>CM077666.1:109003414-111486747 GCA_039707655.1 Elymus sibiricus | reverse complement strand
TGCTTGTATGAATTTGACAATTATATTATTAAGCAAGATCACTTCAATGCAAATGTTATGAAACAATTGAAACGAAATGCCTACATGATTGATCGCTTGAGTGATTTGTTATTTAGAATTGCTAATGATATTAAAGGTGTGAGTAAACATGCATCTATGGTTCAAACTCAATTAGAACAAGTTGCTAAATCTCAAAGTGAATTGCTCAATGAAATGAATAACAATATGAATGATCATGCTATTAGAGTAATGACTAGAGGAGGTAGAATGACTCAGGAGCCACTTTATCCTGAAGGTCACCCAAAAAGAATTGAACAAGACTCTCAAAGAATTAATGTTGATGCACCTAGTCCATCTAAAAAGAAAAAGAAAAAGAAAAATGATAGGACTTTGCATACTTCTAGTGAACCTGAGGTAGAAAAACCCTTAGAGGATAGTAATGATGTTTCTATTTCTGATGCTGAAACACAATCTGGTAATGAACAACCACTCGATGATAATAATAATGATGATGCTCATATGGATACCCAACCTGATAATGATAAAGAACCTGATAATAATGTTGAAATAGAACCTGCTGTTGATCTTGATAACCCACCTTCTAAAAATAAACTTTATGATAAAAGAGACTTCGTTGCTAGAAAACATGGTAAAGAAAGAGAACCATGGGTTCAAAAACCCATGCCCTGCCATCCTAAACCATTTAAGAAAAAGGATGAGGAAGAATTTGAACGCTTTGCTGAAATGCTTATTCCAGTCTTTTTGCGCACTCGTTTGACTGATATTATAAAGATGCCTCCTTATGCTAAATACATGAAAGACATTGTCACAAATAAAAGAAAGATACTTGAAGCTGAGATTTCTACCATGCTTGCAAATTATTCTTTTAAGGACGGAGTACCTGTGGCACCCCGGCTCAGAGTCACCGGAGCACCCCGTATTCCAGCCCAGAGATCAAGTCTTCTGGAATACGGCACTGCTTGGCATAGAACAAATCAACTCTTTATTACAAATAGTTGAGGTACAAGGGTTTGAGACATTACAAAGGGTTGCCTCGGCAAAGCTACGCTTGCTATGCTAATTCTATGCTAGCAGCGGCTCGAATCCTAGCAGCAGAATCACGGCGTCGATAATGGACTCCATTCCGCAAGGACTCTGGCTAGGGACACGCCCTAGCTCGCAACGCGAGCACCTCCACTAGGCAAACATGGCAACACCTGCAAACTGGCATGACACGCCAGGTGAGTACTTTGAATGTACTCGCAAGCTCGCAACAATCAAGAGCATCAAGGCACAACAATGTCATAGCAATCATGATTAACTCAGATTTAGATGCTACTAAAAGGGTGGAAGAAAATAATAACATGCTGTTGCTTCAACCATCAATCTTGTTACCACTGCAGGAACCACTTACTCATGTGACCAACTCATGGTCACCTGAGAACTTCTGACAATCATTCCTGAGAATCATCCTCAACAGTTACCAGCGGTCCTCAACAATCGGTTACCCAACTATACTGAGACGAGTTCGTCCATCATTAACACGCCATTCCCTCATTGGTGTTGATCAGACAGTGTGACTTAGTACGAACTGTGTCCAATACCGTGGACTCGGCTATTGAAATAGATTCTTACACTCTGCAGAGGTTGCGCACTTTACCCACACTATGAAGCTCCTGGTCCCGTACCTCGGTACACTTCCCTTTCCGTGTGGACCGGTGCTGCTTCAACGAAACTTGCCTAACCCGTGCCCCCTCCATCGTACCACCGACAATCATCCTCCCCCGGAGTCATGCCCTGGGTGGCCCCTGTGTCACTCTTGACACCTGCCACCGTCGTGGCCAACCAACTGTCCCAAACGGGGACCTGAGCTCAAAAACCAAACCGGGCTCACAAGGTTATCGTCGTCTACCTGATCAGGGCAGCACGCATGCATAACGTCCCCTCTTTGGTGGTACCAATAAAAGAGCACGCTGTTAGACCAAGCCAAGGCCGTCCCATTCCGGCAGGTGTGGCTGCATTGGAAAGTTCTGTTCAGTGGCACTCGATCAACGATGAAGGAATTTATCCCTGAGTAATCATAGTCATCACTGACACTCCGATATACAAGTGATCCAAGTTACTACAATAACCAACTAGAAATCCAATAAGCATCATGATCAACTTCTACTACTAATCCCATGTATGCAGTACCGGCGGAATCACAAAATAATCATAGACGGTAATCTCACAGTCCGACAGCATTACCACATATATCTGAAAATCTACTACTATCCTATAATCCCATCATCATCATGACAGTAACTTATCCAAGATTCTCAAAGTATTATATGAATTAGTCCATTCATAAATAATTCATATTTGGCATTAAAATAATTACTTAAACTATGATATTGCAATGCAATTATGCAAATGAGAGTTGTGGCTTGCCTTGCACCAAGGAAGTGTGGGAGAGTACTCCTGGTCCTCACCAACTACTCAAACAATCTGAAAAGCATTTTTGAAAGCATTTTCAAATACCACATAAAGCATTTTCTTTTTACCAGAAATTCTAGGCAGCAGAGAAAAATACCAATTTTTTACAGCAGAAAGAGGAGGTCATAAGAAAAATAATGCAAAAAGAATGAACTCATTTGGACTTATGGTTTAAAAGTTAGAGCTGGTCAAAGTTCAGTCAAAGTTTTTGGAATTATTTGAATTAAACAGAAAATCGGAAAAATCTCAGACGGCCAAGTCGAAGATGTAAACCGGCTGGGCGTTTCCACTAGCGTACCACTTCGGAAGCGAAAGGAGTCGCTGACGGGTGGGGCCCGTGTGCCAGGTTTAAACAGAGAGGGAGAGGGAACAGAGGGCGGCAGGACTCACCAGCGAAGTTCACCGGCATAGAGGCTGCGGTGGAGCTGGGCAAGGGTGGGGATGGATCGGGCGGACGTCGGCGAGCACTCCCGTACCCGCAGCTCCTCGAACGGTGGCCGGACGTGGTCGCCCCCTTCGTCTCAGGCGGCGGCGATCTTCGGGTGGCGATCGATCCGGTGACTCCGGCGAGCACTCGAGCTGGGAAAGGGCTGGGATGAGTCAGTGGAGTGCCACGGCCTCAGTGGTGGCCTCAGCAGGAGCTGGAGTGGGCGGAGATGAGTGGGTGGAGCAGGAGCAGAGCGGCGGAGCTCTTCGCCGGAGATGGAGAAGGAGGTCTCTCCGGCCTGTTTGGCGACGTTGGTGGCGATTGAGAGGGAGAGGAGTGGAGTGGTGCCGAGAGACGAGGCCGGGGAGGGACTTTTATAGGTGAACGAGAGGTGGCTGAGCCGCTCGGCGCCGCGGACACGTCGCCAGAGCGTGTATGGTGAGGTGGCCGTCGCGGAGCGAGGCGAAGCGACGGGAGAGGTCGGGGAGTTAAGCGCAAGGCGACGGCTCGCCGGGAAGCTGCCAGCCAGCTCATCCCCGTACGGCCACTGTGCCGCCTGTGCGTGAACTTGGCCGTGTGAGGCGGCGAGCCTCGCCGGAGGGGGTAGAGAGTTCCAGGCGGGCCAGGTGGACGGCGGCGATGACGTCGGCACGACGGGACAAGGAGAGGCATCGAGAGGTGGCCGGAGCAGTCACGTCCGACGCAGTCATCGTGCAAAGCACGGTTTTGGCCTGGGCAGACGCGTGGTCACCGCGTGCACTGGCGCACGTGGCGCGCTCTGGCCTGCCCGGTCGTGTCCATGCGATAGTCCTTCCTTCCAGAGGCCTCCTGGTGCAGCTGGTTTGGCAGGAGGTGGCCAGGACAGCTGGATAGCTTCCATGAAAGTTTCTGGATAGAAACTTGTGCATCAAGTTGAGGTAAAATGGCTAGGGTTTTTGGAGTGAAAGTTTGCCATGCTGGAGTGTAGTGGTAAGGTGCATACACTGGGAAAAATTCAGACCAAATGGATCAGTGTAGAGCATGGTTGTTTCACAACTGCCTCTCTGGTCCAGAAATCTTGCAGAGGATGTTGCACTCACTTGGATGGGTTCTTGGACTTGAAACTTGGTATTGGTGGGTAATTTGGGGATGCCCATATGCTATAAAAATTTCAGTCCAATTGGGTTAGTGTACAGGGTACTTCCTTCACAGCACTTCCCACTGGACAGAAACTGGAAGGAATTTTATAGAGAAGAATGAAATGAGCCAAAAATTTGTGGAGATTGATAATATGGGTAGAAGAATGTCCTGGATTAATTTCAGAATTTTTGAAACAATATAAAATATAGTTGCCTCACAAACTGAAATTATTGCCAGAATCAAAGATTGGATGCTGTGCTCACCATGAGGAGTAAATCTTGAATATTTTCACACATCCAAGGTTCACATGGTCCAAAGGATTTATGAGATTTTTCTTGGGATTTTTGGAAGAACAGAAATATAAGTTGCCTCACAACCTAGAGTTTAAAGGGTTATTCCTTTAATGGAAAAAGGAATATTAGATTGGAATAAAATTAAGATTGTGCAAGGATGGAAATGACATGACTTAAGAGAAGTTTTTTAGAGCCTGAGTCGCTTGGGAAAGAAAATCAAGAAAATATTCCCAAGTTTTAAGTCCATAGAGCCATTCAGAAACAAATCCAAGCCAAATTCCAAATAAAATTTTCACTTAAATTTTGAAAAGAAAAGCTAGGAAAAACCAAGGTGTCACAAACCTACCCCCCTTAGGATAAATCTCGTCCTCGAGATTTGGTTGCTTAGGGAATCAGTATGAATATTTTGCCTTTAAGGAGAACAGGTTCCAACTCGGGTATCCTTTTTCTTGCTATAATGTTTCCCCACGAATCTCCTATCATCTGACTTTCTTACTCTAGGGTGGTTTGCTTTACCGCACCCACATTCTGACAGATCTTTCTTCACATATCCAATGTTATGTTGATTTCATTATTACCATGTCTGCTGGTTCACCTAGCATATTTTCCTGACTGGAGTAAGTCACCCTCCCATAAGTCCGGGAGTGATGTTTGATAAGCATGTCCTGCTCCCGTCTGGTACCAATAAGGATTATGAACAACTTTCCTTAGTGGACACAACCCAATTGGTTATTGTATCGAGTTACTATGCTGAGAATCACAATGTTTTTTTTCCTGGTGGGGTCTGACTGCTTGCAGGATGGCTGAATCCTCTGAGCTGACTGTTTTGTCTCCATTCTGTATTGACGATTTGGCTGATATTCGTCATGTCCAAAGGAATGATACCTCATAGCAATACCTTGACTGACAGTGGTCCTGGCAGAATAAACTTGCTCATGACAGGGGAGCGCATGCGTGGGCATTTGATCCGAAGTTGTTGTGTAACATTGCAAGCGCCCATCCTGTCGAGATATCCATAAGTCTTGCGACATCTGATATGAAATTCTTCCATACAGAGCGAAGCGGACCACTTGGTGGTGTATTCATGATGATTAATACCAAATCAGCCAATCTTAGTTATTCATATCATGTGGTTTCTATAATAATCACCATACCTACATCTTCAATCTTATTCTTCTTTGTAGTTCTCTTTCCTGATTCCTATGCCGCAGAAACTTGGTCACGTATTCCCCAACTTTTCATATGACCATGGGTGTTATCAGGTGCAAAATTCTGGCAAGTATGCCTGGTCCTTAACCTAGTGCAGTCACACTTATCTGGCAAGCTTTTCATCTCACAAGCTGTAGTGGTAAAACATTGGTCCTCCAAACCCCTTGCATGAAATCGGCAAATAAACCAGTGGCCACCAGAACGGTCTTTACAACTCAGATCTGGGACTCTTACTGGAGTAATTCAATCATGGCTCAAGACAGCTGGAAAGCAGCTCAGAGCATGAGACCATGTTGATCAAAAAGAATGTAGCGGCTCCCTAAGACGGGCGAAGAACAGCTCAGAACATAGAGTCACCGCTACCAAAAGAAACTCAACAGTTGCCTGAGACGGCCGAAAAAAAACAGCTCAGAACACAGGACAGTTGTTGAAAAGAGAAATATAATGTTGGCATCCACCCTGGATGGCTGAAAACAGCTCAGAACAAGGGCGTGGTGCCGTTTCCAAGGAAAAGCGAGCAAGGGTGCATCAGGATCGCTGTGGCACCCCGGCTCAGAGAACCGGTTTACCAGTGTTTCCAACCCAGAGATCATGTCTTCTGGAAACACACAACAACTTGGAACAGAACTGAACTGAACTTTATTGCAATATCTCGAGTACAAGCTTATAATTTACATGACAGCGAGGCCAGAAGCACTGCTCGTGCTGAGACAATATCTACATTATTTATGGAACATAGCAGGGCCTCGATACTACTGGGTAGACTACGGCGTAGCGGAACATAGCGCGGAAAACTCCATCCACAGGGACACTGCTATGGACACGGCCTAGTTAGCGTAGCACGAACCATCGGGACCTCCGTCCTCGGCTTCTCTTGCATCTGGCATGATACGCCAGGTGAGTACTTGGAATGTACTCGCAAGCTCATGGCAACCAAAACAATGCAGCAAACAATAGCATGGCAATTAACAGATTAAAAGATTAGGTTGCTCACTTACTGGTACCCAGTACCAACTTACTCTCATCTGGGTTGTCCCACAACCCTCGGAATGCTCCCAATCCACAGAGCACTTCCGAACATAAGACAAGTTCTTCCATCATTATTATCATTACGGTTGACCATCCTAGAGAGGCCTAAACGGACAGTCCAATACCGTGGATGCGGCTATTCGAATAGGTTTTTACACTCTGCAGAGGTTGCGCACTTTACCCACAGCATGGAGTACCTGGCCTCGTGATCCCATTCGGGTGGACCGGTGGTGCTCCAACGAAACCTGCCTAACCCGTGACCCCTCTATCGTACCACCGACAATCATACCCTCCCGGGGTCATGTCCTGGGTGGCCCCTGTGTCACCCCGTGACACCTGCCACCGTCGTGGCCACTAACTGTCCCAAACGGGGACGCCGGCAAAATAACTCAATTGGGCTCACAGGATTATCGTCGTCTACCTGATTAGGGCAGCACGCACGCATAACCCTCCCTAGTTTGGTGGTACCGATAAAAGAGCACAAAGCCAGACCAAGTCAAGGCCATTCCATACCGGCAAATGTGGCTGCACGGAAAAGTCCGGGTAGGTGGCTCTTGATCAACCAACTAAGTTTAGTGTTGTCAAGCATTTTAACCAGTAGGGATATTCAATATAACTCACTTAACATGGTAGTAACTATGCATCAAAATAATTTACTAAGAATTAACACCTATTTAAATAACACACATAATTCAATTAAATAACCAACACTATTGAAATGCCTCATGAAATGGATGTCATGGCTTGCCTTGCTCTGTTCGGTTGTCCAAAGGTATTTCCCTCTGAAAATATTTTTAAAATGCAATTGAAAATGTCACATACTACTGTTCAGCTTACCAGAAATTCTATTAACAAGAGAAAAATACCAAAAATTGCCAGAAAATAGAGGAGCTCAAGACAAACCAGATGCAAAAAGAATCAATTGATTTGGACTTATGGTTTAAAACTTATGGTGGGTCAAAGTTCTGGTCAAATCTGGAAATTAAACAGAAAATAGAAAAACTGACAGGGGCCACGTCGAAGGCGTAAACCGCCCGGGCGTCTCCACTTACCGTTTCGGTAAGCCGCTGACGAGCGGGCCCCAGCGTGAGATTTAAATGGGGGAGGAGGGAAACAGAGAGAGAGCGGGACTCCGGCGACGGTCGCCGGCGATGTGGTCGGCGGCGAGGTCGGGAGAGAGCAAGGATGGAACGAGCGCTTAGAGACGGACACACACGTACCAGTGGCTTCACGAGAGACGGCCGGACGACGTCGTCCCCTTCCTCTCCGGCGGCGGCGGCGTTTGGGTGTCGTCGGAGACGGCGGTTCCGGCGAGGATTCGGTCGGGCAAGCGGTCGAGCAGACTCAGGGGAGCGAGCTAAGCTCGATGGAGGAGTTGGTTGAGCTCGGGGAAGAGTGAATCGGCGGGGAGGCAGAGCTCGGGTGGCGGCGGTGCTCCGGCGAGATGCGAGGCCAGAGGTCCTCTCGGCCGTGGCTCGGGCTCGCGGAGGTCGATTAGGAGGGGGAGGAGGTGGATGAGGAGCTCGGGAGAGGCCGGGGAGGGGTTTATATAGCAGGGGGAGGAGCTCGGGCGAGCTCTCTGGAAACGGCGAGGCTCGGGCCACGTCGCCGGGGAAGGACGGTGCGCTGCCTGGCTGGGAGCGGCGACGGGACGGAGGAGGGCAGGGAGAAGTAAATGCGGCAGTGGAGGCTAGCGGAGGAATAAGACGCGCCGCACGCCACAGTGCAGCCACGGGCGGCACAGTGCCCAGGTGCGTGGTGGCCGGCGAGCTCGATTCCGGCGAGGGGAAGGATCGGGAGAGGGCTACGTGGACGGCAGCAGCGAAGTCGGCACCCCAGGACATCAAATGGCAGCACGAGGCCTCTAGAATGACCTCGGCCGTCACCAGCGAGATGCAGAGCATGCGTAATGGCATGCTAGTACCGTGCTCACCATGGGAAGTGATGTCTTGAGGCCGTCCAAGTCCAGCGCATCATGTCCAGTGCCTTCTCCTTTGATCATCTAGCCTCTCTGTGCCTCTGGTTCGGATAGGTTCACTCTGCTGTGAAGTGTAGCTTCAGCTACAGTTTCTGACAGAGAACTTGAGAGAGATCTAGAGGAGAGGTGAGCTGGGGATGGAGCTAATGGAGATGTCTGGGATGATCTACTTTGGAAGGACTATGAGCTGGCCAAGTTTGAAAGGATTTCATCAAGAATTGAATATAGTTCATGTACAAGTGTTGTATTGAACCAGAAACAGAGATGACCTTGTAGCACTCATCTGGTTGATCTTCTGGGGCTGAAATTTGGTGTGGCAGGGTTATTTGGTGAGGAGAAGATGTCATAAAAATTTCAGCTCAATTGGATACCTCTAGCTGGTACTTCCTTCACAGAGGTTCCAATTGGACAGAAACTTGGCAGAATATTGGTGATGAAAATTTGTACTAGACAAGATGATATTTTTGGATATTGTGGAAAGATAGGTTCCCTAATATCTCAAGGAATTTTCTGGGAATTAATTGAGTAGGGAAAATATTAGCTCCTTCACAAATGACCAGTACTGTCCAGAGAGCAAATGGAGTTTTCTGGACAAAATTTTGTACTGGACCATGAAATGTTTTTGAAGATTGTGGGAGTAGATGATGACAAGAAGGTCTGGGATTAATTTGGGATTTTTATGATCACCAGAACTATAGGTTGCTTTGTAACCCATAGTGATGACAGATTTTCCCAAAGGAAGAAAATGAATATTTGGGAAGGATAGAGAATTAGGAATTGATCCAGATGGTGAGTGACAAGATTTTGGCAAGATGCTGAGGGCTTTGGATCACTGAGAGGAATTCATAAGTCCAAAGTCAACTGAAAAGGTTCAAAATCCAACCAAATTGCAAATAAAGCCGGAAAGATTTCGAAAAGAAAAAGTTGCCAAAAACCAGGGTGTCACAAACCTACCCCCCTTAGAATGAATCTCGTCCTCGAGATTCGGTTGCTCAGGGAACAAGTGTGGATAGGCTGATCTCAGAAAATCCTCTCTTTCCCAGGTAGCTTCTTCCTCAGTATGATGATCCCACAATACCTTTTAAAACTTAATTGTCTTACTCCTGGTGGTTCTTTCCATCTCATCCAATATTCTGACAGGTCTTTCCTCGTAGGTCAAATCCTTGGTCAGCTCTAGCTCGCTCATATCTGCCTGTTTGATCGGAGGTGCAATACACTTTCTCAAATGTGATATGTGGAAGACGTCGTGAACGTCAGACAACTCTGGTGGTAACTCTAGCTGATATGCCACTCTGCCTCTTCTAGCCATTACTGGAAAGGGACTGATATACCTCGGTGCAAGCTTTCCTCGGGTGTGAAACCTTTTTATTCCTTTCATGGGGGTAACTCGGAGATAGGCATATTCTCCGGGTTCAAAAGTTACTTCCCGATGCTTTGGGTCATAGTAGCTCTTTTGACGGGACTTGGCTGCTCGAAGATGCTCCTGGATATCCTTGACTTGTTTCTCAGCCTCGAGCATCAAATCCGTGCCGAAGATACGGTTGTCTCCTGTCTGAGACCAATTTAAAAGAGTGCGGCATTTCCGTCCGTACAAAGCCTCAAACGGTGACATCTTGAGACTTGACTGATAACTATTATTGTAGGAGAATTCTGCATATGGTAGGCTATCCTCCCACTTGGGTCCATGGGCGAGAGCACAGGACCGAAGCATATCTTCCAATATATGATTCACACATTCTGTCTGCCCATCTGTCTGTGGATGATATGCCGTACTATGCTTTAACACAGTTCCCAGGGCTTGGTGCAGTCGCAGCCAAAATGCTGAGGTGAATAGGGAGCCTCTATCTGACGTGATAGATTTGGGTACTCCATGAAGGCTGACTATCCGGGACATGTAGAGCTGTGCGAGCTGATTCGCGTTGAAAGTGGTCTTTACCGGAAGGAAGTGAGCCACTTTCATAAGTATATCCACGATGACCCAGATAGCATTATGGCCTCTTGTTGACTTGGGTAGTCCAACAATGAAGTCCATGCATATGTCATCCCATTTCCACTGGGGAACTGGTAAAGGTTGCAGTAGCCCAGCGGGTTTCTGGTGCTCAGCCTTGACTCTGTTGCAAATGTCACAACATGCGACATAGTATGCGATGCCTCTTCGCATTCCTGGCCACCAAAAGGTTTCTCGCAAGTCCTGGTACATTTTTGTTCCTCCCGGATGGATAGAATATGCAGATTCATGTGCCTCTCTGAGTATTTGTTGTCTCAGGCTGTCTTGATCAGGCACACATATTCGGTTCTCAAACCATACAGTGTCCTGGTCATCAATTCGAAAGGACTTGGCCTTTCCTAGCGGAATGCGCTCTCTGATCTCTTGTATTTCTTGGTCTGTTTTCTGAGCTGCCTTAATTTCTGCCCAATGAGGTAATGCCTCCAAATCTTTAATGCATGAACCACGGCTGCTAATTCCAAATCATGAGTGGGATAGTTCTCTTCATGAGGTCGTAGCTGTCTGGATGCATATGCTACAACCTTTCCCTCTTGCATTAGAACACAGCCGATCCCACGCCTGGAAGCATCACAATATATGTCAAAGCTCTTGTGGATGTCTGGAAGAACTAAGACAGGAGCGGTAGTTAGCCTTGTCTTTAGCTCCATGAAACTGCTGTCACATTCTTCCGTCCAGGCAAATTTGTGGTTCTTTTTCAACTGTTCTGTCAATGGCTTGGCTATTTTTGAGAAGCCTTCGATGAAGCGACGGTAGTAGCCTGCCAATCCGAGAAAGCTACGGACTTCCGTTACTGTGGCTGGGGTCTTCCAGTTTAATACAGCAGTCACTTTGCTGGGGTCGACAACCACACCTTGTTCTGACAGAATATGTCCCAGAAATCCCACCTCTCTTAGACAAAATTCGCATTTACTGAATTTGGCATACAAGCGATGGGTCCTTAGTCTTTCCAGGACAGTACGGAGATGTTGCGTGTGCTCCTCTTCATCTCTTGAATAGATGAGAATATCATCGATGAAGACTACCACAAATTTGTCCAGAAAGTCCATGAAGACCTTATTCATCATGCTCATGAAATATGCTGGAGCATTTGTCAGCCCGAATGACATGACTGCAAATTCATACAGACCATATCTGGTAGTAAAGGTTGTCTTGGGGATATCCTCTTTTCTGATTTTTAGCCGATGATACCCCGTTCGGAGGTCAATCTTGGAAAATACCCGGGCTCCGTTCAACTGGTCAAACAGATCATCAATGCGGGGGAGCGGATATTTATTCTTGATGGTGACCTCATTCAGCTGGCGGTAGTCCACGCACATTCGTAGGCTGCCATCCTTCTTCTTGACAAACAGCATAGGTGATCCCCACGGTGAAGTGCTTGGACGAATATACCCTTTCTGTAATAATTCATCCAACTGTTTCTTCAATTCCACCAGCTCTGGGGAAGGCATGCGGTAGTACTTCTTGTATATTGGAGCAGTTCTGGGAACAACATCAATAGCAAACTCTAGTTCCCGATCAGGTGGCATTCCCGGTATCTCTTCTGGAAATACGTCTGGAAATTTGCTGACTACCGGAATCAGACTTATGTCTGTAGCTTTGGCTTTGAATGCCATGCCCTTCTTTGACATCACTCTGCTAGCAGTGAATTGCACTATTTGGCCTGCCGGGTTAACCAGTGTCACTTTCCTGGTGGCATAGTTGATACACACCTGGTGTGGTACCAACCAATCCATTCCCAGTATTATATCCAGTCCAGGGGATTCAATGGCAACGAGAGTGGCTGGAAACTTCACATCATGTATCAAGATTTCCAGATTTTTGTATATCACATTGGTTTTAAGCATGGAGCCAGGGGATTGTACCACCATGATTTTGTCCAAAAGGGAAGGGGAAAATTTGTGCAAGGTGGCAAAACTCCGCGAAATAAACGAATGAGAAGCCCCAGAATCAAATAAAATTATTGCAGGTATGTTGTTAACAGAAAACATACCAAGGACCACATCTGGTGCTTCGCGGGCTTCCTCAGCGGAGATATGATGGACTTGGCCGCGATAGAAGTTCGGATTGGGGCGGCGTCCAACACTGTTGACTTGTGGCTTGAAGTCGGATGGTGGCTTCCCATTTCTTGTGGGGCATTGCTTGGAGTAGTGCCCGCTCTGGCCGCAAGTAAAGCATGTGTTGTTGCAGCGGCAATCCTCCAGCACTGGCTGTTTGCCGAAGGTCTTATCCTGGCTGACAGGCTTGTTGTTGTTGTTGCCATTGTTCCAGGCAGGCTTGTACTCAGATGTACTTGGCTGCCAGATACGTGGCTTCTGCACAAACTGCTCACGGTTGTCCTTCTTGGGTTCAAACTTCCGCTTGTGATCATTATATCCTGACTTATGCTCTCGTTCAGCTATGAAGGCCTTGTTTACCAAAGTCTGGAAGTCGGGGAAGTCCAGCATACAGAGCTGACAGCGGAGGGTATGATTCAGCTCTCCGAGGAATCGGTCAATCTTCCTTTCTTCTGTGGACACGTCGTGGGTGGAGTACCGTGCCAGATTATTAAACTTGTTCAGATACTCACCCACTGACATATTCCCTTGAGTAAGAGCAAGAAATTCTCTCTACTTTACCTTCATTATACCAATAGGAATATGATACTTGCGGAATGCCTCTTTGAACTTTTCCCAAGAAATATCTTCTCCAGAAGGCCATAACATTTTTGTATTGTCCCACCACATAGCTGCTGGTCCCTCCATGTAGTGAGTGACAAAAGGAACCTTATCCGCCTCATCACAGCGGGCTATTTCCAATTTCTTTTCCATGGTCCTCAGCTAGTCATCAGCTTCCATCGGATCCACAGCTTGACCAAAACTGGGTGGCTTGGTCCGCTGAAAATCAGACAGCTTAGAGTGTGTCCCATTGTGGTTGTTCTGACCCACCATAGTCTGCATACTTTTCAGAAATACCATGAGATCTTGATTTCTTTTCTCTTCAAACATTCTCATGATCTGATCAGTGGTAGGTGACTGTGGTGGTGGAGGTGGCAAATCTTCTGGTGTCTGTCCTGCCTGTCTGGCGGAACGACGAACGGGAGTTCCATCGCCGCCTTGAGTACTACACCTCTTCATCCTAAATTTTGTTCCCATTGCAAATACCGAATCGATGAGCAACATCCATAAGGGAAAAAGCAGGGTAATATGACACCAGAAAAAAACCAAATAAAACGAGAGAAATAAAGCAAAGAACATAATTATACAAGGCAACCCAACATCATACATGACAAGCTAGTAGGGGGGGGTGGGATGATCATGACTAGACTGCTCAGACGGCAGTTGACATATGCAGGGATGCTATGATGCATGCACTGAAACTCAAGCCTCCGCTCTAGTGACGCCGGTGACACGAACACTGATACACTGAAGACTCCTCGTCGTCTAACTCTGACTCGGAATCTGAGTTGATGATGTGCACCTCGGCCCCCAGTGGTACGGAACTGGTGCCATCTACACTCATCTACACACACCAAGACTCTAAACTACTCGCGGCTCTAGCGCAGGGTTAACTAGAGTGTCCTACAGTCAGCGCGGCTCTGATACCAAGCGTTGTGGCACCCCGGCTCAGAGAACCGGTTTACCAGTGTTTCCAACCCAGAGATCATGTCTTCTGGAAACACACAACAGCTTGGAACAGAACTGAACAGAACTTTATTGCAATATCTCGAGTACAAGCTTATAATTTACATGACAGCGAGGCCAGAAGCACTGCTCGTGCTGAGACAATATCTACATTATTTATGGAACATAGCAGGGCCTCGATACTACTGGGTAGACTACGGCGTAGCGGAACATAGCGCGGAAAACTCCATCCACAGGGACACTGCTGTGGACACGGCCTAGTTAGCGTAGCACGAACCATCGGGACTTCCGCCCTCGGCTTCTCCTGCATCTGGCATGATACGCCAGGTGAGTACTTGGAATGTACTCGCAAGCTCATGGCAACCAAAACAATGCAGCAAACAATAGCATGGCAATTAACAGATTAAAAGATTAGGTTGCTCACTTACTGGTACCCAGTACCAACTTACTCTCATCTGGGTTGTCCCACAACCCTCGGAATGCTCCCAATCCACAGAGCACTTTCGAACATAAGACAAGTTCTTCCATCATTATTATCATTAGGGTTGACCATCCTAGAGAGGCCTAAACGGACTGTCCAATACCGTGGACGCGGCTATTCGAATAGGTTTTTACACTCTGCAGAGGTTGCGCACTTTACCCACACCATGGAGTACCTGGCCTCGTGATCCCATTCGGGTGGACCGGTAGTGCTCCAACGAAACCTGCCTGACCCGTGACCCGTCTATCGTACCACCGACAATCATACCCTCCCAGGGTCATATCCTGGGTGGCCCCTGTGTCACCCCGTGACACCTGCCACCGTCATGGCCACTAACTATCCCAAACAGGGACGCCGGCAAAATAACTCAACTGGGCTCACAGGATTATCGTCGTCTACCTGATCAGGGCAGCACGCACGCATAACCCTCCCTAGTTTGGTGGTACCGATAAAAGAGCACAAAGCCAGACCAAGTCAAGGCCGTCCCATACCGGCAAAAGTGGCTGCACGGAAAAGTCCGGGTAGGTGGCTCTTGATCAACCAACTAAGTTTAGTGTTGTCAAGCATTTTAACCAGTAGGGATATTCAATATAATTAACTTAACATGGTAGTAACTATGCATCAAAATAATTTACTATGAATTAACACCTATTTAAATAATGCACATAATTCAATTAAATAACCAACACCATTGAAATGCCTCATGAAATGGATGTCATGGCTTGCCTTGCTCGGTTGGGTTGTCCACAAAATCCTAGGCTTCAAATCCAAAGCTATTTCCCTCTGAAAATATTTTTAAAATGCAATTGAAAATGTCACATACTACTGTTCAGCTTACCAGAAATTCTATTAACAAGAGAAAAATACCAAAAATTGCCAGAAAATAGAGGAGCTCAAGACAAACCAGATGCAAAAAGAATCAATTGATTTGGACTTATGGTTTAAAACTTATGGTGGGTCAAAGTTCTGGTCAAATCTGGAAATTAAACAGAAAATAGAAAAACTGACAGGGGCCACGTCGAAGGCGTAAACCGCCCGGGCGTCTCCACTTACCGTTTCGGTAAGCCGCTGACGAGCGGGCCCCAGCGTGAGATTTAAATGGGGGAGGAGGGAAACAGAGAGAGAGCGGGACTCCGGCGACGGTCGCCGGCGATGTGGTCGGCGGCGAGGTCGGGAGAGAGCAAGGATGGAACGAGCGCTTAGAGACGGACACGCACGTACCAGTGGCTTCACGAGAGACGGCCGGACGACGTCGTCCCCTTCCTCTCCGGCGGCGGCGGCGTTTGGGTGTCGTCGGAGACGGCGGTTCCGGCGAGGATTCGGTCGGGCAAGCGGTCGAGCAGACTCAGGGGAGCGAGCTAAGCTCGATGGAGGAGTTGGTTGAGCTCGGGGAAGAGTGAATCGGCGGGGAGGCAGAGCTCGGGTGGCGGCGGTGCTCCGGCGAGATGCGAGGCCAGAGGTCCTCTCGGCCGTGGCTCGGGCTCGGGGAGGTCGATTAGGAGGGGGAGGAGGTGGATGAGGAGCTCGGGAGAGGCCGGGGAGGGGTTTATATAGCAGGGGGAGGACCTCGGGCGAGCTCTCTGGAAACGGCGAGGCTCGGGCCACGTCGCCGGGGAAGGACGGTGCGCTGGCTGGCTGGGAGCGGCGACGGGACGGAGGAGGGCAGGGAGAAGTAAATGCGGCAGTGGAGGCTAGCGGAGGAAGAAGACGCGCCGCATGCCACAGTGCAGCCACGGGCGACACAGTGCCCAGGTGCGTGGCGGCCGGCGAGCTCGATTCCGGCGAGGGGAAGGATCGGGAGAGGGCTACGTGGACGGCAGCAGCGAAGTCGGCACCCCAGGACATCAAATGGCAGCACGAGGCCTCTGGAATGACCTTGGCCGTCGCCGGCGAGATGCAGAGCACGCGTACTGGCATGCCAGTACCGTGCTCACCACGGGAAGTGATGTCTCGAGGCCGTCCAAGTCCAGCGCATCATGTCCAGTGCCTTCTCCTTTGATCATCTAGCCTCTCTGTGCCTCTGGTTCGGCTAGGTTCACTCTGCTGTGAAGTGTAGCTTCAGCTACAGTTTCTGACAGAGAACTTGAGAGAGATCTAGAGGAGAGGTGAGCTGGGGATGGAGCCAATGGAGATGTCTGGGATGATCTACTTTGGAAGGACTATGAGCTGGCCAAGTTTGAAAGGATTTCATCAAGAATTGAATATAGTTCATGTACAAGTGCTGTACTGAACCAGAAACAGAGATGAGCTTGTAGCACTCATCTGGTTGATCTTCTAGGGCTGAAATTTGGTGTGGCAAGGTTATTTGGTGAGGAGAAGATGTCATAAAAATTTCAGCTCAATTGGATACCTCTAGCTGGTACTTCCTTCACAGAGGTTCCAATTGGACAGAAACTTGGCAGAATATTGGTGATGAAAATTTGTACTAGACAAGATGATATTTTTGGATATTGTGGAAAGATAGGTTCCCTAATATCTCAAGGAATTTTCTGGGAATTAATTGAGTAGGGAACATATGAGCTCCTTCACAAATGACCAGTACTGTCCAGAGAGCAAATGGAGTTTTCTGGACAAAACTTTGTACTGGACCATGAAATGTTTTTGAAGATTGTGGGAGTAGATGATGACAAGAAGGTCTGGGATTAATTTGGGATTTTTATGATCACCAGAACTGTAGGTTGCTTTGTAACCCATAGTGATGACAGATTTTCCCAAAGGAAGAAAATGAATATTTGGGAAGGATAGAGAATTGGGAATTGATCCAGATGGTGAGTGACAAGATTTTGGAAACATGCTGAGGGCTTTTGATCACTGAGAGGAATTCATAAGTCCAAAGTCAACTGAAAAGGTTCAAAATCCAACCAAATTGCAAATAAAGCCAGAAAGATTTCGAAAAGAAAAAGTTGCCAAAAACCAGGGTGTCACAATCATATACCAAGTTCATAAGTACCTTGGTATCCACTGCCTAAATTGTTGCTCCAAATTGTCTTACTTCATAACTTGTGAATCCTCCCAACATGCTGATGGGTATACCGGCGTTCGTTCACTTGCACAACTTATGCAGGTGCTGAGTCCTTACCTTCCTTTGGTAGTCCGGCGCAACCGTAGTTACTTCCGTACGAGTGACTGTCATGACTCGGGCAATACTCCACAATGTGTATAGAAGCATGTGTAGCTAAACATCTAATTCCCAAGGCCGACTTTTGTGTCCTGACCAGCTCATATTTCTGACCAAGTAATTATGACTTAGCTACTCGAAATGCACTGCCAACACACCGTGTACTAACTTATACCACTGCTGCCAACTGTTTGCAGTACCGTGTCGACGAAGATTGAATAGCTTGTGTTGGAAGCCATCAAGTATCGTGCTGAGGAAGGCTGGACAGCTTGTGCTCGAAGCTTCTGCCGAAATAGCGTGCTGGAAAAGGCTGGGTAGCGTTCCCCAGTTTCTTACGGTGCTATGCTGCTATGTATACATCCTCACAACTCCGGTTGTTGGTTACCTGAGGAAGAGTTGGCCGACTATCCTTCTTGAATCCCAACTTGTACAGTAAACATATCATTGGCCTTGCACACCACTGTTCTTCCTACTTGTTTAGACATTACTGCTATGACAATTGCATCGCTGATGTAAACTTGACACCGATAGTCAATTCCAAGTACTATTTGCTTTCAACCAAATGCTCCCTCGAGCAATGTGATCCCGAGAATTTCATACTGCTCAACCCAACCTCCAAGTACTGGCAATTCTCATTAACTCTTCGTGTCCTCTAGTTGATGAGCAACTTCCATAGAGAAGGTAGTATGACACCAAAGAACCAAAGAAGAGCAAATAATACTGTTCAAAGAAAAGCACCAAACTTGCAAAACCACACTTTATTGCTACTCAGGATAATTTACAGCACTTGGCACTACCACAACTCATGCAACATGAACTTCGCGGATACTTAGGTACTAGGGTTGGATGGCGGGTTGCTGGAGAGCGAAGGAGCTGGCGGAGAGGTCGACGGAGCTAAAGCCATTCCAAGGGCTCTCCGGGCACGAGTTGCATCTCGAACTAGCTCAGCGATGAGAACGTACTCCGCGACCATGTAACAAGACATGTATGCCACAGCGACATCGTCATCTGAGTGAATAGGAGGAAATCTAATTCGTCTGGGAGTGGTGGACATGGTGGGATAGTAGTGGAAGGCACGATTCTCTTGCATCGCGCTTTCCTGATGGCGAATAATAGTGAGGCCTGCCAGAGCGGCAAGTTGGACAGCGTGATCCGGGGTAGAGGCATAACCACCATGGAGACTATAAGTGTGCTTCCCCAAAGGTAGGTCGACTGACAGAATGACATTGGCATGATACTCAAGCACAAGTCCTGCAAGCGGGGTCTGGAAAACTTGGTACCTTGGCATCTCCCCACTGGGATAGAGAAGACGCCAGACATCCCAAAGCAGGGATGCAAAGCTGAGTGGTGCAGGGGCTGAGTTGTAGTCAACCGGAACGGATGCCATCTACAAAATCAACTGATTAGTGAGCCAAAACTATATGAATGCCATGCAACAAACAAATGCATCAACCAAGTGCAGCAACTCAGATGCAACACACAAGCAGGCTGGGCTCTAAACTAATGGTTTCTAACGTCCGGGTTAGCTAGGGTGTCCTATAGCCAGACTGGCTCTGATACCAAACCTTGTGGCACCCCGGCTCAGAGTCATCGGAGCACCCCGTATTCCAGCCCAGAGATCAAGTCTTCTGGAATACGGCACTGCTTGGCATAGAACAAATCAACTCTTTATTACAAATAGTTGAGGTACAAGGGTTTGAGACATTACAAAGGGTTGCCTCGGCAAAGCTACGCTTGCTATGATTATTCTATGCTAGCAGGGGCTCGCATCCTAGCAGCATAATCATGGCGTCGATAATGGACTCCATTCCGCAGGGACTCTGGCTAGGGACACGCCCTAGCTCGCAACGCGAACACCTCCACTAGGCAAACATGGCAGCACCTGCAAACTGGGATGACACACTAGGTGAGTACTTTGAATGTACTTGCAAGCTCGCAACAATCAAGAGCATCAAGGCATAACAATGTCATAGCAATCATGATTAACTCACATTTAGATGCTACTAAAAGGGTGGAAGAAAATAATAACATGTTGTTGCTTCAACAATCAATCTTGTTACCACTGCAGGAACCACTTCTGTGACCAACTCATGGTCACCTGAGAACTTCTGACAATCATTCCCAAGAATCATCGTCAACAGTTACCAGCGGTCCTCAACAATCGGTTACCCAACTATACTGAGACGAGTTCTTCCATCATTAACACGTCATTCCCTCATTGGTGTTGATCAGACAGTGTGGCTTAGTACGAACTGTGTCCAATACCGTGGACTCAGCTATTCGAATAGATTCTTACACTCTGCAGAGGTTGCGTACTTTACCCACACTATGAAGCTCCTGGTCCCGTACCTCGGTACACTTCCCTTTCCGTGTGGACCGGTGCTGCTTCAACAAAACTTGCCTAACCCGTGACCCCTCCATCGTACCACCGACAATCATCCTCCCCCGGAGTCATGCCCTGGGTGGCCCCTGTGTCACTCTTGACACCTGCCACCGTCGTGGCCAACCAACTGTCCCAAATGGGGACCTAAGCTCAAAAACCAAACCGGGCTCACAAGGTTATCGTCGTCTAGCTGATCAGGGCAGCACGCACCCATAACCTCCCCTCTTTGGTGGTACCGATAAAAGAGCACGCTGTTAGACCAAGCCAAGGCCGTCCCATTCTGGCAGGTGTGGCTGCACTGGAAAGTTTTGTTCAGTGGCACTTGATCAACGATGACGGAATTTATCCCTGAGTAATCATAGTCATCACTGACACTCCGATATACAAGTGATCCAAGTTACTACAATAACCAACTAGAAATCCAATAAGCATCATGATCAACTTCTACTACTAATCCCATGTATGCAGTACCGGCGGAATCACAAAATAATCATAGACGGTAATCTCACAGTCCGACAGCATTACCACATATATCTGAAAATCTACTACTATCCTATAATCCCATCATCATCATGACAGTAACTTATCCAAGATTCTCAAAGTATTATATGAATTAGTCCATTCATAAATAATTCATATTTGGCATTAAAATAGTTATTTAAACTATGATATTGCAATGCAATTATGCAAATGAGAGTTGTGGCTTGCCTTGCACCAAGGAAGTGTGGGAGAGTACTCCTGGTCCTCACCAACTACTCAAACAATCTGAAAAGCATTTTCAAATACCACATAAACCATTTTTTAATCAAAAATTCTAGGCAGTAGAGAAAAATACCAAATTTTTACAGCAGAAAGAGGAGCTCATAAGAAAAATAATGCAAAAAGAATGAACTCATTTGGACTTATGGTTTAAAAGTTAGAGCTAGTCAAAGTTCAGTCAAAGTTTCTGGAATTATTTGAATTAAACAGAAAATTGGAAAAACCTCAGACGGCCACGTCGAAGACGTAAACCGGCTGGGCGTTTCCACTAGCGTACAGCTTCGGAAGCGAAAGGAGTCGTTGACGGGTGGGGCCCGTGTGCCAGGTTTAAACAGAGAGGGAGAGGGAACAGAGGGCGGCGGGACTCACCGGCGAAGTTCACCGGCGTAGAGGCTGCGGTGGAGCTGGGCAAGGGCGGGTATGGATCAGGCGGACGCCGGCGAGCACTCCCATACGCCCAGCTCCTCGAACGGTGGCCGGACGTGGTCGCCCCCTTCGTCTCAGGCGGCGGCGAGCTTCGGGTGGCGATCGATCCGGCGACTCCGGCGAGCACTCGGGCTGGGAAAGGGCTGGGACGATTCAGTGCAGTGCCATGGCCTCAGTGGTGGCCTCAGCTAGAGCTGGGGTGGGGGGAGATGAGTGGGTGGAGCAGGAGCAGAGCGGCGGAGCTATTCGCCGGAGACGGAGAAGGAGGGCTCTCCGGCCTGCCCTGGCGCCGTTGGTGGCAATTGAGAGGGACAGGAGTGGAGTGGTGCCGAGAAACGAGGCCGGGGAGGGCCTTTTATAGGTGAACAAGAGGTGGCCGAGCCGCTCGGCGCCAAGGACACGTCGCCGGAGCGGGTACGGTGAGGTGGCCGTCGCGGAGCAAGGCAAAGCGACGGGAGAGGTCGGGGAGTTAAGCGCAAGGCGACGGCTCGCCGGGAAGCTGCCAGCCAGCTCATCCCCGTACGGAAGTTGTGCCGCCCGTGCGTGAACTTGGCCATGTGTGGCGGCGAGCCTCGCCGGAGGGGGTAGAGAGTTCCAGGCGGGCCAGGTGGATGGCGGCGACGACGTCGGCACGACGAGACAAGGAGAGGCATCGAGAGGTGGCCAGAGCAGTCGCGTCCGACGCGGTCGTCGTGCAGAGCATGGTTTTGGCCTGGTCAGACGTGTGGTCACCGCGTGCACTGGCACACGCAGCGCGCTCTGGCCTGCCCGGTCGTGTCCATGCGATAGTCCTTCCTTCCACAGGCCTCCTGGTGCAGCTGGTTTGGCAGGAGGTGGCTAGGACAGCTGGATAGCTTCCATGAAAGTTTCTGGACAGAAACTTGTGCATCAAGTTGAGGTAAAATGGCTAGGGTTTTGGGAGTGAAAGTTTTCCATGCTGGAGTGTAGTGGTAAGGTGCATACACTGGGAAAAATTCAGACCAAATGGATCAGTGTAGAGCATGGTTTGTTTCACAACTGCCTCTCTGGTCCAGAAATCTTGCAGAGGATGTTGAACTCACTTGGATGGGTTCTTGGAGTTGAAACTTGGTATTGGTGGGTAATTTGGGGATGCCCATATGCTAAAAACAATCAGTCCAATTGTGTTAGTGTACAGGGTACTTCCTTCACAGCACTTCCCACTGGACAGAAACTGGAAGGAATTTTATAGATAAATTGGCTGAATGAAATGAGCCAAAAATTTGTGGAGATTGATAATATGGGTAGAAGAATGTCCTGGATTAATTTCAGAATTTTTGAAGCAATATAAAATATAGTTGCCTCACAAACTGAAATTATTGCCAGAATCAAAGATTGGATGCTGTGCTCACCATGAGGAGTAAATCTTGAATATTTTCACACATCCAAGGTTCACATGGTCCAAAGGATTTATGAGATTTTTCTTGGGATTTTTGGAAGAACAGAAATATAAGTTGCCTCACAACCTAGAGCTCAAAGGGTTATTCCTTTAATGGAAAATGGAATATTAGATTGGAATAAAATTAAGATTGTGCGAGGATGGAAATGACATGACTTAAGAGAAGTTTTTGAGAGCCTGAGTCACTTGGGAAAGAAAATCAAGGAAATATTCCCAAGTTTTAAGTCCATAGAGCCATTCAGAAACAAATCCAAGCCAAATTCCAAATAAAATTTTCACTTAAATTTTGAAAAGAAAAGATGGGAAAAACCAGGGTGTCACAGTACCTAAGAAACTAGGAGATCGAGGAATACCAACTATACCATGCTCCATTAAAAGAAATTATGTCAAAACTGCTTTGTGTGATTTAGGGGCCGGTGTTAGTGTTATGCCTTTCTCTTTATATAAAAGTCTTGATTTGAATAAACTCACTCCCACTGAAATATCATTGCAAATGGCTGACAAATCAACTGCCATACCTATCGGTGTTTGTGAAGATGTGCCCGTTGTAGTTGCAAATGTTACTATTCTAACAGACTTTGTTATACTTGATATGCCCGAGGATGACAACATGTCAATTATCCTTGGTAGACCCTTTTTGAATTCTGCAGGGGCTGTTATTGATTGCAACAAAACAAGGTCACTTTTCATATCAATGGTAATGAGCATACGGTGCACTTTTCGAAGAAACAATTTCAAGTAAATGGTATTCATATTATTGAAAAGACTCCGACAATTACTATTGGAAGTTTTCAAATCCCTCTTCCTACTGTTAAAAAGAAGTATGAAACTCTTATTATCGGGGAGATGCATATCCCCGTTGAGGTAACTTAGTGTTATACGAAAGTTCTTCGGTTTCATGTTACTCGGAAATGGTTTGTTAATAAGACCTGATCAACCTTATTAACGGATTCTTTTTGAGGGGCATGTGGTCGATGAATTTAGTAAGCACAACCTTCTGTACCCACTTTTTATTTTCTGTTATTTTTAGTTAAATGCAATAAAATGCCATGATTATCCTGTTTTCTGATTTGTCCGTGCAATAAAAAAGTGCCCAGAAATAAAAGTGCTCAGAATGCAATAAAATTTTGATATGATTTTTTATGTAATATTTAAGAATTTTTGGCACTAGACACATACCAGGGGGTTCCCCAGGTGCCCACAAGGCACCAGGGCGCGCCACCCCCCTGGCGCGCCCAGGTACCTCGTGGGCCCCACAGGGACCCCCTCACTTATCCCTTCAGCTTACTTCGTCTCTTACCTCTAGAAAAAATTCCTGGTAGCTCTCTCTCTCGTGTTCTTGCTCACAAACCTGAAATTTTTGATCTCTTTGCTCGGAGCTCCATTTCCAAAACTGTTTTGGGAGATTGCTCCTTGGTATGTGACTCCTCCATTGCTCCAATTAGTTTTTGCTCTAGTGGATTATACTTTGCATAATTAGCTGCTCTTGGTGCTACAGAAATGAGCTTGCATGTTGAATTCTTTGAGTTCCAAGTAGGTTGAATGCTTGATACAGCCTCTAGACATCCATATGAGTAGTTGCTATCAATCTTGTGAAGTTTTATTGATATCATTTTGTAGCCCAAAATTTTTCAGAAATTTGTTCATAGGAAAATGAATTTTTTCCGGAGGAGTTCCTCGAAGCGGAACGCCAAGGGAGTCCTTGGGGAGTCCTCGGACAGTGACCTCAACATTCCGCGTAGGACGGAGGTCCGGCCGTGCAAGTGGCCGCACAATGCCTTCATGAACGAAGCCGGATTCTACCAAGAGTTCTCACAATTCGTTGCAAATACCGGACTGACCGACTTTCTCCCAGATGAGTGTGACCAGCACCACATCCTTACAAATTCCTTTGTGCAAAACTTTCATTTTCTGAGTAGGCTCGAACCCCCTGAGGTGCGCTTTGATTTATATGCTGAACATTATCAGATACCTCTGGCTGAATATTGTGAGATATGTTTGATTCCCTTTGATGGGGAAATTAGAGAGCCTCGGCCAGAGGAGTTTGAGGGTTTCCTCCACACTTTAACTGTGGGAGAGACAAGGGGCGTGTCGAAAGCCCGAGCCACTAGCTTGCAATTTCCCTTTGTTCATTACTTTGCTTTATTCTTAGGGAAATGCTTGATTGCTAGGGAGCAAGGTAGTGCGCTAGCTGCACCTGACTTTGCCATTTGATGCCATGCACTGCATAATGACAACACTTATAACCTGGGAGCTATCATTGCACGCCGCCTGCACACTAATATAACTAGGGGTAAAATTCATGGTGGTATTTATGCTACTCGCTTAGCGAGACGTTTTAATGTTAACATACGCCCTCATGATTGTTTGTTGCCCAGAGTTTACTTAGATCACCAGTCCATGAGGGACCACCACTTTCTTGATGCTCCTGAACCTCCTCACAACATTTGTTATAACTTGGTTTTTAGTGAGGATACTCGTGATATTATTCTGTTGCCTGCACCTGCTTTGTTTGATTCTGATGCCAGGAACGGATATACCGTGATGCCACCGGACATCATTGCTTACCGGAACGCGTTGGCAGCGACAGAGGAGGAGCCCCAAGATTGGGACGCTCGGGTGCCGCCGCCTCAGAACTTTCACATGGGACCGGATGGCTACTACGGATGGCCGTAGGCCAAGCTAGGCAAAAGCCTAAGCTTGGGGGAGTTTGTATCTCTCACCGACATTACATTCATGCTCACACATTTAATTCCAGTTGTCGGTGTTCATAGTTTTTCATTGTATAATCCATGCTAGTTTTATTTTCTCGCTTTCTTCTAGTGTGTTCGAAAAACTTGCGAAAATCCAAAAACATTTCTCGCTTCTTTTCGGTTTTTCTTTCTAATTTAATTAGTTGTAGTTTCGTAGTAGTAAAAGAAAACCCAAAAAGATTTCCCTTTTCTTCTTTTACTTGTTGGGAGCTTTCCCGTGTAAATAGTTTTTCTCGTTTTTCGTTTTTCTTCTTTATTTTCTTTAGAAAAACTAAAAACTCCAAAAATATTTCAGTATGTTTTTCTGAAATTCTTTTCTTTTGTTGAGTCATTGTAAGGAGAAGACCACGATGAAAATGTTGAGTGGCTCTCGTATGCATAGTTGTTGATCTAGCAAAGAGCCTATTTTACCTTGTCTTCTCCTTTGAATAAAATGCTTGCAGATTCCAGCTTAGTCCACGGCATGCTTGCACTATTATTATTTTCATATCATTCGGTCGTGCAAGTGAAAGGCAATAATGACGATGATTTGATGAAGTGACTGTGGCAAGGAAAAGCGGGTATGAACTCAACTTGTTCTTTGTTTTTGTAAATATGTTTAACTCAGTATCCATGATTCAGCATGTTATGATTAAACATGTTTATGATGACAATTAGATATTATAGTTGCTCATGCCATGCTTAAGTAGCTAGGAGTGGATAATGATTTATCTTGAGTGTCAACATGCATTAAAATGATTGTGATGTAGTATGATGATATGGTATCCTCCTCTGAATGTTTCAAGTGGATTGACTTGGCACATGTTCACGCATGTAGTTGATTCAAAACCAACATAGCCTTCACGATATTTATGTTCATGGTGCTTATATCCTACTCATGCTAGTATTCAATGTTGATTATTCATAATGCATTATTATGAACGTTTTCAGTCTCTAGCTGGTCGCTTCCCAATCTATTTGCTAGCCTTCGCCTGTACTAAGCGGGAATGCTGCTTGTGCATCAAAACCCTTAAACCTAAAGTTATTCCAGATGAGTCCACTATATCTACCTATATGCGGTATTACTCTGCCGTTCTAAGTAAATTTGCATGTGCCACCTCTAAATATTCAAATGAACATCTGTTTTGTGTGCCCGTACCGCTCATGGAGCAACAGGGGGCGGTCAGTATCTTCCATGCTAAGCGGGTTATTCTCGTGATGAGTGTTGATTCACTTGTCCTTACACGAGAGGGGCTGGTAATCGGGATGCCCAGTCCCATTATTAAAATTGTAAAATAATAAAACAAACTCCCCCGAAAAGTTGATGGTATGGAGGGCACCCGAGGATTCGGCTAGCCATGGCTTGTGATTGTTCGTGGAGGGGGAGTAAACTTTACTTTACCGCTTGGGAACCGCCGCTAGTGTGTTTAGCATGGAAGATATTGAAAACTCTCGGTCGTGATGTTGACAGGAAAGGCATACCTCCCAAAATTTTATTTATCTTTGATTTAAGCTTAGAGCTCTGGCACCTCTGCAAATCCATGCTTCCCTCTGCGAAGGGCCTATCTATTTACTTTTATGTTATTTTACTTTTATTGTTCAGTCATCACCTTCTCAAATAAGCACCAGTCCTGAGAGCACTATTGTCATTCTCATGCATTGTGAATAGTTAATGTTGTGTGCATCATGACTGGATCTCTTCTACCATGAATTACAATGTTTAGTCGCTGCTTGAACTTTGGAGGTGCTCTGCATTTATGTTTTGCGGTCTCAGAAAGGGCTAGCGAGATACCATGTTGTCATATTATATCATGATCATTTTGACAAAGTGTTGGCATTTGATATATCTTATTATTGCTCGCTAGTTGATTATGCCATTGATATGAGTGAATATAATTTCTAAGAGTTATCATTTGCATGGTTAGTTATAATCTTTGCAAAAAACTTGGGTACTATTTAAGCATATATATAGATACAAGAACAAAAGAGTTTGTAAAAGTTTTTCTTTATCACTTTCAGTTTGTCAACTGAATTGCTTGAGGATAAGCAACGAGTTAAGCTTGGGGGAGTTGATACGTCTCCATCGTATCTACTTTTCCAAACACTTTTGCTCTTATTTTGGCCCCTAATTTGCATGATTTGAATGGAACTAACCCGGACTGACGCTGTTTTCAGCAGAATTGCCATGGTGTTGTTTTTTGTGCAGAAATAAAAGTTCTTGGAATTGGATGAAACTTTTTGGAGATTTTTTATGGAATAAATAAAAAATACTGGAACCAAGACCCACTGGAGGGGGGCTACCTAGTGCCCACGAGGCACCAGGGCGCGCCACCCCCCCCCCAGGCGCACCCTGGTACCTCGTGGGGCCCACGTGGCTCCGTCTGACCTAATTCCAACGCTATAAATTCACAATTCCAGAGAAAAAAATAAAAGAGGGAGTTTTATTGCGTTTCACAATACGGAGCCGCCGCCACCTCCTGTTCTTCATCAGGAGGCCAGATCTGGAGTCTGTTTGGGGCTCCGGAGAGGGGGATCTTCCGGCATCGTCATCATCAACCATCCTTCATCACCAATTTCATGATGCTCACCGCCGGGAGTGAGTAATTCCTTTGTAGGCTTGCTGGACGGTGATGAGTTGGATGAGATTTATCATGTAATCGAGTTAGTTTTGTTAGGGCTTGATCCCTAGTATCCACTATGTTCTGAGATTGATGTTGCTATGACTTTGCTATGCCTAATGCTTGTAACTAGGGCCCGAGTGCCATGATTCCAGATCTGAACCCTTTATGTTTTCATGAATATATTTGTGTTCTTGATCCGATCTTGCAAGTTATACGCACCTGCTATGTGTTATGATCCGCATACCCCAAGGTGACAATAATTGGGATCCTTTCCGGTGATTGCCATAGCTTGAGGAGTTCATGTATTCACTATGTGTTAATGCTTTGTTCTGGTTCTCTATTAAAAGGAGTCCTTAATATCCCTTAGTTTCCTTATGGACCCCGCTGCCACGGGAGGGTAGGACAAAAGATGTCATGCAAGTTCTTATCGCAAGCACGTATGACTATATATGGAATACATGCCTACATTACATTGATGAATTGGAGCTAGTTCTGTGTCGCCCTAGGTTATGACTGTTACATGATGAATGTTATCCAATAATATCACCGATCCAATACCTACGAGTTTTTCACATATTGCTCTTGCTAAGTTACTACTGTCACAATTGCTACAAAACTACTGCTGCTACCGTTACTGCTACTGTTACAATTATTGCTACTGCTATCAAACTATCATACTACTGTGCTACTGATCACTCTGCTGCAGATATTTAGTCTCCAGGTGTGGTTGAATTGACAACTCAGCTGCTAATACTTGCAAATATTCTTTGGCTCCCCTTGTGTCGAATCAATAAATTTGGGTTGAATACTCTACCCTCGAAACCTGTTGCGACCCCCTATACTTGTGGGTTATCAAGAATAGGTAGGTATGGTGGCTGTTTTGAGGAAAATATAAGGAGGCTTATGTGTGATAGAGCGTATCATATCACGGGGTTTGGATCCACCGGTGAAGTTTGCACCGACTCTCGAAGTGAGAAAGGGCAATGCACGGTACCGAAGAGGCTAGTAAATTGCGGAAAGGTGAGAGTGCATATAATCCATGGACTCACATTAGTCATAAAGAACTCACATACTTATTGCGAAAGTTTATTAGCCCTCGAAGCAAAGTACTACTACGCATGCCCCTAGAGGGATAGATTGGTAGGACAAGGTCCATTGCTCGTCCCCGACCGCCACTCATAAGGTAGACAATAAATAATAAATCATGCTCCAACTTCTTAGCATAACGACTGACCATACGTGCATGCTTCGGGAATCACAAACCTTAACACCAATATTCTTACTAAACAACAATCATTCACTAGTACCTCCCACATATCATCATCTTAATATCGCAAAACTATTGCAAGGAATCAAACATATCATATTTAGTGATCTACAAGTTTTATGTAGGATTTTATGACTAACCATGTGAATGACCAATTCCTGTTGACTCTCTAAATAGATATAAGTGAAGCATGAGAGTTTAATTCTTTCTACAAAAGACCACACTCTAATAAATATAAGTGAAGCAAAAGAGCATTCTACAAATAACGGTTTTCTGTATGTAGAGAAACAGGCATCCAAACTTCAAATGATATAAGTGAAGCACATGAAGCATTCTATAAAGCCATACTCAAAAGATATAAGTGAAGTGCATGAAGAATTCTATAAATCAACCAAGGACTATCTCATACCATCATGGTGCATTATTTAAAATAAAAAGAAAAATTCACGCAAAAGACGATCCAAGAATTTACGCATATCATGTGAACAAAACAAAAACCGAGACATACCGATGGTTGTCGAAAAAAGATGGGATGCCTTCCGGGGCATCCCCAAGCTTAGATGCTTGAGTCTCCTTGAATATTTACTTGGGGTGCCTTGGGCATCCCCAAGCTTGAACTCTTACCTCTCCTTATTCTCCTCATATCGATACCTCCTCGATCTTCGAACACTTCATCCACACAAAACTTAACTGAACTTTTTATTAGAGGGGTTAGTACATATAACATCAAATCCCATCATGTCCTGCTGTAACATTATTGTATAATTATAATCAAACAATACCCACTGTATGCGATCACAATTCTATAGCTCCCAAGTCAATGGGGCTCAACAAGATTTCAAACATACGGAAATAAAGAAACTATAACAACAATCTGTGAAAACAGGACAGTCTGTAAAGATGCAGATGGTACATATACTTTTGTAACTCAAAAAATTCTGAAAAATTAGGAAAAAATAAAAAAATTGCATTGAAGTACCATGTAAAAATTTCAGAATTTTTGCATGTTCCAGTAAATTATAGAAATTCAAACACTACAGCAAAAGTTTCTGTTTTTTCACAGCACACACCAAACAAGCAATTTAAACATCCTAAAGGTAAATCTTGGCACATTATTTTTATAATACCATGGATTTGTACAAGGGGGTAATTATTTTTGTTGAAAAGTTTCTGTAATCAAGATTCATAAAGTTTCCATGGGCATGAACAAAGTCCAAGGACGTCCCCCACTTCAACGGTGTTCGTCTTTCTCACTTTCACTTTTATTTTTGAAAAAGTTTTAGGTTCCCCTCTATATTTTTTGTTTTTAAACTTTTCAAAAGCACACAACAGAATAAAATGACTCTCTAAAACTTCCGGCTTGTCTCCCAAGCAGCGCTTTCTTTAAAGCCATTAAGCTAGGCATAAAGTGCTCAAGTAATCGATCCACCCGGATCCCAAGGTATATCAAAGCCATTTTTAATTAACAATGATTTGTAATTTAGTAATGAGCACAAAGCAACATATATCATGCAATGATGAAGTCTAACTCTCTTCCTATGCATCGGCATGTCATAAAAGAACAATTCATGCACACATAATAAAGGCCGATACATAGCATAAACAGTTTCTTGCAATTTTATCGTATTGGAAACATACAGAGGCGGAGATGTAGTTCCTCTCTCATAATAATTGCAAGTAGGAGCAGCAAGCACATGCATATTATATTCATCAAAATCATCATGTGCAATAGTAAAACGCAACCCATCAATATAATCCTTAACAAGAGCAAACTTCTCCGATATAGTGTAGTTGGGAGAATTCAAAAAGATAATAGGACTATCATGTGTGGGTGCAATAGCAACAATTTCATGTTTAACATAAGGAACTATAGCAAGTTCATCTCCATAAGCATCATTCAAATTGGCATCATGGCCACAAGCATAGCAAGCATCAATTTCATCAAAAAGGGATATTTCAGACAAATCCAAGGGATCATAGCAATTATCATCGCATTCATCCTTCGGTAAGCATGAAGGGAAATTAAACAATGTATGAGTTGAAGAGTTACTCTCATTAGAAGGTGGGCACGGGTAGCTAATCCGCTCTTCCTCCTTTTGTTCTTCGCTCTCCTCGTCATCTTTTTCATCTAATGAGCTCACAGTTTCAGCAATTTCTTCTTCCATAGGAGCCTGCAAAATATTAGTCTCTTCTTGGACAGCGGAGGTGTCCTCAATATATTCTTTCACATAAGCATTAGAAGCATAGTTTTCATAGCAATATTTAAGTATGGCAAAATTTTCAGATTTGTAAAGAGTAGCATCACACTTTTCAATCAAAGAAGCAATTTCATATGCACCCTTAAAAGCAACAAATTCTTCTATTTGTTCAATATCATAATAACTATAAACACCTCTGGCATAAGAAGATAAGATTCCATTATCCTTAAACTCACATTAGTACTGAAGGTGTTTTTTAGGGTCTTCAGAACAACAAGTAAAATCATGTATTTCACATAAATTCCGAGCATGGCAATTCAAATTATTAATATGATGCCATAAGAGTTTCCCTTTTTGAGACAAGCGGTGTCGCACAAAATAAGCATGCTCCTCTAATGATTTTCCCTCAACTAAGCTAGTTGGGTTTTTAGCACGAGCACAAAGGGATCAAAGATGATCCAAGTAGAAAGCTTCAGCAGTATGATAGATTTTGGGTGGTTCTTCAACCATTGTTTTAGCAAGTACAACTATTTTTTTTGGTAATTTACGTTTCCTACCCATAACTAAAGATAGAAAACAACAGCACAAAATAAAAAGTACTTAGTGAAACAGAAAATAAAAACTACTTAGTGATAAAGCAAACAAGCACACACGAGAATATCAACCCCACGCTATTGCTCCCCGGCAAGGGCGCCAGAAAAGGTCTTGATAACCCACAAGTATAGGGGATCAATTGTAGCTTTTTCGATAAATAAGAGTGTCGAACCCAACGAGGAGCTCAAGTTAGAATTAATATTCCCTTCAAGTTCTATCGACCACTGATACAACTCTACGCACACTTAACGTTTGCTTTACCTAGAACAAGTATGAAACTAGAAGTACTTTGTAGGTGTAATGCTAGAACTACTTCACAAGAATAAAACTAGGAGTACTTTGCGAGATAATAAAAGTTAGTTTGTTTTAGTAGAGAACTTTTGTAACACAAAGAGAAGGATTTGTCCCTAGGCAATCGATAACTAGACCGGTAATCATTATTGCAATTTTATATGAGGGAGAGGTGGGAACTAACATACATTCCGTACTTGGATCATATGCACTTATGATTGGAACTCTAGCAAGCATCCGCAACTACCAAAGCGAATTATGAACATATTGTAACACCCTACAGAGGTAATCCCACACGCTTGCGCAACACGGAGGGCATCATAGGACAACACCAAAATAAAACATACAACTCAAACCAATCACGATCATCAATCAACCCATAGGACAAAATGAATCTACTCAAACATCATAGGATTGCCACATATCATTGGATAATAATATATAGCGTTAAGCCCCATGTTTAAGTAGATATTACAGCGGGGAGAAGAGATGTTACACCGCTGCATAGAGGGGGAGAGAGTTGGTGTTGATGGCGGCGAAGTTGTTGGTGTACATCACCGTCACGATGGTTCCCCCGGCGGCGTTTCGGTGCCACCGGGAGAGAGGGGGAGAGAGCCCCCTCCTTCTTCTTCTTCCTTGGCCTCCCCCTAGATGGGAGGAGAGTTTCCCCTCTGGTCCATGGCCTCCATGGCTCCCGGAGGGGAGGAGCCCCTCCGAGATTGGATCTCTCTCTCTCTGTTTCTCTTCTGTTTTGCGTTCCTGTTTTCTGGCCTTTCACCGTTTCTTATATTCCCGGAGATCCGTAACTCTGATTGCGCTGAAATTTTAACACAATTTTTTTCTCGATATAAGCTTCCTTGTGGCCAAAGAAGGACACTAACCGACTAACGGTGTGCCCACAAGGCAACACCACGCGGCTGGGGGGAGGCCGCGCCAAGATGCCTTGTGGAGGTTGTGGGCCTCCGTTTGCGTTGATTCCACCTCCCAAAAATCACATATATTCCAAAATAATTCTCCATAAAATTTTATCCCGTTTGGACTTCGTTTGATATGGATTTTCTGCGAAACAAAAAACATGCAACAAATAGGAACTGGCACTGGGCACTGGATCAATATATTAGTCCAAGAAATCATATAAAATGTTGCCAAAAGTATGTGGAAATTGTAGGATATCGGCATGAAACAATCAAAAATTATAGATACGACGGAGACGTATCAGTACACCATTATGTCCTTCGGTCTAACCAATGCTCCAGCCACATTCTCTCGCTTGATGAACTCGATCTTCATGGAGTACTTAGATAAGTTCATCGTGGTTTACCTCAATGATATTCTTATTTACTCGAAGAATGAGGAAGAACATGCCGAGCATCTCAGACTTGTGTTACAAAAACTCAGAGAGCGCCGCCTTTATGCCAAGTTCTCCAAGTGTGAATTCTAGTTGCCAGAAGTGGCCTATCTAGGCCACGTGATCTCTGGTAAGGGTATTGCTGTCAATCCCGAGAGAGTTCAGGCCGTTCTTGATTGGACTCCACCTGAATCGGTTAAGCAAGTTAGGAGTTTTCTCGGTCTAGCGAGCTATTGTCGCCGCTTCGTTGAGAACTTCTCCAAAGTTGCCAAGCCTCTTACTGAACTCCTCAAGAAAGATAAAAGTTTGAATGGTCCCCACAGTGCGAGCACAGTTTTCAGGAACTGAAAAGACGCCTGACTTCTGCTCCCATACTTGTGCCACTGGACTTCTCCAAGGACTTTGTTATCTATTGTGGTGCCTCGCGACAGGGACTAGGTTGCATTCTTATGCAGGATCGACATGTGATTGCCTATGCATCTCGACAGTTGCATCCACATGAGGATAATTATCCTACACATGATCTAGAGCTTGCAGCCGTAGTCTATGCACTTAAGACATGGCGACATTACCTTCTTGGTAACCGTTGCGAGATTTACACCGATCACCAGAGTCTCAAGTATATCTTCACCCAAACGGATTTGAATCTCACGCAAAGACGTTGGCTAGAGTTGATTACGGATTACGACTTAGGAATATCTTACACCCCAGGCAAAGCCAATGTCATGGCTGATGCGTTAAGTCATAAATCCTATTGTAACAATCTCATGTTGTTACAAGGTCAACCACCTCTCCATGAGGAATTCTGTAAGCTTAACCTTCACATTGTTCCTCACAGATCCCTTTCTACCTTGGTGGCGAAACCTACTCTTGAGGATCAGATTTTCACTGCCCAGGTGCAGGATACGGGAATTTCCCAGATCAAGAGAAACATTAAGAAGGGAGTTGCTGGTAGTTTCTCTATAGATGATCGAGGTGTTGTTTTCTTTGAGAACCATTTGGTGGTCCCTAAGAAGTAACATCTTTGGCAGTTGATCCTTAAGGAGGCTCATGAATCTCCTCCAACGATTCATCCTGGTTGTACCAAGATGTATCAGGACCTACGCCAGAGGTTCTGGTGGACTAGGATGAAGAGAGAAATCGCCGAGTTCATTGCTAACTATGATGTTTGTCGTCATGTTAAGGCAGAGCATCAGAGGCCTGCTGGCACCCTTCAGCCTTTAGCTATTCCTGAGTGGAAATGGGACAAAGTTGGTATGGACATCATCACCGGCTTTCCCAGGACCAAGAAAGGGAATAATGCTATCTTCGTAGTCATTGATCATCTTTCCAAAGTGGCTCACTTCCTTCCTGTGCGAGAGAGTATCACTGCTAGTCAGCTAGCTGACTTGTATATTTCTCGAATAGTGTCACTTCATGGTGTCCCACTAGAGATCAATTCTGACCATGGAAGTCTTTTCACTTCCCAATTTTGGGAGAGTTTCCAGACTGCCATGGGAACCCATCTTTCCTTCAGTACTGCTTTCCACCCTTGGTCGAGTGGTCAGGTGGAAAGGGTCAACCAGATTCTCGAAGACATGCTTAGAGCTTGTGTTATCTCATTCGGTATGGATTGGGAGAAGTGCCTTCCTTTCGCTGAGTTTGCCTATAACAATACCTACCAATCCATTCTTAAGAAAGCCCCCTTCGAGATTATGTATGGACGAAGATGTCGAACACCTTTGAACTGGTCAGAAACCGGTGAAAGACAGCTCTTTGGACCGGATATGACCCAAGAGGCAGAAGAGCAAGTTTGCATTATTCGTGAGAATTTGAAGACAACCTAGTCTCGTCAAAAGAGTCAGTATGACTGTCATCATAAAGAAGTAACATATGAGGTTGACGAGAAGGCTTACCTTTGGGTTACTCCTTTGAAGGGTACACATCGCTTTGGTATTAAGGGCAAGTTGGCTCCTCGTTACATTGGTCCTTTTCACATTCTCGCTAAACGAGGAGAGGTTGCCTACCAGTTGGAACTACCCCCACATCTTTCCCGAGTCCATGATGTCTTCCACATCTCTCAACTTTGGCGTTGCTTCTCGGATCCTATCCGCGGAGTAGACCACAAAACGCTTGATCTCCAAGATAACCTCACATATCGAGAGTACCATGTTCGTATTCTTGATCAAGCAGAGTGTGTCACTCGACGTCGGAACATCAAGTTTCTCGTGGTTGAGTGGTCACATCATTCTGAGAGGGAAGCTACTTGGGAGCGAGAAGATCGTCTTCGACTTGAGTACCCCACACTCTTCCCAACGCCTTCTGAATCTCGGGATGAGATTCTTTTGAGTGGGAGCGAGTTGTCACACCCCTAGTCTGGTAATGACCTAGGCTAGTTTTTCTTTGTTGCATCATGTTTAAATTTCATGAAATTTGAAATGGGGATTGATCCAAACCCTAGCACCAAATTAAATCAATAGTTCAAATAAAATATTTGTCAATGAACCCAAAATGCCCTTCAAAAATACATTTTTGAAATAATGTGAAACACCCAGCAAAACTGGTTTCATATTATTTGGACACATTTTGGTCATTGATTTAAATCATAGTTGTATTTGATTTGGGGCTATTAAATTCTATAAAATAATTGATAGCTCCAAAAATTCTGAAAACTTGATGTGGGGCTCTAGAATAATCTAGTTTGCATCCACAATAATTTTCAGAAGCTGCAAAAATAATTTGGTTAGCAAACCAAATTCAAAACAGAAGCAAAATACAAAACAGAAAGAAAATGGAAAAAAGGACAAAAAGAGAGGGAAACTAACATGGCGCCTACCAGGCGGCCCAGCAAGCTGGCCTAGCCCACTGGCCAGTGCCAGTCACCCCCAACCTCCCGTCAGGAGGACTGGGGCGTGGTCGCCGCGCGCGCGCGCACCGCGCCACCTCCTGCTTCCCCGGGTCGCCCCGCGCCTTCCAAATGCACCACGGAGACGCCCACGGGCCCCTCGATCCTATCCCTCTCTCTCCCGTGCCCTCTTCTCCTCTGGCTCCCTCTTCACCCCGCACCCGAGTGCACCGCAGCGTGCAGCCACTGCCTCCGCCACGACCTCTCGAGCTGTCCATGACCTCCGCCATGACGTCTTCTTCGTCCTCACTGAGCCACGCATTCTGAGACACACCGTATCGTCACCATCAAGCCCGACCCCACCGCCTCTGCCCCGAGATCGCCACCGGCCGTTCGCCGTCTCTAACGCCTGCCTCGAGCCGCTGAGTTTCGTTTCAACCCCGCCGTGAGCTCCTGATAATTTTCCCCCCAGCCCTGCTGTCCATTGCTTCCTCTAGGCCATAGAACCACCGTGGCCGAAGCTCACCTCCGCCCAAGCTCATCGCCGGCACCACTTCGGTGACCTTTTTGTAATGTTTGCATGTCCAACAGCTTCCCGAGCATGTGTAGCCGCCATAGATGCCAATAAATGCACGCCCTGCTCACCGTAGCGACTAATCCGTCGTCACCCAAACTCCGGTCGCCGCCTGCCATCATTGCAGTCGTTGTTTCCAGCCTCCTCTCACCCAGCCGCCTGCTCCGTTGGATGCGGCGCATGTCCAGCAGCCCGTAGGGCCAAACCGCGAGTCGAATGGTCGCCGGACGGCGAATCCCGAACGCCTCTGCCGATCTGTTTGGTCGCCGACGGCTGACCGCCGGCGCGTCTGACATGGCAACATCGTTACCAACTAATGATGACGCAAATTAACCCCTTCCATTCACTGACAGTGGACCCTACATCACTAATTAACCACGCGTTAGCCACTTTGTCAATGACAGGTGGGGTCCGCAGGTGAGGTTTGACCCTGGCTGACCTGTTGACCAATGATGTCACCATGACGACATGCTGACGCAGTAAAAGCTTTTCTTGATTTTAAATAAATCTTAATGATTTATTTATTTTCAGAAAATTTTCTAAACTTCTAAAATTCATAGCAAATCAATCGTAGCTCAGATTGAAATAATTTATATATGAAAAATTATCAGAAAACTTCAATCTATCCATCTGTACCATTTTCATGCATGACAAGCCAACTTATACCTACTGTATAAGTGAAAACACATAAAGGACATTTTAAATGCTTCATTTCGAGTTTGAATTTGAATATTTGATTCAAATGAACTTCAACTAACATGGTAGCATCTTGCATTAGCTGAAACACTAGCATATTGCCCTGTCATGATCATGCATCATATTGTTGCATTTGTTGTGTATTGATTGTCTCTCCGGTACTGTCCTTCTCGATAGGTTTTGCTCCTGGGAGTGGCATCGAGTACCTACCTGAGGAGCAGTGCTACCGTGTTGATCTTTCAGGCAAGCAAACCCCCTTGAGCATTTTGATACAATACCACTCTCTCGCTCTTGCTCTCTTTTATTGCATTAGGACAACAATGTTTCAACTGTTACCTGTTCTCGGTAGTTGAACCCATTCCTTTGCATGACCTGTCATTGTCGGCAAATAGCTAAACCATCCTAGCATGCTTAGGAGTTGCTTGAGTTTTGTTGTGACTACTCATCCATGCTCACTTGGTATGCTTAGAGTTGAATTGGTCTAATCCATCTGGGTGATGAATTGGAATGAACATGTCCTAATGATGAGACTTAAGTGTGTGGACCTATTTTGGTCAAGATAGTGAAGAGAGGCCGTGTTGGAGAACATGGTGGATTGTCATGTGATACGGCTCATAGGAACTGGGTTTCGTGCTTATCAGAGCCTACCTCACAGTTACACGGACATGTGCGGGTCAGGTGTGCAGGCAGGTGGCGCATGGCACGTGTGTCCGGGTGACACACGGCATGGCACAGTGTCTGGACAGGACGCAGATACGTGTTCCAAGAGGGAACGTTGCTGATGGGATGAGGACGCTGGTTCCTTTGAGTCAGGGTTAATGATCTATTCGAATAGCCACGTCCTCGGACATGGACTACTTGGAGACTTATATGGTTCATAGATAACTTGAAGTGGATACTCTAAAATGCGCAAGATAAGCGTGAGTGCTATGGATGGCCTTCTCGTAGGGAGACGGGAGAGAATCCATAATGGTGTATTGTTGTGGTGATTAGTGGACTCGTGTGCGCTTTCTCAGCTCAAAGAAAATGCTGGTAGTCGTAGTACAGGATAGCCACTTAGTCAAAGCTGGCTTGCTGCAGCTAAACCCCACAACCCCCTTTATTGATACCTGATGCATAAGTAGATAGTTCTGATGTAAGTCTTGCTGAGTACCTCTGTACTCACGGTTGCTTAATTTATGTTTTTGCAGAGGAGACTTCAGTCTCATTAGTTGTTCTACGTGGGCTTCAACGATTAGCTTGGGAATCCCAGGCAGAGGTCTGGTTCCTATGGAGGGTCTTGTAGATAGTCAGGCTTCTCAGCCTTTTTCTTTTGTAGTTGTCTATACTCATACATGTATATGCTTCCGTTGCTTGTATGCTCTGTATGATGGATCATGTGACCCCTGTTTGTAATATCATGTTATGTATGGCTCTTCAGAGCCTCTTAAATAAATACTTGAGTCGTAGAGTTATGTTGTGATGCCATGTTGTATCTACACATATCATGCATATTGTGTGTATGTTTGAAATGCATTGGTATGTGTGGGATTCGACACCTAGTTATCTGCTTCGGTAGCCTTTCATACAGGGAAATGCCTCCTAGTGCTTCCACTGAGCCCTGGTAACTCGCTACTGCTCCGGAACACATGGATTGACTGGCATGTATCCTTCTTTGCTCCTGTGTCTGTCCCTACGGGGAAATGTCACGCAGTGTTTTACTGGAGTCCTTGTAGCTTGCTACGACTCGTTTGCACACGCTGATGACCGACACGTGCATTGCTAGGTTACGTATGACTGTCCCTGTACGTTTGTGCCACCTTGGTTTATGACTAGTCATGTCGACCCAGGTTCTCTATCATATGGATGCGAGCATCACAATCATATACGTGAGCCAAAAGACGCAAACGGTCCCGGCCAAGGTAAAGGCGGCAGCCGTGGGTTACCATGCGTGAGGCCGCAAAGTGATATGATGTGGCTTATGCTAGATCGGTGTGACTTAGGATTGGGGTCCCGACAAGAATAGAAAGGCGTGACATATTGACATGTACTCCCTCCATCCGGAAATAAATGGATGTGTATAGACGTATTGTAGTTCTAGATACATCCATTTTTATCCATTTCTGTCACAAGTAATACAGACAGAGGGAGTATGATGTACTCCCTCCGTAAAGAAAGATAAGAGTGTTTAGACTCTTATATTTCTTTACAGAGGGAGTATAAGCTAAGGATATGACAGGACAACAGAGTAAAAGAAATAATAGTTGAATGTAAAACTGTATGATAGCTGGAATAGGTACATAAAAAATAGCAAGGCAGCATATTCACAAGTCTGATGGGCAAACTAAGATCGCATTGCAACAGAACAGTAGAACAACACTTCAATGTAAAAAACCATGGTATGGTAGACGGATGGAGTACATACTAATGAACAACAATGCATGAGATATTTAGAAGCATGATGTCCAAATTAAGCAGATGGCATTGCAACAGAGTAGAATGACAGTACTTGAATTTGAAAAGATGTTATCATGAATGGAATAGGTACAGACAAACTGGAAGGCATGACATATTCACATGTATGATCAGCGGGCTAAACACATGGCATTGCAACAGAGTAGATGCATTGCAAGACATTATATGCATGATGCTACCCATATCATGGGTCAAGTTAGAGCAAAGACCTTGTGGGGTGAATAGGAATCATTATCTCTCTGCAACTCTTTTGAAGAACTACATTTAACTGTTCCATCATATTGAATATCATTGACGTCGAGTATGTTGGCCGTTGCATTGCTCCGCGAGTTTCTTTTAGTTGATTTTTTCTGATATTCAATATCATTGTGTGCAATAATATCTGACATGCATGGAAGACAACTAGTAGTGAGATTATGTAATGAGTTCCCGTAGCAGACGAATTAAATAGTAGGAGTCCACTTAAATAGCAGCAATAGGTTGATACCTCAAAGACTAAAGAGAGAGCACACATGATAGCTACAAAATATATACTGTTTGTACTCGAGATTAACTAAATTGCACACAAAAGTACTACAGAACAACATCATAGGTAATACTAGAAGGGGTATAATCACCAGCCTATGGGATAGCTTTGGCAGAGGGACGATAACTATGGAACAACGTTAACTCCTGCACAAGTCTCTTATCTGAAGTAAGACTAAGAGATCAACATGAATGTACAGTGACAAGTGATAATCTATTTTCCATGCTTAGATGAAGAACGAAGCCATAAATGCTGCACACAAGTAAGATGAGGGTACAACCTATCTTGCCACCCTCCGTAGGAGTGAGCATCATCTGCTGAATCGTTGATGGCGCTGCGGTTGTTGTGGCTGTCTATGTCTGGCTGGCACATTCAAGGCAGTGAACTCTTGAGTGGGGAGTATAGCTCCCTTCTGGTGCATGCTTCCCTTGTTGGAGCAGCTCCGGCGAGAAGGAAGACGATGTGGCTGGAGATGCAAAAAACACACAATGTTAAGAATGACACATATCTCTGATCTGAAGAAATACGATCAACACTCAGGTACGAGACTGGTCACACGTCAGTCCACTGAAAACTAAATTGTGGTCACACGCTTTTTTTCACTGTGTGATCTACACCGGATGGTTGGATGGCCGTCTTGTGCCTCCCGGCTGTCACTGTTCAGGATCTTCCTCGAATAGCCAGCGAGCACCGGAAGAGCAGCCTACCTCCGCCGTCCCTGGCCACGGCAGCTCCGACCCCCACCCCGCCCCCACCCCACCGCACTGTTGTGGTTGCGCCGCTCCCGTCCATACTTCAAAGACTCGCCGTCATCCAGATCCGGCGCCAGCAGTACCTTGACCCCACGCAACCCTAAGATAGGCACCGAAGCGCTGCTTCCACGGCGAATCTGCGCCCCCTGCCCACACCCCTGCGATAGACACCGAGGCACTCCTTCCCCGGCCAACCGGCAGCCTAGGAGCTCCACCACCTTGAGGGGAGCTGCTTCCTTCCATTTGGAACCGACAGACCCAGAATAAAAATCCAGGTGACTGATGCCTAGGTAAAGTGAATAAGATCAGTGTACGACCTATCTTGTGGGCCGGTGAAGTAGGCAGCTCCATCTGCCGAGTTGGTGAGGCCGGTGCGGTTGCGGTGGCTGTCGGCGGTGGGAAAGTAGATATGTTGTGGCGGTCGACGGTCACGGGGGACCAGCGCCAGTGCGCTGGACGCTTCTGAAGTACGAGCCGCTCCGGTGCCGTGCACGACGGCATGCTTGAATCGGCTCCTGTACGGTTCACACGGTCGTCGTCGAGGCAGCTCTGGCAGCACAGAGTAAGATACACATGGCCCAGTGCACGACGGCAACCGGACTGCGTCTCCGGCATTGGGGAGGAGGGTGGCGATGAATCTGGTCTGGTGGGGGGTGGTACGTCTCCAACGTATCTATAATTTTTTATTGTTTCATGCTACTATAGTATCAATCTTGGATGTTTTATATGCAACTTCATGCAATTATATATCATTTTTTGGGACTAACCTATTAACTCAGTGCCCAGTGCCAGTTGATGTTTTTTTGCTTGTTTTTGTCTTTTCAGAAAATCATTATCAAAAAGTGTCCAAACGAGAAAAAACTTTGGATTAATTTTTCTGGACCAGAAGAGACCGACGAAGCTTCAGGAGAAGACCAGAGGAGCAACGAGGGAGCGACCAGCTCAATGGGCGTGCCCCAGGGGGGTGGCCATGCCCCCTAGGCTTGTGGGCCCCTCGTGGCACCTCCTGACCTAATTCCAGCGCTATAAATTCTAAAATATTCCCATTATACCAGAGAGCCAGAGGAGAAAACCTTTCCGCTGCCACAAGCCTCTGTTCTTCTGTGATCCCATCTGGAGGCCTTCTCCGGTACTCTGCCGGAGGGGGAATCGATCACGGAGGGCTTCTACATCAACCTTGCTACCCTTTCGATGATGTGTGAGTAGTTTACCACAGACCTATGGGTCCATAGCTAGTAGCTAGATGGCTTCTTCTCTCTCTTTGATCTTCAATACAAAGTTCTCCTCAATGTTCTTGGAGTTCTATCCGATGTAATCTTCTTTTGCGGTGTGTTTGTTGGGATCTGATGAATTGTGAGTTTATGATCAGATTATTCATGAGAAATATTTAAGTCTTCTCTGAACTCTTTTATGCATGATTATTATAGCTTTGTATTTCTCTCCGATCTATTGATTTGGTTTGGCCAACTAGATTGGTTTTTCTTGCAATGGGAGAGGTGCTTTGTGATGGGTTCAATCTTGCGGTGCTCAATCCCAGTGACAGAAAGGGACATGACATGTATTTGTATTGTTGCCATTAAGGATAAAAAGATGGGGTTTATTCATATTTTTTGAGTTTACTTCTCTAAATCATGTCATCTTGCTTAAGGCGTTACTCTGTTTTCATTAACTTAATACTCTAGATGCATGCTGGATAGCGGTCGATGAGTGGAGTAATAGTAGTAGATGCAGGCAGGAGTCGGTCTACTTGTCTTGGACGTGATGCCTATATACATGATCATTGCCATGAATCCGTCATAATTATTTGCTTTTCTATCAATTGCCCAACAGTAATTTGTTTACCCACCGTATGCTATTTGTTCGAGAGAGAAGCCTCTAGTGAAAACTATGGCCCCCGGGTCTATCTTTATTATATATAAAAACACAAAAATACCCTGCTGCAATTTATTTACTTTTATTTTATTTAGTAATTTACTTTATCTATCTACTATTATCAGACTTAATCCTTGCAAATAACCACTAAGAGGATTGACAACCCTCTCATTTGCGTTGGGTGCAAGTGTTTGCTTTTGTGTGTGCAGGTGCTGCTTACAGGATTTTGCGTAGTTCTCCTACTAGATTGATAACCTTGGTTCTTAACTGAGGGAAATACTTATCTCTACTATACTGCATCATCCCCTCCTCTTCGGGGAAAATACCAACACAGTCTACAAGTAGTAGGGGGGCATGGAGGAGGGGCGGAGGTTTCGCGGCTGGGGAGAAGGTGATTTGGCGCCCACGGTGTATGCATGGGGAATTGGGAGGGGGAACCATGTCTTACGGACGCATTTGTCTGAAATGTGGGGGAAGTTACAATTCTACTCCTGTCTTTTGGCTTGTGGGCTTGGATCTGAGTCTTGAGGGTCGGGGATAGTAGGGTAACTTTGCTTCTCCCAAATAGTGGGCGCCAGCGATTTCGGGCGAGGAGGGCGTGCTTTGAAATAGTGAGTGCGAGCGATTTCGGCCAAGGAGAGGGTATTTCGCCACCCATGGTTTATGAATTATTCGGCGCCTGTGATTTCGGCCGAGGAGAGGGTGTTTTGCCGCCCATGGTTTATGAATAATTCGGCGCCTGTCATTTCGGTCGATGAGAGGGCGCGCTTGCATGAAGTTACAAACCTACCCTCAATATACAACGGGCCAATTGATGCGGGTCCCAGATAGGCCGATAATTTCACATCACCCGTTTATTTGCTCGGGCAGAGGGTGTTTTAGCGGTTCGTTCAAATTTTGGGAGAACAAGCATCCACGTCTACCGTACCAAGTCGATCCGAATCAAATTTTGAAATATTAGTTCTATAGTGTCACATCTTGCCACTTCTTTTTCAGATGGTGAGGTGATGCTCAGGACTAATGTGTTTTTACATGCTCGTTGCTACCGATTAATTTGACAAATAGTTGACCCACTCAAAAACGGGAATCAAACCCAAAATGAAATATCTCAATTCAATGAAATAGCTCGTTGACCCTATCAAAATTGTGTACTAAATCCAAAATTGAACACATCCATTGAATAGTGAAAGTGCAACTAATCCCCGGGTGGTTTTGGTAATTAATAACAACATATATGTCATTGATCTAATGCTCATTGATAATAGATTTCAGAGAAGATCAATGATTGGCATGGCAAGGACTAGTGATTGTGGACCCCTCAAAATGCTAAGGACAAGAATTGGCAAAGCTCCAAGACTCTTCATTTCTGGTTAAGTGATCCAAGATCACATTGAGTCCATAGGAAAGCAAATACTATTAAAAGGGGATGAGGTTTTGATCATGACTCAATTGCTCAAGTGCTTAGTGATATTGCTCCAAAAATCCTCAAACACTTCTCCACATCACATCTATCCAAAACCCTAAAGTATCATCTCGGTCCCAACGAAACTCTCTATCCCGGACTCACCGAGTTGATCACATACACTGCCTAAGCCAAACCCTAACTTCTTTGTTCTACCGAAATGGCTCTCGGTCTCACCGAGACGGCGTGACCAAGTTTCTGTAACGATATTGCTTCACTTCGGAATTACTGAGATGAAACGATCGGAACTACCAAAACGAGGTTCTGCCCTAGCGATTGCACTTCGGTCCCACCGAGATGTTCTGATCGGTCTCACCAAGACTTCCAACGTTCGAATCTTTTACACTAGTCGGTCTCACCGAGATTTCGGTCCGGTGTCACCGAGTTGGGTCAAAGACTTGTAACGGTTGGATCATTGGGTGAAGCCTATATATACCCCTCCACCCCCACTTAATCTCTAAGAGAGCCATCAGAACGAAACACTACTTCCACTACTCATTTTCTGAGAGAGAACCACCTACTCATGTGTTAAGATAAAGAGATTCCAATCCAGCCATTTGAACCTTGATTTCTAGCCTTTCCCAAGTTGCTATCCACTCAAATCCTTCTCCTACCAAAGCCAAATATATGAGAGAGTGATTGAGTGTTGGGGAGACTATCATTTGAAGCACAAGAGCAAGGAGTTCATCATCAACAACACCATCTATTACCTTTTGGAGAGTGGTGTCTCATAGATTGGTTAGGTGTCACTTGGGAGCCTCCAAGATCTTGTGTAGTTGAACCAAGGAGGTTGTAAGGGCAAGGAGCTCGCCTACTTCGTGAAGATCTACCCGAGTGATGCTAGTCCTTCGTGGATGTAAGCCATGGTGGAATAGGCAAGGTTGCTTCTTCATGGACCCTTTGTGGGTGGAACCCTCCGTGGACTCGTGCAACCGTTACCCTCCGTGGGTTGACGTCTCCATCAACGTGGACGTACGATAGCACCACCTATCGGAACCACGCCAAAAATCTCTGTGTCTTCATTGCGTTTGATTTCTCCGATCCCTCCTTTACATTCATATGCAAAGTCTTTATTTTCCACTGCACAACTCTTAGACTTGCATGTGTAGGGTGTTGCTTGACTTGGTAGAATTGCTAAAACTTGCCTACAACTAAAACTGGGAAAATGATAAGTTTTTATTTGGTCAAGTAGTCTAATCACCCCCCCCCCCCTCTAGACATACTTTCGATCCTACAAGTGGTATCAGAGCTTTGGTCTCCATTGCATTGGTTTCACAACCTAGGAGAGTATGGCGTCTAGTGAGGGTAATTATCATCGTAGAGGTCCATATTTTGATGGTACAAACTTTGCTAGTTGGAAGCATAAGATGAAAATGCATATTCTTGGTCATAACCCCACCGTTTGGGCTGTAGTTCATGTTGGCTTGCAAGGTGAATTCTTTGCGGATGGAAAGGAACCGGATTGTGAAGCAGCCGCATAAGAATTGAAGATGTTGCAATACAATGCTCAAGCATGTCACATTCTCTTCAATGGTTTGTGCCCCGAGGAGTTCAACAAGATTAGCCGCCTCGAGAATACAAAGGAAATTTGGGATACCTTGGTTGATATGCGCGAGGGTACCAAGTCCGTCAAAGAATGCAAGTTGGATGTGCTTCAAAGTCAACTTGACAAGTTCAAGATGAAGGATGGTGAAGGAGTCGCCAAAATGTACTCTAGGCTTGCTCTCATCACAAATGAGATTGTCGGCTTAGGAAGTGAAGAGATGACCGACAAGTTCATCATCAAGAAGATTCTTAGATCCTTGGATGGAAAATACGACACCGTGTGCACATTGATCCAAATGATGCCCAATTACAAAGATCTGAAGCCCACGGAAGTCATTGGAAGGATTGTTGCTCATGAGATGTCACTCAAGGACAAAGAGGAGCTACACAACAAGTCAAGTGGTGCTTATAAGGCCTCAAGCGATGCTCCCACAACATCAAGTGACAAGCTAGTATCCAATGAAGAGATAAGCCTATTGGTGAAAAGATTCAACAAGTTCTACAAGAATAGAGGAAAAGAGAGAAACTCCAACTCAACACATTATGAGCAAAGATCATCAAGTCATGACCGTAATTGCTACAATTGTGGAAGACCCGGACACTACTCCAATGAGTGTACGGCACCTCACAAGAAAAGAGACGAATCACCTAGAGGAAAGCATAGAAGAGATGAATCACCTCATAGAGAGAGAAGGAGTAGAGATGATCATTATGAACAAAGACCTTCTCGGAGAAGCAAGGATTCGGAAAGGAAGGAAAGTCATCCAAGATCTACACTAGAAGAAGACCTCAAGCTCATGTTGGTGAATGGATTTCCGGCTCCGACTCCGACAACGAATCCGAAGGAAGTTATCACTCCTGTCAGATCAACGGATTACGGGGTACCCAGGCCCGGACGACCGGGAGGACCCACGGAGGTGCCGCGGTGAGCAAGGGGCAGGTGATCTGACAGTAAGGAGCTCCGGGAGGAAACCGGGATGACTCGCCTCCCGGGAGGGCTTCACGGGGAGCCTTCTCAAACGCCCCACGTGCGTCGGATAAGGGAGGCGCTCGGCCCAACGGTACAAAGGCAGAGTGTACCTGCTGGAGAAGCATGGAGCGGAAATAATAGGGTTTGACTTTAGGGGCCAACTAGTGCTGCCTTGTCCCTAGGGCGTCGTCAACAGTGTCGTGGGATGGCTCGCTTGAGCACGCAAGATACACTATTGCGGGCTATCAGGTAGTACCTTGGGCGGAGAACGGCGAGGGGAGAGATTCTTCACTCGTCTCGGCCTCTTCTACTATCCCTCTCGGTAGTATAAATAGGGAGAGACAGGAACCGCCCAAGGGGTCGAACTTTTCATCTTGTAAGAGACACATTGTAGCTCTCTCCATTGAAATACAACAAAGCAGGAGTAGGGTATTACACCAAGAAGGTGGCCCGAAACTGGGTAGTTCTTCGTGTTCATCTGCAGTTCATCCACACACCGCTTCCATGACTTAGGATCGCTAGACGTGTTCAGTCCCTGGCCGAACTCCCAAAGAGTTGTAGCTCGCAACTCTCTTAGAAACTGGCATTTGGCACGCCAGGTAGGGGACTAAGACGTCTAGCGTTAACACCAGCGCTATCCTCGTCGGTTCTTCTTCCTGGAACCTTGAGCGCGACTCTGATCATGGCGTCAAGGCGCTCTGGGGCGTCCGTGGCCCCGGCGAGCAGCCGGGAAGCGCGTTCCATGGCACGGCGCCGAGTACAGGAGGCCGCTGTGGCCACCCAGCAGGCTGCACCCCCTGAGCCTCCTCCTCCTCCTCCTCCTCCGCCGGAGGAGGCTCATCACCCTATCCAGGGCCATGAAGGGGATGTAGGGCAGGTTGAGGGAGGAGGACCCGCAGGTCACGGCGCGAGCATTGATCACGGCCTGGCAGTTGCTTCCCCGCGGTAGGAGGGGCAGACTCACGTTTCGGGTGTCCCGTCGGCGACCACGGCCCGTACCATCTACACTCCAGCGGCGGCATTGATGGCGGTGCGTGAGCTCCAGTAGTATCCGCCACTGGAGGCTGAACGTGGCCCCTGGCTCGCGTGGATCATCTATCTACTTGGCATCGTAGGTCAAGCGCAGTCGCACTCGCGGATACCGTCACGACAGCACCGCGAGCGATCGCGCGCCCTGGAGCATACGCCACCCCCTCAGCATCTTCAAGGTCATGTGCCGCGACAGACTCATGGGCGTCCGGAAGGAGAGGCGTGTCAATCGGTGGCCTCATCTCCCGAGGGGGGTAAGGATCGGCAGCCGCCGACACGTCATCCGGTGGAGGATGCCCGCATGGCCATAGAACGCCGGCGGGAGTGGCCGGACAGGTTCCTCCAGGAGATAGCGGCGGTAGGACGTACGATGCAGGGCTCCTCGGGCGTTCGAGCAGTGCCAATAGGCGCAGGATGCTAGGCATTCACCCCCTCAAAGACTCGACGTGTTCATGGCTCATGGACCTCCCTCCAAATTCCATCGGAACTTGGGATGAGCTGTGTGAACATTTCATCGCCAACTTATCCACGATCGCCGATTTAAACGCAATCCGGCAGAAGGAGGGCGAGACGCTATGCGGGTTCATCCAGCGCTTTAGCCAAGTCCGCAACAAGATCGCTTGCATCAATGACGTGAAGGTTCTCGCGGCCTTCCGTAACGGGGTTGCGGACCCGAAGATGTGCGAGAAGATGGCGGTCCACGACGTCCGCACGACTGTGCAACTCTATGAGCTAGCAGACAAATGCGCCCGGGCGGCTGAGGCTCGGAACTGGTCTTCTTTGGCTATCGACTGGGAAGCCGGACCATCCCGCGAGAAGAAGGCCAAGAAGCAAAAACCGCCCAGGGTCTTGTAGCGGAACCTGAGTGGAAGCAGCAAAAGAAGGAGGAGGCGACTGCCGATGACTCGAGTGGTGGCCCGTACTGTGCCCTGCATAGCTCGCGCACACACGACACGGCCGAGTGTCGTGAGATCAAGAAGATGGCGGAGGACCGCCAGAAAGAGTGGCGTGAGCAAAGGCGCGGCGATGGATGGCGTGAGCAGAGCCGCGTCGAAGGAAGAAAGGAAGAAGGCCGAGGGGGGGGGGGACGCACCGGTCAACGCGGAGGCCGGTGTGAAAAAGAGGGAGACGGCAAGGGCGCGGACGGCCTCGACTCGGACAAGAATAGCGGTGGAGGCTTCCAGGAGCCTAAGGTGGTTGCGTGCATTCATGGCGGGGCCTAGACTCCTCACTCGAATCGATGCTTCAAGTACCTTGCTTGGGAGGTGTGCACTGCCCTTCCCAGAGGTAGGGCCGCCAGGCCCTTAAAATGGTCCGGGGTCTCCATGAGGTTTGACCTCATGGATCATCCCATGAATGCGAAGACTGTCGGGATTGTGCCAATTGTGGTATCACCCACCATTCAGAACATCAAGGTCGCGAAGACCCTCATTGATGGTGGGGCCAGACTGAACGTCATATTCCCGAAGATTTTCGACCTGATGCAGATCCCGTATGACCATCTGATGCCTACTAGGCCCTTCTTGGGTGTAACTTCCGGGAGCACAACCCCCATGGGGTAGGTGGCCCTCCCCATCACATTCGGGACTAGCAAGAACTACCGGAGGGAAAGCATCATCTTTGATGTGGCCCATATCAGCCTGGAATACAACGCTATCCTAGGTTACCCCACTCTGGCCTAGTTCATGGCCGTGACGCATCACGCCTACAATGTTGTCAAGATACCGGGTCCGGGAGGGGTGATCACCGTCCAGGTGGACCAAGAGGACGCCGTCTGATGCATCGAGCATTACTACAAGGTGGCGGCCTCTGTCGCCCCGAACGACCTCGACCCGCCCGGCGTTTCTGAAGCCTCGGCTTCCCGACGACGAAGGTTAATGACGAAAGAGAAAGCCTCAACCAAAAAGGTGGCGCACGACGAAGGAAAAGGAGCCTCCGTCCTGATAGGCAGGAGGCTCACTGACAAATAGGAAAGCGTGCTCGTTGCCTTCCTGCGGGCAAATGCTGACATGTTCACCTGGACAACGTCGGATATGCCCAGTGTTCCACGGGAGGTGATCGAGCACCACTTGGCGGTATGCCCCGGCTACCGTCCCATCAAGTAGAAGATATGGCGCCAGTCACCAGAAAAATGCTACTTGTGAGCTGCGTTGGTAATTCCCTGGAGAGGAAGGGAGATGCAGTACAGTAGAGATAAGTATTTCCCTCAGTTATGAAACCAAGGTTATCAATCCAGTAGGAGAATCACGCAACACCTCGTTAGCAGCACCTGCACACAAAACAACAAATCCTTGCACCCAGCGCAAACAAGGGGTTGTCAATCCCTCGGCGATAAGTTGCAAGATTAAATCGTATGTGATAGATAGATAGATAGAAACAAAAATACAAAATAAAATAAATAAACAAAAAGTGCAGCAAGGTATTTTAGGGTTTTTAATATATGATTTAGATAGACCCGGGGGCCATAGTTTTCACTAGAGGCTTCTCTCATAAAAATAGCATACGGTGGGTAAACAAATTACTGTTGGGCAATTGATAGAAAAGCAAATAATCATGACGATATCCAAGGCAATGATCATGTATATAGGCATCACGTCCAAGACAAGTAGACCGACTCCTGCCTGCATCTACTACTATTACTCCACACATCGACCGCTATCCAGCATGCATCTAGTGTATTAAGTCCATAAAGAACGGAGTAACGCCTTAAGCAAGATGACATGATGTAGACAAAGTAAACTCACGCATGAATAAACCCCATATTTTTACCCTTAATAGCAATGATACATACGTGTCATGTCCCTTTCTATCACTGGGATTGAGCACCGCAAGATCGAACCCATTACAAAGCACCTCTTCCCATGGCAAGATAAATCGATCTAGTTGGCCAAACCAAATCAATAGATCGGAGAAGAAATACGAAGCTATAATAATCATCCATAAAAGAGATCAGAGAAAACTCAAATAATATTCATGGATAATCTGATCATAAACTCACAATTCATCGGATCCCAACAAACACACCGCAAAAAGTGATTACATCGGATAGAACTCCAAGAACATCGAGGAGAACATTGTATTGAAGATCAAAAAGAGAGAAGAAGCCATCTAGCTACTAACTATGGACCCGAAGGTCTGTGGTAAACTACTCACGCATCATCGGAAGAGCAACAAGGTTGATGTAGAGCCCCTCCATGATCAATTCCCCCTCCGGCAGAGTACCGCAAAATGCCTCCAGATGGGATCTCTAAAGAACAGAAGCTTGCGGCGGCGAAAAAAGTATTTCGTGGACTCCCCTGTTGGTTTCCCGATTTTTGGGAATTTATAGTGGTGGAATTAGTTCAAAAGAGGCAGAGGTGGGCCCACGAGGCACCAGGGCGCGCCTGCCCCCCCCCCCCAGGCGCGCCCTGGTGGCTCGTGGCCACCTCCTGGGGCTTTTGGGCTTCTCCCGAAGCTTCTAGTGTTGGTTATGTCCAGAAAAAAAATCTCCAAAAAGTTTCGTGGCATTTGGACTTCGTTTGATATTGATATTCTGTAAAACCAAAAACAGGCAGAAAACAGCAACTGGCACTGGGCACTAAGTTAATAGGTTAGTCCCAAAAAATGCTATATAATTGCTGTAAATGTATATAAAAACATCCAAGATTGATAATATAACAGCATGGAACAATAAAAAATTATAGATACGTTGGAGACGTATCAGCATCCCCAAGCTTAATTCATGCTCATCCTCGAGTAGGTAAATGATAAAAATAGAATTTTTGATGTGGAATGCTGCCCATCATATTCATCATATATTCTTTTCTTTTGTAGCATGGACATTTGGACTTGAATGATTCAAAGAAATAGTTTATAGTTTGACATGAAGATATAAATACTCAAGCATACTAACAAGCAATCATGTCTTTCAAAATATCAACGCTAAAGAAAGTTATCCCTAGCCCATTATGCTCAAGCATTGATCCATTCATGAAACACACTCAATATTAGCTACACACAATGCACAAGTATGACAATAGTGCTCTCTAGTTGGTGCATTATAAGAGAAGATGGAGACTCAAGATAAAAATAAAAATTGCATAAAGTAAATAGATAGGCCCTTCGCAGAGGAAAGCAGAGATTTGCAAATGTGTCAGAGCTCAAAGCTTAAATTAGAGAGATGAAAATATTTTGAGAGGCATGCTTTTCCTGTCAACGAAAACGACCGAGAATTCCCAATATCTTCCATGCTAGACACATCATATGCGGTTCCCAAACAGAAAGTAAAGTTTATTTCCTTTCCACCATTCTTTCACAATCCATGGCTAGCCGTATCCACGGGTGCCCTCCATACGAACACTTTCCAAGGAATTTTGTTGTTATTAATTTTGATTTCATTGTGGGACTGGGCATCCCTATTACCAACCACTCTCTCGTGCAATGACAAGTGAATAAACACTCATCGTGAGAATAACACACCTAGCATGGAAAATATTGGCCACCCCCTGCCGCTTCATGAGCGGTACAAGCACACAAAACGGAGAATTATTTTGAAAATTAGAGTTGGCACACGCAAATTTACTTGGAATGGCATGGAAATATCGCATATAGGTAGATATAGTGGACTCATTTGGCACAACTTGGGTTTAAGGAGTTTGGATGCACAAGCAGTATTTCCGCTTAGTACAAATGAAGGCTAGCAAATAGATTGAGAAGCAACCAACCAAAAAGCAAAAATGGTCATAAACATGCATTGAACATAACTAACACTGAATAATGCACCATAAGTAGGATATAATTTCTTTGCATAACTATTGACTTAATGTGCATGCATAGGGAATCACAAACCTTAACACTAATATTCTTACTAAATCACAATTACTCACTAACATGACTCACATATCGTCATCTCCATATCGCAAAACTATTGCAAGGAATCACACTTATCATATCCAATGATCTATATGAAAGTTTTTATTATATCCCTCTTGAATATTCATCACTTTGGGACCAAATTCATATCTTGTGCAAGTTACCATTGCTATTGTCAACTCTCAAAAAGATATAAGTGAAGCATGAGAGTGCATATATTTCTTCAAAATTTTAATCTTATCAACTCTCAAAATAATATAAGTGAAGCATGAGAGTGCAAATATTTCTTCAAAATTTAGCCACCGCCGTGCTCAATAAGATTTAAGTGAAGCACTAGAGCAACTGCCTAGCTCAAAAAATTTAAGTGAAGCACATAGAGTATTCTAATAAATTATGATGAACGTGTGGCTCTCTCAAATTGGTGTGTCCAGCAAAGATGATTGTGACAAACTAAAAAGCAAGCAAAGCAAAGACTCATATAATACAAGACGCTCCAAGCAAAACACATATCATGTGACGAATAAAAATATAACTCCAAGTAAAATTACCGATGGTTGGTAGAAGAAAGAGGGGATGCCTTCCGGGGCATCCCCAAGCTTAGACGCTTGAGTCTTCTTTGAATATTACCTTGGGGTGCCTCGGTCATCCCCAATCTTAGGCTCTTGCCACTCCTTATTCCTTCATCCATCGTGATCTCACCCAAAACTTGAAAACTTCAATCACACAAAACTCAACAAAACCTTCGTGAGATCCGTTAGTATAACAAAACAAATCACTACTTTAAGTACTGTTGCAAACCCATTCATATTTTATTTTTGCATTATACCTACTGTATTCTAACTTCTCCATGGCTTATACCCCCCCGATACAATCCATAGTTTCATCAAAACAAGCAAGCAGTGCATCAAAAACAGAATCTGTCAAAAACAGAACAGTCTGTAGCAATCTATTTAAAAGCTATACTTATGTAACTCCAAAAATTCTTAAAAATTAGGAAAACGTGGGAAATTCATATACCAATACTTTGTAAAAATGTCATATTTTTCTGAAGCTCCAGTACAGAACCAAAATTCCAGCACTGGACGCAAAACTTTCTATTTTCCAAACAGCATCAATTATACTATCTTCCAAATCATCCCAAAGGTTTTACTTGGCACAAATACTAATTAAAACATAAAAAACTCAATCAGAACAGTAGCATAAATGTGAAAACACACAATAACAGAAACAAAAGGTAAAAATTTATTTTATTCATTGGGTTGCCTCCCAAAAAGCTATTTCTTTATAGCCATTAAGATAGGCTTTGAGATTTCAATGATGCTCACATGAAAGATAAGAATTGAAGCACAAAGAGAGCACCATAATACATGTGACAAACACATTTAAGTCTAACGTACTTCCTATGCATAGGCATTTTATATGCAAACAAATTATAAAGACGAGAAATATCTAGCATATGCAAAGGAGAGGAATAAAACATTGACAATCTCAGCATAACGAGAGGTAATTTAGTAACATGAAAATTTCTACAACCATATTTTCCTCTCTCATAATAATTACATGTAGGATCATAATCAAATTCAACAATATAGCTATCATATAAAATTTTCTCTCCATGATCCACATGCATAAAATTCTTATAGTCTTCCAAAATAGTGGGATTAACATCAACTAAAGTCATGACCTCTCCAAACCCACTTTTATCAAAAATTTCATAAGATTGAACACTCTTCAAATATGTGGGATTATTTTTACCTAGAGTTGACACTCTTCCAAACCCACTTTCAATATTATTGCAAACATTATTATCAATAGCATATTCATCATGAGGCTTAAATAAATTTTCAAGATCATAAGAAGCATTATCACCACAATCATGATCATTGCAATAAGTAGTGGATATATAATAAAATTATCATCCCCAAGCTCGTAGTTTTGCATATTATTAGCACAATTGACATTAATAGAATTTATGATAACATTATTGCAATCATGCTTTTCATTGAAGGAGCTATCATGAATCACTTTATAAATTCTTCTTTCAACACTTCATCACAATTCTTCGGTTCATGATTTTCAAGCAAAACTTCATAGAGATAATCAATTGCACTCAACTCACTAGCAATTGGTTCATCACAATTGGATCTTTTGAAAAGTTTAGCAAGTGGATGAGGATCCATATCAATAGATTTCTAGCAAGCGAAGATGCAAGCAGATAGAAGGCACATGGCACACAAGCAAAGATAGCAAACGAACAAAAAGGCAAACGTAAAATATTTTTGTATTTTTGTAAAAACTTTTTAGAAGTGGGGGAGATGAAAACGAGAGGCAAAGGCAAATAAAATTAATGCAAGGAGATGAGAGTTTTATGCGTAGGTACTTGATAGATGTTGATGATGTCTCCCTGGCAACGGCGCCAGAAATTCTTCCTGCTACTTGTGAGCTGCGTTGGTAATTCCCTGAAGAGGAAGGCAGATGCAGTACAGTAGAGATAAGTATTTCCCTCAGTTATGAAACCAAGGTTATCAATCCAGTAGGAGAATCACGCAACACCTCGTTAGCAGCACCTGCACACAAAACAATAAATCCTTGCACCCAACGCAAACAAGGGGTTGTCAATCCCTCGGCGGTAAGCTGCAAGATTAAATTGTATGTGATAGATAGATAGATTGAAACAAAAATACAAAATAAAATAAATAAACAAAAAGTGCAGCAGGGTATTTTAGGGTTTTTAATATATGATTTAGATAGACCCGGGGGCCATAGTTTTCACTAGAGGCTTCTCTCATAAAAATAGCATACGGTGGGTAAACAAATTACTGTTGGGCAATTGATAGAAAAGCAAATAATCCTGACGATATCCAAGGCAATGATCATGTGTATAGGCATCACGTCCGAGACAAGTAGACCGACTCCTGCCTGCATCTACTACTATTACTCCACACATCGACCGCTATCCAGCATGCATCTAGTGTATTAAGTCCATAAAGAACGGAGTAACGCCTTAAGCAAGATGACATGATGTAGACAAAGTAAACTCACGCATGAATAAACCCCATCTTTTTACCCTTAATAGCAACGATACATACGTGTCATGTCCCTTTTTGTCACTGGGATTGAGCACCGCAAGATAAATCGATCTAGTTGGCCAAACCAAATCAATAGATCGGAGAAGAAATACGAAGCTATAATAATCATGCATAAAAGAGATCAGAGAAGACTCAAATAATATTCTTGGATAATCTGATCATAAACTCACAATTCATCGAATCCTAACAAACACACCGCAAAAAGTGATTACATCGGATGAAACTCCAAGAACATCGAGGAGAACATTGTATTGAAGATCAAAAAGAGAGAAGAAGCCATCTAGCTACTAACTATGGACCTGAAGGTCTGTGGTAAACTACTCATGCATCATCGAAAGGGCGGCAAGGTTGATGTAGAGCCCCTCCATGATTGATTCTCCATCTGGCAGTGTACCAGAAAAGGCCTCCAGATGGGATCTCTCAAGAACAGAATCTTGCGGCGGCGGAAAAAGTATTTCGTGGACTCCCCTGTTGGTTTCCCGATTTTTGGGAATTTATAGTGGTGGAATTAGGTCAAAAGAGGCAGAGGTGGGCCCACGAGGCACCAGGGCGCACCTGCCCCCCCCAGGCGTGCCCTGGTGGCTCGTCGTGGCCACCTCCTGGGGCTTCTGGCCTTCTCCCGAAGCTTCTAGTGTTGGTTATGTCTAGAAAAAAATCTCCAAAAAGTTTCGTAGCATTTGGACTTCGTTTGATATTGATATTCTATAAAACCAAAAACAGGCAGAAAACAGCAACTGGCACTAGGCACTAAGTTAATAGGTTAGTCCCAAAAAATGATATATAATTGTTGTAAATGTATATAAAAACATCCAAGATTGATAATATAACAGCATGGAACAATCAAAAATTATAGATACGTTGGAGACGTATCAAAAAATAGGAATTCATTACCCAGTAGATAGAGAAGCTGGAGGAGGCCAAGTTCATCCGCGAGGTGACTCACCCGGAGTGGGTCCCAACCCTGTGGTCATGCCGAAGGCCAACGGTGACCTACGACTGTGCGTGGACTTCAAGGACATAACCAAGGCCTATCCAAAGGATCCATATCCCCTGCCAAGAATAGACCAAATCACCGATTCACCGGCAGGATGCGACCTCCTTTGTTTCCTTGACGCCTTCTCAGGCTACCACCAGATCAAGATGGCCAACGAGGACAAAGAAAAAATGGCTTTCATCACGCCGTGCGGAGTGTACTGTTTCGTATGCATGCCGTTTGGATTGAAGAACGCCGGGGTGACCTTCCAGAGACTCATGCGCATCGCCCTCAGTCCTCAGATGGGGAGGAATGCGGAGGCCTATGTTTACAACATCGTCGTCAAAACCCGCGAGCAGGGTGCGTTGATCGCGGACCTGGAAGAGACCTTCGCCAACCTGCGAAAGGCCAACATCAAGCTCAACCCCGACAAATGCATATTCGGGGTACCTTCCGAGAAGCTCCTCGGGTTCCTGGTGTCGCACCGAGGAATTGAGGCCAACCCTGAAAAAAATTGAGCCCTCGAGGAGATGCAACCCCCAAAGCGCCTCAAGGACATGCAGCATCTCGCAGGATGCGTCGCCGCGCTGGGACAGTTCATTTCCAAGCTGGGAGAGTGCACGCTACCATTCTTCAAGATCATGAAAAGAACGTGACCCTTCGAGTGGACCTCGGAGGTTGACCAGGCCTTTCGGGGCCTAAAGGGGTACCTAGCTTCGCCCCCGATCATGGTGGCTCCTCGTCCGAACGAGCCGCTTTTGCTCTACCTTGCGACGACTCCACAGACGGCAAGAGCACTCCTGGTAGCGGAATGAGAGCCCTTGGAAGCATCGTCAGATCAAGATCAAGGTCAGCCGGCCAGAGAGGAGATCCCGGGGCCCGCGAAGGGCTCTCCGATGCAGCGTCCAGTGTACTTCGTGAGAACGGTATCGAGGGAAGCCCGGGAGCGGTACCCTATGCCCCAGAAGTCTCGTTTGATACCAAATGTAAGCCAAGTATGAAACAAGCAAAGCTAACCAATTGGATATAAACTTCAAATAAAGCAATGGGAAAAGCCTTGGTTGCAATAGTAAGTCATTATCGGTCTCTATAAATGGCACAACGTGTTGAATGATATGCTCTATAATGATTTTATTGCTAACAAATGAATTACCTTCTTCATTGGTCTTTCAAGATTGCTTATGAAATTTTTTCTAAAAGAAGTATCAACAATAAAATTGCGACCAAATCGGAAAATAGGTAAATCACTTGTTAGACATACCTCTTCAAATGTGTTGGGAGAGCATGATGGTTGGATGACTTGAACGGTATCGTGTTCCTCTTTCGAATAGCTCCCCAACGCCTTGTCGTCCTCTTTTTCTTGAATGGATTCGGCACATGTACTATTTGATTCGGCTTTTTTCAACAACCGAATTGTCTTTGTTATGCAAATCATTACCTTTCTCTTTTTAAATTTGCAAGGCTTCTCGTTCTTGTCTAATTTTAGCCCACATCTCAGCTTGGCGAGCTTTAAACTTTTTCATCTCAATTTCCATCCACTCTTCATCAGATTGCCCCCCAATGCATAAAGACTCTTTCAGCAATGAGTTGCTAAAACTTTCTAATTCTTTAGGGGGTACACCATATGCTATAGTACTGGGTGAATGCATCATTTGCACAACCCTAGCTTTTACAACAGCAAAATCATGAGGATTTCCGCCTTCTATTAGTTCCTGGTGAATAGTATTGCACAAATCCCAAGAGAATGTAAGCTTGTTCTCAATTACCCAGTCTGGATATGGTTGCCCCCCAATGCTTTAGACTCTTCGGCTATGAGATGTTGCCGAAATTCTATAATTGTGTAGGGGCAAGATTATATGCTACGGTACTAGGTGAAGACACATGTGATCCTATAGAATTTTCACTTATTCGGCTATGAGCGTGAAGGTGCAAAGCCGAATTATGAATACCTACAGTTGCATATGGTGCCGAAAAATTAGTAGTATGAGGTGTAGCATATGATTGTTGTGGCTAATTGGCTGAATAACTTGTATTAGCATGGCCAATTCCCCTATCCACTGTCATGTTTGGATTAACATATTGCAAGTTAGTTGCCGATGAATATAAAGGTGAAACATTTTGTTGCATGCTATTATAAGTTCTTACATGGGGTGTTTCAACTTGATTAACCGAACCCATCATGTTGCTCATCGGCATATGGACTTATCAGGTTGCCGATGCATGAGAGTTAGGATACATATGTTGCATGTTGCTAAAATTGTAAGTTGAAGCATGGAGATTATTTTGCATCGGCTGTTGCACGTAAAAAGATGCATGATTGACAAGACTAGGGCTAGTCGATACATTATGCTCATTAAAGGATCTAGCAACAACATATCAATTATTTTCATCTACATAATTAAATTGCATATTAATATTACCTTTGTAGATTGAAAACCCTAGATGACGAACTTTTGGTAGCAACAACAGGCTGCAGACCGTTCGAAGCTTTGTCCCCAGCGGAGTCGCAAAAAAATGTGTTCGCACACGAACACTTCACTGTGTACCCTCGGCGCCGGGGATATACACCGCAACTCACGTCGAAGGAGATCCGGCCGGAAGTGCGGTATGCAAGCAATCTGGTGGGCGCTTTTGTAGACTCGGAACCCCACATGCCCGGGAGGGAAACCGTCAGGTCGCGCGGTGGCTATGGGCTGCCCTAGGTGTTGGGGAACGTTGCATGGAAAACAAAAAAAATTCTACGCACACGCAAGATCTATCCATGGAGATGCATAGCTACGAGAGGGGGAGTGTGTCTACGTACCCTCGTAGACCGTAAGCGGAAGCGTTAGAACAACGCGGTTGATGTCGTCGAACAACTTCACGATCCAACCGACCGAGCACCGAACGTACGGCACCTCCGCGTTCAGCACACGTTCAGCTCGGTGACGTCCTCGACTTCTTGATCCAGCAAGATGGCGAGGTAGTGGATGAGTTCCGGCAGCACGACGGCGTGGTGACGGTGATGGTGATGCTATCTCCGCAGGGCTTCGCCCAAGCACTGCGAAAATATGACCGAGGGACGGAACTGTGGAGGGGGGCGCCGCACACGGCTAAGAAAATGGTGTGTTCTCCTTTGGGGCGCCCCCTCTCCTCTATTTATATATGTGTAGGGGCTTGGAGTAGAAGGAATAGTGTCACGTGAACGGTAACCGTGAATAGTACACACGTGGACTTGGACTCCAAAGTCCAATCCTATTCCTACTAGGACTCTCCCTTTTTCCTTCCCTAGCTGCGTGGGCTTTTGAGGACTTGGTGCGCCTGGCCCAATAAGTCCAGGGCGCCTCCCCTTAGCCCATGCCAGCCCTTGGGACGTGGTGGACCCACTTGTGGACTTCCGGACCCCTCCGGAATCCTCCGGAACCTTCTGGAAGCTTCCCGGTACAATACCGAAAAAACTGCACCTTTTTCCGGAACCCAAAATATGACTTCCCATATATAAATCTTTACCTCTCGACCATTCCGAGACTCCTCGTGATGTCCGGGATCTCATCCGGGACTCCGAACAATATTCGGTTACCAATTCACATAACTCATATAACACTATATCGTCAACGAACGTTAAGCGTGTGGACCCTACGGGTTCGGGAATGATGTAGACATGACTGAGACGCCTCTCCGGTCAATAACCAATAGCGGAACCTGGATGCTCGTATTGGTTCCTACATATTCCACGAAGATCTTATCGGTCGAACCGCAATGACAACATACGTAATTCCCTTTGTCCGTCGGTATGTTACTTGCCCGAGATTCGATCGTCGGTATCTCCATACCTAGTTCAATCTCGTTACCGGCAAGTCTCTTTACTCGTTCCGTAATACATCATCCCGTAACTAACTCCTTAGTCACTTTGCTTGCAAGCTTCTTATGATGTGCATTACCGAGAGGGCCCAGAGATACCTCTCCGAAACACGGAGTGACAAATCCCAGTCTCGATCCATGCCAACTCAATGGACACCTTCGGAGATACCTATAGAGCATCTTTATGATCACCCAGTTACGTTGTGACGTTTGATAGCACACAAGGTATTCCTCCGGTATCCGGGAGTTGCATGATCTCATGGTCTGAGGAACATGTATTTGACATTCAAGAAAGCAATAGCAATAAACAGAACGATCATATGCTAAGCTAACGGATGGGTCTTGTCCATCACATCATTCTCCTAATGATGTGATCCCATTATCAAATGACAACTCATGTCTATGGTTAGGAAACCTTAACCATCTTTGATCAACGAGCTAGTCTAGTAGAGGCTCACTAGGGACACGGTATTTGTTTATGTATTCACACATGTATTTAAGTTTTCGGTCAATACAATTCTAGCAAGAATAATAAACCTTTATCATGAACAAGGAAATATAAAATAATAACAACTTTATTATTGCCTCTAGGGCATATTTCCATCACTAGGGTGACCTAATCTCCCCTAGGGCCTCGTGGATGGCCGCCCTGCAACGAAAAATGAACGAAGAACGAGAAGCAGAAGAACTAGGGTTAAGGAGAAAAGGTAAAGGTAAAAAAGTGATAGATGATAGATCGATTGTTTGTTGTTCAATTGGCTGTCACTTCTCATATATTTATGAGGCGGCTGGACTTCCCGTACAAGAAAAGGACTCCAAATCCTGTCCAAATCCTTCCAAAATTAACCCAACTTGGATTTAGGTATGCCTGAGACAACAGTTCGGTTTTTGGGTCCTACATGCCAAATACGACCTTGGTTGAAGATACGCCCAAAAGAAAATTTAACTGTTTTGACGAGAGAACAAATTTCGTGTTGAATGTTTTTCGATTTGAGGTCATCTTGAGGGGGTTTCGGGCTGTTTTCTAAGGTCAACAGCAGGAAAATTGTCCGGATGTCCAAACTCATGATTGCCCGGATCATCCGGCTTCGTCCTCAACCTTCTGTTGCCTTCCCAGAATATAGCAGGGGCGTCCGAGACGTTCGTCCGGCCATCGGCCGGATGATCTGGCTTCCCACCCGGATGATCCGGCCATGTACTGCAGCAACGCACAGTTTTGTCTCTTAACTTTTGTATACAACCTCGGATTAAGATGATTTTTTTAGATCATCCATTTTTCGACGAAACGAACAACTTTTACTTAGAACATTTTTCCATCCGAGGTAATCTTAGTTGCATTTTGTGCCATGTCAAAATTTGGTGTCAACACCGCCATGCTGCAAAACCGATTACACAGACGTTGCCAGGACAACAAGTCACACGGTCGCGACAAGGATGACCGCCATTGCTGCAAGTCGGACGCGTGTCTTAGTGAGGTCAATCAGTGTTGCTACAAGTTTGATGTGCGGAGGTGTAAAGCTAACTAAGTCCTTAGCACCGGTGTTAAGGGTTGTTACGATGATTAATGTGTGACTCGTATGCATTTCTTTTAGACCTTCATGTGCGTCTACCTGCCATGTGGACACGCTAATTTTCACTCCCGTTACAACGCACGGGCATATGTGCCTAGTATACTAAAACGATTCTATATTTGTGAACAGGGGTAGTACGTACTAACCAACATTTCTTGACATATTACGGCTATTTGAGAAAGTGAAAAATTATCAAGACATTGTAACTCGGCCCGAGGTTGCAAAAGCTAAAACAATCCATGTAAATAGTGCTCAGTTTGTATTGAAATTTTCCTTGTTTGTCTGAAAATTGTTATTAATAATGTACACGTGCAAGGTGGATGTCATGGTATATGTCTTGAGGGTAATGTACACGTGCAAGGTGGATGTCATTGTAACTCGGCACGTGCTTTCGACTAGTATACATAAGTTAGATGTCATGGTATATGTCTTGAGGGTAATGTTATTTCAGGGAACCATTTGTCTCAGTAAGCAGGGTTCAACATTAATTAAAAGTCAGAGCCGAGCTTAGGATCACCTTGCATAAAGCTCATTTAGTCTTGACCCACCGCCCACGTGCTTGATTTGAAGGGCTCAATAGTAGTTAAAAATAAAGACTAACACACGGTTTTAAATTTTAAGCCTCACTAAGCATGATTGTGTACCCGGCTAGAACTGAAAATTAGAGCTAGTGCAAGTTAGAGATTCTGCTTGCTGCTTGGTTCCATTTTGGATGTTCTGTTTGGGATTGTATAAGAAGTGAGATGTATGTAGACGGCTCATTTTTGGATCTGCGCCTGTGATCAGGCAAGAACTATGCATAATTGCAGAGTTCAAGGTACGTTAACCATATATAGGTCAAAGCACCAGGTCATTGATTGTATTTACAGCTATGTGCTATCACAAATAATGAAACAATGAAACAATTCGAGATTCCATTGAAATATAGTGAAACATGATGAAACAGTTCTGAAATATATACATGAGCAGGAAATAGGAATCTTCAAAACATATATCAAATGATGACAGGTTACTAAATTTTCCTACTGAAAATTTGAAAACTCATATGTGCAATGCTTTCTAATCATAACCATCGTGTTAGATTATGGAAACTTATATCAAAGGATATGAAACATTTTGGGATACCGTTGAAATATAGTGAAACATGTTTGAGACAGACGAAACATGCTGAATCATGATGAAACACAAATGATACGAAAAATTCTTCAGTTATCAAGAAACCTAGTAGAAAATTCTGGATCGTACTCGAATGAGGTTTACAGATACTGAGACAGTCACTAAGGTCTGCAAATCACATTACAAATTGGAGTAGCAATTAAGTTGCATACATATTAATAGAGTTCTCTCCGCCCCTATTAGTTGGCGTTATAGCTCCGTCCCAAAGCTGAAAATGACAAAGCACATGCTGTTGAAGAAGATCATATTCAAATAACAGAATGGATGTGAAAAGATCTGCACATACCACTAATGCTACGCCTCCGGATGCTCATTTGTGATTTTAAGATCAAGCTTGGCAAACAGGTCGCTAAATGTCTCCTCTCCTACCTGAAAAAAATGGAAAAAGAAATTAAACAAAGACAATCAGGAACTATTTAAACGACACAAAATTACCAGACATACGTCTTCATTTCCGAGCCACTTTTTCAGAACTTCCTTGACTGAGCTGTAGTGTCGGCAGATTCTTTCGCCCATGTCATTCTCAACATGAACCCCAGCCACTTTCCCGTTAAGCATCACTGGAGATCCTGAGCAGCCTCTCGTAGTAGGAGAACTGTATTTAATCTCAAGAGGAGCGATATGACCCTTCCTTGCGTACGGAGGCACCCTGTAGATGTAAACAGAGAAAGTAAGCTAATTTTGCACAACAAACACATGGTCCTTCGATGCATTTTCATAATTAAGGGAATTTTGGTGATTGCCCCAAAGTTGGTGAGACTTTGCCCATATCTTGCAATTTGATTAAATTTTGATGATTTACACTACAGTGGATAATATTGCTTTACTACTTAACAAGAACAACAACAAAAAGAATCAAATTAATGCTTACTTACCCAATCTTCCCTGGAAAGGGTGATACTTCTTTTACCAGCAGAACTTCAATTTCTTGTTCGGTCATTATCTTTGGTGGTCTTGATCCTTTAATTATATGCAGTGTACAGGTGGGGCACGAAAATCCAAGAGTTACCACACTCATACCACGGCCTATCTCCTCATTGGAAAACTCCAATGCTGGTATGTCTACCTCTGATGACAGATCCTGAAAGCTCACTGTGAATATCGCAAGATCACTCTCATCGTCTTTAAAAGCCACATAGATTGGGTAGTCTGTTCCATCTTCACCGGACAATCTCATCCATGGCTTCAAATTAGCTCCTTCCTTTTGTTTGTCAATTCCATCAAAGTTATGCCTAACCGTCATAAATAAGCGTCTTGTTTTGCCAGCATAAGCAGCAAAAGTCGTGGCTGATTCTGAAATTTCGTCTCTAGCATCTTTAACTACAATCCTGACCACACTTCTACCAAATGAGTCTTTGGTTGACTTCATCAAATGCGAAAGTTCATTGGTACGGAAACCAGTAATTAAACCTGCGTAACATGGTGCAAGAATATTACGCAACAAACAAGCAATTGTTTTCGTATGAAACAACAAAATATCAATATGGGTTAGAATAGTGTTCTTTCACATTAGGTGGCCATACATCATTCGGAACAAATTATCTCCAAAATTACTAAAACTCAGAGCGATACAATTTATACAAACACCAAACAATCCATTGTCTATTTATTGTGTGGATTTGGTTCTTAGATATATGCCCAAATTCAACTACAAGCAACAAATTTATCAGTTCATTTGACCACAAAGGCTGAAGCAAGCACGGTGGGCAGAAAAAACCCCAACCTAAAACATACTAGCAATTTTCTAATGGGAATACAGAGCAACTAACCCAGGTAAACTTATCAATGTTGAATTTGGTTGACCAGGTGCTCGAAACAGAGCATCTTTTCATTTCTTTACAACATACAGATTGAACCAAGGCCATGTCCGCAGTACACTACCCTGGATCTAAAGATGGAACCGCGGGTACATATCCGCATTACACAGCCATTGATCGGGAGGTAGGCAGCAACAAGAAACTTAAATTATTCTCGCTCCTCACGGCAATGTCCGCACTACACTAACCCTGGATCTAAAAATCGAACCACGGGGACATGTCCGCATTACACGACATGAACGGCGGCAACCAGTTTCTACCGTAGTCAACATGGGAGGTAAGCAGCAACTGCAAACTAAAACCGCCATGAAAAGCTTGATTCGAGCTCTTCGATGTGAAAATCAATTCGATGAAGAAAAGACAGATGAGTAAGTACCTGATTCATTCGTCCCCTGTTCGCTGGCACTTCCACCTTGACCCATGGCATTTCCAACTTGACCGGATGCAACAGTGCCCTGTTCCCCGGCATCTGCATTCTTCCCTCCCGCCATTGTTGCCACGGAACTTTTTTATGCTTTGCTTTTCGAGTCTTTCTTCTACCCTCTTCCTTGTTCTCCAACTTCTATCTTGTAATGTAGCATTGGCAACAGCTAGAAAGACCCGGTGGTCAACTGCGCCTTCTGTTTTTTCAGACTTTCTCTTGGTTCCACTTTTGCCAAGAATGGCTTCACGACAACGAAAAAAGCACTGCTGCTTTACCACCCTTGCTACAGTGGGCAACTGGGAATAAAAGCAAGGCCGTCCGACACTGTTACAATCTTTCCCTTTGTTCCGGCATTGTTTCGTAATATTTCATTAATGATTTGTTATTTTTTACAATGGGATCTGTATGTTTAGTTTTATTTAGTTTATTAAAAGTATAACAACTTGACCCTCACAAATCCCCGCAAAATTATTCTTTTGACCCTCACAAATGCAAAGAGATCTTCTTTGATGTGTATCAGAAATATGGAGATTAAAATTTATGATTTTCTTTGACGTTAGTGTCATACTGTTTTTTTTTAGCAAATGTGCCATACTAGTTGGATGCCCGGAGCACAACAATTTATATTTGAGTCAATTACATCACCGGTGCTTGAACTTGACGCGAAAAGTCACTTTAGTGCTAAAACCTGTGGTGTACATTGAACCGGTGCAACAACTTGACTTAGGCGTGCAAATACGGTGTAAAATGCGGCTGAATACGCCCACAGGGCTGACTAGGCGTGACAGCGTGGTGTGGGGTCCGCTGTCAGCGACCCAAAGTTGGAGGCAAGGACGTGTGGCCCCTTTTTTGCGTAAACATCCTCAACATTTTTTTCCTCACAAAAAAGACCCTGACATGGGTAAAAATAATTAGTTGTCTCAGCATCCTACATATATTACATGAGAAAAAACAAAAACGGAACATTGGGCAGTCGACCCGAGGACCTGTAGGTACGGGGCATGCGCAACTAGCCACTCCAGCCTTGGGAATTTGTTGACTCATATGAATACATTTTCTTTTATATAATTTTCGTTAAAGAATGTAAATAAGATTTTCGATACGAGTTAAAAAAGATGGCTTAGGGACTCGAACTAGCGACCACACAAAGGCCAGCAACCGATCCTGCCACTCCAACCGAAGACAATTGTTGCCTCCAGATAACAAGCATACTTTATGCATGTAAATTATAATCATGTGTTACAAATAATATACATAGACGTAAAAGAAAAATTTTAGAAAATCTTCATGTAATTTCATAAAATATTCACTTATTATATTTATAATATATACATATAATTAAATTAATAAATATAGAAATATTTGTATAAGTCTTTTAAACAAGTTCATATATATTCAAATAAATGCTCATATAAGTTAAAAAATCCACAATTTTAATAAAATAGTCATCCTTTAGAAAACAATTATGTTGCTTCAAGAAGTTGTTTTAATAAATTTTGTGTGTTTTCAAAAAAAAAATATTATAACACATGAATAGAAAAAAAATTATACTAGTGTGTTATATTCATGTCTTATAAATATTATACATACCAATGAAATAACTTACTTAAAAAATGGTCACGTATTATTTTGAAATATTCATGTACTTAGTTTATGAATTATAAAAAACATTTGTATAATTAAAGAATACAAATATTTCTTAAATTATAATTTATAAATATTATTTCTAATTATAGAAACGTTTAAATAAGTATACACATAATTTTATAACTCATAAGTATGTTAATTAAAAAAAATTGTATAATAAAAAATATTCATAATGTAGAAAATATAAATGTTGATATGGATATTCAATAGTGGTAATGCTTAAATTTTATTTATAAAAAAATTAATATAGGTCACAAGTGAAAATTATACACAAGTTAATGGCCATAAATATTTAGTAAATGTTTTTATTCAATATTTTGTATAATTTAAATATGAGCCATGAGTGTACAAAAATGTTCGTATTCATTAAACATTTTGAATGCTTTTATTTACTGATCATAAGTTTTTGTGTATAATATTTATAGCACACTAAAGTTTGAACATTATTTTACCTCTTTCTACATGAGCTTTGCAAATATCTCAAAAAAATTAACGCGTACAAAATGGGCCGCACTAAGTGCAGTCCATGCCCAGTGAGCGTCTTTGTTATAAGATATTTACAATAGCTATCCAATATTTCTCAAAAAAAATTACAATAGCTATCCAATATGGACATGAGAAATGTTGGGGCTGCACTCGCTAGTACCGTGAGCGTGTACTCTGCAGATGTCAGGTTCGAGACCGAGCCGGACTTATTTTCGTGATTATTTACACTTTGTACCGACAGGCGGGATCCGCCTTGCTGGGGCTTTCTCGTAAAACAAAATTCGAGGGTATTTTTGTAAATTAACAGGCCACACACCCAGCCTCTCTCGTCCAGTCGCTGACAGCGGGCCCCATGCCCCGCTGGCATGCCTAGTCAGCCCCGCAGGCGTATTCAACTGTGATTTGCACCGTATTTGCACAAGGAAGCCAAGTTGTTGCACCGGTTCAATGTACACCCCAAGTTTTAGCACTAAAGTGATTTTTCTAGCCAAGTTTAGGCACCGGTGATGTAATTGACTCTTTATATTTCGTAAGGGTCTGCACGCCGACACTCAAACCGCCCGCATACGTCTGGACCGCGCTGTTCAAACCGCGAAAGCCATTCAACGCGGGTCTGTATCGATCCGCAGGGCGGTGCGGACGTACTTTCTCCCGCAAACCGGAGATGTGTGTGTGTGGGGGGGGGGGGGCTTTGCAGGCATGCGGACAGCACCCACGCCCGGTTCTGACCCCCACCCAAACCCCCTCCTCCCTCACCCGCGCCTTCCCGCCCGGCGCCAGCTGCCCGCAGTCATGCCGTTGTAGATCGCGCCGCTCCACATTGAAGACGGCTCAGGGCGGACGCGACCTCTCACTGCCTCCGCCATTGAAGTGGCGCGCCGGCCGAGGGCGCTACCCGCTGCACGCCCGACTGAACACTCCTCCTCGCCGCATTCTACGCCTCCTTTAAACCCGCGTGGAAGCCGAGAAACCTACTTCGGCCACACATCCGTTCACAAGCGGGCCGACATTAAACACAACGCCGGACAAACTTCTCTGGTCCACCCACTATTTAAAGGAGGCCAGACGCCGGGCAAGAATGGCATCACTCCGTCGCTCTCCATCTCCTCCTTCCACCATTTTCTCCACCCTTTCGATGGCATCCGGCGAGCAGGAAGAGCAGTTCTCCGGCATAAAAGCCGGCTGGGTGAGCCCGCTGAGCCCGCCGGATACGAGCGACGCAACTTGCTGCTCCACCTCCAAGCCCAACGGAGCAAGTTGCCGCTCCAAGCCAGCGCATGGTTCAACAACTCGCCGCTCCAAGCCACCTCGCGGAGGAGTAACGAGTTGCTCTAGGCCGGCAGGGAGGAGCCCAGCCACATGGGCATCGTCGCTGCCGTGGACGACGCCGCGTCGTACCGTGCCTCCCGTGCAGCGCGTCCGCGCCCGCCGCCAACATCGAGGGAAAGTAGAACACGGGAGGCCGCCGCCGTTTGGGTCCCAGGAAGGCCACCGCCGGCGCATCGCCGGCTTGCACATCTGGTGACTTGCCCGGTTCTTCAGCGCAAACCATCGTCGACCCTCGCCTCGGCTTCACGGAAGCGGAGGAGCCCCCTCTTCCCTTCCGACTGAAGCACCCTCTTTACCACTCCGATGAGCAGCGCGGCTGGGCATAGGGAAGATACGGGGGGAAGATTATACCTCCGGGGATCCCGGCAGTCCGGTGAGCGGGCTGCCGGACATGGGGAAGACAAAGGGATCCGCCGCGGTCGGCCGTAGACTAGTGTAGTGTATCGTGTCGTGGGAGTGAAGCTCCGCGCGACCGTACATGCACATAGTTTTACCTTTTAGTTAAAGTTTGTCCAAAATGTAAACGTTTTCGTCCGGTTTGTATGAAATCTGTTGTGTTTGCATGAATTTCATCCGGTTTGTTGAGAAAGCGTTTGAAATGTATGCGGACAGCGTTGGATGGCGGCCTCCCGCATCCGTGTCCACGGACTGGTCCCTCCTCTCGTGGTCCGCAGACGGATGCGAGAGAAAATTTGCGGGTCGCCGTTGAAGATGCCCTAATCTTTCAGTCTGGACTTACCACTGGATATAGGGAAAATCCGTGGCCTAGCTCGCTCCGCTTATCTTCGTGCTCATCCCCCGTCAACGCCGCAAGCGCCGCTCCGTGCAGGAGGGTCTCCACCTTTGATCTTGGATTCAGGATATCCAAGACGCGCCTGGACCCGTAACCATGATTCAGTAGATCAACCTATGACGTCTGCGAAAATTAGAAGGGGCACGCACCTGCGGAAACGCCTCCAGCCGTCAATCTGCACCGTGATCCCAACAGAAGTTGGCTGAAAAATTGATGGGTGTTGTTAACCCTCTGAATACAAGACAGTATATGTGTTTATTCTGTATAAATACTTTCGTTTGGAGCTGTTATACGCCTTTCACCTGTCCATATGCCACATCCCCCGTTCCGTTACATTTCTTGGTAGATGAGTTCGCTCTACTATTCACCTTCTTCTTCCTTGCTTCCTCCTCTGTTTCAGTACCGTTTCATCCTGCTCTTTCTCTACTCTTTTGCTTCTCTGGACTCACGTGAGATAATTTATAGCACGCAGGTTCAGAGGACTTATCTGTTCATACTGTCTTGCTGCTTCGCAAGTTCATGCCATCGTTCTTGGCATGAACTCATCAGTTTGTACTGCCCTGCTGCTTCGCAACTTCATGTCATCGTTCTTCCGATGAACTTGCTACACCCTTTTTGCCAATGTTTTATTTTTCCCCTCAAATATGCATCCTTCTATCCAACACGTGCATGCTTGTACTGTGAAATGTCAATTTTCGAAAGACTTCGATGCTTCCTTACAAACTTTCGCAAACGAGATACCATTTTCAGACTTTGTTCTTCCAGTGCACAGATTTTTGTATGATTTGTTTTCATTTTTTCAGACCTAACATTTTGTTTCTTTTTCGGCCAAGTTACACAATACGAAACTTCACACGGTGCTTTCAGTTTTGGATATAAGAACTTGTGTTGCTTATACGTTACTAATAATTTATTACTATGTGTAGGCAACTACTAATGAGGCGGAGTTAGCTAACATTTATTTTTGCGGTGCGCACTTCGCAGACGGCACAATTTCTTTCCCGCTTCTCTTTCCCCCTTGTCGTCTTCGTTTCTACTGTCTTCAAACTCCTACCGTATGTTCCTGCCACCCCTTGCTGGAGGTCGACGGCGACATTCGTCGACAAGGACTACTGCTACTGCCAGTGGTCGTCTACTTTCCCCTCGGAACTGGCGGTACGGAAGAAAACCCCATTGGACGTCAATCCAGTTTATGAAACGGCGGTCAATCACCATGTATCCTTCTTAATCTTGTGCAAATCAGGTCCGGTTACTTTTTTCCTACTAATCTGCTTGTTCGTACTTTTCTAGTGCCCAGTTTGTCACTACCGCAGAGGCTTGTGCAACGAGGAGAACATGCTGAACAACCACAACTGGTTCTCTGTCTTTTTCCAGTTGGACTGTAAAATAAGAACGACAAGTTTCAAATTGTTATTCCAATCTTGTTCATGACATTTCTGATTTATTTTCTATTTCATTAGAGGTTATTCATAACTAATTGCTCTTTTCTTCTGAACAACAGTACATGCAAAATTCTTTCAATTGCTCTAATTATTTCATCTTTCCACAGTTTTGCCTATTAGTCCAACCCACATGTCCTTTAAATATATCATGATTTTTGCAGATTTCAACCTAGAACTCGTACGCACATTTTCCTACTACTGGACTAGTACATAATCATACACAAAGTTTTGTTTGGATACCAGTTTGATATTGATGTCTACCTATTTGTAATTTCCATGTTTTGTAACATCACACTTCTTACATTTCAAAATTAAGGTTACACATTCTTGTGTCAAATTAACTTGATTTTATCATAATTTTCTGTTAGGTCATCCCTTGCTTTGCAAGAAATGATTCTTTAAGACACATTGGCATTACAAGATCTGTTTCAACTCAAGTTACAGCTTTGCTTGAGACAAAAGAAGGTTTGACTTTCATTGTGGATGTTTGCAATAATCCAGAAAGAACATATTTCATTGCCAAGTCTTGGAGACCGTTCTTATATGTGTACCACCTGCAGCTGGGAGTTGCTAAAGAGATGCACCTCACTTTACGTGGTAACCCAGATCGCTCGATATCTGTTGGGCTGACCATTGGTCCAACTCTTCATCCATGTATGTATCTTACTAGCATAGTCTTATCAAAATTCCCTTGTCCTGTACTTCCTCATATTTATAGTCTTATCATTAATTACTACTTGTATGGATACACCATTATTTACAATTTCCCTTGAAGTTTGACCTTACTGTCAAATTGACCTTTCCTATATACATGTCATAGCTTACTTCAAATTGGATAAAACACAGAAAAACAATGTATTGAGCATTGATACTACATGTCGCACAACGGCAACCTAAAAACACATTGGCCATGCAATTAGGTTTATTAAGCGTTATAGGATCGAGAGTATATCGACCAGAGGGGCCATGAATGGGAGATTTAAAATTTCTTTCGAAACTTCAAATCGCTTGAGACAATACAGGGGAAGTAAAACTATAGCAGGAACACTAAAACTAACTTAGGACAGGCACACGAAGATGAACAGGCTAAACCAGTAAGACTAAGCAACACTTCTGATGAAAGCGATGATAATCTTCTAGTATAGTAACATAGTACTTTCACGATAACAATGGTAACACAGAAAGGAAACATGACAAACACCATAGATAAACAATTATGGATGAAACAAAGCACAAAACTTAAACACTCTATTGAGAAATATACATCAGAGCATGACTCAGATGAATGAAAAAGTAACACCAAAGGATCAACAGACGAGCATTGCATAGCTATAACAATCATACATAATAAAGTTCAGAAAAGACTCAATTACTTTCAATGAATAATCTGATCATAAACCCACAATTCATCGGATCCCAACAAACACACCACAAAAAAAGATTACATCGGATCGATCTCCGAAGAGAACATGGTATTGAAGATCAAAGAGAGAGAGAAAGCCATCTAGATAATCACTATGGACTCGTAGGTCAGTGGTGAACTACTCACATATCATCGGAAGGGCAGCAAGGTTGATGTAGAAGCCCTCCGTGATCGATTCCCCCTCCGGCAGAGTACCGGAAAAGGCCTCCAGATGGGATCGCGGAAGAACAGAAGATTGCGGCGGCGAAAAAATTGTTTCAGGTGGCTCTCTGGGGGTTTTGAAATATTTGAGAATTTATAGCGCTAGAATTAGGTCAGATGGAGCCACGAGAGGCCCACAAGGCATCAGGGCGCGCCTACCCCCTAGGGTGCGGCATGTTGCCTTGCCGTCTCCTCATAGGTCTTCTGGTCCTCCCCGGAGCTTCTAGGGTCTCTTATGTCCAGAAAAAAATCATCAAAAAGTTTCGTAGCGTTTGGACTTCGTTTGGTATTGGTTTTCTGTAAAACCAAAAACAAGCAGAAAACAGCAACTGGCACTGAATTAATAGGTTAGTCCCCAAAAATGATATAAAATTGTATAAAAAGTATCTAAGAATGATAATATAATAGCATGAAACAATCATAAATTATAGATACGTTAGAGACGTATCAAGCATACAGACAGGCAACTTTGAGCATAACAAATTGAAATACACTAAACAACATAGTGTTGACACCAGATTATGGCATGGCCAAAAACTTAATTAAGATGACCTCAAATGGAAAAATTCTCAGCATATGAAAGTTCCGTATCGTCAAAATGAGAAACTTTGATGTTTGGGTCATCACCATCCGATCTCATTTAAAAAGGCCGAAACTGTACTCGAAGTACTAAGATTTTGACACTCAGAGTACTGTTCGGCCAATTACACCTTCAAGGCCACCTCATATGAGAAAACTTTCTACATGAATTATCTTCGTCTCGTCGAAACAGACGATTTTGGTATAAAAATCGTCCCAATCCGAGTTCATATGTAAAAGTTAGAGCCAGCACTCTGTGGATCGGCCCTGAGTGAAAAAGTGGCGCGAGGTACCAGACACCCACCTAGGTGATGTCTGATGGGTCGCATGAGCTATTCGGCCTTGCCGGCCGAGTGAGGCTTGCCGGCCAAAATCTTGCCGGTAAAAAGCTTGCCGGCGAAAAGCTTGCCAGCCTTGAAAAGCTTGCCGGCGAAAAGCTTGCCGGCCTTGAAAAGCTTGCCGGTTTGAGTGCTTGCCGGTTTTAAGTGCTTGCCGGTTTTGAGCCGGTTTTGAGTGCTTCCCGGTTTTGAGTGCTTGCCTGTTTGAGTGAAGGCTTGCCGGTTTGAGTGAATATCCAAATAGAAGCTGCAGATGGACCAAAAAGATTACCTAGATGACCTCGAATGGAAAAGTGTTCCACACGAAAGTTGTGCGTATCATCGAAACGGTCAACTTTGGTTTTGGAGTCATCATCATCTGAGATAGTATACGGCCTGCAAGTTTGCTACAAGACTCGGACAGTACAGAAAACTGCATGACCGAGTCCGACTGGAAGTTAAAGATGGCCCCATAAGGTGGTGAAGATGGCTTTATTTGGAAAAGTGATCAATAGAGGAGTTGTTCGTATCGTCGAGGCGCACAAATTTGGTATTTTGATCATCTCAATCAGATGTCGTATGCAAATTCCACGGCCCGCGCAAGGAGCAGGACAGAAGTCTGGGCCAGATTCAGACTAAATCCGAGTTAGACTAGATCAGGACTCTAGGACGTGAATTGATGTAATTTTCTTGTAAGGAAAGCCTAGATGAATCCTTTACTTGTACGTGAAGTCCAGCCGCCTCTTATATATGTTGGGGGTGACGGCCGATTGAACAACACACAATCGAACAAATCAATACGCTACTTTTTCATCTATGTTTTATCTCTCCCTCGTTTTTCTCTCTCGTTCTTCGCTGTTCTTCGTGTTTGAGAGTTGCGAATCCCGAGGCTCTAGGGGCGAGCAAATCGACCTAGGGCAGCCCATAGCTGCCGCACTCCCTGACGGGGTCCCTCCCGGGCGTGTGGGGTTTCGGGTCTGCAAAAGCACCCGCCGGCTGTCTTGCATATCGCGCTGCCGGTCGGGTCTCCTTCGACGTGAGCTGCGGTGCACCACCCCCGGCGTCGAGGGTACACGTGACGTGTTCGTGTGTCAACACACTTTTTGGCGACTTCGCTGGGGACTGAAGATCCATCATCGTCATCATCCATCATGTCTGATCTTCCCAAGCCATCTGAGGTAAAACGCCGATAACATCATTAAGCCTAGTCTTGATGAATTATCGGCCGACCATCGCCAAGTCTATAAGGAGTACAAGAAGGCGCGCGAAGATAAGGAGTTGCTGGAGTTCCTTGCAAAATTCAAGAAGGATCGCCAAGGCAACATCTCTTCGATTGAAGAAATCAAGTTCCCTCCTCTTCAAGCTGAGCAGGTTAAACCCTCTATGAATACTACCTTTTCTCCTGAGCAGTGGGCTGAAATTGAAAGTCGTATTGCTGATGGTAATAATCTGGTCTATCAAACTTTTTTAGAGAATACTAATGCTCAGAAAAATATGCCTCAACCATCTAGTGGTAATGTTGGTATGCCTGCTAGCGTGCAAAACCCTAATCTGGCTTTACCTCTTTCATCGGCACCTCCAGTACCGATGAACTATTTTCCTACACATACAACTCAGATTGTGGCTACACCCACTAATCCTATCATGAGCATGCCATGTTCGGTGGCGACGCCGAATCAAGCATTACCTGTAGATGCAAACGCTGCTAGACCACTGCCGAACTATGGTTCGGCCTACATGCCATAGTTCCTACCTATAGCTAGTAATCCTACTCCACCTATGCTACCACAACAGGCTCCATCGTCTACTACGGACGATGCTTTAGCTAATTTTACAGAGGAGATGGCTAAGATGCTTCGAGAAAATTTTGGTGTTGAGTTACCTCGGAATCGGATTTACCAAAAACCGTATCCCGAGTACTTTGATGCAATCCAGTGCCCTCCAGTATATAAAATTCCAGATTTTGTTAAGTTCAATGGAGAAGGCACGAAAACCACGTGGGAGCATATTAGTCAATACTTGGCACAATTGGGTGAAGCAGGCTGATTGAATGAATTGAAAGTGCGTTTATTTCCTTTATCATTAACTGACACCGCATTTTCATGGTTTTCTTCTTTACCGAACGGTTCTATTCGTGTATGGTCGCAGCTAGAACAGAAATTTCATGATCACTTTGATAGCGGCGACAATGAACTCAAGTTGTCACATCTTACATCGATTAAGCAAAAGCATGATGAATCGGTCTCCGATTACGTCAAGAGATTTGGAGATACAAAAAACCGGTGTTATAGTTTGGTGATAACCGAGAGATACTTGGCAGACCTTGTGCTTAACGGTTTGAAGACTCATATTAGAGAGAGGCTAGAAGGGTATGAGTTTTTAAATGTCAACCAAGTCTTGCAAAGGGCTTTGGCTCAGGAAAGCCAAAGCAAAGATCTTAAAGAAGTGCATAGATATAAAGCTGGTCATCCTAAGATGAATATGGTGGAATATGGTAGTGATCACTCGGACGATGAGGGTGATATTTATGCTACTGAATTTGTTTGGCCGTCCAAAGCCAAACCATTTACTTGCAATGATCTAAAACCGATTCATAAGAATCGTGATGAAGAGATGAAGTTTACCTTTAACATTGCTAAGTGTGATAAAATATTTGATGCTTTGCTGCAAGATAAGATTATTAGGATATCTCATACTTTACCGCCGTTTGAAGAGCTGAAACGGCGTGCTTATTGCAAGTATCATGATTCTTTTTCTCATGCTACTAACGATTGCGATGTTTTTTGACGACAGATACAATCGGCCATTAATGACGGACGATTGAACTTTTCTAAGATGCAAGTTGACAAACAGCCCTTTCCAATGAACACCATGGATATGGAGGGGAAGAAGCTACTCATTCGGCCGGAAGTAGCCGAATCTGCTAATAAGTCCAATGTTGTCATAGGTGAGCCCAGGAAAAGCAAAGAGGACAGCAAGGTCTTAGGGAGACAGGTTGTGCTTGACAAGCAGCCCGATGGCAAGGAAGTAATCAAAATCACCATCAAGAATCCTACACTCGGGGGGGGGGGGGGGGGCAACCACAATTGCAAGAGAACACTCATGTCAAATTTGTTAAGCCCAAGAGTCCAGAGGTTGGCAAGTGGAAGACGAATGAAGCTAAAGTGCATCCCAAGAGAATCAAGCCAACTTTTGATACGTTGTTGTCCAAATATGCCAATCAAACGGCCGGTTCTAGCTCTAACCGGTCATCAAATTTGAAGCGCTCAAGATCACCTCCAAGGCAAGAATTTCAGCATCACACAAGGCCATATGGGTCGTGGGCACCAGGACCATGGATGGCGCCACCCCCCTATGCGCCATATTACATGGGAGACTTCAATGGAGGATGGGGGCAGCCCCCAATGGCCCCTTATGCATTTCATCCAGGGTGGGCAGAACCGAGGAGGCCCGTACGTGAGAGGCTTTCCTACCCCACGCGAGGTCGTTTGAACAACGGTGTCAATCGGCCAATGCAAGGCAATCAAGAAAGGGCCAGCAAGCAAGTGTGGCGTGCTAAACCACCAAGTGCTGCAGCAGTCGAGTCTAGAAAAGGCAAGGAAAAAGTCGATGCCGACTCACTCATCTTGGGCACTGAAACATTCACCATACAGCAGCCGACTGTGCATAGCAACCCAACTGAGCCGATACTTGCTATCACGCCAAAGCACTCGGCTAATGATCATGAAGCTAGCACAAGCAAGGCCAAGCGAAAGGATCCAAAATATATGCAACCTAAGTGGTGTCCTCTAGGGCTAACAAAAACACAGAAGAGGAAACTACAGAGGTTAAGGAGTCGGGAGATGGCAGAACAAGAGGCCGAGAAGCAAAGGGATAAATTGTTCAATGACACTCGGCCCATGTTACCAGCAAAACAAGTGTGGAAGCCCAAACAAATAAAAGATGCAGCAGCTTCTACATCTATCACAGCAGCACCTACACCACCAAAAGAAGACGATGCAGCTTTAACATCGTCTCCGTCACCTATTATTTCCTCTTCACCCGGACAGATTTCTGATTCAGTGGACGCGCTCGAGAAGGAGGATGATATGTTGGACTATGAGTCTACACTGGTCCACGAAGGTATGGATATCAATATGGTGTATTACTTACCCGCTGAGTTTCATGCCGTAGATGAAGAAGGGGAAGTGGCTCAACTGGATTTTGGCCCTAAAAATGCAATATTCGAGAAGGCAAAAGAACCAGTGACACACTTGAAACCGTTGTATCTCAGAGGTCATATTAATGGATCGCCGCACAACATCTCTGATGGGCAAGTAAAGTTTCGAAGCACAAAGAGATTTCTTTCAGTCTTTCATAGGTTTCGGTTAAGCATCACAATAGACTTAAGCCTCAAAAACCTATACCCCTCTTAATAGTACAGTGGTCCTATGAATCAAATAAGAGAAATAAGAACAACAAAACAAATACTACATCTTCGCGTCGCCTTCAATCTTCTTGACTGCAGCCACCTTATCGGACACACCAAACAAAAATTGCCTCTCTTCAGCAATATTTTAAGGGGTCAACTCCGTCACACAATCTTCTCAGATAGTTTCTTCTCGACACATATATCTCTCTTCTCTGCAACACGGATACTTCTCGGTGAAGTTCTTCAAACTTCTCGTCAGATTGTAGCATTCTTCTCGATACGCCATAGACTATTTCACTCTGTGTGCACTAGCAAACAAATCAGTCCCTTACTATTTCTCACAACAATCTCCAAAACCCAAGGGGGCAAGACATTACACCAACAATCTCTCCCTATTTGAACGATTGTTGACAAAACAGAAACATCAAAGAGTAGATAGCACTACTGCAGGCAACCGCTAACGCGACACAGGAATTAGAGACCCCGCGACCAAACTGTGTGCGATGCATGAATCGCAAACAGTGTCATAATAAAACCGTCACCAATAATACGAACTGTGTGCGATGATGGAGACATCAAGCACAATTCAGATTAGAGCTGCGTGTGTGATATGTGGCATATAGTTGATCCATACAAACTGTTTGCGATGAGCCAGAACAACAGAAACGGGCAGCCAGTTCAAGGTGTGTGCGATACACGGCATACAGTTCACTCGGATGAACTATTTGTGATTACCCAACACAACAGAAACGGCCAGACAAATCAAGGTGTGTGTGATACACGGCATATAGTTCACTCGGATGTATCATTTGCGATTAACCAGCACAACAGAAATGGTTCAACTCAACAAGATGTGTGTGATACACGACAAACAGGTCAGTAATCAGAAATGTGTGGGAAGACCAATAACAACACAGATGATTCCTGCTAAAACGTTGTGTGTATTGTGGGCAAACGCTTATAAGGACATGATTTGCTCTGTCGGCACAACATCTATATATGCTCTGTCTATAGAACAACAACATATATACTTATAAGGACATGATTGCATAACCAAATTAAACATCCAATTACGTTATATCAGAAATACCAGAAAAATTGCAAGGTTCAAATTCCAGCATTAGAAGGCCCAAATTCAAAGATTACAAGGTTCAAATTGTTCTTACAAATCAAATTCATCTTCTTCAGAATCTGAGCCATGCACTATTTCTGTGAATGGATCAGTCACTGAGAAGTCATATATCGGTTTGATAGTGTGACTTCCGAATAATCTGTCATTTGAAGTTCCAAATTGAAATTCAGCTTCTGCAGAGCCTTTTCCACTCAGTTGTAGATGCCTGCGCTGATCAGCAAACCATTCACTTCTGCGCACTAAATATAGGGCAAACCTCATTACCTTTAGCACACTTGCTCTCTGAACAAAGAACCTGACGAATTTAATCTCTGGTGTGGTGCCTCTGTAGTGGTTCAAAGTAATTTCTGTGAGATGAAGATCAAGGCATTCAATGGGATTGTTATATTGCGCCACATTTTCCACTTTTTGGTCTGCTTCTATCTACAAACGAAGACAACATATTACTGCCTAGCTGCAGTTTTGAAAACTTCGAACCTCTTTGATTTGCAGGATTTCTAAAATACACGAATAGAGTGACATGACATCTTCAATCGTTCATGATTGGCATCTCAAAAATTATATGTATTGAAATCCTCCAAATTTCCTTTAGAAATCATACTACATTTGTCATTGTAATCATGGGTAAAAGTAACAACAGATTGAACTCCGTTGTGGTTAACAATTATCAGGAAAGGAGCATCACCTCGATGTATAGCTTCTTCGTGCATGGAAAGCATCTAAGGAATCTAACAACTTCATCCAGATCGGGGCCGACAGATTGTAGTGCCAAGATCTTCACTGTGCGCGGAGACGGGGTCAGGCTTATGGGAATCATTTTCTGGATGATAGCCGAACATAGATCAACAAAAATTAGATAAAATATGATGTCCAATAAGAAGAAGGAGAAGAAGAAGACTATTGTACCTGAGCGGTTAATGATCCAGTAACAAGTCCGGAGAATTCAGCACACGAATAGCCCAACACTATCAATTTCGGTGCGTTGTTGACCCTAATTCTTGTTGTACCTTCTTTATCAAGTACAATCAATCTCTCAAGGAAAGTCGCATTCTCAATGACCATTTCGTGAAACACCTCAAATGACAACCTGTTGCGGGACCAGCAATGCACATAAATCGTGCGGGCATTCGTCGAGGCGATGTGCAGGCTACTGAACCCATCCATCACCTGAAGACAAAGGTACTCAAGCGTTGTACAGCCGCCGAGCAGGCGGTCCAAATCCTCCTTCGAGATGCTGACGCCAATGAGCTCGAGATCCTTCAGTTTAAGGAGGTGAAGAGCGGGAGCGGCATTAATCTGGGGGGAAAAGCACTGCCTGAACGTCGCGTGTTGCAGCGTGGGCGCGAGGCGGAGAGCGGGCGGCGGCAGCGAGCGCGGATATCCGGCATGAAAGCTGAGCTCCTCGAGCTGATCTATGGCGGGGGATAGGAACCACTTGTGAAACTTGCTTTTGGCCTTGCAGTTGGAACGGAACTTGCCGATGGCAAGGCGTCTGACCGGCCCAGGGTGCGTGGCAAGGATGTGGGACAATGCGTCCAAGCGTTTGCGCTCTCCGCTGCAGAGCTCGTCGTCCTCGATGAGGTCCAGGGGGGTGGAGTGCCAGAGGGGGCGCCATCGCCGGGAGAGGACAGTGGTCCGCACGCCAGATTTGATGGGGAGGAGGGATATGATGGTTACCAACATCTTGTCAGGGAGGCTGCTGATGAAGCCCACGCTTGCCGGGGGCTCTTGCGGTTTTGGCTCCACCCGCCCCCGCTTGTTGGCCGGCTCGTCCTCCATCGCAGCAGGCGGTGATCCTCGGCGGCGGCGCTTATAGATAAGAACGGAGGAGTTGGAGGAGCACTGGAAACTGTTCTACGTACCTTCCCGAGGCAACGAAAACCAAAACCATCAATAAATTTTGCTCGCTGGCAGGCCAAAGGGCTCGCATCCCGGTTAGCCTGCGCGGCCAACTGCTCGCACGCGTCCTGTCAAGCCTGCACGACGGACATCTCGCACGCGTCCCGTCTAATCAAACAGCTGCCCGCGGTAGTAAATGGTTAGTGGAACGCCCACGGTTGGAATAATATAACCATTTGCGATAATAACGTGGCAGCTATTTGTTCCAAAACGCCTAGAAAAGTCAAATAATGTATAAGGAAGGCAAAACGAACACTGAATAATTTCATATTTTAGCACGACACTTCTATAGTTGCATGTTGCCTCTGTACAATAAATCAAGGTGGGAATAGTCAGCGTATGTCGTTTCGGACACAGAGGTGATACGCGTTCCCTCTCGGAACCATGATGCTTCTTGAGAGAAGCTCCGGTTTGTGAGAAGTTTATACCAATACTTGTCCCAAATCGGCCAATTTTTTAACCACAACATGTTGGTGCCATGTCATAACACCATGCCAAGTTTCATGATTTTCAGGCGAGTTTTGGATTTACAGGAATTTTAAAACCAAGTTTCTCAATGTTTACGGTCGAGCCACGACGCCCAGATGTTTGAAATTCATTCCCATTTCTTGCATGGGACCTAAACATTCACCCAAGAACACATATATGATTTTTCAACCCATTTTGGTGCACTGGAGCATGTGACTGTAGTTCAAATTTGAATTATGCACATTAAATGCCTAGAAACTCAATTAATGTATAAAAATGGCCAAACGAACCCTGAATAATTCCAAATTGTATCACGAAACTCCTATAGTTGCATGTTACCTCTGTCAAATAAATCAACGTGGGAAGAGGCAGCATATGCCGTTTCGCACATAGAGGTGACATGTTCCCTCTCGGAACCATGAGGCTTCTCGAGAGAAGCTCCGGTTTGTAAGAATCTTATACAAAGTTGTCCCAAATCGGCCAATTTTTTTACCACAGCATGTTGGTGCCATGTCATAACACCATGCCAAGTTTCATGATTTTCAGGCGAGTTTTGGATTTACAGGAATTTTTAAACCAAGTTTCTCAATGTTTACGGCCGAGCCACGACGCCCAGATTTTTGAAATTCATTCCCATTTCTTGCATGGGACCTAAACATTCACCCAAGGACACATATATGATTTTTCAACCCATTTTGGTGCACTGGAGCATGTGCCTGTAGTTCAAATTTGAACTCTGCACATTAAATGCCTAGAAACTCAGTTAATGTATAAAAAAGGCCAAACGAACCCTGAATAATTCCAAATTGTAACACGACACTCCTAGAGTTGCATGTTGCCTCTGTAAAATAAATCAACGTGGGAAGAGGCAGCGCATGCTGTTTCGCACACAGAGGTGACACGTTCCCTCTCGGAACCATGATGCTTCTTGAGAGAAGCTCCGGTTTGTGAGAAGTTTATACCAAAAGTTGTCCCAAATCGGCCAATTTTTTTACCACAGCATGTTGGTGCCATGTCATGACACCATGCCAAGTTTCATGATTTTCAGGCGAGTTTTGGATTTACAGGAATTTTTAAATCAAGTTTCTCAATGTTTACGGCCGAGCCACGACGCCCAGATGTTTGAAATTGATTCCCATTTCTTGCATGGGACCTAAACATTCACCCAAGGACACATATATGATTTTTCAACCATTTTGGTGCACTGGAGGATGTGACTGTAGTTCAAATTTGAATTATGCACATTAAATGCCTAGTAACTCAATTAATGTATAAAAAAGGCCAAACGAACCCTGAATAATTCCAAATTGTAACACGAAACTCCTATAGTTGCATGTTCACAGTAGATAAATGTTCTAGCAATTGAAACATCGTCCTTTCCCACCGTAACCTCATTTTGTTTTTCAAATCATAATGAAAAAATCAAGTATACCACAAACAATTTATTAGCAAGAATCGTTTGCGATGGTGTAAAAAATATCTTGGGGCACCCTCATGAATGGCTTACGCCGGAAGTTTCGTCGATATAGTCAGGTAATCCACACCCCACCCCCATCCTCCTCCTCCTTCTCCACCCCACATGCCCCGACCGCCGGTGCAATACCTTCCACCCAAATCACTGCCCCATCCTCCAAATAAGCGCCGCCCATAGCCATTTTGCACGCAGTATAGCCAGGAGCTCAAGGAGCATCTGGCAGCGGAGAAACAAATCACGGTCGCACGCGCAGATGAGGTCGCGATGGCTGCCATGCATGCCGACTGCCAGATCTTGGAGGAGCACCTCACCGTCGAGGCCACTGTCGACGCCTCGCGCGCGGACGCCGCCTCACAGTTGGCTGCTTTAAACGACAGTTCGTGGTGTTTTCTCGAGGCCACCGCCGTTGCCTTCTAGTGAATTGTCCTCTGTAATGTTAATATGCAATCTGATCTTTTGAAATGTGATGTTCAGTTAACAGTTTGGTTCAACAATTGCTATATTTCCCAGTAGTTCTTACGCATGCTTGGTTTGGTTAACTGTCTAATCTTCTAGTATACGCTCTATTTCGCAATACGGTGCTCAGTTAACTGTTTGGTTCATTTGTTGTGCTGTCCACTTAACTGTTTGGTTCAATTCTGCAATGTGATTTTCATTGTTAATTCTGTCAATGCCATGTTCATGATTATTTCCTGGATTAAATTAATCGAAAAATTGCCTATTTACTCAGCATCATTAACATATTCTACTGATAGTATGCCAACTCTCACTTAACCTGATCAATAACTGCCTTATATGTGTTGCAGGGAAACAATGGGAGGCACTGAGGTTTACCATCGAGGTTCGCACATGCATGGTCCTTTGTCTAATAGCACATTATTGTGCAATTGCAGGAACCATTCTAATATTTAAGTTTTTAACAATTTGGTCTTGCACATGTAGGTCCTGCTGTCATAGGTGTAGACCCACTGTTCGACCCATTTTGCATATGGGGAAATGAGATGTCCATGAATATCAGTCAAGTCAAGAAACTCAGAAAGATTGTTAGGATAAAGAAACTAGCGACGGATAACAGCAATATCTTTGTTTGCACAATGAAGAAGACATCAGTCAACTACAGGATGGTACTAACTCTTTTACCTTGTTTTTTATCTTTGCGCCATTTCAAAATTTAGAACAAATATTTATGCATATCTTTGTTTTCAGTCCTTTCCAAAGCAGTTCATCGATGATTACCTCTCAGACCACCTGCATGGTAAAGAGGTGAGGAAGGTATTCATTCAACACCCACGGTACAATATTGAAGTCTTCCTCAAGAGGACGAAGGTTGGGCGGGCAATTATCCACAACCACTGGCCTAAAGTTGCAAGGACACTCAACATCACTAAAGGCCCAATATTCGCCTTCCGCTTCAGCAGTTTTCCAATGAGATTCATCTGTCTATTTACTGTGTATGATGCTACTTTTCGAAGGTTTTAGTTGTTGCATGTGAAACTTGGTGCTGTTGTGTAATGTCGTAGGTAGTTATATGCCTATATGGTGTAACCGAGTGCTGAAACTATCTGATATAATTCAATTATGAAATCCTGGTTGCCGTAATACGAATATGAAATATATGGTGTGTTTGATATGAAATGTCAATTTGATTACTAAATGGATTATCAATAATTGGCAAATTAGCCTACTTATTGGGTTTTTCTATTGCAGACGGTTTCTCAGACAACACCGTGGGGGATGAACTCAAACAACCCACACCGTTTCTAGAAAGTAGGCGTGTCGGATCAATGAACAATCACACACGACTTCCGCCCGATAAATGCTTGTGTTAGGCTGCCTTGCACAAACGTTTCCACATCAAAATTGTGTGTGATGTACATACGAATGGAAACGTTTGTCTGGGATTCACTATGTGGGATGTACATACAAACAGAAACGATTGGGCATGTATAATTGTCTGCGATGGCTCGCTCGATCGCACACGAGCTCTTTTTGCCCCGCGTGTGTGACTGGAGGACCTACCACCGACGGTTTCTGGGTCGTGTGGGAAGGACCCCCCCCTCCCTATCGCACACACAGGCAAGGTAATGGTTTAAAACTCTATCGCGGAAAGGGGGTAAAAATGTTTGTATAGGATGTCTCTGCACCAGTGTAGAAAGGTAACCAATAGTGTGCGAAAAGTAACTCAATATCAATCGAAGATAAACTATAGCTCCCCCTAAATGTATGCAAATCCTGAAGAATTTGAATTCTGAGACACTGCATAAGTTAGTGTAAACAAGTAGAGATATTTATCTTTGGTAAAAATAGTTGCATTGAAATAAAATATCTTCATAGAGGATCAGTTCGATGCACTCGGTGAAATCTAAAAGAATCGATTCCTGTAAAACAAGGCTTTGGTATGAATTATCACATGAACTCAACATAGTTTTATCACAGAAGTTCACACATTATTCAGAATGATTTCTGGAAGAATTTCTCCTACCAAGTAGATTTTCAAGGAATATCAAAGTAGAAGAAATGAAACATTCCAGAGAGTCACAAGCTTTGATAAATTTCCACTTGCAAAACAGATATGATATCGATAACATTGAAGGGGTTATTAACATTACAAGCAGAGTTGTTCACCAGTATCACATGAGGTAATTTAAGGTTTAACAACAACAAACTGAAATAGTTTCAACGACTCAACAGAAAAACAAATGTTTTGAGAAAACCAAATGCAAATAAACACAGCCCTAGCAAATGACCCGCACATCTAACTCTTGTTGTACATCTCCCCCTTTTGTCAACAAGTGGCAAAAAGGAATGAGAAGAACAAGAGTAACTACTCATCCGAAGAAGAAGCAGAACTGAAGCTGTTCAGAGGAGCAGATCCAGCTCGCGCAGATTTAGCAGCCCTTGAAGGAGTATCACCAGCAACTACTGAACTTCCTCCAGCTTCGTATTTGGGAGCAGAGCGAGTTGATTTCTCATCGGTGTCCTGGTTGGTCATCATGAAATGCTAGAGAAGTAGCTTTGGAATCACTGGAAGAACATTGCCAGGCTCAAGAAACAACAGATTAGTCGAAGCAGATCTTGTTGGAAGCACTAGGGTAGTTCTGTGCTTGCGATTAGTCTCAAGCATGTCGATGTATCATATTCTTTCTCAATGCCTTTCACTTTGAGCTGCTCTCTAGTGTATTGCTTCCGAAGAAGTACCCATGAGCACTTCTTCTCCTCCTTCACCACAAGCAAGGCTTGGCGAGTAGTGTTGTGTAGATAATTTATCTCTATTGCCTAATGGACTTTCTCTTTCCTATCCATTTTGATATGCCTCTCCAGAGCTTGTTGTGTACAAAGGCAGATCTCATACAGAGTGGGATTCTCATCGTGTGGAATATGAACAGAAGCCTACTTGATCTTCGGGGCTTGAACTGATGCATTTCCTTCAGGAATAGTAGGTGCTTTGCCTTTGCCATTGTCGTTGATAATCCGAAGAGTATCGCGGACAGGAGGGATATAAGTTTTTGGCTTGTACCACAAAGAAACCTCTTCCCAGTGAACTTCTCAATTGCATATTGGATCAAGGGTGCATAAGGCTTCATAGCTTGAGGGTATTCAGCTGCACATGCCAAGTTCCAAAGAAATAGACCTCAAGATCAAATGTGATTCCCATGGAAGTGGCCTGGAGTGTATTCCTGACAAGCCTTTCAATCTTTTCACGCATGTTCACTGGTGTGAGAGAATTGAAGATGATATGAAATATGACTTGATTCTCATAGGTCAAATTCTTCTGACTGTGTTCAGAAGAATAACCATCGCCAACTTTGGCAGAATCTGTAAGCAGATGAAATTGAGCATTGGTGACCTCCCAGAAGTGGAGCCTATGATCCCGAGTCTCATCGAACTCAAATCGAGGGAAATGAAGCATAGCCATGAACTCATCAGCACTGCAAGTGATCTTCTCTGTCTCGGTCAGCCATTCGAATTTCCAAGTGTTGCAGCCATTCAGATTTCCTGAGACATAAAGGGTCGCATAGAATTGCAGTATTATTTTTCTCTGTTCCGCCCATGGTTGAATCGAAGGAATCTCTTCAGGTGCAGTGATGCCTGCAAGCCAAACAGGGTGGTGTAGCACTTTCGCAGAAGTATCCCAATGAGTAATCGTCCCAACGAAGAGCGGAAGAGAGTATTTATAGTGGCGCTTCTGTCACACACAATGTGTCACATCTCTTGTGTGAAGTAACTGCTTGAGCTTCTGCAAATTTTATTACTGTCCTGGATCACCGATAAACCAGTTGTGCAAATATAAAGAGAGTTTGTGTGACACCCTGGCTTTCGCTCCCCGATTTCTTCCTTCGCGGGATTGGACTCCCGTCTTTTTTTTATGTTATCGGATTTTCTCTCACTCTTGGGTATATGAAGATGGTCATTTAGCCTTGCCTTTCCTATCCAACCAAAGATTCTCTCCAGTCCAACCTTGCCACCTAAGATATATTCTCAGGATTTTGCCGCCAAAACCCTACCTTCCGAGTTATCGGAAGGGAAACCCTAATTCTTGCAGTTGCAAGGGAACCCCAATTTTCTTCGCTCTGTTGCCTCCCAAACTTTTCCCAGTGATCATCCTATCTCTGTAAACCCTAGATATGTAAAAATATTGCCAAGTCAATTGCAATATTTTTCATTTAGAATTAATTCCTTTTTCTACTGTTTAAAGGAATTAAATCCAGGAAAATATCTATCCATCTCCAAAGTTCATGAAAACTTGTGGAGATATTCTTTGTGACCATATTGAGCTCTCACAAAAATATTGGCCATAATTAAATAAGGGAAATTGCATTTTCTTATTTAAAGTCAATATTGCATTTTGGGCACTTTCCAAAGGAGCTACCATTTTGGTAGCCAGGAAAAATCCCAAATAATTTGTGGAGCTTCTGCTATCCATATCTTCACCATTTCCATCAAGAACCCAAATTCCATAGTTTAAATTTTTAGTAAAGCATCCATTTGCAAATTCTGTCCAGTTGGGCAATTTGCAAAGGAAGTGCTTGAACCCTGGATCCATTTGAGCAAAAATTTTGCAGGGTGGTTAACCTTGATAAATCACTCATGTAAACCAAAATCAGCTCAATCTATCTAGCCAATCTCTCTCAATAATTTTTCCAATATTCTGTCCAGAGAGAAGCACTGTGAAGGAAGTACCATTTTCGTACACCCAAATGGTATGAAATTTTACCAGTGCCTCAATACTCCTAAATAACCTACCTACACCAAATTTCAGACAGATACATCACACCATTTGAGCTCAGCAACAAAACCTAGTTTCTGGACGAATTTGGCAGTTGTGAAGGAACTATGATCAAACCTGGTCCAATTTGCTTCAAATTTCTCCAGCAGGTGCTCCTTCTTATCTCATTTCCCTGTGACAACCTGGCCAGCTCATTGGCACATCTGTCTGACCATAACATCCTGTCCAAATTTCTGTCCAGAAAAGTTTTTAGACCAGATTCATTAACCCAAAGCCCTCCTTTGCATTTGGACCACCCAGGTCATCTATTTGAGCAGTGAGGAGCGTGTTTGACAAGCTTAGACGGTCGGACGCAAGCCAAAATGTGTGGTGCCCGTGGTGACCATGCAACAAGCGTCCAGAAACTGCGCTCTGCGCATTGCCTGGCCGTGTGGTCACCTCCGGTCGACCCTGGCTCGTCCGGGCATGTCTAGCGGCTTCGTGGCGTCCACGCGCACCCTCTCCAGCCCCTTCCACCTCCGTCTTCTTCCTCACCGAGCCACGACGAGCTCCGCCAACAGTGCGCGCCCGTGACCGTCGTCGTCTTCTCCCTAGCTTCTCCCCCGAGCCTTCTTGAGCACACCCGAGACCTCTCCACTCCCCGTGAACCCTCTCGACGCCCCTCCCACTCCCTCCGCGTGGCCTCCGAGCTCCAGTGCGTGGATAAGAAGGCCATGGCGGCCGGGCTTATCCGGCGAGCTCACTCGGCTATATATAGCCCGCACCCGAGCTCCCCGAGCACGCCAGCCTCCTTCCCTCCCATGTAGCTCTCCTCTGGACCAAGCAATAGAGCTCAAGGAGCCCCCATTCCCTCTCTCTGGCCGAAGCTCCGTCGGCGGCCACCTCTCGAATTCAAGCCAACCTGAGCCCCACTTCCCCTCCTTTCTCATCCAGTAGAACCACCAGAGCACGGCGAGCCTTCCCCTATCCTCGTTTCATCCTCGGGACTCCCGTGGCCTCGTCTCCGAATCTGGCCGACGGCCTCATCCGCAGGAGCTCGAGCCACTACCGCTCCAGTCCTCCTCGGCGTCCTTAATTGGTCCAAGTGGATGCGTCGCTCCCTCCCGAGCTCGCCGGTGCCCGGGGCCTTGCCGGAGGTGGCCTAGGCTGCCGGGATGAGCGCCGGCACGCGCGGCCTCCCTCTGTCCCGCGGGCGAGTGACGAAGGAAGAAGAAGAAGGCGACCTGCCAGTGGGCCCCGCATGTAAGCCTCTCGCGCTGACCCAGCCGACCCGCTGACGTGGATAAGTGGAAGCGTATTCTTCGGAATACGTTTTCCGCAAACGAAATCATCTTCGGTCACAGCTTCGGGGCGAAATACGCTTCCCCGTGGCGGAAGCGTATTTTCTGGAAAGTGCACTTTCAATTCTCAGCCGCCGGCCGAAACCTCTAGTTTGCGGACGTTCACCCGTTAGGGGCTAAACTGGACACTATTCTGTCTGCTTTTCTGTTTAACGAATGAACGGCCATATCTCCGCAACCGCAACTCCGAATCAGGTGATTCCAAAGCCCACGTTCTCTGTTCATCGAGCCCGTTCCGATGATGTCACTTTCACCATGTTGACACATTCTAAAAATGACCATATTACCCCTGCCCTTTATTCAGCCCTTCGAGAGAGAAACCTTTCCGGCGAATCCTTCCGCGAGATGATCGCACTTCTTCCCGGAGTATTCCTTCACCCCCAGGCAAGCCGACCATCTGATATATGCCCTAAAACATTGCTCTGTATTATTCTTGCATGTTTAAATTAATATGTTTATGCTCGTAGGCATAGGGGTACGCTGTAGACGATGCTGATGAACCCTTGCTTACCTTTCTCTGGTGACGGCACCACGCCTGTGTTCTGAGCTATTTCCGGCCGTCCGGGGTGGATGCCGACTTTATATTTCTCTTTTCAACAACTGCCCCGAGTTCTGAGCTACTTTCGGCCGTCTCGTGCAGTTGTTGAATTTCTTTTTGTAGCAGTGACCCCATGCTCTGAGTTGCTTTCCAGCCGTCTTAGGGAACTGCTACTTTCTTTTTATCAACACCGTCTCATGCTCTGAGCTGCTTTTCAGCTGTCTTGAGCCGGGGTTGAGTTATTCCAGTAACGTCCCAGATCTGAGTTGTAAAGACCGTTCTGGGGGCTACTGGTTTATTTGCTGGTTTCATGCAAGGGTTCGGATGATGGTAACCTACAGCTAAAACTTGTGAAGTGAGAAACTTGCCATTTAAACATTGTTTCACCAATGACTCATTGTGATATTATACGGAGATAGGTTGTTACGTTTCCATAGCTGTTACATCATGCATTGTTACTATTATTGCAATGATAAAGAATGAGACTTAATAATGACAACCTCCTCCGTCGGCTGGATCGATTCATAGTGCCACTGAACCGAACTTTCCAAGTGCAGCCACATTTGCCGGTATGGGACGGCCTTGACTTGGTCTGTTGTCTTACCTCTTATCGGTACCACCAAAGAGGGAAGGTTATGCGTGCGTGCTACCCTGGCCCGGTAGGCGGCGATAACCTTGTGAGCCCAAGTTGTTTAGCCGGCGTCCCCGTTTGGGATAGTTTTGTTTGGCCATAACGGTGGCAGGTGTCAGGAGTGACACAGGGGCCACCCAGGAGATGACCCGGAAGGGGTATGATTGTCGGTGGGACCGTAAGAGTGCCAGGCAATAGACAGGTTTTGTTGGAGCAGCACCGGTCCACCCGAATGGGAGCATGTACTAAAGTACGAGACCGGGAGCTCCATAATGTGGGTAAAGTGCGCAAACTCTGCAGAGTGTAAGAATCTATTCGAATAGCCGCATCCTCGGTCATGGGACACAGCTCATACTAGGTCACACTATTTGGTCTGTGTCGAGTCTAGAGGAATAAACCATATAAACTTATCGCTAATATTGAACCCTAGAAAGGTAAGAGTTGTCAGACCTAAGGTGCAAGTGCCCGGACATCGAATGATGTCCAAAGTTTGGAATGTAGCCAAGGGATGGCTATTAGAGAGAGGGTCGAATGACCATAAGAACTTGGATCCGGAGGGATCATGTGAATAAACTTGATCAATTGCATTTACTGTTATGCTTTACCTTATTGTCTTCATTTTGGTAGTTATATTGCGGGATAATCCTGTTATAACCTGATCATTAATATTGCTGGATAGCTATGCCATGATAGCTAATAATGTTAAGATAACAAATGCATGCTTTCCGTTGTGGCGCCCCGCCTGAATACCACTGTAGCCAGACGGTCGCCGCACACACCAGCCCAGGAAATCACTCTGGCGCATGCCTTTACAACAAGTATCATGAACATAGGCACAACTGTAAGAAGAATATATTTATTAGCCATTGTGGCTGGAATAAAAACATCATGGTTACAAAGATGGGGTAGCGGAAAAGCACTAACTAAGGCAACACGAACTTGGAGAGGCTCCAATCCATAGGGATCTGACTGGGTTACTCCTCTAGCTCGTGAACGCTCCCGCTCCTCGACGGATCCTTAGCAGAACCTGGCCACGTTGAAGGCCGCTGAGTACTTTTGAATGTACTCGCAAGCAAACCAAATAAGATATACACCAAGCAAAGCAATCCATGGCATTCAAACATGCATTAATACTTAAGAAGGCCACGGCGGCCGAGCTTATCCGGCGAGCTCACTCGGCTATATATAGCCCGCACCCGTGCTCCCCGAGCACGCCAGCCTCCTTCCCTCCCTCATAGCTCTCCTCTAGACCAAGCAATCGAGCTCGAGGAGCCCCCATTCCCTCTCTCTGGCCGGAGCTCCGCCCGCGGCCACCGCTCGAATTCACACCAACCGAAGCCCCACTTCCCCTCCTTTCTCATCCAGTAGAACCACTAGAGCACGGCGAGCATTCCCATATCCTCGTTTCATCCCCGGGACGCCCATGGCCTTGTCTCCAAATCCGGCCGACGGCCTCATCCGCGGGAGCTCGAGCCGTTGCCGCTCCAGTCCTCCTCGGCGTCCGCATTCGGTCCAAGTGGATGCGCCGATCCCCCCCCCCCGAGCTTGCCGGTGCCCGGGGCCTCGCCGGAGGTGGCCTGGGCTGCCGGGACGAGTGCCGGCACGCGCGGCCTCCCTCTGTCCCGTGGGCGAGCGACGAAGGAAGAAGAAGAAGGTGACCTGCTAGTGGGCCCCACATGTAAGCCTCTCGCGCTGACCCAGCCGACCCGCTGACGTGGATAAGTGGAAGCGTATTCTTCGGAATACGTTTTCCGCAAACGAAAACATCTTCGGTCACAGCTTCGGGGCAGGATACGCTTCCCCGCGGCAGAAGCGTATTTTCTGGAAAGTGCACTTTCAATTCTCAGCTGCCGGCCGAAACCTCTAGTTTGCGGACGTTCACTTGTTAGGGGCTAAAGTGGACACTATTCTGTTTGCTTTTTTGTTTAACGAATGAACGGTCATATCTCCGCAACCGCAACTCCGAATCAGGTGATTCCAATGCCCACGTTCTCTGTTCGTCGTGCCCATTCCGACGATGTCACATTCACCATGTTGACACATTCTAAAAATGACCAAATTACCCCTGCCCTATATTCAGCCCTTTGAGAGAGAAACCTTTCCGACGAATCCTTCCGCGAGATGATCGCACTTCTTCCCGGAGTATTCCTTCACCCCCAGGCAAGTCGACCATCTGATATATGCCCTAAAGCATTGCTCTGTGTTATTCTTGCGTGTTTAAATTAATATGTTTATGCTCGTAGGCATAGGGGTAAGCTGTAGACGATGCTGATGAACCCTTGCTTACCTTTCTCTGGTGACGGCACCACGCCTGTGTTCTGAGCTGTTTCTGGTCGTCCGGGGTGGATGCCGACTTTATATTTCTCTTTTCAACAACTGTCCCGAGTTCTGAGCTGCTTTCGGCCGTCTCGTGCAGTTGTTGAATTTCTTTTTGTAGCAGTGACCCCATGCTCTAAGATGCTTTCCAGCCATCTTAGGGAACTGCTACTTTCTTTTTATCAACACCGTCTCATGCTCTGAGCTGCTTTTCAGCCATCTTGAGCCGGGGTTGACTTATTCCAGTAACGTCCCAGATCTGAGTTGTAAAGACCGTTCTGGTGGCTACTGGTTTATTTGCCGGTTTCATGCAAGGGTTCGGATGATCGTAACCTACAGCTAAAACTTGTGAAGTGATAAACTTGCCATTTAAACATTGTTTCACTAATGACTCATTGTGATATTATATGGACATAGGTTGTTACGTTTCCATAGCTGTTACATCATGCATTGTTACTGTTATTGCAATGATAAAGAAGGTGACTTAATAATGACAACCTCCTCCGTCGGCTGGATCGAGTCATAGTGCCATTGAACCGAACTTTCCAAGTGCAGCCACATTTATCGGTATGGGGCAGCCTTGACTTGGTCTGTTGTCTTGCCTCTTATCGGTACCACCAAAGAGGGAAGGTTATGCGTGCGTGCTACCCTGGCCCGGTAGGCGGCGATAACCTTGTGAGCCAAGTTGTTTAGCCGGCGTCCCCGTTTGGGATAGTTTTGTTTGGCCACGACGGTGGCAGGTGTCAGGAGTGACACAGGGGCCACCCAGGACATGACTCGGAAGGGGTATGATTGTCGGTGGGACCGTAAGAGTGCCAGGCAATAGACATGTTTTGTTGGAGCAGCACCGGTCCACCCGAATGGGAGCATGTACTAAAGTACGAGGCCGGGAGCTCCATAATGTGGGTAAAGTGCGCAACCTCTGCAGAGTGTAAGAATCTATTCGAATAGCCGCGTCCTCGGTCATGGGACACAGTTCGTACTAGGTCACACTATTTGGTCTGTGTCGAGTTTGGAGGAATAAACCATATAAAGTTATCACTTATATTGAACCAGAGAAAGGTAAGAGTTGTCAGACCTGCGGTGCAGGTGCCCGGACATCGAATGATGTCCAAAGTTTGGAATGTAGCCAAGGGATGGCTATGAGAGAGAGGGTCGAATGACCGTAAGAACTTGGATCCGGAGCGATCATGTGAATAAACTTGATCAATTGCATTTACTGTTATGCTTTACCTTATTGTCTTCATTTTGGTAGTTATATTGCTGGATAATCCTGCTATGACATGATAATTAATAATGCTAGATAGTTAAACCATATTAATTAACAATGCTAAAAGTATTAATGCATGCTTGATTGCCATGTATTGCTTTGCTTGGTGTATATCTTATTTGGTTTGCTTGTGAGTACATTCAAAAGTACTTAGCGGCCTTCAACGTGGCCAGGTTCATCTAAGGATCCGTCGAGGAGCAGGAGCGTTCACGAGCTAGAGGAGTAACCCAGTCAGATCCCTATGGATTGGAGCCTCTCCAAGTCCGTGTTGCCTTAGTTAGTGCTTTTCCGCTGCCCCATCTTTGTAACCATGATGTATTTATTCCAGCCACAATGGCTAATAAATATATTCTTCTTACAGTTGTGCCTATGTTCATGATACTTATTGTAAAGGCATGCGCCAGAGTGATTTCCTGGGCTGGCGTGTGCGACGACCGTCTGGCTACAGTGGTATTCAGGTGGGGCGCCACAGTTTGAAAGTGTAGCTAAAGTAACTAGTAAAAGTAAATAACATAAGTAGGACTATAGGTTGTGTTTCCTGCAGCGAAGAGATTAGGTGTAGAGAGATTTTAGTTCATGGTAAGAATATATAAAGTGTGCCAGTGCGACGGTAATACCAGTTACCCTGTATTGTACTCATTGCATTTGATATATGTGTTCCGTAGGCGGTTCCCCCTAAAGTTATGAAACTCCTCCACGCAGGATTATATTTCACTCTATGGTCTTGCTTCTCCATTCCCATAGAGTGGTCGTTTCCACAATTAAGGTCCTTAGACCGGAACCAAGCATTAAGTACAATGGATCACCGTTATCAAATATTGTCTTCGGTCTTCATAGATATCTCCACCTGTCACGTCAGAGGTCACAGATTTCCTAAACAATATGTGTTACCTGTGTAGGTCTTGAGATCATGTTGCATGGGCCCTTAAATTGGACAACATGCATAGATTTCACCACAGTATAACAACATACTAGATAGATCATACTACTACGAATGCAAATGGCGACATAGAGAATAGGCACGGATTAATCTTACCACTTACCTACATCTCCCACACCTAGGGGAATTACTCACCCATCATAAGAGGGGAATCAATCATAGCGAAGATAAACCCCATGAAAACCATATCAATAATACCGAGAAGAACCACAATAAGATGAAATGGGTAATTCAAATAGTCTTGATTTCCAGATGAGATTGAGTAAAGTTACAATTATTTCTCACAAACTGGAATTCCTCTTACAATAGTGAAAGGGGTGATGATGTTGATTGATACGTCTCCATCATATCTATAATTTTTTATTGTTTCATGCCAATATTCTACAACTTTCATATACTTTTGGCAACATTTTATATTATTTTTGGGACTAACATATTGATCCAGTGCCCAGTGCCAGTTCCTGTTTGTTGCATGTTTTTTGTTTCACAGAAAATCCATATCAAATGAAGTCCAAACGCTATAAAAAGTTACAGAGATTTACTTTGAAATATATGTGATTTTTGGGAAAAAGAATCAACGCGATACGACGATGCTCGAGGGGCCCACAAGCTCGAGGGGCGCGCCCCCCTACCTTGGGTGCGCCCTGCAGGCTTGTGGCTACCCTGTAAGGCGGTTAGGGCCCTTCTTTCGCCGCAAGAAAGATAATTTCCGGTTAAAAATACCCTCAAAATTTCAGCCCAATCGGAGTTACGGATCTCCGGGAATATAAGAAACGAAAAGAAGACCATTGGGTCTCCCACCTCCCACCAAACCCTAGAGAAGGTCTCACGATCCCACCATGCGTCTCCCACCTCCCACCTTCACCAAACCCTAGACGGATCCACCATTGCCTAGCCTAGATCTCTCCATGGAGGGATTACTACATTGGGATTTCAACCCAGGCCTCGCCATTGAGGCACAGGTTCGTCGTCGTTTCAAATCTCCGGTTCATTTTTCTACTTGCTTGCCTACCAAAGAATTCTTCTTGGTAGCTTCCTTTTCCTCGGCCTCCTTCCCACTGTCTCCCACGTCAGTGGGTCTTGCGTTGCAATGCTGTATTGGTGGCATCGCCTCGGAATTTCGTGTGATGCATCTGGGTGCTAGAAACTTTCGATTCTCTGTGGCATCTAACAAAGTGGGTCATTTCATCTATGGTCTTCGTGATAAAATTTGGCCGGATTTTGTTTGTCATTTCCTGCTCTTTAAGCCAAATTCTTTGGATTTCTCAGCCTTGGATAATTTGGGGCAATTAGATGATGTGATTGAAAGTGTTTCCACCCGTAAGCCTGTGGCTATCTCATCCAAACTGCATTTTCTGCATGATAGTGCGTCTTGGGATAATTCTAGATCTTTGTCTGAATTGAATAAATTTGGCTTAATTCAAGAGTGCACTCGTGATTTGTTTGGTGCTGGTAGTAAGGATTTAAAATCTGATCTTGAGTTCTTGGGCGATTCTGTGGTGAATCCGCGTCCAGATTCAGATTTTGGCAGTTGTTCGGCAGATGGAATTAACGTGCATGCATGCATTAAATTTGGATTCTTTTCACCTGTCCCGGGATTGCAGGATCGGTCGGGTATCTCGTTCGCGTTTATTGGAGCTGATTTCTCTCAGGAATATTGGGAAACTATCTCAGATAATATATTATACAATATTCTTGATCTTTGGCAGGCGGAATATTCTGACCTTGAGGTGAAAAATGCGTTGAAGTTAAAATCAATTCCGTCGAGGGAGTTTATACATGACAGACTGTTATTATGTTCTTGGTGTTCTGATGTGGGCCATTTGGTTGCTGATTGCAATGCGGTGATATGCAACAATTGCAAAAATTTGACAGAGCATGTATTTGTGTCAGATCTAAAGTGCAGCATCCATGCTTGATCTGCACATCTCTATTTCACTCCTGTCAGTTTTGCCCCGCTCTATTACGATGCTCAAACTGTGACTATTTGGGCCATCTGGGCCGGAATTGCGGGGTCTTAGGGCCGGACTATTACTATCTGGCCTGGAAGCCCAAGAGCCTGCCCTCCAGATCAATAACAACCAAACGACCGAACCCCAATAAACGGAAACGCAAGTTGCGTAACAGGAAAATTTGGGTGCCCAAACGAAATATTCGGCCGCAGGATTCTGTTACAGATGTAGCACCTTCGCATCCTGCGCTTCCGGTTTCCTGCCATTTGCCAACTCCGCCTCCACTTTCCGCCAACCAGCACCCTGCTCCACCGACCACTGCATCTACATCGCCGGAGAGACTACGCCGCCCTCCACCTACACCAGACCCTCCGCTAGGTTTGCGACGGTCAGCTACAACCATGGCCAACTTCCCGGTGGTTCTGACCCAGTACGTTTCAGATATTCAGATATCTACGGTTGAATGGGCTAGTGGTGTGCTGCATACTATTACTGTCCATGAGAATACTGAAATGCTTCAGTGGCTCTGGGACATTTCCTTTGGAAGATTTTCTCCCAGGATCACATATGAGAATTCAGCACCTTTGAGACAGTTTCCTGAGAATTTTGTCCATCTATTCATGGCAGTCAATGATGCAGTCCTCATGTTGGCCACACAATTAATGGCAGCAACCTTCAATGATCGCCAGTTTGGTGAGGCCATGTCTAGAGGATTTCATCTGCCAGAAGGTGCTCTCCAGATATTTGTCCAGTTAATGCCGACAACTACAAACCAGGAAAGACTTGAACATTCACGGGAGCAGTGGGCCATGCATTCAAACTCTGCTCTTCCCGCCATCTCATCCGTTTCTGGGCCTTGGACAGCCGCTAGGCCTAGTGGAATACATGGGCCGTCAGGGTTGGGCATGCAAAAACAGAGTACTACTCTAGACAATGCTTCTGATAACTCTTGGGCGCCTCTTGAGCGCATGATTCAGAATGAATAGGCACATGTTGACACAACTCAGCTGAGGCGTAGCACTAAATGCAACAAATATGATGCTTTTAGGGTACCCCCTCTGTCTGACAAGAAACTGCATCCGTCAAAGGTAAAGCCTAGGAAACAACCTGCAGTTCACTCTCTCGGGACTGCCGCAACCCGTTCAGTCAGTAAGAATGAGGTTGGAGACCCTACTGCTCAACCTGTCAGCCAAGTATGTGATGATATCCCTCCCCCTACTCCTATTACCACCATACAACAAGTTGGTACTAACTGGTGTGGTATCCCTGCTGAACATCTCAGTCCTAGGAAGCTACTAGCCAAGCTCCAAACGGACAAGGACCAAACTTCATAATCTGATGTCGCAGGGGAGGCAGTGGAAAGTGCTTTGCTGGAAGATACGAGGAATCAACTCTGAAGCAAAGCATCTAGCACTCAGAAATGCTATTCGTGATAGTGGGTGTTCTGTAATATGTTTGCAAGAAACCAAGCGTGTCTCGTTTGATTTGTATTTTGTTAAACTATTCTGTCCTAGTCAATTTGATCAGTTTGTGTTTGTGCCCTCCAATGGTGCCTCTGGTGGGTTAATTACTATCTGGAACAGTGCTACTTTTAGTGGTTCTTTGCTTTTCAGTGAGTCATTCGCTTGTGGTGTTAAACTCACTTCTTTGGAAACTGCTAAGGAATGGACACTAGTTAATGTTTATGGACCGTGTGATGGACCTGCTAGGGATATTTTCACATCTTGGTTATTTGATCTTGACATTCCTAGCAGTGAGGATTGGCTAATGATTGGTGATTTCAATTACATTAGAGGTCCCGAGAACCGGAATAAACCTGGTGGCGACGCCAACGATATGTTCATGTTCAATGAGTTCATCCGATCCCAATCCCTGGTTGAATTACCCATTAAGGGCAGGTCATACACGTGGAGTAACATGCAACTTAATCCACTGCTTGAGCAGTTGGACTGGTACTTTACCTCGGCGAACTGGACAATTACTTATCCGAACACCTCTGTTACCCCTTTGCCCAAGCCAGTATCCGACCACACACCATGTATGATCAGTATCAATACCTTGATGCCAAAGAGCAAAGTGTTTCGATTTGAAAATTTCTGGATCACCCATAGTGGATTCTTTGAAACGGTCCAGAATTACTGGGCTAAATATTACTATGCGCCTAACTCAGCTGCAGTTCTTTGCAAGAAGCTCAAAACCCTGAGATATGACCTCAAATGGTGGAGCAAGAACATCTCTCGCCTAAACACTTGTATTGAAAACAGTAACAGGGCCCTCGCCGAGCTTGATGCCATTGAGGACAAACGCACTCTCACGATTCCTGAGAATAACTTCCGTCATATACTAAAAAACCATTTGTTGCCCCTTCTAAAGTATCAACAGGAATATTGGAAGAAGAGATATACAGTACGTTGGTTTAAGTGTGGTGGGGAAAACTGTTGGAAATATGCCCTAGAGGCAATAATAAATTGGTTATTATTATATTTCCTTGTTCATGATAATCGTTTATTATCCATGCTATAATTGTATTGATTGGAAACTCAAATACATGTGTGGGTACATAGACAACACTGTGTCCCTAGTAAGCCTCTAGTTGACTAGCTCGTTGATCAAAGATGGTTAAGGTTTCCTAGCCATTGACATGAGATGTCATTTGATAACGGGATCACATCATTAGGAGAATGATGTGATGGACAAGACCCAAACTGTAAACGTAGCATTTGATCGTGTCAGTTTATTGCTATTGTTTTCTGCATGTCAAGTATTTGTTCCTTTGACCATGAGATCATGCAACTCACTGACACCGGAGGAATACCTTGTGTGTATCAAACGTCGCAACGTAACTGGGTGACTATAAAGGTGCTCTACAGGTATCTCCGAGGGTGTCTGTTGGGTTGGCATGGATCAAGACTGGGATTTGTTACTCCGTATGACGGAGAGGTATCTCAGGGCCCACTCGGTAATACAACATCACAATGAGCCTTGCAAGCAATGTGACTAAAGTGTTAGCCACGAGATCTTGTATTACGGAACGAGTAAAGAGACTTGCCGGTAACGAGATTGAACTAGGTATAGTGATACCGACGATCGAATCTCGGGCAAGTAACATACCGAAGAACAAAGGGAACAGCATACGGGATTAACTGAATCCTTGACATAGAGGTTCGACCGATAAAGATCTTCATAGAATATGTAGGAGCCAATATGGGCATCCAGGTCCCGCTATTGGTTATTGGCCGTAGAGGTGTCTCGGTCATGTCTACATAGTTCTCGAACCCGCAGGGTCTACACACTTAACGTTTGGTGACGATTAGTATAATTGAGTTATTATGTTGGTGACCGAAAGTTGTTCGGAGTCCCGGATAAGATCCCGGACATGACGAGGATCTCCGGAATAGTCCGGAGGTAAAGATTGATATATGTGATAATAGTGTTTTGATCTCTGGAAGGGTTCCGGAGTTCACCGGAAGGGGTTCCGGATGTTTACCGAAGTGTTCGGGTGCAGCAACACTTTATGTGAGCCAAAGGGATAAAACCCACAAGGTATTGGAAAGTGCAAAAGTAGTTTTGCTGCCGCGTAAGCGGTACTACCGCTTGGTGAAGCGGTACTACCGCCGGAGCGGTACTACCGCTTGGTGAAGCGGTACTACCGCCCGAGCGGTACTACCGCTTGTGTGAAGCGGTACTACCGCCCAAGCGGTACTACCGCTTGTGTGAAGCGGTACTACCGCTTGTGCGCGACTGTGCACGGTTCGGCAAGGATCCGAGTTGGACTCTTTCCCTGCGGGCCAAACCGACCTTGTGCGGGCAAAACCGACCCGGAGGAGGCTTTTACTCCAAGTTTAGACCCCAAGGCTCAACATATAAATAGAGGGGCAGGGCTAGCACACGGGACACATCAGGATTTCCCAAGCCGTGTGCCGGCAACCCTAGCCCTCTAGTTCCTCCGTCATAATCTCCGTAGTGCTTGGCGAAGCCCTGCAGAGATTGTTCCTCACCACCATCACCACGCCGTCGTGCTGCTGGAACTCAACCACTACTTCACCATCGCTCGCTGGATCGAGGAGGTGAAGGCGTCATCAAGCCGTACGTGTGTTGAACGCGGAGGTGCCGTCCGTTCGGCACTAGATCGGAAGGATCGTGATTGGATCGCGGGACGCTCGGCGATTTGGATCGCGAAGACGTTCGACTACATCAACCGCGTTTATTAACGCTTCCGCTTAGCGATCTACAAGGGTATGTAGATTCACTCTCCCTCTCGTAGATGCTCATCACCATGGATAGATCTTATGTGTGCGTAGGAAAATTTTTGTTTCCCATGCAACGTTCCCCAACAGTGGCATCATGAGCCAGGTCTATGCGTAGATGAGATCTCGAGTAGAACACAAACGAGTTGTGGGCGTGGATGTATACATATTGCTTGCCGTTACTAGTTGATACTTGATTCCGCGGTATTGTGAGATGAAGCGGCCCGGACCGACATTACGCGTACGCTTACGCGAGACTGGTTTCACCGCTGCGTGCACTTGTTGCATAAAGGTGACTGGCGGGTGTCTGTCTCTCTCACTTTAGTTGAATCGGTTCAATGAAGAGGGTTCTTTTAGAAGATCAAAAAGCAATCACTACACCACGTTGTGGTTTTGCGTAGGTAAGAATCGTTCTTGCTAGATACCCGTAGCAGCCACGTAAAATTTGCAACAACAATTAGAGGACGTCTAACTTGTTTTTGCAGGGTATGTTGTGATGTGATATGGCCAATTACATGATGAGATATATGTGATGTATGAGATGATCATGTATTGTATAGAATATCACGACTTGCATGTCGATGAGTACGGCAACTGGCAGGAGCCATAGAGTTGTCTTTAATTATTGTATGACCTGCGTGTCAATCATTAAGCGCTATGTAATGCTTTACTTTATCGCTAAACGTTAGCTATAGTCGTGGAAGCAACAGTCGGCGCGACAACCTTATGGCGACACGTTGATGGAGATCAAGATGATGGAGATCATGGTGTCATGCCGGTGACGATGGAGATCATGCCGGTGCTTTGGAGATGGAGATCAAAAGCACAAGTTCATGGCCATATCATGTCACTTATGATTTGCATGTGATGTTAATCCTTTTATGCATCTTATTTTTCTTAGGACGACGGTAGCATTATAAGGTGATCCCTCACTTAAATTTCAAGATAAATTGTGTTCTCCCCAAGTGTGCACCGTTGCGAAAGTTCGTCGTTTCGAGACACGCCGTGATGATCGGGTGTGATAGACTCTACGTTCGCATACAACGGGTGTAAGCCATGTTACACGTGCGGAACACTCGGGTTAAACTTGACGAGCCTAGCATGTACAGACATGGCCTCGGAACACAGGAGACCGAAAGGTCGAACATGAGTCATATAGTAGATATGATCAACATGAAGATGTTCACCATTGAAACCACCTCAACTCACGTGATGATCGGACTTGAGTTGGTGGATTTGGATCATGTTACACTCGAATGATCGGAGGGATGTCAATTTGAGTGGGAGTTTTTAAGTAATATGATTAACTAAACTCATTATCTAAGAACAATAGTCTAAGTTGTCTTTGCAATATTTATGTTGTAGATCATGGCTCGCGCAGTAGCACCCCTGAATTTTAATGCGTTCCTAGAGAAAGCTAAGTTGAAAGATGATGGAAGTAACTTTGTGGACTGGGCCCGTAATCTAAGGATTATCCTTACGGCTTCCCAGAAGGCTTATGTCCTTGATGCACCGCTTGGTGATCCACCCACTCCAGTTGAGTCTCTAGACGTTGTGAACGCCTGGCAGGCTCGTTCTGATGATTACTCAATAGTTCAATGTGCAATGTTGTATGGCTTAGAACCGGGACTTCAAAGACGTTTTGAACGTCATGGAGCATATGAGATGTTCCAGGAGTTGAAGTTTATCTTTCAGAAGAATGCCCGGATCGAGAGATATGAGATCTCCGATAAGTTCTATGCTTGCAAGATGGAGGAGAACGGGTCTATCAGTGATCACGTGCTCAGAATGTCTGGGTACTCCACCCGTCTGGCTGAGTTAGGGATACCCCTTCCGCCAGAGGCTATCACTGACAGAGTTCTTCAATCATTGCCACCTAGCTACAAGAGCTTCGTGTTGAACTATAACATGCACGGGATGAACAAGTCAGTCGCCGAGCTGTTTGCGATGCTGAAAGCCGCTGAGTCTGAAATTCAGAAGGAGCATCAAGTGTTGATGGTCAATAAAACCACTAGTTTCAAGAAAAATGGCAAGGGTAAGAAGGGTAACTCCAAGCAGAGTGGCAAAGCAGTTGCTCCTCTCGTGAAGAAACCCAAGGCTGGACCCAAACCAGAAACTGTGTGTTTTCATTGCAAGGGAACTGGACACTGGAAGCGGAATTGCCCCAAGTATTTGGCTGACAAGAAGGCGGCCAACAACAAACAAGGTATATATGATATACATGTTATTGATGTGTACCTTACCAACTCTCGTTGTAGTACCTGGGTATTTGATACCGGTGCGGTTGCTCATATTTGCAACTCAAAACAGGAACTGCGGAATAGACGGAGGCTGGCAAAGGACGAAGTGACGATGCGCGTGGGAAATGGTTCCAAGGTTGATGTGATCGCCGTCGGCACGCTCGCTCTTCGATTACCGTCGGGATTAGTGATGAACCTAAATAAGTGTTATTTGGTGCCTGCGTTAAGCATGAACATTATATCTGGATCTTGTTTATTGCGAGACGGTTACTCATTTAAATCAGAGAATAATGGTTGTTCTATTTATATGAGTAATATCTTTTATGGTCATGCACCCGATGTGAGGGGTTTATTCTTATTGAATCTCGATAGTAATGATACACATGTTCATAACATTGATGCCAAAAGATGTAGAATTGATAATGATAATACCACTTTCTTGTGGCACTGCCGTTTAGGTCATATTGGCGTAAAACGCATGAAGAAGCTCCATGCTGATGGACTTTTGGAGTCACTTGATTTTGAATCACTTGACACATGTGAGCCATGCCTCATGGGCAAGATGACTAAAACGCCGTTCTCTGGAATAATGGAACGGGCAAGTGACTTATTGGAAATCATACATACTGATGTGTGCGGTCCGATGAGTATTGAGGCGCGCGGTGGTTATCGTTACTTTCTCACCTTCACTGATGACTTAAGTAGATATGGGTATATTTACTTAATGAAACACAAGTCTGAAACATTTGAAAAGTTCAAACAATTTCAGAGTGAAGTTGAGAATCATCGTAACAAGAAGATTAAATTCCTACGATCTGATCGAGGAGGAGAATATCTGAGTTATGAGTTTGGCAGTCACTTAAGACAGTGTGGAATTGTTTCACAATTGACACCGCCTGGAACACCACAGCGTAATGGTGTGTCCGAACGTCGTAATCGAACCTTATTGGATATGGTGCGATCTATGATGTCTCTTGCCGATTTGCCACTATCGTTTTGGGGTTATGCATTAGAGACAGCTGCATTCACTTTAAATAGGGCACCATCGAAATCCGTTGAGACGACGCCATATGAACTTTGGTTTGGCAAGAAGCCAAAGCTGTCGTTTCTTAAAGTTTGGGGATGTGATGCTTATGTCAAAAAGCTTCAGCCTGAAAAGCTGGAACCCAAAGCGGAGAAATGCGTCTTCATAGGATACCCAAAAGAGACAGTTGGGTATACCTTCTATCTCAGATCCGAAGGCAAAGTGTTTGTCGCTAAAAACGGAACATTTCTTGAGAAAGAGTTTCTCTCGAAAGAATTGAGTGGGAGGAAGATAGAACTTGATGAGGTTATTGAACCTTTACTTCAACCTAAAAGTAGCGCAACGCAGAAAGTTGTTTCTGTCGAGCCTACATTAGCTGAAGAGGAAGTTAATGATGATGATCATGAAGCTTTGGATCAAGTTGCTATCGAACCTCGTAGGTCGACAAGGACGCGTACTGCTCCTGAGTGGTACGGCAACCCTGTCTTAGAGGTCATGTTGTTAAACAACGATGAACCTACGAGCTATGGAGAAGCGATGATGGGCCCGGATTCCGAGAAGTGGTTAGAGGCCATGAAATCCGAGATGGGATCCATGTATGAAAACAAAGTATGGACTTTGGAAGTATTACCTGAAGGGCGTAAGGCCATTCAGAACAAATGGATCTTTAAGAGGAAGACGGACGCGGACGGTAATGTCACCGTCTATAAAGCTCGACTTGTGGCAAAGGGTTTTTCACAAGTTCAAGGAGTTGACTACGATGAGACCTTCTCACCCGTAGCGATGCTTAAATCCGTCAGAATCATGTTAGCAATAGCTGCCTTTTTCGATTATGAAATTTGGCAGATGGATGTCAAAACAGCGTTCCTTAACGGTTACCTTAAGGAAGAGTTGTATATGATGCAACCAGAAGGTTTTGTCGATCCAGAGAATGCTGACAAAGTTTGCAAACTCCAGCGATCCATTTATGGACTGGTGCAAGCATCTCGGAGTTGGAATCTTCGTTTTGATGAGGTGATCAAAGCGTTCGAGTTTATACAAGTTTACGGAGAAGCTTGTATTTACAAGAAAGTGAGTGGGAGCTCTATAGCGTTTCTAATATTATATGTGGATGACATATTACTGATTGGAAACAATATAGAAATGCTGGAAAGCGTAAAGGAATATTTGAACAAGAGTTTTTCAATGAAGGACCTAGGAGAAGCTGCTTTCATATTAGGCATCAAGATCTATAGAGATAGATCAAGACATTTAATAGGACTTTCACAAAGCACATACCTTGATAAGATTTTGAAGAAGTTCAAAATGGATCAGTCCAAGAAGGGGTTCTTGCCTGTTTTGCAAGGTGTGAAGTTGAGTAAGACTCAATGCCCAGTGACTGCAGAAGATAGAGAAAAGATGAGTGTCATCCCCTATGCTTCAGCCATAGGCTCTATCATGTATGCAATGCTGTGCACAAGACCCGATGTCAGCCTTGCCATAAGTATGGTCGGAAGGTTTCAAAGTGATCCAGGAATGGAACACTGGACAGCGGTCAAGAATATCCTGAAGTACCTGAAAAGGACTAAGGACATGTTTCTCGTTTATGGAGGTGATCAAGAGCTCGTCGTAAAGGGTTACGTCGATGCAAGCTTTGACACTGATCCGGATGACTCTAAGTCGCAAACCGGATACGTATTTATTCTTAATGGGGGTGCGGTTAGCTGGTGCAGTTCCAAGCAAAGCGTGGTAGCTGATTCTACATGCGAAGCGGAGTACATCGCAGCCTCGGAGGCGGCGAAGGAAGGTGTCTGGATGAAGGAGTTCATGACAGATCTTGGAGTAGTGCCTAGTGCGCTTAACCCAATGACTCTGTTTTGTGATAATACTGGTGCCATTGCTCTAGCCAAGGAACCAAGATTTCACAAGAGGACCAGACACATAAAACGACGTTTCAATTCCATCCGCGATTACATCAAGGAGGACGACATAAATATTTGCAAAGTACACACGGATCTAAATGTTGCAGATCCGTTGACTAAACCTCTTCCAAGGGCTAAACATGAACAACACCAGAACTGCATGGGTGTTCGATTCATTACAATGTAAATCACATAGTGATGTGAACTAGATTATTGACTCTAGTGCAAGTGGGAGACTGTTGGAAATATGCCCTAGAGGCAATAATAAATTGGTTATTATTATATTTCCTTGTTCATGATAATCGTTTATTATCCATGCTATAATTGTATTGATTGGAAACTCAAATACATGTGTGGGTACATAGACAACACTGTGTCCCTAGTAAGCCTCTAGTTGACTAGCTCGTTGATCAAAGATGGTTAAGGTTTCCTAGCCATTGACATGAGATGTCATTTGATAACGGGATCACATCATTAGGAGAATGATGTGATGGACAAGACCCAAACTGTAAACGTAGCATTTGATCGTGTCAGTTTATTGCTATTGTTTTCTGCATGTCAAGTATTTGTTCCTTTGACCATGAGATCATGCAACTCACTGACACCGGAGGAATACCTTGTGTGTATCAAACGTCGCAACGTAACTGGGTGACTATAAAGGTGCTCTACAGGTATCTCCGAGGGTGTCTGTTGGGTTGGCATGGATCAAGACTGGGATTTGTTACTCCGTATGACGGAGAGGTATCTCAGGGCCCACTCGGTAATACAACATCACAATGAGCCTTGCAAGCAATGTGACTAAAGTGTTAGCCACGAGATCTTGTATTACGGAACGAGTAAAGAGACTTGCCGGTAACGAGATTGAACTAGGTATAGTGATACCGACGATCGAATCTCGGGCAAGTAACATACCGAAGAACAAAGGGAACAGCATACGGGATTAACTGAATCCTTGACATAGAGGTTCGACCGATAAAGATCTTCGTAGAATATGTAGGAGCCAATATGGGCATCCAGGTCCCGCTATTGGTTATTGGCCGTAGAGGTGTCTCGGTCATGTCTACATAGTTCTCGAACCCGCAGGGTCTACACACTTAACGTTTGGTGACGATTAGTATAATTGAGTTATTATGTTGGTGACCGAAAGTTGTTCGGAGTCCCGGATAAGATCCCGGACATGACGAGGATCTCCGGAATAGTCCGGAGGTAAAGATTGATATATGTGATAATAGTGTTTTGATCTCTGGAAGGGTTCCGGAGTTCACCGGAAGGGGTTCCGGATGTTTACCGAAGTGTTCGGGTGCAGCAACACTTTATGTGAGCCAAAGGGATAAAACCCACAAGGTATTGGAAAGTGCAAAAGTAGTTTTGCTGCCGCGTAAGCGGTACTACCGCTTGGTGAAGCGGTACTACCGCCGGAGCGGTACTACCGCTTGGTGAAGCGGTACTACCGCCCGAGCGGTACTACCGCTTGTGTGAAGCGGTACTACCGCCCAAGCGGTACTACCGCTTGTGTGAAGCGGTACTACCGCTTGTGCGCGACTGTGCACGGTTCGGCAGGGATCCGAGTTGGACTCTTTCCCTGCGGGCCAAACCGACCTTGTGCGGGCAAAACCGACCCGGAGGAGGCTTTTACTCCAAGTTTAGACCCCAAGGCTCAACATATAAATAGAGGGGCAGGGCTAGCACACGGGACACATCAGGATTTCCCAAGCCGTGTGCCGGCAACCCTAGCCCTCTAGTTCCTCCGTCATAATCTCCGTAGTGCTTGGCGAAGCCCTGCAGAGATTGTTCCTCACCACCATCACCACGCCGTCGTGCTGCTGGAACTCAACCACTACTTCACCATCGCTCGCTGGATCGAGGAGGTGAAGGCGTCATCAAGCCGTACGTGTGTTGAACGCGGAGGTGCCGTCCGTTCGGCACTAGATCGGAAGGATCGTGATTGGATCGCGGGACGCTCGGCGATTTGGATCGCGAAGACGTTCGACTACATCAACCGCGTTTATTAACGCTTCCGCTTAGCGATCTACAAGGGTATGTAGATTCACTCTCCCTCTCGTAGATGCTCATCACCATGGATAGATCTTATGTGTGCGTAGGAAAATTTTTGTTTCCCATGCAACGTTCCCCAACAAAAACACCAAGTTTTTCCAAGCTGCGGCCACTGAAAGGTACAGGCGTAACTCCATTGCATCACTTAAACAGCCTGATGGCTCGGTCGTCACTGACCATCATGGTAAGGAAGCAGTTTTGTATGAGGTCTTCAAGGAAAGATTGGGGCAATCCAGTACGGTGAACATGAAATTTGATCTTCCATCCATCATCAAAAATATTGAGGGTCTTGATGCACTGACTGTTCCATTTACTAGGGAGGAGATTGACCAAGTGGTCAAAGAAATGCTGGGTGATAGGGCACCGGGGCCTGACGGTTTTAATGGAAGCTTTCTGAAATCTTGCTGGCACCTGATAAAAGTGGACTTTTATAAAGTTTGCATGGACTTCTATGAGGGCAACCTAGACCGAAAGAGTCTGAACTCAGGATTCATAACCCTCATTCCCAAGATACATTCATCTCAGACGGCCAATGATTACAGGCCTATAACTCTTCTCAACTGCTGTCTGAAACTGATCACTAAGCTTTTAGCAAATCGCCTGCAAAAACTTGTTCTCAAAATCATACATCGCAACCAATACGGATTCCTCAAGGGGAGATCTATACAGGATTGCTTAGTGTGGGCCTTCGAGTACATACACCAATGCCAAGCTTCGGGCCGTCCATGTTTTCTACTCAAAGTGGATTTGGCCAAAGCATTTGACATGATAGAGCATGCTCCGATGATCGAAATCATGAGAAACATGGGGTTCAACGAGAAATGGTTGTCTTGGATTGATTGTATCTTCTCCTCCGGGATGTCTTCTGTCCTACTCAATGGATCACCCGGTCTTCAATTTGATTGTAAGAGGGGGGTCAGGCAAGGCGACCCGCTATCACTGTTGATTTTTGTGCTTGCGGCGGACCTTCTCCAGGCGGCAATTAATGATGCACAAGAAAAAAATCAGATTCAGTTACCTATTCCTTCATGCCACGGTGATTACCCCGTCATACAGTACGCAGACGATACTATTGTAATCATGCCAGCGTGTGCACTGCAAGCTGAAAAAATGAAATCGATCTTGTCTGATTATGCAACGTCGGTGGGACTGCGCATAAACTTTCATAAATCCACACTAGTGCCCATCAATCTGGACCAGTACAGGACAGAAGTTATAGCTAACATTTTCCAGTGTGTGGTGGGGAAAATGCCTTTTACATACCTAGGGCTGCCCCTAGGAACAACTCGGCCATCTGTGATGGATCTCATGCCTATGGTTTCCTCGGTTGAGCATAGACTGCCTGCTGCTGTCTCCTTGCTGGACTATGGCTCAAAACTTACTTTGGTGAACTCAGTGGTCACTTCGCTGGCTGTTTATGCCATGTGTGCAATCAAGATTCACCCGAGAATTATTGAACACATTGATAAACTTCGCAGAAGCTGTCTTTGGCGCAGAAAAACGGATGATGGAATCAAAGATAAATCACTTGTAGCCTGGGACATGATCTGTCGGCCAAAAGAGAGAGGAGGGCTAGGAATCATAAATTTGAAACTGCAGAACCAAGGTCTCCTTCTCAAGCAGTTGCACAAATTTTATAACCGCGCTGATGTACCCTGGGTACAGCTCGTTTGGGCGACTTATTACACAGGTAAAATTCCACACGCCATGGACCCTTGTGGCTCATTTTGGTGGAAAGACCTCTTGCAACTGTCTGATATTTATAGAGGAGTGACCAGAGTAATTGTGGGTGATGGTAAAACCACTCTTTTCTGGAAGGACCTATGGCATGAGGACCTGATATCAGTCTCTCACCCTAGGGCCTTTTCATTTGCTCAAAATGAAGATATTTCGATACAGAAGCTGCTGACGGCTGATGCTTTGGGCCAGGTGTTCCACCTCCCTCTATCCATTGAGGCTCGTAGCGAAGTTAATGAGCTGCAGATGATCACCAGAGATATTGATCCTGTTGTGGCTACGTATGATCTCTGGCTTTGCACCTGGGGGGAGGGAATTTAAAGCAAAAAAGTTCTATGAGTACTGCTTCCAAAATGAACAGGTGGATGAGGCTTTTGTGTGGATTTGGAAGACCAGATGCATGATGCAATGGAAAGTCTTTCTCTGGCTTCTGTTGGCTGATAGATTGAACACCAGAAATATTCTCTGGAGGCGACACTACAAGCTTGACAATGATGATTATACATGTATGCTTTGCCAATACCCCCCATAGGAAGACCTGACCCACCTCTTCTTTGATTGCCCTTTCAGTGATAGATGTTGGAGGACCCTTGGAATTTCCTAGCCACACTCTGACTGTAGATTGAATAAAATACATGTGGCTAAGGCGGCATGGGACAAGCCAATGTTTCTGGAGATATTTACTGTGGCAGCATGGGGGATATGGAAGGAAAGGAACGACAAACTCTTTAGAAATATTCCACCAACACATGCTTCTTGGCAGGCCAGGTTCAAAAAAGACTTCTTGATGATGACGCACAGGGCAAAGCAGAAGTTTGTGCCCTTCATGAACTCTTTCCTTGCTGATATTTAGCTTAGCTTGATCCTTAACTTGTATATTCTACTTACCACCCACCCCTCCCCCCTCTCTTTACTCCCCTCACATGTAATTAGTTCCATGTAGCTCTTGTAACCCCAGGACTTTGTCTCTTATTTTATTAACCTTAATAGAAAAAGGTCAGTGGGAGCCCTGCCCCACTGTCATTGACCCCTCAAAAATATATATATATATATATAAGAAACGATGAAGGGCCAGACAACAGGAACGCGAAACAGAAGAGAAACAGAGAGAGGTCCAATCTCGGAGGGGCTCCTCCCCTCCGGGATCCATGGCAGCCATGGACCAGAGGGGAAACTCTCCTCCCATCTAGGGGGGGAGGCCAAGGAAAAAGAAGGAGGGGGCTCTCTCCCCCTCTCTCCCGGTGGCGCCAGAACGCCGCTGGGGCAACCATCGTGACAGCGATCTACACCAACAACTTCGCCGCCGTCACCACCAATTCTCTCCCCCTCTATGCAGCGGTGTAACACCTCTTCTCCCCACTGTAATCTCCACTTAATCATGGTGCTTAATGCTACATATTATTATCCAATGATGTGTTGCCATCCTATGATGTTTGAGTAGATTCGTTTTGTCCTATGGGTTGATTGATGATCGTGATTGGTTTGAGTTGTATGTTTTATTTTGGTGTTGTCCTATGGTGCCCTCTGTGTCGCGCAAGCGTGTGGGATTACCTCTGTAGGGTGTTGCAATATGTTCATAATTCGCTTATAGTGGGTTGCGTGAGTGACTGAAACACAAACCCGAGTAAGGGGGTTGTTGCGTATGGGAGTAAAGAGGACTTGTTACTTAATGCTATGGTTGGGTTTTACCTTAGTGATCTTTGGTAGTTACGGATTCTTGCTAGAGTTCCAATCATAAGTGCATATGATCCAAGTACAAAAAGTATGTTAGCTCATGCCTCTCCCTCATATAAAATTGCAATAATGATTACCGGTCTAGTTATCGATTGCCTAGGGACAAATCCTTCTCTTGTGTTACAAAAAGCTTTCTACTAAACAACTAACTTTTATTATCTTGCAAATTATTCCTAGTTTTACTCCCGCAAAGTACTTCTAGTTTTATTACTTGTTTCTAGGTAAAGCAAACGTTGGCGTGCGTCGAGTTGTATCGGTGGTTGATAGAACTTGAGGGAATATTAATTCTACCTTTAGCTCCTCGTTGGGTTCGACACTCTTATTTATCGAAAAAGCTACAATTGATCCCCTATACTTGTGGGTTATCAAGACCTTTTTCTGGCGCCATTGCCGGGGAGCAATAGCGTGGGGTGAATATTCTCGTGTGTGCTTGTTTGCTTTATCTCTAAGTAGTTTTTATTCGGTTCTCTTGTTTTCTATCTTTAGTTATGGGCAGGAAACGCAAAATGCCAGAAAAATTAGTTGTACTTGCTAAACCAAAAGTTGAGGAACCACTTGTGTTCCGTACCACCAAAACTTTCTACTTGGATCATCTTCGATCCCTTTGTGCTCGTGCTGAAAACCCAACTAGCTTAGTTGAGGGAATATCATTAGATGAGCATGCTTGTTTTGTGCGACACCGTTTGTCTCAAAAAGGGAAACTCTTATGGCATCATATTAATTATTTGCAATACTATGCTTGGAATTTATGCGAAATACATGATTTTACTTGTTGTTCTGAAGACCCTAAAAAACACCTTTCTTACCAATGTGAGTTTAAGGATAATGGAATCTTATCTTCTTATGCCAAAGGTGTTTATAGTTACTATGATATTGAACAAATTGAAGAATTTGTTTCTTTTAAGGGTGCCTATGAAATTGCTTCTTTGATTAAAAAGTATGACGCTACTCTTTACAAATCTGAAAATTTTGCCATACTTAAATTTTGCTAAGAAAACTATGCTTCTAATGCTTATGTTATAGAATATATTGAGGACGATTCTGCTATCTAAGAAGAGACTAATATTTTGCAGGAATCTATGGAAGAAGAAATTGATGAAATTGTGAGCTCATTAGATGAAAAAGATGAGGAGGAGAGCGAAGAACAAAAGGAGGAAGAGCGGATTGATCACTCATGCCCACCTTCTGATGAGAGTAACTCTTTATCCCATACATTGTTTAATTTCCCTTCGTGCTTACCGAAGGATGAATGCTATGATCCCTTTGATTCGTTTGAAATATCCCTTTTTGATGAACTTGATGCTTGCTATGCTTGTTGCCATGATGCCAATTTGAATTATGCTTATGGAGATGAACTTGCTATAGTTCCTTATGTTATGAATGAAATTGTTGCTATTGCACCCACAAATGACAGTCCTATTATCTTTTTGAATTCTCCCAACTACACTATATCGGAGAAGTTTGCACTTATTAAGGATTATATTGATGGGTTGCGTTTTGCCACTACCATTGATGATTTTGATGAATATAATATGCATGTGCTTGCTGCTCCTACTTGCAATTATTATGAGAGAGGAACTACTTCTCCACCTCTCTATGTTTCCAATACGATAAAATTGCAAGAAACTGCTTATGCTATGTATCGGCCTTTATTATGTGTGCATGAATTGTTCTTTTATGACATGCCGATGCATAGGAAGAGAGTTAGACTCCGTTGTTCTATGATATATGTTGCTTTGTGCTCACTACTAAATTATAAATCATTGTTAATTAAAATTGGCTTTGATATACCTTGGGATCCGGGTGGATCAATTACTTGAGCACTATATGCCTAGCTTAATGGCTTTAAAGAAAGCTCTTCCTGGGAGACAACCCGGAAGTTTTAGAGAGTCATTTTATTCTGTTGTGTGCTTTTAAATAGTTTAAAAACAAAAAAATATAGAGGGGAATCTAAAACTTGTTCAAAAAGAGAAGCGATTGGAAGGTTATGCATTGGAGAAGTGAGGGTCGACCTTGAACACTTGTGTTCATGCTCATGGAAACAATGTAGAATTTTTCATGGAAGTTTCTCAACAAAATAATTATCCCCTTGTACAAATCCATTGTATTATAAAAATAATGTGCCAAGATTTACCTTTAGGATGTTTAAATTGCTTGTTTGGTGTGTGCTGTGAAAAAACAGAAACTTTTGCTGAAGTGTTTGAATTTCTATATTTTACTGGAACATGAAAAAATTCTAAATTTTTTACACAGTAATGCTATGCAAATTTTTTATTTTTTCCTAATGTTTCAGAATTTTTTGAGTTACATAAGTATATGTTTCATTTGCATCTTTACAGACTGTCCTGTTTTCACAGATTGCTGTTTTAGTTTCTTTATTTGCGTATGTTTGAAATCTTGTTGAACCCCATTGACTTGGGAGCCATAGAATTGTGATAGCATACATTGGGTAATGTTTGATTGTAATTATACAATAATGTTACAGCAGGACATGATGAGATTTGGTGTTATATGTACTAACCCCTCTAATAAAAAGTTCGGTTAAGTTTTGTGTGGATGAAGTGTTCGAAGAACGAGGAGGTATCGATATGAGGAGAATAAGGAGAGGCAAGAGTTCAAGATTGGGGATGCCCAAGGCACCCCAAGTAAATATTCAAGGAGACTCAAGCGTCTAAGCTTGGGGATGCCCCGGAAGGCATCCCATCTTTCTTCGACAATTATCGGTATGTCTCGGTTTTTGTTTCGTTCACAAGATATGTGTAAATTCTTGGAGCGTCATGTGCTTTTTATTTTTATTTTAATAATGCACCATGCTCGTATGAGATAGTCCTTGGTTGATTTATAAAATGCTTCATGCACTTCACTTATATCTTTTGAGTATGGCTTTATAGAATGCTTCATGTGCTTCACTTATATCATGTGAAGTTTGGATGACTGTTTCTCTACATATAGAAAACCGTTATTTGTAGAATTATCTTTTGCTTCGCTTATATTTATTAGAGTGTGGTCAAGTCTTTTGTAGAAAGAATTAAACTCTCGTGCTTCACTTATATCTATTTAGAGAGTCAATAGGAATTGGTCATTCACATGGTTAGTCATAAAATCCTACATAAAACTTGTAGATCACTGAATATGATATGTTTGTTTCCTTGCAATAGTTTTGCGATATTAAGATGATAATATGTGGGTGTACTAGTGAATTATTGTGGTTTAGTAAGAATATTGGTGTTAAGGTTTGTGATTCCCGAAGTGTGCATGTATATTTATGCGATGAAGTTATATCCTACTCATGTTAGTATCCAATATTAATTATTCGCAATGCATGATTATGACCATTGTCGGTCTCTAGTTGGTGGCTTCTCAATCTATTTGCTAGCCTTCGCCTGTACTAAGCGGGAATGCTGCTTGTGTATCCAAATCCTTAAACCAAAGTTGTTCCAGATGAGTCCACCATATCTACCTATATGCGGTATTACTCTGTCCTTCCAAGTAAATTTGCATGTGCCACCTCTAATCATTCAAATAAGCATCTGTTTTGTGTGCCCGTACTGCTCATGGAGCGGCAAGGGGTGGTCAGTATCTTCCATGCTAAGTGGGTTATTCTCACGATGAGTATTTATTCACTTGTTATTGCACGAGAGAGGCTGGTAATTGGGATGCCCAGTCTTGAAAAACATATATAATGAAACAAACTCCCCCGGAAAGTTGATTGTATGGAGGGCACCCGAGGATTCAGCTAGCCATGGCTTGTGTTTGAATGGTTGAGGGGGAGTAAACTTTACCTTTCCGCTTGGGAACCACTGATAATGTGTTTAGCATGGAAGATATTGAGAATCCTCGGTCGTGACGTTGACAGGAAAAGTACACCTCTCAAAATGTATTCATCTCTGATTTAAGCTTTGAGCTCTGGCACCTCTGCAAATCCATGCTTCCCTCTGCGAAGGGCCTATCTATTTACTTTTATGTTATTTACTTTTATTGTTGAGTCATCACCTTCTCAATTAAAGCACCAGTTGGAGAGCACTATTGTCATTTTTATGCGTTGAGTATAGTTAATGTTGTGTACATCATGACTGGATCATTGATTGAGCATGACGGGCTAGGGATAGCATTCTTTAGCTTTTTTATTTTGAAAGGCATGATTGTTTGTTGGTATGCGTGAGTATTGATGTATTTATATCAAATTATAGACTATTGCTTTGAATCACTCGTGTCTTAATATTCATGCCATGATTAGATTACATGATCAAGATTATGTTAGGTAGCATTCCACATAAAAAATTATCTTTTTATCATTTACCTACTCGAGGACGAGAAGGAATTAAGCTTGGGGATGCTGATACGTCTCCGTCGTATCTATAATTTTTGATTGTTTCATGCCAATATTCTACAACTTTCATATACTTTTGGCAACATTTTATATTATTTTTGGGACTAACATATTGATCCAGTGCCCAGTGCCAGTTCCTATTTGTTGCATGTTTTTTGTTTCACAGAAAATCCATATCAAATGAAGTCCAAATGATAAAAGGTTACAGAGATTTATTTTGGAATATATGTGATTTTTGGGAAAAAGAATCAACGCGAGACGATGCTCGAGGGGCCCACAAGCTCAAGGGGCGCGCCCCCTACCCTGGGCGTGCCCAGCAGGCTTGTGGCTACCCCGTAAGGTGGTTGGGGCCCTTCTTTTGCCACAAGAAAGATAATGTCCGAATAAAAATCCCGTCAAAATTTCAGCCCAATCGGAGTTACGGATCTCCGGGAATATAAGAAACGGTGAAGGGCCAGAAAACAGGAACCCGAAACAGAAGAGAAACAGAGAGAGAGATCCAATCTCGAAGGGGCTCCTACCCTCCGGGAGCCATGGCGGCCATGGACCAGAGGGGAAACTCTCCTCCCATCTAGGGAGGAGGCCAAGGAAAAAGAAGAAGGAGGGGGGCTCTCTCCCCCTCTCTCCCGGTGGCGCCGGAACGCCGTCGGGGCAACCATCGTGACGGCGATCTACACCAACAACTTCGCCGCCGTCACCACCAACTCTCTCCCACTCTATGCAGCGGTGTAACACCTCTTCTCCCCTCTGTAATCTCTACTTAAACATGGTGCTTAATGCTACATATTATTATCCAATGATGCGTTGCCATCCTATGATGTTTGAGTAGATTCGTTTTGTCTATGGTTTGATTGATGATCGTGATTGGTTTGAGTTGTATGTTTTATTTTCGTGCTGTCCTATGCACTACAAAAAAAACACTTCTGTGATGATACGTCTTTGTCACAGTAGGTCACATTTTCTATCATGCATGTACATCCGTGACGATTTTATGACAGAATCAAGATAGTCATACCTGTGCTGTCGTAGAAGTGTTCCATGACAATACTGAAATTATCATCACGGAAGTGTCCACTTCCATGACGATAAATGTCGCGTCATGGAAGTGTTTTCGTCAAGGGTAACCGACATGTGGCATCCACCATAACGGGTCGTCGTTAAGCTACCGGGTTCCGGTTTGGATCCGATAACCCGTTAACAGCCCTGACGAATGGGGATTTTCCACGTGTAAAATTCTCATTGGCCAACTGAACCACGTGTCAGACCGGCGTTGCACGAGACGCACCTATGGAACAGTGACACGTGACACGGCCCAACAGCGGCCCGTTTAGGTTATAAAGGCCGGCCCGTTTGACTTGGTCAAAAGTTAACAGGCCGGTCCATGGAAAGCGTGTTACCGGCCTGTTCGCATACAGCCCATTTACGGCTCGAGTACTCACGGCCCGTTATGGCCTTTAAAAATTCGGCCCAGTAGCGTCATGTGGGCCGTCCCATATGATTCCAGCCCGTTGTCACTTTCGGCCCATCTATGGCCCGTGAAGTCTTTCGGCCCATATGAGGCCTTTTGCATCTCTGGGCCCGTCGGCGGCCCGAGGTGAATCAGGCCCGTCATGAACAGTAAACTGCTTTGAGCCCATTAACGGCCCATGATTCAGTTGGGCCGTTTCCAGCCCGTGTTTTCTTTCGGCCTTCTAAGGGCCCATATATTATTGGGCTCATTTCCGGCCCTCGATTACTTACGGCCCATTACTGGCCTGTTATGCTAATGGGCCAAATTCAGCCCGTGGTAACAATCGGTCCGTTTGTGGCCCGTTACCATGTTGGGCCGTTTTCATCCTGTCCTGTAATCTGGCCCATTAACGACCCGTCATGCCTGTTGATAGAATTAAGCTGCGCTGCCTTCCGGCCTGTTAACGGCCCATTATGGTCTGGGCCCACAAACGGACGGCTCTGATTTAGGCCCGTTTACGGTCCATATTGCGGTCCGGTTTTGGCCCACGAACAGTAAGCACATGGATCATACGGCCCGTAGGAGGCCCATGGATCCTACGGCTCGTAGGAGGGCCATCGTTACCACGGCCCATAGGAGGCCCATCATTACCACAGCCCATATGTGGCCCATGGTTATTGCGGCCACTAGCAAACCGAGGAAAAAGAACTACAGTGACTACAAGGAAACAAATAAACAAGACTATATAGGTAAATAAATAAGCAAGCAACTAACGCTAGGCTATTACGACGATTACAGACATTACATCCACTGAGCATCAAAGTTCGCCACCAGTGCAAATAAAGGGAATAACAAAGCAGCATATTACATACACTGGGCGTCTAAATTGGCCACCAGTGCAAATAAACGCGGCAACAAAACAAGTCCAGAACTAAAACAACTTCAGAAGAGTTCAAGAAACGTTATCCTGGGTATCCACCATGCTGGCAATAAGCTTAGCAAGCTTATTAACTTTCTCTTGTCTGGCGCTAAAATCCTCCAACGCTTGTTGTTGCACCAGAAAGTATGCATCTGAATTCTCCAGGGACTTCCTCAGTCCTTCAGCTTCTTGTCGCAGCACAGTTGATCGATGTCTTTCAGCTTGTAGTTGAGACTCCCCTGTTGGTTTCCCGATTTTTTGGAATTTATAGTGGTGGAATTAGGTCAAAAGAGGCAGAGGTGGGCCCACGAGGCACCAAGGCGCGCCTGCCCCCCCCCCCCAGGCGCGCCCTGGTGGCTCGTCGTGGCCACCTCCTGGGGCTTCTGGCCTTCTCCCGAAGCTTCTAGTGTTGGTTATGTCCAGAAAAAAATCTCCAAAAAGTTTCGTGGCATTTGGACTTCGTTTGATATTGATATTCTGTAAAACCAAAAATAGGCAGAAAACAGCAACTGGCACTGGGCACTAAGTTAATAGGTTAGTCCCAAAAAATGATATATAATTGTTGTAAATGTATATAAAAACATCCAAGATTGATAATATAACAGCATGGAACAATCAAAAATTATAGATACGTTGGAGACGTATCAAAAAACAGGAATTCATTACCCAGTAGATAGAGAAGCTGGAGGAGGCCAAGTTCATCCGCGAGGTGACTCACCCGGAGTGGGTCCCAACCCTGTGGTCGTGCCGACGGCCAACGGTGACCTACGACTGTGCGTGGACTTCAAGGACATCAACAAGGCCTATCCAAAGGATCCATATCCCCTGCCAAGAATAGACCAAATCACCGATTCACTGGCAGGATGCGACCTCCTTTGTTTCCTTGACGCCTTCTCAGGCTACCACCAGATCAAGATGGCCAAGGAGGACAAAGAAAAAATGGCTTTCATCACGCCGTGCGGAGTGTAATGTTTCGTATGCATGCCATTCGGATTGAAGAACGCCGGGGTGACCTTCCAGAGACTCATGTGCATCGCCCTCAGTCCTCAGATGGGGAGGAATGCGGAGGCCTATGTTTACAACATCGTCGTCAAAACCCGCGAGCAGGGTGCGTTAATCGCGGACCTGGAAGAGACCTTCACCAACCTGCGAAAGGCCAACATCAAGCTCAACCCCGACAAATGCATATTCGGGGTACCTTCCGAGAAGCACCTCGGGTTCCTGGTGTCGCACCGAGGAATTGAGGCCAACCCTGAAAAAATTTGAGCCCTCGAGGAGATGCAACCCCTGAAGCGCCTCAAGGACATGCAGCATCTCGCGGGATGCGTCGGCGCGCTGGGATAGTTCATTTCCATGCTGGGAGAGTGCACACTACCATTCTTCAAGATCATGAAAAGAACGTGACCTTTCGAGTGGACCCCGGAGGTTGACCAGGCCTTTCGGGACCTAAAGGGGTACCTAGCTTCGCCCCCGATCATGGTGGCTCCTCGTCCGAACGAGTCGCTTTTGCTCTACCTTGCGACGACTCCACAGACGGCAAGAGCAGTCCTGGTAGCGGAATGAGAGCCCTTGGAAGCATCGTCGGAGCAAGATCAAGGTCAGCCGGCCAGAGAGGAGATCCCAGGGCCCGCGAAAGGCTCTCCGATGCAGCGCCCGGTGTACTTCGTGAGAACGGTACCGAGGGAAGCCCGGGACCAGTACCCTATGCCCCAGAAGTCTCGTTTGATACCAAATGTAAGCCAAGTATGAAACAAGCAAAGCTAACCAATTGGATATAAACTTCAAATAAAGCAATGGGAAAAGCCTTGGTTGCAATAGTAAGTCATTATCGGTCTCTAAAAAAAGAAAAACGTGTTGAATGATATGCTCTGTAATGATTTTATTGCTAACAAATGAATTACCTTCTTCATTGGTCTTTCAAGATTGCTTATGAGAATTTTTCTAAAAGAAGTATCAACAATAAAATTGCGACCAAATCGGAAAATAGGTAAATCACTTGTTAGACATACCTCTTCAAATGTGTTGGGAGAGCATGATGGTTGGATGACTTGAACGGTATCGTGTTCCTCTTTTGAATAGCTCCCCAACGCCTTGTCGTCCTCTTTTTCTTGAATTGATTCGGCACATGTACTATTTGATTCGGCTTTTTTCAACAACCGAATTGCCTTTGTTATCCAAATCATTACCTTTCTCTTTTTAAATTTGCAAGGCTTCTCATTCTTGTCTAATTTTAGCCCACATCTCAGCTTGGCGAGCTTTAAAAATTTTCATCTCAATTTCCATCCACTCTTCATCAGATTGCCCCCCAATGCTTAAAGACTCTTTCAGCAATGAGTTGCTGAAACTTTGTAATTCTTTAGGGGGTACACCAGATGCTATAGTACTGGGTGAATGCATCATTTGCACAACCCTAGCTTTTACAACAGCAAAATCATGAGGCTTTTCGCCTTCTATTAGTTCCTGGTGAATAGTATTGCACAAATCCCAAGAGAATGTAAGCTTGCTCTCAATTACCCAGTCTGGATATGGTTGCCCCCCAATGCTTTAGACTCTTCGGCTATGAGATGTTGCCGAAATTCTATAATTGTGTAGGGGCAAGATTATATGCTACGGTACTAGGTGAAGACACATGTGATCCTATAGAATTTTCACTTATTCGGCTATGAGCGTGAAGGTGCGAAGCCGAATTATGAATACCTACAGTTGCATATGGTGTCGAAAAATTAGTAGTATGAGGTGTAGCATATGATTGTTGTGGCTAATTGGCTGAATAACTTGTAGTAGCATGGCCAATTCCCCTATCCACTGTCATGTTTGGATTAACATATTGCAAGTTAGTTGCCAATGAATATAAACGTGAAACATTTTGTTGCATGCTATTATAAGTTCTTACATGGGGTGTTTCAACTTGATTAACCAAACCCATCATGTTGCTCATCGGCATATGGACTTATCAGGTTGCCGATGCATGAGAGTTAGGATACATATGTTGCATGTTGCTAAAATTGTAAGTTGAAGCATGGAGATTATTTTGCATCGGCTATTGCACGTAAAAAGATGCATGATTGACAAGACTAGGGATAGCCGATACATTATGCTCATTAAACGATCTAGCAACAACATATGAATTATTTGCATCTACATAATTAAATTGCATATTAATATTACCTTTGTAGATTGAAAACCCTAGATGACGAACTTTTGGTAGCAACAACAGGCTGTAGACCGTTCGAAGCTTTGTCCCCAGCGGAGTCGCAAAATAATGTGTTCGCACACGAACACTTCACTGTGTACCCTCGGCGTCGGGGGTATACACCGCAACTCACGTCGAAGGAGATCCGGCCGGAAGTGCGGTATGCAAGCAATCCGGTGGGTGCTTTTGTAGACTCGGAACCCCACATGCCCGGGAGGGACACCGTCAGGTCGCGCGGTGGCTATGGGCTGCCCTAGGGTGACCTAATCTCCCCTAGGGCCTCGTGGATCGCCGCCCTGCAACGAAAAACGAACGAAGAACGAGAAGCAGAAGAACTAGGGTTAAGGAGAAAAGGTAAAGGTAAAAAAGTGATAGATGATAGATCGATTGTTTGTTGTTCAATTTGCCGTCACTTCTCATATATTTATGAGGCGGCTGGACTTCCCGTACAAGAAAAGGACTCCAAATCCTTCCAAAATTAACCGAACTCAGATTTAGGTATGCCTGAGACAACAGTTCGGTTTTTGGGTCCTACATGCCAAATACGACCTTGGTTGAAGATACGCCCAAAAGAAAATTTAATTGTTTCGACGAGAGAACAAATTTCGTGTTGAATGTTTTTCGATTTGAGGTCATCTTGAGGGGGTTTCGGGCTGTTTTCTAAGGTCAGCAACAGGAAAATTGTCCGGATGTCCGAACTCATGATTGCCCGGATCATCCGGGTCTCATCCCAGATCATCCGGCTTCGTCCTCAACCTTCTGTTGCCTTCCCAGAAGATAGCACGGGCATCCGGGACGTTCGTCCGGCCATCGGCCGGATGATCTGGCTTCCCACCCGGATGATCCGGCCATGTACTGTAGCAACGCACAGTTTTGTCTCTTAACTTTTGTATACAACCTCGGATTAAGATGATTTTTTTTAGATTGTCCATTTTTCAATGAAACGAACAACTTTTACTTAGAACATTTTTCCATCCGAGGTAATCTTAGTTGCATTTTGTGCCATGTCAAAATCTGGTGTCAACACCGCCATGCTGCAAAACCGATTACACAGACGTTGCCAGGACAACAAGTCAGACGGTCGCGACAAGGATGACCGCCATTGCTGCAAGTCGGGCGCGTGTCTTAGCGAGGTCAATCAGTGTTGCTACAAGTTTGATGTGCGGAGGTGTAAAGCTAACTAAGTCCTTAGCACCGGTGTTAAGGGTTGTTACGATGATTAATGTGTGACTCGTATGCATTTCTTTTAGACCTTGATGTGCGTCTACCTGCCATGTGGACACGCTAATTTTCACTCCCGTTACAACGCACGGGCATATGTGCCTAGTATACTAAAACGATTCTATATTTCTGAACAGGGGTAGTACGTACTAACCAACATTTCTTGACATATTACGGCTATTTGAGAAAGTGAAAAATTATCAAGACATTGTAACTCGGCCCGAGGTTGCAAAAGCTAAAACAATCCATGTAAATAGTGCTCAGTTTGTATTGAAATTTTCCTTGTTTGTCTGAAAATTGTTATTAATAATGTACACGTGCAAGGTGGATGTCATGGTATATGTCTTGAGGGTAATGTATACGTGCAAGGTGGATGTCATTGTAAATCGGCACATGCTTTCGACTAGTATACATAAGTTAAATGTCATGGTATATGTCTTGAGGGTAATGTTATTTCAGGGAACCATTTGTCTCAGTAAGCAGGGTTCAACATTAATTAAAAGTCAGAGCCGAGCTTAGGATCACCTTGCATAAAGCTCATTTAGTCTTGACCCACCGCCCACGTGCTTGATTTGAAGGGCTCAATAGTAGTTAAAAATAAAGACTAACACACGGTTTTAAATTTTAAGCCTCACTAAGCATGATTGTGTACCCGGCTAGAACTGAAAATTAGAGCTAGTGCAAGTTAGAGATTCTGCTTGCTGCTTGGTTCCATTTTGGATGTTCTGTTTGGGATTGTATAAGAAGTGAGATGTATGTAGACGGCTCATTTTTGGATCTGCGCCTGTGATCAGGCAAGAACTATGCATAATTGCAGAGTTCAAGGTACGTTAACCATATATAGGTCAAAGCACCAGGTCATTGATTGTATTTACAGCTATGTGCTATCACAAATAATGAAACAATGAAACAATTCGAGATTCCATTGAAATATAGTGAAACATGATGAAACAGTTCTGAAATATATACATGAGCAGGAAATAGGAATCTTCAAAACATATATCAAATGATGACAGGTTACTAAATTTTCCTACTGAAATTTTGAAAACTCATATGTGCAATGCTTTCTAATCATAACCATCGTGTTAGATTATGGAAACTTATATCAAAGGATATGAAACATTTTGGGATACCGTTGAAATATAGTGAAACATGTTTGAGACAGACGAAACATGCTGAATCATGATGAAACACAAATGATACGAAAAATTCTTCAGTTATCAAGAAACCTAGTAGAAAATTCTGGATCGTACTCGAATGAGGTTTACAGATACTGAGACAGTCACTAAGGTCTGCAAATCACATTACAAATTGGAGTAGCAATTAAGTTGCATACATATTAATAGAGTTCTCTCCGCCCCTATTAGTTGGCGTTATAGCTCCGTCCCAAAGCTGAAAATGACAAAGCACATGCTGTTGAAGAAGATCATATTCAAATAACAGAATGGATGTGAAAAGATCTGCACATACCACTAATGCTACGCCTCCGGATGCTCATTTGTGATTTTAAGATCAAGCTTGGCAAACAGGTCGCTAAATGTCTCCTCTCCTACCTGAAAAAAATGGAAAAAGAAATTAAACAAAGACAATCAGGAACTATTTAAACGACACAAAATTACCAGACATACGTCTTCATTTCCGAGCCACTTTTTCAGAACTTCCTTGACTGAGCTGTAGTGTCGGCAGATTCTTTCGCCCATGTCATCCTCAACATGAACCCCAGCCACTTTCCCGTTAAGCATCACTGGAGATCCTGAGCAGCCTCTCGTAGTAGGAGAACTGTATTTAATCTCAAGAGGAGCGATATGACCCTTCCTTGCGTACGGAGGCACCCTGTAGATGTAAACAGAGAAAGTAAGCTAATTTTGCACAACAAACACATGGTCCTTCGATGCATTTTCATAATTAAGGGAATTTTGGTGATTGCCCCAAAGTTGGTGAGACTTTGCCCATATCTTGCAATTTGATTAAATTTTGATGATTTACACTACAGTGGATAATATTGCTTTACTACTTAACAAGAACAACAACAAAAAGAATCAAATTAATGCTTACTTACCCAATCTTCCCTGGAAAGGGTGATACTTCTTTTACCAGCAGAACTTCAATTTCTTGTTCGGTCATTATCTTTGGTGGTCTTGATCCTTTAATTATATGCAGTGTACAGGTGGGGCACGAAAATCCAAGAGTTACCACACTCATACCACGGCCTATCTCCTCATTGGAAAACTCCAATGCTGGTATGTCTACCTCTGATGACAGATCCTGAAAGCTCACTGTGAATATCGCAAGATCACTCTCATCGTCTTTAAAAGCCACATAGGTTGGGTAGTCTGTTCCATCTTCACCGGACAATCTCATCCATGGCTTCAAATTAGCTCCTTCCTTTTGTTTGTCAATTCCATCAAAGTTATGCCTAACCGTCATAAATAAGCGTCTTGTTTTGCCAGCATAAGCAGCAAAAGCCGTGGCTGATTCTGAAATTTCGTCTCTAGCATCTTTAACTACAATCCTGACCACACTTCTACCAAATGAGTCTTTGGTTGACTTCATCAAATGCGAAAGTTCATTGGTACGGAAACCAGTAATTAAACCTGCGTAACATGGTGCAAGAATATTACGCAACAAACAAGCAATTGTTTTCGTATGAAACAACAAAATATCAATATGGGTTAGAATAGTGTTCTTTCACATTAGGTGGCCATACATCATTCGGAACAAATTATCTCCAAAATTACTAAAACTCAGAGCGATACAATTTATACAAACACCAAACAATCCATTGTCTATTTATTGTGTGGATTTGGTTCTTAGATATATGCCCAAATTCAACTACAAGCAACAAATTTATCAGTTCATTTGACCACAAAGGCTGAAGCAAGCACGGTGGGCAGAAAAAACCCCAACCTAAAACATACTAGCAATTTTCTAATGGGAATACAGAGCAACTAACCCAGGTAAACTTATCAATGTTGAATTTGGTTGACCAGGTGCTCGAAACAGAGCATCTTTTCATTTCTTTACAACATACAGATTGAACCAAGGCCATGTCCGCAGTACACTACCCTGGATCTAAAGATGGAACCGCGGGTACATATCCGCATTACACAGCCATTGATCGGGAGGTAGGCAGCAACAAGAAACTTAAATTATTCTCGCTCCTCACGGCAATGTCCGCACTACACTAACCCTGGATCTAAAAATCGAACCACGGGGACATGTCCGCATTACACGACATGAACGGCGGCAACCAGTTTCTACCGTAGTCAACATGGGAGGTAAGCAGCAACTGCAAACTAAAACCGCCATGAAAAGCTTGATTCGAGCTCTTCGATGTGAAAATCAATTCGATGAAGAAAAGACAGATGAGTAAGTACCTGATTCATTCGTCCCCTGTTCGCTGGCACTTCCACCTTGACCCATGGCATTTCCAACTTGACCGGATGCAACAGTGCCCTGTTCCCCGGCATCTGCATTCTTCCCTCCCGCCATTGTTGCCACGGAACTTTTTTATGCTTTGCTTTTCGAGTCTTTCTTCTACCCTCTTCCTTGTTCTCCAACTTCTATCTTGTAATGTAGCATTGGCAACAGCTAGAAAGACCCGGTGGTCAACTGCGCCTTCTGTTTTTTCAGACTTTCTCTTGGTTCCACTTTTGCCAAGAATGGCTTCACGACAACGAAAAAAGCACTGCTGCTTTACCACCCTTGCTACAGTGGGCAACTGGGAATAAAAGCAAGGCCGTCCGACACTGTTACAATCTTTCCCTTTGTTCCGGCATTGTTTCGTAATATTTCATTAATGATTTGTTATTTTTTACAATGGGATCTGTATGTTTAGTTTTATTTAGTTTATTAAAAGTATAACAACTTGACCCTCACAAATCCCCGCAAAATTATTCTTTTGACCCTCACAAATGCAAAGAGATCTTCTTTGATGTGTATCAGAAATATGGAGATTAAAATTTATGATTTTCTTTGACGTTAGTGTCATACTGTTTTTTTTTAGCAAATGTGCCATACTAGTTGGATGCCCAGAGCACAACAATTTATATTTGAGTCAATTACATCACCGGTGCTTGAACTTGACGCGAAAAGTCACTTTAGTGCTAAAACCTGTGGTGTACATTGAACCGTGCAACAACTTGACTTAGGCGTGCAAATACGGTGTAAAATGCGGCTGAATACGCCCACAGGGCTGACTAGGCGTGACAGCGTGGCGTGGGGTCCGCTGTCAGCGACCCAAAGTTGGAGGCAAGGACGTGTGGCCCCTTTTTTGTGTAAACATCCTCAACATTTTTTTCCTCACAAAAAAGACCCTGACATGGGTAAAAATAATTAGTTGTCTCAGCATCCTACATATATTACATGAGAAAAAACAAAAACGGAACATTGGGCAGTCGACCCGAGGACCTGTAGGTACGGGGCATGCGCAACTAGCCACTCCAGCCTTGGGAATTTGTTGACTCATATGAATACATTTTCTTTTATATAATTTTCGTTAAAGAATGTAAATAAGATTTTCGATACGAGTTAAAAAAGATGGCTTAGGGACTCGAACTAGCGACCACACAAAGGCCAGCAACCGATCCTGCCACTCCAACCGAAGACAATTGTTGCCTCCAGATAACAAGCATACTTTATGCATGTAAATTATAATCATGTGTTACAAATAATATACATAGACGTAAAAGAAAAAAATTAGAAAATCTTCATGTAATTTCATAAAATATTCACTTATTATATTTATAATATATACATATAATTAAATTAATAAATATAGAAATATTTGTATAAGTCTTTTAAACAAGTTCATATATATTCAAATAAATGCTCATTTAAGTTAAAAAATCCACAATTTTAATAAAATAGTCATCCTTTAGAAAACAATTATGTTGCTTCAAGAAGTTGTTTTAATAAATTTTGTGTGTTTTCAAAAAAAAAATATTATAACACATGAATAGAAAAAAAATTATACTAGTGTGTTATATTCATGTCTTATAAATATTATACATAGCAATGAAATAACTTACTTAAAAAATGGTCACGTATTATTTTGAAATATTCATGTACTTAGTTTATGAATTATAAAAAACATTTGTATAATTAAAGAATACAAATATTTCTTAAATTATAATTTATAAATATTATTTCTAATTATAGAAACGTTTAAATAATTATACACATAATTTTATAACTCATAAGTATGTTGTTTAAAAAAAATTGTATAATAAAAAATATTCATAATGTAGAAAATATAAATGTTGATATGGATATTCAATAGTGGTAATACTTAAATTTTATTTATAAAAAAATTAATATAGGTCACAAGTGAAAATTATACACAAGTTAATGGCCATAAATATTTAGTAAATGTTTTTATTCAATATTTTGTATAATTTAAATATGAGCCACGAGTGTACAAAAATGTTCGTATTCATTAAACATTTTGAATGCTTTTATTTACTGATCATAAGTTTTTGTGTATAATATTTATAGCACACTAAAGTTTGAACATTATTTTACCTCTTTCTACATGAGCTTTGCAAATATCTCAAAAAAATTAACGCGTACAAAATGGGCCGCACTAAGTGCAGTCCATGCCCAGTGAGCGTCTTTGTTATAAGATATTTACAATAGCTATCCAATATTTCTCAAAAAAAATTACAATAGCTATCCAATATGGACATGAGAAATGTTGGGGCTGCACTCGCTAGTACCGTGAGCGTGTACTCTGCAGATGTCAGGTTCGAGACCGAGCCGGACTTATTTTCGTGATTATTTACACTTTGTACCGACAGGCGGGATCCGCCTTGCTGGGGCTTTCCCTAAAACAAAATTCGAGGGTATTTTTGTAAATTAACAGGCCACACACCCAGCCTCTCTCGTCCAGTCGCTGACAGCGGGCCCCATGCCCCGCTGGCATGCCTAGTCAGCCCCGCAGGCGTATTCAACTGTGATTTGCACCGTATTTGCACAAGGAAGCCAAGTTGTTGCACCGGTTCAATGTACACCCCAAGTTTTAGCACTAAAGTGATTTTTCTAGCCAAGTTTAGGCACCGGTGATGTAATTGACTCTTTATATTTCGTAAGGGTCTGCACGCCGACACTCAAACCGCCCGCATACGTCTGGACTGCGCTGTTCAAACCGCGAAAGCCATTCAACGCGGGTCTGTATCGATCCGCAGGGCGGTGCGGACGTACTTTCTCCCGCAAACCGGAGACAAACGTGTGTGTGTGGGGGGGGGGGGGGGGCTTTGCAGGCATGCGGACAGCACCCACGCCCGGTTCTGACCCCCACCCAAACCCCCTCCTCCCTCACCCGCGCCTTCCCGCCCGGCGCCAGCTGCCCGAAGTCATGCCGCTGTAGATCGCGCCGCTCCACATTGAAGACGGCTCAGGGCGGACGCAACCTCTCACTGCCTCCGCCATTGAAGTGGCGCGCCGGCCGAGGGCGCTACCCGCTGCACGCCCGACTGAACACTCCTCCTCGCCGCATTCTACGCCTCCTTTAAACCCGCGTGGAAGCCGGGAAACCTACTTCGGCCACACATCCGTTCACAAGCGGGCCGACATTAAACACAACGCCGGACAAACTTCTCTGGTCCACCCACTATTTAAAGGAGGCCAGACGCCGGGCAAGAATGGCATCACTCCGTCGCTCTCCATCTCCTCCTTCCACCATTTTCTCCACCCTTTCGATGGCATCCGGCGAGCAGGAAGAGCAGTTCTCCGGCATAAAAGCCGGCTGGGTGAGCCCGCTGAGCCCGCCGGATACGAGCGACGCAACTTGCTGCTCCACCTCCAAGCCCAACGGAGCAAGTTGCCGCTCCAAGCCAGCGCATGGTTCAACAACTCGCCGCTCCAAGCCACCTCGCGGAGGAGTAACGAGTTGCTCTAGGCCGGCAGGGAGGAGCCCAGCCGCATGGGCATCGTCGCTGCCGTGGACGACGCCGCGTCGTACCGTGCCTGCGACTGCGCCATCCGCCGTCGACGCGTGCGTAACCGCGCTCTGTCGGCAGAGAAAGAAGCCGACTGCACGGAGATCGACGAGTCGGTGGCCAGCGCGTCCGCGCCCGCCGCCAACATCGAGGGAAAGTAGAACACGGGAGGCCGCCGCCGCTTGGGTCCCAGGAAGGCCACCGCCGGCGCATCGCCGGCTTGCACATCCGGTGACTTGCCCGGTTCTTCAGCGCAAACCATCGTCGACCCTCGCCTCGGCTTCACGGAAGCGGAGGAGCCCCCTCTTCCCTTCCGACTGAAGCACCCTCTTTGCCACTCCGATGAGCAGCGCGGCTGGACATAGGGAAGAAACGGGGGGAAGATTATACTTCCGGGGATCCCGGCAGTAGCTATCCCAGATGTGGATCCGGTTTGTTGTGTTTATTTATTTTTAGTTTAAACTTCAAAAAAATTGATGTACGACCTGGGAGTCGAACTGCAGTCCCCATGGACTATGTGCAACCGCACAAACCATCTGGGATAGCTACTGCGGTGTGCTTACAACCTTGTTTTCTTCTTCTTGTTCGAGTTAGAGATAACACTAAGACAAAAACACAACACCTTCACTCTTTGATTTTTCTTTCGTTTTTTATGCACGGTTTTGGCTCGGTTTTTTACTTTTCCTTTTCTGCTTATAAAATAGAAATATTCGTATTTTAAAAACTAGTACAGAAATTTCAAAAAAATTGTTCACTTCTTTCAAATTTGTTCAGAATGTCAAAATACGAACATTTTTTTAAAAAGAGCGCACAAGATTTTGAACACGAACATTTTTTTGACAAACAGTAAGAAATTTGGAATTCCACAAAAAAATCAGAAAACTACGAAATAAATTGAAACCAATTTTTTTTTGAATTTCCTCGAACATTTTTTGTATTTTTGTAGATTTTTTTTAAAACAGGAACATTTTTTTTAAATACGAACAAATTTTGAAAGCACGAATATTCTTTAAAACTCCCCGAACATTTTATGAATTTGTGAACATATTTTGAAATATGGAACATTTTTTAATTTGTGAAAGAATTTGAGAACATTGACATTATTAAATGCAAAAAATTTCAAAAACTCAAACAACTTGCCATGGTGCCTTGAATTGATCATAGAAGCTGCTGGAAAAAAAATTTGAGGCCATTTGAAGGATGTCGAGAAACAATGTACCCTCAGACGGAGCCTTCAGGCCAACCCGAACGGCCGGACACCCTTCTCTTGAAATGACCCCAATTTTTTCATGCAGGCGGGCATGACCATGGTAGTCACCCATGCCAGGTTTGAACGATTTCTGACACTATATGCAAGTTGCAACACGTCCGGCAATTTATCGGCCTTTTTTGACCGAGAAAACTCTGAAAAGTGCAAAATTTGTCGGAATCAAAACAACTTTGCATGGTGCCTCATACAAGGCCATGGAAAACATTGGGGCCATTTCAAGGATGTCGGGAAACAGCGTGCTCTCAGACGGAGCCTTCTCGCCTACCCGAACACCCTTCGTCGATCATGGTCTATGTTTGGACATAGTTCAAATAACCCCAACTTTTGCAAGAAGATGGGCATGTCCATGGTAGACATCCATGTCTTGTTTGAATGATTTCCGACACCGTATGCAAGTTGCGACACGTTCGACCATTTATCAGCCTTTTTTTGACCGAGAAAACTCTAGAAAATGCAAAACAAATATCAAAAAGCAAAATAGCTTGGCATTGTGCCTTGATTGGTCATACAAGGTCATGGAAAAAAATAGGGGCATTTCAATGATGTCAAAAAACAACGTGCTCTCGACGGAGCCTTCTGGCCTACCTGAACACCTTTCATTTTACATGATCTATTTTTGCACATACTTCAAATTACCCCAAATTTTACAAGCAGGTGGGCATGCCTATGGTAGGCATCCATGTTAGGTATGAATGACTTTCGACACCGTATGCAAATTGCGACACGTCCCGCCATTTATCGGTTTTATTTTTACCAAGAAATCTCCAGAAAATGCAAAATTTGCCGAAAACGAAAATAACTTGGCATGGTGCCTTGAATTGGTCATACAAGGCCATGGAAGAAAATTGGGGCATTTCAAGGATGTCAGAAAACAACGTGCTCTCAGACGGAGCCTTCTGGCCGAACATCCTCTGTTGAGCATGGTGTTTTTTTGGACATTCATGAAATGACCTCCACATTTGCCAGGTGGGCATGCCCATGGTAGGTATCCATGCCAGGTTTGAAGGAAAAAAGTATTTAATATCATAATTTAAACAAGTACTTAAAATTGTTTTTTTAATTTTTACCTGTTTCTGCGCACAACAGAGAACCGACCCAGTCGGGCGACCTCCTGTGAATAAACTATTTAATTCGTGAACGTCAAATTCGTGAACTTTTTTCAAATTGATTAACTTTTTTCAATTTTGTGAACTATTTTTCTTTCCAATTTGTGATTTTTTTGAATCGATGAACGTTTTTCAATTTCGCGAACTTTTTTCCTCCTTAGAGCTAGGGGTGCTCATGTGTTCCAGGGCCGGGCCATGAAAATTGAGGGCCCTGTGCCAAAATCTAAGATGGCCCTACCTTGTTAGAGAAAAACATCCGCTAGATCAAGTTGTCATCCATGGCAAGCTGCGTGCATAAAAAGTATTTTGAGGTGTTCTTCTTAATTCCCTTAATATAGAATTTTTTTTAGGCATTTTGATGAAAAGCCTAGAAAAAGCAAAGATGTTTCCTCACATGCGTGAAGTGAATGGAGGCGTTTTGGCATTTTAGAAAGTATCTCCACAAATGGCAGGAAGCATATGGTTGATAATTTATATACTGATAGAATGTTGAAGTCATAAAGGCTATTTCCCTTTCTCTAACCATAAAATGTCACCCCAAGTTTTTTACAAGCTTTATTATTCGAAAGGCCACTAGATTTTTTGTTTGAGTAACCGAAAGGTCGCTAAATCGAGTCATGAGAAGTGCGAATTTTCTTGGGAGGTCCAGATTGATGGGCCGATGGACTGGTTTCCCTGACAGGGTTGCTTTGATTGATGGGCTTTCAAGCTGGCTACAAAATTCGCGGCCCATATAAACTTGGGTACTGTGAGGGCGCACAGGCCAAGTAGTTCTTATACGTTTTGTGCTTTCTATTTTCGGTAGTTGGTAACGTAGTCCAGTGGTAAGGAGGGTAATCTCCAGGATGAGGTCACGAGTTCGATTCCTGGTGCGACTCGCTCCTTTTTCCAGCATTTTTACGTCCCTCTTTTAATAGCTAGTGGCCTAGCGCCTGGTGGGCCGGCCCAAATGTGCGTGGTCTCTGTGGGTCATGTACGCAAGGTATTGATGGTCGATGCCGACGAGGTACTTTTAGAAATGACCATCATGCCTTTTATTATGAAGAGGTATGGGGTAATCAAAGCACAAGTGTAGGGAAAATCCGTGGCCTAGCTCGCTCCGCTTATCTTCGTGCTCATCCCCCGTCAACGCCGCAAGCGCCGCTCCGTGCAGGAGGGTCTCCACCTTTGATCTTGGATTCAGGATATCCAAGACGCGCCTGGACCCGTAACCATGATTCAGTAGATCAACCTATGACGTCTGCGAAAATTAGAAGGGGCACGCACCTGCGGAAACGCCTCCAGCCGTCAATCTGCACCGTGATCCCAACAGAAGTTGGCTGAAAAATTGATGGGTGTTGTTAACCCTCTGAATACAAGACAGTATATGTGTTTATTCTGTATAAATACTTTCGTTTGGAGCTGTTATACGCCTTTCACCTGTCCATATGCCACATCCCCCGTTCCGTTACATTTCTTGGTAGATGAGTTCGCTCTACTATTCACCTTCTTCTTCCTTGCTTCCTCCTCTGTTTCAGTACCGTTTCATCCTGCTCTTTCTCTACTCTTTTGCTTCTCTGGACTCACGTGAGATAATTTATAGCACGCAGGTTCAGAGGACTTATCTGTTCATACTGTCTTGCTGCTTCGCAAGTTCATGCCATCGTTCTTGGCATGAACTCATCAGTTTGTACTGCCCTGCTGCTTCGCAACTTCATGTCATCGTTCTTCCGATGAACTAGCTACACCCTTTTTGCCAATGTTTTATTTTTCCCCTCAAATATGCATCCTTCTATCCAACACGTGCATGCTTGTACTATGAAATGTCAATTTTCGAAAGACTTCGATGCTTCCTTACAAACTTTCGCAAACGAGATACCATTTTCAGACTTTGTTCTTCCAGTGCACTGATTTTTGTATGATTTGTTTTCATTTTTTCAGACCTAACATTTTGTTTCTTTTTCGGCCAAGTCACACAATACGAAACTTCACACGGTGCTTTCAGTTTTGGATATAAGAACTTGTGTTGCTTACGTTACTAATAATTTATTACTATGTGTAGGCAACTACTAATGAGGCGGAGTTAGCTAACATTTATTTTTGCGGTGCGCACTTCGCAGACGGCACAATTTCTTTCCCGCTTCTCTTTCCCCCTTGTCGTCTTCGTTTCTACTGTCTTCAAACTCCTACCGTATGTTCCTGCCACCCCTTGCTGGAGGTCGACGGCGATATTCGTCGACAAGGACTACTGCTACTGCCAGTGGTCGTCTACTTTCCCCTCGGAACTGGCGGTACGGAAGAAAACCCCATTGGACATCAATCCAGTTTATGAAACGGCGGTCAATCACCATGTATCCTTCTTAATCTTGTGCAAATCAGGTCCGATTACTTTTTTCCTACTAATCTGCTTGTTCGTACTTTTCTAGTGCCCAGTTTGTCACTACCGCTGAGGCTTGTGCAACGAGGAGAACATGCTGAACAACCACAACTGGTTCTCTGTCTTTTTCCAGTTGGACTGTAAAATAAGAACGACAAGTTTCAAATTGTTATTCCAATCTTGTTCATGACATTTCTGATTTATTTTCTATTTCATTAGAGGTTATTCATAACTAATTGCTCTTTTCTTCTGAACAACAGTACATGCAAAATTCTTTCAATTGCTCTAATTATTTCATCTTTCCACAGTTTTGCCTATTAGTCCAACCCACATGTCCTTTAAATATATCATGATTTTTGCAGATTTCAACCTAGAACTCGTACGCACATTTTCCTACTACTGGACTAGTACATAATCATACACAAAGTTTTGTTTGGATACCAGTTTGATATTGATGTCTACCTATTTGTAATTTCCATGTTTTGTAACATCACACTTCTTACATTTCAAAATTAAGGTTACACATTCTTGTGTCAAATTAACTTGATTTTATCATAATTTTCTGTTAGGTCATCCCTTGCTTTGCAAGAAATGATTCTTTAAGACACATTGGCATTACAAGATCTGTTTCAACTCAAGTTACAGCTTTGCTTGAGACAAAAGAAGGTTTGACTTTCATTGTGGATGTTTGCAATAATCCAGAAAGAACATATTTCATTGCCAAGTCTTGGAGACCGTTCTTATATGTGTACCACCTGCAGCTGGGAGTTGCTAAAGAGATGCACCTCACTTTACGTGGTAACCCAGATCGCTCGATATCTGTTGAGCTGACCATTGGTCCAACTCTTCATCCATGTATGTATCTTACTAGCATAGTCTTATCAAAATTCCCTTGTCCTGTACTTCCTCATATTTATAGTCTTATCATTAATTACTACTTGTACGGATACACCATTATTTACAATTTCCCTTGAAGTTTGACCTTACTGTCAAACTGACCTTTCCTATATACATGTCATAGCTTACTTCAAATTGGATAAAACACAGAAAAACAATGTATTGAGCATTGATACTACATGTCGCACAACGACAACCTAAAAACACATTGGCCATGCAATTAGGTTTATTAAGCGTTATAGGATCGAGAGTATATCGACCAGAGGGGCCATGAATGGGAGATTTAAAATTTCTTTCGAAACTTCAAATCGCTTGAGACAATACAGGGGAAGTAAAACTATAGCAGGAACACTAAAACTAACTTAGGACAGGCACACGAAGATGAACAGGCTAAACCAGTAAGACTAAGCAACACTTCTGATGAAAGCGATGATAATCTTCTAGTATAGTAATATAGTACTTTCACGATAACAATGGTAACACAGAAAGGAAACATGACAAACACCATAGATAAACAATTATGGATGAAACAAAGCACAAAACTTAAACACTCTATTGAGAAATATACATCAGAGCATGACTCAGATGAATGACAAAGTAACACCAAAGGATCAACAAACGAGCATTGCATAGCTATAACAATCATACATAATAAATTTCAGAAAAGACTCAATTACTTTCAATGAATAATCTGATCATAAACCCACAATTCATCGGATCCCAACAAACACACCACAAAAATAGATTATATCGGATCGATCTCCGAAGAGAACATGGTATTGAAGATCAAAGAGAGAGAGAAAGCCATCTAGCTAATCACTATGGACTCGTAGGTCAGTGGTGAACTACTCACATATCATCAGAAGGGCAGCAAGGTTGATGTAGAAGCCCTCCGTGATCGATTCCCCCTCCGGCAGAGTACCGGAAAAGGCCTCCAGATGGGATCGCGGAAGAACAGAAGGTTGCGGCGGCGAAAAAATTGTTTCAGGTGGCTCTCTGGGGTTTTTGGAATATTTGAGAATTTATAGCGCTGGAATTAGGTCAGATGGAGCCACGAGAGGCCCACAAGGCATCAGGGCACGCCTACCCCCTATGGCGCGGCCTGTTGCCTTGCCGTCTCCTCGTAGGTCTTCTGGTCCTCCCCGGAGATTCTAGGGTCTCTTATGTCCAGAAAAAAATCATCAAAAAGTTTCGTAGAGTTTGGACTTCGTTTGGTATTGGTTTTCTGTAAAACCAAAAACAAGCAGAAAACAGCAACTGACACTGAATTAATAGGTTAGTCCCCAAAAATGATATAAAATTGTATAAAAAGTATCTAAGAATGATAATATAATAGCATGAAACAATCATAAATTATAGATACGTTAGAGACGTATCAAGCAATAGACAACTTTGAGCATAACAAATTGAAATACACTAAACAACATAGTGTTGACACCAGATTATGGCATGGCCAAAAACTTAATTAAGATGACCTCAAATGGAAAAATTCTCAGCATATGAAAGTTCCGTATCGTCAAAATGAGAAACTTTGATGTTTGGGTCATCACCATCCGATCTCATTTAAAAGGCCGAAACTGTACTCGAAGTACTAAGATTTTGACACTCAGAGTACTGTTCAGTCAATTACACCTTCAATACCACCTCATATGAGAAAACTTTCTACATGAATTATCTCCGTCTCGTCGAAACAGTCGATTTTGGTATAAAAATTGTCCCAATCCGAGTTCATATGTAAAAGTTAGAGTCAGCACTCCGTGGATCGGCCCTGAGTGAAAAAGTGGCGCGAGGTACCTGACACCCACCTAGGTGATGTCTGATGGGTCGCATGAGCTATTCGGCCTTGCCGGCCGAGTGAGGCTTGCCGGCCAAAAGCTTGCCGGTAAAAAGCTTGCCGGCGAAAAGCTTGCCGGCGAACAGCTTGCCGGCCTTAAAAAGCTTGCCGGCGAAAAGCTTGCCGGCCTTGAAAAGCTTGCCGGTTTGAGTGCTTGCTGGTTTTAAGTGCTTGCCGGTTTTGAGTGCTTGCCGGTTTTGAGCCGGTTTTGAGTGCTTGCCGGTTTGAGTGAAGGCTTGACGGTTTGAGTGAATATCCAAATAGAAGCTGCAGATGGACCAAAAAGATTACCTAGATGACCTCGAATGGAAAAGTGTTCCACACGAAAGTTGTGCGTATCGTCGAAACGGTCAACTTTGCTTTTGGAGTCATCATCATCTGAGATAGTATACGGCCTGCAAGTTTGCTACAAGACTCGGACAGTATAGAAAACTACATGATCGAGTCCGACTGGAAGTTAAAGATGGCCCCGTAAGGTGTTGAAGATGGCTTTATTTGGAAAAGTGATCAATAGAGGAGTTGTTCGTATCGTCGAGGTGCACAAATTTGGTATTTTGATCATCTCAATCAGAGGCCGTATGCAAATTCCACGGCCCGCGCAAGGAGCAGGACAGAAGTCTGGGCCAGATTCAGACTAAATCCGAGTTAGACTAGATCAGGACTCTAGGACGTGAATTGATGTAATTTTCTTGTAAGGAAAGCCTAGATGAATCCTTTACTTGTATGTGAAGTCCAGCCGCCTCTTATATATGTTGGGGGTGATGGCCGATTGAACAACACACGATCGAACAAATCAATACGCTACTTTTTCATCTATGTTTTATCTCTCCCTCGTTTTTCTCTCTCGTTCTTCGCTGTTCTTCGTGTTTGAGAGTTGCGAATCCCGAGGCTCTAGGGGCGAGCGAATCGACCTAGGGCAGCCCATAGCTGCCGCACTCCCTGACGGGGTCCCTCCTGGGCGTGTGGGGTTTCGGGTCTGCAAAAGCACCTGCCGGCTGTCTTGCGTATCGCGCTGCCGGTCGGGTCTCCTTCGACGTGAGCTGCGGTGCACCACCCTCGGCGTCGAGGGTACACGTGACGTGTTCGTGTGTCAACACACTTTTTGGCGACTCCGCTGGGGACTGAAGATCCATCATCGTCATCACCCATCATGTCTGATCTTCCCAAGCCATCTGAGGTAAAACGCCGATAACATCATTAAGCCTAGTCTTGATGAGTTATCGGCCGACCATCGCCAACTCTATGAGGAGTACAAGAAGGTGCACGAAGATAAGGAGTTGCTGGAGTTCCTTGCAAAATTCAAGAAGGATCGCCAAGGCAACATCTCTTCGATTGAAGAAATCAAGTTCCCTCCTCTTCAAGCTGAGCAGGTTAAACCCTATGTGAATACTACCTTTTCTCCTGAGCAGTGGGCTGAAATTGAAAGTCGTATTGCTGATGGTAATAATCTGGTCTATCAAACTTTTTTAGAGAATACTAATGCTCAGAAAAATATGCCTCAACCATCTAGTGGTAATGTTGGTATGCCTGCTAGCGTGCAAAACCCTAATCTGGCTTTACCTCTTTCATCGGCACCTCCAGTACCGATGAACTATTTTCCTACACATACAAATCAGATTGTGGCTACACCCACTAATCCTATCATGAGCATGCCAAGTTCGGTGGCGACACCGAATCAAGCATTACCTGTAGATGCAAACGCTGCTAGACCACTGCCAAACTATGGTTCGGCCTACATGCCACAGTTCCTACCTACAGCTAGTAATCCTACTCCACCTATGCTACCACAGCAGGCCTCATCGTCTACTACGGACGATGCTTTAGCTAATTTTAGAGAGGATATGTCTAAGATGCTTCGAGAAAATTTTGGTGTTGAGTTACCTCGGAATCGGATTTACCAAAAACCGTATCTCGAGTACTTTGATGCAATCCAGTGCCCTCCAGGATATAAAATTCCAGATTTTGTTAAGTTCAATGGAGAAGGCACGAAAACCACGTGGGAGCATATTAGTCAATACTTGGCACAATTGGGTGAAGCAGGCTGATTGAATGAATTGAAAGTGCGTTTATTTCCTTTATCATTAACTGACACCGCATTTTCATGGTTTTCTTCTTTACCGCACGGTTCTATTCGTGTATGGTCGCAGCTAGAACAGAAATTTCATGATCACTTTTATAGCGGCGACAATGAACTCAAGTTGTCACATCTTACATCGATTAAGCAAAAGCATGATGAATCGGTCTCCGATTACGTCAAGAGATTTAGAGATACAATAAACCGGTGTTATAGTTTGGTGATAACCGAGAGATACTTGGCAGACCTTGTGCTTAACGGTTTGAAGACTCATATTAGAGAGAGGCTAGAAGGGTATGAGTTTTTAAATGTCAACCAAGTCTTGCAAAGGGCTTTGGCTCAGGAAAGCCAAAGCAAAGATCTTAAAGAAGTGCATAGATATAAAGCTGATCATCCTAAGATGAATATGGTGGAATATGGTAGTGATCACTCGGACGATGAGGGTGATATTTATGCTACTGAATTTGTTTGGCCATCCAAAGCCAAACCATTTACTTGCAATGATCTGAAACTGATTCATAAGAATCGTGATGAAGAGATGAAGTTTACCTTTAACATTGCTAAGTGTGATAAAATATTTGATGCTTTGCTGCAAGCTAAGATTATTAGGATATCTCATACTTTACCGCCGTTTGAAGAGCTGAAACGGCGTGCTTATTGCAAGTATCATAATTCTTTTTCTCATGCTACTAACGATTGCGGTGTTTTTCGACGACAGATACAATCGGCCATTAATGACGGACGATTGAACTTTTCTGAGATGCAAGTTGACAAACAGCCCTTTCCAATGAACACCATGGATATGGAGGGGAAGAAGCTACTCATTCGGCCGGAAGTAGCCGAATCTGCTAATAAGTCCAATGTTGTCATAGGTGAGCCCAGGAAAAGCAAAGAGGACAACAAGGTCTTAGGGAGACAGGTTGTGCTTGACAAGCAGCCCGATGGCAAGGAAGTAATCAAAATCACCATCAAGAATCCTACACTCAGGGGGGGGGGGCAATCACAATTGCAAGAGAACACTCATGTCAAATTTGTTAAGCCCAAGAGTCCAGAGGTTGGCAAGTGGAAGACGAATGAAGCTAAAGTGCAGCCCAAGAAAATCAAGCCAACTTTTGATACGTTGCTGTCCAAATATGCCAATCAAACGGCCGGTTCTAGCTCTAACCGGTCATCAAATTTGAAGCGCTCAAGATCACCTCCAAGGCAAGAATTTCAGCATCACACAAGGCCATATGGGTCGTGGGCACCAGGACCATGGATGGCGCCACCCCCCTATGCGCCATATTACATGGGAGACTTCAATGGAGGATGGGGGCAGCCCCCAATGGCCCTTTATGCATTTCATCCAGGGTGGGCAGAACCGAGGAGGCCCGTATGTGAGAGGCTTTGCTACCCCACGCGAGGTCGTTTGAACAACGGTGTCAATCGGCCAATGCAAGGAAATCAAGAAAGGGCCAACAAGCAAGTGTGGCATGCTAAACCACCAAGTGCTGTAGCAGTCGAGTCTAGAAAAGGCAAGGAAAAAGTCGATGCCGACTCATTCATCTTGGGCACTGAAACATTCACCATACAGCAGCCGACTGTGCATAGCAACCCAACTGAGCCGATACTTGCTATCACGCCAAAGCACTCGGCTAATGATCATGAAGCTAGCACAAGCAAGGCCAAGCCAAAGGATCAAAAATATATGCAACCTAAGTGGTGTCCTCTAGGGCTAACAAAAACACAGAAGAGGAAACTACAGAGGTTAAGGAGTCGGGAGATGGCAGAACAAGAGGCCGAGAAGCAAAGGGATAAATTGTTCAATGACACTCGGCCCATGTTACCAGCAAAACAAGTGTGGAATCCCAAACAAATAAAAGATGCAGCAGCTTCTACATCTATCACAGCAGCACCTACACCACCAAAAGAAGACGATGCAGCTTTAACATCGTCTCTGTCACCTATTATTTCCTCTTCACCCGGACAGATTTCTGATTCGGTGGACGCGCTCGAGAAGGAGGATGATATGTTGGACTATGAGTCTACACTGGTCCATGAAGGTATGGATATCAATATGGTGTATTACTTACCCGCTGAGTTTCATGCCGTAGATGAAGAAGGGGAAGTGGCTCAACTGGATTTTGGCCCTAAAAATGCAATATCCGAGAAGGCAAAAGAACCAGTGACACACTTGAAACCGTTGTATCTCAAAGGTCATATTAATGGATCGCCGCACAACATCTCTGATGGGCAAGTAAAGTTTTGAAGCACAAAGAGATTTCTTTCAGTCTTTCATAGGTTTCGGTTAAGCATCACAATAGACTTAAGCCTCAAAAACCTATACCCCTCTTAATAGTACAGTGGTCCTATGAATCAAATAAGAGAAATAAGAACAACAAAACAAATACTACATCTTCGCGTCGCCTTCAATCTTCTTGACTGCAGCCACCTTATCGGACACACCAAACAAAAATTGTCTCTCTTCAGCAATATTTTAAGGGGTCAACTCCGTCACACAATCTTCTCAGATAGTTTCTTCTCGACACATATATCTCTCTTCTCTGCAACACAGATACTTCTCGGTGAAGTTCTTCAAACTTCTCGTCAGATTGTAGCATTCTTCTCGATACGCCAGAGACTATTTCACTCTGTGTGCACTAGCAAACAAATCAGTCCCTTACTATTTCTCACAACAATCTCCAAAACCCAAGGGGGCAAGACATTGCACCAACAATCTCTCCCTATTTGAACGATTGTTGAAAAAACAGAAACATCAAAGAGTAGATAACACTACTGCAGGCAACCGCTAACGCGACACAGGAATCAGAGACCCCGCGACCAAAATGTGTGCGATGCATGAATCGCAAACGGTGTCATAATAAAACCGTCACCAATAATACGAACTGTGTGCGATGACGGAGACATCAAGCACGATTCAGATTAGAGTTGCGTGTGTGATATGTGGCATATAGTTGATCCATACAAACTATTTGCGATGAGCCAGAACAACAGAAACGGGCAGCCAGTTCGAGGTGTGTGCGATACACGGCATACAGTTCACTCGGATGAACTGTTTGTGATTACCCAACACAACATAAACAGTCAGACAGATCAAGGTGTGTGTGATACACGGCATACAGTTCACTCGGATGAATCATTTGCGATTAACCAGCACAACAAAAATGGTTCAACTCAACAAGATGTGTGTGATACACGACAAACAGGTCAGTAATCAGAAATGTGTGGGAAGACCGATAACAACACAGATGATTCCTGCTAAAACGTTGTGTGTATTGTGGGCAAACGCTTATAAGGACATGATTTGCTCTGTCGGCACAACATCTATGCTCTGTCTATAGAACAACAACATATATACTTATAAGGACATGATTGCATAACCAAATTAAACATCCAATTACGTTATATCAGAAATACCAGAAAAATTGCAAGGCTCAAATTCCAGCATTAGAAGGCCCAAATTCCAAGATTACAAGGTTCAAATTGTTCTTACAAATCAAATGCATCTTCTTCAGAATCTGAGCCATGCACTATTTCTGTGAATGGATCAGTCACCGAGAAGTCATATATCGGTTTGATAGTGTGACTTCCGAAGAATCTGTCATTTGAAGTTCCAAACTGAAATTCAGCTTCTGCAGAGCCTTTTCCACTCAGTTGTAGACGCCTGCGATGATCAGCAAACCATTCACTTCTGCGCACTAAATATAGGGCAAACCTCATTACCTTTAGCACACTTGCTCTCTGAACAAAGAACCCGACAAATTTAATCTCTGGTGTGGTGCCTCTGTAGTGGTTCAAAGTAATTTCTGTGAGATGAAGACCAAGGCATTCAATGGGATTGTTATATTGCGCCACATTTTCCACTTTCGGGTCTGCTTCTATCTACAAACGAAGACAACATATTAGTGCCTAGCTGCTGTTTTGAAAACTTCGAACCTCTTTGATTTGCAGGATTTCTAAAATACACGAATAGAGTGACATGACATCTTCAATCGTTCATGATTGGCATCTCAAAAAATATATGTATTGAAATCCTCCAAATTTCCTTTAGAAATCATACTACATTTGTCATTGTAATCATGGGTAAAAGTAACAACAGATTGAACTCCGTTGTGGTTAACAATTATCAGGAAAGGAGCATCACCTCGATGTATAGCTTCTTCGTGCATGGAAAGCATCTAAGGAATCTAAAAACTTCATCCAGATCGGGGCCGACAGATTGTAGTGCCAAGATCTTCACTGTGCACGGAGACGGGGTCAGGCTTATGGGAATCATTTTCTGGATGATAGCCGAACATAGATCAACAAAAATTAGATAAAATATGATGTCCAATAAGAAGAAGGAGAAGAAGAAGACTATTGTACCTGAGCGGTTAATGATCCAGTAACAAGTCCGGAGAATTCAGCACACGAATAGCCCAACGCTATCAATTTCGGTGCGTTGTTGACCCTAATTCTTGTTGTACCTTCTTTATCAAGTACAATCAATCTCGCAAGGAAAGTCGCATTCTCAATGACCATCTCGTGAAACACCTCAAATGACAGCCTGTTGCGGCACCAGCAATGCACATAAATCGTGCGGGCATTCGTCGAGGTGATGTGCAGGCTACTGAACCCATCCATCACCTGAAGACGAAGGTACTCAAGCGTTGTACAGCCGCCGAGCAGGCGCTCCAAATCCTCCTTCGAGATGCTGACACCAATGAGCTAGAGATCCTTCAGTTTAGGGAGATGAAGAGCGGGCGCGGCATTAATCTGGGGGAAAAAGCACTGCCTGAACGTCGCGTGTTGCAGCGTGGGCGCGAGGCGGAGAGCGGGCGGCGGCAGCGAGCGTGGATATCCGGCATGAAAGCTGAGCTCCTCGAGCTGATCTATGGCGGGGGATAGGAACCACTTGTGAAACTTGCTTTTGGCCTTGCAGTTGGAACGGAACTTGCCGATGGCAAGGCGTCTGACCGGCCCAGGGTGCGTGGCAAGGATGTGTGACAATGCGTCCAAGCGTTTGCGCTCTCCGCTGCAGAGCTCGTCGTCCTCGATGAGGTCCAGGGGGGTGGAGTGCCAGAGGGGGCGCCACCGCCGGGAGAGGACAGTGGTCCGCACGCCAGATTTGATGGGGAGGAGGGATATGATGGTTACCAACATCTCGTCAGGGAGGCTGCTGATGAAGCCCATGCTCGCCGGGGGCTCTTGCAGTTTTGGCTCCACCCGCCCCCGCTTGTTGGCCGGCTCGTCCTCCATCGCAGCAGGCGGTGATCCTCGGCGGCGGCGGTTATAGATAAGAACGGAGGAGTAGGAGGAGCACTGGAAATTGTTCTATGTACCTTCCCGAGGCGGCGAAAACCAAAACCATCAATAATTTTTTCTCGCTGGCAGGCCAAAGGGCTCGCTTCCCGGTTAGCCTGCGCGGCCAACTGCTCGCACGCGTCCTGTCGAGCCTGCACGGCGGACATCTCGCACGCGTCCCGTCTAATCAAATAGCTGCCCGCGGTAGTAAATGGTTAGTGGAACGCCCACGGTTGGAATAATACAACCATTTGCGATAATAACGTGGCAGCTATTTGTTCCAAAACGCCTAGAAAACTCAAATAATGTATAAGGAAGGCAAAACGAACGCTGAATAATTTCATATTTTAGCACGACACTTCTATAGTTGCATGTTGCCTCTGTACAATAAATCAAGGTGGGAATAGTCAGTGTATGTCATTTCGGACACAAAGGTGACACGCGTTCCCTCTCGGAACCATGATGCTTCTTGAGAGAAGCTCCGGTTTGTGAGAAGTTTATACCAAAACTTGTCCCAAATCGGCCAATTTTTTAACCACAGCATGTTGGTGCCATGTCATAACACCATGCCAAGTTTCATGATTTTCAGGCGAGTTTTGGATTTACAGGAATTTTAAAACCAAGTTTCTCAATGTTTACGGCCGAACCACGACGCCCAGATGTTTGAAATTCATTCCCATTTCTTGCATGGGACCTAAACATTCACCCAAAGACACATATATGATTTTTCAACCCATTTTGGTGCACTGGAGCATGTGACTGTAGTTCAAATTTGAATTATGCACATTAAATGCCTAGAAACTCAATTAATGTATAAAAATGGCCAAACAAACCCTGAATAATTCCAAATTGTAACACGAAACTCCTATAGTTGCATGTTGCCTCTGTCAAATAAATCAACGCGGGAAGAGGCAGCATATGCCGTTTCGCACATAGAGGTGACACGTTCCCTCTCGGAACCATGAGGCTTCTCGAGAGAAGCTCCGGTTTGTAAGAATCTTATACCAAAAGTTGTCCCAAATCGGCCAATTTTTTTACCACAGCATGTTGGTGCCATGTCATAACACCATGCCAAGTTTCATGATTTTCAGGCGAGTTTTGGATTTACAGGAATTTTTAAACAAAGTTTCTCAATGTTTACGGCCAAGCCACGACGCCCAGATTTTTGAAATTGTAGGATCGAGGTATGTCTACCAGAGGGGGGGGGTGAATGGGTGTTTTAAATTTTTCTCGGAAATATTAAAACTCTCAGAACCCAGCAGCGGAACGAATGAAAATACTGTAACCAGTGAGCGGATACAAACTACTGAATGGAAACTAACAACATGTACCGAGGTAAATCACATGATTGAAATATGGCATGTCACAGTTCGAATGTAAAGAGGGTAGCAGAAGTGACCAGTGATGCTCGATGGCGACAAGGTGTTTGGTAGACCAGTTCGCCCTTCTGCACAAGGACTACGTCTGGTTGGAGGGGTTGTGATTTAACACAGAAGATAAACTCTCTTCGCCCTTTTCTCCTCGACAATTGGTTCGTCAACCAATGCCGATTACTCGTGGTAGATGCTTGAAGGCGATCTCCGAACCTTTACAGACTTCTTCTTCGAGAACCACAATTACTATTGGTCTCTGAAGAAATTGACACCTAACCGTCTAGAGAGTTTGCAGCTCTCAAGAGTAATAGGCGGAGCGTACTGGACTTAGATTCTAGTGATGCTGAACCACTATCTAATTTTTCGGCTCTAGGGTTTTCTCTCGGTGGATTTTAAACTCAAATCTCTTGGAGAGGGGTTGCTCAACAATCTTCTCAAAATCAAACGGAGCAGCCACCGGACAACGCCGGCGCGGGGTGGCTATTTATAGCCGCAGCCTTCCCTGATGGGAAATGACCATTTTGGACACGCGGTCCAGCCAATGGCCAACCGACACGTTCACAACGGTCGGATTTGGGAGCAACGGTAACATTACTTGAGGAACAAGTAATGCTAACTCCTCGGTCAGAGACAAATCTCTCGCAGCGAAGAAGATCATAGTCTCTTGCTGGCAAGTATTTGCTCGGAACACAAAGAGATTTCTCTCATAGCTTTCGTAGGATTTGGGTTTAGCATCAGAGAATCAAAGCTTCGGACGCTACACCCCTCTTAATAGTACGGTGGTCCTATGACTCAATAAGGAGAAAAGAAATAACGAAAAGAATGCTACGTCTTCTCTTCGTCTTCAATTTCCTCGGGTGCAGTCACTTCCTTCGGACAGGCATCGAATCAAATGCTTCATGTCAGCAATTTTGAGGGGTCACTCTTGTCGTCATAACCTTCGGTGATAACGATCACTGCTACGCAGGGGATAATCTTCGGAGTTGTGAATCCAAAACTCCTCTTAACTCCAGGGACCTGTTACTCTGTGTGCACTAGCAAACACATCAGTCCCTCACTGTTTCTCAACAATCTCCAAAACATAAGGAGGCAAATTATTGCACCAACAATCTCCCCCTTTTTGGACGATTGATGACAAAACAGATAATCATCGAAGTGAAGATAGATAAGTGTAAAATGAATCAAACAAGAGTGATTAAGAGTTACTTGCTCGAATATGAAATGAACTCCCCCTAAATGTATGCAGGGATGAAAGATATGAGTTAGATTCTCCTGCAATAATTGAAGTATATGGAGGAAATTTCAATCATTCGAGACATTTGATTCGCACTAATGAGATATAATCCATCGAGATCTTAGTGCAATCAAAGATAACTTCTGATAATAATTCCACCTGCAAGACAAATACTTCGAGAGAAATAGTGCAGCAGCAGGGGTTATTAACATTACAGCACAGAAGTTAAATGAGTTTGACAACAAGGAGCATATAGACTTGAACCAGAAGTTGCAAACTCTCACGAAACCAAAGACAAATGAAACACCAAAAGCAAATCTATCGAGACTCGATGTAATTCTCCCCCTTTTTGTTAACAAGTGTCAAAAAGGTGATGAATAACATGAGTGAAGAAACGTAGATCTTGGATCAATCGGTGGCATCTCCAGATGAGCTGTCCGAGGTGATTTCCTCTTCGGAAGTGACTGGAATGGCTTCGTCTTCAGCAGCAACAGATTTTCCTTCAAGAATAAGAGCTTGGGGCTGAGCAGATGAAGGAATAGCTGGAGGGACCACAGGAGGAGCACGAGACTGCACATTGCCTTCGGTAGGTTTCTCTGTTGGTGATGTGGCTTCAGATTCATCAAGCAATTTACGCAGCTTTAGATGAAGAAGATCAGTTGTAGTCTCACGAGTAGGTAGAGAGGGAGTCCTATCTTGAAAATCTTCGATAGTGAAGCCTTTGTCAATGTAGTCATAGAGCTCTTGGAGATTGACATTCAGGAGTTGTTTCTCGGTAAAGAACTTGCGAAGCAATTTCCAAAGTCTCTTCTTATTTTCATCAGCGATCAGATGCATTATCCTCGTGCGATTGTTAATTGCATTGAGCTCGGAGGCAAGATGTTCTTTCTCGCGTCTATCTTCTGCAGTATGTTGCATGAGCAGCTGTTGTGTACGCAAACTGACTTCAAGTTGCGATGGAGGTTGAGGCGCAATCTTTCGGTCGCGCTGAGGCAGACGAGGCCCATCAAATTGCTTGTGATAATCGCGCGAGCTTGAAGCAGGCGACTTGCCCGAAGAAAGATCATTCATAACTTGCAAAGTATCGCGAATAGGAGGAATAAAGCTTTTGTGGCTTTCCTTTGCAAGAAACACTATGCGCATGGCATGATCAACAACTTTCTGGATCCATGGCGCAAACACTTTGATGCAAAAGGGATATTGAGCCGAATCCTTCAGAATGCGTAGGAACATGTCTTCCACATCGAAAATGTATCGCTCAGAGATTGCATATATTGCATTGCGAAGAACATCTAAGATGGACTTGTCCGGATTCATACCAGCCAATGGGAAAATGGTGTATGAGAGCATATGGAATAGCGTCTGATTGTCGAATGATAAATGCTCAGGACGAGGAGGACCAGTGTAGTCATGAATCTTTTCGGGATCCATTGTGCATCGAAAAAGTTCATCTGATATGACATCAATGTTATGAACTTGAATGTTAGTGTTACCGTGCTCAAAGCGAGGGAAATGGAAGTGCGAGACAAAATCTGTCGAAGTGCACTTGATGCGTTTTCCTTCGGTCATCCATTCCATAATCCATTTTGAGCTATCTTTTTTATCACCAGAGATGTACAATGTTGCATAGAATTGAAGAATAATTTCTCTGTTCCATGGGTGCTCGAACTCAAAGACTTTTGTGAGGCAGAAATCATCCAGATCCTGAAGTAATTGATTAAAACAGCCAATATTACGCATAGCAGGAACGTCCAGAAATTCCTGAGGAAAAATCTTCTTGCTCTCATAAAGGACCCGAGAGTAATAAATAGCTTGTTCCTTGGTCCAGAAACGAGGCGATTCAGAGGTGCGCGGGCCATCATACGGACTGGCCTGAAAGAATTTTGGATGCGCATTCCGATTAAAAAGCGGTCCTTTTGCGCCTGCGCCTGTCGAGAACTAATGGCAATTGTTCACGGGGATATGGATATTTGAGTTCTTCTTCAGGAGAAAGATACTCATCACCATATACAACTGAGTCAGACCGGTGGGCAGAGACAGATTTGCGCTCGGAGGGACCAACATCTGGCATCTGTGCGACTGTATCGATGGATAACTTGAGTGGAGAGGGAGCATAAGGTACAACAGATGGTGCAGCAGAGGCGCTTGGCACTGGAGCAGGTTCATTAACTTTGGGCACCGAGGCTGAAACATCAATTGGAGGAGACTGAGACTGTTCCACAGGGACTTGATTTTGCTCGTCGACAGCTGGAACCGAAACTTGCGGCGCTTCTTGAGTTGGAGAGGCTTCGGGCTCGGAGCGAGGGATTTCACCTTCCTCAGAAACAACGTGTTGCGAGGGAATTTCAGCCCGAGAAGGGGAGGCCACAGGCACTGATTCAGTTGGCCTTGGCGAGGGAGGAGCATCCGAGTCCTTAACAGGTGGTGGCGAAGGAATAGCAGGCTCAGGAGATCTTTCTTTCTGAGACTGAGCATCTTGACGGACAGGCAACGGTTCCTTCGGAGCAGGAGGCACATTTTTCTTCGCCATTTTCTTTCTGTGCTTGATCTTCTGCTTAGCAACATGATCAATGTGACCCTTTACCAGATCATTGTAGCCAGTAACTTTGGCTTGATGTTCATCACAAATTTTCCGAACAATTTCATCGAGATCTGTGTGAAAGCGCAACCTTCGGTTACGTAGAAGATTCATGGCTCGGTTGATATCCTTGTAGGAATCTTCGAGTGTGTTGATGATAAACTTTGATGAGGCAGTTTTCATTCGCTCATTAAGATCCATTAGTTCGGCAGAGAGAGAATTAATCTCAACTGCATCATCTCTCAGTTCTTGCACTACAGACGTTGCTTGAGTAATAACTTCGGCAGGGATTGTCAAAGATGCCACTTCTCCATTGAAAGGGTTCTCCACAAACTTATCGAGCTGCTCCATGATGAATATGTGATCATAATAATGAGGTGCATCTGACTTGACCGAGGGAGCAGTCGGAACAGGAACATGAACTTGCTCGGAAGGAGGCTTAGAAGCCAATGGTTGAGTCAGTGTGGGAGCAAATTTAGCAACCTTTTCCTTCGGAGCAGAGGATTGAGGAGCATTGTGCTCGGTAGGCATCTTGATTTTCTTCACTTCAGGTTTGGGAATGTTTTCGCCAGGCTTCACAGCATTTACTGGAGCATCAACTACGAAATCCTTCAAGTCGATTGCATCTGGATGAGGAGTTGTGTTCACGTGCTGTTTCATGGTGACAGTGGTAGCTGGCATTTTTCTAGTAGGCATCTTCTTCGATGGGGCCAAATTGACCCGAAGATCAGGCAGCACGGTGGAAGTGGTAATGTTCACATCCTCGCTGAGAGTAGCAGCAACCTCTTCTTTGGTGAGCGGAGGATCATCTTCATCAGCTGAGGAATCATCCATATTTTCTTCATCTGCTGGTACAGCCTTTTTCTTCTTCGGTGCACGCTTTCTCTTCGAAGCAGCAGCATTGGGATCATGCTTATGTTTGGTGCGACCTTCAGACATTTCTTCGGCCTTTTTCTTTTCCAGATCATCTTTGAGAAGACGAAGGTTTTCTGCTTCTCGAGCCTTTTTCTTTTCAGCCCTCTCAGCTCTTTTGACGGCATTTCGCTGACGCTTAGCGAGCTCATCGGGATATGAGGCAGGAGTACGAAGGGAAGACTCATGAGCATTGGCTGGAGGAGGTGGTCTTTCTTGAGGTCCATTAGACTTGTTGAGGGAAAGTTCTCAGCAGTCACCCCACGGTGGATGGAATGCAAAGTTCTGAGCAAAACGAGGAGCAACGAACTCATAGTTGAACCATTTTCGCACCCAGTGGCGTCGAATCCATTGCTGTCGTGTATCTCGATTGTGTTTTGATCCGCCTGGAACTGTGTTGTATCGATCATGAGAGATATATTCTGTTGTGTTTGTCAGAGCCTGTCTGCCACCCCTCTTCTTTTTCGGAGCAGTTTCTACTTGCTCGTCGGCATTCTGTTCGGTCCTTTTTCTCTTGCTGGTTGACGGGCCTACCATTGGGCCCTTGGCATTTGGAGCTTTCGATTCATCAGCAGTGCCCAATACAATATCATCTCCGTCAGGCAGGCTACGCTGAGCTGAGTCCGCAACTGACTGCATTTTCCTGTGAACAGAGATAGATGCGAGGGAAAATGGGGACAGGGTTACGAATGCACACGGCGAAGATTCTGAAAAAGAAATCGTTTTTGATGAAGTAGATGCAGACTTTGAGAAATGTTTCGGGCGAAGGAAATGTGTAGAACGAACTAGTAGGTTCGAAGAAAATACTAGTAAGCGTGCTAAGTATTCCGTTCGGACGAGACAAAACACAAACCCTATATCTGAAGTTTTTCGGATGCGAGGGACAACTACAAACCACATCCACAGAAGTTACCTAGCAGTAAAGATCTGAGAAATTTCAGTAAATACAAGGCTATTTCTACCGCGGACGAACTTGAACTGGATGAATGGAAGAGCAAGTTCGTACTGCACATACCCTAGCTCGGTGATGTGCAGCAGCTACGGCGGCGCGGAGACGAAGATGATCCGCGGTGGCGAGGAAGGACTTCGGCGACCTCTTTCCGGCAGTGAAGCGGCGAAGATGGTCGGCGTCGTCGAGCTCGAGGAGAGGAGCAGTGCCGTAGGGCTTCGTAAGGTGGCGATGGTGAGAGATGCGAAGTGAAACAAGGAGGGGGGCGGCGCAGTTTATATATGCGAGGGGAAAATGACCGCACCCTGAATCTGATCGGACGGACAGAGTCAAGGGACGCTTTCTCTACAACGGATAGGATAAGCTGGCAGTTGATGATGAGCACGTGGCAACCGTCATCAAGAACGTGGTCCAGACCTGGGCGGGAAACCCCAAATTTTGGACGGCTTTCGCCAAAACAGATTAAGTTCGGACCGAAACTTTAACGTGGTCAAGGACACCAGATAGAGTTTCGTTCACAGATGAAATTTGTGCATTCATAACAGATCAGCATAGACTGGAAGAGATAGAATAGAGGGAAAACAGGGTCCTTGGCATTTCACTCAGACGAAGAAACGCAAACACCCGAGAGAAAAGCTATGAGTGAAATACATTCGGACAATCTCAAAATCATCAAACGCAACTCAACGAAGAGAAATTGTGGTGGCATTACCCACCGTATAAGAACTGTATGACCCCGAGAATTGCCCAATTATCGTGGCACCCGGTTAGTCTAGTTCTTCGTTAATATTTTCACTCTCAGAAAGAAAATTTCACTTTGTCGAAATTTTCAAACTCTTCGAGTGTTATGCACCCATTCCTTCAAAGATGTGGAAGTGTTGGTACGGGTGCCGAGTCCAGCTTACTGCACGTTTGCGGAATCTAGGATATTTAGCTCACACCGTAATGCACAGAATCTTTTCTCATCGAGAGGCTTAGTGAAGATATCGGCAAGATTTTCTTCAGTGTTGACATGACTGATAACAATATCTTCCCGAGCAACATGATCACGTAGGAAATGATGTCTGATCTCAATATGCTTGGTGCGAGAGTGCTGCACAGGATTATGTGCAATTTTGATTGCACTCTCATTATCGCACAATAGAGGGATCTTCTTGACCTTGATGCCATAATCCTTCAGAGTCTGCTTCATCCATAATAATTGAGTACAGCAGGCACCAGCAGCAATATATTCGGCCTCAGCCGTAGAGAGTGAGACGCAATTCTGCTTCCTTAATGACCAACATACCAATGATCTGCCGAGGAAATGGCATGTCCCCGAAGTAGATTTCCTGTCAACCCTGTCACCTGCATAATCTGAGTCTGAATAGCCAATGAGGTCAAACCGTGCTCCCTTAGGATACCATAAACCTAAGGTGGGGGTGTGAGCCAAATATCTCAGAATACACTTGACCGCTTGGTGATGCGATTCTTTCGGTGCAGCTTGAAAACGAGCACACATACAAACACTCAACATAATATCAGGTCTGGATGCACATAGGTAAAGAAAAGAACCAATCATCGAACGATAAGCTTTCTGATCGTAATCTTTACCGTACACATCTGCGTCCAGCTGGCCATTTGTAGGCATGGGTGTTTTGTAACCCTTCTGTTTGCAATCTTGCATTTTGAACTTCTTAAGACAATCTCTCAGGTATTTCTCCTGAGATATGAAAATTCCATTGTCCTGTTGACGAATTTGCAGTCCGAGAAAGAACTTAAGTTCAGCCATCATAGACATTTGATACTTCTCGGACATCATTCGCCCGAATTCCATGCTGCAAGCATTGTTAGTACAACCAAAAATAATATCATCCACATAAATTTGACACACGAATAGATCGCCATCAATAGCACGAGTGAAAAGAGTGGAATCAGTGGATCCTGGCTTGAACCCTTTGTCGAGCAAAAACCTCTTTAGAGTGTCATACCATGCTCGAGGGGCTTGCTTCAACCCATACAACGCCTTTTTCAACCTGAAAACTTTGTTAGGAAACTGAGGATTTTCAAAGCCAGGTGGCTGCCTAACATATACTTCCTCATCAATTTCACCATTGAGGAAAGCACTTTTCACATCCATTTGATACAGCAGAATATCATTGTAATTTGCATAAGCGAGAAGAATACGAATTGCCTCAAGGCGAGCAACAGGAGCATATGTTTCACCGAAATCAATACCTTCTACCTGTGTATACCCTTGAGCGACTAGACGTGCTTTGTTTCTCACAACAATGCCATTTTCATCTTGCTTATTTCGGAAAATCCATTTTGTGCCAATGATATTGTGCTTCTTAGGATTTGGTTTGTCAACCAATTCCCACACATCATTCAATTCGAATTGCACCAACTCTTCTTGCATGGCATTCATCCAATCGGGATCATTCATGGCTTCTTCATACTTGGTAGGTTCTGTCAATGAGACGAAAGAGAAGCTGCCACAGTAGTTAGCCAAACGAGTGCGAGAGCGAGTTGTGGGTCGGTAACCTGGATTCTCGAGATCTTTGAGGATTAATGCAGGGTCAACTCGATTTGCCACTCATGGGTGAGGATTTCCTTCGAGATGATCATTCTCATTTTCTCCAGTATTAGCGTCCGAATTGGCATTAGTATCGCCATTTTCATGTTGATTGCCATTTTGATCGGCATTTGCATTTGCATTTGGGTTGCCATTTGTGTTCGGAGTGGCATTTGCTTCGGCAGTAGCTTGACGTGTACGACTAGAAATGGGAGCATCATCATCGGAAGAGTCAGGTACATTTCCTTCGACTGGCCTGACGTCTCCAATAGCCATTTGCCGAATAGAATCCGAAATCGGAGGTTCATCTATCACATTAGGCAGGTGCTCCTTTTGAGAGCCGTTAGATTCATCAAACCGCACATTTACCGTTTCCATAACTTTCCCGTGGTGAGAGTTATAGACACGATAAGTATGTGAGTTCGAGCCATAACCAAGAAGAAAACCTTCATGTGCTTTGGGTACAAACTTAGAATTATGATTCATGTCACGAATATAGCATGGTGCACCAAAACACGTAGATAAGAAACATTCGGTTTCTTGCCAGTGATAAGCTCATATGAAGTTTTCTTAAGGAATTTGTGAAGATAAACATGATTCACAACATGGCAAGCAGTATTAATAGCATCAGCCCAGAAACGAATAGGAGTTTTATACTCACTGAGCATTGTTCTTGCCATTTCAATAAGAGTTCTATTCTTTCGCTCAACAACTCCATTCTGTTGGGGAGTGTATGCGGCAGAGAATTCATGGGTGATACCATTTTCATCGAGAAATTCTTCGATATGAGTATTTTTGAACTCAGTTCCATTATCGCTTCTGACATGCTTAATTCGCACTTCATATTCATTTTCAGCCTTCTTGGCGAATCTTTTGAAGATGTCTTGGGTGCAAGTTTTGTCTTCGAGAAAGAATACCCAAGTGTATCGAGAAAAATCATCAACAATAACCAGACCATAATGACTGCCTCCGAAACTTGCATAGTTTTGAGGCCCGAATAAGTCCATATGAAGAATTTCCAGTGGTCTTGTTGTGGTTATGACAGTTTTTGATGAATGATGCTTCTTGGCCAATTTACCAGCCTCACAAGCAGCACAGAGACGATCCTTGTCGAATTTCACATCAGGAATACCACGGAGATGAGTTTTCTTCATGAGAGTCTGCAAGTTTCTCATACCTGCATGACCAAGTCTTTGGTGCCACAACCATCCTTCGGTTGCTTTTGCAAGCAAACAAGTTCGGACTGAGGGACCCTTAGAGAAATCTACAATATATAAATCACCTTTTCTATTTCCTTTGAACATGAAGGAATTGTCAGTGGCCATGAAGACAATGCATTTGGATTTAGAAAATAGAACTAGCATGCCTAGATCACAAAGCTTGCCAACAGACATAAGATTGAATCCAAGGGACTGAACAAGTAAAACATCATCAATGGTCTTGTCCTTGGATATAGCAATTTTACCTAACCCAAGTACCTTTCCTTTGTTGTTGTCGCCGAAAGTAATGTACTTCTCAGATGAAGCAGTTAAGTTGGGGTCAACAAACAACGACTTGTCTCCGGTCATATGACTAGTGCATCCACTATCCATTATCCATTCGGTACACCTGGAGACATAGTCCTGCAGAGAAATCAGGCTTTCTTAACCACCCACATCATTGTAGGTGGCTTCGAAACATATGAGCGAGCAAGATATGATTTCTTTAGATAGTCATGTGAATTGTAATTTGAATGAGTACGAGAATAATCGAAAGACTATGCATTGAAATTCCTTCCAGACGAATGAGTATAGCGGTTGGGAGATACAAGCATGTACTCATTCTGTCGAATCTTTTCCAGAATATATCGAGCATTTTCTTCCTGCATGGTTAGTAGTCTAGTAACAGGTAATGCTTCGATAGTTTTCTTAGGCACCCAGATAGCTTCCTTTGGAGGGCCATTTCTGCTGTTCGGTCCAACATAGCGAGCGACAGCCTCGCCACATTGGTTTTTGAACAACTTATAGTTGTCCAGAGAATCATCATATGAGTATTCAGGGATCGGCGAGTCATATCCCGAAAGTAAAGCTGGATCGAGCGTTTTGCTCTTAGCAGGTACCCACACAGTGCGAGGATATTGATCCGGTTCCCAGTAGGAGCCGTTCTCATTTAGTTTCCTTTCGAAACCGATACCTTCCTTCCTGGGGTTTTTGTGAAGAATGGATTTCTTCAGAACATCACACAGGGTTTGATGCCCTTTGAGAGACTTGAACATTCCTGTCTGAAGAAGATCCTTCAACCTGGCATTTTCATCAGAAACAGAACCATTTTCCTCGACCGAGGGGTTAGCATTCACAGATGATTCAGCATTTGATTCAGCATTACTGTGTTCGAGACATTTTAAGCAAGGAGGTATAAAAACTTCAGGTTTCTCTTTGAGTTGTTGGGTGAGAAGAGAATTTTCCCTGATCAAGTCATCATGAGCCTCTCTCAGCGACTCGAGTTCCTGTTTTCGTTTCAGGTAATCATAAGTCAATCTTTCGTGGTCAGCTGAGAGAAAATCATGACGATCTGATAGTTCTTTCATTCGAGACTCAAGAGCAGAATGCTCTTCAGTCAACAACTGATTTTTCTCCATCTCCTCAACCAACAACCCTTCAGACTTCCTGAGGGTTTTCTCAATTTTCTCGAGAGAGTTTTGTTGAATATGGGCAATTTTTATCAGTTTAGCATGGTCATCCTCATCAGAAGAATATTGATCACTGGAGTGAACCTTGTGATGTTTGGAGGATACCTTTTCTTTCGAGGCTTTGGCCATGAAGCAGTACTCAGGAGACTCGTTGTCGCTCGAATGATTCTCAAAGAAGTTCGATGCTGGAGCGGAGCCACATGCTATGCCCGCCATGCCGGAATCGGAGTCCTCCTCTGAATCAGCAATCTCTTCGGCGTCAGAGGATGCTTCTTCTTCGGAATCCATTTCCTTGCCGATGTACGCCTTGGCCTTGCGTGAAGTGTTCTTGCGGTTGGACGACGACTTGGAGGGATTCTTCGAGGAAGATCTTGACGAGGACTTGGAGGAATCCTTCTTCTTGAAGAACTTCTTCATTTTCTTCTCATCATCGGAGTCGTAGCTTTTGCTCTTGCTTTTGCCATGGTTTCCCGAATCATATCTTCCACTTGCACGGATTTCAGCTTCCCAGAGAGGGCAGTCCGAAATGAAATGACCTGGCTTTTTGCACTTGAAGCAGGTGTAATCTCCTGTTGGCTTTGATGAAGATTTGGAGCCGCCAGAGTTGCTGGATCCTTTCTTCTGAAACTGATTTTTCCTATGAAGGCGCTGGAATCTTTTCGTGATCAACGCGAGATCCTGACTAATCCTTTCGGTGTCATCTGAATCTTCATCAGCATTTCCTTCCGAGGAAGAATCAGGCACAGCCATGAGAGCATGACTTTTTTGGTGACTTGAGCCATAGAGATCTCTCTTCTCTTCTTCTTGTTCTTCGTGGGTGTTCAGCCTTTCCATGATATCAGCAGAGTCGAGGACTTTGAAATCAGCTCGTTCCCGAATCACCAGAACAAGTGTGTCAAACGAACTGTCAAGGGATCGGAGCAACTTCTTCACAACTTCATGATCAGTGATGTCTTTAGCGCCGAGACCTTGTAGCTCGTTTGCAATGTCACTCAGACGATCGAAAGTTTGCTGACAGCTTTCATTTCCAATTCGCTTGAACCTATTGAACTTGGCCTGAAGTGTATCAATGCGAGCTTCTTTCTGAGTTGAAACACCCTCGTTTATCTTTTCGAGAATGTCCCACAATTCCTTTGCAGTTTCACACTAATGGTAGCGAAGAAATTGAGCACGAGAGAGATGGCCACCAATTTCATCTTTAGCTTGAGCATCCATCTGAATGAGTTTGTTCTCGTGGTCAGTGGGGACCTGGGGCACTTCAACTGTGAATCCATTCTGCACTACATTCCACATATCATCATCAATAGCTCGGAGACCGATCTTCATCTTCTCCTTCCAGAAGGGGTAGTCCGTCCCATCGAAGATGGGAATCTTGAGGTGCGACTTGTAGCTCACTGAAGACATACTTAAACTCCAAGGTGGTTAGACCAAAATGAGCAGAGTCAAGGAGTACCTTGCTTTGATACCAATTGTAGGATCGAGGTATGTCTACCAGAGGGGGGGGGGGGTGAATGGGAGTTTTAAATTTTTCTCAGAAATATTAAAACTCTCAGAACCCAGCAGCGGAACGAATGAAAATACTGTAACCAGTGAGCGAATACAAACTACTGAATGGAAACTAACAACATGTACCGAGGTAAATCACATGATTGAAATATGGCATGTCACAGTTCGAATGTAAAGAGGGTAGCAAAAGTGACCAGTGATGCTCGATGGCGACAAGGTGTTTGGTAGACCAGTTCGCCCTTCTGCACAAGGACTACGTCTGGTTGGAGGGGTTGTGATTTAACACAGAAGATAAACTCTCTTCGCCCTTTTCTCCTCGACAATTGGTTCGTCAAACAATGCCGATTACTCGTGGTAGATGCTTGAAGGAGATCTTCGAACCTTTACAGACTTCTTCATCGAGAACCACAATTACTCTTGGTCTCTGAAGAAATTGACACCTAACCATCTAGAGAGTTTGCAGCTCTCAAGAGTAATAGGCGGAGCGTACCGGACTTAGATTCTAGTGATGCTGAACCACTATCTAATTTTTTGGCTCTAGGGTTTTCTCTCGGTGGATTTTAAACTCAAATCTCTTGGAGAGGGGTTGCTCAACAATCTTCTCAGAATCAAACAGAGCAGCCACCGGACAACGCCGGCGCGGGGTGGCTATTTATAGCCGCAGCCTTCCCTGATGGGAAATGACCATTTTGGACACGCGGTCCAGCCAATGGCCAACCGACACGTTCACAACGGTCGGATTTGGGAGCAATGGTAACATTACTTGAGGAACAAGTAATGCTAACTCCTCGGTCAGAGACAAATCTCTCGCAGCGAAGAAGATCACAGTCTCTTGCTGGCAAGTATTTGCTCGAAACACAAAGAGATTTCTCTCACAACTTTTGTAGGATTTGGGTTTAGCATCAGAGAATCAAAGCTTCGGACGCTACACCCCTCTTAATAGTACGGTGGTCCTATGACTCAATAAGGAGAAAAGAAATAATGAAAAGAATGCTACGTCTTCTCTTCGTCTTCAATTTCCTTGGCTGTAGTCACTTCCTTCGGACAGGCAACGAATCAAATGCTTCACGTCAGCAATTTTGAGGGGTCACTCTTGTCGTCATAACCTTTGGAGATAACGATCACTGCTACGCAGGGGATAATCTTCGGAGTTGTGAATCCAAAACTCCTCTTAACTCCAGGGACCTGTTACTCTGTGTGCACTAGCAAACACATCAGTCCCTCACTGTTTGTCAACAATCTCCAAAACATAAGGAGGCAAATTATTGCACCAACAGAAATTCATTCCCATTTCTTGCATGGGACCTAAACATTCACCCAAGGACACATATATGATTTTTCAACCCATTTTGGTGCACTGGAGCATGTGCCTGTAGTTCAAATTTGAACTATGCACATTAAATGCCTAGAAACTCAGTTAATGTATAAAAAAGGCCAAACGAACCCTGAATAATTCCAAATTGTAACACGACACTCCTAGAGTTGCATGTTGCCTCTGTAAAATAAATCAACGCGGGAAGAGGCAGCGCATGCTGTTTTGCACACAGAGGTGACACGTTCCCTCTCGGAACCATGATGCTTCTTGAGAGAAGCTCCGGTTTGTGAGAAGTTTATACCAAAAGTTGTCCCAAATCGGCCAATTTTTTTACCACAGCATGTTGGTGCCATGTCATGACACCATGCCAAGTTTCATGATTTTCAGGCGAGTTTTGGATTTACAGGAATTTTTAAATCAGGTTTCTCAATGTTTACGGCCGAGCCACGACGCCCAGATGTTTGAAATTGATTCCCATTTCTTGCATGGGACCTAAACATTCACCCAAGGACACATATATGATTTTTCAACCCATTTTGGTGCACTGGAGCATGTGCCTGTAGTTCAAATTTGAATTATGCACATTAAATGCCTAGTAACTCAATTAATGAATAAAAAAGGCCAAACGAACCCTGAATAATTCCAAATTGTAACACGAAACTCCTATAGTTGCATGTTCACTGTAGATAAATGTTCTAGCAATTGAAACATCGTCCTTTCCCACCATAACCTCATTTTGTTTTTCAAATCAGAATGAAAAAAATCAAGTATACCACAAACAGTTTATTAGCAAGAATCGTTTGCGATGGTGTAAAAAATATCTTGGGGCACCCTCATGAATGGCTTACGCCGGAAGTTTCGTCGATATAGTCAGGTAATCCACACCCCACCCCCATCCTCCTCCTCCTTCTCCACCCCACATGCCCCAACCGCCGGTGCGACACCTTCCACCCAAATCACTGCCCATCCTCCAAATAAGCGCCGCCCGTAGCCATTTTGCACGCAGTATAGCCAGGAGCTCAAGGAGCATCTGGCAGCGGAGAAACAAATCACGGCCGCACACGCAGATGAGGTCGCAATGGCTGCCATGCATGCCGACTGCCAGATCTTGGAGGAGCACCTCACCGTCGAGGCCACTGTCGACGCCTCGCGCGCGGACGCCGCCACACAGTTGGCTGCTTTAAACGACAGTTCGTGGTGTTTTCTCGAGGCCACCGCCATTGCCTTCTAGTGAATTGTCCTCTGTAATGTTAATATGCAATCTGATCTTCTGAAATGTGATGTTCAGTTAACAGTTTGGTTCAACAATTGCTATATTTCCCAGTAGTTCTTACGCATGCTTGGTTTGGTTAACTGTCTATTCCTCTAGTATACGCTCTATTTCGCAATACGGTGCTCAGTTAACTGTTTGGTTCATTTGTTGTGCTGTCGAGTTAACTGTTTGGTTCAATTCTGCAATGTGATTTTCATTGTTAATTCTGTCAATGCCATGTTCATGATTATTTCCTGGATTAAATTAATCAAAAAATTGCCTATTTACTCAGCATCATTAACATATTCTACTGATAGTATGCCAACTCTCACTTAACCTGATCAATAACTGCCTTATATGTGTTGCAGGGAAACAATGGGAGGCACTAAGGTTTACCATCGAGGTTCGCACATGCATGGTCCTTTGTCTAATAGCACATTATTGTGCAATTGCAGGAACCATTCTAATATTTAAGTTTTTAACAATTTGGTCTTGCACATGTAGGTCCTGCTGTCAGAGGTTTAGACCCACTGTTCGACCCATTTTGCATATGGGGAAATGAGATGTCCATGAATATCAGTCAAGTCAAGAAACTCAGAAAGATTGTTAGGATAAAGAAACTAGCGATGGATGACAGCAATATCTTTGTTTGCACAATGAAGAAGACATCAGTCAACGATAGGATGGTACTTACTCTTTTACCTTGTTTTTTTTTCCTTTGCGCCATTTCAAAATTTAGAACAAATATTTATGCATATCTTTGTTTTCAGTCCTTTCCAAAGCAGTTCACCGATGATTACCTCTCAGACCACCTGCATGGTAAAGAGGCGAGGAAGGTATTCATTCAACACCCACGGTACAATATTGAGGTCTTCCTCAACAGGACAAAGGTTGGGTGGGCAATTATCCACAGCCACTGGCCTAAAGTTGCAAGGACACTCAACATCACTGAAGGCCCAATATTCGCCTTCCGCTTCAGCAGTTTTCTAGTGAGATTCATCTGTCTATTTACTGTGTATGATGCTACTTTTCGAAGGTTTTAGTTGTTGCATGTGAAACTTGGTGCTGTTGTGTAATGTCGTAGGTAGCTATATGCCTATATGGTGTAACTGAGTGCTGAAACTATCTGATATACTTCAATTATGAAATCCTGGTTGCCGTAATACGAATATGAAATATATGGTGTGTTTGATATGAAATGTCAATTTGATTACCAAATGACTTATCAATAATTGGCAAATTAGCCTGCTTATTGGGTTTTTTCTATTGCAGACGGTTTCTCAGACAACACCGTGGGGGATGAACTCAAACAATCCACACCGTTTCTAGAAAGTAGGTGTGTCGGATCAATGAACAATCACACACGACTTCCGCCCGATAAATGTTTGCGTTAGGCTGCCTTGCACAAACGTTTCCACATCAAAATTGTGTGTGATGTACATACGAATGGAAACATTTGTCTGGGATTCACTGTGTGGGATGTACATACAAACGGAAACGATTGGGCATGTATAATTGTCTGCGATGGCTCGCTCGATCGCACACGAGCTCTTTTTGCCCCGCGTGTGTGACTAGTGGACCTACCACCGATGGTTTCTGAGTCGTGTGGGAAGGACCCCCCCTATCGCACACACAGGCAAGGTGACGGTTTAAAACTCTATCGCGGAAAGGGGGTAAAAATGTTTGTATAGGACATCTCTGCACCAGTGTAGAAAGGTAACCAATAGTGTGCGAAAAGTAACTCAATATCAATCGAAGATAAACTATAGCTCCCCCTAAATGTATGCAAATCCTGAAGAATTTGAATTCTGAGACACTGTATAAGTTTTTGTAAACAAGTAGAGATATTTATCTTTGGTAAAAATAGTTGCATTGAAATAAAATATCTTCATAGAGGATCAGTTTGATGCACTCGATGAAATCTAAAAGAATCAATTCATGTACAACAAGGCTTTGGTATGAATTATCACATGAACTCAACATAGTTTTATCACAGAAGTTCACACATTATTCAGAATGATTTCTGGAAGAATTTCTCCTACAAAATAGATTTTCAAGGAATATCAGAGTAGAAGAAATGAAACATTCCAGAGAGTCACAAGCTTTGATAAATTTCCACTTGCAAAACAGATATGATATCGATAACATTGAAGGGGTTATTAACATTACAAGCAGAGTTGTTCACCAGTATCACATGAGGTAATTTAAGGTTTAATGACAACAAACTGAAATAGTTTCAATGACTCAACAGAGAAACAAATGTTTTGAGAAAACCAAATGCAAATAAACACAGCCCTAGCAAATGACCCGCACATCTAACTCTTGTTGTACATCTCCCCCTTTTGTCAACAAGTGGCAAAAAGGAATGAGAAGAACAAGAGTAACTACTCGTCCGAAGAAGAAGCAGAACTGAAGCTGTTCAGAGGAGCAGATCCAGCTCGCGCAGATTTAGCAGCCCTTGAAGGAGTATCACCAGCAACTACTGAACTTTCTCCAGCTTCGTATTCGGGAGCAGAGAGAGTTGATTTCTCATCGGTGTCCTGGTTGGTCATCCTGAAATGCTAGAGAAGTAGCTTCGGAATCACTGGAAGAACATCGCCAGGCTCAAGAAACAACAGATCAGTCGAAGCAGATCTTGTTGGAAGCACTAGGGTAGTTCTGTGCTTGCGATTAGTCTCAAGCATGTCGATGTATCATATTCTTTCTCAATGCCTTTCACTTTGAGCTGCTCTCTAGTGTATTGCTTCCGTAGAAGTACCCATGAGCACTTCTTCTCCTCCTTCACCACAAGCAAGGCTTGGCGAGTAGTGTTGTGTAGATAATTTATCTCTATTGCCAAATGGACTTTCTCTTTCCTGTCCATTTTGATATGCCTCTCCAGAGCTTGTTGTGCACAAAGGCAGATCTCATACAGAGTGGGATTCTCATCGTGTGGAATATGAACAGAAGCCTGCTTGATCTTCGGGGGTTGAACTGATGCATTTCCTTCAGGAATAGCAGGTGCTTTGCCTTTGCCATTGTCCTTGATAATCTGAAGAGTATCGCAGACATGAGGGATATAAGTTTTTGGCTTGTACCACAAAGAAACCTCTTCCCAGTGAACTTCTCAATTGCATATTGGATCAAGGGTGCATAAGGCTTCATAGCTTGAGGGTATTCAGCTGCACATGCCAAGTTCCAAAGAAATAGACCTCAAGATCAAATGTGATTCCCATGGAAATGGCCTGGAGTGTATTCCTGACAAGCCTTTCAATCTTTTCAGGCCTGTTCACTGGCGTGAGAGAATTGAAGATGATATGAAATATGACTTAATTCTCATAGGTCAAATTCTTCTGACTGTGTTCAGAAGAATAACCATCGCCAACTTTGGCAGAATCTGTAAGCAGATGAAATTGAGCATTAGTGACCTCCCAGAACTGGAGCCTATGATCCCGAGTCTCATCGAACTCAAATCGAGGGAAATGAAGCATAGCCATGAACTCATCAGCACTGCAAGTGATCTTCTTTGTGTCGGTCAGCCATTCGAATTTCCAAGTGTTGCAGTCATTCAGATTTCCTGAGACATAAAGGGTCGCATATAATTGCAGTATTATTTTTCTCGGTTCTGCCCATGGTTGAATCGAAGGAATCTCTTCAGGTGCAGTGATGCCTGCAAGCCAAACATGGTAGTGTAGCACTTTCGCAGAAGTATCCCAATGAGTAATCGTCCCAACGAAGAGCGGAAGAGAGTATTTATAGTGGCGCTTCTGTCACACACAAGGTGTCACAGCTCTTGTGTGAAGTAACTGCTTGAGCTTCTACAAATTTTATTACTGTCCTGGATCACCGATAAACCAGTTGTGCAAATATAAAGAGAGTTTGTGTGACACCCTGGCTTTCGCTCCCCGATTTCTTCCTTCGCGGGATTGGACTCCCGTCTTTTTTTCGATGTTATCGGATTTTCTCTCACTCTTGGGTATATGAAGATGGTCATTTAGCCTTGCCTTTCCTATCCAACCAAAGATTCTCTCCAATCCAACCTTGCCACCCAAGATATATTCTCAGGATTTTGCCGCCGAAACCCTACCTTCCGAGTTACCGGAAGGGAAACCCTAATTCTTGCAGTTGCAAGGGAACCCCAATTTTCTTTGCTCTCTTGCCTCCCAAACTTTTCCCAGTGATCATCCTATCTCTGTAAACCCTAGATATGTAAAAATATTGCCAAGTCAATTGCAATATTTTTCATTTAGAATTAATTCCTTTTTCTACTGTTTAAAGGAATTAAATCCAGGAAAATATCTATCCATCTCCAAAGTTCATGAAAACTTGTGGAGATATTCTTTGTGACCATATTGAGCTCTGACAAAAATATTTTCCATAATTAAATAAGGGAAATTGCATTTTCTTATTTAAAGCCAATATTGCATTTTGGGCACCTTCCAAAGGAGCTACCATTTTGGTACCAGGAAAAATCCCAAATAATTTGTGGAGCTTCTGCTATCCATATCTTCACCATTTCCATCAAGAACCCAAATTCCATAGTTTAAATTTTTAGTAAAGCATCCATTTGCAAATTCTGTCCAGTTGGGCAATTTGCAAAGGAAGTGCTTGAACCCTGGATCCATTTGAGCTGAAATTTTGCAGGGTGCTTAACCCTGATAAATCACTCATGTAAACCAAAATCAGCTCAATCTATCTAGCCAATCTCTCTCAATAATTTTTCCAATATTCTGTCCAGAGAGAAGCAGTGTGAAGGAAGTACCATTTTGGTACACCCAAATGGTATGAAATTTTACCAGTGCCTCAATACTCCTAAATAACCTACCTACACCAAATTTCAGACAGATACATCACACCATTTGAGCTCAGCAACAAAACCTAGTTTCTGGACCAATTTGGCAGTTGTGAAGGAACTATGATCAGACCTGGTCCAATTTGCTTCAAATTTCTCCAGCAGGTGCTCCTTCTTATCTCATTTCCCTGTGACAACCTGGCCAGCTCATTGGCACATCTGTCTGAAAATAACATCCTGTCCAAATTTCTGTCCAGAAAAGTTTTTAGACCAGATTCATCAACCCAAAGCCCTCCTTTGCATTTGGACCACCCAGGTCATCTATTTGAGCAGTGAGGAGCGTGTTTGACAAGATTAGACGGTCGGACGCAAGCCAGAATGCGTGGTGCCCGTGGTGACCATGCAACGAGCGTCCAGAAACTGCGCTCTGCGCATTGCCTGGCCGTGTGGTCACCTCCGGCCGACCCTGGCTCATCCGGGCATGTCTAGCGGCTTCGCGGCATCCACGCGCACCCTCTCCAGCCCCTTCCCCCTCCGTCTTCTTCCTCACCGAGCCACGGCGAGCTCCGCCAACAATGCGCGCCCGTGACCGTCGTCGTCTTCTCCCTAGCTTCTCCCCCGAGCCTTCTTGAGCACACCCGAGACCTCTCCACTCCCCGTGAACCCTCTCGACGCCTCTCCCACTCCCTCCGCGTGGCCTTCGAGCTCCAGTGCGTGGATAAGAAGGCCATGGCGGCCGAGCTTATCCGGCGAGCTCACTCGGCTATATATAGCCCGCACCCGAGCTCCCCGAGCACGCCAGCCTCCTTCCCTCCCTTGTAGCTCTCCTCTGGACCAAGCAATAGAGCTCGAGGAGCCCTCATTCCCTCTCTCTGGCCGAAGCTCCGCCGGCAGCCACCTCTCGAATTCAAGCCAACCGGAGCCCCACTTCCCCTCCTTTCTTATCCAGTAGAACCACCAGAGCATGGCGAGCCTTCCCCTATCCTCGTTTCATCCTCGGGACGCCTGTGACCTCGTCTCCGAATCTGGCCGATGGCCTCATCCACAGGAGCTCGAGCCACTACCGCTCTAGTCCTCCTCGGCGTCCGCATTCGGTCCAAGTGGATGTGTCGCTCCCTCCCGAGCTTGCCGATGCCCGGGGCCTCGCCGGAGGTGGCCTGGGCTGCCGGGACGAGCGCCGGCACGCGCGGCCTCCCTCTGTCCCACGGGCGAGCGACGAAGGAAGAAGAAGAAGGCGACCTGCCAGTGGGCCCCGCATGTAAGCCTCTCACGCTGACCTAGCCGACCCGCTGACGTGGATAAGTGGAAGCGTATTCTTCGGAATACGTTTTCCGCAAACGAAAACATCTTCGGTCACAGCTTCGGGGCGGAATACGCTTCCCCGTGGCGGAAGCGTATTTTCTGGAAAGTGCGCTTTCAATTCTCAGCCGCCGGCCGAAACCTCTAGTTTGCGGACGTTCACCCGTTAGGGGCTAAACTGGACACTAATCTGTCTGCTTTTCTGTTTAACGAATGAACGGCCATATCTCCGCAACCGCAACTCCGAATCAGGTGATTCCAAAGCCCACGTTCTCTGTTCATCGAGCCCGTTCCGATGATGTCAGTTTCACCATGTTGACACATTCTAAAAATGACCATATTACCCCTGCCCTATATTCAGCCCTTCGAGAGAGAAACCTTTCCGGCGAATCCTTCCGCGAGATGATCGCACTTCTTCCCGGAGTATTCCTTCACCCCCAGGCAAGCCGACCATCTGATATATGCCCTAAAGCATTGCTCTGTGTTATTCTTGCATGTTTAAATTAATATGTTTATGCTCGTAGGCATAGGGGTAAGCTGTAGACGATGTTGATGAACCCTTGCTTACCTTTCTCTGGTGACGGCACCACGCCTGTGTTCTGAGCTATTTCCGGCCGTCCGGGGTGGATGCCAACTTTATATTTCTCTTTTCAACAACTGTCCCGAGTTCTGAGCTACTTTCGGCCGTCTCGTGCAGTTGTTGAATTTCTTTTTGTAGCAGTGACCCCATGCTCTAAGTTGCTTTCCAGCCGTCTTAGGGAACTGCTACTTTCTTTTTATCAACACCGTCTCATGCTCTGAGTTGCTTTTCAGCTGTCTTGAGCTGGGGTTGAGTTATTCCAGTAACGTTCCAGATATGAGTTGTAAAGACCGTTCTGGGGGCTACTGGTTTATTTGCTGGTTTCATGCAAGGGTTCGGATGATCGTAACCTACAGCTAAAACTTGTGAAGTGATAAACTTGCCATTTAAACATTGTATCACAAATGACTCATTGTGATATTATACGGAGATAGGTTGTTATGTTTCCATAGCTGTTACATCATGCATTGTTACTATTATTGCAATGATAAAGAATGAGACTTAATAATGACAACCTCCTCCGTCGGCTGGATCGAGTCATAGTGCCACTGAACCGAACTTTCCAAGTGCAGCCACATTTGCCGGTATGGGACGGCCTTGACTTGGTCTGTTGTCTTACCTCTTATCGGTACCACCAAAGAGGGAAGGTTATGCGTGCGTGCTACCCCGGCCCGGTAGGCGGCGATAACCTTGTGAGCCCAAGTTGTTTAGCCGGCGTCCCCGTTTGGGACAGTTTTGTTTGGCCACAACGGTGGCAGGTGTCAGGAGTGACACAGGGGCCACCCAGGAGATTACCCGGAAGGGGTATGATTGTCGGTGGGACCGTAAGAGTGCCAGGCAATAGACATGTTTTGTTGGAGCAGCACCGGTCCACCCGAATGGGAGCATGTACTAAAGTACAAGACCGGGAGCTCCATAATGTGGGTAAAGTGCGCAAACTCTGCAGAGTGTAAGAATCTATTCGAATAGCCGCATCCTTGGTCATGGGACACAGTTCATACTAGGTCACACTATTTGGTCTGTGTCGAGTCTGGAGGAATAAATCATATAAAGTTATCGCTAATATTGAACCTGAGAAAGGTAAGAGTTGTCAGACCTAAGGTGCAAGTGCCCGGACATCGAATGATGTCCAAAGTTTGGAATGTAGCCAAGGGATGGCTATGAGAGAGAGGGTCGAATGACCATAAGAACTTGGATCCGGAGGGATCATGTGAATAAACTTGATCAATTGCATTTACTGTTATGCTTTACCTTATTGTCTTCATTTTGGTAGTTATATTGCTGGATAATCCGGTTATAACCTGATAATTAATATTGCTGGATAGCTATGCCATGATAGTTAATAATGTTAAGATAACAAATGCATGCTTTCCGTTGTGGCACCCCGCTTGAATACCACTGTAGCCAGACGGTCGTCGCACACACTGATGTCTACTACACAACTTGTTCTTGTAGACTCGTGTTGGGCCACCAAGCGCAGAGTTTTGTAGGACAGTAGCAATTTTCCCTCAAGTGGATGACCTAAGGTTTATCAATCCGTGGGAGGCATAGGTTGAAGATGGTATCTCTCAAACAACCCTGCAACCAAATACAAGAAATCTCTTGTGTCCCCAACACACCCAATACAATGGTAAATTGTATAGGTGCACTAGTTCGGCGAAGAGATGGTGATAAAAGTGTAGTATGGATAGTAGATATAGGTTTTTGTAATCTGAAAATATAAAAACAGCAAGGTAGCAAATAGTAAACGGGCATAAAAACGGTATTGCAATGCTTAGAAACAAGGCCTAGGGTTCATACTTTCGCTAGTGCAATCTCTCAACAATGCTAATATAATTGGATCATATAACCATCCCTCAACGTGCAATAAAGAATCACTCCCAAGTTCCTATTAGCAGAGAACATAAGATAGAAATTGTTTGTAGGGTACGAGACCACCTCAAAGTTATTTTTTCCGATCAATCTATTGAGCTATTCCTATAAGTGTCACAAACAGCCCTAGAGTTCGTACTAAAATAACACCATATGATACACATCAACCAACTCTAATGTCACCTAGATACTCCAATGTCACCACAAGTATCCGTGAGTTGATTATACGATATGCATCAAACAACTTCATAATCATAATATTCAATCCACACAAAGAACTCCAAGGAGCACCCCAAAGTTTCTATCGGAGAAAAGATAATGAAAACGTGCATCAACCCCTATGCATAGATTACCCCAATGTGACCTCAGGAATCCGCGAGTTGAGTGCCAAAACATATATCAAGTGAATCAATATAATACCCCATTGTCACCACGGGTATTCATATGCAAGACATACATCAAGTGTTCTCAAGATCTGAAATATTCAATCCAACAATAACGAAACCTCAAAGGGAAAAGATTTGATTCATCACAACGAGGATAGAGAGGGAAGAAACACCATATGATCCAACTATATTAACAAAGCTCGCGATACATCAAGATCGTGCCAAATCAAGAACACGAGAGAGAGAGATGAAACACATAGCTACTGGTACAAACCCTCAGCCCCGAGGGTGAACTACTCCCTCCTCGTCATGGAGACCGCCGGGATGATGAAGATGGCCTCCGGTGATGCCTTCCCCCCTCCGGCAAGGTGCCAGAAAAGGGCTGTAGATGGGATCTCTCTGGTACAGAGGCTTGCGGCAGCGTAAAAACTCATCTAGGTTAACTTTCGGGGGTTTCTGAATATATATGATTTTTCAGCGTTGGAATCACGCGAAACGGAGCCATGTGGGACCCACGAGGTACCAGGGCGCGCTTGGGGGGGGGGGGGGTAGCCCGCCCTGGTGCCTCGTGGGCACTGGGTGGCCCCCCTCCAGTGGGTCTTGATGCCAATATTTGTTATTTGTCCAATAAAAAATCTCCAAAAAGTTTCAGCTCATTTGGAAAACTTCCATTTCTGCACAAAAAACAACACCACGGTAGTTCTGCTGAAAACAGCGTCAGTCCGGGTTAGTTCTAATCAAATCATACCAAAACCATATAGAATTGTTATAAACATGGCATGAATACTTCATAAATTATAGATACGTTGGAGACGTATCAGCATCCCCAAGCTTAATTCCTACTCGTCCTCGAGTAGGTAAATGATAAAAGAAATAATTTAGGAAGTGTGAATGCTAGCATAGTGCATAAGTTTGATCAATTATAATTTCAATCACTTTTCCTAGCATCATAACAACAACTTTTTCTCATAAACTCAACATGATAAAGTAGCAATTAAAAACAAATTTTTTGATGTGGAATGCTACCTATCATAATCATCATATATTCTTTTCTTTTATAGCATGGACATTGGACTTGAATGATTCAAAGCAAGATCATTATTATAACAGCAATATTTATTATCATAAAGCTTCTCATGAGCAAGTAACAATTCATCACAACAATGAAGTATAAGGCATAAACTTTCTTGGAAACTAACAAACTATTCTAGTCAACAATGCAATTGCAATTCATCATATTTTCAGGAAGGGTCTCATGTAGGAGCTTTTTAGCAAGTCCACATACTCAACCATCATTTAGTCTTCTATGATTGCTAACACTCACGACATATATATGGAGCAAAAGTTTCAGCCCGACACATAGAAAGATAGGGGCTTGTGATTTCGCCTCCCAACTTATTCACCTCAAGGGTGATGTCAACAATAATAACTCATGATCACTCATATCCAACTGGATATATGTGCCTAGATCATTCCCCACCACATGATGCTTGCAAAAGAGAAAAATAAAAAGGAAGTAGAGGAGAACACTATTGACTCTTGCATAAAAAGTAAATACATAAAAGTAAATGCATAAAAGTAAAAGATAGGCCCTTCGCAGAGGGAAGCAGAGGTTGTCATGCACTTTTTTATTTTTGGATGCACAAGCCCTTAATGCAAAGGAACGTCACGTTATATTGCCCCTTGTGATAGCAACCTTTATTATGCAGTCCGTCGCTTTTATTTCTTTACCATCACAAGTTCGTACAACGCTTATTTCCCTTACAATAAAAGATCATACATATTTTAGGAGCAATTTTTATTGCTTTTTGCACCGATGACAACTTACTTGAAGGATCTTATTCAACCCGTAGGTAGATATTGTGGACACTCATGGCAAGAAACTGGGTTTAAGGGTTTTTGGATGCACAAGTAGTATCTCTACTTAGTACGAATTTTTGGCTAGCGAAGATATTGGGCAAGCACCACATGTTGGAGGATCTATAACAATATAACTTCTATGTGAATATGAACAAACATAATTCATTATGTTGTCTTCCTTGTCCAACGTCAACAATTTGACATAAAATACTTAATGGGGGCTCACAATCATAAAAGATGTCCAAGATAGTATATTTGCATGTGAATCTTCTCTTCCCTTATTAACTTTTTCATGAATTGCATTATTGACTAATTCTATGCTTGTTAACCTCCAATAAATTTTACCACTTATACTTTTCTTTATGTAATGTCATTACTTTCCATAAGATTAGCATATGACCTCTTTCATTATTTTCATTGCAAGGAATCACACTTATCATATCCAATGATCTATATGAATTTTTTTATTATATCCCTCTCGAATATTCATCTTGGGACCAAATTCATATCTTGTGCAAATTACCATTACTATTATTAACTCTCAAAAAAGATATAAGTGAAGCATCAGAATTAATAACAAACTACTCCAAATTATATAAGCGAAGATCAATGAGTAGTGAAACAATTAAGTAGTTATGTAAAGACTCTCTCCAAATAAAGATTTCAGATCTTGATAATTTTATTAAAATAGCAAACAAAATTAAAATAAAAGAACACTCCAAGAATAGCACATATCATGTGAAGAAGTAAAAACTTAGGCTAACCGATAGGTGTTGATGAAGAAAGGTAGGATGCCTACCGGGGCATCCCCAAACTTAGATGCTTGAGACTTCTTGAAATATTAACTTTGGATGCCTTGGGCATCCCCAAGCTTGAGCCCTTGTGTCTCCTCAATTCCTCTCATACCATGGCTTCCCTAAATCTTAAAAACTTCATCCACACAAAACTCAACAAGAACTCGTGAGATAAGTTAGTATAAATCAACTCAAAACCTTAACATTCTCTATTGTAGAAAATCACAAAAATTATAATTAAACATTGAATACTAAATGCCTCTTCATATTTAATACTCCTATCCTCAAATAGAAACATTAAACACGCAAACATATGCAAACAATGCAACTATAACAGCAATCTGCCAAAACAGAACAGTCTGTAAAGAGTGAATAAGAATCCATACTTACCTAACTCCAAAAATTCTGAAAAATTACCACGTGACATAGAACTCATGCATGCTTGCTGTGTAAAAATTTCAGATTTTTATCATGTTCTGACTATTCAGGAATATTCTGGAAATAACAGAAAACTTTCTGTTTTCAAACAGCAACACATGAACTTGCAAACTGAGCATGGTAAAGGCTATAATTGGCATTTTATTGAACTAAAAGACACAAAACATGATTATTGATAACATCAAGCAAATATCACCAAAATAAAATGACGCTCCAAGCAAAACTCATATTATGTGACGAATAAAAATATAGCTCCATGTGAGGTTACCGATAATGTTGAAGACGAAAGAGGGGATGCCTTCCGGGGCATCCCCAAGCTTAGACGCTTGAGTCTTCCTTGGGTATTAAATTGGGGTGCCTTGGGCATCCCCAATCTTAGGGTCTTGCCACTCCTTATTCTCCTCATATCAATATCTCACCCAAAACTTGAGAACTTCAATCACACAAAACTTAACGGAACTTCGTGAGAACGGTTAGTATGATAAAGAATAAACCATCAGTTAGGTACTGTCCAAGACAAGATTCACATTTGTTCCCATATAATTCCTACTGTATTCTATCATTTCCACAATTTATATCTCATAATATAAGCTATGGAAACATTAAAACAAGCAAACTATGCATTGAAAACAGAATCTGTCAAAAACAGAACAGTCTGTAATGATCTGAGAAACTACCATACTTCTGGAACTATAAAAATTCTGAAAAAATAGGAAAACGTCGACAATTTGCATATAAATACTGTATAAAAATTTCAGAATTTTTTGACGCTCCAGTAAAATCTGGAAAATTAAACACTGGAGGCAAAAGTTTCGGTTTTTGCACAGAATTGAATCAACAAGTATCCACACTATCCTAAAGGTTTTACTTGGCACTTTATTGAAAGAAAACACATAAAACATGATTACTACAGTAGCTTAATCATGTGAACACACTAAAACAGAAAGGACACATATTGGGTTGCCTCCCAACAAGTGCTTTTCTTTAAAGCCTTTTAGCTAGGCATGATGATTTCAATGATGCTCGCATAAAAGTAAAGAATTGAAACACAAAGAGAGCATCATGAAGCATATGACTAGCACATTTAAGCCTAGCCTACTTCCTATACATAGGGATTTTGTTAGAAAATAATTTATGTGAGCAAGAATCAACTAGCATAGGAAGGCAAAACAGGCATGACTTCAAAACTTTTAACGCATAGAGAGGAAACTTGATATTATTAAAATATGTAGAAGCATATATTCCTCTCTCAAAATAATTTACAGTAGCATCATGAAGAAATTCAACAATATATCCATCAGACAAAGCATTCTTGTCATGATACATAAGCATAGAAATCTTACTACTCTCCACATAAGCAATTTTCTTCTCATTCATAATAGTGGGAGCAAACTCAACAAAATAATTATCATGAGATACTTGATTGGCATAATCAAATTGAACATTAAAATCATGATGACAAGTTTCATGGTTATCATTATTCTTTATAGCATACAAGTCATCACAATGATCATCATAAATAGGAGGCATGTTATCATCATAATAAATTTTCTCATCAAAACTTGGGGGAGTAAAAATATCATCTTCATCACACATAGCATCCCCAAGCTTGTAGCTTTGCATATCATTAGCATCATGGGTATTCAAAGAATTCATATTAACAACATTACAATCATGCTCATCATTCAAAGATTTTATGCCGAACATTTTATTGAATTCTTCTTCTATCAATTGAGCGCAATTATCGGAATCCTTATTTTCAAGAAAGACATTATAAAGATGAATAATATGAGGCAACCTCAATTCCATTTTTTTGTAATTTTCTTTTATAAACCAAACTAGTGATAAAACACATAACTAACAGATTCGATTGCAAGATCAAAAGATATACCTTCAAGCACTCACCTCCCCGGCAACGGCGCCAGAAAAGAGCTTGATGTCTACTACACAACGTGTTCTTGTAGACTCGTGTTGGGCCTCCAAGCGCAGAGTTTTGTAGGACAGTAGCAATTTTCCCTCAAGTGGATGACCTAAGGTTTATCAATCCGTGGGAGGCGTAGGTTGAAGATGGTATGTCTCAAACAACCCTGCAACCAAATACAAGAAATCTCTTGTGTCCCCAACTCACCCAATACAAAGGTAAATTGTATAGGGGCACTAGTTCGGCGAAGAGATGGTGATAAAAGTGTAGTATGGATAGTAGATATAGGTTTTTGTAATCTGAAAATATAAAAACAGCAAGGTAGCAAATAGTAAACGGGCATAAAAACGGTATTGCAATGCTTAGAAACAAGGCCTAGGGTTCATACTTTCGCTAGTGCAATCTCTCAACAATGCTAATATAATTGGATCATATAACCATCCCTCAACGTGCAATAAAGAATCACTCCCAAGTTCCTATTAGCGGAGAACATAAGATAGAAATTATTTGTAGGGTACGAGACCACCTCAAAGTTATTTTTTCCGATCAATCTATTGAGCTATTCCTATAAGTGTCACAAACAGCCCTAGAGTTCGTACTAAAATAACAGCATATGATACACATCAACCAACTCTAATGTCACCTAGATACTCCAATGTCACCACAAGTATCCGTGAGTTGATTATACGATATGCATCAAACAACTTCATAATCATAATATTCAATCCACACAAAGAACTCCAAGGAGCACCCCAAAGTTTCTATCGGAGAAAAGATAATGAAAACGTGCATCAACCCCTATGCATAGATTACCCCAATGTGACCTCAGGAATCCGCGAGTTGAGTGCCAAAACATATATCAAGTGAATCAATATAATACCCCATTGTCACCACGGGTATTCATATGCAAGACATACATCAAGTGTTCTCAAGATCTGAAATATTCAATCCAACAATAACGAAACCTCAAAGGGAAAAGATTTGATTCATCACAATGAGTATAGAGAGGGAAGAAACACTATATGATCCAACTATATTAACAAAGCTCGCGATACATCAAGATCGTGCCAAATCAAGAACACGAGAGAGAGAGAGAGATGAAACACATAGCTACTGGTACAAACCCTCAGCCCCGAGGGTGAACTACTCCCTCCTCGACATGGAGACCGCCGGGATGATGAAGATGGCCTCCGGTGATGCCTTCCCCCCTCCGGCAGGGTGCCGAAAAAGGGATATAGATGGGATCTCTCTGGTACAAAGGCTTGCGGCGGCGTAAAAACTCATCTAGGTTAACTTTCGGGGGTTTCTGAATATATATGATTTTTCAGCGTTGGAATCACGCAAAACGGAGCCACGTGGGCCCCACGAGGTACCATGGCACGCCTGGGGGGGGTGGCGTGCCCTGGTGCCTCGTGGGCACTGGGTGGCCCCCTCCAGTGGGTCTTGATGCCAATATTTGTTATTTGTCCAATAAAAAATCTCCAAAAAGTTTCAGCTCATTTGGAAAACTTTCATTTCTGCACAAAAAACAACACCACGGTAGTTCTGCTGAAAACAACGTCAGTCCGGGTTAGTTCTAATCAAATCATACCAAAACCATATAGAATTGTTATAAACATGGCATGAATACTTCATAAATTATAGATACGTTGGAGACGTATCACACACCAGCCCAGGAAATCACTCTGGCGCATGCCTTTACAACAAGTATCATGAACATAGGCACAACTGTAAGAAGAATATATTTATTAGCCATTGTGGCTGGAATAAATACATCGTGGTTACAAAGATGGGGTAGCGGAAAAGCACTAACTAAGGTAGCGTGGACTTGGAGAGGCTCCAATCCACAGGAGTAACCCAGTCAGATCCCTGTGGATTGGAGCCTCTCCAAGTCCGTGCTGCCTTAGTTAGTGCTTTTCCGCTGCCCCATCTTTGTAACCATGATGTATTTATTCCAGCCACAATGGCTAATAAATATATTCTTCTTATAGTTGTGCCTATGTTCATGATACTTGTTGTAAAGGCATGCGCCAGAGTGATTTCCTGGGCTGGCGTGTGTGGCGACCGTCTGGCTACAGTGGTATTCAGGCGGGGCGCCACAGTTCGAAAGTGTAGCTAAAGTAACTAGTAAAAGTAAATAACATAAGTAGGACTATAGGTTGTGTTTCCTGCAGCGAAGAGATTAGGTGCAGAGAGATTTTAGTTCATGGTAAGAATATATAAAGTGTGCCAGTGCGACGATAATACCAGTTACCCTGTATTGTACTCATTGCATTTGATATATGTGTTCCGTAGGCGGTTCCCCCTAAAGTTATGAAACTCCTCCACGCATGATTATATTTCACTCTATGGTCTTGCTTCTCCGTTCCCATAGAGTGGTCGTTTCTACAATTAAGGTCCTTAGACCGGAACCAAGCATTAAGTACAATGGATCACCGTTATCAAATATTATCTTCGGTCTTCATAGATATCTCCACCTGTCACGTCAGAGGTCACAGATTTCCTAAACAATATGTGTTACCTGTGTAGGTCTTGAGATCATGTTGCCTGGGCCCTTAAATTGGACAACATGCATAGAGTTCACCACAGTATAACAACATACTAGATAGATCATACTACTACGAATGCAAATGGCGACATAGAGAATAGGCACGGATTAATCTTACCACTTACCTACATCTCCCACACCTAGGGGAATTACTCACCCATCATAAGAGGGGAATCAATCATAGCGAAGATAAACCCCATGAAAACCATATCAATAATACCGAGAAGAACCACAATAAGATGAAATGGGTAATACAAATAGTCTTGATTTCCAGATGAGATTGAGTAAAGTTACAATTATTTCTCACAAACTGGAATTCCTCTTACAATAGTGAAAGGGGTGATGATGTTGATTGATACGTCTCCATCATATCTATAAATTTTGATTGTTTCATGCCAATATTCTACAACTTTCATATACTTTTGGCAACATTTTATATTATTTTTGGGACTAACATATTGATCCAGTGCCCAGTGCCAGTTCCTGTTTGTTGCATGTTTTTTGTTTCACAGAAAATCCATATCAAATGAAGTCCAAACGCGATAAAAAGTTACAGAGATTTACTTTGGAATATATGTGATTTTTGGGAAAAAGAATCAACGCGAGACGACGATGCTCGAGGGTCCCACAAGCTCGACGATACCCTGGGCTCGCCCTGCAGGCTTGTGGCTACCCTGTAAGGCGGTTGGGGCCCTTCTTTCGCCACAAGAAAGATAATTTCCGGTTAAAAATCCCCTCAAAATTTCAGCCCAATCGGAGTTACGGATCTCCGGGAATATAAGAAACGATGAAGGGCCAGACAACAGGAACGCGAAACAGAAGAGAAACAGAGAGAGGTCCAATCTCGGAGGGGCTCCTCCCCTCCGGGAGCCATGGCAGCCATGGACCAAAGGGGAAACTCTCCTCCCATCTAGGTGGGAGGCCAAGGAAAAATAAGAAGGAGGGGGCTCTCTCCCCCTCTCTCCCGGTGGCGCCGGAACGCCGCTGGGGCAACCATCGTGACAGCGATCTACACCAACAACTTCGCCGCCGTCACCACCAACCCTCTCCCCCTCTATGCAGCGGTGTAACACCTCTTCTCCCCACTGTAATCTCTACTTAAACATGGTGCTTAATGCTACATATTATTATCCAATGATGTGTTGCCATCCTATGATGTTTGAGTAGATTCGTTTTGTCCTATGGGTTGATTGATGATCGTGATTGGTTTGAGTTGTATGTTTTATTTTGGTGCTGTCCTATGGTACCCTCTGTGTCGCGCAAGCGTGTGGGATTACCTCTATAGGGTGTTGCAATATGTTCATAATTCGCTTATAGTGGGTTGCGTGAGTGACTGAAACACAAACCCGGGTAAGGGGGTTGTTGCGTATGGGAGTAAAGAGGACTTGTTACTTAATGCTATGGTTGGGTTTTACCTTAGTGATCTTTGGTAGTTATGGATTCTTGCTAGAGTTCCTATCATAAGTGCATATGATCCAATACGGAAAGTATGTTAGCTCATGCCTCTCCCTCATATAAAATTGCAATAATGATTACCGGTCTAGTTATCGATTGCCTAGGGACAAATCCTTCTCTTGTGTTACAAAAAGCTTTCTACTAAACAACTAACTTTTATTATCTTGCAAATTATTCCTAGTTTTACTCCCGCAAAGTACTTCTAGTTTTATTACTTGTTTCTAGGTAAAGCAAACGTTGGCATGCGTAGAGTTGTATCGGTGGTTGATAGAACTTGAGGGAATATTAATTCTACCTTTAGCTCCTCGTTGGGTTCGACACTCTTATTTAGCGAAAAAGTTACAATTGATCCCCTATACTTGTGGGTTATCAAGACCTTTTTCTGGCGCCGTTGCCGGGGAGCAATAGCGTGGGGTGAATATTCTCGTGTGTGCTTGTTTGCTTTATCTCTAAGTAGTTTTTATTCTGTTCTCTTGTTTTCTATCTTTAGTTATGGGTAGGAAACGCAAAATGCCAGAAAAATTAGTTGTACTTGCTAAACCAAAAGTTGAGGAACCACTTGTGTTCCGTACTACCAAAGCTTTCTACTTGGATCATCTTCGATCCCTTTGTGCTCGTGCTGAAAACCCAACTAGCTTAGTTGAGGGAATATCATTAGATGAGCATGCTTGTTTTGTGCGACACCGTTTGTCTCAAAAAGGGAAACTCTTATGGCATCATATTAATTGTTTGCAATGCTATGCTTGGAATTTATGCAAAATACATGATTTTACTTGTTGTTCTGAAGACCCTAAAAAACACCTTTCTTACCAATGTGATTTTAAGGATAATGGAATCTTATCTTCTTATGCCAAAGGTGTTTATAGTTACTATGATATTGAACAAATTGAAGAATTTGTTTCTTTTAAGGGTGCCTATGAAACTGCTTCTTTGATTAAAAAGTATGACGCTACTCTTTACAAATCTGAAAATTTTGCCATACTTAAATTTTGCTATGAAAACTATGCTTCTAATGCTTATGTTAAAGAATATATTGAGGATGATTCTGCTATCCAAGAAGAGACTAATATTTTGCAGGAATCTATGGAAGAAGAAATTGATGAAATTGTGAGCTCATTAGATGAAAAAGATGAGGAGGAGAGCGAAGAACAAAAGGAGGAAGAGCGGATTGATCACTCGTTCCCACCTTCTGATGAGAGTAACTCTTTATCCCATACATTGTTTAATTTCCCTTCGTGCTTACCGACGGATGAATGCTTTGATCCCTTTGATTCGTTTGAAATATCCCTTTTTGATGAACTTGATGCTTGCTATGCTTGTGGCCATGATGCCAATTTGAATTATGCTTATGGAGATGAACTTGCTATAGTTCCTTATGTTAAGAATGAAATTGTTTCTATTGCACCCACAAATGATAGTCCTATTATCTTTTTGAATTCTCCCAACTACACTATATCGGAGAAGTTTGCACTTATTAAGGATTATATTGATGGGTTGCGTTTTGCCACTACCATTGATGATTTTGATGAATATAATATGCATGTGCTTGCTGCTCCTACTTGCAATTATTATGAGAGAGGAACTACTTCTCCACCTCTCTATGTTTCCAATATGATAAAATTGCAAGAAACTGCTTATGCTATGTATCGGCCTTTATTATGTGTGCATGAATTGTTCTTTTATGACATGCCGATGCATAGGAAGAGAGTTAGACTCCTTTGTTCTATGATATATGTTGCTTTGTGCTCACTACTAAATTATAAATCATTGTTAATTAAAATTGGCTTTGATATACCTTGGGATCCGGGTGGATCAATTACTTGAGCACTATATGCCTAGCTTAATGGCTTTAAAGAAAGCACTGCCTGGGAGACAACCCGGAAGTTTTAGAGAGTCATTTTATTCTGTTGTGTGCTTTTAAATAGTTTAAAAACAAAAAAAAATATAGAGGGGAATCTAAAACTTTTTCAAAAAGAGAAGCGATTGGAAGGTTATGCTTTGGAGAAGTGAGGGTCGACCTTGAACACTTGTGTTCATGCTCATGGAAACAATGTAGAATTTTTCATGGAAGTTTCTCAACAAAATAATTATCCCCTTGTACAAATCCATTGTATTATAAAAATAATGTGCCAAGATTTACCTTTAGGATGTTTAAATTGCTTGTTTGGTGTGTGCTGTGAAAAAACAAAAACTTTTGCTGTAGTGTTTGAATTTCTATATTTTACTGGAACATGAAAAAATTCTAAATTTTTTACACAGTAATGCTATGCAAATTTTTTATTTTTTCCTAATGTTTCAGAATTTTTTGAGTTACATAAGTATATGTTTCATTTGCATCTTTACAGACTGTCCTGTTTTCACAGATTGCTGTTTTAGTTTCTTTATTTGCGTATGTTTGAAATCTTGTTGAGCCCCATTGACTTGGGAGCCATAGAATTGTGATAGCATACATTGGGTAATGTTTGATTGTAATTATACAATAATGTTACAGCATGACATGATGAGATTTGATGTTATATGTACTAACCCCTCTAATAAAAAGTTCGGTTAAGTTTTGTGTCGATGAAGTGTTCGAAGAACGAGGAGGTATCGATATGAGGAGAATAAGGAGAGGCAAGAGTTCAAGCTTGGGGATGCCCAAGGCACCCCAAGTAAATATTCAAGGAGACTCAAGCGTCTAAGCTTGGGGATGCCCCGGAAGGCATCCCATCTTTCTTCGACAATTATCGGTATGTCTCGGTTTTTGTTTCGTTCACATGATATGCGTAAATTCTTGGAGCGTCGTGTGCTTTTTATTTTTATTTTAATAATTCACCATGCTCGTATGAGATTGTCCTTGGTTGATTTATAAAATGCTTCATGCACTTCACTTATATCTTTTGAGTATGGCTTTATAGAATGCTTCATGTGCTTCACATATATCATGTGAAGTTTGGATGACTCTTTCTCTACATATAGAATACCATTATTTGTAGAATTCTCTTTTGCTTCACTTATATTTATTAGAGCATGGGCAAGTCTTTTGTAGAAACAATTAAACTCTCGTGCTTCACTTATATCTATTTAGAGAGTCAACAGGAATTGGTCATTCACATGGTTAGTCATAAAATCCTACATAAAACTTGTAGATCACTGAATATGATATGTTTGTTTCCTTGCAATAGTTTTGCGATATTAAGATGGTAATATGTGGGTGTACTAGTGAATTATTGTGGTTTAGTAAGAATATTGGTGTTAAGGTTTGTGATTCCCGAAGCATGCATGTATATTTATGCGATGAAGTTATATCCTACTCATGTTAGTATCCAATATTAATTATTCGCAATGCATGATTATGACCATTGTCGCTCTCTAGTTGGTGGCTTCTCAATCTATTTGCTAGCCTTCGCCTGTACTAAGCAGGAATGCTGCTTGTGTATCCAAATCCTTAAACCAAAGTTGTTCCAGATGAGTCCACCATATCTACCTATATGCGGTATTACTCTGTCCTTCCAAGTAAATTTGCATGTGCCACCTCTAATCATTCAAATAAGCATCTGTTTTGTGTTCCCGTACTGCTCATGGAGCGGCAGGGGGTGGTCAGTATCTTCCATGCTAAGTGGGTTATTCTCACGATGAGTATTTATTCACTTGTCATTGCACGAGAGAGGCTGGTAATTGGGATGCCCAGTCCTAAAAACAAATATAATGAAACAAACTCCCCCAGAAAGTTGATTGTATGGAGGGCACCCGAGGATTCAGCTAGCCATGGCTTGTGTTTGAATGGTTGAGGGGGAGTAAACTTTACCTTTCCGCTTGGGAACCACTGATAATGTGTTTAGCATGGAAGATATTGAGAATCCTCGGTCATGACGTTGACAGGAAAAGTACACCTCTGAAAATGTATTCATCTCTGATTTAAGCTTCGAGCTCTGGCACCTCTGCAAATCCATGCTTCCCTCTGCGAAGGGCCTATCTATTTACTTTTATGTTATTTACTTTTATTGTTGAGTCATCACCTTCTCAATTAAAGCACCAGTTGGAGAGCACTATTGTCATTTTTATGCGTTGAGTATAGTTAATGTTGTGTACATCATGACTGGATCATTGATTGAGCATGACGGGCTAGGGATAGCATTCTTTAGCTTTTTTATTTTGAAAGGCATGATTGTTTGTTGGTATGCCTGAGTATTGATGTATTTATATCAAATTATAGACTATTGCTTTGAATCACTCATGTCTTAATATTCATGCCATGATTAGATTACATGATCAAGATTATGTTAGGTAGCATTCCACATCAAAAATTATCTTTTTATCATTTACCTACTCGAGGATGAGAAGGAATTAAGCTTGGGGATGCTGATACGTCTCCGTCGTATCTATAATTTTTGATTCTTTCATGCCAATATTCTACAACTTTCATATACTTTTGGCAACATTTTATATTATTTTTGGGACTAACATATTGATCCAGTGCCCAGTGCCAGTTTCTATTTGTTGCATGTTTTTCCTTTCACAGAAAATCCATATCAAATGAAGTCCAAATGATAAAAATTTACGGAGATTTATTTTGGAATATATGTGATTTTTGGGAAAAAGAATCAACGCGAGACGATGCTCGAGGGGCCCACAAGCTCTAGGGGCGCGCCCCCTACCCTGGGCGCGCCCAGCAGGCTTGTGGCTACCCCGTAAGGCGGTTGGGGCCCTTCTTTTGCCGCAAGAAAGATAATTTCCGGATAAAAATCCCCTCAAAATTTCAGCCCAATCGGAGTTACGGATCTCCGGGAATATAAGAAACGGTGAAGGGCCAGAAAACAGGAACCCGAAACAGAAGAGAAACAGAGAGAGAGATCCAATCTCGGAGGGGTCCTCCCCTCCGGGAGCCACGGCAGCCATGGACCAGAGGGGAAACTCTCCTCCCATCTAGGGAGGAGGCCAAGGAAAAAGAAGAAGGAGGGGGGCTCTCTCCCCCTCTCTCCCGGTGGCGCTGGAACGCCGTCGGGGCAACCATCGTGACGGCGATCTACACCAACAACTTCGCCGCCGTCACCACCAACTCTCTCCCCCTCTATGCAGAGGTTTAACACCTCTTCTCCCCGCTGTAATCTCTACTTAAACATGGTGCTTAATGCTACATATTATTATCCAATGATGCGTTGCCATCCTATGCTGTTTGAGTAGATTCGTTTTGTCTATGGGTTGATTGATGATCGTGATTGGTTTGAGTTGTGCGTTTCATTTTGGTGCTGTCCTATGCACTACAAAAAAACACTTCTGTGATGATACGTATTTGTCACAGTAGGTCACATTTTCTATCATGCATGTACATCCATGACGATTTTATGACAGAATCAAGATAGTCATACCTGTGCTGTCATAAAAGTGTTCCATGACAATACTGAAATTATCATCACGGAAGTGTCCACTTCCATGACGAGAAATGTCACGTCATGGAAGTGTTTTCGTCAAGGGTAACCAACATGTGGCATCCACCGTAACGGGTCGCCGTTAAGCTACCGGGTTCCGGTTTGGATCCGATAACCCGTTAACAGCCTTGACGAATGGGGATTTTCCACGTGTAAAATTCTCATTGGCCAACTGAACCACGTGTCAGACCGGCGTTGCACGAGACGCACCTATGGAACAGTGACACGTGACACGGCCCAACAGCGGCCCGTTTAGGTTATAAAGGCCGGCCCGTTTGACTTGGTCAAAAGTTAACGGGCCGGTCCTTGGAAAGCGTGTTACCGGCATGTTCGCATACAGCCCATTTACGGCCCGAGTACTCACGGCCCGTTATGGCCTTTAAAAATTTGGCCCAGTAGCGTCATGTGGGCCGTCCCATATGATTCCATCCCATTGTCACTTTCGGCCCATCTATGGCCCATTTATCAATCCGTGGGAGGCATAGGATGAAGATGGTATCTCTCAAACAACCCTGCAACCAAATACAAGAAATCTCTTGTGTCCCCAACACACCCAATACAATGACAAATTGTATAGGTGCACTAGTTCGGCGAAGAGATGGTGATACAAGTGTAGTATGGATAGTAGATATAGGTTTTTGTAATCTGAAAAATAAAAAACAGCAAGGTAGCAATTGATAAAATGGAGCACAAACGGTATTGCAATGCTTGAAAACAAGGCCTAGGGTTCATACTTTCACTAGTGCAATCTCTCAACAATGCTAACATAATTGGATCATATAACAATCCCTCAACGTGCGACAAAGAATCACTCCAAAGTTCCTATTAGCGGAGAACATAAGATAGAAATTGTTGTAGGGTATGAAACCACTTCAAAGTTATCCTTTCCGATCAATCTATTGAGTCATCCCTATAAGTGTCACAAACGGCCCTAGAGTTCGTACTAAAATAACACCGTATGATACGCATCAACCAACTCTAATGTCACCTAGATACTCCAATGTCACCACAAGTATCCGTGAGTTGATTATTCGATATGCATCAAACAACTTCAGATCATAATATTCAATCCACACAAAAAACTTCAAAGTGTGCCCCAAGATTTCTACCGGAGAAAGTAGGACAAAAACGTGCATCAACCCCTATGCATAGATTACCCCAATGTCATCTCGGGAATCCGCGAGTTGAGTGCCAAAACATACATCAAGTGAATCAATATAATACCCCATTGTCACCATGGGTATTCATATGCAAGACATACATCAAGTGTTCTCAAATCCATAAAAGTATTCAATCCGATAAAAGTGAAACCTCAAAGGTAAAAACTCAATTCATCACAACAAGATAGAGAGGGAGAAACACCATATGATCCAACTATATTAACAAAGCTTGTGGTACATCAAGATCGTGCCAAATCAAGAACACGAGAGAGAGAGATCAAACACATAGCTACTAGTACATACCCTCAGCCCCGAGGGTGAACTACTCCCTCCTCGTCATGGAGACCGCCGGGATGATGAAGATGGCCTCCGGTGATGATTTCCCCCCACCGGCAGGGTGCCGGAAAAGGGCAGTAGATGGTATTTCGAAGGTACAGAGGCTTGCGGCGGCGTAGTAAAAAAATCTAGGGTTATTTCTGGGGGTTTCTATATTTATAGGATTTTTCAGCGTTGGAATCACGTCAAGACGGGCTAAGATGGGCCCACGAGGCACCACGGCACGCCACCCCCCTGGCGCACCGTGGTGGCTTGTGAGCACCTCATGAGGCTTCTGGTCCTTCCACGAAGCTTCGGGGGTCTCTTTTGGTCCAAAAAAAATCGTCAAAAAGTTTCACTGCATTTGGAGAACGTTTATTTCTGCACAAAAAACAACACCACGGTAGTTCTGCTAAAAACAGCGTCAGTCCGGGTTAGTTCTAATCAAATCATACCAAAACCATATAGAATTGTTATAAATATGGCATGAATACTTCATAAATTATAGATACGTTCGAGATGTATCACTAACTTCCTCTGGATTACAATCTGGAGGAGGGGGGGTGGGGTTACCATTGCACCCACCATGGAGCGATGTCTACATGACAATGTATTGCCGTGCATGTCGGGCTCGTGGAACCCACGGTATCCTGGCCCGTCTGCCCTTGGCCCAGGGCGCAACACCTGGCGTAGGCCCAGCAGGCCAGGGCCATCGAGCACCTCAGGAAGACCCCTCATGAGGCCCTGGCCTCCTGAGGACCCTCCTCAGGGAGCAAGCTAACAAGACTCGGCCGCTTTACCAACAGCCTCGCGAGGCCCTCTCGCGAGGCGGCCTCCCGAGGTTGCCTCCCGAGGCACGCTCCCGAAGACACGTAGGACAAGTGTTGTTCGGCTCGGTCACGCGGTCTCGTGCCCATCACGTGGGTGACGCACGCGGCGACGAACGGCGGCAGAGGCCGTGCCAGCAGGCGCGGATGAAGAGGGTTTCCCCTTTTGTGCTAAGGGAACAAGGCCAGCAACCCACTTCTCAAAGCAACCCCAAAGGTTTCCCGATCAGCGAAAGTAGACCAAGACGGCGGGCGCGCTGGGTGGAGGTCATCACCGAGCCCACCAGCGCGTTATGGATCATGCTTTTGCAGGCGAAGACCGCCTTAAGTCAGGATAGCCTGAGCGCCTGTTCCCTTTCAAAAACCCGCCAAGTGTGGCAACCCTTCCCGCCTAAGTTTTCGAGGGGGAAGAGGACCAAGGTAGGTATAAAGGGGCAGTGCTGCCATTGTAGAGGAGATCGATTCCTTCCTCTCCTACCTTGTACGCAAGAACACCTTCTTGCTCACTGCAATCCCAAGAAAGCAGGAGTAGGGTTTTACACCGCAAGGTGGCCCGAACCTGGGTAAACTGCTAAGTCCACGGTCCGCTCCCGCTAGCGCGCTCTCGCCATAGCTTCGCCGTAGTTAGGTTGTGGTAGGGAGCGAGGACGTATGAACAAGCTCACCCCTGTGTTCGAACATTTGGCGCGCCAGGTAGGGGTGCGCTACTGTTCTTCCGCTCCATCCTCCTCTCCATCAGCCCCATGGCCGACGCACGCCGCGAGCGCGCCGAGCGCAGGGCTGGCCGCGTGGCTCAGACAGAGCTGGTGGCCCGTGGCAACCGCCGCCGCCCTGTCGAGACCACAGCTGCTGCCGCCACCGACCCCACTGTCCGTGAGCAGCAGGACTCCTCCCTGCACCCCACCATGCAGGCGAACGGCCACACCGCCATGGCTTCTTCCTCCCTCGCCCACCGTGGGCCACCGAATGCGCAGGCTGCGCTGCTCATGGCTCGCGAGCTGCTCCGCTACCGTCCAGCTAACGCCGGCTATGACACCTGGCTTGGTCGCATCACCGAGCTCGTCAACGCCGCCGGGGACGCTCCGGCGCCTTCCCACTCACTCCGCCCTCCGCCGTCTCGCGCTGGGGACGTGGCACACGGCGCTCCCCCACCGCCTCCTCTGCGCGACAAGGTCGGCGGGCCCCAGTGCAACACGAAGGCACATGAGCCGTCCCGTGGCGCATCTTCGCCGGTCCGAGACGAGGCCAGCTACCAGATCATCCGACGCACGCCCCCTGATGCGTGAGTGCTCCTCGAGCGGCAGCGCCAGTGCCAGGACCAGGCCGTCTAGGAGGTTGCGGCGGCTGGGCGCCAGAACCACGCCGCCCTCGCCGGCGGCGTCCCCTTGAGCGGTGTGGGCTGCTGTGCCTTCACTCGCGAGCTACGTCGGGTGGTGTGGCCCGCGAAGTTCAAGCCTGAGCTACCTCCGCGCTACAACGGCACCACCAACCCTGCAGAGTTCCTTCAGCTCTACGCGCTGAGCATCGAGGCAGCGAACTGCGAAGACAAGGTCATGGCGAACTGGTTCCCCATGGCCCTCAAGGACGGCCCGCGCTCCTGGCTCATGAACCTTCCCGAGGCATCAATCTCATCGTGGGCCGAGCTCTGCAGCCAGTTCGTCGCCAACTTCAAGGGCACGTAAGACCGCTCCCTCACCATCAACGACCTGTGGCACGTGCGGCAGCGCCTAGACGAGACCCTCCGCAAGTGCATCCAGTGCTTCAGCCAAGTGCGCAACAAGATCCCGCGCGCCTCCGACGCGGCCGTCATCTCCGTGTTCTCCACCGGCGTCACAGACGTCAAGATGCGCGAGAACCTCGCCATCAATGACGAGCTGGACTCAGTGCTTGAGCTATTCGACCTCGCTGACAAGTGCGCCAAGGCTGAAGAAGGTCGCCTCTTCATCCACAATGGCCCCGATGCGGTGCTCGAAGCCGCCAAGGCCAAGAACAAGGACGTCAAGTGCAAGGGCCCTGCCATGCTTGCGGCGGAGCCCGAATAGAAGCGCGGCCGTGACCGCGACGAACCCAGGAAGGACGGCCGGCCGCTCTGCGCCTACCACAACATGCGCTCCCACAGCACTGAAGACTGCCAGGAGCTCAAGCTGCTCCGCGACGAGCGCCAGGGCCGCCGGGACGACCGCAACGGCCGCGGTGCCGGCCGCGGAGGTGGCCACGGCGGCAACCGCTAGGACGGCCGCAATGGCAACGACAACTTCCGCCAGGGCTGGCACGACCAGCCTCGTGACGCCGCCTGGCGCGACCAGCCTCGTGAGGCAAACTCTCAGGTCAATGCCGATCTCCTGCCGCTGCCGCCACCACCCCGGAGGAACGACGTCAACCAGCTTGATGAGGGCGCTGGGGGCTACCAGGAGCCTCGCGTGGTCGCTTGCATCCTTGGCAGGGCTCAGGCCCCCATGTCCAACCGCCACTTCAAGCAGCTCTCTCGCGAGGTGAATGCTGCCCTCCCGAGGCCTGAGGCCGCGCGGCCCCTCAAGTGTTCGCAGTACACCATCACCTTTGACTCCAAGGACCACCCCAAGTCCACGGCCTCCGCAGGCGCACTCCCCATGCTATGCACTCTCACCATCAGCAATGTCGCGATCACCAAGACCCTCATCGACGGAGGCGCCGGCCTCAACGTGATCTCCATTGAGACCCTCGAGACTCTCCAAATGCCCTACGACTAGCTAATGTCGACCAGGCCCTTCTCCGGAGTGACCGATGGCTCCACCATTCCTCTGGGGAAAGTGCGCCATCCCGTCACTTTTGGCACCCGCAAGAACTACCACACCGAGCTCATCGACTTTGACGTGGTACACATCGACCTGCCGTACAACGCCATCTTGGGCTACCCAGCTCTCACCAAGTTCATGGCGGTGACCCACCACGCCTACAACGTCCTCAAGATGCCTGGTTGCAGCGGCATCATCACTGTCACCTGCGACGAGAAGGACACGATCTGCTCCCTGGAGCACGCCTACAAGGTTGCTGCTGCCACGCATCCGGCTGACGAGGACGCGGCCGAGCCTCCTGAGGCCGCGCCCGTGAATAAGAAGCAGTTGTTCTCTCAGGACCGCGCCGAGACGAAGAAGGTGTAAGTGGATGGCAGCGGCTCAGGCCCTGCGTTCACCATCGGCGCTGGCCTTCCTCCTGCATAGGAAAGCGCGCTCGTCACCTTCCTTCGGGCAAACTTGGATATTTTTGCCTGGAAAGCATCTGACTTGTCTGGTGTGCCGAGGGAGGTGATCGAGCACCACTTAGCGGTGTGCCCCAACGCGCGCCCCGTCTTGCAAAAAGCATGGTGCCAAGTGCCAGAGAAGCAAGATTTCATCGTCAAGGAAGTTCATAAGCTCCAAGAAGCTGGAGTCATCCGAGAGGTGCGCCATCCCGAATAGCTCGCCAACCCAGTCGTCGTCCCCAAGAAGGGCGGCAAGGAGCGTATATGCATTGACTTCACCAGCCTTAACAAGGCTGGCCCTCAGGACCCCTTCCTGCCGCCGCGGGTCGGTCAGGGTGCGGGCCCCGCCACTGGCGGCGCACGCATGCCTTTCGGCCTGAGGAACGTCGGCGCCTCCTTCCAGAGGCTGGCACCCCTCATGCCAGGGCCTCGCGAGCCCCCCACTTCTCGCAAGCCCCCTGTGCCTCAGGAGCCCCCTGGTCCCGGAGGAGTGAGCTTCCACGGCACGCCCCACCAGGCGACCTGACAACCCCCAGCACAGTTCTACCAGGTGCATCCGAGCGTCACCCCGCGTGGCCCAAGTTCCTTCTCGCCGTGCCTCCCGCACCTTCGCTCCCGAGATCCTTCCACCAAGGTGATTTGGTTTAACACGACTGAGGGCGCCCCACGGGCTGCACCAACCTCAAGCTGACCCGTGCCGGACATGGCAGCCTCGCCCCTCTCCTTTTTGGTTGTGTAATGAATCTTGCTGATTATGCTCTGATGAGTTTATGTTGCCTGCTTAATTGTGTGTTGGGTACGATGCCGTCGCGAGAGTGCCACGCGCTCATGACCCCTCTCTTGACCGTTCCATGAGCGGGGGCTAGATACGACACCTGTGCTCGGGTCCGTCCTTGCAGCGCCGCTAAACCCAAGTGACTGAGCTCTGGCTCACAGGCCTGCTCCCATGCACGTCACCTCACCAAGGTCCTTGGTGCCTTATCCCCTCACGCAATGGCCACGAGTGAGCTAGCGAGTGCGCGTCGCTCCCCCCATGGTGAGATTTGTCGACATGTAGTTGTCTCAGGAGGCAAGGCACTCGGGAGCCTCGCGGGCAGCCTCTCGCGAGCTGGCCTGCGGCGATCGCCAAATCAGAAGGCCTCGCGAGATGAAGACGTCGAGGGCCAAGCCTCAAGAGGCACGCCTCGTGAGCCGCGCGTGGCGTGCATGCGCCTCGCAAGCTGCGGCTCGGCCACCGGACGCTACTCTCCGCAAAAAGCTAAGTCTAACTACCTCGCGAGACGCCCTCGCCATCACTCAGTCTCTCTCCCTTCGCGATCTCGCTGAGCGCTGGCATTTTTTCTTTCGCGTGAGCCGCTTGCACGCCAAAGGGATCGCGCCTCAGGAGCCCTCACTAGATTTTGGTGCCCCTCACCTCCTGGCCTTGTCCCGGCATCGCGACCGGACATACCAGCGACGGCTGAAGCCCGCTCGGGGGCTGGGTCCTGACGGCGTAGAGCGCCGAGGCGAACAAGAAAGGAAAAAAACTGGCCTCACGAGAGGACTTGGGGAGGGAACACATACATCCCAAACCGCTAAAGCATTAAATTAAAACATAAAAGATATTGTTTTCACACCCCCACGGGGCTACATCGATCCAGTGCATGAGAATAAAAAGAAAAGGAGGCCTAGGCGGGGCACCGTCATCCCCAAGACTCCAGCATGGACGCCGCGCACGCCTAGTCAGAGTCCTCATCCTTGCTCTTGACGCGAGGGGAGCTGTCATCGCTTCCGCTTCCGTCGGAGGGGGTGGCACCGCTGTCGCTGTCGTCCTCGCTGGAGGAGCCGCTGTAGCTGCCGTCCTCGCTCTCCGCGCAGCACTCCAGATGGCTGCCGGAGATCCCGAAGATCTTCACAAAGAGTGTGGTGGCCCCGTCGTACTTGAACTGGAGGATGTGCCCCCACTTCAGGCCGCGGGCGAGGGCGAACGACTTCCACCCCTGCTTCAAGAACATGAAGCCCGAGGGGGTGAACTCCATCGCCACCCAGGAGGGGCCGTTGCAGCAGCCATCGGCCTGCACCGACAGGCCCAAAGGCGCGCGGTCCGTCATCGCCTCCGCGAAGGAGTCCGGGAGCCGGAGCCAGGTGCAGGGCCGGCGATGCATGTTCACTATGAACTCATGAGCCGCCTCCACCGAATGGCTTCCTACCTGGGGAGGTAGGGCGGCTGCTCCACCACGGCCACCTCGGCCACGTGCGCCGCGCCCTTCGCGCCCGCGGGCGGCGGCCCTTCCACGGCCGCTAGGACCGGCGCCGGCAGCCGCCAGGGAGCGCTGCAGCCGCCGGGGAGCGCCCGCGCCCACGGGGCGGAACCTTGGATGCGGCAACAGAAGCGCGGGTACGCCCTCTTCCCCTCACCATCGCTGCGGCGGCTTTGGCAAGACAAGGAAGGAAAGATCGGAGGGAGAAGAAGATGGGCGGAGGAGTCGGATCTTCTCTCCCCCCTCTTTATGCTTGGCGCGGGACTCCTCTCGTCGCTCCGCCTTCTTCAGCGTCGGGAATCGAAGCAGCGGCAGCAGCAGCAAGGAAGGCAATGATGGTCTCGCGTCGCGCGCGACAGGCTTTATGTCAGCGTGGGCGGTTACCGAGGTGTCGGGGGGGAAGTGGGGGCATCCCCCGTCACATCGTGCGCCGTGCGTCGCGCCTAGCCTGTGGGCGGTTAGGGCCCGCGCCGTTTCACCCCTAATAGGCGGGAACATGCGCGCCGCGGGCCCGGGGGCTACTATCGGGCCCGTGGAACCCAGGGTATCCTGGCCCGTCTGCCCTTGGCCCAGGGCGCAACACCTGGCGTAGGCCCAGCAGGCCACCGCCATCGAGCACCTCAGCAAGACCCCTCATGAGGCCCTGGCCTCCTGAGGACCCCTCCTTAGGGAGCAAGCTAACTAGACTTGGCCGCTTCAGTAACCGCCTCGCGAGGCCCTCTCGCGAGGCGGCCTCCCAAGGTTGCCTCCCGAGGCACCCTCCCGAAGACACGCAGGACAAGTGTTGTTCGGCTCGGTCGCGCGGTCTCGTGCCCATCACGTGGGTGACGCGCGCGGCAACGAATGGCGGCAGAGGCCGTGCCAGCGGGCGCAGATGAAGAGGGTTTCCCCTTTTGTGCTAAGGGAACAAGGGCAGCAACCCACTTCCCAAAGCAACCCCAAAGGTTTCCCGATCGGCGAAAGTAGACCAAGACGGCGGGTGCACAGGGCAGAGGTCATCACCGAGCCCACCGGCGCGTCATGGATCATGCTTTTGTAGGCGAAGACCGCCTTTAGTCAGGATAGCCTGAGCGCCTGTTCCCTTTCAAAAACCCGCCAAGTGTGGCAACCCTTCCCGCCTAAGTTTTCGAGGGGGAAGAGGACCAAGGCATGTATAAAGGGGCAATGCTGCCATTGTAGAGGAGATCGATTCCTTCCTCTCCTACCTTGTACGCGAGAACACCTTCTTGCTCACTGCAATCCCAAGAAAGCAGGAGTAGGGTTTTACACCGCAAGGTGGCCCGAACCTGGGTAAACTGCTGAGTCCACGGTCCGCTCCCGCTAGCGCGCTATCGCAGTAGCTTCGCCATAGTTAGGCTGTGGTAGGGAGCGAGGAGGTAGGAACAAGCTCACCCTAGTGTTCGAACCTTTGGGTCCCCGGAGCCCGAACTCCGACAGCGCAAGACTCTTCTCTTTTTCTCTACATGTTCAGCATGACTATGTACAATAACTGACATGCATACGAAAAAAATATAGTGAGATTAAGTTAGGAGAGCATGCAGAAATCTAGAGTGATGGTAACAAACAGTGGATAGATCCAAAAATAATGATAGCAATGAAATGATAGCTGAATTTAATAAAAAAGAGAGATGATGGCTGCTTTACTGTTTGTTTCCCACCCAAGATGAACGACATTGTAGATACCCTAGATGAAACAGATAGTAGATCAATATACTATTCATTGCTGCCTCGATATGTGCCCTCAAGCATTTTAAAACTCAAGTTTGAACATTAGTTTGGACCCGACTTGGAGTCTAAGAGATGAACTGGATCATAAACTAGCAGGTAATATTAAGCAATGCATAAAGTAAGCAGAAACAAAACAGTGCGACCTCTCTTGCGTACCCGTGTACTCCTCAGGTTCGTCTGCTGAGTTGATGATGCTGATGCAGTTGTGGTGGCTGCCGGTGGCGGCGAAGGAGATCTAAGGCGCCGAAAGACGGTAAGGAGTCGTGATGTCTGGTATGGTGGACGTTTCTGTCGATGGAGCAACTCAGGTGAGGTGGACGACGGCCCAGCAGGAGCAGGACAAACCACACAAAGTTTTCTTCAAGACCTATCTGTAAATGAAGTAATTCTGTAAGGGCTCCTTTGGCTTGCAGGAAGAGCACAGGAATGCAAAGAAACATGGTTAAATTAAAGTCAAACCACCTGCAAATGTGTATAGTTAGAATGTTATTATGCCACTAATGCACTTGGTCTTCTTTTCATGCATAGGATTTTGATAAGTAGGTCTAGGTGGATGTTAAAATTTGTGTGTTTTTCCTTTGAAACAGATACGAAAGGAAAAAATCCTTGAGTTTTGTTTTGCTCCATTCCTTTCAACCAAATGCATGAATAATTGAATAGTAGAGTACGATAGGAAAATTTCCAATTGCTATGTTTTCCTTCAATTTTTCCTTTGAACCAAAATAGCCCTAAGGGATCGACATGAATGTAGAGTAAAAAGTGATGTGACAAATGTACAATATCTTTGGCGTAGCCGTGTCGACCTCAGCATCATTGGGTCGGTCGCTGAAGATGTTGCGGTGGAGGTGCCTGTCGGAGCTGGGGAAGAAGATCTTAGGCGTCTGTAGACGGCGCCGAGGGTACTGCTCTGTTGTGATGGATGGTTATGTTGTTGGAGCATCTCCGGTGAGCTGTACGACGTCGAGGCTGAAGCAGTACAAGATAGCCATCGTTAATCTGAAGTGGGATTCTAATACTATCTCCAATAGATGATGTAAAATACATTACCAAAAATTGCTAGCTGTAAAATTTACATCACCAAAAGACAACCAACTCCAACAGATGATGTAAAAGCTGTTGACTCTAAACTTAACTGTCGAAACTGAATTTTACTCCCGAAACTGACTCTTACTGTCGAAACTGAATTTTACTGTCGAAGCTGAATGCACTAGTAGCAGACAAGCACTTCGTTGGTAGTTTAGGCCGCTCGAGCACTGGTAGCAGAGAAGCAGTGATCTAAATCAGCAGCCTCTCAACAGGGAACGCACTAGCAGATAGCAGCCGGAGCAGCAGTGCGAACTAAAGGCAGAGCAGCAACTCGTGTAGCTGCAGCAGCCCGTGTACCAGCATCAGCAGCGTGATCGAGAGCAAGAGCAGAGTAGCAGCACAAGCAAGATCAAGAGCAGAGCAGCAACGCGAGCGACAGCCGGAGCAGCAGTAGCAGCTCCGGCTGGTATGGATGCCGCCGCTGAGGGAGCCTCGCAATGGGGGAGATCCGCTGTGGACGATGTCGCCTGCACAGCCGGCGTCGAGTGAGGCGCGCCATGGCAGAACGGGATCGAGCACCGGCGGCGCCGTGAGGTTGTGACATCCCCAAATTACTAAACCCTGGTTATGCTAATCAGTCATGCCAAGTCATCATCATTATGCCCTATGAAAAACAATTAAGAAATATTCCAACTTCAAATTCAAAATTTAAAAGAAAGTCAAAATAATAATTATCCAAACAGCAAAACAAAAGTGTTCATAATATTGCAAAAATTCCCAAAGCTATTATAAAAATAAAACCAACATTATTTGAATTTCCAAAATTTACCCTAGCAACCAAAACAGTGGACCAGCAGCAATTTATTTGACCTTTTCAATTTCTAAAAATATTAAAACCATTCCAAATGACCCCAAACTTTTTGTGCCACCCTAGAATGTTGCTAAGTATTTATGGGACAAGTTTCATATGCAACAAAATTCAATTGGTGCGAAAGAAAAATGCAAAACTGTAACTATTTGAATTACAGAAAAGAAAAAGATTAAAGAGCATTGTGCACTTACCTGGCACTTCGACCCAGCCGGGAACCGCAACCCAGCCCACCAGCGCCCTCTTCTCCTTCCTCCCGCAGGTGTCAGCTGCGTGCGCGCCCGAGCGTGATGGCGCCGCGCGGATGTTGACACGGCGATGCTACAACGCCGGAGAAGCCCTACAAGGCCTCCCCCGACCCCTCTGCTAACCCTAGCTCCCCCTCGTTCCCCTCGCTTTCCCTCTCCCTCTCTGTCTCGTTCGCCCGAGCACGGTTGCCGACGCGCCGCCGTCGATCCCGTGGCCACCAGCCACCCCGCACTGCACGGAGATATCCAGGAGGACCACCGTCGTCGTCCACATCGGCTCCGTCCTTCGGTTCGAGCCGGAGAGCTCCCTGCCGTCGCCATCGAGCCCTTCTCCGCCTTCGGCCGCCGCACGACCTCGCCGTCGATCTGCAGCGCCGTGACCACCCTGGCCTCCCCGAGCTTCCCCTCGACCTCGCTGTGAGCCACTGCACAATTCCCTCTTCATTTCGAGCTCGGTTTCGAGCGCTAGCGAGCTTTTGTCGTCGCCTAGCTTCGGCCGCCCTTTGCCACTATGGTTGCCTTCGCTACCGGCCGTCCCAGCTCGCGTGGGTTGCGCCATTAGACGCGCGCTCGCGCACTCGTTCGAACGAGCCCGGCCACATGCCTTTTGGTCGCCGGAGATGGCCGCTAGGACCTCGCCGCCGTGCCTCTGGTCGTCGCCGGCGCGCGCGAGCGCTTTGAACCGGCCTCTGTGCCGCTGACTAGTGGGCCCCAGTCCATTAGATTAGTTCTAATTACATTTTAGTGCTAAGCATTCGCTGACATGCGGGTCCCGCCGCAAATAACCCTTCAGATTAACCCTAGGCACTGACAAGTGGGACCCGTTTACTGTAGCGATTATATTAGGTCTAAATAGACCCTGTGACACTGACCAGTGGGCCACCCTCTCCTAATTATCCAAAATTTATTTGAATTATTAACTACCGTCAATGACACCTGGGCCCCACCATCACTGTTTACCCATTGACCCGGTCAGTGTTGACTGCTGACTGGGCTTTGACTGGGCCCACTGTCAACCTCTTAAACACATGACTGGGTACACTTTCGGGTAGCTCTAGCATTTTCTCATTTATTCAATTATTGAATTAAATAAATACTAAAAATCCAGAAATTCAATAAAACTTTGAAAAATTATATAAAATAAACCGTAGCTCGGATGAAAATAATTTATATATGAAAAATGATGAGAAAAATAAGACGAATACGAATACGCCATCCACATACCTGTCACATGCCTCTAACACTACAAACATGGAACCTTCCCCTACGGATCAATATATCGATAAGCACCTGGAGCTGGGAAAATATTCACGGATATTTTCCCTCTCCGTCTAAAATAATTAGTGAAGCACTAGAGCACATAATCAACCCGTACTGACCTGACATGCATCTGCGTGCCTTTGTTTGCCCGTTATTTATATGTTTCTCCCTCCTCTTTCTTCTCCGGTAGACCCTACGACTGCTGCTGATGCCCCTGTGATCGACTACGTCGCCGACGACCCTTCTTCCTTTTCAGCAGAGCTTCCAGGCAAGCAAACCCCCTTGATCTTTCCTATATCACCTATTCCTTCTTCCCCGTGCTTGCATTAGAATTTGCTACTATATTTGTTAGCTCCTATTTTGATGCATAGCCTGTTTTTGTAACTGCTGTTGATACCTTACCTGTTATCCTAAATGCTTAGTATAGGTTGGTTAGTGATCCATCAGTGGCCCCGCACGCTTGTCCGTGTTGCCATGCTTAGCTTTCGAATGTTTCGATCAACATGATCGATGTGCAGAGACCGACACAACATCGCACCCCCTAGTTGTACGACTCTTCGGAGCTACTATCGAGTGCCGAGGGTGATACCTCTTACCTCACTTCTGATGATATCCCTGTAGTATAGTTAATCGACAGTGGATTACAGAGGGTGATTCCTTGCTCTCCACTCCCGATGAGGACTCTCTCATGCAACACCTCAAGTGTGAACCCATCGAGGGTGATTCCTCCAAGTTCACCTTGACGGTTACATCGAGTGGGAATCCATCGAGGGTGATTCCTCGGATTCCCCATGATGTTATGGACACACGGGTACTTTGACCTTCACCTCAGACCTTTGTTAAAGTCGGGTCGACCCAAGGGTACCCGCGAGAGATTATTGTGGCAGAACGTCAGGGCAGGTGGAGACCACCTAGGAGAGAGGTGGGCCTGGTCCCTGGTCGTTGGACCGCGGGTTACCAAGTCAGTGCGACAGGGTGCCGGAGGAGAGCCTTGAGCCCTGTTCGTGTCTGCGAGATACTAATAACACGCTTAACTGATTTGGGTATTTGATCTGAGTTGGCCACTGGCCTATACGCACTACCACCACACGGGATAATGGTTTAATGGGGTCCTCGACATCGTACGATTCTCCCGAAAGCTCTATCAGACGTCCAGTTCAGCATTGCGGCACGGCTGACAGCAGATACCCACAGGCACAATGTGGTGAGGCTGGCCCTGTGCGCAACGACACGGAGTGCAAAGGGCGATGGGCCCAAGACCCCTGAGCGCTTAGGATGTAGACCTGCGGGGACCTCTCTGCGGAGCCTAGGTAGGACTACGTCTTGTCGGTTATCCGAGGCCGGGCATTACCCAGCAAGTGTGTCCGACCAGAGGTAACCGAGCATGTTGGGTAACAGTAGTGCACCCCTGCAGGGAAGTTATCTATTCGAATAGCCGTGTCCATGGTAAGAGGACGCTCAGAGAGTATCCCGATCTTCTACAACTAGAACTGGATACTTGAGATGCTTAATAATATGTTGGCTCCGGGATCGCTTCCTCACAGGGAGTCGAGGAAGGATCTCTGGGCATTGCTACTACTTGCTTACTACTATATAATATGCTAATCTGCACTCTTCTAATGCTGCAAGACGCTGCAAGATGCTAGTCTTTGATAGGGTTGGCCTTCCCTTTCTATTCTGGCATTTCTGTAGTCTAGTCCACAGATACAGCCCCTTCATTCGATACCGATGCATACTTAGCATAGAGCTGATGTAAGTCTTGCGAGTACTTTGGATGAGTACCCACGGTTGCTTTGCTACCTTTTTCCCCTCTACCCGAATGTTGCGATCAGATGACGGACCCCCGGAGCCAGCTGACCCCGTCGATGACTACTACTACCCCGACGGAGCCAACTACTACGTGGAGACCGACGACCATGAGTAGTTTAGGAGGCTCCCAGGCAGGAGGCCTGTGCCTTTTCGATCTAGTTGTCATTATTTTGCTCAGCCTTCTTAAGGCAACCTTGTCTAATTATGTCTGTTCTCATATACTGATGCTTTCGCTGACTCTTGTGTACTCGAGCTTATGTATTCGAGCCCTCGAGGCCCCTGGCTTGTAATATAAAGCTTGTATTATTTTATTTTGTGTCTAGAGTTGTGTTGTGATATCTTCTCGTGAGTCCCTAGGCTTGATCGTGCATGTTTGCGCGTAGGATTAGTGCATGGTTGAGTCGGGGGCGTCACAGAGGTCGAGTGAAGGAGAAGATGCGATGAGTGTACAACCTCTTTGGTGGCGCCGAGTAGGCCTCGACTTCATCCGAGGTGTCGGTGAGGATGCTGCGGTTCCGGTGGGGCAGGTTAAGGCGGCGCTGTGGGAATGGAGCAGCTCCTTGGAGGTGGAGGACGGGCCGGCTGAACCGGCGGGACGACGACATCGACGACGGATCCTCATCCGGTGCGGTGGATGAGGGACGTCAAGCAGTTGTGGTGGACGACGTCGTCGGGGCAGAGGCTCTGGCTGGGCGGTGGTGGGGGGCAGACGGAGGAGGGTGGGGTTTCGCGGGTGGTGGAGAGAGGTTTTGGCGGCCTCAGTTTTTGAATAGGGAAAAGAAGAGGATAGGTGGGTTGAACCATGACTTAGGGACGCGCTTGTCCGAAATGTAGGGTAAGTTACAAAAGTACCCCCACCAATTTGAACTAGCGGCTCTTTCCGCCCAGGAGTAGAACGGGGATTTCGCGTGTCGGGATTTCACAGAAGGAGGGAGTTTTCGCGTGCGTTGTAATTTCGGGATAACAAGGCACGGGTTGCGAAGGAGGGAGTTTTCGGAGCACACACAGACGAAGAGATATCTTGAAATTTCGGCATAATAAGGCGCGGGTTGAAATTACGGGAAAAGCCTAATGTGTACGGTACCATATCAATTCGCACTTCCCTCAACCAAAAAAAAATCGCACCACACAAGAGAGGGTCTGTCCCGTTTTACTGTATGAATTACTACAAATGTCATTCAAAACTTTGAATCCATGTTATGTTCAATTAAAATATTTCGCTAGGTGCATAATGCATGTAACCTACTCAAATGAACATTTTAGTGCATTCCAAATGTATATACTACCGCTGCAATATGAACTAAATTGGAATTCATTTCACTATTTGAATAAGAATCTACAATCATGATTGTTGTCAAGTTAAACCATCATCTGTATATTATCTTCACAACACACCACATGATTACTGTCAAGTTAGATATGAACTATGTGTTCTATATGAACTCAAATTCAAATTTTTGAATCCACTTTATACTGATTTCAAATAATAGTACATTTCAATCTCTAGCTTGATCTTCATAATCTAAACCATGTTTCATATGTATAATGTGTTTATCACACAATGTATAGTGCCCCGCCCCCTACGCCTACAAGTACTTAGCTGTGAGCTGCAAAAGCCACACATTATCACAAATTCAAATAAATGTGAGTTTGTTCAATAAATATAATATATATATTGTCGTGGGTACGACCATCTATGGGGCCATGCAGCCCCTTTGTGGTTCGGCAGGGGAGATCGACGTGCACAAAGAGCAGAATCAGTGGAAGGCGTAAGGGATTTACCCAAGTTCAGGCCGCTGAGAAGCGTAAAACCCTACTCCTGCTTTTGGTGTATTGGTTGTATGAGAGCACAAATACAAGGAGCACTTCTCCCGGCAAGGTGCGGAGAGAGCTGCTACGCGAGACGTGCTGGTGTTTGAAAAAGGGTCCGAAATCCCCCCCTAACTGTTGCCCTGGCCCTCGTTTTATAGCTCAAAGGGGTTACCATAGTGGCAAAACAGTAATTACATAGTGATTAGATAGCAAACAGTACTATCATACCTAACTCTGCCAGTTTAGGACAAAGGCATTAAATGCACCGTTAGGTGTCATGTGGAGAGGCAGCCCCGGCAAGGTTCCTGCACCACTCGTGACACGCCTCCTGGACGGGTGTCATTAAAGGTAAATCTTCTCCCTGTGTGCTGACACGTGCCCGACAAACCTCACCAACCAGCCTGTGCGGTCGACACCTCACTGATCAGTGACTAGTTGTCCGGTGAGGTGGAGCGCTGGCGTGCTGGCGAAGCCTGCCGGTACGGAGCTTGCCGGGTCTTCACCTTGCCGGTTTAGTCTTGCCGGCAAGAAATGTCTTCATCTTCACTACTAGTTGAGTGTTTGTTGACGCTTTGTCTTGAACTTCTCCCCAGTAGCTTCTGTGATTGGGCCTTGAATCTTGGTCTTGGTGGTTCCCGGCAAGCCTTGGCTGGCAAGGAGGCTGCCACCGTCTGTGCATAAGTCAGGGTATAAAATACCCATGTTTTATACACCGACAGGAGCCCCCGGGCCTGGGCCATGCGCGCGTCCGAAGCGTCGTTGGGCTAGGCCCAAACAATGCACAGACACGCAGCGGGAAAACTGCCGCTCTATTTTTTCGTCATGATGGTTATCTCCTCTTGAGATCTTCTTTGCTTCTTCATTAATCTGGCCTTGAGTATGCTCTTGGTCATTTTCCAGCAACCCTTGCCATTGAACGGACTTGAATAGGTGCATGGCAACGCGTAGCAAGGAATAACTGCCATTCATGCCATGATTCCTCCTTCTGCGCCCCACCCCCCCCCATTACGCGCGTTTGCATGCATGCAAGGCAGCGGATTGGTGGAGAAGGGTGGCCGTTGGAGTGATGCGCCAGGCCAGGAACGCAGGGCGTGGGATTGGCGAACGTGGGCAGTTGCTGGAGTAATGCACCCGTCCAAAAGCGCCGGGCGCGGGATTGGCGAACGTGGGCGGCTGCCCGAAGATGGTGAAGAGCCACCTCCCCGCACCCCCCTATAAAGAGGGAGCCGCGGGGTGTGATGCTCATCCATCTCCTTCTGCCTCAATCTTCAGCAACCGTCGCTTCCTTCTCTTTTCTTCTTCCTCCGCATCAGACAACGGCATGACGAGGGGAAGAGGACGCGGTCGTGCCTCCGCCACCGCGGCAAGAGCTTCTCCTCGGCTGCACGCCCACGCCTCGGCCGCGGCTGCAGAGGCTGGCTCCAGTGCTCAAGGGAGGGCCGCGGCTTGTGGTTGTGGAAGACGCGGTGCTCGTGGTCGAGGCAGCCATGGCGGAGCGCTCGCCGCTTCAACTTCGGCTCTTCCTCCCCCGGCGGAGGGCCATACGGAGGACACGGCGCAGGAGTTCGTCGTGGAACTACGCGAGCGGCCGCAGAGCTGGTTGTGGCTTCCCTGTCCTTTTGCCAGGGAGATGGAAGGCCGCCACCTGCGCGGCTTGTGGCTGCGCGTGGACGGTTGCTGCAACGGCCCAGTCTGGGTGACCGCTGAGACCTCCAACAATGGCCTCATGTATCTCACGCGCGGGTGGAAGTCCTTCGTTTGTGCCCGTTGCCTAGGGCAAGGGCACCTTCTTCTCTTCAGGTTGGATGGGCCGGATACGCTTGTCGTGAAGTTCTTCGGGGCTTTGGGCGCTCGTCTGGAGTGCTGCGCAGAAAGTTCAAGCGACAGCGACACCGCTTCCTCCAGCGATGCTGAGGATGACGATAATGACGGCGATGATGACGGTGTTCCCGGCGTGAAGATCGAGGACGACGACGAAGAGTCTGGCTGATCGCCGGTAGCACCATCATCTGGCCTTCTGGGAACAAGCCGGGCTTCCCCTAGGCGCCCCTTTTGCCCTCCTTGCACTCGATGTAAACCCTGGGGAAGGGCCAGCAAAATGTAATCGAGTACTTTTTTAACGAATATCTTGTGTTTGCCGGGTTTAAGTGAACGTGTGCCGTTTCCCTTGTTTTATTTTGCCTCTGTATGATTGCGTTCCCTACACTTGTTCGGAAACTTGCCGGTGCGCACACTTGCCGCGAGCGCTTCGAAGGCACCTTGTCGGGCTAGAACGCAGCCGCTAAGCTTGCCGAGCGGACTCGAGGCTATCTAGGGCACGGACTGATCACGACGAGGTTCCTTCGCATGCAGGTTTCTCATACAAAGCACAGAATCGTTCAAGGGAAATTGCGAATGTAACAAGGAATTTTTTTGAAGTTTTTCAACTTAGCTTTTCCTCGCACTGCTTTCCTCGTCGTATGAAATGATCACTTGAACGCCGTTAGAATGGTACCCCCTCGTCACCCCCCTGGGAAACTTGCACGCGAGGGATTCTTCTGTCCTTTTAAAAAAGAAAGAAGAGAAAAGAGTGGTTTGGGAACCTTGACGGTTCATCAGCCATTCCATACAAACTAAAGTGTAAATCACAGCATCATATGTATCCATATATAAATGAATATGCATGAAGAGTTGCGAAACACTTAGCTTTATTATGCACAGGATCTGCGCCTGGCTTTGTACAAAGGGTTACAAGTCTTGCTGACAAAGCTTGTACAAAAAAGGGGTTGCCGGGAGGCCCGGCAATCGCGCCTCATGGGTAGAACTTGCGAAGATGCTCAATATTCCATGAGTTTTGCACTGGGGTGCCATCTTCAGTCTCCAGACGGACTGCGCCAGGTCTGGTGACTCGTACTACCCGATAAGGACCTTCCCACTTCAACGTCAACTTGATTGTTCTCTTGGCGGACTGAACGCACCGAAGAACAAGGTTGCCTTCCTCAAGGCTTCGGGTGTGCACTTTGCAGCTATGATAGCGGCGCAAGGCTTGCTGGTAGTGTGCAGCTTGCACAGCCGCCCGAAGACGATCTTCCTCAAGGAGCATCGCGTCGTCTTGCCGTAGCTGCTCTTGCTCAACTTCATCGTAAGCGAGCACTTGAGGTGACCCATATATGAGTTCCGTCGGGAGCACCGCTTCTGCACCATAGATTAGGGAGAAGGGTGTTTGGCCGGTAGCTCGATTTGGTGTCGTCCTGAGTGACCAAAGAACCGCCGGCAGCTCATCAATCCAGTGCCTTCCATATTTGCGCAGCCTGTCAAAGGTTCTTGTCTTGAGGCCACGCAACACTTCAGCATTCATCCTTTCCGCTTGGCCATTGCTTCTCGGGTGAGCGACAGATGCAAAACAGATTTTGCTGCCAAGGTCTTCGATATATTGCATGCAGGTGCGGCTCATGAATTGTGTGCCGTTGTCTGTGATGATTCTGTTAGGAACCCCGAAACGGCAAACTAATCCTTTGAAGAACTTGACGACTGATTGCGCTGTCACCTTCCTCACTGGCTCCACTTCAAGCCAGTTTGTGAACTTGTCGATGGCAACGTACAAGAACTCAAAGCCCCCGGCAGCACGGGGGAAGGGGCCCAAAATATCGAGCCCCTAGAGCGAAAAAGGGCTAGGAGAGAGGGATTGTTTGGAGAGCTTGAGCTGGCTGATGTATGTTCTTCGAATGGAACTGGCATGCTTCACACTTTGTTACTAGCTCAGTTGCATCCTGGAGGGAGGTGGGCCAATAGAAGCCTTGCCGGAAAGCTTTACCGGCAAGTGCCCTTGATCCTATGTGAGAGCCACATATGCCTCCGTGTATTTCCGCCAACAGCTTCAGTCCGTCTTCCCGGCAAATACACTTCAATTTCACACCGTTTGGTCGCTTTCTGTATAGGATACTATCCACAAACTGATACATACTTGACTGACGGGCTACTTTCTCAGCTTCTTGTTCATCGGGAAGTTCTCCTGTTTGAAGGAAATGAACTATCCGCTGTGCCCATGCCAGAGCCCGCGGCTCGACAACAAGGGCTAAAGGCATCTCTTCGATTGTGGGAGCGCTTGCTTCTGTGGCAAGAACCTAAGGCTCTACGCTGAGCTGCTGCTCACTGACAACCGTGTCGTTGTTCCCGGCAACATCCTTGCCAGTGGCTTCTGGGAGCTCTGCCGTAAAGTACTTGTCGGTATTCAACTTCCTTCTCTTACTGGCCTAGGTTGATGGAGTGACTGTCGGTTGATTCAAATGGAACACAAAAGTTCCTGGCTCCACAGGTAGCTTTTGGGCGGCACATTTTGACAGGTGATCACAAATGTTGTTTTCAGCACGAGGGATGTGCTCTGTTTGCAACCCGTCAAAGTGTTCTTCCAATTTTCTCACTTCCTCCACGTACGCTTCCATCAACGGGCTCTGGTAATCTTTGTTCACTTGCTTAACAACAAGCTGCGAGTCACCGCGGACGATCAATTTTTTGATTCCAAGGTCCACTGCGATCCTAAGACCGGCAAGGAGTCCTTCGTACTCAGCAGTGTTGTTTGTAGCTTGCTCCCTGGGAAAGTGCATTTGAACCACATACCTGAGGTGCTCCCCGGTGGGTGCGACAAGCAGCACTCCGGCACCGGCGCCTTGCAGTGAGAAGGCACCGTCAAAGTACATGATCCATTCTTTGGCTGTCACTTTGCCGGGGACAGCTGTTTCTTGAACTTCTTCGTCTTGCGTGGGCGTCCATTCTGCAATGAACTCCGCCAAGGCTCTACTCTAGATGGTTGAAGTGCTTTCAAACTTAAGTGCAAAGCTTGACAATTCCAACGCCCACTCCACTATCCTGCCAGTTGCTTCCGGATTTCTCAGGATGCATTGCAACGGAAAGCGAGTGACGACGGTGATCTCGTGTGCTTGGAAGTAGTGACGCAGCTTTCTCGAGGCCATAAGAAGGCCGAAATGCAATTTCTGCACCCCCGAGTATCTTGACCTAGCCCCCTGCAGAAGGGAACTGACGAAATACACGGGTCGCTGCACCACCTTCTTCTTCGGCACTGTTTGTTGATTATCTTCATTTGCTCGCGATGTTTCTGGCTTGTTGGCGTCAGACTTTGCCAGAGAAGATTCCGGTTTGTCGCTAGATGAGCTTGCCGCGGTTACTTCCTCGTCATCGACTTCCCTCTGCACGACTAATGCAGCACTAGCCACTTGATTCGTTGCCAGTACATATAGCAGCAACGGCTCTTGCGGTCTAGGCGCAACTAGTGTTGGCGCGGATGAGAGGTATCTTTTCAAGTCCTGCAGCGTGGCCTCTGCTTCCGGAGTCCATTTCATCGGACCTGCCTTTTTCAAAATCTTGAAAAACGGCAGGGCGCGCTCAGCAGATCTTGAAATGAACCTACTTAAGGCAGCAACACAGTCGGCAAGACGCCGCACATCTTTGACGCTTTTTGGTGCTTGAATCTGCTCGATTGCTTTGATCTTGTCGGGATTCGGTTCAATTCCTCCTTGAGATACAAAGAACCCAAGAAGCTTGCCAGATGGAACGCCAAACACACACTTCTTGGGGTTGAGCTTTAGATTGATTTTGCGCAAGTTTGCAAATGTCTCTTCTAAATCTTGAATGAGGGTAGATTTGTCCTTGGTCTTGACCACTATATCATTCATGTATGCTTCCACATTCCGGTGCAGCTGGGGCTCAAAACCAATCTGGACTGCCCTTGCAAACGTTGAACCAGCACTCCTTAATCCGAAAGGCATACGCACAAAGTATTATGTGCCACATGGAGTAATGAATGCGGTTTTCTCCTCATCTTCCTTGGCCATGAATATTTGATGGTACCTAGAATATGCGTCAAAGAAGGAGAGTAAGTCATAGCCGGAAGTAGAGTCCACAATTTGATTGATGCGCGGCAAGGGAAAAGGATCCTTTGGACAAGCTTTGTTAATATCAGTGTAGTCAATACAAAGTCTCCACTTTCCATTTGCTTTGCGCACCACCACTGGATTCGCCAACCAAGTGGGATGTTGTACACCTCTGACCAAGCCTACTACTTCAAGTTTCTTGATTTCTTCGGCAATGAACTGTTGCCGCTCCAAAGCTTGCTTCCAGACTTTTTGCTTGACGGGCCGAGCGTGGGGACAAACGGCAAGGTGGTGCTCAATTACCTCCCTAGGAACACCGGGGATGTCAGATGGTCGCCATGCGAACACATCGACATTCGCCCGCAGGAAGGCAATGAGCGCGCTTTCCTATTTGCTGTCAAGGGTGGCACTGATGGTGAAGGTATCGTCAGCGCCATCCTCCCTCGCCGGCACCTTCTTGGTTGCCGGTGCAGTGGCTCTGGGCTTCTTACCGGCAGAGCACTCCGACAAGTCTTCAATAGGTGCGCAACACTCCGACGAGGTGCGCTTCCCGGAATCCTTGCTAGAGGTCTTGCCGGACTTCTTGTTTTATTTCTTCTTGGCAGGAGCGGGCGCCTTGGCGGCCTCTGCTACAACCGCATCTCTGTGCATCTTATCGACACAAATGACTGCATCTTTCTTGTCGGAGTTGATGGAAATGACACCCATCGGCCCCTGGCATCTTCAATGTGTTGTAGGCATAGTGAGATGCTGCCATGAATTTTGCCAAGGCTGGGCAGCCAAGAATTCCATTATATGGCAGGGGGATCTTGACAACGTCAAACACAATCTTCTATGTCCTGTAGTTCAACTCCCCGCCAAACGTCACCGGCAATGTAATCTTTCCCTTGGGCTGGCTTCTTCCCGGGTTTACTCCTTGAAACGTGCCTGTCTTCTCGAGCTCTTCGTCGCGAATCTGCAGCCTCTTGATTACTTCTGTAGAAATCAAGTTTAGGCCGGCCCCACCGTCAACTAACATTTTCGTGACCTGGAGGTTGCGAATTGTTGGCGAGACCAACAACGGCAAACACCCGACCGTAGTTGTGCGATCAGAGTGGTCCTCGGCATCGAAAATGATAGGCGTGTGTGACCACTTGAGTGGCTTTTGAGAGCCCATTGCCGGTTCTGCCGCATTAACCTCACGAGCCCATTGCTTAAGTTGGCGGTGAGAGGAGTGCAAAGATGCCCCTCCGTCAACGCACATGGCATCGGTTGCCTTTTGGAATTCTTGTTCACTGGACTCTCCGTCGTCCTCTTCTTCCTCACTTCCATCATCTTCCTCTTTCTTTTCGCGGCCTCTAGCAGGTTTTTCTTTCTGCTGCTTGGCCTTGCCACGATGGCCTCCTCGACCACCACGGCCCTTTTTGCCGGATCCACCGTCACCATCTTGACCCTTCTCTTTGTCGCGCTTTTCATATTCAGCTTTCTGTTTCTCAACAAGGTGCTCGACTTGTCGGCACTCTTGGAGATCATGGCCCTTGGTGCGATGAATCTTGCAGTATGGCCCATCAGATTTGCCGGCCTTCTCGTTCGCCGCCACCTCCTGGCAAGCGGCGCACACAGCTGCCTCCTTGCTGGAGTTCTCGGTCTTGGCTTTCTTGGCGGACTCAGAGTTGCCGAAGCCCTCGAGAGCCATAACAGTCTTTCCTTTGCGCTTCTTGTTGCGCTTTCGGCCCTTCTTCCTCGGGGTGGCAGCGTCGTCATCCTCAGAATCCACCTCGGCACCAACGTCTTCCCCGGGAAGCCTTCTACCTTCCTCAGAGGGCGCGCATTTATCCGCCAACGTATAGAGCTCGTTGACGGTTTTGGGTAGCTTGACGTTCATCTTCTCCCGCATCCTCCGATTGTGCACATTCGTATGGAAGGCGGTAATGACGGATGCGGGGTGCACATCTGGAATGTTAAAGTGCACGCGGCTAAATCTCTGGATGTACTTGCGCAAAGTTTCTCCATCTCTTTGCGGAATCACTTGCAGGTCGCTAGGCTGTCCAGGGGCCTTGTGGCCTCCGGTAAAGGCTCCAACAAACTCTTTACAGAGATCTGCCCACGATGAAATGGAGTTCTCCGGCAAGTTCATTAGCCAAGACCTCATGTTGGGCATCAGCACCAACGGGAAGTAGTTGGCGAGGATTTTCTCATCTCTTCCTCCAGCAGCTTGCACGGCAATCGTGTAGATGCCCAGAAATTCTGCCGGGTTCAGCTTGCCGTCGTACTTTTCTGGTACTTCTGGCTTGAAGGCCCGGACGGATGGCCATCGGACTTGCCGCAACTCTCGGGTGAAGGCAGGACACCCAACCTCGTAAGGTAGATATCCGCCAACCCCTGGCGTAGGCTCATCTACGATGGGGCCGTTGCGCGCGTCAGACTGATGGCGCGCCTCCCGGCGCCATTCAATGGTGGTGCGGGCGTCTTCTACCCATCTATCTCGCAGCACTTGCCACTGGTCTTGCCGCGCTCGCGGATCCGAAGAGGCCATCGACATCTCGTCGGGCTCAGAAGATTGTCGAGCTTGCCGCGGCTATTGGCGTTGCTGCTGTTGAGATTGTTGCCGCTGAGGTGATTGCACCGTTATCGCAGCGCCGTCAACGTGGCCACTAGTTGGAGCTACTGGTGCCATTTGCGGACGCTGTGAGGGATCCGCTTTCTATGATTTGCTGGCCTCGGCAAACCCAATCAAGCTTTGGATGGTTGCTCTCCACTCGTCCATCTTCTCTACCGCTGGAGGGAAATTTAGCAGCATCTGGGCCCGCGCCATTGCTTCCGCTGTTGTGGCTGGCATGGTTGGAAGCGAAGAGCGCGACGTCGCTCTACTCCTCGCAGAGCCAGTAGGAGCGCCATCGTGGTGTTGCTACCGCGGCACATGATCAGCAGCTGGTCGCCGTGGAGGAGGCGGTGCCTGAGGACCTGGGATTTGATCCACAAGAGTCTTGCCGTGAGGTCGCCGCTGCCCGGAGTCGTTGGCGCCGCTCAGAGCTGCACCGCGCCCGTTGTGCGTGGGGCGCAGCGTCTATCCTAAAGCGGCATCCTTGGACATTGCCGCAGCAGGATCTTGGCTCGCGCCGGTCCGGGCATTGCTGCTCCGGTGGCTGCGTTCGTCGGCACGGCGAGGAGGAGGAGGAGGAGGTCGTCTGTCTGCTCCGCCTGCGTCGTCTCGGCTTTGTTCGCCAGAGGGTCGAGGAAGTCAACCGCCTCCAGCGCGCTCGTCTCCTGTACCGACCACGGCGGACACAACGACCACACCGCCTGCGCTAGTCGTGCCAACTGCGGTACCCGCACCGCCCGCATTGGCCGTGCTGCCTGCGGATGCGTGTGAAGGGGCTGTCATCATGATGCCCTTCTTCTTCGGGGCCATCGACGAGGAGGAGGACGATGATGAAGTTGATGAAGATGATGCGCAATCCACTGATTCAGATTCGCACAAGCGATGCCCCCTACCTGGCACGCCAAAGATATCGTGGGTACGACCATCTATGGGGCCATGCAACCCCTTTGTGGTTCGGCAAGGGAGATCGACGTGCACAAAGAGCAGAATTAGTGGAAGGCGCAAGGGATTTACCCAGGTTCGGGCCGCTGAGAAGCGTGAAACCCTACTCCTGCTTTTGGTGTATTGGTTGTATGAGAGCACAAATACAAGGAGCGCTTCTCCCGGCAAGGTGCGGAGAGAGCTGCTATGCGAGACGTGCTGGTGTTTGAAAAAGGGTCCGAAATCCTCCCTAACTGTTGCCCTGGCCCTCCTTTTATAGCTCAAAGGGGTTACCACAGTGGCAAAACAGTAATTACATAGCGATTAGATAGCAAACAGTGCTATCATACCTAACTCTGCCAGTTTAGGACAAAGGCATTAAATGCACCGTTAGGTATCATGTGGAGAGGCAGCCCCGGCAAGGTTCCTACACCGCTCGCCCAGCTACCTCGTATTATCCTGAGACGCCTCCTGGATGGGTGTCATTAAAGGTAAATCTTCTCCCTGCGTGCTGACACGTGCCCGACAAACCTCACCAACCAGCCTGCGCGGTCGACACCTCACTGATCAGTGACTAGCTGTCCGGTGAGGTGGAGCGCTGGAGTGCTGGCGAAGCCTGCCAGTATGGAGCTTGTCGGGTCTTCACCTTGCCGGTTTAGTCTTGCCAGCAAGAAATGTCATCATCTTCACTACTAGTTGAGTGTTTGTTGACGCTTTGTCTTGAGCTTCTCCCCAGTAGCTTCTGTGATTGGGCCTTGAATCTTGGTCTTGGTGGTTCCTGGCAAGCCTTGGCTGGCAAGGAGGCTGCCGCCGTCTGTGCATAAGTCAGGGTATAAAATCCCCATGTTTTATACACCGACATATATGTATATATATGTATATATATATATGTATATATATATATATATATGTATATATATATGTATATATGTATATATGTATATGTATACATATACATATATATATATATAAATATATATATATATATATATATATATATATATATATATATATATACAGCCCGTATTCTGCCCACATCCGAACTGCACGCTCAACACTAGAGCACTGCACTTTCTGAAGCAAAGGTACTGCAATACAAACACTAGTGAACTTCTCGTCGAAAAAAACTGCACGTGGTCTTTTTTCGGTACTGTTTTCGATCTAGTTTTTAAACCGTTTGTCGGAACGAGGTGTGTAATATACCATTGGAAAGCTATGGATTAGACGCAACTTCGCCATATAGATTTTTTTTTGAGATTCGTCACGGTTTAAGAGCAGTTTCGAAAATGGTGCGGCGCACGACGAGTGGCAGCGAGCGTATTTTCGCGATTTCTTCTAAACCGCTCGTCGGAATTAAGCAAATGATACTCCGTTGGAAACATATCGTCGAGGCGCAACTTTTTCATATATATTACATTTTCTAATTCGTTACGGTTTAATAGCAGTTTCAAATTTACTAAATCGCGGAATTCCGTTTTTTCAAATTTTGTGCAATTTTCGGTACTGTTTTCGCTCCAGTTTTTTGACCGTTTGTCGAAACGAGGCGTGTGATACGCCGTTGGAAAGCTACGGACGAGGCGCAACTTTCATATGTAGAAATGTTTTTGAGATTCCTTACGGTTTTAAATTAATTTTGAAAATGGTGCGGCGGACGACGGGTGGCAGCGGCCGTTTTTCGGCGAATTTTTACAAACTGCTTGTCGGAATGATTCAAATGATACGCCGTTGGAAAGATATCGACGAGACGCAACTTTTTCATGTAGAACACCCTCGCTAATTCCTTACGGTTTAAGTGCAATTTTGAAATTACCGAAATGCGGACACTCTGTTTTTCGCGACACCAAATCATCGTGTGTACTGCATTAGACAGAAGAACGCACTGCTTCAGACCGAAAACCGCACTGCATCAGACAGTCAAGTGAACTTCATGATTTCTTTTGTCGGACGTAAACTTTCTCACACGAGTTTTTGTTGTCTTTTTTTCAACATTTTTTTATGAACAAGAGTGGACCGCAGAGACGAGGGCAAATGAACTGCGACATATATCGAAGTGAACCGCATTACTATCTTGTTGTTTCGTTAAATTTTTCGCACTTTCATGTTGGGCGCAAGTGAACAGTATCACTCTCAAAAGTGAACCACATCCGAGGACCAAATGCACTGCAGGTGTTGCATTGATATAGCGAACCACGGAGGAGTTTTATAGTGAACCGCGTGAGAGAACAAAGTGAGCTTCAAAACATATATATCCATTCATTATTTTTACACAGCCACACACATACATACACACAAAATCAACACTGTCACCAGCCGAACAACAATTGAGGACTAGCAGAGCTGCACTAGATCACACCCCAGCGGCGTACTGCACCTGCAAAGTAGACCATGCCACTGAATTGCAATCGCCAGTTTTTGCGTTTTGATGATATCCTCTCCTGCATAAACAACAAAACCACAGCCCTAAAACTGCGCGCAGACGAACTTCTCACTAAACGAACTACATCGGCACCGCCACCGGACTGAACCAACGAGTGCCCGCACCGCAGGGCATATGCCAAAAACTGCACGAACTTCATCGGTGGGCTGGCCAGGACACCTCCAAGGCTGGCACTGGACAGAGGAGCAGAGGCCCTCCGGCTGTCTAAGGTGAGGTATAGCAGGGCCTCTGCCTGGTTCTACGGCCGACGCGGTTTCATGGCTGCATGCCTGCTCGCTCCGAGCTGCAAGCCGCGCACACCGCACTACACCACTCACGAAACCAAACTGCATCAAGAGCCTCGGCCTCCTGTGGTCGCCACGCAGGGGAGCATTACCGCCACCGCACAGGGTGGCTGCTCGACAGGATCTGGCCGCCATTCAGGGGACTGCAAATGGGCCACGAGCAACCCCCTCCCTGCGCTGCAACGCCCGCGCAACCGCACCATGGGCCCGGCGCGAGCGAACTGCGCGCTGAGGTGGTAGGCGGCGGCGTCCTCCCAGTGGAGTAGTCAAGCAGGCTAAAGTACGGGGCCCCGGCGTGGCGCTGTCGGCAGTGCTTCTGGGACAGAGGAGGGGAGGTGGAAGAGGAGTGGGTGCAGAGGAGGGGAAGGCAGCTACAGCTGCCGGAGGAGGAGGACAGAGGAGAGGGGTGACCTCGTCGCCGGCCAGAAGGAGGCGGCGGACGGCCCGACCGTGCTTCCAGGAGGCCGTCGGGGCGCGAGGTTGGATGGTCGGGGACCATAGAGGAAAGGATCTCGCCGGATCTGGCTCGCCTCCATAGCCTGGGTGGACGGGAGGCCGCCATGTCCGAGCAGAGAAGCTCGATCTCGTGAGATCCGACGCTGTCCGTGGGATCCTGGGGAAGGGGAGGCGTGTAGGCCGTGTGGAGAGGAGGCGCGGCCGTGGCTAGCTAGTGGCGCGGGTCTCTGGGGTGGGGCGGGGCCCTGGCGGCGGCAGCGGCGGCTTCAGGGTAAGGCGGAGGTGGATGCGGTGGCTCGGCGGATCGGGGCGGCGCTGGGTGGTCGGCGCGGCGGCGTGCAGAGGAAGGCAGGGCGATGCGGGGCTCTGGCAACCACAGGAGGAAGAAGGTGGGACAGGAGGTGGGTTGTGTGTGGGCGTGGGGTTGACTCGGGGGAAGAAGGTGGGTTAAGTGGGGCGGGGCAGTTTTCCGGGGGTCCGTGGGTGTTGGCAGAATAAGGGAGGTGTTGGTAAAATAAGGTCTTAAGGAGGTTGGTAGAATAGTATATATATATATATATAGTAGCAATATTCTAATCCCAGGATTAGAATAGTTATTCTGATCCAACGCTCCCTATAAGGCGTGCGGATGTCCTCCCGAACTCCCGAACCTGTGGAGAAAAGAAAAGGCCACGCCCAGGCCCACTCGTCCACCACCTCCTCCCCGATCCCCACCCCTGACCTCCCTCGACCCTCTCTGGATCGCGCCGCCACCACCAACCCTTCCTGGATCTTGCCGCCGCCTCCGCGTGCCTCCTCCCCCACGGCCGGCATTCCTCCTCCCCAACGGCCACCGTCCTCCGCCCCAACCACCTCCCCGCCACCAGGTGCGCCGCCGCCAGGCTCCTGCGTCAGGCCCGGGATCTGGCAGCCACCATGCGGCGCCGCGACCACCTGCCTCCCTCGGCCTCCCAGGTTCCCCGCGCCGCCACTTGCGCCCCGTGTCCAGTGGCCACTGCTCGGCGTCGCCCCCTTCTGCAGCGCGCGCGAGCGCTTCTCCAAATCCACGGCGGAGTCGTGGCGTGCACTGCTCCCTCCCCTCAGCCACCCAGTCGCCCCGCCCTTGCCGTCAGCGGAGGCCACTGCCTCAATTTCTCCGGCAAAACACCCTGAGGCCTACAGCTCTCCTCTGCAGCCATCACTGGTTGCTGCCATCACCGGGGTGATTGAACTGCAGTGCACGAGATAGTAGAACCGCCGACGAGGCTCGTCAAATCCTCCCCAGCGACCTCTACCCACACCTGCTACTGCCACCAAATCTGCACCGCGCTGCCACCTCACGTCGGCGTCCCGCCGCCATGTCTCCACCATCCATCACATCCGATGAGAAGGGCTGCTCCCGGTCAGCCGCAGGGGCCGTGCTTGACCTCCAAGCCGCCGTCCTAGTGGAACGCTGCCACCGCCGTCGTAGGGCCTCCTGGATGGAGCTCGCGTACCTCCCCATCCGCCTTCTCCAACTGCAGCTCAGACGTCGCTGTGTCCAAGCCGTTCAGCGCCGCCACATCTGGCCGTTCAACTCTGTTGTATTGCTTGCTACTATGGTGCTAACTGGCTTTGTTTTTTATCTGTAGTATGTGCAACAGATGATGATGAGGCTCCATTAGGTTGAGAGTAGAGCAGTCAGCACTTGGCCAAATCGTACATTCTAACTTTATCTTTTTGATTTGACCAGGAGATGCAACAACAATACAAAGGAACTTCTAGGTTGATTGATTTTGTCATTCTACAATTTGGAACTCTGCAGCGAAATCCCCATTGGTGGGGATGCTAACTAGGCCGATGCACCGTTGGGCCGGAAAAGAACTGGTGATGGTATTTAGACCTGCACACAGAGTTCTAACTTGTTGCAAAAAGTTCACAGAAAGAATCAACTTTCTAGCATGATGTTTCAGTACACATTCTATAGAGTTATTCCCCAATTGTATTCTCCTAAGCTTTTGTTTTGGAAAACCGGTGTGCATGTGAACATGAGAAAAAAGTCTGTACAGAGAAGTTCATGTATTACTTCCAGGAAGGTTCGTGTATTACTAAGTGTGTGCACATATAATTTCTCTCTCCACATATGTGTGTATGACTGTTATGTCTATTTGTGTGTGTTCTTCCAGATCTACTTTAGCATTGACCAAATGACCAAGGTTTCACCGTTTCGATGCTTACTACATACTACTGAGATGTTTTTCATTACTAAAAGGAAATAAAACCTAAAAAGAAGATTTTCTCGTTAAAAAAACCTGGATATTTTCTGTTACGAAAAGAAATAAATCCAAGAAGTCCAACTTAAAAAAAGGAGCAATTCGATGATAATAGAAAACTCAGATTTTCCTCGCTATTAAAGAATGGAAACAAGAAGTTCAAGATAAAATTACGCAGTAGTTCAATGTATAAAAATTGAAAAATCCAAATCTGCTGACGGGAAGATCATAAGAAGTTCGAAAAAAATAACAGAGCAGTTCAAAAATAAAAGAGCACTTAGAAGCGGATATTACGCGTCAAGAAGTTCAAATTTAAATAACAGAGCGGTTCGATGTTTATTACTATATTAGGATTTTCCCCATTACTAAAGAATAACCCATGAAGGCAAAATTAAAAACAATAGAGCAGCTCAAAATTTATAGACAAAAATGGATTTCCCCGCTTCTACAAAAAACATAGATGTTCAAATTTAAATAATTGAGCGGTTTGATATTTATAACATAACTAGTACTTTTTCTGTTACTAATGAATAACACCAAGAAGTCCTAATTAAAAACATGAAGTTGTTTGATGTTTATAAAAAACTCAAATTTTCCCCGATACTAAAGATTAAACCAAGAAGTTCAATTTAAAAAAAAAGGAGTAGTTCAATGTATATAAAAACTCGGTTTTTTCTCGTTACTGGAGAATAAAACCAAGAAGTTCAATTTTAAAAAGTGGAGTAGCTTTATAGTTTATTAAAAACTCAGATTTTCTGGTTACTAAAGAATAAAACCAAGAAGTTCAATTTAAAAAAGCGGACCAGTTTGATATTTATTTAAAAACTCAGTTTTTTTGGTTACTAAAGAGTAAAACCAATAAGTTCAATTCGAAATAACGAAGAAGTTCGATGTTTCTAACAACACTCCAATTTTCATATTTCTAAAAATGCACAAAGAAGTCAAATAAAAAAGTTAGAGCAGTTCGATGTCTATAAAAAACTCAGATTTTTTCCATTACTAAAGGGAAACAGAGAGAAGTTCAAATTGAAAACTGCCAGAAGTTCACGTTCTGCATGGTGTGCATTTCACATGAGCAAACAAGAATAAAAAGGCAAAGTCTAAGAATTTTATTGCTAGAAGTTCAGGTGCTCCACCCGGGAAAGTTCAAAAATTCTTGTGAGAGAGGTTCACCATATATTCAACAACTTTCCAAACGGTATATCGTATGCTCTATTCCAAAGGGTATATCGTATGCTCTATTCCAAAAAACGGTAAAAACAAATTGGTGTATGTTGTTCGAGACAAAAGTTTAACCATATTAGAAAAAGTTGTGTCTTTTCAACAAGTTTCTAATGGTTTATCATTTGTGGAACTCCGAGGAACGGGTGAGGAACTAAGAACAAAAATACGAGACCAAAGTTCAACGTGAAAACAGCGAGCAGTTCAACTACTATACGGAATGCGTTTCAGAAGAGAATAAAAAGAACAAAACTAAAAGCCTAAAAGTGTTGTTGCAAGAAGTTCACGTGCTTCTCCCTACATGGTTCAAAATTTCTAGTGAGAGAAGTCCGTCATTCATTTACATGATAAAAAAAGGCAAAAAACAACGTTGTTTTTGCCATTTTTAAAACTGCTCGCAAACGGCAACGAATTTTTGACAACTATCTACATGAAAAAGTTGCTCCTATTCATAAGCTTTCCAACGATATATTATATGGTTCATTCCGATGAACGGTTTAAAAGTTTCATGTATAACGTTAAAAACAAGTTTTTGTGTATTCAAAAAAAATATCTTGAACCGTCGCGAATATGAAAAAATGATCAACACATGGAAGTTGCGCGTTTTCAACAGCTTTATATCGATATATCATTCGCTCAATTCCGACAAGTGGTTGGGAAGTTATGGGGAAAAAACAGCACGTGAAAAACATAGTGAAGTTCAAGCTGAGATGTACGAGAAGTCCAACTTCTTCACAGAGTGCAGTTACGAAGAATCTGTATCGCGATGAAGGCAGAACGCATGATCTCGCCGTTTTCAAATTTACATAAAAACGGCTCGGAATTAGAGAAAACTTTCTATATGAAAAAGTTTCGCATTTTTCATAGCTTTCCAACGGTATATTATTTGCCCCATTCCGATAAAGTTTGCGAAAATTACAGCCAAAAATCGATTTCAGCCATATTCAAAATTGACATAAAACTGTAAAGAATTAGGAGAAACATTCTATACATGAAAGTTTCGCATTTCTTCAAACTTTCCAACGCCATATCGTTTGCTACATTCGGACATACCATTTAAAAATTGACGTGAAAATACCATCTCGGCGGAACTTCGGCCATTTTCTAAATTACATTTAAACCGTATAAAATTAGGAAAAACTTTCTATATGAAAAAGAAGCGCATTTTCATAAGATTTCCAACGCCGTATCAGTTGCCTCAATCGGATTAGCCGTTTTCAAATGGCGCCAAAAATACGAGCTCGGCTGTTTGGTTTGAAAAATTCCGCCATTTGTGAAATTACTTTTTAACCGTAGGGAATTTGGGAAAACTTTCTATATGTGGAATGAGCGGATTTACAGCAGCTTTACAACGCCATATCATTTGCCTCATTCCGATAAATGGTTTAGAAATGGGATCAAAAATACGATTCACATTTTTGTGTGTGAACAAAAACGGTTTTCAAAACTGCTCTTAAACCGTCTAGATTTTGACAAAAAATCAACTTAGGTCATGACCCTCGTGTCCACAGCTTTCCAACGGGATATTGCAAGCCTCATTTGGAAAATGTTAGCGGGAAGTTGTTGGTGCAATATTTGCCCCTTTGTGTTTTGGAGATTGTTGACAGAAACAGGCATGGACTGATTTGTTTGCTAGTGCACACAGAGAGAAATAGTCCTTGCAGTGCCGAAGAGAATGCTATCTCAGGTGTACAGTTCGAATGACTTCTCTGAAGATTAACTACGTCGAAGAGAAGAACGAGCTACATCCTGTGAAGACTTGTATATGAGATGAATGAAGTGAAGAAGATGACCCCTCGCAGATATATTGCTGACACAAAGCAATTGGTTCGGTGATTGCGTCCGAAGAAATTGACTGCAGCGATGGAAGACGAAGACGAAGTGAAGACGTAGCATTATTTTCGTCGTTTATCTTTCATTCATTTGAGTCATAGGACCTCCGTACTATTAAGAGGGGTATAGGCTCTCGAAGCTTAGATCCGCTGTGATGCTTAGCCCAAACCTATGCGAGACCGAGAGAAATCTCTTTATGCTTCGAATGATTACCTACCAGCAAGAGACGCTGTTCTTCTTCGCTGTGGGAGATATCTTTCGAACTGAGGAGTTAGCATTACTTGCTCCGCACGTAATGTTACCGTTGTGCTCAATTTCCGACCGTTGGACTCGTGTCGTTCGGCCATTGGCTGCTCCACATGTCCAATTTGGTCATTTCCCATCAGGGAAGGCTGCGGCTATAAATAGCCACCCCGCTCCAACGTTGCCCGTTGGCTGCTCCGCTTAAGATTTCTGAGAAGATTGATTGAGCAACCCCTCTCCGAGAGATTTGAGTTTAAAATCCACCGAGAGAAAAATCAAGAGCCGAAACTTAGACAGTGGTTGAGCATCACAGTAGTTCTGAGTTAGGGTTCTTGTACCTATTACTCTTGAGAGCTGCCCACTCTCTAGACGGATAGGTGTCGGCTCGAGTGTCGAAGAGTATTGTCTTCATCGAGCGAGATCTTCAGCAACCAAGAGTATTGTGGTTCGCGAAGAGAGCTGAAGAGAGTTTATCTTCAGTGCTGAAGAGAGTTTATCTTCAGTGAAGGTTTGGAGATCGCCGACAAGTATCTACCACGAGTGAAATCAACTGGAGTCTGATCAGCTCCGAAGTTGATGGAGAACAGGGCGAGGAGAGTTTATCCTCTGTGTTAAATCACAACCCCTCCAACCAGACGTAGTCCTTTGGCATAGGGCGAACTGGTCTACCAAATCCTTCTGTCGCCATCGAGCACCACTGGTTCGCTTTACATTACTGCATTTCCTTCGGCAGATTACATTCGTGCTCTGTGTCAATAGTTGTATCTGATCAATTACAGTTCTTCAATTGTCTGTCAGATTATCGTTATTATCTTGCATCATCTTTGACTGATTTACTTCGAAGTGATTGTTCAACTGTGATTTCATTCATGCTAAATTCATTCACCTAGTCATCATTCCCAGTGCATTTCTATCACAGTCATATCTAGTTATCTCTCGTAATTGTGTTCCTGATTGTTAATTGCATTTCCATCGACCATGTCAGACTTGTGATATTCATCGCTTGATAGAATTGCTTCAGTCTACACCGATAGATTTGGTCCCCGATAGCGAGATAAAACAAGTGCGTTGCTACCGAACTAAATTTCCACTGTTGTGTTTGGGAGAGGTTCAAAACATTCCGAAGAATTTTTGAATCTCCCATTCACCCCCCCTCTGGTCGATATACTCTCGATCCTAACAATTGGTATCAGAGCAGGTACTCCCTGTCTCTGCTTATTAAAGGTCTAACAACCTTGGAGTTTTGAGTATGTCGCATGCAGGTAGATCCTCGCTCTCTGAAAGGTTTCCTATCTTCGATGTAAATGATTATATCTACTGGAGAGATCGAATGAAAATTAGACTTCAAGCCATCAACATTGAACTTTGGAAAATTGTGGAAAATGGATACACTGTTCAACACCCTGATGCCCCTACTTCCGATGAAGCTGTGATATGGTTGGATGCGCAAGCAAAAGATATTATCTCTGATAGCATCTCTAGAGATATTTTTATTCGGTTCCGAAAGCTAGACACTGCTAAGCAACTCTGGGATGCCATCACGAATGTTCATGAAGACTTCATTGCCAGAACAGATCAACAAACAGATATGCTTCGTGCTATGTTTACTGGTTTCAGAAGTCTTCGTAAGGAAAGTGCTATGGAACTCACCGATCGATTGACAAACATTGTTGAAAGACTTCGTCAACGAGAAGTAACTGATATCACCGATAGAGATGTGGTCAACAAGCCGCTGAGCGTTCTTGATGCAACCTATGATCCAATCGTGGCTGAAATCAAGCAAAGACCAGACTATGAAGAACTTCACTACGTCGAAGTTATGACGCTACTATCCATTCACAAAGAAAAGATGGAACTTGGAAATGGTCAGCAAGAATCCTCTTCGGAAAGCGAAGGAGAAGTTCTCTCACACTATGGCAGTCCTCAAGAAGAAGATATCGAGAATCAACACTCTATCACAAGAGAAATGGAAATGCTCACTGAAAGACTAAACTATCTCAGAAGACATAATCTATGTCTCACAAATAATGATGAAGGTGACACGTCTGGATCTTCGAAAATATTACCACCGAAAGAAATGAAGTGCTTCAAGTGCAAACAACCTGGTCACTTCATAGTAGACTGTCCTTGTTGGGAACACGATGAAAAACACAGCAACAGATGGACTAATCATCACTACTCTGGATTCATTCAAGTGGATCGTCACACTAAGCTCTCGAAGAAAAATGAAACTACCGCATCATCTTCTTCGTCGAGACCAGTCACTGACGTACAAACAAGAGCAACCATTGAATCAAATCTGAAGAAGATATCGCAGTTGACTAGAGTGTGTGCAGAAATGAATATGGAATCTGAAGATGAATCATCTGACTCCGAATCAGAAGACGAAGAGTTCGACAGAAATCTAGGAAGAGGCAATGCATTCGTCGCCTATGAATCATCCGAGAAGTCTTTCGAATCAGACACTGATGAAAATGCTTCAAGTGAAGATGAACCTATCGCATTCTGTCTCATGCCAAAAACTTCAAAGGATCAGGTATCAGCAAAGCACAAAATCCCTGAATACATTGAACTTGCCAAACTTGTTAAGATTGCAAAATCTCAACAAGATGAGCTGGAACAACTTGAGATGAATCTCAGGAAAACCGAAGGATTACTGGTCGAAGAGATGAAGAAGAATCAAGAGTTGACTGAAAAGCATGATGCTTTTTCTTCAAAGTTTGATGATCTTTCTGAACGATATGATTCTCTAACAGTCGACTTCGAGAGTTTATCAGATGAACTCCTTAACAGGAATCAAGAACTCGAGTCACTGAAAGATTCTTATAACGTGCTTGCAAAAGAAAAAGCTTCTCTCTTCGCCGAGCAATCTAACAACCTTCCTGATCATTTCGTGCCTCCATGCTCAAAATGCCTAGAACGTAGCAATGCTGAGTCAAATGTTGAAACATCTAATGCTGCCGTCGAGAATATTGCAAATGCTTCGAATGATATATCTAACCCCTCCTCCAAGGAATTTGTTGCTATTTCTGATGAAAATTGCAGGCTAAAGAACTTGCTTGAGACTGGTATGCTAAAGAGCCTCAAAGGGCATCAAACACTTTGTGATGTGCTCAAGAAGTCAATACTGCACAAAAACCCCCGAAAAGAAGGATTGGGTTTCGAAAAGAAACTCAACGTTGATGGAACATACTGGACCCCCGAGCAATATCCACGAACAAGTTGGGTTCTGGCTAAGAGCAAAACTCTCGAACCTGCGCTCCTGTCTGGATATGACACTCCCATTCCTGCTGTTTCTGACGGGTCTGATGACTCAAACTACAAATTATTCAAACAACAGAATGGTAAGATTTTCACTCGGTATGTTGGAACTAACTGCAGGTCTGGCTCACCCAAGAAGCAAATATGGGTGAAAAAGTGCACCATTGAAAATTTATCTGTCACTGCTAACCTAAATATGCAGGGTAGTTCTCTTCGAGGATATTATAATTCCTCTCAGTTTGGCACCGAAACTTCTTCGAATGGATATCAACCAAACTCTCGACAAAAGGAGTACATGTGTATCTCCTCGAACCATTATGCTCATGTCTCTGGGAACAATTTCAATGCTTACTCATATAATTACTCCCGAGATGAACAGGTAAACTACAGAGACCAACGAAGGAATGTTCCTGCTCAGTCAAGACAAATGAGGTTTGCACTACCCACACAAGCGTGGGTTGCGAGAAAGAACTAACCCTTCTTGCAGGAACTCACTCTCAGGGATTCTATACTTTCTATTCTTTGCCCTGAGGTCTATATAGTCGGTGCTGGTTCTTTGTGTTTATTTATTCTATGTTGGTTGTTTGTATTCGAGTTGCCGTGTTTGTGTTTCGTCCGATGAACAACTCACTCATAGCTCATTGTTTGGTGTTTCTTCTCGTTTGCCTGAGTGATGTGTTTTGGACCCTTTTATCCCTCTATTCTCTCTCATCTAAATCTGTGCTGTCCCTCATGAGCATGCAATTTGATCCGAAGTAAATCTCTCTCCGACGTCCCTGGTCGCGAAAGAAATTATCTTCGAACATTTACTCATTTTCGGAGTTATGCCCTTCAAACCTTTCGTCCTACCGCTCTCGTCCTGAGATTTTCGCAGGAAACGGTTGCCACATGCCCACGATCTCTTTGATCGTGATCGTGTCCGTTGAATGCGGAACGTCCCGCATCTGTAGGCCGTAGATTTCGGAAGGTTGGTTCTGCCCTCCTGCTATAAATACCTCTCACCGCGTCTTCTCTTTCGTTCGCGCAAACCCTTGCTTGACCTCCTCCCGAGCCCGAGCTCGAAGCAGCTCCGGCGAGAAGCTCCGCCGTGCAACTCCGGTGAAGACTCGTCGCAGTTGGTCACGCCGGTGCGGTAATCCTCTTTCCCGCATTGCCGTAGTTGATCTAAGTTGCCAAGTTAGGGCGCCTAGATCTGGAACTACTCGTCTTCATTGTTTTCTGTTCTTGGGCAGTTCTTACCGTCGCAATTTATTTCGATTTATTTCACTGCAGTAGATCTTTAGGAATCACTAGGATTTGACTAGTGCGGTTTGTAGTTCTTCCTCGTACTGGGTCTTCTCATCTTGGGTGCATATGTGTTATCCGAAAGATTAGATGGTTTTAAATCTGCCTTGTATCATCCGAGGCTAGAATGTAAAATCTATCAAGGATATCTGTTTGGATTTCCATGGGTTCCCTAATATTCCTGAAAATCGTTTTCATTCAAAAATAGTTCTGTGCATGCTTATGACCCTACCCTATTTTTCCCTCGCATCTATTCTATTTCACAGGTTGGTCATGTCACAGAGTTCGGAAGAACACTCAGATTCTGAAGGATATCTGCCTCAGTTCCCACCAAGGTCAGAACGAATGAGATTGACAGGAGGAGGAAAATCCTCGAAGCCACCTAAGGCCCCGAAGAAAAGACAAGAGTCTGTGTCTGAAGAAGATTCTGAGGAAATTCCCTCGGCTCACAGTCAGCCCGAGGATGAACTGGTCACTGACGCGCTAACCATCTTCTCCGATGAAAATCCCAAGAAGGGTGGTCGTGGCAGAGAAAAGAACACTACTGCTGAGATGTCAGATCCCGAAAGCTACAGGACTCCACCTGACGGAGAATCAACAACAGATCGCAACAACAGATTGCAGAGAATTCGATGCCACTGGGCTGGCAAATGGTTCCGTTATCAAAATGTTCGCGAAAAGTACCAGATCCTATTTGCCTTCACGCCACCATGGAATGACTGCATTGCAGAAAATTGCATAGGCTCAGATGATGAAAAAGTCAGGCCACCTCAGCCAATAAATGCTCATCCTGACTCCCTCAAAACTATCGCTGATTTTCCCGAGGAAGTGGCTAAAAGAGCGAAAGCCAAGGCCAAACGTGAAGCCAGAGAAGCGAAGAAATATCAAGTCGAAGTGAAAAACGTCGCGCTAACCCAGCAAGACGTGCAGAAAAAGAAAGAACGCACATCAGCTTCGAAGGGAAGCAAGTCTGAGAAGTCAGTTTCTCCTCGTGCACCACGAAAGAAAACCCTCACTAAGAGAACCAAGAAGGCTGTTCCCGACTTGTCTGATGAGGCATCTGATGAAGAAACCGCTGATGAAATTCCCTTGTATGATCGTCCCGCCATTCTCAACAAGCCACACATGAGTCCTTCGCCAGTGAAAACATTGCCATCTCCGAGGAAGTCTCCGAGGCATGCACCCATGCCATCCACTGATAAACCTTCAGGTTCTGCGGCTCCGAGAACTTTGTCAAGTGCTGTTACGAAGAGAAAGCTGCAGTCAGAAGAGAAAGCAGATGTGGCTGCCAAAAGGACCAAGCTCAATGTTCCTGCTTCCACAGAGGAACAAAAATATGACTTCCATTTCATGATTGATGTAATTGACAGCGATGCTTATGATGCAAATGCAAATGATGTGTGTGATCTGGGTTTGCCCGATGATGTTACGGAATTGGTAACGAAGCATTTCATTGAGCTGAAGAAAATCTCCAAGAAGCTCAACAAAATTGTCGAAGAAAAACAAGCTGTAGAGCAAACGAGAAATGAGGCCAAATCTGAGTCCGAAAGGAAAAAGAAGAACAAAGAAATTATTGAACTCACCAAGGCTCTGAGCGTCTTGAGAAATGATAAAATTGCGTGGCACTCTCGCTTGCATATGGAAGTATCTCAACTGTGTGACAGGAGAAACGAGGAGATTGCTCACCAAGCAGATCTCGCTCGGAGAAGAGCTCAAGAGGAAAAGCGTCAGAAGGCTATGGCTAGAGCAAGCAAGCCGAAAACAAACAAAGAACGACGCCTTCAGAACGTCTCTGCTGATCCTACCCCAATGGATTCCCATGTACCCTTGCAACAAGTACCACCTTCTCCACCTCGCAAAGTCGAACTCATACATCAAGCTGGTACTGAAGAGGTTCTCATACCTGAGCCAGTTGCCCAAGTGCAACATGAAGAAGTTGATATATTCCTAGTAAGGACTGATGAGCAAAATGTACCTTCTAAGCAGAAATCACTAGCTGATGAAGTTGATGAAGAAATTGAGGTTGAGAAGCCAGATTCATCGCCTCCGAGGACAATGCAAACAGAGCAAACTGAACAGAAAGAGAAAAGTGATAAGATTGAGGGGGAGCTAAATGCTTCCCGAAAGGAAACACCCCCGGTCTCATCATCTGGTGTCCCTACCCAGATGGATGTTGATCCTGCTCCTAGTACCACTGCCCCACAGTTGGTACAGGAAGAAGAGAAACCTGATGAGCCGATGGCTCGAGAAGAAACTATCCCACCTGTTGTGACACAAGCTACCGAGGAAGAAGTTATTGTGCCTCCCGCCGATAAAATTGCAAGAAAAGAAAAGGCCCTAGTGCCCGAAAGACAAAAAGATGCCGAAGGAGTTCCGGCAAACAAGAACAGTCAGTCAAGTTCATCAAAGGTGTCTGCACGAGAGAAATCGAGGAAGCCTCATGCTCCTCTCAAGCCTATCGATGAAGGTGTGCCTGCACCTGATGATGTCCGAACCAAATCCATGACCGATGAAGAACCTCTGAGTAATCCACTGGAAACCTTTCCTCCATTTCCCGTCGATGACGGCCCGAATGGTCCAGCATTTAATGAGCAGGGAATCTATATCTTTTGTGGAATTAAACTGTGTTCTGAGAATATCTTCATGGCTTATCCTTTTGCCACAACGTTTTTCAAATTATCATCGCTATTGAACTAACCTTTTGTCAAAGGTTGTGTGGCAGGAAATACCTCAGACACCACCAAGTGCATTGGATGAAGCCACGAATGAGATCATCCGCCAATGTCACTCATACGAAGATTCACCTCGCCACCCTCCATATTATCCCCGAATGATCAGTCAAAACAGAATGATGCATATCTTCAGGGGGAGCGTGTTTTATCTTCGTATTTATCTCTCGTCTTTCATTTTCCTTCGCATTCTATTTCATTCTTTTATCTATCTTTCGATGTATTCTGTTTTGTCAACAATCGTCCAAAAAGGGGGAGATTGTTGGTGCAATATTTGCCCCTTTGTGTTTTGGAGATTGTTGACAGAAATAGGCATGGACTGATTTGTTTGCTAGTGCACACAGATAGAAATAGTCCTTGTAGTGCCGAAGAGAATGTTGTCTCAGGTGTACAGTTCGAATGACTTCACCGAAGATTAACTACGTCGAAGAGAAGAACGAGCTACATCCTGTGAAGACTTGTAGATGAGATGAATGAAGTGAAGGAGATGACCCCTCGCAGATTTATTGCTGACGCAAAGCAATTGGTTCGGTGATTGCGTCCGAAGAAATTGACTGCAGCGATGGAAGACGAAGACGAAGTGAAGACGTAGCATTCTTTTCGTCGTTTATCTTTCATTCATTTGAGTCATAGGACCTCCGTACTATTAAGAGGGGTATAGGTTCTCGAAGCTTAGGTCCGCTGTGATGCTTATCCCAAACCTATGCGAGACCGAGAGAAATCTCTTTATGCTTCGAATGATTACCTACCAGCAAGAGACGCTATTCTTCTTCACTGTGGGAGATATCTTTCGAACTGAGGAGTTAGCATTACTTGCTCCGCACATAATGTTACCGTTGTGCTCAATTTCCGACCGTTGGACTCGTGTCGTTCGGCCATTGGCTGCTCCACATGTCCAATTTGGTCATTTCCCATCAGGGAAGGCTGCGGCTATAAATAGCCACCCCGCTCCAACGTTGCCTGTTGGCTGCTCCGCTTAAGATTTCTGAGAAGATTGATTGAGCAACCCCTCTCCGAGAGATTTGAGATTAAAATCCACCGAGAGAAAAATCAAGAGCCGAAACTTCGACAGTGGTTGAGCATCACAGTAGTTCTGAGTTAGGGTTCTTGTACCTATTACTCTTGAGAGCTGCCCACTCTCTAGACGGATAGGTGTCGGCTCGAGTGTCGAAGAGTATTGTCTTCACCGAGCGAGATCTTCAGCAACCAAGAGTATTGTGGTTCGCGAAGAGAGCTGAAGAGAGTTTACCTTCAGTGCTGAAGAGAGTTTATCTTCACTGAAGGTTTGGAGATCGCCGACAAGTATCTACCACGAGTGAAATCAACTGGAGTCTGATCAGCTCCGAAGTTGATGGAGAACAGGGCGAGGAGAGTTTATCCTCTGTGTTAAATCACAACCCCTCCAACCAGACGTAGTCCTTTGGCAGATGGGCGAACTGGTCTACCAAATCCTTCTGTCGCCATCGAGCACCACTGGTTCACTTTACATTACTGCATTTCCTTCGGCAGATTACATTCGTGCTCTGTGTCGATAGTTGTATCTGATCAATTACAGTTCTTCAATTGTCTGTCAGATTATTGTTATTATCTTGCATCATCTCTGACTGATTTACTTCGAAGTGATTGTTCAACTGTGATTTCATTCATGCTAAATTCATTCACCTAGTCATCCTTCCCAGTGCATTTCTATCACAGTCATATCTAGTTATCTCTCGTAATTGTGTTCCTGATTGTTAATTGCATTTCCATCGACCATGTCAGACTTGTGATATTCATCGCTTGATAGAATTGCTTCAGTCTACACCGATAGATTTGGTCCCCGATAGCGAGATAAAACAAGTGTGTTGCTACCGAACTAAATTTCCGCTGCTGTGTTTGGGAGAGGTTCAAAACATTCCGAAGAATTTTTGAATCTCCCATTCACCCCCCTCTGGTCGATATACTCTCGATCCTAACAGAAGTTCAACCTGTCACCAAGTGAAGTTCAGGTCGAACAACTCAGGCAGTTCAACTAAGAATCAGAATATTATTCTGATCCCGTGATCAGAATAGTGTCTATATATATATACATACATACATATATATATATATAGTATAACATGTTCATAACCACACCATGTGCATCGCCATTATAATGTGAGATTGACGCGCGGCTGGTGGACTGTAGCCGACGAATCTTTCGGCGTAAGCTATACATGATGGAGCCCCAAGATATTTTATACTGCACCACACACGATTCTTGCTAATAAACTGTTTGTGGTGTACTTGATTTTTTCATTTTGATTTGAAAGACAAAATGGGGTTACGGCAAGAAAGGTCGGTGTTTGAATTGCTAGAACATTTATCTGCAGTGAACATGCAACAATAGGAGTGTCGTGCTAAAATTTGGAATTATTCCGGATTCATTTGGCCATTTTATACATTAATTGAGTTTTCTAAGCGTTTAATGTGCATAATTAAAATTTGAACTACAGGCACATGCTCAAGTGCACCAAAATGGGTTGAAAAATCGTGTATGTGTCCTTGGGTGAATGTTTAGGTGCCATACAAGAAATGTCAGTGAACTTCAAACATTTGGGCGTTGTGGCTCAGCCGAAAACATTGAGAAAATTGGTTTTAAAATTCATGTAAATCCAAAAATTGCCTAAAAATCACTGAACCTGGCATGGTGTCTTGACATGGCACCAACATGCTGTGGTAAATTTTTTGTTATATTTGGGACAAGTTTTGACATACGTTGCTTACAAATCGGAGCTTCTCTCAAGAAGGCTCATGGTTCCGATAGGGAACGTGTCACCTTTGTGGGCGAAACGACATACGCTCCCTCTTCCTACCTTGATTTTTTTTACATAGGCAACATAGACCAATAGGAGTGTCGTGCTAAATTTTGGAATTATTCCGGGTTCGTTTGGTCTTTTTTACACATTAATTGAGTTTCTAGGCATTTAATGTGCATAATACAAATTTGAACTACATGCACATGCTCCAGTGCACCAAAATGGGTTAAAAAATCGTATATGTGTCCTTGGGTGAATGTTTAGGTCCCATACAAGAAATGGGAATGAATTTCAAACATCTGGGCGTCATGGCTCGACCGAAAACATTGACAAACCTAGTTTTTAAATTCCTGTAAATCCAAAACTTGCCTGAAAATCATGAAACTTGGCATGTTGCCTTGACATGGCACCAACATGCTGTGGTAAAAAATTTGTCCGATTTTTTGAAGGCACACAGATTAACAACCAACAAAGTCATTTTGGAACAAAGAGCTGCCACGTTACAATCGAAAACACAAGTGTTATTCAAACCGTGGGCGTTGTACTAACCATTTGCATGCTGCCACGCGTCCCCATTATTATTGGCTAGGAGGCGCCGTGTGGGGTACTCCCTCCATGCGTAGGGCACCTAAGGTGCTGCACTGTGATTTAGGCGTGTGAAGATTGGCCGTGATAACTAAGGCTGGTCATAAACGTAATCCGCGCTGGAAAATATCATCAATTGAGCCGATTAATTGCTAATCCTTCGCATGCAGTTACCACCGAGCAATGCTAGACTCACGGGGAGGATTTTTACAGACTTTACGGAGTAGCAAATGTGGAGGATTAGGATTGGATTCGGGGGGGTGGGAAGGCGCCCAACCCCCTGAAAATCAGGGGGGTCTAGTTTGATTAGTTGGAAGATGCCCGTATTAGCCCCGTAAAGGCCCGTGAGTGCAGCATTTTTGGTTACCACCCACTTCTCACGCCCACCCTTCATAAATATAGGTGTTGGGTAGCAAATCAGCATGTAGTACAAGGTGCATGCACAACCTAGGTACCAGAGGGAGACGTGTATCGAGGCATGTAACCAGAATTAATTACTATGGGATTTAAAAGGCTAGGCATGGAGAGTGGGTCGAACGAGGCATGCAGACCGCTCTATGCACCTGGACGGAGGGAGTAGCTATTTGAGTAGACGGGAGGCGTGGAGCAGACCGCTGCACAGGCTCACCGGGAGGCGAGACCTTTGACCTCCATCTGCCGCCCACCTTGCTCCCAACTTCTCCATTAATGGCGCCCGAGCCCTTGTTTTAATGGCGTGGCTAGGCCTCAGTCGACTGAGATTTAAGAGAGAGAAAAGAAAATCTGAAAAGAAAATTTTGCACGGATCTTGATGTAAGATCTCACGGACATAGCATCGACTAGGACTTAGGAAGACTGATATATATGACGACAATGGCAATGGATAATAATAATTGTATTACATATTCAGGAAGATAATTAGGCAATGCCCGATAGACACAATGTGGCGCCCCGCCTGAATGCCACTGTAGCCAGAAGGTCGCCTCACACGCCAGCCCAGGAAATCACTCTGGCATGCGCTTTTACAACAAGTATCATGAACACAGGTATTTCTAATAATGGACATATAAGGCTTACATGATATTTAAAAAGGGTGATGGCAGCGGAAAAGCTCTATCTAAGGCAGCATGGTCTTGGTGCGGCTTGCTACTTGTGAGCCGCGTTGGTAATTCCCTGAAGAGGAAGGGAGATGCAGTACAGTAGAGATAAGTATTTCCCTTAGTTATGAAACCAAGTTTATCAATCCAGTAGGAGAATCACGCAACACCTCGTTAGTAGCACCTGCACACAAAACAACAAATCCTTGCACCCAACGCAAACAAGGGGTTGTCAATCCCTCGGCGGTAAGTTGCAAGATTAAATTGTATGTGATAGATGGATAGATTGAAACAAAAATACAAAATAAAATAAATAAAGAAAAAGTGCAGCAACTATTTTTAGGGTTTTAGTATATGATTTAGATAGACCCGGGGGCCATAGTTTTCACTAGAGGCTTCTCTCAAGCAAATAGCATACGGTGGGTAGACAAATTACTGTTGGGCAATTGATAGAAAAAGCAAATAATCATGACGATATCCAAGGCAATGATCATGTATATAGGCATCACGTCCGAGACAAGTAGACCGACTCCTGCCTGCATCTACTACTATTACTCCACACATCGACCGCTATCAGCATGCATCTAGTGTATTAAGTCCATAAAGAACGGAGTAACACCTTAAGCAAGATGACATGATGTAGACAAAGTAAACTCACGCATGAATAAACCCCATCTTTTTACCCTTAATAGCAATGATACATACGTGTCATGTCCCTTTCTGTCACTGGTATTGAGCACCGCAAGATCGAACCCATTACAAAGCACCTCTTCCCATGGCAAGATAAATCAATCTAGTTGGCCAAACCAAATCAATAGATCGGAGAAGAAATATGAAGCTATAATAATCATGCATAAAAGAGTTTAGAGAAGACTCAAATAATATTCATGGATAATCTGATCATAAACTCACAATTCATTGGATCCCAACAAACACACCGCAAAAAGTGATGATATCGGATAGAACTCCAAGAACATCAAGGAGAACATTGTATTGAAGATCAAAAAGAGAGAATAAGCCATCTAGCTACTAACTATGGACCCGAAGATCTGTGGTAAACTACTCACGCATCATCGGAAGGGCAGCAAGGTTGATGTAGAGCCCCTCCGTGATCGATTCCCCCTCCGGCAGAGTGCCGGAAAAGGCCTTCGGATGGGTTCTCTCGAGAACAGAAGCTTCTGGCGGCGGAAAAAGTATTTCATGGACTCCCCTGAGGGTTTCTGATTTTTTGGGAATTTATAGTGGTGGAATTAGGTCAAACGGAGCTGAGGTGGGCCCACGAGGCACCAGGGCGCGCCTGCCCCCCCAGGAGCGCCCTGGTGGCTCGTGGCCACCTCCTCTGGCATCTGGTCTTCTCCCGAAGCTTCTAGTGTTGGTATTGTCCAGAAAAAAATCTCCAAAAAGTTTCATGTCATTTGGACTTCGTTTGGTATTGATATTCTATAAAACAAAAAACAGGCAGAAAACAACAACTGGCACTGGGCACTAAGTTAATAGGTTAGTCCCAAAAATGATATATAGTTACTGTAAATGTATATAAAAACATCCAAGATTGATAATATAACATCATGGAACAATCAAAAATTATAGATACGTTGGAGACGTATCAGCATCCCCAAGTTTAATTCCTGCTCGTCCTCGAGTAGGTAAATTATAAAAACAGAATTTTTGATGTGGAATGCTGCCCATTGATACGTCTCCAACATATCTATAATTTTTTATTGTTCCATGCTATTCTATTATCAATATTGGATGTTTTTATATTCATTTACAACAATTATATATCATTTTTGGAGACTAACCTATTAACTTAGTGCCCAGTGCGAGTTGCTGTTTTCTGCCCTATTTTTGTTTTACAGAAAATCAATACCAAACGAAGTCCAAATGCCACGAAACTTTTTGGAGATTTTTTCTGGACATATACAACACTAGAAGCTTCGGGAGAAGACCAGACGCCAGAGGGGGTGGCCACGAGCCACCAGGGCGCACCAGGGGGGCAGGCGCGCCCTGGTGCCTCGTGGGCCCACCCCAGCTCCGTTTGACCTAATTCCACCACTATTAATTCAGGAAAAATCAGAAACCCTCAAGGGAGTCCACAAAATACTTTTCCGCCGCCGCAAGTTTTTGTTCTCGAGAGATCCCATCTGGAGGCCTTCTCCGGTACTCCGCCGGAGGGGGAATCGATCACGGAGGGGCTCTACATCAACCTTGCTTCCCTTCCGATGATGCGTGGGTAGTTTACCGTAGACCTTCGGGTCCATAGTTAGTAGCTAGATGGCTTCTTCTCTCTTTTTGATCTTCAATACAACGTTCTCCTCGATGTTCTTGGAGTTCTATCCAATGTAATCACTTTTTGCGGTGTGTTTGTTGGGATCCGATGAATTGTGAGTTTGTGATCAGATTATCCATGAATATATTTGAGTCTTCTCTGATCTATTTTATGCATGATTATTATAGCCTCGTATTTCTTCTCCGATCTATTGATTTGGTTTGGCCAACTAGATTGATTTAGCTTGCCATGGGAAGAGGTGCTTTGTAATGGGTTCGATCTTGCGGCGCTCAATCCCAGTGACAGAAAGGGACATGACACATATGTATCATTGCTATTAAGGGTAAAAAGATGGGGTTTATTGATAAGTGAGTTTATCTTGTCTACATCATGTCATCGTTTTTAAGGCGTTACTCCGTTCTTTATTGGACTTAATACACTAGATGCTTGCTGGATAGCGGTCGATGTGTGGAGTAATAGTAGTAGATGCAGACAGGAGTCGGTCTACTTGTCTCGGACGTGATGCCTATATACATGATCATTGCCTTGGATATCGTCATGATTATTTGCTTTTCTATCAATTGCCCAACAGTAATTTGTCTACCCACCGTATGCTATTTTCTTAAGAGAAGCCTCTAGTGAAAACTATGCCCCCCGGGTCTATCTAAATCATATTACTAAAACCCTAAAAATATTGCTGCCATTTTATTTTATTTATTTTATTTTGTATTTTTGTTTCAATCTATCTATCTATCACATACAATTTAATCTTGCAATTGACCGCCGAGGGATTGACAACCTCTCGTTTGCGTTGGGTGCAAGGATTTGTTGTTTGTGTGCAGGTACTGCTAACGAGGTGTTGCGTGGTTCTCCTACAGGATTGATAACCTTGGTTTCATAAATGAGGGAAATACTTACCTATGCTGTGCTGCATCATCCCTTCCTCTTCGGGGATAAAACCAACGCAAGCTACAAGTAGCAGGAAGAATTTCTGGCGCCGTTGCCAGGGAGACATCATCAACATCTATCAAGTACCTTTGCATAAACTCTCATCTCCTTGCATTTACCTTATTTGCCTCTCATTTTCATCTCCCCCACTTCTAAAACGTTTTTACAAAATATACAAAAATATTTTTCATTTGCCTTTTTCTTGTTCGCTTGTTTGCTTGCTTGTTATCTTGTTTGCTTAATCATGATGCCCCGAGAAAATTACCATGATACTTCTTATTATAATTTCTTTTTCCAAAATTGAGAAAAATACTAAAGATTACATGACTACGCAGTTTGAGCACAACAAATTTGTTACCAAGGAACTCAAAGAACACTCTACTTTATTGGATGCTATCGCAAAACAACTCGATGATGTGAGTAGATAAGTTGCTAGTCTTCAATCTCAATTTTCTCTTACTGAAAATTTGCTAGGAAAATTTTCCGATGCGCAAGCTACGCTAGTAAATCAAATGGCAGCTAAGCTGGAATCATTAGAACATAGTAATGATGAGGATATTAAAATGATTGGTGTTTCATCTATTGATTCTTTGTTTAGCAATATAAAACTTGATGAAAAGGGGACTGAAGAAGAGTCAACTTTAGCTAGTAGGCGTTCCCATAATTCGGAGGGTGAAAATCTTGATGAGAAAATTGCGAAAAGTGGGTTTGGAGAGGTAAAAACTTTAAATAGCGATGTGCCCACTCTCTTGGATTACAAAGATTTTAATTATGATAATTGTTCTTTGATTGAGTGCATTTCTTTGTTACAATCCATGTTAAATTCACCCAACGCCTATGAGCAAAATAAGGCTTTTACTAAATACATCGTAGAAGCAATGATGAAAGCGTTAGAAGAAAAGCTAGAACTAGAAGTTTCAATTCCTAGAAAATTATATGATGAATGGGAACCCACCATTAAAGTTAAAATTAAAAATTATGAGTGCAATGCTTTATGTGATTTTTGTGCTAGCGTTTCCACAATTCCAAAATCTTTATGTGCTGTGCTAGGTTTCACCAATATAGATGAATGTTCTCTTAATTTGCATCTTGCGGATTCTACTATTAAAAAACCAATGGGTAGAATTAATGATGTTCTTATTCTTGCAAATATAAATTACGTGCCCGTTGATTTTATTGTTCTTGATATTGAATGCAATTCTTCTTGCCCCATAATACTTGGTAGACCGTTCTTACGAACTATAGGTGCCGTTATTGATATGAAAGAAGGGAATATAAAATTTCAATTTCCATTAAAGAAGGGTATGGAGCATTTCCCTAGGAAAAGAATTAAAGCACCATATGAATCAATTATGAGGGCCACTTATGGAATTAAATTGAAAGATGACAATACTTCAAACTATGCATTATGCCTAGCTAGGGGCATAAAACAATAGCGCTTGTTGGGAGGCAACCCAATGAATAAAATAATTTTTTTCTGTTATTGTGTGTTTTCACAATCATGATACTGTTATGATTGTGCTTTTGTGTTTTTAATTAGAGTTTGTGCCAAGTAAAGCCTTTAGGATGATTTGGAAGATAGTATAATTGATGCTATTTGGAAAACAGAAAGTTTTGCGTCCAGTGCCCGAATTTTGTTTCTGTACTGGGCGTCAAAAAAATCTAAAGTTTTTACACAGTATTGGTATATGAATTGCCCACGTTGTCCTAATTTTTCAGAATTTTTGGAGTTACATAAGTATGGATTTTAAATAGATTGCTACAGACTGTTCTGTTTTTGACAGATTCTGTTTTTGATGCACTACTTGCTTGTTTTGATGAATCTATGGATTGTATCGGGGGGTATAAGCCATGGTGAAGTTAGAGTATAGTAGGTATAATGCAAAAATAAAATATGAATGGGTTTGCAACAGTACTTAAAGTAGTGATTTGTATTGTTATACTAACGGATCTCACGAAGGTTTTGTTGAGTTTTGTGTGATTGAAGTTTTCAAGTTTTGGGTGAGATCACGATGGATGAAGGAATAAGGAGTAGAAAAAGCCTAAGCTTGGGGATGCCGGAGGCACCCCAAGGTAATATTCAAGGAATACTCAAGCATCTAAGCTTGGGGATGCCCCGGAAGGCATCCCCTCTTTCTTCTACCAACCATCGGTAATTTTACTTGGAGCTATATTTTTATTCGTCACATGATATGAGTTTTGCTTCGAGCGTCTTGTATTAGATGAGTCTTTACTCTGTTTGCTTTTTAGTTTGTCACAATCATCCTTGCTGAACACACCTATCTTGAGAGAGCCACACGTTTATCATCATTTGTTAGAATACTCTAAGTGCTTCACTTAAATTTTTTGAGCTAGGCAGTTGCTCTAGTGCTTCACTTAAATATTTTTGAGCACGGTGGTGGCTATATTTTGAAGAAATAAACTCTCATGCTTCACTTATATTATTTTGAGAGTTGATTGAAATTTTGAAGAAATAAATTCTCATGCTTCACTTATATTATTTTGAGAATTGATAAGATTAAAATTTTGAAGAAATGAATTCTCATGCTTCACTTATATTATTTTGAGAATTGATAAGATTAAAATTTTGAAGAAATGAATTCTCATGCTTCACTTATATCACTTTGAGAATTGATAAGATTGAAATTTTGAAGAAATATTTGCACTCTCATGCTTCACTTAAATCTTTTTGAGAGTTGATAATAGTAATGGTAATTTGCACAAGATATGAATTTGGTCCCAAAGTGATGAATATTCAAGAAGGATATAATAAAAACTTTCATATAGATCATTGGATATGATAAGTGTGATTCCTTGCAATAGTTTTGCGATATGGAAATGATGATATGTGAGTCATGTTAGTGAGTAATTGTGATTTAGTAAGAATATTAGTGTTAAGGTTTGTGATTCCCTATGCATGCACGTTAAGTCAATAGTTATGTAATGAAATTATATCCTACTTATGGTGCATTATTCGGTGTTAGTTATGTTCAATGCATGTTTATGACCGTTTTTGTTTTTTGGTTGGTTGCTTCTCAATCTATTTGCTAGCCTTCATTTGTACTAAGCGGAAATACTACTTGTGCATCCAAAATCCTTAAACCCAAGTTGTGCCAAATGAGTCCACTATATCTACCTATATGCGGTATTTCAATGCCGTTCCAAGTAAATTTGCATGTGCCAACTCTAATTTTCAAAATAATTTTTCTGTTTTGTGTGCCCGTACCACTCATGAAGCGGCAGGGGGTGGCCATTATTTTCCATGCTAGGTGTGTTATTCTCATGATGAGTGTTTATTCACATGTCATTGCACGAGAGAGTGGCTGGTAATAGGGATGCCTAGTACCACAATGAAATAAAAAATTAATAACAACAAAATTCCTTGGAAAGTGTTGGTTTGGAGGGCACCCGTGGATACGGCTAGCCATGGATTGTGAAAGAAATGGTGGAAAGGAAATAAACTTTACTTTCTGTTTGGGAACCGCCTATGATGTGTCTAGCATGGAAAATATTGGGAATTCTATGTCGTTTTCGTTGACAGGAAAAGCATGCCTCTCAAAATATTTTATCTCTTTAATTTCAAGCTTTGAGCTCTGGCACATTTGACAAATCTCTGCTTCCCTCTGCGAAGGGCCTATCTATTTACTTTTATGCAATTTTATTTTTATTTGAGTCTCCATCTTCTCTTACAAAAGCACCAACTAGAGAGCACTATTGTGATACTTGTGCATTGGATGTAGCTAATATTTGAGTGTGTTTCATGAATGGATCAATGATTGAGCATAATGGGCTAGGGATAACTTTCTTTAGCGTTGACATTTTGAAAGACATGGTTGCTTGTTAGCATGCTTGAGTATTTATATCTTCATGTCAAATTATAGACTATTGCTTTGAATCATTCAAGTCCAATGTCCATGCTATAAAAGAAAAGAATATGTGATGAATATGATAGGCAGCATTCGACATCAAAAATTCTGTTTTTATCATTTACCTACTCGAGGACGAGCAGGAATTAAGCTTGGGGATGCTGATACGTCTCCAACGTATCTATAATTTTTGATTGTTCCATGCTGTTATATTATCAATCTTGGATGTTTTTATATTCATTTACAGCAATTATATATCATTTTTGGAGACTAACCTATTAACTTAGTACCCAGTGCCAGTTGTTGTTTTCTTCCCTGTTTTTGTTTTACAGAAAATCAATACCAAACGAAGTCCAAATGCCATGAAACTTTTTGGAGATTTTTTTCTGGACATATACAACACTAGAAGCTTCGGGAGAAGACCAGATGCCAGAGGGGGTGGCCACGAGCCACCAGGGCGTGCCTGGGGGGGGGGGGCAGCCGCGCCCTGGTGCCTCGTGGGCCCACCCCAACTCCGTTTGACCTAATTCCACCACTATAAATTCAGGGAAAATCAGAAACCCTCAGGGGAGTCCATGAAATACTTTTTCCGCCGCCGCAAGTTTCTGTTCTCGAGAGATCCCATCTGGAGGCCTTCTCCGGTACTCCGCCAGAGGGGGAATCGATCACGGAGGGGCTCTACATCAACCTTGCTGCCCTTCCGATGATGCGTGAGTAGTTTACCGCAGACCTTCGGGTCCATAGTTAGTAGCTAGATGGCTTCTTCTCTCTTTTTGATCTTTAATATAGTGTTCTCCTCGAAGTTCTTGGAGTTCTATCCGATGTAATCACTTTTTGCGGTGTGTTTGTTGGGATCCGATGAATTGTGAGTTTATGATCAGATTATCCATGAATATATTTGAGTCTTCTCTTATCTCTTTTATGCATGATTATTATAGCCTCGTATTTCTTCTCCGATCTATTGATTTGGTTTGTCCAACTAGATTGATTTATCTTGCCATGGGAAGAGGTGCTTTGTAATGGGTTTGATCTTGCGGTGCTCAATCCTAGTGATAGAAAGGGACATGACACGTATGTATCATTGCTATTAAGGGTAAAAAGATGGGGTTTATTCATACATGAGTTTATCTTGTCTACATCATGTCATCGTTCTTAAGGCGTTACTCCGTTCTTTATTGGACTGAATACACTAGATGCATGCTGGATAGCGGTCGATGTGTGGAGTAATAGTAGTAGATGCAGGCAGGAGTCGGTCTACTTATCTCGGACGTGATGCCTATATAGATGATCATTGCCTTGGATATCGTCATAATTATTTGCTTTTCTATCAATTGCCCAACTGTAATTTGTCTACCCACCGTATGCTATTTTCTTGAGAGAAGCCTCTAGTGAAAACTATGGCCCCCGGGTCTATCTAAATCATATTACTAAAACCCTAAAAATATTGCTGCCATTTTCTTTTATTTATTTTATTTGTATTTTTGTTTCAATCAATCTATCTATCACATACAATTTAATCTTGCAATTGACGGCCGAGGGATTGACAACCTCTCGTTTGCATTGGGTGCAAGGATTTGTTGTTTGTGTGCAGGTACTGCTAACGAGGTGTTGCGTGGTTCTCCTACTGGATTGATAACCTTGGTTTCATAACTAAGGGAAATACTTACCTCTGCTATGCTGCATCATCCCTTCCTCTTCGGGGATAAAACCAACGCAAGCTACAAGTAGCACCTATCATATTCATCATATATTCTTTTCTTTTATAGCATGGACATTTGGACTTGAATGATTCAAAGCAATAGTCTATAATTTGACATGAAGATATAAATACTCAAGCATGCTAACAAGCAACCATGTCTTTCAAAATATCAACGCTAAAGAATGTTATCCCTAGCCCATTATGCTCAATCATTGATTCATTCATGAAACAAACTCAAATATTAGCTACACACAATGCACAAGTATGACAATAGTGCTCTCTAGTTGGTGCTTTATAAGAGAAGATGGAGACTCAAAATAAAAATAAAAATTTCATAAAAGTAAATAGATAGGCCCTTCGCAGAGGGAAGCAGAGATTCGCTAATGTGCTAGAGCTCAAAGCTCAAATTAGAGAGATAAAAATATTTTGAGAGGCATGCTTTTCCTGTCAACGAAAACGACCGAGAATTCCCAATATTTTCCATGCTAGACACATCATAGGCGGTTCCCAAACAGAAAGTAAAGTTTATTTCCTTTCCACCATTCTTTCACAACCCATGGCTAGCTGTATCCACGGGTGCCCTCCATACCAATCACTTTTCAAGGAATTTTGTTGTTATTAATTTTTGATTTCATTGTGGGACTGGGCATCCCTATTACCAGCCATTCTCTCATGCAATGACAAGTGAATAAACACTCATCATGAGAATAACACACCTAGCGTGGAAAATATTGGCCACCCCCTGCCGCTTCATGAGCGGTACGGGCACACAAAACGGAAAATTATTTTGAAAATTAGAGTTGGCACACGCAAATTTACTTGGAACGGCATGGAAATACCGCATATAGGTAGATATGGTGGACTCATTTGGCACAACTTGGTTTTAAGGAGTTTGGATGCACAAGCAGTATTTCCGCTTAGTACAAATGAAGGCTAGCAAATAGATTGAGAAGCAACCAACCAAAAACGAAAACGGTCATAAACATGCATTGAACATAACTAACACCGAATAATGCACCATAAGTAGGATATAATTTCGTTGCATAACTATTGACTTAATGTGCATGCATAGGGAATCACAAACCTTAACACTAATATTCTTACTAAATCACAATTACTCACTAACATGACTCACATATTATCATTTCCATATCACAAAACTATTGCAAGGAATCATACTTATCATATCCAATGATCTATATGAAAGTTTTTATTATATCCCTCTTGAATATTCATCACTTTGGGAACAAATTCATATCTTGTGCAAATTACCATTACTTTTATCAACTCTCAAAAAGATATAAGTGAAGCATGAGAGTGCAAATATTTCTTCAAAAAATTTATCTCATCAACTCTCAAAATAATATAAGTGAAGCATGAGAGTTTATTTCTTCAAAAAATTTATCTCATCAACTCTCAAAATAATATAAGTGAAGCATGAGAGTTTATTTCTTCAAAATATAGCCACCGCTGTGCTAAAAAAGATTTAAGTGAAGCACTAGAGCAACTGCCTAGCTCAAAAAAATTAAGTGAAAAACATAGAGTATTCTAACAAATTATGATGAAGTGTGGCTCTCTCAAATTGGTGTGTCCAGAAAAGATGATTGTGACAAACTAAAAAGCAAACAAAGCAAAGACTCATATAATACAAGACGCTCCAAGAAAAACACATATCATGTGACGAATAAAAATATAGCTCCATGTAAAATTACCGATGGTTGGTAGAAGAAAGAGGGGATGCCTTCCGGGGCATCCCCAAGCTTAGACGCTTGAGTCTTCCTTTAATATTACCTTGGGGGTGCCTCGGGCATCCCCAAGATTAGGCTCTTGCCACTCCTTATTCCTTCATCCATCGTGATCTCACCCAAAACTTGAAAACTTCAATCACACAAAACTCAACAAGACCTTCGTGAGATCCGTTAGTATAACAAAATAAATCACTACTTTAAGTACTGTTGCAAACCTATTCATATTTTATTTTTGCATTATACCTACTGTATTCTAACTTCTCCATCGCTTATACCCCCCGATACAATCCATAGTTTCATCAAAACAAGCAAGCAAAGCATCAAAAACAGAATCTGTCAAAAACAGAACAGTCTGTAGCAATCTATTTAAAAGCCATACTTTTGTAACTCCAAAAATTCTGAAAAATTATGAAAACGTGGGAAATTCATATACCAATACTGTGTAAAAATTTCAGATTTTTCTGACGCTCCAGTACAGAAGCAAAATTCCAGCACTGGACGCAAAACTTTCTGTTTTCCAAACAGCATCAATTATACTATCTTCCAAATCATCCTAAAGGTTTTACTTGGCACAAACACTAATTAAAAACACAAAAACACAATCATAACAGTAACATAAATATGAAAACACACAATAACAGAAACAAAAAGTAAAAATTTATTTTATTCATTGGGTTGCCTCCCAAGAAGCTCTTTCTTTATAGCCATTAAGATAGGATTTGAGATTTCAATGATGCTCACATGAAAGATAAGAATTGAAGCACAAAGAGAGCATCATAATGCATGTGACAAACACATTTAAGTCTAACATACTTCCTATGCATAGGCATTTTATATGCAAACAAATTATCAAGACGAGAAATATCTAGCATATGCAAAGGAGAGGAATAAAACATTGACAATCTCAACATAACGAGAGGTAATTTAGTAACATGAAAATTTCTACAACCATATTTTCCTCTCTCATAATAATTACATGTAGGATCATAATCAAATCCAACAATATATCTATCATATAAAATTTTCTCTCCATGATCCACATACATAGAATTCTTATAGTCTTCCAAAATAGTGGGATTAACATCAACTAAAGTCATGACCTCTCCAAACCCACTTTTATCAAAAATTTCATAAGATTGAACACTCTCTAAATATGTGGGATTATTTTTACCTAGAGTTGACACTCTTCCAAACTCACTTTCAATATTATTGCAAACATTATTATCAATAGCATATTCATCATGAGGCTTAAATAAATTTTCAAGATCATAAGAAGCATTATTACCCCAATCATGATCATTGCAATAAGTAGTGGATATAACAAAATTATCATCCCCAAGCTTGTAGTTTTGCATGTTATTAGCACAATTGACATTAATAGAATTTATAATAACATTATTGCAATCATGCTTTTCATTGAAGGAGCTATCATGAATCACTTTATAAATTTCTTCTTTCAACACTCCATCACAATTTTCCGGTTCATGATTTTCAAGCAAAACTTCATAGAGATAATCAATTGCACTCAACTCACTAGAAATTGGTTCATCATAATTGGATCTTTTGAAAAGATTTGCAAGTGGATGAGGATCCATATCAATAGATTTTTAGCAAGCGAAGATGCAAGCAAATAGAAGGCACATGGCAACACAATCAAAGATAGCAAACAAGAAAAAAGGCAAATGGAAAATATTTTTGTATTTTTGTAAAAACTTTTTAGAAGTGGGGGAGATGAAAACGAGAGGCAAAGGCAAATAAAATAAATGCAAGGAGATGAAAGTTTTATGCGTAGGTACTTGATAGATGTAGATGATGTCTCCCCGGCAACGGCGCCAGAAATTCTTCCTGCTACTTGTGAGCTGCATTGGTAATTCCCTGAAGAGGAAGGGAGATGCAGTACAGTAAAGATAAGTATTTCCCACAGTTATGAAACCAAGGTTATCAATCCAGTAGGAGAATCACGCAACACCTCGTTAGCAGCACCTGCACACAAAACAACAAATCCTTGCACCCAACGCAAACAAGGGGTTGTCAATCCCTCGGCGGTAAGTTGCAAGATTAAATTGTATGTGATAGATGGATGGATTGAAACAAAAATACAAAATAAAATAAATAAATAAAAAGTGCAGCAAGTATTTTTAGGGTTTTAGTATATGATTTAGATAGACCCGGTGCCCATAGTTTTCACTAGAGGCTTCTCTCAAGAAAATAGCATACGGTGGGTAGACAAATTACTGTCAGGCAATTGATAGAAAAGCAAATAATCATGACGGTATCTAAGGTAATGATCATGTATATAGGCATCACATCCGAGACAAGTAGACCGACTCCTGCCTGCATCTACTACTATTACTCCACCCATCGACCGCTATCCAGCATGCATCTAGTGTATTAAGTCCATAAAGAACGGAGTAACACCTTAAGCAAGATGACATGATGCAGACAAAGTAAACTCATGCATGAATAAACCCCATATTTTTACCCTTAATAGCAATGATACATACGTGTCATGTCCCTTTCTGTCACTGCGATTGAGCACCGCAAGATCGAACCCATTACAAAGCACCTCTTCCCATGGCAAGATAAATGAATCTAGTTGGCCAAACCAAATCAATAGATCGGAGAAGAAATACGAAGCTATAATAATCATGCATAAAGGAGTTCAGAGAAGACTCAAATAATATTCATGGATAATCTGATCATAAACTCACAATTCATCGGATCCCAACAAACACACCGCAAAAAGTGATTATATCAGATAGAACTCCAAGAACATCGAGGAGAACATTGTATTGAAGATCAAAAAGAGAGAAGAAGCCATCTAGCTACTAACTATGGACCCGAAGGTCTGTGGTAAACTACTCACGCATCATTGGAAGGGCAGCAAGGTTGATGTAGAGCCCCTCCGTAATCGATTCCCCCTCCGGCAGAGTGCCGGAAAAGGCCTCTAGATGGGATCTCTCAAGAACAGAAGCTTGCGGCGGCGAAAAAAGTATTTCATGGACTCCCCTGAGGGTTTCTGATTTTTTGGGAATTTATAGTGGTGGAATTAGGTCAAACAGAGCTGAGGTGGGCCCACGAGGCACCAGGGCGCGCATGCCCCCCCAGGTGCGCCCTGGTGGCTCGTGGCCTCCTCCTCTAGCGTCTAGTCTTCTCCCGAAGCTTCTAGTATTGGTATTGTCCAGAAAAAAATCTCCAAAAAGTTTCATGGCATTTGGACTTCGTTTGGTATTGATATTCTGTAAAACAAAAAATAGGCAGAAAACAGCAACTGGCACTGGGCACTAAGTTAATAGGTTAGTCCCAAAAAATGATATATAATTGCTGTAAATGTATATAAAAACATCCAAGATTGATAATATAACAGCATGGAACGATCAAAAATTATAGATACGTTGGAGACGTATCACGGCTCCAATCCACAGGGATCTGACTGGGTTACTCTTCTTGCCCTCGAACACTTCGGCTCCTCGCTAGTGGACATCGGGTCCTTAGGTGAACCTGGCCACATTGAAGGCCGCTGAGTACTTTTGAATGTACTCACAAGCAAACTAAACCAACATATACACCAAGCAAAGCAATCCATGGCATTCAAGCATGCATCAATTCTTATAGCAATATTAACTATTATGGTTTAACTACCCAGCATTATTATTATCATGTCATAGCAAGATTATCTAGAAATATTACTACTGAAGTAAGAATAGCATGACGAAGATAAAGCATATCGGGTAATGAATTCATACTCTGAATATTCATGATCTAATCCAAATCATAACCAAATCCAGTCTAACTCTTGCAGTCATCTGACCACTCATCTCATAGCCATCGCATGGCTGACATTCATATCCCTGACATCATCTGATGTCAACGCATCTGCACTGCAAGTCTGACAAACCTTACCATTCTCTAGTTCAGTCTTAGCAATTATAAAGTTTATTCCTCCAGACTCGACACAGACCAAATAGTGTGACCTAGTACGAACTGTGTCCATGACCGAGGACGCGGCTATTCGAATAGATTTACACTCTGCAGAGGTTGCACACTTTACCCACAACATGGAGCTCCCGGCCTCGTACTTAGTACATGTTCCAATTTGGGTGGACCGGTGATGCTCCAACAAGACTTGCCTATTGCCCGACACTCTTACGGCCCCACCGACAATCATACCCTTCCTGGGTCAAGTCCTGGGTGGCCCCTGTGTCACTCCTAACACCTGCCACCGTCGTGGCCAAACAAAACTGTCCCAAACGGGGACCCCGGGCTAAACAAACAACTGGGCTCACATGGTTATCGCCGCCTATCGGGCCAGGGTAGCACGCACGCATAACCTTCCCTCTTTGGTGGTACCGATAAGAGGCAAGACAACAGACCAAGTCAAGGCCTCCCCATCCAGGCAAGTGTGGTTGCACTGATGAGCTCGGTTCGGTGGCACTATGACTCGATCCAGCCGACGGAGGAGGTTGTAATTATTAAGTCACATACTCATTTATTGCAATAACAATAGTAATGCATGATGAAAACATAACAACCTATCTCCATATTGTCACCTACGAGTCACTAGTGCGATAATATGATGAGCATTGGCAGGTAATGTAAGTAGCAAGTTCAAACTAGCAGTAGTTTAATTATTTCTAGCACTGGCATATTCATCAATTTAAACATGCAAGAATAACACAGAGAAATGCTTTAGAGCATATATGTAACACCCCGATTTTTGGCCCTTTCTTTTTCTTTTGAATTTCTTCAAATTTTCATTTGGAATTTCTTTTTCCGTGGCTCTGCGGTCTTGAAACCTGGGAAGATCTTCTCTCCTGCCACTTCCTAGTGGCTTGTCACTCTCAAATCTATCCCAAGGCCATGCCATTTCCATCTTAGCCCAACCCCAATATTTATTTATTGGGAATATTCCTTTTTCTATTAAAGGAATAACCCTGTTTGCCCTAGGTTGTGAAGCAACCTATATTTCTGTCATTCCTAAAATTCCCACAAAATTCTCATAAATTCTTTGGATCATATCTTCCACCAATATGTCAAAATCCATCCTTTCCTAGTTCAAAAATAATTCAGGAATATTTTTTTTCCATTCTCTCCAGAATGGCACTTTGTGAAGGAAGTGCAATTTATCTTTTCTTGATTGCCCTCAAAAATTTTGGGCACTCTTTCCCATCCAAATAATTGACACATGACAAAATTTAGCTTCATTTGCCTAGTTAATCTTCCTCAGCAAATTCCCAAAGTTTCTGACCAGAGAGAAGCTTTGTGAAGGAAGTACTAGCTAGGCTTATCCAAATGAGTTGAAATTTTGGTAGATCATTTATATGGTCAAATCATTGCTCTCCAACAAATTTCATATCCATCCAACTATCTATGTGAGCACACCTTCAAATCTTGGTTTCTGGTCACAATTTCAGTTTGTGAAGCAACTATATTTTATATTAATTAAAAAAAATCTGAAATTAATCTAAGACCTAAATATCCCTAAATAATGTGAGCATGCAAAAATTCACATTATTTTGTCAAGCAATTTTCTCCACAAAATTCCCCCAAGTTTCTGTCCAGTGTGGGGCATTGTGAAGGAAGTACCATTTTTATTCATCCAATTGGTATGAAATTTTTATGGTACCTTAATATGCCGAAATGATAATGCTCCACAAATTTTCAGCCCAATGCAAGCACATATGTGAGTGCTACTTCATGATCTTCTTTCTGGACCAGAATATGTGGTTGTGAAGCAACTATATTAACTACTGGTCCAAATCATTTCAGTTTTCACAGGATCATAGTACTTCCCACCCTAAGCCTCTGTGACATCTTTGTTAGCTCTTATCTCATCTTAGTTGATCACTATTTCATGCCTAAGTTGGCAACAACAAACTTCCATCGACCACTCCCATCAGCACATACTTACTTTGGACGAACCATCACATCAGTGGGACTGTATGTTGGAGGGACAACACTCTAGAGATCTTTTGGCAGGCCATCGTGCCTTCTTCTGGCCATGCCACGCGGTGACCACGCCGTTGGCATGCATTTGGCGCGCTCCGCTCGTCTGCTAACTTCGGGCACTCCTCTGCTCCTCGCTCCTGCACGTCCCACCGTGTCTACAGCGTCGACCACCCTCCCCTGCATCCATGTAGCCTCCTCCCCGCCCCTCCGGTCGCTGTCCAGACACGGACACCACGTACCCGCGTAAGAACAGTGGCACAAAGGTGCCCTCCTTGCCCCACGCGGTGCGCCGCGGCTTTGCCCGCGTGCCTGGCACCTCCACTAGCCCTCACCCGTCGCCGTCCGAGATCGCACGCGCGCCTGGCCCCCTTGCCGGAGCTCTTCCATTCGGTGGAGGCGGCATCCGGCCCGCGGCCCTCTTCCTCGGCTATATAAGCCACCCCGTGCCCTCTCGACCTCATAAGCCTCCTCACCACCCTCCACTAGCCCACCCCAGCCACTCATCCGAGCTCGAGAGCTCCTCCTCGCCTCCCACCACCACCATGGCTGCCGCACTGCCTCGCTCAAATTCGAGCTAGCCCGAGCCCCCCCCCCTTCATTCCTCTCCAGAGAGACCCCCAGGCCAAGGCGAGGCTCCTGCCCTCTTCTCCTCCTTCTCCGGTGGCCCATGGCGACGTGCCCAAAACCGCCCGAAGCCGCCGTCCGCCGCTGTCAAGGGCGAGCCCTACTCCGACCTCCTCGGTGCCTGTGCTATGCGGGGATGGGTGCGGCTCGGTCCCCTGAGCAGTTTGGTAGGTCGGGCGCCGCCGGAGACGGCCTGTGGAGCCGGCAGTCGCCGTCGGGGCCGGCCTCTGTCTCAGCTAGGAGCACGCAGGGCGGGAGGTAGAAGAAGACTGGGCCAGCCGGGCCCCACCACCCAGCAACCCCACCAGTCAGCCGCACGAGAAGTCAATCCCGGGCCCACGCCGATCTAAGTGAAGACGTATTCTCCAGAATACGTTTTCGCTTAATAAAAGCGTATTCTGTCACGGCTGCGGGAGAAAGTGCGCTTTCACTTTTTGAAAGCGTATTCGGCAAAGTACGCCTTCTGTTTTAACCGCCGGCCGAAATCTCTAATTAGCGGACGTTCGTCCGTTAAGGCCAGAAATGGATTTTTTTAATTCTTTTTCTGCCTATCGAACGAACGGCCGTAACTTTTCACCCGCAAGTCCAATTCAGGTGATTCCAAAGCCCACGATCTCAGTTCGTCGAGCCCGTTCCGATGGTATCATTTTCATGAGGTTGTCACCCTATGAAAAGTACCATTTTGCCATTGCCCTTCAAACAGCTCCGCCGAGAGGGAAACTTTTCCGGCGATTCTTTCTGCGAGTTCATTGCACCCCTCCCCGGTGAATCCTCCACCCCGAGGCAAGCCACAATAGCCATTTGCATGATGGCATTGCAATAGCCATGGTTTTCACTTGAATATTTAATAACTGTTTGCTCATTTAATTATTTTGTGAATGCTACGTATATGCTTGTGATTCCATGCTCATTGCTTATGCCATGTTCATTTTCATCTAGTAAGTGATATGATTAATTGCTAAGGATATTCTTATCATGTTTTAATCTTGTAATTATTTCCGATGCTAGTGATAATGTTATGCTCACATGAGTAGTTACGGTTTGATATGAAAATACTTGTCATAGTCATGATCATCGTTATGCCATGCTCATTTGCATTCCGTAGCATAAATGATTTATCATTGTTCATGTCATGATGTTAAATGGTTATGCTGCCCATCCATGGTTACACTGATATCATGCTCATCTGCATTGTTATTTCATTTTGTATTTTATTGTGACTCAGCTCATCACCATTCAAGTTAAACCTGACATTAATCGAACTTGAACAAATCTGTTGGCTAAGTCATGGTGCCACCGAATCGAGCTCACCAGTGCAACCACACTTGCCTGGATGGGGAGGCCCTAATGCGGTCTATTGTCATGCCTCTCGCTGGTGCCTCCAACTAGGGAAGGTTATGCGCGCGCGCTACCCTGATCAGGTAGGCGGCCATAAGCCTTGTGCCCAAGTTGTTTGCGTGCGGTTGTCCCCGTTTGGAACGAGTTTGTTTTGTTGGGCCACGACGGTGGCAGCCACGCAGGTGGCGGATGTCACGAGTTGACATCGGGGTGACCCAGGACATAGCCCAAAGGGGAGTTTGTCGGGAGTGGCTGGGAGAGTGTCATGCAATAGATTGGTTTTGTCGGAATGTCATTGGTCCACCCGAATGGGAGCACGAGGCCATGAGTTCCGTAGTGTGGGTACAGTGTACTAACCTCTGCAGAGTGTATAATCTATCGATAGCCACATCCTCGGATATGGACACAGTTCGTAGTAGGTCACACTATGGGTCAACAGAAATAATAATCTGAATAATAAACAACCCCGGTTCCATGAGAAAGAAGTTGGTTGATCTTTATGTGGTCGTGCGATGATCACAGGTAGAGATCAAGCTCCGTGTGGTCATGTGATGATCACGATGGTATAGTTGATACCGAGCTTGGTTGATCCTGAGGTGATCGTGTGATGATCACGATGGTAAGATGGTGGTTACGAGATAACCTTCGAGCAGAGTAAGTTGGTCCATGAGACCTTAAACGTCGACCCCCTTGCATGCTAGTGCTAGTATCATCATGAATTATATGTACATGCCATGCTCATGTTGTTGCCATGCTCATGTTGTTGCCATGCTCATGTTGAAGCCATGCTCATGTTGTAGCCATGCTCATGTTGTAGCCATGCTCATGTTGTTGCCATGCTCATGTTGTTCAAGTAGTACCGTGTTCATCTTTCATGATTAACCTGTAAATGCCATACTGTTGTATGTCTTGATTGCTTTGGTTGCTGTGAGCTTGCGAGTACATTCAAAGTACTCACCTGGCGTGTCATGCCAGATTGCAGGTTATGCCGTGATTACTTGTTTGTCGAGGACCCTGAGGTTGCGCTCTAGGATACGTCCCAGCCAGAGTCCCTGCGGAGTGGAGTTCATCACCGTCGTCGTTGTTCCGCTGTTAGGATTTATTCCGTTTCGAGATGTCTCGCTGCTAGCATAGAGCTATCTGAACAGGCGAAGTGTCGCCGTGCCCCTGTAATCTTCGTACCTTCAGAACCTTTGTACCCGTGTTATTTGTAATAAAGAGCTGATTTGTTCTATGCCAAGCAGTGCCGTATTCCAGAAGACTTGATATCTGGGCTGGATTACGGGGTGTTCCAGTCTCTCTGAGACGGGGTGCCACAACGATTGGTATCAGAGCAGGTCTGGCTATAGGACGCCTTAGTCAGCGCGAGTGTTAGAAACTGGTAGTTCAGAGTATAGCTTGCTTGCTGCACTTGGTTGTTGCATTTGTTTGCTGCATGGCATGCATATAGATTCACTATCTTGTCGCTAACGGTTGATTTTCTAAGTGTAGGTGGCATCGGTTTCGATCCACTACCTGCACCCTCCAGTTTTGCATACTAGCTCTTTGGTGTTTGGTGTCATCTCTGTCCCAGCGGAGTGATGCCGAGGTACCTAGTGGTGTTGATCATTCGCAGGATTGATGCACAGGTATCGCACCAATATATTCTTTTCGGCCACACCCATTGTTTCGGTGGTAGAAGTGTTTCTACCCCGGATCTTGCCATCCAACCAGCCGTTTGGCAACCCTTACTGGTGTTGGTTATCAGAAAAGGGCAATGCCAGCAAACCCTGCTTTCCACCGCTATCCTACCCTATCACCCATTTTCTGGACGAGTATGGTTCCCTTCTGTACACTTGATGATGATATGGCCGTGACATCCGTGTCTCGCTACATGATCAGCAAGTCCGTCCTCACCGCTAAGCCCGTCCAGATGCAACCGGTGTTGAGCAGCGTTTGGTGTAGCTCTGTTCACACCAACCCCTCCACACATTGATTCACTTTCGTGCACACCGCCACAACATGTTAGACCGTAGTACCGGAGTTTCCTCGAGAATTGTGTGCTTAAGTAGGCATGCATAGTGAGGAGAATAGCTATAAAATGTGATGTTGATTGTATGTAATCTTAATGCTGTGTGTGCTTTTGTTTTAGTCGTTTCTTTTGGCTTCTTTCTTTGGGCCTTCGGTGTTACCTTATTTCCCCTTATGAAAGTTGCTCATCAACCGACACCGGACTCAAAGAATCAGTAAAGATTTCAAATATTTTGAAGCTCAGCTAAACAGGATGGAATTATCAGTGGACTGCAGTATATTGGAAATATCTGGTTTGAATACAAGTGACATCCTGGAGTGATTATCAACATCAAGATTTACATCAGTGTGCAACCATCACAGTTGTAATGAACCAGTTGGAAGAATTGGTGTGCAAGACAACAATACATCTCCCGTCAAAGGAATATCAAGGATATATATATATATATATATGGCATTCAGTCCGCACACTATAGTGAGAAGCTTCTGGTTTAAGAAAATCCAGTCTTCCTCCGCACGCTACCAAAGAAGCTTACGACGTAAGGTTCCTCAGTCTTCTTCGGTAAGCTATTGCAGAAAGCTTCTGGCAGAAGGCACCGAGTCTTCCTCAGTAAGCAACCAAGGGAAAAGCTTCTGGGGTACGATACCCAGTCTTCTTCAGCATGCTATCTCGGCAAAGGCTTCGAGTGTAAGATATCCAGCCTTCCTCAGCACGCTACTCTCGATGGCTTACAACACAAGCTATCCAGTCCTCGTCAGTACGGCACTACAAACATTCATCGTCATTGGTACAAGATATTACACAGTGAGTTGGCAACATATGGCAATGCATCCCAAGAATCAGATCCGCAATAGTTTGTCAGAAGCAAGAATCAGTCAACACACAAGTGTCTGCCTCGGGAATCAAATGCCCAGTTGCACATACCTTCATTTATATTGTGAACATACTTCCAAGGTCATGCAAGTCACTCGTACAATGATGCAAGCACGTGGTTATCAAGGCCAGCTTTCTCACACCCGACAAAGTGATATCATTAACCTTTGTCACTGTCATGTATGATTAACCATAGCAGTGAGCTCTATACAAGTAACTGTGAACCTGGCATATGATCATGATGAACCCTTGCTTACCTTTTTCCTGGTATCGGCACCACGCCTGTGTCTAAGTTGCTTTCGGCCGTTCAGGGTGGATGCAGCTTTTATATTTCTCTTTTCAACAACTGGCCCGTGTTCTGAGCTGCTTTCCAGCCGTCTCGGGCAGCTGTTGAGTTTCTTTTTGTAGCAGCGACCCTATGCTCTGAGCTGATCTTCGGCCGTCTTAGGGAACTGCTACCTTCTTCTTATCAACACTGTCTCATGCTTTGAGCTGCTTTTCAGCCGTCGTGAGCCATGGTTGAGTTATTTCAGTAATGTCCCAGATCTGAGTTGTAAAGACCGCTCTGGTGGCTACTGATTTATTTTCCGATTTCTTGCAAAGGTTCGGATGAGCATTGCCCCACAGTTAGAGCTTGAGAGATGATGAACTTGCTAGTTAAATGTTGCTGCACCGTCTGAGGATAAGGATAAGGTATGACTGCCGGAATATTGCACCTGACAGCACCTATGGTCACACGAAGAATCAAAGATATTTATGGCCAAGCTCTTTCAGCAAAAGATTCGGACACAAGAAAACGATAATGAAGGAACAAGGCCGGCAATACAAGTATGATAATTGTGGCATAAACAACATGGTACGGATACCCAAGACAGTCTGATTCCGTATTAATCACCATGAACACACACCCAAGAGGTCTACTTTGTTTGTAAGGACCTCATATCAAGGTGACAGTCGAATCATCGGTACGGATTCGAGACAGTGGAGCCAGCCAAGGTAATTCAGAACTACCTTCTAGCAGTCAGATCCCGCCAAGAGAACGGCTATGATTCTCAGCATTGTTTTGAACCCGAAGGACTTGCATCTACTCGAGTAACCCGATGCAAGGAGTAAATGTTTTGTGTCCACCAAGGAAATTGTTCATAACTCCATTGAATACTATCGGTGCGGGATGGAAGAATGACACGTCAATGGGGAAATTCCTCCCGGACTTATGGAAATTCTAGTCATGATAATATCAGACAAGCCAGCAGACATAAAAGAATTGAAGTCAGAGCAAGGGTGAACATATGAAGGAAGACCTGTCAGAATATGGATACGGTGAAGCAAACCACCCCAGAGCGAGGCAGTCAGTCAGATGCAATTTAGTGGGAACAATTTATAAAGGAAAAAGGATACCCGAGTTGGAAACGGTTTCCTTAAGTCAATATATTCATACTTGTTCCCTGAGCAAACAAATCTCGAGGACGAGATTTATTGTACGGGGGGTAGGTTTGTAACACCCCAATTTTTGGCCCTTTCTTTTTCTTTTGAATTTCTTCGAATTTTCATTTGGAATTTCTTCTTCCGTGGCTCTGCGGTCTTGAAACCTGGGAATATCTTCTCTCCTGCCACTTCCTAGTGGCTTGTCACTCTCAAATCTATCCCAAGGCCATGTAATTTCCATCTTATCCCAACCCCAATATTTATTTATTGGGAATATTCCTTTTTCTATTAAAGGAATAACCCTGTTTTCCCTAGGTTGTGAAGCAACCTATATTTCTGTCGTTCCTAAAATTCCCAAAAAATTCTCATAAATTCTTTGGATCATATCTTCCACCAATATGTCAAAATCCATCCTTGCCTAGTTCAAAAATAATTCAGGAATATTCTTTTTCCATTCTGTCCAGAATGGCACTTTGTGAAGGAAGTGCAAATTATCTTTTCTTGATTGCCCTTAAAATTTTTGGGCACTCTTTCCCATCCAAATAATTGCCACATGCCAAAATTTAGCTTCATTTGCCTAGTAAATCTTCCTCAGCAAATTCCCAAATTTTCTGACCAGAGAGAAGCTTTGTGAAGGAAGTACTAGCTAGGCTTATCCAAATAAGTTGAAATTTTGGCAGATCATTTATATGGTCAAATCACTGCTCTCCAACAAATTTCATATCCATACAACTATGTATGTGAGCACACCTTCAAATCTTGGTTTCTGGTCACAATTTCAGTTTGTGAAGCAACTATATTTTATATTGCTTAAAAAAAATTCTGAAATTAATCCAGGACCTAAATATCCCTAAATAATGTGAGCATGCAAAAATTCACATTATTTTGTCAAGCCATTTTCTCCACAAAATTCCCCCAAGTTTCTGTCCAGTGTGGGGCATTGTGAAGGAAGTACCATTTTTATTCATCCAATTGGTATGAAATTTTTATGGTACCTTAATATGCCCAAATGATAATGCTCCACAAATTTTCTGCCCAATGCAAGCATCTATGTGAGTGCTACTTCATGATCTTCTTTTTGGACCAGAATATGTGGTTGTGAAGCAACTATATTAACTATTGGTCCAAATCATTTCAGTTTTCACAGGATCATAGTACTTCCCACCCTAAGCCTCTGTGACATCTTTGTTAGCTCTTATCTCGTCTCAGTTGATCACTATTTCATGCCTAAGTTGGCAACAACAAACTTCCATCGACCACTCCTATCAGCACATAGTTACTTTGGACGAACAATCACATCAGTGGGACTGTATGTTGGAGGGACAACAATCTAGACATCTTTTAGCAGGCCATCGTGCCTTCTTCTGGCCATGCCACGCGGTGACCACGCCGTTGGCATGCATTTGGCGCGCTCCGCTCATCTGCTAGCTTCGGGCACTCCTCTGCTCATCGCTCCTACACGTCCCACCGTGTCTACAGCGTCTACCACCCTCCCCTGCATCCACGTAGCCTCCTCCCCGCCCCTCCCGTCGCTGTCCGGACGCGGACACCGCGTGCCAGGATAAGAACAGTGGCACAAAGGTGCCCTCCCTGCCCCACGCGGTGCGCCGCGGCTTTGCCCGCGTGCCTGGCACCTCCACTAGCCCTCACCCGTCGCCGTCTGAGATCGCACGCGCGCCTGCCCCCCTCGCCGGAGCTCATCCATTCGGTGGAGGCGGCATCTGGCCCGCGGCCCTCTTCCTCAGCTATATAAGCCACCCCATGCCCTCTCGACCGCACAAGCCTCCTCACCACCCTCCACTAGCCCACCCCAGCCACTCATCCGAGCTCGAGAGCTCCTCCTCGCCTCCCACCACCACCATGGCAGCCGCACTGCCTCGCTCAAATTTGAGCTAGCCCGAGCCCCCTCCCCCTTCACTCCTAGCCAGAGAGACCCCCAGGCCAAGGCGAGGCTCCTGCCCTCTTCTCCTCCTTCTCCGGTGGCCCATGGCGCCGTGCCCGAAACCGCCCGAAGCCGCCGTCCGCCGCTGTCAAGGGCGTGCCCTACTCCGACCTCCTCGGTGCCTGTGCTATGCGGGGATGGGTGCGGCTCGGTCCCCTGAGCAGTTTGGTAGGTCGGGCGCCGCCGCAGACAGCCTGTGGCGCTGGCAGTCGCCGTCGGGGCCGGCCTCTGTCTCGGCCAGGAGCACGCAGGGCGGGAGGTAGAAGAAGATTGGGCCAGGCGGGCCCCACCACCCAGCGACCCCACCAGTCAGCCGCACGAGGAGTCAATCCCGGGCCCGCGCCGATCTAAGTGAAGACGTATTCTCCAGAATACGTTTTCGCTTAATAAAAGCGTATTCTGTCACGGCTGCGGGAGAAAGTGCGCTTTCACTTTTTGAAAGCGTATTCAGCAAACTACGCCTTCTGTTTTAACCGCCGGCCGAAATCTCTAATTAGTGGACGTTCGTCCGTTAAGGCCAGAAATGGATTTTTAATTCTTTTTCTGCCTATCGAACGAACGGCCGTAACTTTTCACTCGCAAGTCCGATTCAGGTGATTCCAAAGCCCACGATCTCAGTTCGTCGAGCCCGTTCCGATGGTATCATTTTCATGAGGTTGTCACCCTGTGAAAAGGACCATTTTGCCCTTGCCCTTCAAACAGCTCCGCCGAGAGGGAAACTTTTCCGGCGATTCTTTCCGCGAGTTCATCGCACCTCTCCCCGGTGAATCCTCCACCCCCAGGCAAGCCACAACAGCCACTTGCATGATGGCATTGCAATAGCCATGGTTTCCACTTGAATATTTAATAACTGTTTTCTCATTTAATTATTTTGTGAATGCTACATATATGCTTGTGAATCCATGCTCATTGCTTATGCCATGTTCATTTTCATCTAGTAAGTGATATGATTAATTGCTAAGGATATTCTTATCATGTTTTAATCTTGTAATTATTTCCGATGCTAGTGATAATGTTATGCTCACATGAGTAGTTACGGTTTGATATGAAAATACTTGTCATAGTCATGATCATCGTTATGCCATGCTCATTTGCATTCCGTAGCATAAATGATTTATCATCGTTCATGTCATGATGTTAAATGGTTATGCTGCCCATCCATGGTTACACTGATATCATGCTCATCTGCATTGTTATTTCATTATGTATTTTATTGTAACTCAGCTCATCACCATTCAAGTTAAACCTGACATTAATCGAACTTGAACAAATCTGTTGGCTGAGTCATGGTGCCACTGAATCGAGCTCACCAGTGCAACCACACTTGCCTGGATGAGGAGGCCCTAATGCGGTCTATTGTCATGCCTCTCGCCGGTGCCTCCAACTAGGGAAGGTTATGCGCGCGCGCTACCCTGATCAGGTAGGCGGCCATAAGCCTTATGCCCAAGTTGTTTGCGCGCGGTTGTCCCTGTTTGGGATGAGTTTGTTTTGTTGGGCCACGACGGTGGTAGCCACGCAGGTGGCGGATGTCACGAGTTGACATCGGGGCGACCCAGGACATAGCCCAAAGGGGAGTTTGTCGGGAGTGGCCGGGAGAGTGTCATGCAATAGATTGGTTTTGTCGGAACGTCGTTGGTCCACCCGAATGGGAGCATGAGGCCATGAGTTCCGTAGTGTGGGTACAGTGTACTAACCTCTGCAGAGTGTATAATCTATCGATAGCCGCGTCCTCGGATATGGACACAGTTCATAGTAGGTCACACTATGGGTCAACAGAAATAATAACCTGAATAATAAACAACCCCGGTTCCATGAGAAAGAAGTTGGTTGATCTTTATGTGGTCGTGCGATGATCACAGGAAGAGATCAAGCTCCGTGTGGTCATGTGATGATCACGATGGTATAGTTGATACCGAGCTTGGTTGATCTTGAGGTGATCGTGTGATGATCACGATGGTAAGATGGTGGTTACGATATAACCTCCGAGCAGAGTAAGTTGGTCCATGAGACCTTAAACGTCGACCCCCTTGCATGCTAGTGCTAGTATCATCATGAATTATATGTACATGCCATGCTCATGTTGTTGCCATGCTCATGTTATTGCCATGCTCATGTTGAAGCCATGCTCATGTTGTAGCCATGCTCATGTTGTAGCCATGCTCATGTTGTTGCCATGCTCATGTTGTTCTAGTAGTACCATGTTCATCTTTGATGATTAACCTATAAATGCCATACTGTTGTATGTCTTGATTGCTTTGGTTGCTGTGAGCTTGCGAGTACATTCAAAGTACTCACCTGGCGTGTCATACCAGATTGCAGGTGATGCCGTGATTACTTGTTTGTCGAGGACCCTGAGGTTGCGCTCTAGGATACGTCCCAGCCAGAGTCCCTGCGGAGTGGAGTTCATCACCGTCGTCGTTGTTCTGCTGTTAGGATTTATTCCGTTTCGAGATGTCTCGCTGCTAGCATAGAGCTATCTGAGCAGGCGAAGTGTCGCCGTGCCCCTGTAATCTTCGTACCTTCAGAACCTTTGTACCCGTGTTATTTGTAATAAAGAGCTGATTTGTTCTATGCCAAGCAGTGCCGTATTCCAGAAGACTTGATCTCTGGGCTGGAATACGGGGTGTTCCGGTCTCTCTGAGCCGGGGTGCCACAATATATCAGATGGTTGGCTTGCCTGGGGGTCGATGAATTCACCGGAGAGAGGTGCGATCACCTCGCGGGAGAATTCGCCGGAAAGGTTCCCTCCGTACAGGCTAAATAGAGGGCAGGGGCAAAATGGTCATTTCCAAAATGTGTAAACATGGTGAAAGTGATATCATTAGAACGGGCTCGACGAACAAAGAACGTGAGCTTTGGAATCACCTGAATCGGAGTTACGAGTGAAGTGATATGATGGTTTTTCTTCCAGGGACCTTTCTACAATTATTCTATTTGCATATGGGTCCTTGCCAATTATTCCACCGATAAAAGAGAAAGTGCACTGTTGCACAGGGACGGCTCGGGCTGAAACTGCCGCTGCTGCTATTGTGCGCATGGGCCAAGCCCAGCTGCACCGTGTGGGTGACGCAGAAGGCGTATTTCGTGTACTACGCTTCCGGCGAAGCGGTAGCGTACTCCGCAGAGTACGCCTCCACTTAACCCGATGGGCGGGGCCGGCCAGCGCTTAGAGCAGATGACGGGTGGGGCCACGGGCCCACTGGCAGGTCTTCGTCTCCCTCCTCCCGCGCGTGTTGAGCCGCGGAGAGGAGCTCACCCCGACGACGATTGCCAGAGCTATGGGCAGTCTCCGGTGGCGCTCGGGTGATGGGCATGATCAGGGAGATGAGATGCACATGCCTGACCACCTCACGCTCGCCGGGGTGCACTGGTTTGAGCAGGGCATCAGCCGCGGTAGACGGAAGCATCGGCCGATGATGGACTCGCGGCTACGGCGGTGGAACGGTGGAGAGCAAGTTGGGGAAGGCTCCGACGTGGCTTAGGAGCTTCTCTGGTAAGGAGAGGAAGGAGGGAGGGGCTTCGGCTCGCTTCAATTTTAGCGGAGGCCGATGATAACCCACAAGTATAGGGGGTCAATCGTAGTCCTTTCGATAAGTAAGAGTGTCGAACCCAACGAGGAGCAGAAGGAAATGACAAGCGGTTTTCAGCAAGGTATTCTCTGCAAGTACTGAAAGTAGTGGTAACAGATAGTTTTAATAGCCAGATATTTCGTAACGAATGACAAGCAACAAGTATAATAAAAGTGCAGGAAGGTGGCCCAATCCTTTTTATAGCAAAGGACAAGCCGGAACGATCTCTTATAATAAGCTAAGCGTTCTCGAGGACACATGGGAATTTCATCTAGTCACATTCATCATGTTTGTTTGATTCGCGTTCGTTACTTTGATAATTTGATATATGGGTGGACCGGTGCTTGGGTGCTATTCTTACTTGAACAAGCCTCCCACTTATGATTACCCCCTCTCGCAAGCATCCGCAACTACGAAAGAAAAATTAAAATAGCTCATAAACTAGGGTTTAAGCTTCTGTCACTCTAGCAACCCATCATCTAATTACTACTCCACAATGCATTCCCTTAGGCCCAAAGATGGTGAAGTGTCATGTAGTCGACGTTCACATGACACCACTAAGAGAATCAACAACATACATATCATCACAATATCGAACGAATACCAAATTCACATGATTACTTATGACAAGACTTCTCCCATGTCCTCAAGAACAAAAGTAACTACTCACAAATCATATTCATGTTCAAGATCAGAGGGGTATTGAATAGCATTAAGGATCTGAACATATAATCTTCCACCAAATAAACCAACTAGCATCAACTACAAGATGTAATCAACACTACTAGCAACCCACAGGTACCAATCTGAGGTTTTGAGAGAAAGATTGAATACAAGAGATGAACTAGGGTTTGAGATGAGATGGTGCTGGTGAAGATGTTGATGAAGATTGGTCCTCCCACGATGAGAGGATCGTTGGTGATGTCGATGGCGATGATTCCGCCCCCCCCCCCAGAGGGAAGTATCCCCGGCGGAATCGCTCCGCCGGAGAGCAAAATAGCTCTTGCCCAGGTTCCGCCTCGAGACGGCGGTGCTTCGTCCCCAAAAGCCTTCCTCTTATTTTTTCTAGGGCAAATGGCTTCATATAGCACAAGGAGGGGGCCTGACGCCAGCTGTGGGCCCCACAAGGCACTAGGGCGTGCCCAGGAGGGGTCGTGCCCTGCTGCCTTGTGGGCAGCTGGCGGGTCCCCTTTGTTATCTCTTTTCTCCAGTATTTTTTATATATTCAATAAAAAATCTCCGTGAAATTTCAGGTCAATTGGAGCTCTGTAGATTAGGTATCTTTGATGTGGCTATTTCAGCTGCCGGCATTCTCCCTCTTCATGTAAATCTTGCAAATTAAGAGAGAAAAGGCATAAGAATTGTACCATAAAGTGAAATAATGATTAAAAACATAAAAAATAACAGTAGGAAATCATGATGTAAATTGGACGTATCAACTCCCCCAAGCTTAGACCTCGCTTGCCCTCAAGCGAAAAGTCGAAATCGATAATCATGACCACATGTTTAGAGAGAGAGACGTCGATAAAAATAAAATACGGACATGGAGCATCATGATCTTTATTATAACAACAATATATATCATCATAAAACTTCTCATGAAAAAGTAACAATTCATCCACAAGTTAAAGTATGAACCATAAACCAAATTGAAAATTAACAAACTATGATCTCAGTCACTGAAGCAATTGCAATTCATCATATTATCAGAAAGAGTCTATGTAAGAGCTTTGATTAGCTAGTTCACATACTCAACTATCATTTAGTCTTCTATGATTGCTGACACTCACGTTATATTTATGGAGCAAAAGTTTCAGTCGAACACATAGAAAGATAGGGGCTTAAAATTTTGCCTCCCAACGTATTTACCTCAAGGGTAATGTTAACAATAATAACTCATTATCACCTACATTAAATTGGATATATATGCATGGATCAATCCCCACCACATGATGTTTGCCAAAAGAGAAAATAAAAGCGGAATAGAGAGGAACACTAATGACTCTTGCTTGAAAGTTAATACATACAGTAGAAGATAGGCCCTTCGCAGAGGGAAGCAGAGGTTGTCATGCGCTTTTGTTTTTGGATGTGCAAGCTATTAATGTAAAGGAACGTCACTTTATATTGCCCCTTGTGATAGTGACCTTTATTATGCAGTCTATAGCTTTTATTGCTCCACCATCACAAGATCGTAAAAGTTTATTTTCCCTTACAATAAAAGTTCATACATATTTAGGAGCAATTTTTATTGCTTTTGCACCGATGACAACTTACTTGAAGGATCTTATTCAATCCATAGGTAGATATAGTGGACTCTCATGACATGAAACTGGGTTTGAGGGTTCTTGGATGCATAAGTAGTATCTCTACTTGGTGCGGATTTTAGCTAGCAAAAGATAGGGGGCAAACACCACATGTTAGAGGATCCAAAACAATATAACTTCTATGTGAATATAAGCAAACATAACCCATTACGTTGTCTTCCTTGTCCAACGTCAACTAATTGACATAGAATATTTGATGGGGGCTCACAATCATAAAAGATGTCCAGGATAGTATATTTATATGTGAGACCTCTCTTCCTTTATTACTTTTTCATGAATTGCTACAATGACCAATACTATGTTTGTCAACTCCCAACAAGTTTTATCAATTATACTTCTTTTATGTGAAGTCATCACTCCCCATGGGATTAGCATATGATTTTATTCTTTCTTTATTTCTAAGATTGGATCATCAAAAGCAAAACACTAAACTCAAACTAATCTTTATTATAACTTTCACGCACGATTACATAGACAGATAGATCACAAAGCAAGCACTTGAAACTAAATCATACTAAAACTTTATTCCTCTAAATCACGAAATAACTAAGGATCGAACTAAAATAGGTAATGATGATGAAAAAGTGATGGTGATACGATACCGGGGCGCCTCCCCCAAGCTTGGCACAAGCCAAGGGGAGTGCCCATACTCATATACTCAAGTCTCCTTCTTCGGTGATGGTGGTGATGGTGAGGTGGGCTTGTCCTTCTTGACATTCATTAGTATCTCCTTTAAGCTCTGAATTTCTCGGAGCACATGCTGTATCATCTCTGTATTCTTTTGGACTTCGGCCATAATATGCTTATTCTCTGGCCCCCAAGCATTCTTTCCTGCATCACTTTCACTTGGACGAGAGATGTCCCAATTGGAGGGTATGTGCATACGAGGAGTATTTTCAACCCCATAATTGTGAACCAAATTATGAATGTTGTTCCGATGTAATGTTGCGCCCCGCCTGAATACCACTGTAGCCAGACGGTCGCCGCACACACCAGCCTAGGAAATCACCCTGGCATGCGCTTTTACAACAAGTATCATGAACACAGACATTTCTATTAATGGATATATAAGTTTAACATGATATTTTACAAGGGTGATGGCAGCGGAAAAGCTCTATCTAAGGCAGCATGGTGTTGGTGCAGCTCCAATCCACATGGATCTGACTGGGTTACTCTTCTAGCCCGCGAACACTCCGGCTCCTCGCTAAAGGTCGTCGAATTCCTTAGGTGAACCTGGCCACATTGAAGGCCGCTGAGTACTTTTGAATGTACTCGCAAGCAAACCAAACCAACATATACACCAAGCAAAGCAATCCATGGCACTCAAGCATGCATTTGTTATCTTAACAGTATTAACTATCATGTTATGGCAGGATTATCTGGCAAGCTTAATCATCTAGCAGCATTAATCATTATGTCATAGAAGGATTATCTAGCATGATATCTATTGAAGTAAATACGATAAAGTAAAGCATATCAAGTAAATAATCCATACTCCGAATATGTCATGATCCAAACCAAATCCGATCCAAATCCAATCCAAATCTTGTGGTCATCCAACCCTTTAGCTCATAGCCATCGCATGGCTAATATTCATACTCCTGACATCATCTGATGTCCAAGCATCCGTACTGCAAGTCTGACAAATTATACCTTTCTCTGGTTCATTATTAACATCATATGGTTTGTTCCTCCAGACTCGACACAGACCAAATAGGGCGACCTAGTATGAACTGTGTCCCATGACCGAGGACGCGGCTATTCGAATAGATTTACACTCTGCAGAGGTTGCGCACTTTACCCACACTATGGAGCTCATGGCCTCATGCTTCCATTCGGGTGGACCGGTGCTGCTCCAACAAAACTTGTCTATTGCCTGGCACTCTTACGGTCCCACCGACAATCATACCCTCCCAGGGTCATGTCCTGGGTGGCCCATGTGTCACCCCGTGACACCTGCCACCGTCGTGGCTAAACAAACTGTCCCAAACGGGGACCCATGCGCATATAACAAAACTGGGCTCATAGGATTATCGCCACCTACCGGGCCAGGGTAGCACGCAAGCATAATCCTCCCTCTTTGGAGGTACCGACAAGAGGCACGACAATAGACCAAGTTAGGGCCTCCCCATCCAGGCAAGTGTGGTTGCACTCGATGAGCTCGGTTCGGTGGCACTATGACTTGATCCAGCCGACGGAGGAGGTTGTCATTATTAAGTCTCATTCTTTTATTACAATACAACAGTAAAGCATGATGAAAATATAACAACCTATCTCCATATTGTCACCTACGAGTCACTAGTGCAATAATATGATGAGCATTAGCAGGTAATGTGAATAGCAAATTCAAACTAGCAGGGGTTTAATTGTTTCTAACACAGGCATATTCATTAATTAAACATGCAAGAATAACACAGACTAATGCTTTAGGGCATATATCAAATGGTCGGCTTGCCTGGGGGGTGAAGGAATACTCCGGGAGAAGTGCGGGAAGCTCGCAGAAAAACTTCGCCGGAAAGGCTTCCCTCTCGGAGAGGCTGGATATAGGGAAGGGGCAAAATGGTCATTTTCATAGTGTGAAAACATTATGAAAATTGATACCATCGGAACGGGCTCGACGAACTGAAGACAAGGGTTTTTCTGCCAGGGACCTATCTGTAAAGAAAATATTTGCATCTAGGTCCCTGACAGCACTGCGGCTGGCGCCTTCTCCGGAAATACGCTTTCCAGTAGGGAAAATGTACTATAGCCCGAGTACGCTTTCTCTGATAGAAAACATATCGCCATGGAGTACGCTTCCCTCAACAGAAAGCGTAAGCGGCCGGGGGCGCCTTCACTTATCCGAGCTGGCGGGTGGGGCCACCCCTTTCGGTCGCCGACAGGTGGGGTCCACGGGCGCTCTCTCTCTCCTCCCTCCTTCTCTTCTTCTTCCCCGACGCACATGCAGAGAGCAAAGAGAGGTCGCCGGCGCCGGCGTGCGTCCGGCTGACTCCGGCCATCCCCGGTGGAGCTCGGACCACCGGAGTGACCCGCGCGACGTGGCGCATCCATCCCTCAACTCCACGCACGCCGACAGGCTCCGGACCAAACGAGGCTTCAGCCGCGGCGGACGGCGGTGCTGGCCAGATCGAGCCCGAGGCCATGGGCGTCTCCAGAGCAAAATGGAGGCGGGGAGCGAGTCGTGGTGGCGGTGGTGGTTGGCCAGGGTGGCCAGAGGGAGAGAAGGGGACCAGAGGCGAGGGAGAGAAGGGGACCAGAGGCGAGCCAATTTAGGCGAGGCTCACCGGCGGCCGTGGCGGCGATGGGCGGGTACGGGAGCTCCTCGAGCTCGGCTAAGAGGTGGGGCGGGGTGCTAGGAGAGGGAGAGGGCCGATGGTGAGCTCGAGAGGTCCGGGGAACGACTATTTATAGCCGCGGGAGCTCGCCGGATAAGCTCGGCCGCCGTGGCCTTCCTTTCCGCTCACTGGAGCTCGGGGACACATGGAGGGAGGGGGCGAGGTCGGCAGGGTCTCTAGGAGAGTGGAGAAGCCGGCCGCAGCTTCGGGAGGGCTCGAAGAGGAAGGAGCCAGAAGGGAAAGCGACAACGGCGGTCACGGGCGACAGTGGCCATGGCGGCACTCGCCGTGGCGCGAGGAGGAAGGGAGAAGAGGGGAGAAGGGTCTAGAGAGGGGCAGCTGGACGCCGCGGAGTCGTTTGACATGCCAGGACACGCCGGAGCTGGCCGGAGCTGGCCTGCCGATGAGAACAGTGCACTGACCACCGTTTTGGCCTGTCCCAAGCGTGGTCACCACGGGTGCCACGTGCTCTGGAGTTTTTCTGAGTGCTACATCATGTCAACGGAGTGTCTCACTGCTCATATAGATGAGAGATGTGGCTGGAATCCACTGGAAGGCCATGAGGTGAGAGAAACTTGCAGAAGAAGATTCTAACAGTAAACTTGGGTGGACATTTCTGGAGAGATGTATGAAGGAGAGGTGCTGGATCCTTGTCACAATGAGATAGGGTAGGAAGGAGTAGGTGCTGGTAAAATTTGAGGCCATTTGGACCAAGTTTGCATATACTTCCTTTGTAATGCAAATTTTGGTCCAGAAATTAGATTTTGATGTTGTGCTCAATTAGCTTGATGAAATGAACTGAATTTTGGTGTAGGGTGATGATTTGGAAGTATGGAGGTACTGGCAAAATTTAAGCTCATTTGGACATACCAAAATGGTACTTCCTTCACAAAGCTTTCTGCTGGACAGAAACTTGATGGAATTTTTGGGAGAAAATGGATGGATAAAATGATGTGAATTTTTGCATGGTCACATCATATAGGGAATGTGAGGTCCTGGATTAATTTCAAGATTTTTGAAGCAATATAAAATATAGTTGCTTCACAACCTTAAAATAGATCCAGAAACAAGAATTGGATGATGTGCCCAAAACTTGAACTGTGGAACTTGGGTTCTTGATGGAAATGGTGAATATATGTATAGGAGAAGCTCCACAAATTATTTGAGATTTTTCCTGGCTACCAAAATAGTAGCTCCTTTGGAAAGTGCCCAAAGTGCAATATTGGCTTTAAATAGGAAAATGCAATTTCCCTTTTTTAATTATTGCCAATATTTTTATGGGAGCTCAATATGATCACAAAGAATATCTCCACAAGTTTTCATGAACTTTGGAGATGAATAGATATTTTCTTGGATTTAATTCCTTTAAACAGCAGAAAAAGGAATTAATTTTAAATGAAAAATATTGCAAATGACTTGGCAATATTTTTGCATATCCAAGGTTTATAGATGTGGGATGATCACTGGGAAAAGTTTGGGAGGCAACAGATCAAAGAAAATTGGGGTTCCTTTGTAACGGAAGGAATTAGGGTTTCCCTTCTGGTAACTCGGAAGGTAGGGTTTTGGCGACAAAATCCTGAGAATAGATCTTGGGTGGCAAGGTTGAAGAGAATCTCTGGTTGGATAGGATAGGCAAGGCTAAATGACCATCTTCATATACCCAAGAGCGAGAGAAAAACCAATAACATCGAAAAAAAAGACGGGAGTCCAATCCCGCAAAGGAAAAAAAACAAGGAGCGAAAACCAGGGTGTTACATGTAACCTGTGTAAGGGCCTCCTAGGGGGGAGCCCTTCTGGCACCTCTGGACTCCCATGGCTTGTAGTGCTTCTCACAGCTTGATGAGGGTTTGGAATTGTGCAGATGCCGGCAAGGGTGCCCCTCTCGGAAGTCGGAGGGTGGTCCTCAAGTGAATCTCCATCATCTTCTTCCATGGTGACTTCTCCTTCCCCCTCCCTCCTAAGCTCCATCTGCAGCAACCAAGCATCGTCTCCCACATTGTTTGAGGAAGAGGAAGACATGATGCCTGGCTTCGAGATCTGACAGAAAATAGCATGAAACAAGAACAGAGGAGAAACTCGCGATGCGGTGGTCAAAACGTCCGGGAGTATATATAAAGAATTTTTATCTTGCAAAACAAGCATACGGCAAGAAAACAGAGTTGGGAAGGCACACGTGGGGCCCACAAGGCACCACGGCGCGCCCCGGGGGGGTCGCGCCCTTCTGCCTTGTAGGCAGCACGTGGGTCCCCTCGGCTGTTTCTTATTTTTGTATTTTTTCTAATATTCCAAAACTGACAGAAAGTATTTTTATGGAATTTTTGGAGTCGGTTTATTTACCATATCACATACCTACCCCTTTTCAGGGTTCTGGAGCGTTCCGGAAGGACTCTTTAATCTGCTCTTCCGGTGTAATTGTTTCAATAATGTTAGTTTCAACATTAATGGAAGTACCTGAAATATAGTGCTTAATTCTTTGCCCATTCACCACTCTTGGATTATTGCCTTCGGAGTTGTTTATTTTGATGGCTCCGGAGCGATAAACTTCTTCGATGATATACGGTCCTTCCCATTTAGAGAAAAGTTTTCCTGCAAAGAATCTCAAAGAAGAATTGTATAATAGAACATGATCACCTACTTTGAATTCCCGTTTTTGAATTCTTTAATCATGCCACCTTTTAACTTTTTCTTTAAACAACTTAGCATTATCATAAGCTTGGGTTCTCCATTCATTTAAAGAGCTAATATCAAATAACCTCTTTTCACCGGCAAGTTTAAAATCATAGTTAAGTTCTTTAATTGCCGAATATGCTTTATGTTCTAATTCCAGAGGTAAATGACATGCTTTTCCATAAACCATTTTATATGGAGACATACCCATAGGATTTTTATAAGCAGTTCTGTAAGCCCATAATGCATCATCAAGTTTCTTAGACCAATTCTTTCTGGATCTATTAACGGCCTTTTGCAGAATCAATTTTATTTCCCTATTTGTTAATTCAACTGGACCACTAGACTGAGGATGATAAGGAGATGCAATTCTATGGTTAACATCATATTTAGCAACCAACTTACGAAAAGCACCATGAATAAAATGTGAACCACCATCAGTCATTAAATATCTAGGGACTCCAAACCTCGGGAATATAACTTCTTTAAGCATTTTAATAGAAGTGTTATGATCAGCACTACTAGTTGGAATAGCATCCACCCACTTAGTAACGTAGTCAACAGCAACTAAAATATGAGTATACCCATTGGATTTAGGAAAAAGTCCCATATAATCAAAACCCCAAACATCAAATGGTTCAATAACAAGTGAATAATTCATAGGCATTTCCTGACGTTTACCAATGCTACTTGTGAGCTGCGTTGGTAATTCTCTGAAGAGGAAGGGAGATGTAGTACAGTAGAGATAAGTATTTCCCTCAGTTATGAAACCAAGGTTATCAATCCAGTAGGAGAATCACGCAACACCTCGTTAGCAGCACCTGCACACAAAACAATAAATCCTTGCACCCAACGCAAACAAGGGGTTGTCAATCCCTCAGCGGTAAGTTGCAAGATTAAATTGTATGTGATAGATAGATAGATTGAAACAAGAATACAAAATAAAATAAATAAAGAAAAAGTGCAGCAAGTATTTTTAGGGTTTTAGTACATGATTTAGATAGACCCGGGGGCCACAGTTTTCACTAGAGGCTTCTCTCGAGAAAATATCATACGGTGGGTAAACAAATTACTGTTGGGCAATTGATAGAAAAGAAAATAATCATGACGATATCCAAGGCAATGATCATGTATATAGGCATCACGTCCGACACAAGTAGACGGACTCTTGCCTGCATCTACTACTATTACTCCACACATCGACCGCTATCCAGCATGCATCTAGTGTATTAAGTCCATAAAGAACGGAGTAACGCCTTAAGCAAGATGACATGATGTAGACAAAGTAAACTCATGCATGAATAAACCCCATCTTTTTACCCTTAATAGCAACGATACATACGTGTCATGTCCCTTTCTGTCACTGGGATTGAGCACCGCAAGATCGAACCCATTACAAAGCACCTCTTCCCATGGCAAGATAAATCAATCTAGTTGGCCAAACCAAATCAATAGATCGGAGAAGAAATATGAAGCTATAATAATGATGCATAAAAGAGATCAGAGAAGACTCAAATAATATTCATGGATAATCTGATCATAAACTCACCACTACTAGAAAAAACCCTGTTAGTGGCGCACCTATTTTGGCTATTAATGGCGCACTATAGGTGCGCCACTATTATCACGCCACTAGTAACAAATACTAATGGCGCACCACTGGTGCTCCATTAGTATCCCAGATAATAGTGGCGCACCACATAGTGCGCCATTACTATGTCCAACAGTGCGCCATTACTATTCCTCCTAGGGGGCCAAATTTACCTTCACCTATACCCCCGAGTGCGCCATTACTATGCCCCATAATGCGCCACTGGTATTTAGCTTTGTGCGCCACTAATGCTCAATATGGTGCGCCACTACTATGAATATTAGCAAATATTTTTTTTGATTTTCTGGTATTTGCACAGGTTACAAAATACAATATACAGCACAGAAAAATATGCACAGAATATACAGTACAATACAGCACCACAATTAGTCAAGTATAAACATGACATAATATATACAATTCATCATATTAGTCTCCGAATTCGAAATAGTGAACAAAGTTCAAACATTAGCCAAGTTTAGGTCTCGAGACCGCGAGTAGCGAGTTTGTCGTCACATTACAAAGTCGATATCGATCATCTAAACTACCATCACATAGAAGAGAGCTGCGGTCACGATGAGCATCATCGCGATGAAACTGGTCTTCATCCGGTTCCTCCTCCGCTCCCTCCTCCCTCCCGCTAGATAGCGCGCGTATCTAGCTTCCGCCTCCGCCCTAGTGGTGTACCCTTTGTAACTGTTACCGCTGAAACGGTGAACCTGTCTCCGACACTCCTCCCAGTCGTCGTAGACTCCGGGAACCTCACCCTTGTACACGACATACGACGGCATCTGCTCTATGCACTAGACAAACAAAACGTTAGTAGCAATTCACAGATAATATATAAGCATGAATAATCTGCCAGCAACTATACCAGGGCAGAACATCACCCAGCACTTAGTATCAAGGTTAATTCCTCTATTTGCAATTAGTATCTACCAGGAATCACTTAAGTATCACTTAAGTATCTACCAGGAATTAGCATTGAAGATGGAGAACAATATTCATCACAGGATATACAAGAACCAGAGAGCAATATTCATCACAGGATATACAAGAACCAGAGAACAATATTCATCACAGGATATACAAGAACCAGAGAGCAATATTGTTGAACTGACAGAAACGGAAGTATCAGACAATATGCTCTACAGGATATACAAAACAGCAATTGCATGATTCTCATCATAAATGTAGCAAAAAACAAGACTCAAAACATGTACTGTTTTTTTTTCAACTGATAACAAATTTTTTTATTACAGTTTTACAACAGCATAGAGAGGAAATAGGGAAGGAAATTGTTAAAGCAGCATAGCCAAAAGGTACTCAGGCAATTACTTAGCAGGTAGAAATGAACACTTAAGAACACTTAAGAGCCCTAGGGCCAATGATGTTGATCACAGTTTTTGGGAATAATACTGAGGCAATTACTTAGCAGGTAGAAATGAACATGTATCTTACTTAGAAATGAACATGTATCTTACTTAAATAACATGTATGTGCACAAGAAATATTTACAAATCACAAAGCTTGCAAGATGGAGCATGACCAGATTGATGTTAATTTATTAGTACTCTTCAGTACTAACGCAATATTTTAAAATCAAATCAGTTTAGAACAAAATTGCTATTTCTTCTTGCAAATCAAATCAGCTTGCAACAAAAAGGATGCTATTTCACACTGACAGAGAAGCCAATTGGTTACTTTTATGCTGATCTAGGAATGCTCTATTGTGAACAATTAAAAAAATTCATTTGTAATTTTTCTGCTAATGAAATCAACCAGATTCTCACTCAGTGACATCTATAGCTATTTCTATCTGAATCAAACAGTAGCTACGTACGCATTCAGTTGGGGATTTCACAATGAATGCAATTTCAGAGTTGGAACTTGGAAGGGGTTTCACCTTAGGCTTAGAGATTGAGGTTGTTGGACCCAATTGTTGCACTGGTACCCTCCCCTCCTCGCCTTGGGAACTAATTTCAGAGCTGCGATCTACAGAACTACAACAGTTTCAGATAAGTCCCAAGTCCTCACATAACCAATCATTATATCCTTTTTCCAAGCACAATGAGATTAGCACTCCACTAAAGTAAGACTTCAGATATCATGTTCATGCAGTAAACAGTACCTAGACCAACAGCGTCAGTAAAAACACTAAAACTACCAGTGAATAAACCAGGGAAGTTTTGTTGTGATGTTCACTGTTATAAAAATTTAGTTATGATGCTTGTGTGTTATGCATTTAAAAGTGCAACAAGATTTGGACCATTAAGAATATACTTGCGAAGAATAATACAAGAAAATAAAAAGGAATTTTTTTTTCTCCTAGATCCAAAAAGGATTTTTTTTGTCAAAAGCACATTCATACTATGTACCTTATACACATCAGCGTATCCACAACTTCTAATTTTGCATTAGAATGCAAAATTATTTGTAGCAGCCGACAATTGAGAGAACTGGAAACCTGAAAACCCTACAGGGAATGCACCAGAGCATCTAGTTTTACCAAATGATGTTGGATCTGTTAGATCTACACCATTCAGCTGCACTATTGACTAAAGAGGGGTAAACCCACCTCAGCAGACAGTGCAAATGAAGGAAAAGGCTATCCTATTTTTACTAGATCATTGAAGCAAGCCTACAGTATGAGCCATAGCAGTACAAGATTCAGTTATCACAGACAGCACAAGTTTCAGTTAACTGACAGAAGTAAAATTCAGTAAAACACCTACACATGTTCTACTGCAACTAGGACATCCTAAGCACTACATAGATTCCTATATACCTAAGCAACTACTGAATCGATCTAAACATCTAAAAATTCAGAGCTTGAACCCTAGGCCAGTGACAGTTCAGTACAGAATGCAGAAGCAGAGCAGAGAGAGAAGAAGGAGGATTACCTGGAGATCTCGAAGCAGAAGGAGCGTCGATGCAGTGAAGAGGCGAGGCAGTGAAGGCGTAGCACCATAGTACCATCCATGGCGGAACCCTCTGCTGCACCAGCAGACGACACCAGCCACGGTGGGCACCACAGCGCCGAACAGCGGCACCAGAGACGCCAGCACCACCAGCAGACACACCGGAGCCAGCCCGGAGACGAGCCAGCAGCGGCGGAGCCATGCGCGACGACCAACACCGAAACCCTAGCTCGGGGATTAGGGTTGGGAACGGTCGATTTGGGGAAGGAAACCCATATCGAGCTGGATAGGAAGAAAGAGCAGAGAGAGGGGAGCAGTTTGTGACCAACGGCGGCGGCCGAGATGGCCGGAGCACGCCGGAGGAGGACGACGAGCGCGCCGGCGATTTCTATCGCGAGTGCGGTGGGGAATCGGGGTTGAGCACGAGAGAGAGAGGGGAGAGAGTGAGAGAGAGAGCCTGATGGGTGGGGTCGGGTCTTTGACCCGGGTCCAAGTCACTTAAGTGATGGCGCACCACGCAGAGTGCGCCATTGCTATTTGACCCAGGTTAGTAATGGCGCACCACGCAGAGTGCGCATGGACATGCATGTGAATAGGTGCATATCAATGGCGCACTTCGCGTCAGTGCGCCACTGTTACCTAAAATAGCAGTGGCGCACCTGGCAATAGTGCGCCACTGGTAAGCCTGGGGAGGGGGGTGGATCCAGGAAAAAAATAGCAATGGCGCACTCCTTCTTTGGTGCGCCATTAGTAAAAAAATAGCAATGGCGCACCTATAACTGGTGCGCCATTGCTATATAGCAGTGGTGCACCATATCTATAGTGCGCCACTAATGTTGATATTAGGGATAGCCCTTTTTCTAGTAGTGCACAATTCATCGGATCCCAATAAACACACCGCAAAAAGTGATTACATCGGATAGAACTCCAAGAACATCGAGGAGAACATTGTATTGAAGATCAAAAAGAGAGAAGAAGCCATCTAGCTACTAACTATGGACCCGAAGGTCTGTGGTAAACTACTCACGCATCATCGGAAGGGCAGCAAGGTTGTTGTAGAGCCCCTCCGTGATCGATTCCCCCCCCCCCCGACGGAGTGCCGGAAAAGGCCTTCAGGTGGGATCTCTCAAGAACAGAAGCTTGCGGCAGCGGAAAAAGTATTTCGTGGACTCTCCTATTGGTTTCCCGATTTATGGGAATTTATAGTGGTGGAATTAGGTCAAATGGAGCTGAGGTGGGCCCACGAGGCAGCAGGGCGCGCCTGCCCCCTCAGGCGCGCCTTGGTGGCTCGTGGCCACCTCCTCTGGCGTCTGGTCTTCTCCCAAAGCTTCTAGTGTTTGTTTTGTCCAGAAAAAAATCTCCAAAAAGTTTCGTGGCATTTGGACTTCGTTTGGTATTGTTATTCTGTAAAACCAAAAACAGGCAGAAAACAGCAACTGGCACTGGGCACTAAGTTAATAGGTTAGTCCCAAAAAAATGATATATAATTGTTGTAAATACATATAAAAACATCCAAGATTGATAATATAACAGCATGGAACAATAAAAAATTATAGATACGTTGGAGACGTATCAGCATCCCCAAGCTTAATTCCTGCTCGTCCTCGAGTAGGTAAATGATAAAAACAGAATTTTTGATGTGGAATGTTGCCTATCATATTCATCATATATTCTTTTCTTTTGTAGCATGGACATTTGGACTTGAATGATTCAAAGCAATAGTCTATAATTTGACATGAAGATATAAATAGTCAAGCATGCTAATAACCAACCATGTCTTTCAAAATATCAACGCTAAAGAAAGTTATCCCTAGCCCATTATGCTCAATCATTGATCCATTCATCAAACACACTCAAATATTAGCTACATCCAATGCACAAGTATGACAATAGTACTCTCTAGCAAATAGATTGAGAAGCATCCAACCAAAAAGTGAAAACGGTCATAAACATGCATTGAACATAACTAACACCGAATAATGCACCATAAGTAGGATATAATTTCGTTGCATAACTATTGACTTAATGTGCATGCATAGGGAATCACAAACCTTAACACTAATATTCCTACTAAATCACAATCACTCACTAACATGACTCACATATCATCATCTCCATATCGCAAAACTATTGCAAGGAATCACACTCATCATATCCAATGATCTATATGAAAGTTTTTATTATATCTCTCTTGAATATTCATCACTTTAGGACCAAATTCATATCTTGTGCAAATTACCGTTACTATTATCAACTCTCAAAAAGATATAAGTGAAGCATGAGAGTGCAAATATTTCTTCAAAATTTTAATCTTATCAACTCTCAAAATAATATAAGTGAAGCATGAGAGCTTATTTCTTCAAAATTTTAATCTTATCAACTCTCAAAATAATATAAGTGAAGCATGAGAGTTTATTTCTTCAAAATATAGCCACCACCGTGCTAAAAAAGATTTAAGTGAAGCACTAGAGCAACTGCCTAGCTCAAAAAATTTAAGTGAAGCACATATAGTATTCTAACAAATTATGATGAACGCGTGGCTCTCTCAAATTGGTGTGTCCAGCAAGGATGATTGTGACAAACTAAAAAGCAAACAAAGCAAAGACTCATATAATACACGACGCTCCAAGCAAAACACATATCATGTGACGAATAAAAATATAGCTCCAAGTAAAATTACCGATGGTTGGTAGAAGAAAGAGGGGATGCCTTCCGGTGCATCCCCAAGCTTAGGCTCTTGCCACTCCTTATTCATTAAACCATCGTGATCTCACCCAAAACATGAAAACTTAAATCACGCAAAACTCAACAAAACCTTCGTGAGATCCGTTAGTATAACAAAACAAATCACTACTTTAAGTACTGTTGCAAACCCATTCATATTTTATTTTTGCATTATACCTACTGTATTCTAACTTTTCCATGGCTTATACCCCCCCGATACAATCCATAGTTTCATCAAAACAAGCAAGCAAAGCATCAAAAACAGAATCTGTCAAAAACAGAACAGTCTTTAGCAATCTATTTAAAAGCCATACTTATGTTACTCCAAAAATTCTAAAAAATTATGAAAATGTGGGAAATTCATATACGAATACTGTGTAAAAATTTCAGATTTTTCTGACGCTGAAGTACAGAACCAAAATTCCAGCACTGGATGCAAAACTTTCTGTTTTCCAAACAACATCAATTATACTATCTTCCAAATCATCCCAAAGATTTTACTTGGCACAAAATCTAATTAAAAACAAAAAAGCACAATCATAACAGTAGCATAAATGTGAAAACACAAAATAACAGAAACAAAAAGAAAAATTTATTTTATTCATTGGGTTGCCTCCGAACAAGCGCTATTGTTTTATGCCCCTAGCTAGGCATAATGCATAGTTTCAAGTGTTATCATCCTTCAAGTTGATTCCATAAGTGGCCCTCATAATGGATTCATATGGTGCTTTGATTTTCTTCCTAGGGAAATGTTCCATACCCTTTTTTAATGGAAATTGAAATTATATATTCCCTTCTTTCATGTCAATAACGACACCTATGGTTCGTAAGAACGGTCTACCAAGTATTATGGGGCAAGAAGGATTGCATTCAATGTCAAGTACAATAAAATCAACGAGCACATAGTTCCTATTTGCAAGAATAAGAACATCATTAATTATACCCAATGGCTTTTTAATAGTAGAATTCGCTAAGTGCAAATTAAGAGAACATTCATCTATATTGGTAAAACCTAGCACATCACATAGAGATTTTGGAATTGTGGAAACACTAGCACCCAAATCACACAAAGCATTGCACTCATAATTTTTAATTTTAACTTTAATGGTGGGTTCCCATTCATCATATATTTTTCTAGGAATTGAAATTTCTAGTTCTAGCTTTTCTTCTAACGCCTTCATCATTGCTTCTACGATGTCTTTAGTAAAAGCCTTATTTTGCTCATAAGCGTTGGGTGAATTTAAAATGGATTGTAACAAAGAAATGCACTCAATCAAAGAACAATTGTCATAATTAAAATCTTTGTAATCCAAAAGAGTGGGCACATCGCTAGTTAAAGTTTTTACCTCTCCAAACCCACTTTTATCAAAAAAATTATCAAGATTTTAACCCTCCGAATTATGGGGACGCCTACTAACAAAAGTTGACTCTTCTTCAGTCCCCTTTTCATCAAGTTTTATATTTCTAAACAAAGAATCAATAGATGAAACACCAATCATTTTAATATCCTCATCATTACTACAATAAAAACCAAGAGGAATCGCTTTTTCTAAAAATTCTCGTTTAGCTTTTAGCATGGCGGTTCTTTTCTTACTCTCATCCATGGAGACATATAAAGCTTTAATTGATTCATTAATATCAATTTTAGGTGGCAAAATTTTAGTCTTAAGATTTTCCACATCATGAATAATTCTATCAATGCTCCTAGACATATCATCAAGTTTACTCAATTTTTTTTCTATCGTAGTGTTGAAAACTTTTTGAGCATTACTAAATTATTTAATATTACTTTCAAGATCAGAGGGCATCCTATTATTATTATAAGAATTGCCATAGGGATTGCCATAATTATTAGAGGAATTTCTAGGAAACGGCCTAGCATTGAAATTACCTCGACAAGCATTATTATTAAAAAAAATCGTGAGACAAAATTCACATCTACGAGATCATTATTTTGCTCAATCAAAGTGGATAAAGGCACATCATTACGAACAATAGGAGTATTTTTGCTAGCAACCAATTTCATAAGCGCATCAATTTTATCACTCAAAGTACTAATTTCTTCAACAGAATTCACTTTTTTACTAGTAGCAACTCTTTCAGTATGCCATTGTGAATAATTTGCCATAATATTATCAAGAAATTTAGTAGCTTCTCCCAAAGTAATTTCCATAAAAGTACCACCTGTGGTGGAATCTAAAAAATTTCTAGAAACAAAATTCAATCCCGCATAAATTTTTTGTATGATCATCCATAAATTTAAACCATGAGTAGGGCAATTTTTATCATTAATTTCATCCTTTCCCAAGATTGGGCAACATGTTCATGATCAAGTTGCTTAAAATTCATAATTTGATTTCTAAGAGAAATAATTTTCGCGGGAGGAAAATACTTGGTAATAAAAGCATCTTTACACCTATCCCAAGAATCGATACTATTTCGTGGTAAAGATGAAAACAAATTTTTTGCACGATCCCGTAGTGAGAATGGGAATAACTTTAATTTCACAATATCATTATCCAAATTTTTTCTTTTGCATATCACACAATTCTACGAAAGTGTTAAGATGGGATGCAGCATCTTCATTAGGACTACCAGAAAATTGTTCTTTCATAACAAGATTTAGCAAAGCGGCATTAATATCACATGTCTTCGCACTAGCGGCGGGAGGAGCAATCGGAGTACTAATAAAATCATTATTATTAGTATTGGAAAAATCACAAAATTTTGTATTTTCTTGAGACATCGTGGCTACGCAAACAAGATAGCAATCAAGCAAACAAGAAAAAGGCAAACAGAAAATATTTTTGTATTTTTGTAAAAACTTTTTAGAACTGGGGGAGATGAAAACGAGAGGCAAAGGAAAATAAAGTAAATGCAAGGAGATGAAAGTTTTATGCGTAGGTACTTGATAGATGTTGATGATGTCTCCCCGGCAACGGCGCCAGAAATTCTTCCTGCTACTTGTGAGCTGCGTTGGTAATTCCCTGAAGAGGAAGGGAGATGCAGTACAGTAGAGATAAGTATTTCCCTCAGTTATGAAACCACGGTTATCAATCCAGTAGGAGAATCACGCAACACCTCGTTAGCAACACCTGCACACAAAACAACAAATCCTTGCACCCAACGCAAACAAGGGGTTGTCATTCCCTCGGCGGTAAGTTGCAAGATTAAATTGTATGAGATAGATAGATAGATTGAAACAAGAATACAAAATAAAATATATAAAAAAAAGTGCAGCAAGTTTTTTTAGGGTTTCAGTATATGATTTAGATAGACCCGGGGGCCATAGTTTTCACTAGAGGCTTCTCTCGAGAAAATAGCATACGGTGGTTAAACAAATTACTGTTGGGCAATTGATAGAAAAGCAAATAATCATGACGATATCCAAGGCAATGATCATGTATATAGGCATCACGTCCGAGACAAGTGGACTGACTCATGCCTGCATCTACTACTATTACTCCACACATCGACCGCTATCCAGCATGCATCTAGTGTATTAAGTCCATAAAGAACGGAGTAACGCCTTAAGCAAGATGACATGATGTAGACAAAGTGAACTCACGCATGAATAAACCCCATCTATTTACCCTTAATAGCAATGACACATACGTGTCATGTCCGTTTCTGTCACTGGGATTGAGCACCGCAAGATCGAACCCATTACAAAGCACCTCTTCCCATGGCAAGATAAATCAATCTAGTTGGCCAAACCAAATCAATAGATCGGAGAAGAAATACGAAGCTATAATAATGATGCATAAAAGAGATCAGAGAAGACTCAAATAATATTCATGGATAATCTGATCATAAACTCACAATTCATCGGATCCCAACAAACACACCGCAAAAAGTGATTACGTCGGATAGAACTCCAAGAACATCGAGGAGAACATTGTATAGAAGATCAAAAAGAGAGAAGAAGCCATCTAGCTACTAACTATGGACCCGAAGGTCTGTGGTAAACTACTCACGCATCATCGGAAGGGCAGCAAGGTTGATGTAGAGCCCCTCCGTGATCAATTCCCCCTCCGGCGGAGTGCCGAAAAAGGCCTCCAGATGGGATCTCTCAAGAACAGAAGCTTGCGGCAGCGGAAAAAGTATTTCGTGGACTCTCCTATTTGTTTCCCGATTTATGGGAATTTATAGTGGTGGAATTAGGTCAAACAGAGCTGAGGTGGGCCCACGAGGCACCAGGGCACGCCTGCCCCCCCAGGGGCGCCCTGGTGGCTCGTGGCCACCTCCTCTAGCGTCTGGTCTTCTCCCGAAGCTTCTAGTGTTTGTTTTGTCCAGAAAAAATCTCCAAAAAGTTTCGTGGCATTTGGACTTCGTTTGGTATTGATATTCTGTAAAACCAAAAACAGGCAGAAAACAACAATTGGCACTGGGCACTATGTTAATAGGTTAGTCCCAAAAAATGATATAGAATTGCTGTAAACACATATAAAAACATCCAAGATTGATAATATAACAGCATGGAACAATAAAAAATTATAGATACGTTGGAGACGTATCAACCAACATTACCGATTCTTTGACATTCATCACAAGAATGGACAAACTTACGTGCATCCTTGAAAAGAGTAGGCCAATAAAAACCAGATTATAACACCTTGTGTGCAGTTTGGTCTCCCGCATGGTGTCCTCCATATGCCTCAGAGTGACACTTACGTAGGATTTGTTCCTGCTCATGCTCCGGTACACAACGCCTAATAATACCATCTACTCCTTCTTTATATCGATGTGGGTCATCCCAAAAGTAATGTCTTAAATCAAAGAAAAACTTTTTCTTTTATTGATATGTGAAGCTAGGTGGTATGTATTTAGCAAAAATGTAATTAGCATAGTATGGATATCAAGGAGTATTATGAGAAGCATTTATCACAACTAATTGTTCATCAGGAAAATCATCATTAATGGGAAGTGGGTCATCAAGAACATTTTCCATTCTAGACAAATTATCTGCTACGGGATTCTCAGCTCCCTTTCTGTCAACAATATGCAAATCAAATTCTTGAAGCAAAATGACCCATCTAATAAGTCTAGGCTTAGCATCTTTCTTTTCCATAAGGTATTTAATAGCAGCATGATCAGTGTGAAACAGTAACCTTGGAATCAACAATGTAGGATCTAAATTTATCACATGCAAACACAACTGCTAAAAATTCTTTCTCAGTAGTAGCATAATTTCTTTAAGCGTTGTCTAGAGTTTTACTAGCATAATGGATAACATTTAATTTCTTGTTAACTCTTTGTCCTAGAACAACACCAACAGCATAATCACTAGCATCACACATAATTTCAAAGGGTAGGTTCCAATCAGGTGGTTGAACAATAGGGGCAAAAATTAAGGCTTTCTTAAGTATTTCAAAGGCTTCAACACAATCATCATAAAAAACAAATGGAACATCTTTTTGCAAGAGATTGGTAAGAGGTCTAGAAATTTTAGAGAAGTCTTTTATAAACCTTCTATAGAAACCAGCATGACCAAGGAAACTTCTTATACCTTTGATATCTTTAGGGCATGGCATTTTATCAATAGCATCAACCTTGGCTTTATCAACTTCAATACCTCTTTCAGAAATTTTATGCCCAAGGACTATACCTTCATTCACCATAAAGTGGCACTACTCCCAATTCAAGACAAGATTAGTTTCTTCACATCTCTGCAAAACTCGATCAAGGTTGCTTAAGCAATCATCAAAAGAAGTTCCATAAACGGAGAAATCATCCATGAAAGCCTCAACAATCTTTTCACAAAAGTCAGAGAATGTAGCAGTCATACATCTTTGAAAGGTAGCAGGTGCATTACATAAACCAAAAGGCATACGATGATAAGCATAAGTTCCAAAAGGACAAGTAAAGGTGGTTTTCTCTTGATCTTCAGGTGATACAGGTATTTGAGAAAAAACAGAATAACCATCTAGGAAACAAAAGTGTGTATGCTTAGATAATCTTTCTAACATTTGATCAATAAAAGGCAAGGGGTAATGATCTTTTCTAGTAGCTTTATTTAATTTCCTGAAATCAATTACCATCCTATAACCAGTTACGATTCTTTGTGGGATGAGTTCATTTTTATCATTAGGAACTACGGTAATACCTCCCTTTTTTGGAACACAATGAACAGGACTTACCCATCTACTATCAGCTATGGGATAAATTATACCTGCTTCCAGAAGCTTTAATATTTCAGTTCTTACCACATCCTTCATTCTAGGATTCAGTCTTCTTTGATGGTCAACAACGGGTTTAGCATCTGGCTCCATATGAATTTTATGCTGACATAAAGTGGGACTAATGCCCTTTAGATCATCAAGAGTATATCCAATAGTGGCACGGTGCTTCCTCAGAGTTTTAAGTAATCTCCTTTCTTCGTGCTCTGAAAGGTTAGCACTAATAATAACATGATATATCTTCTTTTCATCGAGATAAGCATATTTAAGAGTATCAGGTAATTGCTTCAATTCAAACATAGGATCACCCTAGGGTGGAGATGGACCTCCCAAGGTTTCAACAGGCAAATTATGTTTCAGTATAGGTACTTGTTTAAAGAACAATTCATCTATTTCATTTCTTTCATTCATCTCATCCTCAAGCAAATATTGTTCTAGCGGATCTGTAGGAGGCACAACAATAGAAGCTAGACCAATAATTTCATCTTTACTAGGCAATTCTTTATCATGAGGTTGTCTACGAAACTTAGAGAAATTAAACTCATGAGACATCTCACCAAAGTTAACACTGACAATTTCTTTAGTGCAATCAATCTTAGCATTAACAGTATTCAAGAAGGGTCTACCAAATATAATGGGACAACTATCATCTTGTGGTGATCCAAGAACAAGAAAATCAGTAGGGTATTTGATCTTACCACACAAGACTTCAACATCTCTAACAATCCCAATCGATGAAATAGTGTCTCTATTTGCAAGCTTAATAGTAACATCAATATCTTCAATCTCAACAGGTGCAATATCATTCATGACTTCTTGATAGAGAGTAAACGGAATAGCACTCACACTAGCGCCAACATCACATAGACCATGATAGCAATGATCTCCAATTTTAACAGAAATAACAGGCATGCCAACTACAGGTTTATTTTTATCTTTAGGGTCTAGCTTAGCAATTCTAGTTGCTTCATCATACAAATATATGACATGTCCATCAACATTATCAACCAAAAGATCTTTAACCATCGCAACACTAGGTTCAAATTTAATTTGCTCAGAAGGTCTAGGTGCTCTAATTTTACTCTTATTAACCACAATTGAAGCTTTAGCATGTTCCTTAATCCTAACATGGAAAGGAGGTTTCTCAATATAAGCAGTAGGCACAACTGGATCAACATGGTAAACAATTGTTTCTTCTTTAACACTAACATGTTCTTCTTTTAATTCAATAGGTGGATGATATTTAAACCATTTCTCCTTAGGGAGATCAATGTGAGCAGCACAAGATTCACAAAAGGTAGCTACTATCTCAGAGTCAAGTCCATATTTAGTACTAAACTTACGAAAAGCATCAATTTCCATAAAAGATTTAACACAATCAAACTCGAGATATATACCTGACTCATTACCTTTGTCGATTTCCCAATCTTCATAATTGCGTTTAATTCTTTCAAGAAGGTCCCATCTGGATTCAATAGTTCTCTTCATAAAGGAACCAGCAGAAGAAGTATCGAGCATGGATTGATCATTATGAGAAAGCCGAGCATAAAAGTTTTGAAGAATTATTTCTCTTGAGATCATGATTGGGGCATGTATGCAACATATACTTAAGCCTCCCCCAAGATTGAGCGATGCTTTCTCCTTCACGAGGCCAAAAATTATATATATAATTCCGATCACGATGAACCAAGTGCATAGGATAAAAATTATGGTGGAATTCCAGCTTCAACCGGTTCCAGTCCCATGTATCAGTATCATCACATAGCCTATACCATGTCAATGCATTTCCCTCCAAAGATAAAGGGAATACCTTCTTCTTAACTCCATCTCCGGATAAACCTGCAAGCTTAAACAATCCACAAATTTCATCCACATAGATCAAGTGCATATCAGGATGTACCGTTCCATCTCCTGCATAAGGATTAGCTAGTGATACGTCTCCAACGTATCTATAATTTTTGATTGTTCCATGCTGTTATATTATCAATCTTGGATGTTTTTATATGCATTTACAGCAATTATATTGTGACGCCCCCGACTTAATCGTGTACTAATCATACACGCAAGTGTACATGATCAAGCCTAAGGACTCACTTGAAGATATCACAACACAACTCTAAACACAAATAAAATAATTCAAGCTTTATATTACAAGCCAGGTGCCTCGAGGGCTCGAATACATAAGCTCGATGTCATACAAGCATCAGCGGAAGCATCAGGTATCGGGGTACAGATACAAAGTTAGACAGAATAGGCCTTTTAGAAGGCGGGGCAAAATAAAACACAGATCGAAAGGCGCAGGCCTCCTGCCTGGGTGCCTCCTAACTACTCCTGGTCGTCGGAGGGCTCCTCGTAGTAGTACTCGCCAGCGGGGTAGTAGTAGTAGCCGTAGTCGACGTCGGGTGGCGCAGCTGGCTCTTGGCTCCGTCATCTGGTCGTATCAATTGTGTATGGGGAAAAAGGGAAGCAGAGCAACCGTGAGTACTCATCCAAAGTACTCAGCAAGACTGACATCAGATCTATTCTAAATTTGCAACATTATCAAAGGAAGGCTGTATATGTGGACTGATTTGCAGAAATGCCAGAATAGAGAGAAAGGCCTAGCCTATCGAAGACTAGCATCTTCAGGGTATTGCAGCATTAGAAGAGTACAAATTAATACATAAGTATAGTAGTAGTAACAAGTAGCAATCTCGCCCAGAGATCCTTCCTCGACTCCCTGCGAGAAAGCGATCCATTTCTAGTTGTAGAAGATCGGGATATTTCCGAGCGTCCTGTTACCGTGGACACGGCTATTCGAATAGGTATACTTCCCTGCAGGGGTGCACCACATTACCCAACACGCTCGATCCCTCCGGTCGCACACCCTTGTTCCTGGTGATGTCCGGCCTCGGGTGATCAACACGCCGTAGCCCCACCTAGCCTCAACAGAGAGGCCAGCACACCGGTCTAAACCCTAAGCACTCAGGGGTCTTGGGCCCATCGCCCTTTGCACTCCTGCTCGTTGCGTACGCGGCCGGTGAGCAGTCCTAGCCCCCTTAATATCAGCGCAGGCTTTACCAGACCAACCCGGCGCGCGCCGCTCAATCGCTGACGTCTGAAGAGCTTCGGCTGATACATACGACGCCGCCCCATACCATCCCGCGTGCTGGTTAGTGCGAAAAGGCCAAAGGCCTACTCAGATTACATATCCTAATCCCATTAGTGCATTAGGAGCTCGTGGTGACAATCGGTTGCTCCACCCTCTGTGGTCCCATCGCCCCGTCTCGAGGACTTGTGGCAAGGGCTAGGCCCACGGTCCACCTGCCCGGCCACGCCTCGTAATTAACTCGCGGGTACCATCTCGGTCAACCCGACTTCCCATCTCTCATGGGTACCCCTCGGGGCCGACCAGTCTTTATCAAGTATCAACAGTAATAATGTGCAAGTAATCGTGTGTCCATAACATCAAGCAGGAATCCGAGGAATCACCCTCGTGGATTACCACTCAATGTATCCGTCAAGGTGAATCCGGAGGAATCACCCTCGATGGTATTCACTCTGACGGTGTTACAGACAAAGCTTCATCGGAGGTGGGGAAGAGGAATCACCCTCGGTAACCCACAACCGACCAGCTGTACTACAGAGGCATCATCGGGAGTGAGATAAGAGGTATCACCCTCGGCACTCGATGTTAGCTCTGCAGAGTCGAGCAACTTAGGGGTGTGTGGTGATGTGCTGGTCTCAGCCCGTCGATCACATCGATCGGGGCACTGGTACTAAAGCGGGGCAACTACCGCAAGGAAGAGGGGCCACAGATGGTTCACTACCATCCAACCTATTCTAAGCATTTTGGATAACAGGCAGGTATCAATAACAGTTACAAGGACATGCTATGCATTAGAATAGGATAAAACAATAGCAGCAGCAATTACTAATGCAAGCAGGAGGGAGAGAGAATAGGAGATATAGGCATGCGTCAAGGGGGGGTTGCTTGCCTGGAAGCTCTGCGGCAAAAGATGGATCGTCAGTGGTGTCGTCGGTCTCCTGGGCTGCGTCGGTCTCAGGGGCTATCGGAGAAGAAGAGGGGAAGAAACAATAAATAAGGGCAAATAATGCAACACAGAGGCATGGTATGGCAGCATGCAATGTTAGTGGTGACCTAATGCAGTGCTACATGTCGCAGACGAAACGGGAAAATATCTGTGATATTTTTCCGGCGTTTAGGCTGACTTCGGTATATTGCACCGGAGGGGACGGATCCATGTTTGCATGGTTGTGGGCATGTGACAGATAAACGGAGGGCGTATTCGGATTCGTCTCGTCGTTCTGAGCAACTTTCATGTAGAAAGTTTTTCGATCCGAGCTACGGTTAATTTTCTATGAATTTTCAAAGTTTTTATCATTTTTTTGAAATTTAAATCAAATTTAGAAAATAACAGAAAATACTAATACTACGTCAGCGGGTCAAACCGACTGATCAGGTCAATCCTGACCTGCGGGACCCACCTGTCATAGACAGTGGTTAAAACAGGGTTAGTTTTAAACTAATCTGGGTTAATTATCTAGTGGGCCCAGCTTGACAGTGTCACTAACTAACTAACATATTTAGTTTTAATTAAAAACGGTTTAATTAGACTGTTAATCGAAGTGGGCCCACACGTCAGCGTCAGAGTGCACAGTAACCAGCGTTGACCGTGGTCAACGCGGTCAAACGACGGCCTGGGGCCCACTGGCAGTGGCTCAATGGTGGACCCCAGCCACGCCAGGTCAGCGCATCACCGGTGATGGCTCCGGCGACCCGTTCCGCGGCGGCTCTTCGCCGGAGCTGGTCGGAAACTCGCTAGGGGGCACCAAATCGAGTGCCGTGACGCGCGTTCGAACGAGTGCAGCACGCCACGTCGATCTGGGGCAGTCCCAGGTGCTGGGGTGGTCGGAAAATACGCCGGCGTCGAGGTTTGGCGGGGACCGAAGTCCGGCGAATTCGCAAACGGCGAGGCCGTGAGCAAAACGGGCGGCGTTGGTCTCGTACGGCGTCTACGCGGGGTTGCGGACTCGGTGAGGGGTTCGGCAGGTCATGGCGAACGCTAGCGCGACGACGGCGAGCTCACCGGCGGAGCTGGGCTCGGCCATGGCGGAGCCGGCCGTTACAGGCATGGAGAAGAGCCAAAAGAGAGGGGGAGGAGGTGTGGAGCTCACCGTGCGGGCTCACGGAGGCCCCTCGGTGATCGGTAGCGCAGAGGGAGGCCGCGGTCGCCGGAGTTCACCGGTGGTAGAGAGATCGGCGCCGAGCTCGATCCCGCTCGTGCGGTCCTCCCCGAGCAAAAAGGCGGGCGGTGGATGATGTAGTCGAACGAGGCGGAGACGACGGGCTCGACGGAGACGCGAACGGTCGTCGGTGGCCGCAACGGAGACGGAGGATGGCGACGACGGTCGCTCGGGCAGAGAGGGGAAAAAGGGAGCGAGCGCTGGGGAAGGGATAGGAATGGCGAGGCGACCAGAGGGGATGAACGGGGGCGGCCCTTATCCTCTCGCCCCAATGCCTCGTCGCGGTGGCTGGCTGCGGCTGGCGCCGTACGCGCCGAATGCGGCGGCGGTGCCACGAAGGCAGGAGCAGGTGAGAAGAACAGTGAGGTGGGCTGGGCTGGGCCATCCTGGGCCGCGACAGGTAAGCAGGTAAGGCCACGCCCCTTTTCTTTTATTTCCTGTTTTCTCTTTTATTTAATAACAGAGAAGGGAAAAGAAATAATTGGGCTTCCCCACATTTTAGAAAAATGTGGAGCTTGGCCCAAAATATTCTTTGCAATTTTAGGCACTGCCACAGAAAGTTTGGAGGCCAGAAGAATTCATTTGCATTTTTCATAATTGAAATTACAATTTAAATTGCTGGTATGGCACTGTTAAAAATGCTAATGCTCATCTTAGCAACTTGGTGATGTTGTTTTCCTGAACAACAAATTGTTTTGGAATATTTACTAAATGATGAACATTTTTCCAGCAACTTTTGAGCAACTTCAAAATTCACTTGTGATTTGAATTAGAATTCAATGGCAGAATTTGAAATGAGATTTTAATCCAACATGATTATCACATTAATATGGTGGATCACTGTAGCTCAATACATAGGGGTGTTACAATTCTCCTCCTCTAAAAGAAATTCTCGTCCCGAGAATTCAGGAGGTAGAAGGAAACAATTCGGGGTATTCCTCCCGAAGACGATCCTCGCGTTCCCAAGTGGCTTCACCTTCAGTATGATTCGACCACTGCACCCTAAGGAACTTAGTAGTCTTCTGGCGGGTCCGACGTTCAGCTTGATTGAGAATGCGGATCGGATGCTCTTTATAAGATAGACTATTTTGCAAATCAAGCAGCTCATGATCCACTGCTCGGTGCGGAGATTCCTTGAAGCAACGACGAAGTTGTGACACATGGAAGACGTCGTGGACGTGAGAGAATTGCGGCGGCAACTCCAATTTATAAGCCACATGTCCACGTCTGGCGAGAATGCAGAAGGGGCCGATGTAGCGAGGAGCTAACTTGCCCTTGATTCCGAAGCGGTGAGTGCCCTTCATAGGAGTGACACGCAGATAAGCTTGCTCACCAGGTTGATAGATCGATCCCCAGTGTTTACGATCATAATTACTCTTCTGGCGAGACTGAGCAGCTTTGAGATTTTCTCGCACAATTCGAACTTGCTCTTCGGCGTGTTGGATAATATCCGGACCAATGAGCGGTCGTTCCCCAGTTTCTGACCAATTCAGAGGGGTTCGACACTTACGTCCATATAGCACTTCGATGGGGGCCATTTTGAGACTGGCTTGATAGCTGTTGTTGTAAGAGAATTCGGCATACGGGAGAGATTCTTCCCACTTCTTGCCAAATGATATAACACAAGCTCGCAGCATATCTTCAAGCACTTGATTCACTCGTTCGACTTGACCTTGGGACTGGGGGTGATAAGCTGTACTCCAAGTAATATCAGTTCCCATAGCTTGTCGGAAACTATTCCAGAAGTGTGAGGTGAAGAGGCTGCCACGGTCTGAACTGATCTCCTTCGGAATACCGTGGAGTGATACAATCCTGGAAATATATAACTCTGCTAACTGACTAGCAGTGATAGTCTCCTTGACTGGCAGAAAGTGTGCAACTTTGGAGAGTTGGTCGACGACGACAAGAATAGCGTCGTGACCCTTCTGTGACTTGGGAAGGCCAGTAATGAGATCCATTTGAACCTTATCCCATTTCCATAAGGGAATAGGGAGCGGTTGCAGAATTCCAGCAGGCTTTTGATGTTCTGCTTTCACGCGACGACGAACATCACATTCAGCAACATATCGAGCAATATCCTGCTTCATTCTAGACCACCAGTACCTTTGTCGGAGATCACGATACATCTTGGTGCTACCCGGATGAATAGACAGTGGTGTATCATGTGCCTCCTTCATGACTTTGTCAGTCATCAATTCGAACCGAGGTACCACAATGCGGTCTTTGAAATACAAGGTTCCATCTTCAGCAAGCGAGAAATCCCTGTACTTTTCAAGGTGAAGATCTCTTTTTATCAGATCAACTTCAGCATCTTTAGCTTGCGCGCATTTAACATCCTGCTCAAGGTCTGGCTGTATAACAAGGGTATTAAGAGAACCCTGTGGAACAATGTGAAGGTTCAGTTTGCGCAGTTCTTCATACAGATGAGGTTGAGCTCGCTGAACCATGAGGTTGTTACAATAGGACTTGCGGCTCAAGGCATCAGCCATCACATTAGCCTTGCCAGGGGTATATGAAATACCATAGTCATAGTCCGTAATTGTTTCCAACCATCGCTGTTGGCGGAGATTGAGATCCGGCTGAGTAAATAAATACTTCAGACTTTGATGATCAGTATAAATCTCACATCGTTTACCAAGGAAGTAATGGCGCCACAGCTTTAATGCATAAATCACTGCAGCAAGTTCAAGATCATGCACTGGATAATTCTCTCCGTGAGGACGCAACTGTCGCGAGGCATAAGCAATTACTCTGCGCTCTTGCATCAGGACACAGCCTAATCCTTGACGAGAAGCGTCACAATAAATCATGAAATCCTTGCGAGAATCCGGAGGAGCAAGCACTGGTGCCGAGGTGAGCTTGTCCTTGAGGGTTTGAAAACTTTCCTGACATTTATCTGTCCACTCAAACTTAACGCCTTTGTGAAGCAGATTAGTCAGAGGCTTGGCAATCTTTGAGAAGTTCTCGACAAATCGACGACAATAGCTTGCGAGACCGAGAAAACTTCTGACTTGCTTGACATTCTTCGGGGGAGTCCAGTCAAGGATAGCCTGAACTCGTTCTGGATTGACAGCGATTCCATCCCTGGAAATCACATGACCAAGGTAAGTTACTTCAGATAACCAGAATTCGCACTTGGAGTACTTGGCATATAACTGGTGCTCTCGAAGCTTTTCCAGAACCAATCGAAGATGTTCAGCGTGTTCTTCCTTATTCTTGGAATAAACCAGAATATCATCCAGATAAACCACGACGAAATTGTCGAGGTAATCCATGAAGATATAATTCATCAGACGGGAGAACGTTGCTGGTGCATTAGTTAAGCCGAAAGACATAACAGTGTACTCATAAGAGCCATATCGGGTAACAAATGCAGTCCTGGGTATATCATCTTCGCGAACACGGATCTGATGATAACCCAACCTCAAGTCGAGTTTAGAGAACACTGATGATCCAGCCAGTTGGTCATACAGGTCATTGATCCGAGGAAGCGGATACTTGTTCTGAATGGTGACTTGGTTGATAGGCCGGTAATCTTGGACCAATCGGTTCGTACCATCTTTCTTCTTGACAAAGAGAGAAGGTGCTCCCCAGGCAGAGGAACTTGGACGGATGAAACCCTTTTGAAGTGACTTATCGAGTTCCTCCTTAAGCTTGAGAAGTTCATGCGGAGGCATCTTGTAAGGATGCTTCGCAATAGGAGTTGTGCCTGGTTTAAGGTCGATGACAAACTCGACAGCCCTAACAGGGGGAACTCCTGGAAGTTCTTCCGGAAAAACATCTTGGAAGTCGCGAACGACTGGAATGTTTTTGATCCCCTCAAGAGGAGAAGCGTTCAACGCATTCAAGGCATAGATTTGAGTCTCTGCACTTTGAACAACATGAGCATGGTAATTTACTAGCTCATCTGATGGGTGCAGAAGGTGTACGACTTTGGTGGCACAATTGATCAAGGCAGTGTGAGCCTTCAACCAATCCATTCCCAGAATGAGGTCAATCTTGGAAGACTTCAAAATAATGGGATAAGCACGAAACTCCAACCCTTCAATATCAATGGTGACATCAGGGCTGAACAAGGCGGTTTGGCATTGGCCCGCGGGAGTGTTTACCACTAAAGGATGATGCAGCGTTTCACATTTAACGTCATGCAAGAGTGCAAATTGTTCTGACATGAATGAATGTGATGCTCCAGAATCAAATAAAACAGATGCAGGTACTGAATTAACAAGAAGTGTACCCATCACAGTCTCTGGTTGATCCTGAACTTCAGCCATGTTGACATGATAAGACTGCCCACGACCATATGAAGGTCTGGCATTATAGTTGCGAGGCTGAGCAATACCACGGCCATTTCCTCGGCCAGCAGGAGGAAGCACGAGCTGGTTCTGACTCTGAGAGCAGTCTCGGGCACGGTGACCTGGCTGGCCACACTTGAAGCAGAGTCCATTGTCGGGACGGGGAGCAGGAGCTCGAAGCATTGGAGCTTGAGGTCTGAACTGTCTTGGAGGTGGAGGAGGCATACGTGGTGCAACATACGATGGCCTCTGAATAGGTACAGCTGGACGGTACATGCTCTGAGGGATCCAAATTTGGCGCTTCTGGGAAGACGAGCCCGCTTCACGAGTGCGCTTCTGCGACTCCTTGTGCTCCCTCTGAGCGGTCTCCATCTGAATAGCACTGTTCACCAAGGTGGCGAAATCGGGGAAGTTATGAACAGCGAGAGCAAGCTTGATGTCTGGATGAACCCCGTCACGGAACTTTTCCTGTCTGCGGGCGTCAGTGGCAATGTCTTCCTCAGCATAGCGAGATAACTCCAGAAATTCTCGCTGATAAGCTTCCACAGACTTAGTACCCTGTGTGAGATTGCGGAACTCACGCTTCTTCCGGTCCATAACTCCGTGCGGAATATAACGGGCACGGAACGCAGTCTTGAACTCTAACTAGGTGATAATGGTTCCAGCAGGTAGGGTTTGCCTGTGAGTGTCCCACCATTGTGCTGCGGGTCCCTTCAGAAAGTAGGAGGCGAAAGTAACATAGTTGGCAGGGGCCACATCCGCAGACTCCATCTCGAAAAAGATGTCGCGGAGCCAGTCATCAGCGTCTAGCGGCTGAGCTGAGTTGCGGTAAATGGTTGGATTCATACGCACAAACTCTGGCAAAGTGATTGAAGATGGCTGCTGGTTGGCATTGGGGTGTGGAAACTGATCCATCAGCCCTTGCATAAACTGACGGTGCACTTCAAACTGTTGCATCATGGCTGCCATATAGTCGGGCGGTGGTGGATTGTTGGCACCATGACCACGACCTGTTGGTCTAACCATCCTGCTAAAATTCAACAGGGGTAGTTTAGCAACGAGCATTTGCAGATGTATGGACTCATTCATGAAGTAACATGCACCATAAAAGAAAGTGCAATAAATACATCAACATAGCCATCATGACATACAGATCCATACATAGGTTCGGTTACAGACCAGCGTTACAACGGAAAAAGGGAAAAGCTAGACAACTAGGCGGCACGCAGGCACGCGGTGGAGGGATACAACAACGAGACATAGCGATATGCTACATCAACGTCGGGGAAAACCACTGAACCTAGGTAACTGCATGTGACGAGGCAGGGTACTCTCGAAGGAAGGATCCTGCGCTCCGTGAACACTCTGGTGCAGAACCTAGTCCCGAACTGGAAGGAGAGGACCACGTGGAGGGATAAAACCTCCAACAGCAGGCCACTCAAGACCTGGTGGCATCTCCGTCCTGCGCGGGTAAAGAATGTACTCTGGGTGCATCCGTGCATTGACTGCTAGCAGCAACTGTGTCAGAGCGTCGTAAAGACGACCACGAGTGGCGTACAACTCGACAGCAAGAGCTCGAGCAGTGCGGTCCAGAGCCTGGATGTGCTGTACCATAACCTGCGAGTCGTAGCGACGCAGCACGTAAGGAGCACAAGTAGCAATGTAGTATCCAGTATCATCCCCAGCAGGAGCATACGGGATGTATCTGAAAGCGGTCTCCTCCAAGCGACTGCTGTGCTTTCTACGGAGATGGGCAATAGCAGTGTAGGCAGCATCATGGACAGCCATATCAGCAGTCACTCCAACACCATGGAAGGTGTGCAACTCAGTGATGGAGCGGTCCTGCCGATCAAAGATGCGAACCTCAGCATGGTACTGCTCCTGGTTGAACTCGCGGTAATCCTCATAAACAGTGTACTCGGGATACCAGCGATATCCCAGCCTGGTCAACAGCTCGACCAAAATGGCTGGAAACCCAGTCGCATCACTAGCCACGGTCAGACGGACAAGCTGTCTTGCGGGACGCATCTAAAATAAGACAGTGCAGATGTCAAAAGACAGTGTGAGAAACACATGATAACTGGGAAAGGAAAGGTTAAACAAACCAATGGAAAGGATAAGATGGTTATCAGATTAACCAGTTCAAACGAAAAGATTAGTTACAGATAATCCAGCTCTCCGGGTGAAAGTGATTACGAGAACCTAGTGTCAGAGTTAGTAAAATCATTTAACCCGAAAGGAAGAGAGAACAGAATCCCAGAGTATAGATGAGGAATAAAAGATCCTAATACCACCCATTGGCGACGTGGGCCCGTAAGCCACACATCCATGTTAATAAAATCATTTTACAAGTACTAGACTCAACTTCGGCCAAGGAGTTGGAAAGGGGTTCCTACAGGCAGTCGGCTCTGATACCAACTTGTGACACCCCCGACTTAATCGTGTACTAATCATACACGCAAGTGTACACGATCAAGCCTAAGGACTCACTTGAAGATATCACAACACAACTCTAAACACAAATAAAATAATTCAAGATTTATATTACAAGCCAGGGGCCTCGAGGGCTCGAATACATAAGCTCGATGTCATACAAGCATCAGCGGAAGCATCAGGTATCTGGGTACAGATACAAAGTTAGACAGAATAGGCCTTTAAGAAGGCGGGGCAAAATAAAACACATATCGAAAGGCGCAGGCCTCCTGCCTGTGTGCCTCCTAACTACTCTTGATCGTCGGAGGGCTCCTCATAGTAGTACTCGCCAGCGGGGTAGTAGTAGTAGCCGTAGTCGACGTCGGGTGGCGCAGCTGGCTCCTGGGCTCCGTCATCTGGTCGTATCAATTGTGTATGGGGAAAAAGGGAAGCAGAGCAACCGTGAGTACTCATCCAAAGTACTCAGCAAGACTGACATCAGATCTATTCAAAATGTGCAACATTATCAAAGGAAGGCTGTATATGTGGACTGATTTGCAGAAATGCCAGAATAGAGAGAAAGGCCTAGCCTATCGAAGACTAGCATCTTCAGGGTCTTGCAGCATTAGAAGAGTACAGATTAGTACATAAGTATAGTAGTAGTAACAAGTAGCAATCTCGCCTAGAGATCCTTCCTCGACTCCCTGCGAGAAAGCGATCCCGGAGCCAATATATTCAACCCATTTCTAGTTGTAGAAGATCGGGATATTTTCCGAGCGTCCTGTTACCGTGGACACGGCTATTCGAATAGGTATACTTCCCTGCAGGGGTGCACCACATTACCCAACACGCTCGATCCCTCCGGCCGCACACCCTTGTTCCTGGTGATGTCCGGCCTCGGGTGATCGACACGCCGTAGCCCCACCTAGGCTCAACAGAGAGGCCAGCACGCCGGTCTAAACCCTAAGCACTCAGGGGTCTTGGGCCCATCGCCCTTTGCACTCCTGCGCGTTGCGTACGCGGCCGGTGAGCAGTCCTAGCCCCCTTAATACAAGCGCAGGCTTTACCAGACCAACCCGGCGGGCGCCGCTCAATCGCTGACGTCTGAAGAGCTTCGGCGGATACATACGACGCCGCCCCATACCATCCCGCGTGCTGGTTAGTGCGAAAAGGCCAAAGGCCTACTCAGATTACATATCCTAATCCCATTAGTGCATTAGGAGCTCGCGGTGACAATCGGTTGCTCCACCCTCTGTGGTCCCGTCGCCCCGTATCGACGACATGTGGCAAGGGCCAGGCCCACGGTCCGCCTGCCCGGCCACGCCTCGTAATTAACTCGCGGGTACCATCTCGGTCAACCCGACTTCCCATCTCTCACGGGTACCCCTCGGGGCCGACCCGTCTTTATCAAGTATCAACAGTAATAATGTGCAAGTAATCGTGTGTCTATAACATCAAGCAGGAATCCGAGGAATCACCCTCGTGGATTACCACTCGATGTATCCGTCAAGGTGAATCCGGAGGAATCACCCTCGATGGTATTCACTCTGACGGTGTTACCGACAAAGCTTCATCAGAGGTGGGGAAGAGGAATCACCCTCGGTAACCCACAACCGACTGGCTGTACTACAGAGGCATCATCGGGAGTGAGATAAGAGGTATCACCCTCGGCACTCGATGTTAGCTCTGTAGAGTCGAGCAACTTAGGGGTGTGTGGTGATGTGCTGGTCTTAGCCCGTCGATCACATCGATCGGGGCGTTGGTACTAAAGCGGGGCAACTACATCAAGGAAGAGGGGCCACAGATGGTTCACTACCATCCAACCTATTCTAAGCATTTTGGATAACAGGCAGGTATCAATAACAGTTACAAGGATAGGCTATGCATCAGAATAGGATAAAACAATAGCAGCGGCAATTACTAATGCAAGCTGGAGGGAGAGAGAATAGGAGATATAGGCATGCGTCAAGGGGGGATTGCTTGCCTGGAAGCTCTGCGGCAAAAGAGGGATCGTCAGTGGTGTCGTCGGTCTCCTGGGCTGCATCGGTCTCAGGGGCTATCGGAGAAGAAGAGGGGAAGAAACAATAAATAAGGGCAAATAATGCAACACAGATGCATGGTATGGCAGCATGCAATATTAGTGGTGACCTAATGCAGTGCTACATGTCGCAGACGAAACGGGAAAATATCTGTGATATTTTCCCGGCGTTTAGGCTGACTTCGGTATATTGAACCGGAGGGGACGGATCCATGTTTGCATAGTTGTGGCCAGGTGACAGATAAACAGAGGGCCTTTTCGGATTCGTCTTGTCGTTCTGAGCAACTTTCATGTAGAAAGTTTTTCGATCCGAGCTACGGTTAATTTTCTATGAATTTTCAAAGTTTTTAGCATTTTTTTAAAATTTAAATCAAATTTAGAAAATAACAGAAAATACTAATACTACATCAGCCTGACGTCACTACGACATCAGCAGGTCAAACCGACTGGTCAGGTCAATCCTGACCTGCGGGACCCACCTGTCATAGACAGTGGGTAAACAGGGTTAGTTTTAAACTAATCTGGGTTAATTATCTAGTGGGCCCAGCCTGACAGTGTCACTAACTAACTAACAGATTTAGTTTTAATTAAAAAAGGTTTAATTAGACTGTTAATCGAAGTGGGCCCACACGTCAGCGTCAGAGTGCACAGTAACCCGCGTTGACCGTGGTCAACGCGGTCAAACGACGGCCTGGGGCCCACTGGCAGTGGCTCAATGGTGGACCCCAGCCACGTGAGGTCAGCGCGTCGCCGGTGATGGCTCCGGCGACCCGTTCCGCGGCGGCTCTTCGCCGGAGCTGGTCGGAAACTCGCTAGGGGGCACCAAATCGAGTGCCGCGACGCGCGTTCGAACGAGTGCAGCACGCCGCGTCGATCTGGGACAGTCCCAGGTGCGGGGGTGGTCGGAAAACATGCAAACGGCGAGGCCGTGAGCAAAACGGGCGGCCTTGGTCTCGTACGGCGTCTACGCGGGGTTGCGAACTCGGTGAGGGGTTCGGCAGGTCATGGCGAACGCTAGCGCGACGGCGGCGATCTCACCGGCGGAGCTGGGCTCGGCCATGGCGGAGCCGGCCGTTCCAGGCGTGGAGAAGAGCCAAAAGAGAGGGGTTGGAGGTGTGGAGCTCACCGTGCGGGCTCACGGAGGCCCCTCGATGATCGGTAGCGCAGAGGGAGGCCGCGGTCGCCGGAGTTCGCCGGTGGCAGAGAGATGTGCGCCGAGCTCGATCCCGCTCGTGCGGTCCTCCCCGAGCAAAAAGGCGGGCGGTGGATGACGTAGTCGAACGAGGCGGAGACGACGGGCTCGACGGAGACACGAACGGTCGTCGGTGGCCGCGACGGAGACGGAGGATGGCGACGACGGTCGCTCGGGCAGAGAGGGGAAAAAGGGAACGAGCGCTGGGAAAAGGAGAGGAATGGCGAGGCAACCAGAGGGGATGAACGGGGGCGGCCCTTATCCTCTCGCCCCACCTGCCTCGTCGCGGTGGCTGGCTGCGGCCGGCGCCATACGTGCCGAATGCGGCGGCGGCGCCACGAAGGCGGGAGCAGGTGAGAAGAACAGTGAGGTGGGCTGGGCTGGGCCATCCTGGGCCGCGACAGGTAAGCAGGTAAGGCCACGCCCCTTTTCTTTTATTTCCTGTTTTCTCTTTTATTTAATAACAGAGAAGGGAAAAGAAATAATTGGGCTTCCCCACATTTTAGAAAAATGTGGAGCTTGGCCCAAAATATTCTTTGCAATTTTAGGCACTGCCACAGAAAGTTTGGAGGCCAGAAGAATTTATTTGCATTTTTCATAATTGAAATTAAATTTAAATTGCTGGTATGGCACTGTTAAAAATGCTAATGCTCATCTTAGCAACTTGGTGATGTTGTTTTCCCGAACAACAAATTGTTTTGGAATATTTACTAAATGATGAACATTTTTCCAGCAACTTTTGAGCAACTTCAAAATTCACTTGTGATTTGAATTAGAATTCAATGGCAAAATTTGAAATGAGATTTTAATCCAACATGATTATCACATTAATATGGTGGATCACTGTATCTCAATACATAGGGGTGTTACATATATATCATTTTTTGGGACTAACCTATTAACTTAGTGCCCAGTGCCAGTTGTTGTTTTCTGCCCTGTTTTTGTTTTACAGAAAATCAATACCAAACGAAGTCCAAATGCCACGAAACTTTTTGGAGATTTTTTTCTGGACAAGATAAACACTAGAAGCTTCGGGAGGAGGCCAGAAGCCCCAGGGGGTGCCCACGAGGCACCAAGGCGCGCCTTGGGGGGCGGGCAGGCGTGCCCTGGTACCTCGTGGGGCCCACAGAGCTCCGTTTGACCTAATTCCTCCACTATAAATTCAAAAAAAATCAGAAACCCTCAGGGGAGTCCACGAAATACTTTTTCTGCCATCGCAAGTTTCTGGTCTCGAGAGATCCCATCTGGAGGCCTTCTCCGGTACTCCGCCGGAGGGGGAATCGATCACGGAGGGGCTCTACATAAACCTTGCTGCCCTTCCGATGATGCGTGAGTAGTTTACCACAGACCTTCGGGTCCATAGTTAGTAGCTAGATGGCTTCTTCTCTCTTTTTGATCTTCAATACAATGTTCTCCTCGATGTTCTTGGAGTTCTATCCGATGTAATCACTTTTTGCGGTGTGTTTGTTGGGATCCGATGAATTGTGAGTTTATGATCAGATTATCCATGAATATTATTTGAGTCTTCTCTGATCTCTTTTATGCATGATTATTATAGCCTCCTATTTCTTCTCCGATCTATATATTTGGTTTGGCCAACTAGATTGATTTATCTTGCCATGTGAAGAGGTGCTTTGTAATGGGTTCGATCTTGCGGTGCTCAATCCCAGTGACAGAAAGGGACATGACATGTATGTATCGTTGCTATTAAGGGTAAAAAGATGGGGTTTATTCATACGTGAGTTCATCTTGTCTACATCATGCCATCGTTCTTAAGGCGTTACTCCGTTCTTTATGGACTTAATACACTAGATGCATGCTGGATAGCGGTCGATGTGTGGAGTAATAGTAGTAGATGCAGGCAGGAGTCGGTCTACTTATCTTGGACGTGATGCCTATATACATGATCATTGCCTTGGATATCGTCATGACTATTTGCCCAACAGTAATTTGTCTACCCACCGTATGCTATTTTCTTGAGAGAAGCCTCTAGTGAAAACTATGGCCCCCGGGTCTATCTAAATCATATTAATTAAACCCTAAAAATATTGCTGCCATTTTCTTTTAATTATTTTATTTTGTATTTTTGTTTCAATCTATCTATCTTACACATACAATTTAATCTTGCAATTGACCGCCGAGGGATTGACAACCCCTCGTTTGCGTTGGGTGCAAGGATTTGTTGTTTGTGTGCAGGTACTGCTAATGAGGTGTTGCGTGGTTCTCCTACTGGATTGATAACCTTGGATTCATAACTGAGGGAAATACTTACCTCTGTTGTGCTGCATCATCCCTTCCTCTTCGGGGATAATACCAACGCAAGCTACAAGTAGCAGGAAGAATTTCTGGCGCCGTTGCCGGGGAGACATCATCAACATCTATCAAGTACCTTTGCATAAACTCTCATCTCCTTGTATTTACTTTATTTGCCTCTCGTTTTCATCTCCCCCACTTCTAAAACATTTTTACAAAAATACAAAAATATTTTTTGTTTGCCTTTTTCTTGTTTGCTTGTTTGCTTGCTTGTTATCTTCTTTGTGTAGTCACGATGTCTCAAGAAAATACAAAATTGTGTGATTTTTCCAATACTAATAATAATTATTTTATTAGTACTCCTATTGCTCCTCCCGCCGCTAGTGCGGAGACTTGTGATATTAATGCCGCTTTGCTAAATCTTGTCATGAAAGATCAATTTTTTGGTAGTCCTAATGAAGATGCCGCATCCCATCTTAACACTTTCGTAGAATTGTGTGACATGCAAAAGAAAAAATGTGGATAATGATATTCTGAAACTAAAATTATTCCCATTCTCGTTGCGGGATCGTGCAAAATTTGGTTTTCATCTTTACCATGAAATAGTATCGATTCTTGGGATAGGTGTAAAGATGCTTTTATTACTAAGTATTTTCCTCCCGGGAAAATTATTTCACTTAGAAATCAAATGATGAATTTTAAGCAACTTGATCATGAACATGTTGCCCAATCTTGGGAGAGGATGAAATTAATGATAAGAAATTGCCCTACTCATGGTTTAAATTTATGAATGATCATACAAAATTTTTATACGGGATTTTATTTTGTTTCTAGAAATCTTTTAGATTCCGCCGCGGGTGGTACTTTTATGGAAATTACTTTGGGAAAATCTACTAAATTGCTTAATAATATTATGGCAAATTATTCACAATGGTATACTGAAAGAACTCCTACTAGTAAAAAGGTGAAATCTATTGAAGAAATTAGTACTTTGAGTGATAAAGTTGATGCGCTTATGAAATTGGTTGCTAGTAAAAATACTCATATTGATCCTAATGATGCGCCATTGTCCACTTTGATTGAGCAAAATAATGATCCCGTAGATGTGAATTTTGTCTCACGAAACAATTTTAATTAGAATGCTTATAGAGGTAATTTCAATGCTAGGCCGTTTCCTAGAAATTCCTCTAATAATTATGGCAATCCTTATGGTAATTCTTATAATAATAATAGGATTCCCTCTAATCTTGAAAGTAATATTAAATAATTTATTAATGCTCAAAAAAATTCAACACTACGATAGAAGAAAAATTGGGTAAAATTGATGATATGTCTAGGAGCATTGATAGAATTATTCATGATGTGGAAAATCTTAAGACTAAAATTTTGCCACCCAAAATTTATATTAGTGAATCAATTTAGGCTTTATATGTCTCCATGGATGAGAGTAAGAAAAGAACCGCCATGCTAAAAGCTAAACGAGAATTTTTAGAAAAAGCGATTCCTCCCGGTTTCTATCGTAGTAATGATGAGGATATTAAAATGATTGGTGTTTCATCTATTGATAATTTGCTTAGCAATATAAAACTTGGTGAAAATGGGACTGAAGAAGAGTCAACTTTAGCTAGTAGGCGTTCCCATTATTCGGAGGGTGAAAATCTTAATAATTTTTTTGCTAAAAGTGGGTTTGGAGAGGTAAAAACTTTAAATAGCGATGTGCCCACTCTCTTGGATTACAAAGATTTTAATTATGATAATTGTTCTTTGATTGAGTGCATTTCTTTGTTACAATCCATGTTAAATTCACCCAACGCTTATGAGCAAAACAAGGCTTTTACTAAACACATCGTAGAAGCAATGATGAAAGCGTTAGAAGAAAAGCTAGAACTAGAAGTCTCAATTACTAGAAATTTATATGATGAATGGGAACCCACCATTCAAGTTAAAATTAAAAATTATGAGTGCAATGCTTTATGTGATTTGGGTGCTAGCGTTTCCACAATTCCAAAATCTTTATGTGATGTGTTAGGTCTCACCAATATAGATGAATGTTCTCTTAATTTGCACTTGGTGGATTCTACTATTAAAAATCCTTTGGGTAGAATTAATGATGTTCTTATTCTTGCAAATAGGAACTATGTGCCCGTTGATTTTATTGTTCTTGATATTGAATGCAATTCTTCTTGCCCCATAATACTTGGTAGACCGTTCTTACGAACCATAGGTGCCGTTATTGAAATGAAAAAAGGGAATATAAAATTTCAATTTTCATTAAAAAAGGGTATGGAGCATTTCCCTAGGAAAATAATTAAATCACCATATGAATCAATTATGAGGGCCACTTATGGAATCAACTTGAAAGATGACAATACTTGAAACTATGCATTATGCCTAGCTAGGGGCATGAAACAATAGTGCTTGTTGGGAGGCAACCCAATGAAAAAAATAATTTTTTTATGTTATTGTGTGTTTTCACAATTATGCTACTGGTATGATTGAGTTTTTGTGTTTTTAATTAGTGTTTGTGCAAAGTAAAGCCTTTAGGATGATTTGGAAGATAGTATAATTGATGCTGTTTGGAAAACAGAAAGTTTTGTGTCCAGTGCATGAATTTTTTTTCTGTACTGGAATGTCAAAAATATCTGAAATATTTACACAGTATTGGTATATGAATTTCCCACGTTTCCCTAATTTTTCAGAATTTTTGAAGTTACAGAAGTATGGCTTTTAAATAGATTGCTACAGACTGTTCTGTTTTTGACAGATTCTGTTTTTGATGCACTACTTGCTTGTTTTGATGAATCTATGGATTGTATCGGGGGGTATAAGCCATGGTGAAGTTATAGTACAGTAGGTATAATGAAAAAATAAAATATGAATGGGTTTGCAATAGTACTTAAAGTAGTGATTTATTATGTTATACTAACGGATCTCACGAAGGTTTTGTTGAGTTTTGTGTGATTGAAGTTTTCAAGTTTTGGGTGAGATCACGAAGGATGAAGGAATAAGGAGTAGTAAGAGCCTAAGCTTGGGGATGCCCGAGGCACCCCAAGGTAATATTCAAGGAAGACTCAAGCGTCTAAGCTTGGGGATGCCCCGGAAGGCATCCCCTCTTTCTTCTACCAACCATCGGTAATTTTACTTGGAGCTATATTTTTATTCGTCACATGATATGTGTTTTGCTTGGAGCGTCTTGTATTATACGAGTCTTTGCTTTGTTTGCTTTTTAGTTTGTCACAATCATCTTTGCTGAACACACCTATCTTGAGAGAGCCACAGGTTCATCATCATTTGTTAGAATACTCTATGTGCTTCACTTAAAATTTTTGAGCTATGCAGTTGCTCTAGTGCTTCACTTAAATCTTTTTAAGCACGGTGGTGGCTATATTTTGAGGAAATAAACTCTCATGCTTCACTTATATTATTTTGAGAGTTGATTAAAATTTTGAAGAAATAAACTCTCATGCTTCACTTATATTATTTTGAGAGTTGATTAAAATTTTGAACAAATGAATTCTCATACTTCAGTTATATTATTTTGAGAATTGATAAGATTAAAATTTTGAAGAAATATTTGCACTCTCATGCTTCACTTAAATCTTTTTGAGAGTTGATGATAGTAACGGTAATTTGCACAAGATATGAATTTGGTCCCAAAGTGATGAATATTCAAGAGGGATATAATAAAAACTTTCATATAGATCATTGGATATGATAAGTGTGATTCCTTGCAATAGTTTTGCGATATGGAAATGATAATATGTGAGTCATGTTAGTGAGTAATTGTGATTTAGTAAGAATATTAGTGTTAAGGTTTGTGATTCCCTATGCATGCACGTGTCAGTGTATAAAACATGGGTATTTTATACCCTGACTTATGCACAGACAGTAGCAGGTTCCTTGCCAGCCGATCCTTGCCAGGAACCGCCAAGACCAGGATTCAGAGCCCAGCCGGAGATACTACCAGAAAGAAGCTCAAGACACAGCACTCGACTAGTACCGAAGATGAAGACATTCCTTGCCGGCAAGGCTAAACCGGCAAGGTGAGGACCCGGCAAGCTTATGCCAGCCCACCAGCGCTCCATCTCACCACACAGGTGTTCGCTGATGTGTGAGGTGTCGACCGCGTAGGATGGTTGGTGAGGCTTGTCGGGCACGTGTCAGCACTCTGGGATAGGATTTGCCTCTAATGACACCCGTCCAGGAGGCGTGTCAGCATAATACGAGGTAGCTGGGCAAGCGGTGCAGAAACCTTGCTGGGGCTACCTCTCCACATGACACCTAACAGCGCATTTAATGCCTTTGTCCTAAACTGGCAGAGTTAGGTATGATAGCACTGTTAGCTATCCAGTCACTATGTAATTACCGTTTTGCCACTGTGGTAACCCATTTAGCTATAAAAGGACGGCCAAGGCAACAGTTTAGAGGTTTCGGACCCTTTTTCAAACACAAGCACGTCTCGCGTAGCTGCTCTCTCCGCACCTTGCCGGGACAAGCGCTCCTTGTACTGTGTCTTCTACATCATCAATACACCGAAAGTAGGAGTAGGGTTTTATGCTCCTCAGCGGCCCGAACCTGGGTAAAATCCCTTGTGATCCCCATTGTTCATGCTCTTTGTGCTCGTCGACCTCCCCTGCTGAACCACAAGGGGCTGCATGGCCCCATAGATGGTCGTACCCCGACATCTTTGGCGTGCCAGGTAGGGGGGCGTCGCTTGTGCGAACCTTGACCAGTGGGTTGCGCGTCTTCTTCATCATCTTCATCGACTTCGTCATCGTCCTCCTCATCGTCGATGGCGCCCAAGAAGAAGGGCATAACAATGACGGCCACCCCGCACGCATCCACAGGCGGCGCAGCCAATGCGGGCGGCGCGGATACCGCGGTTGGCACGACCAGCGCAGGCGGCGCGGTCGCCATGCCCACCACGGTCGGCGCAGGAGACGAGCACGCCGGAGGCAGCCAACCTCCTCGGTCCTCTGGCGGAGCCGCGACGGCGCGGGCGGAGCGGACGGACGTCCTCCATCTCCTCCTCCTCGCGCGCAGACGAACGCAGCCACCGGAGCAGCAATGCCCGGGCCAGCGTGAGCCGAGATCCCGCTGCGGCGGCATTCAAGGATTCTACTTTAGGACAGATGGCGCGCCCCTCATGCAATGGGCACGGTGCAGCTCCGAGCGGCGCCAACGACTCCGGGCAGCAACGACCTCACGGCAAGACTCCTGTAGATCAAATCCCAGATTCTCAGGCACCACCTCCGCCACGACGACCTGCTGCTGATCACGTGCCACGGCGGCAAGACCGCGATGGCGCTCCTGTTGGCTCTGCCAGGAGTTGAGCAACGTCGCGCTCTTCGCTCCCGGCCATGCCAGCCACGGCAGCGGAAGCAATGGCGCGAGCTCAAATGCTGCTGAACTTTCCTCCAGCGGCAGAGAAGATGGATGAGTGGAGAGCCACCATCCAAAGCTTGATTGGATTTGCCGAAGCCAGTAAATCACAACAAGTGGAGCCCTCACGACGTCCGCAAGCAACGCCGGCATCTCCAGTCGGTGGCCGCGTCGACAGTACTGCGCGAACGGTGCAATCGCCACCGCGGCAACCACCTCAACAGCAGCAACGCCAACAGCCGCAACAAGCCCAGCAATCTCTTGGACCCGACGCGATGTCGATAGCCTCTTCAGATCCACGGGCGCGGCAAGATCAGTGGCAAGTGCTACGAGATAGGCGGGCAGAAGACGCCCGCACCACCATCGAACGGCGCCGAGAGGCACACCGTCAATCCGACGCGCGCAACGGTCCCGTCGTTGATGAGCCTGCGCCAGGGGTTGGCGCATATCTACCCTACGAGGTTGGATGTCCTTCCTTCACCCACGAGCTGCGGCAAGTCCGATGGCCGTCCGTTCGAGCCTTCAAGCCAAAAGTGCCGGAAAAATATGACGGCAAGCTGAACCCGGCAGAGTTTCTAGGCATCTACACTATTGCCATGCAAGCTACCGGAGGGAGAGACAAGAAGATCCTCGCCAACTACTTCCCATTGGTACTAAAACCCAATGTGAGGTCTTGGCTGATGAACTTGCCAGAGAACTCCATCTCTTCGTGGTCAGATCTCTGCAACGAATTCGTTGGTGCCTTTACCAGAGGCCACAAGGCCCCTGGACAGCCCAGCGACCTGCAAGTGATCCCGCAAAGAGATGGTGAAACTTTGCGCAAGTACATCCAGAGATTCAGCCGTGTGCACCGCAACATTCCAGATGTACACCCCGCAGCCATCATTGCCGCCTTTCACACAAATGTGCGCAATCGGAGGATGCGGGAGAAAATAAACGTCAAGTTGCCCAAGACCGTCAACAAGCTCTATGCGTTGGCAGATAAGTGTGCATGGGCTGAGGAAGGAAGAAGGCTTCCCGGGTAGGACACTGGCGCCGAAGTAGATTCTGAGGATGATGATGCCGCCACCCCGAGGAAGAAGGGCCGGAAGCGCAAAGGAAAAACTGTTATGGCTGTCGAAGGCTCCGGCAACTCCGAGTCCGCCAAGAAAGCCAAGACTGAGAACTCCGGCAAAGAGACTGCTGTATGCGCCGCTTGCCAGGAGGCGGCGGCAAACGAGAAGGCCGGCAAGTCAGATGGACTATACTGCAAGATTCACCGCACCAAGGGCCATGATCTCCAAGAGTGCCGGCCAGTCGAGCACCTTGTCGAGAAACAGAAGGCTGAATACGAGAAGCGCGACAAGGAAAAGGGCCAAGATGGTGCCGGTGGATCTGGCAAAAAGGGCCGTGGTGGTCGAGGAGGCCGCCGCGGCAAGGCCAAGCAGCAGAAAGAAAAACCTGCTAGAGGCCGTGAGAAGAAAGAGGGAGATGATGGAAGTGAAGAAGAAGAGGACGATGATGAAACTAGCGAACAAGAATTCCAGAAGGCAATTGAGGCCATGTGCGTTGATGGGGGCGCATCTTTGCACTCCTCGCACCGCCAGCTTAAATAGTGGGCTCGTGAGGTTAACGCGGCGGAACCGGCAATGGGCTCTCAAAAACCACTCAAATGGTCACACACGCCTATCATCTTTGATGCTGAGGACCACCCTAATCGCGTAACTGCTGTCGGGTGTTTGCCGTTGTTGGTTTCTCCAACAATTCACAACCTCCAAGTAACGAAGATGTTAGTTGATGGTGGGGCCGGTCTGAATCTGATCTCTCCGGAGGTAATCAAGAGGCTGCAGATTCCCGACGAGGAGCTTGAAAAGACAGGCACTTTTCAAGGAGTGAACCCGGGAAGAAGCCAGCCCAAGGGGAAGGTCACGTTGCCAGTAACGTTTGGCGGGGAACTAAACTACAGGATGGAAAAGATTGTCTTTGACGTCGTCAAGACCCCTTTGCCGTACAATGGAATTCTTGGCCGCCCGGCCTTGGCAAAATTCATGGCAGCATCCCACTATGCTTACAACACATTGAAGATGCCAGGGCCGATGGGTGTCATTTCCATCAACTCCAACAAGAAAGATGCAGTCATTTGCGTTGACAAGATGTACAGAGATGCGGTTGTAGCAGAAGCTGCGAAGGCACCAGCTCCCGCCAAGAAAAAAGAAAGCAAGAAATCCAGCAAAACCTCTAGTAAGGATTCCGGGAAGCGCACCTCTTCGGAGTGCTGCGCACCTGTTGAAGACTTGCCGGAGTGCTCTGCCGGTAAGAAATCCAAAGCCACTACACCGGCAACCAAGAAGGTGCCGGCGAGGGAGGACGGCACTGACGGAACCTTCACCATTAGTGCCACCCTTGATAGCAAATAGGAAAGTGCGCTCATTGCCTTCCTGCGGGCGAATGTCGATGTGTTTGCATGACGACCATCTGACATCCCCGGCGTTCCCAGGGAGGTAATTGAGCACCACCTTGCTGTCTGCCCCCACACTCGGCCCATCAAGCAAAAAGTCCAGAAGCAAGCTTCGGAGCGGCAACAGTTCATTGCCGAGGAAATTAAGAAACTTGAAGCAGCGGGATTGGTTAGAGGTGTACTACATACAACTTGGTTGGCAAATCCAGTTGTGGTGCGCAAAGCAAATAGAAAGTGGAGACTTTGTATTGACTACACTGATATTAACAAAGCATGTCCAAAGGATCCTTTCCCTTTGCCGCGCATTGATCAAATTGTAGACTCTACTTCCGGCTGTGATTTGCTCTCCTTCCTTGACGCATACTCTGGATAACATCAGATATTCATAGCCAAGTAGGATGAGGAGAAAACCGCATTCATTACTCCATGTGGCACGTACTGCTTCGTGCGTATGCCTTTCGGATTAAAGAGTGCCGGTTCAACATTTGCAAGGGTAGTCCAGATTGGCTTTGAGCCCCAGCTGCACAGGAATGTAGAGGCATACATGGATGGTACAGTAGTCAAGACCAAGGACAAATCTACCCTCATTCAAGACTTGGAAGAAACATTTGCGAACTTGCGCAAGATCAACTTGAAGCTCAATCCCAAGAAGTGTGTGTTTGGTGTTCCATCCGGCAAACTTCCCGGGTTCTTTGTATCTCAACGAGGAATTGAAGCAAATCCCGACAAGATCAAGGCAATTGAGCAGATTCAAGCACCAAAGAGCGTCAAAGATGTGCAGCACCTTGTCGGCTGTGTTGCTGCCTTAAGTAGGTTCATTTCAAGATCTGCTGAGCGCGCCTTGCCGTTTTTCAAGATTTTGGAAAGGGCAGGACCGATGAAATGGACTCCGGAGGCGGAGGCCGCGCTGCAGGACTTGAAAAGATACCTCTACTCCGCGCCAACGCTAGTTGCGCCAAGACCACAAGAGTCGTTGCTGCTATACGTAGCCGCAATGAATCAAGTGGCTAGTGTTGCACTAGTGGCGCAGAGAGAACTCGATAACGAGGAAGCAACCACGGCAAACCCATCCAGTGACAAACCAGAACCTTCCCCGGCAAGATCTAGTGCCGACAAGTCAGAAACAGCGCAAGCAAATGAAGTTAATCAACACGTAGTGCTGAAGAAGAAATTGGTGCAGCGACCAGTGTATTTTGTTAGTTCCCTTCTGCAGGGGGGTAGATCGAGATACTCCGGGGTGCAGAAGTTGCTTTTCGGCCTCCTTATGGCCTCAAGAAAGCTGCGTCACTACTTCCAAGCACACGAGATTACCGTCGTCACTCGCTTTCCGTTGCAACGCATCTTGAGGAATCCAGAGGCAACCGGCAGGATAGTGGAGTGGGCGTTGGAATTGTCAAGCTTTGCACTCAAATTTGAAAGCACTTCAACCATTCAGAGTAGGGCTTTGACAGAGTTCATCGCCGAATGGACGCCAACGCAAGACGAAGAAATTCAAGGGACAGCTCTCCCCGGCAAGGAAACAGCAAGGGAATTGGTCATGTACTTTGATGGTGCCTTCTCGCTGCAGGGCGCCAGGGCCGGAGTGCTGCTTATCGCACCCACCGAAGAGCACCTCAAGTATGTGGTCCAAATGCACTTTCCCTGGGAGCAAGCTACAAACAACACTGCTGAGTACGAAGGACTTCTTGCCGGTCTGAGGATCGCAGTAGACCTTGGAATCAAAAAATTGATCATCCGCGGCGACTCGCAGCTTGTTGTAAAGCAAGTGAACAAAGATTATCAGAGCCCATTAATGGAGGCGTATGTGGAAGAGGTGAGGAAATTGGAAGAACACTTTGACGGGTTGCAAACAGAGCACACCCCTCGTGCGGAAAACAGCGTTGCTGATAGCCTGTCAAAGTGTGCCGCTCAAAGGCTTCCCGTGGAACCGGGAACCTCTGTGCTCCATTTGAATCAACCAACAGTCGCCCCATCAATGCAGGCCAGCAAGAGAAGGAAGTTAAGTACCGGCAAGTATCTTCCGGCAGAGCTCCCGGAAGCCGCCGATAAGGATGTTGCCGGGAACGACAACAAGGTTGCCGGTGAGCAGCCGCTTAGCGCAGAACCACAGGTTCTTGCTGCAGAAGCAAGCGCTCCCGTAGCCGAAGAGATGCCTTTAGTCCTTGTCATCGAGCCGCAAGCTCCGACATGGGCACAACAGATAGTCCATTTCCTCCTAACAGGAGAGCTTCCCAATGAGCAAGAAGAAGCAGAGAAAGTAGCCCGTCAGTCAAGTATGTATCAGTTTGTGGATAGCATCCTGTACAGAAAGCGACCAAACGGTGTGAAATTGAAGTGCATTTGCTGGGAAGATGGACTAAAGCTGTTGGCGGAGATACACGGAGGCATATGTGGCTCTCACATAGGATCAAGGGCTCTTATTGGCAAAGCTTTCCGGCAAGGTTTCTATTGGCCCACTGCCCTCCAGGATGCGACTGAGCTAGTAACCAAGTGTGAAGCATGCCAGTACCATTCAAAGAACATACATCAACCAGCTCAAGCTCTCCAAACAATCCCTCTCTCCTGGCCTTTTTCGGTCTGGGGGCTCGATATCCTGGGCCCTTCCCCCGTCCTGCTGGGGGCTTTGAGTTCTTGTACGTCGCCATCGACAAGTTCACAAAGTGGCCTGAAGTGGAGCCAGTGAGGAAGGTGACAGCGCAATCAGCCGTCAAATTCTTCAAAGGATTGGTTTGCCGTTTTGGGGTCCCTAACAGGATCATCACTGACAATAGCACGCAGTTCACGAGCTGCACCTTCATGCAGTATATCCAAGACCTCGGCAGCAAAATCTGTTTTGCATCTGTTGCTCACGTGAGAAGCAACGGCCAGGCGGAAAGGATGAATGCTAAAGTGTTGCGTGGCCTCAAGACAAGAACCTTTGACAAGCTGCGCAAGTGTGGAAGGCACTGGATTGATGAGTTGCCGGTGGTTCTTTGGTCACTCAGAATGACACCAAATCGAGCTACCGGCCAAACACCTTTCTCCCTAGTCTATGGTGCAAAAGCGGTGCTCCCCACGGAACTCATACACAGGTCACCTCGAGTGCTCGCTTAGGATGAAGCTGAGCAAGAGCAGCTGCGGCAAGACGACGCGTTGCTCCTTGAGGAGGATCGTCTTCGGGCGGCTATGCGAGCTGCACGCTACCAGCAAGCCTTGCGCCGCTACCATAGCCGCAAAGTGCATGCCCGAAGCCTTGAGGAAGGCGACCTTGTTCTTCGGCGGGTTCAGTCCGCCAAGGGATCAAACAAGTTGACGCCGAAGTGGGAAGGCCCTTACCGGGTAGTACGAATTACCAGGCCTAGGGAAGTCCGCCTGGAGACCGAAGATGGCACCTCAGTGCAGAACTCATGGAATATTGAGCATCTTCGCAAGTTCTACCCGTGAGGCGCAGTTGCCGGGACATATCCTGGCAATACCTTTTGTACGAGCTTTGTCGGCCAGACATGTAACCCTTTGTACAAAGCCAGGCGCAGATCCTGTGCATAATAAAGCAAAGTGTTTCGCAACCCCTCATACATGTCCATTTATGTGTCGATGCATGTGATGTTGTGATTTACGCTTTAGTTTGTATGAAATGACTAATGGGCCATCAAGGTTCCCAAACCGCTCTTCTCTCTTCTTTCTTTTTCTTAAAAGGATAAGAAGGATCCCTTGCATGCAAGTTTCCCGGGTGGAGTGGAGATGGGGTACCATTTTTAAACGACGTTCAAGTGATCATTTTGTACAACGAGAGAAATGGCACAAGGAAAAGCTAAGTTGCAAAAACTTTGAAATTTTTTCCTTGTTACATTCATGTTCCCCCTTGAACGGTTCTGAACTTTGTATGAGAAACCTGCATGCGAGAGGGACCTTGTCATGATCAACCCGTGCCCTAGGTTGCCTCGAATCCGCTCGGCAAGCTTGGCGGCTGCGTTCTGGCCCGGCAAGTCACCTTGCCGGCAGCGGCACTTCCAGCAGGCTGCTAAGGACCTATTCATCGAAGCGCTCGCGGCAAGTGTGCGCACCAGCAAGCTTCCGATAAGCGTAGGGAACACGAATCATACAAAGGCGAAATAAGACAAGGGAAACGACGCACATACATTCGAGCAGCACAAGTTATATTACATCACAGAAATAGTGCAGGGCTAACAAAAGGTCAAATGTATCTTGTACATGGCAGCACAATGGTGGGTATAACGACAAGCTTAGTCTCGGCGATTGCCTTGAACCCTGGGGATTTGGAGAACCTTGTCGGCAAGAGGAGCGGCGATCTTGTCGGCAGCGGTGACGTCTGTGCTATCCGGCAACTTCCTGAAGACCCCGGAGAGATCAAGGCCGGGATTGCGATGAGCGATTTTGAGCAGCACCCTGTACACGACCTCGCGTGCAAATTTCTAGGATTCATCAGCAAACGAGGCAGACCTGTCTTCTTGGTACGTCTTCAAGGCGTCGACAAGGCCCTCGAAGAACTTGGTCAACCTTACGCTGGTGGCCTCTTTGTCATTGACGGTGAAACCCCAGCTCTTCATGTCCATCTCTACGATTTGGAGGCTGATGCGCTCGACATCATTGACAAGCCTGCCGGTCCAGAGGGAGAGGTTCTCGTGCAGTTGGGCATAGTTATTTTTGGCATCCTTCTTCGAAGCCTCCTCCTTCTCCAGCTTCTTCGTAAAGACCCTCTCCCTCTCCTTGGCAGATTTTGAAGCTGCTACCACGGTGGCCAGTTGAGATTTCAGGTCCCCAATTGTCTTGGCGGCAGCATCGAGATCTTGGTTCTTGGACGACAGCTGCGCTTGCAAGTCCCCTAGAGTGCGGGCTGCTTTCAGTGCTTCGTCCTTGAGAGCCTCGATTTCCTTACCGCTGTCGACGAGATCCTCCTTCAATTTGGCCACCTGGGATTCCAGTTCTACCTTGGCGGAGTCAGCAGCAGCAGCCTTTTCAGTGGCCTCCTTAAGCTTGATGGCGTTCTCCGAGGCTTGAGCTTCGATAAGTTTCTTGTGCCCATCTTCCAGCTCCTGAGTCCGCTGTTTGAGGAGCGCTTCAATCTCATCGTCCTTGCCGCAAAGAGTGGCGGCAAGGGCTTCTTCCCGCGCGGCAAGGTCCTTTTCCTTGGCGTTGAGCAACGTTTCGCGCTCTATCAGCCTGCCGTCGCGGGTCGCCGCTCTTTCAGTGGCAGCGTTGAGATTGCGGGTCTACTGAATGTGCCATGTGCGCAGCTGGTCCGCCTTCTCCCTCAGCTTTCGGTCAACCAAATCCGCAGCTTTGCGCTCTTCGTGCACCTTGTCCCACCTCCGACTGTACCGTTCCTAGACGCCCTTGAACCCAACGGCCATGATTTCCATGAAAGCAAGGTCTTCGGCGTTGTCGGCCGCGTCGGTGGATTCATCGGTTCTTTGGAGCAAGGGGAGCAAGATCCAAGCTATCTCTTCATCAAAGCTTGGCCCCGCGATGCCAGAGGAACTGGGGGCTCCGGACTCGGGCTGAGGGGCGATCAACGCCAAGTCACTTGACGGAGCTGGCGGGATTGGCACCACTAAATGATTGCCGGGAGTTGACGCATCGACATTGGCGGGCATCTTCTCCGCATCCATCCTGGTGGGGTCGGGCATGCTGCCGGTAGCCCTCTCGGACTCGTCGGGGAGTGTTCCGGACTCCTTGGCAACCTGTGTGGGGCCCTCTTCAGTGGCGTTCTTGACGGCTTCCTCAGCGGCAGCCCTTGCAATATCAGCCACCTCCACAAGGACTTCGCCTTCGTCAGGGGAGGTTTGTGCTGTGGATCAAGGCGAAAACAAGGGTGAGATAGAATTCGAAATCACAAGTCTAGTTCAAGAAGACAAAAAAGAAAATCTTTTCCGGAAGAGGCACACAAAGGCAAGAGGATTACCCGTTGGTGCTTGCTGAGGAAGGATGTTTCCTTCCCCGGCAACTTGCGTTGCCGGCGCACAGTTGCCGGCGGCCCCGCTCGTCGGGGTAGCCCCCGTGTGGGCAGGCTCATCGGTGGAGGCCCTTGTCGGGGAAGCGCCCTCCGGAACATTGATCGATGGGGAAGCCACGATTGGATCCGCCTCTTGGCGCTCCTCCTCTTGGCGGGCCTCCTCCGTCTCTGCGACAGGCTCAGTAGTAGGGGCTCCAATACTAGTGCTAGTGAGAGGCACCTGCACCACGTCCTCATGCGGGGGGCTGGGCTAGGGGCTGGTAACAATGGCTTCGGCCATTGCAACCCCCTGCCCGGCACTTGCCATGGGATCCTGTGCTGCTGCAGGCCAGGGCCGCTTCAACCGGTGAACAAGTGGCTCCGGGTCCCTGTCAAGGCAAAAGGAAATAAGTTAACATGACAACCAAATGGAACCAAGGCTTGGCGGGAATAAGCGAAGTACTTACTCCTCCTCCTCGGACTGGCCGAGGACATCGAAGTCGTACAGCACTGGCGGGGGCGACTCCCTTACCGTCTTGAGCGCCGCTGAAGGTAAACCCATTGGCTGGAGGGGCTCGGCTTCCACGGCAACCTCTTGCCGGGGAGATGAAGGCTGAGTTTGAGGACGCCGGGTGGACTGCCGGCGTACTTCTTCTTGGCAGCCAGTCTTCGTGGTCGTCTTCTTCACCGTGGGGCCAGCTCTCGGCGAAGAAGCACCTACCGGCTCTTGGCTGACCGCCCTCCGAAGATGATGCCTCTTCTTTGGGGCCCGAGGGCCCTCTTCTTCCTCGGGCTCTCCGGCGGCTTCAGTCCCGGCAACTTCATCCCCGGCAACCTCGGTCCCGACAGCCTCAGGTTCGGCCGTCTCATCCATGGCAAGCTTCTCTTGATGCTCCTCGGCGGCCTCTTCATCAGACTGCTCCTCTTCTTCGTCCTTGTCTGCCACGGCACCGGAACCGCCTGCCACGTTGATCCTCACGATCTCTGCGGCCTTGCTGGTGATGTACGCCAATTCCTCTGTAGTGGTAGCCCGGATGAGGTCCGTTTCCTTCCGGGAAGCCTTCTCCGTCAAGTTGGAGGCCCACTCCATCTCAAACTCCAAGGCGGGCAGCTCCCAATCCGCTTTTACCCCATGGGCGTCACAATCCGGCATCAGCACCAAGATGGAGTCCTTGGCGGAGTTGATATGCAGCGAAACGATCCGGTCTGGCAAATGGAATATGCCGGTTTTCCGGAACAGCTGCTCACAGAGGCTGGCGTGCTCCATAACCGACAAATTGTTGCCGGTCTCGGGATACAGCTGCATGACGTTAGCGGTATTCTGGTACTCCCAAGCAAATCTCTCTCTCTCTCTCTTCTGCAGCGGCGCTATGCGTCGCCGGAGGAAATCAGCGCCGACCATCTCTACGGTCAGCTTGGCAGCCTTAAGGCGGGCAATCCTGTTCAGTGCCGGACGAAGCTTGGCGTCAGTAGCACCTATGCTGCTCCAGTTCTTGCCGCGCGTAACCCTTACTGTGCGTGGGATGCAGAATTGGGGGAAATCCTTCTCTTGGATCCAGCACCACTCAGCCCTCCACTCATCCCACTTGAGGTGGAGCTGCCCGGCAAGGTACTCGCCCTTCATTTTTGCCCTGGGAATCCAGGCGACGCTGCCGGAGAGTGACTTGTCTATGATCCGAGGGATGAAAAAGTGCCGGAACAGATCCACATTGGGTGCCACTCTGACAAAATTCTCGCACAAATGAGTGAACACCGCCATGCAAGTCATCGCATTCAAAGTGAAGTCCAGCAGTCTGAACCCGTAGCTGAACATCATCGCACTGAAGAAATCTGAGTAGGGAGGGACCAAACCGCAGTAGAAGTACGCGTAGAAGAATGGATAAGAATCCGATGGATCCTTGTCACCTTCAAGAAGCACGACGGGCGCCTTGTGGTCCTTGGTATCCCTCCCCCACATATACGCGTACCTCCTGATCAGTTCGTTGGCATCCAGAGAGCACGGCGAGAAGATCGCATTCTCCCTCCGCCGCTTCTCCAGCTCCTCCAGTGCCTTCTTCTTCTCCTCCGCCTTGGGGTCGAGCGGCTTGGCGGGCTTCTTCTTCGCCGCGTCAGCTCTCTTGGGCGCCATCAAGGAAGGAGGTGGCCGAGACGAGATGCGAAGCAGCGGCGGCGGCGGCGGAAGCAGTTCTGGCTTGAGGAGGAAGATGAAGTAGGGGAAAACAGGGGCGAATGAGCGGCGCCCCCTCGCGGTTGCCTTTCTATGGGGAAGGCGTGAGGGGAGGCTGGCCCTTTACTGTTTACCCCAGCCATGTTCTTTTACAGGCGCACTACCGCGATACAACCGCAACAGTCCAAGTTCCCACGACCCGCATTTAATGCGTGGATTGGACGTGCGTCAGGATAACCATCATGATGAAAAATTACAACAGCGGTTTCCCGCCGCGTGTCTGTACATTATTTGGGCCTAAACCAACGACGCTTCGGACACGCGTATGGCCCAGGCTCGGGGGCTCCTATCGGTGTATAAAACATGGGTATTTTATACCCTGACTTATGCACAGATAGTTGCAGGTTCCTTGCCGGCCGATCCTTGCCAGGAACCGCCAAGACCAGGATTCAGAGCCCAGCCGCAGATACTACCAGAAAGAAGCTCAAGACACAGCACTCGACTAGTACCGACGATGAAGACATTCCTTGCCGGCAAGGCTAAACCGGCAAGGTGAGGACCCAGCAAGCTCCGTGCCGGCAAGCTTATGACAGCCCACTAGCGCTCCACCTCACCACACAGGTGTTCACTGATGTGTGAGGTGTCGACCGCGCAGGATGGTTGGTGAGGCTTGTCGGGCACGTGTCAGCACTCTGGGACAGGATTTTCCTCTAATGACACCCGTCCAGGAGGCGTGTCCGCATAATACGAGGTAGCTGGGCAAGCGGTGCAGAAACCTTGCCGGGGCTACCTCTCCACATGACACCTAACGGCGCATTTAATGCCTTTGTCCTAAACTAATAGAGTTAGGTATAATAGCACTGTTCGCTATCCAGTCACTATGTAATTACCGTTTTGCCACTATGGTAACCCCTTTAGCTATAAAAGAAGGGCCAAGGCAACAGTTTAAAGGATTTGGACCCTTTTTCAAACACAAGCACGTCTCGCGTAGCTGCTCTCTCCGCGCCTTGTCGGGACAAGCGCTCCTTGTACTGTGTCTTCTACATCATCAATACACCGAAAGCAGGAGTAGGGTTTTACGCTCCTCAGCGGCCCGAACCTGGGTAAAATCCCTTGTGCTCCCCATTGTTCATGCTCTTTGTGCTCGTCGACCTCCCCTACTGAACCACAAGGGGCTGCATGGCCCCATAGATGGTCGTACCCCGACAGCACGTTAAGTCAATAGTTATGCAATGAAATTATATCCTACTTATGGTGCATTATTCGGTGTTAGTTATGTTCAATGCATGTTTATGACCGTTTTCGTTTTTTGGTTGGTTGCTTCTCAATCTATTTGCTAACCTTCATTTGTACTAAGCGGAAATACTGCTTGTGCATCCAAAATCCTTAAACCCAAGTTGTGCCAAATGAGTCCACTATATCTACCTATATGCGGTATTTCAATGCCGTTCGAAGTAAATTTGCGTGTGCCAACTCTAATTTTCAAAATAATTTTTCCGTTTTGTGTGCCTGTACTGCTCATGAAGCAGCAGGGGGTGGCCATTATTTTCCATGCTAGGTGTGTTATTCTCATGATGAGTGTTTATTCACTTGTCATTGCACGAGAGAATGGTTGGTAATAGGGATGCCCAGTCCCACAATGAAATAAAAAATTAATAACAACAAAATTCCTTGGAAAGTGTTGGTTTGGAGGGCACCCGTGGATACGGCTAGCCATGGATTGTGAAAGAATGGTGGGAAGGAAATAAACTTTACTTTCTATTTGGGAACCGCCTATGATGTGCCTAGCATGGAAAATAATGGGAATTCTCGGTCGTTTTCGTTGACAGGAAAAGCATGCCTCTCAAAATATTTTTATCTCTTTAATTTCAGCTTTGAGCTCTGGCACATTTGACAAATCTCTGCTTCCCTCTGCGAAGGGCTATCTTTTTACTTTTATGCAATTTTTATTTTTATTTGAGTCTCCATCTTCTCTTACAAAAGCACCAACTAGAGAGCACTATTTTCATACTTGTGCATTGGATGTAGCTAATATTTGAGTGTGTTTCATGAATGGATCAATGATTGAGCATAATGGGCTAGGGATAACTTTCTTTACCGTTGATATTTTGAATGACATTGTTGCTTGTTAGCATGCTTGAGTATTTATATCTTCATGTCAAATTATAGACTATTGCTTTGAATCATTCAAGTCCAACGTCCATGCTATAAAAGAAAAGAATATGTGATGAATATGATAGGCAGCATTCCACATCAAAAATTCTGTTTTTATCATTTACCTACTCGAGGATGAGCAGGAATTAAGCTTGGGGATGCTGATACGTCTCCAACGTATCTATAATTTTTTATTGTTCCATGCTGTTATATTATCAATCTTGGATGTTTTTATATGCATTTACAGCAATTATATATCATTTTTTGGGACTAACCTATTAAGTTAGTGCCCAGTGCCAGTTGCTGTTTTCTGCCCTGTTTTTGTTTTACAGAAAATCAATACCAAACTAAGTCCAAATGCCACGAAACTTTTTGGAGATTTTTTTTCTGGACAAGATAAACACTAGAAGCTTCGGGAGGAGGCTAGAAGCCCCAGGGGGTGCCCACGAGGCACCAGGGCGCGCATGCCCCCCTAGAGCTCCGTTTGACCTGGGGGGTAGGCGCGCCCTGGTACCTCGTGGGGCCCACAGAGCTCCGTTTGACCTAATTCCTCCACTATAAATTCAGAAAAAATCAGAAACCCTCAGGGGAGTCCACAAAATACTTTTTCCGCTGCCGCAAGTTTCGGTTCTCGAGAGATCCCATCTGGAGGCCTTCTTCGGTACTCCGTCGGAGGGGGAATCGATCACGGAGGGGCTCTACATCAACCTTGCTGCCCTTCCGATGATGCGTGAGTAGTTTACCACAGACCTTCGGGTCCATAGTTAGTAGCTAGATGGCTTCTTCTCTCTTTTTGATCTTCAATACAATGTTCTCCTCGATGTTCTTGGAGTTCTATCTGATGTAATCACTTTTTGCGGTGTGTTTGTTGGGATCCGATGAATTGTGAGTTTATGATCAGATTATCCATGAATATTATTTGAGTCTTCTCTGATCTCTTTTATGCATGATTATTATAGCCTCGTATTTCTTCTCTGATCTATTGATTTGGTTTGGCCAACTAGATTGATTTATCTTGCCATGGGAAGAGGTGCTTTGTAATGGGTTCGATCTTGCGGTGCTCAATCCCAGTGGCAGAAAGGGACATGACACATATGTATCGTTGCTATTAAGGGTAAAAAGATGGGGTTTATTCATATGTGAGTTCATCTTGTCTACATCATGTCATCGTTCTTAAGGCGTTACTCCGTTCTTTATGGACTTAATACACTAGATGCATGCTGGATAGCGGTCGATGTGTGGAGTAATAGTAGTAGATGCATGTAGGAGTCGGTCTACTTATCTTGGACGTGATGCCTATATACATGATCATTGCCTTGGATATTGTCATGATTATTTGCTTTTCTATCAATTGCCCAACAGTAATTTGTCTACCCACGCCCAGCACAGAAAACCACGGTAAAGGGCTGCTTTGTCGTCTGCACAACCGAAGCGGACGGCTAAGAGATTTGTCGTCTGCCTTTCAGGAGAAGCGGACGGCATAGTCAGTGGACGGCATAGTAATTAGGTTAGCCCCGTTAGGTGGCCAACGGCAGACTGTGCCGTCTGCCTACGGACGGCAAAGGCTCAACCACCTTTGCTGTTAGCCCGATGATGTCAGCTCGGCTTAGGTGGCTACTGGAAGACTTTGCCGTCTGCCACCGACGGCAAAGCCCCCACTAGACTTTGCCGTCTGCCACCGATGGCAAAGTGACCAAATTGGTCAAACCCCGTGCTCCCAGGTTGCACAGGTTGCTGCCACGTGTCACGTTTGCCGTCAGTGGCAGACGGCAAAGAGCCCTTTGCCGTCGGTGGCCGACGGCAAAGTGCCTGTATTGCCCCTTTTTATTCTGTTTTTTGTTATATCCAATCATTTTCACAGCAAATATATGATATATATATATATATATATATTTCACAATAATTTCATCCAACATACATATCCCTGCCATATGGATATGATCATCCAACAGATATATACCAAATCAAAACAAAAAGTAAAGAGTCATCCATAGGTAGCAAGTTTCATCCAACTCTTCCATTACAATAGTTTCATCCATATTACAAAGTGTCATCCATAGGTAGCAAGTTTCACATTGTTCATCGTACAAAATCAAAACAAAAAGTAAAGACAAGCACTCCATCAACGCAAGCTTCCGTGAAGTGAATCAAATCTGCAAAATGAGAAATAAGAAAGTTAGAAGAAGAAGACTAGAAGAAGAAGAAGAATAAGAAGAGTTTTTCTTCTCTATCTTTTTCTCCTCTTGTTTTTCTTCTTCTTATTGCTTAATTGTGTCATTTTAGAGCTAACCTAAGTAATTATGCCATTTTTGACCTAACTAAGCTTATTGTGTCATTTTAGAGCTAACCTAGGTAATTATGCCATTTTTGACCTAACTATGCTTATTGTGTCATTTTGGAGGAAAATAAGCTACGTATATGACATTTATGAGCTTACCAAGGTTATTATGCCATTTTTGACCTAAGTAAGCTAATTATGTCATAAATGAACTAAATAAGCTAAGTATAGGTCATTATTGAGCTAACCTAGGTAATTATGCAATTTTTGAGCTAACTAAGCTTATTATGTCATTTTGGAGGAAACAAAGCTAAGTATAGGTCATTTTAGAGCTAACCTAGGTAAAATAGGTCATTTTGGAGCTAAGTAAGGTTATTATGTCATTTTGGAGGAAAATAAGCTAAGTATATGACATTTTGGAGCTAAATAGGTCATTTTGGAGGAAACGAAGCTAAGTATGCATTTGTTAAACAAAACACTAGAGAAAACTTACCGTCTTAGCACTGGGGTTCCTCGAGCCGGTATCACCTGGAGAAGGGTTGTGCGATGCGGCTCCAGAGTTATGCTGCACCAAAGATCATTTGCAAAGTCTTGTTAGCATGATGACACTCAAATGTTAAGACTAGTAAATAATGACCATTCAAATGAAACTCACCGTTCCCGCTCTAGTAATGACCGGCATCGGCGGAGGGGCCTGACCGGTCTTCTCGCACATAGACTGCACATTTGGTTTTGATGAGTCAGTCGTATTAGTTAGTAATGAAACGAACATTATGTGCATGATTTGGCTAATATGTAGAAGAAACATACCACGAGGAGCTCGTACATGGCCCGGTGAGCCGCGTCATTCCGTGCCCTCTCCTCCTCCAACAACCTAGCCGTCTTCTCCTCCAAAAGCAGTTCCTTCTCCGCTGCCACCCGGTCCCTCTCCTCCAGAAGCGCCTGGGTTGTCGCTCTCTCTTTCTGAAGAGCAGCCTGCAACACCACTCCTCGTTAGCATTGTAATCATTGATGGCCACACACACACAATGTAATGGAGGAAAGGTATCTGAGTCCGTATAACTAACCTCGATGGCGAGCTCCATTGGCCGTGGACGAGGCCTTATCTCAGGACAGGAGCTCGTTTGGTGCGACTTGATCTCCGGGAGAGTGCGAGGACAACGTATCAGTCCATCTCCAATGGCTATCGAGCCATGGGGCCTCCCACCACCAGATATCATCACCAGCTCTGGATCAATAGGCTGCTGGCTCGGGTTAAAGTCCTCCCCTTTCCTCGCCTTCCCCTCCTCTCTGTACCTCACGAGCTTGTGGTGGGAGGAGATGTTGGTGAAGTTCTCTGGATTATCGAGGTCAGACTCAGAGAATGCCTTGGCCTTCTTGTACTTTGCAGTATGGGCCATGGCATAGAGGTCGTACACCTGTGGCACCTCCGTGTTATTGTGTCGCGCCTAAAAGAGAGGAACAAAGTATTAGTAAATGACGCGGGCTCAGATACCTGAAGCTAGCATGAAGAATGAATTGCATGAATCATGAAGCAAAACACATACCCAGTTCCGCCCGAACTAATATAAGTTGGCGCTGCCTTGATGGTGTGGCACACCAACCATTTGGGCGCGTCGGTCCTTGGCATTGTTGTGGACGGCTAGCCATTTGTCTGAGAACCACTCATTCACCAACGCCTCCCAACAATCCATCTTATCCGCACACCATCTCGGGGGCACCTAAGTCAGTAAAGAGAAATTTGAGCGCTACGCCTACGAATCAAATCAAGAAAACTAAGTACAAGGCCTTAAGAATAGGTAATTACCTGCATGTACTGCTCCTTCTTCAGAAACTTTTTGCGGCACGACGGCTTGTCCTTCTTAATACCATGCGAGGCGTAGTAGTCTCGAACAGCCTGCGGCCGAGCCTCGTGCCGTAAGTTTTGTAGTAGGCGCTTGCACTCGACATCGATAACCTGTGCTGTGGCCTCCTCGTATCCCTCCTCACACCTGTAGAAGGTCTGCAATCAAACGAGACAACACTGATTAGTACAATAACTAGCTATTGTTGATTTTTAATTGTGTAAAGGATGAATTACCCAAAACTTTCTGTGCACCATCTCGGCCCTCGTGGTGCACAAGACACCGTCGATCCTCTCCTCCGGCGGGGCCGGGGCAGCCAAGTAGTGCTCCCAGCTCAATCCTAGTTGTGGAAGATGACCCTCACCGGGTAACATGACAAACCTCGGGAAACTTTGCCGGCAAATCACACCAAGGACGGTGTTGGGCCTGCGGACTTCCTTGGCGTGGTGCCAACCCCTGCAATATGACAAGGCCAACGCATTAGATATTTCAAGAAACGTGAAGGCAAAAGGTTAAAAAAAGTAAATGCACTTACTTCTCCCCATCAGGCCTAATCAACCACCTCTGCTCGCGGGTCGCCGGCACGGGCGGGAGCCGTGTACTACCACGCTGGTAGACAGTGCGCCCCACAACCACCTCTCCCTCGCTATCAGAAAACCGATCCCCGGCACCATCAGCATGGCCACTCGACTCCGGCCAGGCATCCCATCGGGTCTCCTGAGACGTAGCCTGATCCTTGCCCTGGTCCGGAGTCTCGTGGGACGAAGCCTCTGGGATAGGAGTCTCATGGGTCGAAGGCTCGTCGACCCAAGGCTCATGGACCGGAGTCCACGTAGCCTCCACCTCAGACGAGTCGTCCACCCTAGCAGTCCAGTGCTCGGGTGAATCAGCTAGGGGTGGCGGTGAGGAAGGTGTAGCAGCCTGCCTACCTCTCCCGCGGCCACGTCCAGCTCTACTAGCTCTCTTCTTTCCCGGACCTCCTCTCTCGGTGGGCAACGACGCCGACGAAGAAGCGCCCACCGGTGTCTGCAGACTGTCGATCAACGCTCTCCGGAGAGACTGGGCTGGAATGGAAGTACCCCTCCCACCACGCGGAGCGCTCTGGACCCGCGCCCACCATCTTCCAACACCTGCCATGACAAAGAGTAAACGAAATTAGTACAACATAAAAAAATTGAATACCTGACATGAATAATAATATGTATATAATTTAAGTGTATCATCATCATGTATATATCATAAAAATTGAATACCTAACATGAACCAATAATATGTATATAATAAAAATTGAATACCTGACATGAACTATTAATATATATGTATATAATAAAAATTGAATACCTGACATGAACTAATAGAAATCTTGATCGTCTATATATGCTCCGGGATCAATAAATGCATCATCATCATCACTATCTTGGATGACGTGCTCATCGGGTTCAGCGGCATCAACATGTGGAAGGCCTCCTTTATGTAATCGGTCAAGCATTGACAGGTCATCCGTAGCAGTAACCTCTTCTTCTTCCGGCTCTTCTTGTTCCGGCTCAGGGGTGAAGTCGGATTCACCGTCGCTGTCTACTTCAATGTTCTGGGGTGAAGTAGAGCGGTTCTTGAAACGTTTTTTGGAAAGACGTGTTTCTTGGAAGAATTCTCCTTCATATGTGTCTGGGTTAATGTGAGGTTCATAATCCTCTTCATTGGGGGGAGGTGGTCTAACACGTGTGAAAGAACATGTGCTGCCCCCATGTTTGATTTTGGTAATTGATGACAATCCCTATGGACTAATGGTTGCCTTGAGTTACATTTGAAGGATTTGTCCATAGGCTTTGCTTGTAGACCATTTGTTGGTCTCAAGATGATTTGAAGAAGAATATGTGTTGACCAAGGGGTTATTCATGGAGTTATCCAAAGATTGGTCATGTAAGAGATGAGCCTATTGCAAGCATGTCTTGAAGAAGAAGATTGTGTGAACATTCATGTGTACCTTCAAGACATCATCCTAATGAAGAGAGTGGAAAGATTCAAGGTTGATCAAGACTAAATATGAAGAGTGATTCAAGTTGATCAACACACAAAGTGTAGAAGATGTACCGAGTGGGATCACGGTATGGTAAGCATTGTCCATTACGCTTTGTGTACTAACCCATGTTCTATGCGAGAGTTCTATATGGGGTTAGGTATGTTTCCATGGGCTTGAGTCAAGAGGAAGATCTCATTCAACCCATTGAGGATGACATCAAGTGGTGATCGTCATCAAGATTGCGGTATGCAAGTTCAAGTGGAGCATCACGAAGAGATCATGCTTGAAGCTTGCCGTCCATTGCGGTGACAATGGACTTGTGAAGATGTGCAGAAGAGTGGCTCACCCATAGTGGAGTATGGGGGAGCAATCAACTAGTCTTCGTCGAGCCGGCGCAATCAAGAAAGGTGGTCCAACTTGAGGAAGTCAAGATCGTCATCATCTAGCTCAAGTGGACTATGTGCAAGGCAAAGGTTTGCCCTTGATAGGTTTTCTATTTTGCCGGTCTCATGGTGGTAGTTGGGAGACCGGGTTATAGGATCGATAGCCGTACTATCAAGGGGGGCTCTCGAGTGAGTAGCTTGATCGTATCTTTTGTAGAGAGCTCAAACCATTGCATCCTTGCATCATCTTTCTTGGTTCTTCTTTGGTGTTTCTCTTTGTGAGTTTTTGAGCTTATGGTCATCTTCATGACAAGCTCGAGTTCATCGAAAACGGAGTTCATATATGCATCTTCTATGATGTTTTCGATGTTGGAATTTATGCCGATTCTTCATTCTTAGAGGTTTCTCTTCTCTATATCTTAGGCATAGTACTCGTCGTCCTCTATCCAACAAGCTTGAGTTTGCTCTTTTCGGAGCTCATTTGCAGAAGTTATGGCAGTTCTGGCTTTATTGTATCCTCTGTTTTCTGTGCAGTGTTCCTGAAGGCCCCAAGCGGTAGTACCGCAGCCTTGTGTCGCGCATAGTAGCGCTGCTTCTGGGGATGCGATTTTTCGTGTCGGGTTGCGCGGCAGTGGAACGGTAGTACGAGCGGTAGTACTGCTTGTAAGCGGTAGTACCGCCCGTGCACTACCGCTCCACTTTCGCTCCACTCCAGGATCCTGCGCGCTCCCAGCGGTTGTAGAGCGGTAGTGGGTGTGCGGCACTACCGCCTGTAAGCGGTAGTACCGCTCCTTCGAGCGGTACTACCGCTGGTGCGGCTCTGCCTCACCCCACCTGTCCTGTTCTGCCTCCTTAGTGCCCCGAGCTGCAACCCCACAAGTAGTACCGCTGGGGGGGGAGCGGTAGTACGGCTCCGGCGGCACTACCGGCTCTTGGTCTCGCACCTTTGCACTGCTCTCTGTGCACTACCGCCCGGGTGGTAGTATCGCTCTGTGGAGCGGTAGTACCGCTCTGTGCGGGCTGAGAGCAAGGTAACGGTTGGATTCGGGATGTCCAATAAAAGGGGGTCTTCTTCCCCATTGAACCTTATCCTTCTAGCTCGAGTTCTTCCCCCATTGTTGACCTTCTTCGAGCTTGCTATCTCTCAATCCCTCCAATGATTCTTGCTAGTTCTTGAGGGAAAAGAGAGAGGAGATCTAGATCTACGTTTCCACCAATCACTTTCTCCTCTATGTGAGGGGAACCCCTTGGATCTAGATCTTGGAGTTCTTGGTGTTCTCCTTCTTGTTCTTCCTCTCATATTCCTCCATAGCTTTCGTTGCTTTGGTGGGATTTGAGAGTGAGGGACTTGGGCACTCCGTGTGCCCTTGCCATTGCATTTGGTGCATCGGTTTGAGTTCTCCACGGTGATACGTGGAAGTGAAGTTTGAGAAGCTTTTTACTCTTGGGTGCTTGGTACCCTAGAGCTTGTTCCTCTTGGGTGCTTGGGCGCCCTAGACGGTTGGTGGTGCCTCGGAGCTCAATCATTGTGGTGTAAAGCTCCGGGCAAGCGTCGGGGTCTCCAATTAGGTTGTGGAGATCGCCCCGAGCAATTTGACGGGTACCGGTGACCGCCCCCAAGGGTTGCCAAAGTGTACGGGTTCGGTGACCACCCTCAAGGGTTGCCATTTGTACGGGTTCGGTGACCGCCCTCAAGGGTCCCTTAGTGGAATCACGGCATCTTGCATTGTGCGAGGGCGTGAGGAGATTACGATGGCCCTAGTGGCTTCTTGGGGAGCATTGTGCCTCCACACCGCTCCAAACGGAGATTAGCATCCGCAAGGGTGTGAACTTCGGGATACATCGTCGTCTCCGCGTGCCTCGGTTATCTCTTACCCGAGCCCTTTACTTATGCACTTTACTTTGTGATAGTCATATTGTTTCTTGTTATATATCTTGCTATCACTTAGTTGTTTATCTTGCTTAGCATAAGTTGTTGGTGCACATAGGTGAGCCTAGCCGATTTAGGTTTTGTTCTTGACAAATTAATCGCTAGTTTTATTCCGCATTTGTTCAAGCCTAAACCGTAATTATTTTAAAGCGCCTATTCACCCCCCCCCCTCTAGGCGACATCCACGATCTTTCAATTGGTATCAGAGCCTCGTCTCTCATTATTAGGCTTAACCGCCTAGAGAGTAAAGATGTCAACTAGGGGATTAAGATTCTTTGACACTCTTAGTTTTGATGGCACAAATTTTGATGTTTGGGTGATTCGCATGCTTAATCATTTCCGGGCCATTGACCCGTGTTTAGAGTGAATTGTAGATATGGGTTTTTCTCCTCCAAAGGATTCTCAAAACTTATCTTTAGAGGATGAGAAAAACTCTTATCTCAATGCTCAAGCTTCTAATGTTCTTTTCGATGCTTTGAGCAATGTAGTTATATTTCAACTCATGCCATTTCGGGATGCTCATGAGTTGTGGACAAAGCTTCAAGACAAATATGGTGTGTCCAAGATTTGTGGGGATGATTGTTCTCCCTCCACCTCCGGTCGTGTTGTCTTCTCAACTTCTTCTACTTCACCTACATGTGGTTTGCCACAAGGTAATGATATGGTGAGTAGTCTTGGTCATTGCAATGATGATAGTGGGCTTATTATTGATGATCCTTCATCACTATCTTATTGCAATGCTCCTTCTTTGGACTTTAACACTTCGAGCACTCTAAATGCTTCACGTGCTTGTGTTGATAGTCCTTGCATATCATGTAGAAATTGCTTGTCTAAATCTTATGATGATATGCTTGCTATGTCTTGTTGCCATGATAAAAATTCTTGTATTTCCTCTAGTTGTTGTGCTAACAATGTAGAGGAAACCCAACACTCCATGGAACAAGATGTGGTCTTGAATGGTGCCTCAAGGGACCCTACATCACCATCTATTGCGTTTTGCCTTATGGCTAAGGCTTCAAAGGTATCTCCTACTTTGAACCCCAATATGTCTCTTGATGATGATGTTGATGCTAATGATAATGAGGGTAATGATGAAGAGAATGATACTATTGCCTCCTTAAAAATTAAGGGGGAAATTATTTTTAAAACTCTTCATAAGAACAAAATTGCTCGTTCCAACTTCATGGAAATTATGTCTATTGCCATTGAGGGCAAGAAATACATTGAGGTGTTGGAATCTCATCTTGAGGAGCATGAGGTCACCATTGAGAAAATGGAAGGTCATGAGCGTGATTACGCTAATGAGATTGCGGAGCTATCTCAAGCTCTTGAACTTGAACAAACCACCAAGGAATATCTTGAGGAGACTTTTGCTTTAGAATTATCTAAAGTAAAGGAATCCCGTGATAGAGCCCTTGAGGTGGCCAATGATTTCAAAACTAAAAATGATAAGCTTGAAGTTGCACATGCCAAACTCCTTGAGGACTTTGAGCACCTCAAAAATGGCTCAAGAGTCACTAAGAGTGAGCTCATCGGACTCACCGAGTCTCATGCACAACTTAAAGCTTCATATTTAAAAGAGCTTGCCAAGTTGCCTTCTCCTCTTGTTGTTAATGATGATGCTTGTGCTACTAACTCTATTTCTTGTGAAGAATCCACATTGAAGGAGAATGTTGAGCTAAGGGCTCAACTTGAGTTGCTATCTAGCAATTATGGGGAATTAGAAGAAAATCATGAAAAGCTCTCAAGCCCTCAGGATGATCTTCTAGTCTCCCATAATGGTCTATTGTTAGCTCATGAGGCTAGTATCTCTAAGGTAACATCTAGTGAGCCTCAGGTGGACATAAGCAATACTTCTACTCAAAATGCTATATTGCCTTGTGCTAGTCCTTGTAATTCATCTACTCATAATGTTGGTACATCTTGTGATGAATTACTTTCCTTGCCTTGTTGCTCTAACGATAAAGCTTATACTTCCTCTAGCACTTGTGTTGATACTAACCATGTAGAGGAAATCAAAGAGCTCAAGGCCCAAGTCACTTCATTGAAGAAAGACTTGCAAAAGTGTCATGAAGGGAAGTCCACACTCAATAATATCTTGAGTGTGCAAAAATCCCCCAATGACAAAGGTGGACTTGGATTCAACTCCAATAAGAAGAAGAAGTCCAAGATCAACAAGAAGAAGGGCCAAGAACAAGTCAAGAATTCGGCCAAGTTTATTTGCTTCAAGTGCAAAATTGAAGGGCATCATGTTAGATCTTGCCCATTGAAGAAGAAGCCTCATAGTGACAAGCAACAAGGGAAGCGACCACAAGTTCAAGCTCATGCTCAACCACAAGTTGAAGAAAGGCCACTTCCCAAGAAGACTCAAGTTAATGCTTCTCAAGTTGAGAAATCAAGTGAGAAGAAAATGAAGAGTAGGCGTTGCTACTTATGTCGTGAGAAAGGTCACGTCGCTTCTTCATGCACGAATGGTACCTTATCCAACCCTATTCTAATTGATGATATCTATTCTCTTGGGAAGGATAAGGTTGGCAATGTGTTTGCCAAGTTTGTTGGTACTCAAGTGGTGTCAAGAAAAGAACCATTTGGGTAGCCAAGCCTATTGTGACTAACCTCTTAGGACCCAACTTGGTTGGGGACCAACAAGCTCAAACTTGATCAATAGGTGTTGTTGGAGGGCATTGGAGACTTGGCTACATCATGAAGAATTAAGGGATCTTCATCATTCATATTGTCTCAAGCCAAGTCATTTGGATTATCAAGTCGCTATCTTATATCCAATGTGCCTCCTTGCGGTAACTTGTACTTAAATTGTTTACATTGAAAGTTACTTGCCCCTTTGCATGTTTGGTTTTGTACCTTGCATGTGTGTGTATATGTTATTTCCAATTTTCTTTTCTTGAGTAATCAAGTATGTATATGTTGGTTTGCACACCATGTACATGTGAGTCTTATGTTGAGCCTTTTTGCATCTTGTTTATATCTTAGTTGGCTCTTGTGAGAGATTAATGGAACATCCCATTTTGGGGGAGTGGTGAGCTTTGTGCACTTCACAATCCTACAAATGTGTGTACATGAGGAATACCACCTAGTATTGATATTAGAAGATTATCTAGTCTCTATGTGGTATGTCTTCTCATGAGAAATTCAAATTCTAAATAGTCCATTAATTATCTCTTGTTGGATCCTTTTATTGCCTCTTGTTAAGTTTTCTTTGGTATCACATTATGGGGGAGTAATATGCTATGTGCATATTACAAGCCTAGAAAATGTGTACATTTGAGGTATTGCCACTTAGCATTGATATTGTAAATTATCTTGTTCCTAGGTGGCATGTTAGCTCTACAAGTTGCAATTTGCTTATGTGTTTGGCGTGAAGATGATGTTGGACACCTTTTCAATCTACCACCGGGAATTATTTCCAATTACTTCTTGTCTCTTGACAATTGGTAATCATTTATGTGGTAGAAATTGTTGATCATCTTTACATTGGTTTTTTTTATTTGCCTTTTCTCTTGCCAAGGATTGTGTCAACTCCCGTTGTCTTCCATACCACTTGTGGATCTTGTTAATTTCTTGATCTTGTCTAGTGTTTTTCTAGATATAGTGAAAGTGGTGATCCCATCTTGTGCATTTTGTATTCAAATGCAAATTCTCTATAATGCACAACGCTTGGGGGAGCTATCGTATTTTCTTTAGAACACTCATCATGTGATCCTTATCAAGTGTGTGTTGGTGGAAGGCAAACCGTTTCTTTTTGGTACTTTGTGCCATCATGAAACTTTGTAGAGGGCTTGGTTTGTTTGGAACCATCCTCTCTCTTGGGAGTTCGATATCTTTTATTTTGCGTGTATCAATGGATATCTCGTTCCTTGATGTATCTTCATTGATATCTTCCGAGTGATGATTTCTCCATTTTGTATCCTTTTTCACTTGGTATTTCTTTTTCAATTGGTTTCGGTTCTTGAAAGTCTTGAGCATGCATATTTATTTTATGTATTTTCTTTGGCATGCTTTCTTTCTTTGACCCAATATATAGGGGAAACTCCACCAAGTCTCAAATTGGATGAGATGTGCATGAAATTCATTTTCATATCCATATGCACATATTTTTGTGGAGTTTGTCCTATGTATTGGTGTTTCTAACTCTTTGGTCCCAATGAGTTTGGGTACCATTTTGTTTGTGGTGTTGTTCTAGGAACAATTGGAGATGCATTGGATGCTCGGCTCACTCACAAGGAAGGTGTTGTCACCATGTGCTTATTGGAGTCAAGCTAGGATGATCAATGAACTACAATCTTCTACATTCAATTGGTATCTACTACATCATTCCAATGCTATCTCGGTGACAAGTATCAACTTCATGCATACATTTCTTGCATTCAACCTTGTGTAGGTTGCATCATGGCATGAATTTCTTGATTCGTTCTTGTGATACTTGCTTCTTTTCTCAAAGCATCCCAACAATGATCTCTTGTTGCTAGTTGTGATGTCTTTGATGTTCGTGTAGTTGGAATTCATTGATATACAATAAGACAATATTAAGCCTTGTGCTATGCTTTCAAGCAAAGATCTTATTGGTATATTTATGACTTCCTTTTGGATATCTTGTTCCTTCGTGTTGTAACTATTTCGTGTGTATATCCTTCTTTGTGGATTGATATCATCATGATTTTCATCTACCTAGAACCTTATACACTTGAGAGAAATTACATCTCTAGATGATATCCTTTCTTTCACGACCACCTTGTCTTTCTTGTATTATTTCTTTGGTGGCTCCGTGAAATCGTTTGCCTTGAGTGCGGGTCTTATATCCTTGCATCTTGATGCACTCATTTGTGGTGAAGATTGTTTTCCTCATGCTTGTCTTGACGAGGCTTTCGCCATGTCAATTGGTATCCCTCCTCTAGACAAAGCTATCATTTTCTCTCTTCATCTTGGGTTGTCACAAGCTTTGTTGTTAATGTGCTTATTAGTGAGCTTGTGAACCCATTTGCTTGTTGTGTGTGTGTGGGAAGGATGTGTCTTGCACCTTGTATCTCATTTATTCAAGACTATGTTGATGCTTAATGCTCATCCTTATATTAGTCTTCTCAAGTGCTTTGCCATGACTCACACACACATCGTTTTGATTGAGCCTATTCCTAAGTTGTTGCTCAACCATGTGTTTGTTGCAAGTGCTCGGCTTAGTTTCCTATATCCTCACTTGCACTTGTTGTGTTTCTATTGATTTTGGGGGAGTGATGATCCTATTTTGTGCACGTTGTATCCAAATACAAAACTAAATAATGCACAAATCATGGGGAGCTTCTCTATGTTCTTTAGAACACTCCTATGCTCATATCATAATATCTTTTATTCGTGTGTGCACTTCATAAACGACATCCCAACCATTCAGATTTGGATCAGTTTGGCAGACCCACAGTAGATAGAAAACTTGGGTCGCATGTTGAGCCGTAATATAGACATCGGGAACATCTAAATGGGTGCTTTGTTTGATTTCGACTAGCCCTAAATGTTCATGAGTCCTTCTAGTCTCCTTCAGCTGGAACCAATAACATTTGAAGACTACGACGTTCGGTGGGTTTTCACCATAGAATAGAAGCTCATAAATTGCTTCAACTCTTCCATAATACTCGGTATCTCCTTCGCCGATAGCAGAGACACAACAATTTGTAGACTTTCGGTCGGCCATAGATAGCTCTTTGCCAAAGGTACGAAAACGATACCCGTTGATGTCGTATTTGTCAAATGAACGGACATTATAGTCAAAACCATTAGCGACTTGTCTCAATTCGGCGTCCATTGATTCTGAATTAGCCTACAAGTTTAATACGGAAGGATTGTTGCATTATCCGCAAATTAGACGAAGAAATGAAATGGTCTAATGGAAATTACCGTTTGTTTGAACCAAGAGATGAAACCGGGATAGCTGCCTCCATGCTTTGCCAGAAGCTCATACTCTTCGATGGAATCCTTTTGGATCACCGTTCCATCCGAGAATTTGGCGACGTATCGACTGTATCAAATATCCGGGAATAAGAGTAGTTCAAAGGAATTAGAAGTTGCGAAACAATGTACCGAGAACTTACTCGATGTACGGCCGCACTTCTGTTAGGTTGTTGAAGATATACAATGAAATGGTCCGCCATTCTTCGACATCCAACCCTACTGGTTTCGAAGCACCGGCTGGTGCGAGCTTCCCTTTGAATAGGCTGAGGTTGGATCCACCTTTTTTAGGGCCGCCAGCATTGTACCGAGGCTTCGGATTATGCAAATGACGATTTTTGGCTTCGTAGTGTGCTGTCACGAAGTTTGCCGCCTCCTCAGTAATGAATGCCTCGGCCATCGATGCTTCAATTCTACGTTTATTTTTACATTTTGCTCGAAGCGTCTTCTGCATCCTCTCAGTTGCGTAGCACCAACGATTTTGCACGGCCCCCCCAATCTTGCCTCGGTCGGGAGATGCAAAATCAAATGCTGCATTGGATTAAAGAAGCCCGGTGGAAAGATCTTCTCTAATTTGCAGATCAACTCCGGCGCCAACTCTTCCATTTCATCTAGCAAGCCAGCCGATAGTTCTTTCGCACAAAGAACACGGAAGAAATAGCTCAGCTCTGCCATTCATCCTCAGGTATAAAGCCATGCAACATCACCGGCATTACCCGCTCAAGCCATATGTGCCAATCATGACTCTTGAGACCAAATATTTTCAATTTTTCAAGACTCGCTCCCCTCTTTAGATTCGCTGCATACCCATCGGGGAACATCAACTGCATTTTCACCCACAAGATAATTTCCCACATAGCTGGCTTCCAAGATTGAACCATGCCTTTGGCTTCGTCCAGTTCTGCTTTCCTTTCGGTTGTCGCATGTTTTGTAACGGTCTATCACATAGAGCCTCCTGATCGACTCTAGCCTTAGGATTATCCTTTGACTTCCCCTCTATGCCGAACAATGTACCAAAAAGGGCCTCGGCGATATTCTTTTCAGTGTGCATCACGTCGATGTTGTGTGGGCAAAGGAGGTCTTTGAAGTAAGGCAGATCCCACAAGCATGTCTTGTGAGTCCAGGCGTGTTCCGAATTATACCCCTTGAAATACCCTGGACGCTCTGCATCAGGCTCGAGAGCGTTTAACCGATCCAGGATCTGTTGGCCTGTCAACGCAGGTGGTGCTGAGTTTTTCACAACTCTACCTTTGATGAAGTTCTTCTTGTCTTTTCTGAACTTATGGCGAGGATCCAGGAACTGTCTATGCAAGTCGAAGCAAGAATACTTGTGACCCGCCTGCAGCCAACGAAACTGAAGAGCTGCCTTGCATGTGGGGCACGGGAACCTTCCATGCACACACCAGCCAACGAATAGCGCATACGCCGGCAAGTCATGCATCGAGTACATGTAGCACACATGCATTGGGAAGTTTTGTTTTGTAGCGGCGTCGTTTGTCTTGATCCCATTATCCCAAGCTTCTTGCAATTCATCCTTAAGCGGCTGCATGTACACATTCATATTCTTCCCCGGATAGTTGGGCCCTGGAATTATCAACGTCAGGAAAATGTTCTTTCTTTGCATAATCTGTCCGGGGGGGAGATTGAGTGGAATGACAAATACAGGCCAACAACTGTATTGGGTTGCCGTCATACCAAACACATTGAACCCATCCGTGCTGATGGCGACTCGAGGATGCCTTGGATCTGCCGCTTTATCCTGATGTAATGCATCGAAGTGCTTCCACGCAAAAGCGTCCGATGTGTGTACCAACATCTGATTCCCATCTGCATCTAGTTCGGTTCTTTTGCCCAATTTGTGCCATGTCATCTGTCTGGCCGTCTCTTCGACCATGAAAAGACGTTGAAGTCTTGGTATGATTGGCATATACCGAAGAACATTAACGGCAATTTTGGTCTGACTCTTCTCACCCATACCGTTGTCTACCACAACATACCTGGAAGACATGCAAATGGGACAATAGTTCAAGTACGCATACTCAAGCCTAACTAAGGCACATCCATTCTCACAGGCATCTATCTTCTCATAGGGCTTCTTAAGTACATGGAGGATTTTGTCCGACTGGTACAGGTTTGCAGGCATTACATGACCTTTGGGTAGAAAGCGTCCAAATAGTGTCATCATCGCGTCGTAGCATTCTCTGCCCAAGTTGAATTGAGCCTTCAGAGCCATTACTTGTGTGATGGCATCCAACTGACAAAGCTCAGTGTGCTCGTGGAGAGGACGTTTTGAAGACTCCAACATTTCATTGAAGGCCTTTGAAGATTCCTCCATCTCATCGTCCGAATCCCGATTATCATCAAAGTCTTGCACCATGTCTTCGATCCCGGTACCATGCTCGTCCGTGCGACGACGAACCACCTCAGCTCTGGCACGTTGGGCAGACTCACCATGAAATGTCCACACCGTATAATCAGGCGTAAAACCCCACTTCTGCAGGTGTTTACCCATTTCAACCTCTGTCCTCTTTTGAAAGTTGTCGAACCGGACACAGGGGCACCAGGTTTTTCTCTGGCCATTTGCAAATGCGGCTCTCACAAACCCCTTGGTTTTTGTTAACCATCCATCGGTCATGTCTTTCTGACTAGTGTGACCGGTGTACATCCACGCACGATCACTCATATTGCCTAGCTACTGGACACACAAGAAATATATACACAATTCAGCATATATATTCATCAGTTAATCAAGTTTGTCAGTTTTATTACGTCCATGCAACCTACACGCTAATAGATAGGTCCTAATCCCACCCGAGTATGTGTAGATTGGGTTCGTTTTCCCATGCTCTGCTCCGGATCCGACGAAAAATTTCGGCAGCACCTCCCCGTTGTTCTCCTGATACACGTATCGGCAATAAACAGAGAGGATGTGTACCCGGAGAACAACAGGGAGGCACTAACGAAATTCTGCATCGGATCCGGAGCAGAGCATATGGGAAAACGAACCCAATCTACACATACTCGGGCTGTCCATGGATAACGTTGGACAATTCGAAAGAATCACGGTTATAAATATGCAAATGCATGCATATTTATAAATGTAACCCTTTCGAACGGGAGACGCATACTGGTCACGCATACTGATGATTCAATCTACCTATAGCTAGCAAGTTTCATCGGCACAAAGACCGGAATAGAGCAAATGAAGGGGGGAGGAGGAGATGTCATTTGTACTCACCGACGAACGCATGGGGAGGTCGTCGAACACTAGACCCTCGCACGGGGAGGTCGTCGAACACCAGACCCTCGCAACAACGAAAATACTGCACATTTAAATCCACCCGATCAACACAAATATGATGTTTTTTATAACAAAATCGAAAAATATATGACCTAACGTCGTCGTGCTGGGGTGTCGTGCTGGGGTGTCGCGCCAAAAAGTCAAGGTTGCCAGGGATTCACTCTGTAGTCTTATCTTAGGGCTGTATCTACTAGCTTGGCAGAAAGGTATTAGTTGAGTCTGGGTCACACTATATACTTGCAATTTTGGCCTCGTAAGGTGATATTCTGTAACACCCTGAGTTTTGCCTCCTAATAACTTAGAGCTAATAGTGTTGTTTGAATCTTTAATTGTGTCTAAGTGGACATTTTGGCTTCTTTTTTGAATATTTTGTTTTCTTTTGTTTGAATTTAAATTTGATCTTCGGCTTGCATAAAGTGCTCTAAAACTGAGGAAAATTCCTATGATCATTCTACTCCAGATTTAAATCCCAAATTTCTACCACAAATCATGACATGGGAATAGGTCATAAAAATATTTATCTTGCAAAGCATTTTGGGTAAAAAGCATTTTCTAAAATTAGGTTTTCAAAAACCCTTAAGTCATGGCTTGAACTACAAGTCCTTGATTTAGGTGGAATACAAACTTTGCCAAGTTATGTTTGAATCCTACTAGCATGACAAAAATCTCTCTAGATCTACAGAATTCAGTTTCTGCTAATTTCTAGGGTTTGAAAACTTTACACAGGGAATTTTCTCCAAAAATTCCCAAATAATTCCTGGAGCTATATTTGTTGTCAAATATCCATCCTACCAAGTTTGAGAAACCAGATCATCCATTTGTTATGAAGATCATCCATTTTTCCACTTCATGCAGAAACTTGTTTTGAAAGTTTTGTGAAACAAAGTTCATTTGTTTTGCCTCAAATTTTTACCAGAGCTTTCTTATCCATCTCTATCCATCAAGTGTGAGTTCTAATCCCTATCTATCCACCCAGAAGGTCATGAGTTCTAATCCCTAATTAACCTAAGAAAAACAGAGGGGGTGGGGCTCACCGGAGGGGGGTCGGGGCAGAGGGCGGGGCAGAGGCGGAGGTGGAGCTCGTCGGGGCGGCCAGCGTCGGTGCAGAGGGCGGCGGCGCGGGGTGGCTGGGCAGCGAGCGGCGGCGGGGAGGCGGCGGCGCGGGGCGGCTGGGCAGAGGGCGGCGGCGCGGGGCGGCTGGGCAGCGGGCGGTGGCGCGGGGCGGCTTGGCAGCGGGCGGCAACGGGCGGCAGCGAGAGAACGAGAGAGAGAGAGAGGGCGCGGGCCGGTTTGAGCAAGAGAGAGAGAGAGAGAGATTGACGGGGCTGCCCGTTAAGGCAACTCTCTTTGCCATCTGCTAGCAGACGGCAAAGAAGGGGACCGTTAGGGTTAGACCCACGCCCCTCTTTGCCGTCAGCTAGCAGACGGCAAAGAGGAAAATAGCAGACGGCAAACTGCCAGCTGACGGCACCGAGTTGACCTAGCCGACGCAGGGGCCCACCCCCTCTTTGCCGTCTGTCCTTTTCCTCTTTGCCGTCAGCTAGCTGACGGCAAAGAAAGAACTGACGGCAAAATTAATTTTTGCCATGAGTCCTTTCTTTGCCGTCTGCTTTTCCAAAGCTGACGGCAAAGAATCTCTTTGCCGTCAGCTGGCAGACGGCAAAGAGCCAGCTGATGGCAAATCTCTTGATTCCAGCAGTGGTTCCGCCCCACGATGGGCGCCAACTGTCGTGGTTCTGTCACGACAGTTGTCCTCATGAAAGGACTTAGTCGTGAGGCCATTGCAACTAGGTAGTAGCTTGAACGGGGTTGATCGGAAACGAGAAGACACGAGTTTTACCCAGGTTCGGCCCCTCGCGGTGGAGGTAAAAGCCTACATCCTGCTTGATTGATATTGATCATCATAGTCTCGATTACAAGGGTGCTATTTCCCTGACTCTGTCTTGAGAGCTGTCAAAACGTCTGTCTCCAGACTTATCTGTCTATCTTGACCTCTCAAAAACTTCTCTCTCTTGGGGTGTCCTGCCCCTCCTTATATAAGTTGAAGGGGCGGCTTACATGAGATTCTGAGTTATACCCATGATTGGAGTCCTACTCTAAGTCATCCGTGTCTTCCAAGTTAAAGGGTCTCCATCTTGTATTTTGACTCTTTCTTGACGGAACCTCGCCCGGTCACTGTAGCAGGTCGGGTTAACTTCTGGCCTGGCACTGTAGCAGGCCGGGTTAACTTCAGCCCGGGTCACTGTAGCAGGCCGGGTTAACTTCAGGCTTGGCACTGTAGAAGGCCGGGTTAACTTCAGCCATGGCACTGTAGCAGGTCAGGTTAACTTCAGGACTGGCACTGTAGCAGACCGGGTTAACTTTAGGACTGGCACTGTAGCAGCTGGGTTAACTTTAGGACTGGCACTGTAGCAGCCGGGTTAACTTCAAACCTGGCACTATAGCAGGCCGGGTCATACTTCCGCCGGGTCTCATCCTCAGGGTGACTTAAGCCCAGCGATGACTTAACCTCAGGGCGACTTAACGTCATGAATCGGGTCATATCGTGGAGTTATATCCCCGACAATGACTGGATCTCATCTACCCTGAATTACAATGTTTAGTCGCTGCTTATGTTTTGCGGTCTCAGAAAGGGCTAGCGAGATACCATGTTATCATATTATATCATGATTGTTTTGACAAATTGTTGGCGTTTGAGATATGTTATTATTGCTCTCTAGTTGATAATGCCATTGATATGAATAAATGTAGTTTTTAAGTGTTATTATGAGCATGGTTAGTTCATGATCTTTGCTGAAAACCTGGGTACTATTTAAGCTTATATACGGATACAAGAACAAAAGAGTTCGTAAAAGTTTTTCTTTATCACTTTCAGTTTGTCAACTGAATTGCTTGAGGACAAGCAATGAGTTAAGCTTGGGGGAGTTGATACATCTCCGTCGTATCTACTTTTCCAAACACTTTTGCTCTTGTTTTGGACTCTAATTTGCATGATTTGAATGAAACTAACCTGGACTGACGATGTTTTCAACAGAACTACCATGGTGTTGTTTTTGTGCAGAATTCAAAGTTCTTGGATTTGGACGAAACTTTTTGGAGAATTTTTATGAAATATATAAAAATTATTGGCACAAGAATCAATAGAAGGGGGGCCACCTGCTGCCCACAAGGCAACAGGGCGCGCCCTGTTACCTTGTGGGGCCCACAGGCGGCCGTTTGACCTAATTCCAACGCTATAAATTCTCTTTCCCGAGAAAAACTAAGAGAAGAAGTTTCATCGCGTTTTACGATACGGAACCGCCGCCACCTCTTGTTCTTCAATGGGAGGGCTGATCTGGAGTCCGTTCGGGGCTCCGGAGAGGGGAATTCGACGCCGTCGTCATCATCAACCATCCTTCATCACCAATTTCATGATGCTCACCACCGGGCGTGAGTAATTCCTTCGTAGGCTTGCTGGACGGTGATGGGTTGGATGAGATTTATCATGTAATCGAGTCAATTTGTTAGGGCTTTGATCCCTAGTATCCACTATGTTCTGAGATTGATGTTGCTATGACTTTGCTATGCTTAATGCTTATCACTAGGGCCCGAGTGCCATGATTTCAGATCTGAACCCTCTATGTTTTCATGAATATATTTGAGTTCTAGATCCTATCTGCTTGTCATATGCACTTGTTATTGTTCTGATCCGTAGACCCCAAAGTGACAATAGTTGGGATACTCTCCGGGGTTGACTGTAATTCGAAGAGTTCATGTATTCACCGTGTGTTAATGCTTTGTTCCGGTTCTCTATTAAAAGGAGGCCTTAATATCCCATAGTATCTGATACGCCTCCAGCGTATCTATAATTTATGAAGTATTCATGCCATGTTTATTATAGTTTTGTATGATTTTGGTGCACTTTTATATGGCTTTTATATGATTTTTATGGACTAACATATTGACCTAGTGCCCAGTGCCAGTTTCTGTTTTCCGCTTGTTTTTGGTTTTCCAGAAAATCCATATCAAATGAAGTCCAAGTGCAGCGAAACTTTTTGACGATTTTTTCTGGAAGGAAACGGACCCAGGAAGCTTCGGGGGAGCAGCAGAAGACCCACATGGGCCCCACAAGCCACCAGGATGCGCCCCCCCCCAGGCGCGCCCTGGTGCCTCGTGGGCCCCCTATGGCACCTCTTTGCGTGATTCCAACGCTGAAAAATCCTATATATTCAGAAACCCCGGAAAGTTAACCTAGATGAGTTTTTACGCCGCCGCAAGCCTCTGTACCAAAGAGATCTCATCTACAGCCCTTTTCCAGCACCCTGCCGGAGGGGGGAAATCATCACCGGAGGCCATCTTCATCATCCCGGTGGTCTCCATGACGAGGAGGGAGTAGTTCACCCTCGGGGCTGAGGGTTTGCACCAGTAGCTATGTGTTTGATCTCTCTCTCTCGTATTCTTGATTTGGCACGATCTTGATGTATCGTGAGCTTTGTTAATATAGGTGGATCATATGGTGTTTCTTCCCTCTCTATCCTTGTTGTGATGAATCGAATCTTTTCCCTTTGAGGTTTCGTTATTATCGGATTGAATATTTCAGATTTGAGAACACTTGATGTATGTCTTGCATATGAATACCCGTGGTGACAATGGGGTATTATATTGATTCACTTGATATATGTTTTGGCACTCAACTCGCGGATTCCCGCGGTGACATTGTGGTAATCTATGCATAGGGATTGATGCACGTTTTCATTATCTTTTCTCTGATAGAAATTTTGGGGTCCTCCTTGAAGTTCTTTGTGTGGATTGAATATTATGATTATGAAGTTGTTTGATGCATATCGTATAATCAACTCACAGATACTTGTGGTGACATTGGAGTATCTAGGTGACATTAGAGTTGGTTGATGTGTATCATATGGTGTTATTTTAGTACGAACTCTAGGGCTGTTTGTGACAATTATAGGAATGGCTCAACAGATCGATCGGAAAGGATAACTTTGAGGTGGTTTCGTACCCTACAAACAATTTATATCTTATGTTCTCCGCTAATAGGAACTTGGGAGTGATTCTTTATTGCACGTTGAGGGATGGTTATATGACCCAATTATATTAGCATTGTTGAGAGATTGCACTCGCGAAAGTATGAACCCTAGGCCTTGTTTCTAAGCATTGCAATACCGTTTATGCTCACTTTTGTTACTTGCTACCTTGCTGTTTTTTATTGTTCGCACTACAAAAACCTATATCTACTATCCATACTACACTTGTATCACCATCTCTTCGCCGAACTAGTGCACCTATACAATTTACCATTGTATTGGGTGTGTTGGGGACACAAGAGACTCTTTGTTATTTGGTTGTAGTGTTGTTTGAGAGAGACCATCTTCATCCTATGCCTCCCACGGATTGATAAACCTTAGGTCATCCACTTGAGGGAAACTTGCTACTGTCCTACAAAACTCTGCTCTTGGAGGCCCAACAGGAGTCTACAAGAATAAGTTGTGTAGTAGACATCAAGCCCTTTTCTGGTGTCGTTGCCTGGGAGGTGAGTGCTTGAAGGTACATATTTAGATCTTGCAATTGAATCTTTTAGTTTTTTGTTTTATCACTAGTTTGGTTTATAAAAGAAAACTACAAAAAAATGGAATTGAGGTTGCCTCATATTATTCGTCTTTATAATGTCTTTCTTGAAAATGATGGAGCGGAAAATTGTGCTCAATTGATAGAAGAAGAATTCAGTAAAATGTTTGGCATAAAATCTTTGAATGATGAGCATGATTGCAATGTTGTTAGTATGAATTCTATGAGTATCCATGATGCTTATGATATGCAAAGCCACAAGCTTGGGGATGCTATGTTTGATGAAGATGATATTTTTAGTCCCCCAAGTTTTGATGAGAAAATATATTATGATGATTGCATGCCTCCTATATATTGTGATGACATGTATGTTATAACAAATAATGATAAATATGAAACTTGTCATCACGATTTTAATTTTCAATTGGATTATGCCAATCAAGTATCTCATGATAGTTATTTTGTTGAGTTTGCTCCCACTATTATGAATGAGAAGAAAATTGCTTATGTGGAGAGTAGTAAAATTTATATGCTTGTGGATCATGAAAAGAATGTTTTATGTGATAGCTAAATTATTGAATTCATTCATGATGCTACTGAAAATTATTATGAGAGAGGATCATATGCTTGTAGGTGTTGCAATAATATCAAGTTTCCTGTCTATGTGTTGAAAGTTTTGAAGTTATGCTTGTTTTGCCTTCCTATGCTAGTTGATTCTTGCTCCCATAAATTGTTTGCTCACAAAATCCCTATGCATAGGAAGTGGTTTAGGCTTAAATGTGCTAGTCATATGCTTCATGATGCTCTCTTTGTGTTTCAATTCTTTACTTTTATGTGAGCATCATTGAAATCATCATGCCTATCTAAAAAGGCATTAAAGAAAAGCGCTTGTTGGGAGACAACCCAATATTTATACCTAATGTTTTTGTGTGTTCACATGATTAATATACTGTATTAATCATGTTTTATATGTTTTCTTTCAATAATGTGCCAAGTAAAGCCTTTGGGATAGTGTAGATGCTTGTTGATTTGATTCTGTGCAAAAACAGAAACTTTTGCGTCCAGTGCTGGAATTTCTATTCTATACTGGAGCGTGAAAAAATTCTGAAATTTTTACACAGTATTAGGTTACAAATGTTTTACGTTCTCCTAATTTTTCAGAATTTTTGGAGGTACATAATTATGGTTTTTAAATCTCTCACTACATGCTGTTCTGTTTTTGACAGATTCTGTTTTTGATGCATAGTTTGCTTCATTTAGTGTTTCCATAGATTATGTTGAGTAATATAAATTGTGGAAATGATAGAATACAGTAGGAATTATGTGAGAACAATTATGAATCTTGTCTTGACAGTACCTAAGTGGATGATTTATTTTTATCATACTAACCTATCTCACGAAGTTCCGTTAAGTTTTGTGTGATTGAAGTTTTCAAGTTTTGGGTGAGATACCGATATGAGGAGAATAAGGAGCGGCAAGACCCTAAGCTTGGGGATGCCCAAGGCACCCCAAGGTAATATTCAAGGAATACCCAAGCAACTAAGCTTGGGGATGCCCCGGAAGGCATCCCCTCTTTCGTCTTCAACATTATCGGTAACCTCACTTGGAGCTATATTTTTATTCGTCACATAATATGAGTTTTGCTTGGAGCGTCATTTTATTTTGTTGATATTTTCTTGCTGATATCAATAATCATTTTTTGTATCTTTTAGTTCAATAAAATGCCAATTATAGCCTTTACCATGCTCAGTTTGCAAGTTCATGTGTTGCTGTTTGAAAACAGAAAGTTTTCTGTTATGTCCAGAATATTCCTGAATAGTAAGAACATGATAAAAATCTGAAATTTTTACACAGTAAGCATGCATAAGTTCTCTATCACATGGTAATTTTTCAGAATTTTTGGAGTTAGGGAAGTATGGATTCTTATTCACCCTTTACAGACTGACCTGTTTTGGCAGATTGCTGTTATAGTTGCATTGTTTGCATATGTTTGCTTGTTTAATGATTCTATTTGAGGATAGGAGTATTAAATATGCAGAGAAATTTAGTATGCAATGTTAAATTATAATTTTAGTGATTTGCTACAGTATATAGTGTTAAGGTTTTGAGTTGATTTATACTAACTTATCTCACGAGTTCTTGTTGAGTTTTGTGTGGATGAAGTTTTTTAAGATTTAGAGAAACCGTGATATGAGAGGAATTAAGGAGACACAAGAGCTCAAGCTTGGGGATTCCCAAGGCATCCCAAATTAATATTTCAAGAATTCTCAAGCATCTAAGCTTGGGGATGCCCCGGTAGGCATCCCACCTTTCTTCATCAACAATTATCGGTCAGTTTTGGTTGAGCCTAAGTTTTTGCTTCTTCTCGTGATATGTGCTATTCTTGGAATGTCATTTTATTTTGTTTTCCTTGCTGTTTGAATAAAATAATAAGATCTGAAATTTTTAAATGAGAGAGAGTCCTCACATAGCTACCTATTTACTTAACTCATTTGATCTTCACTTATATCTTTTTGGAGTAGTTTGTCATTTACTCTTGTGCTTCACTTATATCCTATGAGTAAATTGTGAAAGAATTGAATATCATAAAGTTGAAATTATATGTGCTTCATATGCTTGTATCATGTCTAGTAGTAGTTTCACATTTGGGTTAGAAAGTGAAATCTATTGAAGCTTGACAATCACAATATTGGTCATACAAGCAATTCATGAATGATTAATATAAGGAAGAGAACTTTCACATATAAATATATTATCTTGGACATCTTTTAGGATTGTGAATACCCATTAATTATTTTCAAACTTGAGCAAATTAGTTGAAGTTGTACAAGGAAGACAACGTAATGAGTTATGTTTGGGTATATTTGCATAGAAGTTATATTGTTATGGATCCTCCAACATGTGGTGCTTGCTTAGGATCTTTTGCTAGCCAAAAATTCGTACTAAGTAGAGATACTACTTGTGCATCCAAAAACCCTTAAACCCAGTTTCTTGCCATGAGTGTCCACCATACCTACCTATGGATTGAATAAGATCCTTCAAGTAAGTTGTCATCGGTGCAAAAAGCAATAAAAATTGCTCCTAAAATATGTATGATCTTTTATTGCAAGGGAAAATAAGCGTTGTACAAACTTGTGATGGTAAAGAAATAAAAGCGACGGACTGCATAATAAAGGTTGCTATCACAAGGGGCAATATAACGTGACGTTCCTTTGCATTAAGGGCTTGTGCATCCAAAAATAAAAAGCGCATGACAACCTCTGCTTCCCTCTGTGAAGGGCTTATCTTTTACTTTTATGTATTTACCTTTATGCGAGGGTCAATAAGTATTCATTCTCATTTCAACTTTAATTATTCTCTAGTTGGCAAGCATCATGTGGTGGGGAAAGATCCAGGCACATATGGCCAGTCAAATATATTTGATCATGAATTATTATTGTTGACAATTATCTCTATGATAAATAAGTTGGGAGGCAAAACATTAAGCCCCTATCTTTCTCTGTGTTCGATGGATGCCATTTGTTCTAAAAATATGCTTTGAGTACTAGCAATCATAGAAGATTAAATGATGATTGAGTATGTGGAGCTCTTACTTGGACTTTGTTGAAGATAATTTGAATTGCAATTGTTTGGTGACTAAGAACATAGGTTGTTAAGTTTCAAGAGATTGCATTGTTTGAACCATAACATGTGAATTGATTGCTACTTTATCATGATGAGTTTTATGAGAAAGAGTTGTTGTTATGATGCTAGGAAAAGTGATTGAAATTATCATTGATCAAACTTATGCGCTATGCTAGCATTCACACTTCATAAATTATTTCTTTTATCATTTACCTACTCGAGGACGAGCAGGAATTAAGCTTGGGGATGCTGATACGTCTCCAACGTATCTATAATTTATGAAGTATTCATGCCATGTTTATTATAGTTTTGTATGATTTTGGTGCACTTTTATATGGCTTTTATTTGATTTTTATGGAATAACATATTGACCTAGTGCCCAGTGCCAGTTGTTGTTTTCTGCTTGTTTTTGGTTTTCCAGACAATCCATATCAAATGAAGTCCAAATGCAGCAAAACTTTTTGACAATTTTTTCTGGAAGGAAACAGACCCAGGAAGCTTCGAGGGAGCAGCAAAAGACCCAGAGGGGCCCCACAAGCCACAAGGGCGCGCCACCCCCCTAGGCGCGCCCTAGTGCCTCATGGGCCCCTGTGGCACCTCTTTGCGTGATTCCAACGCTGAAAAATCCTATATATTCAGAAACCCCCGAAAGTTAACCTAGATGAGTTTTTACGCCGCCGCAAGCCTCTGTACCAAAGAGATCTCATCTACAGCCCTTTTTCGGCACCCTGCCGGAGGGGGGAAATCATCACCGGAGGCCATCTTCATCATCCCGATGGTCTCCATGACGAGGAGGGAGTAGTTCACCCTCGGGGCTGAGGGTTTGTACCAGTAGCTATGTGTTTGATCTCTCTCTCTCGTGTTCTTGATTTGGCACGATCTTGATGTATCGCGAGCTTTGTTAATATAGTTGGATCATATGGTGTTTCTTCCCTCTCTATCCTTGTTGTGATGAATCGAATCTTTTCCCTTTGAGGTTTCATTATTGTCGGATTGAATATTTCAGATTTGAGAACACTTGATGTATGTCTTGCATATGAATACCCGTGGTGACAATGGGGTATTATATTGATTCACTTGATATATGTTTTGGCACTCAACTCGCGGATTCCCGCGGTGACATTGGGGTAATCTATGCATAGGGGTTGATGCACGTTTTCATTATCTTTTCTCCGATAGAAACTTTGGAGTGCTCCTTGAAGTTCTTAGTGTGGATTGAATATTATGATTATGGAGTTGTTTGATGCATATCGTATAATCAACTCACGGATACTTGTGGTGATATTGGAGTATCTAGGTGACATTAGAGTTGGTTGATGTGTATCATATGGTGTTATTTTAGTACGAACTCTAGGGCTGTTTGTGACAATTATAGGAATGGCTCAATAGATCGATCAGAAAGGATAACTTTGAGGTGGTTTCGTACCCTACAAAAAATTTCTATCTTATGTTCTCCGCTAATAGGAACTTGGGAGTGATTCTTTATTGCACGTTGAGGGGTGGTTATATGATCCAATTATATTAGCATTGTTGAGAGATTGCACTAGCGAAAGTATGAACCCTAGGACTTGTTTCTAAGCATTGCAATACCGTTTATGCTCACTTTTGTTACTTGCTACCTTGCTGTTTTTTATTGTTCGCACTACAAAAACCTATATCTACTATCCATACTACACTTGTATCACCATATCTTTGCCGAACTAGTGCACCTATACAATTTACCATTGTATTGGGTGTGTTGGGGACACAAGAGACTCTTTGTTATTTGGTTCCAGGGTTGTTTGAGGGAGACCATCTTCATCCTACGCCTCCCACGGATTGATAAACCTTAGGTCATCCGCTTGAGGGAGAATTGCTACTGTCCTACAAAACTCTGCGCTTGGAGGCCCAACACGAGTCTACAAGAATAAGTTGTGTAGTAGACATCAGTATCCTTAAGGACCCCGCTGCCACAGGAGGGTAGTACAAAAGATGTCATGCAAGTTCTTATCATAAGCACGTATGACTATATACGGAATACATGCCTACATTACATTGATGAATTGGAGCTATTGTGTATCGCCCTATGTTGTGACTGTTATATGATGAATATCATCCAACATAATTATCATCACCGATCCAATGCCTACGATTTTCTCATATTGGTTCATGCTAAGTTACTTTGTTGCTACTGCTTTAAACATGCTACAAAACTGCTGCTGTTACTGTTACTGTTACTATTGTTACTGCTATCAAAACTATCATATTACTGTGCTACTAAATACTTTGCTGCAGATATTTTATCTCCAGGTGTGGTTGAATTGACAACTCAACTGCTAATACTTGCAAATATTCTTTGGCTCCCCTTGTGTCGAATCAATAAATCTGGGTGAAATACTACCCGCGAAAACTGTTGCGATCCCCTATACTTGTGGGTTATCAGTCTTCTCTGAACTCATTTATGCATGATTAAATATAGCTTTGTATTTCTCTCCGATCTATCGATTTGGTTTGGCTACCTAGATTGGTTTTTCTTGCAATGGGAGAGGTGCTTTGTGATGTGTTCAATCTTGCGGTGCTCAATCCCAGTGACAGAAAGGGACATGACACGTATTTGTGCTGTTGCCATTAAGGATAAAAAGATGGGGTTTATTCATATTGTTTGAATTTGCTTCTCTACATCATGTCATCTTGCTTAAGGCGTTACTCTGTTTTCATTAACTTAATACCCTAGATGCATGCTGGATAGCGGTCGATAGGTGGAGTAATAGTAGTAGATGCAGGCAGGAGTCGGTCTACTTGTCTCGGACGTGATGCCTATATACATGATCATTGCCATGAATCTGTCATAATTATTTGCTTTTCTATCAATTGCCCAACAGTAGTTCGTTTACCCACCGTATGCTATTTGTTCGAGAGAGAAGCCTCTAGTGAAAACTATGGCCCCCGGGTCAATCTTTATTATATATAAAAACACAAAAATACCTTGCTACAATTTATTTACTTTTATTGTAACATCCCTAGATCCTAACCCTGTCATTAAGCAAATTAAATTGCCATGTCATCATGATCATCATATTTAAATTGCATTTAGGAAATAATACAAATTCAAATTCCAAATTCAAATGCAAGTCAAATTATTACTTCTTCAAATAATTAAACAAAATAGTTCATAATGTTGCAAATATTCCCAAAGCTATTATAAAAATAAAAGCAACATTTATTGAATACCAAATGTGACCCCAACATCCAAAAACAGTACCTAAACAGCCCTATTTAAACCATTTTCATTTAAACAAAAATCAAATGAATTCAAATAATCCCAAACCTTTTTGTGGCAGAGCAGAATATTGCCTAGTATTTATTGAGACAAGTTACCTATTTTACAAAAGTCTTTAGGAGCCTAACAATTTGCAAAACAAAAAGGAAAGAGAAAAGACAGAAAAGAAAAGGAAAAAGTGGAGAGCTTACTGTGCCGGTGGGCTTAAGTGGAACAGTACCGCGGCCCAGCCCACGCATGTCTCCCTCAACCTCCTGCTCCACCCCTCTCCTCTCTGGCGCCACGCGCGCGCTCGCCCCCCCCCCCCCCCTCTTCTCTGCTCGACAACGAGCCGCTACAGTGCTCGAGGAGGGGATTAGGGACCCCGTGCGTTCCCCTGGCAAACCCTAGGCCTTCCACTCCTCCCCACCTCGTCAGTCTCCTCTGGAAAACACGCGACCGAGCGCATCCATGGCTGCGCCGCCGACGTAGCGCAGGCACCGAGCCCCACTCGCCTAGCTGCCGTGTCCAGCCACTCCGCAGTGCTCGGCCATGCCCTTGACGTCGACGAAAGCGACCCGGGAGCCACCACCGTGTCGGGATCGAGCCGTCTTCCTCCTCTGCATCGCCATCGCCATTGCCGGAACACGCCGCCTCCGAGTCCTCCCCGAGCCCGCTGCCACCCCCTACGGCTCCTCTGTGAGCCTCCGCTTCCTCCCCTCTTCTCTCGTCACCGTTTGCCCCCCGCCCCTAGCTAGCTCGCCCGTGTAGCCGTACTCCGGCCGCCGCCATTGCCGTGCACACCGTGCTCCCCTTGCCGCTCCGCTCGAACCAGTGGCTCTGACAAGCTACGGGTGAGCTGCTGCGCCTGCCTAGCTAGCTAGCTCGAGCTTTTGCGCCGCGTATCACCGATCCCACGAATGCCCGAACTCCGGCGCCGCCCGCCGTCGTCGTGGCGCACGATTCCGACCACACCGGCTACCGTGGGTAGCACCACTGGACGCGGCGCGATCCCACCGTCCCGTAGAGCCCAACCGCACGCAAAAAGACCCCATGTGCGCGATTTCCGACCATCACCCGTGCGCGTCGTCGTCGTTTTGGTCGCCGGCGGCGAGTCGCCGGTCGACGCCGACGTGGCGCTGACGTGGGCGCCTCTGGGCCCCACCCCTGAGCCACTGACGCTGGGCCCCACGGCCACGTTGACCGGTCAACGGACGTCGCTGACCGCTGACTGCGCTGGCCCAGCCACTGACATGTGGGGCCCGCACTTAATTAAATAAATTTTAGAAAAATAACTTAATCTATTAGTTAATCTGTCACTCACATGTGGGTCCCTCTAGATAATTAACTTAATTAGATAATACTAACCTCTGTTAATTAACTAAGTCAATGACAGGTGGGACCCACTGGTCAGGTTTGACCCTGGCCAGCTGGGTTTGACCGCTGACGTCACCCAGACGTCATGCTGACGTCACAAGTTACTGTTTTGGATAATTTGGATTTAATAATTAAAATTAATTCCAGAAAATGATTAAAACTTTGAAAAATCATATAAAATAAACCGTAACTCGGATGAAAATAATTTATATATGAAAAATGATCAGAAAAATATGACGAATCCGAATATGTAACCAAAATGCTTGACCATCACTCCTAACTAGGTGAACATGGAACATTCCCCTCCGGTTCAATATACCGATAATTGCCCGGAGCTGGGAAAATATTCCCGGATATTTTCCTGCTCCATTTAAAATACCTAGCTCTGCGATAGGGCACCCCTAGCACAGCCTATTGCCATGCCAAGCATCTGTGTGCATTGTTTGCTTTATATTTACTATTTCTTCCCCCTCTTATCTCCGGTAGACTCCGAGACCGACGCTGCCCCGAGTACGACTACGCCCCTGACGACGCTCCTTCCTTTTCAGCAGAGCTTCCAGGCAAGCAAAACCCACTTGATCATTCCTATATCGCCTATTCCCTCTCCCTCATGCTTGCATTAGATTTTGCTACTGTAATTGCTTGCTCCTATTCTGATGCATAGCCTGTTTTTGTAACCTGTTGTTGTTACTTTACCTGTCATCCTAAACTGCTTAGAATAGTTTGGCTAGTGATCCATCAGTGACCCCTCACCCTTCTCCATGTTGCCTCGCTTTGTTACCAGTACCTCGATCATTGTGATCGATGTGCAGAGACCGTCACAGCACCGCACACCCCCTTAGTTGTACGGCTCTGCAGGGCTACTATCGAGTGCCGAGGGTGATACCTCGTACTGCACTCCTGATGATATCCCTGTAGTATAGCACATCGGCGGTGATTGCAGAGGGTGATTCCTCGCTCTCCCCTTCCCGATGATGACTCTGTCGTGCAACTCCTTTAAGTGGGGACCATTGAGGGTGATTCCTCCTGGTTCTCCTTAACGGATTACATCGAGTAGGAATTCATCGAGGGTGATTCCTTGGGTTTCCTTTGATGTTTTGGACACATGGTTACCATGACTTTACCTCAGACCTTTGTTGCAGGCGGGTCGACCCCGAGGGGTACCCACGGGAAATGTGGAGTCGGGTTGACCTGGAGGGTACCTACGAGATAATTACGAGGCACGGCCAGGCAGGCAGAGACCGCCCTAGAGAGGGATGGGCCTGACCCTTGTTGCACTTCCTCGAGACGGGGTGACAGGAGTACTGATCGTCACCACGAGCCCCCAACACACTAACGGATTTGGGTATTTGATCTGAGTTGGCCGCTGGCCATATACGCACTACCACCACGTGGGATAATGGTTATGGGACCCTCGGCGCCGTATGTATCAGCCGAAAGCTCTGTCAGACGTCCAGTTTAGCATTGCGGCCGGGACGGGCCGGCGCCATCCAGGACAGGGGTTGTGCCTGGCTTCACCCTGCACGCAACGACCCGGAGTGCGAAGGGCGATGGCCCAAGACCCCTCAGCGCTTAGGATGTAGACCGGCGGGGACCTCTCTGTTGAGCCTAGGTAGGACTACGTTGTGTCGATCAGCCGAGGCCGGGCATGACCCGGAAAAGTGTGTCCGGCCAGAGTTAATCGAGCGTGTTGGGTAACAGTAGTGCACCCCTGCAGGGAAGTTATCTATTCGAATAGCCGTGTCCACGGTAACAGGACGCTCAGTGTTGTATCCCGATCTACTACAACTTGAACTGGATACATGTTAATTAATTGTAAGCTCCGGGATCGCTTTCTCGCCGGGAGTCGAGGAAGGATCTCTAGGCTTTGCTACTACATGCTTGTTGCTTTATGATTTGCTACTACTAATCTGTACTCTTCTAATGCTGCAAGACGATAAAGATGCTAGTCTTCGATAGGCTAGACCTTCTCTCTATTCTGGCATTTCTGCAGTCTAGTCCATAGATAAAGCTTCCCCTTTGATACCGATGCATAATTAGTATAGATCTGATGTAAGTCTTGAGAGTACTTTGGATGAGTACTCACGGTTGGTTTATTCCCCCTTTTTCCCCATACCCGATTACTGCGATCAGATGACGGAGCCCCGGAGCCAGCTGATCCCGCCGTCGACTGCTTCTACCTCGATGATGCCTACTTCTACGTGGAGACCGACGACCAGGAGTAGTTTAGGAGGCTCCTAGGCAGGAGACCTTGCCTCTTTCGATCAGAGCCGTTGTTTGTTTCCGCCTTGTTAAGGCAGATTTGTTTAACTTTGTGTCTGTACTCAGATACTGTTGTTGCTTCCGCTAACGCTTGTTCTCGAACTGATGTATTCGAGCCCTCGAGGCCCCTGGCTTGTAATATAAAGCTTGTATTATTTTATTTTGTGTCTAGAATTGTGTTGTGATATCTTCCCGTGAGTCCCTGGGCTTGATCATGCGCATTTGCGTGTATGATTAGTGCACGGTCGGGCCGGGGGCATCACAAGCTGGTATTAGAGCCGACTGCCTGTAGGAAGCCCCTTTCCAACTCCTTGGCCGAAGTTGAGTCTAGTCTTTGAAAAACTATTTTACTAACATGGCTGTGTGGCATACGGGCCCACGTCGCCAATGGGTGGTATTAGGATCTTTTATTCCTCTTCCTTACTCTGGGACTCTGATCTCTCTTTTATTCGGGTTAAAGATTTTGCTAACACTGACAATATGTTCTCATATTCACATTCACCCGGAGAGCTGGATTGTCTGCAATTATTCATTTCCATTGGTCTGCTTAATCTGATCATCACATTTTCCTTTCCATTGGTCTATTTAATCTGATCATCACATTTTCCTTTCCATTGGTCTGTTTAACCTTTCTTGTAATCTAGCTTTTATCTAAGCAGTAATGATTCCCTACTTATGCAAACACCTCAGTGTACCACTCAGTCAGTAACACCATGTTACTGTTGTGGTTGGCATTCAGGTAACCGACGGTGGATGAGAACCTTGCCTATTGTTCCACCTCGTCTTAACGAGTGGGAAAATTGTTCTCTTTGTTCCTCTCCCTTGGTACCGACGTGTTGCCGACATAGCTGACAAACTATCCTCTGACGTGCCTTACTATCATGGCCGTGCAAGATGTCACCGCCCTTCCTACTTTTAACCCACACTAACCACAGTTCCACAGGATCGAAACCTGACTCTCCTGTACATTCTTGATCCCGAAGATACCCCTTACCCCACCTCATAAATCTCGGGATGAGATTTCTTGTAGTGGGGGAGATTTGTAACATCCCCAGATTCTAACCCTGTCATTAAGCTAATTAAATTGTCAAGTCATCATGATCATCCTATTTAAATTGCATTTAGGAAATAATACAAATTCAAATTCCAAATTCAAATGCAAGTCAAATTATTACTTCTTCAAATAATTAAACAAAATAGTTCGTAATGTTGCAAATATTCCCAAAGCTATTATAAAAATAAAACCAACATTTATTAAATACCAAATGTGACCCCGACATCCAAAAACAGTACCTAAACAGCCCTATTTAAACCATTTTCATTTAAACAAAAATCAAATGAATTCAAATAATCCCAAACCTTTTTGTGGCAGAGCAGAATATTGCCTAGTATTTATTGAGACAAGTTACCTATTTTACAAAAGTCTTTAGGGGCCTAATAATTTGCAAAACAGAAAGGAAAGAGAAAAGACAGAAAAGAAAAGGAAAAAGTGGAGAGCTTACTGTGCCGGTGGGCTTAAGTGGAACAGTACCCCGGCCCAGCCCACGCATGTCTCCCTCAACCTCCTGCTCCCCCTCCCTCCTCTCTGGCGCCACGCGCGCTCGCCGCGCTCGCCCCCCCCCCCCCCCTCTTCTCTGCTCGACAACGAGCCGCTACAGCGCTCAAGGAGGGGATTAGGGACCCCGTGCGTTCCCCTGGCAAACCCTAGGCCTTCCACTCCTCCCCACCTCGTTGCTCTCCTCTGGAAAACACGCGCCCGAGCGCATCCATGGCTGCGCAGCCGACGTAGCGCGGCCACCGAGCCCCACTCGCCTAGTCGCCGTGTCTAGCCGCTCCGCAGTGCTCGGCCACGCCCTTGACATCGACGATCGCGACCCGGGAGCCACCACCGCGTCGGGATCGAGCCGTCTTCCTCCTCTGCATCACCGTCGCCATCGATGGAACACGCCGCCTCCGAGTCCTCCCCGAGCCCGCTGCCACCCCCTACGGCTCCTCTATGAGCCTCCGCTTCCTCCCCTCTTCTCTCGTCACCGTTTGCCCCCCCTCCCTAGCTAGCTCGCCCGTGTAGCCGTACTCCGGCCACCGCCATTGCCATGCACACCGTGCTCCCCTTGCCGCTCCGCTCGAACCAGTGGCTCTAACGAGCTACGGGTGAGCTGTTGCGCCTGCCTAGCTAGCTAGCTCGAGCTTTTGCGCCGCGTATCACCGATCCCGCGAATGCCCGAACTCCGGCGCCGCCCGCCGTCGTCGTGGCGCACGATTCCGACCACACCGGCTAGCATGGGTGGCACCATTGGACGCGGCGTGATCCCAGCGTCCCGTAGAGCCCAACCACGCGCAAAAAGACACCATGTGCGCGATTTCCGACCATCTCCTGTGCGCGCCGCCGTCGTTTTGGTCGCCGGCGGCGAGTCGCCGGTCGACGCCGACATGGCGCTGACGTGGGCACCTCTGGGCCCCACCCCTGAGCCACTGACGCTGGGCCCCATGGCCACGTTGACCGGTCAACGGACGCCGCTGACCGCTGACTGGGCTGGCCCAGCCACTGACATGTGGGGCCCGCGCTTAATTAAATATATTTTATAAAAATAACTTAATTTATTAGTTAATCTGTCACTGACATGTGGGTCCCTCTAGATAATTAACTTAATTAGATAATACTAACCTCTATTAATTAACTGAGTCAATGACAGGTGGGACCCACTGGTCAGGTTTGACCCTGGCCAGCTGGGTTTGACCGATGACGTCACCCAGACGTCATGCTGATGTCACAAGTTACTGTTTTGGATAATTCGGATTTAATAATTAAAATTAATTCCAAAAATTCCAGAAAATGATTAAAACTTTGAAAAATCATATAAAATAAACCGTAACTCGGATGAAAATAATTTATATATGAAAAATGATTAGAAAAATATGACGAATCCAAATATGTGACCAAAATGCTTGACCATCACTCCTAACTAGGTGAACATGGAACTTTCCCCTCCGGTTCAATATACCGATAATTGTCCGGAGCTGGGAAAATATTCCCGGATATTTTCCTGCTCCGTTTAAAATACCTAGCTCTGCGATAGGGCACCCCTAGCACAACCTATTGCCATGCCAAGCATCTGTGTGCATTGTTTGCTTTATATTTACTGTTTCTTCCCCCTCTTCTCTCCGGTAGACTCCGAGACCGACGCTGCCCCGAGTATGACTACGCCCCTGATGACCCTCCTTCCTTTTCAGCAGAGCTTCCAGGCAAGCAAAACCCCCTTGATCATTCCTATATCACCAATTCCTTCTCCCTCATGCTTGCATTAGATTTTGCTACTGTAATTGCTTGCTCCTATTCTGAAGCATAGCCTGTTTTTGTAACCTGTTGTTGTTACTATACCTATCATCCTAAACTGCTTAGAATAGTTTGGCTAGTGATCCATCAGTGACCCCTCACCCTTGTCCCTGTAGCCCCGCTTTGTTACCAGTACCTCGATCATTGTGATCGATGTGCAGAGACCGTCACAGCACCGCACACCCCCTTAGTTGTACGGCTCTGCAGGGCTACTATCGAGTGCCGAGGGTGATACCTCGTACTGCACTCCTGATGATATCCCTGTAGTATAGCACATCGGCGGTGATTGCAGAGGGTGATTACTCCCTCTCCCCTTCCCGATGATGACTCTGTCGTGCAACTCCTTTAAGTGGGGACCATCGAGGGTGATTCCTCCTGGTTCTCCTTAACGGATTACAGTGAGTAGGTATCCATTGAGGGTGATTCCTCGGGTTCCCTTTGATGTTTTGGACACACGGTTACCATGACTTTACCTCAGACCTTTGTTGCAGGCGGGTCGACCCCGAGGGGTACCCTCGGGAAATGTGGAGTCGGGTTGACCTGGAGGGTACCCGCGAGATAATTACGAGGCGCGGCCGGGCAGGCAGAGACCGCCCTAGAGAGGGATGGGCCTGACCCTTGTTGCACTTCCTCGAGACAGGGCGACAGGAGTACTGATCGTCACCACGAGCCCCAACACACTAACGGATTTGGGTATTTGATCTGAGTTGGCCGCTGGCCATATACGCACTACCACCACATGGGATAATGGTTATGGGACCCTCGGCGCCGTATGTATCAGCCGAAAGCTCTGTCAGACGTCCAGTTCAGCATTGCTGCCAGGACGGACCGGCGCCATCCAGGACAGGGGTGGTGCTTGGCTTCACCCTGCACGCAACGACCCGGAGTGCTAAGGGCGATGGCCCAAGACCCCTCAGCGCTTAGGATGTAGATCGGCGGGGACCTCTCTGTTGAGCCTAGGTAGGACTACGTCGTGTCGATCAGCCGAGGCCTGGCATGACCCGGAAAAGTGTGTCCGGCCAGAGTTAATCGAGCGTGTTGGGTAATAGTAGTGCACCCCTGCAGGGAAGTTATCTATTTGAATAGCCGTGTCCACGGTAACAGGATGCTCAGTGTTGTATCCCGATCTACTACAACTTGAACTAGATACATGTTAATTAATTGTAAGCTCCGGGATCGCTTTCTCGCCAGGAGTCGAGGAAGGATCTCTAGGCTTTGCTACTACATGCTTGTTGCTTTATTATTTGCTACTACTAATCTGCACTCTTCTAATGCTGCAAGACGCTGAAGATGCTAGTCTTCGATAGGTAGACCTTCTCTCTATTCTGGCATTTCTGCAGTCTAGTCCACAGATACAGATTCCCCTTTGATACCGATGCATAATTAGTATAGATCTGATGTAAGTCTTGCGAGTACTTTGGATGAGTACTCACGGTTGCTTTGCTCCCCCTTTTTCCCCATACCCGATTACTGCGATCAGATGACGGAGCCCCAGAGCCAGCTGATCCCGCCGTCGACTGCTTCTACCTCAATGATGCCTACTTCTACGTGGAGACCGATGACCAGGAGTAGTTTAGGAGGCTCCCAGGCAGGAGGCCTTGCCTCTTTCGATCAGAGCCGTTGTTTGTTTTTGCCTTCTTAAGGCAGATTTGTTTAACTTTGTGTCTGTACTCAGATACTGTTGTTGCTTCCGCTAATGCTTGTTCTCGAGCTGATGTATTCGAGCCCTCGAGGCCCCTGGCTTGTAATATAAAGATTGTATTATTTTATTTTGTATCTAGAGTTGTGTTGTGATATCTTCCTGTGAGTCCCTGGGCTTGATCGTGCGCATTTGCGTGTATGATTAGTGCACGGTCGGGCCGGGGGCCTCACATTTATTTAGTTTAATAATTTACTTTATCTATTTATCTCTATCTGACTTAATCCTTGTAAATAACCGCTAGGAGGATTGACAACCCTCTTATTTGCGTTGGGTGCAAGTGTTTGCTTTTGTGTGTGCAGGTGCTGCTCACTGGATTTTGCTTGGTTCTCCTACTGGATTGATAACCTTGGTTCTTAACTGAGGGAAATACTTATCTCTACTTTACTGCATCATCCTCTCCTCTTCGGGGAAATACCAACGCAAACTACAAGTAGCAGGAAGAATTTCTGGTGCCGTTGCTGGGGAGACATCATCAAAATCTATCAAGTACCTTTGCACAAACTATCAATCACTTACATTTATTTTATTTGCCTTTTTATTTGCATTTTCCTCTCGTTTTCATCTCCCCCACTTCTAATTTTTTTTACAAAAACACAAAAATATTTTTGTTTGCTTGTTTGCTAGTTTGTTTGCTTGCTTTGTCACCATGCCTTTAGGGGAATTTCATGATAATTCCTATACCAAAAGGTGGTCTGAAATAGAAAATGCCACTAAGAGTTTCATGTCTTCACAATATGAGCATAATAGATTCTTTTTTTAGGAACTCAAGGAACATTCTATCTTGTTGGACACAATCAATAAACAACTTGAAGGGGTTAATTTAGAAGTGGATAATTTGCAGTCTTAACTTGCTCGTACTGAAAACTTGCTAGGAAAGATTTCGGATAAACAAACCACTCTAGTCAACAAAATGGTCGCTAAACCCGATTTTCATACTAATGATGAAGATATTAAAATGATTGGTGTCACCCCTATTGAATCTTTATTTAGTAATATAAAACTTGATGAAAAAGGGACTGAAGATGAGTCAACTTTAGCTAGAGGGCATCCCAATTGCTTGAAGGGTGATGATCTTAATGATAAAAATGAAAAAAGTGGGTTTGGAGAGGTTAAAACTTTAAATAGTGATGTGCCCACTACTTTGGATTACAAGGACTTTAATTATGATAATTGCTCTTTAGTTGAATGTATTTCCTTGTTGCAATCCATGATTAATTCACCAAATGCTTATGAACAAAATAAAGCTTTCACTAAACATATTGTTGAAGCTATGATAAAAGCTCATGAAGAAAAACTTGAGATGGAAGCTTTGATTCCTAGAAAATTGTATGATGAATGGGAACCTACTATCAAAGTTAAAATTAAAAATTATGAATGTAATGCATTATGTGATCTAGGTGCTAGCGTCTCTACTATACCAAAATCTTTGTGTGATGTGCTAGGACTCACCGATATGGATGCTTGTTCCCTTAAAATACATCTTGCGGATTCCACTATTAAAAAGCCAATGGGTAGAATAAATGATGTGCTTATTCTTGCTAATAGAAATTATGTGCCCGTGGATCTTATTGTTCTTGATATTGAATGCAGTCCGTCATGTCCTATAATACTTGGTAGGCCCTTCTTACGAACTATAGGTGCTATTATTGATATGAAAGAAGGTAATATAAGATTTTAATTTCCATTGATAAAAGGGATGGAACATTTCCTTAGATAGAAAATTAAGCCACCATATGAATCTATTATGAGGGCCACCTATGGAGTCAATTTGAAAGATGACAACACTTGAAACTATGCATTATGCCTAGCTAGGGGCATAAAACAATAGCGCTTGTTGGGAGGCAACCCAATGAATAAAATATTTTTTTGTTTTTACTTTCTGTTTTTGTGTAATTACATGATTATAGCCTCTATTGTGATTGTGTTTTTATATTTTAATTAGTGTTTGTGCCAAGTAATGCCTTTGGGATGATTTGGAAGATAGTATGATTGATGTTGTTTGAAAACAGAAACTTTTACGTCCAGTGCTGGAATTTTAATTTTTGCTGGAATGTCAATAATTGCTGAAATGTTTACACAGTATTGGAATATGAATTTCCCACGTTACCCCAGTTTTTCAGAATTTATGGAGTTACAGAATTATGACCATAATTCAGATCTTTACGAATTGTTCTGTTTTAGACAGATTCTGTTTTTGTTGCATAGTTTGCTTATTTTAATGTATCTATGGATCGTATCGGGGGGTATGAGTCATGGAGAAGTTGGAGTACAGTAGCATTATGCCAATATTAAATATGAATCAATTTACTACAGCACTTAGAGTTTAAGATTTATTTGTTATACTAATGGATTTCACGGGGTTTCTGTTGAGTTTTGTGTGCTGAAGTTTTCAAGTTTTCGGTGAGACTACGATGGATAAATGAATAAGGAGCGGCAAGAGTCTAAGATTGGGGATGCCAAAGGTATCCCAAGGTAATATTCAAGGAATACTCAAGCGTCTAAGCTTGGGGATGCCCCGGATGGCATCTCCTCTTTCGTCTACAATCTATCGGTAACTCACTTGGAGCTATATTTTTATTCATCACATGATATGTGTTTTACTTGGAGCGTCTTGTGCCATAGTTTGTTTGCTTCTGTTTGCTTTTTAGTTTGTCAAAATCATCTTTGCTGAACACACCTTTTTGAGAGGGACACACATTAATCGAGATTTGTTAGAATACTCTATGTGCTTCACTTATATCTTTTGAGCTAGTGAGTTGCTCTAGTGCTTCACTTATATCTTTTAGAGCACGGCGGTGGTTTTTATATTTTAAAGAAATAGTTGCACTCTCATGCTTCACTTATATCTTTTTGAGAGTCTAATAAATAGCAATGGTAATATTTATGGGTTATGAAATTGGTCCCGATATGATAGGTATTCAAGAGGGATATAATAAAAACTTTCATGTAGATCACTGAACATTATAAATTTGATTCTTTGCAATAGTTTTGCGATATTAAGATGGTAATATGGAGGAGGTACTAGTAGATGATTGTTGTTTAGTAAGAATAATTGTGTTAAGGTTTGTGATTCCTGAAGCATGCACGTATGGTCTGTCGTTATGCCATGAAATTGGAGCATGATTTATTATTGATTATCTACCTTTGCATGAGGGTCGGGGGCGCGTGATGGTTAAATCCTACCAATCTTCCCCCTAGGGGCATGCGTAGTAGTACTTTGCTTCGAGGGCTAATAAACTTTCGCAATAAGTATGTGAGTTCTTTATGACTAATGTGAGTCCATGGATTATACGCACTCTCACCTTTGCTAGCCTCTTCGGTACCGTGCATTGCCCTTTCTCACATCGAGAGTTGGTGCAAACTTCGTCGGTGCATCCAAACCCCGTGATATGATACGCTCTATCACACATAAGCCTCTTTATACCTTCCTCAAAACAGCCACCATACCTACCTATCATGGCATTTCCATAGCCATTCCGAGATATATTGCCATGCAACTTCCACCGTTCTTTTATATGACACACATCATCATGGTCATATTGCTTTGCATGATCATATAGCTGACATAGTATTTGTGGTTCAGCCACCGTTCATTATTTTTTATACATGTTATGCTAGATCATTGCACATCCTGGTACACCGCCAGAGGCATTCATATAGAGTCATATTTTGTTCCAAGTATCGAGTTGTAATTTTGAGTTGTAAGTAAATAAAAGTGTGATGATCATCATTATTAGAGCATTGTCCCAGTGAGGAAAGGATGATGGAGGCTATGATTTCCCCACAAGTTAGGATGAGGCTACGGACGAAAAAAAAGAGAGAAAAGAGGCCAAAAGAGCCCAACAAAAAAATAAAAAAATGAATGAGAGAATAAGAGAGAAGGGACAATGTTACTATCCTTTTACCACACTTGTGCTTCAAAGTAGCACCGTGTTTTCATATAGAGAGAGTCTTCTATGTTGTCACTTTCATATACTAGTGAGAAATTTTCATTATAGAACTTGGCTTGTATATTCCGATGATGGGCTTCCTCAAATGCCCGAGGTCTTCATGAGCAAGCAAGTTGGATGCACACCCACTTAGTTTTCATTTTTGAGCTTTCATACACTTATAGCTCTTAGTGCATCCGTTGCAAGGCAATCCCTACTCTTCGCATTGACATCAATTGATGGGCACCTTCATAGCCCGTTGATTAGCCGCGTTGATGCGAGACTATCTTCTTATTTTTGACTTCCCTTATTATCTCTATCAGCATACTCTATTCCACCCATAGTGCTATGTCCATGCACTACTGCAGGCGACCGCTAACGCGACACATGAATCAGAGACCCCGCGACCAAACTGTGTGCGATGCATGAATCGCAAACGGTGTAGTAAAAAACCCATCCCCAATAAGACAAACTGTTTGCGATGCCGAAGACATCAAAAACGATTCAGATTAGAGACGCGTGTGCGATACATGCCATACAGTTGATCCATATGAACTGTTTGCGATAAGCCAGAACAACAAACACGGTCAGCCAGTTCGTGGTGTGTGCGATACACGGCATACAGTTCACTCAGATGAACTGTTTGTGATTACCCAACACAACAGAAACGGGCAGCCAGTTCGAGGTGTGTGCGATACATGGCATACAGTTCACTCGGATGAACTGTTTGTGATTACCCAACACAACATAAACGGTCAGACAGATCAAGGTGTGTGCGATGTACGGCATGCGGTTCACTCGGATGAACCGTTTGCGATTACCCAACACAACAAAAACGGTTCAACTTAACAAGGTGTGTGTGATACGCGGCAAATAGGTCAGTAATCCGAAATGTGTGGGAAGACGGATAACAACACGGATGATTCCTGCTAATAACCCGTATGTGTTGTGGGCAAACGCTTGCTGGTAAACAATTGTCAGCAATTGATGAAAATCATCACCGACAGGTTCCGTAGTTTAATTCGTGTGCGATGTGCTTTGCTCAGTCTGCACAAAATCTACGCTCTCTGTCTACAGAACAACAACATATATACTTATAAGAACATTGTTGCATAACCAAATTAAACATCAAATTACATAAGTGACTACACACACCAAAGTAAACAATTACATGCACACTAAACTAGGAGAAACGATCATCTAATCATCTTCTTGTTGTGACGACGCTTGCCATTGCTCTGCTTCCGGCTGGATCCCTGGCCGTTTTGGGGAAGAAGGAGGCACTTCCTCATGTCAACGATCCGCCTATACATCTCGTAGCTCGTGTATGCCTCCTTGGTCACGTACATGACGTGAGCTTCATCGAGTTTCTCCATCCAGGCCGAGTGCCAGGCACGCTTGTCCTTGTTGCAGGAATCCTTCATGTCACTGTAGTAGGGGTCGATGATGGCCTCGGCGAGGTGAACCAGTGAGTCCTTCTCATGCTTCTTGCTGCCCCAGATCTTGTATTCGCCCTGGATGTCGACAAGATTCTGGCAGGCGATGCCCGAATTCTTGAGCACATTTACATCGTTGGTGATGTCCACCATAGCGAACATGTAGTGGGGGCTGTTGACAAACCTGGCGAAACGCTCGCAAGGCCTTGTGGCCAGGCAGTAGTGGTAGACGAGGACGTGATTGCGCATGCACATCTAGGCGACGGCGACCTTGTGACGAGACTCGGCATGAGCGCGGGTGTACTCGAGGTCGAACCCGACCACCTTATACTTCTCCGCAGCAAGCAAAAACTCCATAGTGTGGATGGTGTTCTCCACCCAGATGGGGTTGTTGGTGTACACCACCGAGAGCTCCGTGAACCTTCTGTGGGTGTCCACTACGACATGCATGGTGAACTGCCGCTCGTCGTTGGTAGCCGCTGGGACCACCATTGGAGCCGCGCATGATACCCTCTCTGTGTTTGTCGTCGGGACCTTTATCATCGTGGGTGTGCTTCTTGCAATACTGGGGCGCGATCGAAAGGTTGAAGAGACACAAGGGTTAAATGGCCGCTGTAATAAATGGGGGCCGGACGGCCTGTAATTGTCACGTCTTGTCACCGCGTTCCTAGCGGAGGATTCCAGTGCACGCTTAAGCTGTTGAGCACCCCACACGCGTTTTGTTTGACCACGCATGGGCTCGAAGAGGCGCCAAGTTTACCCGTGGGTGATGAGGTCAAAGTTACACAGACGGGTAATGATGGACACTCGAGTGCGATAATTCTAGGCACACAGTTGAGGAAACCAACTGTGTACAATAATGTCAAAGATCGCTGTCGTGTCCGCAATATAGATTGTTTGCGATTGAGATCGACAGGGGAAACACATTCGAGAATGGTAAATAAAATCAAATCCATTGAGGTCCAGATACTAATCGTCCATTGCATATGAATGTCAAAATAGTACTATCAATATACAAGTCTCATACGATGCCATTTCAACGATTGTACCACAAAAGCCCGAAATATTACAAGGTTCAAATTTCAGAGTTAGAAGGCTCAAATTCGAAGATTAATTACAAGGTTTAAACTAATATTATAAATGAAATTCAGCTCATGCAGCTGCAGACGCCCGCGCTGATCAGCTGAACTTGGACATATGAGAGGTTCAAACTAGATTGGATTGGTAGCGCCTGTTTCGAAACCTCAACATTTCTGCAAAGGGATCAGCCACTGACAAGTCATGTATGGGCTTGACATAATGACTTCCGATTACTCTGTTAGCTGAACTTCCAAAATGAAATTCAGCTTCTACAGAGCCTTTTCCATTCTGCCGTAGCCGCCGGCGCTGATAAGCAAACCATTCAGTTTTGCGAATCAAATGTAGGGCAAACCTCATTACCTTTAGCACCCTTGCTCTCACAACAAAGAACCTGGCAAATATAATCTCCGGTAAGGTCCCTCGGTAGGAGTTCAAAGTAATTTCTGAGAGATGCAGATCAAGGCATTCGATGTGGTTGTTATATTGTATAACATTATCCACTACCGGGCCTAATCTTAACTGCAAAAGAAGAGAACGTATTAGTGCCTACATGCAGTTTTTAACACTACTCACTACAAGAAATATGTCAATTTGCGACCATCAATATTGGTCACTGAATGGTCATTGTTTTCCATTTGCAACCTTTTTGTGACCAAAAACGATGGGTCAAAAGCTGGCCGTCTTTAATGAAACTTAACGACCTTCTTTGTGAGATGGTATTAGACGGTTACGACCAAAATAAAAGGTCGTAGATTTTACGACCAATTGTTTTGGTCACTGGCAACCTGCCCACACCACGTCAGATCCAACGTGGCAAGCTGACGTGGCAAAATTTTGACCAAATGAATTGGTCATAGATTAGAATCAGCCCGGTCCAGTTCAGTGTTTTACATGGGCCAAGCCCAACAAATTCGGCTTATTTATATTTTTTCCTATGAATTTTAGTCAGCTACATGGGCCAAGCCCAACATTGGAGCCTTTTTATTTTTGGGCCAAGCCTTTTTTCTCAACAGCTTTAGTTTTTCTTTTTTTATATAAAAAAGGGGTCCACTAGTCCCATGGGTCCCAGCTGTCAGGGTCATATTCTTCATATTTCAATTTAACAGTAAATAAATAACCGGTATTTAAATTGGCACAGACAGAAAACACATGTAATACTTCAAATTATATCAGCCAGATTCAGTATGGAGCTCCTGCTCTACAAATAACATGTAATACAAGCTCTAACATATACTTTACAAGCTCTACAAGTGGAATAACGATACAAGCTGTACAGGTATGGCAATCCCAGTTACAAGCTCTAGAAGTGTAATAACTAGATACTTTACAAGCTCTACAAGTGTTTTCTTCTTCATCATGGAGCTCCTTCGATAGCGATCATATGTCGGACTCCCTACACAACCATATTCAGGACTGGGCTAACAGAACAGCAACATGCCTTCCACGGTCGCCTTGTTACATGAATAAGCTGAGAAGAATCAGAAAAACTGGAGCCAACATATTATGAACATTCCATTCAAAAAAGGACAGTTCTTTATATAGAATGATAACAGAAATTCAGCTAGTACCATGCTTTTTGTTGTCGAGCTGGTTAAAATCAGATATTCATACAAGAAAACAGAGACTATGAATATTCACGAAGTGCAAGTCCTGTAACTTCACTGCAACACATTGCACCTAAACAACAATGCCATTCTACTACCACGGCCATCCATTCAATAGGCAAGATCTAACATTACTAGTCAAAGCACGCAAACTAACATCACAAACGCAGGAGAGAATAAAGGGAACCGAGAGAGACACATGTGGATGATAGCGTCGATCTGGATTGAGTTAGCATTTGTGAGGAGGTAGATGATCACCATGGTGTGCTTGATGATGCACATGGCCATGATCTTCTTGCCACCGTTGCATCCGTGTGCTCGATGATGGGGGTACCAATGCATCCAAGTAGGAAAAAATCACCATCATTAACCCACAGCTTCAAGTACAAGCTAAATAATTACTTCATGTCATGCAGAGTTCAAACTGTTGAACATCTACTTCATGTCATGCAGAGTTCAAACTAAATAATTACTTCATATAATCACCATCATTATATATCAAGTGACAGCGAAAAAAAAGTTGAGAAAAACACTAGAAATAATTAGTTCATGTCATGCAGAGTTCAAACTAAATAAACATATGCAAAGTTCAAACCGAATCAACATATGCATGATCGTGTCCTGTAGATGAATGAAGGACAACATCTACAAGGTTAGCCAAGCTTATAATAAAGACAGAGAGAGACCAGAGTTAAATATCAGTGACATAGGCAGCATAACCATAAGACAACACCATATACTTGATGTGCAGGTATATATAGTAAATCAACATTGTATCTTGCAAGTCAACAGTTATCACAGAGAACAAGATACCATAAAATGAATGATGGCACTCAAATTCTAATCTCACATAGATAAAATTCACTGCCATAGTAACAGTACATCTTCACTTGGATATATCTAAGAAGTCTAGTTGGTTCTCATAAGCAAGTGTTCTCAGGTTTGCCTTAACATGACAGGTTAACTTATACTTAATTGTGAGCAAACAGTACATAACACAATCATGGATTTGATTTCAAGTAATCAAGAGACTAATTAATGTGTTACTACCTGATACTGTCGATCAGAGAGGCATAAGCAACAAACAATATCCTGCATATCAGTGGATTCACTCAGTGGAAACAAGGTGACAAACTAATGTTCCAGGGAGGTAATTTTAGATAATAAAAACTAATAAAAACAAACTAGGCACCTGCATAACCACACAGAGGTAGTTTTAGATAATAAAAACTAATGTTCCACGCATAGTCTTAGCGCTCCATCAAAGAATCAACTAAAATTACTCTCAAGCAAACGGGTTGTACATCGATCAGGTTGTATAGGCCACAAATTCAGGGGTGTACCAAGTGCAAGAAGGCATCGATTAGGTTTTGAAGCTAATAATAATTAGCATGCACGTATCACTTGTTGGAGTTGGTTCTTTTCAATTAATAAATTCTTTTAGTTGAAACTGAATTGCTCTGAACCATATATGTACGTATATCTGAACCATACATGTACGTATATCTCTCTCTTTCTCTCTGAAACTGAATTGCTCTCTTACTTTTTTTCCTCTGTTCCATACATGTACACACAGGTTAAGTGAAACCCAAGGCACTCCAAGCTACAGGGACGTGTTCAGATTGGAGTAACCCCAAACTGTGGCAAACTAAACTAGCAGATTGGATTGGATTGGAACTTAAAGAACTCTGCTGCAAGCAAGGAATGTAGGAAGGAGGGGTCACCTGACATGTTGAACTCGAGGCAGCAGCAGCCCGGGGACGTGGTGGTACAGATGGTCAAGGAAGAAGAGGAGCAGAACAGGCCCTTGGTGGCCAGCTAGATGCGACCCTCCTTGTGCTCCTCGAGGATGGGTGACCTGCAGGAACGGAAAGGAATAGAAGATGAGGTGAGGTGGGGTGAAGAGGAAAGGGTGGGGCTGCGGTTGCTGCGGATCCCGACGAGGATTGAGGGGAGAGACCTACCGGAGCCACGCTGCTGTTGGAGTCGCCCGAAACCCTAACCGCGGGCGAGGGCAGGGGCCACGCCCGGCGGATCTGGATGGAGAGGATGAAGGCCCGGAGCGAGGGGAGCATGGGGCATGCTGCGCGCCGGTGGAACTCGCCGGAATCCGCCGGTGTGGGCGGCGGCGTGGGCGGCGGCGGTGGCATGGAGTCGTGTGGGAGAGAGATGGGTGGCGACTCGCGAGAGAGAGGAGGTGCGCCCCTCCTGCCGTTGTCGCCATCCCGTCCACGCCCATGGTGACCTGCTGAAAAGGAACACGAGATGAGGTGAGGTGAGGTGAGGAGAAGATAGTGCACGAAGGAGGGGAGGGGCTTACCGGTGCCGGATCCGACCACCTCCGGCCTCGTCGTCGCCAGAAGTGGCGGATCCCGATGAATTTAGGTGTGGCAGCAAAAACCCTAGCTAGCCAAGGGGGGTGGTGGAAGGTGGGAGCGCCGATTCTGGCAGGAGGCGAGGGAGGAGCGGACCTAGGGGACCTCGGGGGCGTGTTGCGCGCCGCCGGAGTTCGCCGGAACTGGCCGGCGTGGGTGGTGGCGGCGGCGAGGGAGAGATACGCGAGGGAGGGGTTGGATGGGCTGGCTCTCTCTCTCTCGTGGGAGAGCGACACGGGCGAGGGGGTTTTCTTTTTTTCTGCTTTTCTTTAGATCGAATGGATGGATGTGGGATGGAGACATGGATGGATGGATGGGCGCCATGTCATCGATCCGTGTCATAGCTAGTTCTACCAATGAGAATAAAGCACATGCAATTGTGTTTTCCTTTTTCATTTCCCAAGTGCAAAAAATGGGATCTTTGTGAATAAACTACCAGATATTTGTTGCAAAATGGGGTCAAAAGCTTTTGATCCACCTCTCGTGAAAAAAATAAATTTCTGCCGATTAAGGTGGAAGCGGGTCAAGTTTGAAGTATAGCTACCTCATAGTTTGCTCTTTATTTTTTCCAAAAATCATTTCTAGGTACAAAAGTATCTATTTCTTCAGAGATACTCCAAAAGTTTCGCAAGATTCAACCCCTAACTACGAACGGTCATGCCCGCCGTTTTGACCGCATTTTGAAACGGGCATAAGAAATTCAAAAAAAATTGAAAACCTTCGCATTGTGTCATTATATGTGACCTAGTTTCCAGGAAAAATAACAAACTTGGACTACGGCAAATGTCTTAAAAAAGTGTTCTCAGAAACGAGCTATCATGTATGAAGTTCCATGGCTTTCAAGGCAAATGGCCAATGTTATGGCAACATTCATGGCATAGTTTGTTCAAATGATATCATATTTTGCACAAGTTTGCATCTTGGAATGACAAACAATGTTGCCTAAGGAAATTTTCATTTTCTTTGCACGAAAATTTCATTTTTCATTTTTCGAGTGCCCAAAATGAGTTTTTTTTTGTGAAGGACCTACCATATATTTGTTGCAAAATTGGACCAAATCAATTTTATAAAATATTAGGCCATATTTAATGTACAATTGACCAAATGGTTGCGTGTCAAAAGCTTTGATCCACCTCTCGTGAAAAAGACAAATTTCTGCCGATTCAGCGGGAAGCGGGTCAAATTTGAATTGCAACTGCCTTATAGTTTGTTCTTTATTTTTTACAAATATCATTTCTAGGTAGATAAGTATCTATTTAATCAGAGAAACTCCAAAAGTTTTCCAAGATTCAACCCCTAGCTAGGAACGGGCATGCCCGTCGTTTTGACCGCATAGTGAAACGGGCACAAGAAATTCAAAAAAAATCAAAAAAATTGAAAACCTTTGCATTGTGTCATTATATGTGACCTAGTTTTCAGAAAAAATAATAAACTTGTAATACGGCAATTATTTTCAAAAAATGTTCTCAGAAATAAGTTATCATGTGTGAAGATTCATGGCTTTCAAGCCAAATGATCAATCTTATGGCCACATTAATGGCATAGTTTGTTCAAATGATCTCATATTTTGCACAAGGGTGCATATTGGAAAGGCAAACAATGTTGCCTAAGAAAGTTTTCATTTTCTTTGAACGAAAATTTCATTTTCCATTTTTCGAGTGCCCAAAATGAGTTTTTTTTGTGAAGGACCTACCATATATTCGTTGCAAAATTAGACCAAATCAATTTTCTAAAATATTAGGCCATATTTAATGTACAATTGACCAAATGGTTGCGCGTCAAAAGCTTTGATCCACCTCTCGTAAAAAAGACAAATTTCCACCGATTCAGCGGGAAGCGGGTCAAATTTGAACTGCAGTTGCCTTATAGTTTACTCTTTATTTTTTCCAAAAATCATTTCTAGGTACATAAGTATCTATTTAATTAGAGAAACACCAAAAGTTTTCCAAGATTCAACCACTAGCTAGGAACGGTCATGCCCGCCGTTTTGACCGCATTTTGAAATGGGCATGAAAAATTCAAAAAAAATCAAAAAATTGGAAAACCTTCGCATTGTGTCATTATATGTGACCAAGTTACCAGCAAAAATAATAAACTTGTAATACGACAATTATTTTAAAAAAGTGTTCTCATACATGAGCTATCATGTGTGAAGATTCATGGCTTTCAAGCCAAATGATCAATCTTATGGCCACATTCATGGCATAGTTTGTTCAAATGATCTCATATTGTGCACAAAGGTGCATCTTGGAATGGCAAACAATGTTGCCTAAGAAAGTTTTCATTTTCTTTGGACGAAAATTTCATTTTCCATTTTTCGCGTGCCCAAAATGAGATTTTTTGTGAAGGACCTACCATATATTTGCTGCAAAATTGGACCAAATCAATTTTATAAAATATTAGGCCATATTTAATGTACAATTGACCAAATGGTTGCGTGTCAAAAGCTTTGATCCACCTCTCGTGAAAAAGACAAATTTCCGCCGATTCAATGGGAAGCGGGTCAAATTTGAACTGCAGCTGCCTTATAGTTTGTTCTTTATTTTTTCCAAAAATCATTTATAGGTACATAAGTATCTATTTAATTAGAGAAACACCAAAAGTTTTCCAAGATTCAACCACTAGCTAGGAACGGGCATGCCCGCCGTTTTGACTGCATTTTGAAATGGGCATGAAAAATTCAAAAAAAATCAAAAAATTGGAAAACCTTCGCATTGTGTCATTATATGTGGCCAAGTTACCAGGAAAATAATAAACTTGTAATACGACAATTATTTTAAAAAAGGGTTCTCATAAATGAGCTATCATGTGTGAAGATTCATGGCTTTCAAGCCAAATGATCAATCTTATGACCACATTCATGGCATAGTTTGTTCAAATGATCTCATATTGTGCACAAAGGTGCATCTTGGAATGGCAAACAATGTTGCCTAAGAAAGTTTTCATTTTCTTTGGACGAAAATTTCATTTTCCATTTTTTGAGTGCCCAAAATGAGATTTTTTGTGAAGGACCTACCATATATTTGTTGCAAAAATAGACCAAATCAATTTTATAAAATATTAGGCCATATTTAATGTACAATTGGACAAATGGTTGCATGTCAAAAGCTATGATCCATCTCTCGTGAAAAAGACAAATTTCCGCCGATTCAGTAGGAAGCGGGTCAAATTTGAACTGCAGCTGCCTTATAGTTTGCTCTTTATTTTTTCCAAAAATCATTTCTAGGTACATAAGTATCTATTTAATCAGAGATACATGGTGTGGTGGCGAGACGTCGAGGTTTGGATGGTGGCCGAGGCCCCCAACTCCAGAGCGTGTAAACTGGCATGCCAGCCGCGTGGTCACCGCGTGACCGTGGCGTTGCCACGCGTTCTGGGCGGCCTAGACATGTCTGGTGGGTTGGGCACTCCCCCGGTAGGTGTTAGGAAGAAGAATACAACAGAAGAATCTCACGAGGAGATTGAACTAAGCTCAAACATCAATTAGCAGCCAAGTGTTTGATTAGCGGTGGGGGAAATGCACATGGCCAATGGGCCTGAGTTTTGGCTGAGGATGATCATCTACGAAGGAGACTATCTTGGCAAATTTGCAGCTCAAATGGAGGAGCCTAGGTGGCACTTGCTTTGCAAAGTACCACACTGGAAAGAAATATGGATGTTGAAGCTGGGCTCAAATGAACGAATGGATTGAGTTGACATTTTGTGGAGGGAAGTTATATAGGTAGGAACATGCCCTGGTAAAGTTTCAGCAATAATTAAGCAATATAAAATATGGTTGCTTCACAAACTGAAAATATGACCAGAATAAAAGTGTTGGGGAACGTTGCATGGAAAAACAAAAAAAATTCTACGCACACGCAAGATCTATCCATGGAGATGCATAGCTACGAGAGGGGGAGTGTGTCTACGTACCCTCGTAGAGTGTAAGCGGAAGCGTTAGAACAACGCGGTTGATGTCGTCGAAGAACTTCACGATCCAACTGACCGAGTACCGAACGTACGGCACCTCCGCGTTCAGCACACGTTCAGCTCGGTGACATCCTCGACTTCTTGATCCAGCAAGACGGCGAGGTAGTGGATGAGTTCCGGCAGCACGACGGCGTGGTGACGGTGATGGTGATGCTATCTCCGCAGGGCTTCGCCCAAGCACTGCGAAAATATGACCGAGGGAGGAAACTGTGGAGGGGGGCACCGCACACGGCTAAGACAATGTTGTGTCTTGTTTGGGGCGTCCCCTCTCCTCTATTTATATATGTGTAGGGGCTTGGAGTAGAAGGAATCGTGCCACGTGAACAGTACCACGTGAATAGTACACACGTGGACTTGGACTCCAAAGTTCAATCCTATTCCTACTAGGACTCTCCTTTTTTCCTTCCCTAGCTGCGTGGGCTTTTGAGGACTTGGTGCGCCTGGCCTAATAAGGCCAGGGCGCCTCCCCTTAGCCCATGCCAGCCCTTGGGACATGGTGGACCCACTTGTGGACTTCCGGACCCCTCCGGAATCCTCCGGAACCTTCTGGAAGCTTCCCGGAACAATACCGGAAAAAAAACTGCACCTTTTTCGGAACCCAAAATATGACTTCCCATATATAAATCTTTACCTCTCGACCATTCCGAGACTCCTCGTGAAGTCCGGGATCTCATCCGGGACTCCAAACAATATTCGATTACCAATTCACATAACTCATATAACACTATATCGTCAACGAACGTTAAGCGTGCGGACCCTACGGGTTCGGGAATGATGTAGACATGACTGAGACGCCTCTCCGGTCAATAACCAATAGCGGAACCTGGATGCTCATATTGGTTCCTACATATTCCACGAAGATCTTATCGGTCGAACCGCAATGACAACATACGTAATTCCCTTTGTCCGTCGGTATGTTACTTGCCCGAGATTCGATCGTCGGTATCTCCATACCTAGTTCAATCTTGTTACCGGCAAGTCTCTTTACTCGTTCCGTAATACATCATCCCGTAACTAACTCCTTAGTCACTTTGCTTGCAAGCTTCTTATGATGTGCATTACCGAGAGGGCCCAGAGATACCTTTCCGAAACACGGAGTGACAAATCCCAGTCTCGATCCATGCCAACTCAACAGACACCTTCGGAGATACCTGTAGAGCATCTTTATGATCACCCAATTACATTGTGACGTTTGATAGCACACAAGGTATTCCTCCGGTATCCGGGAGTTGCATGATCTCATGGTCGGAGGAACATGTATTTGAAATTCAAGAAAGCAGTAGCAATAAATAGAACGATCATATGCTAAGCTAACAGATGGGTCTTGTGCATCACATCATTCTCCTAATGATGTGATCCCGTTATCAAATGACAACTCATGTCTATGGTTAGGAAACCTTAACCATCTTTGATCAACGAGCTAGTCTAGTAGAGGCTCACTAGGGACACGGTATTTGTTTATGTATTCACACATGTATTTAAGTTTCTGGTCAATACAATTCTAGCATGAATAATAAACCTTTATCATGAACAAGGAAATATAAAATAATAACAACTTTATTATTGCCTCTAGGGCATATTTCCATCAGTCTCCCACTTGCACTAGAGTCAATAATCTAGTTCACATCGCCATGTGATTAACACCCAAGAGTTCACTAGAGTCAATAATCTAGTTCACATCACCATGTGATTAACACTCAAAGAGTTCTAAGGTGTGATCATGTTTTGCTCGTGAGAGAGAATTTTAGTCAATGGGTCTGCAATATTTAGACCCATGTGTACTTTGCAAATCCTTATGTCATACTGTAGATGCTGCTATCACGCTTTACTTGGAGCTATTCCAAATGACTGCTCCATTATACGTATCCGATTTGCTACTCAGAGATATCCAGATTGGTGTCAAAGCTTGCATCGACGTAACCCTTTACGACGAACTCTTTATCACCTCCATAATCGAGAAACATTTCCTTAGTCCTTTAGTTACTAAGGATAATTTTGACCGCTGTCCAGTGATCCACTCCTGGATCACTCTTGTACCCCCTTTGCCAGACACGTGGCAAGGCACACATTAGGTGTGGTACACAGCATGGCATACATTATAGAACCTATGGCTGAGGCATAGGGAATGACTTTCATTCTCTCTCTATCTTCTGCCGTGGTCGAGCTTTGAGTCTTACTCAACTTTACACCTTGCAAGACAGGCAAGAACCCTTTCTTTGACTGATCCATTTTGAACTTCTTCAAAACTTTGTCAAGGTATGTGCTTTGTGAAAGTCCTATCAAGCGTCTTGATCTATCCCTATAGATCTTGATGCCCAATATATTAGCAGCTTCACCGAGGTCTTTCATTGAAAAATTCTTATTCAAGTATCCCTTTATGCCATCCAGAAATTCTATATCATTTCCAATCAACAATATGTCATCCACATATAATATTAGAAATGCTACAGAGCTCCCACTCACTTTCTTGTAAATACAGGCTTCACTGTAAGTCTATACAAAACCATATGCTTTGATCACCTCATCAAAGCGTATATTCCAACTCCGAGATGCTTGCACCAGTCCATAGATGGATCGCTGGAGGTTGCACACTTTGTTAGCACCCTTAGGATCGACAAAACCTTCTGGTTGCATCATATACAACTTTTCTTTGAGAAAACCATTAAGGAATGCAGTTTTGACATCCATTTGCCAGATTTCATAATCATAAAATGCGGCAATTGCTAACATGATTCGGACAGACTTAAGCATTGCTACAGGGGAGAAAGTCTCATCGTAGTCAACCCCTTGAACTTGTCGAAAACCTTTCGTGACAAGTCGAGCTTTGTAGACAGTGATATTACCATCAGCATCCGTCTTCCTCTTAAAAATCCATTTATTCTCAATGGCTTGCCGATCATCGGGCAAGTCCACCAAAGTCCACACTTTGTTCTCATACATGGATCCTATCTCAGATTTCATGGCCTCAAGCCATTTGTCGGAATCCGGGCTTATCATAGCTTCTTCATAGTTCGTAGGTTCGCCGTTGTCTAACAACATAACTTCCAGAACAGGATTACCATACCACTCTGGTGCGGAACGTACTCTGGTAGACCTACGAAGTTCAGTAGTAACTTGATCTGAAGTTTCATGATCTTTATCATTATCTTCCTCTCTTATTGGTGTAGGCATCACGGGAACGGTTTTCTCTGATGAGCTACTTTCCAATTCGAGAGAAGGTACAATTACCTCATCAGGTTCTACTTTCCTCCCACTCACTTCTTTCGAGAGAAACTCCTTCTCTAGAAAGGACCCATTCTTGGCAACAAAGACCTTGCCTTCGGATCTGTGGTAGCAGGTGTACCCAATTGTTTCTTTAGGGTATCCTATGAAGACGCACTTCTCCGCTTTGGGTTCGAGCTTATCAGGTTGAAGCTTTTTCACATAAGCATCGCATCCCCAAACTTTAAGAAACGACAGCTTAGGTTTCTTGCCAAACCATAGTTCATACGGTGTCGTCTCAACGGATTTAGACGGTGCCCTATTTAACGTGAATGCAGCTGTCTCTAATGCATAACCCCAAAACGATAGTGGCAAATCGGTAAGAGACATCATAGAACGCACCATATCACATAAAGTACGGTTACGACGTTTGGACACACCATTACGCTATGGTGTTCCAGGTGGCGTGAGTTGTGAAACAATTCCACATTTTCTTAAATGAAGGCCAAACTCGTAACTCAAATATTCGCCTCCGCGATCAGATCGTAGAAACTTTATTTTCTTGTTACGATGATTCTCTACTTCACTCTGAAATTCTTTGAACTTTTCAAATGTTTCAGACTTGTGTTTCATCAAGTAGATATACCCATATCTACTCAAATCATCTGTGAAGGTTAGAAAATAACGATACCCGCCGCGTGCTTCAACATTCATCGGACCGCATACATCGGTATGTATTATTTCCAACAAATCAGTAGCTCGCTCCATTGTTCCGGAGAACGGAGTTTTAGTCATCTTGCCCATGAGGCATGGTTCGCAAGTATCAAATGATTCATAATCAAGAGATTCCAAAAGTCCATCAGCATGGAGTTTCTTCATGCACTTTACACCAATATGACCTAAACGGCAGTGCCACAAGTATGTTGCACTATCATTATCAACTTTGCATCTTTTGGCATCAATATTATGAATATGTGTATCACTACGATCGAGATTCAACAAGAATAAACCATTCACAAGGGTGCATGATCACGAGGGATATTATTCATATAAACAGAATAACCATTATTCTCTCACTTAAATGAATAACCGTCTTGCAATAAACAATATCCAGATATAATGTTTTATGCTCAACGCAAGCACCAAATAACCATTATTTAGGTTTAATACTAATCCCGAAGGTATTATGAGCGTGTCGATATTGATCATATCAATCTTGGAGACACTTCCAACACATATCGTCACCTCGCCCTCAGCTAGTCTCCGTTACTCTGCAGCTCCTGCTTCAAGTTACTAATATTTAGCAACTGAATCGGTATCAAATACCCAGACGCTGCTACGAGCACTAGTGAGGTACATATCAATAACATGTATATCAAATATACCTTTGTTCACTTTGCCATCCTTCTTATCCACCAAATACTTGGGGTTGTTCCGCTTCCAGTGACCAGTTCCTTTGCAGTAGAAGCACTAAGTTTCAGGCTTGGGTCCAACTTTGGGTTTCTTCGTGGGAGCGGCAGCTTGCTTGCCGTTCTTCTTGAAGTTCCCCTTCTTTCCCTTGCCCTTTTTCTTGAAACTAGTGGTCTTGTTAACCATCAACACTTGATGCTCCTTCTTGATTTCTACCTCCGCCGATTTCAGCATCGCGAAGAGCTCGGGAATTGTCTTCTCCATCCCTTGCATATTATAGTTCATCACGAAGCCTTTATAGCTTGGTGGCAGTGACTGAAGAACTCTGTCAATAACACTCTCAACTGGAAGATCAATTCCCAGCTGAGTCAAGTGGTTGCGGTATCCAGACATTCTGAGTATGTGTTCACTGACAGAACTGTTCTCCTCCATCTTACAGCTGAAGAACTTGTTGGAGACTTCATATCTCTCAACCCGGGCATTAGCTTGAAATATCAATTTTAGCTCCTGGAACATCTCATATGCTCCATGGCGTTCAAAACGCTTTTGTAGTCCCGGTTCTAAGCCGTAGAGCATGGCACACTGAACTATCGATTAGTCATCAGATCGAGCCTGCCAGGCATTCACAACGTCTGCAGCAGCTCCTGCAGCAGGTCCATCACCTAGCGGTGCATCAAGGACATAATCCTTCTGTGCAGCAATGAGGATAATCCTCAAGTTACGGACCCAGTCCGTGTAATTGCTACCATCATCTTTCAACTAAGCTTTCTCTAGGAACGTATCAAAAACAGGGGAGCTACAACGCAAGCTATTGATCTACAACATAATTTGCAAAGACTATCAGGACTAAGTTCATGATAAATTAAGTTCAATTAATCAAATTACTAATGAACTCCCACTTAAATTAACATCCCTCAAGTTAACTAAGTGATACATGATCCAAATCAACTAGCCCATGTCCGATCATCACGTGAGATGGGATAGTCATCAATGGTGAACATCTCCATGTTGATCATATCTACTATATGACTCATGTTCGACCTTTCGGTCTCCAGTGTTCCGAAACCATGTCTGTACATGCTAGGCTCGTCAAGTTTAACCCAAGTATTCTGCTTGTGTAAAACTGGCTTACACCCGTTGTATGTGAACGTAGAATCTATCACACCCGATCATCACGAGGTGCTTCGAAATGACGAACTTTAGCAACGGTGCATACTCGGGGAGAACACTTTTATCTTGAAATTTAGTGAAGGGATCATCTTATAATGCTACCGTCGTTCTAAGCAAAATAAGATGCATAAAGGATAAACATCAAATGCAATCAAAATATGTGACAAGATATGGCCATCATCATCTTGTGCTTTTGATCTCCATCTCCAAAGCATCGTCATGATCTCCATCGTCACTGGCTCGACACCTTGATCTCCATCGTTGCGTCGTGGTCGTCTCGCCAACTATTGCTTCTACAACTATTGCTAACGTATAGCGATAAAGTAAAGCAATTACATGGCGCTTGCATTTCATACAATAAAGAGACAACCATAAGGCTCCTGCCGGTTGCCGATAAATTACAAAACATGATCATCTCATACAATAACGTATATCACATCATGTCTTGACCAAATCACATCACAGCATACCCTGCAAAAACAAGTTAGACGTCCTCTACTTTCTTGTTGCAAGTTTTACGTGGCTGCTACGGGCTTCTACCAAGAACCGTTCTTACCTACGGCACAAAACCACAACGGTGATTTATCAAGTTTGCTGTTTTAACCTTCAACAAGGACCGGCCGCAGTCAAATTTGATTCAACTAAAGTAGGAGAAACAGACACCCGCCAGCCACCTTTATGCAAAACAAGTTGCATGTCTGTCGGTGGAACCGGTCTCATGTACGTGGACATGTAAGGTTGGTCCGGGCCGCTTCATCTTACAATACCGCCGAATCAAAATAATACGTTGGTGGTAAGCAGTATGATGATCACCGCCCACAACTCTTTGTGTTCTACTCGTGCATATCATCTACGCATAGACCTAGCTCATGATGCCACTGTTGGGGAACGTTGCATGGAAAAACAAAAAAAAATCTATGCACACGCAAGATCAATCCATGGAGATGCATAGCTACGAGAGGGGGAGTGTGTCTACGTACGGCACCTCCGTGTTCAGCACACGTTCAACTCGGTGACGTCCTCGACTTCTTGATCCAGCAAGACGGCGTGGTAGTGGATGAGTTCCAGCAGCACGACGGCGTGGTGACGGTGATGGTGATGCTATCTCCGCAGGGCTTCGCCCAAGCACTGCGAAAATATGACCGAGGGACGGAACTGTGGAGGGGGGCGCCGCACACGGCTAAGACAATGTTGTGTCTTGTTTGGGGCGCTCCCTCTCCTCTATTTATATATGTGTAGGGGCTTGGAGTAGAAGGAATAGTGCCACGTGAACAGTACCACGTGAACAGTACCACGTGAATAGTACACACGTGGACTTGGACTCCAAAGTCCAATCCTATTCCTACTAGGACTCTCCTTTTTTCCTTCCCTAGCTGCGTGGGCTTTTGAGGACTTGGTGCGCCTGGCCCAATAAGGCCAGGGCACCTCCCCTTAGCCCATGCCAGCCCTTGGGACGTGGTGGACCCACTTGTGGACTTCAGGACCCCTCCGGAATCCTCCGGAACCTTCTGGAAGCTTCCCGGTACAATACCGAAAAAAAACTGCACCTTTTTCCGGAACCCAAAATATGACTGCCCATATATAAATCTTTACCTCTCGACCATTCCGAGACTTCTCGTGACGTCCGGGATCTCATCCGGGACTCCGAACAATATTCGGTTACCAATTCACATAACTCATATAACACTATATCGTCAACGAACGTTAAGCGTGCGGACCCTACGGGTTCGGGAATGATGTAGACATGACTGAGACGCCTCTCCGGTCAATAACCAATAGCGGAACCTGGATGCTCATATTGGTTCCTACATATTCCACGAAGATCTTATCGGTCGAACCACAATGACAACATACGTAATTCCGTTTGTCCGTCGGTATGTTACTTGCCCGAGATTCGATCGTCGGTATCTCCATACCTAGTTCAATCTCGTTATCGGCAAGTCTCTTTACTCGTTCCGTAATACATAATCCCGTAACTAACTCCTTAGTCACTTTGCTTGCAAGCTTCTTATGATGTGCATTACCGAGAGGGCCCAGAGATACCTCTCCGAAACACGGAGTGACAAATCCCAGTCTCGATCCATGCCAACTCAACAGACACCTTCAGAGATACCTATAGAGCATCTTTATGATCACCCAGTTACGTTGTGACGTTTGATAGCACACAAGGTATTCCTCCGGTATCCGGGAGTTGCATGATCTCATGGTCGGAGGAACATGTATTTGACATTCAAGAAAGCAGTAGCAATAAACAGAACGATCATATGCTAAGCTAACATATGGGTCTTGTCCATCACATCATTCTCCTAATGATGTGATCCCGTTATCAAATGACAACTCATGTCTATGGTTAGGAAACCTTAACCATCTTTGATCAACGAGCTAGTCTAGTAGAGGCTCACTAGGGACACGGTATTTGTTTATGTATTCACACATGTATTTAAGTTTCCGGTCAATACAATTCTAGCATGAATAATAAACCTTTATCATGAACAAGGAAATATAAAATAATAACAACTTTATTATTGCCTCTAGGGCATATTTCCATCAAAAATATTGGATGATGAGCTCACATGGATTGCTGGATAGAACTCAAATTTTATGGAGAGTGATGATTTGAGCATATGGAAGATTTGGAAAAATCTCAAATCATTTGGATAATCCTAGCTAGTACTTCCTTCACAAAGCTTCTCTTTGGATAGAAACTTTGGAAATTTCCCGAGGAATATTTACTATGCAAATGGAACTGAATATTGTCATGTGGCAATGATTTGGATATGGAAGAGTGCCCAAAAAGTTTGAGGGCAATAGGAGTGGTCTAGATAGCACTTGCTTTGCAATGTGCCAATCTGGCCAGAAAATAGAAATTGAAGCTGGGCTCACATAGATAATTCGATTGAGCTGCAATTTGGATGAGGATGATAATTTGGGCATATGAACGCACTGTACAAATTTCATACCATTTGTATAAATAAAAATGGTACTTCCTTCACAATGCTCTCCACTGAACAGAAAATTGGGAAAAATATTGAGGGAAATTGGTTAAAGTAAATGAGCTAAAATTTTGTGGAGGGAAGTTATATAGTTAGGAACATGCCTTGGTAAAGTTTCAGCAATAATTAAGCAATATAAAATAAAGTTGCTTCACAAACTGAAAATATGACCAGAATAAAAGATTGGATGATGAGCTCACATGGATTGCTGGATAGATCTCAAATTTTATGGAGAGTGATGATTTGAGCATATGAAAGATTTGGAAAAATCTCAAATTATTTGGATAATCCTAGCTAGTACTTCCTTCACAAAGCTTCTCTCTGGATAGAAACTTTGGAAATTTTCCGAGGAAGATTTACTATGCAAATGGAGCTGAATATTGTCATGTGGCAATGATTTGGATATGGAAGAGTTCCCAAAAAGTTTGAGGGCAATAGGAGTGGTCTAGATAGCACTTGCTTTGCAATGTGCCAATCTGGCCAGAAAATAGAAATTGAAGCTGGGCTCACATAGATGATTCGATTGAGCTGCAATTCGGATGAGGATGATAATTTGGGCATATGAACGCACTGTAAAAATTTCATACCATTTGGATAAATAAAAATGGTACTTCCTTCACAATGCTCTCCACTGAACAGAAAATTGGGAAAAATATTGAGGGAAATTGGCTAAATTAAATGAGCTAAAATTTGGCGGAGGGAGGTTCTATGGGCAGGGTCATGTCCTGGTAAATTTGCAGCAATTATAAAGTAATATGAAATATAGTTGCTTCCCAAACTGAAAATATTACTAGAAACAAAGATTGGATGGTGAGCTCACATGGATTGTTAGATGGGGCTCAAATTTTGTGGAGAGCTATGCTTTGGGCACATAGAAGATGTGGCAAAAATTCAACTCATTAGGATATGCCTAGCTAGTACTTCCTTCACAAATCTTCTAGCTGAACAGAAACTTTGGAAATTTACTGAGGAAGATTTACTAGGCAAATGGAGCTGAATTTTGTCATGAGGCAATGATTTGGATAGGAAATAGTGCCCAAAAATTTTGAGGGCAATCAAGAAAATATAAATAGCACTTCCTTGTTGTTCTGAACAGAATAGGAAAATGAATATTCCTGAATTATTTTTGAACTAGGCAAGGAAGGTTTTTGACATATTTGAGGAAGATATGATCCAAAGAATTTATGAGAATTTTTTGGGAATTTTGGGAATGACAGAAATGTAGGCTGCTTCACAACCTAGGGCAAAAATTGACACATGGACATGACACATAGGCAAAACTGATGAGGTGGCGCCTAGTCATAGCAATGCACCACAATTTACAAGGTTATGACCATCTATATTGGTCATGATCAGCTAGAAATAAGGCAGCGGACCAGTGCTGTCTGCTTTACGACCATTTCGTGTAAGGAAATTACGACCTTTCTGACCAAAATGGTCGTTATGGTTTAGGGTTTGGAGCCCCCTGAACAGCTTACGACCAATTGGTCTCAAATGGTCGTAGATTTATGACCATTTCTTCCAGGGTCACTGACAGAAGGTCACAAGTTGACATATTTCTTGTAGTGACTACAGGCCTCTTTGATTTGCAGGGTTTCTAAAATACAGGAATAGAGTGACATGCCATCTTCGATCGTACATGATTAACATGGGCATTTGATTACAATCTAGAAAAACATAGGCTTCTTCCCAAGAGGTTGGAGTGGATGGAAATTTACCTATGAAAACTAGTACAGATGAATCGAAAGGAGAAATGCATATGGATTGTAACCTTATGAATCAAGCAACCACTATAGGGGGAAAAACATCAATGTACTATCATCCTCCAAAATTCCTTCAGAAATCATAGTACATTCGTCGTTGTAAACTTGAGAAAAGGTACCAAAAAATTGAACTCCCTTATGGTTAACATTTAACAGGAAAGGAGCATCACCTCGATATATAGCATCTCCAGGCACAGAAAGCATCTCCGAAAACTGACAACTTCGTCGAGGTTGGGACCGATAGATTCTAGTGCGAAGACCTTCACTGTGCGCAAATACGTTGTCAAGCTTATCGGGTTCATTTTCTGGATAACAGACGAACATACATCTTCAAAATTAGAAAAAAAAATGTTAATTCAAGAAGGAGAAGAAGAAGGCGACTGTTGTACCTGAACGGTTGTGGATCCAGTAACAAGTTCGGAGAATTTGAAAGACGAGTAGCCCACCACTGTCAATTTCGGCGGAGAAATGACACTGATTCTTGTTGGACCTTGTTGATCAACTACAAGTAATCTCTCAAGTAAAGGTGTGTCCTAAATGACCATACTATGAGACACCTTCTATGATCTCCTGTTGCAGCACCAGCAACACACATAAATTGTCCGGAGAGTCATGGAGGTGATGTGGAAGCTACTCAACCCATTGATCGCCTGAAGACGAAGGTACTCGAGTGCAGTACAGCCACGGAGCAGGCGCTCCATGTCATCCTTGGGGATGCAGATGCCGACGAGCTCGAGGTGCTTCAGTTGAGGGAGAAAAAGAGCGGGTGCGTCATTAATTGGGTGCAAATGGCAGTTCATGAACCTGGCGACCCACAACGTGGGCGCGAGGCGGAGCGCGGACGGTGGCAGCAAGCGCATATGTTCATCATTAAAACTGAGCTCCTCGAGGTGATCTAGGGCAGGGGATCGGAACCACTCATCATGCTTTGCTCGGTCCTTGCCGTTGGAACGGAACTTGCCCATGATAAGGCCTCTGATTGGGCCAAGGTGCCTGCCGAGGATCTGGGACAATGCGTCCAAGCTTTTGCGATAGCCATGGCAGAGCTTGTGGACGTTGATGAGGTCGAGAGGGGTCGAATGACATAGGGGGCGCCACCGCCGAGAAAGGACGGTTGTCCGCGCGCCATATTTGATTGGGAGGAGGGAGATGATGACGATCAACATATCATCGGGGAGGCTGCTGATGAAGTCTAGGCCCGCCGGAGTCGCTTGCGGTTCTTGCTTGAACCGCCTCCGCTTGTTGGCAACCTTGTCCTCCACCTCCGGAGTCTCCTCGGTTGCGACGCTATCTGATAGGACTGGGGGAGTGGGAGGATAGGGAATATTAAGTTAGAACAGGGCAGAAGAAAACTGTATTGGTAACTAGAAGTTACTAGATAGGAACAGACTTAACAGTGTCAGAAAATGGAATCCCTATTGGTTGCTTAAATACTACACAATTACTTTGATATTGCTAGGTAAGTCAACATGCAGAAACATGAAAAGAACACTTACTTGGAACAAAGTCCGGACGGATGATATCATCGAGGAAGTTAGCATATATCATATGACCAGGCTCTTTTAGGTGCAGTGCAATTTTAGTGCCAGCTTTCACTACATAAAACTTAGAAATTTTTGTCCAAAGGCCCGCTCCAAAATAGGAGTGACCATGTTCATCAAGTTTTACAGAAGCAACGATTGTAAATCCATGGTTTGTGTTCAATATGACATTCCTGGAGTCTTCAGTTATGTAAAGGCCAAGATTGCGTACTACAGTTGCTGTTGCAAAGCAAGGGATGTACTGCAGGAAATGATAAGATTGTTAAAGAATAGGGTAACATGCAAATATGGGAGTAATTGAAAGAACAGTACATAGCAGTTGAAATCAAAGGACACAAATTTATAGTTAAACAGATAGTGTAACCATGATGTCATGCAAATATGAGAGTAATCGAAAGAAAATTACAGCATTAATTTGCCTAGTATAGAAAGAAGAAAAATCCCCTTTGACGTATATACTACATATGGCACCTTTTATCCAAATGTAGCAATATATACTATATGTTCAGAAAAGTAGGCCATGCCAACCGAGGTAGGGTGAGATTGAACATGCCGTGCGATTCCTGAAACCAGCTGGCACGGTGAGATGGAACTTCTCGGTTGTCTAGCTGAGGCCGCATGGGCCTGATGTCTCCTTGCACTGTACACTCTATGAATGAAAGAAAACCCTCGAATCAGCTAGAAGAAAAATGAATCCACGGCGATTTCGGCCGGGTGATTAAAAGGGGCAGACGGACTGGGATAAGAGATGATCGAATATTTCAGTAAATCAGTTACCTGGTTCTCCATGAGAAAAAAAAACCCAATACCGCAGAATCCCCAATCGGGCGGAGCTGGGTCGACGGCGAGCCGCGTCGAGAAAGTCAGTGGCGATAGGCGGTGGCAAGCGGCAGTGGCGAAATGCGGTGGGGTTTGCCTGCAGCCGGCGTCGGTGACAGGCGTCGAGCTAAGTAGTTGCCACGGCGATAGGGGGTGACATGCAGAGCCGCGGAGGAGTGCAGGTGCGACTGGGGACGGGGAGGGGGGAGGTGGCGGGTGGGGGTGAGGGTTTTTGTGACGTGGGGTGTGGTGACGGTTTTCTTTTTTCCTTTTTGAATTGGGTGGTGAGGGTTTTCTGTCCCAGAGGCCAGAATGCGTTTTGGAGGCAACAGTTTGGTAGACTCAACCGTGTGCGATTAACATCACTATGTGTGTGATGTGGGCAATCATATGTTGGTCTAAGAGAAGCATAAAATTCTATCAACCAGACTGATTGCATACCCATCCCACATCTAGACATAAGTAAACATAGATATATATAAGAATACTCATGCATAGATAATAAGCGTACTCAAGCATTGTTCAACCATAATTCAACCAATATTAAGCATACTCAAGCATAATTATAATTAAGACACTACATAGCCATAGTTCAATCCCGCATCTCATCTGCCGGCAAGAAGGCCAAGCTTCTCCAGGTACTCAGCGTACGCGGCGTGCGCCACCCTGCGAGAATACTTCTACTTGAAGGAGCCAACGGCTCATCCTCTTGCATGCGCCAGAACACTTTCATACTCGTTATGAAGGAGTTGGTTGCAGAACGGGCATCCAAAGCCCCCATTCCAGGTCCTCACACGCCTGTTATGCTTTCCTGCATAAAGCTCCTTGAGCTTTTGCTTCTTGTAGTTCCTCTGGGCATCTTCATCCTCGCTGTCGACATAGTCAGATAGCACCTATACATATGGTAAAAAATGTGGCATCAGTATATTTTACAATAATGTGAATTCAGTAGGCAGAGTTTATGAAACATAATATATCCTGTGACAGCGTGAACCCTAAACCATCAACTGATCTTGGTGAAAGAAATGCATAAATGGAGAGCACACAACTTAGTGCAACAAAATTGTGACACCCCGATTTTTGGCCCTTTCTTTTTCTTTTGGATTTCTTTGAATTTTTATTTGGAGTTCTTTTTCCGTGGCTATGTGGTCTTAAAACCTGGGGAGACCATCTCTTCTTCTTCTCCCAAGTGGCTTGTCACTCTCAAATCCATCTCAAGGTCTTGTCATTTCCATCTTAGCCCAACTCCAAATTCTTTTTCTAGGGAATATTCCTTTCTTTTTTCTATTAAAGGAATAACCCTGTTTGCCCTAGGTTGTGAAGCAACCTACATTTCTGTCTTCCACAAAATTCTCATAAATTCTTTGGAGCATATCTTCCACAAATATGTCAAAACCCATCCTTGCCTAGTTCAAAAATAATGCAGGAATATTCATTTCCTATTCTGTCCAGTATGGCACTTTGTGAAGGAAGTGATAATTATCTTTTCTTGATTGCCCTCAAACTTTTTGAGCACTCTTTCCTACCCAACTAATTTCCACATGCCAAAATTCAACTCCATTTGCCTAGTAAATATTCCTCAGCAAATTTCCCAAGTTTTGTCCAAAGAGAAGCTTTGTGAAGGAAGTACTAGATAGGCTAATCCAAATGAGTTGAAATTTTGGTAGATCATCCATATGATCAAATCATTACTCTCCACCAAATTTCATCTCCACCCAACTATCTATGTGAGCACACCATCCAATCTTTGTTTCTGGCCATAATTTCAGTTTGTGAAGCAACTATATTTTATATTGCTTCAAAAATTCTGAAATTAATCCAGGACCTAAATATCCCTATATCATTTGAGCCTACCAAAATTCACATCATTTTGCCAAGCCATTTTTTCTCCACAAAATCCCCCCAAGTTTTTGTCCAGAGGAAAGCATTGTGAAGGAAGTGCCATTTTTATTTATCCAAATGGTATGAAATTTTTGCAGTGCCTTCACATGCCCAAATCATCATCCTCCACCAAATTTCAGACCTATCCAATCATCCATGTGAGTGCAGCTTCATGATCTAGTTTCTGGACCAGATTTGGTAGTTGTGAAGCAACTATAACAAATATTGGTCCAAATCTTTTCATATTTCACAGGAGTGTAGTTCCTCCTACCCTAAACCCCTGTGACACCTTGTTTAGCCCTTATCCCCTTCATTTTGACCACAACTTCATGACCAAGTTTGCTATAGCAAACTTTAGCTGATCCATCCCATCAACTCATAGTCTCTTTGGTCGAGCCATCACATCAGTGGGGTTGTAGGTTGGAGGGACAACACGTTCGACACCTTTCGCCAGTCCCGCGTGCCCTCAGTGCACCATGCCACGTGGTGACCACGCTATTTGCAAGCGTTGGGCGCGCTCTGTTCGTCGTTTTGCTTCGGGCCTCCTCTGCTCACCGTGTCCGCGCGTCCTACATTGTCTACGGTGATGCTTGATCTCTCCTGCGTCCACGCGTGCCCTGGCCCCCTCCTCCTTTGCCCTCCTTGCGCCACGGTAGCCCCGGCCGCGTGCACACAGTGCCCGAGTGGCCAACCGGACTTCTCCCTCCCCGCGTCTGCCTTCGATGTGTCTCTGGCCCTCCACTAGCCTGCTCTAGTCACCATCCGAGCCAGTCCGCGTACGCGGTCGCGTCAGAACGCCAGCGCACGCGTCGCCTTGGCCACAAGCTCGTCCGCCTATATTTAGGCCACCCCGAGCCCGTTCGACCTCACCAGCATCTTCACCACCCTCCCAGTAGCCTCCCCGACCACTCGAACGAGCTCGAGGAGCTCTCATTCCCTCGCATTGCCGCCATGGCCGCCGTCGGCCTCGCCTTAAATTCGTGCTGCCCAAGCTCTCTCTCTCCCTCTAACCATCACCAATGGACTCCCCTAGACGCGGCGAGCCTCCCCACACCCTCTCTTTCTCCCCTGAGTGCCCGTGGGCACGGCTTCAAACACGACCGACGGCCACCGCCACGGGCATCCAAGCCGCCGCCGCCACGGTCCTCCCCGACACGTGCGCAGCACCTGGGTGGGTGCGGCACTCCATCCCGAGCCCGCTGGTGCCCTCGCCTCTGCCAGAGGTGGCCGGAGTCGACGGGACCAGTGCCGGCCGCACCCCTGCCTTGCCCCCCCCCTCTGTTCCACGCGAGGGAACGATGGGAGGAAGGAGATGAACTGACCAGGCGGGCCCCGCGGCCCCACACGTCATCCACCGAAGGCCGGGCCCGCGCATGTTAAGTGGACACGTATTCCGCGGAGTACGCCTTTGGTTGATGAAAACATAAACAGCTGCAGCTTCGCGCATAAATGTGCTTTCCCTCTGCTGCAGACGTATTTTCCCGAATGCGCCTTCTATTTTCAGCCCCGCCGCCGAAACCGCTAAGTTGCGGGCGTTCACTAGTTAGCAGCTGAAATGGACAGTTTTTATTCATTTCACTGCTTAACGAACAAACGACCACAACTTTTTAACCGTGACTCCGATTCAGGTGATTCCAAAGCCCACATTCTCTATTCGTCGAGCCCGTTCTGTTGACATCATTTTCACCATGTGGTCACACTCTGAAAATGACCATTTTGCCCTTGCCCTCTAATCAGCTCCGCCAGGAGAGAAACTTTTCCAGCAAATTTTTCCGCGAGTGCCTCGCACTTCTCCCCGGTGAATCCTTCATCCCCAGGCAAGCCACAATAGCCACTTGCATGATGGCATTGCAGTAGCCATGGTTTCCACTTGAATATTTAAATAATTGTTTGCTCATTCAATGATTTTGTTAATGCCTCGAATATGCTTGTGAATCCATGTCTATGCTTATGCCATGTTCATTTTCATCTAGTAAGTGAAATGATTAATTGCTAATGTTATTATTATCATGTTTCATTCTTGTAATCATTTCCAATGCTAGTGATAACGATATGCTCATATGAATAGTTAGGGTTTGTTATGAAAATACTTGTTATATTCATGATCGTCATTATGTGATGCTCATTTGCATCCCGTAGACTAAATGATTTATCATTGTTGATGTAATGATGTTAAATGGTTATGTTGCCCATCCATGGTTACACTGATATCATGCTCATATGCATTGTTATTTCATTATGTTATTATGACTCAGCTCATCACCATTCAAGTTGAACCTGACATTAATCGAACTTGAACAAGTCTGTTGGCTGAGTCATGGTGCCACCGAATCGAGCTCACCAGTGCAGCCACACTTGCCTGGATGGGGAGGCCCTAATGCGGTCTATTATCATGCCTCTCACCGGTGCCTCCTACTAGGAAAGGTTATGGGTGCGCGCTACCCGGATCAGGTAGGCGGCCATAGCCTTGTGTGACCGAGTTTTACGGTACCGAGGTCCCCGTTTGGGACAATGTTTTTGTTTTGGCCATGATGGCAGTAGCCACAAAGGTGGCGGATGTCACAAGTTGACATCGGGGCCACCCATGACATAGCCCAAAGTGGAGTTTGTCGGAGTGGCCGGGAGAGTGTCATGCAATAGATTGGTTTTGTCGGAATGTCGTTGGTCCACCCAAATGGGAGCGCGGGGCCATTAGTTCCGTTGTGTAGGTACAGTGTACTAACCTCTGCAGAGTGTATAATCTATCGATAGCCGCGTCCTCGGATATGGACACAGTTCGTAGTAGGTCACACTGTGGGTCAACAGAAATAATAACCTGGATAATTAACAACCCCGGTTCAATGAGAGAAGAAGTTGGTTGATCTTTATGGGGTCATGCGATGATCACGGGTAGAGATCAAGCTCCGTGTGGTCATGTGATGATCACGATGGTATAGTTGATACCGAGATTGGTTGATCCTGAGGTGATCGTGTGATGTTCACGATGGTAAGTCTGAGACATATGGTGGTTACGAGATAACCTCCGAGCAGAGTAAGTTGGTTCATGAGACCTTAAATGTCGACCCCCTTGCATGCTAGTGCTAGTATCATCATGTTCATATCATGAATTATATGTACATGCCATGCTCATGTTGTTCTAGTAGTATCGTGTTCATCATTGATGATTAACCTGTAAATGCCATGCTGTTGTATGTCTTGATTGCTTTGGTTGCTGTGAGCTTGCGAGTACATTCAAAGTACTCACCTGGCGTGTCATGCTAGATTGCAGGTGATGCTGTGATTGCTTGTTTGTCGAGGATCCCAAGGTTGCACTCTAGGATGCGTCCCAGCCAGAGTCCCTGCGGAGTGGAGTTCATCACCGTTGTCATCGTTCCGCTGCTAGAATTTATTCCGCTTCGAGATGTTCCGCTGCTAGCATAGAACTACCTTAGCAGGCAAAGTGTCACTGTGCCCCTATAACCTTTGTAATATCGGACCCTTGTACCCCGTTTATTCATAATAAAGAGCTGATTTGTTCTATGCCAAGCAGTGCCGTATTCCAGAAGACTTGATCTTTGGGCTGGAATACGGGGTGTTCCGGTCTCTCTGAGCTGGGGTGCCACAACGCTTGGTATCAGAGCAGGTCTGGCTGTAGGACGCCCTAGTCAGCGCGAGCATTAGAAACCGGTAGTTCAGAGTCTAGCTTGCTTGTTGCATTTGGTTGTTGCATGTGTTTGCTGCATAGCATGCATGTAGACTTATTAGCTTGTCGCTAACGGTTGATCTTGTGAGTGTAGGTGGCATCGGTTTCGATCCACTACCTGCACCCTCCAGTTTTGCATACTTGCTCTTTGGTGTTTGGTGTCATCTCTGTCCCAGCGGGGTGATGCCGAGGTACCTTGTGATGTCAATCTCTTGCATGATTGATGAGCAGGTATCACACCATTATATATATTCTCTTCAGCCACACCTATCGTTTTGGTGATAGACACGTTTCTAACCCGGATCTTGCCATCCAACTCGCTGCTTTGGTAACCCTTACTGGTCTTTGTTACCAGGAAAGGGCAATGCCAGCAGACCCTGCTTTCCACCGCTATCCTACCTTGTCACCCCCTTTCCTTGGACGAGTACGGTTCCCTTCCGTTCGCTTGATGATGATGTGGTCGTGACATCCGTGTCTCACTACATGATCACCGAGTACGTCCTCATCCCTAAGCCCATCCAGATGCAACCGGTGCTGAGCCAGCACTTGGTGTAGCTCTGTTTACACCAACCTCACCACACGTTGATTCACTTTCGTGCACCCCGTCACAGCATGTTAGACCGTAGTACCGGAGTTCTTGCGAGGTTTGTGTGCTTAAGTAGGCATGCACATTGTTGTGGATAGCAGTACAATATGATGTTGTTTGTATGTAATCTTGATGCCTTGTGTGCTTTTGTTTTAGTCATTTCTTTTGGCTTCTTTCTTTGGGCCTTCGGTGTTACCTTATTTCCCCTTATGAAAGTTGCTCATCAATCGACACCGGACTCGAAGAATCATTGAGGATTTCAAATATTTGGAAGCTCAGCTAAACAGTATGGAACTATCAGTGGACTGCATTATATTGGGAATATCTGGTTTGAATACAAGTGACATCCTGGAGTGATTATCAACATCAAGTTTATATCAGTAGTGCAACCTTTACAACAGTAATAATTAAACCAGCTGGAAGACGATTTGTGTGCAAGACAACAATACATTTCCAGTCCAAGGAACATCAAGAGTATATATATATAAATATATATATATATATATATATATATATGGCATTCAGTCTGCATATCCCGAAGAGAAGCTTCTGGTATAAGCAACACATTTCCAGTCCAAGGAATATCATGAATAACCGGATATTTGTGTACAAGTATGAGGATTACAAGTTATCCTGCGCCGTAAAGGGGTCCCTAGTCGGATTTTTAACAGAAATCATTTGTACAGAAGAAACAATTAATCACTTATCATTTGTACCATTCAAACAATCAATACACTACATGAATCTATCGAATGCAACTCAGATTTCATGGATCTATCGAATCAAGCTCAGATTTCATGGATTGAGAGAACATAACCATAGGATTTCTATTTCAAAAAGGGGAGGTATGACTAACCAGAGAAACCCTAAGATATATTTGCCACATAAATGGGTATAGATGACTAACCGGTTCTCCGTCGTCGTCGGAGTCGTCGGAGTCGTCGTCGGAGTCGTCGCCGGAGTTGTTATGGACCTCTGGCTCCGGCAGTGGAAGCACGACGCCGTCACCGTCGTGCTTCTGCCCACGCGAGACCTTGTCGGTGGCGACGACAACCTCTATCTCCAGCTTCATGTCGTGCTCAGGTGGTTCAGCAGCCCCGGCGTCGCCACTCCCTCCGATGGTACGCTTCGGCGGCATCCTCATACACTGACGGCGGTGACGACTGAGAGCGGCGTCGAGGATGCAGGCGGAGAGAGAGGATTGTGTGTGTAGCGAGAATGGGGTGGTGCGGCCGCCTATTATAACCAGCGGCTCGGGCGCGCCATTAATATGGAGCAGTGGGGAGCGAGGCGGGCGGCGGTCAAAGGGCTGGCTCGCCTCCCGGTGAGCCTGCGCAGCGGACTGCTCGCATGCTTACCTTCATTTCACATAGCTACTCGCACGCCTCCCGGTGACACTACGCAGCGAACATGCCTCCTGTCAATTCACACACCTGCCCGCATGCCTCCCGGTCTGGCTGCACGGTGGACTGCGCGCATGCGTCCCGTCAACTCACGCCTGCTCGCACGGCACACGGGACGCGTGGCGGCACGTATATTGTTTTTATTTTTTGATGATTAATTCTGCCGCTATATTACTTAACCGAAGCATGGCACGTACATTGTTGGTCTAACGCCCACGGTACGAATAAATAATCCGTTTGCGATATTGGTTGCCAATTATTAATAATCTCCCGTTTGTAAGAATAATATATCAAAACTTGTCTCAAATTTGAAAAAACAATAAAATATCACAGTCTATTGGTGTCCATATGACACCACGATAGGTTTCATGAATTTCAACTAAATTTTGGATTTACTGGATTTTAAAAATCAAGATTCTCAATGTTTGAAATTACTTGCATGGGGACTAAACATGCACCCAGAGACACACATATGATTTTCCAATCCATTTTGGTGCACTATAACGTGTGCATGTAGCTCAAATTTAATATCTGCACATTATATCCCTAGGAAATCAGTCTATGTATAAAAACGTCCGAATGATGATCTCTGATTTTTCTTCCTTCCAAATTTTAACACGACACTCCTTTGGTCACATTTGTTCATCGCGGAAAAATCTTAACATGCCCCGTACTAGCGGCGGTGGTGGTGCGGTGTGTGCGTCTCGGGGGGGGGGTCCGGCAATACAGAGCCACCGTGTGGGGTTGACCGTTTTGTGAGGCATGTGTCACATCAAAGTCATGAATTGGTTATTTAAAACATTTAAAACATTACACGGCCCTTTCATACATACATGTTTGGGCCACATGCATGCACATGGTGGTCCTCGGACACTCCCTCATGCGGTTATCAGCGATGTGCACATTCGTTAGCCCGTGAAGGGTTATCACTTTTCACCGACATCAGGAGGCATTTGACCAAAGGTGGATTCATGTTGGGATGAGTTATGGTGTGGACATAGTGAGATTGCATATCAAAGTTCGAGCGCGTGTGCGTACACATGAATCCCTCCCACCGGCTCGAAGTGAGGGGGACTACGACGACACGTCATGAACCTCTGTGTAGGGTGATATGTCTCCAACGTATCTATAATTTTTGATTGTTCCATGCTATTATAGTATCAATCTTGGATGTTTTTATATGCAATTATATATCATTTTTTGGGACTAACCTATTAACCCAGTGCCTAGTGCCAGTTGCTATTTTTTGCTTGTTTTTGGCTTTTCAGAGAAACAGTACCAAATGAAGTCCAAATGCCATGAAACTTTTTGGAGATTTTTTTCTGGACAAAATAAACCTGGGAAGCTTCGGGAGGAGGCCATAAGCCTCACAGAGGCTCCACAAGGCACTAGGGCGCGCCCCAGGGGGCGCGCCGTGCTGCCTTGTGGGGCCCACGTGACTCCGTTTGACCTAATTCCACTTCTATAAATTCACAAATATTGGCAAACCCCCAGAGAGCCAGAAGAAAAAACCTTTCCGCCGCCACAAGCCTCTGTTCTTCCGTGATCCCATCTGGAGGCCTTTTCCGGTACTCTGCCGGAGGGGGAATCTATCACAGAGGTCTTCTACATCAACCTTCCTGCCCTTCCGATGATGTGTGAGTAGTTTACCACAGACCTACGGGTCCATAGCTAGTTGCTATATGGCTTCTTCTCTCTCTTTGATCTTCAATACAATGTTCTCCTCGATGTTCTTGGAGTTCTATCCGATGTAATCTTCTTTTGCGGTGTGTTTGTTGGGATCCGATGAATTGTGAGTTTATGATCAGATTATTCATGAGAAATATTTGAGTCTTCTCTGAACTCTTTTATGAATGATTGTTATATCTTTGTATTTCTCTCGGATCTATCGGTTTAGTTTGGCCTACTAGATTGATTTATCTTGCAATGGGAGAGGTGCTTTGTGATGGGTTCAATCTTGCGGTGCTCAATCCCAATGACAGAAAGGGACATGACATGTATTTGTATTGTTGCCATTAAGGATAAAAAGATGGGGTTTATTCATATTGCTTGAATTTGCTCCTCTACATCATGTCATCTTGCTTAAGGCGTTACTATGTTTCATACTTAATACCCTAGATGCATGCTGGATAGCGGTCGATGGGTGGAGTAATAGTAGTAGATGCAGGCAGGAGTCGGTCTACTTGTCTCGGACGTGATGCCTATATACATGATCATTGCCATGAATCCGTCATAATTATTTGCTTTTCTATCAATTGCCCAACAGTAATTTGTTCACCCACCGTATGATTATGTGCTCAAGAGAGAAGTCTCTAGTGAAAACTATGGTCCCCGGGTCTAGCTTTATTATATAAAAAACCTAAAAATACCTTGCTTCAATTTATTTACTTTTATTTTAATTAGTAGTTTAGTTTATCTATTTACCTCGATAAGATTTAATCCTTGCAAATAACCGCTAAGAGGATTGACAACCCTCTTATTTGCGTTGGGTGCAAGTGTTTGCTCTTGTGTGTGCAGGTGCGCTTAACGGAATTTTGCTTGGTTCTCCTACTGGATTGATAACCTTGGTTCTTAACTGAGAGAAATACTTATCTCTACTGTACTGCATCATCCTCTCCTCTTCGGGGAAATACCAACACAGACTACAAGTAGCAGGAAGAATTGCTGGCGCCGTTGCCGAGGAGGACATCATCAAAATTACCAAGTACCTTCGCAAAAATTATCATTCACTTGCATTTACTTTATTTACCTTTTATTTGCTTTTGCCTCTCATTTTCATCTCCCCCCCTTCTGAAAAAAGTTTTTACAAAAACACAAAAAAAAATTGTTTGCTTGTTTGCTAGTTTGCTTGCTTTGTCGCGATGTCTCAAGAAAATACAAAATTGTGTGACTTTTCTAATACTAATAATAATGATTTTATTAGTACTCCTATTGCTCCTCCCGCCACTAGTGCGGAGTCATGTGACATTAATGCTGCCTTGCTTAATCTTGTTATGAAAGAACAATTTTCTGGTAGTCCTAATGAAGATGCTGCATCCCATCTAAATACTTTCGTTGAACTTTGTGATATGCAAAGGAAGAAATATGTGGATAATGATATTGTCAAATTAAAATTATTTCCATTCTCACTACAAGATCGTGCTGAAACTTGGTTTTCATCCTTTCCTAGAAATAGTATTGATTCTTGGGATAAGTGTAAGGATGCTTTTATTACCAAATATTTTCCTCCCGCTAAGATTATTTCTTTGAGAAATCAAATTATGAATTTGAAGCAACTTGAGCATGAGCATGTTGCACAATCTTGGGAGAGAATGAAATTAATGATAAGAAATTTCCCAACTCATGGTTTGAATTTATGGATGATCATACAAAAAAATTATGCGGGACTAAACTTTGTCTCTAGAAATTTGCTAGACTCTGCCGTAGGTGGCACTTTCATGGAAATCACATTGGGAGAAGCTACTAAACTTCCTGATAATATTATGGCAAATTATTCTCAATGGCACACTGAACGAACTCCAACTGGTAAGAAGGTAAATTCTGTTAAAGAAATTAATACTTTGAGCGATAAGATGGATGCTTTATTTAAATTGGTTGCTAGTAAAAATGCTCATATTGATCCTAATGATGTGCCATTATCCACTTTGATTGAGAAAAATAATGATGATATTGATGTGAATTTTGTCTCTAGAAATAATTTTAACAACAATGCTTATAGGGGTAATTTCAATGCTAGACCGTTTCCTGGAAATTCCTCTAATAACTATGGCAATATTTATGGTAGTTCTTATAATAATAATAATAATAATAATAGGATGCCCTCTGATATTGAAAGTAATATTAAAGAATTTATTAATTCTCAAAAGAATTTCAATGCTATGATAGAGGAAAAATTGAATAGAGTTGATGAGCTAGGAACCTGGATAGAATCTCTCATGATATGGAAAATCTCAAAACTAAAATTTTGCCATCTAAGCATGATATAAATGAGTCTATTAAAGCTATCTATGTCTCCATTAATGAAAGTAAATAAAGGACCGCTAGGTTGAGAGCTAAGCGAGAGTTTCTAGAAAAAGCGATTCCACCCGGTTTTTATCGTAGTAATGATGAAGATATTAAAATGATTGGTGTTACACCTATTGAATCCTTGTTTAATAATATAAAACTTGATAAAAAGGGACTGAAGAAGAGTCAACTTTAGAAAGAAGGAGTCCCACTTGCTTGGAGGGTGATAATCTTGATCATAAAAATGAAAAAAGTGGGTTTGGAGAGGTTAAAACTTTAAATAGTAATGCACCCACTACTTTGGATTACAAGGAATTTAATTATGATAGTTGTTCTTTAGTTGAGTGTATTTCCTTGTTGCAATCCATGATTAATTCACCAAATGCATATGAACAAAATAAAGCTTTCACTAAACATATTGTAGAAGCCATGATGAAAGCGCATGAAGAAAAACTTGAGTTGGAAGTATCAATTCCTAGAAAATTACAAGATGAATCGGAACCCACTATTAAAGTTAAAATTAAATATTATGAATGTAATGCTCTTTGTGATCTTGGTGCTAGCGTTTCCACTATACCAAAGTCTTTGTGTGATGTGATAGGTCTCATCGACTTGGATCCTTGTTCCCTTAATTTACATCTTGCGAATTCCACTATTAAAAAGCCATTGGGTAGAATAAATGACGTGCTTATTCTTGAAAATAGAAATTATGTGCCCGTGGACTTTATTGTTCTTGACATTGAATGCAATCCTACTTGCCCCATAATACTTGGTAGGCCTTTTCTTCGAACTATTGGTGCTATTATTGATATGAAAGAAGGTAATATAAGATTTCAATTTCCACTCAAGAAAGGGGTGGAACACTTCCCTAGAAAGATAATTAAAGTATCATATGAATCCATTATGAGGTCCACTTATGGAATCAACTTGAAGGATGACAACACTTGAAATTATGCATTATGCCTAGCTAGGGGCATAAAACAATAGCGCTTGTTGGGAGGCAACACAATGAGTAAAATAATTTTTTTCTTTTACCTACTGTTTATGTGTGTTTGCATGATTATAGATTCTGTTATGATTATGTTTTCAATTTTAAATTAGTGTTTGTGCCAAGTAATGCCTTTGGGATGATTTGGAAGATAGTATAATTGATGCTGTTTGGAAAACAGAAAGTTTTGCATCCAGTGCTGGAATTTTAATTCTGTACTGGAGCGTCAGAAAAATCTGAATTTTTTACAAAGTATTGGTATATGAATTGCCCACATTTTATTAATTTTTCAGAATTGTTGGAGTTACTGAAGTATGGCTTTTAAATAGATCTTTACAAACTGTTCTGTTTAAGACAGATTCTGTTTTTGTTGCATAGTTTGCTTATTTTGATGAATCTATGGATCGTATCGGGGGGTCTGAGTCATTGATAACCCACAAGTATAGGTGATCGCAACAATTTTCGAGGGTAGAGTATTCAACCCAAATTTGATGATTCGACACAAGGGGGGCCAAAGAATATTTGCAAGTATTAGCAGTTGAGTTGTCAATTCAACCACACCTGGAGACTAAATATCTGCAGCAGAGTGATCAGTAGCACAGTAGTATGATAGTTTGATAGCAGTAGCAATAATAGTAATGGTAACCGTAATAGTAGTAGCAATTGTAACAGCAGTAGTAACGGTAGTAACTTAGCAAGAACAATATATGAAAAGCTCGTAGGCATTGGATCGGTGATATTGTTGGATAACATTCATCATGTAACAGTCATAACCTAGGGCGACACAGAACTAGCTCCAATTCATTAATTTAATGTAGGCATGTATTCCGTATATAGTCATACGTGCTTGCGATAAGAACTTGCATGACATCTTTTGTCCTACCCTCCCGTGGCAGCGGGGTCCATAAGGAAACTAAGGGATATTAAGGCCTCCTTTTAATAGAGAACCGGAACAAAGCATTAGCACTTAGTGAATACATGAACTCCTCAAACTACGGCAATCACCGGAAAGAATCCCAATTATTGTCACCTTGGGGTATGCGGATCATAACATGTAGCAGGTGCATACAACTTGCAAGATCGGATCAAGAACACAAATATATTCATGAAAACATAAAGGGTTCAGATCTGAAATCATGGCACTCGGGCCCTAGTGACAGGCATTAAGCATAGCAAAGTCATAGCAACATCAATCTCAGAACATAGTGGATACTAGGGATCAAGCCCTAACAAAACTAACTCGATTACATGATAAATCTCATTCAACTCATCACCGTCCAGCAAGCCTACGAAGGAATTACTCACTCCCGGCGGTGAGCATCATGAAATTGGTGATGAAGGATGGTTGATGATGACGATGCCGGAAGATCCCCCTCTCCGGAGCCCCAAATGGACTCCAGATCTGGCCTCCCGATGAAGAACAGGAGGTGGCGGCGGCTTCGTATCGTGAAACGCAATAAAACTTCCTCTCTTATTTTTTTCTCTGGAATTGTGAGTTTATAGCGTTGGAATTAGGTCAGACGGCCGCCTGTGGGCCCCACGAGGTACCAGGGCGTGCCTGGGGGGGTGGCGTGCCCTGGTGCCTTGTGGGCACTGGGTGGCCCCCCTTCTGTTGATTCTTGCGCCAATAATTTTTATATATTCCATAAAAATTCTCCAAAAAGTTTCATCCAAATCCAAGAACTTTGATTTCTGCACAAAAACAACACCATGGCAATTCTGCTGAAAACAGCGTTAGTCCGGGTTAGTTTCATTCAAATCATGCAAATTAGAGTCCAAAACAAGAGTAAAAGTGTTTGGAAAAGTAGATACGACGAAGACGTATCAACTCCCCCAAGCTTGACTCATTGCTTGTCCTCAAGCAATTCAGTTGACAAACTGAAAGTGATAAAGAAAAACTTTTACAAACTCTTTTATTCTTGTATCTATATATATGCTTAAATAGTGTCCAAGTTTTCAGCAAAGATCATGAACTAACCATGCAAATGATAACTCTTAGAAATTATATTCACTCATATCAATGGCATAATCAACTAGCGAGCAATAATAAGATATCTCAAATGCCAACACTTTGTCAAAACAATCATGATATAATATGGCAACATGGTATCTCGCTAGCCCTTTCTGAGACCGCAAAACATAAATGTAGAGCACCTCCAAAGTTCAAGCAGTGACTAAACATTGTAATTCATGGTAGCAGAGATCCAGTCATGATGCACACAACATTAACTATTCATAATGCATGAGAATGACAATAGTGCTCTCTGGTCTGGTGCTTGTTTGAGAAGGTGGTGACTCAACAATAAAAGTAAATAGATAGGCCCTTCACAGAGGGAAGCATGGATTTGCAGAGGTGCCAGAGCTCAAAGCTTAAATCAGAGATAAATAAAATTTTGGGAGGTATGCCTTTCCTGTCAATGTCACGACCGAGTGTTTTCAATATCTTCCATGCTAAACACATTAGCGGCGGTTCCCAAGCGGTAAAGTAAAGTTTACTCCCCCTCCACCAACAAACACAAGCCATGGCTAGCCGAATCCTCGGGTACCCTCCATACCAAGAACTTTCTGGGGGAGTTTGTTTTTTTATTTTGCAATTTTAATAATGGGACTGGGCATCCCGATTACCAGCCCCTCTCGTGCAAGGACAAGTGAATAAACACTCGTCATGAGAATAACCCGCTTAGCATGGAAGATACTGACCGCCCCCTATCGCTCCATGAGCGGTACAGGCACACAAAACAAATGTTCATTTGAATATTTAGAGGTGGCACATGCAAATTTACTTAGAACAGCAGAATAATACCGCATATAGGTAGATATAGTGGACTCGCCTGGAATAACATTGGTTTAAGGGTTTTGATGCACAAGCAGTATTCCCGCTTAGTACAGGTGAAGGCTAGCAAATAGGTTGAGAAGCGACCAGCTAGATGATGACCCACAAGTATAGGGGATCAATCGTAGTCCTTTCGATAAGTAAGAGTGTCGAACCCAATGAGGAGCAGAAGGAAATGACAAGCGGTTTTCAGCAAGGTGTTTTCTGCAAGCACTGAAATTATCGGTAACGAGTAGTTTGATAGCAAGATAATTTGTAACAAATGAAAAGTAGCAATAGTAACAAATAGTGCAGCAAGATGGCCCAATCCTTTTTATAGCAAAGGACAAGCCGGAATGATCTCTTATAGTAAGTAAAGCGTTCTCGAGGACACATGGGAATTTCGTCTAGTCAATTTCATCATGTTTGTTTGATTCGCGTTCGCTACTTTGATAATTTGATATGTGGGTGAACCGGTGCTTGGGTGCTGTTCTTACTTGAACAAGCCTCCCACTTATGATTACCCCCTCTCGCAAGCATCCGCAACTACGAAAGAAGAATTAAGATAACTCTAACCATAGCATTAAATGTAAGGATCCAAATCAGCCCCTTACGGAATAGCGCATAAACTAGGGTTTAAGCTTCTGTCACTCTAGCAACCCATCATCTAATTACTACTCCACAATGCATTCCCTTAGGCCCAAAGATGGTGAACTGTCATGTAGTCGACGTTCACATGACACCACTAAGAGAATCAACAACATACATATCATCAAAATATCGAACGAATACCAAATTCACATGATTACTTATGACAAGACTTCTCCCATGTCCTCAAGAACAAAAGTAACTACTCATAAATCATAATCATGTCCAAGATCAGAGGGGTGTTGAATAGCATAATAGATCTGAACATATAATCTTCCACCAAATAAACCAACTAGCATCAACTACAAGATGTAATCAACAGTACTAGCAACCCACAGGTACCAATCTGAGGTTTTGAGACAAAGATTGACTACAAGAGATGAACTAGGGTTTGAGATGAGATGGTGCTGGTGAAGATGTTGATGAAGATTAGTCCTCCCACGATGAGAGGATCGCTGGTGATGTCGATGGTGACGATTTCCCCCTCCCGGAGGGAAGTATCCCCGGCAGAATCACTCCGCCGGAGAGCAAAAGTGCTCCTGACCAAGTTCCGCCTCGAGACGGCGGCGCACCGTCCCGAAATTCTTCTCTATATTTTTTTCTAGGCCAAATGCACTTATATACCAGAAAATGGGGGCCAGAGGCTGGCCAAGGGCCCCACGAGGTACCAGGGCGCGCCTGGGGGGGTGGCACGCCCTGGTGCCTTGTGGAGATGTGCATAATAGGTATCTCTGACATAGCTTTTTCAGGTCCAGAATTCCAGCTGCCGGCAATCTCCCTCCTTGTGTAAATCTTGCATATTAAGAGAGAAAAGGCATTACAATTGCTCCACAAAGTGTTATATTGATTAAAAACATTATAAATAACAGTAGCAAAACATGATGCAAAATGGACGTATCAACTCCCCCAAGCTTAGACCTCGCTTGTCCTCAAGCGAAAGCCGATATTGATAATCATGTCCACATGTTTAGAGAGAGAGGTGTCGATAAAAAAAAATACGGACATAGAAGCATCATGATCATTATTATAACAGCAATATTTATTATCATAAAACTTCTCATGAGCAAATAACAATTCATCACAATAATGAAGTATAAGGCATAAACTTTCTTGAAAACTAACAAACTATGTTCTCAGTCAACAATGCAATTGCAATTCATCATATTTTCAGGAAGGGTTAATGTAGGAGCTTTTTAGCAAGTCCACATACTCAACCATCATTTAGTCTTCTATGATTGCTAACACTCACGACATATATATGGAGCAAAAAGTTTCAGCCAGACACATAGAAAGATAGGGGCTTATATTTTCGCCTCCCAACTGATTCACCTCAAGGGTGATGTCAACAATAATAACTCATGATCACTCATATCCAACTGGATATATGTGCCTAGATCTTTCCCCACCACATGATGCTTGCAAAAGAGAAAAATAAAAAGGGAAATAGAAGAGAACACTATTGACTCTTGCATAAAAAGTAAATACATAAAAGTAAAGGATAGGCATTTCACAGAGGTTGTCATGCGCTTTTTATTGTTGGATGCAAGAGCTCTTAATGCAAAGGAACGTCACTTTATTTTGCCCCTTGTAATAGCAACCTTTATTATGCAGTATGTCGCTTTTATTTCTTTACCATCACAAGTTCGTACAAAGCTTATTTCTCTTACAATAAAAGTTCAGGCATATTTAGAGGCAATTTTTATTGCTTTTTGCACCGATGACCACTTACTTGAAGGATCTTATTCAATCCATAGGTAGATATAGTGGACTCTCATGACATGAAACTGGGTTTAAGGGTTTTTGATGCACAAGTAGTATCTTTACTTGGTGCGGATTTTTGGCTAGCAAAGATATTGAGTAAGCACCACATGTTGGAGGATCTATAACAATATAACTTCTATGTGAATATGAACAAACAAAATTCATTATGTTGTCTTCCTTGTCCAACGTCAACAATTTGACATAAAATACTTAATGGGGGCTCACAATCATAAAAGATGTCCAAGGTAGTATATTTGCATGTGAATCTTCTCTTCCCTTATTAATTCTTTCATGAATTGCATCATTGACTAATGCTATGTTTGTTAACTTCCAATAAATTTTACCACTTATACTTTTCTTTATGTAATGTCATTACTTTCCATAAGATTAGCATATGATCTTTTTCATTATTTTCATTGCTAGAATTGAAACATGAAAGTAAAGAAGCAAAAACTCAAACTACTCTTTATTATATAACTCTCAACTCGATTACATAGATAGGTAGATCACGGAGCTAACACTCGAAAATAGATCATACTAAACTTTTATTCAACTAGATCACGAAATAACTAAGGATCGAACTAAAAATAGGTAAAGATAATAAAAGTGATGGTGATACGATACCGGGGCACCTCCCCCAAGCTTGGCACAAGCCAAGGGGAGTGCCCATACCCATGTGCTCAAGTTTCCTTCTTCGGTGATGGTGGTGGTGATGAAGTAGTGAGCTTGTCCTTCAGTTTCCGCTTGAGAACATAGTTTTGTTCCTTCAACTTGCTAATTTCTTGTTCGAGCTCCACTATCTTCTCACATAATACGTTCTTGTTTTCATGTAAAAGATGGAAAGGGATAAATTGGATCTTAGATTTGTTTACTGTGCTTGGTAGGCTCGACTTCTTGAACTCCACATGCATATCTCCGGGTTGAGGTAGAGGAGCATCGTCTTCATCCGAGCTCGCATCTTCTGTTCCCTTCATGTTGTCATCTTGCTCCTCCTCCGCGGACCACCCATAGGGATCCATATCCCCATAGATCCTTGGATTGGTGACATAATGTGATACGAAACTCTCTCCATCTGAGTCTTGGGATGACATATTTTTGGATCTGTCAGAAAAATAGCACGAAACAAGAACAGAGGAGATGTCTGCGATATGGTGGTCAAAACATATGGGAGTATATATAAAGAATTTTTATCTTGCAAAACAAGTAATCTAGAAGAAAAACGGAGTCGGGAAGGCTCGCGTGGGGCCCCTCGGCTGTTTCTTATTTTTGTATTTTTTCTAATATTCCAAAACTGACAGAAAGTATTTTTATGGAATTTTTGGAGTCGGTTTACTTACCGTATCACATACCTCTTCCTTTTCAGGGTTCTGGAGTGTTCCAGAAGGTCTCTCTTATGTATTCCTCCGGTGTAATTGTTTCAATAGTATTAGTTTCAACATTAATAGGGGTACCTGAAATATAGTGCTTAATTCTTTGCCCATTCACCACTCTCGGGTTAGTGCCTTTGGAGTTGTTTATTTTGATGGCTCTGGAGCAATAAACTTCTTCGATGATATATGGTCCTTCCCATTTAGAGAGAAGTTTTCCTACAAAGAATCTCAAACGCGAATTGTACAATAGAACTTGCTCACCTACTTTAAATTCCCGTTTTTGAATTCTTCTATCATGCCATCTTTTAACTTTTTCTTTAAACAAATTGGCATTTTCATAAGCTTGGGTTCGCCATTCATCTAATGAACTAATATCGAATAACCTCTTTTCACCGGCAAGTTTAAAATCATAATTTAGTTCTTTAATTGCCCAATATGCTTTATGTTCTAACTCAAGAGGTAAATGACATGCTTTTCCATAAACCATTTTATAAGGAGACTGTAACATCCCCATGTATTAAGCTATAGTGATCACCCTTTTGATAATGCCAAGTCACCATGATTAACAGTGCTTGATCATCATTTGAATCATATCTCATTTCAAATTCCAATTCAAATTGAGAATTCAAATTTAAAGTGAATTTAAAAGTTGTTCAAATCCAGGAACTAAATAGTTCATAATGTTGCAAATAATCCCAAAGCTATTATAAAAATAAAATCAACATTATTAAAATTCCCAAAATGACCCTAGCAACTAAAACAGTACCAAAACAACAATATTTAATCCATTTTCATTTAAATAAATTTCAAGTGAAAACATCTGGACTCCAAACCTTTTTATGTCAGAGCTAGAAGTTGGACTATATTTATGTAGCTAAGTCTCATATTTTATAAAAATGAAAAGGTGGCCAAATATTTTACAAAACAGAAACTAAAAAAGAAAACAGAACAGAAAATGGAAAAGGGCCCTAGCTACTGTGGCTGTGGGCTTAATTGGCAACAGAACCAGCCCAGCCCGGCCGGCGTCTTCTCCCACCTCTCGCTCTCTCTTCCTCGCGCTGTCGCCCTCTGCCGCTCGCCCACGCGCGCTCACCCCTGCCCCCCCCCCCCCCTCGCTCGCTCGACAGCGGCATCGCGCCTGTCGCAGGCCGGATAAAGGCCAACCCCGCACCCCCTGGCTCCTCCCGCGCCTCGCTCTCTCCCTCTCACCCTCTCTGTCTCTCCTTCCCGAGCGCCGCCATGGACATGTCGCCGGCGTAGCTGTCGCCACCGTCCTCCTCTCGCCGTTTCGACCGGTCCGGCAACCTCCCCACGCTCGACCTCATCGCCTCCGCCTGCTCGTTCGCCCGGGGAAGCACCAAGACGATGCCCTCGACCTCTTCTTCCCCGACGCCGTCTGTCACTGTCGCCGTCGATTCGGTCATCTCTGACCACCTCGAGCCGTCCCCGGGCCTTCTCTGTAACGCCAGTGAGCCCCCGCTCCTCCTCTCCCCTCTGCGTTAGCTTGCTGTGCCACGTAGCGCCGTTCCCCATCGTCACCCGAACGCCGACGCTGCCCTCATTCGTCGCTGGCGCCGTTCCCGGCCGCTTCAGCCCGCGCCACCGCCCCGTTCGACGCGCGGCTCCGCCCGCGTCTGAACGCACCCAGTCTCGCCTCAAACCGTGCCCTGTGGCGCGTTTCCGGCGAGTCCCGAGCCGGCCGCCGCGGTTTTGGCTCGTCGCCGGCGCGTGCGCAGTTTGAACTCCGGCGGGTCCCACCTGGCAGTTAATTAGCACTAATCTCGCCCCTAACACCCGATGACAAGTGGGGCCCCACTGTAGCTAATTAGGGTAATTAAAATAAACATAAACCTAATAACTAACCTGTCTATGACACCTGGGGCCCACACCTAATTAACTCTGTTTAATTAAAATTAATCGCTGTTAATCCCGCTGAGTATGACATGTGGGCCTAGCCCACTGTTCCAGTGGATAAGGCTGGTCCAGTCAGCCTGCTGACTGGACAGCTGGCCCACTGTCAGCCTCTGCTGACTAGTCTGTTGACTCAGTCAACAGGGCCCACTAGTCAGCCACTGTGTGTGCTGGCTGGGTACAAAACTGGGTGAACCTAGCAATTTCATTTACTGTTTAAATTCGAATCTAATAATTAAATTAATTCCAGAAAATCCAGAAAATCAATAAAACTTTGAAAAATCATAGAAAATAAACCGTAACTCGGATGAAAATAATTTATATATGAAAAACGATCAGAAAAATATGACGAATCTGAATATGCCACCCACATACCTGCCACACCCCTCTAACCTACTGAACATGGAACCGTCCCCTCCGGTTCAGTGTACCGATAATCACCCGGAGCTGGGAGAACACTCCTGGATAATTTCCCGCTCCGACTAACTTGCGTAGTGCTGCATTAGAACACCCCCAGCATAGCATGTAGACATATCATGCATCCCTGTTGCATTGTTGCCGTGTATTTATTGTCTCTTCCCCCTCCTTCTCTCCCGATAGCCCCCGAGACTGCCGACGACACTACAGTGATCGACTACGTCACCGACGACCCCTCCTTTACCGCAGAGCTTCCAGGCAAGCAAAACCCCCTTGATCATCCAGATATCGCCTACTCTTCCTCTCTATTGCTTGCATTAGAATTGCTTCTGTTGATATTCCGATAGCTCCTATTCTGATGCATAGCCTGATTTTCGTCGCCTACTGTTGATACCTACCTGCTGTCCTATGATGCTTAGATAGCTATGATGTTGTTCCATCTGTGGCCCTTCACCCTTGTCCGTTTGCCATGCTTGTTATCGGGCCGTGATCACTCTGGGGGATGATCACGGAAATGTTTACTATTACAATTACTTTAAACTGTTAAAGTCGGGCTGGCCCCAAGGGTTCCCGCGAGAGAAGATATTAAAGACGGGTCGGCTCCAAGAGCACCCGCGAGTCGTGTTTTACCAAGTCGGAGCGACAGGGATCCTGTTCGTCTTCGCGAGTTACTAAACACGCTTGACGGATTTGGGTATTTGATCTGAGTTGGCCACTGGCCTATACGCACTACCACCACATGCGATAATGGTTTAATGGGGCCCTCTACGCCATATGTATCAGCCGAAAGCTTTGTCAGACGTCCAGTTCAGCATTGTGGCCGGGTCGGGCCGGTGCCATCCATGACAGAGGTGGTGCCTGGGTTCACCCTGCACACAACGACCCGGAGTGCACAGGGCGATGGCCCAAGACCCCTGGGCACTTAGGATGTAGACCGACGGGGACCTCTCTGCTGAGCTCTAGGTAGGGCTGCGGTGTGTCGATCAGCCGAGGCCGGGCATGACCCAGAAAAGTGTGTCCGGCCAGAGTTAATCGAGCGTGTTGGGTAACAGTAGTGCACCCCTGCAGGGAAGTTATCTATTCGAATAGCCGTGTCCACGGTAACAGGACGCTCAGGGTTGTATCCTGATCTGCTACAACTACAAATGGTTACTGTTACAATATTAAACTGCTATTACTGCTCTCGGGATCACTTTCTCGCACGGTAGTCGAGGAAGGACCCCAGGGCATTACTACAATATGATTGATGATATATATTACTTGTTCTAATCTCTTCTGATGCTGCAAGAATTGCTTCAAGATGCTAGTCTTCGTTAGGCTAGGCTTTTCCCCCTCTATTCTGGCATTTCTGCAATTTAGTCCAAAGATATAGCCCCATTCCTTTGATACCGATGCATATTTAGTATAGTTCTGATGTCAGTCTTGCGAGTACTTTGGATGAGTACTCACGGTTGCTTTGCTATCTCTTTTCCCCATACCCGGTTGCTGCGATCAGACGACGGAGTCCAGGAGCAGGTGATCCCCGGAGGCACCTACTACTACATTGAGCCCGCCGACCAGGAGTAGTTCGGAGGCCCTAGGCAGGAGGCCTTCGCCTTTTCGATCAGTGTCGCTATTATGCTAGCCTTCTTAAGGCAACTTGTTTAACTTTGTGTCTGTACTCAGATGCTATTGCTTTCGCTGATGCTTGTCTGACTCGAGCTTCTGTATTCGAGCCCTCGAGGCCTCTGGCTTGTAATATAAAGCTTGTATTATTTTATTTTGTGTTTAGAGTTGTGTTGTGATATCTTCCCGTGAGTCCTTAGGCTTGATCGTGTGCATTTGCGTGTATGTTTAGTGCATGATTAAGTTGGGGGCGTCACAGAGACATACCCATAGGATTTTTATAGGCAGTTCTATATGCCCATAATGCATCGTCAAGTTTCTTAGACCAATTCTTTCTAGATCTATTGACGGTTTTCTGCAAAATTAATTTTATTTCTTTATTGCTCAATTCAACCTGACCACTAGTTTGAGGGTGATAGGGAGATGCAATTCTATGGCTGACATCATATTTAGCAAGCAATTTACGGAATGCACCATGAATAAAATGTGAACCACCATCAGTCATTAAATATCTAGGGACTCCAAACCTTGGGAAAATAACTTCTTTAAGCATTTTAATAGAAGTTTTATGATCAGCACTACTAGTTGGAATAGCTTCTACCCACTTAGTAACGTAATCAACAGCAACTAAAATATGAGTATACCCATTGGATTTAGGAAAAGGTCCCATATAATCAAATCCCCAAACATCAAATGGTTCAACAGCAAGTGAATAATTCATAGGCATTTCCTGACGTCTACCAACATTACCAATTCTTTGACATTCATCACAAGATAGGACAAACTTACGAGCATCCTTGAAAAGGGTAGGACAATAAAAACCAGATTGTAATACCTTGTGTGCAGTTCTGTCTCCCGCATGGTGTCCTCTGTAAGCCTCGGAATGACACTTTCGTAGGATTTGTTCCTGTTCATGCTCAGGTATACAACGTCTAATAATACCATCTACTCCTTCTTTATAAAGATGTGGGTCATCCCAGAAGTAATGTCTTAAATCAAAGAACTTTTTCTTTTGTTGGTATGTAAAGCTAGGTGGTATGTATTTAGCAACAATGTAATTAGCGTAGTCTGCATACCATGGAGTATTACGAGAAGCATTTATGACAGCTAATTGTTCATCAGGAAAATCATCATTAATAGGTAGTGGGTCATCAAGAACATTTTCCATTCTAGACAAATTATCTGCTACGGGATTCTCAGCTCCTTTTCTATCAGTAATATGCAAGTCAAATTCTTGTAGCAATAAAACCCACCTAATGAGTCTAGGTTTAGCATCTTTCTTTTCCATAATATATTTAATAGCAGCATGATCGGTGTGAACAGTTACTTTAGAATCAACTATATAAGATCTGAATTTATCACATGCAAACACAACTGCTAGAAATTCTTTTTCAGTAGTAGCATAATTTCTTTGGGCACTGTCTAGAGTTTTACTAGCATAATGGATAACATTTAATTTCTTATCAACTCTCGGTCCTAGAACAGCACCAACAGCATAATCACTAGCATCACACATAATTTCAAAAGGCAAGTTCCAATCAGGTGGTTGAACAATAGGTGCAGTGGTTAAGGCTTTCTTAAGTGTTTCAAAGGCTTCTAGACAATCATCGTCAAAAACAAATGGAACATCTTTTTGCAAAAGATTGGTAAGAGGCCTAGAAATTTTAGAGAAGTCTTTAATAAATCTCCTATAGAAACTAGCATGACCAAGGAAACACCTTATACCTTTAATATCTTTAGGACATGGCATTTTCTCAATAGCATCAACCTTAGCGTTATCAACTTCAATACCTCTTTCAGAAATTTTATGCCCCAAGACAATGCCTTCATTCACCATAAAGTGGCACTTCTCCCAATTCAAGACAAGATTAGTTTCTTCACATCTCTACAAAACTCAATCAAGGTTGCTTAAGCAATCATCAAAAGAAGTTCCGTAAACGGAGAAATCATCCATGAACACCTCAACAATCTTTTCACAAAAATCAGAGAATATAACAGTCATACATCTTTGAAAGGTAGCAGGTGCATTGCATAAACCAAAAGGCATACGTCTATAAGCATAAGTTCCAAAAGGACAAGTAAAGGTGGTTTTCTCTTGATCGGGTTGTGATACGGGTATTTGAGAAAAAACAGAATAACCATCTAGAAAACAAAAGTGTGTATGCTTAGACAATCTTTCTAACATTTGATCAATAAAAGGTAAGGGGTAATGATCTTTTCTAGTAGCTTTGTTTAATTTTCTAAAATCAATTACCATCCTATAACCAGTTACAATTCTTTGTGGAATGAGTTCATTTTTATCATTAGGAACAATGGTAATACCTCCTTTCTTAGGGACACAATGAACAGGACTTACCCTTCTACTATCAGCTATAGGATAGATTATACCTGCTTCCAGAAGTTTTAATATTTCGGTTCTTACCACCTCTTTCATCTTAGGATTTAATCGTCGTTGGTGGTCGACAACTGGTTTAGCATCAGGCTCCATATTAATTTTGTGCTGACATAGAGTGGGACTAATGCCCTTAAGATCATCAAGAGTATATCCAATAGCAGCTCGGTGCTTCCTTAGAGTTTTTAGTAATCTCTTTTCTTCATGCGCAGAAAGGTTAGCACTAATAATAACAGCATATATCTTCTTTTCATCAAGATAAGCATATTTTAATGTATCAGGCAATTGCTTCAATTCAAATACAGGATCACCTTTAGGTGGAGGAGGGCCTCCAAGAGTTTCAACAGGCAAATTATGTTTAAGGATGGGTGGTTGATCAAAGAACATCTTATCTATTTCATTTCTTTCATTCATATGCATATCGTTTTCATGGTCTAGCAAATATTGTTCTAACGGATCAGTAGGAGGTACGGCAATAGAAGCAAGACCAATAATTTCATCTTTACTAGGCAATTCTTTATCATGAGGTTGTCTACGAAACTTGGAGAAATTAAACTCATGAGACATACCACCAAAATTAACACTGACAGTTTCTTTAGCGCAATCAATCTTGGCATTAATAGTGTTCAAGAAAGGTCTACCAAATATAATGGGACAAAAATCATCTTGTGGAGAACCGAGGACTAGAAAATCAGTAGGGTATTTTATCTTTCCACACAAGACTTCAACATCTCTAACGATCCCGAGTGGTGTAATGGTGTCCCTGTTTGCAAGCTTAATAGTAACATCAATATCTTCAGTCTCAACAGGTGCAATATCATTCATAATTTCTTGATATAAGGTAAACGGAATAGCACTCACACTAGCACCCAAATCACATAAGCCATGATAACAATGATCACCTATTTTGACAGAGACAACAGGCATGCCTACTACAAGTCTATTTTTATCTTTAGGGTCTGGTTTGGCAATTCTAGCTGCTTCATCACAGAAGTAAATAACATGCCCATCTATATTATAGACAAAGAGATCTTTAACCATAACAACATTAGGTTCAACTTTAATTTGTTCAGCGGGTCTAGGTGCTCTAATATTACTTTTGTTAACAACAGTTGAAACTTTAGCATGTTCCTTAATCCTAACAGGAAAAGGTGGTTTCTCAATATAAGCAGTAGGCACAACTGGATCAACATGGTAAACAATTGTTTCTTCTTTAACACTAATGGGTTCCTCAATCTTTTCTTTAATAGGGGGATGATATTTAAACCACTTCTCCTTAGGGAGATCAACATGAGTAGCAAATGATTCACAAAAGGAAGCTACTATCTCAGAGTCAAGTCCATATTTAGTGCTAAACTTATGAAAAGCATCGGTGGCCATAAAAGATTTAACACAATCGAACTCAAGTATTATACCTGACTCATTACCTTTGTCGAGTTCCCAATCTTCAGAGTTGCGTTTAATTCTTTCCAGAAGATCCCATATGAATTTAATAGTTTTCTTCATAAAGGAGCCAGTCAAAGAAGAATCGAGCATAGTTTGATTATCATGAGAAAGCCGAGCATAAAAATTCTGTAAGATAATTTCTTTTGAGAGCTCATGATTGGGGCATGTGTACATCATATACTTAAGCCTCCCCCAAGCTTGAGCAATGCTTTCTCCTTCACGAGGCCAAAAGTTATATATACATAATTCCGATCACGATGAACCAAATGCATAGGATAAAATTTCTGATGGAATTCTAGTTTCAATCGGTTCCAGTCCCATGTATCAGTAACATCACATAGCCTATACCACATCAATGCCTTTCCCTCCAAAGATAAAGGGAAAACTTTCTTCTTAACTCCATCTCCGGATAAACCTACAAGCTTAAACAATTCACAAATTTCATCCACATATATCAAGTGCATATCAGGATGTACCGTTCCATCTCCTGCATAAGGATTAGCTAGCAGTTTCACTATCATACCCGGAGGAATTTCCTAATAAATATTTTCAGTAGGTGCAGTAGGTTGAGGAGCAACTATTTGTGTTTCCGTTCGAGATGAAGATACCCCGAACAAACCCCCCCAAAGGATTACTTTCCATAGTGACAAGTGACAGTAAACTTCAGCATGTAATATAAATGTTTCCTTACCAAATTCCACTCACCAAAGGCGCTTCACTCCCCGGCAATGATGTCTACTACACAACTTATTCTTGTAGACTCGTGTTGGGCCTCCAAGCGCAGATTTTTGTAGGACAGTAGCAATTTTCCCTCAAGTGGATGACCTAAGGTTTATCAATCCGTGGGAGGCGTAGGTTGAAGATGGTATCTCTCAAACAACCCTGCAACCAAATACAAGAAATCTCTTGTGTCCCCAACACACCCAATACAATGGTAAATTGTATAGGTGCACTAGTTCGGCGAAGAGATGGTGATAAAAGTGTAGTATGGATAGTAGATATAGGTTCTTGTAATCTGAAAATATAAAAACAGCAAGGTAGCAAATAGTAAACGGGCATAAAACGGTATTGCAATGCTTAGAAACAAGGCCTAGGGTTCATACTTTCACTAGTGCGATCTCCCAACATTGTTGACATAGTTGAATCATATGTAAATCCCTCACGTGCGACAAAGAGTTCACTCCAAAGTCACAAATAGCGGAGAACAAACGAAGAAATTGTTGTAGGGTACGAAACCACCTCAAAGTTATCCTTCCCGATCAATCTTATGAGCCATCCCCATTAATTGTCACGAACAGCCCTAGAGTTCATACTAGAATAACACCTTAAGATACACATCAACCAAAACCCTAATGTCACCTAGGCACTCCAATGTCACCACGAGTACCCACGGGTTTGATTATATGATATGCATCACACAATCTCAGATTCATCTATTCAAACCAACACAAAGAACTTCAAAGAGTGCCCCAAAGTTTCTACCGGAAAGTCAAGACGAAAACGTGTGCCAACCCTTATGCATAAATCCCCAAGGTCACGGAACCCGCAAATTGATCACCAAAACATACATCAAGTGACTCAAGTCAATATCCCATTGTCACCACAGATATCCATGTGCAAGACATACATCAAGTGTTCTCAAACCCTTAAAGACTCAATCCGATAAGAAAACTTCAAAGGAAAAACTCAATTCATCACAAGAAGATAGAGAGGGGAAAACTCCATATGATTCATCAATATCAACAAAGCTCGCGATACATCAAGATCGTGCCAGCTCAAGAACACGAGAGAGAGAGAGAGATCAAACACATAGCTACTGGTACAAACCCTCAGCCCCGAGGGTGAACTACTCCCTCCTCATCATGGAGACCGCCGGGATGATGAAGATGGCCTCCGGTGATGCTTTCCCCCCTCTGGCAAGGTGCCGGAAAAGGGCTGTAGATGGGATCTCTCTGGTACAGAGGCTTGCGGCGGCGTAAAAACTCAACTAGGTTAACTTTCGGGGGTTTCTGAATATATATGATTTTTCAACGTTGGAATCACGCGAAACGGAGCCACATGGGCCCCATGAGGTACTAGGGCGCGCCTGGGGGGTGGCGCGCCCTGGTGCCTCGTGGGCACCGGGTGGCCCCCCTCCAGTGGGTCTTGGTGCCAATATTTTTTATTTATCCAATAAAAAATCTCCAAAAAGTTTCAGCTCATTTGGAAAACTTTCATTTCTGCACAAAAAACAACACCATGGTAGTTCTGCTGAAAACAGCGTCAGTCCGGGTTAGTTCTAATCAAATTATACCAAAACCATATAGAATTGTTATAAATATGGCATGAATACTTCATAAATTATAGATACGTTGGAGACGTATCAGCATCCCCAAGCTTAATTCCTGCTCATCCTCGAGTAGGTAAATGATAAAAGAAATAATTTATGAAGTGTGAATGCTAGCATAGTGCATAAGTTTGATCAATGATAATTTCAATCACTTTTCCTATCATCATAACAGCAACTTCTTCTCATAAAACTCATCATGATAAAGTAGCAATTAAAAACAGAAATTTTTGATGTGGAATGCTACCTATCATAATCATCATATAATCTTTTCTTTTGTTGCATGGACATTGGACTTGAATGATTCAAAGCAATATCATTATTATAACAGCAATATTTCTTATCATAAAACTTCTCATGAGCAAGTAAAAATTCATCACAACAATGAAGTATAAGGCATAAACTTTCTTGGAAACTAACAAACTATTCTAGTCAACAATGCAATTGCAATTCATCATATTTTCAGGAAGGGTTTCATGTAGGAGCTTTTTAGCAAGTCCACATACTCAACCATCATTTAGTCTTCTATGATTGCTAACACTCACGACATATATATGGAGCAAAAGTTTCAGCCAGACACATAGAAAGATAGGGGCTTGTGATTTCGCCTCCCAACTTATTCACCTCAAGGGTGATGTCAACAATAATAACTCATGATCACTCATATCCAACTGGATATACGTGCCAAGATCTTTCCCCACCACATGATGCTTGCAAAAGAGAAAAATAAAACGGAAGTAGAGGAGAACACTATTGACTCTTGCATAAAAAGTAAATACATAAAAGTAAAAGATAGGCCCTTCGCAGACGGAAGCAGAGGTTGTCATGCGCTTTTTATTTTTGGATGCACAAGCCCTTAATGCAAAGGAACGTCACGTTATATTGCCCCTTGTGATAGCAACCTTTATTATGCAGTCCGTCGCTTTTATTTCTTTACCATCACAAGTTCGTACAAAGCTTAGTTCCCTTACAATAAAAGATCATACATATTTTAGGAGCAATTTTTATTGCTTTTTGTACCGATGACAACTTACTTGAAGGATCTTATTCAATCCATAGGTAGATATAGTGGACTCTCGTGGCAAGAAACTGGGTTGAAGGGTTTTGGATGCACAAGTAGTATCTCTACTTGGTGCGGATTTTTGGCTAGCAAAGATATTGGGCAAGCACCACATGTTGGAGGATCTATAACAATATAACTTCTATGTGAATATGAACAAACATAATTCATTACGTTGTCTTCCTTGTCCAACGTCAATTTTTTTACATAAAATACTTAATGGGGGCTCACAATCATAAAATATGTCCAAGATAGTATATTTGCATGTGAATCTTCTCTTCCCTTATTAATTTTTTCATGAATTGCATCATTGACTAATGATATGCTTGTTAACCTCCAATAAATTTTACCACTTATACTTTTCTTTATGTAATGTCATTACTCCCCATGGGACAAGCATATTAAGCATATAAATTTCAAATTTTTGATATTCAATTATTTTCAACAATTTACTCATAGGATATAAGTGAAGAACAAGAGTAAATGACAAACTACTCCAAAAAGATATGAGTGAAGACCAAATGAGTAGTTAAGTAAATAGGTAGCTATGTGAGGACTCTCTCTCATTTAAAAAGTTTTAGATCTTGATAATTTTATTCAAACAAAATAAAATGACATTCCAAGGATAGCACATATCATGTGAAGAAGCAAAAACTTAGACTCAACGAAAACTGACCGATAATTGTTGATGAAGAAAGGTGGGATGCCTACCAGGGCATCCCCAAGCTTAGATGCTTGAGGCTTCTTGAAATATTAGATTGGGATGCCTTGGGAATCCCCAAGCTTGAGCTTTTGTGTCTCCTTAATTCCTCTCATGTCACGGTTTCCCTAAATCTTAAAAACTTCATCCACACAAAACTCAACAAGAACTCGTGAGATAAGTTAGTATAAATCAACTCAAAACCTTAACATTCTCTACTGTAAAAAATAACAAGAATTATAATTAAACATTTCATACTAAATGCCTCTTCATATTTAATACTCCTATCCTCAAATAGAAACATTAAACATGCAAACATATGCAAACAATGCAACTATAACAGCAATCTGCCAAAATAGAACAGTCTGTAAAGAGTGAATAAGAATCCATACTTCTCTAACTCCAAAAATTCTGAAAAATTACCACGTGACATAGAAGTAATGCATTCTTGCTGTGTAAAAATTTCAGATTTTTATCATATTCTGACTATTCAGGAATATTCTGGCCATAACAGAAAACTTTCTGTTTTCAAACAGCAACACATGAACTTGCAAACTGAGCATGGTAAAGGCTATAATTGGCATTTTATTGAACTAAAAGATACAAAACATGATTATTCATAATATAAAGCACATATCAACAGAAGAAAATGACGCTCCAAGCAAAACTCATATTATGTGACGAATAAAAATATAGCTCCAAGTGAGGTTACCGATAATGTTGAAGACGAAAGAGGGGATGCCTTCCGGGGCATCCGCAAGCTTAGGTGCTTGAGTATTCCTTGAGTATTACCTTGGGGTGCCTTGGGCATCCCCAAGATTAGGGTCTTGCCACTCCTTATTCTCCTCATATCGATATCTCACCCAAAACTTGAAAACTTCAATCACACAAAACTTAACGGAACTTCGTGAGAACGGTTAGTATGACAAAGAATAAACCATCACTTAGGTAGTGTCCAAGACAAGATTCACAATTGTTCCCATATAATTCCTACTGTATTCTATCATTTCCACAATTTATATCTCATAATATAAGCTACGGAAACATTAAAACAAGCAAACTATGCATTGAAAACAGAATCTGTCAAAAACAGAACAGTCTGTAATGATCTGAGCAACTACCAAACTTCTGGAACTCTAAAAATTCTGAAAAATTAGGACAACGTAAAAAATTTGTAATATAATTTCCTTTAAAAATTTCAGAATTTTTTGACGCTCCAGTAAAATCTGGGAAATTAAACACTGGAGGCAAAAGTTTCTGTTTTTGCACAGAATTGAATCAACAAGTATCCACACTATCCCAAAGGTTTTACTTGGCACTTTATTGAAAGAAAACATATAAAACATGATTACTACAGTAGCTTAATCATTTGAACACACTAAAACAGAAAGGATATATATTAGGTTGTCTCCCAACAAGCGCTTTTCTTTAATGCCTTTTTAGCTAGGCATGATGATTTCAAAGATGCTCACATAGAAGTAAAGAATTGAAACACAATGGGAGCATCATGAAGCATATGACTAGCACATTTAAGCCTAACCCACTTCCTATGCATAGGGATTTTGTGAGCAAATAATTTATGTGAGCAAGAATCAACTAGCCTATGGCAAAACAGGCAAGACTTCAAAACTTTCAACATAAAGAGAGGAAACTTGATATTATTGAGATATGTAGAACAATATGATCCTCTCTCATAATAATTTTCAGTAGCATCATGAAGAAATTCAACAATATAGCTATCACATAAAGCATTCTTTTCATGATCCACAAGCATAGAAATTTTACTACTCTCCACATAAGCAATTTTGTTTTCATTCATAATAGTGGGAGCAAACTCAACAAAATAACTATCATGAGATACTTGATTGGCATAATCAATTTGAGCATTAAAATCATGATGACAAGTTTCATGGTTATTATTATTCCTTATAGCATACATGTCATCACAATAACCATCATAGATAGCAACTTTGTCATCATAGTCAATTAAAACCTCTTCCAAAGTAGTGGAATCATCATTAAATAAAGTTGTGACCTCTCCAAATCCATTTTTATCAATATAATCATCATAAATAGGAGGCATGTTATCATCATAATAAATTTTCTCATCAAAACTTGGGGGACTAAAAATATCATCTTCATCACACATAGCATCCCCAAGCTTGTAGCTTTGCATATCATTAGCATCATGGGTATTCAAAGGATTCATATTAACAACATTGCAATCATGCTCATCATTCAAAGATTTTATGCCAAACATTTCATTGAATTCTTCTTCTATCAATTGAGCACAATTATCGAAATCCTTATTTTCAAGAAAGACATGATAAAGACGAATAATATGAGGCAACCTCAATTCCATTTTTTTTGTAGTTTTCTTTTATAAACCAAACTAGTGATAAAACAAGAAACTAAAAGATTCGATTGCAAGATCTAAAGATATACCTTCAAGCACATACCTCCCCGGCAACGGCGCCAGAAAAGAGCTTGATGTCTACTACACAACTTATTCTTGTAGACTCGTGTTGAGCCTCCAAGCGCAGAGTTTTGTAGGACAATAGCAATTTTCCCTCAAGTGGATGACCTAAGGTTTATCAATCCGTGGGAGGCGTAGGTTGAAGATGGTATCTCTCAAACAACCCTGCAACCAAATACAAGAAATCTCTTGTGTCCCCAACACACCCAATACAATGGTAAATTGTATAGGTGCACTAGTTCGGCGAAGAGATGGTAATAAAAGTGTAGTATGGATAGTAGATATAGGTTCTTGTAATCTGAAAATATAAAAACAGCAAGGTAGCAAATAGTAAACGGGCATAAAAACGGTATTGCAATGCTTAGAAACAAGGCCTAGGGTTCATACTTTCACTAGTGCGATCTCCCAACATTGTTGACGTAGTTGAATCATATGTAAATCCCTCACGTGCGACAAAGAGTTCACTCCAAAGTCACAAATAGCGGAGAACAAACGAAGAAATTGTTGTAGGGTACAAAACCACCTCAAAGTTATCCTTCCCGATCAATCTTATGAGCCATCCCTATTAATTGTCACGAACAGCCCTAGAGTTCGTACTAGAATAACACCTTAAGATACACATCAACCAAAACCCTAATGTCACCTAGGCACTCCAATGTCACCACGAGTACCCACGGGTTTGATTATACAATATGCATCACACAATCTCAGATTCATCTATTCAAACCAACACAAAGAACTTCAAAGAGTGCCCCGAAGTTTCTACCGGAAAGTTAAGACGAAAACGTGTGCCAACCCTTATGCATAAATCCCCAAGGTCACGGAACCCGCAAATTGATCACCAAAACATACATCAAGTGACTCAAGTGAATATCCCATTGTCACCACAGATATCCATATGCAAGACATACATCAAGTGTTCTCAAACCCTTAAAGACTAAATCCGATAAGAAAACTTGAAAGGAAAAAACTCAATTCATCACAAGAAGATAGAGAGGGGAAAACTCCATATGATTCATCTATATCAACAAAGCTCGCGATACATCAAGATTGTGCCATCTCAAGAACACGAGAGAGAGAGAGAGAGAGAGAGATCAAGCACATAGCTACTGGTACAAACCCTCAGCCCCGAGGGTGAACTACTCCCTCCTCATCATGGAGACCGCCGGGATGATGAAGATGGCCTCCGGTGATGCTTTCCCCCCTCCGGCAGGGTGCCGGAAAAGGGCTGTAGATGGGATCTCTCTGGTACAGAGGCTTGCGGCGACGTAAAAACTCATCTAGGTTAACTTTCGGGGGTTTCTGAATATATATGATTTTTCAGCGTTGGAATCACGCGAAACGGAGCCATGTGGGCCCCACGAGGTACCAGGGCGCGCCTGGGGGGGTGGCGCGCCCTGGTGCCTCGTGGGCACTGGGTGGCCCCCCTCCAGTGGGTCTTGGTGCCAATATTGTTTATTTCTCCAATAAAAAATCTCCAAAAAGTTTCAGCTCATTTGGAAAACTTTCATTTCTGTACAAAAAACAATACCATGGTAGTTCTGCTGAAAACAGCGTCAGTCCGGGTTAGTTCTAATCAAATCATACCAAAACCATATAGAATTGTTATAAATATGGCATGAATACTTCATAAATTATAGATACATTGGAGACGTATCAGGTAACGGCGCCAGAAAAGAGTCTTGATGACCCACAAGTATAGGGGATCAATCGTAGTCCTTTCGATAAGTAAGAGTGTCAAACCCAACGAGGAGCAGAAGGAAATGACAAGCGGTTTTCAGCAAGGTGTTTTCTGCAAGCACTGAAATTATCGGTAACGAGTAGTTTGATAGCAAGATAATTTGTAAAAAATGGCAAGTAGCAATAGTAACAAAGAGTGCAGCAAGGTGGCCCAATCCTTTTTATAGCAAAGGACAAGCCGGAACGATCTCTTATAGTAAGTAAAGCGTTCTCAAGGACACATGGGAATTTCATCTAGTCAATTTGATTTGCGTTCGCTACTTTGATAATTTGATATGTGGGTGGACCGGTGCTTGGGTGTTGTTTTTACTTGAACAAGCCTCCCACTTATGATTACCCCCTCTATCAAGCATCCGCAACTACGAAAGAAGAATTAAGATAACTCTAACCATAGCATTAAACGTATGGATCCAAATCAGCCCCTTACGGAATAGCGCATAAACTAGGGTTTAAGCTTCTGTCACTCTAGCAACCCATCATCTAATTACTACTCCACAATGCATTCCCTTAGGCCCAAAGATGGTGAAGTGTCATGTAGTCGACGTTCACATGACACCACTAAGAGAATCAACAACATACATATCATCAAAATATCGAACGAATACCAAATTCACATGATTACTTATGACAAGACTTCTCCCATGTCCTCAAGAACAAAAGTAACTACTCACAAATCATAATCATGTCCAAGATCAGAGGGGTGTTGAATAGCATAATAGATCTGAACATATAATCTTCCACCAAATAAACCAACTAGCATCAACTGCAAGATGTAATCAACACTACTAGCAACCCACAGGTACCAATCTGAGGTTTTGAGCCAAAGATTGAATACAAGAGATGAACTAGGGTTTGAGATGAGATGGTGTTGGTGAAGAAGTTGATGAAGATTAGTCCTCCCACGATGAGAGGATCGCTGGTGATGTCGATGGCGATGATTTCCCCCTCCCGGAGGGAAGTATCCCCGGCAGAATCTCTCCGCCAGAGAGCAAAAGTGCTCCTGCCCAAGTTTCACCTTGAGACGGTGGCGCACCATCCCGAAAGTCTTCTCTATCTTTTTTTTCTAGGGAAAATGCACTTATATACCAGAAAATGGGGGTCAGAGGCTGGCCAGGGGCCCCACGAGGTACCAGGGCGCGCCTGTGGGGGGTGGAGATGTGCAGAATAGGTATCTCTGACATAGCTTTTTCAGGTCCAGAATTCCAGCTGTCGGCAATCTCCCTCCTTGTGTAAATCTTGCATATTAAGAGAGAAAAGGCATTAGAATTGCTCCACAAAGTGTTATATTGATTAAAAACATTATAAATAATAGTAGCAAATCATGATGCAAAATGAACGTATCACAAGAGAGCGAAAACGGTCATAATCATGCATTATGAATAATCAACATTGAATACTAGCATGAGTAGGATATAAGCACCATGAACATAAATATCGTGGAGGCTATGTTGGTTTTGAATCAACCACATGCGTGAACATGTGCCAAGTCAAGCCACTCGAAACATTCAGAGGAGGATACCATATCATCATACTACATCACAATCATTTTAATGCATGTTGACACTCAAGATAAATCATTATCCACTCCTAGATACTTAAGCATGGCATGAGCAACTATAATCTATGATTGTCATCATAAACATGTTTAATCATAATATGCTGAATCATGGATACTGAGTTAAACATATTTACAAAAACAAAGAACAAGTTGAGTTCATACCCGCCTTTCCTTGCCACAGTCACTTCATCAAATCATCATCATTATTGCCTTTCACTTGCACGACCGAATGAAATAGTGCAAGTGTGCCGTGGACTAAGCTAGAATCTGCAAGCATTTTATTCAAAGGAGAAGACAAGGTAATATGGGCTCTTTGTTAGATAAACCATAATGCATATGAGAGCCACTCAACATTTTCATCGTGGTCTTCTCCTTACAATGACTCAACAAAAGAAAAGAATTTCAGAGTAACACACTGAAATATTTTTGGAGTTTTTAGTTTTTCTGAAGAAAGCAATTTAAAGAAGAAAACGAAAAATGAGAAAAACTATTTACACAGGAAAGCTCCAAACAAGCAAAAGAAGAAACGGGAAATATTTTTGGGTTTTCTTTTAATTCTACAACTAATTAAGCTACAAAGAAAAACCAAAAAGAATCGAGAAATGTGTTTGGGTTTTCTCAAAGTTTTTCAAACACACAAGAAGAAAGCGAGAAAAATAAAATTAACATGGATTATACAATGAAAAAGTATGAACACCGACAACTGGAGTGAAATGTGTGGACATGAATGTAATGTCGGTGAGAAATACGTACTCCCCCAAGCTTAGGCTTTTGGCCTAGCTTGGTCGTCACCATCCCTGGTCTGGGTAATAATCGAAGTGGTAGCTCATAGAGGTGTTCTGAGCCGCCTCCTCAGCCAGACGGGCAGCCTCGACCGCCGCCTTGTACTCGTGCACCTCGCTCTCCAATAGATAATATCTCTGTTTCTTCTGAAAATCAAAGAGGGCAGGAGCAGGCAAAATAACATACACAGATCGAGATTTATTAAAAACTAAGTTATATTCATATCCCTGTGCATTGCATTTTAAAAACTTATGTTCTCGCATTGTTTCGAAATTTAAATATTTGTAAGGTAAGAGGGGATCATCGGAATTGGGCGAGACCCCTAACCTTGCAGCTACGCGGGAGGCATAAATTCCTCCATACAAATCACCACTACCCGCGTTACGCTGCAGCCTACGTGCGACAATAGCCCCAAGATTATAATACTTGTTGTCGGTCAAAGCCGTATGAATAAGACTCAGATCAGGGGTGCAAAGCATACTACAGTCTTGCTTACCAACAATGCATTTACCATTAAAGAGTGCAAAATACCGAATAGCAGGAAAGTGGATGCTAACTATTCTAGCCTGCGTAACTCCCCTATCCTCACCGTTGCAAAGGTTGTTAAGAAATGGCTCATAATCAAATTTTTGTGGTTCATCTAATGAACCCCAATACGGAATTTTGCATGCATTACAGAATTCTTCTAGAGACATTCTATAGATCTGTCATAGAGGTGAAATAAAACTCTAGAAGTGCGCGGATGATATTCAAAGTTTTGAGTGAATGAATGAGGTAGTAATGCTGTGGTGGCTTATCTGCAATGAAGGCGGAAAGCTCGGCGTTGTGAATATATTGGTCAAATTATTCCTTGATGCCTGCACCTAGCATGAACTCGTTGCACGGCCATCTACATGATTTTGCTTCGGCACCTCGCACCGAACATGCCCTTGGTTCAACGTAAGATTGATGTGTGGGGTCTTCGCTACATGATGCCTCGGTGGACCTCCTCCTCGAAGAACTCCTCCGGAAGATATTCATTTTCCTCAGAACAAATTTCTGAAAAAAAATTGCCACAAAATGATATCAATAAAACTTCACAAGATTGATAGCAACTACTCATATGGATGTCTAGAGGCTATATCAAGCATTCAAACTACTTGGAACTCAAAGAATTCAACATGCAAGCTCATTTTCAGTAGCACCAAGAGTAGCTAATTATGCAAAATATAATCCACTAGAGCAAAAACTAATTGGAGCAATGGAGGAGTCACATACCAAGGAGCAATCCCCCAAAACAGTTTCGGAAACGGAGCTCCGAGCAAAGAGATCGAAAATTTCATGTTTGTCAGCAAGAACATGAGAGAGAGAGAGCTACCAGGAATTTTTGCTAGAGAAAAGAGACGAAGTGGGCTGAAGGAATAAGTGAGGGGGTCACTGTGGGGCCCACGAGCCACCTGGGCGCGCCAGGGGGGTGGCGCGCCCTGGTGCATCGTGGGCACCTGGGGCACCCCCTGGTATGTTTCCACGGCCAAAAATTCTTAAATATTATATAAAAATTCATAACAAAATTTTATTGCATTCTGAGCACTTTCATTTCTGGACATTTTTTATTGCACGGATAATTCAAAAAACAGGGTAATCATGGCATTTTATTGCATTTAACTAAAAATAACAGAAAACAAAAGGTGGGTACAGAAGGTTGTGCTTACTAAATTCATCGACCACATGCCTCTCAAAAAGAATCCATTAATAAGGTTGATCAAGTCTTATTAACAAACCATTTCCGAGTGACATGAAACCGAAGAATTTTCGTATAACACTAGGTTACCTCAACGGGGATATGCATCTCCCCAATAATAAGAGTTTCATATTTCTTTTTAACAATAGGAAGAGGTAGTTGAAAACTTCCAATAGTGATTGTCGGAGTTTTTCCAATAACACGAATACCATTTACTTGAAATTGTTTCTTCGGGAAGTGCACCGTATGTTCATTACCATTGATATGAAACGTGACCTTGCTTTTTTTGCAATCAATAACAGCCCCTGCAGTATTCAAGAAGGGTCTACCAAGGATAATCGACATGTTGTCATCCTCGGGCATATCAATTATAACAAAGTCTGTTAGGATAGTAACATTTGCAACTACAACGGGCACATCCTCACAAACACCGATAGGTATGGCAGTTGATTTGTCAGCCATTTGCAATGATATTTCAGTGGGAGTGAGTTTATTCAAATCAAGTCTTTTATATAAAGAGAAAGGCATAACACTAACACCGGCTCCTAAATCACACAAAGCAGTTTTGACATAATTTCGTTTAATGGAGCATGGTATAGTTGGTATTCCTGGATCTCCTAGTTTCTTAGGTACTCCATCCATAAAAGAATAATTTGCAAGCATGGTAGAAATCTCAGCTTCAGGTATCTTTCTTTTATTTGTGACAATGTCTTTCATATATTTAGCATAAGGAGGCATCTTTAAAATATCAGTCAAACGAGTACGCAGAAAGACTAGCCTAAGCATTTCAGCAAAGCGTTCAAATTCTTCCTCGTCTTTTTTCTTAGATGGTTTAGGAGGAAAGGGCATGGGTTTTTGAACCCATGGTTCTCTTTCTTTACCATGCTTTCTAGCAACGAAGTCTTTTTTATCATAACGTTTATTTTTAGAAGGTGGGTTATCAAGATCAATAGCAGGTTCAATTTCAACATCATTATCAGGTTCTTTATCATTATATGGTTGGGTATCCACATGAGCATCTTCATTATTATCATCATCAGGTGAATGTTCATTACCAGATTGTGTTTCAGCATCAGAAATAGAAACATCATTACTATCCTCCAAGGGTTTTTCTACCTCGGGTTCACTAGAAGTATGCAAAGTCCTATCATTTTTCTTTTTCTTTTTCTTTTTAGATGGACTAGGTGCATCAACGTTAATTCTTTGAGAGTCTTGTTCAATTCTATTAGGATGACCTTCAGGATAAAGTGGCTCCTGAGTCATTCTACCTCCTCTAGTCATTACTCTAACAGCATGATCAGTCATATTGTTATTCATTTCATTGAGCAATTCACTTTGAGATTTAGCAACTTGTTCTAATTGGGTTTGAACCATAGATGCATGTTTACTTACACCTTTAACATCATTAGCAATTCTAAATAACAAGTCACTCAAGCGATCAATCATGTAGGCATTTCTTTTCAATTGTTTCATAACATTTGCATTGAAATGATCTTGCTTAATAATATAATTGTCAAATTCATACAAGCATAGACTAGGAGGTTTGTTATAAGGAGTATCACTTTCATCAAACTTTATAAGAGAATTTACCTCTACTATCTGTGTCGGTTTGTCAAGACCATGTATTTCTTCAATAGGTGGTAAATTCTTAACATCTTCACCTTTAATACCTTTTTCCTTCTGGCATTTCTTTGCTTCTTGCATATCTTCAGGACTGAGATATAAAATACCCCTCTTCTTCGGAGTGGGTTTAGGCGGTGGTTCGGGAAGTGTCCAATCATTATCATTCTTCAATATATTATTCAATAATTCCTCATCTTGTTCAATAGTCCGTTCCCTGAAAACACAACTCGCACAACTATCTAGGTAGTCCCTAGAAGCATCGGTTAGTCCATTATAGAAGATATCAAGTATTTCATTCTTCTTAAGAGGATGATCAGGCAAAGCATTAAGTAATTGGAGAAGCCTCCCCCAAGCTTGAGGGAGATTCTCTTCTTTAATTTGCACAAAGTTAAATATTTCCTGTAGAGCAGCTTGTTTCTTATGAGCAGAAAAATATTTTTCAGAGAAGTAATAAATCATATCCTGGGGACTATGCACACATCCAGGAGCAAGAGTATTATACCATTCCTTAGCATCACCCTTTAATGAGAAAGGAAATAACTTAAGAATATAGTAATAGCGAATTTTTTCCTCATGAGCAAATAGGGTGGCTATATCATTTAATTTAGTGAGATGTGCCAGAATGGTTTCAGTTTCATAACCATGGAAAGGATCAGATTCAACCAAAGGAATTAACTCAGGATCGACAGAGAATTCATAATCCTTATTAGTAACAAATATGGGAGAGGTAGAAAACTTAGGATCACATTTCATTCTCTCCCTCATAGATTTTTCTTTCATTTCAGCAAGCAGTTTTATAACTTCATTTCTATCATTACAAGCAAGGATGGCTCTAGCCATCTCCCTATCAAAGCAATGTTCATCAGGTGTTTCAACTCTAGTAGGAGAGCTAGGCATAATAGGTGAATGATAATTTTCAAGAGTTTCAGCATTTTCAATTTCTTTAGCTTTAGCAATTTGTTCACTAAGAAATTCACCAAGTGGCACAGCATTATCAAGCATAGTATTAGCATCATCATGAGTACCATTCATAGCAGAAGGGGTATCATCAATAACTTGCGACATATCAAAATTAATAGCATGTGGTGGTGTTGCAAGTTTACTCAAAACAGAAGGTGAATCAAGTGCAGCGCTAGATGGCAGTTACGTACCTCCCCTCGTCTTAGAGGGAACGATCTTGGTCTTAGCGTCTTTTAGATTCTTCATAGTGATCAACAGATATAAATCCCAAGTGACTCAGCAAATATAGCTATGCTCCCCAGCAATGGCGCCAGAAAAAGGTCTTGATAACCCACAAGTATAGGGGATCACAATAGTTTTCGAGGGTAGAGTATTCAACCCAAATTTATTGATTCGACACAAGGGGAGCCAAAGAATATTTGCAAGTATTAGCAGTTGACTTGTCAATTCAACCACACCTGGAGACTAAATATCTGCAGCAGAGTGATCAGTAACACAGTAGTATGATAGTTTGATAGCAGTAGCAATAATAGTAACGGTAACAGTAATAGTAGTAGCAATTGTAACAGCAGTAGTAATGGTAGTAACTTAGCAAGAACAATATGTGAAAAGCTCGTAGGCATTGGATCGGTGATATTGTTGGATAAGATTCGTCATGTAACAGTCATAACCTAGTGTCGGTGTCAAATCCGGCATATCTCGTAGTAGGGGTCCTAAGCTAGGCGTCTTGGAGCGATGGTAACATGGACACAGGATTTTACCCAGGTTCGGGCTCTCTCGAAGAAATAATACCCTACGTCCTGCTTTTGATTGTTTTCATATGGGGGATAGTACAGAGTACATGTATCTACCACGAGATTGTTCCAATGAATATGAGTTGTTCTATTGACTAGCCTGGCCTCGGTGTATATATGCACCGGAGGCCTAGGGTTTAGGAGAGTCCTAGTTTTGGGCGCCAAGTCTTGTGGAATCTTCCTTGTATTCGCCATGGACTGCCCGAAGTGGCCCATGAGTGAACCGCCATGGGTGTCCTCGGCCCGATCCACCTGGTCGGGAGACGACGTGATGAGTACCCCCTAATCCAGGTCACCATCAGTAGCCCCCTGAACCGGTCTTCAAGTTGGGGATGCTCCTCGGTTCTTCTGAACTATTCTTTGTCTTCGGTCATCGGTCTTGAAAACTGGTTCAACAAATCTTCCCATCTCCGATCTTGAGGATCGCCGAGGTGTATCCGAAGAGTTCATACGTCGGGTATCCGAGGAGTCATTTAAGTTCTCGTCCTTTATCAATGCCTTGTTATTTTTTATGCCACACCTCGGGTTCGAAGTGTTTCCAGCGCGGCGGTGTCCTCTTTGCGTCCGAGCTCCAGCGCCGGACTGCATCCGAGGTGTCTTCTTGCAGCCGAGCTCCAACGCCGGACTGCATCTGAGGTGTCTTCTTGCAGCCAAGCTCTAATGCCGGACTGCATCCGAGGAGGCATAGAGTACCTCATCTTTGAAAAAGTTTGAAGGAGGTTATCCGAGCTTAACATCGAAAAAGTTCTTTATGAAGCCAGCCACTCGCAGCCGAGCTTTATGCCGGGCTGCTTCCGAGGTACATTTTAGTAGCCGAGCTCCAACGCCGGTCTGTATCCGAGGTACATTTTAGTAGCCGAGCTCCAACGCCGGTCTGTATCCGAGGTGTCATAGATTTCCTCGGTCTTAAAAAGTTTAAAGGAGTTCAGCCGAGCTTAATGCCAGAAACGTCCTCTAGGGAGCCAGCCACTTGTATCCGAGCTTCATGTCGGACTGCTTCCGAAGTGGTGCACCACCTCGGGCTTGGGTTGATTTTTTGCGGATATTTTTTTCGATTGGTGCAATTTATTCTCTGCCGAGATGTATAGCTAGTAGCCCTCAAGGTGTGTGTCGTCCTAAAATCCGAGATGCACCTGAAGGATGAAATAAAACTGCTGATCCGAGTAGCCCCTGAGACTCAGGTCGATTTGCGAAATCGGCCTGAGGATCGATTCCTAGCTCGGCAGCATATTTAGGAACGGAAACACGGTGTGCATAGTCCTCGAAACTCAGGTTGGGTGCGGCCGACCAACCTGAGGATCATAATCTCCTCGGAAACTATTTTGCACTTTTAATTTCCCTGCATTGAATTGTCAAATGCAGTAGCCCCCGAATAAATGGTCGGGTTGGAACACCAGATTAGGGGATCAATGTAACCCGTTAATGGCTTTTAAGTGACAAGCGCGAAGCCCAGTAGCCCCCGAGCCTTAATTTGGGCAAGGGTGGCCGAACTAAGGATCGATATCCAGAGTAAATTGACTTCAATCACAATTTATGTGTAATGATTCTATGTATCCAAGTACTTTACATCATTAATGCTCGGATCCGCTTTGTACAAAACTTTGTTGACCAACCATCGCCTTCAACCTCATCGGCCAGTAGCCGGGGAGTGTTTGTCCTACTTTATAAAGCCTTTATAAGGGCAAAGATTTACGGAAAACAAGGCAATCTAGCCATTCAATTTTATAAACAAAGGTACACGGAGAGATATGTTATATTACTATTTAACGTAAGAAACATCTTCTGGGAAAAATAGTTCCATTATAAGTTCCTTTTCCCAGGTTGCCATATTGACCATGATCATAAAACCTCACCTCCGATCAATGTGGGAGGAAAATATTGAGGATTTAGTTTGGGGAAAGTTTCCAAACTCTGTGGTCTTAATGAACTGAAATTTTCACTTCCGTCATTGCCGACCAATTATATTCTTAAGACAGCTAGCTTTTGGCTTCACCTAGTCTGAGGTACGAACCCAGATGACCCGGTAGTAACAATCACAGAGGTGCTCACTTTACCCCCTAGACGAACAATCGGGAACGTAGGGGGTAAGCATAGGAGCCAGGTAACCCAGCTTGGCCAAAATCTTAAGTCAAATTGATGCATATTTATGGCTTTATAACGATGATTACGAAAGGCAGCACTTGTATATTAAATACAAACACCTTATGCTATATGTTATTTTGACTCCGTTGTGACCGTTTATCATTTGAAAGTGGCCCATCGTCGGCTTCCATCCCTTTGTAGATGCTACGCAGGGTGTTTCCATACTAACAAGACAACCCTTAGCCGACGTCTCGGTGCCCGGAGGCGGTTGTGTTAGCAGAAACGAGGCAATCAGATATGCAGGCTTTATAACTTTCACTTAGTCATAGGAGCTTAAAGTTGGGAGGCCAGTCACTAGCCCCCGGTTAGTGTTCGGCGTCAGCCGAGGTCAAGCCATTAACACTTTGGCCAATTTTATGAAAGGCCCATCGTTTAACACGGGGTAATCTCTATCGATCTATAGTTTGACATAGTCATCGGATCGCTGACCAGTTTACGCTCATTGTGACAGTCAGTTTTCGGCTTTCTCCACTGAGGTACTTGACCAGTTAAACCGGAAGTACAATCGCAGTGGTTCTCCCTTTACCCTTAGCCGAACAATCGGGAACGTAAGGAGTAAGCACAGGAGCCGGGCAACCCAACTATTGACCAAAGACACAATTCGAAACCGATGCATATAAAGCAATATTCGAGAACGTTTGGCCGAGGACTCCATGGAGTACCTTGGCTTTTGGTGGGTTCGTCTCTAGCTACAGCCACCCGCTAATATTGCCGATGCTTTAAAGGTGTCTGGCGTTACACTGCAAGAGTTATGCTGGAGACACATAAATAGGTTAAAAGTGCCATAAGGGTGGAAAACCAAAAAACTCACATAAAAATTTTACGTCTAAATTAGATCAAGTTTTTTGGTGCCAATCCGAAATTGGTCTTAAAATTATTTTGTGCTTCCATCGTGCTTTAACATGACACATCCGATCTCTAAACTTCAAGTAGGTCAGCCTTCGGCTTCAACCTCCTTATCCCGAAGGCGGAGTGCTTCTCCGAGACCAGTTTAGCGAACTAAACTCGAGAAGCTTTAAAGAGAAACAAGGCTATCCGGCTATTGACCATACACTCGAGTCGAAAAGGGTGTGGAGAAAAAGACTTTGCAACGACCAAGAAGAAAACACATTTATTATAAAATGACTCATATAAATTTAAGAGCCCCCAGTTAACATGGGTAAAGGGAGTGTTTTTAGCAAACAGAGTTTTTGTCTACCACAAATATAATGCTTGGTCGAACCAAACAAAAATTAAACATTTAAAAAAAATTGAGCATGAAAGCGACTTAGTTGGTTAATGTGTTCGGTGTTGGTGACGTGGTCCAGGCTTGCGGCGGGACGAGGACGCCCATAGATCTCTGACAGATCTGACATGGTGCTTAGTCCTCGGCCTGGCCGAGGTTCCAGCCCCCAAGCCCATCCCGAGGTGAACAAGCGAGGAGCTCGGTCATTCCGAACTGACGACACAGCACGACCGATGTAGCGAGGAGAAAGCCCCCGGTCCAGCTGTCGCGACAAAGCTATTCGGCTAGTGATGATGAAGCGATGGCGAAGCCCCCAATGTAGCCAAGGTGACGGAGTATGTTGGCAGGGTGACACCGACGTAATGAAGTGATGGCGCGGGGATGCTTTCCATGCCAAGGAGACAACACAATTTGGTCGATGGAAGTGGGACGATGACGTTGGCACGCCGAGCTGACCGCGTGTCGCAGTCGAAGTCGATTACCTGGCGCTAAGGTTAATGAAGACGGAGGAGTGACGCCGTATTTTTTATAGGGCAGATCTGGTTGCAGATGCGGCGTCCGTCAGACTACGGACAAAAAATCCACATGCAGGTGCTGATGAAACGCTAGTGCAAAGCTAGTTTGCACTGTTCGTTAATTAGACCTTAAAAACCGCGCTGCAAAAACTAGCACTTTTGCATTAGTACTTCGGCCTATGCATGCGGTAGAGAAAACCACTAGTAGACGATAGCAACCATATGTGCCGAATTAAAAAAAGGAAAGAGCACAAAGAATAGAATTAAAGGAAGGAAGGAGTAGAAAGAAAAAAGGAAAGAATTTCCTGGATGGCCGCTGCCCGTGCCGGAGTGTCTTCGGCTCCGCATGCGCTTGCCTGACCTAGGCATTTACTCCTCGGGACCCAGCACATCATACGTCACGTAAGGCCGGCTGCTAGTCGATCTCTATGGACACGCCTGATTCCGGATGAAGCCAGCGGAATAAAAAAGCAACACCGATGTGCTCTAGAGCTTCAGCGTGATAGGTAGCCAGATTAGACTAGCACGCTTGCATCAATCAAACAACGATTGATGTGCCACAACTAGTAGTACTAGTGGGCTGCCCCATGATTAGATTGATCTGGTAATTTGTGCCAGGCCGCCGCTTCACCTCGGAGTAGCGTTTTGATATGTCTTGATTTGACTTCCCGTAGTGTACCACATCTGCCGGATCTCCAGCGAGGCAGGGCGGCCGCTGCATGATGCATGCACACCTGGCGGAGGCCTCGGCTCGCCTAGTATATCTTGATCGCCCGGCGGCGCTCGAGATCAAAACTAGTCTGCAAATAAAATAGTGCAAGACTACAGACAATAATGGCAAAATAAATCTGATGTAGGCGGAATAGATTGAATTGAAATCATAACACCTGATTTATGTCGTCGATCCGTGACGACACCTAGCAGGCTCTCAATGAAAGCACCAATGTCGGTGTCAAATCCGGCATATCTCGTAGTAGGGGTCCTAAGCTAGGCGTCTTGAAGCGATGGTAACATGGACACAGGATTTTACCCAGGTTCGGGCTCTCTCGAAGAGATAATACCCTACGTCCTGCTTTTGATTGTATTTATATGGGGGATAGTACAGAGTACATGTATCTACCACGAGATTGTTCTAATGAATATGAGTTGTTCTATTGACTAGCCTGGCCTCGGTTTATATATGCACCGGAGGCCTAGGGTTTAGGAGAGTCCTAGTCTTGGGCGCCAAGTCTTGTGGAATCTTCCTTGTATTCGTCATGGACTGCCCGAAGTGGCCCATGAGTGAACCGCCATGGGGGTCCTCGGCCCGATCCACCTGGTCAGGAGATGACGTGATGAGTACCCCCTAGTCCAGGACACCATCACCTAGGGCGACACAGAACTAGCTCCAATTCATCAATGTAATGTACGCATGTATTCCGTATATAGTCATACGTGCTTGCGATAAGAACTTGCATGACATCTTTTGTCCTACCCTCCCATGGCAGCGGGGTCCATAAGGAAACTAAGGGATATTAAGGCCTCCTTTTAATAGAGAACCAGAACAAAGCATTAGCACTTAGTGAATACATGAACTCCTCAAACTACGGCAATCACCGGAAAGAATCCCAAATATTGTCACCTTGGGGTATGCGGATCATAACACGTAGCAGGTGCATACAACTTGCAAGATCGGATCAAGAACACAAATATATTCATGAAAACATAAATGGTTCAGATCTGAAATCATGGCACTCGGGCCCTAGTGACAAGCATTAAGCATAGCAAAGTCATAGCAACATCAATCTCAGAACATAGTGGATACTAGGGATCAAGCCCTAACAAAACTAACTCGATTACATGATAAATCTCATCCAACTCATCACCGTCCAGCAAGCCTACGAAGGAATTACTCACTCCCGGCGGTGAGCATCATGAAATTGGTGATGAAGGATGGTTGATGATGACGATGCCGGAAGATCCCCCTCTCTGGAGCCCCAAACGGACTCCAGATCTGGCCTCCCGATGAAGAACAGGAGGTGGCGGCGGCTCCGTATCGTGAAACGCAATAAAACTTCCTCTCTTATTTTTTTCTCTGGAATTGTGAATTTATAGCGTTGGAATTTGGTCAGACGGCCGCCTGTGGGCCCCACGAGGTACCAAGGCGTGCCTGGGGGGGTGGCGTGCCCTGGTGCCTCGTGGGCACTGGGTGGCCCCCCTTCTGTTGATTCTTGCGCCAATAATTTTTATATATTCCATAAAAATTCTCCAAAAAGTTTCATCCAAATCCAAGAACTTTGATTTCTGCACAAAAACAACACCATGGCAATTCTGCTGAAAACAGCGTCAGTCTGGGTTAGTTTCATTCAAATCATGCAAATTAGAGTCCAAAACAAGAGCAAAAGTGTTTGGAAAAGTAGATACGACGGAGACGTATCAGTCATGGAGAAGTTGGAGCACAGTAGCATTATGCCAATATTAAATATGAATCAATTTAATATAGTACCTAAAGTTAAAGATTTGTTTGTTATACTAACGGATCTCACGAGGTTTCTGTTGAGTTTTGTGTGCTGAAGTTTTCAAGTTTTGGGTGAGACTATGATGGACAAAGGAATAAGGAGCGACAAGAGCCTAAGCTTGGGGATGTGCAAGGCACCCCAAGGTAATATTCAAGGAAGACTCAAGCGTCTAAGCTTGGGGATGCCCCGGAAGGTATCCCCTCTTTCGTCTACAATCTATCGGTAACTCACTTGGAGCTATATTTTTATTCATCACATGATATGTGTTTTACTTGGAGCATCTTGTGAAATAGTTTGTTTGCTTTTTAGTTTGTCACAATCATCTTTGCTGAACACACCTTTTTGAGAGGGACACACATTATTCATGATTTGTTTGAATACTCTATGTGCTTCACTTATATCTTTTGGGCTAGGCAGTTGCTCTAGTGCTTCACTTATATCTTTTAGAGCACGGCGGTGATGTTATTTTAAAGAAATAGTTGCACTCTCATGCTTCACTTATATCTTTTTGAGAGTATTATGATAGCAATGGTAATATGCACGGGTTATGAATTTGGTCCTGATATGATAGGTATTCAAGAGGGATATAATAAAAACTTTCATGTAGATCACTGAATATGATAAGTTTGATTCCTTGCAATAGTTTTGCGATATTAAGATGGTAATATGTGGGAGGTATTAGTAGATAATTGTGGTTTAGTAAGAATAATTGTGTTAAGGTTTGTGATTCCCGAAGCATGCACGTATGGTCTGCCGTTGTGCTAAGAAGTTGGAGCATGATTTATTATTGATTGTCTTCCTTTGTGTGGCGGTCGGGGGCACGAGATGGTTAACTCCTACCAACCTCCCCCCTAGGGGCATGCGTAGTAGTACTTTGCTTCGAGGGCTAATAAACTTTTGCAATAAGTATGTAAGTTCTTTATGACTAATGTGAGTCCATGGATTATACGCACTCTCACCCTTCCACAATTTGCTAGCCTCTTCGGTACCGTGCATTGCCCTTTCTCACATCGAGAGTTGGTGCAAACTTCGCCAGTGCATCCAAACCCCATGATATGATACGCTCTATCACACATAAGCCTCCTTATATCTTCCTCAAAACAGCCACCATACCTACCTATCATGGCATCTCCATAGCCATTCCGAGATATATTGCCATGCAACTTCCACCGTTCCGTTTTTATGACATACATCATCATTGTCATATTGCTTTGCATGATCATATAGCTGACATAGTATTTGTGGCTCTGCCACCGTTTATCATTGTTATACATGTTACGCTAGCATCATTGCACATCCTGGTACACTGCCAGAGGCATTCATATAGAGTCATATTTTTGTTTTAGTATCGAGTTGTAATGTTGAGTTGTAAGTAAATAGAGGTGTGATGATCATCATTATTAGAGCATTGTCCCAGTGAGGAAAGGATGATGGTGGCTATGATTCCCCCACAAGTCGGGATGAGACGCCGGACGAAAAAAAAAAGAAAAAAAGAAAAGAAAAAAAAGAAGAAAAAAAAAGAGGCGAAAAAGAGCCATGAAAAAAGAAAAGAAAAAAATAAAAAAATAAATGAGAGAAAAAGAGAGAAGGGACAATGTTACTATCTTTTTCCACACTTGTGCTTCAGAGTAGCGCCATGTTTTTCATATAGAGAGTCTCCTATTTTGTCACTTTCATATACTAGTGGGAATTTTTCATTATAGAAGCTTGGCTTGTATATTCCGATGACGGGCTTCCTCAAATGCCTGAGGTCTTCATGAGCAAGCAAGTTGGATGCACACCCACTTAGTTTTCATGTTGAGCTTTCATACACTTATAGCTCTTAGTGCATCCGTTGCATGGCAATCCCTACTCCTCACATTGACATCAATTGATGGGCATCTCCATAGCCCGTTGATAGCCTCGTTGATGCGTGACTTTCTCCATTTTTGACTTCTCCTATTTATCTCTATCACCATACTCTATTCCACCCATAGTGCTATATCCATGGCTTGCGCTCATGTATTGCGTGGGAGTTGAAAAGGCTGAAGCGCATTAAAAAGTATGAACCAATTGCTTGGCTAAAACCAGGGTAGTGCATGATAAATACTTTGTGTGAAGAAGATGGAGCATGACAGGATCATATGATTTTGTAGGGATAACGTTCTTTAGCATTTTTATTTTGAAAGACATGATTGTTTATTAGTATGCTTGAGTATTGATGTCTTTATATCAAATTATAGACTATTGCTTTGAATCATTCGGATCTTATTATTCATACCGTAAGAGAGAGATTACATGATGAAACATGATAGGTAGCATTCCACATCAAAAATTCTGTTTTTATCATTTACCTACTCGAGGACGAGCAGGAATTAAGCTTGGGGATGCTTGATACGTATCCAACGTATCTATAATTTTTTATTGTTCCATGCTATTATAGTATCAATCTTGGATGTTTTTATATACAATTATATATCATTTTTTGGGACTAACCTATTAACCCAGTGCCTAGTGTCAGTTGCTGTTTTCTGTTGTTTTTGGCCTTTCAGAGAAATAGTACTAAATGAAATCCAAATGCCACGAAACTTTTTGGAGATTTTTTTCTGGACAAAATAAACCTGGGAAGCTTTGGGAGGAGGCCAGAAGCCTCACAGAGGCTCCACAAGGCACTAGGGCGCGCCCCAGGGGGGGCGTCGTGCTGCCTTGTGGGGCCCACGTGACTCCGTTTGACCTAATTCCACTTCTATAAATTCACAAATATTGGGAAACCCCCAGAGAGCCAGAAGAAAAAACCTTTCCGCCGCCGCAAGCCTCTGTTCTTCCACGATCCCATCTGGAGGCCTTTTCCGGTACTCTGCCGGAGGGGGAATCGATCACGGAGGGCTTCTACATCAACCTTGCTGCCCTTCCGATGATGTGTGAGTAGTTTACCACAGACCTACGGGTCCATAGCTAGTAGCTAGATGGCTTCTTCTCTCTCTTTGATCTTCAATACAATGTTCTCCTCGATGTTCTTGGAGTTCTATCCGATGTAATCTTCTTTTGCGGTGTGTTTGTTGGGATCCGATGAATTGTGAGTTTATGATTAGATTATTCATGAGAAATATTTGAGTCTTCTCTGAACTCTTTTATGCATGATTGTTATAGCTTTGTATTTCTCTCCGATCTATTGGTTTAGTTTGGCCTACTAGATTGATTTATCTTGCAATGGGAGAGGTGCTTTGTGATGGGTTCAATCTTGCGGTGCTCAATCCCAGTGACAGAAAGGGACATGACACGTATTTGTATTGTTTCCATTAAGGATAAAAAGATGGGGTTTATTCGTATTGCTTGAATTTGCTTCTCTACATCATGTCATCTTGCTTAAGGCGTTACTCTGTTTCATACTTAATACCCTAGATGGATGCTGGATAGCGGTCGATGGGTGGAGTAATAGTAGTAGATGCAGGCAGGAGTCGGTCTACTTGTCTCGGACGTGATGCCTATATACATGATCATTGCCATGAATCCGTCATAATTATTTGCTTTTCTATCAATTGCCCAACAGTAATTTGTTTACCCACTGTATGTTTATGTGCTCAAGAGAGAAGCCTCTAGTGAAAACTATGGTCCCCAGGTCTATCTTTATTATATAAAAAACCTAAAAATACCTTGCTTCAATTTATTTACTTTTATTTTAATTAGTAGTTTAGTTTATCTATTTACCTCAATAAGATTTAGTCCGTGCAAATAACCGCTAAGAGGATTGACAACCCTCTTATTTGTGTTGGGTGCAAGTGTTTGCTCTTGTGTGTGTAGGTGCGCTTAACGGAATTTTGCTTGGTTCTCCTACTGCATTGATAACCTTGGTTATTAACTGAGGGAAATACTTATCTCTATTGTACTGCATCATCCTCTCCTCTTCGGGGAAATACCAACGCAGACTACAAGTAGCATAGGGCATTTCCGGTTTGCGAAGCATGTGCCACATCAAAGTTGTGCAGTGGGTATATTCAAACATCACACAACACCTCTTTGGGCATGCAGGCAGGTGGTTGTCCTAGGACACACTCACTCGCGTGTGATGCTTTCTGTGGGCCCGCGAGGTCGTCGTCCATCACTTTGACCTACAACGAGAGAGGTTAATTTGACCAACAAGGATGATTATTTTTGGTTTGTGTTATGGTAGGAGTATATAGTACGCGTCAAAGAGGTGGGGAGGGGACCAGCATATACTACGCATCATGAACCTCGCTCTGTGTGGGGACTTTCCAGTTTTCCAGGCAGGTGCCACATGAAAGTTGTGCATTGGGTATTCAAAGATCACACAACACCTCTTTGGGCCACATGCAGGCGGTGGTTGTCCTACAGGACACTCACTCGCGTGCGACGCATCCATCTGTGGGCCCGCGAGGTCGTCGTCCATCACGAGAGAGGTTATATTTGACCGACAAGGAGGATTATTTTTTCGTTTGTGTTACGGTAGGAGTATATAGTACGCATCGAAGAGGGGGTGGGACCAGCATATACTACGCGACATGAACCTCGCTCTATGTGGGGACTTTACGGTTTCTGAGGTAGGTGTCACATCAAAGTTGTGCATTTTGGGTATTCAAACATCACAACAACCACACACCTCCGTACGTATATATGTTTTGGCCCATGTGCAAGCGATGGCGGTTGTCCTCTGGCATGCACTCACTCACGCGGTTATCGGCGATATCGATGCTTTCCATCTGTGGGCCCGCTTGGTCCATCACTTTGACCGACAGCGAGAGAGGTTAATTTGACTTAGGAGGGGCTTAATTTTTGGATTGTCTTACGGTATAGGTCATGGTATGAGATTACATAATATAATTTGAGCGCATGCATGTGTACTCATGCATGAATCCCTCCCACCGGATCGAAGTGGGGGGCAGCACACGACGCGTCATGAACCGATCTCACTCTGTGTGGGGACTATATGATTTTCGACGCGGGCGCCACATCAATGTTGTGCATGGTATTCAAACATGCATGCATCACCTCCATACATATGTTTGGGACACACATGCATGCAATGGTTGTCTTCGGACAGTACTCTCCCTCGCGTGGTTATCGGCGGCAAGCCTATATATTCATGGGCCCGCGTGGACGTCCATCACTTCGACCGGCAACGAGAGAGAGGTTACAAGGGTGGGTTCTTCTTCTTTGGTTCGTGTTACCGTGTAGTAGGTCATGGTGAGATTCCAGACATAAATTTGAGCGCATGCGTACATGAATCCCCATCACCGGCTCGAAGTGGGGTGACATACATAGTACGCATCGTGGACCCTCGCTCCGCGTGGGGACTTTCCGGTTCCAAAGCACGGTGCCACATCAAAGTTGTGCATTGGGTATATTCAAACACACCACACAACACTTCCATATACATATATATGTTTGGGCCACATGCATGCAGTGGTTGTATTCGGGCACTACTCCCTTGCGTGGTTATCGGCGAGCTGGCCCATATGTGGGGTCGCGTGGATATGTCCATCACTTTGACCAACAACAAGAGAGGTTATAAGACCAAGGTGGATTCTTCTTAGTCCGTGTTACACTACGTCTTGGTGAGATGCCCTCTCCCACCAACTCAAATTGTTTGTGTGTGGGGGTGGGGTGGGGGTACTTCGCACTTCCTGAACCTCCGTGGGGTCGGGGATGTCCGGTTAATTTGCGAGGCCCACATCAAAGTTGTGAATTGGGTATTTAAATATCACACCACCATTTTCATACATATAGTTGGGCCACTCGCAGGTGGTTCATATGTGGTCCCACCCATCTCGCGCCACAAGCACACATTTGTGGGCCCGCACATGGTCCACCTTTGACCAGAAGCGAAAGGGGGGTTTGACCATGATGGACTCCTATAGGTTTAGTGTTACGGTAGGGTGTGATATGTCAGACCTAGCTATTTGGGGGCATGCATTCATAGCTAGGATTCCCCTCCCACCGACACGAAGTGGGGGGTGGCGGACTAGCAATAATGTGCGCTTTGTGAGACAGGTGCCACATCAAAGTTGTGCATTGGGTATTTGAAACATCAAACCAGCCTTTTCATACATTATTTGGTCCACATGCAAGTGTGTTCGTGTTCTGACCCTTTCCCATGTTTTTTTGGCCACGCAACACACACGGTTCCCTCAGACTACCCGTGTGCCATGCCCATGCCTTGTCACCCGCATCAACACAGTACATTGGGCTCCATGAGGCTTCCCTCGCAATCTCAAAAATGTCTACCCGCTTGGAGGGTTTTTCTGTTTGATAGCACACGATTATAATGTTTCGACCGTGTGCGATGTTGTTTGCCCCCGGCCCCCCGCTCCCACCTACATCCCTCAAAAATATCTACCCGCGTGGAGGGTTTTTCTATTTGATAGCACACGGTTATTATGTTACGACCGTATGCGATGTTGATTGCTCCCGCTCCCGCCTGCATCCCTCAAAAATATCTAGCTGCAGGGTGGGTTTTTTTGTTTGATAGCACACGATTATTATGTTTCGACCGTGTGCGATGCTGTTTGCCCCCGGCCCCCCGCTCCCGCCTACATCCCTCAAAAATATCTACCCGCGTGGAGGGTTTTTCTGTTTGATAGCACACGGTTATTATGTTACGACCGTATGCGATGTTGATTGCTCCCGCTCCCGCCTGCATCCCTCAAAAATATCTAGCCACCGGGAGGGTTTTTCTGTTTGATAACACACGGTTGTCATGTTTGGACCATGTGCGATGTTTATTGCTCAATCCCTTCATCCAAATTTTCAGTACCCCGGCATTTTGCTCCCGCCTAGTAAAATTTTCAGTAGCCGCGTCATTTCCTGAAACACCACCATACCCCCCCCCCCTCCACACACACCCACCAAAAACTCCACGTATGCACACACACACACACCACCCCTCCCTCACTCAAAACCCTAGCAAGGTCGCCGCCACTGCCACCGCGCCACCTCCATCGTCAACATCTGGCGGTTTGCCCGTGCAGGTTACCCACCGATCTCCATACCCTAGCCGCCCTGGGTTTCTTAGATGACGCCTGCCAAACGCCCCCTTTCCCACAGATCCCCATCCCCATCCCCCTCCCCCACTCTAGAGCATCACAGCCTAAGCCCGGCTACACTTCCCGTGGAGCCCCAAGAGCTAATGGCCCAAAAGAGGTTTATCACGGCCTCTTCGCCTGACGTCGGCGAGGTGGCTGCCGAGGAAGCTGACGATGATTACTGGCCGCAGGCTCTCAATCAGCAGGCTAGAGTATGCTGGCATGTCACGGACGCCGGCTACGACATTGAGGCCGTCGACAGCGACGGCCTGACGTGGGCTATGTCACAGGTTAAGTGGCCCATCCCCAACCCCTCGGGTTCAACCACCGTCGATCTCATCCATGGCCTTGCCGCTGATCCCCTCTGGCTCGCTGTCAAGAATTTGCCATCCTACATCGCCATCGAGCCCCTTTTGTCATTTCTGAAGGACACGTTCTGCCACGCTGGCTTGGGATCCTCAACTGCCAAGTCAGACCTCATTGACGGCAACCACAAGGAGGGCACCCTCTCCGCCTCTTCCAAGGGGAAAGAGCACATCTGCGACATCAGGGAGGGCACCCTGCAGCCGTGCTCTTCCAAGGGGAAGGAGCCCATCTGCGACAACATGGAGCGCACCCAGAGTCCGTGCTCTTCCCATGCGAAGGAGCCCATCTGTGACAAGTGAGGAAACACATGATTTGTTTTGCCGTTCCTCTTCACAGGGTAAACCCATGATTTGTTTTGTCGAGCCCCTTTTGTAGTGAGAATATGTCCAGTTTTAATTGCTATGTTTGGTTGTTTGCAGTATGCCTTGTTTATTTCAGATATTCACAGTGTGATGCTCTCTATGTGCAACTATTTACTGTGCAGTACAATTTCATCAATACCAGCTTCAACAATATCAATATGAATGACTATATTTGCTTGCTGTTAAGCCTGTTATAGCTAGCATATGCCTCTTTTAATGTTTTTTGGTTGTTCGGTTGTTTGTAGTTAGCATATGTCCAGTTTCAATTGCTATCTTTGGTTGTTCGTAGTATGCCTTGTTTATTTCAGTTATTCACAAAGTGATGTTCTATATGTGCAAGTATGAACTGTGCAGTTCAATTTCATCAATATCAGTTTCAATAATACCAATATGAATGACTATTTGGTTGCTGTTAAGCCTGTTGTAGCGAGCATATGCCTCTTTTAACGGTTTTTGGTCGTTCAGTTGTTTGTAGTTAACATATGCCCAGTTTCAATTGCTATCTTTGGTTGTTCATAGTATGCCTTGTTTATTTCAGTTATTCACAAAGTGATGTTCTATATGTGCAAGTATGAACTTTGCAGTTCCATTTCATCAATACCAATTTCAACAATACCAATATGAATGACTATATTTGCTTCCTGTTAAGCCTGTTGTAGCGAGCATATGCCTCTTTTAATGGTTTTTGGTTGTTCGGTTGTTTGTAGTTAGCATATGTCCAGTTTCAATTGCTATCTTTGGTTGTTTGTAGTATGCCTTGTTTATTTCAGTTATTCACAATGTGAAGTTCTATATGTGCAAGTATGAATTGTGCAGTTAACACACCTTTCCACTTCTTGTTTTGCTTAACTAGCGTGCTTAAACCTACACACTCGAGCTATCATTTGGAGATTATGTTGTCTACCATGGATATATTTGGTTGATGTTTAGCCTGTTGTGCTTAACATGCCTTTCGATGTACTTACACAGGACAATATTGGGAACGACGGCTGTTTTCCATCGAGGTTAGTTTCATCCCATGGTTTATATATACTCACTGTTCAGGATATCGGTAGCTGGTACCATATAGGCTGGGGGCTGATAAGGGATTAATCGGCGAATCGGACATTTAACTGAATATATCTGTAATCCATTTATCGGTAGGTTAACTAGGGCCATATCTAATATATCTGAGGCTACATAGCAACATGCACTGTACTGAATGCCTAAATATGCAATCCTAGGCTACATAGCAACAAGGAAGAGTGTTACCTTAATGTTCTGATGATGTCTAGATATACATAGAAGAGCAGCAGCAACAACAACAACAACACAGCAGTTAACTGCAGTTAATCGTCTGATATTTGTAACAATGAAATAAACTCCCTCCTCCCCATAATATAAGATGTTAATTCATCCAATATGTGAGTATATTGGATGTAATAAGATCTTATATAATGGGACGGAGGGAGTGTTGTACTACATTATTGTGCAATTGTTGTTTAGCTTCTAATATTAACTTGGTGCTTTTAGGTACATATGTCATTGGTAAAGATCCGCGCTTCGACCCCTTTTGCGTATGGGGCAATGAGATATTCATGAACCAGCATCAAGTGAGGAAACTGATAAAGATTGATAGTAAAATGGGTCAAAAGATGGAAATTAAGCTATTTGTTTACACTTTATCCAAGACAATAGTGAACTGTAGGATGGTAAGTAAGAACTCTGCAGCCTTCTTTTTACTTTCCATAATGAGTTGTGTTAGATGACAATGTCTGAATCTTTTTCCTTTGCAGTGGTTCCCAAAGCAGTTTACTCAAGTTTACCTCTCAAACTACATGATTGGTGGGCATGCAAAGGTTAAAGTATTTCTACCAGAACACAATGACTATCTAGATGTCCTCATGAAGACAATGAAGGATGGGCGGTCGGCCATCACAAGGGGTTGGACTAGAGTCGTGCGTGCCTTCTGCATGGAGGAGGGCACAATATGGGCATTCCGCTTCACCTTGTTCAGCAACCAGAATGTCGTTCGCCTCTTTCTTTACCGTCTTTAATAGTACAAGTATACAACCCTGGTTCATCATTCTTTATTTGGTGCATATGTAATTCTTTTTTTATGTAACTCTTGAACATATGTACCTGTGAATCGAATAATGCATTGGTTGTTGAACCTGATGCATATGAATAAAGTTATAGCCTACTTTCAAATTCAAATTCGATACAATTTTAAATAGCAGCGATTAAATTAGGGTGAAAATACGCTCTACAGGTCATTACGGCGCACATGGTTTGTAAAGCAGAACGTGTGTGATATACATCATAATCTGACACGGTTCATAGAGAGGAAACATGTGCGACCATGCACACAGTTGCCGTTTGCAAAGCGTGTGTGATGTCAGACAATACCACAAACGGTGCGAGCATACTAAATGTTTGTGATAGTCACCATATCGTACACACTTTACAATCATGAACTATTTCTGATGTCTTACGCATCGTAAACGTTTGCACCACAGAATAGCGTGTGCGATAGTTATCCTGTACGACACTCGTACGATAGTCCGACGTTTCGTAATCCTATCCGACACTCGTACGATGATTAACTAATCTTCTTAATTATATATCGCATACGGTTCGGGAGAAGTGAATGTGTGTGATAGTCTCCTTATCATACATGTTTTACAATCGTGAACTGTTTGTGATGGGGCGCGCATCATAAACGTTGCAACACAGAATACCGAGTGCGATGGTAATGCGAGCACACACGAGTAGCAAGGATGGAGCTTTTGGGATATTTGATAGATCAGAAATAGTTGTGTGACGAGTCGCGTTTGGGATAGATCGGGCATCGCATACGCTTAGTTCTGCGAAACGTATGCTTGCGTGCTCCCTATCGCGGACGGTTTCTGGGTCGTGTGGGAAGACCCTCTCTATCGCACACACAGGCAAGGCGACGGTTTAAAACTCTGTCGCGGAAAGGGGGTAAAAACCGTTTGTATAGCAACTCGTTGTACCAGTGATGGATTGCGCTCATGTATTGCGTGGGGGTTGAAAAAGCTGAAGCACGTTAAAAAGTATGAACCAATTGCTCGGCTTGTCATCGGGGTAGTGCATGATAAATACTTTGTGTGAAGAAGATGGAGCGTGACAGGATTATACGATTTTGTAGGGATAACTTGCTTTAGCATCGTTATTTTGAAAGGCATGATTGTTTGTTAGTATGCCTGAGTATTGATGTCTTTATATCAAATTATAGACTATTGCTTTGAATCATTTGGATCTTATTATTCATACCATAAAAGAGATTACATGATGAAACATGTTAAGTAGCATTCCACATCAAAAATTCTGTTTGTACCATTTACCTACTCGAGGACGAGCAGGAATTAAGCTTGGGGATGCTTGATATGTCTCCAACGTATCTATAATTTTTTATTTTTCCATGCTATTATATTATCAATCTTGGATGTTTTATATGCAACTTTATGCAATTATATATCATTTTTTGGGACTAACCTATTAACTCAGTGCCCAGTGCCAGTTGCTGTTTTTTGCTTGTTTTTATCTTTTCAGAAAATCATTATCAAAAAGTGTCCAAATGAGAAGAAAAAAAACTTTGGATTAATTTTTTCTGGACCAGAAGAGACCCACGAAGCTTCGGGAGAAGACCAGAGGAGCTACGAGGGAGCGACAAGCTTAGGGGGCGCGCCCCAGGGGGTGGCCGCGCCCCCCAGGCTTGTGGGCCCCTCATGGCACCTCCTGACCTAATTCCAACGCTAAAAATTCTAAAATATTCCCATTAAACCTAAGAGACAGAAGAAAAAACCTTTCCGCCGCCGCAAGCCTCTGTTCTTCCGCGATCCCATCTGGAGGCCTTCTCCGGTAATCTGCCGGAGGGGGAATCGATCACGGAGGGCTTCTACATCAACCTTGCTGCCCCTCCGATGATGTGTGAGTAGTTTACCACAGACCTACGAGTCCATAGCTAGTAGCTAGATGGCTTCTTCTCTCTCTTTGATCTTCAATACCATGTTCTCCTAGATGTTCTTGGAGTTCTATCCGATGTAATCTTCTTTTGCGGTGTGTTTGTTGGGATCCGATGAATTGTGAGTTTATGATCAGATTATTCATGAGAAATATTTGAGTCTTCTCTGAACTCTTTTATGCATGATTAAATATAGCTTTGTATTTCTCTCCGATCTATTGATTTGGTTTGGCCAACTAGATTGGTTTTTCTTGCAACGGGAGAGGTGCTTTGTGATGGGTTCAATCTTGCGGTGCTCAATCCCAGTGACAGAAAGGGACATGACACATATTTGTATTGTTGCCATTAAGGATAAAAAGATGGGGTTTATTCATATTGTTTGAATTTGCTTCTCTACATCATGTCATCTTGCTTAAGGCGTTACTCTATTTTCATTAACTTAATACCCTAGATGCATGCTGGATAGCGGTCGATGGGTGGAGTAATAGTAGTAGATGCATGCAGGAGTCGGTCTACTTGTCTCGGACGTGATGCCTATATACATGATCATTGCCATGAATCCATCATAATTATTTGCTTTTCTATCAATTGCCCAACAGTAATTCGTTTACCCACCGTATGCTATTTGTTCGAGAGAGAAGCCTCTAGTGAAAACTATGGCCCCCGGGTCTATCTTTATCATATATAAAAACACAAAAATACCTTGCTGCAATTTATTTACTTTTATTTAGTTTAGTAATTTACTTTATCTATTTATCTCTATCAGACTTAATCCTTGCAAATAACTGCTAGGAGGATTGACAACCCTCTTATTTGCGTTGGGTGCAAGTGTTTGCTTTTGTGTGTGCAGGTGCTGCTCACTGGATTTGGCTTGGCTCTCCTACTGGATTGATAACCTTGGTTCTTAACTGAGGGAAATACTTATCTCTATTGTACTGCATCATCCTCTCCTCTTCGGGGAAATACCAACGCAGACTACAAGTAGCACGGGGGCATTGGATAGGCGCTACAGGTATCAACTTAGCAGTAGCGCAGGGATACGTAACATCGCTGCTGCTAAGTGGGCCCCACCGTACCCACCAGACTACGTATAGTAGCAGCGCGGGCTAAGGAACCTGCGCTACTACTATTGCTCTTAGCAGTAGCGCGTGTCACGTACCCCCCCCCCCCCCGCTGCAACTACGGCTGCACTGGCCCACGTGGTGGTCCCCACTTAGCAGTAGCGTGGGATGCAGACCAGCGCTACTGCTATTGCTCTTAGCAGTAGCGCCGTGCGCCAACCCGCACTGCTGCTAAGGCGCAGTTGCCACCTTTCCATTCCTCTCCCCCCTCCCCCCTCCTCTCTCCCTTGCTTCCCCATTACTACTAGCTAGCTTTGTTTTCTCTTCCTTCTCCTACCTCTCTTCTCTCTCCTTTAATGCCCCCTCCACCATCTCCATTAATGCACCCCTTTCTCTCCTCCCTTCCACTAGTTAGAGCCATCTCCTTCCCCAACTAGCTAGAATTACCCATTTAATGAAGTGACCTATATACCTCCCCAACTAGATCTATCCATTTAATGAAGTAAAACCATATTTGTCCACTTTTGATCCCTAGGTGTGTAGCGACACCGACCTCATCACCGTGCTCGATCTCTCTCGAGATAGGTGAGTAAGAAATGGTGCTTTGGATGAATGGAAATATGTGTGTGTGTGATATGACCGAATCGGGCGATATGATGGGAATTTTGCGTGTGGCATGAGTTGTCGCCTATATGTGTATTTGCCGAATTGTGCGTGACATGACATGAGTTTGCTTATGTTTTGCCGAAATGTCGATTTATTTCTGTTTTGGCGAATTTTGGGCAAACTCTATTGGTCCCTATTTTTAGGGAAGATCATGCCGATTTTTTGTATAATTTTGATGCATGCATGCGTTTATAATCCTTTTGCTTATTATACCGCGCAGGCGATCATGAAGGTCGGTGGAAGTATGGTGGAAAGATGGTTGCGATCCGCGGTACACGACATGCATGAAAATAACCGGAAGGAGATTTTATGTCCGTGTCAAAGATGCAAAGGAGGAGTCTGGCTCGACCCCTTTAAGGGAGGCCGTTTGAAGGTGCACCTGCTCATGACTGGTTTCATGGATGGCTATACTCAGTGGATAAGTGAAGATGATGATGATGCTAATGACGTCGATGGGGCAGCCAACGATTACATGGAGCCAGACGAAGAGATGACCGATAATGGCGGCGGAGAAGAGGCTGGACATGGCGACGGAGCAGAGGCCGGACATGGGGGCGGAGAAGAGGCCGGACATGACGGAGAAGACGCGGACACGCAGCCTTCGTCGCTACTAAGTTCAGTCGTGCGGGACCCTCATGTTCGAGACATGCTTCGCAAGAAGATGACTAACGACAGAACTGCTTGTAGAGAGGAGGCCAAGCTAGGGCAACTGGAGGTAGACTCGAATACTCCATTGTATGATGGTTGCGATCCTTAGGTGACCCGCTTGAGTTTCACACTCGAACTTCTAAAGACAAAGGCTAAAAACAAATGGACCGACAGAAGCCTCGATGAGCATTTGAAGTACCTACAAAAAGTTCTTTCCGCGGGGAACCTGTGTCCTACTAGTGTCGATGAGGCCAAGAAGATCGTGTGCCCTCTTGATCTGCCCCACATTAGATACCATGCATGCATCAACGATTGCATCATTTATCGGAATGAGCACGCGGAAAAAACCAGCTGTCCGGTGTGCAATGCTTCTCGATACAAGAAGGCCGGAAAGAAATCTCCCCAGAAAGTTGTATGGTACTTACCGATCACTCCGCGTCTGCATCGTTATTTCGTAGATCCTAAGGAAGCAAAGATCATGCACTGGCATGCGGAGAGGGTGAAACCCGACGATGGAGATGATCCGAAGCTGAGACACCTCGCGGATGCAAGCCAGCGGAGAGCGTTCAACGCCGAATATCGTTTTTTCGCAGGTGATCCAAGGAACAACGTGCTTGGTGCGAGTACCGATGGCATGAATCCGTTTGGCAACCAGAACACCAACCATAGCACATGGCCCGTGTTTGTATGGATGTACAACCTTCCCCCCTGGAAGTGCATGAAGACAAAGTATATACACATGAGCATGCTGATTCAAGGGCCAAAACAACTGGGAAATAATATTAATCTGTATCTGGGGCTACTGAAAGAGGAGCTAGAGACGTTATGGACATCACCGGTCAAGACATGGGAAGCCAGCAAAGGAGAGTATTTCGATATGAGAGCCGCGCTGATGACGACGGTGCACGACTATCTCGGTTACGGATATGTATCAGGCCAGGTGTGCCACGGATATTGCGGATGCACCAGGTGCATGGATGATAAAACGTCTCAGCAGCTAATGAAAGATGGCGGGTCTGGGAAAATCATGTACATGTGGCATCGAAGATGGCTCGAGAAGGATGACCCGTGGAGAAACCGTGGAGATCTATTCAATGGTGAGGCTGAGCATTGAGGACCTCCACGTAAGAGGAGTGGCACCGAAATCTATAAGTTGTTGAAAAACTGGGAAGAGTGCCCCGTGCCTGGAAAGATGAAAAAAGCGTCGGAGCCGCTGCTGAAGGTATGGAAAACGAGGTCTGTTTTCTGGGACTTGGAGTACTGGCCCAAACTCGAGATGCCTCATTGCCTTGATCAAATGCATATCACGAAGAATGTCCTCGAGAGCTTGCTTGGCACACTGATGAACATGCCGGAGAAAACCAAGGATGGGCCGAAGGCAAGAAGAGACTTCGAAGATTTGGAAATCAGGGCAGATCTCCACATGCCCCTAAAAAGTCATCGGAGGAAACGGAGACGGAGAGGGAGGCGGGGGACAGGGGCAAAAAAGTCAACAAGAAGGAAGAGAAATATTGCCCCCCTTCTTGCTTCACCTTAAGTATGAAGGAGATCGATCAATTCTTCAAGTTCCTTATCGGAATCAAAGTTAGTTCCGGTTACTGTGGGAAGATAAGCAGATTTCTAGACACCAAGAAGAAAAGGTTCAGCGGGATGAAGTCTCATGACTGTCACGTGATGATGATGCAGATACTCCCGGTTGCCCTTAGAGGGATAATGGACAAGCACGTCCATGACACGCTTACTGGTCTCTGCAACTTTTTCGACGTTATCTCTCAAAAGTCGATTAGTGTGAAGCAGCTCCGAAGGCTACAGGAAGAGATCGTTGTCATACTAAATGAGCTTGAGATGTACTTCCCGCCCGCGTTCTTTGACGTCATGGTGCATCTGTGTGTCCACATTGTGGATGACATCATCGACCTCGGGCTGACATTCCTGCACAGCATGATGCCGTTCGAGAGGATGAATGGGGTCATCAAAGGATTCGTTCGTAACATGTCCCGTCCGGATGGAAGCATCGTCCAGGGCTATCTAACCAAAGAGTGCATCTCCTTCTACGAGAATTATCTATACAGCGGAGAACAGGTTGTTGGTTTGCCCGTTAACAAGCACCTTGGGAGGCTTGGAGGAGAAGGTCACACCAACGGCCGGAGGGAACTGCATGTGGACCAGTCGGATAGACGCAATGACTTTGACAGAGCAAACTTAGTAGTGCTACAGCACCTAGACGTGGTAGATCCTTTTGCGACACTGCACAAAGAAACCATCGCAAAGAAGTACCGTGACCGGGGGCTACGCAAGACGGATGCCGAAGTTATTAGAGAGCACAACTCCACTTTCTTGCCTTGGTTCAAAGAGCATGTTCTTGCTAATCCCCCAAAAGAGGGCTCTACGGACGGATTGCTCATATACGCCTTAGCACATGGCCCCGCGGCCAACCTTGCGACCTATCAGGCATACGATATCAATGGATACACATTCTACATGGAGGCCAAAGATATAAATAGTGATTTCCAGAACTCAGGGGTGACGATGGAATGCATGACCGACGACAACGACGCAACTAAAAGATTCTACGAAAGGTTCCAAGACATCTGGAAGCTTGACTACTCTAGACTGCACAATGCGACGATGTTCCGTGTCAGATGGGCTAAGAACGTCGAAAGAGAAAACCGGTATTTCACTACCATGTCTATACCCGACACCAAGAGTGCTACCGTGAACATCATCGCCAAAAATGAGCCATGGGTACACGCTAAGCACATGACACAATGCTTCTTCATAACCGACCCGAGCAATCCCAGCCGTGTTGTCGTGAGGAGAGGCAAAAGGAACATCGTCGGAATGGATGGAGTCGCCAACGAGGAAGACTACGACCAGTACGGCAACCCGATGAGGGAAGATGACGATGACGATGAAGCATACGTCAAAAGAAAAATCAAGACTACATTACCTAAGAAAGATCGTACTCCATGGAAAAGGAAAAGTCACAACGAGGGGCTCAATTATTCGACAACGAACAAGAAAGGAAAGAAGCTCACTCTGAAACGTCGTCGACCCTGAGAAACCATCATTTATATATATGTATCTATTTTGTGTACGCACTTAACCGTTATCGGTCAAATGATGTTATATATATATATACATATATATAGGGAAAATCCATCCTACCACCTGGGGGTAGTTACCCCACATGTGAAAGCACATTTGCTCCCTTGGTGGTTTTGGTAATTCATAACAACATATATCTCATTGAACTTATGTCCATTCAAGATTAAGATTTCAGGATGTTCAATGATTGGCATGGCATGGACTAGAGATGTGGACCCCTCAAAATGCTAAGGACAAGAATTGGCAAAGAACAAGACTCTACATTTTTGGTTTAGTGATCCAAGATCACATTGAGTCCATAGGAAAGCCAATACTATTAAAAGGGGATGAGGTGTTGCTTAATGGTCTTTTTGCTCAAGTGCTTAGTGACAGTATTCCTAAACCCTCAACCACTATCTCTACCCAAATATGTCCTAAACCCAAAGTCCAACTCGGCCCCACCGAAATTTCCAATCCGGCCCCACCGAGATCATCCAAGACTTAGCCACTGCCAAACCCTAACAAATCGGATCCACCGAAATGGATCTCGGTCCCACCAAGATGGCCTTGCCAACTCTCTGTAATCGTTTGCATTTACTTCGGTCTCACCGAGTTTGCAAATCGGTCTCACCGAGATGGCTTGCCAAGTCTCTGTTGCCTTATTGCTTCGCTTCGGTCCTAGCGAGTTGATGCAATCGCTGCCACCGAGATGAGGATTGCCCTAAGCCATTGCACTTCGGTCCATTCGAGTTGTTCATATCGGTCCCACCGAGATTCCTAAAGTTCATATCTTTTACACAGTTCGGTGCTACCGAGATGATCATTTCGGTGCCACCGAGTTGGGTCAAAAGTGTGTAACGGTTGGATTTTGTGTGGAGGCTATATATACCCCTCCACCCCATCCTTCTCAGTAAGGAGAGCCATCAGAACGTGCCTACACTTCCACCATATATTTTCTGAGAGAGAACTACCTACTCATGTGTTGAGATCAAGATATTCCATTCCTACCATTTGAACCTTGATCTCTAGCCTTTCCCAAGTTGCTTTCCACTCAAATCTCTTTTCCACCATAGCCAAATCTGTGAGGAGTTGTTTGAGTGCTAGGAAGACTATCATTTGAAGCACAAGAGCAAGGAGTTCATCAACAACACACCGTCTATTACCTTTTGGAGAATGGTGTCTCCTAGATTGGTTAGGTGTCACTTGGGAGCCTCCAACCAGATGTGGAGTTGAACCAAGAAGTTTGTAAGGGCAAGGAGATCGCCTACTTTGTGAAGATCTACCCCGAGTGAGGCTAGTCCTTCATGGACGTAAGCCATGGTGGAATAGGCAAGGTTGCTTCTTCGTGGACCCTTCGTGGGTGGAGCCCTCCGTGGACTCGCGCAGCCGTTATCCTTCGTGGGTTGAAGCCTCCATCAACGTGGACGTACGATAGCACCACCTATCAGAACCACGCCAAAAACCGCCGTGTCTTCATTGCGTTTGAAATCTCCTATCCCCTCTCTACATACATATGCAATTGCTTACATTCCGCTGCTATACTCTTAGAATTGCATGTGTAGGGTGATGCTTGACATGTACTATTGCTAAAATCTGCCTACAACTAAAATCTGGAAATAGGTTAAGTTTTGTTTGGTCAAGTAGTCTAATCACCCCCCCCCCCCCATCTAGACATACTTTCGATCCTACAACATGTCTCATATACAATCATGTGTTGGTATATATACTACTTTATCATTGTAAGTATGTGCATATACTATATATAAGATAATTCAACGTGAGTTACATGAAAAAATTGCAAGTTGGCCCATAGTTTTTATTATATTTGTGAATTACGTATATATTTGTACGTAAGAAGGAGCATACTAAAAATATGATACATACTACCTAAAAAATGAGATACATACTACCCAAATGTTCTTATATACTACATACTACGCGTACATACTCTTGGTATATATATATAGGACAAATGTTTCCTACCACCCAGTGGTAGTTACCACCACTTCTGTTTTGTATCCCCTTCCCACCATGGTTCCGGCTTGGTCGTCTTTCGGAGGAGAAAAAAAAGTAAAACAAAAAGCAAAGAAAATGAAAAGAAAAAGGAAAGGAATAGAAAAGAAAAACAAAAAGGAAAAAGGAAAAAGAAAAAGGAAAGAATAAGAAAATGAAAAGAAAAATGAAAAGAAATAATAAAAATAGCAGTAGCGTGAGGTCCCACCCCGCGCTATAGCTAAGTTAGCAGTAGCGCCGGTTTAGGAACACGCGCTACTACTATTTTGATTTAACCCCCGTGCGGGCCTCCCTCCTTTCTCCCCCAATTCCTCATTCTCCCTCTCCATTCCACTCCTCTGTCACTGTCGTCGCCGTTGCGCCCCCGCCGTTGTGGACCTTGATAACCCACAAGTATAAGGGATCGCAACAGTTTTCGAGGGTAGAGTATTCAACCCAAATTTATTGATTCGACACAAGGGGAGCCAAAGAATATTTGCAAGTATTAGCAGTTGAGTTGTCAATTCAACCACACCTGGAGACTAAATATCTGCAACAGAGTGATCAGTAGCACAGTAGTACGATAGTTTGATAGCAGTAGCAATAATAGTAACAGTAACAGTAGCAGCGATAGTAGTAGCAATTGTAACAGCAGTAGCAACAGTGGTAACTTAGCAAGAACAATATGTGAAAAACTCGTAGGCATTGGATTGGTAATTTCGCTGGATAACATTCATCATGTAACTATCATAACATAGGGCGACACAGAACTAGCTCCAATTCATCAATGAAATGTAGGCATGTATTCCGTATATAGTCATGCGTGCTTGCGATAAGAACTTGCATGACATCTTTTACCCTACCCTCCCGTGGGAGCGGGGTCCATAAGGAAACTAAGGGATATTACGGCCTCCTTTTAATACAGAACCAGAACAAAGCATTAGCACTTAGTGAATACATGAACTCCTCAAACTACGGTAATCACCGAAAAGAATCCCAATTATTGTCACCTTGGGGTATGCGGATCATAACACGTAGTAGGTGCATACAACTTGCAAGATCGGATCAAGAACACAAATATATTCATGAAAACATAAAGGGTTCAGATCTGAAATCATGGCACTCGGGCCCTAGTGACAAGCATTAAGCATAGCAAAGTCATAGCAACATCAATCTCAGAACATAGTGGACACTAGGGATCAAGCCCTAACAAAACTAACTCGATTACATGATAAATCTCATCCAACTCATCACCGTCCAGCAAGTCTACGAAGGAATTACTCACTCCCGGCAGTGAGCATCATGAAATTGGTGATGAATGATGGTTGATGATGACGATGCCGGAAGATCCCCCTCTCCGGAGCCCCGAACGGACTCCAGATCTGGCCTCCCGATGAAGAACAGGAGATGGCGGCGGCTCCGTATCGTGAAATGCAATAAAACTTCCTCTCTTATTTTTTTCTCTGGAATTGTGAATTTATAGGCCTGAGATTAGGGTCAGCGGAGCCTCGTGGGCCCCACAAGCCACCAGGGCGCGCCAGGGGGGTGGCGCGCCCTGGTGCCTCGTGGGCAGCAGGTGGCCCCCCTCCAGTAGGTCTTGGCTCCATTATTTTTTATATATTCCATAAAAAATCTCCAAAAAGTTCCGTCCAATTCCAAGAACTTTTATTTCTGCACAAAAAACAACACCATGGTAGTTCTGCTGAAAACAGCGTCAGTCCGGGTTAGTTTCATCCAAATCATGCAAATTAGAGTCCAAAACAAGAGCAAAAGTGTTTGGAAAAGTAGATACGACGGAGACGTATCAACTCCCCCAAGCTTAACTCATTGCTTGTCCTCAAGCAATTCAGTTGACAAACTGAAAGTGATAAAGAAAAACTTTTACAAACTCTTTTGTTCTTGTATCTATATATATGCTTAAATAGTACCCAGGTTTTCAGCAAGGATCATGAACTAACCATGCAAATGATAACTCTTAGAAATTATATTCCCTCATATCAATGGCATAATCAACTAGCGAGCAAAAATAAGATATTTCAAATGCCAACACTTTGTCAAAACAATCATGATATAACATGACAACATGGTATCTCGCTAGCCCTTTCTGAGACCGCAAAACATAAATGCAGAGCACCTCCAAAGTTCAAGCAGCGACTAAACATTGTAATTCATGGTAGAAGAGATCCAGTCAAGATGCACACAACATTAACTATACACAATGCATGAAAATGACAATAGTGCTGTCAGGACTGGTGCTTATTTGAGAAGGTGGTGACTCAACAATAAAAGTAAAATAACATAAAAGTAAATAGATAGGCCCTTCGCAGAGGGAAGCATGGATTTGTAGAGGTGCCAGAGCTCGAAGCTTAAATCAGAGATAAATGCAATTTTGGGAGGTATGCCTTTCCTGTCAACGTCACGACCGAGAGTTTTCAATATCTTCCATGCTCAACACATTAGCGGCGGTTCCCAAGCGGTAAAGTAAAGTTTACTCCCCCTCCACCAACAAACACAAGCCATGGCTAACCGAATCCTCGGGTGCCCTCCATACCAACAACTTTCCGGGGGAGTTTGTTTTATTATTTTGCAATTTTAATAATGGGACTGGGCATCCCGATTACCAGCCCCTCTCGTGCAAGGACAAGTGAATAAACACTCATCATGAGAATAACCCGCTTAGCATGGAAGATACTGACCGCCCCCTGTCGCTCCATGAGCGGTACGGGCACACAAAACAGATGTTCATTTGAATATTTAGAGGTGGCACATGCAAATTTACTTAGAACGGCAGAGTAATACCGCATATAGGTAGATATAGTGGACTCATCTGGAATAACTTTGGTTTAAGGGTTTTGATGCACAAGCAGTATTCCCGCTTAGTACAGGCGAAGGCTAGCAAATAGGTTGAGAAGCGACCAGCTAGAGAGCGAAAACGGTCATAATCATGCATTATGAATAATCAACATTGAATACTAGCATGAGTAGGATATAAGCACCATGAACATCGTGGTGGCTATGTTGGTTTTGAATCAACTACATGCATGAACATGTGCCAAGTCAAGCCACACGAAACATTCAGAGGAGGATACCATATCATCATACTACATCATGAACATTTTAATGCATGTTGACACCCAAGATAAATCATTATCCACTCCTAGCTACTTAGGCATGGCATGAGCAACTATAATCTCTAATTGTCATCATAGACATGTTTAATCATAATATGCTGAATCATGGATACTGAGTTAAACATATTTACAAAAACAAAGAACAAGTTGAGTTCATACCCGCTTCTCCTTGCCATAGTCACTTCATCAAATCATCGTCATTATTGCCTTTCACTTGCACGACCGAATGGTATGAAAATAAAAATAGTGCAAGTGTGTCGTGGACTAAGCTGGAATCTGCAAGCATTTTATTCAAAGGAGAAGACAAAGTAAAATGGGCTCTTTGTTAGATCAACAATAATGCATATGAGGGCCACTCAACATTTTCATCGTGGTCTTCTCCTTACAATGACTTAACAAAAGAAAAGAATTTCAGAGAAACACACTGAAATATTTTTGGAGTTTTTAGTTTTTTGAAGAAAGCAAATTAAAGAAGAAAACGAAAAACGAGAAAAACTATTTACACGGGAAAGCTCCCAACAAGTAAAAGAAGAAACAGGAAATCTTTTTGGGTTTTCTTTTAATTCTACAACTAATTAAGCTAGAAAGAAAAACCGAAAAGAAACGAATAATGTTTTTGGATTTTCTCAAAGTTTTTCAAACACACAAGAAGAAAGCGAGAAAATAAAACTAACATGGATTATACAATGAAAAAGTATGAACACCGACAACTGGAATGAAATGTGTCATCATGAATGTAATGTCGGTGAGAGATACGTACTCCCCCAAGCTTAGGCTTTTGCCTAGCTTGGTCATCGCCATTCCTGGTCTGGGTAATAATCAAAGTGATAGCTCATGGAGGCTCGCCGAGCATCCTCCTTAGCCAGACGAGCGGATTCTACTACCATGTTGTACTCCTGCACTTCATACTCATGGAGAAAATATCTCTGTTTGTTCTGGTAATCAAAGAGAGCAGGAGCAGGCAAAGCAACATACAGAGAACGATATTTATCAAAAACTAAGTTATATTCATATCCCTGTGCATTGCGTTTTAAAAACTTGTGTTCTCACATTGTTTCGAAATTTAAATATTTATTAGGTAAGAGGGGATCATTGGAATTGGGCGAGACCCCCAACCTCGCAGCTACGCGGGACGCATAAATTCCTCCATACAAATCACCATTACCCGTGTTACGCTGCAGCCTACGTGCGACAATAGCCCCAAGATTATAATACTTGCTGCCAGTCAAAGCCGTATGAATAAGACTCAGATTAGGGGCGCAAAGCGTACTGCAGTCTTGCTTACCAACAATGCATTTACCATTAAAAAGTGCAAAATACCGAATAGCAGGAAAGTGGATGCTAACTATTCTGGCCTGCGTGACTCCCCTAGCCTCACCGTTGCAAAGGCTATTAAGAAATGACTCATAATCAGATTTTTGTGGTTCATCTAACGAACCCCAATATGGAATTTTGCATGCAACACAGAATTCTTCTAGAGTATTCAACCCAAATTTATTGATTCGACACAAGGGGAGCCAAAGAATATTTGCAAGTATTAGCAGTTGAGTTGTCAATTCAACCACACTTGGAGACTAAATATCTGTAGCAGAGTGACCAGTAGCACAGTAGTATGATAGTTTGATAGCAGTAGCAATAATAGTAACAGTAACAGTAGCAGCGATAGTGGTAGCAATTGTAACAGCAGTAGCAACAGTAGTAACTTAGCAAGAACAATATGTGAAAAACTCGTAGGCATTGGATCGGTGATTTCGTTGGATAACATTCATCATGTAACAGTCATAACCTAGGGCGACACAGAACTAGCTCCAATTCATCAATGTAATGTAGGCATGTATTCCGTATATAGTCATACGTGCTTGCGATAAGAACTTGCATGACATCTGTTGTCCTACCCTCCCGTGGCAGCGAGGTCCATAAGGAAACTAAGGGATATTAAGGCCTCCTTTTAATAGAGAACCGGAACAAAGCATTAGCACTTAGTGAATACATGAACTCCTCAAACTACGGTAATCACCGGAAAGAATCCCAATTATTGTCACCTTGGGGTATGCGGATCATAACACGTAGCAGGTGCATACAACTTGCAAGATCGGATCAAGAACACAAATATATTCATGAAAACATAAAGGGTTCAGATCTGAAATCATGGCACTCGGGCCCTAGTGACAAGCATTAAGCATAGCAAAGTCATAGCAACAGCAATCTCAGAACATAGTGGACACTAGGGATCAAGCCCTAACAAAACCAACTCGATTACATGATAAATCTCATCCAACTCATCACCGTCCAGCAAGCCTACGAAGGAATTACTCACTCCCGGCGGTGAGCATCATGAAATTGGTGATGAAGGATGGTTGATGATGACGATGCCGGAAGATCCCCCTCCCCGGAGCCCCGAACGGACTCCAGATCTGGCCTCCCGATGAAGAACAGGAGGTGGCGGCGGCTCCGTATCGTGAAACGCAATAAAACTTTCTCTCTTATTTTTTTTCTCTGGAATTGTGAATTTATAGGCCTGAGATTAGGGTCAGCGGAGCCTCGTGGGCCCCACAAGCCACCAGGGCACGCCGGGGGGGTGGCACGCCCTGGTGCGTTGTGGGCAGCAGGTGGCCCCCCTCCAGTAGGTCTTGGCTCCAATATTTTTTATATATTCCATAAAAAATCTCCAAAAAGTTTCGTCCAATTCCAAGAACTTTTATTTCTGCAAAAAAAACAATACCATGGTAGTTCTGTTGAAAACAGCGTCAGTCCGGGTTAGTTTCATCCAAATCATGCAAATTAGAGTCCAAAACAAGAGCAAAAGTGTTTGGAAAAGTAGAGACGACGAAGACGTATCAGACCTCGTGTCCCCGCTCTTCCTCGTCCGCACCCCTGCCAAGGCCTTCGGAGAAGATCCGGGCCCCTCCGCCGCCCGGGCCATCGTCATCGCCGTGCTGCTCCTCCTCCATCGACCTCACCGCCGCCTTCTCCGAGCCCGCCGTCATCGCCGCACCCCCGTAAACCCATCCTCTCACCTCCCCTCTTCTCTCTCTCTCTCCCTCTCTGCTCTCTCTCTCTCTTTCTCTCTCTCTCTCTCTCTGCCACTAACCCTAGGTGCTATATGAACCCTAGGTGCCATATGAACCCTAGAATTTAAAATCTTTCTAGTGCTAGATTATGAACCCTAGGGTTATTGCTAGATTATGAACCCTAGAAAATTTTTCTAGGGTTATTTTATTTGTGCTAGATTTAGAAGTTTGAATTATTGTTGTTTAAAAGAAAAAGAAAAATAGAATTGTTGTTTGTAAACATTATCTTGAATTGTTGCTATTTAAAAACTTAGTTAAAGCAATTGTTGCTATTTAAACAGAAAAATGAATTGTTTTTATTTTAAAAAACTTAGTTAAAGCAATTGTTGCTATATAAGGAAAAAAAACATAATTGTTTTTATTTATAAAAAGCTTAGTTAAAGCAATTGTTGCTATTTAAACAAAAAAACAGAATTGTTACTATTTAAAAAAACTTAATTAGTTAAAGCAATTGTTGCTATTTAAGGAAAAAACAGAATTGTTGCTATTTAGACAGTAGAAATTTTGTTTATGTAGTTACTTAATCAAGTCAATTTAAACAAAACATATATATTTTGGAAAAGTGAAGTGCCAAATGATGTTGTTGCCATATATGATGTGCCATATGAGCATTTCTTTCTACTATAGTACATCTTTGGAGGGAAAATGATTCGAGTGGCCTATGTTTTGCCAGAATGTTGATTCATTTCCGTTCCGGCAAATTTCAGGCGCTCGATATGTCCACTTTTTAGCAAAGATCATGCCGAAATTTCCCGTGAATTTCGGCATGACTTGTGCTAGAAAGTATGACATATCGACTGCCCGGGATTTGCCGGGATGGGAATGAAACGACATTCCGGCAAAACATAGGCCTTTTTTTATGTCATTATTCATTTTATTATAGTTTGAGAATTAAACTAGCAGACTTAATCGTAGGAAACATGTCGAGCAACGACGAAGCCGGGGCTTCTACCCATGCTGACGAGGTTTGCAGGGCCCCCTTACAGCATGAGCACGATTACCTCGACTTCTTGTCTAGTTAGCAAAGCCGAGGTTTGCATGGTACTGCTGCGGACGCCGACACCGAGACCGGCACCGGCACCGATGGCACCAACACCGGCGCGGATGGTAGCGGCGCAGAAGCCGCTAACGAAGCGAAGAAGAATTCGAGGACACGACGCCCAAACAAGCTCGGCACCGGAAGACTGCTGGTCACAGAGGTGCACCCTGGCAAATTCGAGCCAATAGCACCGGAGGAAGCTCGCAAGTGCTACGGCAACCAAGTCGGATGCATCCTACGGGAAATCGCAAGCATCAATGACTCTGACTTAAGGAGTATACCAAATATGGAGCACTTCCTCCTAACGAAGCTGCACAACAGATTCCAGTTCCCCGGCCGGAATGACAAAAAACTTCCGTGGGAAGATCATGCCATGGTCAAGATAAACAACGCCGCCATGGGCAAGTTCAGCAACGTGTTGGCCGCCTGGAAAGGAGTTTGAAAAATTCAAGGAGACTTGCGCTACTGATGAAACCAAGCGTAAGTCTGAGAAATTCAAGGGGATGCAGGAAAAGAACACGGGAGCCACCGCCTCGGAAGCCGTGGTTACATTGGCAAGAGGCCCATATGGGATAAGGAGGATGCGGAACGTGAAGCCGCGGGGATCCCAGACCCCTTTGCGGAGTTCACCGACCAGCAGGAGCGTGACTTCATCAGGGCCTGGTACAAGTGGGACAAGGAGAAGAAGGTTTGGTACACGGACGCGCCCACAAGGAAAATTGATTAGAATACTGGTAATTATGATTTTTCCACCTTATATTAGCTTCTGATCAAGTCAACTACACGTTGTAGTAACATTTGTAAACGGTTCACGTTTCTTTTGCAGAAAGAGCAACACAAGCTTGCGGCTGAAAGCGACTCGTTGTCTCAGTCGTCGGCGAGGCCCAAGTGGGACACCCCTCTCAACCGGGCCTAGAACATACTGAAGGGACCCCCTTTTCACAACCGGCCGCAGTATGGACGTGTGCACGGCGTCGGAGATGGGGCCACATGGAAGTTCTACTACCACGAGGACCCGGAGGCCAAGAGGCAGAGAACGAAGTTTAGTCAGGTGAACATCGACGAGAAGGTGAAGCTTGCAGTCGAGAAAAATGCAGCTGAGACCGCAGAAGTGACAAGAGATGAGATGATCCAGCAGGCAGTCAGTGCAGCTTTAGCTGCCTACAGAAGTGATTTCGTAGCTTCGGTTAATACCTTGATTCCGGCTGTTATCGACTGGACGAGGCAAAATCTAGGCAAAACGACAGTGGATTATCCCCGTCCCAGCTTCGTAGGGAGCAACTCGGTGAACATCGCACCAGCACCTGCTCTCGCAACCGGACCTGCTCCCGCACCCGCGCTTGCTCCATCAGCCGCTCATAGCAGCCCGTCCTCCGTCTCTGGCATGCTAGGTGGGGCTTCGACTTTGGCTGAGCTCGACGCCCTCACAGTAAATTACGCGTCGCACCAACATATTTATAATCCTCCTTTTCCATTGCCTTTCGGATGTCTGACGCCGCAGACATGTCTTCGCAGGCCGACGAAACCCCGTGCACCTTACTGTACATGATCAACGGCCAGAAGGTGGACGTGGGAAAGGCAACGATACAGAAGCCCAAGGAACGGTCGTTCCACAGCCAGTCAATGCCCGTTGACACCTTCAGGGTTTCCATGGCGAGTGTCAAAGTGGGCCATGAGGATTTGGCTCCTCTGGTACGAATCGGGGGAGAGGACGACGAGACCCCGATGCGGCTTGGAGAATGCAAGGGTTGGATGCTGCTGTGGCCGAAGAGTCTTCTTCGTGTCGAGCCGGCCGGGAGCACACCAACGACAACACATCACCAAGGTATGAACACCACCCCGCCTACTCAATTACCACTGCCTGTCGTGCCGGGTGAGAGCGGCGGACAATGCGAGGAAGGGGGTCCAAGAGTGAATGATGAAGTCGCCCCCGTGGAACAAGCAATGGATGATGACATGGAGGAGGATGACCCTCTGCGGTTCCTCAATATCGGCTATGACTACGGAGGATTGATGAGTCAGCCATATGACTCGGGCTATGAGCATGCGGACGAGGAGATGGATGTTGTGCCGCAGTAGGAACGTCCTAGGGTTGATTGCAAGAAGTCTCTTTTCATGCAATCCTCGCAGGACACGCCTCCAGATGCCGCCTCAACCTAGCATGAACAAGGCGAGGGTCATCGTGGAGTGTTGTTCAGCCCGACAACACTGGGGGCGGTGGTTAGGGACGGTATGCAAGACTCACAACCTCTAGGCAAGAAGAAGCATAGGAAGAGACCGGTGAGGAGAGGCTCTGCTGCCGCCAAAGCTGCCAAAGCTTCTAGCAGTCAGTCGGCTCCGCCGACCAATTTTCCAGACCGTGTACCAGTCAAAGGTGCGGCATTGTACCATGTCGCGGGCGAGCCGATCCTACCGCCAAAACTGCTAGAGGGCATATTAGGGGATCTCAGGAGACTGCACGACCATGTGCTGTCGACAGAGAAAAGCCTTCTCGCCTCGAAGGATCCAGGATACCCGCTTTATGTGGTTCGTGTGCCTCAGGCCAAGTGCTACGTCGACAGACTCCCCGCGGATGTGTTCTTCCTGCGGTTTGATCACATCTTTGAGATGTTTTTCACGAGGCGGCTCGATTTTACGATCGCCCGCCTTTTTGTGCTCCATATGAACTTCGTCATCAGGAGAGACCAAATCTTGCAAATCTCGGTGGCGGATCCATACTACATGCATGAGTCCTTCTTGAGTCTCGGTGACTTTGAACGTCAAGCTGCTAGGAAGTACATCGAAGAGTTCATGATAATGAATAAGGACAAGGAAACGATTCTCCTGCCTTATCATCCAATGTAATTCATTGCCGGATTGCCCTTTCGTACATTTAAATCATTCCTTCGCTCATATGGAGGCTAATTTGAGGTGTATTTATTTTGCGCAGCGAGGGGCGCGCCGTCCTTATCGTTCTTTTCCCGCGAGTCTCCCATGCCGTGTATTTCGACTTGTCCAGAAACTTCCAAAAGAAGGACTACACCCACATAATGAATATTCTGGATTCAGCTCTCCACGGCTTCAGCATGATGGGTGGCCACATCGAGATCAGGAAACAAAGGAAGGGCGCGCCGGGTTTCGGGCATAAAACCAACTTCTGCACCGTCCATCAACCGATAGGAAGTATGAGCGATGGATTCTACATCCTCCATCTCATGATGGAGTTCAGAAGGGATCGCCAACGTCTTCGCATGACAACCAGAAATGATGAGCATATCCGCAAATGGGCAGAATCCTTAGGAGCCGAACCGGATTATAAACTCAGAGATGACTTCTTTCGCATCCAGAAGGACATTGCAACGATCATCATAAAAGAAGTCGTCGAAGAGAGCGGGATGTTCCACCCCGGCCCTATATCGCGAGTTGACGTCCGAACTCGCGTAGGCCTACAACGTTTGGACATGACGCCGTTCACGAAGATAGGGTGCATCCTCCCGGATAAGGATGGATGGAACTTCTAGTGATTGACGATGCCGATGATGATGTGTCGGTTGAATTTGTACTTTATGAAGCGATGAAACTTTGTGATGTAAACGGTCCTGCTGAACTTGCGTAACGCTAGCTAGTTAATTAGTTTGGGTACGATGAACCTGCGTAGATTATGTATATGTTTACTATATGTTGCATCTATTTGCTAACTCTTTCTCTTCGTGTTGCTCAAGTATATTGTGTTGTGTATTATTGTTGAATTCGCTTGATGAAGATGCATCTCTAACAGGTACATAGATCATCGATGGCGAAGAAGTGCTATGCCGTGTACATAGGGAAGGTTCCAGGAGTGTACGACGAGTGACCAGAGTGTCAGGCCCAAGTGTACCGGTTCCCGGGCGGCAACCAGAGAGGGTTCGATACCAGAGGGGAAGCGGAAGCTAGTTACTTGAGGTTCACGCTAGCGCGAGAGAGGGATCAGAGGCGGCGCCTCATGAGCTACTGCATAATTCCGCTCTTCATCATAGTGATCGCTCTTCTCTTCTATATCATAGTTTAGACGGATGATGAAACATGTGCATGTGATGACCATGTAGTTGCATGTATTCGAGATGATGATGAGACATCATTTGTGTTGGATGATGATGATGATGATGTGATGACACTATGTTGTACCACTTCGATGATGATGAGACATTCTTGTTTCATATAGTTTCAGTGTATCTGTATGTTGCTACTGTATAAAACCTGTACAAATATAACGTAAATATGCAAAGAAAATACAAAAAATGTTAGCAGTAGCGCGGGGTGCTGGAGTAGCAGTAGCGCTGTCTTAGCACTAGCGGGGGTCTACCAGGCGCGCTGCAGATAATTATCAGTAGCGCCGGTTCTATCAGCGATGCTGATATGGAGACTAGCAGTAGCGCGGGTGGGAACCCCCGCTACTGCTAAAAGTTACCTGTAGCGCCGTAGCAGTAGCGAGGGCCCCCGCGCTACTGATAGCCCAAAACCCCGCGCTACTGCTAGGGTTTTCCCTAGTAGTGGATGGGACCCATTTTTTGCCTACATGGCGTAAATTTTCGTGCCTGTTCAATTTTAATCTAAATTTACAAAGTAGTCCCCACAATTTTACACATACACCCCTCCTGTTGTGTGTTCCTCTCTCTCCTCCTGTTCGTCTTTTAGCTAGTGACGGAGGGCAGCGGAGTGGCTGGTAGAGGTGACTGCGTAGTCCAGCGCGCGACGAGGCGCGGCGGCCATGGGGGGCACGACCGTGGCGCTTTCCCGCATCTGAGGGAGGTCACGACGCTGCTCGAGACAAGTTGTCGGCGTCACCATGGGCGGCCGAAGATGCCATGGCGGATTGCTCTGTTGCGGCGCCATGGGAGGATCTGCCGGTCATCGTTGGAAGGCGACACTCGTAAAGGAAGGCGAAGCTCCAGCAGCTACTGCTACTTGTAAAAACTGCGTTGGGATTTCCCCGAAGAGGAGGGGTGATGCAGCACACTAGAGATAAGTATTTCCCTCAGTGAGAACCAAGGTATCAATCCAGTAGGAGAACTACACAGAACCTCGTGAACAACACCTACACACACAAAAGCAAATACTTGCACCCAACACGGGCAAGAGGGTTGTCAATCCCCTTGAACTCGTTATTTGTAAGGATTAATTCTGATAGTGATAGATAGATAAAATAAAATGCAAAATAAAATAAAGTAAATAAAATTGCAGCAAGGTATTTTTAGGTTTTTTTATATGATTTAAGTAGACCCGGGGGTCATAGTTTTCACTAGAGGCTTCTCTCTCGAACACATAGCATACGGTGGGTAAACAAATTACTGTTGGGCAATTGATAGAAAAGCGCGTAGTTATGACGATATTCAAGGCAATGATCATGTATATAGGCATCACGTCCGAGACAAGTAGACTCACTCCTGCCTGCATCTACTACTATTACTCCACCCATCGACCGCTATCCAGCATGCATTTAGAGTTTAAGTTAAAAATGGAGTAACGCTTTAAGCAAGATGACATGATGTAGACAAAGTAAACCCAAGCAATATGAATAAACCCCGTCGTTTTATCCTTAATGACAACAATACAAATACGTGTCTTGTCCCCTACTTTGTCACTGGGATATAGAACACCGCAAGATTGAACCCATCACAAAGCACCTCTCCCATTGCAAGATAAATCAATCTAGTTGGCCAAACCAAACGGATAGATCGGAGAGAAATACAAAGCTATAACAATCATGCATAAATAAGTTCAGAAAAGACTCAAATATTTCTGATGAATAATCTGATCATAAACCCACAATTCATCGGATCCCAACAAACACACCACAAAAGAAGATTACATCGAATAGAACTCCAAGAACATCGAGGAAAACATTGTATTGAAGATCAAAAAGAGAGAAGAAGCCATCTAGCTACTAGCTATGGACTCGTAGGTCTGTGGTAAACTACTCACACATCATCGGAGGGGCGGCAAGATTGATGTAAAAGCCCTCCGTGATTGATTCCCCCTCCGGCAGATCGCAGGAAAAGGCCTCCAGATGGGATCGCGGAAGAATAAAAGCTTGCGACGGCGAAAAAGTTATTTCGTGAGGCTCTTTGTTGGTTTCCCAATATTTGAGAATTTATAGAGGTGAAATTAGGTCAACAGGAGCCGCGAGGGGCCCACAAGGCATCAGGGCGCCCCCCAACCCCGGGGCCGCGCCCTGTTGCCTTGTGGCCTCCTCGTGAGGCTTCTGGCCTCCTCCCGAAGCTTCAAGGGTCTCTTTTGTCCAGAAAAAAATAATTAAAAAGTTTCATAGAATTTGGACTTCGTTTGGTACCGACTTTCTGAAAAACCAAAAACAAGCAGAAAACAGCAACTGGCACTGCGCACTAGGTTAACTAGATGATACCCCGCGCGTTGCTACGGGAATGCGTAAATACATATTTTATAGAGAAAAGATTATATAATGTTGGGTAGCACATAATAATATAAAGGAAACCATTTGCTCGGTGTATCAGGGATTGCCGCTTGTGCATAATGAATACCATGCATATGATGTCTTAATACAAAGGAAGTGACACTAAGTAAATAAAAAAGTGCTTCGGATATTTAAATTTGGGTCTGTGTTACAGCTAGTCCTGATCCTTAGCACTCCATACGAAGAACCATCCTCGTCACTCATCAGTGTGAAGTATTTTTGTCATCTATAAAAGAATGAAAATTTTAGTTAGAATACAACTAACCGCCACTATATATTTTATGAGGGCCATGTATTGAATTTCCATGCTTCTATATTTGTCATGAACTCTGCAAGTGCGTATCAATCAGTGGTTTAAAAACTTCAGTTTTTATATAATGACATGTTGGATGAGGCAATTGCAAACATATATGCCAATAGCTGTCATAAACAACATAATTCCAAATTCGAGGGAAATGATCTGCTCCTCAGTGAGTATAACACACCACAGTGAAAGGCTTAATTTGGGAGGAACAAAATTCATGCTACCACCAAAATAAACCTTATGGAAGAAAAGAGACTAATACATACAACACGACCTGCTTCTAAACTTTGGCAACACTTGGTAGGTGTCATGCCATTAGACATCTATAATATTTTCTGAAAAAGCATGAGAAAATTAGACATATATTAGCAATTAAACAATTCTCCGAGACAAACGTAAAAAATTGCACTGCATAATTTAAGAAGAGCATGAGAACTTATACAGAGGAAAGCACTGAGATCCAAATTATCCATGCAGTTCAAAATTGCACTTACATGCAAGCAACTACCAAATAATCATGGAAGGAATTATTTTGACATACTTTTAGTTAAGTGACTGATTTTCATTAATTTGAAGCAAGGGCAGATAGCACATTAGCACAACAGAATAGAGTGCCCTGCAGAATATTCATGAAAAGAACACACTAATCCATGCAAACTGATAAATGTATGTATGATATAATATTGTGGATTCCATTTTTTATTTACCAACATTTGGTAAGCGATCACAATAAGCTAACTGTATCACAACTTCATGACACCTTACTCTCAATTTTTTTTTGCGAAATGACACCTTACTCTCTATGAACTGCATTGATAACCATCCATGAGAAAATAACACACCACTATTATGATTTGTTACTAATCATTTTCTTACCAGAAAGTGTCGGGGCAGAGTGCATGGCCATCACCATGGATGTGGCAATGATTCTGACCACGAAGGGGGCAATCTTGGATGCCTTTGCTGAACTTAATCAATCTTCTGCTTCATTCATTCCTCCCTCTTTAATTAAAACACTATTGGAAGATTGACATATAATAGACACAAAAGAGATCGACCAATGGACTGCTCCTGGAAGTATAGATCCAAACTTCTCTAAAGAAAACCCAATGCACAGATTATTATGAATGAAATGCAGCAGAGCAGATCATTCAGTCTTAATATGTAATTGCAATATATATAAAATAACAGTTACCTTCAGACTCGATAATGTAAAAGGAATTCAGGAAATAGTCACGCATTATCCATTTACCTTGCAACATTAATACCCATGATACAGTTTTGTTTGCATATTGCAATAAAATCCGACAAAAACTTCAGGTGGCGATAGTGATGTTGAGAGAACAGATGACACAAGGGTAATAAAGTAAGTTTGGTAGAGGCGAGCAGATACCTGGTGCAAATAGACCCTCTTCTTCATCTCCAACAGTACGCCATGCCGACCGGCTCGCTGCACTCCAGACCAGAGCGAAGGGAGGGGGGATGAGGGTCGTACGACGGGCGGCGGCAAGGTTGCTGGTGGCGCCACGCCGGCTCGAGGTGGGGTGCCGTGGGCAGCCGCCGGTGGGTGAAGCCCATGCGGACGGCGGATGGCGGACGTGGACGGCCGATCTAAGCTGATGCGGGCCGCACGGGATGCGCTGCGCGCGTGCGATGTTAAGCCGCGGGGCGGTGGAGGAGCATTGAGCCTGATCTTGGTCTGATTATGAGGTCGCCCGTGGTGAATCTCACTTTCGGTGGTTGCAGCTCGATTAGATTTGCTTCGTGAGATGGGGTGGGAAGATGAGATGTGTCGGGGAAGTAAAAGGAGATGCATTGAGGCTCCTTAAACGCCTCGTCTGTTACAAGTCGAAGAGGAAACGATGGGTCAGGGGTCGTCTCGGGCTTCAGTTAACCCAGCAACCGTTCGTTTCGCTGAACTGTATCGTTTCAAGAAATCCTAAAGATTTTGATTTTTCTAATATTTGGTCAGACCTGAGGAGGTGGCCTTGAGTGGGACTGCATGAGGTGTGACGTGGCTGGATGTGATTGGATGCTGAGGTGTCTATGCTGCATGTTGAGATAAATCAAGTAGTGGGGTGAACTTCTTAAGTATATATAGGATAGGTTAGTCCAAAAAATGATATAAAATAGCATATTATTGTATATAAAACATTCAAGATTGATACTATAATACTCCCTCCGTCCCAAAATAAGTGTCTCAAGCTTAATACAACTTTATACTATAACTACAAAATTAAGACAGTTATTTTGGAACGGAGGGAGTAGTATGGAACAATCAAAAATTATAGATACGTTGGAGACGTATCAGCTACCGCGGCCGCCGATGCAGCAAGACGACGTGCACAGTGCATGGGCTCACCTAGTCGTCGCCGAGATCTAGATCGGGCTCGCCCCAGTCGTCGTCCTCTCGCGTTGGTCCGACCACGGCTCTGACTTCAAGGCCCCAGGCGGATCCTACACCGGTGAGCATCGGAATGGCTGGATCCTGCTCGCCGCAGAAGATGCCGGCGTCGAGCCGCCGTCGACCCTGCCCCGCCGATGCAAGACACGTCCCCCGTTCCGGCAGCAAGCACCAGCAGCAGCAGCGAGCGACAGCGTGCGACGGTGGGATCCCGAGCGACGGCGAGCGGCCGAGTGCTTGAGGGCGGCTGGGAATGCGGGGCGTTGGGGGGAGGCATGTGGCGGCAGGCGGCGGTGGGAGGCCAAGCACTGGTCTGATTTTTACAAAGAGGGGAGAGAGTTGGAGAAGAACGGAGGCAAGGGTGTATATGTAAAATTGTAGAAGTTACTTTGTAAATTTAGATTAAATCGAACAGGAACGAAAATTTATGCCGCGTAGGCAAAAAGGGCCTCATCTGTCATAAATATGCTCAACCGAGCCAAATCTGTCGATCAATGTTTTTTGCAAAATGATTACACAAGACATAGTATTTTCTGGAAAAAAATGTAGCGTAGTGTTTTCTGCTAACCTAGCCTTCAAAGCGATGATTTCTTGCAATTTACTCCGTGCGCATCCCGCACCTGCTCGACGAAATGCGCCCGAGCCCGACGGCCAACCTGGCCCTCGGGGCCGTGCCGCCCCGCGGGCGAGACGTCCGGCGGCGAGGCTTCCGACCACCTCAGCGCCCTCCCGGACGACCTCCTGCGCCGCATCATGTCGTCCCTGGAGGCGTGGGAGGTGGTGCGCACCTGCGTGCTCGCGCGGCGGTGGCGCCACCTCTGGGCGTCCGCGCCCTGCCTCGACTTCCGCGCGCGCCACTCCACCCGCGACCGCGCGCCGCCCCGCCTCCGCGACTTCCTCTACAGGCTCTTCCTCTTCCGCGACGCGTCGGCGCCCGTGGACACGCTCCGCCTGCGGTCCAGCGACGCGCTGGGGGCCTTCGCCGACGACGACGCCAGCGCTTGGATCAGGGCTGCTATGAGGCGCAGCGCGCGGGTCATCCATGTCGTTGGGCATCGCAGGTTTCCTGCGCTGTTCGCGGGAGTCCCCTTCGTCTCCTGCCACCTCAAGGCCTTGAAGTTGTCGTATGCCAGGCTCGACCGCAGGATCCTCGGGGAGCTCTCTTCTAGCTGCACATCTTTGGAGGAACTGGACCTTAAGGATTGCTTGGTGGCAGCTGATGAGATAGTCTCTGCCTCTCTCAAGACTTTAATCATGCTCAAATGCAAGATCGAGTGTGACTTCTCGATTGCTGCTCCCAACCTCGTGCTTCTGCGCCTCATCACACCTTACTTGCGAGTTCCATCATTCAAGAACCTGGGTTCACTGGTCACTGGAACTATCATAATAGAGGACTGTTTCTTGAGTGATGACATCAGTGAGGATGAAGAGTATGACGAAACCACTGATGATGATGATGACAATGTCAATTATGTTTCTGAACACATCATTGATCAAGAGGGTTCTGATGAAACTACTACTGATGATGATGATGATGATGATGCGGCTGATGATAATAGCAATATGGTTCTGAACACATCATTGAGCAAGAGGATTGTGATGAAACTACTTCTGATGATGGTGACGATGATGATAGCAGTTATGTTTCTGAACACATCATTGAGCAAGAGGATTGTGATGAAACTACTTCTGATGATGGTGACGATGATGATAGCAGTTATGCTTCTGAACACATCACCGATCAAGATAATTGTGATGAAACAACTGATGATGACGGCGATGATAAGGATAAGAGAGAGAAGAGCTATAAGGCTGGTGATGGCTCTTTCTTGAGTGGTGATGATTCTGTATACATCAGTGAAGATGATGTTTTTGCTGAAAGTGCTGACGAGGAAGATGGTTCTGATAATAGCAAGAACTCTTAAGATTGGATATGGGTGTGATGATCAGAACGACAATTATGATCATGATAATGATATCGATAGCCTATGAATACAGTGAGATTGCACGAGAGAAAGTACAGTTACCATGCTGACAGCCAGAATTCTAGTGAAGATGATTGCTATCATAGCTATGAAAACAGTGAAATCAATGATAGTGAATATGTTGGTGGCCAAAACATCCTTCGGAGTCTTTCAAATGTTACAAGTTTGGGGTTGTTAACTGATGCTGGAGAGGTATATCTGCCACCATCTTTTGCTGATCGCTCTCTCTTTCAGTATGCTTACATTGGTTTCCTTCACATTAGCCAAGTACGTTTACAGATCATTTCTCTGATGCTTGCCAAAGAAACGTTTTGTTCCTTCCACCAGAACATAGAGTGTTCCCTGAGCAGATTCCGTACCTTCTGCTCTCTAGTAGCATCAAAACCTGTTTATAGAGGCGCAGCTGACATTACAAAAAATATGTTCAAGTGAAAAATAGTTCTACATTATTTCATCATAAAATGGACTGGATGAATCAATTAGAAATGTGAATAGCTTTGGGGAGCATCTTTTATTGATGGAGATGGTTAATTAGCATTTTTCAATATTGTTTCGATAGTGTGGCTATTCATCAGTTCACTGTTTTTATGTTATTGTATGTTCAATTATAGCATCGTCTTGTACTAGTCTATGTGAATTTCCATTTACATAATTGTACCAGCAAAAAAAGATGAATCATAGTGTAACATTAGGTGCTGATCCTCTAATAATATACAACTATTTAGTTTTTCATTTTTAACGTGGCTTATTTATTTTCTTCTGTAAATACCAAATAACCTGCTTGTATACAGTGTGTACAATACTAGTTGATTCTAATTAACATTGTTCTTTATGGAATACTTTTTTTGTGTGCAATATGAAGGTGGTTCTGATTAGGGAATTGAAAAGATGTCCAGCCTTTAGCAACCTGAAGACCTTGTCCCTTGGTGAATGGTGTATGGCTCCTGGTTTCGATGCACTAATTTTCCTGCTCCAACATTCACTTGTTATAGAGAGGCTTTTTCTCCAACTTAAATTGGTATGTGTTACATGTATATTCACTGTTGGTGTATTCATGCCTGAGCACGTGCTTAATAACAGTTTTATTGATCTGCACAAGAACTTCGACACCAGAAGCAAAAAGGCCTTGGAAACAAGTATCAAACTACAGAGAAGATCATTTACCTGCAAAGACCTTCAAATGGTGAAAATCAAATGCTCAAAGGATGATGTGAGAGTCCATAAGTTGGCAAATTTGTTCATTTCAAATGGTGTACCCCTTGACAAGATTTTAGTCCATCGGAGTGGGGGTGCTTGTGAGTCATACCTCATACCTTCTCTTTATATACCATTCATATTTACTTGCAATACTAGCATTACATATAGTGCTTACATGTTCCCATGCTATTTTTCTGACAGATGCAAGATACTTACTATGTCGTTCCTGGAAAGCTAAATCTATACCATTATGTAGTGTGAAGTAACTATAAATATTAGGCATTTGATGATATGCTCCATCCAATGGTTGGGAGATAGCAAATCCAAGCATTATCAGTTGTTGGATAAACTTTTTATTTCATAGGATTCAGCCACGTCACCTTCTAATTGAACTCCCACTCTATCATCCCATAGTGTTCTAGAAGCATGTTTTCCCCATGCAAAGAACTATCCATGGTTCGCCGATAAAAAAGAGATGGAGAACAATCTGGATTCTAGAGGGGTGAGAACAAGTTACATTAAGCTGGAGGCTGGAGCCGGACCAGTATGATCCACATGGTAGTAGTAAATAAAATGTTGAGAATGCAATCGCATAATATTGAAGCATTAATAAAGCACAACCATTACTTAAGTTATTTAGAGAGAGAAAATATGTGCACTTTGATTAAAACAAAATTAATACACAAAATAATTTTTTCGAAAAGGGGCGCTTTATTACTTAAAAGAATACACAAAATAATGAACTCCCCACAGTCCCTATTTTGGCAAAATTACCCTCCTTTAAGAAATATATTCAATTACTGGTTCCATATCGGATCACATTCGTAAGAACACCCTTTTGGCTTTGATCAGCAAAGATGAGCATCAATTTGAGCTTTTAATTTATTTTTTCTGTTATATATTGATGACGTGTAAAATTTACTACTAGTAGTATGTTTAATTGGCATATAATCTAGTTTGTATTTTTGTGGATATTATATTAAACAAGAATTCAAAGCTGTCCACTTAAATTTGTTGCTTCCTGATCTACACACTCATCCACTCACTGGTGCTTATTTTCTACCAGATCTCCGAGCGCAGAAGGTGACAGATCAGGCCATGCACGAACTGATGTTGTTCGGGCCAGACTGGGTTAGCACCAAGGTTCTCAAATTGTTGGACCGTTCTTCACTAGTGGGATGAGTCGAGGCATTGAAGTAGCAACCTTGGTCTCTGCCTGGAACGGACAACAGCACATGTTGCTTGGATTGGATGTTTCGGGTTCACAGCCGACATAAGTTGTGATGTGCTCCAGTCATTTCTGTGTGGACTCATATTGTTTTCTGTATGGGGAGAATGTTGCGCAAGATCCAGGTTAACTCCGAGATGTAGTCACCTTGTCAGAGTTAAGAACTCCTTGCACACATTGCCGCCTTTTTCAAACATACGGCAAGATGCAGCGTCCAGTTAACAGATAACATAGCGATGGCCTCTACATTGTGCAAAGACGTTTTTGTAAGCTAACATATCTTGCAAAAATGTCTTATATTGTGGGACGAAGGGAGTATAAGTTTAGGGGGTCAAACACTTGGCGTGGCGTCATCGTTGCAAAATGATAGAACTCGAGGCTTCACTTATCAGTCTGGCGGCACAGCTTGGCTGCCCAAGACTGTTATGCAGATGCAGGGATGTGGTTGTACAAGATATATAATGAAACCTGAAATCTCTCTCATTCTCTGTAAACATGTCCAGAGCTGGTAACGGCGTTAAGAACAACAACACATCCACAAGCACTTGACAGAACTGTTCCAGTCACGCAACTCAAAAGCCAAATGACAGTGATATGAAAGTTCAGAGTAGCACATAGGAATTGACACGAATGATGCACACTAATAAGCGATCATAGATGGTGTGCTTATTTAAAATAGCAATGGCAAGTCTGTATTCTTCAAGTGCCAAGATCTGTACTGCGTTCGTCGGCCGGCCTGTGAAGACGGCATCTTAGCCCTGGAGCCCGATGATCCCTGGAAACAAGGAAATGAAAACCATCAGAACAGAAGAGAGAATATGGATCCACTAAATGCTAAGTCTCTAAAATGTCCTATATTAGTTTACAGAGGGAGTACTGTACTACAAGAAAATACAAACAACAGTTGGGCAAGAGAGGAGCGGACCAGATAGGCAACTAGACCATTGGAGGAACCAAAAAAACATTAGCAAAGAAAATTTTAACTTACCACAAGCAACACGCGCACCAGCGTTTCCAGTGCTCTTGCTAAGCTCATGTCCACCTGAAATACAGCACGGATAGTATGGTTTACATGTGCGCTTCATGCCTCTATCCAAATCAATGTTAAAACAACAGGCTATGTTCTAAATAGAATGAGCAGATTCTGGATTATTAAGTGCAGAAATTTCAGTTTGTATGTAGCAAGCAGGTGAATTTACAGATAGACAAGGAAGCACGGGAAGATTGGCTAGCTAATATCAGATGATCTTAAACCAAACATGCACAACTGAATGCACTAAACAATACGGTGAATAGAAGACAAAATACGCAAATAGAAAGAATCTTTGTGCAACTTTAACATAAGAGTTTCTTCTGTGAAGTAACAAATTATGTTTTTGAGTTATAACCATGAAGCAAAACAATACTGTCATATTATTGTATCATCGGATCATAGATTGGACCAGTTTCTTGAAACTAATTAAAAATAACAGATCAGTGAACTGAGGGCACCATGGCTACAGAATACAATCTGGATACGCCCAATCAAACTAATATGGACATTCAGGTGGAAGTTCTCATCTTATAAACATACGCCAAAGCAACACAAGCATCAACTAAGCCAAGCAAATACTCAGGTGATACCGAGCATATCATAAATCATAACATCTATTCTGCATGCCAAATGCCTAAAACACTTGTGTTGTGCATTTTTCCCTATAGACATGTGACAAGAGTATAAATTTATGTATCATATAAGACAAGCAAGCGATAATTAATATTAGTTTTATTACCAGATTTAAGATATCAATGTGGAAATTAGAGAAAAGCAAGAAAAAACACCCCCAGCTCAATATTTCATAAGGACAGTTAGTCACAAAGTACTCCTTTGATTTTAACCTCTACTCCCTCCGTCCGGTAAAGAGTGAACATTTGGCTTTAAAATTTGTCCACAAAAGAGTGTACTTCTATCCTCCCAATGCACTTTAAAGAAGGAAAAAATGTTTCTCTCTCATCACACGATAATCAAGACCAATAGCATTCTACACATGGTCTTATTAATTTCTACTTGCACTTAGCTCATTGGGAGTTGGGTAATTAAAGAGGAGAGAGATGGTGGCTTGCACCTTTCCAATGCATTTTTTACTCCACTCCATAATTTGTCCTAAAATTTCTAGATGTTCACTTTTCACCGGACGGAGGGAGTAGCTATGAAAGCAACAGGTTTATCCAAAAGTAGACTAAAGTTCCCAGGCTCTTCAAACTTACTCATACAACATGAATTCATGATTATGATCCATTCTAAATATATAAAATAATACAGGCACATAACTATTCTAGGAATCCTGCAAGAACAACTTCATTCAAGTTTGACAAACAATCATGCACAGGGAGACATAAAAATGTATGATTCAAGTGTTTCCAAAGCATTACCCTTGCCAAGATCATCAGCATCACCATGGACGACAACAGCACGGCCAATGATTGAATTTGGTCCAGTAAGGGGGATCTGACATTCAAAATTGTTATCAATGTCAAATGAACTGTGCTAAAACAGAACAAAACAGAAAAATGACAATGTAATGTCTGTAGAGAGAACAAGTATTGCTTACCTGGCTATCAGTAACATTGATGTTAGCAACACCTGGGAGCCAAGAAGTAAACTGTCAGTGAGGCTATGCATTACACACAATGCTAGCTAATTTGGAAACAAAGCAAAAATGTATCTCCAGCATGAAGGAATCTAAGTGAGGCAAGAAGGGTAAAAACGAAGTACCATCCACTCCAGCTGTCACATTTCCAAGATCACCTGCATGGCGGATCTCATCTTCTGGTGCCCCATGCACATGACCAGCGGGGTTGAAGTGTGGTCCTACAAAACAAATCGATCGCACCAATAAGCACAGCCCATTTCATCTGTGCTTGAAGGGGGGACAGAAATGTAGGTACCAGTTGACATGCATCCGTTGGTGGTGTCACCAAGAGCATGCACATGGAAGCCGTGGAGCCCTTCCTTGAGTCCAGTGACACTTCCCGTCACGGTGGTCGGGCCTAAACAACAACCAACCAATTTACATCAAACGAACATACAGGGACAGAATACAGAGGCTCTCAGAGTCTCAGAGCATGTTTGCATAATTACCATTTCCCTCCTGGGTGAAGAAGATGGTGCCCTTGACACCCTCACTGCCGGTAAGCACAGCCACAGCCTTCACCATTGTGTATGTGATCTGCAAGCAAACCCCAGAAGAGAATAATCACTGAAGCGAGGTACCAGGACACCGCAAACCACCCAGCAGTGTTTCAGCACAAACACATCATAAATCTTGGTAATTAGTACAGGGCAGTTCTAGATTTTAGCTAGATATAATACAATAATACAGTCCTTGCTTCGTTTGCACAGCATATGCTACACCACAAGCAGGAAATCACCAATTGTTACTGCAACCTAGCTATGTAATTCAAGTTCAGCAACAGAAACCAACTAAATATGACAGTAGGATGCAACAAGATGAACATGACACAGTACGGGGACGAAATAAACAAGTTCTAATTGAGATGCACAGAACAGTCTACTGCATCAACCCATCTAAACCCCGAGCCCAGAGCACACCCCTCACCCAAATCGCCGCACCCTCCAACACCAACGACGGAGACACTCAGCGGTGATCCGTCAGCGACCAACCGACGACCACGCGACCACACAGGAGCATAACTGCACAAGCACAAGCACGGATCGGGACAGCACGAGACCGGGGCCGAATCTAACCCCCGACGAGCACGCATCGGCCGCAGATCCAGGCCAAAAACCACTCCGGCGAGGTCGTGGTTGCAGATCGAACGGAAGGAATTTCGCAAACCTAGATTTCTGGGGCTGGGATCCGGGCGGTACCTACCTCAGGTGACCCCGGTGCGATGCGCGGAGGAGAGGAGCAGTTGAGGAGGAAGGCGAGTCCGACTTGGGTTTATGACTTGGGGAGAGAGGGATGGGATGGGATGGGTGATGCTGTGGAGAAGACTCGCGAACCGAGGGCCGGCTAAGCTTAAATACAGCGGCAACGCTACACGCACGGACAGGTTTTACGGAAGTTCACGGCGAGGATTAGATGGGCTAAGATGATTGGAAGAAATAAGGGTGAGGGGGCCCACACACCCTGAGAATCAGGGGGGCGGTGGAGATTAGCTAAAGAAGGAGTCCGTAAAACCCCGTATTAGTCCGTGTGTTTAGAATATTCGTAAATACAGCCGAGCCGGTGGCGAGTGGTGGACTGACGCGCTGGCTGCTTCCCTTCACCTACCCCTGTTTCTTTTCTTTTTTTTTCCTTTTACTTTTCAGAAAAAAAAGACTAATTTTTTGCTTTTTTAACCGTGCAGACACTCGTACATATGCACATACACTCATCTTTATGAACGCACGCACGAACACCCTACATCATCTTGAGATTGACGAAGTCGCCCCATACGCTTTCGTAGGCGACGGGAACGTCTTCTCCCACTGAACACACATCATCAAAAGGCATGAAATAAATTCAGAAAAATTCGAGCATCAATTAGTTTAGGACTTGAACTTTGGTGGACTGGGGATACCATGGTCCTCCTATAACCTTTTAAACACGGGTTGGTCCGCGACTAATTTTTGTTATTGTCTTGATGAGATCAAGGGAAATAACCTTTTTTGCTACACTAAGAGCACACGCTCTTCTCAACAGCAGTAGTAAGAAAAAACTGGAGAATATTTCTGAAAATGGTGCGCGTGTAGTCCACGCATCTTTGGATAACTGTGCATCTGCATCTGACTTCTGACCGATGTGCGCTCCTCAATGCCCCGCTCCAGTTTCTGAACTTTTGGAACGGTGCGCGTGCGATCCACACGCAGGCGCCTGGTGCTAATAATCTGTAGCAAAAGGATATTAGGTACTGTATATGATGTTGTTAATCTGTTGCCGCAGTGGCATGCTAATCCAACCGAACTACTCCAAGAACGCACGAAAAGAAAAGTGCTTTGAGATACTTTTCGGAGTTGATTGTGATACATCATATGGGCAGGGGAGGGCGCACCTTCAACGCGGATCATTGAAACAATTGCAAGACACGACGAACAAATCTGTGGTTGGATGGTTAGAAGGATAGTGGTATTCTCAGCCCATAAGGGTTCAAATCCTGGTGCTCGCATTTATTCTGGATTTATTTCAGGATTTCCGGCGATGCGCGTTCAGTGGGAGGAGACGTTCCCGTCGACTACGAGGCGTGTACGGTGACTTCGTAAAATCTCAAGATGACATGCCGGCTCAGTCTCTCGGAGGTGCTCATAGGGGTAGGTGTGCGTTCATAGGGGTGAGTGTATGCGTGTTTATATGAGCGCTTGCGTCTGTAATGTGTTAAAAAACAATTGCAAGACACTCCGGATATTTTTAGCCATCCAACACGGTTTAGAAAATCATCGTGTTTGAAATTTCACAAACCAGCTTCAAATCGGAGGAGGTCTGGGGAATCCGAACGTCTGCCACCTCGGACTCCAATACCCCGGACACACCACAAAAAACCTTCTACAGCGTCTGCTCTAGAACCCTTCGTGTTGCACATCCGCTCCGTCTTGACCGGCCACCCGCTAACCGGCATTTTCACGGCGGCGCGGCTATATGAAATCCTACTCTAGTTTGTGTATCATGGGCGAATTCTCCCATGACAACATCATAGGCGACATCAGCCTCGGGTTTGTGTATCATGTCATGCTGTCGGACGGCGGCCCGCCGTGGCTGTGAAGCGCCTCTCCGTGGATCATGTCGCCGGCGCTGGCAACCGTGAATTTCGCACCAAGCTACAGGTGCTTGAGAACCTCAGCTACCGCAACCTCGTGCGCCTGCTCGGCTACTGTGCTGCCAGACGCGACCACTCCTCATCTACGAGCTTCTCGAGCGAGGCATTCTCGACGCCTGGTTGCACGGTGACGCCACCACAGATGGTGGCCCGCTACCGTGGCTTGCGCGCCTTCGCGCCATGTTGCAAAGGAGCTTCCCAATATGGGCCATGTTGCAAAGGACGGGGTAGCAACAGCGGGGGTTGTTGCGGTCACAACATAGGTCACGTTGCAAAACGGTAGAAAACGTTTTGATGGAGTGCAACACGGCTCATGTTGCAAGCCCATGAGCGCAACAAGAGCCATGTTGCGAACGGCTGGGGCGCTGCCAAGAGGCTGTCACGTGCACCGTCTAACGACTATGGAGGCGGCAGATTCGATCAAATCATTTCCAGGCCGACGTGCAGCGTCGCCCATAATATAGGCCAACAATTGATCAGCATAATTTTTATTATAGTGAATACCAATGAGCTAATTCCTGGCTCCGCCGCTGATACGGGTTACTCCAATTGCAGTTGTAGAGTTTCATCTCACTTTTCATCAAACTGTCGGAAATTTGATAGCTTCTAAAGTAGTTTCAACAAGAGCAAATTTTTATGTGGACTACTGGAACCTGACAAAAATATTATTATAATATATTTTTACTATTGATAAGCGATCATACAAACATTCATATGGCTATCATTTGGCCGTCAGATCTTCATCCAACGGCGAGGATCACGCCACCACTGTTTATCTTCTTCCTCCTATGACGCCTCCAGCCCTAATCGCCGACCTCCACCACCCGCGGCCGGCAGCGCTCCGAAGGCCGCCTCCTCCCCGCCCCCCCCCCCCCCCCCCCCCACCGTTGTTAATCTATTGCCACAGTGGCATGTGTTAATCCATCTGAACTACTCACATGATCATCATGACTGCAATAAAGCCCAAAAAGGAAAGTGCTCCGAAATACTTTTCGGAGTTCATCATGATTCATCATACGGGTTACCCCAATTGCAGTTGCAGAGTTTCATCTTACGTTCATTAGCCTGTCTGAATCTTGATGATGGCACTTCTAAAGTAGTTTCGGCAACAGCAAATATTGTAGTGCAGACAGCATCGCACAGGACCGCTAATACTTGACAAAAATAATAATATATTTTTACTATAGTTAAGCGATCATACAAACATTCATATGACTATTCTACTACTTACTAAGTACAGATAAAACATGGCTATAAGAGCAACATAGTTAAAAATTCTCTCTACTAGCTAACCCTGAACAAGGATGGGACCAGACACGGTCCAAAAGAAACGCATCCTATATGCACATGAGCTACAAGAAATTCTCATGGATCTGGATGTCAAGATGGAGAGACTGCATCATGCTATTTGTGCTCTTCATCACGGATGATTCTGCCGCGCCAAAACTCACTCATTCACAGAGCGACCATGGGACCAGAATGCTTGCGTTGGCCCGTGAACAGCTTCGCCGAGAACAGGTCCTTGGTCAGCTTCCTGAGATCGAAGCCGCGGGGCTGGGCCGCGGCGGCGGGGTGGTGCTTGGGGTTGGGGCTCTTGAGGAGCTCGCGCAGGGTGTAGTTCTCCTGCTTCACCATGTCGATGGACGACGCGAGCTGTCTGATGACCTCCCTCTTCTCCTCGTCCTTCGCGGCGAGCTCCGCCTTGTGAGCCGCCTTGTTCCCCTCGATCACCTTCTGCAGCTCGGAATTCTGCTCGGTGAGCCTCTTGATCTCCGCGCGCATGAGCTCGGCTTCTTGGTCAGCCTGGTCCTTCTCTGCCTCTGCTTCGCCTTCGGACACCTTCTCATCATGTTCTTCTTCAGGGTCATCGACTTCAGACTCCGAGTCATACGAGTCTGAGCATACTGAGTTGGAAGAACTTCCTGTTGTCTTGCCATCCATGGACCCTGACGACCAGCTCTTGGTTGCCTTGCCATCCATGGACCCTGGAGACCAGCTCTTGGTGCAGGGAGATGGATTGAACTTGGACCGGCATGTGCCGCTGCCATGCTTCAGCAGGTCATACTGCTCGGCAAGCGAGCGGTGCGTGCGGTACAGGTCGCCCAGCATGTCCACCAGGACGGGACGCTTCTTGTAATACATTTCAGCACGTTGAGCGAACGAGTCCGCATCTTGGTCGATCAGCTTGAGCATTTGCTTGGTCTTGTCATCCAGTTCTGCAATCAAAAGGAACGAAGATCATAATTGGTAAGAGACAGGTTAAATCCAGTAGGGAAGTTATCCGAGCTGTTAAAACAAGATCTGAAGTACAGAATTAGTAGGCCATTATGGATCTATGCATCACAAGATTGCATATGTCATCACAAATTTGATACAAAGTGCTAGAGTAATATATTGTAAACTTGTCATGATTTGCTTATCATTCTTCAGAGTTAAATATGTAATAAATTCTGTTACGATGCAGACAGAGGCTGGAGGAGCAAATCTTCCATTATCTAAAAGAGAAGTTAAGCATATGAATTGACCAAGATGAAATTGACCGTTGGTGAAACTCTAGATGGAAAGTAGTATGGCCGGAACAAAGGTGGACAGTTCTGTAAGAGAGATGGTTCGATGCAGAAGTCATATCAGTCCATGGAGTAACCCACAACAAGTCAACAACAAGATCCAGGTTCAGTCCGTCCATGGAGGAACCACACGGTAATAACAACATCCACTGGAGAGTGCTGGGTAGGGAGCGAGAAGCAAACCTGAAAGGGTGTTGCCGAGCCATGGGGACGTCCTTGCTAGGTTGTGGCTGTCGAACCACCATGCCTGCTGAAGCTCCTTGTGCACCATCTCTTCTTCTTACCTAGACAGATCACAGAAATAAGCACAAACAGCAAGGGGATGAACAAAACAAATTACATGCACACAAGACAACAAGCCTACAAAAGAGAAGATTTGGAAGCATGGAACTTGAGGAGCATTGAAAACGCAAATCGGTAAGGTTTACAGTACCGGAATACCGAGAATCGAACCAAAGTACCAAACTGAAGTAGAGCAGAGAAGAAGCAAGCCAGCCATGCATGAGGCATGACTCCATGAGCATAACAGATTCAGTCTGGAACAACCGCGCTCTTCCGATACACAAATCAGCAAACCTCGCGTTTTCATCAGATCCAAACAGATTTAAAACGACGCGGGGCAAATCCAAACCAATCTAGTCTACGACGAACAGAACAGAGCCCAAAAAATCGGAGCTTCAACGGCTTACACGGCTCCGAACGATTCCCGTCGGGGACAGCGGCGGCTGCCTCCTCCGCGCAACACGGCACATCAGCCGCAGTTCATCGGCAAGAAACGGTAGAAAAAGAAAAGGCAATGAACAACGCCCGCCACAGACAGATCAATCCAATATCCGCGGCGTCGCGAACCCAAAACGAATCTGGCAGAGATCACCGCACCTGCGTCGTGTGGAGTAGCCGGCGGCCGCTCTCGCTCTCGCTCTCTACGGTGCCGTGGCGTGGAGGGGGCGGAGTTTCCCGTTGCTTCGCTCCACCGGACTGGACTGCTGGTTTGGCTAGCGGACTAGGGCGCAGCTTTCTGGATTGGGACGAGGGGGAAGGGGACAAAACTCTGCGCCGGCGCACGCCCTCTCGCCTCTCGATCTCCAGGAAATATTTCAAATCCTGCCGCTCCACGAACGAGACCGCATACGGCGACTGTTCTTGCGGGGAGGCCCTCCGGGAACACCATATTTATCGGTGGGCATTACAGGGCACCCGATTGCTGCTTTCCTATTTGGTCTCCTTCGTCCCGGATTGGCATTCCGGTTGGCGAGCGTGATCTTCTCGGGCTTGGCTTGGCTGGCATCTAGCACGCGTATACAGCTCAAAATTGTAGGGGCACACGATAAGAATTAATTTGCATGCTCAAAATTGGAAGGATACACGGTATTTTTCTCCCAAATTAATGTGAAAATATTGGTAGACAATAATTTTCTGCCTACTGACGTGCATGCAACACTTGAAAATCTGCCAAAGAAATATGAAAAACGGTCGAACCGATTGATTTCTCGCTCCTGTCAACCACACCTCCCATGCATCATGACACGTGTCCTCTGTGGTGCCCACAGCTCTTCCCTACCATCCTTATCTCTCGCCGAAGTCCGTCGTCCATACGACTTCTTTCGGAGAGCGCAACTTCCCTTTCCCATCTCTCTCGTTCGTCTGCGAGGGGCTACTATGGCCGGCGCCTACTGCTCCAAAACTTGAATGACACTATTGGGATGGTGGTGATTATGACCACTTCTGCTGCAAACCAGGGTTGGGGGGGGGGGGGGGGGGGGGGATTTTCTCCCGAATATGGGTACACAATTATTTCTCCCAATTAACGTGCATGCAATATTTGTAAATATTTGAAGAAATACCAGGTAATAACTTGTGTCAATATGGAATATGCGCATACTGGGGAGTAACTGATAATTGTTACAAAGGATAAAAAAAATACGGGAATAACAAAAGAAAAACTGAGGGCATGTTCGGTTGGTGGTCGATTTTCTTCACTTATATAAAAAAACCTGATGCAAACTTACTAAGAAAACATTTCACATGGGTTCACACTCTTAAACTTTGATTTCTTTTTTTGACGGTCAACTTTGATAGTTTTTAACAACACTTGAAGTCATAAAAGACTATAGCTGCCAAAATGGTACAGACAGTAGCTGAACATGTTAACATGTTTTAGGAACACGTTACACGTAGATACCATGAATAGAACACTCCCTCGGTCTTTGAAAGAATATACTTCTAACTTTGTTGAAAAGTCAAACTTTTTTATGTTTGACCGTATTTATATAATAATACAACAACATTTATGTCATCAAATTAGTAACATTAGATTCATAATAAAATATATTTTCATCATATACCTATTTGGTTTCACAAACATTTATATATTTTTGCACAAACTCGGACAAACTTTGAAATAATTTGACCCTTCAACAAAGTTGGAAGTTCACCTTTTTAAAGACGGAGGGAATAAGTATGAAGTGCAAATCTTGCGGAAAATATCCCGTACTTCCTTTTTTTTTTTTAGGGTATCCCGTACTTCCTAGGGGGGTTATATGCAAACTGCAAAGAGCCTGTCATAGAAAATGCGGCCCACTTTCAAATCCGTGGAGCTGGGCCCGATTAGCGAGTTTGGTCTTTCATTGAAGAAGGGTTTGCCTCTGTACCAGCGTCTGACTGACAAGAACCTTAAATAAAGGGGTTCAAATCAAAATTCATGAACCGTTCCACATCGACGGTGCACAATCCGCGGGCTCGTTGCCTGTATTTTCTCCCCATCCAACTTATGTCTGTTGTCTCTCCAAGAACTCTCCCAAAATACTCCCCGCAAAAAAAAAAAAAAAAAAAAAAAACTCTCCCAAAATACGCTGTGAAAACATAAGCATCCAGCTGACACTGCCGTTACAGATTAGTGCATTTTCAGCAGCCCCGCAGCAGCGTATCTTGCATGAGGATCCAGCATTAAACACCTGCCAAAGTAAAATGAATCAGTAGTTCAGCGAAAAATGGGAGCGTATCACGTTGCACAGAATGACAGAGGCCAAAACAGCTTTGCATGGTTTGTTTACTCAGTCAGGAACTAGCCGTTGCGAGCCCCAAAGCATGAAAACCGATAAAGTAAGAGTAGATTAGTACCATCCCAGATTGTGTGGTGACGCCAAGGCAGCAGGGCGCTTTGGTCAGGTGGCTAGATTGAGCATGAACCCTGTTATTTTAAGCGTGAAATCGTGATGAGCAGTCGATAATCAAATCGGGGTGCGATCCGGGGAAGGAGGTCCAGGTCGGATGGCGCGTGTGGTTGTGGCCCAGCCCGAGCCTGAGCGTCAGCGGTGAGCTAAACGACCGTTGCGGTGGCTCCCGCTCCAGACTCCCATGTCCCGCTTTTTTTTTTTTTTTTGAGAGGAAATGGCTGCCTTCTTATATTACTTAGGGGCTGTTTGGTTTGTGACTATGGTTGCCATAGGTTGCCACACCTAAGATTAGGCAACTTTGACCAACTTAGTATGGTGTTTGGTTCAAGCCTTACCTTAGGCAATGTACTTTTTGCCACACTAGGACCCCACATCACATAGACTCAAAAAGTGTGGCAAGATTCCCTTAGGCTTGCCAACTTGTGGCTCTCATTTTGGAGAACTAAGGGGCTGTTTGGTTCTAGACCTAGCAATGCCACATTTTGCCACACATTTTTTGCCACACTTGCCTAAATTTAGTTCTCCAAAATGAGAGCCACAAGTTGGCAAGCCTAAGGGAATCTTGCCACACTTTTTGAGTCTATGTGATGTGGGGTCCTAGTGTGGCAAAAAGTACATTGCCTAAGGTAAGGCTTGAACCAAACACCATACTAAGTTGGTCAAAGTTGCCTAATCTTAGGTGTGGCAACCTATGGCAACCATAGTCACAAACCAAACAGCCCCTAAATTTAGGCAAGTGTGGCAAAAAATGTGTGGCAAAATGTGGCATTGCTAGGTCTAGAACCAAACAGCCCCTTAGTCCGTGGCTCCATCAGCCACAATAGCATCACGGATACAAGAAGGAGACACACTAAACCAGGTTTTGCATAAACTTAAAAGGCAGCCCTTGCTAGCTAAAATATGAGCAACTTTGTTGGCTTCTCGTCGTGTCCAGGTCACTCGAAAATCCCCAACGTCAGCCATCAACTCCTTAATCTCTTGGATGAGAGGTCCAAATCTGGATCGGTCAAGATGTTCCGAGCAGAGGGCACGAGCGACTCCTTGGTTGTCAGTTTCAAGCACAGCTCTCGTGATGCCAAGTTCAGACGCCATTTGCACTCCCCTTCGGCAAGCTAGTAACTCCACATGTTCAGCACAAGAAACAGTGTTGAAAACATGACATGCAGCAGCTCTGAATGTGTTTCTACAATCTCGCAGAACCACTCCAGCCCCGCCTCCTGAACCATCTTTCTTCAGGGACCCATCAACATTTATTTTGGTCCAACTCTCCTCCGGTGGCACCCATCGGACATCCTTTTGCACAGCCGGAGCAGTCCCCTTTGGTGCATGGACTTCGAGCCACTCGTCCAGGAGTCTAAAAACACGGCCGACCAGCTCATCGGCATTGTCAAAAGTCCCACCTTCTCTTGCTGTGTTACGTACGAGACACATATGATATAGGCTCATTATCATCACCGCACGCTTAGGTTCTTTGTTCTTGCACAACCAGTCCAGCAGCCAGCAAGAAAGTTGTTGTTGATTATGTACAAACACGGGCGGAAAAAACACCGGATTGATACCCCTCCTCTCATGCACAAGCTCCCAGTAATGCTTAGCATACGGACATCTCCAAAAGCGATGAAGAACTGTTTCTTCTCTCCCACACGCCAAGCAAAAAATCCCCGGTTTTATCCGCCTCCTATGTAGCTCTGCACCGACGGCCAGACCATTCTTTAACAGACGCCAAACATGCACCTTTGCTTCCCCTTGAACCTCCGTGCTCCACAGCTCATTCCAGCCGGCATGCATGGCTGCCGACGACAAGGACTCTGGGGATCCTGAGCGCATATCCCTGATCTTCATCTCTAAGTGGTAGGCCGAGCGGACGGAGAACTGACCATTTTTCGTGAAGTTCCATGCGAGCATGTCCTCCCTTCCCAGGCCCCCAACAGCAATTTGACAAATGTCCGCCACATTGTTCGCATGGAAAACTTGCTGCGGTGTGGTCATATCCCAATTCTTCCCTGTGTAATCTAGAAGCTCCCATGTCCCGCTTGCCGTGCCTTCTTTTCGTTCCCCCTGGAACCCGTGCGTGCTGGCCGTCGTCGCCGGGTTTTCCGGCCATCCCGACGGTGTGACCGAGGAGTGCTGCTACCTCAAAGGATTCCTCGTCGGTTTTAGCCCGATTTTTCGAAAATTAACTGGGCAATTCTTTTCTTCTTAATTAATCGATGAGGCAATTCTTTTATGAGTCGGAGCCAGAAAACCAACTCGAAAAAGAAACGACGCAATCCGCCCCAAGCGTGACACCTCTGAGGATTAAAAAAAACTAATTTGAACTACTAGCCGAAGCCAAGGCATCGGGATTCCCTTCCCCGCCATCCGCCAACGAAATAGCAGGCAAAGGGGAGGCGAATCCACAGACTCACCAACAGAGCTAGAGGCGACACTCACCAATAGAGCTAGAGGCGACAAGCTTTCCCTAGCCACCGCGAGGAAAGGGAGGAAACACTGGCATGTGTGTGCGTGCACACTTGTTTTTTGCTTCGTCCAATCTTCTAGCCGCTTTGAACTATGAATGCCTTTAAAAATATTTTGAATTTATACAATATGTCTCAGTAAGTAGTGTACGATAAATATTGATGGGTATACTTGGTTGTAGAAGGAAAATGTCCATGCATGTCCAATCGAGATTACTTTTAAAATGTCCATAGCAGGTAAAAATATTGCCAATAGATCAAAAGATACTTTGTGTGAAGTACTTATTAAAAAAATTGTTTCACCATCTATGAAAAGTACTCATGTTTGTCATATAAAATGCGCAAGTATTACAATAAAACTTTCACATATTTTCTACAAAAAAAAGCGATCCAATAGGTAGAACATATTAAAATAATTAAAAAAATAGTTATGAAAAATATGCCAATCTCTAACATATTATTTATTTATTTTAAAAAAATCTTACTTATATATTAAACCAATATAAAGTAGAACTCCGAGCTATATATATTTAATTGTGATTATCAAAAAAATTGAACAATTTTTAAAATTTTCTATTTAAAAAAAATCCATGCACTTATTTAGCTTCCCGATTTAAAAAGATCCATGAACGTTTTTAAATCCAAAATATTTCTAAATTGAAGGGCAATTTTTAAATAATGTTTTCAAATCAGTTAAAAAATGATAGTCCAATTTTTTCTGAGCCAGTAGCTAGCATTTTTCCTCTACCGACTTTTTGCATGGAGAAAAAGGCGTCCTCTCTTTTGGCGTCCGATCGTGGGCTGGACGTGGTCCTCTCTTTTGGCGTCTATATCTCACCTTCAGCATCCGGAAAGGGCGCCCCTATATCTCGCCTTCAGCGAGTCCAGCTTCCGACTTGCTAAAGGGGCGATTGAGATGGGCTGGCCCACGCGCGGCAGGCCACAGCCTCTTTTCTGTTTTCTGTTTTCGTTTGTTGTTTTATTTTTGTACTTTTGTTTATACAAAAACCACTCTAACAAACACATTTGTAAAATGTTGAACAAGTATTTGAAAATGGTAATCAAGCACTCAGGAAAATGTTGAATGTGTATAGAAAAATTGTTGATCACGTATTAGAAGCAAATCAATTTTTTAGTCATGCATATAAAAATGTTAATCAAGCATTTTGAAAAACAATGTTGAACAAGTATTTGAAATTTTTTTATCAAGCATTTGGGAAATTTTAAATGTGTATAGTAAAATGTTGAACATGTATTAAAAAATGATGAAAAAAATTGATCATGTATATAAAAAATTTAATCAAGCATTTGAAAAAATGTTGAATAAGTATTTAAAAAATAATTAATCAAGCATTCAGGAAATATTAAATGTGTATAGTAAAAATGTTGACCATGTATTAGAAAAATGATGGAAAAATTGATCATGTATAGGAAAATGTTGAACAAGTGTTTGCAAAATGTTAAATGTATATAGAAAAAATGGTGACCATGTATTAAAAAAAAGTTATTTTTTTCATTAAAAACTGCTAATCAAGCATTTAAAAATGTTAAAATAAATAGAGAAAATGTTGACCATGAATTCAAAAACTTATAATCCTGTATTTGAAAAATGTTAAAGCATTTGAAAAATGTTAAAAATGTGTATAGAAAAAAAGTTGACCATGTATAAGAAATTTGTTTAATTTGTATTGGAAATATATTAGGCGTGTATTAGAAAAAGTTGTTGACATATACAAAAAATGTAGAATAGTAACCAAAGGAAAAAAGAAAACGAAAAAGAAAAAATGCAAAAAAGAATGAAAAAAGAAAAGAAACAAAATTTCCTCGGGTTTTCAACGCCTTTTTTTTTTCTTTTTCAACTTCCTTTTCAGTTTTTTTCCTTAGTTTTACGTAGGTTTTATAATTTTTAAAGTTAACATTTTCCATGTATATCAGGTACATTTTTTATACACGGTTAATTGTATTCAAATACATGATTAACATTTTTTGAAATATATGTTTTAAAGTCTATTTTATTTTTTATGCACATTATAAATTTTTCGCATACATTTTTTTTCCATATACATTTAACAAAAATTCAAACACATGATTAACATTTTTTTCAAACATATATTTTGATGTCAACATTTTTCTATACATATTGTACATTATTCATATACACCAGGAACATTTTTATACACATAATTATTATTTTATAAATACATAATTAATATTTTTTAAACCTATTTTTTGTATGCCTACACCTTGTATACATTTTTTGTATACATCAGGGCCATTTTTCATAAATGTTTATGCATTTTTTTTCATATTTATGTTTTGATGTGTACTTTTGCATACATGTTCTATATTTTTTTTATACACTAGAAACATTTTTTTTATAAATGTTTATCATTTTGAAAATATATGATTAACATTTTTCATTCTATTTTTTGATGTCTAAGTTTTTTCACACATGTTGTACATTTTACATACACAGTCTACATTTTTGTTATACATTAGGAACATTTTAATACATATTTAACATTTTTAAACACCCAATTAAAGTTTTATTCATACTTATGATTTGATGTCTACCTTTTTCATACACGTGGTACATTTTACATATACAGTAGAAACATTTTTCTTTGTACATTTTTGCAAATACACGATGAACTTTTTTCTAAAATTTTATGTAAACTAATTTTCATGATATGTGTATTACGAATATTTTCAAATATAAAAAAATTAAAAAAAATCCAAAATGCAGAAAAGACGAAAGAACCAAACGTGCACTTAAGGCCCTGAGCCTGGTCCGGCCATCGGGTCAGGCGCTTCAGGCGAGCGCTCGTACTAGCTCGGTATTAGCGAGGCATAGTCACACCCGAAAAGACGAAGCTCCTATGTGCCACGCACTGCGGCGAGTAGTCGGCCGGACGCACAAGTAGTGCCCCCATTTGGTCGGCCCATCGGGCTCTGTAGCAACCTGGCTAGTATAGCAATCGATGTTTTTCATTTATTTCAGCGTTTTTTAAAACACATGCAAAAATTATTTTTGAAAAGTTTGAACATTTTTTAAAATGGGAATAATTTTTGAAACATTTTTTAAAGCGGTGAATTTTTTTTACAATGCAAACAATTTTTAAAAACACGAACAAATTTCAAAAATGATGAGAATTCGAACTTTTTAAGAACATGACCATTCTTTAAATTTGAACATGCTTTCAAGAGAATATTGTTTGAAATTATGAAAAAATTATGAATCGGGGAAATTTTGTGAAATTATATATATTTTTTAAATATGAACATTCTTTGAAAAAAGGAACGTTTTTTCGAAATTCTGAACAAAAATATTTGAGAGGTCAATATTTTCTGAAATTTGGAACAGATTATGAAATTTCCTACCAATTTTTAAGAATAAAACTATTTTAATAAGAGAAAATGAACACCAAAAAAGAAAAAAAACAGAAGAAAATCATAGAAAGTAATAGTAAAAAAAATAAAAACCAAATGAACCTTCCGGAAGGTTCCCTAACCAGACAGCTGCATGGCCGGCCCAGCTAGCTGGTTATTCTGCGAAGCTCCACAAATTTGACGCAAAAGCGCGTCAAATAGGGCGAAATCACTAATTAAGGAGTATTCCTTCCAAAGATCACTCTCACCTTGCCAGGTTGCGACTAATGGCACACTGCATGTGTGGCACTTGTCGCAACCTGGGAGTTTTTTTTTCATTTTCGTAGATCCGTTTATTCAAAACATTTTATCTCTTAAACCGTGCGTCCAAATCTCGAACCGTTTTCACCGTTGGATTCCTCGCGTCGATATCTTCAAAACTAGGTCACATGTTGATAGGTTTTGATGAACTTTTTTTCACGAAAAAAACCAAAAGAAAAAACCGAACCTGAAGCACTTTTTTTTCTTTTTCGAAAGAGGCATGACCATGCCTCTCGCAGAAGCAAACCCGTGCCTCCCGCGGAAGCAAAAAAACGCGGGTTTTTCGCGTGCCTCTCGCGGAAGCAAAAAAACATGTTTTTTTTACTGTTTCCGAGCTCGCGGAAGCAAAAAAGAAACAAAACCTGTATTTTTTTTTTCCGTTCTGAGAGGCACGTCCGTGCTTCTCACGGAAACAAACCCGTGCCTCTTGCGGAAGCAAATCCGTGCCTCTCGCGAAAGGGGAAAAAAAGAAAACGCTTTTTTTCGCGTGAAAATATTTTTTTTCCGATTTGTTTTTGCCAAAAGCTAAGAAAGGCTACTGAAAAACCGGAAAAAACCATCCAAAAATTCAAAAACTCGTGCGAAAAATAAATAAATCGGAGGGAGCGCCCAGAGCGCGACACGTGGCGGCGGCTGAGAGCGCGACAAGTGGCGTGCTCTCAGCCCACCCCAAGTAACCCCTACGGAGGCTCCGAACGAGCGCTCCTCAATTAGTTGCTCTCCAAGTAAGGAATTTGCCGAAAAGAGACTGCTTTTCACATTACCAAGCAGGCCCAGTGTGACGAAACAAAATTGAGGGCCGAACAACTAGGTTGTAGACCCTTATACTGCAACAAATAAAGGGCCCGTTCACAATGATTTTTGGCATTCCTAGAAGTCTTGGCAGTTCAGTTAGATCTGGGTATATACCAAGAAAACTAGACACTACTAAAAAAACCAAGAAACTTAGACACCCCTAAAAAGAACAAGAATTCGATGATCTCAGAAAAAAAAGTCAAGAATGAAAGGCAGGATATTGACTTGATAATCTCCCGGCCGGCAAAAGTTTTGGTGCAGGATATGTGGAAACCAAAGTGCCCCGTAAAATTCAACGGTTTCACTGGCTGTTTTTTTCATGGTAATACGTATCTCATTAATAAAATAAAGATTCAGTTACAAGCCACGTAAACACCGACATTACAGGACTGAAAAGATAGGATAATCGTACGCAAAAAACCAGCGCCTGTCTCTCTCCACCAAGGAAAAGTAGACAGATCACCTCTTCATCCGATCTCGACGCGGCTCCATCGCTGATCAACAGCTTTACGGACCTCCAAAGTAGTTTGCGTGAAGCAAAACCATTGTCGTTGAAAGAATCAGACCGGGGCAACGTGTCCCCGGACACGTCATCGAACTTCAGAACTGACACCCCCGCACGACTACGACGCCAGAGGAGAAAACCAGAACTGTTAGCCTCCAACAACCAACCCAACACAGGATGTACCTTCTTCCAGCTGTCACCTGCGTAGACAACCGTCGCGCGTACTCCCGGACGACAAAACCTCCCTGCTCCACCGTGACGTCGGAGACAACGCCACAGCAACGGGGACAAAGTAGAAGGAGAGACACACCTGAATGGGTCGCCGCCGCCGCCTCGCCGACACCATCCATGAACACTAACGCCACCGATCTGAACGATCGGCAAACACACGATGCCATCAACTCCGAGACGCCGCCATGAAGGACAGCGCCGGTGTGGGAGTGGACCTGAGGGAGATTTATTCGACCGGGCGCCGCTCCCACCACCCCAACGGCGCACCACGACCTACAAAACCAAACCCTAACTACAGAGCGGAGGAACGGGGCCCTCCTCCCTCCTACCGCCGGAGCAGCAGTCGGAGGGAGAGGGGACTAGCCCTGGCCGGTGTAGATCGGAGGTAGAGGATCGCCTCCCTAGTCGCCTTCACGTGGCGGCGGCTAGGTTAGGGAAAACGATTAGCAATTTCAATTTTCCACTGGCTGTTGGCGCATCAACCTTTTGCCCACCGAAAATCCTACACCTACGAAACCAAGTTACCAAAATTGTGTTACGTAAATACATGCCTTTCTCTCATAAATCTCCCCCCCCCCTCTGAATTTCAGGGTGGGTCCCCTTCCTGCTAATCGAAAAATGGCAACTAACCTCGTACGTAATTTTTCGTAACTATTTTAGGTAGGTGTAGCAAAGCTCTTTGCCCACGGTCCCTCGTCGCTGCAGTATGTAAAAAATCTATGGCGTGCTGCATTTGCCCCGACCGACGGCTGGTGCCTCTCATTGCTACTACTCCATTCGTCCCAATAGTGTCAAAAACGCTCTTATATTATGGGACGGAGGTAGTAGTAGATTGCACTGTGGCGCGTGCGTATGTGCTCTGCTTGGCGAAGAGCTAATTGAGCATATGCATATTTGTGTCAATCAGTTATCAGTGCCATAATGCCAAGGATTGGATCTTCTTTCTCACCGAATCACTTATAGCCACAAAAATGTCTGGCCTTGTGCACCATGCTAGCTGCTATCGTACCGAAAGCATTTTGCTGAAAATTCATATCGTATCATGTGGCCATGTCAATTGGTTAACGAAGTCGGCCATCTATCTACCCTAGAAAGCAGCCTAGCCCGCAGGGACACGGCGCATCCCCACGTCGCATATCCCCATGAGCACTCTGTGGCCTCAGCACGGCGCGTGCCCTACGTACGCTTTACACCATTACGCGGAGATAGGAGCAGTGCATAGCTCGATCGTCAAGGTGACGGGACACGGAAAAGCACCAAGTCGATGGAGACTTCAGGTCCCTCCGCCTCACGCTGCTGCTGGAATATCCTTTTTCACTCATTCCAGCGACGATCACTAGTCAGTATGTCTGGTGCCGGAGCTCCCCGGTCGGCAGGACGTACGCTCGCGCTGCCTCCGCATGTACGCTCCGGCACGGGGCAATAGGCCCATGCGGATCATGAACCGACACAATGATTAAGAATTCATCTTCAACTCTCCGTGCCATTGGGGTTGCCTGCTTCGGAGGCCACAGGCTGCCGACTTCATTGCCACCCAGCACTCAAGCGTGCTTGATGAGATGCCAAGGAACAAAGGCTCTCATCCTTTTGCTGCGTGTCGTGGGAGCAGATCAAGGACCGACAGACTTTTGGCGCCCGGCTGCCCGGTGGGCGAGGGCCGACGAAGGGACGCGAGGCACCTACCTCTCGTTTCATCCACGAATTTTCAAGAGACCATATCTATCGTCTTTACAAGTATCTAGGCCACTTTCCAAAAATATTATATTTCCCTATGTTGTATTCTTCTTTTTGTGCGAATCCTTATGTTATACTCCCTTCATTCCACAATGTAGTGCGCCCGCGCTTTTCGAGATCTAAGTTTGACCATAAATTTGACCAGTTAGATCGACTGCGACGGGAGCAAAAATTATACCACTGAATTCGTATTTCGACATGAATTCGTATTTCGATATGAATTCAGTGGTATAATTTTTGCTCCCGCCGCAGTCGGTCTAGCTGGTTAAATTTATGGTCAAACTTAGATCTCGAGAAGCGCGGACGCACTACATTGTGGAATTGAGCGAGTATTCGAGTACCTACTTTTAATTGGTTGACATGATACTCCCGTCAACCTAGCCATCAGTTCAGTTTTGCGCAGATAAAACTGACCCTCTCTTCAACTCAATCTCTTGGTTTGTAGTTTTTGTTTTTGAGGATTTTTTTTTTGGTTTGTAGTTGTGACGAAACGAAACCAACGGAAACGTGTTATTCTGCCCCCCTCAACAAAAAAAAAAATCTCAAATCTGTCATCCAAACTTTTCTTTTGAGGTCAAACCTGTCATTCAGAGCATCTGCAGCCTGGCACCCCAAACCCCCCTCAAACGCCCGGGCGGGCCGCCCGGTCACTGACCGGTCACAAAATTTCGATTCAGACGGGCGCCTCAAACATGCCTCAAACGCCCGGGCTAACCGACACCCCTCATATCCAGCCCAAATATGGGGCGGATATGGGCGCGCCCGCGCTGGCCCGCCCCGACCCCACATATATTCCTCCTCATCCGGTCGTAAGACCAAACCCTAGCCACTCCCCTCCGCCACCCAAGCTCACCTGCACCGATCTCCGGCCATCTCCGGCATGGCGGGCGGCGGATCCGAGTCCTTCACCTCCAGATCCATCGACCCCGAGCTGATCCCACGCGGCCCCGAGGAGGAGATGGCCGTCCGGCTTGCGCTCTGCCGCTCCCGGGACGAGGCCCGCGCGAGGCAGCGCGCGGACTCCTTCCGTCGGGAATCCATTGCGTCCGCCCAAATGGCGCATGGATCCGGCACTCGGGGTGCCGTCGCTGCCTCACCGGAGGCAGTGCGGTCCGCCTGGTGTCCGAACGCGGTGGCGGACGCGCAACCCCTCCGTTGGCGCGCGGAACAGCAGGACGCCATGGTTGTCGTCCGACACAAACATGGCGCGGCGTGCCCGCCGTGCGAGGGAGCGGGCGCGGGAGGCGGCAGCAGCTCTCTCGGCGGTGGATGTCGGCGAGGCGGAGTCGCATTCTCCGGCGCCCCGTATGGTGAACCAGTCCGGGCACCGCAACCGCGTCGTGGTGGAAGTCGCCGGCTCGTCCCAGGACGGATCCATCATCGACTTGACGTCCACCGGCACCATCCGGGTTATGGGCACCGACGAGAAAGAGTAGGGCATGGGAGACGGCGGCGCCTTGAGTCCCGTGAGCCCGCTCGTGTCCCATGCCCTCCTCTACCTTGCCGGCGACCGGACCAACACTCTGGGGAGCGCAGCCGGCTGCCGGACATGGCGACAGCGAAAGCGGGCGAGCTTCGCTTAGATTAGATTTCACGTTGCATGTAATAATATGGATTTGAGATTTCTAATTTGAGGTATCCGGATGTGGAATGCATTATTTGGGGCGTGACCGGTTAGTGTCCGCGGGCGTTTGAGGGGACGGATTGTGCAAAGTCCGGTTGTAGATGCTCTCAGACTAACCGATCTTCCAATACTACCGGTGACCGGCCGAAATAATCTCCAAAAATAAGTGACCGTGTCAGAATCTTACACGCCAACCATTTTCATCTCTGATTCAGGGCAGACGTAACCTAGATGACCTGGAGTTTGCACGTACCACAGGAGTAGAAGTGAACCAAGCAACGGCGATCAGGCTGCACGTCCGACGACGGCATGTGGATGTGGCGGCGACGAGCCGGCGCCGACAAAGAAGAAGAAGAAGGCGACGAGCGGGAGTGTGACGCCCCCGACTCAATCATGCACTAATCATACACGCAAATGCGCACGATCAAGCCCATGGACTCACGGGAAGATATCACAACACAACTCTAGAACAAAATAAAATAATACAAGCTTTATATTACAAACCATGGGCCTCGAGGGCTCGAATACATAAGCTCGAGTTACACAAGAGTCAGCGGAAGCATCAGTATCTGAGAACAGATATAAATAGACAAGGTTGCCTTAAGAATGCTGAGCAAAACAACGACAACTAGATCGAAAAGGCGCAGGTCTCCTGCCTGGGAGCCTCCTAAACTACTCCTAGTCGTCGGTCTCCACGTAGTAGTAGGCTCCGTCGGGGTGGTAGTAGTCGTCGGCGGGATCAGCTGTTCCCGGGACTCCGTCATCTGATCGCAGCAATCGGGTATGGCGAAAAATAGGTAGCAAAGCAACCGTGAGTACTCATCCAAAGTACTCGCAAGACTTACATCAGAACTATGTTAATCATGCATCGGTATCAAATGAAGGGGCTATATCTGTGGACTGGACTGTAGAATTGCCAGAATAGAGAGAAGGCCTAGCCTAATGAAGATTAGCATCTTGCAGCGTCTTGCAGCATTAGAAGAGTGTAGATTAGTAGCATAACATAAAGTAATAAGTAATAGTAGCAATGCCCAGAGATCCTTCCTCGACTCTCTACGAGAAAGCGATCCCGGAGCTAACATATTAATTAAGTAACACATGTATCCAGTTCTAGTTGTAGTAGATCGGGATACTCTCCGAGCGTCCTGTTACCGTGGACACGGCTATTCGAATAGATAACTTCCTTGCAGAGGTGCACCAACTTACCCAACACGCTCGATTAACTCTGGCCGGACACACTTTTATCGGGTCATGCCCGGCCTCGGCTGATCGACACGCCGTAGTCCTACCTAGGCTCCGCAGAGAGGTCCCCGCCGGTCTACATCCTAAGCGCAAAGGGGACATGGGCCAATCGTCCTAAGCGCTCCGGGTCGTTGCGAGCTGGGCGGACCCAGGCACCACCTCTGTCCTGGATGGCGCCGGCCCAGCCGTGCCGCAATGCTGCACTGGACGTCTGACAGAGCTTTCGGGAGAATCGTACGACGCCGAGTGCCCATAACTTATCCCGCGTGGTGGTTAGTGCGAAAAGGCTAGAGACCTACTCAGATCTCATATCCAAACCGTTAGTGTATTGGGAGCTCGCGGAGACGATCAGTGATTCACGATCAGTGATCCCATCGCCCCGTCTCGCGGACTTACGACAAGGGCTAGGCCCATCCCTCTCCTGGGGCGGTCTGCCTGCCCGGCCGTGCCACGTAATTATCACACGGGTACCCTCACGGTCAACCCGACTTCAAAACTCTCGCGGGTACCCCTCGGGGTCTACCCGACTTCAACAAGGGACTGAGGTAAAACATGGTAACCATGTGTTCATAACATCAAGGGGAAATCCGAGGAATCACCCTCGTTGGATTCCTACTCGATGTAACCGTCAAGGTGAACTTGGAGGAATCACCCTCGATGGGTTCACACTTGAGGGGCTGCACGACAGAGGCATCATCGGAGGTGGTGAAAGAGGAATCACCCTCGGTAACCCATAACCGACTAGCTACGCTACAGAGATATCATCAGGAGTGAGATAGGAGGTATCACCCTCGGCACTCGATAGTAGCTCTGCAGAGTCGTACAACTATGGGGGTGTGCGGTGCTGTGTCGGTCTCTGCACATCGATCACGTTGATCGAAACACCGGTAGTAAAGCATGGCAACAAGGACAAGGAGGTGGGGCCTCTGATGGATCACTAACCAGCCTATACTAAGCATATAGGACAACAGGTAAGGTATCAACAACAAGTTACAAAATCAGGCTATGCATCAGAATAGGAGCTATCGAACAACAGTAGCAAAAATCTAATGCAAGCACGGGAGAGAAAGAATTGGCGATATAGGAATGATCAAGGGGGTTTTGCTTGCCTGGAAGCTCTGCTGAAAGAGGCTGGGCGTCTGCGACGTAGTTGTACTCGGGGTCAATAGCAGCCTCGGGGTCTACCGGAGAGAAGAGGGGGAAGAAACAGTAAATATAAAGCACACAGATGCATCACAAAGCATGACACGGTGATATGCTATGCTAGAGGTGACCTAATGCAGCACTATGTGTTACGCACGGAGCGGGAAAATATCTGGGAATATTTTCCCGGCTTTAGGCAATTATCGGACAGGCGATCCGGAGGGGAAGGTTCCATGTTTGCAGTGTTGGAGGCATGTGACAGGTATGCGGATGTCATATTCGGATTTGTCTCGTTTTTCATATATAAAACATTTTCATCTGAGCTACGGTTGAATTTATATGAATTTTCAAAGTTTTAGCAATATTCTGAAATTACTGGAATTTATTTTAATTCGAAAATAAACAGTGCAAATACTTTTTATACACAGGGCAGAGCCAGCCACAGCCAATGACATGTGGGCCAGTCAAAGCCCAGTCAGCAGTCAATACTGGCAGTTGACTGGTCAACCTGACATGTGGGGGCCACATGTCATTGCCACAGTTTATCCAGATTAATTAAACAGGTTAATTAGAGAGGGGGCGCACGTGTCATAGTCACAGTTAGCATTAGGGGCATTTTTAGTAGGTTATTAACTGTGGGGCCCACACGTCAGTGTCTGCTGTTCCGTTTTAATTAGTGCTAACACTAAACGGCCGGGCCCACCTGTCATTGAGACAGGGCCGGCCTAAACAGAGCAGGCACCGGCGGCGACCTACAGGGGCGGTGGCAGGACGCCGGCCGGCCGATTCTGGCGCCCATTTGGACAACGGCGACCACCAGATGAACGGGCGCAGCGTGCCACGTCCAGCTGCGCTACGGGTGCGAGCTAAGGGTAACGGCAGCTGCGGCGGCAACGACGACCGAACGGCGGCGACGGCAGCGCACTCGAACCGGAGGCTACGGGGGACGGCCGAGGCCAGGAGGAGGTGCGTGCTACTTGTAGCTTGCGTTGGTATTATCCCCGAAGAGGAAGGGATGATGCAGCACAGTAGAGGTAAGTATTTCCCTCAGTTATGAAACCAAGGTTATCAATCCAGTAGGAGAACCACACAACACCTCGTTAGCAGTACCTGTACACAAACAACAAATCATTGCACCCAACGCAAACGAGGGGTTGTCAATCCCTCGGCGGTTAATTGCAAGATTAAATTGTATGTGATAGATAGATAGATAGATAGAAACAAAAATACAAAATAAAATAAATAAAAGAAATGTGCAGCAATATTTTTAGGGTTTTAGTAATATGATTTAGATAGACCCGGGGACCATAGTTTTCACTAGAGGCTTCTCTCAAGAAAATAGCATACGGTGGGTAGACAAATTACTGTTGGGCAATTGATAGAAAAAGCAAATAATCATGACGATATCCAAGGCAATGATCATGTATATAGGCATCACGTCCGAGACAAGTAGACCGACTCCTGCCTGCATCTACTACTGTTACTCCACACATCGACCGCTATCCAGCATGCATCTAGTGTATTAAGTTCATAAAAGAACGGAGTAACGTCTTAAGAATGATGACATGATGTAGACAAGATAAACTCACATATGAATAAACCCCATCTTTTTACCCTTAATAGCAACAATACATACGTGTCATGTCCCTTTCTGTCACTGGGATTGAGAACCGCAAGATCGAACCCATTACAAAGCACCTCTTCCCATGGCAAGATAAATCAATCTAGTTGGCCAAACCAAATCAATATATCGGAGAAGAAATACGAAGCTATAATAATCATGCATAAAAGAGATCAGAGAAGACTCAAATAATATTCATGGATAATCTGATCATAAACTCACAATTCATCGGATCCCAACAAACACATCGCAAAAAGTGATTACATCGGATAGAACTCCAAGAACATCAAGGAGAACATTGTATTGAAGATCAAAAAGAGAGAAGAAGCCATTTAGCTACTAACTATGGACCCGAAGGTCTGTGGTAAACCACTCACGCATCATCGGAAGGGCAGCAAGATTGATGTAGAGCCCCTCCGTGATCGATTCCTCCTCCGGCGGAGTACCGGAGAAGGCCTCCAGATGGGATCTCTCGAGAACAGAAACTTGCGGCATCGGAAAAAGTATTTCGTGGACTCTCCTGAGGGTTTGTGATTTTTTGGGAATTTATAGTGGTGGAATTAGGTCAAACGGAGCTCTGTGGGCCCCACGAGGTACCAGGGCGCGCCTACCCCCCCAGGCGCGCCCTGGTGCCTCGTGGGCACCCCCCGGGGCTTCTGGCCTTCTCCCGAAGCTTCTAATGTTTATCTTGTACAGAAAAAAATCTCCAAAAAGTTTCGTGGCATTTGGACTTCGTTTGGTATTGATTTTCTGTAAAACCAAAAACAGGCAGAAAACAACAACTGGTACTGGGCACTAAGTTAATAGGTTAGTCCCAAAAAATGATATATAATTGCTGTAAATGTATATAAAAACATCCAAGATTGATAATATAACAACATGGAACAATCAAAAATTATAGATACGTTGGAGACGTATCAGCATCCCCAAGCTTAATTCCTGCTCGTCCTCGAGTAGGTAAATGATAAAAACAGAATTTTTGATGTGGAATGCCGCCTATCATATTCATCATATATTCTTTTCTTTTATAGCATGGACATTGGACTTGAATGATTCAAAGCAATAGTCTATAGTTTGACAGGAAGATATAAATACTCAAGCATGCTAACAAGCAACCATGTCTTTCAAAATATCAACGCTAAAGAAAGTTATCCCTAGCCCATTATGCTCAATCATTGATCCATTCATGAAACACACTCAAATATTAGCTACATCCAATGCAGAGTTAATTGCACTGAGGTACCACAATTGGGGCATTACGTGCGGATTGGTACCACTTTTGGTAATTTTTACATGTCAGTACCAAGTCTGGGGCTAGCCGTTACAAAAAGGTCTAAACCGCGTATAAACATGTATTGACGGTGTATTTGACCGGCGGGGCCCGCCTGTCGGGTGCCGACGTGTCATGTTTTTTGCAGAAAACCCCCTTGCTGCTGTTCGTCGTCTCCACGCACGGCGGCGCCTAATCTGGATCGAGGGGAGGAGCCCCTCGAGCCCGAGCTCCTTCGCCACTGCGCCGTCCACGAGCAGGCCCTCCTGGACAGTGGCCCAGGCCGCCGTCGCCGGGTCGAAGGCCTCGGCGGAGCCGGCGAACCGCCCCTGCGCCTGCGTCGGGTACCCGCCGACGACCAGGAACATGCCGCCGACGCAGAGCCCGCGCGGCTCGTCGCGCTCCTCCGCCATGTCCGGGAGCGCGGCCCACACGTCAGCATCCGGGTCGTACGCGAGCGCCGACCGGAGCACGTTCTTCTCCTCGTCGTGCCCGCCGGCGACGTACACGGCCCCGCCGACGGCCGCGGTGGCGAAGAAGGATCGGCGCAGGCCCGGCATGGGCGCCCCACGCCGCCACCCGCCGACGACCACCAGCCGCTTCCTTCCAAGCGCGCCGTCCACCGCGGCCACCTGGCAGAACAGGTGCAGGCTCCCGGTCGGGCCGGGCAGCACCTGGAGCTACGGGAGGCCATCCATGGCGGCTTGGCATCGGGCTCCTGTCCAAGGGGCAAGAGAGAGAGAGAGAGAGCTCCGGGTGAGAGAGAGAGAGAGAGAGGAGAAAAAATGGAAGGAGGAAGAGGAGAGAGGCAGGCTGCAGGGACGGCCTGGTCCTGGTCACCGGTGGTGGTGCTCCAGTGGCCGGCCGGCGGCGAGGCGAGGAGGAGGCCGAGGCGGGGCGGGTGTTACGGGAGGCGCAGTGGCGAAGGAGCTCGGGCTCGAGGGGCTCCTCCCCTCGATCCAGATCGGGCGCCGCCGCGAACAGCAGCAAGGGGGGTTTTCTGCAAAAAACGTGCCACGTCGGCACCCGACAGGCGGGCCCCGCCGGTCAGATACACCGTCAATACGCGTTTATACGCGGTTTAGACCTTTTTGTAACGTCTAGCCCTAGACTTGGTACTGACATGTAAAAATTACCAAAAATGGTACCAATCCGCACGTAATGCCCCAATTGTGGTACCTCCGTGCAATTAACTCTCCAATGCACAAGTATGACAATAGTGCTCTCTAGTTGGTGCTTTTGTAAGAGAAGATGGAGACTCAAATAAAAGTAAAAATTGCATAAAAGTAAATAGATAGGCCCTTCACAGAGGGAAGCAGAGATTTGTCAAATGTGCCAGAGCTCAAGGCTGAAATTAAAGAGATAAAATATTTTGAGAGGCATGCTTTTCCTGTCAACGAAAACGACCGAGAATTCCCATTATTTTCCATGCTAGACACATCATAGGCGGTTCCCAAACAGAAAGTAAAGTTTATTTCCTTTCCACCATTCTTTCACAATCCATGGCTAGCTGTATCCACGGGTGCCCTCCATACCAACACTTTCCAAGGAATTTTATTGTTATTAATTTTGATTCATTGTGGGACTGGGCATCCCTATTACCAGCCACTCTCTCGTGCAATGACAAGTGAATAAACACTCATCGTGAGAATAACACACCTAGCATGGAAAATAATGGCCACCCTCTGCCGCTTCATGAGCAGTACGGGCACACAAAACGGAAAAATCATTTTGAAAATTAGAGTTGGCACACGCAAATTTACTTGGAACGGCATTGAAATACCGCATATAGTTAGATATAGTGGACTCATTTGGCACAATTTGGGTTTAAGGATTTTGGATGCACAAGCAGTATTTGCGCTTAGTACAAATGAAGGCTAGCAAATAGATTGAGAAGCAACCAACCAAAAAGCGAAAACGGTCATAAACATGCGTTGAACATAACTAACACCGAATAATGCACCATAAGTAGGATATAATTTCGTTGCATAACTATTGACTTAGCGTGCATGCATAGGGAATCACAAACCTTAACACTAATATTCTTACTAAATCACAATTACTAACTAACATGACTCACATATTATCATTTTCATATCGCAAAACTATTGCAAGGAATCACACTTATCATATCAAATGATCTATATGAAAGTTTTTATTATATCCCTCTTGAATATTCATCACTTTGGGACCAATTTCATATCTTGTGCAAATTACCGTTACTATTATCAACTCTCAAAAAGATATAAGTGAAGCATGAGAGTGCAAATATTTCTTCAAAATTTCAATCTTATCAATTCTCAAAATAATATAAGTGAAGCCTGAGAATTCATTTCTTCAAAATTTCAATCAACTCTCAAAATAATATAAGTGAAGCATGAGAGTTTATTTCTTCAAAATATAGCCACCACCGTGCTCAAAAAGATTTAAGTGAAGCACTAGAGCAACTGCCTAGCTCAATTTTTTTTAAGTGAATCACATAGAGTATTCTAACAAATTATGATGAACGTGTGGCTCTCTCAAGATAGGTGTGTTCAGCAAGGATGATTGTGACAAACTAAAATGCAAACAAAGCAAAGACTCATATAATACAAGACGCTCCAAGTATAACACATATCATGTGACGAATAAAAATATAGCTCCAAGTAAAATTACCGATGGTTGGTAGAAGAAAGAGGGGATGCCTTCTGGGGCATCCCCAAGCTTAGGCTCTTACTACTCCTTATTCCTTCATCCATCGTGATCTCACCCAAAACTTGAAAACTTCAATCACACAAAACTCAACAAAACCTTCGTGAGATCCGTTAGTATAACAAAATAAATCACTACTTTAAGTACTGTTGCAAACCCATTCATATTTTATTTTTGCATTATACCTACTGTACTCTAACTTCACCATGGATTATACCCCCTGATACAATCCATAGATTCATCAAAACAAGCAAGTAGTGCATCAAAAACAGAATCTGTCAAAAACAGAACAGTCTGTAGAAATCTATTTAAAAGCCATACTTATGTAACTCCAAAAATTCTGAAAAATTAGGACAACGTGCGCAATTCATATACCAATACTGTGTAAAAATTTCAGATTTTTATGACAGTCCAGTACAGAAAACAAATTCCAGCACTGGACGCAAAACTTTCTGTTTTCCAAACAGCATCAATTATACTATCTTCCAAATCATCCTAAAGGCTTTACTTGGCACAAACATTAATTAAAAACACAAAAACTCAATCATACCAGTAGTATAATTGTGAAAACACACAATAACAGAAACAATAAGTAAAAATTTATTTTATTCATTGGGTTGCCTCCCAACAAGCGCTATTGTTTTATGCCCCTAGCTAGGCATAATGCATAGTTTCAAGTATTGTCATCTTTCGTTTTAGGGAACCTAGAAATATCTATTTCTCCTTCTTTGCAATTATCAATAATATGAATGAAGTGATGAAGCTTGGTGCTAAGAATTTTTATTTCCTTCAAAACGCAAAAAGCATCCACCTTTTGCTCCAAAGTATCAAACCTTCTATTGTGCGACACCACATTGCAATTTACTTTGGAAACAAGATTAAATATTCCTCCAAAATTGGATTCCATGCTAGCCTTAGTTTCTCTTACTAACTCAGTTTGACGATAGCTTACTAGCGTGGTAGGTTCAATTGTTTCTATCTTTGGTTGTCCAAAAATACTTTTCATCTTTTCATAGGTGTCAAATGCATTATTTCCAAGAAAATCATTTTCAAATATAGAATCCAGGACACGCCTATGAGCAAGAGGTAGACCAACATAAAATCTTCTAAGGAGTAATTTAATGTGACTCTTAGGCCTAGTTCTCATTTGGATTTCTAACAATCTATCCCAAGATTCTTTTAAAGATTCATCACTCAAATACTTAGAATTCAAAATTCCTGAACCTTCTCCTAGATAAGGAGGGAGAGGCAGATCGGGAGAAGAACTAGCCATAACGATAAAACGAGCAAGCAAAAAAGATAACAAACAAGTAAACAAGCAAACAAGAAAAAGGCAAACGGAAAATATTTTGGTATTTTTGTAAAAACGTTTTAGAATTGGGGGAGATGAAAACGAGAGGCAAATAAAGTAAATGCAAGGAGATGAGAGTTTATGCAAAGGTACTTGATAGATGTTGATGATGTCTCCCCGGCAACGGCGCCAGAAATTCTTCCTGCTACTAGTAGCTTGTGTTGGTATTATCCCCGAAGAGGAAGGGATGATGCAGCACAGCAGAGGTAAGTATTTCCCTCAGTTATGAAACCAAGGTTATCAATCCAGTAGGAGAACCACGCAACACCTCGTTAGCAGTACCTTGATACGTCTCCAATGTATCTATAATTTATGAAGTATTCATGCCATGTTTATAACAATTCTATATGGTTTTGGTATGATTTGATTAGAACTAACCCGGACTGACGCTGTTTTCAGCAGAATTGCCATGGTGTTGTTTTTGTGCGGAAATAAAAGTTCTTGGAATTGGATGAAACTTTTTGGAGATTTTTTATGGAATAAATAAAAAATACTGGAACCAAGACCCACTGGAGGGGGGCCACCCAGTGCCCACGAGGCACCAGGGCGCGCCACCCCCCAGGCGCGCCCTGGTACCTCATGGGGCCCACGTGGCTCCGTCTGACCTGATTCCAACACTGAAAAATCCTATAAATAGAGAAACCCCCAGAAATAACCCTAGAACTTCGACTCCGCCGCCGCAAGCCTCTGTACCTCCACGATCTTATCTACAGCCCTTTTCTGGCACCCTGCCGAAGGGGGGAAATCATCACCGGAGGCCATCTTCATCATCCCGGCGGTCTCCATGACGAGGAGGGAGTAGTTCACCCTCGGGGCTGAGGGTATGTACTAGTAGCTATGTGTTTGATCTCTCTCTCTCTCTTGTTCTTGATTTGGCACGATCTTGATGTACCGCGAGCTTTGTAATATAGTTGGATCATATGGTGTTTCTTCCCTCTCTATCCTTGTTGAGATGAATCGAATCTTTTCCCTTTGAGGTTTCGTTATTGTCGGATTGAATATTTCATATTTGAGAATACTTGATGTATGTCTTGCATATGAATACCCGTGGTGACAATGGGGTATTATATTGATTCACTTGATATATGTTTTGGCACTCAACTCGCGGATTCCCGCGGTGACATTGGGGTAATCTATGCATATGGGTTGATGCACATTTTCATTATCTTTTCTCCGATAGAAACTTTGGGGTGCTCCTTGGAGTTCTTTGTGTGGATTGAATATTATGATCATGAAGTTGTTTGATGCATATTGTATAATCAACTCATGGATACTTGTGGTGACATTGGAGTATCTAGGTGACATTAGAGTTGGTTGATGTGTATCATATGGTGTTATTTTAGTACGAACTCTAGGGCTATTTGTGACACTTATAGGAATAGCTCAATGGATTGATCGGAAAGGATAACTTTGAGGTGGTTTTATACCCTACAAACAAATTCTATCTTACGTTCTCCGCTAATAGGAACTTGGGAGTGATTCTTTATCGCACGTTGAGGGATGGTTATATGATCCAATTATGTTAGCATTGTTGAGAGATTACACTAGTGAAAGTATGAACCCTAGGCCTTATTTTCAAGCTTCGCAATACCGCTTGTGCTCACTTTTATTACTAGTTACCTTGCTGTTTTATTATTTTAGATTACAAAAACATATATCTACTATCCATACTACACTTGTATCACCATCTCTTCGCCGAATTAGTGCACCTATACAATTTACCATTGTATTGGGTGTGTTGGGGACACAAGAGATTTCTTGTATTTGATTGCAGGGTTGTTTGAGAGAGACCATCTTCATCCTACGCCTCCCACGGATTGATAAACCTTAGGTCATCCACTTGAGGGAAATTTGCTACATGTAACACCCCCAGGGGTTAACTACAGTGACCACATGCTAATCATAACATGTCATCTAATTTTACTAAACCAAAATGCCACTAGTCTCAAATCAAAATTAAATTTAAATTCAAATATAAGTCAAAATTATTATTTCCTCAAACATGAAAAGTAAAGTGTTCATATTTTTGCAAATAATCAGTAGGTAATTGTCATGTAGGAACCAACATTAATTGAAATATATAAGTGACCTTAATTAGCTAAAACAGTACCAAAACAACAATATCTAATCCATTTCATTTAATTAAAATTCAAATGAAATCATTTTGTCTCCAAACCTTTTTCTGGCAGTGATAAATATTGCCTAGTATTTAATTGGGCAAGTCCCATATTTTACAAAATTGAAATGGTGGCCAAACAATTTTCAAAGAGAAAAGAAATAGAAAACAGAGAAATAAAAAAAAAGGGAGCCAGTGCACTACTGAATTGGGCCTAAGTGGCGCACAGTGCGGCCCAGCCCAGCCTGGCCGGCCTTTCCCTTACCTCCCGCTCGGCCACAGTGGCCATGGCGCCACCCGCACGCGCTCGCCGTTCCAGCTGCGCCCGCTCGCCCTCGCGTCGCTACAGGAGCCCTTGGGGGATAAGAACGACGCTGTGGCCCTCGGGGACAAGGCCAAGATCTTTTCCCCCTCTCCCCTCGCTCGCTTTCTTCCTCTCCCGCCATGGCCGACGCGGCCATCGCCGTCCGCTGCTCGCCCGCGTAGCCACCGCCACCGCCTCGCCTCGTCTTCGTGCCCAATCGATCCGCCGCCGTCCGCGCCAACGAACCGGAGACGGGAGCAACCGCAGCGCCGTCCACGCCGTCATCTTCTTCCTCGGGCACCCGGGATCGCCGCCGCCGTACGTCGCCGGCAAGCCTCCCTCGAGCCCATTACGCACACCTACAAGCTCGCCGTGAGCACCGCTACTTTTCCCCTCATCTCACTCCCTCTTGTTCGTCCCCTAGCTGCCGTACCCGACGAGGCTGAGCCCATCGCCGCGCGAGCTCGTCGCCGGCATGGCTCTGGTGACCAAATGGTCACGTACCCGTGCCAGTCGTCCTCGCCGCAACGAGTAGAGCCCCGCTAGCCGCTTCGTTTGCTCGCTTGCGCACCGCATCGCCGATTCCGCCACCACCCGAACTCTGGCTGCCGCTTGCGAGCTCGCCGCCGTCGCTGCACGCCGTCTCCCGCCACGGCACCACCGCCATTCGATGCGGCTTGACGTCCCCGTTCAAACACGACCAGCCGCCGCGTTTTTGGTCGCCGGACGGCGATTTCCGCCGAGGTCCGACGCGCTCCGCCGTGTTTTGGCTCGCCGGAGCCAACTCCGGCGCCGGCGTCCGACGTGGCGCCACGTGGCCGCCCTCTGTGCCGCTGACCGCTGGGCCCCACGTGATGGGGAATGCGATAGAAAACAAAAAAATTCGGTACAGCGAGCACGCCCAGGATCACTATGGAGACTGCATACAAGGTTTGATCTGATCCGTACCGACTCGAAGCGCAGCGGAAGAAGAGTCGGAGTAGATCGTCGGTGCAGATCCCTGCAGCTAGGATTTACAACCTCCCAACCGCAAGGATGTACTCCCTCACCGGATAGCCCTTCGGGAGGCGGTCGGACAGTCCCTCGGACGATGTCACGGACAGCCCTTCGGGAGGACCCTCAAAACTCGAACCGAAACTCGGACAGCCCTTCGGGAGGACACTCGAACAGCCCCTCGGGCAAAAGATCAGAACTATGACCTCTCTACGGGGTTGCACACATACGGTGTCTGCTATCCGGCAGGGCTTCGCCGTCCAGAACTAGTTCCTGCCGGAACCCAGACAGCCTTTCGGCTCTACGAAACTATTTCGCTGGGAGGGAGAGAGAAGCCAGACAAGTCAAATGGCATGTGTATGAGAGCAAGGATGAGCATTTGGGGCTGCCCCCTCACCTCTATTTATAGGATAGCCAAGGGGTAAAGATGGTATTCAAAAATACCAAAAGTGCCCCCACTTTATGCCTATACTAAAAAGAATAAAGCAAAAAGGGGTGCCATGTGGAGCTCCAAGGAACTCCACCTCCCTTGGCCGGCCACACTTGGCCCCCCCCCATGAGGGGGCTTCCTTGGCTCCCAAGTCCTTCTAGAAGGCTTTTGGAAAATATCCCAAAAGGTGCTTTCCAAAAAATATCCAAAAAGCACTTTCACTATTCACGAAGACATTTTTCTGCGTCCGTTAAAACCCAAATTATTTATGTGTGCCTAGAATAATTCTAGCACCCACCAAAACAATTTTGAACGCATTCCGAAACAATTTCGGAACAATGTTTCTTCAGCAAAAAGCAACCAAAGCGGTTTCGGCTGCTCCGGAACATTTCCGGTTTTTGTCCCGGAAAATTCCCAGAAGTTTCCAGAACACTTCTGGCATCCTCCAAGAATTTCCAGGCGTGTGCCAGAACCAATTTGACTTAATGGAATGCCCTGAAACAACTTTTCAGTTTCACCGGAACTATTCCGGTGTTCTCTCCGGAACGTTTTCGTTTCGTCCGAAACTTTTTCGGTGATTTTCTCTCAGACTCCCCGTCTAGTATTCAGCAGATAGATGACCCTTAAGCGTGTGACCCTATAGGTTCGGTGAAGGATAGACATGACCCGGAACACTTTCTGATCAATGATCAACATCGGAGCCGTGGACACCCATATTGACCCCTATACCCATACGAATGAATATTCGAGTGAACCTCCAGTTGCCGTGTGCTATTCCTGTTGCTTCATGATATATTACAAATACCCGAGGTGAGATTTATTGCATCCCCGTGGATCAACAACTTGTCCACTATGCAAGTTACCTCGTTACCGGTTTTGTTCTCTTTACTCGTTTCCGTGTTCCAGCATCCCAGTGATCAAATCTCAATGTGTCTGGCCAGACGATGATGGATACCGTAACACCGAGAGGGCCCGAGAATATCTCTCCATCGTCGGAGGAGCAAATCCCAATCTTGAGCTATCTCGTTACTTGCCATACTTTTCCGTGAACCCGTAAGCCGCCGTAATAGCCACCCATTTACGGATGACGTTTAACAAACCCCAAAGTTCACGAAGCAAGTACGAAGGAACTCGATACCCTCATGGTCTAAGGAATTATGCAAACATTAACTATCTCTGTGTTATTAACCATTAACTTGTGACGAATGAATCTCATAGCATAACATCAATTCAGGTCGATTCAACACAAGTGTTCTACCAACATTGTGCCCTCAAAATTGCCGACATAGTCATGCCCATGATCAGGAAAACAGGATCATCATGCAATACTTGAGCTAGTCTTAGAGGCAAGACTAGGAATACATTTTACCGTTTATTATACCACACGTGCACATGAGTTTCCCTCCGAGCCTCGTGGTTATTGCAGACTCGAGAATCATTGCAGTTATAGCATGGAACATAAACATTCATTACAAACTCGGAGATACAAAGTAACTGTTATTATTGCCTCTAGGGCATATCTCCTACAGACTCCCACTTGCACTAGAGTCATAATTTAGTTACATGGCTTCCCTTACACCAATGGCAATCTAGTGCTGCTCATGCTTTGCTCGTGGTAGAGGCTTTGTCATCGGGTCTGACACGTTCAGATCCGTGTGAACTTTGCATACTTTTAATAAACCCGCTTCGACATGATGTCGAATGAGTTTATATTTGCGTTCAATATGTCTTGTCTTATGGTGCGAACTTGGCTCCCTTGCTTGAGCCACGGCGCCACTATTATCACAATAGATCTCCACCGGGTGCAGAGCACTTGGAACCACACCAAGGTCTTCAAGAAATTGCTTGATCCATACCGCCTCCTTGGAGGCTTCTGAAGCAGCAACATATTCCGCCTCCGTCGTAGAATCCGCTACAGTCTTTTGTTTGGAACTTTTCCAATCAACTGTGCCGCCGTTCAATATGAAAACATAGCCTGATTGAGATTTGAAGTCATCTGGGTCAGTCATGAAGCCTGCATCAGTGTAACCATTTACAATGAGATCTTCATCACCTCCGTACACAAGGAGTAAATCCTTGGTCCTTCTGAGGTACTTAAGAATACCCTTGACTGCGGCCCAGTGTTCCAATCCTGGATCACTTTGGTACCGGCTGCTAACACTTAGCGCATAGGAAACGTCCGGTCTTGTACATAGCATGGCATACATAATAGAACCTACTGCCGAGGCATATGGAACATCATTCATTTGTACTCGCTCATCGAGAGTCCGAGGACACTGATTCTTGCAAAGCACTGTGCCAGGTGACATGGGGAGTAGGCCTTTCTTGGAGTTCTCCATGTTGAACCTTTTCAACACCTTGTCAATGTACGTGCTTTGGCTAAGCGCTATTAGGCATCTTGATCTATCTCTATAGATTCTGATGCCCAATACATATGCCGCTTCGCCTAAGTCTTTCATTGAAAAACTCTTTTTCAACGAGTCTTTTATTTCGTTAAGAAAATTCACGTCATTTCCAATCAACAATATGTCATCCACAAACAAGATTAGAAATGCTTTTGCGCTCCCACTAAACTTCTTGTAAACACAAGATTCTTCGTCATTCCTGATGAAGCCAAACTGTTTGACCACTTCATCAAAACGAATGTTCCAGCTCCTTGACGCTTGCTTCAGACCATAAATGGCTTTCTGAAGTATGCATACCTTTCCAGCATCCTTATGGACGACAAAACCTTCTGGCTGTATCATGTATACATCCTCTTTGAGGTTTCCATTTAGGAAAGCCGTTTTGACATCCATCTGCCGTATTTCATAATCGAAATAAGCAGCAATTTCTAGTAATATCCGAACAGACCTAAGCATAGCTACGGGCGAGAAAGTCTCGTCGTAGTCCACTCCTGGAACTTGCGTGAACCCTTTCGCGAAAAGTCTAGCTTTGTGGATAGTAATGTTACCATCCGCGTCCGTCTTTCTTTTGAAAATCCATTTACAACCAATGGGCTTTACGCCTTCTGGAAGTTCTTCCAAGTTCCAAACTTGGTTTTCGTACATGGATTCCATTTCGGATTTCATGGCCTTGTGCCATTCCTTTGAGCTGGGCCCCGCCATCGCTTCCTTGTAGTGCGCAGATTCATCGTCTTCAAGAATGAAGATTTCGTTATGAAACCACTCAGGTGGCTGGATAGCCCTACCTGATCTGCGCGGTTCCGTTACAACATTGTCTGAAGTTTCCGCATCACATGCGACAACTTCCGGCTCGGTTGTTGGGATAATTAGCGGAATTTCTTCCGGTTCCTTAGCCATATCAACGGTTGCCGAAGATTCACTAATCTCATTAAGTTGTACTGTCCTCCCACTCACTTCTTTAGCAAGAAACTCTTTCTCGAGAAAGACTCCGTGTTTTGCAGCAAACACTTTGTTCTCGGAGGCGTGGTAGAAAGAATACCCAACTGTTTCCTTGGGATAACCTACAAAGTAACATTTGTCTGATCTGGGATCAAGTTTGCTTGGCTGTAAACGTTTTACATAAGCTTCACAACCCCAGATTTTGTGAAACGACAGGTCGGGTTTCTTCCCATGCCATATCTCATATGGCGTCGTCTCAACAGACTTAGACGGTGCTTTGTTTAGTGTGTGAGCGGCAGTTTCTAGTGCATGACCCCAAAAAGATATTGGCAGATCTGTAAGAGACATCATCGACCTTACCATGTCTAACAAGGTTCGGTTACGTCGTTCCGACACTCCGTTTCGCTGCGGACTTCCGGGAGGCGTAAGCTATGAAACGATTCCACGGTCACTCAGATGTTGGCCAAACTCATGACTAAGGTATTCGCCTCCGCGATCAGACCGCAGAAACTTAATCTTTTTGTCACGATGATTTTCTACCTCATTCTGAAATTCTTTGAACTTTTCAAAGGTTTCCGACTTATGCTTCATTAAGTAGATATAGCCATACCGACTTAAATCATCAGTAAAAGTCACGAAGTAGAAATACCCACCCCGTGCGGCTGTGTTCATTGGACCACATACATCACTATGTATTATTTCCAATAATTCACCCGCCCGTTTAGGATGACCCGTGAACGGCGTCTTGGTCATTTTTCCCATCAAGCAAGCTTCACATGTGTCAAATGATTCAAAATCAAGCGACGGTAAAACTCCATCTTTATGGAGTCTTTGCATGCGTTTCTTTCAGATGTGGCCAAGCCGACAGTGCCACATGAAAGTGGTGCTGGTATCAGCCTTCTTAAGGCGTTTAGCATTCACGTTAAAGACATCATTTCCACATTCAAGATTTAGTATGAAAAGGCACCCAACAATGGGTGCAAATCCATAAAACATATCCTTACAATAAAGTGAACAACCATTGTTCTCAGACTTGTACGAATACCCATCGTGTACTAAACATGATCCAGAGATAATGTTTCTACACAATAGTGGAAGAAAATAACAGTTATTTAGTTCTAAGATAAATCCTGAAGGGAGACGTAGAGGCATAATGCCGACGGCTTGAGCAGCGATCCCAGTGCCGTTCCCGACGCGCATCACGACTTCATTCTTTGCTAACTTGCGCACCTTCTGAAGTCCCTGTATCGAGTTGCAAATGTGAGCAACCAATCTGGTATCAAATACCCAAGACTTAGAATTTTCGCTAGCAAGCAAAACGTCAATGACATTAACCCGTATAACAGTTATACCTTTCTTCTTATCTGCCATGTATATCTTGCAGTTCCTCTTCCAGTGTCCAGTGCCTTTGCAGTGAAAACACACAGTTTCAGCCTTGGCTCCGCCCTTAGGCTTGCCTTTCCTTTTGAAACTGGCGGTTTTGTTCACCAGCAACTTTTGCTGATTCTGCAGTCCTATCTCATTTGATTTGAGCATCGCTTCATAAAGCGAGGTAAGGATCAAATCATTACTAGGTGTCTTTGGAAAATTAATTCCCCTTTCAGCCATACTATCATAATAGTTTGCTAGTCTGACACCTTGCTCATTTACTAGAGATTCCTTATGTATATTGCATTCTTTCATGGCTTCAGTCATCTCATGAACTTCAGCTAAATCCTGTTTGTGATACAGAACATCTAGGTCCTCGATAATCTCGAAGGTACTAAGTCGTTCATAACGTTTCTGTAACACAGGATCCATGCAAGATAACATAAGTTCTTTAACAACACTGAAATCATCCTTTCGTGAGTCAAACACGTGGATGATATCCTGAGCCATTTCTGGCGTAGGGGAATCACCTAGAGGTTGATCAAGCACATAGTCTTTCTTAGCATCCCTGAGGACAATCCTCAGGTTACGGACCCAGTCCGCATAGTTGTTTCCAGTCGCAGCTAACTTCTCTTTCTCTAACATCGGGCCTAAGTTAAACGCGGTGTTGCGAGCCATTTTATCTATAACGGAAAACACAAGTTTCACTTAGACTTTGTTCATAATGATTTTGGCACTAGTGAATAAACAATTTTATTCTAAAGTGCGCTCCCACTCAAATCAATATCTCTCAAAATTGATTATGAGTGATTCAAGATCCGCGTTTTGATTGTTCGCCATTGGTGTAACACCACTGATGACGAAAATCTTAACCGGTAGGCCAACTTGCCAATCACATCTCTATGTGACTCTTGTTCATCTTTCGATGCGTGTGTTCCGAGCTCATGACGGTCATGCCTGAACATCAAGACAACCAAGTGATCTTGCTGCGAGGTCTCAACTCACCCGCCTCACACTTCACTAATCGTTCGTACCCGTGTGACACGACGCACCCCGAAAAGATAGGTGCCGTGACGGTGCTACACTTGGGAGAACACTATCTACTTGATATTTTTAGTGAGAGATCACCCTAATAAAAAGCGACTACCGCGCAATCAAGAAGGGTGCATCATAAGGGATAAACATCTCAGGCAATTCATAATAGCATGATATGGTATAGCCCTTTCTGACGGAGAAGTCAAGTATTTCTTCGTCTTTGGCATTTGCGTCGGTGTTCACCTTCGCGAAGATTGCCACCACCTTGTCGATGCACCAGATAATATTGCTATCTCTTTAGCTAATAAAATAAGTGCATTATTTAAGGTTGACACGCAGGTCATTAAAGTGACAATCATATGGCTCCAGCCATCATGCCGAATCATGACACACAGGTCATGTTAATGAATTTACATCACATAGTCATCTCATACATAATCGAATTAATATGAGCTTTGCTATACCACATCACATGCACATCCTGCAAAACCAAGTTAGACGCCTCTAATCGGTTTATGCAAAATTTTATTTTACGTGGCTTCTAAGGTTTTGATTTAAACTGCAGCTACCAACGTATTATCATCAAGTATGATTATTCAAGTCGCTAGATTAACATCGCGGGGTGTATGAAACACGAGATAATTAAATCTCGAGCCCCATACTAAACTTCGTCATACGCATGACCCCCATGCAGATCATATCTGCATTGCCCTTTCATCTGTGAATTTCATATTTCTTTTGACTATGGCGGAACCCAAAGAACTGTTAGCACTTCGTTGATCAACCAGGATCGCGGATTGCCAGAACTTTGTGAAATTCCACCATGCTGTCTTGAGATCAGAAATACGCAAATTCTAGGGAAGCAACAAGAACATCGGGTAACAGATTTCATCTGTCACCCGCATAAATAATTTTCAGCAATAGATCTTATCTACTCCAAAATTATATTATGCAATACCCATACATCTCCGTGTATTCTAGATCGTAACCTGCATCTACGCATAGCACGGCTCTTGATGCCACTGATGGGGAACGCGATAGAAAACAAAAAAATTCGGTACAGCGAGCACGCCCAGGATCACTATGGAGACTGCATACAAGGTTTGATCTGATCCGTACCGACTCGAAGCGCAGCGGAAGAAGAGTCGGAGTAGATCGTCGGTGCAGATCCCTGCAGCTAGGATTTACAACCTCCCAACCGCAAGGATGTACTCCCTCGCCGGACAGCCCTTCGGGAGGCGGTCGGACAGCCCCTCGGACGATGTCACGGACAGCCCTTCGGGAGGACCCTCGAAACTCGAACCGAAACTCGGACAGCCCTTCGGGAGGACACTCGAACAGCCCCTCAGGCAAAAGATCAGAACTATGACCTCTCTACGGGGTTGCACACATACGGTGTCAGCTATCCGGCAGGGCTTCGCCGTCCAGAACTAGTTCCTGCCGGAACCCAGACAGCCTTTCGGCTCTACGAAACTATTTCGCTGGGAGGGAGAGAGAAGCCAGCCAAGTCAAATGGCATGTGTATGAGAGCAAGGATGAGCATTTGGGGCTGCCCCCTCACCTCTATTTATAGGATAGCCAAGGGGTAAATATGGTATTCAAAAATACCAAAAGTGCCCCCACTTTATGCCTTTACTAAAAAGAATAAAGCAAAAAGGGGTGCCATGTGGAGCTCCAAGGAGCTCCACCTACCTTGGCCGGCCACACTTGGGCCCCCCCCCCATGAGGGGGCTTCCTTGGCTCCCAAGGCCTTCTAGAAGGCTTTTGGAAAATATCCCAAAAGGTGCTTTCCAAAAAATATCCAAAAAGCACTTTCACTATTCACGAAGACATTTTTCTGCGTCCGTTAAAACCCAAATTATTTCTGTGTGCCTAGAATAATTCTAGCACCCACCAAAACAATTTTGAACGCATTCCGAAACAATTTTGGAACAATGTTTGTTCAGCGAAAAGCAACCAAAGCGGTTCCGGCTGCTCCGGAACATTTCCGGTTTTTGTCCCGGAAAATTCCCAGAAGTTTCCAGAACACTTCTGGCATCCTCCAAGAATTTCCAGGCGTGTGCCAGAACCAATTTGACTTAATGGAATGCCCTGAAACAACTTTTCAATTTCACAGGAACTATTCCGGTGTTCTCTCCGGAACGTTTCCGTTTCGTCCGAAACTTTTTCGGTGATTTTCTCTCAGACTCCCCGTCTAGTATTCAACAGATAGATGACCCTTAAGCGTGTGACCCTATAGGTTCGGTGAAGTATAGACATGACCCGGAACACTTTCCGATCAATGATCAACATCGGAGCCGTGGACACCCATATTGACCCCTATACCCACACGAATGAATATTCGAGTGAACCTCCAGTTGCCGTGTGCTATTCCTGTTGCTTCACGATATATTACAAATACCCGAGGTGAGATTTATTGCATCCCCGTGGATCAACAACTTGTCCACTATGCAAGTTACCTCATTACCGGTTTTGTTCTCTTTACTCGTTTCCGTGTTCCGGCATCCCAGTGATCAAATCACAATGTGTCTGGCCAGACGATGATGGATACCGTAACACCGAGAGGGCCCGAGAATATCTCTCCATCGTCGGAGGAGCAAATCCCAATCTTGAGCTATCTCGTTACTTGCCATACTTTTCAGTCAACCCGTAAGCCGTCGTAATAGCCACCCATTTACGGATGACGTTTAACAAACCCCAAAGTTCACGAAGCAAGTACGAAGGAACTCGATACCCTCATGGTATAAGGAATTATGCAAACATTAACTATCTCTGTGTTATTAACCATTAACTTGTGACGAATGAATCTCATAGCATAACATCAATTCGGGTCGATTCAACACATGTGTTCTACCAACATTGTGCCCTCAAAATTGCCGGCATAGTCATGCCGATGATCAGGAAAACAGGATAATCATGCAATACTTGAGCTAGTCTTAGAGGCAAGACTAGGAATACATTTTACCGTTTATTATACCACACGTGCACATGAGTTTCCCTCCGAGCCTCGTGGTTATTGCAGACTCGAGAATCATTGCAGTTATAGCATGGAACATAAACATTCAATACAAACTCGGAGATACAAAGTAACTGTTATTTTTGCCTCTAGGGCATATCTCCTACACCACGGGCCTAGTTGACCGAGTTGACTTGGTCAACTCGGCTGACTGGGCAGCCCAGTCACTGACATGTGGCCCCCACATTTAATTAGAAGTTTTTATAAATAAATAATCTGTTAATTAATCTGTTAATTAATTTAATCACTAATTAGCCACTGACAGTGGGGCCCCACCTGTTAATTAACCTAATTAACTAAAATTAACCTCTGTTAAATTAAATCAGTCACTGACCAGTGGGACCCACTGGTCAGGTTTGACTCTGGCCAACTGGAGTTGACCGGTGACGTCATCCAGACGTCATGCTGACGTCACAATTCACTGTTTTGGATAATTCAGATTTAATATTTAAAATAATTCCAGAAATTCAATAAAACTTTGAAAAATCATATAAAATAAACCGTAACTCGGATGAAAATAATTTATATATAAAAAACGATCAGAAAAATATGACGAATATGAATACGCTACCCACATACCTGTCAGCCCTCTCTAACATGATGAAAATGGAACCTTCCCCTCCGATTCATCTGACCGATAGTTGCCCGAAGCTGGTAAAACACCTCCGGATGTTACCCACACCGACTAACTTGCGTAGTACTGCATTAGGGCACCCCTCGAGTAACATACTACCATGACATGCCTTTGTGTTGCATTGTTGCCGTGTATTTATTACTTCTTCCCCCTCCTTCTCTCCCGATAGACCCCGAGACTGCCGACAACCCTCCTGAGTACAACTACGTCATCGACGACCAGCCCCTTTCAGCAGAGCTTCTAGGCAAGCAAAACCCCCTTGATCATTCCTATATCACCTATTCCTTCTCCCTCATGCTTGCATTAGATTTTGCTACTATAATTGCTTGCTCCTATTCTGATGCATAGCCTGTTTTTGTAACCTATTGTTGTTACTTTACCTGTCATCCTAAATTGCTTAGAATAGTTTGGTTAGTGATCCATCAGTGACCCCTCACCCTTGTCCCTGTTGCCCCGCTTTGTTACCAGTACCTCGATCATGGTGATCGATGTGCAGATACCGTCACATCACCGCACACCCCCTTAGTTGTACGACTCTGCAGGCCTACTATCGAGTGTCGAGGGTGATACCTCGTACTACACTCCTGATGATATCCCTGTAGTATAGCACATCGATGGTGATTGCAGAGGGTGATTCCTCGCTCTCCCCTTCCCGATGATGACTCTGTCGTGCAACCCCTCAAGTGGGGACCATCGAGGGTGATTCCTCCTGGTTCTCCTTAACGGATTACATCGAGTAGGAATCCATCGAGGGTGATTCCTCGGGTTCCCTTTGATGTTTTGAACACACGGTTACCATGACTTTTACCTCAGACCTTTGTTGCAGGCGGGTCGACCCCGAGGGGTACCCGCGGGGAAATGTAGTCGGGTTGACCTGTAGGGTACCCGTGAGATAATTACGAGGTGCGGCCGGGCAGGCCGAGACCGCCCTAGAGAGGGATGGGCCTGACCCTTGCTGCACTTCCTCGAGACGGGACGACAGGAGTACTGATCATCTCCGCGAGCTCCCAACACACTAACGGATTTGGGTATTTGATCTGAGTTGGCCGCTGGCCTATACGCACTACCACCACGTGGGATAAAGGTTATGGGACCCTCTACGTCGTATGTATCAGCTGAAAGCTCTTCAGATGTCACAGCTCAAAGATGCGGGCTGATTGTTGGGGTGGGCTGGTTACGTCACTTGTGTATACAGTGTCGCGCCTGGGCCCCGACCACCCACGCAACGTGCAAGAGTGCAGAGGGCGATGGCCCAAGACCCCTTCGCACTTAGGATTTAGACCAGCATGCTGACCTCTCTGCTGAGCCTAGGTAGGACTGCGTCGTGTCGATTACCCGAGGCCGGGTATTACCCAGCAAGTGTGTCCGGCCAGATGTAATCGAGCATGTTGGGTAACAGTAGTGCACCCCTGCAGGGAAGTTATCTATTCGAATAGCCGTGTCCATGGTAACAGGACGCTCAATGTTGTATCCCGATCTACTACAACATGAACTAAATACATGTTACTTTAACTGTAAGCTCCTGGATCGCTTTCTCGCAGGGAGTTGAGGAAGGATCTCTGGGCTTTGCTATTACATGCTTGATACTTTATATTATGCTAATCTGCACTCTTCTAATGCTGCAAGATGCTAGTCTTCGATAGGCTAGGCCTTCCTCCCCCTATTCTGGCATTTCTGCAGTTTAGTCCAAAGATATAGCCCATTCCTTTGATACCGATGCATACTTAGTATAGTTCTGATGTAAGTCTTGCGAGTACTTTGGATGAGTACTCACGGTTGCTTTGCTACTTCTTTTCCCATACCCGGTTGCTGCGATCAGATGACGGAGCCCAGGAGTCAGCTGCCCCCGTCGACGCCTACGACTACCCTACCGGTGGAGCCAACTACTACGTGGAGACCGACGACCAGGAGTAGATTCGGAGGTTCCCAGGCAGGAGGCCCGCGCCTTTTCGATCAGTGTCGTTGTTATGCTAGTCTTCTTAAGGCAAACTTGTTTCCCTTTTATGTCTGTACTCAGATATTATGTTGTTTCCGCTGACGCTTGATCGCGAGCTTATGTATTTGAGCCCTCGAGGCCCCTGGCTTGTAATATAAAGCTTGTATGACTTTTATTTGTGTTTAGAGTTGTGTTGTGATATCTTCCCGTGAATCTCTGATCTCGATCGTGCGCATTTGCGTGTATGATTAGTGCACGGTCGAGCAGGGGCGTCACACTACTGTCCTACAAAACTCTGCGCTTGGAGGCCCAACACGAGTCTACAAGAATAAGGTTGCGTAGTAGACATCATACCTGTACACAAACAACAAATCCTTGCACCCAACGCAAACGAGGGGTTGTCAATCCCTCGGCGGTTAATTGCAAGATTAAATTGTATGTGATAGATAGATAGATTGAAACAAAAATACAAAATAAAATAAATAAAAGAAAAGTGCAGCAATATTTTTAGGGTTTTAGTAATATGATTTAGATAGACCCGGGGGCCATAGTTTTCACTAGAGGCTTCTCTCAAGAAAATAGCATACGGTGGGTAGACAAATTACTGTTGGCCAATTGATAGAAAAGCAAATAATCGTGACAATATCCAAGGCAATGATCATGTATATAGGCATCACGTCCGAGACAAGTAGACCGGCTCCTGTCTGCATCTACTACTATTACTCCACACATCGAGCGCTATCCAGCATGCATCTACTGTATTAAGTCCATAAAAGAACGGAGTAACGCCTTAAGAACGATGACATGATGTAGACAAGATAAACTCACGTATGAATAAACCCCATCTTTTTACCCTTAATAGCAACGATACATACGTGTCATGTCCCTTTCTGTCACTGGGATTGAGCACCGCAAGATCGAACCCATTACAAAGCACCTCTTCCCATGGCAAGATAAATCAATCTAGCTGGCCAAACCAAATCAATAGATCGGAGAAGAAATACGAAACTATAATAATCATGCATAAAAGAGATCAGAGAAGACTCAAATAATATTCATGGATAATCTGATCATAAACTCACAATTCATCGGATCCCAACAAACACACCGCAAAAAGTGATTACATCGGATAGAACTCCAAGAACATCGAGGAGAACATTGTATTGAAGATCAAAAAGATAGAAGAAGCCATCTAGCTACTAACTATGGACCCGAAGGTCTGTGGTAAACTACTCAAGCATCATCGGAAGGGCAGCAAGGTTGATGTAGAGCCCCTCCGTGATCGATTCCCCCTCCGGCGGAGTACCGGAGAAGGCCTCCAGATGGGATCTCTCGAGAACAGAAACTTGTGGCGGCGGAAAAAGTATTTCGTAGACTCTCCTGAGGGTTTCTGATTTTTTGGGAATTTATAGTGGTGGAATTAGGTCAAACAGAGCTCTGTGGGCCCCACGAGGTACCAGGGCGCGCCTGCCCCCCCAGGCGCGCCCTGGTGGCTCGTGGGCACCCCCTGGGGGTTCTGGTCTTCTCCCGAAGCTTCTAATGTTTATCTTGTCCAGAAAAAAATCTCCAAAAAGTTTCGTGGCATTTGGACTTCGCTTGGTATTGATTTTCTGTAAAACCAAAAACAGGCAGAAAACAGCAACTGGCACTGGGCACTAAGTTAATAGGTTAGTCCCAAAAAATGATATATAATTGCTGTAAATGTATATAAAAACATCCCAAGATTGATAATATAACAACATGGAACAATCAAAAATTATAGATACGTGGGTGGGGAACAAGGCGATGGCGGCGATGCAGGGCCTCCGCGGTCCAGCTCTTCGCGCACAGCAGTGCGACTCATCGATGCGGTCCTCCGGGCGCAGTTCTAGGCGGTGGCGAAGGCGATGGCCACGCCGGTGACGAAGACGACGGCGAGCGCGGCTACCACGGGATCGGGCGCGAGCTCCAACAGAGAGAGGGAGCGAGAGGAAGGGGATATGGGGGCTTTAGTGTTTCGGGGAGGGAGAGAGAGGGAGCAGGGGCTGCTCTTATCCATCCGCGGCTCTCGAAGGCCGTGCGTGCGTGCGTCGGTGGCCATGGCGCGTGCCGGCCTTTCCAGGGGTGCGGCGAGAGGTCGGGGAAGGCCGGCTGGGCTGGGCCGGGTGATATGTCTCCAACGTACCTATAATTTTTGATTGTTCCATGCTATTATATTATCAATCTTGGATGTTTTATATACATTTACATCAATTATATATCATTTTTTGGGACTCACCTATTAACTTAGTGCCCAGTGCCAGTTGCTGTTTTTTGCCTGTTTTTGGTTTTCCAGAATATCAGTACCAAACGAAGTCCAAATGCCACGAAACTTTTTGGAGATTTTTTTCTGGACATAACAAGTACTGGAAGCATCGGGAGAAGGCCAGAAGCCCCAGGAGGTGGCCACGAGCCACCAGGGCGCGCCTGGGGGGGGGGGGGGGGGGCGAGGCAGGCGCGCCCTGGTGCCTCGTGGGCCCACCTCTGCCTCTTTTGACCTAATTCCAACACTATAAATTCCCAAAAATTGGGAAACCAACAGAGGAGTCCACGAAATACTTTTTTCTGCCGCCGCAAGCTTCTGTTCTCGAGAGATCCCATCTGGAGGCCTTTTCCGGTACTCCGCCGGAGGGGGAATCGATCACGGAGGGGCTCTACATCAACCTTGCTTCCCTTCCGATGATGCGTGAGTAGTTTACCATAGACCTTCGGGTCCATAGTTAGTAGCTAGATGGCTTCTTCTCTCTTTTTGATCTTCAATACAATGTTCTCCTCGATGTTCTTGGAGTTCTATCCGATGTAATCACTTTTTGCGGTGTGTTTGTTGGGATTCGATGAATTGTGAGTTTATGATCAGATTATCCATAAATATTATTTGAGTTTTCTCTGAACTCTTTTATGCATGATTATTATAGCTTCATATTTCTTCTCCGATCTATTGATTTGGTTTGGCCGACTAGATTGATTTATCTTGCCATGGGAAGAGGTGCTTTGTAATGGGTTCGATCTTGCGGTGCTCAATCCCAGTGACAGAAAGGGACATGACATGTATGTATCATTGCTAGTAAGGGTAAAAAGATGGGGTTTATTCATGCGTGAGTTTACTTTGTCTACATCATGTCATCTTGCTTAAGGCGTTACTCCGTTCTTTATGGACTTAATACACTAGATGCATGCTGGATAGCGGTCGATGTGTGGAGTAATAGTAGTAGATGCAGGCAGGAGTCGGTCTACTTGTCTCGGACGTGATGCCTATATACATGATCATTGCCTTGGATATCGTCATGATTATTTGCTTTTCTATCAATTGCCCAAGAGTAATTTGTTTACCCACCGTATGCTATTTTCTTGAGAGAAGGCTCTAGTGAAAACTATGGCCCCCGGGTCTATCTAAATCATATATTAAAAACCCTAAAATACCTTGCTGCACTTTTTCTTTATTTATTTTATTTTATATTTTAGTTCAATCTATCTATCTATCACATACAATTTAATCTTGCAATTAACCGCCGAGGGATTGACAACCCCTTGTTTGCGTTGGGTGCAAGGATTTGTTGTTTTGTGTGCAGGTGTTGCTAACGAGGTGTTGCGTGATTCTCCCACTGGATTGATAACCTTGGTTTCATAACTGAGGGAAATACTTATCTCTACTGTACTGCATTTCCCTTCCTCTTAAGGGAATTACCAACGCAGCTCACAAGTAGCACCGGGCCGCGCTGTAGTTGCTTAGGGCCCAACGTAGCAGTAGGTTTCAGGTCTTTTCCTTTTTCTTTTTCTGCTTTCCAATTTAGCTACTGTTTTTTATTAATTTTAGCTACCAAATGAATTTTGTAAAATGTGGGACTTGGCCACATCAATACATTGCAATATTTGGCACTGCCACAAAAAGTTTGGGAGAAGTTTGAATTGTTTTGAATTTTTCATAAATGGAAAAGCATTTAAAAATGCTGATTTGGCACTGTTTTAATTGCTATAGCCCATTTAAGCAAATAGGTGATGTTGTTTTCCTTATCAAATAATTGTTATGGATTATTTGCTAAATGATGAACTATTTTGCAACAACTTTTGTGCAACTTCAAATTTCACTTGCAATTTGAATTGATTTCAGTGGTGGAATTTGAAATGAGATATGAATCCAATATGATCAAGCACTGCAAAGCAAAGTGACTTAGCATAATCATGATGGATTATTGTAGCTTAATACATGGTGGTGTTACAATTCTCCTCCTTTAAAAGAAATTCCCGTCCCGAGAATTAAGAGGTAGAAGGGAAAAGATCGGGGTATTCTTCTCGAAGACGATCCTCGCGTTCCCAAGTGGCTTCATCTTCAGTATGATTCGACCACTGCACTTTAAGTAACTTGGTTGCCTTCTGACGGGTTCGACGTTCAGCTTGATCAAGAATGCGGATCGGATGCTCCTTATAAGAGAGATCATCTTGCAATTCGAGCATCTCATGATCCACTGCACGGTGCAGATCCTTGAAGCAACGACGAAGTTGCGACACATGGAAGACGTCGTGGATTTGAGAAAGCTGCTGTGACAATTCCCATTTATAAGCCACAAATCCACGTCTGGCGAGAATGCGGAAGGGTCCAATGTAGCGAGGAGCTAATTTGCCCCTGATCCCAAAACGATGAGTGCCCTTCATAGGAGTGACACGCAAATAAGCTTGTTCACCTGGTTGATAAATCGATCCCCAATGTTTACGATCATAGTTGCTCTTCTGGCGGGGCTGGGCCGCCTTGAGATTTTCCCGGACAATACGGACTTGCTCTTCAGCTTGTTGGATAATATCCGGACCAATGAGCGATTGTTCCCCAGTTTCTGACCAATTCAGAGGGGTTCGGCACTTACGTCCATATAATACCTCGAAGGGTGCCATCTTCAAGCTAGCTTGATAGCTGTTGTTGTATGAGAATTCAGCATACAGGAGAGATTTTTCCCACTTCTTGCCAAATGAGATGACACAAGCACACAACATATCTTCAAGCACTTGATTAACTCGTTCAACTTGGCCTTGGGACTGGGGTGATAAGCTGTGCTCTAGGTTATATGAGTTCCCATAGCTTCTTGGAAACTTTCCCAGAACTTTGAGGTGAAGAGGCTGCCATGGTTTGAACTAATCTCCTTCGGAATACCATGTAATGTCACAATTCTGGAGATATACAAGTCTGCTAACTGACTAGCAGTGATCGTCTCCTTGACTGGCAGAAAATGTGCAACTTTGGAGAATTGGTCGATGACGACAAGAATAGCATCGTGACCTTTTTTTGATTTGGGAAGGCCAGTGATGAGATCCATCTGAACCTTATCCCATTTCCATTCAGGAATAGGAAGCGGTTGTAGAAGTCCAGCAGGCTTTTGATGTTCTGCTTTGACGCGACGGCAAACGTCACATTCAGCAACATAGCGAGCAATGTCTTGCTTCATATTAGACCACCAGTACCTCTGACGAAGGTCTTGATACATCTTGGTGCTACCCGGATGAATGGACAATGGTGTATCATGTGCCTCCTTCATAAGTTTGTCTGTCATAAGCTCGAACTGAGGTACCACAAGGCGATCTCTGAAGTACAAGGTTCCATCTTCAGCAAGCGAGAAATCTCTGGCCTTTTCAAAGACAAGATCCCTTTTCATCTGATCAACTTCAGCATCTTTTGCTTGCGCAGACTTAATATCTTTCTCAAGAGTTGGTTCCAAAACAAGGGTATTGAGAGAAACCTGTGGAACGATGTGGAGGTTCAACTTGCGAAGTTCTTCATGAAGAAGGGGTTGAGCTCGCTGAACCATGAGATTGTTGCAATAAGACTTGCGACTCAAAGCATCGGCCATTACATTAGCCTTACCAGGGGTATATGAAATACCGCAGTCATAGTGCGTAATTGCTTCCATCCATCTCTGTTGACGGAGATTCAGATCCGGCTGAGTAAGCAAATACTTCAGACTTTGATCGTCAGTGTAGATCTCGCAACGATTACCGAGAAGGTAATGTCGCCATAACTTCAGTGCATAAATAACTGCAGCAAGTTCGAGATCATGAACTGGGTAGTTCTCTTCATGAGGACGCAACTGTCGTGAGGCATAAGCAATCACTTTGCGCTCTTTCATCAGGACACAGCCTAATCCTCGGCGGGATGCGTCACAATAGATGACGAATTCCTTGCGAGAATCCGGAGGAGCAAGCACTGGAGCAGAGGTCAGCTTGTCCTTAAGTGTTTGGAAACTTTCCTGACATTTGTCTGTCCATTCAAACTTAACGCCCTTGTGAAGCAGATTAGTCAAGGGCTTGGCAATCTTGGAGAAGTTCTCGATAAAACGGTGGCAATAGCTGGCGAGTCCGAGAAAACTTCTCACTTGCTTGACATTCTTCGGAGGAGTCTAGTCAAGAATAGCCTGAACTCGCTCTGGGTTGATAGCAATACCATCTTTGGAAATCACATGACCAAGATAGGTCACCTCGGATAACCAGAATTCACACTTGGAATATTTGGCATATAGCTGATGCTCTCGAAGCTTTTCCAATACAAGACGAAGATGTTCAGCATGTTCTTCTTTATTCTTGGAATATACCAGGATATCATCCAGATAAACCACGACGAACTTGTCGAGGTAATCCATGAAGATATAATTCATCAAGCGGGAGAGCGTTGATGGAGCATTGATTAAGCCGAAGGACATGACGATGTACTCGTATGAGCCATAGCGAGTAACAAAAGCTGTCTTTGGAATATCCTCTTCACGGACTCGGATCTGGTGGTAACCCAACCTCAGATCGAGTTTAGAGAATACTGAGGAACCAGCTAGTTGATCATACAGATCATTGATTCGAGGATGCGGATACTTGTTCTGAATGGTTGCCTGGTTGATAGGTCGGTAATCTTGGACCAACCGGTTCGTACCATCCTTCTTCTTAACAAAGAGAGAAGGTGCTCCCCAAGCAGATGAACTTGGATGAATGAAACCCTTCTGAAGTGACTTGTCAATTTCCTCCTTAAGTTCAAGGAGTTCATGCGGCGGCATCTTGTACGGGCGCTTGGCAATAGGAGTGGTGCCTGGTTTCAAGTCTATGACAAATTCGACAGCTCTAGCAGGGGGTACTCCTGGAAGTTCCTCTGGGAAGACGTCTTGAAAATCGTGAACAACTGGAACGTTCTCGATTCCTTCAAGAGGTGAAGCATTGAATGCATTTAGAGCATATATCTGGCTCTTGGCATTCTGAATTATCTGGGCTAAGTAGTTGATCATCTGGCCAGAAGGGTGTGTGAGCTGGACCGTCTTGGCGGCACAGTCGATCAAAGCATTATGGGCTGTCAACCAATCCATACCAAGAATGATGTCTATGTTGGAAGGTCCGAGCACAATGAGAGAAGCCGAAAAAAGTAGACCTCCAATTTAGATTTGGTTGTGAGGGCTTACCATTGTGGTTTGCCACTTGGATCCCGGAGATTGAACCGCTAAAGGAGTGGGCAATCTTTCCATATCTAACCCCTGCAACTGAGCAAATTGTTGGGACACAAAGGCATGCGATGCTCCTGAATCAAAGAGAACAGAAGCTGGCACTAAATTAACGAGAAGGGTACCCATCACGATCTTTGGGGCCTCACGAGCTTCTTCAATCTTGACATGGGTGACTTGACCACAACTCATAGCAGGCGGCCTGGCACTACAACTGGTGCTATGATGGTTTCGACGGCCCTTCTTACGGCCAACAGGAGGACGTGATGCATTCTGCGGCTGACCCTGGCGACAGTTGAGAGCAAGGTGCCCTGGCTGTCCACACTTGCGGCATAAACCATCATTATGGGGGGGAGCCATAGCATTGGGCTGTCCACCCTGAATCATTAACTGTCTCGGCGGTGGAGGCAGACGAGGTGCAACATAAGACGGCCTTGGTGTTGGAGCAGGTCGGTGATAAACATTGTGCGGGATCCAGACTCGATGTTTCTGAGCAGGCTGACCCGAGGATGGGCCAACATCTCGAGTACTCTTGAGCGACTCCTGGTACTCAGTCAGACCCGTTTCTACCCGGAAAGCTTGGCTGACAAGCGTTGCAAAGTCTGCAGCTTCATGGACAATAAGTGCGAGCTTCAGATCAGGATGCAGTCCTTCACAGAATTTCTCTTGCTTGCGAGCATCAGTGCAGACGTCATCCTCAGCATAGCGGAATAAGTCGAGAAATTTCCACTGATATTCATCCACAGTCATTTTGCCCTGTGTGAGTTTGCGGAATTCCTTCTTCTTCTGGTCCATCAGACCTTGAGGAATGTGCTGTGCACGGAAGGCTGACTGAAATTCCTGCCAAGTGGTTACAGTTCCAGCAGGCAGCATACCCCTGTGGCTTTCCCACCATTGAGCAGCTGGACCCTTCAAGTGAAAAGCCGCAAAGGTGACATAACTGGCAAGGGCAACATTAGCTGACTCCATCTCAAACAGGATGTCACGAAGCCAATCCTCAGCATCCATAGGATTGGTGGAGTTGCGGAAAATGGACGGGTTGAGGCGCACAAATTCTTGTAGTGTAATTGGGGCAGGCTGTTGCTGAGCATTCTGGTTTGGAAGCTGGGCCATTATCCCGGTCATAAACTGACGGTTCAGCTCAAACTGTTGCATCACAGCGGCCATGTAATCTGGCGGTGGTGGAGCACTGGCACCACGGCCACGACCATGGGCATTGGACCTAACCATCTTGCTTAAAATAGCAGGGGTTAGTTTAGTAAGAGGAATTGCAAATGTATGGAGCCAATCATGACGTAACATGAGCAATGAACAAGAAGTGCATTAGATACATATTAGTAGTCATTAAAGACATACAAATCCATACACAGAGTTGGATACAAACGGGCAGCACGAGTTCGGAAACACTCGCAACTAGACAAACTAGGCGGCACGCAGGCACGCGGTGGAGAGATACAACAACGAGACTTAGTAAAGGCTACATCAACGTCGGAGAAAACTACTAGAGCGAGGAATCTGCAGGTGACGACGCAGGGTGCCCTCGATAAAAGGATCCTGCGGTCCGTGAACACTGTGAAGCAGAACCTGGCCCTCAACTCGAAGAAGGGTTAATTCAAATCTCCGGGTGGATGTGATCACGAGAATCTAATGTTAGAGTTAGTAAAATCTTTAACCCGAATAGAAGAGAGATCAGAATCCCAGAGTAAAGGAGAGGAATAAAAGATCCTAATCCCATCCATTGGCGATGTGGGCCCATAAGCCACACAACAATGTTAGTAAAATAGTTTTTCAAAGACTAGACTCAACTTCGGCCAAGGAGTTGGAAAGGGGCTTCCTACAGGCAGTCGGCTCTGATACCAACTTGTGACGCCCCCAACTCAATCGTGCACTAATCATACACGCAAATGCGCACGATCAAGCCCAGGGACTCACGGGAAGATATCACAACACAACTCTAGACACAAAATAAAATAATACAAGCTTTATATTACAAGCCAGGGGCCTCGAGGGCTCGAATACATAAGCTCGAGTTACACAAGAGTCAGCGGAAGCATCAGTATCTAAGAACAGATATAAATAGACAAGGTTGCCTTAAGAAGGCTGAGCAAAACAACGACAACTAGATCAAAAAGGCGCAGGCCTCCTGCCTGGGAGCCTCCTAAACTACTCCTGGTCATCGGTCTCCACGTAGTAGTAGGCTCCGTCGGGGTGGTAGTAGTCGTCGGCGGGATTAGCTGTTCCCGGGACTCCATCATCTGATCGCAGCAATCGGGTATGGAGAAAAAGAGGTAGCAAAGCAACCGTGAGTACTCATCCAAAGTACTCGCAAGACTTACATTAGAACTATGCTAATCATGCATCGGTATCAAATGAAGGGGATGTATCTGTGGACTGGACTGCAGAATTGCCAGAATAGAGAGAAGACCTAGCCTATAGAAGACTAGCATCTTGCAGAGTCTTGCAGCATTAGAAGAGTGCAGATTAGTAGCATAACATAAAGTAATAAGTAATAGTAGCAATGCCCAGAGATCCTTCCTCGACTCTCTACAAGAAAGCGATCCCGGAGCTAACATATTAATTAAGAAACACATGTATCCAGTTCTAGTTGCAGTAGATCGGGATACTCTCTGAGCGTCCTGTTACCGTGGACACAGCTATTTGAATAGATAACTTCCCTGCAGGGGTGCACCAACTTACCCAACACGCTCGATTAACTCTGGCCGGACACACTTTTATCGGGTCATGCCCGGCCTCGGCTGATCGACACGCCGTAGTCCTACCTAGGCTCTGCAGAGAGGTCCCCGCCGGTCTACATCCTAAGCGCAAAGGGGTCATGGGACAATCGTCCTAAGCGCTCTAGGTCGTTGCGAGCAGGGCGGACCCAGGCACCACCTCTGTCCTAGATGGCGCCGGCCCAGCCGTGCCGCAATGCTGCACTGGACGTCTGACAGAGCATTCGGGAGAATCGTACGACGCCGAGTGCCCATAACTGATCCCGCGTGGTGGTTAGTGCGAAAAGGCCAGAGGCCTACTCAAATCTCATATCCAAACCGTTAGTGTATTGGGAGCTCGCGGAGACGATCAGTGATTCACGATCAGTGATCCCGTCGCCCCGTCTCGTGGACTTACGGCAAGGGCCAGGCCCATCCCTCTCCTGGGGCAGTCTGCCTGCCCGGCCCTGCCACGTAATTATCTCGCGGGTACCCTCACGGTCAACCCGACTTCACATCTCTCGCGGGTACCTGATACGTCTCCAACGTATATATAATTTATGAAGTATTCATGCCATGTTTATTATAGTTTTGTATGATTTTGGTGCACTTTTATATGGTTTTTACATGATTTTTATGGACTAACATATTGACCTAGTGCCCAGTGCCAGTTGTTGTTTTCTGCTTGTTTTTGGTTTTCCAGAAAATCCATATCAAATGAAGTCCAAATGCAGTGAAACTTTTTGACGATTTTTTCTAGAAGGAAACAGACCCAGGAAGCTTCGGGGGAGCAGCAGAAGACCCACAGGGTCCCCACAAGCCACCAGGGCGCGCCACCCCCCAGGCACGCCCTGGTTCCTCGTGGGCCCCCTATGGCCCTTCTTCGCGTGATTCCAACGCTGAAAAATCCTATATATTCAGAAACCCCCGAAAGTTAACCGAGATGAGTTTTTATGCCGCTCCAAGCCTCTGTTCTGAAGCGATCTCATCTGGAGCTCCATTTCGGCACCCTGACGGAGGGGGGAATCATCACCGGAGGCCATCTTCATCATCCCGGCGGTCTCCATGACGAGGAGGGAGTAGTTCACCGTCGGGGCTGAGGGTATGTACTAGTAGCTATGTGTTTGATCTCTCTCTCTCTCGTGTTCTTTATTTGGCACGATCTTGATATACCGCGAGCTTTGTTAATATAGTTGGAGCCTATGGTGTTTTCCCCTCTCTATCTTGTTGTGATGAATTGAGTTTTTATCTTCGAGGTTTCACTATTATCGGATTGAATACTTTTATGGATTTGAGAACACTTGATGTATGTCTTGCATATGAATACCCATGGTGACAATGGGGTATTATATTGATTCACTTGATGTATGTTTTGGCACTCAACTCGCGGATTCCCGAGGTGACAATGGGGTAATCTATGCATAGGGGTTGATGCACGTTTTTATCCTACTTTCTCCGGTAGAAATCTTGGGGCACTCTTTGAAGTTATTTGTGTTGGATTGAATATTACGAATCTGATGTTGTTTGATGCATATCGAATAATCAACTCACGAATACTTGTGGTGACATTGGAGTATCTAGGTGACATTAGAGTTGGTTGATGCGTATCATTTGGTGTTATTTTAGTACGAACTCTAGGGCTATTTGTGACACCTATATGAATAGCTCAATAGATTAATCGGAAAGAATAACTTTGAGGTGGTTTCGTACCCTACAACAATTTCTATCTTATGTTCTCCGCTAGATAAGAACTTTGGAGTGACTCTTTGTCGCACGTTGAGGGATTGTTATATGATCCAATTATGTTAGCATTGTTGAGAGATTGCACCAGTGAAAGTATGAACCCTAGGCTTTGTTTTTAAGCATTGCAATACCGTTTGTGCTCACTTTTGTTACTTGTTGCCTTGCTGTTTTTTTATTTTTAGATTACAAAAACCTATATCTACTATCCATACTACACTTGTATCACCATCTCTTCGCCGAACTAGTGCACCTATACAATTTACCATTGTATTGGCTGTGTTGGGGACACAAGAGATTTCTTGTATTTGGTTGCAGGGTTGTTTGAGAGAGACCATCTTCATCCTATGCCTCCCACGGATTGATAAATCTTAGGTCATCCACTTGAGGGAAAATTGCTACTGTCCTACAAAACTCTGCACTTGGAGGCCCAACACGAGTCTACAAGAATAAGTTGTGTAGTAGACATCAATACCCCTCGGGGTCTACCCGACTTCAACAAGGGACTAAGGTAAAACATGGTAACCGTGTGTCCATAACATCAAGGGGAAATCCGAGGAATCACCCTCATTGGATTTCTACGCGATGTAACCGTGAAGGTGAACTTGGAGGAATCACCCTCGAGGGGTTCACACTTGAGGGGCTGCACGACAAAGGCATCATCGGAGGTGGTGAAAGAGGAATCACCCTCGGTAACCCAGAACCGACTAGCTACGCTACAGAGATATCATCAGCAGCAAGATAGGAGGTATCACCCTCGGCACTCGATAGTAGCTCTGCAGAGTCGTACAACTAAGGGGGTGTGCGGTGCTGTGTCGGTCTCTGCACATCAATCACGTTGATCGAAACACCGGTAGTAAAGCATGGCAACAAGGACTAGGAGGTGGGGCCTCTGATGGATCACTAACCAGCCTATAGGACAACAGGTAAGGTATCAACAACAAGTTACAAAATCAGGCTATGCATCAGAATAGGAGCTATCGAACAACAGTAGCAAAATCTAATGCAAGCACGGGAGAGAAAGAATGGGCGATATAGGAATGATCAAGGGGGTTTTGCTTGCCTGGAAGCTCTGCTGAAAGAGGCTGGGCGTCTGCGACGTAGTCGTACTAGAGGTCAACAACAGCCTCGGGGTCTACCGGAGAGAAGTGGGGGAAGAAACAATAAATATAAAGCACACAGATGCATCACAAAGCATGACACGGTGATATGCTATGCTAGAGGTGACCTAATGCAGCACTATGTGTTACGGACGGAGCGGGAAAATATCTGGGAATATTTTCCCGGCTTTAGGCAATTATCGGACAGGCGATCCGGAGGGGAAGGTTCCATGTTTGCAGTGTTGGAGGCATGTGACAGTATGCGGATGACATATTCGGATTCATCTCGTTTTTCTGAACGTTTTTCATATATAAAACATTTTCATCTGAGCTATGGTTGAATTTATATGAATTTTCAAAGTTTTAGCAATATTATGAAATTACTGGAATTTATTTTAATTCGAAAATAAACTGTGCAAATACTTTTTATACACAGGGCAGAGCCAGCCACAGTCAATGACATGTGGGGCTAGTCAAAGCCCAGTCAGCAGTCAATACTGGCAGTTGACTGGTCAACCTGACATGTGGGGGCCACATGTCATTGCCACAGGTTTATCCAGATTAATTAAACAGGTTAATTAGAGAGGGGGCCCACGTGTCATAGTCACAGTTAGAATTAGGGGCATTTTTAGTAGGTTATTAATTGTGGGGCCCACACGTCAGTGTCTACTGTTCCGTTTTAATTAGTGCTAACACTAAACGGCCGGCCCACCTGTCATTGAGACAGGACCGGCCTAAACAGAGCAGGCACCGGCGGTGACCTACAGGGGCGGCGGCAGGACGCCGGCCGGCCGATTCTGGCGCCCATTTGGAGGACCGCGGCCACCAGACGAACGGGCGCAGCGTGCCGCGTCCAGCTGCGCTACGGGCGTGAGCTAAGGGGGACGGCAGCTGCAGCGGCAACGACGACCAAACGGCGGCGACGGCAGCGCACTCGAACCAGAGGCTACGGGGGACGGCCGAGGCCAGGAGGAGGTGCGGGAGTAGCGCGAGCTCACAGCGAGGGCAGTGGGGGACTCAGGGGAGCCGGGGGTTGCCGGAGATGAGTAGACCGACGAAAATGGCGACAACGGCTGCGGGTGGGGAACAAGGCGATGGCGGCGATGCAGGGCCTCCGCGGTCCAGCTCTTCGCGCACAGCGGTGCGACTCGTCGATGCGGTCCTCCGGGTGCAGTTCTAGGCGGTGGCGAAGGCGATGGCCACGCCGGTGACGAAGACGACAGCGAGCGCGGCTACCACGGGATCGGGCGCGAGCTCCAGCAGAGAGAGGGAGCGAGAGGAAGGGGATCTGGGGGCTTTAGTGTTTCGGGGAGGGAGAGAGAGGTAGCAGGGGCTGCTCTTATCCATCCGCGGCTCTCGATGGCCGTGCATGCGCGCGTCGGTGGCCATGGCGCGTGCCGGCCTTTCTAGGGGTGCGGCAAGAGGTCGGGGAAGGCCGGCTCGGCTGGGCCGGGCCGCGCTGTAGTTGCTTAGGGCCCAACGTAGCAGTAGGTTTCAGGTCATTTCCTTTTTCTTTTTCTGCTTTCCAATTTAGCTACTGTTTTCTATTAATTTTAGCTACCAAATGAATTTTTTTAAATGTGGGACTTGGCCACATAAATACATTGCAATAGTTGGCACTGCCACAAAAAGTTTGGGAGAAGTTTGAATTGATTTGAATTTTTCATAAATGGAAAAGCATTTAAAAATGCTGATTTGGCACTGTTTTAATTGCTATAGCTCATTTAAGCAAATAGGTGATGTTATTTTTCTTATCTAATAATTGTTATGGATTATTTGCTAAATGATGAACTATTTTGCAGTAACTTTTTGTGCAACTTCAAATTTGACTTGCAATTTGAATTGATTTCAGTGGTGGAATTTGAAATGAGATATGAATCCAATATGATCAAGCACTGCAAAGCAAAGTGACTTAGCATAATCATGATGGATTACTGTAGCTTAATACATGGGGGTGTTACAGGGAGGTCTGCGCCGTGGTCTACACCGATAGCTCAGTGGTTTACCGTGACCCCGCCAGGCCACGCACATTCCAAGCACAAGTAGTACGGCCGCGTCCGGCCGGCCGCGCTCCTCATGATGATGATATTTGCGTCTTGTATTGCTGGTGCGCCACGTTCATAGCTACTCCCTCTGTCCCATAATATAAGAACATTTTTATACTAGTGTAGTGCCAAAAACATTCTTATATTATGGGACGGAGGGAATATGTTTTACGTGCCTACGTTTTGGATTGTTATTATTAGAACGAGTATTCCATAGTGTGTATTTTCTTTCTTCTACTCCAACAAAACATGAGACGTTTTTGCAGTTCAATATAAGACATTTTTACAGTTTATATATTTAGTTTCATATTGAAAAAAAGTAGTTCCATGTTTAAATATTGTCTCACGTAACCTATAGTTATGAAGAGGTTCTTATAACTACTCGAATAATGGCCCACCATTCGGCAAGAATGCTGAGCTATATCAAAAGGGTGTGTCTAGAACTCAGTCAACTGGGACTTAACGAAGTTTCAGTCGAGTCACGTCAGCGTAGTTTTGGTGCTACGATCGGCACTGCTGGATGCTGCAAACGGCGATGAAAAATGTTGTGACGGTATTGCAAGTAACGACAACATATGCTACAACTATTCTGACAAAAATGCTACAACCGTCAATGAAGGATGTTGTAACCGGTGAGATGATGTGTTGCAATCAACGAGGGACGACATGCTACAACCAGCAAGACGGATGCTGCAACCAGTAAGAAGAAATGTTGCAAAGGATGAGACAAAACGCTACAAGGTCGACTGAGACTTCGTTAAATCCCAATCGACTGAGTTTTAACAAGCCTGATATCAAAAACAAAATAATAGCTCAAAAAGGCATGTATAAATATGGAGTTTCTACTCTCAACTAGTTTCAACGAGTCTAGGGACAAAACACAGGCACCCCCGAGTAACTCCTTTGGGGCGACTTGGGCAGAAACCCTAACCACCGCCGTCGCGGTCATGGTGTGCCTGTGCGGTGGCCTGACTCGGTTCGTCGGCTGCCTCGTGTGGTGCTCTATTGTGATCCGCATGATCTATGTGTGTGTCCACATGACGGCGCGTGGGTTACTTACACTTTACACCGTTACACGGAGGCAGGAGTAATGTGTAACTCGATCCTTAAGGTGACCGGAAAAGCATGAAGTTGGCGGACATGGACAGAGCGACTCAAGCACGCCGCTGGTATATTCTTCTTCACTCAATCCACCCACTCCACTTCGGAACTCTTTTCCCAGCCCTCGACCCGGCGATCACTGATCAGTGTGTTTGGTCACTTGGGTGTCGGGCCGGTAGGACACTCGAGATGTCTCCCCGATACGCTCCGGCACAACGGCAAGAGAGACCCACGCGAAACAACGCTTAGAGCGTGTACAGCCATGTGCCTCAGACCCTTCTCAAACGCCTAGGCGGGGTCAGTGACCGGTCACAAAAAACCAACTCACCCGGACGCCTCAAACCGGCCTCAAACGTTTGGGCTGACCGGCGCCCCTCATATCCAACCCAAATGTAGGGCGGATATGGGGCGGCTCGGTCACGCCCGGGCGCGTCCACCACGTTAGCCCGGCCCACCACCAACCCCATGACGTCCCCACAAAAAACCCCAATCCGTCCCCTCTATGAACCCTATCTCACTCACTGTCCTCTCTCGCTCAGTCCCCTTCTCTCCCATCTCCGATTTCGATCGAATCCGGCGACATGTCGAGCTCCGGCAGCCACTCGGGCTCCGACCTCGACGTCGATGAGGAGCTGGCCCTCCGCATTGCTTTGGAGCGGTCGAACGTGGACACTGGGGGCAGCTCTGGATCTGCACCGTCGCCGCTCCCGCGCCGGTACAATGCGGACGCCGGAGCTGGCCCCTCCCAGCCCTCGCGCAGCTCCTCTAGGGCAGCGCAGTCCGCTCCGCCCCGCGCGGTCCTCTTCCCCCGCCGACCGCTGCTCCGCGTGGGCAGCGGTGGGTGCTAGTGCCCGCTCCGCCGGCCCGCACGCGCACTCCGGAATAGGAGGTGCGCGTCGCCTGAGAGGCAGCGGGCAAGGGAGAGGGAGGCGGCGGAGCAATCCGTGCGCCGCCGCCGTGGGTTGCCGGCGGAACCCGATGAGGACGAGCGGCTCCTCGCTTGGGTCTACTGCCGGTCGCTGACGATGGCGGAGACGGACGCTCGCCGTCTACGGTGGAAGAACGCAAAGGCGCTCCGACTTGCCATTGAGCTGTCGGAGCGCGAGGCGGCGGAGGCCGCTCGGGTGGCCAAGCTGCGGCGGCAGCGGGACAGGGCCGTCCGCCGGATAATCGTCCTCTTCGACTCCTCATCCGATGACGGCGACGACCACAGCTCCACCTCCTACGACTCCGATGATCCACCACCTGCCGCCGACGCCACAGCTGCGCCGGCGACCGAAAGGGCAATGGCCCGGCAAGGAAGGGGTGAATCTCCGCCGTCTCCGTCGTTAATTTTAGTTATTTATGTCTCTAGTTAGAACTTGTCCGTCGTATGTGGATTATGTGAACTTTGAGTAGCTTTTGAAGATCCGTCTGTGATCTTTTGATGATCGAAATGTGCATATCTATGTCCGTTTCATAGTCCGTGCGATTATCAACGTAATTTATGTTCATGTTACATGCGTAGTATAAACATAGGGTATTGGATATGAGGAGTGTGGATGTGGAGGACACAAATTAAGAAGTGCCCCGGTCAGTGACTGTGGACGCGCCCGGGCGTTTGAGGGGCCGAATTTGGTGACCCTGGCTGTAGACGCTCTTAGTTTGCTGTTGACGGACCGACATACCCCATACACATGGCGATGGGGAACAAAAAGAAAAGCTGCATGCGTTACCAACTCGATCCAAGAAAGGAGGATCCTGAATGGCTAAATCCAAACAACGATTAAGAATGCATACACTAATACACTGTTCTGTTCAATAAACTAATACAGTAATACATTGCTTGAGTGGCCTGCTTCGAGGGTCTCGAGCTGCCGATTTGCCAGTTGCCACCGAGCGCTGAAGCGTGCTTGATGAGATGCCAAGGAACAAAATCTCTACTACTTTTGCTGCCTTTTGTGGGAGCAGATCAAGCAATTATACCGACTTTTGGCACCTGGCTGCCCCGTGAGCAAGGCCAAAGAAGAAGGGAGCAGGAGGGGCAGTCGCGCCCACCTCTCGTTTCACCCACTAATTTCTAAGAGAATAACATCCACCGTATCTCAGCTGCTTTTCGAAAATATCTCCGTGCGTTATTATTCAACTATACTTCTATTAATCGGTTGATGACATGAGAACAAGCGTACCCGTAAACCGTTTTTTCACGCCATAAGGGCATTTCTAACCGATCCCTTATCCGGCCGTAAGGGCATCTTCAAAGAAGACCTAAAAAAACTCCGGTATATGTCCGAGCGGACACTTTTGTTCACTTTTGCAATCCAACGCGTTCCTGCATCGGTCCGCGAAGTGGTGCGGACGTCCGTTTTCCGGCAAAATGGAGTCAAACATGGGGGAGATATACCGGAGTCCGGACATCCACTTACCAACCAAAAGCCTCCGCGTGGTCCTCCTCTCTTCTCCTCCCAACTGGACACCACACCACAATATTCCACCACATGTATGGTCCCCACCTACTTTTTCCCTTCTCAGCCGGATACTTTGTAATTAGCGTTAGATGGCTCCCTCCCGTGTCTTGTCCGCGGACCACGTCCGGACACAAAAACGGACATATACCGGAGGAATTTGCGGGTCAGCGTTGGAGATGACCTAAGGAAGTATATTTGGCTTTTTTTTCTCCTCCAAGTCGGACCTAGCCGATCCCTAATAACGGTTAGTGGAGTAATTTTTTTACTCCATCCCTATTCCTCTCCTTATATTTACTCCGGCTCGCGGCGGCCGAGAAATCTCCCCCTCTCTCTTCCTCTCCTCCGCCTCCTCTTCTCCCCCTCGCCCCGCTGCCGTCGCATCCCCCGTCCCGATCCGCCGCCCCCTCTCCTCCCGATGGCCGGACGCGGTGGCCGCCGGTCCCCTCCGAGGATCCGCGCCGCCACGCTCGCGGGTCGTCGTCCGCGGCTGCTTCCTCGAGCCGCCGCCGCCGCGTCCCTCACTCGATTTGAGGACTTCCCGGACCTCCCTCCGCCGTGTCGGCCGCCGAGGATGAAAGATCATGCATGTCACCTAGAGGGGGGGGGGTGAATAGGCGCTTTAAAATAATTACAGTTTAGGCTTGAACAAATGCGGAATAAAACTAGCGTTTAATTTGTTAAGCACAAAACCTAAATCCACTAGGCTCACCTATGTGCACCAACAACTTATGCTAAGCAAGATAAACAACTAAGTGATAGCAAGATATACAACATGAAACACTATGGCTATCACAAAGTAAAGTGCATAAGTAAAGGGCTCGGGTAAGAGATAACCGAGGCACGCGGAGACGACGATGTATCCCGAAGTTCACACCCTTGCGGATGCTAATCTCCGTTTGGAGCGGTGTGGAGGCACAATGCTCCCCAAGAAGCCACTAGGGCCACCGTAAGCTCCTCACGCCCTCGCACAATGCAACATGCCGTGATTTCACTAAGGGAACTTTGATGGCGGTCACCGAACCCGTACATATGGCAACCCTTGGGGGCGGTCACCGAACCCGTACACTTTGGCAACCCTTGGGGGCGGTCACCGGTACCCGTCAAATTGCTCGGGGCGATCTCCACAACCTAATTGGAGACCCCGACGCTTGCCCAGAGCTTTACACCACAATGATTGAGCTCCGAGGCACCACCAACCGTCTAGGGCGCCCAAGCACCCAAGAGGAACAAGCTCTAGGGTACCAAGCACCCCAGAGTAAAAAGCTTCTCAAACTTCACTTCCACGTATCACCGTGGAGAATTCAAACCGATGCACCAAATGCAATGGCAAGGGCACACGGAGTGCCCAAGTCCTTCTCTCCCAAATCCCACCAAAACAACTAATGCTAGGGAGGAAAATGAGAGGAAGAACGAAGAAGAGAACACGAAGAACTCCAAGATCTAGATCCAAGGGGTTCCCCTCACATAGAGGAGAAAGTGATTGGTGGAAATGTAGATCTAGATCTCCTCTCTCTTTTCCCTCAAGAACTAGCAAGAATCATTGGAGGGATTGAGAGATAGCAAGCCCGAAGAAGGTCAACAATGAGGGAAGAACACGAGCTCCAAGGATTAAAACCATTGGGGAAGAAGACCCCCTTTTATAGGCCTCCCCAAATCCAACCGTTATGCCTTCAGCCCGCACACAAGCGGTACTACCGCTCAGGTGAGCGGTACTACCGCTTGGGGCGGTAGTTCTAGTTGTAGCACTGAGAGAATGCAAGTTCAGGCGCGGTAGTGCCGCCGGAGCGGTACTACCGTCCTCACAAGCGGTACTACCGCTTAGTGTCTCAGGACACAGAGAACTAGCGGCAGTAAAGGGAGGGTAGGACGGTAGTACTGCGAGCAGCGGTACTACCGCGCCCTACTACCGCTCTACTATCGTGGAGACAGCGAGGGACTACAGAAGCACGAAGATAAGCGGTAGTGTGACGGTAGTCGGTCAGCGGAAGTACCACAAAGCGGTACTACCGCTGGGCTGGTGCGGTACTACCATCCGGAGCGGTACTACCGTGCCCAACTACCGCCCTACTGTCGCCGAAGCGAAAACGAGTCCAGAAGCTGAAAACAAGCGGTAGTGTCCGCGGCACTAGAACCGCGGAAGTACCGCGCAAGCGGTACTACCGCTGCCCAGGGCGGTACTACCGCTAGAGAGCTTCAAAGAGGCCCAAGCAAACAGATGGAAGCAGGAAAACCAGAACTGCCACAACTTCTACATATGAACTCCGAATCCAGCAAACTCAAGCTCGTTGGATAGATGACGACGAGTAGTATCCAACAGCGACGGTTATAATAAGAAGTGGCAGTAGAGATATGCCTTATGATATAGAGATGTGAAACCTCTATCACTGATGATCCGGCATAAACCCCAACATCGAGAACATACTAGAAGAAGCAAACGAAATCCGTTCTCGATGAACTTGAGCTTGTCATGAAGGTGACCATAAGCTCTAAAACTCACACAGAGAAAAACCAAACAAGAACCAAGAAAGATGATGCAAGGATGCAATGGTTTGAGCTCTCGACGAACGATACGATGAAGCTACTCATACGAGAGCCCCCCTTGATAGTACGGCAATCGATCCTATAACCCGGTCTCCAAACTACCACCATGAGACCGGTAAAATAGAAAACCTATCAAGGGCAAACCTTTGCCTTGCACATAGTCCACTTGAGCTAGATTATGACGATCTTGACCTCCTCAAGTTGGACCACCTTTCTTGATTGCGTTGGCTCGATGAAGACTAGTTGATTGCTCCTCCATACTCCACTATCGGTGAGCCACTCTTCGGCACATCTTCACAAGTCCATTGTCACCACAATGGACGGCAAGCTTCAAGCATGATCTCTTCGTGATGCTCCACTTGAACTTGTACACCGCAATCTTGATGACGATCACCACTTGATGTCATCCTCTATGGGTTGTATGATATCTTCCTTTTGATGCACGCCCATGAAAACAAACCTAACCCCACAAAGAACTCTCGCATAGAACATGGGTTAATACACAAAGCGTAATGGACAGTGCTTACCATACCGTGAGATCACTTGATCCCACTCGGTACATCTTCTACGCTTTGTGTGTTGATCAACTTGAATCACTCTTCATATTTAGTCTTGATCAACCTTGAATATTTCCAATTCTTTTCATTAAGATGATGTCTTGAAGGTAAACATGAATGTCCACACAATCTTCTTCTTCAAGACATGCTTGCAATAGGCTCATCTCTTACATGACCAATCTTTGGATAACTCCATGAATAATCACTCGTTGTACTTATTCTTCTTCAAATCACCTTCAGACCAACAAATGGTTCTACAAGCAAAGCCTATGGACAAACCCTTCAAATATAACTCAAGGCAACCATTAGTCCATAGGGATTGTCATCAATTACCAAAACCAAACATGGGGGCAGCACATGTTCTTTCAGAGGACCTACCTCGGCGTTCGGCAGCGGTCGTGGGGGACGTGGGTGGCGGAAATCACCGACCGCGAGACCCACAAGCGGAAGTGGGTCCTCTTGCTCCACACGGCCAAGCTCGCGGCCATGGAGTACGACCGGTGGCAGGTCCGGTTCCACGGCAACGAGGCGAGGCTCAACTTCTCCTTCGGGACGGCTCCGGTCCACCTCGTCCCGCCGGAGCCGGGGGTGGTGAGAGCTCGGATGGCGCGGGAGGACCATGAGGCGAGGGAGCGCCTTGAGGCGGAGGCCTCCGACGAGGCCTACATGGATGACCTCCACCGGCAGTACCCGGAGCTCGTGGAGGCAGAGCAGGTGATATTCGCTGTCAATGATGACGAAATTATCGTCATCTCTGACGACGAGGGCGGCAACGAGCAGGGCGGCAACTAGGGCGGTAACGAGGGCGGCGAGGAGGGCAGCGATGACGAGATCGATGTCGAGGAGTTGCGTAGCGTCTTCCCCAACGACGACGACGACGACGACGGCAGCCCGGACCCAGCTCGCACCGAGGGTGGCCTCACCAGGACGGACTGGCTCGACCTCCACTTCGGCCGAATTTAGTTTAAGTTTTTAGTGTAGTTTAGTTTTAGTTTAAATTTATGTTTAATGTTCCGTTGTGAGGACTTTCTATGTTGAACTTATGTTTAAATGAGTCATCTTTCGGTTAAAATTTGATTGAACTTATGCAAATTTACTTTTACTCCGCTAATTTTAGGGGATCGGCTAGGTTCGGCGAAATTTTAGTGGAGTATATATACTCCACTAAGGTATATACTCCCTTAACTTTTTGGTTTAGAAATGCCCTAAAGCTTGCAAGCAGGACTATACTCCATAGCTTGTGACCTGATTCCGAAAAAGTCGCACTTTTTTTTTACTACTGCCTCCGTAAAGAAATATAAGAACGTTTAGATCAGCGACCGTACGTGTCGGAATCTTACATGACATCCACCTTTATTTCTACTCCGACACTGCCAAGGTTTCAAAGTTCCGTAGTACAGTATATCGGACTGAAGACGCGCGCCATATATTCACATATACTTACGTAGGTTTATACATGGCAAAAGTAATCTAAAACGAGGTGCCAAGTAAACCTGTAGCGCGCGCGTGCTACGGGAGCCGAAGTCAACCAAGCAACGTCAACTCGGGAGCCCGACAGCGTGGAGATACCACAAGCCGGCATCGGAGAAGAAGGCGGCGGCGAGAAGCGGGAGGTGTGTGCCTCGTGGTCTACACCGACGGCTCGGTGGCTTACCCCGGAAACTCCGCCGCGGCGTCAAGTGCACTCCAAGCACTGGCACAGGCCTGCCCAGGTGAGGTTACCGACGACGTCCAAGTCGTTGCTGATCCGGGAGCAGAGCCCACGCAGCCACAAAGCCAACTCAATGGATGCTGCTTGTGCATAGGCTTCTTGCTGCTGATAATTGGCATCAACGCCCTGGTTTTGATCCCTATAATGACAAGTGGGCCGTAGTGTGGCTTCTCATATTTTTGTTACTAACGCTCTCTAGTGTTCAGCAAGAAGAGTGTATGGTTTATGAAGCGGCAATAGCAGCAGGCATGTATAATGTTCATGTTCTCTTTTTCTTTTAACATGATGCAACCTTTACACCAAACAATGGTGTGATTATGTTGATGGCAAAAACGAGAGCATCTCCACATGAGTGCACTTCGCTCTACCTTGGCGATCAATGGCATGGTGTTGTATCTATTCTAGACTGTGTCCATCCGATCTTTTTGGGCGCCAACTCGTAGTCCTGGGCACAATGGCCGTCGTTTTACCCTAGGAGACCGGGAGAATCGACGATCATCACATCGCAGATCAAAGGCTCACAGCGCGGTGCATACATATCCGCATCAGTAGACAGTAGTGCCTAGTGCGTCGACATCTATCCCTCTCGAGACGATTCTCATGCACTGTGTGCGTGGCCACGGTGCCGGCGCGTACCCTGCCTCTTACTCTCACCGGTACAAAACAGGGCTTTTGTCCCGGTTTCAGGGCCTTTAGTCCCGGTTCTGAAACCGGGACAAAACGATTGGGACTAATGCCTAAAATCTTTAGTCCCGGTTGGCCTACGAACCGGGACCAAAGGTGCTCCACGTGGCCGCTGTGGGATGCCCAGGCAGGAGGACCTTTAGTCCCGGTTGGTAACACCAATCGGGACTAAAGGGTCTCCACGTGGCCGTTGCGCAGCACTCAGGCAGGAGGACTTTTAGTCCCGGTTGGTAACACCAACCGGGACCAAAAGGCAGCCACGCGTCGGCAGCTCGCAGGCACTGGGGTTTTTTTTTTTTTTTTGAAGGGGGGGGGGGGTTTAGGGGTTTTTGAGGGTTTAGGGGTTTCAGATTGTGTTAGCTAGCTAATAGAGAGAAGTGACCTCTCTTTCTCCGTGCTTGGTCGACGCTAGCTACTACATATAGAGAGAACTCGACGCTAGCTAGTAAGCAATGAAGGAACCATTAATTACACAACATCGTCATGCATGATCAATATATAGAGAGAAGTGACCTCTCTTTCTCCGTGCTTGTTGGTCGAACAACAAGTTTTCGTATATCTATTCGACGCTACTACAGATAGTACACGTTGATGCATATATCTATTCAACAGGTTTGCAATTCCTGATGGCATTTTTCGTCTTTAGGAATGACGTGGTCAACAAAGAATCCCGCCAACTCCTCTTGAATTGCACGTAGGCGATCAGCTGGTAGGAGTACGTTCCACTTCTGCATGGTCTAATTTAAACAAGGGGGGTCAATATATATATATATGAATGAAATCAACACAATTGATGGTGATAAAATAAAATTATGAATATTGTTTACGTACTTCAAATTGTTGTTTAGTAAAGCCCCTCTCGGTGGTCTTTTGGTGAATGAACTCGCAAACGTAGTATCCACATAACTCAGTTCCGGGTTCCTGCCACATGCACTTTACGAGAATAAAGTTCAATCAAAATGATAATCAACCATGATAATGGTATTGAAACTAGAATCAATGAGAGATGCGCGGAACTAGCTAAGCTAGTACTACTTACTCTGGGTTGTTTAAATCGCAGCTCCGGTCTCCATTCACCCTTAACCCGCGTGATGAACTTTTTCCAAACCCTGCCCGGCAAAGAAAATGATTACTTGATATCAGGAAATGAACGAAAGTTCCCGATATAGTGCGATAATGATTGAACTTACTTCTGGAGCATTTCAATCATGTCCGCATACTCCGTAGCCTCTTTACGTCTCGAGTCCAAGACAGTTACTGCTCCCTCGTCAAGCTGAATGGCTAGCAAAATAAAGTGGAACCTGCGCGCGCATAACTCATCAATTACACTTAACCTCGAGTCAGCGAAACAGAATATGCAGAAGACAGTAACACTCACTTGAAGTTGTAAGGAAAGAGTATTTCCCTTTTGTTTTGGTGTCGAAGGAACGAGCTGAGCAAGATTTTCTCAGTCTCCTCGAGGATCTTCTGTACCGACCATTCATTTACGATATTTGGGTTAATGAACCCAATGTCATAGATTTGTCCTTTTTTAAATTCGACGATCTTCAATCTGCATAATATAGTGAGGATAATTATATACATGCAATGAATGAGCTGAGCTAGAGACTTAATTACAGAAATAATACTTACAGACAATAACAAGCCACGAGACTTTTGTCGAGGGCGGCTTGATTATATAACTGAAAGAGTTCGTCAAATTCAACGAAGATCGAGTCGACTCCAACGAAGTCGTGCTCATCCTTAATTCCCACCAAGATATTGCCCGTCCCATCCTTGCAGGTTTCCAAGTACCATTTATGTAATGTTCGCATCATCGTTGGTAGATCTCGTTCCAGATCATCACTTCTGACGAGACGCTTCCCGTGCTGGTATTTAAAGGTGTCTACCGGCTTAGCGATTTCAAAATGTACATCATCGCCTAGGTAATCACCAGGATTGAAACCAGGAGCAACGGCCGCTACCCCCGGGGTATCGGTAAACACCTTGAGCGGGGGGCACGATTGCTTTTCCTGTTCGCCGAGCTGGGGAATTGTTTTCCCACTTCTTGCACCAGTACTGCTACTTCTCGACCGACTCATAGATTTTTCATATGTCTTTGCAATAATGCGGTCATAGTTTGATAGCGGCGGAGGCGAAGGTGGTCGCGTAAGGGCATCCAGAGTGCGATTCGCCTTTACCGGATCTATTTTTTCCTTCGGAGGTAGAACTTTCCGTGCAAAATGGGCCTGCACTTCGGCAGCACTGATGTCCTTGTTTTCCTCGTCAGTCCTCTCATATGGTAACTTTGAATGAACCCTGAGGCTTGGACCAAATTTGAATTTCTTCCCACCACCTATTGTACTGCTAGCCGCCGGAGCGGCGGCGGCTCTCTTCTGCCGTTACTGACGAGGCGGAGTTCGCTGACGCGGCGGAGGAGGCGGAGATTCCTGACGCGGCGCAGGAGGCGGAGTCCGCTGACACCGCGGAGGAGGCGAAGGAGGATTCTGCTGAGGGGCCTCCTCCGCCGGAGTCGGCTGACGCGACGGAGACAGCTGAGGCGGCGGAGACAGCTGACGCGCCGGAGACGAATGAGGCAGCGGAGTCTGTTGAGGGGCCTCCTCCGGCTTAGTCTGTTGAGGCGGCGTCCAGTTTGGAAGCTTGATGTTCTCCTTTCTCCATAGGCAGGTACTCCTTAAGGCATTTTCCAGAAGATTATCCCCTTCACCTGTAGGGTAGTCAAGCTCCAGCCCCTCAAATCCCTCCATTATTTCATCGACCGTGACAATAGCATAGCCATGTGGAATCGGACGGCAATGGAAAGTTCCCTCAGGTCGAGGAGGAAAAACAGAGCCGACCGCCGCCTTCAAGGGCAGGTTATGGCATTTCGCCATTAGCACACAATGTTCAGCCTCCGTGATACTATCCACGGGGTAGCGAGGAGCCATGATATCAGGCTGAAGGAGCTCCGTGGAAGCCACGTTGCTTCTCCGCTGAGATGGTGGGGTAGCTTCTGGGGCAGTGTCGAAGGAAGGATCTTCGTGCCGCTGAGATGGTTGGCCGATAGCTCGCTGGCTCTCAAGTTCCTCTAGTTTCGCTAATCTTGCACTGATCTTCTGCATTTCGCTTGCTTCCGCTTTCTTCTTTCTCTCTTGGCTTCTATAACCACCGCTGTCAGGAAACCCATATACCCACGGAACGGAGCCTGATGTGCCTCGTGTTCGTCCAGGGTGTTCAGGATTCCCGAGGGCCTGTGTCAGCTCGTCATTCTCTCTGTCGGGATGTAACCTCCCTTCCTGCGCTGCCTGGATTGCTTCCGATAGCTTCTTGATGGGTATTGCAAGTTGAGCTTTCGTCCAAACACACTCCCCTGTGTCTGGGTCCAAAGTTCCCCCAACCCCGAAGAACCAAGTCCTTGACCGATCTGGCCAGTGCAATGTCGCTGGTTGGACCCCTTTAGCAAGCAGGTCTTGCTCAGCTTTGTCCCACGTAGGCCGGGCTTTGCTGTAGCCACCTGACCCCGTAACATGGTGATACTTCTTCTTTGCAGCATTTAGCTTATTTGTCGCTGACCTTTGCTTGCCCTTGTCCGATTTCTTGTAGGCCACAAATGCGGGCCAGTGATCTTTTATCTTCTCATATGGACCGGTGAATTCTGGAGTCTTGTCTTTCTCGACAAACTTTTTGTTCAAATCTTTCTTCCAGTTCTTGAATAGTTCTGCCATCTTCTTAAGAGCAAACGCCTTGACCTTATTCGGATCCGCCTCTGGTGGTAGGCTGAAATTTGTCATCGGCGAGGTCCAAAGATCATCTTTCTGTCTATCCTGGACATAAGAAACTTCAGGGTCCTTCTTATTCCATTCTTGGATGCTGATCGGGACGATGTCCCTAACAACCACTCCGCACTGATGTATAAATGTGTCCCTGCTCCGCTTGGGAGCAATCGGTTGGCCATCTCGACCGACTTCTTCGATCGTGAACCTTTCATCCTGGCGCAACCTTTTCTTCGGGCCTCGTCTCCTTACGAAAGTTTGGCTCGATCCGGAGGGCTAATTAAAAGAAGAAAGAAGCGTTAATATATGTACATACAAAACAATTAATGCATCAAGTCAGCAGAGGCTTAATTAATATATGTATATATACCTCGCCGGACTTTGCAACAATTAAGGCTCCCTCCTCCGTTCGGTCACCGGAGCCGTCATGATCTCCTTCCTCCTCCATTCGGTCACCGAAGCCGTCATGATCTCCTTCCTCCTCCACTCGATCACCGGAGCCGTCATGATCTCCTTCCTGACCATCGATGTTGTTCAGAAACGACAAGGTGATATCACCTTCGTTGCGGATTATATCCCCCAACAACTCTTCTTTTTCTAAGTCTCTGTCCATAGTTTCTGCAAATATTACAACATGGCAATATACAACCACGAGAGATGGATTCGTGGCAAACATAGACCTAGCTAATCACAACAAGGAATCATATGCATATATGAGCAATGGATTAGTCGCAAACATCATGCAAAGTTATCGGGGGTTATACTTTCGAGAGAGGATACTTTGTGGACCGCCTCTCTCATGCATGTCCGACATCCCCCCTCATGAAGAAGTTATCGGGGTTATATTTTAATGGAACAGAATTTGTTAACTTGACATTAGACGTCAATAGTATTATACATAACAACAGTGCTATATGATATTATTGTTGTAGCGTTATATATAAGACCCCACCTGCCACCTTCGACAAACGGGTAGGCGAGCGGACCGGGAGTAAATTTTGAATATATGAGTTGTTACTCCCTCTCTCCCATAATTAACCTTAGTAAATTTCATTATCATCATGCCCATTTAGTAAAGTTGCCTCTCCCCGATTTAGGCAAAGTAAAACTTAGTAAGATCATCATGCCCATTTAGTAAAGTTGCCTCTCCCCGATATAGAAAAACAATATGCATACATCCATGGATCATCCATGCATCATTGCTCATATATTCAAACTTAATATGAGTTTTAGCAAGATCATCATGAACAAAAATTTCTTTGAACAAAAAAAATTTCTATGTAAATTTTTTTTTGTATGAACAAAAAAAATCATGAACATTTAGTAAAGTTGCCTCTCCCCGATTTAGGCAAAGTAAAACTCAGTAAACTTAATATGAGTTTTAGCAAGATCATCATGAACTTAGTAAACTTAATATGAACAAAAAAAAGCATACATCAATGGACAAAAAAAATTCTATGAACAAAAAAAAAAGCATACATCAATGCATACATCCATGGATCATCCATACATCTGCATATACATACATACACCATCCATACATACATCAATGGACAAAAAAAATCTATGAACAAAAAAAGCAGAGCAGGGGCGGCGGCGCGGCAAGCAGAGCGGCTGGGACGGCGACGGCGGCGGTGTCGGGGCAGGACAGGGGCGGGGGGGGAGGGGGGGCTCACTGGGGGCGGCGTCGGGGCAGGGGCAGGGGCGCGGCGGCGTCGGGGCAGGGCAGGGGCGTGGGGAGCGGCGCCGGCGTCGGGGTAGGGCGCGCTTCGGGGCAGAGGGCGTCGAGGGCGTCGAGGGCGTCGGCGAGGGCATCGACGGCGAGGTGGAGCAGCCTGACGGCGAGGGCGTCGACGGCGAGCTCGGGCAGCCTGGCGGCGTCGTCGGGGGAACTGCAGATGGGGATTGGAAATTTCCTAAGTGTGCGCTTATATAGCCCCCCCTTTAGTCCCGGCTGGTGCCACCAACCGGGACTAAAGGTACCCCTTTAGTCCCGGTTCGAGCCACCAACCGGGACCAAAGGTAAATTTCAGCAACTCAAAGGGCGGGAAGCAGAGACCTTTGGTCCCGGTTCGTGGCTCCAACCGGGACTAAAGGTCCCCCCTTTAGTCCCGGTTGGAGCCACGAACCGGGACCAAAGGCCTACGGCTGGCACGGCGTCAGGCGGGTGGATGTTTAGTCCCACCTCGCTAGCTGAGAGGCGCCGAGAGTGGTTTATAAGCGCGGCTGCGCCAACCCTCTTGAGCTCCTCTCTTATGCAGGCCTACAGGCCTAATCGCAATCTCTCTGCCTGTGGGCCTACTGGTCCTGCTGCGGGCCTGCATCCTGGCCCAACTAGCGGGTTGGGTTTCTAGTCGTATGCAGGCCGTGGTGGCCCAGTAGGCGGCATTTTTTTTAATTTTTGTTTTTTTTGCTTTATTTATTTTCTTTTGTTTCTAGTCGTATGCAGGCCGTGGTGGCTAGTAGGTGGGCCTTTTTTTATTTTTTGCATATGTTATGTTTTTAAAATTTTAATGTTATTTTTTGCATATGTTATTTTTAGTTATATAATTTTAGTTGCATAAATTTTATATAATTTTAGTTGCATAAGTTTTATTTTTTATTGATTCTTTTTAGTTGATTCCTTTTGCTATTAGAGTTTTATAAAAGCTTTTTAGTTTTCTATTAAAGTTTGTAACAAAAAATACTTTATGAAAATTCTTTTTACTATTAAAGTTTTTAACAAATAAATACTTTGATAATTTTAGTTAATATTATTTTGATTATTTTTAGTTGATTCTTTTTGCTATTGAAAAATATTATATTTAATTGATTCTTTTTAGTTCATTCTTTTTGCTATTAGAATTTTATGAAAGCTTTTTAGTTCATTCTTTTTGCTATTAGAGTTTTATAAAAGCTTTTTGATTCATTCTTTTTGATATTAATTCATTCTTTGAGCTAAATGAACCTAAAATTGAAAAGCAGTACAAATGAACTCTGAAAAGGTTGAAAGTTGGCATGGTATCATCATTTCATCCACATAGCATGTGCTAAAAATTTGAGAGGGTTACGGCAAAAACTGGATTCACTTCGTGTACAAAATGGACAATCTCTTTCGAAGTATCACGGTTTCGGACGAAAACTCATATGTTACAAAGGCATTTCATTTCTTGACATGTAACTGCAGTGATATTCTAGATCAAAGCCATCATCAGAATAGTTGTGGAGAGAAACTCTTCACTTTTTCTTCGCGTGTGTCCCTTGCTTATTGCGCCGTAACCATGGATAATCTTCATCGTTTAACAGGGTGCTTGGGTCAGCCTTCACTTTGAAGGGAGGAATTTCATGAAACTTTTCATAATCTTCAGACATGTCTGTCTTGCCCTCCACTCCCACGATGTCTCTTTTCCCTGAAAGAACTATGTGGCGCTTTGGCTCATCGTATGATGTATTCGCTTCCTTATCTTTTCTTTTTCTCGGTTTGGTAGACATGTCCTTCACATAGAAAACCTGCGCCACATCATTGGCTAGGACGAATGGTTCGTCTGTATACCCAAGATTGTTGAGATCCACTGTTGTCATTCCGTACTGCGGGTCTACCTGTACCCTGCCTCCTGACTGATTGACCCATTTGCACCAAAACAAAGGGACCTTAAAATCATGTCCATAGTCAAGTTCCCATATGTCCACTATGTAACCATAATATGTGTCATTTCCCCTTTTGGTTGGTGCTCTTTTGATCTTGGGCGATCGTGTAAAATGTATTCCCATTTATCTCGTACCCTTGGTAAGTCAATACAGTCGAAGATGGTGTCCTGGCCAACGAGTACAGCTCATCTCCAACAATGTTGTCACCCATGAGATGTGTTTGCAACCAACTGTCGAAAGTCCTGATGTGTTCACATGTAATCCAGTCGTCACACTGCTCCGGGTGTTTGGAGCACAGAATATTCTTGTGTTTATTGACATACGGGGTCACCAATGTAGAATTCTGTAGAACTGTGTAGTGTGCTTGAGCCCAAGAATGCCCGTCCCTACATATTATTGAATCCTCTCCTAGCGTGCATTTTCCAGTCAGTCTCCCCTCATACCGCGATTGAGGGAGACCAAACGGCTTAAGGTCAGGAATGAAGTCAACACAAAACCCAATGACCTCCTCTATTTGCCGACCCATGGAGATGCTTTCTTCTGGCCTAGCACGGTTATGAACATATTTATTTAAGACTCCCATGAAACTCTCAAAGGGGAACATATTGTGTAGAAATACAGGACCCAGAATGGCAATCTCGTCGACTAGATGAACTAGGACGTGCGTCATGATATTGAAGAAGGATGGTGGGAACACCAGCTCAAAACTGACAAGACATTGCACCAAATCATTCTTTAACCTTGGTAGGATTTTTGGATCGATTACCTTTTGAGAGATTGCATTGAGGAATGCACATAGCTTCACAATGGCTAATCGACCGTTTTCCGGTAGAAGCCCCCTCAATGCAACCGGAAGCAGTTGCGTCATAATCACGTGGCAGTCATGAGACTTTAGGTTCTGAAACTTTTTCTCTGCCATATTTATTATTCCCTTTATATTCGACGAGAAGCCAGACAGGACCTTCATACTGAGCAGGCATTTAAAGAAGATTTCCTTCTCTTCTTTGGTAAGAGCATAGCTGGCAGGACCTTCATACTGCTTTGGATGCATGCTGTCTTTTTCGTGCACACGTTGCTGGTCCTCCCGTGCCTCCGGTGTATCTTTTGTCTTCCTATACACGCCCAAGAAGCCTAGCAGGTTCACGCAAAGATTCTTCGTCACATGCATCACGTCGATTGCAGAGCGGACCTCTAGGTCTTTCCAATAGGGTAGGTCCCAAAATATAGATTTCTTCTTCCACATGGGTGCGCGTCCCTCAGCGTCATTCGGAACAGATTGTCCGCGAGGACCCTTTCCAAAGATTACTTGTAAATCCTTAACCATATCAAGTATGTGATCACCAGTACGGAGGGCGGGCTTCTTCCGGTGATCTGCCTCACCTTTGAAATGCTTGCCTTTCTTTCGACATTGATGGTTGGTCGGAAGAAATCGACGATGTCCCGGGTACACATTCTTCCTGCATTTCTCCAAATATATACTTTCAGTGTCATCTAAACAGTGCGTGCATGCGTGGTATCCCTTGTTTGTCTGTCCTGAAAGGTTACTGAGAGCAGGCCAATCATTGATGGTTACAAACAGCAACGCATGTAGGTCAAATTCCTGCTGTTTGTGCTCATCCCACACACGTACACCTTTTCCATTCCACAGCTGTAAAAGTTTTTCAACTAATGGCCTTAGGTACACATCAATGTCGTTGCCGGGTTGCTTAGGGCCTTGGATGAGCACTGGCATCATAATGAACTTCCGCTTCATGCACAACCAAGGAGGAAGGTTATAGATACATAGAGTCACGGGCCAGGTGCTATGATTGCTGCTCTACTCCCCAAAAGGATTAATGCCATCTGCGCTTAACCCAAACCATACGTTCCTTGCGTCACCTGCAAAGTCCCCCCACCTTCTGTCGATTTTTCTCCACTGCGACCCGTCAGCGGGTGCTCTCAACTTCCCGTCTTTCTTACGGTCTTCTTTGTGCCATCGCATCAACTTGGCATGCTCTTTGTTTCTGAACAGACGTTTCAGCCGTGGTATTATAGGAGCATACCACATCACCTTGGCAGGAACCCTCTTCCTGGGGTGCTCGCCCTCAACATCACCAGGGTCATCTCGTCTGATCTTATACCGCAATGCACCGCATACCGGGCATGCGTTCAAATCCTCGTACTCACCGCGGTAGAGGATGCAGTCATTAGGGCATGCATGTATCTTCTGCACCTCCAATCCTAGAGGGCATAGAACCTTCTTTGCTTCGTACGTACCGTCGGACAATTCGTTATCCTTTGGAAGCTTCTTCTTCATTATTTTCAGTAGCTTCCCAAATCCGTTGTCAGATACACGATTATCTGCCTTCCATTGCAGCAATTCCAGTGTGGTACCGACCTTTGTGTTGTCATCTTCGCAATTTGGATACAACCCTTTTTTGTGATCCTCTAACATGCGATCGAACTTCAACTTCTCCCTTTCACTTTGGCATTGTCTCTTTGCATCAACAATGACCCGGCGAAGATTATCATCGGGTACATCGTCTGGTTGCTCTTGATCTTCAGCTTCCCCCGTTGCAGTATCACCGTATTCAGGGGGATAGTTGTCATCATCTTCTTCTTCTTCGTTGTCTTCCATCATAACCCCTCTTTCTCCGTGCTTGGTCCAAACATTATAGTGTGGCATGAAACCCTTCTCAAGCAGGTGAACGTGAAGGGTTTTCAAGTTAGAGTAATCCTTCGTATTCTCACAGACAGGGCATGGACAATACATAAAACCATTCTGCTTGTTTGCCTCAGCCACTTCGAGAAATTTATGCAGGCCCTCAAGATACTCGGAGGTGTGTCGGTCACCGTACATCCATTGCCGGTTCATCTGCGTGCATTATATAATTAAGTGTATCAAAAACCATTATAGAACATCATGAATAGAGAAGTGACCAAATTAATACAAGTTCATCATCACATTAAAACCAAAGTACAGTAGTGATCAAATGTTATTACTGAAAAAATAAATACATAAAGTTCATACATATATAGTTCTCATAGAACAACATATAGCTCTCTAGAGGATCTAATTAAAACATACATTGAAACTATGAAAAACATTTAAATGCGATCATAATCGCAACTAAGGTAACAATTGATCCAACGGCATAATGATACCAAGCCTCATTATGAATGGCATATTTTCTAATCTTTCTAATCTTCAAGCGCATTGCATCCATCTTGATCTTGTGATCATCGACGACATCGGCAACATGCAACTCCAATTCCATCTTCTCCTCCTCAATTCTTTTCAATTTTTTCTTCAAGTAATTGTTTTCTTTTTCAACTAAATTTAACCTCTCGACAAGAGGGTCGGTTGGAATTTCCGATTCACATACCTCCTAGATAAAAACATCTATGTCACGTTGGTCGGCATAATTGTCATAAACACTACATGAAACAAATCATAATAAAAGATGATATACCACATCCGAATCATAGACAGAACGAGGGCCGACGGGGGCGGATACCAAAGTCATGGCACTATATAATAACAAACAATAATAAAAGTAAGAAAATTATACAAGTATCTATCTAAATCATACAAGTAAGAATTTTTTTTCTTTTAAAAAGAAGATAAGAACAAGAGGCTCACCACGGTGGTGCCGGCGACGAGATCGGCGCGGGCGGTCGACGGCGGTGAGGACGGGGACGGGGACGGCACCCTACACATGTGCAGACTCTAAGAAGTTAATTTCAGCTCAAATTGTGCATCCAAATCAAAAGAACTCCCACATACACTCCTCCACTAAAACCCACAAACCACTCTACTTCTACAACATTTGAAATGAGCTAAACTAGCAGTGAGAGATGAAACGATGAAGTTGCTAACCTTTTAGAACACTTGTGTAGTTGGTGCACCGCCAAACCTAGACAAATCTTGGGGAAAATGGAGCTTGGAGGTCGAGCTTGGAGAGGAGAAAGCTTAAGTGTGACTCAGGCATTTCATCGAACACCTCATGTGCTTAGGAGGTGAGAGCAGAGCAGCACACACCTCCCACACCGGCCGGCCAAAAAACAGAGGAATGAGCGGGCAGGGGAGAGCATATATATAGGCATCTCTTTAGTCCCGGTTCGTGGCTAGAACCGGGACAGAAGACTGACCTTTAGTCCCGGTTCCAGTCACCAACCGGGACTAAAGGGGTTGCGCCAGGAGCGAGGCCCTTTAGTCCCGGTTGGTGGCTGGAACCGGGACTAAAGGTCCCAGCCGAACCGGGACTGGTTCCTGCCGAGGCCCGGCCGGCGTCCTGGCCGCTCGAACCGGGACTGATGCACGCATTAGTCCCGGTTCGTAACAGAACCGAAACCGTTGCTCTGATCTGGCCTGGACCAATGCCCTGTTTTATACTAGTGGCTTTACACCGTTGCATGGAATATACGTACTAGCTTGTGAAAGGGACGGGACACAGCCACAGGAAGGAAGCTGTGGAGTTGGTTCCCCGAAAAAAAGGCGGTGTAAAGTTGGCGGGGACGGAGGGGTCACCGGATCTCCTCGTCACGCCGATACTGGTATCTTCTCTTGATCGAACCCCTTTTTCCAGCGGCGCCAATGGAGCAAGGAGGCGGTAGAACACTCCGGTCATCCCATGGTTACCCTCTTCCGGCATTACTTAAGAGAGATCGATCGGTTGACCAACGCGCGCGTGCAGAATAATGCTTTGCAAGGTCACGACTTGCCGTCGAGCACCGAGGAGAGCTTGATTCGATGCATGGCACCACATCCGTCTCCTCTCTGCTTTTGATGGAGCATTTCTTTGGTGGGAGCAAATCAGGGCCCGACTTTTGGCACCCCGCTGCCGGCTGCCCCGTGGGTGAGGCCAAGCAGCGGACTGGAGGCACCCATCTATCTCTCGTTTATCCACGAATCTCTAGACAGCGATATCTAACGATCGGTGCTACCATCCGGCTACTTTTCAGAAATAATATCTGCATGCACTTTTGATTGGTTGACACACAAGAACACAGTGGCGTAATATTAGTGTACCGACAAATTCCCGGCATTTTTTTTCGACAAAATTTCCAATTTATTCATCTTCAATCATGGCAATACAACAAACATCACAAATAATAAAAATTACATTCAAATTCATAGAACACCTAGCGACGAGTACAAGCACTGAAGCGAGCCGAAGTCGCGCCGCCGTCATCGCCCCGGCATTATGCGAATTTTTTTACTAATAAAAAAAAAGATCACACTCCAACCAGTTTCTTGAATTTTAGTTGTAAATCATAACGACCTACAAGCACTGAAGCGAGCCGAAGGTGCGCCGCCGTCGTCGCCCCGGCATTGTGCGGATTTTTTTACTAATAAAAAAAGAGATCACATTCCAACCAGTTTCTTGAATTTTAGTTGTAAATCATAACGACCTAGCGACTACAAGCACTGAAGCGAGCCGAAGGCGCGCCGCCGTCATCGCCCTGGCATTGTGCGAATTTTTTTACTAATAAAAAAAGATCACACTCCAACCAGTTTCTTGAATTTTACTTGTAAATCATAACGACCTAGATATGTTAAAAGAATCAAATCGATCATCCAAACTAACCGAGTTTTGAGGCGGCAGGCTTACCAGTGCCATTAATTAGAATATATATGACTGTTAAGGATACCGCCTTAAATTGTCAACTCTATCATCTCATTACAACAAGTACAATAGAGTGATGTAGACGGGCTATAAGAGATGTCATCTCAGACTTGTTCCTAGTTGGAGGCGAGAGGATAGGAGAGAGAAGAGAAACGGACTACAATTTTACAGCCGGCTGTAGCACGAGCCCAACAACCTTTATGAAAGAAAGACGTGGGCCATATATTAATGGTATGGCATACTAGTATGACTAACTATTGTATGAGTGGGCTATTAGGTTGGTTATAAGTGACATGGCCGCTCCATATAACCGGCTCTTGGCTATACTATTAACCATGCTCTTAAGCAGCCATGTCATGCTTTGCATGGCATGCAATTTGGTCACGATACAACCATTATAATTTTAAACAAGAGTAAAGACTGCCACGGTCCCTCTTTCTTGCTAAGATACTGCAAGGGTTATATATGATCCACCATTACATCAGATGTACATGACGGCAATGTGGATTCCTCCCGAAGAGGGGCATGCTATGTATCCCATCCATGCATTTTCATGAACTCGTTAATAATTGCATTACTAAGCACAAACCACATCTTTTTTACGAGCACCCGGGATCATGCGGTGGATCAATCCAGACTGAACATGTTGGCGTTCATAATCAGCTAAGAGCCTAAGAAGGCATGTTGACATATCGCTACATATGTTGGACATCAAGATCAGCGCTTCCCGTTTGAACAAGGAATGTGTTAATTGGTCTGGTCTTTCTTCTCTGACCTCTCACGCTCATAAGAAAACATTTTCTGTTTAGAATAGCATCCGCTCTCTTGGTCAACAAGAGTAAACATTAGAAATCATGACCCTCACTATGAGCATGAAGCCATGAAATGTATGGAGGATGCACGGCCCACATGTGTTCAACTTACCCATCTTTCACTATCTTTAATCTCACACAAAAGTGTTCGTCAATCGTCATGGAGGCCATCCTCCCGGCTAGCAAACCTGCACATGAAATTATAATCAAATGCACGCGGTAGGCATATTTTGCATTGTTAGAATAAAATCATAGGTTATCGAGTCTTGATTATACACAATGTCTTCTTTTCAACAAATACACAATTTTTATAATCATCAAAAATGGCATGTCGACAGGCAACTTTACATTAAGTCTCATAACCAATGACGTGAATTAGGATGGGTGAGTATGTCCTCCTAGGAGCACTTCCTTCTCATACATATCATAAATGTGCCCTTGGGGATAGGACGTCTGGCTAGCAAATACGTTCACAACAAACAATGGTCCTTGAGATGCAAACCCCAACCTTCTTTGATGGAGTCGTTAGATCAAGTCCTATGGTAGAGGTCACAACGAAACAACACATGCTGACATAGTGCTACATCCGTCTATCGTGACAAGAACATATTGCACATCAAAAATCGCTGTCGGCGAGGTTAGTTGGCATGAATGCACCGGTGCAAGGATGTCCTCCTAGGAACACAAACTACCCTCATCCACAGGGAACAACATTGTTGTCTCACTACTTCCCATACATCACCATTGGAGCACGTGTACTGCTAAATCTAGATTAAAGGTGGTCTCATTGATTGCTTAACATATTTTCACATATATGATTTTCTGAGGAATGCACTCGTCATACGTTTTTCCTATATATGTTTGCAATCATACAAACTGATCCTATGTTCTCATTTACACAATTTAATTGAAAAAGTTGACTGTCTTGAAAATTTATCTTTGTACATTTCCATGTGTGTGTCTTTGGATTCATAGCCTCGCCGGAATCCTATGTTTTTTACTTGTTCATTCATACACGTGCATGAATGAAAGGTTGCCATTTGCTCCGAGAGGGGGGAATGGGTCATCACGTGAATTTGGGACCATCTAAGAGCATCTCCAACAGCCTTGCTATCCTCACTTGCTAAAAACTGGGTATAGCAAGAGGAGAGAGAAGATTTAGCAACCCCAACAATTTTTTGCTCCAACAACCTTGCTATAAAATTTAGCAAGCCTCTCAATGACACGTGGGGACATGTGCCAAGCGCGGGCCAGCGGGAATCTAGGGGGCAGTGGGGTCCACTTGTCAATGGAACAAAAGTGGGCTGCTAAAAATTATACAAAGTGACTCTAGACTTTGCAAATATACCAAGTGGAGGTGCAAATATACAAAGCTTTGTAAAAGATTCTGTGGGGGGACCACTTATACAAAGGCTGTTGGAGCAATGTTTTTGGGTCAAGTTGCTATATTTTCAGTTTTTACAAATCCTAGCCAAATATAGCAAGGCTGTTGGAGATGCTCTAAACCTCTTGCATATCAATGGTGCAAAATCATGCATGCAAAGTTTCAAAGGTATATAAAAAATGGTGTATACGAAGGATCGATAAAAACACGTAAATCCAAAATTCAGGCAAATTTTTGATTAGTTAGTGTTAATTATAACTCCGAAAATAAGTTACATTGAGTTACATAACTAGCAATATAGCTAACTGCATAGTACTCCCTCTGTTCCTAAATATAAGACGTTTTGGCAGTTCAATTTGAACTACCAAAACGTCTTATATTTAGAAACGGAGGGAGTACTAGACAATAATTTTATTTATTTCAAAATTCCAGTTGTAAGCCCGAGCTGATATGCTCTTGGATGAACAGTAAAAAAAATCAAATGATTGTGATTTTATTTTTTGCGACAAACATTTTCGTGTGTTTCAACCGCGTGCAAATTTTCATGCATTTAGAACGCATGAACATGTTTGTTGTCTAGAAATGTCATATTTGTTTTTAGTTTTTATTTATTTTACAATTCATCCGAGCCAAAGTGCCTTCCCATGTCTGTTTTTCATTTCTCAACTCGCGAATAATCGATTGCATGTATGTGTGTTGGAGAGCAACATTTATTATTTTCGCTATAAGTTGTCCGGCCTTTCGCCAAACTTGCCATGCGAAAACAACTGTAGTTGCCATGGCAACATTGTAGGATTTGTCATGATCGGAGGCGAAAGTTGTCATGTAGCAAAAAAAAAAAAGTTGCATGGTTCGTGGAAAAATTGCCATTCGTTTGACGTGCTCAGATGGCTTTGAGGGCGTTCACTGGGAGACCCAAAATATCTGACGTTCGCCAGTTATCGTTCCGGAAGAAAAAAAGTGTTGTTCAGTAGAGTCCACACAGAATCCAGACGTATCAGGTTCAGAATCATGCGCGGCTACCGCATACTCATCCTGGTCCAAATCACGCACGGCACGGCGACGGTCTCAAACGGAGAGCGGCCGAGCATCCACCCGTCAGCCACACGTTCCGTGCGCTGATTGATTCCCCCGAGCCGAGCCGAGCCCCATCCCCGCCGCGCGCGGCCGAGGCGCCGACGGCGACGTGTGTCGTACGTGTAGGTCGACCTGTCCGAGCTCGCCTCGCTGGCGAATCAGCCCGCGCGCCCCCGCTTCGCTGGCACGCTTTGTCAGTATCCTCCCGTCGCGATAGGTGCACGCACGCACCGGCTGCGAGAGATGAGATCCATGGCTGCCGATCGACGGAGGCGTAGGCTACTAGGATGGCACATGCCGGTGCCGTGGACGGCACATGCATGCCGATCAGGTCATGCATGTTGGCGAACCTCGACCATGATGCGCCGCATAATGCCAAAGGCAACTCAAAGGAGACGGCACGGAGGACGACCATGCGACGTAAGCGGTGCCCGTGCGGTGTGATAAGCCAACGGCCGTGAACTATCGACCTTGTAGTTTTTGCTTGTACATTTTTCCAGTGGATGGGGCGTCATTGCTAAGAATCTTTCTTTATAATAGTGGTACGTACAGTAGTACTATTTCTTCCGAGAAATAAACACAACAGTTGCCGACTAAAGCATTTTTTGTCGAGGTAAAAGCACAAGAGGTCCTAAAACTTGCACACTATGTGATGACTTAGTCCTAGAACTTGCAAAAGCTAACTCTTTCATCCTACAACTTGCATACAATGTGCAAATTTAATCCAAAGTCAATCAGAGCGAGCCAAGTGGCACCAGCGGCCCGGTCGTTGCCGCACATTTTGCATATACCCCCCTGCCATTTTTAGTATTCAACCCGCAAGACACACACATCTAAATTAAGTTTGTCTGAATTTATCGTTCGCATCTCGTTCGTACACCGTTCTCTGGACTGATGTTTTCTACTACATGCTGCCTCATGTTCCCATGTAGTATAAATTAATCAAGAAATTCCCCGCAAGAAGAAAAAAAATCAAGAAATAAACATATTGTACCGCACTTCCAAGTTTGCCTCGTACGCCAAGCTAGCTAAAGGCCAACTCTTTGACTAAAACTACTCGTCTGGTATTGGTCGATCAACCGAAAAGTGTCCGGAGAACGGTGTCTCCGAGCCCTGGAACGGCGGACAGGAAGTGGCCGGTGCCGGGGAGCTCGTGGTAGTTGACCCAGCCGAGCCTCCCGGCTACGTGCCGCTGCAGCGCGACCGGCACAAGGCCGTCCTCGTCGCCCTGCCACAGGTGCACCGGGCACGACGGCTCCGGCAGTGCCACGGGGTCGAACTCCCACTTGCCGAACATGACCGCCATGTCCCTGTAGTTATACCTGGCCATTCGTCGGGCCGGGCCGGGCCTAACCAAGCCCGAGGCAGAAGACCTAGGCCCGAGCCCGGCCCGGCCCGGCCGTTGGGCCTAGTTTTCAGGCCCAAGCCCGGCCCGTCAGTGAGAAAGCCCGCCGGGCCTCGGGCCGCGGGCCAGGCCCCTTCCCTAAAATGCAAAAAAGACAAGCCCAGGCCCGGCCCGCGGGCAAGACCGGGCCGGGTCGGGTCGGGCCGGCCGGGCCGGGTATCCCATGGCCAGGTCTACCTGTAGTAGGCCTCCTGGATCTCCTGCTGTGTCGCCATCTCCCTCTTCTTCCGGAGGGTGCCGTCGGCGGTGAGGGTGCAGCGGATCTCGACATCGCGCTTGTTGGGGAGGTAGGTGGTGTTGCCGACGACAGTGGAGGTGGGCAGGGGCAGTCATCTCTGCTCCATCCACCAGTGTATGATGCCGGGGGCGTGGTGAGCCACGCGCAGCGCCCACTGGTCGCCGCGCTCCTGCTGGCCGTACTCCCGTGCCGCCAGCTCCGCCGGAACCCGGGCCACCAGTAGTTCACCACCGGCGCCAGCATTGCGGCCCCGACGACCCGCTGCGGGATGTACCCGAGCGCGCCCCACACGGCGTGGCAGCCGAGGGAGAAGCCGACGACGTAGAACTTGTCACCGAGCCCCAGCACGTCGGTGAGGTCCTCCATGTCCTGCGCCGCGCTCTCCACGGAGCTGCCCGGGTTGGGGTCGCTCTCGCTGTAGCCGGCGCGGTCAAAGCCCACCATGTACACGCCAAGCTCCTCGGCGACCTCCTGAAATCAAATCGTTACGCAGACGGTGTAAGCGACGGCGAGACGCTCGATCGATCGCCGATCGGGTGGGGCTGGCGAGACGACAGGAGAATGCATGTAGAGGCGGGAGCCGGTGAAGCCGTGGGAGAAGACGACCTTGAACCGCACGCTCTCCTTGGACACGCCGGACTCCTCGTACGCCAAGTGCCGACCGTCCCTCATCCGGACCCGCGACACGGTGATCGGGGGCCCGCCGGGCGACCCGCAGGGCGTGGGCGCCGGCGGCTGCACGGCCCGAAACAGCCACTCGCCGAGCTGGCGTGCGAGCGGGCCCATGCCCATGCCCGTGCCCACCGGCGCAGCCGAGTAGTAGTACCCTCTCCCCGCGGAAACCGACCGGTCCATGGGCATGAATGAGACGGCCCCGACCGTCGAGTCTGAGAGCTAGCTGGCTGCCGCCGTTGTTGGGTATTGGCGCGGCGTGGTGCTGGTTGGCGCATAATTCAGAGGGTGCTGGGAATAGAGAAGGGGTACAAACGGATGCGAACGATAAATTCAGACAATTTTAATTCAGATGTGTGTGTCTGCGGGTTGAATACTGAAAACGGCAGGGGGTATCTGCAAAATGTGCGGCAACAACCGGCTCGGGCCAGCTGGTGCCACTTGGCTCGCTCTGATTGGCTCTGGACTAAATTTGCACATTGTGTACAAGTTGTAGGATAAAAGAGTTAGCTTTTGCAAGTTCTAGCACTAAATCATCAGATAGTGTGCTATAACCTCTGGTGCTTTTACCTTTTTTTGTCGCATGCCCCTGCCGAATGAACGTCGCCGAGGGCCACACCGGTCCCAGGTCGTTCGATGCAGGAGCGTCAAGAAAGCTATAGCACCGCACGGCCAAAACGTACGTCCGATTCCGATGACTCCTCCGTGTGCCCGAGGCCACTGTATCTGCCGACGACTGCCCGAGCCCGACGATACACACCAGAACACAGGCTCAGGTCCTGATGACTGCCGCTCCCTCGTCCTCAGGCACGATGCACGCCGAACACGCCGCTTCGTCCTCTCGCACGCGCGCGCGACCACATGTACGCACGCACAGAGGCGCGCACCCGTGGTCTCGACCGTAGGGTTCGGCACTGTCTGTCATGGGACGGCACGACACGAAAGCCGCGCCGGACGACATGATGCGGCCCGGTATCTGCCTGCCTCCCTCCCGGGTTCCTATGTCTGATCTGATGATGCGCCCCGATTCCTTCTGTCCACTGCGATCCGCATCGATTTCATTTGATACCACTGCTCATGGTTGCGGTTGGTCGAGGGGGGCTCGACGCAGCATGCACCAGCTGCGCAAAAGGGCAGCAGCTCGTGCCCGGCTCCGCCGTGTCCCTCAAAGCCACGGCACGGGTGTCGCACCAGGCCGTGTTCGCGGGGAGCACCGTGCTCTGCTGCTCGCCATGTATGCAGACACATCTGGCCACACCACTATCGACTATCGAGTGGAGTGATCTTTTGAGAGACAAGTGGTTAATTAGTTACAGTCCTTTTCTTTTCCTGGCGGCCTGGCCGGCCATCATAACCTTTTTTTTTAACCGAAAACCGTAGAACAATTGTTCTATGGTATATTTTCATTTAAGAAAAAGCTAAAAGTATGTTACAAGGAATCAAAAGATCCCTAAAGTCAAGAGAAAATTAACCAATTCCTACTCTTGGAAACATTAAACTGATTTAGAACATGCTATCGGCCATCATAACCTCGGCCGGGGCACGGACGAGAGACGGCGGCCGGAGAATCATCGGCTATGGAAAGTGAAATTGTGCACTGATTCTCCGATGGGGATGGAGGCGATGATAAGATAAGACCTGTATCACGCAATCGCAGCAGCCAGCTAGCAGGAGCAACAACATTGACTGACTCGTACGTCTGTCTGGTCCATTCTCGGACCACAAAACGGCTAAGCCGGCACCCACGATGCATGCGTGGCCTCCTAATCAATCAACCCTCGGATCAGAATTCCTAGGAGTACAATGAAATGGAGTCATTCCGTACGCACGCACGCACGCACTGTATATACATGTACAGTACATATGTACTCTCAATGTGTTTGAGACTTTGAGTAGTACTACACTGTAGTAAATTTGAGTTCGTTGCGTACGGTGTGAAATAATACAGAGGGAGAAATCTAACCATGTCATTTATTTTGGGATGGAGGAGTACTCTATAACTAAAAACACGTCATTTATTTTGGGACGAAGGGAGTACTCTGTATATATGGATCACCGACATTTTGTTTTGTGCTGCAAGCAACCCGGCCTAGCCATAGCTAGCAACAGCACGCACGTGACGGATCTGGGCGTTGCAAGTGTTGTTTAGCCGTATTACGGATTAGCCAGCTAGGCTCGGGCCCTACCGTGATAAGGGGGGCTGGTTATTGAGCAGCGGATGCCGACCGGCCGACCTGGCAAATCAATGAGAGGCCACGTAGGTAATCGATCTCGTTCCATGTTATTCTAGAACCAGCTGGTACGTACGTGCTCGCGCTAATGATTAATTGATGCTCCCGCGATTGCCTAATTTGCTACGTAAGCTGCTCTCACACTACTAGGGAAAACCCTAGCAGTAGCGCGGGGTTTTGTAATATCAGTAGCGCGGATGGGCGCGCTACTGCTACGGCGCTATAGCTAACTATTAGCAGTAGCGCTGTTTCACCCGCGCTACTGCTAACATAGTTTAGCAGTAGCGCGTTTAGGTGAACCTCGCTACTGTTAAAAACTGCAGCGCGCCTATTTAACACGCGCTACTGTTAAAGCATCGCTACTGATACACATACCCCGCGCTACTGTTACTATTGTCTGTAATTTTTTTTCTGCAACGTTTTTTCTCTGTTTTTTAATAGGTTTATACAATAGCCTGTCATATCACACACAATAGTCTCATTATATCATACACATGCAAATATTCTCATCAAATCATGCCATCATCATCCAACACAAATGATGTCTATCATCATCATCGATCTCGAAATAGCGATACAAGTTATGATATGTCTCAAATACATGCAACTACATCGTCATCCCATACACATGTTTCATCATCCATCTAAAACGATGATATAGAAGAGAAGAGCTATCACTATGAGTAAGAGTGGAATTATCCAGTACATGAGGCGCCGGTTGTGATTCCTCTCTCGCGCTAGCGTGAACCTCAAGTAACTAGCTTCTGCTTCTTGTCTGCTATCAAACCCTTTATGGCTGCCGCCCGAGAACCGTGACACTTGGGCCTGACACTCGGGCCACTCATCGTACACTCCCGGAACCCTCCCTATGTACACGGCATAGCACTTCTTCGCCATCAAGGACCTATGTACCTGTTAGAGATGCATCTTCATCAAGCGAACTCAACAATAATATGCAACATAATATATTTGAGCAACACAAAAAGAAAGAGTTAGCTAAGAGATGCAACATATAGTAAACATAATTAATCAACGCAGGTTCACCGTACCCAAACTAATTAACTAGATGTACGCAGGTCATCGTACCCAAACTAACAAACTAGCGTTACGCAAGTTCAGCAGGACCGTTGACATCACAAAGTTTCATCGCTACAGAAACTACAAGTTCAACCGACACATCATCATCGGCATCGTCAATCACTGGAAGTTCCACCCATCCATATCCGGGAGGATGCACCCTAGCTTCGTGAACGGCGTCAGGTCTTGACATTGCATGCCTATGCGAGTTCTGACGTCAGCTCGTGATATAGGGCCGTGGTGGAACATCCCCTTCTCTTCGACAACTTCTTTCATGATGATCGTTGCAATGTCCTTCTGGATGCGAAAGAAGTCATCTCTGATTCTATAATCCAGTTCGTGTCTTAAGGATTCTGCCCATTTGCGGATATGTTCATCGTTTCTTGTTGTCATGCGAAGATGTTGGTGATCCCTTCTGTACTCCATCATGAGATGGAGGAGGTAGAATCCGTCGTTCTTGCTTGCTGTCGGTTGATGGATGGAGCAGAAGGTAGTTTTATGCGAGAAACCCGGCTTGTTCTTCCTTTGTTTCCTAATCAGCATGTTGCCACCCCTCATGCTGAAGCCGTGGAGAGCATCATCCAGAATATCCATTATGTGGGTGTAGTCTTTCTTCTCGAAGTTTCTGGACAAGTCGAAATACACGGCGTGGGAGACTCGCGGGAAAAGAACGATAAGGACGGCGCGCCCGTTGCTGCGGAAAACCACGACACCTCAAATTAGTCTCCATATGAGCGAAGGAATGATTGAAACGTACGAAAGGGTTGTCCGGCAATGAGTTACATTGGATGATTAGGCAGGAGAATCGTTTCCTTGTCCTTATTCGTTACCATGAAGTATTCGATGTAGTCCCTAGCAGCTTTACGTTCAAACTCGCCGAGACTCAAGAAGGACTCATGCATGTAGTATGGATCCGCCACCGCGATTTCCGAGATTTGTTCTCTCCTGATGACAAAGTTCATATGTAGCGCAAAAAGGCGGACGATCGTAAAATCGAGCCGGCTCATGAGAAACATCTCAAAGATGTGATCAAACCGCAGGAAGAACACCTCCGCGGGCAATGTGTCGACATAGCACTTGGCCTGAGGCACACGAACCGCGTAAAGCGGATATCCTGGATCCTCCGAGGCGAGAAGGCTTTTCTCAGTCGACAGCACATGGTCGTGCAGTCTCCTGAGATCCCCTGATATGGCCTCTAGCGGTTTCGGCGGTAGGATCGGCTCGCCCGCGACATGGTACATCGCCGCACCTTTGACCGGTACACGGTCTGCAAAATCGGTCGGCTGGCTGCTAGAAGCTTTGGCAGCTTTGGCGGCAGCAGTGCCTCTCTTCGGCGGTCTCTTCCTCTCCTTTTTCTTGGGTTCACCGTCCAGACCCTTCCTTACCCCCACCACCAGTGTCGTCGGGCTAAGCACTTTACGACCCTCGGCTAGATGACCCTGCGTTGAGGCGGCATCTGGATGCGTGTCCTGTGAGGATTGCATGAAGAGAGACTTTTTGCAATCAACTCTAGGACGTTCCTGCCTGGGCACATCATCCATCTCCTCATCCGCATGCTCATAGCCCGAGTCATATGGCTGACTCATCATTTGTCCATCGTCATAGGCGGCACCGGTATTGAGGAACCGGAGAGGGTCCTCCTCCTCCATCTCATCATCCATTCCTTGTTCCACGGGGCCGACTACATCATCCACTATTGGACCCCCTTCCTCGCGTCGTCCGTCGCTCTCACCCGACACGAGAGGCGCTGGTAATTGCGTAGGCGGGGTGGTGGTGTTCATACCTTGCTGATTCTCCAATCCTTGCATTGGTGTGCTCTCAGCCGCCTCCAGACAAAGAAGATTCTTCGGCCACAGCAGCATCCAACCCTTGCATTCTCCAAGCCGCATCGGGGTCTCGTCCTCCTCCCCCCCGAGCCATACTGGAGGAGTCAAATCCTCGTGGCCCGCTTTCAGACTCGACAAGGTAACCCTGAAGGTGCCAACGGGGATCGGCTGGCCGTGGAACGTGAGTTCCAAGGGCTTCGTTATCACTGCCTTTCCCACGTCCACCTTCCGGCCGTTGATCATGTAGAGTACGGTGCACGGGGTTTCGTCGGCCTGCGAAGACATGTCTGCGGCGTAAGACATCCGAAAGGCAACGAAAAACGGAAGATTATATATATGTTGGTGCGACGTGTAATTACCGTGAGGGCGTCGAGGTCAGCCAAAGACGAAGGCCCGCCTAGCACACCAGAGACAGAGGACGGGCTGCTATGAGCGGGTGCGGGAGCAGGACCTTGTGCGGTAGCGGCAGCAGGTGGTGGTGGTACGATGTTCACCAAGTTGCTCCCGATGAAGCTGGGCATGGGAAAATCCTATGCCGTCTTGTCTGGATTTTGCTTCGTCCAGTCGATAATTGCCGGAATCAAGTTAGTAGCGAAATCATTTCTGCAGGCAGCTACAGCTGCATTGACTGCCTGCTGGACCAACTCATTTTTGTTCGCTTCTGCGGCCTCAGCTGTTTTTTTCTCGGCCTCAGCTGCATTTTTCTCGACTGCAAGCTTCACCTTCTCGTCGATGTTCAACTGACTGAACTTCTTTTTCTGCCTTTTGGCCTCCGGGCCCTCGTTGTAGTAGTACTTCCACGTGGCGCCGTCTCCGACGCCGTGCACACGTCCATATTGCGGCCGCTGGTCCAAAGGGAGTCCCTTCAGTTGGTTCAAGGCCCGTTTGAGAGGGGTGTCCCACTTGGGCCTCATCGACGACTGAGACGACGAGTCGCTTTGGGCCGCAAGCCTGTGTTGCTCCTTCTGCAAAAGGAATGTGAACCGTTTACGAATGTTACTACAACATGTAGTCCACTTGATCAGAAGCTAAATGTAAGGTGGTAAAAGAATAATTACCAGTAATCTAATCAATTTCCTCATGATCGGGTCCGTGTACCAAACCTTCTTTTCCTTGTCCCACTTGTACCGGGCCCTCATGAAGTCACGCTCCTGCGGGTCGGTGAACTCCGCGTAGGGGTCTGGGATCCCCGCGGCTTCACGTTCCGCGTCCTCCTTATCCCATATGGGCCTCTTGCCAATGTAGCCACGGCTTCCGAGGCGTTGGTTCCCCGTGTTCCTTTGCTGCATTGACTTGTATTTCTCAGACTTAATCTTGGCTGCCTCGGTAGCGGAAGTGTCCTTGAACTTTTCGAACTCCTCTGCCGTTAGTGTTGGATTGTCCGCCAAAATCTTGGACAGGGGTTCGTTAGCATCAATCGCTCGTTTCACCCTCCCTTTCCAGGCGGCCAAATCGTTGCTGAACATGCCCATGGCGTGGTTATTGATACCTTTCATGGCAGCATCATCCCACGGGTTTTCTATGCGGTCATCCCGGCCGGGGAACTGGAATCTCTTGTGCAGCTTCGTTAGGAGCAAGTGCTCCAGATGTGGTTTCTTCCTTAAGTCATTGTCGTTGATGCTCTCGGTTTCCCGTAGGATGCATCCGACTTGGTTGCCATAGCACTTGCGAGGTTCATCCGGCGTTATTGGCTCGAATTTGCCGGGGTGCATCTCTGTGACCAGGATTCTACCGATGCCGAGTTTGTTAGGGCGTCGTGTCCTCTGCTTCTTCTGCTTCTTCTTTTCGTTACCGCCTTCGGCGCCGGTACCTTCGGCGCCGCCATCGGTGCCGGTGCCATCGGTGTCAATGTCGGTGGCAGTACCATCGTCCGCTATGACCAGGTCGCCCTGCAAACCTTCTGTTTGCTGACTAGACAAAAAGTCGAGGTAATCATGTTCACGGTCAAATTGTATGTCGTCGGCAGCGTGGTCAGAAGGCCCGGTCTCGTCGTTGTTCGACATGTTTCCTACGATTAAGTCAGCTCGTTTAATTCTTAAACTATAATAAAATGAGTAATGATATAAAAAAAGGCCTATGGTTTGCCGGAATGCCGTTTCATTCCCGTCCAAGCAAATGCCGGGCACTCGATATGCCTACTTTCTAGCACAAGTCATGCCGAAATTCACGGGAAATTTCGGCATGACCTTTGCTAAAAAGTGGACATATCGAGCGCCTGAAATTCGCCGGAACGGAAATGAATCAACATTCCGACAAAACATAGGCCACTCGGATCATTTCCCTGCAAACAAGAAAAGACAACATAGGCAACAATAGCACATCATCTCCATCATTTGGCACATCATATGGCAACAACAACAGCCAACATCATTTGGCACTTCAATTATTCAAAATATGTTCACCATCAACAGCCAACATCATGTATATCAAAGAAATTCATGCACTTTAATTATTCAAAGAAATTCACCATCAAAATATGTTTTAAATTCCTAGGTACTGTCCTAATATAAAACAGCTACTATCCTAATAAAAAAACCTAGCTAAATTCCTATCTACTAGGGTTAACTAATTTTGCATCTTTTCCCCCAATCTTTAAAAAGCAAGCACACTCTCACTCACTTACTAACAGTACACTAGAATTCTGTTAACTAAACACCTAAAATACCTAGAATTCATTTAACAGGAACTGAAAACCCTAACCCTAGAATTAACTTAACTAAACACCTAAAATACCTTACCCTAGAATTAAATGAACTAAGCACCTAAAATTCAGTTCACTAAAACAGCTAACCCTAGAATTCAGTTAACTAAAACACCTAAACACCTAAAATACCTAACCCTAGAATTCAGTTAACTAAACACCTAAAATTCAGTTAACTAAAACACCTAACCCTAGAATTCAGTATCCTAAAATGAGAGAGAGGAGAGGCGGGGACTTACAGCGGTTGTCGGGGGAGACGGCAGCGGGGAGGTGGAGGTCGGGGGAGACGGTGGCGAGGCGGCGAAGAGGCTGGCGCACCGGAGGGGGCGACGTCGAGGAGAAGGCAGGCGCGGCGAGGTCGAGGAGGAGGAGGCAGGCGCGCGGCGACGTCGAGGAGGAGGCAGGCGCGGCGAGGACGGGCTCCGGCGACGGCGCGAGGAGGCAAGGGCGACGAGGGCTCCGGCGACGGCGTGGAGGAGGACAAGGGGACGAAATGGGGGGAATGGGGGGAAATTGGGGAAGAAACGCCCGCGCGGTGCGGTTAACTCAAACATAACAGTAGCGCGTTTATGGACCCGCGCTATAGCTAACTTAGCTGTAGCGCGGGCTACCCAAACCGGCGCTACAGATAACTTAGCTATAGCGCGGGTGTGGACACACGCTACTGCTATAGCTAACTTATCTATAGCGCCTGTTTGGGTATCCCGCGCTACAGCTAAGTTAGCTATAGCGCGGGTACATAAACGCGCTACTGCTATTCCTTTGATTTTTCTTTTCATTTTCTCCTTTTGCTTTTTCTTTTCATTTTATTTTTCTTATTTCCTTTCTCCTTGTTCTTTTTCTTTTAATTTCCTTTTGTAATCCTTTCATTTTCTTCTTTCCTTTCTCATTTTTCTTTTCCGAAAGACGACCGAGCCGGGAAGAAGGGGATCGGATACAATGTGTATAACTCAGGCGACGATATATATTACATATCATTTGACCGATAACGATTAAGTGCGTACACAAAAAAAATACATATATATATATAAATGATGGTTTCTCAGCGTCGACGTTTTCGTTTCTGAGTGAGCTTCTTTCCCTTCTTGTTCACTGTCGAATAATTGAGCCCCTCGTTGTGACTTTTCCTTTTCCATGGAGTACGATCTTTCTTAGGTAATGTAGTATTGATTCTTCTTTTGACGTATGCTTCATCGTCATCGTCATCTTCCCTCATCGGGTTGCCGTACTGGTCGTAGTCTTCCTCGTTGGCGACTCCATCCATTTCGATGATGTTCCTTTTGCCTCTCCTCACGACAACACGGCTGGGATTGCTCGGGTCGGTTATGAAGAAGCATTGTGTCACGTGCTTAGCGTGTACCCATGGCTCGTTTTTTGCGATGGCGTTCACGGTAGCGCTCTTGGCGTCGGGTATAGACATGGTAGTGAAATACCGGTTTTCTCTTTCGACGTTCTTAGCCCATCTGACACGGAACATCGTCGCATTGTGCAGTCCTGAGTAGTCAAGCTCCCAGATCTCTTCGACCCTTCCGTAGAATCTTTGAGTTGCGGCGTTGTCGCCGGTCATGCATTCCATCGTCACCCCTGAGTTCTGAAAATCACTGTTTATATCTTTGGCCTCCGTGTAGAACGTGTATCCATTGATATCGTATGCCTGATAGGTCGCGAGGTTGGCCGCGGGGCCATGTGCTAAGGCGTATATGAGCAATCCGTCCGTAGAGCCCTCTTCCGGGGGATTAGCAAGAACATGCTCTTTGAACCAAGGCAGGAAAGTGGAGTTGTGCTCTCTAATAACTTCGGCGTTCGTCTTGCATAGCCCCCGGTCACGGTACTTCTTTGCGATGGTTTCTTTGTGCAGTGTCGCGAAAGGATCTACCACGTCTAGGTGCTGTAGCACTACTAAGTTTGCTCTGTCAAAGTCATTGCGTCGACCCGAGTGGTCCACATGCAGTTCCCTCCGGCCGTTGGTGTGACCTTCTCCTCCGAGCCTCCCAAGGTGCTTGTTAACAGGCAAACCAACAACAGGGTCTCCGCCATATAGATAATTTTCGCAGAAAGAGGTGCACTCTTGGGTCAGATAGCCCTGGATGATGCTTCCATCCGGACGGGACATGTTACGAACGAATCCTTTGATGACCCCATTCATCCTCTCGAACGGCATCATGTTGTGCAGGAATGTCGGCCCGAGGTCTATGATGTCGTCCACAATGTGGACACACATATGCACCATGACATCAAAGAACGCGGGCGGGAAGTACATCTCAAGCTCATTTAGTATCACAACGATCTCTTCATGTAGCCTTCGGAGCTGCTTCACACTGATCGACTTTCGAGAGATAACGTCGAAAAAGTTACAGAGACTAATAAGCGTGTCACGGACGTGCTTGTCCATTATCCCTCTAAGGGCAACAGGAAGTATCTGCGTCATCATCACATGACAGTCATGAGACTTCATCCCGCTGAACCTTTTCTTCTTGGTGTCTAGAAATCTGCTTATCTTCCCACAGTAACCGGAACTAACTTTGATTCCGGTAAGGCAGTTGAAGAATTGATCGATCTCCTTCGGACTTAAGGTAAAGCAAGAAGGGGGGCAATAATTCTCTTCCTTCTTGTTGACTTTTTTGCCCTGGTCTCGCGCCTCCGTCTCCGTCTCCGTCTCCTCCGACTTTTTACGGGGCGGCATGTGGAGATCCGCCCTGATGTTCAAATCTTCCAAGTCTCTTCTTGCCTTCGGCCCATCCTTGGTCTTATCCGGCATGTTCATCAGTGTTGCAAGCAAGCTCTCAAGGACATTCTTCGTGATATGCATTTGATCAAGGCAATGAGGCGTGTCGAGTTTGGGCCAGTACTCCAAGTCCCAGAAAACAGACCGCGTTTTCCATACCTTCAGCAGCGGCTCCGACACCTTTTTCATCTTTCCCGGCGCGGGGCACTGTTCCCAGTTTTTCAACAGCTCATCGATTTTGGCGCCGCTCCTCTTAAGTGGAGGTCCTCGATGCTTAGCCTCACCATTGAATAGATCTCCACGGTTTCTCCACGGGTCGTCCTTCGCGAGCCATCTTCGATGCCCCATGTACATGATTTTCCCAGACCCGCCATCTTTCGTTAGCTGTTGAGACGTTGTATCATCCATGCACCGCGTGCATCCGCAATATCCGTGGCACACCTGGCCTGCGACATATCCGTAACCGAGATAGTCGTGCACCGTCGTCATCAGTGCGGCTCTCATATAGAAATACTCGCCTTTGCTGGCGTCCCATGTCTTGGCCGGTGTTTTCCATAACGTGTCTAACTCCTCTTGAAGTAGCACCAGATACAGATTAATATTATTTCCCGGTTGTTTCGGCCCTTGAATCAGCATGCTCATGTGTATGTACTTTGTCTTCATGCACTTCCAGGGGGGAAGGTTGTACATCCATACAAACACGGGCCATGTGCTATGGTTGGTGTTCTGGTTGCCAAACGGATTCATGCCATCGGTACTCGCGTCAAGCACGATGTTCCTTGGATCACCTGCGAAAAATCGATATTCGGCGTTGAACGCTCTCCACTGGCTTGCATCCGCGAGGTGTCTCAGCTTCGGATCATCTCCATCGTCGGGCTTCACCCTCTCCGCGTGCCAGCGCATGAGCTTTGCTTCCTTAGGATCTACGAAATAACGCTGTAGACGGGGAGTGATCGGTAGGTACCATACAACTTTCTGGGGAGATTTCTTTCCGGCCTTCTTGTATCGAGAAGCATTGCACACCGGACAGTTGTTTTTTTCCGCGTGCTCCTTCCGATAAATGATGCAATCGTTGATGCATGCATGGTATCTAATGTGCGGCAGATCAAGAGGGCACACTATCTTCTTGGCCTCATCGACACTAGTAGGACACAGGTTCCCCGCGGGAAGAACCTTCTTTAGATACTTGAGAAGCTCATCGAGGCTTCTGTCGGCCCATTTGTTTTTAGCCTTTGTCTTTAGAAGTTCGAGCGTGAAACTCAAGCGGGTCACCTCGGGATCGCAACCATCATACAATGGAGTATGAGAGTCTACTTCCAGTTGCTCCAGCTTGGCCTCCTCTCTACAAGCAGCTCTGTCGTTAGTCGTGTTCTTGCGAAGCAGGTCTCGAACATGAGGGTCCCGCACGACTGAACTTAGTAGCGACGAATGCTCCGGCGTGTCCGCGTCTTCTCTGTCATGTCCGGCCACTTCTCCGCCCCCATGTCCGGCCTCTTCTCCGCCCCCATGTCTGGCCTCTTCTCCGCCCCCATGTCCGGCCTCTTCTCCGCCGCCATGTCCGGCCTCTTCTCCGCCACCATTATCGGTCATCTCTTCGTCTGGTCCAATGTCGTCATTGGCTGCCCCATCGACGTCATCATCTTCACTTATCCACCGAGTATAGCCATCCATGAAATCAGTCATGAGCAGGTGCGCTTTCAAACGGCCTTCCTTAAAGGGGTCGAGCAAGACTCCTCCTTTGCATCTTCGACACGGACAGAAAATCTCCTTCCGGTTATTTTCATACATGTCGTGCACCGCGGATCGCAACCATCTTTCCACCATCGTTCCACTGACCTTCATGATCGCCTGCGTGGTATAATTAATAAGCAAAATGATTATAAACGCATCCATGCATGCATCAAAGTCATACAAAAATTCGGCATGACCTTTCCTAAAAATAGGACATATAGAGTTTGCCCGAAATTCGCCGAAACGGAAATAAATCGACATTTCGGCAAAACATAAGCAACTCATGTCACGCACGATCCGACAAATACACATAGGCGGCTACTCATGCCACACGCACATTCTCACCATCATAGCGCAAACACAAATATTTTCATTCTTGCAAATTAAAGCACAACTTTTTACTCACCTATCGTCCCGAGAGAGGGATCGAGCACACAAGTACGGTAGATGGCCGTTGCCGCTATATATCTAGCTAGCTAGGAATCGAAAGTAGTGGAAGGAGGGAGGGAAAGCTAGCTAGCTAGCATGGTAGATCTAGTTGGAAGGAGATGCTCTACCTAACTAGTGGAGAGGGAGGGAAAGCTAGCTAGTGAGACAAGGCAAGAGTGGGGAAAGAGAGAAGGAGGGAGAGACAAATAAATTCAAGTGAGGAAGAGAAGAAGCCATTAATGAAGGAGATGGTGGATGGGGGCATTAATGGGGAGAGAAGAGAGGTAGGAGAAGGAAGAAGTAAGTGAGGGAGGTAGAGGAGGGAGAGGGGAAAGGGGAGGGGGAGGAGGGGAGGGTGGCAGGAAAAGGTGGCTGCTACGTGTAGCGGTAGCGCTGGTACCTCAGCGGCGCTACTGCTAAGATTCGTAACAGTAGCGCGTTTCAGTGGCCCAGCGTTACTGCTAATCTGGCCCCACCTTCTGGCCCAGTGCACAGATAGCGGTAGCGGTGGGCCACCGACAAGCGCTACTGCTATGGATCTTAGTAGTAGCGCTGGTTTCGGGCCACCGCTACTACTAATGGTAGCCCCGGCCGGTGGCGGTGGGACGACTTAGCAGTAGCGCTGTCCGGCCACCCCACGCTACTGCTATTTTGGTACCTGTAGCGCTTGTTGGCACCCAGCGCTACTACTAAGTAGCAGTAGCGCTGGCCCCATAACCAGCGCTACTATTAAAATTCTATCTATAAGCTTTCTCCTAGTAGTGTCAGCTGGTTCCTAATCACGCACACGTGCCGCATGCTCCATGGCTGTGGCTAGGTGGCTACCGTACCACTGCATGCGCGTGTTCAAGCCGGAGATAGATGCATGCATGGCCGGCTCACTTCAGCTTAAGCAACAAGTGTTGATTGTTTTTTTTTAACACTAGGAGGGCCCCGAAGGACCCAGATTTTATTAGATATAAAAGGAAACAGTACAAGCACATATTACACAAGGACACAGAGTAAAAGCAGAATTACAAGCAAGTCCTTGCATCATACAGAAAGGGCCCCAGATCTGATAAGTAAATTGCAGTGTTGATTGTTTTTTGAGATAGCTACCCGCTTGTTCCAAGCGTAGCTTAAGCAACAAGTGGCAAGCAATAATTTAATCGAGATTACGATTGAGCACATGCAAGATGCAACGTGACTTGATACCATTAGCTAGCTACGTTCAACCACTACATGATCATCTTCAAGGATAAGATCATGCATGCAGGATGTAGCCATGCTCAGGAATATATATACAAATAAACGAGAGAGAACATAACAGACCGGTTGTTTTTCCTGCAAAGAAACTCCATTAACTTTCTTGTGGTTTGCAGCTAGCTAGCTAGCGCTGTCGTCATCACACCGTTGATGGTTTACCGTAGGAAGGCAGGAGAATCGACGACGACCATCGATCACATCGCGAGAAACGATCGACGTGCGGGCGGGCGTACGTACGTACACGCGCATGTGCTCGTTCGCGTACGAGCGAGGCCACGGCACTGCATGCGAGCGCCGGCCAGACCGCGTCGCTCGTGAGCCGGCCGACATCCATCTCCCTCGAGAATATCCTGCGCTGTGCGTGCGTGTGTGTGGCCACAGTGCCGGCGCGTGTCCTGCCTCGATCTTACGCTTTACACCGTTGCACGGACGCGAATATATACAGTTCGTTTAAGGGACGGGATGCCGCCACAGGAAGGAAGCTATGGAGTTGGTTCCTCAAAAAGGAAGAAGGTGCAAAGTTGGCGGGGACGGAGGGGTCACGCTGATACCGGTATCTTCTCTCGACCGAGCCCCTTTTTCAAGCGGCACCGATGGAGCGAGGAGGCGGTAGACATCATTCTGTCGGCCGGTAGACCACTCCCGCCGGTTATCCCATCGTTACCCTCTTCCGGCACAAGACAGATCGATCGGTTGACCAACGCGTGAAGAATAATGCTCTGCCGATTTACCGTTGAGCACTCAAGTTGTTGTTTTTTTTTAACGGGTGAGCACTGAAGGGGCTTTGATTCGATGGCAGGCACCACATCCATCTCCTCGTTGCTTTCGATGATGCATTTCTTTGGTGGGAGCAAATCAGGGCCCGACTTTCGGCACCCCGCTAGCTGCCTCGTGGGTGAGGCCAAGCAGCGGACTGGAGGCATCCATCTATCCCTCGTTTATCCACGAATCTGTAGACAGCGATATCTAACGATCAGTGCTACCATCCGGCTACTTTTCAGAAATAATATCTGCATGCACTTTTGATTGGTTGACACAAGAAACACACCGCAGTAATATCAATGTACCGACAAAATCCCGGCATTGCGCAATTTTTTTTAATAAAAAGATCACACTCCATCCATTTCTTGAATTTAGGAGTAACTCATAACGACCAAGATATGTTAAAAGTCTCAAATCTATGATCCGAACTAACCGAATTTTGAGGCAGCAGGTTTACCAGTGTCAATAGAATATAGTGTCAATAGAAGGCTGATGCGGCGCTCTGGCGTCCCTGCCTCCCCGCGACGGGCGGCTAGGTGGGTGGCACGCCTGCGGTGCCTGAGACGGCGGCGGCTTGCCGGCGCGGCCAGATCTGGCTCGAGGCGGCGCGAGCTACAGGTGACCGCCTCTGCCGTGGCCGCAGCAGGTGGTGGTGGCGACGCGGCAGTTGGTGGTGGTGGTGCGGGCCAGAGGTTGGAGACGACGGCCGCGGCGGCTCCTCCAGATCTTACCTCGCGGCGGCGCGGGCTGCGACGGCTAGGGCTGCGGGCGGCTGCCCTGACTGGGGCCCCCTCGGCTGGTCGGGGTGGCGGCGCTGTGGCGGTGGAAGTGCGGGTGCGTGCCCGGCGGCTCCGACGCTTCGAGCTCGCCGGGCGGCGCGGGTTGGGCAGTGGCCCGGTGTGGCTGCTGCCCCGGCCATGGATGGCTCCATGGCAGATTGGCAGGTCGAGTGCGGCGGCGGCTGGTCTGTTCCGGCGTCTGCTCGTTCGTAGGTGACTTGTGTCGGCCTTCGGTCTCTCGTCGTTCGGGCGCTACTTTCGTCGAAGGGCTGTCCTTCTCCCAGCTGTGGTCCATCGCTCGTCTCGCGCCCGGTGTAGCAGGACCGACCTCGTCTCGCGCACGGTGTAGCAGGACCGAGCTCGTCTCGCGCACGGTGCAGCAGGACCGACCTCGCCTCGCACACGGTGCCGCAGGACCGAGCTCTTCTCGCGCCCGGTGCTGCAAGACGGGCCGATGGAGGCCAGATTTGGCCGGCCTATTGGGTTTCGGCGCTGGGGGCCACCCAGGAGTGTGAAAGGCAGGTCCTTTCCGCTCGTCTCTTTGGTTGGGGTAGCGGCGGATCTCGGGTGAGATGGTGTCAAGGTCTTGGATGCCGGGGCGGCGGCCCTGGTGGTGGTAGCGCGGTGCTCATGGGCAGAGCCCGTGGCTTGGTGCTGCCCGGTGGCCATGGCCGTGTGGGCGGCGTGGTAACCGGGGTACGGCGTTCAGTGGCGGTGAGTGTTCGCCGGGGTGAAAACCTGTTCTATCTTCGGACGGACCGGCGGCGGCGAAGCTCGTTCCCTTCTTGAAGGCGTTGTCGCGGCTCTCATTGCCCGTCATGTTGCTCTAGGGGAAACTGTGATCCTCGGATCGGGCAGTGGCGGCGCTCCGGTGTCGTATCCTTCCTGAAGGCGCCGTCTTGGAACCCATGGTTCGTCGTATGCGGCCTCATTTCTTCGCGGTGTCGTGTTCCCGGTTGAGCCCCGGTTGCTCTTGTAGTGCTAGGGGTGGTGTTGCTGCGATCAGCGCCTTTGTATCCTGCCTTAGGTGTGTGCGTGTGTTGTGGTGGCGTGCGGTTGTACCGGGTTGTTGTCGATCGTTGCTTTATATATAGATCGTGCCCAGCGGCAACATCTGCCCAGTTCCAGTCGACGGCAGCGGCAGTTGTTTTCCAATGATCAGCAACAGAACTTTCAGGTATTTCGCACTCTCGTCCAAAATTTGGCGGCGGTCACTCAGATAGCAGATTCCATCCAGCCGTCCCGGTCTGAGGCAGGAGAGGGTCTACGGCAGATCCGGGCCTTGCTCAAGGCGGCTGAAGAACAGAATTCAGCGGTGTCCCAGTCGCGCAACAGGATTCATAGCAGATCCGTCAGAGCTGACACCGTCCAGTCGGCCCACAGCCCGGTGACCCCGAGAAGAAACAGACACTCGCCTCCGCGGCGAAACGACCAAGACCGCCACCGAGACCAGTACTCGGAGCAGGGTCGCAGTCGGAACACGCCTCCGCGGCGTCAGGATGATCGTCGCCGTATGCAGACGCCCCCTCCGCGGGATGGCTCGTACGCGCCCCGGCCGTACGATGCCAGGCGTCCTTACGACAATGATCGAAGGGCCAGCCCTCCCAGCCATGGTGACGGTTATCGCCAGAGAGAACCAGTCGACCTCCGTGACCCGCAGTTCAACGCGAGATCCGTACTCGCTCAGAACCTGGTCGATAGAGGCAGAGCTCTTAGGGAGAGTTTGGACATAGATCGACCGAGTGGAAGTGGAGCCTTCGTCTCCGGGCCCGAGTGTTTCAGCAGAGCAATCAGGGCCGCATATATTCCGCCCAACTTCATGTTGGCGGCTGGAGTAAATAAATTTACCGGAGAGTCCAAACCAGAAACTTGGCTAGAGGATTACCGAGTGGCTGTGTAGATTGGAGGAGGTAAGGACTATGTGGCTATGAAGCATTTGCCCTTGATGCTGGAAGGTGTAGGGGAACGCAGCAGAAAACAAAAAATTTCCGACCTACGTACCAGCCCAGGATCACTATGGAGACTGCATACAAGGTTTGATCTGTTTCGTTACCGACTCGTAGCGCAGCGGAAGTAGAGTCGATGACGATCGGCGGTGCAGATCCCCGCAGCTAGGATTTACAACCTCCCAACCGCGAGGATGTACTCCCACATCTGCCCCTCGGACAGCCCTCCGGGAGGCGGTCGGACAGTCCCTCGGACGGTGTCGCGGACAGCCCTTCGGGAGGACCTTCGAAACTCGAACGGTCACTCGGACAGCCCTTCGGGAGGACCCTCGAAACTAAGACGATCACTTGGACAGCCCTTCGGGAGGCACTCTCGAACTAAGACCGAAACTACGATCTCTCTGCAGAGTTGCACACATACGGTGTCATCTATCCGGCAGGGCTTCGCCGTCCAGAACTAGTTCCCACCGGAACCCAGACAGCCTTTCGGCTCTACGAAACTATTTCGCTGGGAGGGAGAGAGAATCCAGACAAGTCAAATGGCATGTGTATGAGAGCAAGCATGATCTGATTTTGGAGAGCTCTCTCCACCTCTATTTATAGGAGGAGCAAGGGGTAGAGGAAAGACCAAAAGGACCTTCCTAGGATCTTTCCACCACATGCCACATAAGGGTGTGTAGAAGATATCCACCATGAGGTGGAAGGACACCTCAAGGAGGGCCCCTTCCATGCCATGGCCGAAATTTGCAGCCCCTTTGGGGGGGCTTCACCTCCCTTTCACACACCAAAAGTGGTTTTCTTCTAGAAGAAAAACCCCATTTGCAAATCAGCCCAAAAAGTGCTTTTCACTATTCACGAAGACATTTTTCTGCGTCCGTTAAAACCCAAATTATTTCTGTGTGCCTAGAATAATTCTAGCACCCACCAAAACAATTTTGAACGCATTCCGAAACAATTTCGGAACAATGTTTCTTCAGCGAAAAGCAACCAAAGCGGTTCCGGCTGCTCCGGAACATTTCCGGTTTTTGTCCCGGAAAATTTCCAGAAGTTTCCAGAACACTTCTGGCATCCTCCAAGAATTTCCGGGCGTGTGCCAGAACCAATTTGACTTAATGGAATACCCTGAAACAACTTTTCAGTTTCACCGGAACTATTCCGGTGTTCTCTTCGGAACGTTTCCGTTTCGTCCGAAACTTTTTCGGTGATTTTCTCTCAGACTCCCCGTCTAGTATTCAGCAGATAGATGACCCTTAAGCATGTGACCCTATAGTTCGGTGAAGTATAGACATGACCGGAACTCTTTTCGATCAATGATCAACATCGGAGCCGTGGACACCCATATTGACCCCTATACCCACACGAATGAATATTCGAGTGAACCTCCAGTTGCCGTGTGCTATTCCTGTTGCTTCACGATATGTTACAAATACCCGAGGTGAGAAACATCGCATCCCCGTGGATCAACAACTTGTCCACTATGCAAGTTACCTCGTTACCGGTTTTGTTCTCTTTACTCGTTTCCGTGTTCCGGCATCCCAGTGATCAAATCACAATGTGTCTGGCCAGACGATGGTGGATACCGTAACACCGAGAGGGCCCAGAGATATCTCTCCATCATCGGAGGAGCAAATCCCAATCTTGAGCTATCAAGTCCCTTAACATACTTTTCCATGAACCTGTAAGCCGCCGTAATAGCCACCCATTTACGGATGACGTTTAACAAACCCCAAAGTTCATAAAGCAAGCATGAAGAAACTCGACACCCTCATGGTCTATGGAATTATGCAAACATTAACTTCTCTGTGTTATTAACCATTAACTTATGATGAATGAATCTTATAGCATAACATCAATCGGGTCGATTCAACACAAGTGTTCTACTAACATTGTGCCCTCAAAGTTGCCGGCATAGTCATGCCCATGATCAGGAAAACAGAACCATCATGCAACACTTGAGCTAGTCTTAGAGGCCAGACTAGGAATACATTTTACCGTTTATTATTCCACACGTGCATATGAGTCTTCCTTCAAGCCTCGTGGTTATTGCAAACTCGAGAACCATAGCAGTTATAGCATGGAACATAAACATAATTATGATCATGGAGATAAATAATAACATTTGTTATTGCCTCTAGGGCATATCTCCTACAGACTCCCACTTGCACTAGAGTCAATAATCTAGTCAATGCTAATGCACATTACACATGTGGCACACCGGTGTAAAAATGCTTCGCATGTGGTATAGCCTGATGTCCAACGGATCTGACAACTTCAGTTCCGTGTGTATCTTTGCATGTCCTTGCGTTTTCACGCTTTCACAAAATTCATATTTTGTGTGGACTTGGCTTCGTATATATGTGAATCACTGGTCAAACCTTGATTCCTCAGACTGAGCTATGGAGCAACTATCTTCAATAGTGTTCCATGGACCAAAGCCATCTTGGAATCATACTAAGTTCATGAACGAGCTGTATGATTCAACATCTTCTATGTCGCTTCGAAAGCGTCAACATACTTAGCCATTTGTTACAGAATTCGCTACAGTAACCTGTTTGGAAACGATTTCCAAACACTGTGCCACCATATTGTGTGTTACACAAAACCCTTAACTTAAATCGAAAATCGCATGGAGCATTGATGAAGACTGTATCGATGTAATCACTTACAACGAGCACTTCATAATCTCTTCTTGTGAGAAAACTTGTCATCAGTGCTACTTTAGTACTTAATGACATTTTTCACTGTTGTCCCATGATCAGTACTTTGATCACTTTGGTATCTATACTCGCAACAGCTTTGGAGTATTGGACATATCTGGTTGTTTTACATACCATGGAATACATGATTAATCCAAACACGAAAGTGTGTGGAATCTCCATCATGTATTTCGCTCATCAGTGTTTTGAGACACCGAGTCTTGCAAAAACCCTTTCCATGTGACTTCGGCAAGAATCACTCCTTGGCGTTTTAATGCTAAAATGTTTTAGCATCTTGTCAATATGTATTTTTGGCTTTAGCCTATTAGACAATTCTATCTCGTAGATAAATATGCCTAATGTCAAGGCTATTTAGCCCAAGCACTTCATCGAAAAACTATTTTCAATGAAGTCCTAATTCGTGTCAAGAAATTTCCAATCAACAATGTGTCAAGCACACAAAGTTTTTAGAAATATTATTATGCTCCCACTTACTTTATTGAAACCACAAGCATCTTCGTTATCCATTGATCAAATCAAACTCCTTTGACTGTTTCATCAAAAACGAAGATTCCAACTCCATTTTGCTCTCTTCTGTCCATTGCTGGAACTCTGAAGTTTGCATACTTACTAGCATCCTCTGGATTGACAAAATACTTCGGACTGTACCACATACAAGTCCTAGGTTGCATTTACATCATATGGAAATCCTTTTGGCATCCATGTATCATATCTCAAGATTGAAATATGTATTAATTGCTAGTTTAACCCGATCTGACTTTAAGCATCGCTACGGTGAGAGAACCTCATCGCAGTCAACTCCTTGAACTTGTTATTGCAACAAGTCGAGCTTTATGGATAAAACATTTTATCCAAATCAGTTTATAGTTCCATTAATGTTCGTTAGACTCTAAGTCTTCCGAAGGGTTTATCAAGATATAATCTTGAATCATTTATCGAAACTATCTCGGATTATATTGGCATTTAGCCAATTCTGGAGTCAGGGCCCATCAATGCTTCCTTGTGTATCGTAGGTATACTGTTGTCTAACAACAATATCTCGCTTGCGCACCTGAGAGGTTTGCACGAGTTTTGCCTACGTGGTTCAGCTGCAAGTTCGACCGAAGTCCATACATTTTATTGTAGAGACTTCCGTATCAGTCGCAGTAGGAAACTCTGGAATTTCTTCCAAGGTTCCTTTCCTTTGATCTGATGACGAAGATACTGCTTATCTCGTCGAGTTGCACTGTTCTCCCACTCACCTTTTTGCAAGAACTATTCTCTTTAAAAGCATACCGTTCTCTGTGGCAAACCTTTTGCCTCAGTATAGTGGTGGGGAAATACCCAATTACTTGGGATAACCTACAAAGTAGTACTTGTCTGAATTGGAATAGGTCTGTAAATATTTTACACAAGCCCCATATTCCAATGTTAAGAAAGGACAGAGCATGGCTGGGCGTACCATACCATGGCGTCATTTCAACAGACCTGATGGCGCTCTTTTCAGTGTAAAAGCCGCAGTCTCTAAAGCATTACTTTTAAAAGGGATAATGGCAAATTGATTTATGTCATCTTTGATCTTACCATGTCGAAAATGGTTTGATTACATCTTCACAGACATACCACACACAGTGGTGTTCCGGGAGGTGTAAGTTATGAAACTCCTTTCACAACTCATCAGACATTCGCTAAACTTGTAACTCAGATATTCCTTTCTGCAATCTAGTTTGCAGAAACATAATCTTTCTTGTTACAATAATTCCTACTTCATGTTGAAAACCTTTCGAATGATTTCAAAAGATCCAGACTTACGTCTCATCAAGTAAATATCCATATATCTGCTTGAGTCATTTTTGAAGATAGACAAATCCACTATTTTCAACAACATTTATCGGACTGCATACATCAAAATGTATGATCACCAATAAGTTCGTTGCTTGTTCCTTATGGCCTATGAACGGTATTTCAGTCACTTCACTTTTCGGAGGAAAGTTGCAAGTGTCAGATGATTCAAAATCAAATGACTTCAAAATCCATCATAATGGAATTTTCCATGCGGGTTTATCCAATGTGACCAAATGCAGTGCCACACTTGTGTGGTATTCTTTTAGTCTTGCGACATTTAGCGTCAGTGTTATGGATGTATCATATTACCATCAATATTCATAACATACGTTCCATCCACTATGGAAGCAAGGCCCTTATGCTATTCATGATTCCGAACAACAATTGTTCTTTCATGAACAACACTCTTGCAACAAACATTATGCAAATGGGCTAGAGTGTATAAAACTCTAAAATGATTTATGAAAGTAAATACGGAGGTAAAGTATTATTATCAATATTCATAACATACATCTCATTCATAATGAAAGTATGGCCCTTATGTTATTCATAACACCGAACATCAAAAGTTCTCTTATGAACAACCTTCTTACAACATACCTTATGCAAAGGGCTAGAGTGTGTAAAACTCTATAATGAATTATGAAAAATAAATACATAGGTAATACACCGATGGAAGGTATAGTAGCTTTTACTAAGTTCCCAACATGTATTTAAACCTCATTCCTGGCTAGTCTTTCAGGCCATAGTAGTTCTTGCATCGAGTCGCAACAGAGTGCAATCGAGCGGGTATCTCTGTGATAAACTCACAATACCCAAGAATCAATGATTAACAATTTAATCATAATTCTCAAGAACTATTTCTTTGGCCAGCCTTCCATACATCAATAACTTGTATGACTTTCATACATGAGCTGGATATTCCAGTCTTCTCTCCTTTTGCCTTTATACTTCTAACAGTTTTACTTCTAATAATTCTCCTACTTTCAGAAGAAGCACCCAACTTAAGAGTGGCGTTAGCCCCGGACTTCCTAGGCGTGAAAGTCTTACTAACACCCTTCGAACATTTCCTTCCTTTTTAAGTTGTTGTTTTATTCACCTTCATCATATGACAGGCGTTCTACTAGATCCCTCTGTCATTAGTCAAATGCATAGTAAACACCTTTTACTAACAGTGTGCAAAACAAACATTGCTTTGGATATCCCATATCTTTTAGCCTTTGTTTGTGTCTGAAAATGATTGCTGATGAGCAGATGGCTATGGTGGAGTTGGAAGAATACAAGAAAAACGCTGATCCGAGTGATCTGCTTCGCTCCAAGAAACCAGCTACAGAGTCTGCGTTCCAGTCGGCTGGTGAGACGAAGCCTATGCACATTCATCCAGAGGATCCCAATGCAGCGCCCACCAACATCTCAACGACACTCGACAACAAATAGGAAGAAGCGCTCATCCAGTTCCTCCGTGAGAACTGGGACATCTTCGCATGGAAGCCATCCGACATGCCGGGTGTACCCAGGGAGCTGGCTGAGCACCGTTTATGAGTCGACCCGAAAGCAAAACCTGTGAAGGAGTATCTTCGTCGCTCTGCTACACAGAAGAGGAAGGCCATTGGCGAAGAAGTTGCTCGATTCCTGGCAGCCGAGTTCATGCGTGAGGTGTGCCACTCCGAGTGGCTCGCCAACGTCGTCATGGTCCCTAAGAAGGATAAGTCTCTCCGAATGTGCATCGATTTCAAGCACATCAATCGGGTCTGCCCCAAGGATCATTTCCCGCTCCCCCGTATAGATCAGATCATAGATTCCACCGCGGGTTGCGAGCGATTGTATTTTCTGGATGCGTACTCTGGGTACCACCAGATCCGACTGTATGGGCCAGATGAAATAAAAACAGCTTTTATCACCCCATTCGGGTGTTTCTGCTATATCACCATGCCATTCGGTCTTAAAAATGCTGGTGCCACTTTCATGCGCATGGTTCAAAAGTGTTTGCACACACAGATCAATCGGAACATCGAGGCATACATGGACGACATAGTGGTCAAGTCCAGAAAAGGTTCCGACCTTCTGGCTGACCTAGCTGAAACTTTTGCAAATCTGCGGAAGTATGATATTAAGCTGAATCCAACAAAGTGCACTTTTGGGGTGCCCGGGGGAAGTTACTCGGATTCCTCATTTCCGAACGAGGGATAGATGCCAACCCTGAGAAGATCAGTGCAATTGTACGAATGAAATGTCCAGAACGGCTTCATGATGTACAAAAGCTCACGGGTTGTCTTGCGGCTCTGAGTCGATTCATCTCCCGCCTCGGTGAGAAGGCACTGCCCCTTTACTGATTGATGAAGAAGTCTGATTCGTTCGAGTGGACTGCTGAAGCACAAGCAGCGTTTGTTTAGCTCAAAGCCCTGCTTTCCACCCAGCCGGTGCTCGCCGTTCCGAACAACAATGAACCGTTGCTCTTGTACATTGCGGCCACTGGTCAGGTTGTCAGTACCGTCCTCACAGTCGAGCGAGAAGAAGAGGGCAAAGCTTACAAAGTTCAGCGCCCAGTCTATTACATCTCTGAAGTCCTGACTCCATCCAAGCAGAGGTATCCTCATTATCAGAAGCTTGATGACCCACAAGTATAGGGGATCAATCGTAGTCCTTTCGATAAGTAAGAGTGTCGAACGCAACGAGGAGCAGAAGGAAATGACAAGCGGTTTTCAGCAAGGTGTTTTCTGCAAGAACTGAAATTATCTGTAACGAGTAGTTTGATAGCAAGATAATTTGTAACAAGTGACAAGTAGCAATAGTAACAAAGAGTGCAGCAAGGTGGCCCAATCCTTTTTGTAGCAAAGGACAAGCCGGAACGATCTCTTATTGTAAGTAAAGCGTTCTCGAGGACACATGGGAATTTCATCTAGTCACTTTCTTCATGTTTGTTTGATTCGCGTTCGCTACTTTGATAATTTGATATGTGGGTGGACCGGTGCTTGGGTGCTGTTCTTACTTGAACACGCCTCCCACTTATGATTACCCCCTCCCGCAACATCCGCAACTATGAAAGAAGAATTAAGATAACTCCAAACATAGCATTAAACATGTGGATCCAAATCAGCCCCATATGGAATAGCGCATAAACTAGGGTTTAAGCTTCTATCACTCTAGCAACCCATCATCTAATTACTACTCCATAATGCATTCCCTTAGGCCCAAAGATGGTGAAGTGTCATGTAGTCGACGTTCACATGACACCACTAAGAGAATCAACAACATACATATCATCAAAATATCGAACGAATACCAAATTCATATGATTACTTATGACAAGACTTCTCCCATGTCCTCAAGAACAAAAGTAACTACTCACAAATCATATTCATGCCCAAGATCAGAGAGGTGTTGAATAGCATAATAGATCTGAACATATAATCTTCCACCAAATAAACCAACTAGCATCAACTACAAGGTGTAATCAACACTACTAGCAACCCACAGGTACCAATCTGAGGTTTTGAGACAAAGATTGAATACAAGAGATGAACTAGGGTTTGAGATGAGATGGTGATGGTGAAGATGTTGATGAAGATTAGTCCTCCCACGATGAGAGGATCGCTGGTGATGTCGATGGCGACGATTTCCCCCTCCCGGAGGGAAGTATCCCCCGCAGAATCTCTCCGCGGAGAGCAAAAGTGCTCCTGCCCAAGTTGCGCCTCGAGACGGCGGCGCACCATCCCGAAAGTCTTCTCTATATTTTTTCTAGGGCAAAATGACTTATATACCAGAAAATGGGGGCCAGAGGCTGGCCAGGGGCCCCACGAGGTACCAGGGTGCGCCTGGGGGGTGGTGGCGCGCCCTGGTGCCTCGTGGGCACCTGGGTGGCCCCCTCTGGTACTTCTTGCTTCCAGTATTTTTTATTTATTCCAAAATAAATCTCCGTAAAATTTCAGCTCATTTGGAGATGTGCAGAATAGGTATCTCTGACATAGCTTTTTCAGGTCCAGAATTCCAGCTGCCGGCAATCTCCCTCCTTGTGTAAATCTTGCATATTAAGAGAGAAAAGGCATTAGAATTGCTCCACAAAGTGTTATATTGATTAAAAACACTATAAATAACAGTAGCAAAACATGATGCAAAATGGACGTATCAACTCCCCCAAGCCTAGACCTCGCTTGTCCTCAAGCGAAAGCCGATATCGATAATCATGTCCACATGTTTAGAGAGAGAGGTGTCGATAAAAACAAAATACGAACATAGTAGCATCATGATCATTTTTATAACAGCAATATTTATTATTATAAACTTCTCATGAGCAAGTAACAATTCATCACAACAATGGAGTATAAGGTATAAACTTTCTTGAAAACTAAGAAACTATGTTCTCAGTCAACAATGCAATTGCAATTCATCATATTTTCAGGAAGGGTCTCATGTTGGAGCTATTTAGCAAGTCCACATACTCAACCATCATTTAGTCTTCTATGATTGCTAACACTCACGACATATATATGGAGCAAAAAGTTTCTGCCAGACACATAGAAAGATAGGGGCTTGTGAGTTCGCCTCCCAACTTATTCACCTCAAGGGCGACGTCAACAATAATAACTCATGATCACTCATATCCAACTGGATATATGTGACTAGATCTTTCCCCACCACATGATGCTTACAAAAGAGAAAAATAAAAAGGAAGTAGAGGAGAACACTATTGACTCTTGCATAAAAAGTAAATACATAAAAGTAAAGGATAGGCCCTTCGTAGAGGGAAGTAGAGGTTGTCATGCGCTTTTTGTTGTTGGATGCAAGAGCTCTTAATGCAAAGGAACATCAGTTTATATTACCCCTTGTGATAGCAACCTTTATTATGCAGTCTGTCGCTTTTATTTCTTTACCATCATAAGTTCGTACAAAGCTTATTTCCCTTACAATAAAAGTTCAGACATATTTAGAGGCAATTTTTATTGCTTTTTGCACCGATGACAACTTACTTGAAGGATCTTATTCAATCCATAGGTAGATATAGTGAACTCTCATGACATGAAACTGGGTTTAAGGGTTTTGGATGCACAAGTAGTATCTCTACTTGGTGCGGATTTTTGGCTAGCAAAGATATTTGGCAAGCACCACATGTTGGAGGATCTATAACAATATAACTTCTATGTGAATATGAACAAACATAATTCATTACGTTGTCTTCCTTGTCCAACGTCAACAATTTGACATAAATTACTTAATGGGGGCTCACAATCATAAAAGATGTCCAAGATAGTATATTTGCATGTGAATCTTCTCTTCCCTTATTAAATTTTTCATGAATTGCATCATTGACTAATGCTATGTTTGTTAACCTCCAATAAATTTTACCACTTATACTTTTCTTTATGTAATGTCATTACTTTCCATAAGATTAGCATATGATCCTTTTCATTATTTTCATTGCTAGAATTGGAACATGAAAGTAAAGAAGCAAAAACTCAAACTACTCTTTATTATATAACTCTCAACTCGATTACATAGTGTCGTGGGCATACGACCATCTATGGGGCCATCTAGCCCCTTGTGGTTCGGCAGGGGAGATCAAGATGCACAAAGAGCAGAATCGATGGAAGACGCAAGGGATTTACCCAGGTTCGGGCCGCTGAGAAGCGTAAAACCCTACTCCTGCTTTTGGTGTATTGGTTGGATGAAAGCACAAGTACAAGGAGTGCTTCTCCCGGCAAGATGCGGAGAGAGCTGCTACGCGAAACGTGCGAGTGTTTGAAAAGGAGTCTGAATCCCTCTAACTGTTGCTTTGGCCCTCCTTTTATAGCTCAAAGGGGTTACCACAGTGGCAAAACAGTAATTACATAGCAATTAGATAGCAAACAGTGCTATCATACCTAACTCTGCTAGTTTAGGACAAAAGCATTAAATGCACCGTGAGGTGTCATGTGGAGAGGTAGTCCCGGCAAGGTTTCTGCACCGCTCGCCCAGCTACCTCGTATTATTCTGACACGCCTCCTGGACGGGTGTCATTAGAGGCAAATCCTGCCCCAGCGTGCTGACACGTGCCCGACAAGCCTCACCAACCAGCCTGCGCGGTCGACACCTCATATATCAGCGAACACCTGTGCGGTGAGGTGGAGCGCTGGAGGACTGGCAGAAGCTTGCCGGTACGGAGTTTGCCGGGTCTTTACTTCGCCGGTTTAGTCTTGTCGGCTAGAAATGTCTTCATCTTCGGTACTAGTTGAATGCTTGTCGATGTTTTGTCTTGAGCTTCTGTAATTGGGCTTTGAGTGTTGGTCTCGGCGGTTCCCGGCAAGGCTGGCCAACAAGGAGGCTGCCACTGTCTGTGCATAAGTCAGGGTATAAAATACCCATGTTTTATACACCGACAGGAGCCCCCGGGCCTGGGCCATACGCTCGTCCGAAGCGTCGTTGGGATAGGCCCAAACAATGCACAGACATGCGGCGGGAAAACTGCCGCTGTAGTTTTTCGTCATGATGGTTATCCTGACGCACGTCCAATCCGCGCATTAAATGCGGGTCGTGGGAACTTGGACTGTTGCGGTTATATTGTGGTAGTGCGCCTGTAAAAACATGGCTGGGGTAAACAGTGAAGAGTCAGCCCCCCTCGCGCCTTCCCCATAAAAAAGGCAAACGCGAGGAGGCGCCGCTCATTCACCTGCTTCATCTTCTTCCTCATGCCACAACCGCTTCCGCCGCCGCCGCCGCCACTGATCCGCACCTCGACTCGGCCACCTTCTTCCTCCCCAATTCTTGATGGCACCCAAGAGAGCCAACGCGGCGGGGAAGAAGCCCGCCAAGCCGCTCGATCCCAAGGCGGAGGAGAAGAAGAACGCGCTGGAAGAGCTGGAGAAGCGGCGGAGGGAGAATGCGATCTTCTCGCCGTGCTCCTTGGATGCCAACGAGCTGATCATGAGGTATGCATACATGTGGGGGAGAGACACCAAGGACCACAAGGCGCCCGTAGTGCTTCCCGAGGGCAACAAGGATCCATCGGATTCATATCCGTTCTTCTGCGCCTATTACTACTGCAGCCTGGTTCCCCCATTCTAGGATTTCTTCAGCGCCATGATGTTCAGCTATGGGTTCAGGCTGCTGGATTTCACTCCGAACGCAATGACTTGCATGGCGGTTTTTGCCCACTTGTGCGAGAACTTCGTCGGAGTCGCCCCCAATGTGGATCTGTTCCGTCACTTTTTCATCCCTCGGATCGAAGACAAATCGCTCTCCGGCAGTGTGGCCTGGATCCCCAGGGCAAAAACCAAGGGCGAGTACCTTGCCGGGCAGCTCCACCTCTAGTGGGACGAGTGGAGGGCCGAGTGGTGCTGGATCCAGGAGAAAGTTTTTCCCCAGTTCTGCATACCGCGCACAGTGGCAGTCAAGCGCGGTAAGAACTGGAGCTGTATGGGTGCTACTGACGCCAAGCTTCGTCCGGCACTGAACAGGATCGCCCGCCTCAAAGCCGCCAATCTGACCATAGAGATGGTTGGCGCCGATTTCCTCCGGCGACGCATAGCGCCGCTGCTGAAGAGAGAGGGAGAGATTCGCTTGGCAATACCAGAACGCCGCTGACGTCATGCGGCTGTACCCTGGGACCGGCAACAACTTGTCGGTTATGGAGCACGCCTGCCTCAGCGAGCAGTTGTTCCGGAAGACTGGCACATTCCACTTGCCGGATAAGATCGTCCCGCTGCACATCAACTCCGCCAAGGATTCCATCCTGGCGGTGATGCCGGACTGTGACGCCCACGGAGTGAAAGCGGACTGGGATCTACCCACCTTGGAGCATGAGATAGATTGGGCCTCCAACCTGACGGAGAAAGCTTCCCGGAAGGAAACGGATCTCATCCGGGCCACCACCGAGGAAGAACTGGCGTACATCGCCAGCAAGGCCGCGGAGACCACGAGGATCAACGCGGCGCGCGGTTTTGGTGCCGCGGCAGCCGAGGATGATGAAGAGGAGCATTCCGAGGAAGAGGCTGCCGAAGGGCAACAATAAGAGCCTGCCGGGGATGAGATTGCCGAGGCTGAGGTTGCCGGGACCGAGGTTGCCGGGACTGAGGCTGCTGGAGAGCCCGAAGAAGAAGAAGGAGAAGGCCCTCGAGCCCCGAAGAGGAGGCATCATCTTTGGAGGGCGGTCAGTCAAGAGCTGGTGCGTACTTCTTCGCCAAGAGCTGGCCCCACAGTGAAGAAGACGACCACAAAGACCGACCGCCAAGAAGAAGTACACCGGCAATCATCTCGGCACCCCCGAACTCAACCTCCATCACCTCGGCAAGAAGTTGCCGAGGAAGTCAAATCCACTCAGCCGACGGGTTCACCTCCCTCGGCACTTAAGAGGGCGAGGGAGTCGCCTCCGCAAGTGATGTACGACTTCGACGTCCTGGGCGAGTCTGAGGAGGAGGAGGAGTAAGTGATCTCGCTTATTTCTACCAAGCCTTGATTTTATGTCATCGCCATTTTAACTTGATTTCTTCTGTCTTGACAGGGATCTGGAACCACTGGAGCATCGGTCGAAGCGGGCCAGGTCTGCGACAGCACAAGAACCGGTAGCGAGTGCCGGGCAGGGGGTCGTGACGGCTGAAACAGTTGTTGTCAGCCCCCAGCCTAGCCCCCAGCATGAGCACGTGGCGCAAATCCCGTCCTCCGGCACCAGTACATAGGCTTCCCCTCCCGTGCCTGATAGAGAGATGGGGGAGGCCCGTCAAGAAGAAGATCGTCAAGAGGCGGACCCTGCTGTGGTTCGCCCGCTGACCAACGTTCCGGAGAGTGCGTCCCCGACAAGGGCCTCCACTGATGAGCCTGCCCGCGCGGAGGCCACCCCGGCAAGCAGGGCCGTCGACGACCACGTGCCGGCAACGCAAGTTGCCGGGGAAGGAGACAACCTTCCTCAGCAAACACCAACGGGTAACCTTCTTGCCTTTGCATACCCTTCACGGGAAAGATTACCTTTTTTGTTTTCTTGAACTTGTCTTGTGATTTTGAATCTTGTTTCACCCTTGCTTCTGCTTCAATCCACAGCTCCAACCTCTCCTGAAGAGGGCGAAGTTCTCGTGGAGGTGGCCAATATTGCAAGGGATGCCGCTGATGACGCCGCCAAGATCGCCGCTGAAGAGGGCCTTGTGCAGATTGCCGAGGAGGCCAGAATACTCCCTGAGGAATCCGAGAGGCTCCTCGGCAACATGCCTGACCCCGCCAGGATGGATGTGGAGAAGACGCTTGTCAACACTGACGCGCCGAACCTCGGCAATCAACTAGTGGCGCCAACCCTGCAGGCCCCGTCAAGCAGCTTGGCGTCGATCGCTCCTCAGCATGGGTCTGGAGCCCCCAGTTCATCTGGTACTGCAGGGCCAAACTTTGATGAAGAAATAGCCCGGATCCTGCTCCCTTTGGCCCAAATGACCGACGAATCCACCGACGCGACCGATAATGCCGAAGATCTTGCCTTTATGGAAATCATGGCCGTCGGATTCAAAGGCGTCCAGGAACGATACAGTCAGAGGTGGGAGAAGGTGCAGGAGGAGCTCAAAGCCGTGGACCTGGTCGACCAGAAGCTGAGGGAGAAGGCGGACGAGCTGCGCCTATGGAACAGCCAGCAGGCCCGAAATCTTAATGCCGCCAACGAGAAAGCAGCAATCCGTGACGCAAGCTGACAGAGCGCGAAACGCTACTCAATGCCAAAGAGAAGGATCTTGCTGCATGGGAAGGGGCCCTTGCCGCCACTCTTCGTGGCAAGGATGATGAGATTGAAGTGCTCCTTAAGCAGTGGACTCAAGAGCTGGAAGACGGGCACAGGAAATTCATCGAAGCCCAGGCCTTGGAGAACGCCGCCAAGCTTAAGGAGGCTGCTGATAAGGCTGCCGCCGCTGCCTCCACCAAGGCAGAACTGGAATCCCAGGTGGCCAAATTGAAGGAAGATCTTGTCAGCAGCGGCAAAGAAATCGAGGCTCTCAAGGACGAAGCGCTGAAGGCAGCCCACACTCTAGGGGACTTGCAAACGCAGCTGTCGTCCAAGAACCAAGACCTTGACACCGCCGCCAAGATGATTGGAGATCTGAAATCCCAACTGGACACCGTGGTGACAGCTTCAGAATCCGCCAAGGAGAGGGAGAGGGTCTTGACGGAGAAGCTGGAGAACGAAGAGGCCTTGAAGAAGGAGGCTAAGAATAACTACGCCCAACTGCATGAGAACCTCTCCCTCTGGACCGGCAGGCTTGTCAATGCCGCCGAACGCATCAGCTCCCAAATTGCCGTGATGGACATGAAGAGCTGGGGCTTCACCGTCAATGACAAGGGGGCCACCAGCGTCCGACTGACCAAGTTCTTCGAGGGCCTTATCGACGCCTTGAAGACGTACCACGAGGACAGGTCTGCTTCGTTCGCCGATGAATCCCGGAAGTTTGCACGCGAAATCGTATACAGGGTGCTGCTCAAGATCGCTCATCGCAATCCCGGCCTTGATCTCTCCGGGGTCTTTAGGAGGCTGCCGGCGAGTACTGACGTCACTGCTGCCGACAAGATCGCTGCCCCTCTCGCCGACAAGGTTCTCCAAATCCCCAGGGTCCAGGGCGATCGTCGGGATTGAGTTTGCCGTTACGTCCATCACTGTGCTGCATGTGAAAGATACATTTGATCTTATATTAGCCCCGCACTGCTTTTGTGATGTAATATAACTTGTGTTGCTCGAATGCATGTGCGCCGTTCCCCTTGTTTTATTTTGCCTTTGTATGATTGTGTTCCCTACGCTTGTTGGAAACTTGCCGGCGCGTACACTTGCCGCGAGCGCTTCGAGGAACGGGTCCTTAGCAGCCTGCTGGAAGTGCCGCTGCCGGCAAGGCAACTTGCCGGGACAGAATGCAGCTGCTAGGCTTGCCGAGCGGACTCGAGGCAAGTAGAGCGCAGACCGATCGCGACAAGGTTCTTTCGCGTGCAGGTTTTTCATACAAAGCACAGAATCATTCAAGGGAAATCGCGAATGTAATCAAGGAATTTTTTTAAAGTTTTTCAACTTAGCTTTTCCTTGCGCTGTTTCTCTCGTTGCATAAAATGATCACTTGAACGTCATTAAAATGGTACCCCATCTCCACTCCCCCCCGGGAAACTTGCACGCGAGGGATCCTTCTGTCCTTTTAAGAAAAAGAAAGAAGAGAAAAGAGTGGGTTGGGAACCTTGACGGTTCATCTTTCATTTTTTACAAATTAAAGTGTAAATCACAACATTATATGCATCCACATATAAAGGAATATGTACGAGGAGTTGCGAAAACACTTAGCTTTATTATGCACAGGATCTGCGCCTGGCTTTGTACAAAGGATTACATGTCTGGTCAACAAAGCTTGTACAAAAAGGGGTTGCCAGGAGGCCCGGCAATTGCACCTCACGGGTAGAACTTGCGAATATTCTCAATATTCCATGAGTTCTGCACTGGGGTGCCATCTTCGGTCTCCAGACGGACTGCGCCAGGTCTGGTGACTCGTACTACCCGGAAAGGGCCTTCTCACTTTGGCGTCAACTTGTTTGACCCCTTGGCGGACTGAACGCGCCGAAGAACAAGGTTGCCTTCCTCAAGGCTTCGGGCATGCACTTTGCGGCTATGGTAGCGGAGTAAGGCTTGCTGGTAGCGTGCAGCTCGCACAGCCGCCCGAAGACGATCTTCCTCAAGGAGCGTTGCGTCGTCTTGTCGCAGCTGCTCTTGCTCAGCTTCATCGTAAGCGAGCACCCGAGGTGACCCATATATGAGTTCCGTGGGGAGCACCGCTTCTGCACCGTTGATTAGGGAGAAGGGCGTTTGGCCGGCAGCTCAATTTGGTGTCGTTCTGAGTGACCAAAGAACCGCCGGCAACTCATCAATCCAGTGTCTTCCACACTTGCGCAGCTTGTCAAAGGTTCTTGTCTTGAGGCCACGCAGCACTTCAGCATTCATCCTTTCCGCCTGGCCGTTGCTTCTTGGGTGAGCAACAGACACAAATCAGATTTTGCCGCCAAGGCCTTGGATATATTGCATGAAGGTGCGGCTCGTGAATTGTGTGCCGTTGTCGGTGATGATTCTGTTAGGAACCCCGAAACGGCAAACTAATCCTTTGAAGAACTTGATGGCTGATTGCGCTGTCACCTTTCTCACTGGCTCCACTTCAGGCCACTTTGTGAACTTGTCGATGGCGACATACAAGAACTCAAAGCCCCCGGCAGCACGGGGGAAGGGGCCCAAGATATCGAGCCCCCAGACCGAAAAGGGCCAGGAGAGAGGGATAGTTTGGAGAGCTTGAGCTGGCTGATGTATGTTCTTTGAATGGAACTGGCACGGTTCACACTTGGTTACTAGCTCAGTTGCATCCTGGAGGGCAGTGGGCCAATAGAAGCCTTGCCGGAATGCTTTGCCGGCAAGGGCCCTTGATCCAATGTGAGAGCCACATATGCCTCCGTGTATCTCCGCCAACAGCTTTAGTCCATCTTCCCGGCAAATGCACTTCAATTTCACACCGTTTGGTCGCTTTCTGTATAGAATGCTATCCACAAACTGATACATACTTGACTGACGGGCTACTTTCTCAGCTTCTTCTTGCTCATCGGGAAGTTCTCCTGTTTGAAGGAAATGGACTATCTGTTGTGCCCATGCCGGAGCCTGCGGCTCGACGACAAGGACTAAAGGCATCTCTTCGGCCGCGGGAGCGCTTGATTCTGCGGCAAGAACCTGGGGTTCTGCGCTAAGCGGCTGCTCACCGGTAACCGTGTCATCGTTCCCGGCAACATCTTTGCCGGTGGCTTCTGGGAGCTCTGCCGAAAAATACTTGCCGGTATTCAACTTCCTTCTCTTACTGGCCTGCGTTGATGGAGTGACTGTTGGGTGATTCAACTAGAGCACTAACGTTCCTGGTTCCACGGGAAGTTTTTGAGCGGCACACTTTGACAGGCTATCAGCAATGTTGTTTTCCGCACGAGGGACGTGCGCCGTTTGTAACCCGTCAAAGTGTTCTTCAATTTCCTCACTTCTTCCACATATGCTTCCATCAACGGGCTCTGGTAATCTTTCTTTACTTGCTTCACAACGAGCTGCGAGTCACCGCGGATGATCAATTTTTTGATCCCAAGGTCTACTGCGATCCGAAGATCGGCAAGGAGTCCTTCGTACTCAGCAGTGTTGTTTGTAGCTTGCTCCCTAGGAAAGTGCATTTGTACCACATACTTGAGGTGCTCTCCTGTGGGTGCGACAAGCAGCACTCCGGCACCGGCGCCTTGCAGCGAGAAGGCTCCGTCAAAGTACATGATCCATTCTTTGGCTGTCTCTTTGCCGGGGAGAGCTGTTTCTTGAGTCTCTTCATCTTGCGTTGGCGTCCATTCAACAATGAACTCCACCAAGGCTCTGCTCTGGATGGTCGAAGTGCTCTCAAACTTAAGTGCAAAGCTTGACAATTCCAACGCCCACTCCACTATCCTGCCGGTTGCCTCTGGATTTCTCAAAATGCGTTGCAACGGGAAGCGAGTGACGACGGTGATTTCGTGTGCTTGGAAGTAGTGGCGCAGCTTTCTCGAGGCCATAAGGAGGCCGAAAAGCAATTTTTGCACTCCAGAGTATCTTGATCTAGCCCCCTACAGGAGGGAACTAACAAAATACACAGGTCGCTGCACCACCTTCTTCTTTGGCATCTCTTGTTGATCAACTTCACTTGCTTGCGTTACCTTTGACTTGTCGGCACCAGGCCTTGCCGGAAAAGATTCCGGTTTGTCACTGGATGGGTTTGCCATGGCTGCTTCTTCGTCATCGACTTCTCTCTGCCCCACTAATGCAGCACTAGCAACTTGATTTGTTGCCACTACGTATAGCAGCAACGGCTCTTGTGGTCTAGGTGCAACTAGTGTTGGCGCGGAGGAGAGGTATCTTTTCAAGTCCTGTAGCGTGGCCTCCGCTTTCGAAGTCCATTTCATCGGACCTGCCTTTTTCAAAATCTTGAAAAACGGCAGGGCGCGCTCAGCGGATCTCGAAATGAACCTACTCAAGGCAGCAACACAACCGGCAAGACGCCGCACATCTTTGACGCTTTTTGGTGCTTGAACCTGTTCAATTGCTTTGATCTTGTCGGGATTTGCTTCAATTCCGCGTTGCGATACAAAGAACCCAAGAAGCTTGCCGGATGGGACGCCAAACACACACTTCTCGGGATTGAGCTTCAAGTTGATTTTGCGCAAGTTTGCAATTGTTTCTTCTAAGTGTTGGATGAGGGTTGACTTGTCCTTGGTATTGACTACTATATCATCCATGTACGCTTCTACATTCCTGTGCAGCTGGGGCTCAAAACCAATCTGGACTGCCCTTGCAAATGTTGAACCGGCACTCTTTAATCCAAAAGGCATACGCACGAAGCAGTACGTGCCACATGGAGTAATGAATGCAGTTTTCTCCTCATCCTCCTTGGCCATGAATATCTGATGGTATCCAGAGTATGCATCAAGGAAGGATAGCAAATCACAGCCGGAAGTAGAGTCTACAATTTGATCAATGCGCGGCAAGAGGAAAGGATCCCTTGGACATGCTTTGTTAATATCAGTGTAGTCAATACAAAGTCTCCACTTCCCGTTGGCTTTGCGCACCACAACTGGATTTGCCAACCAAGTTGGGTGTAGTACACCTCTAACCAATCCTGCTGCTTCAAGCTTCTTGATTTCTTCGGCAATGAACTGTTGCCGCTCCAACGCTTGCTTTCGGACTTTTTGCTTGACGGGCCGAGCGTGGGGACAGACAACAAGGTGGTGCTCAATGACCTCCCTGGGAATGCCGGGGATGTCAGATGGTCGCCATGCAAACACATCGACATTCACCCGTAGGAAGGCAACGAGCGCGCTTTCCTATTTGCTGTCAAGGGTGGCACTGATGGTGAAAGTACCGTCAGTGCCGTCCTCCCTCGCCGGTACCTTTTTGGTTGCCGGTGAAGCGGCTTTGGATTTCTTACCGGCGGAGCACTCCTGCAAGTCTTCAACCGGCGCGCAGCACTCCGAAGAGGCGCGCTTCCCGGAATCCTTGCTAGAGGTCTTGACGGACTTCATGCTTTCCTTCTTCTTGGCGGGAGCTGGCGTCTTGGCGGCCTCTGCTACAACCGCATCTCTGTACATCTTGTCGACGCAAATGACTGCATCTTTCTTGTCGGAGTTGACGGAAATGACACCCATCAGCCCTGGCATCTTCAATGTGTTGTAAGCATAGTGAGATGCTGCCATGAATTTCGCCAAGGCTGGGCGGCCAAGAATTCCATTGTACGGCAAGGGGATCTTGACAACGTCAAACACAATCTTTTCTGTTCTGCAGTTCAGTTCCCCGGCAAACGTCACCGGTAACGTGATCTTTCCCTTGGGCTGGCTTCTTCCCGGGTTCACTCCTTGAAACGTGCCCGTTTTCTCAAGTTCCTCGTCGGGGATTTGTAGCCTTTTGATAACTTCCGGAGAGATCAGATTTAGACCGGCCCCACCGTCAACTAACATCTTTGTTACTTGGAGGTTGCGAATTGTTGGTGAAACCAACAACGGCAAACACCCGACCGCAGTTATGCGATCAGGGTGGTCCTCAGCATAAAAAATGATAGGCGTGTGTGACCATTTGAGTGGTTTTTGAGAACCCATTACCGGTTCCGCTGCATTAACCTCACGCGCCCACTGCTTAAGTTGGCGGTGAGAGGAGTGCAAAGATGCTCCTCCGTCGATGCACATGGCGTCGGTTGCCTTCTGGAATTCTTGTTCGCTGGTTTCATCATCATCCTCTTCGTCGCTCCCATCATCTTCCTCTTTCTTGTCTCGGCCTCTTGCAGGTTTCTCTTTCTGCTGCTTGGCCTTGCCGCGGCGGCCTCCTCGACCACCACGGCCCTTTTTGCCGGATCCACCGGTACCATCTTGACCTTTCTCTTTGTCGCGCTTTTCGTATTCAGCTTTCTGTTTCTCAACAAGGTGCTCGACTTGCCGGCACTCTTGGAGATTGTGGCCTTTGGTACGGTGAATCTTGCAGTACGGTCCATCAGACTTGCTGGCTTTCTCGTTTGCCACCGCCTCCTGGCAAGCGGCGCATACAGCAGCCTCCTTGCCAGAGTTTTCAGTCTTAGCTTTCTTGGCGGACTCGGAGTTGTCGGAGCCTTCGACAGCCATAACAGTTTTGCCTTTGCGTTTCCTGTTACGCTTTCGGCCTTTCTTCCTCGGGGTGGCAGCATCATCGTCCTCAGAATCTACCTTGGCACCAGCGTCCTCCCCGGGAAGCCTCCTTCCTTCCTCAGCGCGCGCACACTTATCCGCCAACGTGTAGAGCTCGTAGACGGTCTTGGGCAACTTGACATTCATTTTCTCCCGCATCCTCCGATTGCGCACATTCGTTTGAAAGGCGGCAATCACACCTGCAGGGTGCACATCTGGGATATTGCGGTGTACGCGGCTGAATCTCTGGATATACTTGCGCAAAGTTTCACCATCTCTTTGCGGGATCACCTGCAGGTCACTGGGCTGCCCCAGGGCCTTGTGGCCTCCGGTAAAGGCACCAACGAACTCATTGCAGAGATCTGACCACGAAGAAATGGAGTTCTTTGGCAAGTTCATCAGCCAAGATCTCACGTTGGGCTTCAGTACCAATGGAAAGTAATTGGCGATGATCTTCTCATCTCTTCCTCCGGCAGCTTGCACGACAATCGTGTAAATGCCCAGAAACTCTGCCGGGTTCAGCTTGCCGTCGTACTTTTCTGGTACTTCCGGCTTGAAGGCCCGGACGGACGGCCATTGGACTTGCCGTAGCTCACGAGTGAAGGCAGGACACCCAACCTCGTAAGGTAGGTATCCGCCAACCCCTGGCGCAGGCTCATCAACGATGGGGCCGTTGCGCGCGTCAGATTGACGGCGCGCCTCCCAGCGCCGTTCAATGGTGGTGCGGACGTCTTCTGCTCGCCTGTCTCGCAGAACTTGCCGTTGGTCTTGCTGCGCTCGCAGATCTGAAGAGGCCATCGACACTTCGTCGGGCTCGAAAGATCGTCGAGCCTGCTGCGGTTGTTGGCGTTGCTGCTGTTAAGACTGTTGCCGCTGGGGTGATTGCACCGTTAGCGTAGTACCGTCAACGCGGCCACCAGTTGGAGCCGCCGGTGCTGTTTGCGGATGCCGTGAGGGCTCCGCTTGCTGTGATTTTCTGGCCTCGGCGAACCCAATCAAGTTTTGGATGTTGGCTCTCCACTCGTCCATCTTCTCTGCCACTGGAGGGAAGTTCAGCAGCATCTGGGCTCACGCCATTGCTTCTGCCGCTGTGGCTGGCATGGCCAGAAGCGAAGAGCGCGACGTCGCTCTACTCCTGGCAGAGCCAGCAGGAGCGCCATCGAGGTCTTGCTGCTGTGGCACATGATTAGCAGCGGGTCGCCGTGGCGGAGGCGGTGCCTGAGGATCTGGGATTTGATTAACAGGAGTCTTGCCGTGAGGTCGCCGCTGCCCGGAGTCATTGGCGCCGTTCGGGGCTGTTCCGCGCCCGTTGTGCGGGGGACGCGTACTCTGTCCCAAAGCTGCATCCTTGGACGCCGCCGCGGTGGGATCTTGGCTCGCGCCGGCCCGGGCACTGCCGCTCCGATGGCTGCGTTCGTCGGCGCGGCGAGGAGGGGGAGGAGGAGGACATCCGTCCACTCCGCCCGTGCCATCGCGGTTCCGTTCGCCAGAGGATCGAGGAAGTCGACTGCCTCCAGCGCGCTCGTCTCCTGCGCCGACCACGGTGGGCGTGGCGACCGCTCCGCCCGCGCTGGTAGTGCCGACCGCGGTATCCGCACCGCCCGCATTGGCCGCGCCACCTGCGCCGCCTGCGGATGCGTGCGGGGTGGCCGTCATCGTGATGCCCTTCTTCTTGGGCGCCATCGACGATGAGGAGGACGACGAGGAAGTTGATGTAGGTGATGAAGAAGACACGCAATCCACTGATTCAGGTTCGTGCAAGCGATCCCCCTACCTGGCGCACCAAAGATGTCGTGGGCATACGACCATCTATGGGGCCATCTAGCCCCTTGTGGTTCGGCAGGGGAGATCAACGTGCACAAAGAGAAGAATCGATGGAAGACACAAGGGATTTACCCAAGTTCGGGCCGCTGAGGAGCGTAAAACCCTACTCCTGCTTTTGGTGTATTGGTCGGATGAAAGCACAAGTACAAGGAGCGCTTCTCCCGGCAAGATGCGGAGAGAGCTGCTACGCGAGACGTGCGAGTGTTTGAAAAGGAGTCCGAATCCCTCTAACTGTTGCCTTGGCCCTCCTTTTATAGCTCAAAGGGGTTACCACACTGGCAAAATAGTAATTACATAGCGATTAGATAGCAAATAGTGCTATCATACCTAAATCTGCCAGTTTAGGACAAAAGCATTAAATGCACCATTAGGTGTCATGTGGAGAGGTAGTCCTGGCAAGGTTTCTACACCGCTCGCCCAGCTACCTCGTATTATTCTGACACGCCTCCAGGACGGGTGTCATTAGAGGCAAATCCTGCCCCAACGTGCTGACACGTGCCCGACAAGCCTCACCAACCAGCCTGCGCGGTCGACACCTCATATATCAGCGAACACCTGTGCGGTGAGGTGGAGCGCTGGAGGACTGACAGAAGCTTGCCGGTACGGAACTTGCCGGGTCTTTACCTTGCCGGTTTAGTCTTGTCGGCTAGAAATGTCTTCATCTTCGGTACTAGTTGAATGCTTGTCGATGTTTTGTCTTGAGCTTCTGTAATTGGGCTTTGAGTGTTGGTCTCGGCGGTTCCCGGCAAGGATTGGCCGACAAGGAGGCTGCCACTGTCTGTGCATAAGTCAGGGTATAAAATACCCATGTTTTATACACCGACACATAGATAGATAGATCACGAAGCTAACACTCGAAAATAGATCATACTAAACTTTTATTCAACTAGATCACGAAATAACGAAGGATCGAACTGAAAATAGGTAATGATAATAAAAGTGATGGTGATACGATACCGGGGCACCTCCCCCAAGCTTGGCACAAGCCAAGGGGAGTGCACATACCCATGTGCTCAAGTCTCCTTCTTCGGTGATGGTAGTGATGATGAAGTGGCGAGCTTGTCCTCCGGCTTCCATGGCATAGGTTCCCCATCATAAAAAGATGAACGAGTGTCCGGAGTCCTGGAACTTGCAGCTAAACTCATACCTTTGAATCTTGCCTCATACTCAAAATTTTGGTTTTGAAGATCATAGATTTGGCCTTGGAGATAGTCGATTCGTTCATTAAGCTTGAAGATGACGTCCTCCATCGATTGGCCCTCCACCCAGGTGAATTCAGTGATCATGGAGTGGTTGGCGCTGAGTCCACGTTCCACCATCCCTTGGCACTTGAAGATCTCCTGCTCCACTGCTTCGAGCCTGGACTCCACGCTCCCGGTCTTCTTGGGTCCTTGAACATCCCGGATGTGAAGAACCCCCTCACGCATCTCAATGGCTTGAGGGTGTTTCATCACCTCCGGTAGGTAGGGGTTGATGACCTTCTCGTAGAACTTGTCCTTGGAAGAGCTTGGTGGAGCCATAGCGATCTAGATTTGTCAGAAAAATAGCACGAAACAAGAACAGAGGAGATTTCTACGATACGGTGGTCAAAACATACGGGAGTATATATAAAGATTTTTTATCTTGCAAAACAAGTAATCCAGGAGAAAACGGAGTCGGGAAGGCTCACGTGGGGCCCATGAGCCACCAGGGCGCGCCTGGGGGGGGGGTGGCGCGCCCTGGTGCCTCGTGGGCACCAGGTGGGTCCCCTTGGCTGTTTCTTATTTTTTCTATTTTTTCTAATATTCCAAACTGACAAAAAGTTTTTTTATGGAATTTTTGGAGTCGGTTTACTTACCATATCACATACCTCTTCCTTTTCAGGGTTCTGGAGTGTTCCGAAAGGTCTCTCTTATGTATTCCTCCTGTGTAATTGTTTCAATAATATTAGTTTCAACATTAATGGGGGTACCTGAAATATAGTGCTTAATTCTTTGCCCATTCACCACTCTCGGATTAGTGCCTTCGGAGTTGTTTATTTTGATGGCTCCGGAGCGATAAACTTCTTCGATGATATATGGTCCTTCCCATTTAGAGAGAAGTTTTCTTGCAAAGAATCTCAAACGAGAATTGTACAATAGAACTTGCTCACCTACTTTAAATTCCCGTGTTTGAATTCTTCTATCATGCCATCTTTTGACTTTTTCTTTAAACAATTTGGCATTTTCATAATCTTGGGTTCTCCATTCATCTAATGAGCTAATATCAAATAACCTCTTTTCACCGGCAAGTTTAAAATCATAATTGAGTTCTTTAATTGCCCAATATGGTTTATGTTCTAACTCAAGAGGTAAATGACATGCTTTTCCATAAACCATCTTATAAGGAGACATACCCATAGGATTTTTATAAGCAGTTCTATAAGCCCATAATGCATCGTCAAGTTTCTTAGACCAATTCTTTCTAGATCTATTGACAGTTCTCTGCAAAATTAATTTTATTTCTCTATTGCTCAATTCAACTTGACCACTAGTTTGAGGGTGATAGGGAGATGCAATTCTATGGTTGACATCATATTTAGCAAGCAATTTACGGAATGCACCATGAATAAAATGTGAACCACCATCAGTTATTAAATATCTAGGTACTCCGAACCTTGGGAAAATAACTTCTTTAAGCATTTTAATAGAAGTGTTATGATCAGCACTACTAGTTAGAATAGCTTCTACCCACTTAGTAACGTAATCAACAGCAACTAAAATATGAGTATACCCATTGGATTTAGGAAAAGGTCCCATATAATCAAATCCCCAAACATCAAATGGTTCAACAGCAAGTGAATAATTCATAGGCATTTCCTGACGTCTACCAACATTATCAATTCTTTGACATTCATCACAAGATAGGACAAACTTACGAGCATCCTTGAAAAGAGTAGGCCAATAAAAACCAGATTGTAATACCTTGTGTGCAGTTCTGTCTCCCGCATGGTGTCCTCCGTAAGCTTCGGAATGACACTTTCGTAGGATTTGTTCCTGTTCATGCTCAGGTGTACAACGTCTAATAATACCATCTACTCCTTCTTTATAAAGATGCGGGTCATCCCAGAAGTAATGTCTTAAATCAAAGACGAACTTTTTCTTTTGTTGGTATGTGAAACTAGGTGGTATGTACTTAGCAACAATGTAATTAGCATAGTCTGCATACCAAGGAGTATTACGAGAAGCATTTATGACAGCTAATTGTTCATCAGGAAAATCATCATTAATAGGTAGTGGGTCATCAAGAACATTTTCCATTCTAGACAAATTATCTGCTACGGGATTCTCAGCTCCCTTTCTATCAGTAATATGCAAGTCAAATTGTTGTAGCAATAAAACCCACCTAATGAGTCTAGGTTTAGCATCTTTCTTTTCCATAAGATATTTAATAGCAGCATGATCGGTGTGAACAGTTACTTTAGAATCAACTATGTAAGATCTGAATTTATCACATGCAAACACCACTGCTAGAAATTCTTTTTCAGTAGTAGCATAATTTCTTTGGGCAATGTCTAGAGTTTTACTAGCATAATGGATAACATTTAATTTCTTGTCAACTGTTTGTCCTAGAATAGCACCAACAGCATAATCACTAGCATCACACATAATTTCAAAAGGCAAGTTCCAATCAGGTGGTTGGACAATAGGTGCAGTGGTTAAGGCTTTCTTAAGTGTTTCAAAGGCTTCTAGGCAATCATCATCAAAAACAAATGGAATATCTTTTTGCAAAAGATTGGTAAGAGGCCTAGAAATTTTAGAGAAGTCTTTAATAAATCTCCTATAGAAACTAGCATGACCTAGGAAACTTCTTATACCTTTAATATCTTTAGGACATGTCATTTTCTCAATAGCATCAACCTTAGCTTTATCAACTTCAATACCTCTTTCAGAAATTTTATGCCCCAAGACAATCCATTCATTCACCATAAAGTGGCACTTCTCCCAATTCAAGACAAGATTAGTTTCTTCACATCTCTGCAAAACTCGATCAAGGTTGCTTAAGTAATCATCAAAAGAAGTTCCGTAAACGGAAAAATCATCCATGAACACCTCAACAATCTTTTCACAAAAGTCAGAGAATATAGCAGTCATACATCTTTGAAAGGTAGCAGGTGCATTGCATAAACCAAAAGGCATACGTCTATAAGCATAAGTTCCAAAAGGACAAGTAAAGGTGGTTTTCTCTTGATCGGGTTGTGATACGGGTATTTGAGAAAAACCAGAATAACCATCTAGAAAACAAAAGTGTGTATGTTTAGATAATCTTTCTAACATTTGATCAATAAAAGGTAAAGGGTAATGATCTTTTCTAGTAGCTTTGTTTAATTTTCTAAAATCAATTACCATCCTATAACCAGTTACAATTCTTTGTGGAATGAGTTCATTTTTATCATTGGGAACGACGGTAATACCTCCTTTCTTAGGGACACAATGAACGGGACTTACCCATCTACTATCAGCTATGGGATAGATTATACCTGCTTCCAGAAGTTTTAATATTTCGGTTCTTACCAGCTGTTTCATCTTAGGATTTAATCGTCATTGGTGGTCGACAACTGGTATAGCATCATGCTCCATATTAATTTGGTGCTGACATAGAGTGGGACTAATGCCCTTAAGATCATCAAGAGTATATCCAATAGCAGCTCGGTGCTTCCTTAGAGTTTTTAATAATCTCTTTTCTTCATGCGCTAAAAGGTTAGCACTAATAATAACAGGATATACCTTCTTTTCATCAAGATAAGCATATTTCAATGTATCAGGCAATTGCTTCAGTTCAAACACAGGATCACCTTTAGGTGGAGGAGGGCCTCCAAGAGTTTTAACAGGCAAATTGTGTTTAAGGATAGGTGGTTGATCAAAGAACATCTGATCTATTTCATTTCTTTCATTCATATGCATGTCATTTTCATGGTCTAGCAAATATTATTCTAATGGATCAGTAGGAGGTACGGCAATAGAAGCAAGACCAATAATTTCATCTTTACTATGCAATTCTTTATCATGAGGTTGTCTACGAAACTTCGAGAAATTAAACCCGTGAGATATATCACCAAACTTGACTCGAACCTTTTCTTTAACACAATCAATTTCAGCATTAACAGTATTCAAGAAAGCTCTACCAAATATAATGGGACAAAAATTATCTTGTTGTGAGCCAAGTACTAAGAAATTAGTAGCGTATTTGATTTTGCCACACAAGACTTCAACATCTCTAACAATCCCAAGTGGTGTAATAGTATCTCTATTCGCTAGCTTAATAGTAACATCAATATCTTCAATCTCATCAGGTGCAATATCATGCATTACTTCTTGATATAAAGAAAATGGAATAGCACTCACACTAGCACCCATATCACACAAACCATGATAGCAATGATCTCCAATCTTAACAGAAATAACAGGCATGCCAACTATGGGCTTGTTCTTATCTAACATATCTCGTTCATTTCTAACAGGTTTAGCAATTCTAGCAGCCTCTTCACAAAAGTAAATAACATGCCCATCTATATTATTGACTAAGAGATCTTTAACCATAGCAACATCAGGTTCAACTTTAATTTGTTCAGAGGGTCTAGGTGCTCTAATATTACTTTTGTTAACCACAGTTAAAGCTTTAGCATGTTCCTTAATCCTAACAGGAAAAGGTGGTTTCTCAATATAAGCAGTAGGCACAACTCGATCAACATGATAAACAATTGTTTCTTCTTTAACACTAACGGGTTCCTCAATCTTTTCTTTAACAGGGAGATGATATTTAAACCACTTCTCCTTAGGGAGATCAACATGAGTAGCAAATGATTCACAAAAGGAAGCTACTATCTCAGAGTCAAGTCCATATTTAATGCTAAACTTATGAAAAGCATCGGTGGCCATAAAAGATTTAACACAATCGAACTCAAGTATTATACCTGACTCATTACCTTTGTAAAGTTCCCAATATTCAGAGTTGCATTTAATTCTTTCCAGAAGATCCCATCTGAATTCATTAGTTTTCTTCATAAAGGAGCCAGTCGAAGAAGAATCGAGCGTAGTTTGATTATCATGAGAAAGCCGAGCATAAAAATTCTGTAAGATAATTTCTTTTGAGAGCTCATGATTGGGGCATGTGTACATCATGTACTTAAGCTTCCCCCAAGCTTGAGCGATGCTTTCTCGTTCACGAGGCCAAAAATTATATATATATAATTCCGATCACGATGAACCAAATGCATAGGATAAAATTTCTGATGGAATTCCAGTTTCAATCGGTTCCAGTCCCACGTATCAGTATCATCACATAGCCTATACCACATTAATGCCTTTCCATCCAAAGATAAAGCGAATACTTTCATCTTAACTCCATCTCCGGATAAACCTGCAAGCTTAAACAATCCACAAATTTCATCCACATAAATCAAGTGCATATCAGGATGTACCGTTCCATCTCCTGCATAAGGATTAGCTAGCAGTTTCTCTATCATACCCGAAGGAATTTCATATGAAATATTTTCAGTAGGTGCAGTAGGTTGAGGAGCAACTATTTGAGTTTCCGGTCGAGGTGAAGATACCCCGAACAAACCCCTCAAAGGATTACTTTCCATAGCGACAAGTAACAGTAAATTTCAGCACGCAATATAAAAGTTTCCTTGCCAAATTCCACTCACCAAAGGCGCTTCACTCCCCGGCAACGGCGCCAGAAAAGAGTCTTGATGACCCACAAGTATAGGGGATCAATCGTAGTCCTTTCGATAAGTAAGAGTGTCGAACCCAACGAGGAGCAGAAGGAAATGACAAGCGGTTTTCAACAAGGTGGGTGGACTGGTGCTTGGGTGCTGTTCTTACTTGAACAAGCCTCCCACTTATGATTACCCCCTCTCGCAAGCATCCGCAACTACGAAAGAAGAATTAAGATAACTCTAACCATAGCATTAAACACGTGGATCCAAATCAGCCCCTTACGGAATAGCGCATAAACTAGGGTTTAAGCTTCTGTCACTCTAGCAACCCATCATCTAATTACTACTCCACAATGCATTCCCTTAGGCCCAAAGATGGTGAAGTGTCATGTAGTCAACGTTCACATGACACCACTAAGAGAATCAACAACATACATATCATTAAAATATCGAACGAATACCAAATTCACATGATTACTTATGACAAGACTTCTCCCATGTCCTCAAGAACAAAAGTAACTACTCAGAAATCATATTCATGCCCAAGATCAGAGAGGTGTTGAATAGCATAATAGATCTAAACATATAATCTTCCACCAGATAAACCAACTAGCATCAACTACAAGGTGTAATCAACGCTACTAGCAACCCACAGGTACCAATCTGAGGTTTTGAGACAAAGATTGAATACAAGAGATGAACTAGGGTTTGAGATGAGATGGTGCTGGTGAAGATGTTGATGAATATTAGTCCTCCCACGATGAGAGGATCGCTGGTGATGTCGATGGCGACGATTTCCCCTCCCGGAGGGAAGTATCCCCGGCAGAATCTCTCCGCCGGAGAGCAAAAGTGCTCCTGCCCAAGTTCTGCCTCGAGACGGCGGCACACCATCCCGAAAGTCTTCTCTATATTTTTTCTAGGGCAAAATGACTTATATACCAGAAAATGGGGGCCAGAGGCTGGCCAGGGGCCCCACAAGGTACCAGGGCGCGCCTGGGGGGGGGGGGGGGTGGCGCGCCCTGGTGCCTCGTGGGCACCTGGGTGGCCCCCTCTGGTACTTCTTGCTTCCAGTATTTTTTATTTATTCCAAAATAAATCTCCATAAAATTTCAGCTCATTTGGAGATGTGCAGAATAGGTATCTCTGACATTGCTTTTTCAGGTCCAGAATTCCAGCTGCCGGCAATCTCCCTCCTTGTGTAAATCTTGCATATTAAGAGAGAAAAGGCATTAGAATTGCTCCACAAAGTGTTATATTGATTAAAAACACTATAAATAACAGTAGCAAAACATGATGCAAAATGGACATATCAAAGCTCGTATATGGCATCTGTCTGACTGCGAAGAAAGTAGCCCACTACTTCCAAGAGCACGTCGTATCAGTCGCCAGCGACGCCCCGCTGTCTGAGATCATGAACAATCGGGATGCGACTGGTCGAGTGGCGAAGTGGGCTATCGAGCTCTTGCCCTTGGACATCAAGTTCGAGGCGAAAAAAGCGATCAAGTCCCAAGCATTAGCTGATTTCTTAGCCGAATGGACAGAACAGCAGCAGCCGATTCAGAGTCACCCGGAACACTGGACCATGTTCTTTGACGGTTCCAAGATGCTGAATGGTTCAGGAGCTGGAGTTGTGTTAGTGTCTCCGAAGGGCGATCGACTCAGTTATGTTCTGCAGATTCACTTCGATTCCTCCAACAATAAGGCCGAGTACGAAGCGCTCCTTTATGGTCTACGTATGGCCATCTCACTCAGCGTCCGGCGCCTGATGGTCTACGGGGACTCGGATCTAGTTGTGAATCAAGTGATGAAGGAGTGGGATATCAGAAGCCCTTCTATGACAGGATATTGAAACGCGGTGAGAAAGTTGGAAAAGAAATTTGAGGGTCTGGAGCTACATCACATCCCCCGAGCAAAGAATCAGGAGGCAGACGATCTGGCAAAGATCGGGTCCACTCGGAAATCCATACCCAGCAATGTGTTCCTCGAGCATTTGCGTTCCCCGGCGGTGAAAGAAGATCCCTTCACGGAAGAGCCCCCGCAAGCGGTCGGTCCCTCCGATCCGACTGAAGTCGAGGTCCCCGTAGTCATTGATTTGGTCATGGAGATCCTGGCAATCACGCCCGACTGGATGGTGCCTTACATTGCATACCTGCTCAGACAGGAACTTCCAGAAGATGAAGCCGAGGCCCGCCAGATTGTTCGCAGGACCAAGGCCTTTACAGTGATGGGCGATAAGTTATACAGAAAGAGTGTCACCGGTGTGGCTCAGCGATGCATCTCTCCGGAAGAAGGTCGATTGATCCTGGAGGAGATTCACTCAGGAACTTGTGGACACCACGCGTCCTCTCGGACAATCGTGGCTAAAGCTTACCGAGCCGGCTTCTTCTGGCCACATGCCAATGAAGTTGCACAGGAGATAGTCCAACACTGCGCCGGGTGTCAATTCTATGCAAACTTATCGCACAAGCCCGCGTCTGCTCTGAAGACGATCCCACTCGTCTGGCCGTTTGCAGTCTGGCGACTCGACATGGTGGGACCCCTCCGGACGGGGGCGAGCAGATTCACCCATTTGCTGGTGGCAGTTGACAAGTTCACTAAGTGGATTGAAGCCAAACCCATCAAGAAGCTAGACTCTCGTACAACGATCAAGTTTATGAAGGAGATAGTCTTCAGATATGGCGTGCCCCACAGCATTATCACTGACAACGGGTCAAATTTCGACTCCGAAGAGTTCAGAGCATTTTGTGCCGCCGAAGGCACCCGAGTCGACTATGCATCCGTGGCGCACCCGCAGTCAAATGGATAAGCTGAGAGAGCAAACGGACTGATCCTTCAGGGGTTAAGGCCACGACTCATACGCGATTTGGAGCACGCAACTAGAGCCTGGGTCACCGAGTTGCCATCAGTTCTTTGGGGCTTGAGGACGACCCCCAATCGGTCTACCAATCATACTCCTGTCTTCATGGTGTACGGAGCTAAAGTTGTCTTGCTGAGTGACCTGCTCCACAATTCGCCCCGAGTGGAACTATACTCGAAAGCTGAAGCAGAGTAGGCGCGGCAAGACGCAGTTGATCTCCTGGAAGGGGAGAAAGAGATGGCTCTTATCCGTTCGGCCACCTATCAGCAAGATCTACGACGTTTTCACAACAGGCACGTCAGAAGTTGGACCTTTCAGGAAGGAGATCTTGTGCTCCGAGTGGGTCAGCAACGACCTCACAAGCGTGCTCCTGCGTGGGAAGGTCCTTTTATCGTGTCAAAGGTTCTGAATAACGGAGCATACCGCTTGTACAACCTTCTGAAGCAAGCAGACGAGACCCGTGGTTGGAATGCAGATTTGCTACGACGATTTTATACTTGATATTGAGATGTAATAAAAGCACTCGAGTGATGTTTGATGAATAAAAGCATGACTTTTCCAGTTCTACATTGAGTTCACTCGTACGCATTCTCTGGCTTACGACCCCCAGTGGGTGTACGCCCTTCAACTTAGCTGCAAACCAGTTTTTGCCTAAGTTAAAAACCTACTCTGAGTGAAGAGCATCCCTCTCACTCGGGGGCTTGGCTGCGAACCAGCTTTCGCCCAAGTTAAAAACCTACTCCGAGTGAAGAGCATCCCTCTCACTCGGGGGCTTGGCTGCGAACCAGCTTTCGCCCAAGTTAAAAACCTACTCCGAGTGAAGAGCATCCCTCTCACTCGAGGGCTTGGTTGCGAACCAGCTTTCGCCCAAGTTAAAAACGTACTCCGAGTGAAGAGCATCCCTCTCACTCGGGGGCTTGGCTGCGAACCAGCTTTCGCCCAAGTTAAAAACCTACTCCGAGTGAAGAGCATCCCTCTCACTCGGGGGCTTGGCTGCGAACCAGCTTTCGCCCAAGTTAAAAACCTACTCCGAGTGAAGAGCATCCCTCTCACTCGAGGGCTTGGTTGCGAACCAGCTTTCGCCCAAGTTAAAAACGTACTCCGAGTGAAGAGCATCCCTCTCACTCGGGGGCTTGGCTGCGAACCAGCTTTCGCCCAAGTTAAAAACCTACTCCGAGTGAAGAGTATCCCTCTCACTCGGGGGCTTGGCTGCGAACCAGCTTTCGCCCAAGTTAAAAACCTACTCCGAGTGAAGAGTATCACTCTCACTTGGGGGCTTGTCTGCGAACTAGCTTTCACCCAAGTTAAACACTACTCCGAGTGAAGAGCGTCCCTCTCGTGTGGGGGGCTTAGCTGTGAACCAACTTTCGCCTAAGCTGCACACATTAAAAGACTCGAAAGAAAGCATTTGGATAACTTTAGAAGTTCAAAAGTAAATGCGAGTACTCGGGCCCTGAGCCCGAAAGAGTTTAACGGATACAAATCCACTCAGCATACCGAGGCAAGTGGGTAAAGCTTAAAGTGTTTCTCATGCTCCAGAAGGGCTGGCCGGCTCGACGAAGGTGTTCAGATTGATGCCATCTGTGATCCGAGTGGCTGCCTCTATGAACGTCTCCATGAAGTCCTCAAACTTGAGCTTCTTCGTGTTGGTGACTTGGAGAGACTTCAGCTTCTCTTCCTTGGCGTCCTTGCAGTGCACACGGACGAGAGAGAGCGCCACGTCGGCTCCGCAGCGAGCGGCTGACTTCTTCCATGCTTGCACTCGGCTAGGAATCTCGTTGAGGCGAGTCATCATTGCTTCCAGATCGGTGTCGAGGGTGTCTTCTGGCCACAGCTCCTTGTCGATCCTTCTGAGTGCACCCCGCAGACGGATGATGTACCCCAGAACGTCTTCAATACGAGATTCGAGCCGCAAGACGCCTAGGGCGGCTTTGTCACCGATGAGTGACCTAGAAGGATCCAGATCCCTCTCGATTCTGTCAGTCTCCAGCTCGAAGTCCCGGCAGTACTCTGTAAACAAGAAAAGAGGAGAGTCGAATATCAGCGTGCATGAAGTTCACTCGGAAACAAGTTAAAACTCGCTCGGATGTTACAAGTTACCTGCAAGCTTGGTGTACATCTCCTCTGTGAGGTCTTCTATATACTTTTCCAGAGCATTCTTCTTTTCAGTGAGCTGGGTGATCTTCTCGCTTAGAGTCTTCTTCAATTGCTCGTAAGCATTCGCCTGAGCCTTGAGCTTGCCGTCCCACTCGGTCTTCTGCTTCTTGAGCTCGGCCACTTCCTTCTTCGCCTCCGTGACGGCGGCCTTCAGCGACTTATTCTCTCCTTCAAGCTTCTCGAGTGAGGCCAATTTCTCTTCGGCGGCCTTGGTCTTCTCTCTCGCCACCTTCTGTGCCCCCGCCAGCTCATTGTCCTTGTTTTGAAGTGCCTGCTCATAGTTTCTAAACAGACAGAGGTTCTGAGCCGCACTTGGAGTCGATGGTTTTCACTACACACATCTGTTCGAGTGAAGTCACTCGGTTCAAAGAATGGAAAGAGATGAAAGCAGAACGCTCAGTAATCAAAGCTTACGTCCCATGGCCTTGAGCTCCGCTTGGGCGCGGGCTACGTTCCTCTTCTCCACCTCCAAGTCCAGTCGGAGTTGGACCGTCTCCTTCTCCAGTGACACATACTGAGTCCCAAGCTCACAAGTTTTCTGAAACATAAGAGAGAGCAGACCAGTTAATGACAAGGAATATTCTGAGTGCCCAGAGACCAGCACTCCTGGGAGGAACAAGCTTAACCAATACCAGATCCTGAAGTACCCTTGGTCAGGGAGGAACAAGTTTGACCAATACCAGATCCTGAAGTACCCTCGAAAGTAGGTTCTATGTTCTAAGACTACCGCCGACTGCCCGCAGTCGACGGCAGTCTCGGGGACTACACCCAATGGGTGCACTCAGTGTGCCCCCACTGGAATGGTATCCACTCGGAACGGTCCGCCCGGTCCGAGTGACGGCCAAACAACAACAAAAAAAACAAACAAACAAATCGAGTTCTAAGACTCCCGCCGACTGCCCGCAGTCGACGGCAGTCTCGGGGACTACACCCAGTGGGTGCACTCAGCATGCCCCCACTGGAATGGTGTCCACTCGGAACGGTCCGCCCGATCCGAGTGACGGCCAAACAGCCAAACAACAGCAAAAAATCAAGTTCTAAGACTCCCGCCGACTGCCTGCAGTCGACGGCAGTCTCGGGGACTACACCCAGTGGGTGCACTCAGCGTGCCCCCACAGGTCGACACACCCCCAGTCGGTGTACCGAAAAATTCACAGACTGAAACTCACCGACTGAAACTCCTTCAGAAGGAAAAATGAATTGGAGATCAACTTACAAGAGCACTTACTCGGACATTCTCCTGGAGAGCAGCACTGGCATCGTACGCCAACTTGCCAGCCGCACACATCTCCTTCAGCCGCTGGGTCATCAGATCCGTCTGGATCATCGCCTCCTTGCTGGCTCCGGTCTGGTCCTATGGCACTAAATATGTTGACGGGAGGAGTTGGAGCTGAGACCAGAGCAGTCGACAAGGCTGAGACGGGGCCAACACCAGCCTGAGAAGAGCCTTGCCCCAGAGGCACGGTCACGTTAGGCGCAGGGACAACTTGAGGCGCTTTGCTTGGCGGTGCCCTCTGTGTGGTGGTCTGAGAGGCAGTCGGAGCTGCGGTCTTCTTCTCGGTGTCCTTCTGTGGCGGTCCTTCATCGTCGTCCACGACGTGGATGATCTCCGCAAGCGCTACATCCACTCAACACAATCAGCCGCAATACGCAATTCAGTCGGATGGAGACAATTCAATCGGATCATGGATCAAAGTAAAAAATGAAATCATTGTTACCTTTCTGAGAAGTGGCCGCATCCGCTGACTCGGCTTCGACGTGGTCTCCGTCGATCTGCGTGGGGGACGTCGTCGAGGTTGCAGCCCTGGTTCATAAATTTCACTCGGTCAGAAGAGTCCAGAAGTTCACAAAGACAGAAAGAAAAGGCGCAGCACTCATGTCAAGGTGATAGGCACGGTGACCTTGATCCTAGGTAGAGCCTTCCGAGGCTTGGGAGAAGCGACCTTGAGCTGCTTGGCGGTCTTCTCTGTCGGCTCCGGTGTTGATGTCCGAGTGCGCTTCGGTGCCTTAGCACTCGGAGCCACCGCCTTCCCCGAGCCAGCACTCGGATCATGAGTCTTCTTAGAGCGGCGCTCAGAGCGCAACTCTAGAGACTGGGAAGACTCGACCTTGTCGCTCCCTTCCGAGCCATCGCTTTCCTCCTCACTGTCCTCCACATAGCTGCCCTCAACACTGCCATGATCGCTCTCCACGTCCCCGACAAGGTGTTCTCCATTCGGCACAGGCGAGAGCATCTTCTGGAAATCCTGCAAGACACAAAGAACAGAGACAGCCAGTTGAGTCAGTTCACTCGGATCATCAAGTTCACTCGGAGAATTTGCGCGTAAATAATTCACTCGGAAATGCATGTCTTACCTTTGACGGTTGATGCACATCGTCGTAGGGCGAGATCCGTCTCGACCCTCGTGGATTGTCACGTGCGCCAGTGATGCACCTGATCCATTGTTCCATAGTTTCCTCATCAAAATCTTCCGGGTGCACTCGGGTCAAGTCATTGGCTCCAGTGTAGCGCCACATGGGGTGAGCCCGCTCCTGCAGCGGCTGGATCCGCCGACTGAGGAAGACCTCCAGAAGATCCAGGTCCGTCACTCCGTCCTGAATCAGACCGACCACGGCACTCACCAAGATCCCCACTTCAGTCTTCTCCTCCTTAGCAATCATCAGCGAGGGAGGAGTCTTGACTCTCTCAGTCGTGTAAGGAGGAAGACCAGTCGACGAACCGGTGCAAGGAAGGTCATTGCAGTAGAACCAGGTCGACTGCCAACCTCTGACCGAATCAGGGAAAGACATGGAGGGGAACGCACTCTTACCCCTCATCTGGACACCTAAGCCGCCGCACATCTGGGTCACGTGGGTCCTCTCTCCATCGGGGTCAGCCTTTTTAACCGACTGAGAACGACACGTGAAGATATGTTTGAACAATCCCCAGTGCGGCTGGCAGCCTAAAAAGTTCTCTCACAAGGAAATGAACGCAGCAAGGTACACTATGGCATTCGGAGGAAGATGATGAAGATGGACACCAAAAAAGTTCAAGAAACCGCGGAAGAAAGGGTGGGGTGGCATGGAGAACGCGCTCCCCGGGGCGCGGCGCGGGCTCGATCCCCCCCTCCTCCGACAGCCTCCACGTCCCGTCGCGCACCAGCCCGTCCATGACGAGCCCGCTGATGTCATCCACCGTGGAGGTCGGCGGGAGCCAATCGCCCTGGATCCACCCGCGCGGGGGCGCGACCCTGGAGCTCGATGCCTTCTTCCCCTTTGCCGCCTTCTTCGCCCTCTCCAACTTCGTCGTCTTGTCCTTCGCCATCGCTGTAGAGCTCTCCAGTGCCAAGGGAGATTTGCGCAGAGTGGGGTGCTGGAGAGGAGATTGGGCGGCTGGAAGAGTTGGGGAAAAGGGGATCTGTTCTCTTTCCCTCTCCGACGCAGCAGCCTCTTATACCGTCGCCCGTTCCGCTCCCCAATCCTCTCCAGCGATTCCCGGGCCCGCGGATCTCCTCAAATCTTGCTGGCGGAGATGCAGCGGTACGTGGCAAAAAGCGGGGCGAAAATCGAGGCGTCACGCCCCACTTTCCCCACTCGCTGCGCGTGCTCGAATCTAATTTCAAATCCCGCAAGATCCGGAGTCCAGCAACCCGATTGCTCGCCCTTTAAAGACATTCCATAAACGCTCGGATCCGTTCCGTCACTCGACACGTGATGACTCGTTTCACTCGGATGGAGATTGCTCATTTCATTCGGATGGAGACTTTCACTCGGACGTCATATGGTCCGGAATCCGTCAAGGTACCGCACGAAGACAAGGCCGTCTAATGACCAGTAGGAGTTCTTGAGCGCCCCTGTAGTGCTCAACCGATTAACCTCGACCCGCTTAACCTCGACCGATTCGGGGGTAATGACGAGGACATATACTAGGGATAGGGTGACAGGACTGACCTACAGACCCTACCCTAGGATACCACACACCTTATACTGGGCCCCAGGGCCAGACCAGCAGTCAGGAGTTCTGCGACTTGACATTCACTCGGAGTTCAACGAACCACTCGGGAGGCAGCAGTTCACTCGACCGTCTTATTTCACTCGGAGTACCTGACAGTCACTCGACCAGAGAAGACCAGGAGACTCTAGGAACGCAACGGTCAGGACGTGCACCTGCCCTTATTAATTGTAATCAATGCGCCCATTACCAATGGCTGGCACCCTTAAACCCCCTCTTTAACCCGTGGTTATGGCGGCATTCATGGGGGCCTGGTGAACTATATATAAGCCGCACCCCAGCTCCATAACAAGGGTTCGCAATCCTTTGTATTCTATACACTCAAGTCAATCAAGCTCCAGAGCATGTGACAGCTACATGGAGGGCATATTCGGGTTCGTCATGTTTTTCTGATCAACTTTCATGTAGAAAACTTTTTGATCCGAGCTATGGTTTATTTTTTATGATTTTTCAAAGATTTAAACCATTTTCTGAAATTCCTGGAATTAAATCTAATTTGAAAATACCAGAAAAAGCTTTATTGCGTCAGCATGATGTCGGGGTGATGTCAACGAGTCAACCCAGCCGGTCCAGGTCAAACCTGGCGGCTGGGACCCACATGTCAGTGACACAGCACTAAACAGAGGATAAAATTTAACTAATTAGGTTAATTAGCTAGTGGGCCCCATCTGTCAGTGGCTAACTAAATTAACAGATTAGTTTATTTTTAAAACTGGATAAATAAGCACGTGGGGCCCGCATGTTAGTGACACTGTGCTGCCCAGTCAGCACGTTGACTAGTCAACATGGTCAACTAGGGCCCCTGGGCCCACCGGTCAGTGACCCAGGGGTGCCCACGTGGCGGCCACGTCGGCGGTGGCCGGCGGCTCATCGCCGGCGATGCTAAACACGGCGGAGGTCCTCGGGACCTCGCCGGAAAATGGCAACGGGCGGCCGTTCGACGCGCGCTTTGCGGCGTTCGAACGTATGCTTCGCGTCGCGTCGATTGGTGGCGGTAGCGCGGGCTGGTTTGGCCGGAGTTGGCCGGAGCGGCGATGGCAGCCCGCGGCGCGCTCGGGCGTGCTCGGCTACGGCGTTTGCGGGCACGGCAAAGCAAATGGGCGACGGCGTTGGGCTCCTACGAGCTCCAGGAGCTCGCCTACGTGCTCGGAAGCGAGCTTGGGCTGCGGTGGCTATGGCGACAAGCTCAACGGCGGCGATGCGGGCACGGCAACAACACGGCGAGCTGCGGGTGCAGATAGGAGCGGGGAGTGAGGGGAGAGGAGGAGGAGCTCACTGGGGAGGCGCAAGGGGGCCGGTGATGGCTTAGTAGCAGCAGGCCGAGCGAATCGACGGCGAAGACGACGGCGGCCGAGGAGGAAGAAGACGAGGCGGGGCGGCGATGCAGTGGGTCCCGGCTCGTGTTCGTGGACGGGGACGACATAGCGGACCACGGGGAAGACGATGGGCACGGTGGCGGGGCGAGGCGAGGTCAATGGCAACGGCTGCGGCGAGCCATGGCGGCGGCGGCGCTCGATTGCGGCGGGGAGCGAGCGAGAGAGGGCGAGAGAGGAGGGGGCGAATGGATGAGGATGACGGGGAGGCCGAGGGAAGTCGCCCTTCTCCTCTCGGCCGGCCTGTAGCGTCGCGGTGTCGCCGCCTCACCGGCGCGCGCGCGCGGGGCCACGGCCGCGTTGACACGCGCAGAGAGAGAGCGGGAGGAGGAAGAGAGAGAGGGAGGTGGGCTGGGCCGGTGCACTGTGCACTTAGGCCCAGCTCACAGTAGAGTTAGGGCCTTTTCTCTTTTCTTTTTCTGTTTTTTTACAGAAATAGTTTTGCAATAATTTGAGCTGCCAATTGGATTTTGTAAAATGTGAAACTTGGCCACATAATTACTTGGCAATATACTGCTGTGCCACAAAAAGTTTGGAGGCCATTTGAATTCATTTGAATTTTTCATAAATGAAATGGCATTTAAAATGCTCTTTTGCACTGTATTAATTGCCCTAGTCCATATTTAGCTTTATGGTGATGTTGTTTTCGAATTTTTCCTAAATGATGAACTATTTTTCAACAAATTTTGAGCAACTTCAAATTTCACTTATGATTTGAATTGAATTCAGTGGTGGAATTTGAAATGAGATATGAATCCACATTGATCAAGCATTGCAAATCAACTTGACTTAGCATAATCATTATGGATCAATGTTGCTCATTACAGAGGGGTGTTACAATTTTCCTCCTCTAAAAGAAATTCTCGTCCCGAGAATTCAGGAGGTAGAAGCGAAAAGATCGGGGTATTCTTCCCGAAGATGATCCTCGCGTTCCCAAGTGGCTTCATCTTCTGTATGATTCGACCACTGCACTTTAAGGAACTTGGTTGTCTTCTGACGGGTCCGACGTTCAGCCTGATCGAGAATGCGGATCGGATGCTCTTTATAAGATAGGTCATCTTGCAATTCGAGCAATTCATGATCCACTGCTCGGTGTGGATCCTTGAAGCAACGGCGAAGTTGCGACACGTGGAAGACGTCGTGGATGTGAGATAATTGCGGCGGCAACTCCAATTTATATGCCACATGTCCACGTCTAGCGAGAATGCGAAAGGGACCAATGTAGCGAGGAGCTAATTTGACCTTAATTCCGAAGCGATGAGTGCCCTTCATAAGAGTGACACGCAGTTAAGCTTGCTCACCAGGTTGATAGATCGATCCCCAGTGTTTTCGATCATAATTGCTCTTCTGGCGAGACTGAGCCGCCTTGATATTTTCTCGGACGATACGGACTTGCTCTTCAGCGTGTTGGATAATATCCGGACCAATGAGCGGTCGTTCCCCAGTTTCTGACCAATTCAGAGGGGTTCGACATTTACGTCCATAAAGTACCTCGAAGAAGGCCATCTTCAAGCTAGCTTGATAGCTGTTGTTGTAAGAGAATTCAGCATCCGGGAGAGATTCCTCCCACTTCTTGCCAAATGAAATGACACAAGCACGCAGCATATCTTCAAGCACTTGATTCACTCGTTCAACTTGGCCTTGGGACTGGGGGTGATAAGCAGAGCTCCAGGTTATATGAGTTCCCATAGCTTCTTGGAAACTTGCCCAGAACTTAGAGGTGAAGAGGCTGCTGTCGGGCCCATGGAACACGGGGTATCTAGGCCCGTCTGCATTTGGCCCAGGGCGCAACGCCTGGCATGGGCCCAGCAGGCCGTCACCACCGAGCACCTCACTAAGACCCCTCATGAGGCCCTGGCCTCCTGAGGCCCCCTCCTCAGGAAGTGGCGAGTAATCCTCAGCACCACCATCAACGGCCTCGCGAGGCCCTCTCATGAGGTGGCTTTCCGAGGTGGCCTCCTGAGGCCCCCTCCCGTAGGCGCTCGAGACGAAGGCCGTTCGGCGTGCTGCGCGGTCTAGAGCCCATCACGTGAGTGACGCGCGCGGCAATGAGCAGCAGCAGAGGCCGCACCAGCAGGCGCGGATGAAGATGGTTTCCTCTTTCGTGTTAAGGGAGCAGGGCCAGCTATCTACTCTCCAAAACAACCCCAAAGGTTGCCCGATCGGCGAAGGAAGACCAAGACGACGGGCGCGCAGGGCGGAGGTCATCACCGAGCCCACCGGCGCGTCATGGATCATGCTTTGGCAGGCGAAGACCACCTTTAGTCAGGATAGCCTGAGCGCCTGTCCCCTTTCAAAATCGCCAAGTGTGGCAACCCTTCCCGCCTAAGTTTTGAGGGGGAAGAGGACCAAGGCCGATATAAAAGGGGCAGTGCTGCCACCGTAGTAGGGAGGATTCCCTTGTCTTCAACCTTGTACGCGAGAACCTTCTTGCCCACGATAATCCCAACCACAAAGCAGGAGTAGGGTCTTACACTGCAAGGTGGCCCGAACCTAGGTAACCGCTGAGTCCTCGCTCCGTCCCTCACTAGCGCGCTCTCGCCGTCGCCTCGCCGTCGCTTAACCGTGTTAGGAGACGAAGTAGGTAGAACAAGCTCACCCCAGTGTTCGAACCTTTGGGTCCCCGGAGCCCGACTTCCGACATTTGGCGCGCCAGGTAGGGGGGCGCTACTGTTCTTCTACTCCGCCCTCAGCTCCACCAACCCCATGGCCGACGCACGTCGCGAGCGCGCCAAGCGCAGGGCTGGCCGCGTGGCTCAAACGGAGCCGGTAGCCCGCGGCAATCGACGCCGTCCCAAAGCCGAAGCCACCGCCACCGACCCCGCTCCCCGCGAGCAGCAGGACTCCTCCCTGCACCCCTCCGTGCGGGCGAACGGCCACACCGCCACGGCCTCCTCCCTCGCCCATCGTGGGCCGCCGAACCCGCAGGCGGCGCTGCTCATGGCGCGTGAGCTACTCCGCTACCGTCCGGCTGACGCCGCCTACGACTCTTGGCTCGGTCGCATCGCCAAGCTCGTCAACGTCGCCGGGGAAGCTCCGGCACCTTCTCACTCGCTCCGCCCGCCGCCGTCTCGTGCTGGGGACCTGGCGCACGACGCTCCCCCGCCGCCTCCTCTGCGCGACGAGCGCGCCGGGCCCCAACGCAGCAACCGGGCTCGCGAGCCGTCCCGTGGCGCATCCTCGCCAGACCGAGACGAGGCCAGCTGCCAGATCATCCGCCGCGTGCCCCCCGATGCGTGGGTGCTCCTCGAGCGGCAGCGCCAGCGCCAGGACCAAGCCGTTCAGGACGTCGCAGAGGCCGGGCATCAAAACCGCGCCGCCCTCGCTGGCGGTGTCCCCTTGAGCGGTGTGGGCTGCCGAGCCTTCACCCGCGAGCTGCGTCGCGTGGTCTGGCCCACGAAGTTCAAGCCTGAGCTGCCTCCGCGCTACGACGGCACCCCCAACCCCACGGAGTTCCTTCAGCTCTACGCGCTGAGCGTCGAGGCGGCGAACGGCGACGACAAGGTCATGGCGAACTGGTTCCCCATGGCCCTCAAGGACGGCCCGCGCTCCTGGCTCATGAACCTCCCTGAGGCTTCCATCTCGTCGTGGGCCGAGCTCTACAGCCAGTTCATCGCCAACTTCAAGGGCACACAGGACCGCTCCCTCACCATCAACGACCTGCGGCGTGTTCGACAGCGCCCAGACGAGACCCTCCGCAAGTACATCTAGCGCTTCAACCAGGTGCGCAACAAGATCCCGCGCGCCTCCGACGCGGCCTTCATCTCTGCGTTCTCCACCGGCGTCACGGACATCAAGATGCGCGAGAAGCTCGCCATCAACGGTGAGCTCGACGCCGTGCTCGAGCTGCTCGACCTCGCCGACAAGTGCGCCAAGGCTGAAGAAGGCCGCCTCTTCGTCCACAACGACCCCGACGCGGCGCTCGACGGCGCCAAGGCCAAGAGCAAGGACGTCAAGCGCAAGGGCCCTGCCGTACTCGCGGCGGAGCCCGAGCAGAAGTGCGGCCGCGACCTCGACGACCCCAGGAAGGACAACTGGCCACTCTGCGCTTTTCACAACGTCCGCTCCCACGGCACCGAAGACTGTCAGGAGCTCAAGCTGCTCCGCGACGAGCGCCAGGGCCGCCGGGACGACCGCAACGGCCGCGGCGCTGGCCGCGGAGGTGGCCGCAGCGGCAACCGCTGGGACAGCCGCAACAGTAAGGGCAACTACCGCCAGGGCTGGCGCGATCAGCCTCGTGAAGCCGCCTGGCGCGATCAGCCTCGTGAGGCCGCCTGGCGCGACCAGCCTCGTGAGGCGAATCCTCCGACCAATGCCGCTCTCCCGCCGCTGCCGCCGCCACCCCGGAGGGACGACGCCAACCGGCCTGACGAGGGTGCTGGGGGCTACCAGGAGCCTCGCGCGGTCGCCTGCATTCTTGGCGGGTCCCAAGCCCCCGTGTCCATCCGCCACTTCAAGCAACTCTCTCGCGAGGTGTACGCCGCCCTCCCGAGACCAGAGGCTTCACGGCCCCTCAAGTGGTCGTAGTACGCCATCACATTCGACTCCAAGGACCACCCCAAGTCCACGGCCTCCGCAGGCGCGCTCCCCATGTTGTGCACTCCCACCATCAGCAACGTCGCGGTCACCAAGACCCTCATCGACGGGGGTGCCGGCCTCAACGTGCTCTCCGTCGAGACCTTCGAGATGCTCCAGGTGCCCTACAACCAGCTGATGCCGACCAGGCCCTTTTCCGGGGTGACCGATGGCTCCATCATTCCGCTGGGGCAAGTGCGCCTCCCCGTCACCTTCGGCACCCGCAACAACTACCACACCGAGCTCATCGACTTCGACGTGGCGCACATCGGCCTGCCTTATAACGCCATCTTGGGCTACCCGGGTCTCACCAAGTTCATGGCGGCCACCCATCACGCCTACAACGTCCTCAAGATGCCCGGCTGCAGCGGCATCATCACCGTCGCTTGCGACGAGAAGGACGCGGCCAGCACCCTCGAGCGTGCCTACAAGGCTGCCGCTGTCGCGCACCCGGCCGACGAGGACGCGGCCGAGCCTTCCGAGGCCGCGCCCGCGAAGAAGAAGCAACTGTTCTCTCAGGACCGCGCCGAGACGAAGAAGGTGTCGGTGGACGGCAGCGGCTCCGGCCCTGCCTTCACCATCGGCACAGGCTTCCCTCCTGCATAGGAAAGCGCGCTCGTCACCTTCCTTCAGGCAAACTCGGATGTTTTTGCCTGGAAAGCATCCGACTTGTCCGGCGTGCCGAGGAAGGTGATCGAGCACCACTTAGCGGGGTGCCCCAATGCACGCCCGGTCAAGCAGAAAGCACGGCGCCAGGTGCCAGGGAAGCAAGAGTTCATCGTCAATGAAGTCTAGAAGCTCCAAGAAGCCGGAGTCGTTCGTGAGGTGCGCCATCCCGAATGGCTCGCCAACCCAGTCGTCGTCCCCAAGAAGGGCGGCAAGGACCGCATGTACGTCGACTTCACCAGCCTCAACCAGCTCTGCCCTCGTGACCCCTTCCAGCTGCAGCGAGATGACCAGGGCGTTAGCCCCGCCTTCGGCAGCACGCGCATGCCCTTCGGGCTGGGGAACGCCGGTGCCTCTTTCCAGAGGCTGGCGCCCTTCACGCCAGGGCCCCGTGAGCCCCCTACTCCTCGCGAGCTCCCGAGGCCTCGCGAGCCCCCTGGCCCCGGAGGAGCGGACTCTCTTGGCGCGCCTCGCCAAGTGGTCTGACGTCACTACGTCGCGGTTCTGCCAGGCGCGCCCGGCGTGTCGCCTCTCGCCGCGCCTCTCGAGCTTCGCTCCCGGAACCTTATCCTTTTGGTTGTGTAACGAATTTTGCTGGTTTCGCCCTGATGAGTTATGTTACCTGCTTAATCGCCTGTTAAGTTCGGTGTTGACCGGGGAGCGCCGCATGCTCGCGACCCCTCCCCTGACCGTTTTCGTGACCGGGGGCTAAGCACGGCGCCTGTGCTTGGGTCTGTCCCTGCAGCGCCGTCAAATCCAAGTGACTGAGCTCTGGCTCGCGGGCCTGCTCCCGCGCACGTCACCTCACCAAGGTCCTTCGTGCCTTATCTCCTCACACAATGGCCACGGGCGAGTCAGCGAGCTTGTGCCGCTCCCCCCATCGTGAAATCTGTCGACATGCAGCCCCTCAGGAGTCGAGCTGCGCGAAGACCTTGCGGTGGCCTCTCGCGAGGCGGAGACACTTCGGACGCCGAGCCTCGTGCGCACGTCTCGCGAGCGTGCCCCGTGGTCGCGGCTCGGGAGCGGCAAGGGCTGGCTCGAAGAGTGGCGGTTCGTGCTGTGGTCCGTCCGCACGACGGCAAGCAAGCCTACTGGCGAGACGCCCTTCTTCCTCGTCTACGGCGCTAAGGCGGTCCTCCCATTGGAGCTTAAGCGCGGCTCCCCGCGAGTCCTTGCCTTCGACGAGGCGCGTCAGGATGGCTCGCGGGAGACCGATCTGCTGCTCCTCGAGGAGGGCCGCCGTCAGGCCGCCCCTCGTGATGCGAGGTACCACCAGGCCTTGCGTCACTACCACAGCCGCAGCATCCGCCCTCGCACTCTCGAGGTCGGCGGCCTCGTCCTGCGCAGGATCCTCTCCAGAGAGGAACTTCACAAGCTCTCACCTATGTGGGAGGGCCCTTTCATGGTTACTCATGTCTCCAGGCCCGGCTCAGCCCGGCTGGAGACGGAGGACGGAGTTCCTGTGCCTAACGCCTGGAACATCCAACACCTCCGCAAGTTCTACCCGTGACCCTCACGCGTACGAACGAAATGGGGCTGTACACGCCCCGGAGCCTCTCATTGCGTTCACCTGATGGGCCCGCGAGAGCTCCCGCCCACGCCCAAGTGGAAGCCCCATGCTCCGCGCTGGCGGAACGATCGACCCGCGATCATACCCACACCCCTGTGGAAGCCCCATGCTACGCGCTGGCGGAACAATCAACTGAGGGCGCCCCACGGGCTGCACCAACCTCAAGCTGACCCGTGCCGGACACGGCAGCACTCTTTTTCTCATTTTAGTGCGCAATTGAGGGCGCCCCACGGGTTGCACCAACCTCGAGCTGACCCGTGCCGGACACGGCAGCCGCATCTTTATTTGGTTGTGTAATGGATTGCTCTCTTGCTTCAGTAAAGTTTCCATTTCTGGCGTTTCGTTTTCCCTTTGCCTCACGAGCCTCGCGCGCTCACGACTTCCCTCAAGAGCCTCACGCGAGTGGGGGCTGGACACGGTGCCTGCGCTCGGGTCAGTCCCAGCAGCCTTGGAGAACCCAAGCAACCGGGCTCTGGCTCGCGGGCCTGCCCCCGTGCACGCCACCCCACCAAGGTCCTTGGTGTCCTGTCTCCTCGCGTAATACCCATGAGCGAATCGACGAGCACGCGCTGTCATTAAGTACTCTGCGTGGAGTTATCTCAGGAGAAGGTCCCCTGAAAGATCTCGCGAGGTAGCCCCCTCAGGACCTCAGGAAGCCTGCAGGCCCCGCCATGGGAGATCGCGTGAGCGGAACCCTCATGACTTGTCATACCGGCAGCGATTATGGCCCGCTCGGGGGCTAGGTCCTAACAACGCAGAGCGCCATGACGAGCAGAAAGAGCAAAACGAGCTACGAGGGCACAGGCATTCGATACAGTCAGGAGCAAAGTACTTAAAATGCTAAAGCATTGTGCTCACGCCCCCACGGGGTCACAATCAGCTATGCGCAGGATATGGGGAGGCACCTAAGAAGACATGTCGCCATCACCGCCGCTGCCACCGTCATCGTCACCCTCCTCGACTCCGCTCGAGCTCTCGCCAGGAGCGAAGTGCTCGTGCAGGGCGTCCACGTGGTCCTCCACCGCCTTCCCAAGGGTGTCGCAGACCTCCTCGGGGATGGGAGCTATCACCTTGCCGAAGTCAAAGTTGGGGTCGGCGTCCAGAAGATGGCTGAAGATGCGCGTCGCGGCCTGGGTGAGGAGGTCGCGGCTCTCCTCCTCGATGATTCCGCCTACCTTCTTGGCGCCCACCTCGAGCCGCTCCACGAGCTTGGTGAAGAAGTCGAGGTAGCTGCCATCGTGCGTCTCGAGGGGGCTGCTAACGTCCTCCTTGCAAATGGAGCCCAAGGCGCGGCGGGCCTGGAGCTCGAGGGCGCGGAACATCTTAGAGCGCTGGAGTTGCCGCACCCGCGCTTGGGCCGCCTCGTCCCGCGCCTGCTCCACGACAGCAGTGACACCCCCCCCACCTGCTGCCGGAGGGAGGACAGCTCGGCCTCGGCGTCGGCCTGGGCCTTCAGCGCAGTCTTCCGCCGCCTTTTAGCTTCGGCTAGCATCTCCTTGCGGCCCGCGATCTCGTGCTGGAACTCCTCGCGCTTGGCCTTGAAGCGGTCCTCCTGCCGCTTCAGTTTCTTGCTGTTCTCGTTGGCAAACGCTTCGCGGCTCTGCGCAACCCTCCTGTCGGCGTCCTCCTGGATCTTCTCCGCCTTGGCCGCCAAATTGGCATTGGCCTTGTCTAGGCGCTCGGCGTAGGAATTTTGGACAGCGGACACCTCTCGCTCCAACGTCTCCAGCCGCTCGCTCCAAGTCCTACGCGGATGCCGACCGCGCGAGCTCCCGCTCATGGATGTCAAGGTACGCCTCGCGGGCCGCCAGCCCATCTTCGAGGGCAGAGATGGCGTCTCTTCATGCCTGGAGTTGTCGCTCCAGCAAGGCGTTCTGGTCCTGCAGCTCCTTCCCGCGGGCCTCTGCCGCCTCGCGCCGCCTGTCGGCCTCGTCGGCCTCCCTGACGGCGTTCTCGAAGATCTCCTTCGCGTCCTGGGTGGCTTTCTTGTGCTTCTCCCGCACGGCGTCGTCTCGACGGTGGCCCAGTTTAATGGCCACATCAAGCTGGCGCCACCTCTCCGCGAGGCACTGGCGCTCCTCGATGATGCGTGCCTCCTCCGCCTGGAGGTCCGCTTCCAGCTGGTCGAGGGCAGCCCTGGCGCCTTGCAGGGCCCCGCGCTTGAGCACGGCGCTGCTACTCAAAAGCTGCAGGGCCCAGCCAGTGTGCGCCCCAGCGCCGCCCTCTCGCGAGGGCCCGGCGCCGCCGGTCAGGAGCGGGGAGCTCGCGGGGGCCCCCTCTTCGTTCCGCCGTGGCGACGCACCCCGCGGGCTCGGTGGCCCCCCGGAAGAGGCCCCACATGCTGGCAAGTCCTGCCGGCCCCCCGCGACGCCACCGCCTCCAGTGGTGCCGGGCGGGAGAACCGGCGTCTCCGCCTCTGTCGCCGCCACGTCCACCCTGGCAGTTGGCTCCCCGGGAACCGCGGAGTAGCCTCCTGACGATGCCTCCTGAGGCCCACCTTCTTGGGACCCCCGCGTCGCGTTCGTCTGTGACTCAGGAGGGGCCTCCTGCCCCTTTGCCCTCGCGAGGCCTGTCTCGATGTCGAGGTTGTTAGCGCCCTCTTCACGCCCCCCGACCCTGGCAAGCGGCGGTGAAGCCCCCGCCAGGCCGGGAAACCTCTCCTCCTTCTTCCTCTTCTTGCTCGAGGAGGTCCTGAAAAAGAGGAGAGAAACAAGGGCTCAGGCGCGCATAACGCGCCGGGCACAGGAGAAGGGAGGCCGAGCACTTAGTGGTCCCTGGCAAACCATCTCCTCTTCCTCAGCGGCCACGGAGGAATGCCGCCGTCGCCTTCTTGAGGCCCCTTCTCGTGACCGGCCCCCCTCGTGGGAGGGCCGCGGGGTCCGCCCTCGCCACCGCTTCCGGAGCTCTGTAGCTTCGCAGCTGCCGCACGGGGGCTTCCTGCGCCCTCCGCCTAGCCAGGCAGGCCCCAGGCGGGGTGACGTCATCATCATCTTCAAGCCCGCGGACGAGTCGGCAGCGGGTCTGCCGAACCGGGCCGCCTCCGCCTTCCGCGGCGCCTGTCGAGGCCCCAGCGTCGCCGCGGCCGCCTGAACCCGGGACCACCAAAAAGGGATTGTCCCGGGGCCCTTCGAGGCCCTCTGGAAGTTGTCCCCACTGGTCAAAGCGTGGCATCGGGCCGGCCAGCGCCTCCTTGTTCTTGTAGTGATATAAGGGGAGCCCGTCCATGGGCGGCTCGCTCGCCTCCTCGCCGGTCAGGGTATGGAGCATCCCGTTCAGCACCTCCGGCAGCAAGCCGTCCGCGCTCAACCGCATCGGGTCCTCCGGGCCGGTGAAAGCCCACATCGGGCGTGAATGTCGCTGGAGGGGAGCTATGCGGCGCCGGAGGAACTCCCTCACGACCATGACCACCGTCACTTTCGCGGCCCTCAGCTCGGCCAACCTCTTCCATACCCGTGCCAGCCTCGGGTCCGTGAGCCTTTCCTGCCCCCACCCGGAGCTTCTCGCCGCCGGGGACATGGGCAGTTGCAGCAGGGGGCTGTATTGGGCAGCGTCCACATACACCCATTGCCGCCTGAAGCCCTCAACCTCCTTGGAAAGCCTCATGTCGATACCGTCGCCCGCTGCTTCATCGGCGATGCGGAATGAGACTCACCCGGAACATTGGTTCGCCGCGGTCAGCCGTAGGCTGAAGAAGTGGCGGAAGAGCGCCACTGAGGGCGTCACGCCCAGGAAGGCCTCGCATAAAAAGGCAAAGGCGGAGAGGAGAAGGACGGAGTTCGGCTTGAGATGCAGCGCATGGACTTGGTAGTGGGAGAGGACGGCGTTGAAGAAATCGGAGAATGGAGGAAGCAGGCCCGCGAAGAGCGCGGGAAGGAAGAGGATGGCAGAGGTGGCATCGAGGTCGGCAGTCGGGCGCGAAGCCGGCCAGATGCGAGTGGCTCCCCACTCATTGGAAGCAGCTGCGGTCATTGGGAGCACCTTGCTGAGCCCCTCGGCGTTGACAATTGTGGGCCTACTCAGAGCAGGCTCCGGCGCCACCTCCGCAACCTCCATGTCCGCCGCCTCTTCCTCCCTACCCGGGGCCGACATGGCGGAGCAGCAAGGGTTTAGGGCGACGGAGTTTTGGGAGAGGAAGAAGGAGCCGTGCACGGGAAGGAAGTCGCAAGGGGATGGGACGTAAGAAGAAAGGCAATGATGGCTTCGCGCCGCCCGCGCCAGGATTTATGTCAGCGCGGCAGTTTCCGAGGCGTCGTGGGAAGTGGGGGCGTCGCCCGTCACATCGTGCGCCACGCATCGCGCCTGGCCTCAGGCGGTTAGGGCCCGCGCCGTTTCGCCCCTCAGTAGGCGGGAACGTGCGCGCCGCGGGCCCGGGGGCTACTGTCGGGCCCATGGAACCCGGGGTATCCAGGCCCGTCTGCCTTTGGCCCAGGGCGCAACGCCTGGCATGGGCCCAGCAGGCCGTCTTCACCGAGCATCTCACTAAGACCCCTCATGAGGCCCTGGCCTCCTAAGGCCCCCTCCTCAGGAAGTGGCGAGTAATCCTCAGCACCACCATCAACGGCCTCGCGAGGCCCTCTCACGAGGCGGCTTCCCGAAGTGACCTCGCGAGGCGGCTTTCCGAGGTGGCCTCCCGAGGCCCCCTCCCGCAGGCGCTCGAGACGAAGGCCGTTCGGCGTGCTGCGCGGTCTGGAGCCCATCACGTGAGTGACGCGCGCGGCAATGAGCAACAGCAGAGGCCGCGCCAGCAGGCGCGGATGAAGATGGTTTCCTCTTTCGTGTTAAGGGAGCAGGGCCAGCTATCTACTCTCCAAAGCAACCCCAAAGGTTGCCCGATCGGCGAAGGAAGACCAAGATGACGGGCGCGCAGGGCGGAGGTCATCACCGAGCCCACCGGCGCGTCATGGATCATGCTTTGGCAGGCGAAGACCACCTTTAGTCAGGATAGCCTGAGCGCATGTCCCCTTTCAAAATCGCCAAGTGTGGCAACCCTTCCCGCCTAAGTTTTGAGGGGGAAGAGGACCAAGGCCGATATAAAAGGGGCAGTGCTGCCACCGTAGTAGGGAGGATTCCCTTGTCTTCAACCTTGTACGCGAGAACCTTCTTGCCCACGATAATCCCAACCACAAAGCAGGAGTAGGGTCTTACACCGCAAGGTGGCCCGAACCTGGGTAACCGCTGAGTCCTTGCTCCTTCCCTCGCTAGCGCGCTCTCGTCGTCGCCTCGCCGTCGCTTAACCGTGGTAGGAGACGAAGTAGGTAGAACAAGCTCACCCCAGTGTTCGAACCTTTGGGTCCCCGGAGCCCGACTTCCGACAGCTGCCACAGTCTGAACTAATCTTCTTCGGAATACCGTGGAGTGATACAATTCTGGAGATATACAACTCTGCTAACTGACTAGCAGTGATCGTCTCCTTGACTGGCAGAAAGTGTGCAACTTTGGAGAGTTGGTCGATGACGACAATAATTGCGTCGTGACCTTTCTACGACTTGGGAAGGCCAGTAATGAGGTCCATTTGAACCTTATCCCATTTCCACTCAGGGATAGGGAGTGGTTGCAGAATTCCAGCAGGCTTCTGATGTTCTGCTTTGACGCGACGACAAACGTCACATTCAGCAACATATCGCGCAACGTCTTGCTTCATTTTAGACCACCAGTACCTTTGACAGAGGTCACGATACATGTTGGTGCTACCCGGATGAATAAACAATGGTGTATCATGTGCCTCCTTCATAACCTTGTCGGTGATAAGTTCGAACCGAGGTACTACAATGCGATCTCTGAAGTATAAGGTTCCATCTTCAGCAAGCGAGAAATCTCTGGACTTTTCAAGGTCAAGATCTCTTTTCATCTGATCAACTTCAACGTCTTTCGCTTGCACAGACTTAACAGCTTTCTAAAGATCTGGCTGTAGAACAAGGGTATTAAGAGAACCCTATGGAACGATATGAAGGTTCAACTTGTGAAGTTCCTCATAAAGAATGGGCTGAGCTCGCTGAACCATGAGGTTGTTACAGTAGGACTTGCGGCTCAAGGCATCGGCCATTACATTAGCTTTGCTAGGGGTATAAGAAATACCGCAGTCATAGTCTGTAATTGTTTCCAACCATCACTGTTGGTGGAGATTGAGATCTGGCTGAGTAAACAAATACTTCAGACTTTGGTGATCAGTGTATATTTCACATCGATTACCAAGGAGGTAATGTCGCCATAACTTCAATGCATATATCACTGCAGCAAGTTCAAGATCATGCACTGGGTAGTTCTCTTCGTGAGGACGCAACTGTCGTGAGGCATAAGCAATCACTCTGCGCTCTTGCATCAGGATACAGCCTAATCCTTGGTGAGAGGCGTCGCAATAAATCACGAAGTCCTTGCGAGAATCCGGAGGAGCAAGCACTGGTGTAGAAGTCAGCTTGTCCTTGAGAGTCTGGAAACTTTCCTGACATTTGTCTGTCCACTCAAATTTAACGCCTTTGTGAAGCAGACTAGTCAGAGGCTTGGCAATTTTTGAGAAGTTCTCGACAAATCGACGGCAATAGCTTGCGAGTCCGAGAAAACTTCTGACTTGCTTAACATTCTTCGGAGGAGTCCAGTCAAGAATGGCCTGAACTCGTTCTGGGTTGACAGCAATGCCATCCTTGGAAATCACATGTCCAAGGTAGGTCACTTCGGATAACCAAAATTCACACTTGGAATACTTGGCATATAGCTGATGCTCCCGAAGCTTTTCCAGAACAAGACGAAGATGTTCAGCATGTTCCTCCTTATTCTTGGAATATACCAGGATATCATCCAGATAAACCACGACGAATTTGTCGAGGTAATCCATAAAGATATAATTCATCAGGCAGGAGAACGTTGCTGGAGCATTAGTTAAGCCAAATGACATTACGGTATACTCGTATGAACCATAGCGAGTAACAAATGCAGTCTTGGGAATATCCTCTTCGCGGACCCGGATCTGGTGATAACCCAACCTCAAGTCGAGTTTTGAGAATACTGATGATCCAGCAAGTTGATCATACAGATCGTTGATCCGAGGAAGCGGATACTTGTTCTGAATGGTTGCTTGGTTGATAGGTTGGTAATCTTGGACTAACCGGTTCGTACCATATTTCTTCTTGACAAAGAGAGAAGGTGCTCCCCAGGCAGATGAACTCGGGCGAATGAAACCCTTGCGGAGTGATTTATCGATTTCCTCTTTCAGCTCAAGGAGTTCATGCGGCGGCATCTTATAGGGACGTTTCGCAATAGGAGTGGTGTCTGGTTTTAGGTCGATGACAAACTCGACAGCTCTAACAGGGGGTACTCTTGGAAGTTCTTCTGAAAAGACATCTTGGAAGTCGTGAACGACTGGAACATTTTCGATCCCCTCAAGAGGAGAAGCGTTCAACGCATTCAAGGCATAAATCTGAGCCTCAACATTTTGAACGATATGAGCTTGGTAATTTAGTATCTCATATAAGGGGTGCAGAAGTTGAACAACTTTAGTGGCACAATTGATTAAGACAGTATGAGCCTTCAACAAATCCACTCCCAGAATGAGGTCAACCTTGGAAGACTTCAAAATAATGGGAAATGCATGGAATTCCAACCCTTCAATTTCAACGGTGACATCGGGGCTGAACATAGAGGTCCGACAATGGCCCGCGGGAGTGTTAACGACTAACGGCTGGTGCAAATTTTCATGTTTAATGCCATGCATGAATACTAACTCTTCTGATATGAAAGAATGCGATGCTCCTGAATCAAACAAAACAGAAGCTGGTACTGAATTAACAGGAAGTGTACCCATCACAGTAGCTGGTTGGTCTTGATCTTCATTCATGTTGACATGATAAGCCTAACCACGACCATAAGAAGGTCTGGCATTGAAGTTGCGAGGTTGATTGTTGCCACGGCCATTACCACAGCCAGCAGATGGAAATGCCAACTGATTCTGATTCTGATGGCAGTCTTTGGCACAGTGCCCTGGACGTCCACATGTGAAACACGGTCCATCCTCGGGACGGGGAGCAGGAGCTCGAAGCATTGGAGCTTGAGGTCTTTGCTGCCTCGGTGGTGGAGGAGGCAGACGAGGTGCAGCATAGGACGGCCTTGGTGCAGGAACAGTCGAACGATACACGCTATGAGGAATCCATATGCGGCGCTTCTGTGAGGACGAACCCGAAGATGAGCCCGCTTCACGGGTGCACTTAAGAGCGTCCTTGTGATCCTTCAAACCAGTCTCCACCTGAATGGCCTTGTTCACCAAGGTGGCAAAGTCGGCAAAGTCTTGGACTAGCAGTGCGAGCTTGATATCTGGGTTGAGCCCTTCACGGAACTTCTCCTGTCTGCAGGCATCAGTAGCAATATCCTCTTCAGCATAGCGAGATGGTTCAAGAAATTCCCGCTGATAGACCTCCACAGACTTGTTGCCCTGGGTAAGGTTGCGGAACTCACGCTTCTTCCAGTCCATAATTCCTTGCGGAATGTAACGGGCACAGAAAGTAGCTTTGAACTCCACCCAGGTGATGATTGTTCCAGCAGCTAGGGTATGCCTGTGACTGTCCCACCATTGAGCTGCGGGTCCCTTCAAAAAGTAGGATGCAAAAGTGACATAGCTGGCAGGGGCCACATTGGCTGACTCCATCTCATATGTGATATCACGGAGCCAGTCATCAGCATCTAGTGTCTGAACTGAGTTGCGGAAGATGGTTGGGTTGAGGCGCACAAACTCTTGCAAAGTTATTTAGGCTGGCTGCTGGTTGGCATTTGGACGAGGAAACTGGTCCATAAGTCCTTGCATAAACTGACGGTGCATTTCAAATTGTTGCATCATTGCAGCCATATAGTCGGGCGGTGGGGGATTGTTGGCACCACTGCCTCGACCTGAGGGTCTAACCATCCTGCTAAAATTCAACAGGGGGTAGTTTAGCAACGAGCATTGCAGTTTTATGGATTCATTCATGACGTAACACACACAACAAATGAAGTGCAATAGATACATCAACATAGTCAAACATGACATACAGATCCATACATAGATTCGGTTACAAGCCAGCGTTACAACAACGGAAGAAAAAGCTAGACATCTAGGCGGCACGCAGGCACGCGGTGGAGGGATACAACAACGGGACATAGCGATAGCTACATCAACGTCGGAGAAAACCACTGAGGCCAGGCAGCTGTAGGTGACGACGCAGGGTACCCTTGATATAAGGATCCTGCGCTCCGTGAACACTCTGGTGCAGAACCTGGTCCCGAACTGGAAGAAGAGGACCACGTGGAGGGGTACAACCTCCAACGGCAGGCCACTCAAGACCTGGCGGCATCTCCGTCCTGCGCGGGTAAAGGATGTACTCTGGATGCATCCTCGCACTGACTGCTGGTAGCAACTGTGTCAGAGCATCGTAAAGACGAGCACGAGTGGCGTACAGCTCGACAGCAAGAGCTTGGGCTGTGCGATCCAGAGCCTCAGTGTACTGAACCAGAACTTGCGGGTCATAACGACGTCGCACGTAAGGTGTACAGATAGCAGTGTAGTATCCACTCTCATCCCCAGCGGGGGCATATGGGATATATCTGAAAGCAGTCTCCTCCAAGCGACCGTGCTCTCCACGAAGATGGGCAATAGCAGTATATGCAGCATCATGGACGGCCATGTCGACAGTCACTCCAACACCATGGAAGGTGTGCAACTCAGTGATGGAGTTGTTCTGCCGATCAAAGATACGAATCATAGCGTGGTACTGCTCCTGGTTGAACTCGTGGTAGTCCTCATAAACAGTGTACTCGGGGTACCAGCGATATCCCAGCCTGGTCAAAAGATCGACCAGGATAGTAGGGAACCCAGTCGCATCAACAGCCATAGTGTGGCGTACGAGCTGTCTTGCGGGACGCATCTGAAACAAGGAGTGCAAGATGTCAAATGACAGTGTGAGAAGCATAAGATAACATTGGAAAAAAAATGTTTGCAGATAATCCAGCTCTCTGGGTGAATGTGAACACGAGAACCTAATGTTAGAGTTAGCAAAATCTTTAACCCAAAAAGAAGAGAAATTAGAGTCCTAGAGTAAGGAAGAGGAATAAAAGATCCTAATATCACCCATTGGCGACGTGGGCCCGTAAGCCACACAGCCATGTTAGTAAAACAGTTTTCATCGACTAGACTCAACTTCGGCCAAGAAGTTGGAAAGGGGGGGGTTCCTACAGGCAGTCGGCTCTGATACCAACTTGTGACGCCCCCGACTTAATCGTGCACTAATCATACACGCAAATGCACACGATCAAGCCTAAGGACTCACTTGAAGATATCACAACACAACTCTAAACACAAATAAAAGTCATACAAGCTTTATATTACAAGCCAGGGGCCTCGAGGGCTCGAATACATAAGCTCGAGTCATACAAGCATCAGCGGAAGCATTAGATATCTGAGTACAGACATAAAGTTAAACAAGTTTGCCTTAAGAAGGCTGAGAAAAACAATGACACTGGATCGAAAGGCGCAGGCCTCCTGCCTGGGTGCCTCCTATCTACTCCTGGTCGTCGGTCTCCACGTAGTAGTAGGCTCCACCGGAGGGGTAGTAGTAGTCGTCGATTGGGGCAGCTGGCTCCGAGGCTCCGTCATCTGGTCGCAGCAAACGGGTTTGGGGAAAAAGGGAAGCAAAGCAACCGTGAGTACTCATCCAAAGTACTCGCAAGACTTACATCAGATCTATTCTATTTATGCATCGGTATCAAAGAGGGGCTGTATCTGTGGACTAAACCGCAGAAATGCCAGAATAGAGAGAAAGGCCTAGCCTATCGAAGACTAGCATTTCCAGCGTCTTGCAGCATTAGAAGAGTGTAGATTAGTACATAAATATAGTAGTAGCAACAAGTATAACAGTAGCCATGCCCAGAGATCCTTCCTTGACTCCCTGCGAGAAAGCGATCCCGGAGCTAACATATTTAACAACTCATGTATCCAGTTCTAGTTGTAGAAGATCGGGATATTTTCCGAGCGTCCTGTTACCGTGGACACGGCTATTCGAATAGATATACTTCCCTGCAGGGGTGCACCAACTTACCCAACACGCTCGATTAACTCGGGCTGGACACACTTACTCGGTCCATGCCCGACCTCGGCTGATCGACACGTCGTAGCCCTACCTAGGCTCAACAGAGAGGCCAGCACGCCGGTCTACTCCCTAAGCGCTCAGGGGTCTTGGGCCCATCGCCCTTTGCACTCCTACGCGTTGCAAGGACGGCCGGGACCAGACCTAGCCCTTGTATACACATGCAGGCTTTCACGGTGCACCCGGGCGCGTGCCGCTCAACTGCTGACGTCTGAAGAACTTCGGCTGATACATACGACGTCGAGTGCCCATACTATTCCCGCGTGGTGGTTAGTGCGATAAGGCCAGAGGCCTACTTAGATCACATATCCTAACCCGATCAAATGTGTTTGGAGCTCGTGGTGACAATCAGCGATCCACGATCTGTGGTCCCGTCGCCCCTTCTCGTGGACTTACGGCAAGGGCCAGGAATGCCCAGCCCTGCCACGTAATTATCTCGCGGGTACCCTCACAGTCAACCCAACTCCACATCTCTCGCGGGTACCCCTCGGGGCCGACTTGACTTTAATCAGTGACTGAAATAAGTGCATGGTATCCGTGTGGCCATAACATCAAGTAGGAATCCAAGGAATCACCCTCGTTGGATTCCCACTCGATGTATTCATCAAGGTGAACCCGGAGGAATCACCCTCGATGGGTTCACACTTGAGGGGTTGCACGACAGAGGCATCATCGGAGGTGGTGAAAGAGGAATCACCCTCGGTAACCCACAACCGACTAGCTACGCTACAGAGATATCATCAGGAGTGAGTTAAGAGGCATCACCCTCGTCACTTGATATTAGCTCCGCAGAGTCGTACAACTTAGGGGATGTGCGGTGATGTGTCGGTCTCAGCCCATCGATCACATCGATCGGGGCACTGGTACTAAAGCGGGGTAACTGGGACAAGGATGAGGGGCCACAGATGGTTTACTATCCAGCCTATACTAAGCATTTAGGAAAGCAGGAATGGTATCAACAATAGTTACAAAAACAGGCTATGCATCAGAATAGGTATTTCGGAACAACAACTGTAACAATCCTAATGCAAGCATGAGGGAGAAAGAATAGGTGATATAGGCATGTTCAAGGGGGTTTGCTTGCCTGGAAGCTCTGCGGGGAAAGAGGGGTCGTCGGGGATGTAGTCATACTCCGGAGCTGCGTCGGTCTCTGGGTCTACCGGAGAGAAGAGGGGGAAGAAACAAATAATTACAAGCAAACAAAGCAATATAGATGCAAGACATGACAGTATGCAGTGCTGGGGTGACCTAATGCAATGCTACACGTTGCAGGCGGAGCGGGAAAATATCTGGGGATAATTTCCCAGCCTTAGGCAGTTTTTGGACAGTCGATCCGGAGGGGAAGGTTCCATGTTTGCAGTGTTGTGAGCATGTGATAGCTACATGGAGGGAATATTCGGGTTCGTCACGTTTTTCTGATCAACTTTCATGTAGAAAACTTTTCGATCCGAGCTACGGTTTATTTTCTATGATTTTTCAAAGATATAAACCATTTTCTGAAATTCCTAGAATTAAATCTAATTCGAAAATACTAGAAAAAGCTTTATTGCATCAGCATGATGTCAGGGTGACGTCAGCGAGTCAACCCAGCCGGTCCAGGTCAAACCTGGCGGCTGGGACCCACATGTCAGTGACACAGCACTAAACAGAGGTTTAAATTTAACTAATTAGGTTAATTAGCTAGTGGGCCCCATCTGTCAGTGGCTAACTAAATTAATAGATTAGTTTATTTTTAAAACCGGTTAATTAAGCATGTGGGGCCCGCATGTCAGTGACACTGTGATGCCCAGTCAGCACGTTGACCAGTCAACATGGTCAACTAGGGCCCCTGGGCCCACTGGTCAGTGACCCAGGGGTGCCCACGTGGCGGCCACGTCGGCGGTGGCCGGCGGCTCGTCGCCGGCGATGCTAAACGCGGCGGAGGTCCTCGGGACCTCACCGGAAAACGGCTACGGGCGGCCGTTTGACGCGCGCTTTGCGGCGTTCGAACGTGCGCTTTGCGCCGCGTCGATTGGTGGCGGTAGCGCGGGTTGGGGTGGCCGCAGTTGGCCGGAGCGGCGACGGCAGGTGGCAGTGCGTTCGGGCGTGCTCGGCTATGGCGTTTGCGGGCATGGCAAAGCAAATGGGCGACGGCGTTGGGCTCCTACGAGCTCCAGGAGCTCGCCTATGAGCTCGGAAGCGAGCTTGGGCTGCGGTGGCCACGGCGACGAGCTCAACGGCGGCGTTGCGGGCACGGCAGCAGCACGGCAAGCTGCGGGCGTGGATAGGAGTGGGGAGTGAGGGAACAGGAAGAGGAGCTCACCGGGGAGGCACAAGGGGGCCCGGTGACGGCTTAGTAGCAGCAGGTGCTACTTGTAGCTTGCGTTGGTATTTTCCCCGAAGAGGAAGGGATGATGCAGCACAGTAGAGGTAAGTATTTCCCTCAGTTATGAAACCAAGTTTATCACTCTAGTAGGAGAATCACGCAACACCTCATTAGCAGTACCTGCGCACAAAGAACAAATCCTTGCACCCAACGCAAACGAGGGGTTGTCAATCCCTCGGCGGTAAATTGCAAGATTAAATTGTATGTGATAGATAGATTGATTGAAACAAAAATAAATAAAGAAAAAGTGCAGCAAGTATTTTTAGGGTTTTAGTATATGATTTAGACAGACCCGGGGGCCATAATTTTCACTAGAGGCTTCTCTCAAGAAAATAGCATACGGTGGGTAGACAAATTACTGTTGGGCAATTGATAGAAAAGCAAATAATCATGACGATATCCAAGGCAATGATCATGTATATAGGCATCACGTCCGAGACAAGTAGACCGACTCCTGCCTGCATCTACTACTATTACTCCACACATCGACCGCTATCCAGCATGCATCTAGTGTATTAAGTCCATAAAGAACGGAGTAACGCCTTAAGAACGATGACATGATGTAGACAAAGTAAACTCGCGCATGAGTAAACCCCATCTTTTTACCCTTAATAGCAACGATACATACGTGTCATGTCCCTTTCTGTCACTGGGATTGAGCACCGCAAGATCGAACCCATTACAAAGCACCTCTTCCCATGGCAAGATAAATCAATCTAGTTGGCCAAACCAAATCAATAGATCGGAGAAGAAATACGAAGCTATAATAATCAGGCATAAAAGAGATCAGAGAAGACTCAAATAATATTCATGGATAGTCTGATCATAAACTCACAATTCATCGGATCCCAACAAACACACCGCAAAAAGTGATTACATCGGATAGAACTCCAAGAACATCGAGGAGAACATTGTATTGAAGATCAAAAAGAGAGAAGAAGCCATCTGGCTACTATGGACCCGAAGGTCTGTGGTAAACTACTCACGCATCATCGGAAGGGCAGCAAGGTTGATGTAGAGCCCCTCCGTGATCGATTCCCCCTCCGGTGGAGTACCGGAAAAGGCCTCAGGATGGGATCTCTCGAGAACAGAAACTTGCGGCGGCGGAAAAAGTATTTCGTGGACTCCCCTGTTGGTTTCCCGATTTTTGGGAATTCATAGTGGTGGAATTAGGTCAAAATTGTCAGAGGTGGGCCCACGAGGCACCAGGACGCGCCTGCCCCCCCCCCAGGCGCGCCCTGGTGCCTCGTGGCCACCTCCTGGGTCTTCTGGCCCTCTCCCGAAGCTTCTAGTGTTGGTTATGTCCAGAAAAAATCTCCAAAAAGTTTCGTGGCATTTGGACTTCGTTTGGTATTGATATTCTGTAAAACCAAAAACAGGCAGAAAACAGCAACTGGCACTGGGCACTAAGTTAATAGGTTAGTCCCAAAAAATGATATATAATTGCTGTAAATGTATATAAAAACATCCAAGATTGTAATATAATAGCATGGAACAATCAAAAATTATAGATACGTTGGAGACGTATCAGCATCCCCAAGCTTAATTCCTGCTCGTCCTCGAGTAGGTAAATGATAAAAAAAGAATTTTTGATGTGGAATGCTGCCTATCATATTCATCATATATTCTTTTCTTTTGTAGCAAGGACATTGGACTTGAATGATTCAAAGCAATAGTCTATAATTTGACATGAAGATATAAATACTCAAGCATACTAACAAGCAACCATGCCTTTCAAAATATCAACGCTAAAGAAAGTTATCCCTAGCCCATTATGCTCAATCATTGATCCATTCATGAAACACACTCAAATATTAGCTACATCCAATGCACAAGTATGACAATAGTGCTCTCTAGTTGGTGCTTTTATAAGAGAAGATGGAGACTCAAAATAAAAATAAAAATTGCATAAAAGTAAATAGATAGGCCCTTCGCAGAGGGAAGCAGAGATTTGCTAATGTGCCAGAGCTCAAAGCTTAAATTAGAGAGATAAAATATTTTGAGAGGCATGCTTTTCCTGTCATCGAAAACGACCGAAAATTCCCAATATCTTCCATGCTAGACACATCATAGGCGGTTCCCAAACAGAAAGTAAAGTTTATTTCCTTTCCACCATTCTTTCACAATCCATGGCTAGCCGTATCCACAGGTGCCCTCCATACCAACACTTTCCAAGGAATTTTGTTGTTATTAATTTTTGATTCATTGTGGGACTGGGCATCCCTATTACCAGCCACTCTCTTGTGCAATGACAAGTGAATAAACACTCATCGTGAGAATAACACACCTAGCATGGAAAATATTGGCCACCCCCTGCCGCTTCATGAGCGGTACGGGCACACAAAACGGAAAATTATATTGAAAAATTAGAGTTGGCACACGCAAATTTACTTGGAACGGCATGGAAATACCGCATATAGGTAGATATAGTGGACTCATTTGGCACAACTTGGGTTTAAGGAGTTTGGATGCACAAGCAGTATTTCCGCTTAGTACAAATGAAGGCTAGCAAAAGATTGAGAAGCAACCAACCAAAAAACGAAAACGATTATAAACATGCATTGAACATAACTAACACCGAATAATGCACCATAAGTAGGATATAATTTCGTTGCATAACTGTTGACTTAACGTGCATGCATAGGGAATCACAAACCTTAACACTAATATTCTTACTAAATCACAATTACTCACTAACATGACTCACATATTATCATTTCCATATCGCAAAACTAGTGCAAGGAATCACACTTATCATATCCAATGATCTATATGAAAGTTTTTATTATATCCCTCTTGAATATTCATCACTTTGGGACCAAATTCATATCTTGTGCAAATTACTACTACTTTTATCAACTCTCAAAAAGATATAAGTGAAGCATGAGAGTGCAAATATTTCTTCAAAATTTCAATCTTATCAACTCCCAAAATAATATAAGTGAAGCATGGGAGTTTATTTCTTCAAAATTTTAATCTTGTCAACTCTCAAAATAATATAAGTGAAGCATGAGAGTTCATTTCTTCAAAATATAGCCACCACCGTGCTCAAAAAGATTTAAGTGAAGCACTAGAGCAACTGCCTAGCTCAAAAAATTTGAGTGAAGCACATAGAGTATTCTAACAAATCATGATGAACGTGTGGCTCTCTCAAAATAGGTGTGTTCAGCAAGGATAATTGTGACAAACTAAAAAGCAAACAAAGCAAAGACTCATATAATACAAGACGCTCCAAGTAAAACACATATCATGTGACGAATAAAAATATAGCTCCAAGTAAAATTACCGATGATTGGTAGAAGAAAGAGGGGATGCCTTCCGGGGCATCCCCAAGCTTAGACGCTTCAGTCTTCCTTGAATATTACCTTGGGGTGCCATGGGAATCCCCAAGCTTAAGTACTGTTGCAAACCCATTCATATTTTATTTTTGGGAATTTATAGTGGTGGAATTAGGTCAAAATAGCTAGAGATGGGCCCACGAGGCACCAGGGCGCGCCTACCCCCCCCCCCCCAGGCGTGCCCTGGTGGCTCGTGGCCACCTCCTGGGTCTTCTGGCCCTCTCCCGAAGCTTCTAGTGTTGGTTATGTCCAGAAAAAAATCTCCAAAAAGTTTCATGGCATTTGGACTTCATTTGGTATTGATATTCTGTAAAACCAAAAACAGGCAAAAAACAGCAACTGGCACTGCGCACTAAGTTAATAGGTTAGTCCCAAAAAATAACATATAATTGTTGTAAATGTATATAAAAACATCCTAGATTGATAATATAACAGCATGGAACAATAAAAAATTATAGATACGTTGGAGACGTATCAGCAGGCCGAGCGAATCGACGGCGAGGACGACAGCGGCCGAGGAGGAAGAAGACGAAGCGGGGCGGTGATGCAGTGGCTCCCGGCTCGGGTTCGTGGACGGGGACGACATAGCGGACCACGGGGAAGACGACGGGCACGGTGGCGGGGCAAGGCGAGGTCAGTGGCCACGGCTACGGCGAGCCATGGCGGCGGTGGCTCTCGGTTGCGGTGGGGAGCGAGCGAGAAAGGGCGAGAGAGGAGGGGGTGAATGGATGAGGATGACGGGGAGGCCGAGGGGAGTCATCCTTATCCTCTCGGCCGGCCTGTAGCGTCGCGGTGTCGCCGCCTTGCAGGCGCGCGCACGCGCGGCCACGGACGCGTTGACACACGCAGAGAGAGAGGGAGGTGGGCTGGGCTGGTGCACTGTGCACTTAGGCCCAGCTCACAGTAGAGTTAGGGCCTTTTCTCTTTTCTTTTTCTGTTTTCTTTTACAGAAATAGTTTTGCAATAATTTGAGCTGCCAATTGGATTTTGTAAAATGTGAAACTTGGCCACATAATTACTTGGCAATATACTGCTGTGCCACAAAAAGTTTGGAGGCCATTTGAATTCATTTGAATTTTTCATAAATGAAATGGCATTTAAAATGTTGTTTTGCACTGTATTAATTGCCCTAGTCCACATTTAGCTTGATGGTGATGTTGTTTTCCGGAACAATTATTTGTTTTGGAATTTTTGCTAAATGATGAACTATTTTTCAACAAATTTTGAGCAACTTCAAATTTCACTTATGATTGAATTCAGTGGTGGAATGTGAAATGAGATATGAATCCACATTGATCAAGCATTGCAAATCAACTTGACTTAGCATAATCATTATGGATCACTGTTGCTCATTACAGAGGGGTGTTACACGTCGTCCTTCCTCGCGTCTCGTCGTCGGGGTGGCCTCGCCACGCCGTAACTGGAGAAGTGCGCCGTCGCCGTCGCGGATACACCCGCACGCGTGCGGCCGCCTCATAAGGGCACGGTCGAGCACCGCTCGACGGAGCCTCGCGCAGGCCAAAGCCGCGCGGGACTCCGGCGAAAGGGACTCGCCGGCGCCACTGTTTTCCTTCCCCATGATGGGCGCTTGTCGCTGCAGCTCGCTCGCCTGGTTCGTCGCCGTCGGGCAGAGAAATGGAAAGGGGAGGAAATGAATGGGGCTAGGGTTTTCGTGGGGAGCCACGGGCGATGGTTTTGTTCGCCTTGAGCTCGGCCGGATCGTCCGATTTGATCGGACGGCAGGGGGTTAGTTAAAGAGCCAAATGGGCCAGCAGCTACTAATGGACCACTGTTTTTTCTTTCTTTAAGGAATTTTGCTGCTGGGCTTATGTTTGGATTATTCTCAGTGCATTTTTTTTCTAGTCAACTAAGGCATTATAATGATGTTTATGCACTGTTAATAATTCTAAAATCATGCCAATATAACGTTTAATTATGATGGGCCAACTTTGAGGCAGGAAAATTATTTACTAATTTTCTTTTTAAGAATAATTCTTTGGGCTAAAATAAGTGATTTTTAGGGATAAAATTATGCATGGTATATTATACTTATTTATGCTAAATATTATGTGTCATGCTTAGTTATTTTAAATGCAATTTTATTATGTTCTTTTATTATTAAGTAATATTCTTATGCCTTTTATGCCATGCTAAAATTATTCATGTTATTATGATCAATTTATTTTCCATCATGGCATTTTATTTTAATGTTGAATTTCATTATGATTATTATGGAATTATGTTGTAATTCAATTATGTTTAGTTATTTTCTTTTATGGCATTTTATGATCATGATAATTATTACTATATCCTTATGCCATATTTAACGATTATTATGGTATCATGTTATCCTTAATGTTCTCTAAAGGCAATTATGTTATAATTAATTGTTTTAAGGCATTTTATTATATTTTGGTTCTAAAGTAATGTAATTCCACTTAAGTTTAAAAAAAGGTTTTAATTTTAATGTGGCCTCAACTAAATAATATTTGAGCAATCAAATTAAGTTGGGGCTTTTATGCTCTTTATGAGCAATTATGTCAATTATGGTTATAGCCCTAAAATAACTAAAGATTGTTGCTCAAAATATAATGTGTCATTTTGAAAGAGACCCTTATGATAAGTTGTTCCCCAAAATTTCAATCAATGATTGATTTGCTTAAGTAATTAAGTGGCCTTTGATTTGAGCTATAATTAAGTTTTGGGCATAATGAGTATCTAATGTTGACTTTTCATGGTTATATTTAACTAAACCATGGATTGTCATAAACAATTGCCCACTAAAGAATTTTGTCATTAAAGCCATGAATATTTAATAAATCATTTTATTAAATGTCTCTAAATAATTAAGGGTGGTCTGTATTTACCATTCTGGCCAAAGCTTATTTGTAGGTACATGACTGCAAAATTTTATTGTTACTGTCCACTTCTGACCAAAGTTGATGTGGACTAGTTCAATAAAAGAAGAATAAAGAGATATGATTTTAATTAAGTGTGGTTGATGTTTGTCATCCTGGCCAAAACTGGTTGACGAATATCTGACTGCAAAACATTTTACTGCTCTCGCTCACTTCTGGCCAAAGCTGATGTGAGTTGGATCAGTAAAAGAAGTTTGAAGAGGCCATAAAGTGTGACTGGTATTTGTTATTCTGGCCAAAGCTGATTAATGAATACTTGATCACAAAATTTTGTTGTTATGATACACTTCTGGCCAAAGCTGATGTGGATCATATCAACAAAAGAAGTTTATGATCTGGGAAAAGAATTCTCATGCATAAGGCTTTTGGACAAATTTTTGAAATAGGCCACAAATATTAAAGTACTTTTGGGGAATTGAACAAAAGGACACAAAATCCAATCAATTGATCATTGAGCTGTTGTAAGTTTTATACTTACAAATAACTTGTATGCTTCCGTAATTAAGTGACTCTGATTAATGTTATGATTCATGGCTATATACATATAGTTATAGCCATAAGTCATTTAATTTATTCCCAGATCAATCAACTCACGGAGCTATAAGCCTCTGTGATCATTATCATGATTATTAAGTTGTCTTTTGACTAAGTTATCTCCAATTAAGGTGGAACTGAAGAGAAAATTTAGATGGAGATTTAATATTATTTTGGGATAAGTTGTGGCACGTGAATTTATTCTGACCAAAGTTGATTGGATACATGTGCCATTCCCTAAAGATTAATGATTAGATAAGGAATTATGCTCTCCATGATCACTATAAAAACTTGTGATCATGTATTTTATCCCTATTGCTAATTTTTTTTTTCAATTCAGCCATAATGTTTTCGGCTGATTTAATGTTTCTCATAAATAATGACTTAAGTTTATGTATATATATTATTGTTTCATGAGGTCATGCATAATGAAAAATTAAGGGTTTTATACATTTGTGCCCCTAACTCAAACCCACTACTCATATTTGCCCCTAATTCTGAAGTCTGCTCAAATTTGCCCCTCTGCCGTTATGTGCACTTATAGAAATACCCTTCTGTGCCGTTACCGTCCAGTCAAAGCCGGTCAAAGTGCTTTGACCGTCCAGAAAAAAATAGCAAAAAAAATCTAACAAATCTAAAATTTTGTGGGATAAAAGATACTCAGGTTCGCAAGGTGCGTGCAAATTTTTGTGCTGTTTGGACATTCCAGGAGCTCTTGGCGAAGGAAAAACAGTAAATATGTACGCCTATGAACAGTAAATTTAAAAAAATAGCAAGAAAATTCAAAAAAATATGAAAAATTTTGGCATCAAGGAGGCTCGGGTCCGCAAGGTGTGTGCAAATTTTTGTTGTGTTTGGACATTGTAGGAGCTCATGGAGAAAAAAACAAAATTTGGCTCGGGAAAAAACTTTGGAAAAAATGACTATTTTGTTTTTTTTGCTAGAGCTCCTCGCATGTCATTTGATCACAAAAACTTGCAAGCACCTTGTGCACCCAAGCCTCTTTGATGCCAAAAAATTTCATATTTTTTTGAATTTTCTTGCTATTTTATTTTCAAATTTACTGTTCACAAGCGTACAGATTTACTGTTTTTCCTCGCCACGAGCTCCTGGAATGTCCAAACAGCACGAAAATTTGCACGCACCTTGCACACATGAGTATCTTCGATCCCACAAAATTTTAGATTTTTTAGATTTTTTTTGCTATTTTTTTCAGGACGGTCAAAGCCCTTTGACCGGACGGTAATGGCACAGAAGGGCATTTCTATATGTGCACATAACGGCAGAGGGGCAAATTTGAGCAGGCTTCGAAATTAGGGGCAAATATGAGTAGGTGGTTTAAGTTAGGGATAGAAATGCAAATGACCCAAAATTTAATGAGCCCCTGTAAAGAAGTTCTAATTACTAAGGCATTGACGAGAATCCAATGGATTCTTGTTCATTAATATAAGTTGGGAGCACAACCCAGTAAGGATCTGGGGGAGTAATTCCCTAGTTCAGTCATAATTAGTTATTTCTGGCATTAATGAAGTAGCTTGAAAAGCTTCTTAAAATCTTATGAGATCATATTGATCATAAAATACTCAAGATTTAAGGCTTGAGTCATGATGAATTTACGGAGCTTTTGAGTTCACTTTATTATGTTATTTACAATAAAGCCTATAAAGTGAACTAGAATTAAGCTCAAGTGAACTTATATCCATAAGAAAAACCTCATGAACAAAGATTGTTTTGAGGAGAAATTTTAAAGTTGGACTGGAGGCTAATGTTAAGGCTAGTGGAAGTTTTCCATTAGCACAAAATATAAAGTTTCTTATCCTTCATTCCTATGATGTGATTTATGTTATTAGTCCTATGGATTTCTCCTCTAAAAGTGAAATAATTATTATGGAAGTTCGTCGAAATGTTGAGTAGTAGCTCCATTCACATTTCGAGGGGGAGCAATTGAACTTCCAGGTATGTTTAAATTCCACTTCAATTTTCTGTCAAAATTCCACTTCTATTTTCTGTCATCATTTTAAGTAAGGCTAAGTGTGGAATTATGAATGGAAGTTGAGCCTTTGTTAAGTACCACTTTTAATCAAAATTAAGTACCACTTTTAGTCAAAATTTTCTTAAGTCTTTTATTAGAGTTTCCATCTCTTAAAGGTATTATTATTATTACCTCGGTGTATGATGATTATGGTGTTAAGGAACAATTATAAATTGCCCTTTTAATGCTAATGTCATATGATTAGTCATTATGTTCCTTGTAATGTTTATGTCATATTAAGTGATAAATCTTGCATAAGTTTTTCTCCTAAGCAAGATAAAAGATTTAATTATGCTCTCCATAATGATCCTCCTAAAGCACCAAAGGAGGACAATGAAAATTATGATACTCTATTTTGATACTCTAAAATAGAGTATGATATTGAAAAACCAAAGGGAGAGCAGTTAAATCATAAGGGTTTTATGGCAATTAAGTGCTCCATTGCTGATACTGAAAAGGAGCTATTCCTAACTCCCTGATAGCCAAGGTAAAGACCTGTTGGAAAAGATTTAATATAACTGGGAGTTTGAGGGAATAAATTATGAAAAGGTGAAGTGTGATCACCATTTTAGAGATGGAAATTTCATAAAGGTTTTCCTTATGCATAATAAGGAATCAGTCATGATGATTAACTAATTTTGAGGCAACGAGTATCTGACAGTGGTACAAAGCTCAATAAGAAAATAAGTTCAATAAGGAATTTATGATTGGTAAATATTATGTTTATTGACCATAAGCAATAGGGATATTGCACAAGACCTGAGGTTTTTCCTCGGGGTATTAAGTTAATCTTAGTGATGTTCTGTGCGTTTTAAAGATTCACTAAGATTGGTCCATAAAGGGGAGTATTAAAGTTAATTCTAAAGTTTTATGTTTACTCCCTCAAAGGGCAATAAGGTTTTCTCATCTTGTCACTAATGCTTAAGTTATTATGTGCCCTTTTAAGTTCTGAGACCGGGATAACTGGCAGACAAAAGTCCAGGACTGGACCCCTGGAAAATTATTAAGAAAAGCTTTGCCTTGCTGGCATAAGCGCTAAAGTAATGATGTGATGTATATCACACTAAGGGATTGCATGCTCAAGTTTAAATATATGTGGTGACCACCAAGTTGTGGACCGTTAAAGTAATTGGCAAGGTGTGAATTTACGAAAGTTTTATCCTCAAAAGTTTCACGGGGGCGCCATATTGTGGAATGGCTTTACCCAATTTTCTTAAGGCATCGTCAAGGATGCAAACTAAAGTTGTGGCATGCTCTTAATTCCCTATGTCTTTGAGATATGGATTTATGTCCCTGATCCATATAAATTTAAGAATAAGGAGTTACCCTAAAGAAATTTATCCCGGAATTCACTATGTAAGAGTGCAGATTATTTAAGTAACATGTTTAAAGGTACCTATCAGACCTATGACATTGTGAAAGATTAATTCCAGAATCGAACATGTTCAAGGCCTTGATGAATCAAGTTTTATGGCTCAACAAATAAGTATTGAATCTAAGGCATAAGTGTTGAGTATCACTTAAGATTAATGTTTTGATGTTCAGTTCATAAGTGTTATGCTAAGGTATTAAAGCTAAGCATTACATTTCAAGAGGCTTGCCTTCTAATGTTGCCGGCATAAATATTAAATGACAACCTATTATTAAGGGACAAAATAATGATTCTGGAAACAAAATATATTTCTCTTCTTTTCAAAAGCGCGCGCATAAGGATATGCACAAGAATACATGAAGAGAAACTGCACTCTTGGGACCATTGCAACACCATCTCCCCACAAACCTAAGGCGGGTTTGTTTCTTCGATGGAGTGATGTATTGTGGTCAATTAGATCAATGGTACTTAATTGACCATTGTATCTCATTGGCTCTGTATAAGTTCCAACAAAGGAATGAGCTCATAAGTTTTTCAAATAAGTATTAAGTGTATGGAGCTCCTAAGTCAAAGAAGTTCCATTTCGAGATAAGGTGATATATTGTAGTAACTGGGTTCTACGGTACTAACGGACCGTTGCAATCCTTTTATCTCGTATGCCATTTTTATTAAGAAGTGGGCTTATAAGTTTTGCCTTACGATCAAGGGGGGGGGATGTTGGTTGATCTTAAAGGCCAAACTAAAAGGCCAGCTGCAGCAGCAGCAAGTTGGCAAAAACCAACTTGACTTAGTGCCCTGATTGGGGGCACCCCCATCAACTGACAGGTGGGTCCCCCTGTGGTACTGTGCATGTATGTATATAAAGGGGAGAAGTCCCTATGGGACACTGAAAGAGCACCCTGTGCATATGGAAAAAAAATATAAAAAATCTCCCCGGCTGCCCAATCCAGTGAGCACAGCCAGCCACAGAAAGGGCCTTCCAGCTCTTTCTACAACTTGCAGCAGCAAGCCAGAGAAGGGGAAGAAGGAAGAAGAAGAGATGGGCTTCACATATGAGGCCCTAGCATCATCTCCGGCGAATACGAGTTTATTATGATGACATATTTGTCACCTAAGGTGTGTTTGCTCCAATTTACCTTAGATGTGGTTCAGTTTTAGACTAGATGATCCTGAGATCATCTGTAACATCTAACACACAAGAGTAGCTGTGGCTACTGGCTAGGCCGATGGAGTAGCGTGCAGCACAAAACAAAAAGTCGATGGTCCATGCTGTACATAGTACAGTACTCTGCATTATTTCACACTATGAACATACTGAGTACACTATACATGTGCAGTGCGTACGTACGTACGGGAAGGGTCAACTTCCTTGTAGGAATTCTGATCAGATGGTTGATTTATTATTATTATTTTTGAGTGGACGATGGTTGATTCTTGATTGATCAGGAGGAGACGCAGGCATCGTGAGTGGCGGCTTACCCGTTTCCTGGTACGAGAATGGACCGGATCAACGTGTCAATGTCGCTCTTGCGAGCTGGCTGGCTGCTGCGATGGTGTGATACGGGTCTTACCTTATCATCATCGCCATCCATCGGTCACCGTCGGAGAATCAGTGCACGATTTCACTTCCCATACACCGCAGATGATTCTCCGACCGCCGTCTCTCGGCCGTCCCCGAGAATGACCCGCGAGGTTATGATGGCCGGCCAGGGAAAGGAAAAGGTTGTAAACTAATTAACCACTTGTCTCTGAAAAGATCACTGCACTCGATTGTGGTGTGGCCTGCCGTGTTGGGATACACGGCGAGCAGCAGAGCATTGGTGTTCCCCGCGAACACGGCCTGGTGCGGCAGGCACCCGCACCCGTGCCGTGGCTTCGAGGGACACGACCAACGCAATTGGCGCATGGATGCTGCGTCGAGGCCGGAGCAACCGCAACCACAAGCGCTGGGCCAATCGTATCACTCACTGGACAGAGGGAATCGGAGCGCATCAGCGCAAAGCACGGCACAGAGCCAGACGCAAACCGGCCGGCATCATGATCGAGACCACGGGTGTGCGTACATATTGGCGCGCGTGCGTGAGTGCGGAGGAAGCAGCGTGTTCCGCGTGCATCGCCGGGGTGCACTGCAGGCAGCAGCAGTCATCAGGAGTTCAGGACCTGGGACGATGGGAGGAGACGCCCGCCCGGCCTGTGTTGTTCGAGCCTCTATCGTCGACAACAGAGTATACAGTGGCCGCGTAGAAAGGAGCCATCAGACGACGTACGTTTTGGCTGTGCCGTGCTGTAGCTGTCTCGACGCTCCTGCATCGAACGGCCTGGGACCGATGTATGTGGTCCTCGGCGACGTTCATTCGGCCAGGTAAGCGACAAAAATACTTTAGTCGGCAAGTTTATTTCTCGGAAGAGAAACTGTACTACTACTGCAGTACTGGCACTACAAGTCTACAAAATATCAGCGACATTGCCCCAATTATTGGAAAATTGTTCAAGCAAACACTACAGGGTTGATAGTTCACGATTGTTGGCTTATCTATTCTTTCTTCTTAAAAAAACGGACGATTGTAGGCTTACCACGGCATCAGTGCACGGCTTCGTGTGCCCAGCTCGGCCGGCTTAGAGCATCAACAGCCGGACGACCAAACCCGCCTCAAACGCCCGGCGAACGGCCCAGTCACGAAAATTCAACCCAGACGGACGCCTTAAACGGGCCTCGGCCCGGTCTGACAGGCACCCCTCATATTCAGCCCAAATATGGGACGGATATCCCTAGTCGACATTGGTCGGCCGCGACAATGGCGACGCCCGAGGGCGCCATTTTTTCTCCACGGAGATGTTCGTCAGATCTGTTTCCACCTCCATCACGCCATTTGTGATTTGTCTCCCGGGTGAAAGCCCTAACTGCGGTGGGCGGCGACGGCGCCTTCGGTGTCATTGCCTTCTTGAAGGCGCCGCCTTGGGGTTGGCGTTGGCGGCGATCTGAATCAGGAGGTGGTGCGGTGTGGCATCTACTGCGTCGACGGCGGCGAGTCTCGGCAGTGTGGTGCTGCGGGGTCTCGGCAATGGATGTGTGTTGATGGACGCGTGCAAGGTGGTGGCACTGTCTGGCATCATGGTGGTGTCGATGGTAGTTGGGCCTTGCAAGGTCAATGCGTGGATCTCTTCTGAAGTTGGGAGGGCGGAAGATGGCGGCGGCGGATTCTAGAACGTGCGCATGCTGGTGACCTCGGCTCGCCGTGGGGCGGCTTTGTGAGGCCAACGGATTAGATGGCGTGCATTGGTGCGTGGTCAGGGCACATCATCAAGCTAGTAGGTGTAACGACATAGATCGCCAGGAAGGTGGCTTTGCGTTGATCCATGTTTTTTTTTTCAGACTCCGTTGAATAATATAACAAAGATGGTTGTGTGCATCGCTCGATGCAGAGGCTGGGGTTTATCCTCCTTTTTGAAAAAAGGGACTACCGTCATTAATGACTAGATCAATGATGGCGCGCGTTGCTTCGCCTGTCTATTTTCACGGTTAGATTATAGGATAATTCATAAAGATACGGACACAAAACATGGATGTTAAGATGGCTTCTTGTTTGCAGTATTCCCATTTTATCGTACTACATAATAATTCTCATAGGAATTTCTGTAAAAATAATAATGCATGAGAAGCCTGCCAAGTTTGATTATGCCCATCTTTAGTAAATAACAAATAAACAAACTGAAAGTTGAAAAGGTAGCAACATAAAATATATTCAAATGGTTCAGTTTACTTACAATTAACATTGTCACCGAGTGAAAAATCAGACAATATGAACCAGAACAGAACCTAAAACAACCTCACAAAAAAGAATAGAACAATGCCTCAAAACTCTTCTCGGTGCTCAGTTTGCACTGCTTCAACCACAAACATTACACTGAAATTCCAAACACACTGTTCGTACCCTGTTCCTCCATGCTAGAGTCGATGAATACAATAAAAAGAAAATAAAAATATATCTATCTATCAGCTGGTCAATTTGTATCGTTTGTAGTATTGTTCGTTTTGGTAATAAAGAGCACCTTTTAGGGTAAATCAGATACTCAATCCTGCCACATAAAAGCAAAGAACTAAAGTGACAGTGACATCAAGATGCAATCCCAAATCCCAGGGAATCTTAATCACTGTATTATTAATCAGCGGGTGTAGCTAGTGCATTTACATACTTGCATGGGTTTGTATGGATTGAGGTATGTTAATTGAGGTGTCCGGTTGCGAGAATGGAAATTTGAGGCTTGACCGGTCAGTGTCCGTGGACACGACCGCGCGGACGCTTGAGGTGTGTGATTTGGGGCGTCCAGCTGTAGATGCTCTTATCACGCACCCCTCGCCGGCACCACACTACGTACGCATCGCATGGTCCTCCGTGCCGTCTCCGTCGAGTCGTCTTCGGCATCACGCCGAGTGCGGCGCGCGTACGACCCGTCCAGCTCCGCCAACATGCATGACCTGATCGTGATCGGCTCGGTTGTTTTCCCGTGCGTGCATGCATGTGCCGTCCACGGCACCGGCATGTGCCATCCTAGTAGCCTGCGCCTCCATCCATCCATCCATCGATCGGTAGCCATGGATCTCATCTCATCTCCCTGTGACGAGAGCAAACCAACAAGGCGCGCCAGCGAAGCAGCGGTGCGCGCGCGGGCCGATCCGCGAGCGGGGCGCGCACGTCGCGGCGAGCTCGGACAAGCACACCACACACGTCGGCGTCGGCGCCCCGACCGCGGCGGCGAGTGGGCTGGCGGAAGGGAATCAACGCACGGAAACGTGTGACTGACGGAGGGGTGCATGCTCGGCCGCTCTCCGTTTGAGACCGCTGCCGCAGATGTGCCGTGCGTGATTTGGACGAGGAAGTGAAGTGAGCTGAGAAATTATTTGTGAGTTGACATGCATGCATGCAATGGGTAACAATAGATTATTTGTGAGTTGAGAAATGTGAACAAGAAAGGGAGTGTGTTTTGGCCCCTATGAACAGTTAAATCAGAAAAACAGAAAAAATATCCGATAATTTTGGACAACAAACATGTGTGTGTTTTCTGATTGTGTGCAAAATTACATGTGAATAAAACGACACACAGTAATCAATTTTTTAGTACAAAGTTGAGACACTTATTTGGGACGGACGGAGTATTATTTAGAAGTACACGAAGCGCTGCGATGTGGGGAAGTTGTGAACCAAGAATTTGCTCGCCAGATGAAAGTCTCCCTGTGTGTGAGGGTACTTTGTGCATTCATGCCAATAAACCTTGCCGACGAAGATTTTTTATGTGCAATATGTTCTTTTCTCGATAGAATAATATAGCAATATGTGGCATGTGTTGTACCATTCTGACCTCTACTACATTGTGTTAGATAAACAGGGATTTAATCCCCGGTTCTATTACTGAGAACGAAACCAAACATGTAGCAGTTCAAATGCTCCAAAAATAGGGGTTCAAAGATAAAGAAAGCTCAAATTAAATAAAACCTACTAGGATTGACAAGAGTGCACACGCAGGTACCTATTTGACATGCATCCTAATTCTAACACAAGATCGCGTCACACCCATGGAGTGCACGCCTAGCCTTCATCGGTGGTGCAGAGGATGGTTGTGGTGACCAGCAAACCTCTAGCACAGATGCAGCGCTTGCGACCTCCACTACATGACTAATAAGATTTGATGTTCCCTCTCTTTGAGAAGGTTGGAGTTTGCATCTCAAGGACCATTGTTCCTGCGAACGTGGTAGCCAGACGCCCAGACGTCCTATCCTCAAGGGCACATTTATGTTGTGTGTGAGAAGTGCTCCTAGGAGGACATACTCGCTCCTAATTCACGTCGTTGGCTATAAGGTTTGATGTAGCTGTCCTTCCACATGTCATTCATTACATTCTGTATTTGTTGAAAAGAAAACATCGTGTATAATCAAGACTCAACGGTCTAACAATGCAAATGACGCCTCTCTCGTTCATTTGATTATAATTTGTTTTGCAGATTTGCTAGCGGGGAGGACGTCATCCATGACGATTGGCATACACTTTTGTGTTAGATTAGGATAGTGAAAGATGGGTAAGTTCAACACGTGTGGACCATCCTCCTAGCACTTCTTGCTCACAGTGATGGTCACGATGTCTCGAATGTTTAGTCCTGTGTTGACCAAGAGAGCGGATGCCATTCTAAACAGAGAACGTCTTCCTTATGAGTGTGAGAGGTCAGAAGAAGACCAATTAACACATTCATGTACAAGCGGATCTTGATGTCCAGCGTACGTAACAATGTGTATTAGTTGATTATGAACGCCTCACATGTTCTGTCTGGATTGATCCACCGCATAATTCTGGGTCCTCGTAAAAAAGATGTGTCTTGTTTGCGAAGAGCAGTGCAATTATTAATGAGTTCATGAAAAATGCATGGATGGGATACATAACATGCCCCTCTTCGGGAGGAATCCTCATTGCCGTCACGTCTGACATAACGGTGGATCACATATAACCCTTGGAGTATCTTAGTAAGAGAGAGGGGAGGGGGTGGGGGAGAGAGAGAATGTGATAGTCTTTACTTTTTCTAAAACTCGATGCATGGTTGCATCGCCGCGCCAATCATGCATGCCATGCAAAACATGACATGGCTGGCTTAATTAATGAGATGATATAGTTGAAAATTTAAGACAATGTCCTTGAGGGTTCTATATATACTATAGGGTGTGGCTAGATCTCACTCGACTGAGACTTAACCAAGTCTCAGTCAAGTGACATGACATATAAAAAAAAGAAAATTAAAAAATTATGCACGAATCTCCATGTAAGATCTCACGAATATAGTATCGACTGAGACTTGGTTAAGTCTCAGTCGATTGAGACTTAGCAATCCTGATACTATATTCTATTCCGAAAAAGGCTTTCGCCCCGCTGCGCTCAGCCAAGTTGGCCAGGCGCGCGGCCTCCAAAGCCTGAGCCTCGGGAGTCGTCCCAACGATGGGCGTCTGGAGGGTCTGCTCGTTTCTGCGCTGCAGCTCCTCCCTCTGCTGCCGAGTGAGAGGTCGGGGGTAGTACTCATCGTCGTGACTGTCTTCGCCACCGCCAAGATCAGCGCGTGATAGGTCGCCGGTCTCTGCGCCGCCGCGGCCGTACCCAGGCGGACTGGGCGGGGAATCGGCCATCAGCACCTCTGCAGCGGGGTCGCTGCTCTCGCACTCGGATAAGCTTTCCGAGTGCTCATGCAAGGAGGCGAACGAATCGAAGACGGGCTCATCGGGCTCAATTGCCGCGACTTGCGGGGCCGCAGCCTGAAGGGCTACCGCGTGCTTGATCCACCGTTGAAGCCGTGAGCGTCCGGAACGCTTGCGACGGCGGCCGGTGAAGTGCGAAGGCGCCGACTGGTACGGCGTCGAAGGTTGTCGAAGAAGGACGCCGAGGGAACTCGCGCAGAAGTGCGCTGCGCCGCGGATGGGCAACGCCTCGACATCCAGCGGGGCTTCCTGGAGCCACGCCGAATCGTCAGCGATGAAGCTGAGGACGCCGAAACGGATCACGCCGCCGAGTGTCAGTCCGCCGCCGGAAACCATGATGAAGGTAGGAAAATCGCAACTACGCCGGAAGTCGCTAGACGCCTGCCCCACGGTGGGCGCCAACTGTCGTGGGTATAAGTCTGACAGTAGTGTATGGGGGTACGAATTGGAGGGCAGAGCCTAGCTTCAGCGCAGTTGTTACACTCGGATTTACGAGTTTAGGCCCCTCAACGGTGGAGGTAATAGCCCTACGTCTCGGTGCTCTGGAGCTTGATTGACTTGAGTGTATAGAATACAAAGGATTGCGAACCCTTGTTATGGAGCTGGGGTGCGGCTTATATAGAGTTCGCCAGGCCCCCATGAATGCCGCCATAACCATGGGTTAAAGAGGGGGTTTAAGGGTGCCAGCCATTGGTAACGGGCGCTTTGATTACAATTAATAAGGGCAGGCGCACGTCCTGACCGTTGCGTTCCTGGAGTCTCCTGGTCTTCTCTGGTCGAGTGACTGTCAGGTATTCCGAGTGAAATAAGACGGTCGAGTGAACTGCTGCCTCCCGAGTGGTTCGTTGAACTCCGAGTGAATGTCAAATCGCAGAACTCCTGACTGCTGGTCTGGCCCTGGGGCCCAGTATAAGGTGTGTGGTATCCTAGGGTAGGGTCTGTAGGTCAGGCATGTTACCCTATCCCTACTATATGTCCTCGTCACTCGCAATGCGCAGGAGTGCAAAGGGCGATGGGCCCAAGACCCCTGAGCGCTTAGGGAGTAGACCGGCGTGCTGGCCTCTCTGTTGAGCCTAGGTAAGGCTACGACGTGTCGATCAGCCGAGGTCGGGCATGGACCGAGTAAGTGTGTCCAGCCAGAGTTAATCGAGCGTGTTGGGTAAGTTGGTGCACCCCTGCAGGGAAGTATATCTATTCGAATAGCCGTGTCCACGGTAACAGGATGCTCGGAAAATATCCCGATCTTCTACAACTAGAATTGGATACATGAGTTGTTAAATATGTTAGCTCCGGGATCGCTTTCTCGCAGGGAGTCAAGGAAGGATCTCTGGGCATGGCTACTGTTATACTTGTTGCTACTACTATATTTATGTACTAATCTACACTCTTCTAATGCTGCAAGACGCTGAAAATGCTAGTCTTCGATAGGCTAGGCCTTTCTCTTTATTCTGGCATTTCTGCGGTTTAGTCCACAGATACAGCCCCTCTTTGATACCGATGCATAAATAGAATAGATCTGATGTAAGTCTTGCGAGTACTTTGGATGAGTACTCACGGTTGCTTTGCTTCCCTTTTTCCCCAAACCCGTTTGCTGCGACCAGATGACGGAGCCCCGGAGCCAGCTGCCCCAATCGACGACTACTACTACCCCTCCGGTGGAGCCTACTACTACGTGGAGACCGACGAACAGGAATAGATTGGAGGCACCCAGGCAGGAGGCCTGCGCCTTTCGATCCAGTGTCGTTGTTTTGCTCAGCCTTCTTAAGGCAAACTTGTTTAACTTTATGTCTGTACTCAGATATCTAATGCTTCCGCTGATGCTTGTATGACTTGAGCTTATGTATTCGAGCCCTCGAGGCCCCTGGCTTGTAATATAAAGCTTGTATGACTTTTATTTGTGTTTAGAGTTGTGTTGTGATATCTTCAAGTGAGTCCTTAGGCTTGATCGTGTGCATTTGCGTGTATGATTAGTGCACGATTAAGTCGGGGGCGTCACACGACGACAAGCCGTTGTGGCGGACGGTGGGGCCGCTCGGGTATGAGCCCGAGCGCGCTCGTGAACGTAAGGAGGCGGTCATGGCGGCGCCGTACAACGACGGCGAGCACTGTAACCCCAAGGTGAGCATCCGCTACCCTTAATTTCTTTAGAATTAGGATTAGGGTTCCTCAATTTTGAGGAGAAAATTGGGGATTCCGTCAGCTAGGGTTCCGGATTTGGGGAAAAACTTGGAGATTGCATGAAATTGATTCTATTCCCCTCATATCCTAGCTTAAACCGAAACCCTAAGCTCAATTTGGGCCAAAGCTTTAAGGAAATTGTTATCTAGAGTTTCGGGATGTGGAGATTTAACATAGAAAAAGATGGGGTTTATTCATGCGCGAGTTTACTTTGTCTACATCATGTCATCGTTCTTAAGGCGTTACTCCGTTCTTTATGGACTTAATACACTAGATGCATGCTGGATAGCGGTCGATGTGTGGAGTAATAGTAGTAGATGCAGGCAGGAGTCGGTCTACTTGTCTCGGACGTGATGCCTATATACATGATCATTGCCTTGGATATCGTCATGATTATTTGCTTTTCTATCAATTGCCCAACAGTAATTTGTCTACCCACCGTATGATATTTTCTTGAGAGAAGCCTCTAGTGAAAACTATGGCCCCCGGGTCTGTCTAAATCATATACTAAAACCCTAAAATTACTTGCTGCACTTTTTCTTTATTTATTTTATTTTGTATTTTTGTTTCAATCAATCTATCTATCACATACAATTTAATCTTGCAATTTACCGCCGAGGGATTGACAACCCCTCGTTTGCGTTGGGTGCAAGGATTTGTTCTTTGTGCGCAGGTACTGCTAATGAGGTGTTGCGTGATTCTGCTACTAGATTGATAAACTTGGTTTCATAACTGAGGGAAATACTTACCTCTACTGTGCTGCATCATCCCTTCCTCTTCGGGGAAAATACCAACGCAAGCTACAAGTAGCACCTGCTGCTACTAAGCCGTCACCGGGCCCCTTGTGCCTCCCCGGTGAGCTCCTCTTCCTCTTCCCTCACTCCCCACTCCTATCCACGCCTGCAGCTCGCCGTGCTGCTGCCGTGCTCGCAACGCCGCGGTTGAGCTCGTCGCCGTGGCCACCGCAGCCCAAGCTCGCTTCCGAGCTCATAGGCGAGCTCCTGGAGGTCGTAGGAGCCCAACGCCGTCGCCCATTTGCTTTGCCATGCCCGCAAATGCCATAGCCGAGCACGCCCGAACGCACCGCCGCCTGCCGTCGCCGCTCCGGCCAACTCCGGCCACCCCAACCCGCGCTACCGCCACCAATCGACGCGGCGCAAAGCGCACGTTCGAACGCCGCAAAGCGCGCGTCGAACGGCCGCCCGTAGCCGTTTTCCGGTGAGGTCCCGAGGACCTCCGCCGCGTTTAGCATCACCGGCGACGAGCCGCCGGCCACTGCCGACGTGGCCGCCACGTGGGCACCCCTGGGTCAATGACCAGTGGGCCCAGGGGCCCCAGTTGACCATGTTGACTGGTCAACGTGCTGACTGGGCATCACAGTGTCACTGACATGCGGGCCCCACATGCTTAATTAACCGGTTTTAAAAATAAACTAATCTATTAATTTAGTTAGCCACTGACAGATGGGGCCCACTAGCTAATTAACCTAATTAGTTAAATTTAAACCTCTGTTTAGTGCTGTGTCACTGACATGTGGGTCCCAGCCGCCAGGTTTGACCTGGACCGGCTGGGTTGACTCGCTGACGTCACCCTGACATCATGCTGACGCAATAAAGCTTTTTCTGGTATTTTCGAATTAGATTTAATTCCAGGAATTTCAGAAAATGGTTTAAATCTTTGAAAAATCATAGAAAATAAACCGTAGCTCGGATCGAAAAGTTTTCTACATGAAAGTTGATCAGAAAAACGTGACGAACCCGAATATTCCGTCCATGTAGCTGTCACATGCTCACAACACTACAAACATGGAACCTTCCCCTCCGGATCGACTGTCCAAAAACTGCCTAAGGCCGGGAAATTATCCCCAGATATTTTCCCGCTCCGCCTGCAACGTGTAGCATTGCATTAGGTCACCCGAGCACTGCATACTGTCATGTCTTGCATCTGTATTGCTTTGTTTGCTTGTAATTATTTGTTTCTTCCCCCTCTTCTCTCCGGTAGACCCAGAGACCGACGCAGCTCCGGAGTATGACTACATCCCCGACGACCCCTCTTTCCCCGCAGAGCTTCCAGGCAAGCAAACCCCCTTGAACATGCCTATATCACCTATTCTTTCTCCCTCATGCTTGCATTAGGATTGCTACAGTTGTTGTTCCGAAATACCTATTCTGATGCATAGCCTGTTTTTGTAACTATTGTTGATACCATTCCTGCTTTCCTAAATGCTTAGTATAGGCTGGATAGTAAACCATCTGTGGCCCCTCATCCTTGTCCCAGTTGCCCCGCTCTAGTGCCAGTGCCCAGATCGATGTGATCGATGGGATGAGACTGACACATCACCGCACATCCCCTAAGTTGTACGACTCTGCGGAGCTAATATCAAGTGACGAGGGTGATGCCTCTTAACTCACTCCTGATGATATCTCTGTAGCGTAGCTAGTCGGTTGTGGGTTACCGAGGGTGATTCCTCTTTCACCACCTCCGATGATGCCTCTGTCGTGCAACCCCTCAAGTGTGAACCCATCGAGGGTGATTCCTCCGGGTTCACCTTGATGAATACATCGAGTGGGAATCCAACGAGGGTGATTCCTCGGATTCCTCCTTGATGTTATGGCCACACGGATACCATGCACTTATTTCAGTCACTGATTAAAGTCAAGTCGGCCCCGAGGGGTACCCGCGAGAGATGTGGAGTCGGGTTGACTGTGAGGGTACCCGCGATATAATTACGTGGCACGGCAGGGCATTCCTGGCCCTTGCCGTAAGTCCACAAGACGGGGCGACAGGACCACAGATCGTGGATCGCTGATTGTCATCACGAGCTCCAAACACATTTGATCGGGTTAGGATATGTGATCTGAGTAGGCCTCTGGCCTTATCGCACTAACCACCACGCGGGAATAGTATGGGCACTCGACGTCGTATGTATCAGCCGAAGTTCTTCAGACGTCAGCAGTTGAGCGGCACGCGCCCGGGTGCACCGTGAAAGCCTGCATGTGTATACAGGGGCTAGGTCTGGTCCCGGCCGTCCTCCCAACGCGTAGGAGTGCAAAGGGCGATGGGCCCAAGACCCCTGAGCACTTAGGGAGTAGACCGGCGTGCTGGCCTCTCTGTTGAGCCTAGGTAGGGCTACGACGTGTCGATCAGCCGAGGTCGGGCATGGACCGAGTAAGTGTGTCCAGCCAGAGTTAATCGAGCGTGTTGGGTAAGTTGGTGCACCCCTGCAGGGAAGTATATCTATTCGAATAGCCGTGTCCACGGTAACAGGACGCTCGGAAAATATCCCGATCTTCTACAACTAGAACTGGATACATGAGTTGTTAAATATGTTAGCTCCGGGATCGCTTTCTCGCAGGGAGTCAAGGAAGGATCTCTGGGCATGGCTACTGTTATACTTGTTGCTACTACTATATTTATGTACTAATCTACACTCTTCTAATGCTGCAAGACGCTGGAAATGCTAGTCTTCGATAGGCTAGGCCTTTCTCTCTATTCTGGCATTTCTGCGGTTTAGTCCACAGATACAGCCCCTCTTTGATACCGATGCATAAATAGAATAGATCTGATGTAAGTCTTGAGAGTACTTTGGATGAGTACTCACGGTTGCTTTGCTTCCCTTTTTCCCCAAACCCGTTTGCTGCGACCAGATGACGGAGCCCCGGAGCCAGCTGCCCCAATCGACGACTACTACTACCCCTCCGGTGGAGCCTACTACTACGTGGAGACCGACGACCAGGAGTATATAGGAGGCACCCAAGCAGGAGGCCTGCGCCTTTCGATCCAGTGTCGTTGTTTTGCTCAGCCTTCTTAAGGCAAACTTGTTTAACTTTATGTCTGTACTCAGATATCTAATGCTTCCGCTGATGCTTGTATGACTCGAGCTTATGTATTCGAGCCCTCGAGGCCCCTGGCTTGTAATATAAAGCTTGTATGACTTTTATTTGTGTTTAAAGTTGTGTTGTGATATCTTCAAGTGAGTCCTTAGGCTTGATCGTGTGCATTTGCGTGTATGATTAGTGCACGATTAAGTCGGGGGCGTCACACGACGACAAGCCGTTGTGGCGGACGGTGGGGCAGCTCGGGTATGAGCCCGAGCGCGCTCGTGAACGTAAGGAGGCGGTCATGGCGGCGCCGTACAACGACGGCGAGCACCGTAACCCCAAGGTGAGCATCCGCTACCCTTAATTTCTTTAGAATTAGGATTAGGGTTCCTCAATTTTGAGGAGAAAATTGGGGATTCCGTCAGCTAGGGTTCCGGATTTGGGGAAAAACTTGGAGATTGCATGAAATTGATTTTATTCCCCTCATATCCTAGCTTAAACCGAAACCCTAAGCTCAATTTGGGCCAAAGCTTTAAGGAAATTGTTATCTAGAGTTTCGGGATGTGGAGATTTAACATAGAAAATTGATTAATTTACTTCAATCCCCACTCATCTCACTTAAACCAGAAACCCTAGGTCCTTAGCTTACTTAAACAGCATATGAGCTTGATTAGGGCATGTGCTTGAACACTTAGGGCCAAAACTTAGATAATTTGGTATCTAAGGTTTCGGGATTTGGGGATTTCTCTTAGAAATTACTTAATTTGAAGCAATCCCCTCTGTCCTTATGCTTAAACCCGAAGCCCTGGATCCAAATAAGCTTATGTGTGCAACAAAAATTGCACCTTTAGAGCTAAAACTTTAGGGGATTTTGGGCAATCTTAACTTGAGCAAAAGAAAAGCTAATCATGAGCATAATATGCCTGCACAGGAGCATCTAAGGCATATACCTTAGCTTAGCAACAACATAAACACATAAATATAATTATATGCCCCTGGCAGCAGCAAATAAGCAAGAAAAGGAACATAAAGGGGTTCAATCTTAAGACTAGGTGGCTCTGGTGCCATTGTTAGATGTTACAGATGATCTCAGGATCATCTAGTCTAAAACTGAACCACATCTAAGGTAAATTGAAGCAAACACACCTTAGGTGACAAATATGTCATCATAATAAACTCGTATTTGCCGGAGATGATGCTAGGGCCTCATGTGTGAAGCCCATCTCTTCTTCTTCTTTTTCCCCTTCTCTGGCTTGCTCATGCAAGTTGTAGAAAGAGCTGGAAGGCCCTTCCTGTGGCTGGCTGTGCTCACTGGATTGGGCAGCCGGGGAGATTTTTTTTTCCATATGCACGGGGTGCTCTTTCAGTGTCCCATAGGGATTTCTCCCCTTTATATACATACATGCACAATACCACAAGGGGACCCACCTATCAGTTGATGTGGTTGCCCCCAGTCAGGGCACTAAGTCAAGTTAGTTTTTGCCAACTTGCTGCTGCTGCTGCAGCTGGCCTTTTAGTTTGGCCTTTAAGATCAACCAACAATGTGCACATGTGGCTGATCTGCACCACGTGATAAGGGGGCTGGTTATTACGGGATGTCGACGGATCTGATCTGGCAAATAAGCGGCCCGGTAGGTGGTAGTAACCTCGTTCCATCTTCCATGTCATTCTAGAACCAGCTGCTACGTACGTACGTGCTCGCGCTAATAATAATAATCAATCGATGCTCCTGCGATTGAAGCTGCTCTCAGCTGGTTCCTAATCATACACACGTGCCGCATGCCCCATGGCCGTAGGCTGTGGCTGCCACTACAAATTTTCTGGCCCGGGATGATGCATGCATGACTAGCTCACTTTAGCCTAAACAACAAGGCACAAACAATAATTTAATCAATATTACGTCTGTATCACTGTATGCATGCACCGTAATTTGGTACCATTAGCTACGTGGATTGATCTGAGGTGCTCAGAGTCCAACTGCTACGTGACACTACAAAATCGGCCAGACGAACTTTTTTGTGATTTGCAGCCGGAGAAGATACATGTATCATGCATATGATGCATCACCGCGTCACTTTAGCTTGAACAACAAAGCGACAAGCAGCAATTACACGTCGTCGACATAGTTTTAAATTGAGATTACGTTTGAACCCCATTCAATAACGCCATTTATAGCCACGTGGATGGATCAGAGGCGCCCGGTGCTCAACCACTACATGATCTTCAAGGAAAAAATCATGCATCATGACAGGCATCCAGGATAAAAGAGAAATGGTAAGAGATAACATAACAGACCAGTAGTTTTTGTTGCCGGGAACTCCATCAACTTTCTTGTGATTTGCAGCTAGCTAGCGCTATCGTCATCACACACACCATTGATTGATTATTATTTAATTTGGTCGTCGATAGGTCACGTGATTTTAGTATCAGCTAGGTACGCGTGCATGATTTTAGCATCACGTGATTTTAGTACTCTCTCCATTTCATAATGTAGTGCGTCCACGCTTTTTGAGATTCAACTTGACAATAAATTAGACCAATAATACATAAATCATTTTACTGAAAAATTATACCTTTGAAAACTTCTTTCAAATACGAATTCAAAAGCATCTGTCATGCTCCGGCCGCAGTCGCCCATGTTGGTTAAATTTATGATCAAAGTTAAATCTCAAAAAGCGTGGGCGCACTACATTATGGAATGGAGGGAGTATTAGCTAGCTGGCAGTTCGGCGTGCGTGATTCGCGTGGGTACGGTGCTGGTCAGGCCGGCAGTGGCCACGGGCCTGCAACATCGCCGGCGAGGCTGTCGTCTGCCGGAGTTGATTGCCGCCTTCTGCCAAGTCCGGCGGTGGATGCTCTAACATCCGAAACTAACCGAATTTTGAGGAAAAAGGCTTACCAGTGTCAATAGAATATTATACTATACACTATGATCCCTTGTTTTTAAGGCCTCACAATCAATTGAGGTCTCCAATTGAAATTAGGTCATCGATTTTGACCGACTCAACAATTTTTTAAAGCTCTCTCATTTATTTATTTTTATCCTTTATAACACTATGCTTCCTAGTTTTAAATAGCCCACATTCAATGAGGCCTCAAATTAGAATCGGGTCACCCAATTTTGACCGGATCAATAATTTCTCAAATCTCTCTCATTCAATTTTTTTTATACTATACACTATGCTTTCTAATTTGTAAGGTATCAATTAATTGAGGTATTCAATTTAGAACTGGGTCACCTGATTTTGACCAGGTCAACAATTTCTCAAGCTCTCTCCATTCAATTCTTTTAATTCACCATGTTCCCTAATTTTTAAGCTCTTTCATTTAATTGAGGTATTCAATCTTGAATTTGGTTTAAGATTTTGACCGGACCAACAATTTTTCAAATCAATCAGCATCGTTCGACCTATCAAAATAATCAATCACCGTGCACCCTCCCACCATCTAGAAAAAGAAGCGCCGCCATGTGATATTGTGGCACCAATATAATACATGTGGCCACCGACGCAAAAACTTCTCCATATAAATATAGGTTGGTCAGCGAATAACACAAAATCACACCACGAAAATCCCACCAAATCACCGTATTACAAATAAAAATAAAACACACTCCATCATCTCCCCCACCCGCCAAACTAAATATTCCATTAGTTCCAAAATATAAGGGGTATTAGTTTTTTGGAAAGTCAATTTTCTTTAACTTTGACCAAGTTTAGAGCAAAAATTTCGACATCCACAATATTAAACAAAAAAAGTATGCAAATTCATATCATGATGAATCTAATTATACCGATTTGATATTATGAATTTTGATATAATTCTCTACAAATTTGATTAAACTTAAAAGGTTTGACTTTTTAAAAAAAGTAATACACCTTATATTTTGAAACAGAGTGATTTTTTTTGAGAAACCCAACAACACCAACGGCGCAACAAAAGTGCGCCCAACCCTTCTAGTATATATAGAAGCCTCAAGGACATCGTCTTAAATTGTTAACTCTGTAATCTCATCTCTCTCTCTCTCTCTCTCTCTCTCTCTATATATATATATATATATATATATATATATATATATATATATATATATATATATATTCTCTATGATACTCCAAGGGTTATTTGTGATCCACCATTGTGTCAGATGTGACAGCAATGCGGATTCCTCCCATCCATGCATTTTTATGAACTCATTAATAATTGCACTACTCTACGTAAACAAGATACATTTTTTTACAAGGACCTAGAATTATATATACGGTGGATCAATTCAGTCTGAACACGTGAGGCGTTCATATAATCAACAAATACACAGACATCAAGATCCGTTTGAACATGGAATGTGTTAATTGGTCTTTCTTCTGACCTCTCACACTCATAAGGAAGATGTTCTCTAGAATGGCATTCGCTCTCTTGGTCGAAAAGAGCTTTCTACCGGAACCGATATGTGCCGGTGAGATATCCACCGTTGTCTTGCTTTGAGATTTGCGCATTGATCCCAGTACATGCATGTATTCAGCTGGACAGGTTTCGTATTTCTCTTATTTACTCTCATAACCTTTTCTGACATGTGTAATGTTGTCTGCGTTTTTGTCATAGAAAGGTATAGGTGGGTCCTACGAAATGGCATGCTTGACACAGACACAGACACAACTCTCACCATATAAATTCATGGCTTTTATTTATCTTTTGATAGATTCAATCATTCATATATTTTGAACTAAAAGTTTGTTTTTGAAAAAAAATTATATATTTGAATTCCTGGATACAAAACCTTCAGAACAAGACCAATCTTTTATACGTTTGAAACTAGTCTTAATTTGACGATTTCAAATCATATTTAAATTAACTGAAATATGAGAAAAAAAACTATAAAACTATGAAATGAGTTATTTCGAAATTGTGAAACTACTTATTTAAAACATGTGAAAATGATTATTTCAATCTTTTTAATAAATTATCAAAATCTATTTCATGAAGCGAGAGAAATTGTTTTTCCAATTGATAATTTTTTGAATTGAGTGAAATAGGTTTTTTGAAATAATTGAAATCAGTTTTTTGCTTTGAGTGAAATCAATTTTGAAATATGTTTTCTTAACTGAGTGAAATATGTTTTCTCAACTGAGTGAAATCATTTTTCTGAAATGAGCGACATTGGTTTCTTCAAATGAGTGAAATTGTTTTTTAACATAAAAATGAGTTTTTTTGGAAATGATTTAAATCAGCTTTCTAAAATGAATGAAACTAGTTTTTTTTTTAAACGGCTGAAATCTATGTTTTCTCCAATTAGTGAAATATGGTTTCTGAACTGAGTGAAATTATTTTTCTGAAATGAGTGACATCAGTTTCTTCAGATGAGTGAAATTGGTTTTTTGAACATAAATAAATGTTTTTTTAAATGATTGAAATCGGTTTTCTTAAATGAGTGAAACAAGTTTTTGAAATGACCAAAATCTGTATTTTCTAATGTGTGTAGGCATTTTACAACAAGTGAAATCCATTTTTAAAAAATTCCTTGCAATATTTTACAATCTTTTGAAATATGGATATTCATTTTTTTGAAATGACTGAAATCTTTTTTCAAATACGTGAAACCAATTTTTGAAACAAGATTTTTTGAAATATGTGAAACCAATTTTTTGAAATGAGTGAAATCAGTTTTCAGAAATAAGTGAAATAGATGTTTTGAATTGAGTGCAACCAGTTTTTTGAACTGGGTGAACTATGTTTTGCATAAATATGAAGCAATTTTTTCTGAAATAAGTGAAATAGGTTTTTTGAATTGAGTGAAACAATTTTTGGAAACGAGTGAAATTTGTTTTGCATACATACGAAACAATTTTTCAGAAATAAGTGAAATAGTTTTTTTTTTGAAATTAGGAAACAGACAAAACCATTTTAAGTGAGTGAAACTAATTTTTGAAATGAGTGAAACTAGTTTTTTGAAATGATGAAAATCTGTGTTTTATAATGTATGAAATAGGTATTTTGCAGCGAGTGAAATCCATTTTTTCCGATATTTGTGAAATCCCTTTTTTGTAATGTGAAACTGATTGAAACAATAAAATTCAAAGTAGACAAATGTATCCAAAATTGGTCTTGTTTTAAAGGTCTTATCGCCCTGAATTTAAATATATAAAAAAATTCAAAAACGGAAATTGGGTTCAAAGGTTCTCAATCATGTAAAATATCACAAAGAAAATAAAATGCAAGTCTTTATCTTGGGAAGAGAACCATCTGTGCATGCAACAATCCATCCTTGCATGCAGTCACTCTCTTCCCTTACTGACAAAAGTACTAGTACCTGAAAAATTGTCAGTTAGTATTCCTATGTATTGCTTTAGAAAAATAATTTACAGACTTAGGGCATCACCAACGGCGACCCGCAAATTTCCTCCCGCATCCGTCCGCGGACAAGGGGACTTGTCCGCGGACACGGATGAGGGAGGACGCCATCCAACGCTAGCCGCATACATTTCAAACTCTTTTTCAACAAACCGGATGAAAATCGGGCAAACACGACGGATTTCATATAAACATGACGGATTTCATACAAACTAGACGAAATCGTTTACATTTTGGACATATTTTAACTAAAAAGGTAAAACTATGTGCACGTACGGTCGCGCGGAGCTCCACTTCCACGACACGGATGCACTACACTAGTCTACGGCCGGCCGCGGCGAATCCCTTTGTCTTCCCCATGTCCGGCAGCTCGCTCACCGGACTGCCGGGAGCCCCGGAGGTATATGCTTTAGCTGGAGGGGAAGGAGGCGCGCCTTCACTTCCGCGAAGCCCAGGTGTGGGGCGACGATGGTCTGTGCTGAAGAACCGGGCAAGTCACCGGCGACATGCTAGCGGTGGCCTTCATGGGACCCAAGCGGCGATGGCCTCCCGTGTTCTACTTCTCCTTGATGATGGCGGCCGGTGTGGACGTGCTGACCACCGACTCATCGATGTCCGTGCAAACGGCTTCTTTCTCTGCTGCCAGGGCGCATCGACGGCGAATGGCGCAGTCGCAGGCACGGGAGGCGCGGTACGACGCGGCTTCGTCCACGGCAGCGACGATGCCCGTGCCACCATGCTGCCCCCCGTGCCGGCCTGGAGCAACTCGCCACTCCTCCGCGAGCTGGCTTGGAGCGGCGACTTGCAGAAGCGCGCGCCGACTTGGAGCGGCAACTTGTTCCGTTGGGCTAGGCGAGGGAGGTGGAGCAGGGGCCTGCCTCACTCGTATCCGGCGGGCTCGGCGGGCCACCCAGTCGGCTTTTATGCCGGAGAACTGCTCTCCCATCTCGTCGGATGCCATCGAATGGGTGGAGAAAATGGAGGAAGGATGAGAATGGGGAGTGGTGGTGTGGTGCGATTCTTGCCCGGCGTCTGGCCTCTTTTAAATAGTGGGCGGACGGGAGGAGCTTGCCCAGCGTTGTGTTAAATGTCGGCCCGCTCGTGAACGGACGTGTGGCCGGAGTAGATTTCTCGGCTTCCACGTGGGTTTAATGGAGGCGTCTGAAACACGGCGAGGAGGCGTGTTCAGCCGGGCATGCAGTGGGCGGTGCCCTCGGCCGGCGCGCCGCTTCAATGGCGGAGGCAGTGATAGGTCGCGTCTGCCCTGAGCCGTCTTCAATGTGGAGCGGCGCGCTCTACAGCGGCATGAATGCGGGCAGCTAGCGACGGGCGGGAAGCGCGCGCGGGAGGGCGGAGGGTTTTTTGGTGGGCCAGGGAGGTCAGAAGCGGGCGTGACAACGGTCCAGACTCCCGCAAACCTCCCTCACGTTTGTCTCCGGTTTGCGGGAGAAATCGCGTCCGGACCGCGCCGTGGACCGATACAGGATCGCGTTGGATGGCTTCCGCGATCCGGACAGCGTGATCCGGACGGTTGCGGGAGGTTTGCGGGTCGGCGTTGGAGATGCCCTTATACCTACACTGACCAGACGAATCTCGAGGACCACTCCAATGCTGGATGTTTCACCTCTACATACCACCACCGTTAGAAAAACTTATTCGCTCTCTTGGTCAAGAGTACTCCTTGGTCAACACAGGAGTAAGAATTCGAGACATCGTGACCATCACTGTGAGCAACAAGTGTTAGGAGGATGGCCCACACGTGTTGAACTTACCCATCTTTCACTGTCCTATTCTCACACAAAATTGTACGTCAATCGTCATGGAGGTTGTCCTCCCGGCTAGCAAATCTGCAAAACAAATTATAATCAAATGGACGAGAGAGGCATCCTTGGCATTGTTAGACTAAAATCATAGACTGTTTGAGTCTTGATTATACACAATGTTTTTTTTTTCAACAAATACAGAATGTTTGTAATGAATGGCATGTCGACAGACAACTATGTCAAACCTTCTAACCAATGACGTGAATTAGCAGTGGGTATGTCCTCCTAGGAGCACTTGTCACAAACAACATAAATGTGCCCTTGAGGATAGGACGTCTGACTAGCATATACGTTCGCAGGAACAATGGTCCTTGAGATGCAAAACCCAACCTTCTCGAATGGAGTTTTTTTATCAAAGTCATGTAGTAGAGGTCACAAAGGAACAACACATGCCGACATATTGCTACATCCATCTATAGAGAAAAGAACATATTGCACATCAAAAAATCGCGGCCAGCAAGGTTAGTTGGCATGAATGGACCGGTGCAAGGATGTCCTCCTAGGAACACAAACTGCCCTCATCCACAGGGAGCAACATTGTTGGATCTCGACTTCCCATACATCGTCATTTGGAGCACGTGTACTTGTAAATGTAGATTCAAAGTGTCTCATTGATTTTTGACATATTTTTGCATATTTATTTGATGAGGAATGTACTCATTATATGTTTTTCCTGTATACAATGGCTACCATACAAATTCATCCCTTGTTCTCATTTACACAGTTCATTGAAAAATGTTGCATTGACTGTCTTGAAAAAGGCAAATTTTAACATGCTCCCTCTTATCCCTTTTTTTTACATGTGAGGTAAGAAGGTAAGAGTTAATCAGACCACTAATTAATGAGATCAATAGCTCAGATCTATTATACACTCTTACCTCTCATGTGAAAAGATGGGGTAAGAGGGAGCATGTTAAAACTGCTCCTTGAAAAATTACCTTCGTAGATTCTTGTGTGTATGTCTTTTGATGCATAGCATCGCTGCAATCCTATGTTTTACTTGTTCATGCATACACATGTGAAATGAAAGGCGAATATTTGTTGGGAGAGGGGGGGAGGGGGGGGGGGGGGGGGGTCATCGGAACCTCTTGCATGACAACAGTGCGTGTAGATGATCGCTACAAACACGCAAATCATAAATATAAATTACAACAAGTTACATAACTAGCAACATAGCTAACTACATGGTCTTCACAACCACACAAATCATTTAATTTGTTTGAGAATTTCAGTTGTAAGCCCGAGCTGGTTATGCTCTCAGATGAACTGTAAATTCAAAACAAATACTAAGAAAATCAAACAGCCCTGAATAATTTGGCAACCAAACATGTTCGCGTGTTTACAATGCATGCTCGTGGATAAAACACACGAACATGCTTGTTGTCCAGAAATATTAGAATTTTTTTTCATATTATTTTTACTATTCAGCCCTCCCCTGTTTGTTTTTGAGATATCAGGAGTATGTGTGTTGGAGAGCAACGTCTGACTCTTATTATTTGCGTTAAGCTGTCCGGCATTTTTCCTTTTTTCGGAGAATTTTTTGTTGTTGTGCAGAATTCATAGTTGAGACAAAACCCAGACGTACCAGGTTCCGCATCCTCGTCCAAATCGCGCACGGCACGGCGACGGCGGTCTCAAACGGAGAGCGGCCGAGCATGCACCCGTCAGCCACACGTCCCGTGCGTTGATTCCCTTTAGAGAAGCCCACTCGCCGCCGACGGCGACGTGTAGATGTACTTGTCCGATCGAGCTCGCATCGCTGGCGGATCAGCCCGCGCACCCCCGCCTCGCTGGCACGCCTCGTCGTGATCCTCCCGTCGTGAGAGATCCATGGCTTGTTGGCTACCGATCGATGGAGGCGTAGGCTACTAGGGCGGCACATGCCGATGCCGTATACGGCACATGCATGCACGGGAATACTACAAGAGATCAGGTCATGCATGTTCGTCGGACCTGGTCCGATCCTACTCCGCGTGATGCCAACGACGACTCAAGGGAGACGGCACCGACGACCATGCGATGCGTGCGTAGTGTGGTACCGGGGAGGTGTGTGTGTGTGTGTGTGTGATAGGCCGACTAAAGCATTTGTGTCGCTTGTGTTGCCGAGTGAAACGTAGCCGAGGACCACACCGGTCCCAGGCCGCTCGATGCAGGAGCGTCAACACAGCTAGCACCGCACGGCCAAAGCGTACGTCGTCCGATGGCTCCTTGTATCTGTCGTCGACGATACAGGCTCGAACAACACAGGCATCTTCCCGTACGTACGTACGCACTGCACATGTATAGTGTACTCAGTATGTTCATAGTGTGAAATAATGCTGTACAGCAAGGACCACCGACTTTTTGTTTTGTGCTGCACGCTACTCCATCGGCCTAGCCAGTAGCCACAGCTACTCATGTGTGTTAGATGTTACAGATGATCTCAGGATCATCTAGTCTAAAACTGAACCACATCTAAGGTAAATTGGAGCAAACACACCTTAGGTCACAAATATGTCATCATAATAAACTCGTATTTGCCGGAGATGATGCTAGGGCATCATCTGTGAAGCCCATCTCTTCTTCTTCCTTCTTCCCCTTCTCTCGCTTGCTCCTGCAAGTTGTAGAAAGAGCTGGAAGGCCCTTCCTGTGGCTGGCTGTGCTCACTGGATTGGGCAGCCGGGGAGATTTTTTATATTTTTTTTCCATATGCACGGGGTGCTCTTTCGGTGTCCCATAGAGACGTCTCCCCTTTATATACATACATGCACAGTACCACAGGGGGACCCACCTGTCAGTTGATGTGGGTGCCCCCAATCAGGGCACTAAGTCAAGTTGGTTTTTGCCAACTTGCTGCTGCTGCAGCTGGCCTTTTAGTTTGACCTTTAAGATCAACCAACATTCCCCCCTTGATCGTAAGGCAAAACTTATAAGCCCACTTCTTAATAAAATGGCATACGAGATAAAAGGATTACAACGGTCCGTTAGTACCGTAGAACCCAGTTACTACAATATATCACCTTATCTCGAAATGGAACTTCTTTGACTTAGGAGCTCCATAAACTTAATACTTATTTGAAAAACTTATGAGCTCATTCCTTTGTTGGAACTTATACAGAGCCAATAAGATACAATGGTCAATTAAGTACCATTGATCTAATTGACCACAGTACATCATTCCATCGAAGAAACAAACCCGGTTTAGGTTTGTGGGGAGATGGTGTTGCAATGGTCCCAAGAGTGCAGTTTCTCTTCATGTATTCTTGTGCATATCCTTATGCGCGCGCTTTTGAAAAGAAGAGAAATATATTTTGTTTCCAGAATCATTATTTTGTCCCTTAATAATAAGCTGTCATTTAATCTTTATGCCGGCAACATTAGAAGGCAAGCCTCTTGAAATGTAATGCTTAGCTTTAATACCTTAGCATAACACTTATGAACTGAACATCAAAACATTAATCTTAAGTGATACTCAACACTTATGCCTTAGATTCAATACTTATTTGTTGAGCCATAAAACTTGATTCATCAAGGCCTTGAACATGTTCGATTCTGGAATTAATCTTTCACAATGTCATAGGTCTGATAGGTACCTATAGACATGTTACTTAAATAATCTGCACTCTTACATAGTGAATTCCGGGATAAATTTCTTTAGGGTAACTCCTTATTCTTAAATTTATATGGATCAGGGACATAAATCCATATCTCAAAGACTTAGGGAATTAAGAGCATGACACGACTTTAGTTTGCATCCTTGACGATGCCATAAGAAAATTGGGTAAAGCCATTCCACAATATGGCTCCCCCGCAAGGGTGAAACTTTTGTGGATAAAACTTTCGTAAATTCACACCTTGCCAATTACTTTAACGGTCCACAACTTGGTGGTCACCACATATATTTAAACTTGAGCATGCAATCCCTTAGTGTGATATACATCACATCATTACTTTAGCGCTTATGCCGGCAAGGCAAAGCTTTTCTTAATAATTTTCCAGGGGTCCAGTCCTGGACTTTTGTCTGCCAGTTATCCCGGTCTCAGAACTTAAAAGGGCACATAATAACTTAAGCATTAGTGACAAGATGAGAAAACCTTATTGCCCTTTGAGGGAGTAAACATAAAACTTTAGAATGAACTTTAATACTCCCCTTTTTGGACCAATCTTAGTGAATCTTTAAAACGCAAAGAACATCACTAAGATTAACTTAATACCCCGAGGAAAAACCTCAGGTCTTGTGCAATATCCCTATTGCTTATGGTCAATAAACATAATATTGACCAATCATAAATTCCTTATTGAACTTATTTTCTTATTGAGCTTTGTACCACTGTCAGATACTCGTTGCCTCAAAATTAGTTAATCATCATGACTGATTCCTTATTATGCATAAGGAAAACCTTTATGAAATTTTCATCTCTAAAATGGTGATCACACTTCACCTTTTCATAATTTATTCCCTCAAACTCCCAGTTATATTAAATATTTTACAACAAGTCTTTACCTTGGCTATCAGGGAGTTAGGAATAGCTCCTTTTCAGTATCAGCAATGGAGCACTTAATTGCCATAAAACCCTTATGATTTAACTACTCTCCCTTTGGTTTTTCAATATCATACTCTATTTTAGAGTATCAAAATAGAGTATCATAATTTTCATTGTCCTCCTTTGGTGCTTTAGGAGGATCATTATGGAAAGCATAATTAAATCTTTTATCTTGCTTAGGAGAAAAACTTATGCAAGATTTATCACTTAATATGGCATAAACATTACAAGGAACATAATGACTAATCATATGACATTAGCATTAAAAGGGCAATTTATAATTGTTCCTTAACACCATAATCATCATACACTGAGGTAATAATAATAATACCTTTAAGAGACGGAAACTCTAATAAAAGACTTAAGAAAATTTTGACTAAAAGTGGTACTTAATTTTGATTAAAAGTGGTACTTAACAAAGGCTCAACTTCCATTCATAATTCCACACTTAGCCTTACTTAAAATGATGACAGAAAATAGAAGTGGAATTTTGACAGAAAATTGAAGTGGAATTTAAATAGAAGTGGAATTTAAACATACCTGGAAATTCAATTGCTCCCCTCGAAATGTGGCCGAGAGACGGCGGTCGGAGAATCATCAGCGGTGTATGGGAAGTGAAATCGTGCACTGATTCTCCGACGGTGACGGATGGATGGCGATGATGATAAGGTAAGACCCGTATCACACCATCGCAGCAGCCAGCCAGCTCGCAAGAGCGACAATGACACGTTGATCCGGTCCATTCTCGTACCAGAAAACGGCTAAGCCGCCACTCATGATGTGTGCGTGTGCGTCTCCTCCTGATCAATCAAGAATCAACCATCTGATCAGAATTACTACAAGGAAGTTGACCCTTCCCGTACGTACGCACAGCACATATAAACTGTACCAAGTGTGTCTGAGCCTTTGAGTAACAAATTTGAGTTAGTTGCATACAGTGTGAAATAATACAGAGTACAGTAGTACTATGTATAATACGTATGGACCACCGACTTTATGTTTTGTGCTGCATGCTACTCGGCCTAGCCACGGCTGCTCATGTGCACATGTGGCTGATCTGCACGTCCCATGTGGAGTGCGTATTAGCCAGCTAGGCACGGCCCCCACGTGATAAGGGGACCTGGTTATTACGGGATGTCGACGGATGGCAAATGAGAGGCCACGTAGGTAGCAGTGTGATCTCGTTCCATGTCATTCCAGAACCAGCTGGTACGTACGTACGTGCTCGCGCTAATAATACTAATAATTAATTGATGCTCATGCGTTTGCTACGTAATCACGCACACGTGCCGCCCGCTCCATGGCCGTAGACCGTGGTTACCACTGCATGATCTTCAAGGAAAAGATCGTCCATCGTGACACGCATGCATGATGTGTAGCCTTGCTCAGGACAAATATAAGTAAGAGGGAACATAACAAACCAAACCAGTTGTTTTTGTTGCCGGAAACTCCATCAACTTTCTTGTGATTTGCAGCTAGCTAGCGCTATCGTAATCACACACACCATTGACTATTTTTTTTTAGTTGGGTCATGGATAGGTCACGCACCAAAAGCTTCGCTTCGCTTTGCTAGAGAGTTCTAATTTGCGGCGCGGCGGTACATGGAACCATCCAGTTTCCAGGACTTGCTAGCAGCAGCGCTCTTTTTCTTTTGGCATACTCCCTCCGTACCAAAATAAGTGTCTCAACCTTAGTACAACTTTGTACTCCCTCCGTCCCAAAATAAGTGACTCAACTTTGTACTAACTTTAGTACAAAGTTATTACAAAGTTAGTACAAAGTTGAGTCAGTTATTTTGGGACGGAGGGAGTACTAAAATTAGTGCAAAGTTGAGACACTTATTTTGGGACGGAGGGTAGTCTGTATGCACGTGCAATGCACGTTTTAACATTATGGGGCGATTTTTGGTAGAAAAAAACATAGACTTGTTAACAGATTCAAGGCAATTTTTTTGTTGATGTACGGCGCAGAAATAAATTATATTATAAAGAAAATTGGAATTAATATACGCAATCCCCACAATTTGTTAACTAAGAATCCCGCAAAAAATGTCAATAAAGAAAATAATTCAACAAAATTGGAATTTAATTTTACTTTATGTTTCTCTCCTAAAACCATCTTTTTTGGGGACACTTCTTCGACCTCAAGCTGTAAAATGGCCCAAGAGAAATCAGTATGGGCACGTCTTCTGAGAAGTGTCACACGATCGTTCTAGAACATTGTGGATGTAGCAACCATGGGCTGTTCACCGCGACTGCTTTTAGCCGTTGGATCTAGTACATAAATGGTTAGGATTGATGGCCAACTCCAATTCAAACTGCTACACTATATAGTACTCCCTCTGTCCCAAAATAAGTGTCTCAATCTTAGTACAACTTTACACTAAAGTTAGTAGAAGGTTGAGACACTTATTTTGGGACGAAGGGAGTAGTATAGAAGTATAGATAAGCATGGGGTTTTCAATCTGGTTTCCCTCATAAATTGGATCAATTTTTCTTTGAATGAGATCAAATTCAAGTGGGGAGCTCTCCCCCCCGGTGACGGTTCAAAAAAAAAAAACAAGAACTCTAGCAGAAGAATGATCGTCATAATAACCGTCAATTTTGACCGAAAGTGACACCCGAGCAGAGTCGCGGCTCTTGATCGTCATATTTTATGGAGCTCGCTTCGTAAACGAGCTCGCAGCCTCCATTTAGAGGTTGGGGAGGGGCAATATGGAGCTCACGTCAAATCCAGCCGCCAACGAGGAAGAGAAGTTTCAGCTTCTTCCTCTTCGCGCCGCATGTGGAATTTGAAACATTCGGGCCGTCCACACACCATCGGCGACGGGCACCCATCCATTAATGTCACGCCCACATCCTTGGATACCTGTGGCGGCCCGTCAGATGGTCGCCACATGGCATCATCTTCCGACTTGCGTGTTAGCATGCCGGAAGGAGCCGTGTGAGCAAACGGAAGGCGCCCAATCAGGTCGTTGCAGTGTTTCTCACCAGGAGACAACGACCTTTGCCTGCCCGCTGCCTCCCTAACTGGCTCCTTAATGGCGTCTGGGGCGGCCTATAAAAGTCCGACGCCCTTCGATCTCTCACCTGAATCTCTCTCAGGCGCCTCCCATTCCCATCTCTCATGCCTACAGTTCACCACCCACTTCCTCGTTAATGGCGCACCTCGGGGAGCATCCCCTCGTCTTTAATTTTGGGATGCCGAGGAGGAGGATGAGCTCGCGGATCCTCTGGCCCCTTCTGGGACCAGATGGACATGGCCGTGCAGGAGGCTGCACAGATGGAGCAGCAGATTTGGCCCCTCGTGCCCGCCACTGCGGATGAATAGCCGACCTGGGACGACGCCGCTGAGGCGCATTTCAAAGCCATCCAGGCCAACATTTCCGCATTCTACGCCGGTGGTGGCTGTGGCAACTGAATCAAAATCGAACTTGATATGGAATCAAATGAGTTCTGGATTTTTTTAGGGAAGAACTATTGTAATAGTCAATGACAAGTGGGATGCACATGTAAGAAAAATATGGAGGCTACCTTGTTTGCGAATATGTGTTTCGCAAAGCCAATGCGGGCTCCATATCTATATGGCGGTTGACGATCGCAAATACTATGAATCTGCTATAGTTGCTCTAACAACATACATATGTTTCTCTTAAGATAATATCAGACGATCTTAAGAAGTCAAGCTGCATATAGTAGCAAGCATTTGATGAAAAATTGAGACATGTGTTTAATATAACATTTGCATTTCATACAGGTTGAAAAAAAGAAAGAAAAAACCTCTTTAAAACAACTGATTAATATCAGTCGAGTTGCTTGTTCTGCAAGGAGCCCCTCATCCCCACACATGCCCCACTCCCTTCTCTCTAGCCTCACGAATGCATCCCTTGTTTCATTCTCTTCTTAAGCATCCCCGCACCCTCCTCCTTTCCCCTTCCTCCTTCTAGATGCCCTATCGTCTGCCCTAGATGTCCCTGCATAAGCTTGGCACTAGATATCCCAACAGAAGCTTGGTGTCACCGACGTGGTGACTCTATGGTGCATCTCGAGGTCCCGCTAGCGAGCTCCGATGAGGCACAGTGACTACATGGGCATTGGTTCAGTGTTGCATGATCGAGTACCGACATGGCTCCGACGAGGTTGGTGGTCCAACAATGAAGGTAACTGATTTGGAGGTCGCAAGCGACACAGATAACATGTTGCGACGGCTCGGGGGGGGGGGGGGGGTCTGTTTCGAATATCCTGTCCATGTCGTCGACGCCGGCTTCCATACTCCTTATGCGCAACTTTTTTCCTCGATGATTTTGCTGCGACCAATGATGAGTGGCTGCATACACAGTTTTTTGCTGCGAGGGTGTTTTCAAAATGTTGCGGCGTTTTCCCCTTCATGTTTTTGAACTAAAAATGCTGATTCTTGTAGGAAATAAATCGTTTCGGCTATAGGAAAAGAACTTGAACACAATAACGAATCCCACTGGCCATGGTCCATGGATAGGGGATGGGGACGCACTCGAAATCGGAACTGACCACCCTGTCACGACGGGAACACGGGTGGACGCCGGCGATCCACCTGGGCGCTCCAGATCGGCCCGAGGCCGCCGGACACGTCACGCCGCCCTATCCCCCCATCCGCCGCTCCGCCCCCGAACCCCAACCACCGTCGCGCGCCCCTCGCCACCCACCACGCGTCCCCCCCGCCCAAACGATCTAGCCCAGCCTGCCTTCTCCTCCTCCTCCGGCGGCTTTAAATACGAGCCGGGCAAACCAAGCTACGAACGGAACCTTTCCAGATACCGCCCGCGCGAAAAAATAGAGAAGAATCCCGACCTCCCCGCTCGCGCGGCTGCGCATCTGTCCCTTCTTCTTCCTCCTCGGTCTTTCCCTCGAGTTTCCCGTGCCATTCTTTTCCTCCCTCCCCACCCCCCGGCCCGGGGCAGCAGCGGCGGAGACGGGGCAGGAGGAGACGGTGGGGGAAGATAAGGAGAAGCTTCGTAGTCCTTCGTCTTCCCGTCGATTCGTTCCCGGATTGACCACCTCCCGCCGGAACCAGCCATTCTTGATTGATTCGATTTGAAGCTCGCGTCTTTCCGCGGAATCTCTCTGTCTCGTTCGACTGGAGCAGGCGGCGGCGGGATGGGGTTCCAAGTGTTTGCGGCGCAGCTGGCGCGGCTGAGCGGCGCGCTGGGCACCTCGGACCACGCGTCCGTGGTCTCCATCAATCTCTTCGTGGCGCTGCTCTGCGCCTGCATCGTCCTCGGCCACCTCCTCGAGGAGAACCGCTGGCTCAACGAGTCCATCACCGCCCTCATCATCGTAAGCTCCCACTAATCTCCCGTCAATTCCTTCTCTCCCTCTCTCGGCGCAATGTTTCTGCTCGGCCGCTCGCCGTCGCTAATACTCGTTCCCCTTCCTCTTCATCCTGGACCGACCGGCAGGGGCTGTGCACCGGCGTGGTGATCTTGCTGACCACCAAGGGGAAGAGCTCGCACGTGCTCGTCTTCAGCGAGGACCTCTTCTTCATATACCTCCTCCCTCCCATCATCTTCAACGCCGGGTAAGGGGAACGATTTCTCTCTCTGAGCTCACCAAGCTTTTTCCGGGGAATCTCGATCGATTCTCGCGTGTGTTTCGATCTTGTTTCTTCTCGGCCTAGCCCAGCTGTCCACCGTATCAGAAATGGCTTGTGCATGTGGTGTGCGTTCTTTATTCAACGAATTTATGTTCTTTATTTATTATGCTCCTACCAAACATGGATGTTTCTACCGTCCCTCTGGCATAGTATCTGGATCTGCCAGCAGCAGCTGCTGGAGCTGTATAGTATTATTTTATCTCTTTTTTAGGATCCAGAAGCTGCTGATTGGCAATTTTGACTGTTGTTCCATCCTGGAACATTAATTAATAATCTGTAGTTCTTACCAGTGTTATTTTCATAGGATTTGTCTTTTTACTGTGAGTAGGACCACCCATTTGTTCATGGCATTTAACACTGGCCTTTACTGACTGCCAGTAATGCTGTCCCATTAAGTAATTGACTGTCTCTGGAAGCATCTGCCCCATGATAGACTGAATTTTGGTTCAGCATTTAGATCTCTTCTGATTGTTACAAATTTGAATGTTCTCAGTTTCTCATAACTATTTCTCATCAGTTTCCAGGTGAAGAAGAAGCAGTTCTTCCGGAATTTCATGACAATCACATTATTCGGCGCTGTCGGGACGATGATTTCGTTTTTCACAATATCTCTCGGTATGCTACTTTCCCCTCCACAAAATTTGCTCGCTATTTTTTTTTTTGAGGATGATTTGCTCGCTATTTATTCTCTTCGTGAGAATTTGTAGGCAGTAGATGAATAGATGTTTTTTTCTGTGGGTTATCTCGGATTTCTCTGACAGCGTCGATTACTGCGTTTCAGCTGCCATTGCGATATTCAGCAAGATGAACATTGGGACACTGGATGTATCAGATTTTCTTGGTAAGCCGTCATTGCATTTCCACATGACCCGCACCCTGCAGCTGAAGTTATTAGCATGTGAGCCTCATCTCTTTCTGATGTATCCCATATGCAGCAATTGGAGCTATCTTTTCCGCGACAGATTCTGTCTGCACTTTACAGGTTTGTTGAAAAAAGTTCTCATGATTCTGTTTTTTTTTTCTTCCAGAGGAACTGCCTTGATTATCTGAATTAGTAGCTCATGTGTTATCATGACTGAATCCACCGCTTACCCATCTATATTTGTCCGGAAAACAGGTTCTGAATCAGGACGAGACGCCCTTTCTGTACAGTCTAGTATTCGGGGAAGGTGTTGTGAACGATGCCACATCGGTCGTGCTTTTCAATGCGCTCCAGAACTTTGATCCTAACCAAATCGACGCAATCGTCATTCTGAAATTCTTGGGGAACTTCTGCTACTTATTCTTGTCAAGCACCTTCCTTGGAGTGTTTGTAAGTTTATTCTGGAGTCTTCACATTTTCACTCTTTTGCTTAACTAAATGATCATCGGCTACATGGATTTGACATTTCTTCCACAATTGGCAGTCTGGATTGCTTAGTGCATACATCATCAAGAAGTTATACATAGGAAGGTTTGTTCAACCCTTGAGTTCTTTCTTATTAAGCATCGATTTCATGTGCGATACTAACTTGGTGTGTTGCTCAACTTATTTCAGGCATTCTACTGACCGTGAGGTTGCACTTGTGATGCTCATGGCCTACCTCTCATATATGCTAGCTGAGGTGTGCTTCTGGTTGGATACAACATAGAAACTTACACTACCAGTAGTAGTCTGAATCTAAGAATTCACCCTGTTTATTTGATATTTGCAGCTGCTAGATTTGAGTGGTATCCTCACTGTATTCTTCTGTGGTATTGTGATGTCACATTATACCTGGCATAACGTGACAGAGAGCTCAAGAGTTACAACAAAGTAATCATAGTTCTTAGTCTGTTATTTCAATATAAGTAATCTTCTGTCCAGTCAAAAACTGCCAGCTAATTGTTTGCCTTTTTCTTCTGTTTAGGCATGCGTTTGCAACCTTGTCCTTCATCGCTGAGACTTTTCTCTTCCTTTATGTTGGGATGGATGCACTGGATATTGAGAAGTGGAGATTTGCGAGTGACAGGTCAGAGACATGTGCTTGTCACCTCTAAACTGCATTACCTAATTTTGATTTATGGCCTTCTTTTTCCCCCAAAATATTCAGTCTTAAGTCTTTCTTCTTGCAGCCCTGGAAAATCCATTGGAATAAGCTCAATTTTGCTAGGATTGGTTCTGGTTGGAAGAGCTGCTTTCGTCTTCCCGCTCTCGTTCTTATCCAACTTGACAAAGAAGACGGATCTCGAAAAAATAAGCTGGAGGCAGCAAGTGAGTAATTTGTTGCATTAGACCATTGGGCAGTTGAATTGAGTTAACATCTGCTAACTGAATTTCTTTTGGTAGGTTGTGATATGGTGGGCTGGGCTGATGAGAGGAGCTGTGTCGATCGCTCTTGCTTACAATAAGGTTGGTTCTAAACCCTTTCTGAACATACAGGAAACCTTTTTCGCAAATAAGAGGCCATGGATGGTATTTCGAAACCCATATGATGCCGGTTTCTGAAATGTCTCTGGTGGATGCCACTAGTCTGGAATCTTTGTGCACCTTGCTTTACTCAAATTCGCATCAGTTAACTCTACAAATATCTAGTTTTTGTTTCTGCAAGCTTAACTCTTTGCCTTGAAATTGCAGTTTACAAGATCTGGTCACACACAGCTACACGGCAATGCGATAATGATCACCAGCACCATCACTGTCGTTTTGTTTAGCACCATGGTGAGTCATCTCATCTTGTTGGAATCTCTACCCAATGCAGTGTATCTGCTTATCATCTGAGGTTATTCTGAACGTGTCGACTGTTCTGAAACCATCTGACATCATGTATCATGTTTACCAGCTGTTTGGCATTTTGACAAAACCTCTGATCCGGTTCCTGCTTCCCGCGTCGAGCAATGGCGCCATCTCGGAGCCCTCATCACCGAAGTCTCTGCACTCTCCTCTCCTCACAAGCATGCTGGGCTCGGACATGGAGCCGGCACTCCCCATCGTGAGGCCCTCTAGCCTCCGGATGCTCATCACCAAGCCGACCCACACCATCCACTACTACTGGCGCAAGTTCGACGACGCGCTGATGCGCCCGATGTTCGGTGGGCGCGGGTTTGTGCCCTACTCCCCAGGATCACCCACCGATCCGAACGTGCTCGTGGGATGAACGTCGCGAAGAAACAACAGAGAAGCCATTACAGCTTCAGGAGACACTCTGAACTGTAACTGGAGGAGAAGGAGGTGTTACCGCTTCAGAAGAAGGCGAAGTCTCCGGTAATATTATAGTGTTTGGCTGACTCGGAAGGTCGAAGATTGTGGCCCCTCTTATGATGGTTCAGATGAACGGTTGGTTACGGCACCAACAGGAAGATGAACCCTAGTAACGGTGATGCGAGTACCATCGCCTTATCGGTTACGACAAGCCTGTACATTTTTGTATGTAGATTAACAAGCCAACTGTATCCTATGAGATCTCGGCAGGCAGGCCATTTCCTCGCTCCTTGGCTAGGAATCCCTGACCTCCTGCATCTACCATTGCTTATTAATCTCCTCTCCCACTTTCTAGTGGACTGGTGTGTACTGTACCAAGTTGTGTGAGATGAGTGATGATCTTGTGGCCTGCTTGCTACAAAGAACTCATCTCGAAGTTATTTATCCATCTTGAACCTCGACAGGCTATTGTTATGCTGCCGAAAATTTGCTGCCTGTTTTATCTGTCAAAATGCAAATCTACTTTTGTGAGGAGCTCGATATATGTCTGTGTTAGCATGCTGTGCCGGATAATGAGGTCCATTTAACACTGCTTTTGTGGCAACATAGGAGCAGCCAACTTGAGTAATAATAACACCGTCTTCAACTGAATTTGCCTCTTGTATGTCGTTGTGCTGCCGAAAAATTTGCCTGCTATTTCCAAGTTTCAACTGCCTGTGTTTATATCTGTCAAATTATCAACCTACTTTTGTGAGGAGCTCGATATCTGTCTGTGTTGGCCTGCTGTTGCAGCATTATCAGGTCCATTTAACACCACTTTTGTAGCAACATAGGTCATAGGAGCAGCCAACTTGAGTTATAATAACACCGTCTTTTGGGCTAAACATTATTGCAGGATTTATTGTCTGCTTTCCCTCTTTAGCCCAGTTGTTTGGTCCGTTTCCCAGAATCGCATGTTTCAGATTCAGTTCCCATACCTGGAAAGCCCATGAGTTTGGCTGGTTAGGCCAGTGCTGTGAGCATTCAGAAGAGACAGCATTATAAATGTGCAAGTGGTTACTGGTTCATGTCCATGCTTTTTCAGACAATGGGATGGTGACACTTCCCTCACCGGGAGGCTAATCATTCCTCATCACGAATTCAAGGACGGGTGTCTGGTTGCTGCGAGTGCAAGTAGAGTCTCTCAAAATAGGAAAAGGAGATATATCACCTTCTAGGTAGGAACTGCAAGATGGCTAACCTTATTTATTGACAACCAATCCGACTTTATTAGTATTAATTAGTAATCGTATCAAGTACACCCGGACGAAGATAATGTAATACTCCATCCGTTACATAATTCTTGTCGTGAAAACCACGGCAAGAATTATGAAACGGAGGGAGTAGTAAGTATGAACAACAAAGGTTCTCGAAATGGTCCATCATAGCTTCACCTTTTGCATCTCGATATTTCTCCGTGCCTCTGTAGAAGAAAAGGCAAAACTGGGCTAACATTAACGGTTTCGTGTCGTGGACCCCGATAAGTGACAAGTATACATCGTTGAATACACTCTGATCAGGACATCTCTCTTGAAACATAGCCTGCCAAACCATACTACACTCCGACCAGGGCGCTTCGCTTGCAACATAGCACAGTAGGTTCCCAAACCCTCGGTTCATTCGTTGCATAATTGGGATGAAGATCTAGAGCATGAAAGAACGCAATAGAAGAACCATGGACTAAAACAAACCCGACACCACTTTTGCTGTCGTAAACCAACACGAGGTTCGAGTTTTTGAGGGTTTTATCACTCTGTGTTTCGAGCTTTAAGGGTTTTATTACTCTGTGTGACAGCACCTCCAACGCCGAGGCGATGGAATCAAGAACACACAACCCTAAAACAAAGAAACTTAATCCACACAACGAAGATTGATCCATGGTTCCTCCCACCTCTTGATGTCTGAAAAGGATGCTGGAGACGATGAGGACTTGAGAAGGGATCAAACTCGGGATGCTGGATGGTTATTAGGAGGGTGGATGTACCCCAGTCCATCAGACCCCAGGTTTCGACACTTGAGTGTCTCATAAAATTGAAATATTTTTTTAGTGGAAGGCAGCGTTTCCGTCGATAGCAAGGCTTCTGCGGTGATTTTGTATATCTCAAAAATCTGGGGCTCAATCTCTAAAAGATGCTTGTAGGGATATGGTGTGTGTTCATAGGGATGAATGTACGTGAGCGGTTGCGTATGTCCGTGTTCCTCAAAGAAAAAAGAACAAAACTCGGTCCACGGCTAGGGTTTACGCCCGCCTCTCTCTTCTCTAAATATTTTTTTCACTGAAAGAAAATAATCTTACCTCTTCAGAAATAAAAGAGAAATGGTCTTACCTTTTTTTTGCACTCGAAATGGTCTTATCTTACTGAACCTTTGTAGGAGTAGTACCGTACTATTTGACTGGGTAGCCATCAGAAGAAAATGCCATAAACAACTTTCCCCTACCAGAATCTCCTAGTTTGTCCTGACAGAGATGCTGGAGTATATTAGTACTCCTACTAGAACAATTTTGGTGCCAACTGGGCACAGCACAATTTTGTAGCGCATTCTTGTTCCTTCCCTCACTGCTCCACATCCTCATCCCTGTCTCCACGCATATCACCAAGCCGCTACGGAAAGGCAGCACCATTTCCCACATCCGTCCATATTGATGCCGCCGCTACAGAGAATTGCAATCCGTTGACATCCCAGCTTCGCCTTTTTTGTGCCGGTCTTGGTTGTTGCTGTGCGCTCCCACCTCCCAGGTCGGAGAAATCCGTCATAAGTTGGTGGGATTGCTTGGAACCGCGGTTTCTTGGCAGGATTCGGTGGGAATTGGGCGGATTTGGTTGCCGGGGGCGGAGAAGGCGATGTCTTTCAGGAGCATGATCCGGGAGATGAAGGGCGAGGTGGACGCCATCGCCCGGCGCCGGCCGCTGCCGTCGGCGCGCGTCCGGCGGGTGGCGGCGGTGGCGCCGGAGGAGGCCGCGCGGCAGGGCTGCTGCTGGGCGGAGCTGCCCCCGGAGCTCCTGCGGGAGGTGCTGGCGCGGGTCGAGGCGTCGGAGCCGCGGTGGCCGCGCCGCCGCGACGTGGTGGCGTGCGCCGGCGTCTGTCGGACCTGGAGGGGCGCCGTGAGGGAGATCGTCCGCGTCCCCGAGGTGTCCGGGAGGCTCACCTTCCCCATCTCTCTCAAGCAGGTAGCCGCTCCTGGCAATTCTGAATCTCTCTCTCGCTCGCTCGCTCCCTGGTCACCATCCATGCTGTTCATTCAGCTGTTACTCCATGGCAGCCCGGTGTTCATATCAAGTTCTTAGATTAGTCACCAAAGTTTTTCTCTGTTGATGATATTATCTATTGTTTACTTAGTAATTCAAGAGCAATTAGTTGATCGAACGTTTAGCGGCAAACTTCAATCATGGCGATTGTGTTCAGTATTGCTTTCTTAAAATTGTGTGAGTGCCTTTTGATGTCCACCATTCCACGCAACGTAGCGAGCCTTCTTTTTTCCTGATTGGAAGACGTCAAAGAAAAGTCTCTGTGAAAAGAGTTCTAATGTTGGGTAGCCATCTGCTCTGTCATGTTTGTTTTAGTTTCTATTTTTTATTTAATGCTAGAAAGTACAGTAGTCGAGACCGAGAAATACGTCTGTATTGAGAAGAAACTTGAAAAGTCAGATTAGTAAATGATGACTGGTTTGGTTGGTTGGGCCAATCAGGAGTTGGTTTAGTATGAAACTTCCAATGTCAACTGTTATTTAGTTCATATGGTCATTGTCAAACGGGTTTAATAGGAAAGCTATGTTGTCAGATGTGGTTGACCATCCTTTGTAGAACAAGTGATGTCTAATTCATGTTTTATAAACCATGTGGCTTTGTTGGTAGATTTGTTTGCTTTGAACTTACTTTTACCTCTCTAACATGTAGCCTGGACCAAGAGATGCTCCCATCAAATGTTTCATTCGGAGGCACCGGGCTACTCAGACATATTTCCTTTACATTGGACTGACTGATGGTATGTTTTTCTCATTGGGCATATGCAGTCTGGACGTACTTATTTTGTTCATGAACATTGTTTCTTTTTCTTTGTGCAGCACTAGCTGATGCTGGGAAGTTCCTACTTGCTGCACGCAAATACCACAGGCCAACATGCACTGAATATCTAATTTCACTTGACAAGAGTCATATGTCAAAGGGGAGTCAAACCTGCGTTGGCAAGTTAAGGTGATTGTTTGGCATTTATATCTGAAGATTACGAGTCGCCCTAGTTTCTTCAGCGACATACATAAGATCAAAACAGCATGTTGAAGCAGAGAAAACCTATTCAATATTTTTTCTCTTCACTGAACAGATCAAATTTCTTGAGAACGAAATTTACTGTCTATGATGCGCATCCACCTCATGCTGGAGCTGCGATTTCAAAGAGATGGCCTGCTGGCGACTATCCAGTTATACAAATTAATTATGAAGTGAATGTTTTGGGATCTAGGTATGACATCTTATGTGGTAACCCTTCCATTTCGTAAATTATATGTGCACACATATTTCTGTATGTTTGTTAAGACAATATACCAGTATTTGCGGTACCATGCAAATCCATTTACTAACCGAAATGCTGAGAACACCATAACTGCTATCTCAAATGCTGCTAAATCTTACTCTTCATAAAGTTTAATTTCATTACCATTTCAGAAAAATCAGCAGATCCGAAGCTACATTGGAATTATGATATTATTTAAATGCATTATAATTTCTGAAAATTAGCAGATTGAAGACCACAGTGGAAGATGTTATTTAAATGCATAATAATTTTGAAGATCAGCAAACAGAAACCACAGTTGAATAATGATGTTTTCTGGATTAGACAGGAGGGAGGGCTGCTTTAGTGTGAAATTTAACTGAATAATAGTAATAATATACAAAATCTTGCAAATTCAGTCATTCAGGTTTAAACTTTATATTTTGGTAGTCGGTAGGGTAAGCAAAACTATGCGCTTATTTATAATGCAATCAAAAACATTTTATCATGTAAGAAGCACCACTAACTAGTTTTATGGTGCAAGTAGTGTAATTTAGTCATGTATAAGAAGCATCATTAACTAATTTTATCATGTAAGTAGTGTAAATTTCGTCATATAAGAAGCATCACTAAAACACTAACTTTGCTGTGGCATATTTGCTTGTTGTAGGGGCCCAAGAAGGATGAACTGTATCATGGATTCTATCCCTGTATTAGCAATTGAACAAGGAGGAACAGCTCCAACGCAGACTGCGTTTCCTTTCTTCAATCCCAAATCATCCCGAGTGGATAGCGCAGCTGCCCCATTTTCCAGTCAAGCAGAAAGTAAGCTGGTGCTGAAGAACAAGTCCCCCAGGTGGCACGAACATCTGCGGTGCTGGTGCCTCAACTTCCATGGACGCGTGACGGTTGCATCGGTGAAAAACTTTCAGCTGGTGGCTTCAGATGAGAGTGCCCCAGCTAACGAGGAGGATGACGACACCACCCTCCAGTTTGGTAAGATAGGGAAGGACCTGTTCACACTGGACTACCGTTACCCGGTATCGGCGTTTCAGGCATTTGCGATCTGCCTGAGCAGCTTCGACACCAAATTAGCACGCGAGTGAAGAGGTGCGTCTCTCAGTTTCTTGTTCCTGTCATGTTTACTGGCATGCCAATACACCAACAATTTCATGATGAATCATATGTTAATGGTACATCTGGAAGTTGGTTACACACTTCTTCGAGTTGCTTCAAACTTCTGGAGATCTTCAGGCATAAGAAGAGTTAGCTTCAATCCAGCATTTCTGCTGGGTGTTAGGATATCTGACCTGCAGACTGTGTCACCTACCTGACAAATACATTATATTAAACCTGACTTTGAAGCACCATTTTACCTGCAGATGTCGAACAACCAATAGAATGTAGAAGGGAGTTGCTGGCATAATCCAGAATTTGTTGCTCGATATGAGAAGCTGGAGGAGGACAGGTAGTTGTAGAGCTTGATATCCTGTTAAATGATATCATAATGTAAATATCAGTCTAGCTGGGTGTGGTTAAATTTGTTCCTGTTAAAGTCACTTTCTTTACTCCAGTTGTATGTGTATTGGAAATACCGAGGTAGAAGCATGATTTTCTACCTGGTTCGTCGCAGATGAAAAACAAAGTTATTTTTGTGTTTTGTGTTTGCGGTTACCCAGCAACCTCATTGAGTTATCGATTATAGAAATATTTGTAATGTTGTATGGCTATCTGGAATCAGTTTTTAACAGCAAGGTTAGAGAATTTTGTCAAACCGGGATGCAATTCGGTTCACTGTAAATTCAGTGGCGGTAATTACAATTTTGAATGATATGGATGCCAGGAAACTGGGAATTGAAGTAACATAACTCATGACAACTCCAACATCAGTTGACAAATTTGCATTTGCATTTGCAGTGATCTATATCTTCTCAGTTATTATGAAAAAAAGTCTCATCTTGAGACAGCATAACCATAATACAGCAGCCTCATCAAATGAAGAAAAATATGAAAATCATACACACTTGAACTCTCGATCCAATAAATAAATAATTGGATCGGATCATATCTCATATCTCATCTCATCTGGGCTGATGGATGGTTAAGGTAACAATCAATCAAGTGTTAAACTGCCTGCGCCACCCAGTCCTTGGCGTAGCTGGAGACGGCGGCGGCCATCTCGTCGTCCTCGTCCCACTCGCCGCAGACGACGCTGCGCACGAACTCCATGAAGGGCGGCCAGTGCTCCGGCGAGAAGAACTCGGCCCCCATCCGCCTGTAGGTGAAGAACGACGGCCTCATCCGGTCCGTGGTGACGATGTTGCTCTTGATCCGCGAGAAGCTGCTGGTGTGCGTCATCACCAGCGACGCGTTCTCGCCGGCGATGCGCGCGCCGTGCCGCCGGCACGCGTTCTTGATCTGCACCAGCAGCTTGTCCGGGCTGGACCCCGTGTTCCGCTGCTGCTTGTTCATGCACACGTCCATGCCGGGCACCACCATGGTGCACCCGTGCTGCGCGAACACCTTGGCGACGGGGCTGTATCCGTTCTTCTTGTTGCTCTTGTAGAACCCCGCCACCGCCTCCGCCGGCCGCGACGTGGCACCGTGCCACCAGTGCATGAACGGCACCTTGGCCGAGAGCTCCACGGGCTTGTTGCCGAACACGCGGTTCGCCATGCCGAGGACGCGGTCGCCGTGGCTCAGCAGCTTCCCGGCGTACCAGGAGAGGAAGAAGTCGCCGTAGGGGCTCTCCCACGACCCGTGGTCGCGGAAGAACTCGCTCGAGTCCGGCGAATCGTGGTACCCCGGCGCGTCGTGTGGGCCGGAGAGGCCCCACAGCGGGTTGCCCGACGCCTCCGCGTGCTGCTTCAGCTGCGCCAGCATGTACTTGTCGTAGCACTGGAACTCGCCCACGCCGATGAACTTGGTCACGTCGCTCCCCGGCGGGTACGACGGGTACCGGAGCTCGCCGTTCGGCCCCAGCCCCACCGTCACGTCCTGAACAGGATCGATCGTCTCTAGTTTAAAATGCATGACAAAATGGAGACATTGGCTGATTGATTTTGTCGTGATTGATTCCGTACGGTGATGGTGGACTCGAAGAGGTCATCGAAGGCGTCGGCGAAGCTGCGGAAGAAGGCCTCGTAGCGCTGGAGGGGGGACATGCCGGCGAGCACGGGGAGCTCGTCAACAGCGAAGGAGAGGCAGTCCTCGTGGCGTCTGCCGGCGCCGTCGGTGAAGAGGATGTCGCGGTCCTTGGCGGCGGCGGCGCCGACCCAGGATGGGAGCTTGGGGACGTTGCCGCCCGGCGAGCCGTGGATGCGGAGGGAGACCCGGAGGCTGAGGCCCTCGTCGCGGGCCATGTCGGCCACGGCGCGGTACCCGGCCCACGAGAACTTGTCCGGCGACTCCGGCTGCACCACGGACCAGAACACCTGCAGCTCCACGCCGTCGACGTCGAGGAGCTTCACGGCGCGTATCCCGGCCTCGATGCCCCTGGCGCTGTTCACCGTCGTGCCGTCCGTCACCGAGTTGATCGGCAGGCCCACGAACAGCCGCACCGTGCCCACGTCCTCCACCTGACATCATCATGCAACGCTCAAACCGTCAAATTAATTCGCGCCCTGATCGAAGCCCATTCTGTAATAATTAAGCACCACCTCGCGGTTGTTCTTGCTGCCGCCGCGGTTGACGGCGCCGGCGGCCTGGCCGGAGGAGCGGCCGAGCCCGACGACGCCTAGGACGTCCCTCGCGCTGGCGCCGCGCCGCGGCCGTCCGAACTCCACCCTCCCCGGCGCAGCGTGTCCGGCTCCTCCTCCTCGGAGGCGCCTCGCCGCCGCCGACGCTGCCGCGGCGGCGTGTTGCGTCTGCAGGGCATCCATGGATGGCAATCAATCCCGGCTGGGGAACTCGATCGGGGACGCTTTGCTTCGGCGTGTTGAGCCTAGCATCCGTGGGTCGGCGAGGAGTATTTATGGGGATTGCTGGCGGGAAAGGGCAAAGAAAAGGGGTGGACAGAACGTGGAGACTATGTTTAACTTCAGGAAATCTAGGGAAATGGGGTGCCGTGCTATTATTAGTGCCCTAATCCCGAAAATTGCCTTTGGAGCTCGGCCTCCATGGAGGCCTTCAAATTCAAATTTCAAATTTCAGCAAAATTCATATTTTTACATTTCAAAAAATTCTGAAAAAATACAGATATACATGAAGGCATAACACACATGTATGTAAATTTTCAGGGAAAAATACGTTGAAATGAGGTCTGTGCAAAAAAGACAAATCTGTGGCTTTTTAACACATGATACTATTCATCCTCTCAGGCCATAAATTTGTCTTTTTTGTACAGATCGCATTTCAATATATTTCATCCTGAAATTTTACACACATATACATAACATCCTTGTTTACTTGCACAAATTTTTTCAGATTATTTTTGAAACCGAAAGTTTGAATTTTGATTTTTTCAAAAAAAGGCCTTCATGGAGGCCGAGAGCCAAACGTCCGCTCTCCCCTAATCCATAACATTTACCATCGAATGAGTCTCGAAGGGAGCATGGACGTCCAGTTTAGGACAGACGAGAAACAGAGGAATCTACGCTAAATTTTATATAGTACATTACTAGGGATATTACTAGAGATATTTTTAGGACCCCGATATACATTTGACGTCAAATTTTAGGGTTAAAAATCCGACGCCCTAAGGTACGTCGGATCCCGATTGAATGCATGGCAATTACTCGCTACAACATGGCAATTTTTCTGACAATTGTTTACACTATTTTCACTTTAGAACATGGCAAATCCTATACCCAAGCACGCCAATTTTATCTGTTTTGGTATGCCAGATCTGGGCGTTCACTAGAAAACTTTATAAATTTGACGTCAGATTTTTAACATTTACCTATTTTTAACCAACTAAACCAGGGTATGTATTACATCGACTAGAGATATTTTTCTTTTGTGCCCCTTTGAAAAATGGATTTGGTGGTGCATGGGAATTTCAACCACCTTTTCTGTTCCAGAAAGCGACGAAAGCAATGCCAAATGTCGCCGCATTAGGGTTTAGGGTAGTTCATGGGTTAGGTTAGGGAGCGTTCGTCAAGCTTCCGCCAGCATATGTCATCTAGTCAGCGAAGCCCTTCATTTTGGCAAAGTAGGCAGTACCAATATGTCATTTTTATTGCTTATAACACTACTAGAGAAAACCCTAGCAGTAACGCGGGGTATATGCCTATCAGTAGCGTGGGGTCCCGCGCTACTGATAAGGCGCTATAGCTAATTTTTAGCAGTAGCGCCGGTTTGACCCACGCTACTACTAAGTCTGTTATCAGTAGCGTTGGAATGGTCCCACGCTATTGATAAATAGTAGCAGCGTGGACTCTGACCCGCGCTACTGCTATTTGTCTGTATTTTTTATATATATTGTAATTATACACGGTTATACAAATTTTGATACAGTAGCAATTAAGAGATTGTTATATCATTATGATCATGATGAGTTATTATATCATTGGGTGGAAGAAACATGGATTAGATTCATGTGGATGGATCCAAAGTGACCAAAAGTTGGATTAGTAGGATCATCATGATCATAATAACAACTCATCATCATCATCATATTCTTATAAGAACTCATGCATCATCATCATCATAACAACAACTCATCATCATAGTCATATGAGAACTAGCTCATCATTCTAGCACAATGTAGCACATAACTCATCATCATCATCATCATAATAACAACTCCTCATCATCATCATAGTCATAATCAACACTAGCTAATTGTTCTTAGCACATGATGAGTACTACCTAAGACCTGCTACTCTCTCGAAGCTAAAATAGCATAAAACAGGTAAAATCCTGAATCTCCATTATGGAGAATAGAGATCAACCTGTCTCCCATTTGTGGGCTGCGCTTCATGTTGCCCCCCAAGTAGTTCCCTGCGACCATTCAGAACTTTTCTCCAGTCTTTGATTGTGAGGACTTCATCTCTTCGAGAAATCGTGTATGCACTGCGGTGAACCGTAGGCCAACTTGGCCGTAAGCTAATAATATTCATGTCACCTTTCATATGCATCAGACGAGGCACACAATCCTTCGGGAGTTTCTGTTGAAGAACATCATAATAACATACTTAGCAATGTAGTTTAGCTTAAGAAGAATGTACGCAAAAGATGCGCTGGTGACATAATAGAAAAAATCTTACCATGATATCTCGATGGATGTTACCGTAGTTCAATACGTGGACTAGTGGCACGTATTGACCATAATATGGTGGAATATCATGACTCGTCTTGAAAGTCTCAACATCATTAATCCATGAAATAAAATGATTTATCTCCTCACAAGTTAGTTCAGAGCCATAACTTTCGTACATTTCTTGAAGAATGGAAATAAGCTATCAACTATTTTTAAATAAACAATATAAATTACTTAATAAATATGTTTGACAAACTCACATAGAGGTAGAACTGGAAGCATATCCACATCGACCCAAATGTCGATATTATCTTCAATGTCATCTTCAGGACGAATATCGAAGGTGACATGCATATCCTCCTGAAATGCATATGCCTTGCATAGTGCTCTCCAATTTGAGCAACCAAAATGGGAGTGGTTCATTGCATTGTATAGCTTAACGACAAAAGTGTAACCATGTTGGGTCCTCCGGTGGGTTTTCTTCGTCTCTATACTCTCACGATCTTTGAAACCGATCTTCTCCAAGACATAAGGTCTTGCATGGCAAGGGATGCACTAGTCGAATTGTAAAAAACGGAAATTACACATTGAAGCAAAGAAGCAGAAGTCATGCTTAATTACAAAAAAAGACTTGTCGTTGTGACGTACCGTAAAAACATCGAAGGTCTCGTCGAGCTTGATGGTGAAGCGCCTACCGTCTTCCAAGTGAGGCCTGTCGCACATACCCCGGTCGTCGGAGCAGTACTCGCACTCAGGGATCCTATCGTCGTCAGACATTTCCTATGTTCATAATTCAAACATTAAAAATCGATCGACGGCAATTACCAGGAAACTCAACACACAGATCACTATTCAGCACGGGTTGACTTTTGGTCCGTCGAGTCTTCCTTGGTAAACTCTCATCTCACATGGTGTATATGGTGGGCACTCCCTCTCTGATATTGTGACCGTCGGTGATGGTCGCTTCCCCTCCTTCTCTCGTGCATTACCAAGGTATATGTCGGGGGGATGACCCCCGGGTAGGCTCATGGAGACAAGTCACAGTTTCGAAACTTTGCCAGGGGAGCAGCCCCTGGCATGCTGCAGCCTGGCCGGCTGCCAGCTGCCAGCTGCCAGCCAGGCCGGCTGCCGGCTGCCAGCCCGTCCGGGTGGAACCCGTCCGGCTGGAGCCTGTCCGGGTGGAGCCCGTCCGGCTGGAGAGCCCGTCTGGCTGGAGCCCGTCCGGCTCGGGGCCGTCCGGCTGCTCCAGCTGGCTCCCCATCCAGCTGCTCACCATCCGGCTGCTCCCGCTGGCCTGCTGCACGAAGTCAACCACAACGTCCCGTCGGACCTGCGCAGACGAGATGACCATGCTCTACAGTGGAGCACTGTAGATGAGCAGCAGGCACTGTTCATATGTCATGTGACACCTCAAATAGTGTAGTTAGGCCATGTGGGCCACCTCTTGTCCCCTGGGAACCCCTTTATAAGGTGACCCAAGGAGCTCTCTCATGAGCATGCTCACTCACGGCCACTCACAGCCATCTCTCACTCCCTCTCATACACACACAAACACGCATGAGGCAAGGAAGATAGCACAGAGCTCTCTTCTTCCTCCTCCAAATAGCTCCAGGAGCAACTCTGTACTACCATATACACCGCATGTACATCAGACATGCAGGAGTAGGGGTGTTACCTCCCACGGAGGGCCCCGAACCTAGGTAAACCACCGCGTGCAGTTGCCCAATCCCGTCCCGAATCTCCACCGTAGCCTTGCCGCCCCACACTTTTAGCCATCCTATGGCATCTGCCGTGAGAAAACCACGACAGTTGACGCCCACCGTGGGGCTAGCTGCTGCTGGAATCGCGGTCCGGGCGGGACCATCTTCGTCACCACCACCGCAACACCGGCCGCCCGTCGCGGCTCCCGCGTCTGCTCCGCCTGTGCCCGGCCTCGCCACCCCCGCGCAAGCTACTCCGCCTTCGGCCGTCTCCCTGGTCGCCGCCACCTGCCTCGTCCTCGCGCCTGTCTCCCGCGGCCTCCGCCGCCGTGACGCCGTCGCTCAAGGCCCCAGCCTCGTCGCGCCCTCAACCTCCAGTGCGCGTGCGTCGACCCGCTGTCGCGTTCGCCCGCCGCTGCTTCTGCTAGCCACTGCCGCTGCTGCCGCTTCTCCTTCTTGCTGCTGACGTCACCGCTGCTCGCCATAGCCGCCGCGTCGGAGCCCTCTGTGAGCTCGTCCTCCTCTCAATCTCCCCTCTGCTGCCGCTCCCGAGCGCCTCCGCGGCGACGCGCTGCTCCCCGCGCGCGCGTCCACCACCGACCCGTCGGCCTCCTCGGGCCCTCTGCAGCTCCCCGCTACCTCGCTCCTCCCCACGCACGTCGGCTTCCCGCGCCCGCATGCGATTCCGCACCGTCTGCCGCTCCAGCCGCCTGCCACCCCGCGTCATTTCCGCGCGCCTCTCCCACTGGCCCCCGCTCCGCGGGTCGCGGCCGGCTGCGTCCTACCTCGCCAGGCCTCAGCTCCCTTTTCCTCTGTTCTGCACCGCCCACGGCCCCGCCTCCCGCGCCGCTTCGCCCCTCCGGCCGCGTCCCTCTCTTCCGTCGTCTGCCCGCTCCGCCCGGCCGCCGCTTCGTCCGCAAGCGCGAGCCCAGCTCCTCTGCAGGGAGCCCCGTGCCCCTCGCCTCCTCTCCGCGCTGCTCCGCCTGCTGCCAGCGGCGACGCCGACGCCCGCTTCTCCTCGCCCGCGGCCGCTGCCAGCCATCCTCGTCGACCTCGCTGTGGTCCTCCTGCACCGCTGGCCTCCCGTCCGCTCACGTGCGCGTCCACTGATACGTCCAATTTGCTTCATGCTTCCCTACTAATAATTATTATGTTTTTGATCATTATTTCACTTTATGGTACCATTCTTATGCTTTTTCTCTCTTATTTTGCAAGATTTACATGAAGAGGGAGAATGCCGGCAGCTGAAATTCTGGACCTGAAAGGGGTGAAACAGAGATAGCTATTCTGCACAACTCCAAATGACCTGAAAATTTACGGAGAATTATTTTGGAATATATAAAAAATACTGGCAAAAGAATCAACAGAAGGGGGCCCACCAGGAAGCCACAAGCCTGGGGGGCGCGCCCTACCCCCTGGGCGCGCCCCCTGGCTTGTGGGGCCCCTGGCAGGCCTCTGGCCCCCTCCTTCTGCTATATGAAGCCATTTGCCCTAGAAAAAAAATCAGGAGAAGACTTTCAGGACGAAGCGCCGCCGTCTCGTGGCAAAACCTGGGTAGGAGCTATTTTGCTCTCCGGCGGAGCGATTCCGCCGGGATACTTCCCTCCGGGAGGGGGAAATCGAAGCCATCGACATCATCAATGATCCTCTCATCGTGGGATGATGTCTACTACACAACTTATTCTTGTGGACTTGTGTTGGGCCTCCAAGCGCAGAGTTTTGTAGGACAGTAGCAATTTTCCCTCAAGTGGATGACCTAAGGTTTATCAATCCGTGGGAGGCGTAGGATGAAGATGCACTACTAGGGAAAACCCTAGTAGTAGCGCGGGGATAGGGCCTAGCAGTAGCGCAGGTGCCGGTGCTACTGCTATGGCGCTACAGCTAACATTTAGCAGTAGCGCGCGTTTCGCCGCGCTACTGCTAAGTCTGTTATCAGTAGCGCGTTCCACAGCCCGCGCTATTGCTAGTTACTAGCAGCGCGCCTGCACCCACGCTACTACTACTATTACGTATTCTATTTCTATTTTATTTTATATCGTATTTATACACCGTTATACAAGTTTTCATATAGTAGCAATTTAGAGATTGTTATATCATTATGATCATGATGGGTTATTATATCATTAGGTGAAAGAACCGCGGATTAGATTCAAGTGGATGGATCCAAAGTGACCAAGTTGGAAAAATTCATAATCATAATAATAATATTAACAACTCATCATCATCATCATCATCATAGTCATATAACAACTCCTCATCATCATACCAACTCCTCATCATCATCATCATCCATGAGTCATATAACAACTCATCATTCTAACACATTGTAGCACATAATAACAACTTCTCATCATCATCATAGTCATAATCAACACTAACTAATTGTTCTTAATACCTAGGACCTACTCCTCTCTCCTAGGTAAAATAGCATAAAAGAGGTAAACCGGTCCATCTCCAAAATGGAGAATGGAGATCTACCTGTCGCCAACTTCTGGCTTGCGCACACGCATGTTGTCTCCAATCGGTTGCGTGCGCGCCTTCATTACTTTGCTCCAATCTTTGATATTGAGCCTTCCATCTTTCAAAGAAATAGAGTATGCACTTTGGTAAGCCGTCGGTGGAAACGGTCGTAAGCTAACCATGTACATACTCCCTTCGGTAAGCATCATGTGAGGCACAACCTCGCTAGGGAGCTTCTGTTGAACAATATAGTTAGCAATGTAGTTTACTTAAGAAGAATATATGCAACGAAGTTACCATCATTAACAAAATCATACCAAGTTTTTCGCAATGAGGTTACCATCAAGCAACTGATGGACTAGTGGCACGTATCCAGTATAATTTGGGCTGATAAACTGATTGGTCTTAAAATTCTCAACATCATCTATAAATGAGACAAGATATCCTTTCTCCTCACAATTAAGCTCGGAGCCATAACTGTAGTACGTCATGTCCATAGCTTTCCGAGTATTTTTTGAAGATAAGAAATAAGCTGATAATTATAAATAAACAAGTTTAGTAGCGATGAACACCAAATGTTTTTAAATAAAAAATATAAATTACTTAACAAATTAGTTTGACAAACTCACATTTAGGCAAAACAGGAGGCATAGCCACATCGACCCAAATGTCGATATTATCTTCAATATCTTCATCTTCGGGACGAATATCAAAAGTTATTTGCATATTCTCCTCAAATCCATAGGCCTTGCAGAAAGCTTCCCAATTAGAGCAGCCAAAATGTGAGTGATTAAGCGCATTGTAGAGCTTAACCCGAAAAGCATAACCGTGTTTAGTCCTGAGGTGAGCCCTCCTCGTCTCCATATTCTCAAGGTCTTGGAAACCGAGCTTCTGCAAGACAAACGGTCTTGCATGGCACGGGATGTACTAGTCGAATTAAAAAAAAACAGAAATTACACGTTGAACCAAAGAATCACAAGTCATGATTAATTACGATGAAATACTTGTCGTTGCGTACCGTACAAACATCGAAGGTCTCTTCCAACTTCACGGTGAAGAACCTACCATTTTGCAGGTGAGGCTCCCTGTCGCACAAACCCCGGTCATCGCAGCAGTAGTCGCACTCCAGGATCTTATCATCGTCGGACATTCCTGTGTTCAAAATTCAAAGATTATAAATCAACGGCAACTAAAATCCAGGGCACTCGATATTTCCTATATATTCTAGCACAAGTCATGCTAAAATTCACGGAAAAATCCGGCATGACCTTCGCTAAAATAGGACATATCGAGCGCCTGAAATTTGCCGGAACGGAAATGAATCAACACTCCGGCAAAACATAGGCCACTCGGATTTTCCCTACGATACAAAGAGTCAAATGTGGCCATATTTGGCACCATATACACAGCAGCTGAAGATCGACATGTCCATACACATACACATGTTCTTTTTGAAGCATGAACAGAGTCAAGAAAAGTTTAAACTTGAAATGCTATCCGAATCAATTATCATTTAAAAAAAAAAAACTACCTTCGCATTGTCACAGCTACTCATCTACTACTACTACATCTATAAAAACATCTATGAACACTAGAATATAACATGACCTCTATGCATGTCCATCATTGACATTCACAACACATCATCATCGACATCAACGACATGGGGATTTGGTTGGTCTCACCTCGAGGTCGGAGGGGGTCGATGACGGGGACGACGGTGGGGACGATGCAGGGGCAAATACTTGATTTCTGTGAAAACAAAATATAAACAAAAAGATTATTATGCTGATTTTAGGACTTAGTGAAACCCTATAAGCTATTAACTAAACCCTAGAAGCATACTAAATCAAAGTGTTACATATCAACTAAATATATTAACTATGTCTAAATTTTTACTAATTCACTCTAAACCCTAAAAAATATTAACTATATCAAAGTGTTACATATCAACTAATCAAAATGACTAAATCTATCAACTATGTCTAAATTTTTACTAATTCACTCTAAACCCTAAAAACTATTAACTAAATCAAAGTAATACATATCAACTAATCAAAATGTAGGAGGGGCTGTGCATGGAGGAGGGGGGAGGATGGGCTGTGTGGATGGAGGAGGGGGAGGGAGGAGGGGCGGCTAGAGGAGGGAGGAGCAGGGGGAGGGAGGAGGGAGGAGGAGGGGCGGCTAGAGGAGGGAGGAGCAGGGGGAGGGAGGATGAGGGGCGGCTAGAGGAGGGAGGAGCAGGGGGAGGGAGGAGGGAGGAGGAGGGGCGGCTAGAGGAGGGAGGAGCAGGGGGAGGGAGGAGGAGGGGCGGCTAGAGGAGGGAGGAGCAGGGGGAGGGAGGAGCTACCTCGGTGGAGGAGGGGCGGGAGCGTCGGCGGCGGCGGGCGACGGCGGCGAGGAGAGGAGAGCGCGAGAGAGTGATGAGAGAGAGGAACAGACGGCCATGGGATAAGATGAGCTTAGTAGTAGCGCGGGGTAGAGGGTCGGCGCTACTGCTAAGCTCAATACCTGTAGCGCGGGTCATAGGTCACGCGCTGCTGCTAAATGGGGTGGTAGCCCAATTTTCTTTTCTTTTTCTGTTTCATTTTCATTTTCTTTTTAACAATGTAATTTTCTTTTTAACACATCCCAATTTTCTTTTCTTTTTCTGTTTCATTTTCATTTTCTTTTTAATAATGTAGTTTTCTTTTTAACACAACCCAATTTGAAGCATGTAAAAAAACATCATAAAATACATCGGTCATCAATGATCTTTTTGTGTAGAATCTAAATTGTCAGTATGAATCTTCCCCTGTAGGAACATGTGAAGATTCATATTGCCACAGATCCTACACATAGAGTACAATGAAGACCAAGTGCTTGTGATAGTTGGAGAATTAACATATTTAAGGTGGTAAACACCCTGTTCGCTGAGCGAGGTGGGACTAAACTTATCAGTAGCGCGACCCGTGTAAAATGCGCTACAACTATATAGTTAGTTGTAGCGCGGGTTGTATCCCCACGCTGCTACAAAGGCTCCACCCAGGGGACACCATGGGCCCGGTTAGCAGCAGCGCCTATTTGGCCCCGCGCGCTACTGCTAACGTTATAGCAGCAGCGCGTTGTTGAGGGACGCGCTACTGTTAAATAGCAGTAGCGCTCGTACATGACCCGCGCTACTATTAAGCCTCCACCTATAAGCTTTTCCCTAGTAGTGATGGTCTCTCTCAAACAACCCTGCAATCAAATATAAGAAATCTCTTGTGTCCCCAACACACCCAATACAATGGTAAATTGTATAGGTGCACTAGTTCGGCAAAGAGATGGTGATACAAGTGTAGTATGGATAGTAGATATAGGTTTTTGTAATCTAAAAATATAAAAACAGCAAGGTAGCAAGTGATAAAATGGAGCACAAATGGTATTGCAATGCTTATAAACAAGGCCTAGGGTTCATACTTTCACTAGTGCTATCTCTCAACAATGCTAATATAATTGAATCATATAACAATCCCTCAACGTGCGACAAAGAATCACTCCAAAGTTCCTATTAGCGGAGAACATAAGATAGAAATTGTTGTAGGATACGAAACCACCTCAAAGTTATTCTTTCCGATCAATCTATTGAGCTATTCCTATAAGTGTCACAAACAGCCCTAGAGTTCGTACTAAAATAACATCATATGATACACATCAACCAACTCTAATGTCACCTAGATTACCCCAATGTCACCTCGGGAATCCGCGAGTTGAGTGCCAAAACATATATCAAGTGAATCAATATAATACCCCATTGTCACCACGGGTATTCGTATGCAAGACATACATCAAGTGTTCTCAAATCCATAAAAATATTCAATCCGATAATAGTGAAACCTCAAAGGTAAAAACTCAATTCATCACAACAAGATAGAGAGGGAGAAACACCATATGATCCAACTATATTAACAAAGCTCACGGTACATCAAGATCGTGCCAAATCAAGAACACGAGAGAGAGATCAAACACATAGCTACTTGTACATACCCCTATCCTCGAGGGTGAACTACTCCCTCCTCGTCATGGAGACCGCTGGGATGATGAAGATGGCCTGTGGTGATGATTCCCCCCTCCGGCAGGGTGCAGGAAAAGGGTTGTAGATGAGCTCGTGGAGGTACAGAGGCTTGCGGCGGCGTAGTCGAAATTCTAGGGTTATTTCTGGGGGTTTTGGTATTTATAAGAATTTTTGGCGTTGGAATCACGCGAAGAGGGGCTAAGATGGGCCCATGAGGCATCAGTACGCCTTACCCCCCCTGGCGCGCGGTGGTGGCTTGTGAGCACCTCGTAAGGCTTCTGGTCCTTCCACGAAGCTTAGGGTGTCTCTTTTGGTCAAAAAAATCGTCAAAAAGTTTCGTCCAATTCCGAGAACTTTTTTTTCTGCACAAAAAACCAACACCACGGTAGTTCTACTGAAAACAACGTTAGTCCGGGTTAGTTCTAATCAAATCATACCAAAACCATATAGAATTGTTATAAACATGGCATGAATACTTCATAAATTATAGATACGTTGGAGACGTATCAGCATCCCCAAGCTTAATTCCTGCTCGTCCTTGAGTAGGTAAATGATAAAAGAAATAATTTATGAAGTGTGAATGCTAGCATAGTGCATAAGTTTGATCAATGATAATTTCAATCACTTTTTCTAGCATCATTATATATCATAAACAGTAGCTCATCTCATAAAACTTCTCATGATCAAGTAGCAAGCTATTCACATGTTAAAGTATAGACCATAAACTTTCTTGAAAAATAACAAACTATGTTTTTAGTCATCAAACAATTGCAATTCATGTTATTTTCAGGAAGGGTCTATGTAAGAGCTTTGTTTTAGCAAATTCCAAATACTCAACTATCATTTAGTCTTTCATGATTGCTGACACTCAAAGCATATTTTTAGAACAAACCGTTTCAGTCAAACACATAGGAAGATAGGGGCTTAATGTTTCGCCTCCCAACTTATTTATCTCATGGATAATGTCAACAATAATAACTCATGATCACCTATATTCAATGGGATATATGTGCCTGGATCATTCCCCACCACATGATGCTTGCCAAAAGAGAAAATAAAAACGGAATAGAGGAGAATACTATTGATTCTTGCATGAAAGTAAATACATAAAGTAAAAGATAGGCCCTTCGCAGAGGGAAGCAGAGGTTGTCGTGCGCTCTTTTGTTTTTGGATGTGCAAGCTCTTAATGTAAAGGAACGTCACTTTATATTGCCCCTTGTGATAGCGACCTTTATTATGTAGTCTGTCGCTTTTATTACTCCACCATCACAAGATCGTACAAAGCTTATTTTCCCTTACAATAAAAGTTCATACATGTTTAAGAGCAATTTTTATTGCTTTGCACCGATGACAACTTACTTGAAGGATCTTATTCAATCCATAGGTAGATATAGTGGACTCTCATGACATGAAACCGAGTTTAAGGGTTTTTGGATGCACAAGTAGTATCTCTACTTAGTGCGGAATTTTGGCTAGCAAAAGATAGGGGGCAAGCACCACATGTTAGAGGATCCATGACAATATAACAACTATGTGAATATAAACAAACATAACCCATTACGTGTACTTCCTTGTCCAACATCAACTACTTGATCAAGTTTGAAAATAATTAATGGGGGGTCACAATCATAGAAGATGTCCAAGATAGTAGATTTATATGTGAAATCTCTCTTCCTTCCATATTCTTTCATGAATTGTTCAAGTGACCAATGCTATGTTTGCTAACTTTCAATAATTTTTACAACTTATACTTTGTATATGTGAAGTCACTACTCCCCATGGGACAAGCATATGAAGCATATATAATTTCAACTTTATGATATTCAATTCACTCAACAATTTACTCTTGGGATATAAATGAAGCACGAGAGCAAATGACAAACTACTCCAAGAGATATAAGTGAAGAACAAAGAGTAGTTTAGTGAATGGGTAGCTATGTGAAGACCCTCTCTCAATAAAGATTTCAGATATTGATAATTTTATTCAAATAGCAAACAAAATGAAAATAAAAGGACACTCCAAGAATAGCACATATCATGCGAACAAGTAAAAACTTAGGCTAACCGATAGGTGTTGATGAAGAAAGGTGGGATGCCTACCAGGGCATCCCCAAGCTTAGTTGCTTGAGACTTCTTGGAATATTATCTTGGGGTGCCTTGGGCATCCCCAAGCTTGAGCTCTTGTGTCTCCTTAATTCGTCTTATATCGTGGCTTCTCCTAAATCTTAAAAACTTCATCCACACAAAACTCAACAAGAACTCGTGAGATAAGTTAGTATAAATCAACTCAAAACCTTAACATTCTCTACTGTAGAAAATCACTAAAATTATAATTAAACATTGCATACTAAATGCCTCTGCATATTTAATACTCCTATCCACAAATAGAAATATTAAACCAGCAACATATGCAAACAATGCAACTATAACCGAAATCTGCCAAAACAGAACAGTCTGTAAAGGGGGATTTAAAATTCATACTTCCCTAACTCCAAAAATTCTGAAAAATTACCATGTGACAGACAACTCATGCATTCTTACTTTGTAAAAATTTCAGATTTTTATCATGTTCTTACTATTCAGGAATATTCTGGACATAACAGAAAAATTTCTGTTTTCAAACAGCAACACATGAACTTGCAAACTGAGCATGGTAAAGGCTATAATTGGCATTTTATTGAACTAAAAAAATACAAAACATCATTATTGATAAAATCAAGCAAATCTCAACAAAATAAAATGACGCTCCAAGCAAAACACATATCATGTGATGAATAAAAATATAGCTCCAAGTGAGGTTACCGATAATGTTGAAGACGAAAGAGGGGATGCCTTCCGGGGCATCCCCAAGATTAGACGCTTGAGTCTTACTTGAGTATTACCTTGGGGTGCCTTGGGAATCCCCAAGCTTAGGGTTTTGCCGCTCCTTATTCTCCTCATATCGATATCTCACCCAAAACTTGAAAACTTCAATCACACAAAACTTAACGGAACTTGTGAGATAGGTTAGTATGATAAAAATAAATCATCCACTTAGGTACTGTCAAGACAAGATTCATAATTGTTCTCACATAATTCCTACTGTAGTCTATCATTTCCACAATTTATATCTCATAATATAAGCTATGGAAACACTAAAACAAGCAAACTATGCACCGAAAACAGAATCTGTCAAAAACAGAACAGCATGTAGTGGGCGATTTAAAAACCATACTTATGTACCTCCAAGAATTCTGAAAAATTAGGACAACGTAAATAATTTGTAACCTAATACTCTGTAAAAATTTCCGAATTTTCCTATGCTCCAGTCCAGAATAGAAATTTCAGCACTGGACGCAAAAGTTTCTGTTTTTGCACAGAATCAAATCAAAAAGCATCCGCACTATCACAAAGGATTTACTTGGCACATTATTGAAAGAAAACATATCAAACATGATTACTACAGTATCTTAATCATGTGAACACAAGAAAAACAGTAGGTATAAATATTGGGTTGTCTCCCAACAAGCGCTTTTCTTTAATGCCTTTTTAGCTAGACATGATGATTTCAAACATAGCATCCCCAAGCTTATGGCTTTGCATATCACTAGCATAATGGATATTCAAAGAATTCATACTAGTAACATTGCAATCATGCTTATCATTCATGGATTTTATGCCAAACATTTTATTGAATTCTTCTTCTATCAATTGAGCACAATTTTCCGCTCCATCATTTTCAAGAAAGACATTATAAAGATGAATAATATGAGGGAACCTCAACCATTTGTTGTAGTTTTCTTTTATAAACCAAACTAGTGATAAAACAAGAAACTAAAAGATTCAATTGCAAGATCTAAAGATATACCTTCAAGCACTCACCTCCCCGGCAACGGCGCCAGAAAAGAGCTTGATGTCTACTACACAACTTATTCTTGTAGACTCGTGTTGGGCCTCCAAGCGCAGAGTTTTGTAGGACAGTAGCAATTTTCCCTCAAGTGGATGACCTAAGGTTTATCAATCCATGGGAGGCGTAGGATGAAGATGGTCTCTCTCAAACAACCCTACAATCAAATACAAGAAATCTCTTGTGTCCCCAACACACCCAATACAATGGTAAATTGTATAGGTGCACTAGTTTGGGGAAGAGATGGTGATACAAGTGTAGTATGGATAGTAGATATAGGTTTTTGTAATCTGAAAATATAAAAACAGCAAGGTAGCAAGTGATAAAACGGAGCACAAACGGTATTGCAATGCTTAGAAACAAGGCCTAGGGTTCATACTTTCACTAGTGCAATCTCTCAACAATGCTAACATAATTGAATCATATAACAATCCCTCAACGTGCGACAAAGAATCACTCCAAAGTTCCAATTAGCGGAGAACATAAGATAGAAATTGTTGTAGGGTACGAAACTGTAGGAGATATGCCCTAGAGGCAGTAATAACAGTTATTTTGTATCTCCGAGTTTGTAATGAATGTTTATGATCCATGCTATAACTGCAATGATTCACGAGTCTGCAATATCCACGAGGCCCGGAGGGAAACTCATTTGCACGTGTGGTATAATAAACGGCAAAATGTATTCCTAGTCTTGCCTCTAAGACTGGCTCAAGTATTGCATGATGATCCTGTTTTCCTGATCATGGGCATGGCTATGCCGGCAATTTTGAGGGCACAATGTTGGTAGAACACTTGTGTTGAATCAACCCGAATTGATGTTATGCTATGAGATATATTCGTCACAAGTTTATGGTTAATAACACAGAGAAGGTTAACGTTTGCATGATTCCTTAGACCATGAGAGTATCGAGTTTCTTCATGCTTGCTTCATGAACTTTGGGGTTTGTTAAACGTCATCCGTAAATGGGTGGCTATTACGGCGGCTTACGGGTTCATGGAAAAGTATGTCAAGTAACTTGATAGCTCAAGATTGGGATTTGCTCCTCCGACGATGGAGAGATATCTCTGGGCCCTCTTGGTGTTACGGTATCCATCGTTGTCTGGCCAGACACTTTGTGATTTGATCACGGGGATGCCGGAACACGGGAACGAGAAAAGAGAACAATACCGGCAACGAGGTAACTGGCATAGTGGACAAGTTGTTGATCCACGAGGATGCCAACATGTCTCACCTCGGGTAATTGTAACATATCGCGAACCAACAGGAATAGCTCACGGCAACTGGAGGTTCACTCGAATATTCATTCGTGTGGGTATAGGGGTCAATATGGGTGTCGACGGCTCCGATGTTGATCATTGATCGGAAGGGGTTCCGGGTCATGTCTATGCTTCACCGAACCTATAGGGTCACACGCTTAAGGGTCATCTATCTGCTGAATACTAGACAGGGAGTCTGAGAGAAAATCACCAAAAAAGTTTCGGACACCGGAAAAGTTTCGGACAGCGGAAAAGTTCCGCAGAGAGAACACCGGAACAGTTTCGGTAAAACTGAAAAGTTGTTTCAGGGGATACCATTAAGTCAAATTGGTTTCGGCACATGCCTGATAATTCTTGGAGGGTGCCAGAATCATTCTGGAAACTTCTGGGAATTTTCCGGAAGAAAAACCGGAAATGTTCCGGAGCTGCCGGAACCGCTTCGGATGCTTTTCGCAGATGAAAATCACTAATCCGGAATTGTTCCGGATCGCATTGAAAATTATTTTAGTGGGTACTGGAAATGTTCTAAGCCCACATAAATATTTTCAGTTCGACCGGACGCTGAAAAATGTCATCGTGAATAGTGAAAGTGCTTTTTGGGATATTTATGGAAAGTCACCTTTTGGGATATTTCCAAAAGGCTTCTAGAAGGGCTTGGGGGCCAAGGAAGCCCCTCATGGGGGGGCCCCCAAGGGGTGGCCGGCCAAGGGTGGAGCTCCTCCATGGAGCTCCACATGGCACCCCTTTTCCCTCTTATGGTTTTTTATGTGTGACATAAAGTGGGGGTAGTTTGGTACTTTGTGTGACCATCCTACCCCTTGGCTTTCCTATAAATAGAGGAGGTGAGGGCTGCCATCTCCTCATCCCTTGCTCTCATACACATGCTATGCTTTGCTAGCTCTCTCTCTCCCTCCCACGAAAAGAGTTTTTCGTAGAGCCGAAAGGCTGTCTGGGTTCCGACAGGAACTAGTTCTGGACGGCGAAGCCCTGCCGGATAGATGACACCGTATGTGTGCAACCCCGTAGAGAGGTCGTAGTTTCGATCTTTTGCCCGAGGGGCTGTTCGGGTGTCCTCCCGAAGGGCTGTCCGAGTCTCCGTTCGAGTTTCGAGGGTCCTCCCGAAGGGCTGTCCGCGACATCGTCCGGGGGACTGTCCGACCGCCTCCCGAAGGGCTGTCCGTCGAGGGAGTACATCCTCGCGGTTGGGAGGTTGTAAATCCTAGCTGCGGGGATCTGCACCAACGATCTCCACCGACTCTTCTTCCGCTGCGCTTCGAGTCGGTACGGATCAGATCAAACCTTGTATGCAGTCTCCATAGTGGTCCTGGGCGTGCTCGCTATACCGATTTTTTTTGTTTTCTGCCGCGTTCCCCAACAGTGGCATCAAGAGCCAGGCTATGCGTAGATGCATGTTATGATCTAGAGTACATGAGATGTATGGGTATTGCATAGTATAATTTTGTAGTAGATGAGATCTATTACTGAAAATTATTTGTGCGGGTAGCAGATGAAATCTGTTACCCGATTTTCCTGTTGCTTCCCGTGAATTTGTGTTGTCCTAATCTTGACGGCATGGTGGAATCGCACAAAGTTCTGGCAATCCGCGATCCTTTCATGCTGCTCCTGAGTATGCTGATTGACAGATCAACGAAGTGCTAACAGTTCTTTGGGTTCCACCATAGTTAAAGAAAGATGGATGTTTCGCAGACGAAAGGGCAATGCAGATATGATCTGCACGGGGGTCACGCGTATGAAGAAGTTTAGTATGGGGCTCGATATTTTATTATCTCATGTTTCATACACCCTGGAAAGTTAATCTAGCAACTTGAATTATCATACTTGATGATGAGCGTTGGTAGCTGCGGTTTGAGTCAAAACCTTAGAAGCCACGTAAAATAAAATTTTGTATAAACCGATTAGAGGCGTCTAACTTGGTTTTGCAGGATGGTTTGCATGTGATGTGGTATAGCAATGCTCATATTCATTTTGATTATGTATGAGATGACTATATAATGTAAATTAACATGACATGCGTGTCATGATTCGGCATGATGGCTGGAGCCATATGATTGTCTCTTTAATGACCTGCGTGTCAACCTTATGTAATGCACTTATTTTATTAGCTATAGAGATAGCAATATTATCTGGTGCATCGACAAGGTGGTGGCAATCTTTGCGAAGGTATACACCGACGCAAATGCCAAAGACGAAGAAAGTTTGACTTCTCCGTCAGAAGGGGCTATACCATGTCATGCTAATTATGAATTGCCTGAGATGTTTATCCCTTATGTTGCACCCTTCTTGATTGCGCGGTAGTCGCTTTTTATTAGGGTGATCTCTCACTTAAAAATATCAAGTAGTTAGTGTTCTCCCAAGTGTAGCACCGTCACAGCACCTATCTTTTCGGGGTGCGCCGTGTCACACGGGTACGAACGATTAGAGAAGTGTGAGGCGGGTGAGTTGAGACCTCGCAGCAAGATCACTTGGTTGTCTTGACGTTCAGGTATGACCGTCATGAGCTCGGAACACACGCATCGAAAGATGAACAAGAGTCACATAGAGATGTGATTGGCAAGTTGGCCTACCGGTTAAGATTTTTGTCATCAGTGGTGTTACACCAATGGCGAACAATCAAGACACGGGTCTTGAATCACTCACAATCAATTTTGAGAGATATTGATTTGAGTGGGAGCGCACTTTAGAATAAAATTGTTTATTCACTAGTGCAAAAATCATTATGAACAAAGTCTGAGTGAACTTGTGTTTTCCGTTGTAGATCAAATGGCTCGCAACAGCGCGTTCAACTTAGGCCCGATGTTAGAGAAAGACAAGTTAGCTGCGAATGGAAACAACTATGCGGACTGGGTCCGTACCCTGAGGATTGTCCTCAGGAGTGCTAAGAAAGTGTACGTGCTTGACGGACCTCTTCCACCTAAGCCGGCGGCAACCGCCCCGGCAGATGAACAAAATGTCTGGGCCACTAAGGATGATGATTTCAACTTAGTGCAGTGCCTCATGCTGTCTTGCATGAGTTCAGAGCTTCAAAAACGTTTTGAATTCCATAACTCCTTTGATATGATCAAGGATCTGGATGCTCTGTACAAGTTTAATGCACGGTCTGAACGTTTTGATATCATGAAAATGATGATGGAGACCAAGATGGCTGAGGGCAGTTCAGTTGGCGAGCACGTAGTCAATATGATTGGCTACGCTGAAAGGCTTAAAACCCTGGAATTTCCACTTCCGCCAGAGCATGTTATGGACATGTTGCTCGGTTCACTCCCCCCGTCTTACGGCGGTTTTATCATGAACTACAACATGAATGGGATGGACAAAACAGCAAATGAGGTGCTTGCCATGCTGAAAACTGCTAAAGGAGGACTGCGGAAAAATCACAAGCAAGTGTTGCTTGTGAATAAAACTGCCAGTTTCAATAAGAAAGGCAAGCCAAAGAAGGGCAAGGGCGCCGGTAAGACCGGCTTCCAACGCAAATCTTAGGGCGGAGCCAAGAATGAAACTGAGTGCTTCTACTACAAGGGCACAGGACACTGGAAGAGAAACTGCAAGAAGTATCTGGAAGATAAGAAGTCCGGGAAAACCGGAAAAGGTATAATTGTTATACAAGTTAATGTCGTTGACGTTTTGCTTGCTAGCGAAAATTCTAAGTCTTGGGTATTTGATACCGGATCGGTTGCTCACATTTGTAACTCGATACAGGGGCTTCAGAAGGTGCGCAAGCTGGCAAAGAATGAAGTCGTGATGCGTGTCGGGAATGGCGCTGGGATCGCCGCTCAAGCCGTCGGCATTATGCCTCTACGTCTCCCTTCAGGATTTATTTTGGAACTAAGTAACTGTTATTTTGTTCCGTTGTTGTGTAGAAACATTATCTCTGGATCATGTTTAGTGCACTATGGGTACTCCTACAAGTCTGAGAACAATGGTTGTTCACTTTATTGTAAGGATATGTTTTATGGATTTGCACCCATTGTTGGGGGCCTTTTCATACTAAATCTTGAATGTGAAAATGATGTCTTTAACGTGAATGCTAAACGCCTTAGGAAGGCTGATACCACCACCACTTTCATGTGGCACTGTCGCCTTGGCCACATCGGAAAGAAACGCATGCAAAGACTCCATAAAGATGGAGTTTTACCGTCCCTTGATTTTGAATCATTTGACACATGTGAAGCTTGCTTGATGGGAAAAATGACCAAGACGCCGTTCACGGGTCATCCTGAACGGGCGAGTGAATTATTGGAAATAATACATAGTGATGTATGTGGTCCAATGAGCACAATCGCACGGGGTGGGTATTTCTACTTCGTAACTTTTACTGATGATTTAAGTAGGTATGGATATATCTACTTGATGAAGCATAAGTAGGAAACCTTTGAAAGTTCAAGGAATTTTAGAATGAGGTAGAAAATCATCGTAACAAAAAGATTAAGTTTCTGCGGTCTGATCGCGGAGGCGAATATCTTAGTCACGAGTTTGGCCAACATCTGAGTGACCGTGGAATCGTTTCACAGCTTACGCCTCCCGGAACTCCACAGCGAAACGGAGTGTCGGAACGACGTAACTGAACCCTGTTAGACATGGTAAGGTCGATGATGTCTCTTACAGATCTACCGATATCTTTTTGGGGTCACGCACTAGAAACTGCCGCTTATACATTAAACAGAGCACCGTCTAAGTCTGTTGAGATGACACCATATGAGATATGGCACGGGAAGAAACCCGACCTGTCGTTTCTCAAAATTTGGGGTTGTGAGGCATACGTAAAGTGTTTACAGCCAAGCAAACTTGATCCCAGATCAGACAAATGTTACTTTGTAGGTTATCCCAAAGAGACAGTTGGGTATTCTTTCTACCACGCCTCTGAGAACAAAGTGTTTGTTGCAAAACATGGAGTCTTTCTTGAGAAAGAGTTTCTCACTAAAGAAGTGAGTGGGAGGACAGTACAACTTGATGAGATTAGTGAATCTTCGGCAACCATTGATATGGCTAAGGAACCGGAAGTAATTCCGCAAATTATCCCTACAACCGAGCCGGAAGTTGTCGCATGTGATGCGGAAACTTCAAACAATGTTGTAACTGAACCGCGCAGATCAGGTAGGGCTATCCAGCCACCTGAGTGGTTTCATAACAAAATCTTCATTCTTGAAGACGATGAACCTGCGCACTACAAGGAAGCGATGGCGGGGCCTAGCTCAAGGGAATGGCACAAGGCCATGAAATCCGAAATGAAATCCATGTACAAAAACTAAGTTTGGAACTTGGAAGAACTTCCAGATGGCGTAAAACCCATTGGTTGTAAATGGATTTTCAAAAGAAAGACGGACGCGGATGGTAACATTACTATCCACAAAGCTAGACTTGTCGCGAAAGGGTTCACGCAAGTTCTAGGGGTAGACTACGACGAGACTTTCTCGCCCGTAGCTATGCTTAGGTCTGTTCGGATATTACTAGCAATTGCTGCTTATTTCGATTATGAAATATGGCAGATGGATGTCAAAACGGCTTTCCTAAATGGAAACCTTGAAAAGGATGTATACATGATACAACCAGAAGGTTTTGTCGATCTTAAGAATGCTGGAAAGGTATGTAAGCTTCAGAAAGCCATTTATGGTCTGAAGCAAGCATCAAGGAGCTGGAACATTCGTTTTGATGAAGTGGTCAAAGAGTTTGGCTTCATCAGGAACGATGAAGAATCGTGTGTTTACAAGAAGTTTAGTGGGAGCGCAAAAGCATTTCTAATCTTGTATGTGGACGACATATTGTTGATTGGAAATGACGTGAATTTTCTTAGCGAAATAAAAGACTCATTGAAGAAGAGTTTTTCAATGAAAGACTTAGGCGAAGCAGCATATGTATTGGGCATCAGAATCTATAGAGATAGATCAAGACGCCTGATAGCGCTTAGCCAAAGCACGTACATTGACAAGGTGTTGAAAAGGTTCAACATGGAGAACTCCAAGAAAGGCCTACTCCCCATGTCACCTGGCACAGTGCTTTGCAAAAATTAGTGTCCTCGGACCCTTGATGAGCGAGTACAAATGAATGATATTCCATATGCTTCGGCAGTTGGTTCTATTATGTATGCCATGCTATGTACAAGACCGGATGTTTCCTATGCGCTAAGTGTTAGCAGCCGGTACCAAGGTGATCCAGGATTGGAACACTGGGCCGCAGTCAAGGGTATTCTTAAGTACCTCAGAAGGACCAAGGATTTACTCCTTGTGTACGGAGGTGATGAAGAGCTCATTGTAAGTTGTTACACTGATGCAGGCTTCATGACTGACCCAGATGACTTCAAATCTCAATCTGGCTATGTTTTCATATTGAACGGCGGTGCAGTTGATTGGAAAAGTTCCAAACAAAAGACTGTGTCGGATTCTATGACGGAGGCGGAATATGTTGCTGCTTCAGAAGCCTCCAAGCAGGCTGTTGGAATCAAGCAATTTCTTGAAGACCTTGGTGTGGTTCCAAGTGCTCTGGACCCGGTGGAGATCTATTGTGATAATAGTGGCGCTGTGGCTCAGGCAAGGGAGCCATGTTCGCACCATAAGACAATGCATATTCAACGCAAATATAAACTCATTCGACATCATGTCAAAGAAGGTTTAGTGAAAGTACGCAAAGTTCACACGGATCTGAATGTCTTAGACCCGATGACAAAGCCTCTACCACGAGCAAAGCATGAGCAACACCGGATAGCCATTGGTGTTAGGGAAGCCATGTAACTGGATTATGACTCTAGTGCAAGTGGGAGACTGTAGGAGATATGCCCTAGAGGCAGTAATAATAGTTATTTTGTATCTCCGAGTTTGTAATGAATGTTTATGATCCATGCTATAACTGCAATGATTCACGAGTCTGCAATATCCACGAGGCCCGGAGGGAAACTCATTTGCACGTGTGGTATAATAAACGGCAAAATGTATTCCTAGTCTTGCCTCTAAGACTGGCTCAAGTATTGCATGATGATCCTGTTTTCCTGATCATGGGCATGGCTATGCCGGCAATTTTGAGGGCACAATGTTGGTAGAACACTTGTGTTGAATCAACCCGAATTGATGTTATGCTATGAGATATATTCGTCACAAGTTTATGGTTAATAACACAGAGAAGGTTAACGTTTGCATGATTCCTTAGACCATGAGAGTATCGAGTTTCTTCATGCTTGCTTCATGAACTTTGGGGTTTGTTAAACGTCATCCGTAAATGGGTGGCTATTACGGCGGCTTACGGGTTCATGGAAAAGTATGTCAAGTAACTTGATAGCTCAAGATTGGGATTTGCTCCTTCGACGATGGAGAGATATCTCTGGGCCCTCTTGGTGTTACGGTATCCATCGTTGTCTGGCCAGACACTTTGTGATTTGATCACGGGGATGCCGGAACACGGGAACGAGAAAAGAGAACAATACCGGCAACGAGGTAACTGGCATAGTGGACAAGTTGTTGATCCACGAGGATGCCAACATGTCTCACCTCGGGTAATTGTAACATATCGCGAACCAACAGGAATAGCTCACGGCAACTGGAGGTTCACTCGAATATTCATTCGTGTGGGTATAGGGGTCAATATGGGTGTCGACGGCTCCGATGTTGATCATTGATCGGAAGGGGTTCCGGGTCATGTCTATGCTTCACCGAACCTATAGGGTCACACGCTTAAGGGTCATCTATCTGCTGAATACTAGACAGGGAGTCTGAGAGAAAATCACCAAAAAAGTTTCGGACACCGGAAAAGTTTCGGACAGCGGAAAAGTTCCGCAGAGAGAACACCGGAACAGTTTCGGTAAAACTGAAAAGTTGTTTCAGGGGATACCATTAAGTCAAATTGGTTTCGGCACATGCCTGATAATTCTTGGAGGGTGCCAGAATCATTCTGGAAACTTCTGGGAATTTTCCGGAAGAAAAACCGGAAATGTTCCGGAGCTGCCGGAACCGCTTCGGATGCTTTTCGCAGATGAAAATCACTAATCCGGAATTGTTCCGGATCGCATTGAAAATTATTTTAGTGGGTACTGGAAATGTTCTAAGCCCACATAAATATTTTCAGTTCGACCGGACGCTGAAAAATGTCATCGTGAATAGTGAAAGTGCTTTTTGGGATATTTATGGAAAGTCACCTTTTGGGATATTTCCAAAAGGCTTCTAGAAGGGCTTGGGGGCCAAGGAAGCCCCTCATGGGGGGCCCCCAAGGGGTGGCCGGCCAAGGGTGGGGCTCCTCCATGGAGCTCCACATGGCACCTCTTTTCCCTCTTATGGTTTTTTATGTGTGACATAAAGTGGGGGTAGTTTGGTACTTTGTGTGACCATCCTACCCCTTGGCTTTCCTATAAATAGAGGAGGTGAGGGCTGCCATCTCCTCATCCCTTGCTCTCATACACATGCTATGCTTTGCTAGCTCTCTCTCTCCCTCCCACGAAAAGAGTTTTTCGTAGAGCCGAAAGGCTGTCTGGGTTCCGGCAGGAACTAGTTCTGGACGGCGAAGCCCTGCCGGATAGATGACACCGTATGTGTGCAACCCCGTAGAGAGGTCGTAGTTTCGATCTTTTGCCCGAGGGACTGTTCGGGTGTCCTCCCGAAGGGCTGTCCGAGTCTCCGTTCGAGTTTCGAGGGTCCTCCCGAAGGGCTGTCCGCGACATCGTCCGGGGGACTGTCCGACCGCCTCCCGAAGGGCTGTCCGTCGAGGGAGTACATCCTCGCGGTTGGGAGGTTGTAAATCCTAGCTGCGGGGATCTGCACCAACGATCTCCACCGACTCTTCTTCCGCCGCGCTTCGAGTTGGTATGGATCAGATCAAACCTTGTATGCAGTCTCCATAGTGGTCCTGGGCGTGCTCGCTATACCGATTTTTTTTGTTTTCTGTCGCGTTCCCCAACAGAAACCACCTCAAAGTTATTCTTTCCGATCAATCTATTGAGCTATTCCTATAAGTGTCACAAACAGCCCTAGAGTTTGTACTAAAATAACACCATATGATACGCATCAACCAACTCTAATGTCACCTAGATACTCCAATGTCACCATAAGTATCCGTGAGTTGATTATACGATATGCATCAAACAACTTCAGATTCATAATATTCAATCCAACACAAAGAACTTCAAAGAGTGCCCCAAGATTTCTACCGGAGAAAGTAGGACGAAAACGTGCATCAACCCCTATGCATAGATTACCCCAGTGTCACCTCGGGAATCCACGAGTTGAGTGCCAAAACATATATCAAGTGAATCAATATAATACCCCATTGTCACCACGGGTATTCATATGCAAGACATACATCAAGTGTTCTCAAATCCATAAAAATATTCAATCCGATAATAGTGAAACCTCAAAGGTAAAAACTCAATTCATCACAACAAGATAGAGAGGGAGAAACACCATATGATCCAACTATATTAACAAAGCTCGCGGTACATCAAGATCATGCCAAATGAAGAACACGAGAGAGAGATCAAACACATAGCTACTTGTACATACCCCTAGCCTTGAGGGTGAACTACTCCCTCCTCGTCATGGAGACCACCGGGATGATGAAGATGGCCTCCGGTGATGATTCCCCCCTCCGGCAGGGTGCCAGAAAAGGGCTGTAGATGAGATCGTGGAGGTACAGAGGCTTGTGGCGGCGTAGTCGAAGTTCTAGGGTTATTTCTAGGGGTTTTGGTATTTATAAGGATTTTTGGCGTTGGAATCACGCGAAGAGGGGCTAAGATGGGCCCATGAGGCATCAGCACGCCATACCCCCCCTGGCGTGCGGTGGTGGCTTGTGAGCACCTCGTAAGGCTTCTGGTCCTTCCATGAAGCTTCGGGGGTCTCTTTTGGTCCCAAAAAAATCGTCAAAAAGTTTTGTCCAATTCCGAGACCTTTTATTTCTGCACAAAAAAACAACACCACGGTAGTTCTGCTGAAAACAGCGTCAGTCCGGGTTAGTTCTAATCAAATCATACCAAAACCATATAGAATTGTTATAAACTGGCATGCATACTTCATAAATTATAGATACGTTGGAGACGTATCATGGGAGGACCAATCTTCATCAACATCTTCACCAGCACCATCTCATCTCAAACCCTAGTTCATCTCTTGTATTCAATCTTTGTCTCAAAACCTCAGATTGGTACCTGTGGGTTGCTAGTAGTGTTGATTACATCTTGTAGTTGATGCTAGTTGGTTTATTTGGTGGAAGATTATATGTTCAGATCCTTAATGCTATTCAATACCCCTCTGATCTTGAACATGAATATGATTTGTGAGTAGTTACTTTTGTTCTTGAGGACATGGGAGAAGTCTTGTCATAAGTAATCATGTGAATTTGGTATTCGTTCGATATTTTGATGCTATGTATGTTGTGCTTCCTTTAGTGGTGTCGTGTGAACGTCGACTACATGACACTTCACCATCTTTGGGCCTAAGGGAAGGCATTGTGGAGTAGTAATTAGATGAGGGGTTGCTAGAGTGACAGAAGCTTAAACCCTAGTTTATGCGCTATTCCGTAAGGGGCTGATTTGGATCCATATGTTTCCTGCTATGGTTAGAGTTATCTTAATTCTTCTTTCGTAGTTGCGGATGCTTGCGATAGGGGGTAATCATAAGTGGGAGGCTTGTTCAAGTAAGAACTGCACCCAAGCACCGGTCCACCCACATATCAAATTATCAAAGTAGCGAACGCGAATCAAACAAACATGATAAAAGTGACTAGATGAAATTCCCATGTGTCCTCGAGAACGCTTTGCTTACTATAAGAGTTCGTTCTGACTTGTCCTTTGCTATAAAAAGGATTGGGCCACCTTTCTGCACTTTACTATACTTGTTACTTGTTACGAATTATCTTGCTATCAAAACTATCTGTTACCGCTACTTTCAGTACTTGCAGAGAATACCTTGCTGAAAACCGCTTGTCATTTCCTTCTGCTCCTCGTTGGGTTCGACACTCTTACTTAATGAAAGGACTACGATTGATCCCCTATACTCGTGGGTCATCATCCACCGTGCTGCTCCGAGCACCCGCGGCTGCGCGTCCGCTCCGCCCGCACCGTGCGCCGCTGCGTCTGCTTCCCCGCACCCTTCCGCGCGCCTCGCCCGCTGGCTGCGCCGCACGCGTCGCCGGCCGGCTGCGCCCCGTCTCGCACCACCTCCGGCCAGCCGCGCCGGCCCTGCCCTCGTCGCGCCCGCGCACCGGCTTCCCGCGCCCGCGCACGCCCCCGCACCGGCTGCCGCTCCAGCCGGCTGCTGCCCCGACCGGCCGCGCGCCGTCTGGCCGCACTCCGTCACCAGCCCGCGCCGTCTGGCCCCCGCGCGCCCCACATGCAGGCACCGCTCCGCCCGAGCGCCTCCGCTCCCGCGCGCCGGCAGGCACCTCGTCGCCGCTTCGACGCCCGGCCGGTTGGGCCCGACCGGCTGGGGCGCCCCTCAACCGCCCGGAGGCTCAGGCCGCCTGCCGGAGGTCACCTTCGCCCTGTCTGCACCAAAAGCAATGTGAGCTCCCCACCTGCATATCTTTGCACCGTGCACACAAACGGATAACCCCGAGTGACACTCGGGGGCTACCTCCGCATGTTTTCAGCTACTTTACCGTTCACCCCGGCGCCAGCTAGTCTCGGCCCGGGGGCTGGCCGTTTGGCCCGATACGTTCTTCCACGCAAACGGCTTAGTAGTGTGAACGGGACCAACGGCCCACTCTTCGTCTCAGTTACGGACCGGCTCCCGGCTGTCCGGCTAGCAAGAGCAAAAACTGGAGGTCACCTCACATGAAAAACGTCCGGGGAGAAAGCGGCTTGGGTGACCCAGTCGTTTCCTTTGTGAGTATCTACTCGGTCGAATCTGCTCCCAATTAATGTCCGAGTACTGTGCACTCTACTCCACGGCCCACTCTTCGCCTCAGCTACAGACCGGCTCCCAGCTGTCCGGCTGGCAAGAGCAAAAGCCAAAGAGCGGAGGGGACATGAAACATACTGAAGGGGGCTCGGACGAAACCAAGTCGGCACCCTCTGCATAAAATTTGCACTGCCAAAACCAAATACTTGATATATCTACGCTGGCTAACTTTGTCTTTGCATGATCATTTTCGTGGGGAACCCCCCCTCCTCGCCCGGAGGCTCAGAGGCTACACCCAGTGGGTGCGTCGGCGCGCCCCGCTGGGAAAACGCCGCGCCGGTTGCAGGCCCACTGCCAGCTGCCACCGGCATCCTCGACGCCACCGTCTGCTCCATCAACAGCAAAGACCCTCCGCCCGACTCTTCGAGTCGCCCGGAGGCTCGGAGGCTACACCCAGTGGGTGCGCTGGCGCGCCCCCACTGGAGAGACAGCAAAGCTCCGCGCCCACCTGCCGGCGGACTCCGCTCCGCGCTCGGCGGCGCCTCGCGCCCGCCTGCCGGCGGACTCCGCTCCGCGCCAGGCGGCACCTCGTGCCCACCTACCGGCGGACTCCTCGTCCCCCCCCGGCGGCGCTCCGCGCCCATCTGCTGCAACAAACTGCAAGGACCCTCTGCCCGACTCTTCGAGTCGCCCGGAGGCTACACCCAGTGGGTGCGCTGGCGCGCCCCCACTAGAAGCAAGCTGCACCGGCTGCGGCCCGTAGCCGGCTGTCATAGACAATCTCTGCTTCAACATCAGTGAACACCCTCCGCCTGACTCTTCGAGTCGCCCGGAGGCTGGGAGGCTACTGTCGGGGGGATGACCCCTGGGTAGGCTCAAGGGGACAAGTCACCGTTTTGAAACTTTGCCAGGGGAGCAGCCCCTGGCATGCTGCAGCCTGGCCGGCTGCCAGCTTGGCCGGCTGCCGGCTGCCAGCCAGTCCGGGTGGAGCCCGTTCGGGTGGAACCCGTCTGGCTGGAGCCTGTCCGGCTGGAGCCCGTCCGGCTTGGGGCCGTCCGGCTGCTCCAGCTGGCTCCCCATCCAGCTGCTCACCATCCGGCTGCTCCCGCTGGCCTGCTGCACGAAGTCAACCACAACGTCCCGTCGGACCTGCGCAGACGAGATGACCATGCTCTACAGTGGAGCACTGTAGATGAGTAGCAGGCACTGTTCATATGTCATGTGACACCTCAAATAGTGTAGTTAGGCCATGTGGGCCACCTCTTGTCCCCTGGGAACCCCTTTATAAGGTGACCCAAGGAGCTCTCTCATGAGCATGCTCACTCACGGCCACTCACAGCCATCTCTCACTCCCTCTCATACACACACACACACACACACACGCATGAGGCAAGGAAGAGAGCACAGAGCTCTCTTCTTCCTCCTCCAAACAGCTCCAGGAGCAATTCTGTACTGCCATATACACCTCATGTACATCAGACATGCAGGAGTAGGGGTGTTACCTCCCACGGAGGGCCCCGAACCTGGGTAAACCACCGCGTGCAGTTGCCCAATCCCGTCCCGGATCTCCACCGTAGCCTTGGCGCCCCACACTTTTAGCCATCCTATGGCATCTGCCGTGAGAAAACCACGACAGTATATCACAAGAAGAAGGAGAGGAAACGACCCCCACGACAACAGTCGGGATTCTTCCTCTCTCATATATGGAGCAAGGAGCCCCAACAAACTGAAAGTCAACCCGTTACTTATATGGAGCAATGGCATAAAAAATGGCCTATGTTCTGTCGAAATGTCGATTAATTCCCGTTCCGGCAAATCACAGGCACTCGATATTTCCTACTTTCTAGCACAAGTCATGCCAAAATTCACGAAAAATTTCGGCATGGCCTTTGCTAAAATTGGACATATCGAGCACCTGAAATTTGCCGGAATGGAAATGAATCAACATTCCGGCAAAACATAGGCCACTCGGAGGTGTTCCCTGCAAAATGCATCCATGCATCCATTTTGTCGGCTTTTTTCAAAATGAAACAAAAGTGCAACAATCAATAATTCATCCATGCATCCATCCATCTAACCATCCATCTAGCAAACATACATCCATCTACATATATATTAAAAAAAACTAAACCTAAAACTAAACAGAGAGGAGAGGGAGGTGCTCACGGTGGGCGGGACGGGGCCGAGCGGGAGAGGGAGACGCGACAGGAGAAATCCTGCATAATCCACAGAGTGAAAAATTTAGATCATTAATATAATTGGCAACAACATTTTTATATTTTATTCGATACCTAAAATATTTTCTATTCGATACCTAAAATTTCTATTCTATTACAATTTTTTACTTAAAATTTTCTATTCTATTACTAGTTTTTATATTCTATTCTATTTGTTGGTGCAATAATTTGCCTCCTTATGTTTTGGAGATTGTTGACAAACAGTGAGGGACTAATGTGTTTGCTAGTGCACACAGAGTAACAGGTCCCTGGAGTCAAGAGGAGTTTGGATTCAAACTCCGAAGAATATTCCCTGCGTGGCAGTGAAGGTTATCACCGAAGATTATGACGACAAGAGTGACCCCTCAAAAATTGTTGACGCAAAGCAATTCGTTCGGTGTCCGTCCGAAGAAAGTGACTACAGCCGAGGAGATTGAAGACGAAGTGAAGACATAGTATTCTTTTCGTCGTTTCTTTTCTCTTTCTTGAGTCACAGGACCACCGTACTATTAAGAGGGGTGTAGCGTTCGAAACTTTGATTCGCTGATGCTAAACCGAAATCCCATGAAAGTTGCGAGAGAAATCTCTTTGTGTTCCGAGCAAATACTTGCCAGCAAGAGACTGTGATCTTCTTCGCTGCGAGAGATTTGTCTCTGACCGAGGAGTTAGCATTACTTGCTCCCCAAGTAATGTTACCGTTGCTCCCAAAATCCGACCGTTGTGAACGTGTCGGTTGGCCATTGGCTGGACCGCATGTCCAAAATGGTCATTTCCCATCCGGGAAGGCTGCGGCTATAAATAGCCACCCCGCACCGGCGTTGTCCGGTGGCTGCTCCGTTTGATTCTGAGAAGATTGTTGAGCAACCCCCTCTCCGAGAGTTTTGAGTTTAAAATCCACCGAGAGAAAACCCTAGAGCCGAAAAATTAGATAGTGGTTCAGCATCACTCGAATCTAAGTCCAGTACGCTCCGCCTATTACTCTTGAGAGCTGCGAACTCTCTAGACGGTTAGGTGTCAATTCCTTCAGAGACCAAGAGTAATTGTGGTTCTCGAAGAAGAAGTCTGTAAAGGTTCGGTGATCGCCTCAAGCATCTACCACGAGTAATCGGCATTGGTTGACGAACCAATTGTCGAGGAGAATAGGGCGAAGAGAGTTTATCTTCTGTGTTAAATCACAACCCCTCCAACCAGACGTAGTCCTTTTGCAGAAGGGCGAACTGGTCTACCAAATACCCTGTCGCCATCGAGCATCACTGGTCACCTCTGCTACCCTCTTTTACATTCGAACTGTGACATATGACATATTTCAAACATGTGATTTACCTCGATGCATGTTGTTAGTTTCCATTCGGTAGTTCATATTCGCTCACTGCTCACTGTTTTCATTCGTTCCGCTGTTGGGTTCCGAGAGTTTTGATATTTCTGAAGAAAATTTAAAACTCCCATTCACCCCCCCTCTGGTAGACATACTTCGTTCCTACACTATTACTGGTTTTATATTTTTCATTCTTGTATACACCATTCATAAAAATTGTATGAGCAACACCATTCACTATTAACATTCTTGTATACAACATTTTTATATTTTATTTGATACCTAAAATACTTAAAGGTAATTGGTTCAAAAGACCTACATCGAACGAATAAAAAATTTCTATTCTATTCAAAAGACCTACATTTACTGAAAATTTTCTAAATTTCTATTCTATTCTACATTTACTAATTTTCTATTCTATTCAAAAGACCTACATTTACTAAATTTTTTCTAATTTTCTATTCTATTCTACATTTACTAATTTTCTATTCTATTCAAAACACCTACAATTACTGAAATTTTGTTATTCTATTCAGAAGACCTACATTAACTAAAAAAAATTCTATTCCATTCAAATAATCTACATTCTACTTTATTCGAAAAACATTAAAAAAAACCTACATTCTACAAGAACAGAGAGAGGAGGGATGTAGGGAGGTAGGATGGAGGAGGGAGGGCGGGAGGGAGGAGAGAGGAGGAGGGCGGCCGTACGAGGAGGGAGGAGGGAGGAGGGATGGAGGGAAGGCAGGAGAGAGAGGGAGGAAGGAGAGAGGAGGAGGGCCACCATACGAGGAGGGAGGAGGGGGGAGGGATGGAGGGAGGCAGGAGGGAGAGGGAGGGAGGAGGGCGGCGGCTTACCGAGGGAGGGAGGAGGGCGGCGGCTTACCGAGGACGGCAGCAGCAATGCAGAGGCGACGACGGGAGGAGGAAGAGGCAGAGGGAGTGAGTGAGGGAGAGTGAGGAAGTGGACGGGCACGGGGGAGATAAGGTTGCCTTAGCAGCAGCGCGGGTTCAAGCCCGGCGCTACTGCTAAGTGTCGTTGCAGTAGCACGGTGCCGTGGACGCGCGCTGCTGCTAAGCGGGGCCCACCAGGTGGCACAGTGCAACAGTAGTTGCAGCGGTAGGTCTTTAACACGCGCTACTGCTACCGGTTTAGCAGTAGCGCGTGTACAGTGGGCCGCACTGCTAATATAGGTAGCCTGGTGGGTATTGTGGGGGCCCACTTAGCAGTAGCACGGTTTGGCACACCCCCGCTACTGCTAAATAGATAGCAGTAGCGCGTTTCTTCCACATGCGCTACCTCTAACCCACGCTATTGTTAAGCCTCCACCTATAAGGTTTTCCCTAGTAGTGTAAGTTGCGTTTGAATTTAAATGATTCACGCTCATGGTTGGGAAGAGAACATCTTTTCAATAGTTCTCTTACACTCTCCCTGGAGATGACGCAATGTGACTTGCAAGTTGCAATAACTTGCCTAGATATAGTAGAAATCATGTTGCTCAAGACCTGTTAGTCCCACGTGATCCAGAACGCATAAACCATATATTAGGCACCACCTCCACGGTCGTGTGTTTCACTTGCAACATAGTTGCCAGTGGCGCCAAAGTCAATCATCGAGATAGCCAACCAACTTTGCTCCAAGGATCGTTGACATGACCACGACGTTTCAAAGATTTGTTTTTGAGTCGATGGCCTTCCAAATATGGTAGTTGCCCCATGTGATTTTTTCGATCTCCCATCACAATAAACAAAGCCATGCTGGAGCTAGAGCTGGAGGAGGTAGGAACAGTCACTTCTAGATGCAACCTGAATGGAGACGCGAACTATGTATATTTTGAAGATTGGTTGGAGTAGTTCACAACAACGAGCTATGATGATGACAGGATTCAAAAGTACATGCCAATCAGCCTTTTGAATCCCTCGCAAAAAAAAACAGCCTTTTGAATGACATCTTCAAAACTTCAAACTCACGACCAAAGTTCTGGTGAACATAATAATTAAAGTTATAATGGGTGTTATTAGAGCCTCCCAAACTATTTTTCCCAAATTGCTTTTCTTAAGTGATGATATATTCTTGATGGAGTACTGATCTTGCATGAGACCGTGAATAACCTACACAAAAGGAAAGCTCAGGTGCACTCTTGAAGATTGTTTTTGGAAAGGCCTTTGATAAATTCAACAAACACTTTCTTCTTTGGGTCCTAGAAATGGAAGTGTTCCCAAGTCGATGAAATGATTTGATTATGAAGATAATTTCCGGGGAGAACGTTGGGGAAAATGAAGAAGTAGGGCCATTGTTTTGCACACACCGCACTAAAAAATGGGATCCATTGGGCCCCTTGCTCTTTGTCCTGGATGCCTTATCTATCAGTATTAGCGGAGCTGTTAGGCAAGGATTAGTCACTGGATTAGCAAGTCACCTGATAGAAGGGGGTGTGGACATCCTGCAAGATGCGGATGACACCATCATGCTCCTGTAGGATGAGATGGAGCAACGCAGAAACCTCAAGTTCCTTCTATGTCTCCCTGAGAAATTATTAGAGTTAAAATAACGTTTCATAAAACCGAAGTGTTTTCCATGGAAATAGCTCAAGAAAGGGCCCAACTTTATGACAAAATTTTCATCTACAAGGTTCGAGAGCTACTTTTGAAATATTTAGGTATTCTAGTCGACTGTAAGACAATTTGGAAGAAGGATTGGGGGCCTTCAGTTGAGAAGATGTTGAAAAGGCTTATAATCCATGGCAGGATAAGCACTTGACTATTGGAGGAAGGACAATTCGCATGAACTCTTCATTTACAAGCATTCCACTCTGCATGCTATCTTCTTATAGGATCCCCAAAGGAGCGAAAAAAAAGTTTTGACATGCTTAGAATTTTTTATTGAGTAATGAATGATGGCCTACAAGTGCACATGGCTATTGTAATTCGTGTTAAGTAGAGTTTTGTCGATCCGATGTGTAGGCAACTATCAACCCCATGGCTATGTTCACACCCAGAGCATTATTTGAAAATAGTCTATTCTATCGATTGTTAGGAAAGCGATAATAGAAGGGGTTTTAACGAGACCACAAACTAGAACATAAACTAAACTAAACTAGAACATAAAGTAAAAAGGGGCTGTAACTGTAACCAGGTTGAAGAGCTCAAGCCTATGTAGCAGCCGGCTGGTAAGAAAATCCAATCACCTTCTGAGGAATCAGAGATATAAACATTTGTGACATTGTTGATGAACATTGTGAATTATTTGTTCTAGTAGTGGAACTTGTAAGTGTGCCATCACCAGGGTTTTGGTTACCGCTCGAGACATCTGGTAACCGTGTTTCACGCTACCCCACAAGAAACTTATGCACCGACCAATTTTTTTCAAACTTTTTGATTTTGAACAGTGCATGTATAGCTAAGTAACCCGGAAACTCTTATATAACATTCCAACAATGATGGTCTACTGGAAAAATATGATCCTTCTAATCCTGCAACACAGAGATCTTGTGTTCGACTCCTCGGTCTTTAGATTTATGAGACGGTCGCAAAGAACTTACCACTGCATCACCATTGAGTTTTTGACTAATCCGAGTACAACATGTATTAACACCTAGCTCAAATAATTTTAATTCAAAATTTGGTTGAAAATTTTGAATGACCTCTACTTGGTATTTTTGGTAATCGCGTTTATCGGTAATTTTTTGGGATTCGGTAACCAAAACCTTGGTCATCACTACCTTAGCAAGCGCGACCGGTGTACAATTTTTTTGAAGACACATGCAAGTGAATATATTGTTTATGGGAGTGACTATGTCACATTCGACTGAAAACAAATTTGCTTTCAGTCATATTTTCCATTCAATTGCAACTTGACATCTGTATGTCACCTGTTTGTCCTTGTACGCTGTTTGTCTGTGTCAACTGTCGCTAACAAGCCTGCAAAGACGATGTATGTCCCTTTATTAGACCCGATAGGAGCAGGTACATGTCTCATCTAACCAATTTAGCACAGCAAACGGAGGGAAACAACAAGAATCATGGACGGGGAAGAGCAGGATGAAGCAACATGAAGAACAAACCCGAAGGAAAGATGCCTGATGATGGAGATGAAGAACACATGTGAGAAATTCCCCTGTAAACTCTTCTTAACAAGTGCTCCTATTACTTCTCTTGACCCCTCAGGAAGATCTTTTTAGTAATTGCTACCGGCACTTCTCTAAAACTTCAGGAAAACCATGGAAGAAGAAACATGAATTCTACTCTTCTTCTTCTTTTTTTAATAAAAAGAAGCAGATTACTAAGGTTCTTGAGTAGACAACCATGATCATGATCAAGCATCTTAGGTTTGAGCTATAGTACATGTAGCAACAATTTTGGGAGTGATTTACTGTAACAAGATCGCAAGTTGCTAGAGTACTAGCATGATCCTGTTAGTACAGATCTTACTGGAAAAATAATCCTTCACAACGACATTCAAACTAGTCTACACACTAGTCTTGAAATAATGGGTATCAACACAAACTATTACTATGACAAAAGGAACATTAAAAACTATTAGTGGCCTTTCAGCTCACTATAAAAAAAACCTAACACAAAAGAGCATGCTGGAAACTTGGTATTATACCCACATGAACCATACTAATCTACCGTGACATGTACAGTAAACAGCCTTTAAACTCCTGTAAAATAAGGAAAATAACAGACTAAAACTAAGGAGCAGGCTAGGAAATGGCTATTACCCGACAAACATACATCAATCATATTATTTACATTGGCATGTAAACAGTAAATAGCCTTTTGGCTCACTATAAATATGAAAAAAGAATGGTTCATGTATGTATTACCCAACATACATACATGATTCATATTATTTAGAGTGGCATGTAAACAATAAATAGCCTTTTAGCTCACTGTAAAAATGAGAAAAAAAATTCATATTTGTATTACCAAACATACATACATCAATTATATTTTTCGCCCCAGGTAAGTTCAATTCCTAGATCCGCCACTGAGCTCACTATAAAAATGAAAGAAAGGAAAGACTAAAATAAAGAGCATGCTGGAAAACTGATATTACCCCACATACATGCAATGAATCAAACTATTTACGATGACATGTAAATAGTAAATAGTCTTTAAAATCATTGTAAAAAGGAAAATAAAAAGACTTAAACTAGACAACATGCTGAAAACAAATACATACATGAACCATACTATTTGCTAGTGACATGTAAATTTTACATAGTTTTTGAGCTAACTAGCATGAGAAACTTAGAAGCAGTCAAAAAGCACGTGAGTAAGTCCTTCTCTAGTCTCTCTAGCAGTTTTTGGGTAAAAACAAATTCTTTTTCAGTCTCTCTAGCACTCTTCCCAATAGTATTCAGGAAAATCAAGGAACAAAACAGTACAAATTCATGAATATTACTGTCCACATGGGATATTGAGGTTCTTAATTGAACATTCAGAAAAGCAGAAACATGACATTCATGGGCTAACGGGCGAACCCTAAACCAATCAGGTGTGAGCTCGACATAAAAAATGCCCATAACAACCTGAGCAAGAACAATTCTCTACTCAATGATCAAAATGACAGGGAATTTGTCTGAACACCAATTAGTTTTAGTCAGATAAAAAATAGCAATTCTGTTGTTTATACTAAACTTTTATACTTGTCCATAATTAATTTTATGATTATATTGTTAATTTGTATTTATTATTACTAATCATTATTAACCAAATACAATTATGGTGAATATTAATATATGATTTATCATGTTATACAATTCTAACGTCTATAATTGAACATACACTTGCACAATGCCAAATTTAAATGGTATTTTGTAGATAAGTCATGCAAGTTTTCCTTTTTCAAGTCATATCCACGGAAAATATATTTAATTAAAACAAAATCCCTTAAATGCAAGAAAAAAGCACGGCTCGACGGTATAATTTGTGACACATGAATTAGTTATATGTTATATTATGTGTGTGCGCGGGGAACATACATATGTTACATCTCTCAGTAAAGATCTCTAAAAAATCTTGTTAGAGAACAAATATCCCCATCGAGGTTCTTACAGTAGGTATAAGCAAACAGAAAAATCGAACGTGTTCAATAACCAGTTGGCAACTTGTGCATGCTCTGTAATTGGTATTGAATAGCATGGCGCACATATATGGTACTTCTTAATAGAGAGCTCTAAAACATATACAGTCTAAAAATATATTAGTATCGAGGTTTCCAATGTATCGTAAGGTATAAGCAAACCAACAATTGCAATGTGTTCAATAACTTGTTGTCAACTTCTGCACACTCTATACTTCATATGGAAATATCATAACTATCTCTAGAAGTCATGTTTGCACATTTTACTGTATTATTAAGCGTATCACAACATATTCAAATGTGTTCAAACATATGGTTTCTGTTCTTATGGAAATCAGACTCTAGACGGGCATTCTTATTACTTGGTCCTTGTGAAAGCTTTGCATGTGTGATTCTTGATGGAGTTCCTTTCACCAAACATTTACGTCAACCTTACTAAGTTTGGAAGATAGTTTTTTTGTGAGAATTGGAAGATATATAGTTCTTGACCCCTAAAAAAAGTGGAAGGATCAAGTGTTGTGAATAATAAGGATACTTCTCTAGCTTTTAGGGATCAAAGATTACTTTGAGTCCATATGTATGCCAATACTATTAAAGGAGGAACTTGGACCTTGTGAGGAGAAGGATTTCTTGCTAAGTACTCAAAGATCAAATTCCGAAGCCCCTCAAAATTCATCATCTTTCCAAATCCTAACTCTCGCATCTTTTACATGCCAGACCTATAAGTGGTTTCAGCCCAGAGCATCCGAGATCATCTAGAGAGTTAGTCAATTGCATGTTGTACGAGGTGTTGGGTCTATCCGGGTTGGTACATAAGGGCGTCTCCAACTCCAACCCTCAAACCGCCCACAACTGTCCGGATCCGGACATGTTTTACCATCCAAGCAGGCCTGTATCGGTCCACCGACTGGTCCGGACGGGCTTTTTCCCGCAAACCGGAAATTAACTAGGGGGGGGGGGGCTTTGCGGGTGCCCGGACCGCATCCACGCCTGCTTCTAACTGCCCTGGCCCACCCAAAAACTCCCCCGTCGCCCGCGTCCCTTCTCGTCTAAAGGCAGCTACTTGCATTCATGCCGCTCTAGGTCATCCGCTCCGCATTGACGCCGGTCCACAGCAGATGTGACCTCTCGCTGGAACCTGCATTGCAGATGTCTACTACACAACTTATTCTTGTAGACTCGTGTTGGGCCTCCAAGCGCAGAGTTTTGTAGGACAGTTGCAATTTTCCCTCAAGTGGATGACTTAAGGTTTATCAATCTGTGGGAGGCGTAGGATGAAGATGGTCTCTCTCAAACAACCCTGCAATCAAATACAAGAAATCTCTTGTGTCCCCAACACACCCAATACAATGGTAAATTGTATAGGTGCACTAGTTCGGCGAAGAGATGGTGATACAAGTGTAGTATGGATAGTAGATATAGGTTTTTGTAATCTAAAAATAAAAAAACAGCAAGGTAGCAAGTGATAAAACGGAGCACAAATGGTATTGCAATGCTTAGAAACAAGGCCTAGGGTTCCTACTTTCACTAGTGCAATCTCTCAACAATGCTAACATAATTGGATCATATAACAGTCCCTCAATGTGCGATCAAGAGTCACTCCAAAGTTCCTATTAGCGGAGAACATAAGATAGAAATTATTGTAGGGTACGAAACCACCTCAAAGTTATCTTTTCCGATCAATCTATTGAGCCATCCCTATAAGTATCACGAACAGCCCTAGAGTTCGTACTAAAATAACACCATATGATACGCATCAATCAACTCTAATGTCACCTAGATACTCCAATGTCACCACAAGTATCCGTGAGTTGATTATTCGATATGCATCAAACAACTTCATAATCATAATATTCAATCCACACAAAGAACTTCAAAGAGTGCCCCAAGATTTCTACCGGAGAAAGTAGGACGAAAACGTGCATCAACCCCTATGCATAGATTACCCCAATGTCACCTCGGGAATCCGCGAGTTGAATGCCAAAACATACATCAAGTGAATCAATATAATAACCCATTGTCACCACGGGTATTCATATGCAAGACATACATCAAGTGTTCTCAAATCCATAAAAGTATTCAATCCGATAATAGTGAAACCTCAAAGGTAAAAACTCAATTCGTCACAACAAGATAGAGAGGGAGAAACACCATATGATCCAACTATATTAACAAAGCTCACGGTACATCAAGATCGTGCCAAATCAAGAACACGAGAGAGAGAGAGATCAAACACATAGCTACTAGTACATACCCTCAGCCCCGAGGGTGAACTACTCCCTCCTCGTCATGGAGACCGCCGGGATGATGAAGATGGCCTCCGGTGATGCTCCCCCCCTCCGGCAGGGTGCCGGAACAGGGCTCCAGATGGTATTTCGAAGGTACAGAGGCTTGCGGCGGCGTAGTCCAAAATCTAGGGTTATTTCTGAGGGTTTCTCTATTTATAGGATTTTTCAGCATTGGAATCACGTCAAGATGGGCTAATATGGGCCCACGAGGCACCACGCCACGCCACCCCCCTGGCGCGGCGTGGTGGCTTGTGAGCACCTCGTGAGGCTTCTGGTCCTTCCACGAAGCTTCGGGGGTCTCTTTTGGTCCAAAAAAATCATCAAAAAGTTTCGCTGCATTTGGAGAACTTTTATTTCTGCACAAAAAACAACACCACGGTAGTTCTGCTGAAAACAGCGTTAGTCCGGGTTAGTTCTAATCAAATCATACCAAAACCATACAGAATTTTTATAAATATGGCATGAATACTTCATAAATTATAGATACGTTGGAGACATATTAGCATCCCCAAGCTTAATTCCTGCTCGTCCTCGAGTAGGTAAATGATAAAAGATATAATTTATGAAGTGTGAATGCTAGCATGGTGCATAAGTTTGATCATTGACAATTTCAATCACTTTTCCTAGCATCATAACATCAACTTTTTCTCATAAAAGTCGTCATGATAAAGTAGCAATTAAAAACAGAAATTTTGATGTGGAATGCTACCTATCATAATCATCATATAATCTTTTCTTTTGTTGCATGGACACTTGGACTTGATTGATTCAAAGCAATAGTCTATAATTTGACATGAAGACATAAATACTCAAGCATACTAACAAGCAACCATGTCTTTCAAAATATCAATGCTAAAGAAAGTTATCCCTAACCCATTATGCTCAATCATTGATCCATTCATGAAACACACTCAATATTAGCTACACCCAATGCACAAGTATGACAATAGTGCTCTCTAGTTGGTGCTTTGTAAGAGAAGATGGAGACTCAAAATAAAAATTGCATAAAAGTAAATAGATAGGCCATTCGTTGAGGGAAGCAGAGATTTGCAGAGGTGCCAGAGCTCAAGGTTTAAATTAGAGAGATAAAATTATTTTGAGAGGCATGCTTTTCCTGTCAACGAAAACGACCGAGAATTCCCAATATCTTCCATGCTAGACACATTATAGGTGGTTCCCAAACAGAAAATAAAGTTTATTTCCTTTCCACTATTCTTTCACAACCCATGGTAGCCGTATCCACGGGTGCCCTCCATACCAACACTTTCCAAGGAATTTATTATTATCATCATATAATTTTTTTCATTTTGGGACTGGGCATCCCTATCACCTGCCACTCTCTCGTGCAATGACAAGTGAATAAACACTCATCATGAGAATAACCCACCTAGCATGGAAAATATTGGTCACCCCCTGCCGCTTCATGAGCGGTATGGGCACACAAAAAGTAAAATTATTTTGAATAATTAGAGTTGGCACATGCAAATTTACTTGGAACGGCATGGAAATACCGCATATAGGTAGGTATGGTGGACTCATATGGCACAACTTTGGGTTTAAGGCATTGGATGCACAAGCAGCATTCCCGCTTAGTACAAGTGAAGGCTAGCAAATAGATTGAGAAGTGACCAACCAAAAAACAAAAACGGTCATAAACATGCATTGAACATAACTAACACTGAATAATGCACCATAAGTAGGATATAACTTCGTTGCATAACTATTGACTTTACGTGCATGCATAGGGAATCAAAAACCTTAACACCCATATTCTTACTAAATCACAATTACTCACTAACATGACTCACATATTATCACCTTCATATCGCAAAACTATTGCAAGGAATCAAACTTATCATATTCAGTGGTCTACATAAAAGGTTTTATTATATCCTTCTTAAATATCCATCATATTAGGACCAAATTCATATCTTAAGCATATTGCCCTTACTATTGTCAACTCTCAAAATAATATAAGTGAAGCATGAGAGTGTATGACAAACTACTCCAAAAGATATAAGTGAAGATCAATGAGTAGTTAAACAATTAAGTAGCTATGTGAAGACTCTCTCCAAATAAAGATTTCAGATCTTGATAATTTTATTAAAATAGCAAACAAAATGAAAATAAAAGGACACTCCAAGAATAGCACATATTATGTGAAGAAGTAAAAACTTAGGCTAACCGATAGGTGTTGATGAAGAAAGGTGGGATGCCAACCGGGGCATCCCCAAGCTTAGTTGGTTGAGACTTCTTGGAATGTTATCTTGGAGTGCCTTGGGCATCCCTAAGCTTGAGCTCTCGTGTCTCCTTAATTCCTCTCATATCATGGCTTCTCCTAAATCTTTAAAAACTTCATCCACACAAAACTCAACAAGAACTCGTGAGATAAGTTAGTATAAATCAACTCAAAACCTTGACATTCTCTACTGTAACAAATCACTAAAATTATAATTAAACATTTCATACTAAATGCCTCTACATATTTAATACTCTTATCCTCAAATAGAAACATTAAACAAGCAAACATATGCAAACAATGCAACTATAACAGCAATCTGCCAAAACAGAACAGTCTGTAAAGGGTGAATAAGAATTCATACTTCCCTAACTCCAAAAATTCTGAACAATTACCACGTGACAGAGAACTCATGCATGCTTACTGTGTAAAAATTTCAGATTTTTATCATGTTCTGACTATTCAGAAATATTCTGGACATAACAGAAAACTTTCTGTTTTCAAACAGCAACACATAAACTTGCAAACTGAGCATGGTAAAGGCTATAATTGGCATTTTATTGAACTAAAAGATAAAAAACATGATTATTGATAACAGCAAGCAAATCTAAACAAAATAAAATGATGCTCCAAGCAAAACACATATCATGTGACGAATAAAAATATAGCTCCAAGTGAGGTTACCGATAGTGTTGAAGACGAAAGAGGGGATGCCTTCCGGGGCATCCCCAAGCTTAGACGCTTGAGTCTTCCTTGAATATTACCTTGGGGTGCCTTGGGAATCCCCAAGCTTAGGTTCTTGCCACTCCTTATTCTCCTCATATCGATATCTCACCCAAAACTTGAAAACTTCAATCACACAAAACTTAACGGAACTTCGTGAGATAGGTTAGTATGATAAAACTAAATCATCCACCTAGGTACTGTCAAGACAAGATTCATAATTGTTCTCACATAATTCCTACTGTAGTCAATCATTTCCACAATTTATATCTCATAATATAAGCTATGGAAACACTAAAACAAGCAAATTATGCAATAAAAATAGAATCTGTCAAAAACAGAAGAGCATGTAGTGAGCGATTTAAAAACCATACTTCTGTACCTCCAAAAAATCTGAAATATTAGGAAAATGTAAAAAATTTGTAACCCAATACTGTGTAAAAATTTCAGAATTTTTTCATGCTCCAGTACAGAATAGAAATTCCAGCACTGGACGCAAAAGTTTCTGTTTTTGCACAGAATCAAATCAACAAGCATCCACACAATCCCAAAGGCATTACTTGGCACATTATTGAAAGAAAATATATAAAACATGATTAATACAGTAGCTTAATCATGTGAACACACAAAAACAGTAGGTATAAATATTGGTTTGTCTCCCAACAAGCGCTTTTCTTTAATGCCTTTTTAGCTAGGCATGATGATTTCAATGATGCTCACATAAAAGTAAAGAATTGAAACACAAAGAGAGCATCATGAAGTATATGACTAGCACATTTAAGCCTAACCCACTTCCTATGCATAGGGATTTTGTGAGCAAACAATTTATGGGAGCAAGAATCAACTAGCATAGGAAGGCAAAACAAGCATAACTTCAAAACTTTCAACACATAGAGAGGAAACTTGATATTATTGCAACACCTACAAGCATATGATCCTCTCTCATAATAATTTTCAGTAGCATCATGAATGAATTCAACAATATAGCTATCAAATAAAGCATTCTTTTCATGATCCACAAGCATAGAATTTTTATTACTCTCCACATAAGCAAATTTGTTCTCATTCATAATAGTGGGAGTATCATATGATACTTGAATACTGAAAATTGTTTCCACATTAAAAGAGTAATGTTCAGTAAAAGGGTATTCATAATTATGACAAGTATTATAATAATAATCATCACTCTTTTTCATAACATAAGTATCATCACAATAATCATCATAAGTAGCAATTTTGTTCTCATCATAATCAATTGAAACCTCTTCCAAAGTAGTGGATTCAACATTAAATAAAGTCATGACCTCTGCAAATCCACTTTTATCATTATTAAAATAAGATTGAACACCCTCCAAAATAGTGGGATAATTATTATCTAGAGTAGACACTCTTCCAAACCCACTTTCATAAATATTGCAATCATCATAAATAGGAGGCATGCAATCATCATAACAAATTTGATCATTCAAAGTAGGGGGACTAAAAAGATCATCTTCATTAAGCATAGCATCCCCAAGCATGGGACAAACATTAATTGCAGCAAATAAATTCTCAAACATGTCATTCTCATCAAACATAGCATCCCCAAGCTTGTGGCTTGGCATATCATTAGCATAATCACTATTATCATCAATAGTATGAATAGCTCCAATAGTACAACAATTATTATCATCACAATTTTCTAAGTTGGTGCCAAAAAGATTTTCAAGATTATAAGAAGTATCATTATTTTCCCAATGATAATCATCATAATGAGTAATAGGCATAATAAAATCATCCTCAATAGTTCCTTTGGACATTGTACCATAAGACAAAGAAGCAATATCATCATCAAGTATATCATCTTCCACAATTATTTTTGATTCACTCTCATGAGGCACAACAATAATAGGAGCAACATTATTTGGGAGGGATACCTTTTTACCTCTACTCTTTCTTCTTTTCTTCTTCTTCACCACATCATGTGTGGGTTTAATCAATTTTTCCGAGCTTCTTATTGATGAGATTGGTTGAATAGGAAGCTTCTCCTCGTCACCTATTTCATCATGAGAGACAATAGGAGGGAAAGTGGAAATCTTTACCCTTTCATTAGTGTTCCTTTTATATTCTATTGGTTTTCCCGTCTTTCTATAGTTGGCAATATAAGCATTCTCATTGCAATTTACCGTACAAAACATATAGATTTCCTTTAGATTAGTTTCAATGTTTTCTGTGAGAATGAATACTTCAAGCCAACTATTTTTATGTGTCAATTCTTCACACCCCAAAAATAGATAAATCTCATTATATAGTTCAAGGGCGGTCAAGTCATTACAATATTTAGCCATGATTCGATCATGAAAGAGTATGCATTGGAAATTAAGGTGACCAACTTTATTGCAAAGTTCACAAGTAATAGGATAAAGAGAACATAATTTTGTAGCAAATTCATCCATCACTTTGAGCAAAAAATTGGTTCTATCATGTTTATGCTTCTTACAAAATTTATCATCCCTATAAGGCATGTCTTCACAAACTTTATGCACACCACAAAAATTGACATGCTTATAAGAAACATTTTTGTCATGACTAGTGCAATCATCATTAGTATTTTGGATATTCATAGAATTCATACTAACAACATTGCAATCATGCTCATCATTCAAATATTTTATGCTAAACATTTTATTGAATTCGTCTTCTATCAATTGAGCACAATTTTCCGATCCATCATTCTCAAGAAAGACATTATAAAGACGAATATTATGAGGCAACCTCAATTCCATTTTTTGTAGTTTTCTTTTATAAACCAAACTAGTGATAAAACAAGAAACTAAAATAGTCAGTTGCAATATCTAAAGATATACCTTCAAGCACTCACCTCCCCGGCAATAGCGCCAGAAAAGAGCTTGATGTCTACTACACAACTTATTCTTGTAGACTCGTGTTGGGCCTCCAAGCGCAGAGTTTTGTAGGACAGTAGCAATTTTCCCTCAAGTGGATGACCTAAGGTTTATCAATCCATGGGAGGCGTAGGATGAAGATGGTCTCTCTCAAACAACCCTACAATCAAATACAAGAAATCTCTTGTGTCCCCAACACACCCAATACAATGGTAAATTGTATAGGTGCACTAGTTCGGCGAAGAGATGGTGATACAAGTGTAGTATGGATAGTAGATATATGTTTTTGTAATCTGAAAAATAAAAAAACAGCAAGGTAGCAAGTGATAAAACGGAGCACAAACGGTATTGCAATGCTTAGAAACAAGGCCTAGGGTTCATACTTTCACTAGTGCAATCTCTCAACAATGCTAACATAATTGGATCATATAACAGTTCCTCAACGTGCGATCAAGAGTCACTCCAAAGTTCCTATTAGCGGAGAACATAAGATAGAAATTGTTGTAGGGTATGAAACCACCTCAAAGTTATCTTTTCCGATCAATCTATTGAGCCATCCCTATAAGTGTCACGAACAGCCCTAGAGTTCGTACTAAAATAAGACCATATGATACACATCAACCAACTCTAATGTCACCTAGATACTCCAATGTCACCACAAGTATCCGTGAGTTGATTATTCAATATGCATCAAACAACTTCATAATCATAATATTCAATCCACACAAAGAACTTCAAAGAGTGCCCCAAGAATTCTACCGGAGAAAGTAGGACGAAAACGTGCATCAACCCCTATGCATAGATTACCCCAATGTCACCTCGGGAATCCCCGAGTTGAATGCCAAAACATACATCAAGTGAATCAATATAATACGCCATTGTCACCACGGGTATTCATATGCAAGACATACATCAAGTGTTCTCAAATCCATAAAAGTATTCAATCCGATAATAGTGAAACCTCAAAGGTAAAAACTCAATTCATCACAACAAGATAGAGAGGGAGAAACACCATATGATCCAACTATATTAACAAAGCTTGCGGTACATCAAGATCGTGCCAAATCAAGAACACGAGAGAGAGAGAGAGATCAAACACATAGCTACTAGTACATACCCTCAGCCCCGAGGGTGAACTACTCCCTCCTCGTCATGGAGACCGCCGGGATGATGAAGATGGCCTCCGGTGATGCTTCCCCCCCTTCGGCAGGGTGTCGGAACAGGGCTCCAGATTGTATTTCGAAGGTACAGAGGCTTGCGGCGGCATAGTCCAAAATCTAGGGTTATTTTTGGGGGTTTCTCTATTTATAGGATTTTTCAGCGTTGGAATCACGTCAAGATGGGCTAAGATGGGCCCACGAGGCACCACGCCACGCCACCCCCCTGGCGCGGCGTGGTGGCTTGTGAGCACCTCGTGAGGCTTCTGGTCCTTCCACGAAGCTTCGGGGTCTCTTTTGGTCCAAAAAAATCGTCGAGCTTGATGTCTAGAACACAACTTATTCTTGTAGACTCGTGTTGGGCCTCCAAGCGCACAGTTTCGTAGGACAGTAGTAAGTTTCCCTCAAGTGGATGACCTAAGGTTTATCAATCCGTGGGAGGCGTAGGGTGAAGATAGTCTCTCTCAAACAACCGTGCAATCAAATACAAGAAATCTCTTGTGTCCCCAACACACCCAATACAATGGTAAGTTGTATAGATGCACTAGTTCGGCGAAGAGATGGTGATACAAGTGTAGTATGGATAGTAGATATATATTTTTGTAATCTGAAAATAAAAAAAACAGCAAGGTAGCAATTAACAAAAGTGGGCACAAACGGTATTGCAATTCTTGAAAACAAGGCCTAGGGTTCATACTTTCACTAGTGCAATCTCTCCACAATGCTAACATAATTGGATCATATAGCAATCCCTCAACCTGCGACAAAGATTCACTCCAAAGTTCCTATTAGCGGAGAACATAAGATAGAAATTGTTGTAGGGTACGAAACCACCTCAAAGTTATCCTTTTCGATCGATCTATTGAGCCATTCCTATAAGTGTCACAAACAGCCCTAGAGTTCGTACTAAAATAACACCATATGATACACATCAACCAACTCTAATGTCACCTAGATACTCCAATCTCACCACAAGTATCCGTGAGTTGATTATACGATATGTATCAAACAACTTCATAATCATAATATTCAATCCACACAAAGAACTTCAAAGAGTGCCCCAAGATTTCTACCAGAGAAAGTAGGACGAAAACATGCATCAACCCCTATGCATAGATTACCCCAATGTCACCTCGGGAATCCACGAGTTGAGTGCCAAAACATACATCAAGTGAATCAATATAATACCCCATTTTCACCACGGGTATTCATATGCAAGACATACATCAAGTGTTCTCAAAGCCATAAAAGTATTCAATCCGATAATAGTGAAACCTCAAAGGTAAAAACTCAATTCATCACAACGAGATAGAGAGGGGGAAAAACACCATATGATCCAACTATATTAACAAAGCTCGCGGTACATCAAGATCGTGCCAAATCAAGAACACGAGAGAGAGAGAGAGAGATCAAACACATAGCTACTAGTACATACCCTCAGCCCCGAGGGTGAACTACTCCCTCCTCGTCATGGAGACCGCATGGATGATGAAGATGGCCTCCGGTGATGATTTTCCCCTCCGGCAGGGTGCCGGAAAAGGGATGTAGATGAGATCGTGGAGGTACAGAGGCTTGCGGCGGCGGAGTCAAAGTTCTAGGGTTATTTCTGGGGGTTTCTGAATATATATGAATTTTTGGCGTTGGAATCATGCAAAGAGGAGCCACAGGGGGCCCCTGAGGCACCAGGGCGTGCCTGGCGGGGGGGGGGGGGGTTGTCACGCCCAGGTGGCTTGTGGGGCCCCTGTGGGTCTTCTGCTGCTCCCCCGAAGCTTCCTCGGTCTGTTTCCTTCCAGAAAAAATCGTCAAAAAGTTTCATTGCATTTGGACTTCATTTGATGTGGATTTTCTGGAAAACCAAAAACAAGCAGAAAACAGCAACTGGCACTGGGCACTAGGTCAATATGTTGGAGACGTATCAGGGCTCGCCACATGCACTGTATCCCCGGTGTTCGTGCTTGTTCAATGCCGGAGAGATGTTTATTGGATGGGACGAGACGAATATCTACCACGCCCGTTCAATACCCGTCCCTCCGTCTGCCGCCATTAAACAAGCTCGCCGACTGAGAAACCAACTCCGGCGCCCGCGCATTGACGCACCCGGACGCTTGGCCTCACCAGCATGCCCTATTTAAAGGCAGCCACACCCGGCTCCCAACACACCACAAGCGAAACACTCCACATCTTCCTCCTCTGCAACACCTCTGCCATGACCGTGAGCAAGAAAGCTCTATGGGAGAGCCTCTCGATGGATCAGAAGCATGAGGTGGCCACGCTTGCGGCTGCCTAGCAGAGCCGTCGTGCCAGGCGGATAGAGGGTGGCATGCCGGCCAGTTCTCCGGAGGTCTCCGACGGCGACCCCACGATGGAGACTGGCTCCGACGACGACTCCACGCCGGTGCATGTCGGCTTGACGATGGAGCAGGCACAGGTGCACTTCAACGCCGCCATGGCCGAGGAGCAGCCAGCGCCCGCGCCTATGTCGGTGCTACTTGTAGTCTGCGTTGGTATTTCCCCGAAGAGGAGAGGATGATGCAGTACAGTAGAGATAAGTATTTCCCTCAGTTAAGAACCAAGGTTATCAATCCAGTAGGAGAACCAAGCAAAATTCCGTTAAGCGCACCTGCACACACAAGAGCAAACACTTGCACCCAACGCAAATAAGAGGGTTGTCAATCCTCTTAGCGGTTATTTGCAAGGATTAAATCTTATCGAGGTAAATAGATAAACTAAAATACTAATAAAAATAAAGGTAAATAAATTGCAGCAAGGTATTTTTAGGTTTTATATATAATAAATATAGACCCGGGGACCATAGTTTTCACTAGAGGCTTCTCTCTTGAGCACATAAACATACAGTGGGTAAACAAATTACTGTTGGGCAATTGATAGAAAAGCAAATAATTATGATGGATTCATGGCAATGATCATGTATATAGGCATCACGTCCGAGACAAGTAGACCGACTCCTGCCTGCATCTACTACTATTACTCCACCCATCGACCGCTATCCAGCATGCATCTAGGGTGTTAAGTATCAAACAGAGTAACACCTTAAGCAAGATGACATGATGTAGAGAAGCAAATTCAAGAAATATGAATAAACTCCATCTTTTTATCCTTAATGGCAACAATACAAATACGTGTCATGTCCCTTTCTGTCACTGGGATTGAGCACCGCAAGATTGAACCCATCACAAAGCACCTCTCCCATTGCAAGATAAATCAATCTAATAGGCCAAACTAAACCGATAGATCGGAGAGAAATACAAAGCTATAACAATCATGCATAAAAGAGTTCAGAGAAGACTCAAATATTTCTCATGAATAATCTGATCATAAACTCACAATTCATCGGATCCCAACAAACACACCGCAAAAGAAGATTACATCGGATAGAACTCCAAGAACATCGAGGAGAACATTGTATTGAAGATCAAAGAGAGAGAAGAAGCCATCTAGCTACTAGCTATGGACCCGTAGGTCTGTGGTAAACTACTCACACATCATCAAAAGGGCAGCAAGGTTGATGTAGAAGCCCTCCGTGATCGATTCCCCCTCCGGCAGAGTACCGGAAAAGGCCTCCAAATGGGATCACGGAAGAACAGAGGCTTGCGGCGGCGGAAAGGTTTTCTCTTCTGGCTCTCTGGGGGTTTTCCAATATTTGTGAATTTATAGAAGTTGAATTAGGTCAAACGGAGTCACGTGGGTCCCACAAGGTACCACGGCGCCCCCCGGGGCACGCCCTAGTGCCTTGTGAAGCCTCCGTGAGGCTTCTGGCCTCCTCCCAAAGCTTCACATGTTACTTTTGTCCAGAAAAAATCTCCAAAAAGTTTCGTGGCATTTGGACTTCATTTGGTACTGTTTCTCTGAAAAGCCAAAAACAAGCAGAAAACAGCAACTGGCACTAGGCACTGGGTTAATAGGTTAGTCCCAAAAATGATATATAATTGCATACAATTGCATATAAAAACATCCAAGATTGATACTATAATAGCATGGAACAATAAAAAATTATAGATGCGTTGGAGACGTATCAGTCGGCTTTACCGAAAAAGGCTCACGCCCCGCTTTATATATAAAGCAACGACTAATCCAGCATACAACTCAACACACACCACTTGGGACCATAACACACACACTGAAGGCAAGATACAAGGGTGATAAGAATAGCTATAAGCACCCTACTACTCCAAGCAAACTACAGGTATGAAGAAAGGGCATCGCTTGAAGCTTTCGGGGCCTTCTCCTGACCGAAGAGAAGCCAAGCAAGATGATCCAGGAGCTCCAAGACAGCGCCTTCAGGAAGGATACGACACCATAGTGTCACCACCGCCCGATCCAGGAATCAGGGTTTCCCCCGGAGCATCAAGGGGAACGAAAAGAAACCGCGACGATGCCTTCAAGAAGGGGACAACACCATAGACGCCGCCGCCGCCGACCTGGCAGGGCCAGAAGGGGTTTTCACCCCGGCAAGCCCTCTTCATCACCCAGACGGGGTACACGAAGCCACCGCTCACCACACCACACCGCCACCGGTCATCGCACCCTGACCACCACGCTGCCCACACCACCACGGTAGCCAGACCACACCTGAGACACGAGCTCCGCCCACGAGCACTGCGGCTCCCGCCACCAAGGCCGCCGCCCCGACATCCAAGACCACGACACCACCCCACCCGAGACGCGTAGCTATGATGAACGAAGAGATGTGCGGAAAGGGCCCCTACTTTACCACTCCTTGCCGGCCCCTAGCCCCGAAACCTACCTTGGGTCGGCCGGAACCGGCCACCACCGCCCCGCCCTGCCGCTCCTAGGCAATGGGTGAGCTCCCTGGTGGCACACCACCAACCGACGGGAGGCAAGGATGATTTCACGGCCCTCCTGGCGGGGGAATCGTCCCTCAACGATGGACGACGGCTGGGAGAGGACCAGCCCTCCGGCAACAGCAGCACACGCACGACTAGGGGATGGCCCGAAGGCCAAAATAGTCCACCTGCAAACGAGCCGACGCCGGCGGAGAAGCCAACCGTCTCTGCAGTCGGAACCGCTGATCTACCGTGTGGCCACCACGCCGCAGGACGGCCACCGCACCGGGACCTCACTGCACCGCCGCCGCCCACGGCCGGAGCAACAACCACGCCGGGCCACTGCCCCATCCCGCGCCGCCCGCCGAAATCCAGCCGTGAGATCCGGCGGGGAACCCGACCACCCGAAGCTCCCTGCTCCGCAGCCACCATCCGCCCCCAGAGAACCATCCAGCGCTGGAGAAGACTGGCAGAGGCCCTCCCGAGCCGCCCGCAGTCCCACGAAGCCCAGATCCAGGCCAAGGACGCGGCCATGGGCACGCACCTGCCGCGTTGTGGGGCGCCGCCGTCGTGCCACTGCACCCCGCTGGCTGGAGCTACCGCCGCAGCGCTGCCAGGCCCCGCGCGCGCCTGACGCCTCCGATGGGCAGGCCGCCCCGCGCCGCCCGCATCCGTGCGAAAGAGGAAAGAGCCCCCGTCGCTAGCCACCGCAAGGGGCTTTGCCCTGGCGGCGGCGGGGGGGGGGGAGGGGGCGAGAGGAAGGGCGGCTAGAGACGGGGGGGGGGGGGGGGGAAGGGGCGGCGCCGCCCGAGCCGCCCGCGGGGGCGAGAGGATAGGGTTCGGTAAGTTTCCGGTAGTTCCTATGTCGGCTTTCCGGCAGGCGCAGGAGGAATAGCGCTACAACCTTTTCCTCCTCGAGCAGCACCGGCTGGCGGAGGGCCAGATCTACGGCGAGCGCGTGAGCGAGGAGGCCGTGGCGGCCATGGTTGCGGCAAACCCCAACATCATCGCCAAGCAGCAGACGCTCTAAGAGGCCTCCCGTGCTCAAGCCGCCGCTCGCAACGTACAACCGGCGAAGTCGGACGTGGAGGCGGTGCTGGCTGCATGCCGGCACCTCCACTTCCATCGTGGACCTCACGCCCACTGGCGACGGACAGGTCGCGGACTCTGACGAGGATGAGTACGGCATGGGAGGCGGCAGGGGCTCGAGTCCCAAATGGGCCGGTCCGTCTCCCATGTTCTACTGTTCCTCGCCGGCGACCGCACCTTCTCTTCGCGGGTCTTATCCCCGCCGCTCATGGAGACGTCACATGGAGGAGGCGGTCGCTGGAAGGGAGCAACAAGGACTTGGACGACGGGTGCCACCGTAGGCTAGGTTTAGGTCTCCCCCCTCCCCTTTAGCGAAAACTGTCCGAAATTTAATTAATGTGCTCCGGTTTCTATGAAAATCATCCGGTTTGTTGAAACCCGGCTTGAAGTGTATGCGAATAGATTTGGATGGCGGCCTCCCACATTCGTGTCCGCAGACGGATGCGGTGTCCGGTTTGTGGGTCAGCGTTGGAGATGCCGTAAGTGTAGGACGCGACGGCACGGGCTGGCGGCGGTGGCTGCTGGGCGTACATGGCGTCGTCCTCTCCTGGGCCGGCGGCGGGATCTGGTGTAGGGCTCTCCGGTGGCGCGGCTGGGGCTTGCGGGCGGCCCTATTGCTCGTGTGGCGCGGCTGCTGGCTGGTCAGGCGGCGGCGGCCTGGAGCCTACTTCCAGTCCCCGGTGGAGATGGCGGCGATCCGTACACAAGACTTGATGGAGGTTCTTCGAACAGATCTGGGTGAAAACCTTGCGCTCGGCTACATGCCAAGGCCGGCGATGGCGGCGCTCTTCTGTGTCGTTCTCTTCTTGAAGACATCGCCGTGGAGAAGTTCCAGACCTCTATCTGCTACCTCCGGGGGAAACCCTAGATCGGTAGATCGGATGACGGCGGCGCGCTTGCGTCGTTTCCCCCCTTGGGGGCGTCAGTCTTGGAGGTGTGCACGGGCTCGAGGGACCAGCGGACAGCATCTTTGGTGGAGCGGTGTTTCATCTTACGCATCGACGACTGTGGATCTCGGCGGCGTGGCGCAGTGGAGCCTCGGCGTTCGATGTGTGTAGATGGACTCGCGCAGGAGGATCGCGCTGTCTGGCGTCGTGGTGGCGTCGATGGCAGACCTGGCAAGGTCGTGGCGTCAGTATCTGCTCTGAAGATGGATCGGTGGAAGACGGCGGCGGCGGCTTCTGAGAGTGCGCCGAACTGGTGTGTGCCCCAGACCAGGTATATGGCTTGGCTGGGGCCTCCGGTTTTAAATGTTAGGCTTAGGTGCGAGGTCTGTTTGGTATTAGGCTCGGACTATCGGCACCCCTTCATCAAGTGGATAGAAGTAGCGACAGATGTTGTCAAGATGGTGGCTTCAGACTTACTGATGTACTACTTTGTAAGGTCTTTGTGAATAATTAATAAAGTGGCTGCATGCATCGTCCAAATGCAGAGGCCGGGGTCTTCCTCCTTTTCAAAAAAAAAAAGTGTATTGCTCTTGTTCGGGATTTCTTTTGGCTGGTACCTCTGAGCCAACTAACTTTGAATTGAAAGTTTTGTTTTGGACACTCCGAGTGATTTGCATCCGGACATCCGATATCATCAAAAAGCAACATCCTTGTGTTCCGGTACAACTCGGACCCTCCTAATGGTGTGTGGTCGGATACTCCGATCGAGCTGGAACCGTGTTCTGGACTTCATCACAAGATGTTTGTGGGGTGCATGCTGGAGACTTTGGTGTGTTTTGCACTACTGTTCCGTTATTCTTTGGTAATGGAACCTGGCTTTCCAGCTAGGGGAGGTGTGCACGTGTAAGGAAAACGATGATGCATATTTGTTAGGTGTTGTCCGAGAAACAAAGTTGCAAATAAGTATAAGTCCAAGAAGATGTCATCAACATAATTTGCGTACACGACTTACATTTTGAAACAATATCACAAGAGTTACATGGACCTCAATTATACTTTGCAAAATGGAAATTATATATATTACTTTCGAGAGAAAAGTAATATGCAAATTAGGGGATCTAGACATGGAGCGCATGTTGAAGTTGCATATGGATGTATCTTAATATAATTATATAATTTGCACACGATGGAGCGACTAATTATATCGCCATGGATGAGTAGTCGAGCTCCTGGTGGTAGCAGAAGGTCTGCTGGACCTCGAAGGCGACATCCTCCACGCTGAGCTGGCACTCGAGCCCAATCTGCAATGCAACAGTGCAATTAATTCACTGACTGAAGGCAGATGATCGAATGCGTTCACGGAATAATCCGCGCACGCAGCACATTTAATCCGGAAATGAAGTTAATTGCGTACCTTGAGGACGAAGGAGTGGAGGACGGTGTCGTCCATGGTGCTGATGTTGACGTGGAGCACCTCGAGGTAGAGGCTCTCGAGCAGCGAGACGATCCTGGCGGCCTGGCCGGGGATGCGGCCGGAGAGCGTGCGGAGCAGCACGTTGGCGCCGGAGATCCTGGCCTCGACGTCGGCGGCCGGGGAGTTGCAGAAGGCGGCGAGCTCCTTGACGGCGGCACCAACGGGCGTTACAGCGTAGCTGCCGCTGCTGCTGCCGTTGCTGTTGGGGGAGACGTCGGAGGCCGAGCCCCCGGCGCTGGTGGGCGTGGAGCAGGTGAGGAGGGAGCGCGGGCTCGGGGTGGGGCTGCAGAGGCGGCGCTTCTTCTTGGCCTCCAGCGCATCCAGCACGGTGTGCAGCTCCCTGATGAACTCGATGGCGCCGCCGATGATGGACGCCTGGTCGCAGCGCTTGATGTAGAAGGCCGGCGTGAGCGCCCGGAGCACCTTGAGGTGGTCGTTCATCTGCCGCCGCCGGTTCCGCTCCACCGCGATGTGCGACATCTTCCTTCTTCTTCTTCTTCTTCTTCTTCCCCCCGCTGCTCGACGCCGATCGATCGGAGCTCTGGCTGACGACCAGCGCATGCACCTCGCTGCCGGAATATATAGGCGCGCGGAGGCGACGCGGATATTTAGGCGTGCGCGCGTTGGTGCGTGCATGGGAGTGAAGCGGCCGCGTCGTACGTGTGAGCGCGCGCGTGCTTCATTTATTGGGGCGCATTGGGCGCGGCGCTGCCAGTGCCCGTGACAGGGGGATGACGGACGGATCTCGCGTCGTGGAGCGTGCAGTGCGGTTTCTTTCAGATTCAGTTCATCATACAGTAATTTTCAAAAAAAAAAAGTTCATCATACAGTAAACACATTTGTTCCTCATCTAACCGTTGAGGCTTTCGGTAAATAAATAAACATAGATCAGCAGCCTGCTTCAGTTTTTTAACACAAGACGCAGGTGCTTATACATACACACATACACTCACAACAGCTTAAATTTTAACCCCGAACAGAAGAGGTAATTGCACTAACGGTGTTTGAAATTGTTACTGCCTGCAGTTGCGAAATACAGATTAATGGTTCCAAAACGTGGCACGCGTGTGCAAATACGATGCTAATCCTGTAGTGCGCTGACATGACATCGTATTTCAGTTGGCGTGCACACGTGGCGTGACAGCTTAACATGAGGCCCGCTTGCAGCCGAGGAACCAATTGGCTCGCACATTATACATCTCCATGACCAATGATTCCCACCTATTAATACAAAGGAAAAATTGAGATGAACAAAAATGCTGGCATAGACCAGTGGGTCCCACCAGTCAGTACAAATTATAAATTGACATGAAAATAAAAAATAGCGTCATCTTAAAACTCAAACCCGCAACCTAGAGATAGCAAACAAGCCATGCTAGCCACCCCATTGTTTGCCTAGTAAGGATAACTTTTTTTGAGGGCTGCCTAGTAAGGATAAGGCCTTGTACAATGCTAGGTGTTTAGGGAGGTGCTTAGAAAAATAAACCGGATTTTTCTGAAACACCGATGCCTATTTCTACATGAGAGATGCCTAATTAAGCGTCTACCCTATACAAATAAACACCGGTGCTTAAGGAAAGCCTGATTTATTTCTTCAAGCACCTTCCCTAAGCATTGTACAAGGCCTAACTAGCCAAAATGTTTTGTAAACGAACCCGTGTCGCTTAAATGGGCTGCAGTCATTGCAGCCCATTTTGCACATGCTAGTTACTTTTGTTGAAATTTGTACAAAATATGTAAATTATAATCACAATAATAAATTTAGGTTTGAATATTCATGAGTTATAAATAATATAGGTACAAACAAAATAACCTACTTAAAAAATGTTCACATATTTTTAAATATTATTTTAAATAAAAGCGATGAGTGTATAAAAATGTTTAGTAAATACAAATATTTAAAATATACACTCGTGGATTATATTAAAAAAAATAGTAAATAGAGACATTTAAAATGTTTAGTGAATACAAACATTTGTATAAATTCGTGGCTTATATTTAATTTATACTCCCTCCATCCCATAATATAAGATCTTATTGCATCTAATATATGAGTATATTGAATGTAATAAGATCTTATATTATGGGATGGAGCGAGTACAAAATTATGAATAGAAACATTTACTAAATATTTATGAATATTCACTTGTGTATATTTTTCACTCGTGGCTTATATTCACTTGTGTATTAAATATGAGCCAGGAGTGAATACAAACATTTTAAATATTAAATTATGAATACATTTAAATTATTCAAATATTTTCTTAAGCAACACAGTTATGAATTATAACACTGCCTGTATAATTGTTAAAATGTTTTTATAATTACAAATATATTTATGAATTGAAATTTTTAAAATGATTGTATTTTCTTAATTATAAAAATAAAACATAATTCATACATAATAGTTAATTGCCAATGTATTGCGATAGGGGCATAAATATTGTGTACACAATCACCATGATTTATTCGATATTTTATGAGGCGTGCTATGCATCGGCCGACTGATATTTTTAAAAGATCGGCCGGGTCACGATCCATCGGATCCGACGCTATCAAGCAGCTGAGCGTTGCCCTCTACCATTGCAACAGAGGTAATATTACAGAAAACTTTTGCAATAGAGGACATGTTGCAAAAAACTTTTGCCACAGTCATTGCGTCGCACCATCACTAGCATAGTCATCATTCACCGCCACCATTTTGCCACAAGGCCGATGTTGCAGAAACTTGTCTGAGATGTGATGTTGCGAACAATAGCGACAACACCGTCGGGGTCGGTCGGGTGCCTCCTCGCACGAGCTCGGGCGGAGTGGGGGCCATGGCACGTGTGTAGCAAGCAGCGACCAGGGCATACATCAGTATGTGGTGGAGGTCGTTAGTGAGGCAGTGTCCCACCGGAGGTCGACGGTCGGAGGTTTGGGCGATGCTCAAGGAAGGCTGGCGGCGAACTGGTCGGGCGCGCTTTGTGGCCTCGACGACCTCGGGCAGGAAGTGTCTGACGACCAGCGCGGATGGGGCAATTGGGGATGGCGCGAAACACCGACAAGGTGGAATGCAGGGTGGCTGCCGACGACGGCCGAAGAAGGGCCGACGACGATCGTGGCCTCAAGCTGGAGCTAAGTCTGGTTGGGAAGGGAGGAGGGGTGTGGGGGAAGAAGAAAAGAGGAGGAAGGAAAGGACGGCGACGGAGGCGTACCTCACCGGCAAACGGCGGCTGCCGACGTGGACCAGTGGCGGGTACGGGCTTGCGTCTCCCCTAGCGGCGTTGATTCGGACGAATGGGATTGGGGGAGACGGGCATGGGATAAGGTATGAGACAGAGGCGTGGCTGTTGCAATCAACATGGTGGTGGGGTCCACAAGGGGGCGCGTGGCGCACAACCGAGGCGGCGAACGAAGCGTGATTATCAGTCGGCTGAGGGGAATCATTTCCCTTATTTTATTAGATGTGATTACCTATCAAAATCATACTTTAGCTACCAACTAAATCAGTACTTATAACTTTAAATAATTTTATTTGACAAGCATATAAGTAATGTAACAGTTGAGGCGGTTTTCAAGAAGAAGATTAGAAAAAATAATGACAAAACCGAAAATGGAGAAGATATGGTGGAGAGAAGAGGGTGGAAAAAGACACAGAAGACAGAACTTTGCGTATTTTTTGAAGTAGGAGAGATACATAGGCATATACGCACATCTGTGATTTCTGACTAATCATGTCGAGTTAGCGTGGGATTTGAACTGTTCGGATCTTGTAGAAATGAGAAGAAACTTGTTGGGTTTTAGAATCTCACCAATAGCAAGCTTGTGGCGAGGATAAGATATTTAGAGCACTGAATTGCAGCCGCAGTCTGAGAGGGAAGCGTGGATGCCAAGCATAGGCTATACTCTCCGAGTCCGACTCCCACCAGTAGCCGAGGGCTATCTGCTCTGCACATAAAGCCCGGCTCCTCCACCCCCGTCAACGTACCCACAAGGATTCCGCCTCCCACCAACATGCCTTCCATGACGGTCACGTCCGCCGCTATGCGCGTGCTCCGCCGCAGGCTCCAGAGCAGCAGGATTGCGGCGGCCGAAGGGATCGCCAAGGGTTCCATGCGCGCGGGGATGAAGGTGCGGGTGCGCACGTCGGCAGGTCAGCTGTGCACGGGGCAGCGGCTCATGCTCGTGCTCAACGCGGTCATCCTCTCGGCCACCGAAGACGGTTACGTCGTCTACAGCGGAAACCCCGACAAAACGATGCACGTCGCCAAGGATGAAGTCAAGGTGAACTGATCATGCCGCCGGCGGACGCCACTTGGAAGGATTCGCAGCCAGCCGTCACGGCGGTCAGAGGTGTCGCTCGCTGCCAATACATACCCAGAAGCCGGACAAGGAAATTTGCAAAGCTCCGATCGAGGCCATCAATCTGAGAATTTGGTAGATTGTACTAGCTAGGGCTTAGGAGGTGCGCTAGTTCAATTAGTCATCGATGATGTTTCTTCTTTTTTAGAGTGATGATGTTTCTTGTTTACAATGTGTTTGTTGAACGAATCTCATGTACTACGTATCATTGTTCATAGTTTTTTTTTATGTTGACTATATGCAATAGGGATATTGCATAAAACCTGAGGTCATTTTCCTTGGGATATTAAGTTAATCTTAGTGATTTCACGTTTTAAAGATTCACTGAGATTGGTCCATAAAGGGGAGTATTAAAGTTCATTCTAAAGTTTTATGTCTACTCCCTCAAAGGGCAATAAGTTTTCCTCATGTTGTCACTAATGTTGAAGTTATTATGCGCCCTTTAAGTTTATGAGACCGGGATAACTGGCAGACATAAGTCCAGGACTGGACCCCTGAAAAATTGTTACGAAAAGCTTTGCCTTGTTGGCATAAGCACTAAAGTGATGATGTGATGTATATCACACTAAGAGATTGCATGCTCATGTTTAAATATATACGGTAACCACCAAGTTGTGGACCGCTAAGATTTTTGGCAAGGTGTGAATTTACGAAAGTTTTATCCACAAAAGTTTCACTCTTGCGAGGGGGGGCCATATTGTGGAATGACTTTACCCAATTTTCTTAAGGCATCGTCAAGGATGCAAACTAAAGTTGTGGCATGCTCTTAAATCCCTAAGCTTTTAAGATATGGATTTATGTCCCTGATCCATATGAATTTAAAGAATGAGAAGTTTTCTTAAGATTATTTATCCCGGAACTTATTATGTAAGAGTGCAGATTATTCAAGTAACATGTCAAAAGGTATCTGTCAGACCTATGACATGGTGAAAGATTAATTCCAGAATCAAACACATTCAAGGCCTTGATGAATTGAGTTTTAAGGCTCAACAAATAATTATTAAATCTAAGGCATAAGTGTTGAGCATCACTTAAGTTTAATGTCTTGATGATTAGTTCATAAGTGTTATGCTAATGTATTAAAGCTAAGCATTATAATTAAAGAGGCTTGCCTGCTAATGTTGCCGGCATAAAGATTAAATGGCAGCCTATTGTTAAGGGACAAATTATGATTCTGGAAATAAAACATACTTCTCTTCTTTTCAAAAGCGCGCACATAAGGTTATGCACAAGAATATATGAAGAGAAGCTGCACTCTTGGGACCATTGCAACACCGTCTCCCCAAAAGGGACTCATTTTAAGATCGAATGGGAACCATAGTCAATTGGTTCAGCAGTACTTAATTGACTGTTGCAATCTATTGTCTTGGTGTACCATTTTATCAAGGAATGAATCTGTAATGATTATGATTCTTATGTAAAGAATTATGCGAATAAAGTTAATGAAGTGAAGCTTCGGTTGCCGGCTTAGTAGAGTAGGACATGGGACACATACCGTCTCACGGGACTTGAGGCGCTGCCGTCTCTCATACCCTACTTTTTTCTCGTCGGAGCGTGTGGCCTAGACGTCGCCGGTCGATGTGAAGTCCACGATAGACCCCTCTTTGTCGGAGCCCGACACCTCCACCACGATGCGGTTGTGCCGCCAGTGGCTGCCAATCACCCGTAGTGGCTCTGCCGCAGCTATGACTCCGCCTCCACTGCCTCCCCCGCGAGGGCTGCTGCGGCCTCCCGCACCCCCTACCTCGCACAAGGGGCACACTGCTCCATGTTAGCAGACAAACCATGGCTCATGCCGGCGTTTACCTCCAACTCGGAGCCCAAGGGGTTGCGTCATTGCCGCGATGTTGGGGCGCCAGATGAACTGCACCGCCTCCGGCAAGGCAGTGGGCAAGCGCCTCCCGCCACCACGCCTGGTGGATCCAAGCAACATTTGCGCGAACGCAATGGATTCTCTCTGGATCGAGTCCAATCGCTGTTAAGTGGACTCCACCTGGAAGCAGCAGAGAGCAAAGCGGACGGTCATCTCCTCCTCATGCACACATGGGACGAGGTCTCAATCCACATATCGAAAGAGGTTATTAAATGGAACCTGAGCTTCTGGCCCGGAAACAAGGAGCCTTAGTTTTTGGTGAAGAAAGTAGAGCCATGCGAACTGAGTTATGAGGAAGTTGAACAAGCTTACCATCCCAGCGGACGATGGAAAAACCTGCGCCAGAACCCACTTCTGGGAGGACAGTCCGGAGAGGAAGAAGCAACGCTGCCCGCAATGCCAGAGAAGGCCGAAGATCGTCGGAACGGAGCTTGGGGGCGGAGACGGAGTGGAGTGAAGTGGTTAGGGTTTGGTCTGGGATGCGGATGGGGACGAATATATACGGGGTCAGGTTGGTCAGAGTGTGCCGGATCCGACGCGCCCGGGCCTTCTTATATCCACTACAGATTTAGGCTAGCTACGAAGGTGTCGGTCAGCTCGGATGTATAGAGCCGATATGAAGGGTGCGGCTGAGTCAAAGTTTTATGACCAAACCATCCACCCCGACATATATGGGAGTTCGGGAAGCCCGGCTGAGTCCATCAACAGTCTCTCACAGCTTATAAATGAAGCACACCAGCGGGACGAAAGTAAACGAGGCTTAGGTTGATGGATCGATTCTAGGCCGGCCTGACACAATAGTACTGTGCTAGGCTAGCTAGAACGAATAAGGAGCTAGGCAGCGGATTCGATGGATCGATTGTTTTGTTTCCTGCGGGCGCGCGTATATATTACGCATGCATGTGCGCGTACTTCATAGATAAGAACTAGCAGCCGCTCAGGACCGAGCTGCATGTTGATACATGCATGAGACCGTGGGCCAGGGCTAGACGTCAGAGACTATGGCGTCCACCATCTACCCAAGACGTCATGATTGTTGGCGTCTCGAAAAGGGTCAGATCTGAAAAAACTTTCAAAGTAAGATCAAATCATGCTAATTTTTTGATAATGGGTCAAAACAGTAAAAAAGTCCTTGTGTGGAGCTAAAGGAAGGCTCTTGTGAGATTTGTTTTGAAACAAAAGGAAACAAGTCCCGTTGTCCAAACCCGTGTCCATGAGCATCACAGTGCGGATCAAGCGATTTGATTTTGTGTGCTAGACGTACACAAAAGGCTACCAGGAAAAGAGATAAGTTTTGAGTAAAACAAAAATGTATGCACGTACACATGAGCTCATGGTGGACGGTGACAAAAAAAAAAGGTGTGAAGAAGGTGTCCATGGGGTCAAGATTGCACGGAGGATATTTTTTCTGGTGGGTCACGTTTGCTGAGAATGCTTTGGAGTGTGTATGCTATGCAAGGACGGTAACATGCACATAAGGCTCGAAGGAGCCTCGAGTGCGTCATACAGGATCATGCTTTACGGTAGCGTCGAGCAATGCATGGTGGGCTGATACGATGCAGGTGGAGCATGGTTGCAGTCAGACAAATACGGCGGGGTCAAACACATAAGGCGGACAACCTAGACGGTATGGCCGATCGACATGATGTCGGTCGAAGTAGAAGACGATGGTGATATCGGCAGCGATGACATAGGAGCATGATGCTGATGGTGGCCGACTTCTGAGCGTGGCACCACATGGTGATGAAGCGGGGTTGATTCAAGACGGTGTACACATGAGTGCTTGAAGTCGATGAGCGTGACGGTGGACTGATCATCTAACATGGAGCCATGTTGAAGGTGGAGCTGGAGTCTGATAGAAGACTTCACTCGGCTGATGGGGAGTCTACGACGTAAGAGCTCAGAGAGTCAAAGCTTATTTTAGCGGAAAAGCGAGTAACATGTTTATTCGGGTTGGGATCCAGTGGTCCGGGGGGTTCGTGAAACTCACCATCGGTCGGTGATGATCGCTGGTTCTCTGCCACTACTAGGGAAAACCCTAGTAGCATCGCGGAGTTTTTGCCTAGCAGTAGCGCGGGTGCCCGCGCTACTGCTAGGGCGCTACAGCTAACTTTTAGCAGTAGCGCTGGTCTGAACCTGCGCTACTACTAACTAGGTTACCAGTAGCGTTGGGCTGGACCGGCGCTACTGCTAAGTAGTAGCAGCGTGGGCTGTCCCCCGCGCTACTGTTATCCCTCTCTATTTCATTTCTTTTGTTTTATACTGTATTTATACACCGTTATATAAATTTTGATACAGTAGCAATTAAGAGATTGTTATATCATTATGATCATAATCGTCCTACTAATCCAACTTGGTCACTTTGGACCTATCCACTTGAATCTAATCCGCGTTTCTTCCACCCAATGATATAATAACTCATCATGATTATAATAACAACTCATCATCATCATCATAGTCACATAAGAACTCATCATCATCATCGTAATAACTCATCACCATTATCATCATAGTCATATAAGAACTCATCAATCTAGCACATTGTAGCACATAACTCATCATCATAATAACAACTCCTGATCATCATCATAGTCATAACCAATTCTAGCTAATATGTTCTTAGCACATGATGAGTACTAACTACCTAGGACCTACTCCTCTCTGCTAGGTAAAATAGCATAAAATAGGCGAGCCCCCCCCATCTCCATTATGGAGAATAGATATCCACATGTCTCCAACTTGTGGGCTGCGCACCATGTTGCCTCCAAGTACTTCCGTGCGCGCAGTCATTACTTTTCTCAATGCTTTGATTCTGATGTCTTCATCTCTTCGAGAAATCGTGTATGGACAGCGGAAAGCAACCAGCAGATTTGGCCGTAAGCTAATAATATCCATGTCACCTTCCATATACATCAGATGAGGCACACATTCCTTCGGGAGCCTCTGTTGATTGATATAATAGTAACATAGTTAGCAATGTAGTTTAGCTTAAGAACAATGTGTATGCAAAATATGGCCTAGTGACACAATAGTAAAAATTCTTACCATGCTATCTCCATGGATGTTACCATAGTTCAACACGTGGACTAGTGGCACGTATTGACCATAATGTGGGCGCATTTCATAATCGGTATTGAAAGTCTCAACATCATTAATAAATGAGACAAGATAGTTTTTCTCCTCCCAGTTTAGTTCGGAGCCATAACTGTAGTAGGTATTGTCTACTACTGCTACTTGTGATCTGCGTTGGTTTTTCTCCGAAGAGGAAGGGATGATACAGTATAGTAGAGATAAGTATTTTTCTCAGTTATGAAACCAAGGTTATGAATCCAGTAGGAGAATCACGCAACACCTCGTTAACAGTACCTGCACACAAAATAACAAATCCTTGCACCCAATGCAAACAAGGGGTTGTCAATCCCTTGGCGGTTAATTGCAAGATTAAATTGTATGGTGATAAATAAATAGATCGAACAAAATTACAAAATAAAATAAATAAAGTAAAAGTGTAGCAAGGTATTTTTAGGTTTTTTAATATATGATAGAAGTAGACTCGGGGGCCATAGTTTTCACTAGAGGCTTCTCTCATGAAAATAGCATACGGTGGGTGAATAAATTACTGTTGGGCAATTGATAGAAAAGCAAATGATCATGACGATATCCAAGACAATGATCATATATATAGGCATCACGTCCGAGACAAGTAGACCGACTCCTGCCTGCATCTACTACTATTACTCCCCACATCGACCGCTATCCAGCATGCATCTAGTGTATTAAGTCCATAAAGAACGGAGTAACGCCTTAAACAAGATGACATGATGTAGACAAAGTAAACTCACGCATGAATAAACCCCATCTTTTTACCCTTAATAGCAATGATACATACGTGTCATGTCCCTTTCTGTCACTGGGATTGAGCACCGCAAGATCGAACCCATTACAAAGCACCTCTCCCATTGCAAGATAAATCAATCTAGTTGGCCAAATCAAATCAATAGATCGGAGAGAAATACGAAGCTATAATAATCATGCATAAAAGAGTTCAGAGAAGACTCAAATATTATTCATGGATAATGTGATCATAAACTCACAATTCATCGGATCCCAACAAACACACCGCAAAAAGTGATTACATCGGATAGAACTCCAAGAACATCGAGGAGAACATTGTATTGAAGATCAAAAAGAGAGAAGAAGCCATCTAGCTACTAACTATGGACCCGAAGGTCTGTGGTAAACTACTCACGCATCATCGGAAGGGCAACAAGGTTGATGGAGAGCCCCTCCGTGATCGATTCCCCCTCCGGCGGAGCACCGAAAAAGGCCACCTGATGGGATCTCTCAAGAACAGAAGCTTACGGCGGCGGAAAAAGTATTCCGTGGACTCCTCTATTGGTTTCCCGATTTTAGAGAATTTATAGTGGTGGAATTAGGTCAAACGAAGCTGTGTGGGCCCCACGAGCCACCAGGGCGCGCCCCCCCTGGGGCGCGCCGTGGTGCCTCGTGGGCCACTGCTTCATCTTCTCGTCTCCTCCCAAAGCTTCTAGTGTTTGTTATGTCCAGAAAAAAATCTCCAAAAAGTTTCGTGGCATTTGGACTTCGTTTGGTACTGATATTCTGGAAAACCAAAAACACGCAAAAAACAACAACTGGCACTGGGCACTAAGTTAATAGGTTAGTCCCAAAAAATGATATATAATTGCTGTAAATGTATATAAAAACATCCAAGATTGATATTATAATAGCATGAAAGAATAAAAAATTATAGATACGTTGGAGAGGTATCAAGCATCCCCAAGCTTAATTCCTGCTTGTCCTCGAGTAGGTAAATGATAAAAACATAATTTTTGATGTGGAATGCTACCTATCATATTCATCATATATTCTTTTCTTTATAGCATGGACATTTGGACTTGAATGATTCAAAGCAATAGTCTATAGTTTGACATGAAGATATAAATACTCAAGCATACTAACAAGCAACCATGTCTTTCAAAATATCAATGCTAAAGAAAGTTACCCCTAGCCCATTATGCTCAATCATTGATCCATTCATGAAACACACAATATTAGCTACACACAATGCACAAGTATGACAATAGTGCTCTCTAGTTGGTGCTTTGTAAGAGAAGATGGAGACTCAAAATAAAAATAAAAATTGCATAAAAGTAAATAGATAGGCCCTTCGCAGAGGGAAGCAGAGATTTGTAAATGTGCCAGAGATCAAAGCTTAAATTAGAGAGATAAAATTATTTTGAGAGGCATGCTTTTCCTGTTAACGAAAACGATCGAGAATTCCCAATATTTTCCATGCTAAACACATCATAGGCGGTTCCCAAACAGAAAGTAAAGTTTATTTTCTTTCCACAATTCTTTCACAATCCATGGCTAGCCGTATACACGGGTGCCTTTCAAACCAACACTTTCCAAGGAATTTGTTATTATTAATTTTATTCATTGTGGGACTGGGCATCCCTATTACCAGCCACTCTCTCGTGCAATGACAAGTGAATAAACACTCATCGTGAGAATAACACACCTAGCATGGAAAATATTGGCCACCCCCTGCCGCTTCATGAGCGGTACGGGCACACAAAATGGAAAATTATTTTGAAAAATTAGAGTTGGCACATGCAAATTTACTTGGAACGGCATTGAAATACCGCATATAGGTAGGTATGGTGGACTCATTTGGCACAACTTGGGTTTTAGGAGTTTGGATGCACAAGCAGTATTCCTGCTTAGTACAAATGAAGGCTAGCAAATAGATTGAGAAGCAACCAACCAAAAAGCGAAAATGGTCATAAACATGCATTGAACATAACTACTCCCTCTATCCATTTTTACAAGGCCTAACTTTTGAATCTCCCATACCAAGGATGGTGCGCAAAAGGATGAGCAGATTTTGGGTGCAGTGTAAATCATGCATGCAACCTCCTTTAAATGCCTAGCCTGCTCACCTCCCTCTCTATTAATCTCCCGCATGCAACTTCCTCTCATCCCTTTTCTGCATGCATCCAATTTAATGCGGCATTTAGCACGATTTCACAAGGAGGGCTCACGACTTGCGAGGGAAAATTAAAACGAAGACACATTGGGTATCTAATCTGGCCTTGTATAGATGGAAAAATGAAATTTGGGGTTAGGCCTTGTATAGATGGATGGAGGGAGTAACACCGAATAGTGCACCATAAGTAGGATATAATTTCTTTGCATAACTATTGACTAAATGTGCATGCATAGGGAATCACAAACCTTAACACTAATATTCTTACTAAATCACAATTACTCACTAACATGACTCACATATCATCATCTCCATATCGCAAACTATTGCAAGGAATCACACTTATCATATCCAATGATCTTTCATGAAAGTTTTTATTATATCCCTCTTGAATATTCATCACTTTGGGACCAAATTCATATCTTGTGCAAATTACCATTACTATTATCAACTCTCAAAAAGATATAAGTGAAGCATGAGAGTGCACACATTTCTTCAAAATTTATCAACTCTCAAAATGATATAAGTGAAGCATGAGAGTGCACATATTTATTCAAAATTTGTCAACTCTCAAAATAATATAAGTGAAGCATGAGAGTTCAAATATTTCTTCTAAATTTAGCCACCGCCGTGCTCAAAAGGATTTAAGTGAAGCACTAGAGCAACTGCCTAGCTCAAAAAAATTAAGTGAAGCACATAGAGTATTCTAACAAATCATGATAAACGTGTGGCTCTCTCAAATAGGTGTGTCCAGCAAAGATGATTGTGACAAACTAAAAACCAAACAAAGCAAAGACTCATATAATACACGACGCTCCAAGCAAAACACATATCATGTGCCGAATAAAAATATAGCTCCAAGTAAAATTACCGATGGTTGGTAGAAGAAAGAGGGGATGCCTTCCGGGGCATCCCCAAGCTTAGACGCTTGAGTCTTCCTTGAATATTACCTTGGGGTGCCTTGGGCATCCCCAAGCTTAGGCTCTTTCCACTCCTTATTCCTTCATCCATCGTGATCTCACCCAAAACTTGAAAACTTCAATCACACAAAACTCAACAAAACCTTCGTGAGATCCGTTAGTATAACAAAATAAATCACTACTTTAACTACTATTGCAAACCCATTCATATTTTATTTTTGCATTATACCTACTGTATTCTAACTTCTCCATGGCTTATACTGTAGGAGATATGCCCTAGAGGCAATAATAAATGTTATTGATTATCTCCCTGTTCATAATTAGGTTTATGTTCCATGCTATAACTGCTATGGTTCTCGAGTCTACAATAACCACGAGGCTCGAAGGAAGACTCATATGCACGTGTGGAATAATAAACGGTAAAATGTATTCCTAGTCAAGCCTCTATGACTGGCTCAAGTATTGCATGATGATCCTGTTTTCCTGATCATGGGCATGACTATGCCGGCAATTTTGAGGGCACAATTGTTGGTAGAACACTTGTGTTGAATCGACCCGAATTGATGTTATGCTATGAGATACATTCGTCACTAGTTAATGGTTAATAACACAGAGATGGTTTACGTTTGCATGATTCCTTAGACCATGAGAGTATCGAGTTTCTTCATGCTTGCTTCATGAACTTTGGGGTTTGTTAAACGTCATCCGTACATGGGTGGCTATTACGGCGGCTTACGGGTTCATGGAAAAGTATGTCAAGTAACTTGATAGCTCAAGATTGGGATTTGCTCCTCCGACGATGGAGAGATATCTCTGGGCCCTCTCGGTGTTACGGTATCCATCATCGTCTGGCCAGACACTGTGTGATTTGATCACGGGGATGCCGGAACACGGGAACGAGAAAAGAGAACAATACCGGTAACGAGGTAACTGGCATAGTGGACAAGTTGTTGATCCACGGGGATGCCAACATGTCTCACCTCGGGTATTTGTAACATATCGCGAAGCAACAGGAATAGCACACGGCAACTGGAGGTTCACTCGAATATTCATTCGTGTGGGTATAGGGGTCAATATGGGTGTCCACGGCTCCGATGTTGATCATTGATCGGAAGGGGTTCCGGGTCATGTCTATACTTCACCGAACCTATAGGGTCACACGCTTAAGGGTCATCTATCTGCTGAATACTAGACAGGGAGTCTGAGAGAAAATCACCGAAAAAGTTTTGGACACCGGAAAAGTTTCGGACAGCGGAAAAGTTCCGCACAGAGAACACCGGAACAGTTTCGGTAAAACTGAAAAGTTGTTTCAGGGGATACCATTAAGTCAAATTGGTTTCGGCACATGCCTGATAATTCTTGGAGGGTGCCAGAATCATTCTGGAAACTTCTGGGAATTTTCATGAAGAAAAACCGGAAATGTTCCGGAGCTGCCGGAACCGCTTCGGATGCTTTTCGCAGATGAAAATCACTAATCCGGAATTGTTCCGGATCTCATTGAAAATTATTTTAGTGGGTACTGGAAATGTTCTAAGCCCACATAAATATTTTCAGTTCGACCGGACGCTTAAAAATGTCGTCGTGATTAGTGAAAGTGCTTTTTGGGATATTTTTGGAAAGTCACCTTTTGGGATATTTCCAAAAGGCTTCTAGAAGGGCTTGGGGGCCAAGGAAGCCCCTCATGGGGGGGCCCCCAAGGGGTGGCCGGCCAAGGGTGGAGCTCCTCCATGGAGCTCCACATGGCACCCATTTTCCCCTCTTATGGCCTTTATGTGTGACATAAAGTGGGGGTACTTTGGTATTTTGTATGACCATCCTACCCCTTGGCTTTCCTATAAATAGAGGAGGTGTGGGCTGCCATATCTTCATCCTTGCTCTCATACACAAGCCATGCATGATCTGGCCTTCTCTCTCTCTCCCAGCGAAATAGTTTCGTAGAGCCGAAAGGCTGTCTGGGTTCCGGCAGGAACTAGTTCTGGACGGCGAAGCCCTGTCGGATAGATGACACCGTATGTGTGCAACTCTGTAGAGAGATCATAGTTTCGGTCTTAGTTCGAGAGTGCCTCCCGAAGGGCTGTCCGAGTGACTGTCCGAGTTTTGAAGGTCCTCCCGAAGGGCTGTCCGAGTGTCTGTCCGAGTTTCGATGGTCCTCCCGAAGGGCTGTCCGTGACACCGTCCGGGGGACTGTACGACCGCCTCCCGGAGGGCTGTCCGAGGGGCGGATGAGGGTATACATCCTCGCGGTTGGGAGGTTGTAAATCCTAGTTGCGGGGATCTGCACCGCTGATCGTCATCGACTCTACTTCCGCTGCGCTACGAGTCGGTAAAAAAAAGATCAAACCTTGTATGCAGTCTCCATAGTGGTCCTGGGCTGGTGCGTAGGTCGGAAATTTTTGTTTTCTGCTGCGTTCCCCAAAAGTGGCATCAAGAGCCGTGCTATGCGTAGATGCAGGTTGCGATCTAGAATACATAGAGATGTATGGGTGTTGCACAATATAATTAGGTAGTAGATGAGTTCTATTACTGAAAATTATTTGTGCGGGTAGCAGATGAAATCTGTTACCCGATGTTCCTGTTGCTTCCCCTGAATTTGCGTAGTCCTGATCTTGACGGCATGGTGGAATCTCACAAAGTTCTGGCAATCCGCGATCCTTTCATGCTGCTCCTGAGTATGCTGATTGACAGATCAACGAAGTGCTAACAGTTCTTTGGGTTCCACCATAGTTAAAGAAAGATGGATGTTTCGCAAACGAAAGGGCAATGCAGATGTGATCTGCACGGGGGTCACGCGTATGACGAAGTTTAGTATGGGGCTCGAGATTTTATTAGCTCGTGTTTCATACACCCCGCAATGTTAATCTAGCGACTTGGATTATCATGCTTGATGATGGACGTTGGTAGCTTCGGTTTGTTTCGAAATCTTAGAAGCCACGAAAAATAAAATTTTGCATGAACCGATTAGAGGCGTCTAACTTGGTTTTGCAGGATGGTTTGCATGTGCATATGATGTGGTATAGCAGTGCTCATAATAATTTGATTATGTATGAGATGACTATATGATGTAATTTGATTAACATGACCTGCGTGTCATGATTCGGCATGATGGCTGGAGCCATATGATTGCACTTTAATGACCTGCGTGTCAACCTTATGTAATGCACTTATTTTATTAGCTATAGAGATAGCAATATTATCTGGTGCATCGACAAGGTGGTGGCAATCTTTGCGAAGGTGAACACCGACGCGAATGCCGAAGACGAAGAAATGAAAGACTTCTCCGTCAGAAAGGGCTATACCATATCATGCTATTATGAATTGCCTGAGATGTTTATCCCTTATGATGCACCCTTCTTGATTGCGCGGTAGTCGCTTTTATTAGGGTGATCTCTCACAAAAAATATCAAGTAGTTAGTGTTCTCCCAAGTGTAGCACCGTCACGGCACCTATCTTTTCGGGGTGCGCCGTGTCACACGGGTACGAACGATTAGAGAAGTGTGAGGCGGGTGAGTTGAGACCTCGCAGCGAGATCACTTGGTTGTCTTGACGTTCAGGTATGACCGTCATGAGCTCGGAACACACGCATCGAAAGATGAACAAGAGTCACATAGAGATGTGATTGGCAAGTTGGCCTACCGGTTGAGATTTTCGTCATCAGTGGTGTTACACCAATGGCGAACAATTTAAATGCGGGTCTTGTATCACTCACAATCAATTATGAGAGATATTGATTTGAGTGGGAGTGCACTTTAGAATTAATTCTTTTAATTCTTAGTGCAATTAATTTGAACACTGTCTAAGTGTGATTTGCATAATAATTGTAGAATAATGGCTTTCGTTTCCACCTTCCCTGTTAAAATTGAATAGCTGTTAAATATCTGGTTAAAACTTTACGATTGGTAACGTAACGTGAGGATTGTCCTCTAAAGTGCCGAGAAGGACTTTGTCCTATCGCATGCTTTCGGTATTCTCCCGCTAATGCTATGGATCATGTGACTCTCGTCCTTCGATCCAAAAGCTAGAATTCCGTTTCGGTCAAGTGCAATACGTTTGCTTCCATGAGACCCGAACTTCGAAAGTTTTTGGATAGTTATGTGATATTCATGGAACTGAAAATTAATTTTCAGATACAAACAAAGGCTGAAAGATATGAAATATCCAAAGCAATATTTGTTTGCAAACTATTAGTAAATGTGTTTACTATGCATTTGACTGATAAGAGAGGGATCCAGTAGAACGCCTGTCATATGATATGAAGGTGAATAAAACAACAACTTAAAGAGAAAGGAAGTGTCCGAAGGGTGTTAGTGAGACTTTTCACGCCTAGGAAGTCCGGGGCTAACGCCACTCTTAAGTTGGGTGCTTCTTCTGAGAGTAGGAGAAATACTGAAAGTTAAACTGTTAGAAGTATGAAGGCAGAAAGAAAGAAGACTGGAATATCCAGCTCATGTATGAATGTCATACAAGTTTTTGATGTATAGAAGGCTGGTCAAAGATATAGTTCTTGGGAATTATGGTTAAACATGTTGATCACTAATTCTTGGGTATTGTGAGGTGATCACAAAGATACCCGCTAGACTGCATTCTGTTGCAACTCGATGTAAGAACTACTATGGCCTGAAAGACTAGCCAGGAATGAGGTTAAGATACACACAGGGAACATAGTAAATGTTACTATACCTTCCATCGGTGTATTACCTATGTATTTATTTTCATAATTCTTTTGGAGTTTCACGCTCCAGCCCTTTGCATAAGGTATCTTGCAAGAAGGTTGTTCATAAGAGAACTTTTCATGTTCGGTGTTATGAATAACATAAGGGCCATACTTTCATTATGAATGAGATGTATGTTATGAATAATGATATTAATATATTACCTCTGTGTTTACTTTCATAATTCATTTTAGAGTTTCATACACTCTAGCCCATTGCACAATGTTTGTTGCAAAAGAGTTGTTCATAAAACCAACAATTGTTGTTCAGTATTATGAATAACATGAAGGGACATGCTTCCATCCTAGATGGGATGTATGTTATGAATATTGATGGAAATATGATACATCCATAAAACTGACGCTAAATGTCGCAAGACTAAAAGAATACCACACAAGTGTGGCACTGCATTTGGTCACATTGGAGAAACCCGCATGGAAAATTCCATTATGATGGATTTTGAAGTCGTTCGATTTTGAATCATCTGACACTTGCAACTTTCCTCTGAAAAGTGAAGTGACTGAAATACCGTTCACAGGCCATAAGGAACGAGCATAGAACATATTGGTGATCATACATTATGATGTGTAGTCCAATAAATGTTGTTGCAAGTAGTGGATTTATCTATCTTCAGAAATGACTCAAGTAGATATATGGATATTTACTTGATGAGATGTGAGTCTGGATCTTTTGAAATCATTCGAAAGGTTTTCAAAATGAAGAAGAAAATATTGTAACAAGAAAATTATGTTTCTACAATTCGATTGCAGAAAGGAATATTTGAGTTACAAGTTTAGCGAATGTCTGATGAGTTGTGAAAGGTGTTTCACAACTTGCACCTCCCGGAACACCACTGCAAGTGGAAAGTCCGTGAAGATGTAATCGAACCATTTATGACATGGTAAGATCAAAGATGACATAAATAGATTTGCCATTATCCCTTTTAAAGTGATGCTTTAGAGGCTGCGGCTTTTACACTGAAAAGAGCTCCATCGGGTCTGTTGAAATGACGCCATGGTATGGTACGCCCAACCATGTTATATCTTTTCTTAACATTTGGAATATGGGGCTTGTGTAAAAGGTTACAAACCTATTCCAAATCAGACAAGTGCTACTTTGTAAGTTTATCCCAAGTCATTGGGTATTTCCCCACCACTATACCGAGGCAAAGGATTTTGCCGCAAAACGGTATGCTTTTAAAAGAGAATAGTTCTTACAAAAGGTGAGTGGGAGGACAGTGCAACTCGACGAGATAATCAGTATCTTCGTCATCAGATCAAAGGAAAGGAACCTTGGAAGTGATTCCGGAGTTTCCTACTGCGACTGATACGGAAGTCTCTACAATAAAATGTATGTACTTCGGTCGAACTTGCAGCTGAACCACGTAGGCAAAGCTCGTGCAAACCTATCAGGTGCGCAAACGAGATATTGTTGTTAGACAACAGTATACCTACAATACAAAAGGAAGCGTTGATGGGCCCTGACTCCAGAATTGGCTAAATGCCAATACAATCCGAGATAGTTTCCATATAAGTGATTCAAGATTAAAATCTTGATACACCTTTCGGAAGACTTAGAGTCTAACGAATATTTATGGAACTAAAAACTGATACGGATAAAATGTTTTATCCATAAAGCTCGACTTGTTGCAATAACAAGTTCAAGGAGTTGACTACGATGAGATTGTCTCACCGTAGCGATGCTTAAAGTCGGTTCGGTTTGAACTAGCAATTAATACATATTTCAATCAAGAGATATGAAACATGGATGACAAAAGGATTTCCATCTGATGGAAATGAAACCTAGGACTTGTATGTGATACAGTCCAAAGTAATTTGTCGATCCAGAGGATGCTAGTAAGTATGCAAACTTCAGAGTTCCAGCAATGGACAGAAGAGAGCAAAATGGAGTTGGAATCTTCGTTTTTGATGAAATGGTCAAAAGAGTTTGACTTCATCAAATGGGTATCGAAGATGCTTGTGATTCAAGAAAATAAGTGGGAGCATAATAATATTTCTAAAAACCTTGTGTGCTTGACACATTGTTAATTGGAAATAAATTTCTTGACACGAATTAGGACTTCATTTGAAAATAGTTTTTCGATGAAGTACTTAGGCTAAATAGCATCAATATTAGGCATGATGATCTATGGAGATAGATTTACCTAATGGGGCTAAGCAATGAATACATATTGACAAGGTGCTAAAACCTTTTAGCATTTAAAACGCCAAGGAGTGATTCTTGCCGAAGTCACATGGAAAGAGTTTTGCAAGACTCGGTGTCTCAAAACACAGATGAGCAAAATACATGATGGTGATTCCACACACTCTTGTGTTTGGATTAATCATGTATTCCATGGTATGTAAAAACAACCAGATATGTCCAATACTCCAAAGTTGTTGCGAGTATAGATACCAAAGTGATCAAAAGGACTGATCATAGGACAACAGTGAAAGATGTCATTGAGTACTAGAGTAGTACTGATGACATGTTTTCTCGCAAGCAGAGATTATGAAGTGCTCATTGTAAGTAATTACATCGATACAGTCTTCATCAATGCTCCATGCGATTTTTGATTTAAGTTAAGGGTTTTTGTGTAATACACAATATGGTGGCACGGTAGTTGGAAATTGTTCCAAACAAGATACTGTGGCGAATTCTATAACAAAGGCTAAGTATGTTGACGCTTTAGAAGCGACAAAGAAGTTGTTGAATCATATAGTTCATTCATGAACTTAGTATGGTTCCAAGATGGCTTTGGTCTATGGGTCACTATTGCAGATAGTTGCCCCATAGCTCAGCCTGAGGAATCAGGTTTCGACCAATGATTCACACATATGCAAAGCCAAGTCCACACAAAATATGAATTTTGTGAAAGCGTGAAAACGCAAGGATATGCAAAGTTACACACGGAGCTGAAGTCGTCAGGTCCGTTGGACATCAGGCTATACCACATGCGAAGCATATTTTACACCAGTATGCCATAGGTGTAAAGTGCATTAGCATTGACTAGATTATTGACTCGAGTGCAAGTGGGAGTCTGTAGGAGATATGCCCTAGAGGCAATAATAAATGTTATTGATTATCTCCCTGTTCATAATTAGGTTTATGTTCCATGCTATAACTGCTATGGTTTTCGAGTCTACAATAACCACGAGGCTCGAAGGAAGACTCATATGCACGTGTGGAATAATAAACGGTAAAATGTATTCCTAGTCAAGCCTCTATGACTGGCTCAAGTATTGCATGATGATCATGTTTTCCTGATCATGGGCATGACTATGCCGGCAATTTTGAGGGCACAATTGTTGGTAGAACACTTGTGTTGAATCGACCCGAATTGATGTTATGCTATGAGATACATTCGTCACTAGTTAATGGTTAATAACACAGAGATGGTTTACGTTTGCATGATTCCTTAGACCATGAGAGTATCGAGTTTCTTCATGCTTGCTTCATGAACTTTGGGGTTTGTTAAACGTCATCCGTACATGGGTGGCTATTACGGCGGCTTACGGGTTCATGGAAAAGTATGTCAAGTAACTTGATAGCTCAAGATTGAGATTTGCTCCTCCGACGATGGAGAGATATCTCTGGGCCCTCTCGGTGTTACGGTATCCATCATCGTCTGGCCAGACACTGTGTGATTTGATCACGGGGATGCCGGAACACGGGAACGAGAAAAGAGAACAATACTGGTAACGAGGTAACTGGCATAGTGGACAAGTTGTTGATCCACGGGGATGCCAACATGTCTCACCTCGGGTATTTGTAACATATCGCGAAGCAACAGGAATAGCACACGGCAACTGGAGGTTCACTCGAATATTCATTCGTGTGGGTATAGGGGTCAATATGGGTGTCCACGGCTCCGATGTTGATCATTGATCGGAAGGGGTTCCGGGTCATGTCTATACTTCACCGAACCTATAGGGTCACACGCTTAAGGGTCATCTATCTGCTGAATACTAGACAGGGAGTCTGAGAGAAAATCACCGAAAAAGTTTCGGACACCGGAAAAGTTTCGGACAGCGGAAAAGTTCCGCAGAGAGAACACCGGAACAGTTTCGGTAAAACTGAAAAGTTGTTTCAGGGGATACCATTAAGTCAAATTGGTTTCGGCACATGCCTGATAATTCTTGGAGGGTGCCAGAATCATTCTGGAAACTTCTGGGAATTTTCCGGAAGAAAAACCGGAAATGTTCCGGAGCTGCCGGAACCGCTTCGGATGCTTTTCGCAGATGAAAATCACTAATCCGGAATTGTTCCGGATCGCATTGAAAATTATTTTAGTGGGTACTGGAAAGGTTCTAAGCCCGCATAAATATTTTCAGTTCGACTGGACGCTGAAAAATGTCGTCGTGAATAGTGAAAGTGCTTTTTGGGATATTTTTGGAAAGTAACCTTTTGGGATATTTCCAAAAGGCTTCTAGAAGGGCTTGGGGGGCCAAGGAAGCCCCTCATGGGGGGGGGGCCAAGGGGTGGCCGGCCAAGGGTGGAGCTCCTCCATGGAGCTCCACATGGCACCCATTTTTTCCTCTTATGGCCTTTATGTGTGACATAAAGTGGGGGTACTTTGGTATTTTGTATGACCATCCTACCCCTTGGCTTTCCTATAAATAGAGGAGGTGTGGGCTGCCATATCTTCATCCTTGCTCTCATACACAAGCCATGCATGATATGGCCTTCTCTCTCCCTCCCAGCGAAATAGTTTCGTAGAGCCGAAAGGCTGTCTGGGTTCCGGCAGGAACTAGTTCTGGACGGCGAAGCCCTGCCGGATAGATGACACCGTATGTGTGCAACTCTGTAGAGAGATCGTAGTTTCGGTCTTAGTTCGAGAGTGCCTCCCGAAGGGCTGTCCGAGTGACTGTCCGAGTTTTGAAGGTCCTCCCGAAGGGCTGTCCGAGTGTCTGTCCGAGTTTCGATGGTCCTCCCGAAGGGCTGTCCTTGACACCGTCCGGGGGACTGTCCGACCGCCTCCTGGAGGGCTGTCCGAGGGGCGGATGAGGGTATACATCCTCGCGGTTGGGAGGTTGTAGATCCTAGCTGCGGGGATCTGCACCGCCGATCGTCATTGACTCTACTTCCGCTGCGCTACGAGTCGGTAACGAAAAAGATCAAACCTTGTATGCAGTCTCCATAGTGGTCCTGGGCTGGTGCGTAGGTCAGAAATTTTTGTTTTCTGCTGCGTTCCCCAAAATATACCCCCCGATACAATCCATAGTTTCATCAAACAAGCAAGCAGTGCATCAAAAACAGAATCTGTCAAAAACAGAACAGTCTGCAGAGATCTATTTAAAAGCCATACTTCTGTAACTCCAATTTTTTTGAAAAATTAGGACAACGTGGGCAATTCATATATCAATACTGTGTAAAAATTTCAGATTTTTCTGATGCTCCAGTACAGAACGAAAATTCCAGCACTGGATGCAAAACTTTCTGTTTTCCAAACAGCATCAATTATACTATTTTCCAAATCATCCCAAAGGCTTTACTTGGCACAAACACTACTTAAAACACAAAAACACAATCATAACAGTAGCATAATTGTGTAAACACACAAGAACAGAAACAAAAATTAAAAAATTTATTTTATTCATTGGGTTGCCTCCCAACAAGCGCTATTGCTTTATGCCACTAGCTAGGCATAATGCATAGTTTCAAGTATTGTCATCTTTCAAGTTGATTCCATAAGTGGCCCTCATAATGCAACTTTATCACTCAAAGTACTAATTTCTTCAATAGAATTCACCTTTTTACTAGTAGGAGCTCTTTCAGTATGCCATTATGAATAATTTGCCATAATATTATCAAGTAATTTAGTAGCTTCCCCCAATGTAATCTCCATAAAAGAACCACCCGCGGCGGAATCTAAAAGATTTCTAGAAACAAAATTTAATCCCGCATAAAAAATTTGTATGATCATCCACAAATTTAAACCATGAGTAGGGCAATTTCTTATCATTAATTTCATCATCTCCCAAGATTGAGCAACATGTTCATGATCAAGTTGCTTGAAATTCATAATTTGATTTCTAAGGGAAATAATTTTTGTGGGAGGAAAATACTTGGTAATAAAAGCATCTTTACACCTATCCCAAGAATCGATACTATTTCGTGGTAAAGATGAAAACCAAAATTTTGCACGATCCCGCAATGAGAACGGGAATAATTTTAATTTCACGATATCATTATCCACATCTTTTTTCTTTTGCATATCACACAATTCTATGAAAGTGTTAAGATGGGATGCAGCATCTTCATTAGGACTACCAGAAAATTGTTCTTTCATGACAAGATTTAATAAAGCGGCATTAATATCACAAGTCTCCGCACTAGCGGCGGGAGGAGCAATCGGAGTACTAATAAAATCATTATTATTAGTATTGGAAAAATCACACAATTTTGTATTTTCTTGAGACATCGTGGCTAGGCAAACAAGATAACAAGCAAGCAAACAAGAAAAGGGCAAACGGAAAATATTTTTATATTTTTGTAAAAACTTTTTTAGAAGTGGGGGAGATGAAAATGAGAGGCAAAGGCAAATAAAATAAATACAAGGAGATGAAAGTTTATGCGTAGGTACTTGATAGATGTTGATGATGTCTCCCCGGCAACGGCGCCAGAAATTCTTCCCGCTACTTGTGATCTGCGTTGGTTTTTCCCCGAAGAGGAAGGGATGATGCAATACAGTAGAGATAAGTATTTCCCTCAGTTATGAAACCAAGGTTATCAATCCTGTAGGAGAATCACGCAACACCTCGTTAACAGTATATGCACACAAAATAACAAATCCTTGCACCCAACGCAAACAAGGGGTTGTCAATCCCTTGGCGGTTAATTGCAAGATTAAATTGTATGGTGATAGATAAATAGATCGAACAAAAATACAAAATAAAATAAATAAAGTAAAAGTGCGGCAAGGTATTTTTAGGTTTTTTAATATATGATAGAAGTAGACCCAGGGGCCATAGTTTTCACTAGAGGCTTCTCTCATGAAAATAGCATACGGTGGGTGAACAAATTACTATTGGGCAATTGATAGAAAAGCAAATAATCATGACGATATCCAAGGCAATGATCATATATATAGGCATCACGTCCGAGATAAGTAGACTGACTCCTGCCTGCATCTACTACTATTACTCCACACATCGACTGCTATCCAGCATGCATCTAGTGTATTAAGTCCATAAAGAACGGAGTAACGCCTTAAGCAAGATGACATGATGTAGACAAAGTAAACTCACACATGAATAAACCCCATCTTTTTACCCTTAATAGCAACGATACATACGTGCCATGTCCCTTTCTGTCACTGGGATTGAGCACCGCAAGATCGAACCCATTACAAAGCACCTCTCCCATTGCAAGATAAATCAATCTAGTTGGCCAAACCAAATCAATAGATCAGAGAGAAATACGAAGCTATAATAATCATGCATAAAAGAGTTCAGAGAAGACTCAAATAATATTCATGGATAATCTGATCATAAACTCACAATTCATCGGATCCCAACAAACACATCGCAAAAAGTGATTACATCGGATAGAACTCCAAGAACATCGAGGAGAACATTGTATTGATGATCAATAAGAGAGAAGAAGCCATCTAGATACTAACTATGGACCCTTAGGTCTGTGGTAAACTACTCACGCATCATCGGAAGGGCAGCAAGGTTGATGGAGAGCCCCTCCGTGATCGATTCCCTCTCCGGCGGAGCACCGGAAAAGGCCTCCAGATGGGATCTCTCGAGAACAGAAGCTTGCGGCGGTGGAAAAAGTATTTCGTGGACTCCTCTTTTGGTTTCCCGATTTTAGAGAATTTATAGTGGTGAAATTAGGTCAAACGGAGCTGTGTGGGCCCCACGAGCCACCAGGGCGCCCCCCCTGGGGCGCGCCGTGGTGCCTCGTGGGCCACTGCTTTATGTTCTCGTCTCCTCCCGAAGCTTCTAGTGTTTGTTATGTCCAGAAAAAAATCTCCAAAAAGTTTCGTGGCATTTGGACTTCGTTTGGTACTGATATTCTGGAAAACCAAAAACAGGCAAAAAACAGCAACTGGCACTGGGCACTAAGTTAATAGGTTAGTCCCAAAAAATGATCTATAATTGCTGTAAATATATATAAAAACATCCAAGATTGATATTACAATAGCATGGAACAATCAAAAATTATAGATACGTTGGAGACGTATCAACTACCTTCCGTATATTTCTTGGAGAATGAAAATAAGCTGTCAATGGAAATAAGTTGTCAACTATTTTTAAATAAACAATATAAATTACTTAACAATTTTTTTGACAAACTCACATAGAGGTAGAACTGGAAGCGTATCCACATCGACCCAAATGTCGATATTATCTTCAATATCATCTTCAGGACAAATATCGAAGGTGACATGGATATCCTCCTGAAATCCATATGCCCTGCATAGTGCTCTCCAATTTGAGCAACCAAAATGGGACTGGTTCACTGCATTGTATATCTTAACCGCAAAAGCGAAACCTTGTTACGTCCTCAGGTGAGCTCTCTTCGTCTCCATATTATCACGATCTTCGAAACAGAGCTTACCCAAGACATGTGGCCTCGCATGGCAGGGGATGCACTAGTCGAATTGTAAAAAAAATGAAATTACACGTTGAAGCAAAGAAGCACAAGTCATGCTTAATTACGAAAAAATACCTGTCGTTGTTACGTACCGTAAAACTTCGAATGTCTCGTCGAGCTTGATGGTGAAGCGCCTACCGTTTTCCAGGTGAGGCCTGTCGCAGATACCCCGGTCATCGCTGCAGTACTCGCACTCAGGGATCCTATCGTCGTCAGACATTTCCTATGTTCATAATTCAAAGATTAAAAATTGATCGACGGCAATTACCAGGAACTCAACACACAAATCACTATTCAGCACGGGTTGACTTTCCGTCCGTCGAGTCTTCCTTGAAAAACTCTCATCTCACGTGGCGTATATGGTGGGCACTCTCTCTCTGATATTGCGATCGTCGGTGATGGTCGCTCCTCCTATCTTTCCAAAGTGCATTACACCAAAATGTCTAGCACCTTGGAAAGAAAGAGAAGCGACCCCCACGACAACAGTCGGGATTCTTACTCTCTGATATTTCGACCGTCGGTGATAGTCCCTCCTCCCTTCGTTCCCGAGTGCATTACACCAAAATGTCTAGCACACGGGAACGAAGAAGAAGCGACCCCCACGACAACAGTCGGGATTCTTCCTCTCTCATTTATCGACCGTATATGATGGACACTCCCTCACTGATATTTCGACCATCGGTGATGGTCGCTACTTGATGTCTACTACACAACTTATTCTTGTAGACTCGTGTTGGGCCTCCAAGCGCAGAGTTTTGTAGGACAGTAGCAATTTTCCCTCAAGTGGATGACCTAAGGTTTATCAATCCGTGGGAGGCGTAGGATGAAAATGGTATCTCTCAAACAACCCTGCAACCAAATACAAGAAATCTCTTGTGTCTCCAACACACCCAATACAATGACAAATTGTATAGGTGCACTAGTTCGGCGAAGAGATGGTGATACAAGTGTAGTATGGATAGTAGATATAGGTTTTTGTAATCTGAAAAATAAAAAAACAGCAAGGTAGCAATTGATAAAACGGAGCACAAACGGTATTGCAATGCTTGAAAACAAGGCCTAGGGTTCATACTTTCACTAGTGCAATCTCTCAACAATGCTAACATAATTGAAACATATAACAATCCCTCAACGTGCGACAAAGAATCACTCCAAAGTTCCTATTAGCGGAGACATAAGATAGAAATTGTTGTAGGGTACGAAACCACCTCAAAGTTATCTTTTCCGATCAATCTATTGAGCCATCCCTATAAGTGTCACGAACAACCCTAGAGTTCGTACTAAAATAACACCATATGATACGCATCAGCCAACTCTAATGTCACCTAGATACTCCAATGTCACCACAAGTATCCGTGAGTTGATTATTCGATATGCATCAAACAACTTCATAATCATAATATTCAATCCACACAAAGAACTTCAAAGAGTGCCCCAAGATTTCTACCGGAGAAAGTAGGATGAAAACGTGCATCAACCCCTATCCATAGATTACCCCAATGTCACCTCGGGAATCCGCGAGTTGAGTGCCAAAACATACATCAAGTGAATCAATATAATACCCCATTGTCACCACGGGTGTTCATATGCAAGACATATATCAAGTGTTATCAAATCCACAAAAGTATTCAATCTGACAATAGTGAAACCTCAAAGGTAAAAACTCAATTCATCACAACAAGATAGAGAGGGGAAAACACCATATGATCCAACTATATTAACAAAGCTCGCGGTACATCAAGATCGTGCCAAATCAAGAACACGAGAGAGAGAGATTAAACACATAGCTACTAGTACATACCCTCAGCCCCGAGGGTGAACTACTCCCTCCTCGTCAAGGAGACCGCCGGGATGATGAAGATGGCCTTCGGTGAAGATTTCCCCCCTCCGGCAGGGTGCCGGAAAAGGGCTCCAGATGGGATCTCCTTGGTACAGAGGCTTGCGGCGTCGTAAAAACTCATCTAGGTTAACTTTCGGGGGTTTCTGAATATATAGGATTTTGCAGCGTTGGAATCACGCAAAGAGGTGCCACAGGGGGCCCACGAGGCACCAGGGCATGCCTGGGGGGGCAGGCGCGCCCAGGTGGCTCGTGGGGCCCCTGTGGCTCTTCTGCTGCTCCTCCAAAGCTTCCTGGGTCTGTTTCCTTCCAGAAAAAATCATCAAAAAGTTTCGCTGCATTTGGACTTCATTTGATATGGATTTTCTGGAAAACCAAAAACAAGCAAAAAACAGCAACTGGCACTGGGCACTAGGTCAATATGTTAGTCCATAAAAATCATATAAAAGTCATTTAAAAGTGCACCAAAATCATACAAAACTATAATAAACATGGCATGAATACTTCATAAATTATAGATACGTTGGAGACGTATCAGCATCCCCAAGCTTAATTCCTTCTCGTCCTCGAGTAGGTAAATGATAAAAGAAATAATTTATGAAGTGTGAATGCTAGCATAGTGCATAAGTTTGATCAATGATAATTTCAATCACTTTTCCTAGCATCATAACAGCAACTTTTTCTCATAAAAGTCATCATGATAAAGTAGCAATTAAAAACAGAAATTTTGATGTGGAATGCTACCTATCATAATCATCATATAATCTTTTCTTTTGTTGCATGGACACTTAGACTTGAATGATTCAAAGCAATAGTCTATAATTAGACATGAAGACATAAATACTCAAGCATACTAACAAGCAACCATGTCTTCCAAATATCAACGCTAAAGAAAGTTATCCCTAGCCCATTATGCTCAATCATTGATCCATTCATGAAACACACTCAATATTAGCTACACACAATGCACAAGTATGACAATAGTGCTCTCTAATTGGTGCTTTGTAAGAGAAGATGGAGGCTCAAAATAAAAATAAAAATTGCATAAAAGTAAATAGATAGGACCTTCGCAGAGGGAAGCAGAGATTTGCAAATGTGCCCGAGCTCAAAGCTTAAATTAGAGAGATAAAATTATTTTGAGAGGTATGCTTTTCCTGTCAACGAAAACGACCGAGAATTTCCAATATCTTCCATGCTAGACACATCATAGGCGGTTCCCAAACAGAAAATAAAGTTTATTTCCTTTCCACCATTCTTTCACAATCCATGGCTAGCCGTATCCACGGGTGCCCTCCATACCAACACTTTCCAAGGAATTTTGTTGTTATTAATTTTTGATTCATTGTGGGACTGGGCATCCCTATTACCTGCCACTCTCTCGTGCAATGACAAGTGAATAAACACTCATCATGAGAATAACACACCTAGCATGGAAAATATTGGCCACCCCCTGCCGCTTCATGAGTGGTACGGGCACACAAAACGAAAAATTATTTTGAAAAAATTAGAGTTGGCACATGCAAATTTACTTGGAATGGCATTGAAATACCGCATATAGGTAGATATGGTGGACTCATTTGGCACAACTTGGGTTTAAGGAGTTTGGATGCACAAGCAGTATTCCCGCTTAGTACAAATGAAGGCTAGCAAATAGATTGAGAAGCAACCAACCAAAAAGCGAAAACGGTCATAAACATGCATTGAACATAACTAACACCGAATAATGCACCATAAGTAGGATATAATTTCTTTGCATAACTATTGACATAATGTGCATGCATGGGGAATCACAAACCTTAACACCAATATTCTTACTAAATCATAATTACTCACTAACATGTCTCACATATTATCATATCCATATCGCAAAGCTATTGCAAGGGATCACACTTATCATATTCAGTGGTCTACATAAAAGTTTTTATTATATCCTTCTTAAATATCCATCACATTAGGACCAAATTTATATTTTAAGCATATTGCCATTACTATTGTCAACTCTCAAAATAATATAAGTGAAGATCAATGAGTAGTTAAACAATTAAGTAGCTATGTGAAGACTCTCTCCAAATAAAGATTTCAGATCTTGATAATTTTATTAAAACAGCAAACAAAATGAAAATAAAAGGACACTCCAGGAATAGCACATATCATGTGAAGAAGTTAAAACTTAGGCTAACCGATAGGTGTTGATGAAGAAAGGTGGGATGCCAACCGGGGAATCCCCAAGCTTAGTTGCTTGAGACTTCTTAGAATGTTATCTTGGGGTGCCATGGGCATCCCCAAGCTTGAGCTCTTGCGTCTCCTTAGTTCCTCTCATATCATGGCTTCTCCTAAATCTTAAAAACTTCATCCACACAAAACTCAACAAGAACTCGTGAGATAAGTTAGTATAAATCAACTCAAAACCTTAACATTCTCTACTGTAGCAAATCACAAAAATTATAATTAAACATTGCATACTAAATGCCTCTTCATATTTAATACTCCTATCCAAAAGTAGAAACATTAAACACGCAAACATATGCAAACAATGCAACTATAACAGCAATCTGCCAAAACAGAACAGTCTGTAAAAGGGGAATAAGAATCCATACTTCCCTAACTCCAAATTTTTTGACAAATTACCACGTGACAGAGAACTCATGCATACATACTATGTAAAAATTTCAGATTTTTATCATGTTCTGACTATTCAGGAATATTCTGGACATGACAGAAAACTTTCTATTTTTCAAACAGCAACACATAAACTTGCAAACTGAGCATGGTAAAGGCTATACTTGGCATTTTATTGAAATAAAAGATACAAAACATGATTATTGATAACACCAAGCAAATATCAACAGAACAAAATGATGCTCCAAGCAAAACTCATATTATGTGACGAATAAAAATATAGCTCCAAGTGAGGTTACCGATAGTGTTGAAGACGAAAGAGGGGATGCCTTCCGGGGCATCCCCAAGCTTAGACGCTTGAGTCTTCCTTGAATATTACCTTGGGGTGCCTTGGGCATCCCCAATATTAGGGTCTTGATGCTCCTTATTCTCCTCATATCGATATCTCACCCGAAACTTGAAAACTTCAATCACACAAAACTTAACGGAACTTGTGAGATAGGTTAGTATGATAAAAATAAATCATCCACTTAGGTACTGTCAAGACAAGATTCATAATTGTTCTCACATAATTACTAATGTATTCTATCATTTCCACAATTTATATTGCTCAATATAATCTATGGAAACACTAAAACAAGCAAACTATGCATCGAAAACTTCTGTATCTCTAAAAATTCTGAAAAATTAGGAAAACGTAAAAAATGTGTAACCCAATACTGTGTAAAAATTTCAGAATTTTTACACGCTCCAGTACAGAATAGAAATTCCAGCACTGGACGCAAAAGTTTCTGTTTTTGCACAGAATCAAATCAACAAGCATCCACACTATCCCAAAGGCTTTGCTTGGCACATTATTGAAAGAAAACATATAAAACATGATTACTAAAGTATATTAATCATATGAACACACAAAAACAGTAGGTATAAATATTGGGTTGTCTCCAAACAAGCGCTTTTCTTTAATGCCTTTTTAGCTAGGCATGATGATTTCAATGATGCTCACATAAAAGTAAAGAATTGAAACACAAAGAGAGCATCATGAAGCATATGGCTAGCACATTTAAGCCTAACCCACTTCCTATGCAAAGGGATTTTGTGAGCAAACAATTCATGGGAACAAGAATCAACTAGCATAGGAAGGCAAACCAAGCATGACTTCAAGATTTTCAACACATAGAGAGGAAACTTGATATCATTGAGATATATAAAAGCAAATGTTCCTCTCTCATAATAATTTTCAGTAGCATCATGAATGAATTCAACAATATAACTATCACATAAAACATTCCTTTCATGATCCACGAGCATAGAATTTTTATTACTCTCCACATAAGCAAATTTCTTCTCGTTCATAATAGTGGGAGCAAACTCAACAAAATAACTATCACGAGATACTTGATTGGCATAATCCATTTGAAAATTAAAATCATGATGACAAGTTTCATGGTTATTATTATTCTTTATAGCATACATGTCATCACAATAATCATCATAGATAGCAACTTTGTTTTCATAATCAATTGAAACCTCTTCCAAAATAGTGGAATCATCAATAAATAAAGTTGTGACCTCTCCAAATCCACTTTTATCAATATTGCAATAAGATTCAACACCCTCCAAAATAGTGGGATCATTAGTACCTAGAGTTGACACTCTTCCAAACCCACTTTCATCAATATAATCATCATAAATAGGAGGCATGGTTTCATCATAACAAATTTGCTCATCAAAACTTGAGGGACTAAAAACATCATCTTCATCAAACTTAGCATCCCCAAGCTTATGGCTTTGCATATCATTAGCATCATGGATATTCAAAGAATTCATACTAACAACATTGCAATAAGGCTCATCATTCAAAGATTTTCTGCCAAACATTTTATTAAACTCTTCTTCTATCAATTGAGCACAATTTTTCGATCCATCATTTTCAAGAAAGACATTATAAAGACGAATAATATGTGGCAACCTCAATTCCATTTTTTTGTAGTTTTATTTTATAAACCAAACGAGTGATAAAACAATAAACTAAAAGATTCAATTGCAAGATCTAAAGATATACCATCAAGCACTCACCTCCCTGGCAACGGCGCCAGAAAAGAGCTTGATGTCTACTACACAACTTATTCTTGTAGACTCGTGTGGGGCCTCCAAGCGCAGAGTTTTTTAGGACAGTAGCAATTTTCCCTCAAGTGGATGACCTAAGGTTTATCAATCCGTGGGAGGCGTAGGATGAAGATGGTATCTCTCAAACAACCCTGCAACCAAATACAAGAAATCTCTTGTGTCCCCAACACACCCAATGCAATGACAAATTGTATAGGTGCACTAGTTCGGCGAAGAGATGGTGATACAAGTGTAGTATGGATAGTAGATATAGGTTTTTGTAATCTGAAAAATAAAAAAACAACAAGGTAGCAATTGATAAAACAGAGCACAAATGGTATTGCAATGCTTGAAAACAAGGCCTAGGGTTCATATTTTCACTAGTGCAATCTCTCAACAATGCTAACATAATTGAATCATATAACAATCCCTCAACATGCGGCAAAGAATCACTCCAAAGTTTCTATTAGCGGAGAACATAAGATAGAAATTGTTGTAGGATACGAAACCACCTCAAAGTTATCTTTTCCGATCAATCTATTGAGCCATCCCTATAAGTGTCACGAACAGCCCTAGAGTTCGTACTAAAATAACACCATATGATACGCATCAACCAACTCTAATGTCACCTAGATACTCCAATGTCACCACAAGTATCCGTGAGTTGATTATTCGATATGCATCAAACAACTTCATAATCATAATATTCAATCCACACAAAGAACTTCAAAGAGTGCCCCAAGATTTCTACCGGAGAAAGTAGGATGAAAACGTGCATCAACCCCTATGCATAGATTACCCCAATGTCACCTCGGGAATCCGCGAGTTGAGTGCCAAAACATACATCAAGTGAATCAATATAATACCCCATTGTCACCACGGGTATTCATATGCAAGACATACATCAAGTGTTCTCAAATCCATAAAAGTATTCAATCCGATAATAGTGAAACCTCAAAGGTAAAAACTCAATTCATCACAACAAGATAGAGAGGGGAAAACACCATATGATCCAACTATATTAACAAAGCTCGCGGTACATCAAGATCATGCCAAATCAAGAACACAAGAGAGAGAGAGAGAGAGAGAGATCAAACACATAGCTACTAGTACATACCCTCAGCCCCGAGGGTGAACTACTCCCTCCTCGTCAAGGAGACCGCCGGGATGATGAAGATGGCCTCCGGTGATGATTTCGCCCCTCCGGCAGGGTGCCAGAAAAGGGCTCCAGACGGGATCTCCTTGGTACAGAGGTTTGCGGCGGCGTAAAAACTCATCTAGGTTAACTTTCGGGGGTTTCTGAATATATAGGATTTTTCAGCGTTGGAATCACGCAAAGAGGTACCACAGGGGGCCCACGAGGCACCAGGGAGCGCCTGGGGGGGGGGGGGGCAGGCGCGCCCAGGTGGCTCGTGGGGCCCCTGTGGCTCTTCTGCTGCTCCTCCGAAGCTTCCTGGGTCTGTTTCCTTTCAGAAAAAATCGTCAAAAAGTTTCGCTGCATTTGGACTTCATTTGATATGGATTTTCTGGAAAACCAAAAACAAGCAGAAAACAGCAACTGGCATTGGGCACTAGGTCAATATGTTAGTCCATAAAAATCATATAAAATTACACCAAAATCATACAAAACTATAATAAACATGGCATGAATACTTCGTAAATTGTAGATACGTTGGAGACGTATCACTACTCCTCCTTCCCCTAGTGCATTACAAAGGTCTAGCATAAGGAGAAGAAGGAGAAGCGACCCCCACGACAACAGTCGAGATTCTTCCTCTCTCATATATGGAGCAAGGAGCCCCAATAGACTGAAAGTCAACCCATTACATATATGGAGCAATGACATAAAAAATGGCCTATGTTTTGCCGGAATGTCGTTTAATTCCTGTTTCGGCAAATGACGGGCACTCGATATTTCCTACTTTATAGCACAAGTCATGCTGAAATCCACAAAAAAATTTGGCATGACCTTTGCTAAAATAGGACATATCGAGCGCCTGAAATTTGCTGGAACGGAAATGAATCAACATTCCGGCAAAACATAGGCCATTCAAATCAGTTTCCCTGCAAATATAGGCCACTTGGGCTAGCACATATCACATGTCCAAATCTCCATCCTATTTGAGCAACACAAGTACACAACACTAGATATACATGAGCAACCACATAGACCATGTTTACTCAATATAGATGATGGTTGTCCAAGATGCGGATGTCGTCGGTGATCTTCTGGGCGTCGTCGACTGGCTCGTCGGTGATCTACCCTGCGCCACATGAGCATTTATATAGCAAATTTCAATTTTGACAAAGAACATTGCAATATATCTTCTAACCCTAACATTTCATTTGGATAACAAGCATAACTAAATTTGGCAAGCTTAACTAAATACCCTAGTTCTTCAAGAAAGTAGGTCTCTCTCTTTCTCTCTCTCTCTCTACCTAAAATATTAAAAGGTATTTGGTTCAAAAGACCTAGATTTACTAAAAAATGTCTATGCTACTCAAAAGACCTACATTTACTGAAAATTTTCTAATTTTCTATTCTGTTCTACATTTACTATTCTATTCTATTCTATTCAAAATACCTACATTTACTGAAAAAATGTCTATTCTATTCAAAAGTCCTACATTTACTAAAAAAATTATAATTTTCTATTCTGTTCTACATTTACTATTCTATTCAAAATACCTACATTTACTAAAAAAATGTCTATTCTATTCAAAAGACCTACATTTACTAAAAAAATTCTAATTTTCTATTATGTTCTACATTTACTATTCTATTCTATTCTATTCAAAATACCTACATTTACTAATTTTCTATTCTATTCAAAAGACCTACATTTACTGAAAATTTTCTATTCTATTCAAAATACCTACATTTACTAAAAAATGTCTATTCTATTCAAAAGACCTACATTTACTAAAAAAAATCTAATTTTCTATTTTGCTCTACATTTACTATTATATTCTATTCTATTCAAAATACCTACATTTACTAATTTTCTATTCTATTCAAAAGACCTACATTTACTGAAAATTATTACTAGATTATTAGAACAAACTTACATTCAAAATCAGAGGGAGGAGGGAGGTGGAGGGAGGAGGGAGGAGGGAGAGAGGTGGAGGGAGGAGGGAGGAGCTACCTCGGTGGAGGAGGAGCGTCGGCGGCCGCGGGCGACGGCGGCGGGCGCCGGCGGTGGCGGCGAGGAGAGAGGAGAGCGCGAGAGAGTGAGAGTGATGAGAGATTAGGAAACGGATGGCCAGGTAGGGGATAAGGTGAACTTAGTAGTAGCGTGGGGCTCAGGCCGGCGCTACTGCTAAGCCCAATACCTGTAGCGCGGGCCTGAGACACGGCGCTGCTGTTAAGAGGGCCCACCAGCTGGCACAGTGTATCCATATTAGCAGCGCGGGGAAGATAACCTACGCTACTGCTACCCAGTTACCTGTAGCGCGGGTAATATACCCACCGCTGCTACTGTGGCCTGCCCCCGGGGATGCCCTGGTGGCACTTAGTAGTAGCATTGGTTAACTAAACTGGCGCTGGTACTAAGGTATACCTATAGCGCGGTTCTTCCACCCACGCTGCTGCTATTTAACAGTAGCATTGGTGCAATACCCCTCGCTACTGCTAAGCATCTACCTATAGGGTTTTCCCTAGTAGTGTGCATTGGTGGTTAAGGAGGTGTGGGTTCGCGACCAAGAGACTTGGCCGAGACAGCAGAGGCTCGACGCGGTCTAGCGGCGAGGCGTGTGGTAAGCATGTGACACGGCAACAGACCAAGACACTGGTGGTCAGAGCTGTGGTCAAACAAAGTATGGACATGGTGCTGAATGGCGAGTACTAGGTTCGAGTTGGTAACAAGATCTATCGAGTTTGTTATGTCAGATGGATGTGAATTGACCATGGAGAATCTACAAAGGTGGTGGAAAGTCGGAATGTCAAAAGCTTGGAGAGTACATAGCCGTATATTCGGTGGGGTTCTGTGCACATGTCAAAGTATGAAATTGCAGAAGGAGGCAGAGTGTAATAGCCGAGCGTCATCTAAAAGACAATCCAAAAAAGGCTGAGACAACTACGAAGTTGACTCAAGAGGACTAAAGAGCAACAAAGAGTTCTTTCAACTTCAGACATGCAGTCAACAATAGCAAGGATGGTGGGTTCAAAATATTCTTATATATGTTATCAAATACGCGAGTTGCTCACTCTCACGTAGGTCAGGGAAGAAGCTGCTAGGGTGACGATACAACAGTGTTGTCAGATATGGTGACTTTATGGTCGATGTGTGATGTGTTGGACAGATACCTAGGAAGTTGGAAAACACAAAACAAGAGTCCAGAAGACTTCTTTTTCAAGGGAGCTTTGACTACGATGAAGAAAACAAGGGACTATAGCTGTAGGTGGAGCCATGTGAAGTCAAGGAAGTAGCAGTGGAGCTCATGATTAATTGTTCAAGTACACGTACATGGAGATTCACGCATGGCAGCTTCAAGGTAGCGACGATATATTCTCCAAAGTGGTATGTTAAAATATATGTCAAATATTATGTGTACGAGTTGCGTTACAGTTGGACTTGTAATTAGCGAAGGGTAAGGTGTTTGAGTGGTCAACCCAGGCCTATTAAATAAAGGCACCACAGGGTAGGCAATACTAGACATAAGCTAGTAGGCTAAACAGAGATCACGAGAGGGATGACTTGGTGCCTGTGGCATGGGTTGTCGAACCTGTTGGGAAGCATAGTAGAAAACAAAAAAATTTGCCCTGCGATCACCTAGGAACAATATGAAGATGCATATAGGGTTTGGATCAACGATCGTTATCGACTCTGGGAGTGCAGCGGAAGTAGACAAGTCGGTGTAGATCGTACTTGGAGTCCCTTGAACGTCGATGACGATCCCGTGAACCACCCTCGAAGGATCCCTCGAACGGAAGACCGAAAGCACGGCCTCTCTACTTGGTTGCAAGCGTACGGTCTTCACGATCCGGCAGCGCTTCGCCGTCTAGAGCTAATCATCGCCAGAGAATTAAAGGGAGGAGATTAGAACCACACAAGGCTTCTAATTATGAGGATTAGAGGTGGCTAGGGCTAGCTCTAATTAGTCAACTAGGACCAACTAGAACTAGAACTAGATCAACTAGAGGAGGCTCCAAAACTTGTGTCAACATAGGGTGGAAATCCTCTAGTATATATAGGTTTAGGGGAGAGGGAGGGCAGCCACCAAGGAGGAAGGATTCCACCTTGGTGATTCGGCCTCCCTCAAGAGGGAAAGGGGGCGCCTCCCCTATTGGGCCTTAGTGGCCCAATTCCTTCTCCAACACTTGGCCTTTTTAGGACCGTTGATATTAAATTAAATATATATTTGTTCTAAACATTTTCAGAGCATTATATATATAATTTAACATTCCCGGAAACATTTTCCACCTATATATATTAATCGGTAATACCCGGTATTACCAGATCTTCACCGAAACCCTTTCGGTGACCCCGAAACGCTTTCGAAACCTCTCAGAACTATTCCGGATATTAATGAAACAATTCCACAAATATATTCTCATCACTCCTATCCCACTAACACTCAGCAAATCATGATTACCTTAAGCTTGTGACCCCGTAGGTTCGGTAAATCATAGAAATAAACGAAACCCCTTTGTTCAATGACCGATAGCGGAACCGTGGACATCCATATCGGTCCATATGATTACACGAATGATATTCGAGTGAAACTTTGGTTATCATGTGATGTTCACTTTGCTTCACGATACTTTACAAAACCCTGTGTGCATCGGTATCCTCCTGAGTCATCACCACTCACTATACCGTTGCACCCGTTACCGGTTTTGTTCATCTTTCTCGTTGACGTGTTCCGGCATCCCCGTGACGTAGTTACCTGTGTCTGGTGATACATCTCCAACGTACCTATAATTTATGAAGTATTCATGCCATGTTTATAACAATTCTATATGGTTTTGGTATGATTTGATTAGAACTAACCCGGACTGACGCTGTTTTCAGCAGAATTGCCATGGTGTTATTTTTTGTGCAGAAATAAAAGTTCTTGGAATTAGATGAAACTTTTTGGAGATTTTTTATGGAATAAATAAAAAATACTGGAACCAAGACCCACTGGAGGGGGGCCACCCAGTGCCCACGAGGCACCAGGGAGCGCCACCCCCCAGGCGCGCCCTGGTACCTCGTGGGGCCCACGTGGCTCCGTCTGACCTGATTCCAATGCTGAAAAATCCTACAAATAGAGAAACCCCGAGAAATAACCCTAGATGAGTTTTTACGCTGCCACAAGCCTCCGTACCTCCACGATCTAATCTACAGCCCTTTTCCGGCACCATGCCGGAGGGGGAATCATCGCCGGAGGCCATCTTCATCATCCCGGTGGTCTCCATGACGAGGAGGGAGTAGTTCACCCTCGGGGCTGAGGGTTTGTACCAGTAGCTATGTGTTTGATCTCTCTCTCTCTCGTGTTCTTGATTTGGCATGATCTTGATGTATCGCGAGCTTTGCTAATATAGTTGGATCATATGGTGTTTCTTCCCTCTCTATCCTTGTTGTGATGAATCAAATCTTTTCCCTTTGAGGTTTCGTTATTGTCGGATTGAATATTTCAGATTTGAGAACACTTGATGTATGTCTTGCATATGAATACCCGTGGTGACAATGGGGTATTATATTGATTCACTTGATATATGTTTTGGCACTCAACTCGTGGATTCCCGCGGTGACATTGGGGTAATCTATTCATATGGGTTGATGCACGTTTTCATTATCTTTTCTCCGATAGAAACTTTGGGGTGCTCCTTGAAGTTCTTTGTGTTGGATTGAATATTATGAATCTGAAGTTGTTTGATGCATATCGAATAATCAACTCACGGATACTTGTGGTGACATTGGAGTATCTAGGTGACATTAGGGTTGGTTGATGTGTATCATATGGTGTTATTTTAGTACGAACTCTAGGGCTATTCGTGACACTTATAGGGATGGCTCAATAGATTGATCGGAAAGGATAACTTTGAGGTGGTTTCGTAACTTACAAACAATTTCTATCTTATGTTCTCCGCTAATACGAACTTGGGAGTGATTCTTTATCACACGTTGAGGGATGGTTATATGATCCAATTATGTTAGCATTGTTGAGAGATTGCACTAGTGAAAGTATGAACCCTAGGCCTTGTTTTTAAGCATTGCAATACCGTTTGTGCTCACTTTTGTTACTTGCTACCTTGTTGTTTTTATATTTTTAGATTACAAAAACCTATATCTACTATCCATACTACACTTTTATCACCATCTCTTCGCCGAACTAGTGCACCTATACAATTTACCATTGTATTGGGTGTGTTGGGGACACAAGAGATTTCTTGTATTTGGTTGTAGGGTTGTTTGAGAGATACCATCTTCAACCTATACCTCCCACGGATTGATAAACCTTAGGTCATCCACTTGAGGGAAAATTGCTGCTGTCCTACAAAACTCTGCGCTTGGAGGCCCAACACGAGGCTACAAGAATAAGTTGTGTAGTAGACAGCAAGCTCTTTTCTGGCGCCGTTGCCGGGGAGGTGAGTGCTTAAAGGTATATCTTTAGATCTTGCAATCAAATCTTTTAGTTTCTTGTTTTATCACTAGTCTGGTTTATAAAAGAAAACTACAAAAATGGAATTGAGGTTGCCACATATTATTCGTCTTTATAATGTCTTTCTTGAAAATGATGGAGCTGAAAATTGTGCTCAATTGATAGAAGAAGAATTCAATAAAATGTTTGGCATAAAATCTTTGAATGATGAGCATGATTTCAATGTTGTTAGTATGAATTCAATGAATATCCATGATGCTAATGATATGCAAAGCCATAAGCTTGGGGATGCTATATTTGATGAAGATGATATTTTTAGTCCCCCAAGTTTTGATGAGAAAATTTATTATGATGAAAGTATGCCTCCTATTTATGATGATTATATTGATAAAAGTGAATTTAGAGAGGTCATGACTTTATTTAATGATGATTCCACTATTTTGGAAGAGGTTTCAATTGATTATGATAACAATGTTGCTATCTATGATGATTATGCTGATGACATGTATCCTATAAAGAATAATGATAACTATGAAACTTGTCATCATGATTTTCATTTTCAATTGGATTATGCCAATCAAGTATGTCATGATAGTTATTTTGTTGAGTTTGCTCCCACTATTATGAATGAGATGAAATTTGCTTATGTGGAGAGTAATAAAAAAAATTATGCTTGTAGATCATGAAAGAAATGCTTTATGTGATAGTTATATTTTTGAATTCATTCATGATGCTACTGAAAATTATTATGAGAGAGGATCATACGCTTGTAGGTGTTGCAATAATATCAAGTTTCCTCTCTATGTGTTGAAAGTTTTGAAGTTATGCTTGCTTTGCCTTCCTATGCTAGTTGATTCTTGCTCCCATAAACTATTTGCTCACAAAATCCCTATGCATAGGAAGTGGGTTAGGCTTAAATGTGCTTTCCATATAATTCATGATGCTCTCTTTGTGTTTCAATTCTTTACTTTTATGTGAGCATCATTGAAATCATCATGCCTAGCTAAAAGGCCTTAAAGAAAAGCGCTTGTTGGGAGACAACCCAATACTTATACCTTCTGTTTTTGTGTGTTCACATGATTAAGCTACTATGGTAATCATGTTTTATATTTTTTATTTCAATAATGTGCCAAGTAAAGCCTTTGGGATAGTGTAGATGCTTGTTGATTTGATTCTGTGCAAAAACAGAAACTTTTGCGTCCAGTGCTGGAATTTCTATTCTGTACTGGAGCGTGAGAAAATTCTGAAAGTTTACACAGTATTGGGTTAAAAATTGTTTACGTTGTCCTAATTTTTCAGAATTTTTGGAGGTACAGAAGTATGGTTTTTAAATCGCTCACTACATGCTGTTCTGTTTTTGACAGATTCAGTTTTCGGTGGTTCGCTTGTTTTAGTGTTTCCATAGCTTATATTGAGTAATATAAATTGTGGAAATGATAGAGTATAGTAGGCATTATGTGAGAACAATTATGAATCTTGTCTTGACAGTACCTAAGTGGATGATTTATTTTTATCATACTAACCTATCTCACAAGTTCCGTTAAGTTTTGTGTGATTGAAGTTTTCAAGTTTTGGGAGAGATATCGATATGAGGAGAATGAGTAGAAAGACCCTAAGCTTGGGGATTCCCAAGGCACCTCAAGGTAATATTCAAGGAAGACTCAAGCGTCTAAGCTTGGGGATGCCCCGGAAGGCATCCCCTCTTTCGTCTTCAACATTATCGGTAACCTCACTCGGAGCTATATTTTTATTCGTCACATAATATGAGTTTTGCTTGCAGCGTTATTTTATTCTGTTGAGATTTTCTTGATGCTATTAATAATCATGTTTTGTATCTTTTAGTTCAATAAAATGCCAATTATAGCCTTTACCATGCTCAGTTTGCAAGTTCATGTGTTGCTGTTTGAAAACAGAAAGTTTTCTGTTATGTCCAGAATATTCCTGATTAGTCAGAACATGATAAAAATCTGAAATTTTTACACAGTAAGAAAGCATGAGTTCTCTGTCATGTGGTAATTTTTCAGAATTTTTGGAGTTAGGGAAGTATGAATTCTTATTCACTCTTTACAGACTGTTCTGTTTTGGCAGATTGCTGTTATAGTTGCATTGTTTGCATACGTTTGCTTGTTTAATGTTTCTATTTGAGGATAGAAGTATTAAATATGCAGAGGCATTTAGTATGTAATGTTTAATTATAATTTTTGTGATTTGCTACAGTAGAGAATGTTAAGGTTTTGAGTCGATTTATACAAACTTATCTCACGAGTTCTTGTTGAGTTTTGTGTGGATGAAGTTTTTAAGATTTAGGGAAACCATGATATGAGAGGAATTAAGGAGACACAAGAGCTCAAGATTGGGGATGCCCGAGGCATCCCAAATTAATATTTCAAGAAGCCTCAAATATCTAAGCTTGGGGATGCCCCGGTAGGCATCCCACCTTTCTTCATCAACAATTATCGGTCAGTTTTGGTTGAGCCTAAGTTTTTACTTCTTCACATGATATGTGCTATTCTTGGATTGTCCTTTTATTTTCATTTTGTTTGCTATTTTAATAAAATTATCAAGATCTTAAATCTTTATTTGGAGAGAGTCTTCACATAGCTACTTAATTGTTTAACTACTCATTGATCTTCACTTATATCTTTTGGAGTAGTTTGTCATACACTCTCATGCTTCACTTATATTATTTTGAGAGTTGACAATAGTAATGGCAATATGCTTAAGATATGAATTTGGTCCTAATGTGATGGATATTTAAGAAGGATATAATAAAAACTTTCATGTAGACCACTGAATATGATAAGTTTGATTCCTTGCAATAGTTTTGCGATATGAAGGTGATAATATGTGAGTCATATTAGTGAGTAATTATGGTTTATTAAGACTATTGGTGTTAAGGTTTGTGATTCCCTATGTATTCACGTAAAGTCAATAGTTATGCAACGAAATTATATCCTACTTATGGTGCATTATTCAGTGTTAGTTATGTTCAATGCATGTTTATGACCGTTTTCGCTTTTTGGTTGGTTGCTTCTCAATCTATTTGCTAGCCTTCATTTGTACTAAGCAGGAATACTGCTTGTGCATCCAAACTCCTTAAACCCAAGTTGTGCCAAATGAGTCCACCATACCTACCTATTTGCGGTATTTCCATGCCGTTCTAAGTAAATTTGCGTGTGCCAACTCTAATTTTCAAAATAATTTTCCGTTTTGTGTGCCCGTACCGCTCATGAAGCGGTAGGGGGTGGCCAATATTTTCCATGCTAGGTGTGTTATTCTCACGATGAGTGTTTATTCACTTGTCATTGCACGAGAGAGTGGTTGGTAATAGGGATGCTCAATCCCACAATGAATCAAAAATTAATAACAACAAAATTCCTTGGAAAGTGTTGGTATGGAGGGCACGCATCGATACGGCTAGCCATGGATTGTGAAAGAATGGTGGAAAGGAAATAAACTTTACTTTCTATTTGGGAACCGCCTATGATGTGTCTAGCATGGAAGATATTGGGAATTGTCGGTCGTTTTCGTTGACAGGAAAAGCATGCCTCTCAAAATATTTTTATCTCTCTAATTTAAGCTTTGAGCTCTGGCACATTAGCAAATCTCTGTTTCACTCTGCGAAGGGCCTATCTATTTAGTTTTATGCAATTTTTATTTTTATTTTGAGTCTCCATCTTCTCTTATAAAGCACCAACTAGAGAGCACTATTGTCATACTTGTGCATTGTGTGTAGCTAATATTTGAGTGTGTTTCATGAATGGATCAATGATTGAGCATAATGGGCTAGGGATAACTTTCTTTAGCGTTGATATTTTGAAAGACATGGTTGCTTGTTAGCATGCTTGAGTATTTATATTTTCATGTCAAACTATAGACTATTGCTTTGAATCATTCAAGTCCAAGTGTCCATGCAACAAAAGAAAAGGTTATATGATGATTGTGATAGGTAGAATTCCACATCAAATTTTTTGTTTTTAATCGTTACTTTACCATGATGAGTTTTATGAGAGAAAGTTGCTGTCATGATGCTAGGAAAAGTGATTGAAATTATCATTGATCAAACTTATGCACTATGCTAGCATTCACACTTCATAAATTATTTCTTTTATCATTTACCTACTCGAGGACGAGCAGGAATTAAGCTTGGGGATGCTGATACGTCTCCAACGTATCTATAATTTATGAAGTATTCATGCCATATTTATAACAATTCTATATGGTTTTGGTATGATTTGATTAGAACTAACCCGGACTGACGCTGTTTTCAGCAGAATTGCCATGGTGTTGTTTTTTGTGCAAAAATAAAAGTTCTTGGAATTAGATGAAACTTTTTGGAGATTTTTATGGAATAAATAAAAAATACTGGAACCAAGACCCACTGGAGGGGGGCCACCCAGTGCCCACAAGGCACCAGGGCGCGCCACCCCCCCTCCCCCAGGCGCGCCCTGGTACCTCATGGGGCCCATGTGGCTCCGTCTGACCTGGTTCCAACGCTGAAAAATCCTATAAATAGAGAAACCCCCAGAAATAACCCTTGATGAGTTTTTACGCCGCCGCAAGCCTCTGTACCTCCACGATATAATCTACAGCCCTTTTCCGGCACCCTGTCGGAGGGGGGAATCATCACCGGAGGCCATCTTCATCATCCCGGCGGTCTCCATGATGAGGAGGGAGTAGTTCACCCTCGGGGCCGAGGGTTTGTACCAGTAGCTATGTGTTTGATCTCTCTCTCTCGTGTTCTTGATTTGGCACGATCTTGATGTATCATGAGCTTTGCTAATATAGTTGGATCATATGGTGTTTCTTCCCTCTCTATCCTTGTTGTGATGAATCGAATCTTTTCCCTTTGATGTTTCGTTATTGTCGGATTGAATATTTCAGATTTGAGAACACTTGATGTATGTCTTGCATATGAATACCCGTGGTGACAATGGGGTATTATATTGATTCACTTGATATATGTTTTGGCACTCAACTCGCGGATTCCCGCGGTGACATTGGGGTAATCTATGCATATGGGTTGATGAACGTTTTCATTATCTTTTCTCCGATAGAAAATTTGGGGTGCTCCTTGAAGTTCTTTGTGTTGGATTGAATATTATGAATCTGAAGTTGTTTGATGCATATCGAATAATCAACTCACGGATACTTGTGGTGACATTGGAGTATCTAGGTGACATTAGGGTTGGTTGATGTGTATCATATGGTGTTATTTTAGTACGAACTCTAGGGCTATTCGTGACAGTTATAGGGATGGCTCAATAGATTGATCGGAAAGGATAACTTTGAGGTGGTTTCGTACCCTACAAACAATTTCTATCTTATGTTCTCCGCTAATAGGAACTTGGGAGTGATTCTTTATCGCACGTTGAGGGATGGTTATATGATCCAATTATGTTAGCATTGTTGAGAGATTGCACTAGTGAAAGTATGAACCCTAGGCCTTGTTTTTAAGCATTGCAATACCGTTTGTGCTCACTTTTGTTACTTGCTACCTTGTTGTTTTTATATTTTAAGATTACAAAAACCTATATCTACTATCCATACTACACTTTTATCACCATCTCTTCACCGAACTAGTGCACCTATACAATTTACCATTGTATTGGGTGTGTTGGGACACAAGAGATTTCTTGTATTTGGTTGCAGGGTTGTTTGAGAGATACCATCTTCAACCTACGCCTCCCACGGATTGATAAACCTTAGGTCATCCACTTGAGGGAAAATTGCTACTGTCCTACAAAACTCTGCGCTTGGAGGCCCAACACGAGTCTACAAGAATAAGTTGTGTAGTAGACATCATCTGGCCAGACGATGATGGATGCCGTCACACCGAGAGGGCCCTAAGAATATCTCTCCATCGTCGGAGGAGCAAATCCCACTCTCGAGCTATCCGGTCACCTGTCAAACTTTCCGGTGAGCCTGAAAGTTTTCGTTATGATCACCTTGTTACAGATGACATTTGAGCAACCCCAAAGCCCACCGTCTGGTAGGAAGTGACCGAGACACTCCCATGGTCTGAGGAACTAAAACACATGCTAACACTCCATGTTATAACAAATGATTTCAGATGATATAATCACAAAGTATAACAAACAAGTTTTGGGTCGATTCAATATGATCGTTCTTCTAACGTCATACCCTTAATGTTGTTTTAGGACTATCGTTACACTTAACGATATCCTAAGATCCGGAAAACGTGATCACCAATAACACTTGAGCTAGTCTTAGAGGCGAGACTAGGAACCTATTGTTTACCGTTTATCATTTCACACGTGCATATGAGTTTTCCATTGAATCGCATATTCCAGGATCATAGCAGTTATAGCATGAAATATAAACTCTTAATTATGAATAATGGAAATATAATAATACAACATTATTGCCTCTAGGGCATATTTCCAACAGCCTCCTACTTGCACTAGAGTCAATAATCTAGTTAGCACATTTTCATTAACACCAATGGCAATCCGGTGTTTGTCCATGCTAGACCTGGGCATGGGCAGTCCGGCCCGACGACCCAGCCCGAACCTGGCCCGAAAAACCCAGGTCGGGCTTTGTGGTCGGGTTAGGCTCGGGCCTGAATATTCGGCCCGTTGTGTATGTCGGGCCGGGCTCGGGCTTGGGAAATGAGACAGTTTACACGGAGGCCCGACCCGGCCCGGCCCGAAATTAATCTTTTTAGTTCCTTCGGGCCGGGCTCGGGCCTGCACATGCATTTTTTTTGGCCGGGCCGGGCCGGGCTCGGGCCTTGACTTTGCAAGTCGGGCTTTGACAGGCCCGGCCCGAAACCCGCCCCGGCCCGAGAAATGCCCAGGTTTAGTCCATGCTTTGCTTGTGGTATAGCCTTTGTCCTATCAGATCTTAACAACTTCAGATCCGCGTGTATCATTTGCATTTCTATGCATTTATCATGCTTTCATAAGAATTCATAATTTGTGTGAAACCGGCTTTGTATATATATTGAATCACTGGTAGAACCTTTGATTCCTTAGACTGAGTTATGGAACCACTATTAAGAATAGTGTTCCAATGATACAATCATCCAGAAACCATACCAAACTCATAAATGAACTTCTGATTCATTACCCTCCATTGTTGCTTCCAAAGTAACAATATATCCAGCCTTCTGTTATAGAATTCACCACAGTAACTTTCTTGGACCAATTCCAACTTATTGTGCCACCATAAATCATTTAATTTAAATCAAAATTCACTTGGAGCACTGATTGAAGATTTTTGTCGATGTACTACTTACATCAAGCATGTATTGATGTAACTCTTTACAGCAAATCTCTTCATTTTCTCCGTATGCGAGAAACATGTCGTTAGTACTCAACGACATTTTCACTGTTGTCATATGATCAACAATTTGACCATTCCAGTAACTTTACTCACAACTTACTTGGAGTACTGGACATATCTGGTTATTTATGTACCATGGAATTAACACAAGTGTGATTGAAATCATGTATTTCACTCATCACTATTTCAAGATACCAATTCTTGCTCAGAACTCCTTCCATGTGACTTTGACAAGAAACTCTTCTTGGCGTTTTTCATACTAAACTGCTTTAGTATTTGGTCAATATGTATTTTGGCTAAGCCCGATTAGACACTACTATCTCCATAGATTATTATGTCTAATACAAGGACTACATTGCCTAAGTACTTTACTGAAAATCTATTTTCAATAAAATCTTAAAAGTGTGTCAAGAAATTTTTATAATTTCCAATCAACATTGTGTCATGCACACATAGTGTTTAGAAATATTATCATGCTCCCACTTACTTTCTTGTAAATACAAGCATCTTTGTTTCTATCGATGAAATCATATTATTTGATTAATTCATCAAAACAAAGATTCCAACTCCACTATGCTTGCTTCAGATCATTACTTGATCTCTTGAAGTTCACACACTTACTAGCATCCTCTGAATCGAGAAAATTACCTTGGACCGTATCAAATATACAACCTTGGTTCTATTTCAATCTCATGGGAATCATTTTGACATACATCTGTTATATTTCATAACTGAAATATTTAGTAATTGCTAGTTTAATCCAAACTGACTTTAAGTATTATTATGATGAGACAATCTCGTCATAATCAACTCCTTGATCTTGTCATAAACTATTTGTAACAAGTCAAGCATTATAATTTTTTTATCTTTGTCAATTTATAGATCCATCACTAGACTTTATACTTTAAGTCTTTTCAGAGGGTCTATCAAGTTCTAAACTTGAATCATGTGTATGGATACTATCTCGGATTATTTTGGCGTATAGCCAATTCTGGAGTCAGGGCCCATCAATGCTTCTCTGTGTATTATAGGTTCATTGATTGTCTCAACAATATTTCATCTGCATACCCTGAAGGTCTGTACGAATTTTTCAACCTATATAGTTCAGTTGCACGTTCGACCGAAATCACTACATCTTATGTAGAAGTTTCCGTATTAGTCAAAGTATGAAATACTGGAACCAATTCTAGCGTTTATTTTCTTTGACCTGATTACGAAGATTCTGTAATCTTATTGAATTGCACTGTCCTCCCACTCACTATTTTGTAGAAAACATTTTCTTCAAAATTACCGCACTCTCCAGCAAAACACTTTGCTTTGGCGTAGTGATGGAGGAATACCCAATTATTTGGGATAACCTACAAAGTAGCACTTATTTCAATAAATTTGATGGCGCTATTTATAGTGTAAAGCCATAGTCTCTAAAGCATCACATTAAAAAGTATATTGGCAAATTGATTAATGTCATCTTTGATATCACCATGTCATACATAGCTTGATTGCATCTACTTTAAACACTCTACTCTTAGCAGTGTTCTAGGAGTTGCAAGCTATAAAATACTTTTCATAGCTCATCAGACATTCGCTAAACTTGTAACTCAAATATTCCTTTCTTCAATATATAATTGAAGAAACATAATTTTCTTGTTACAATAAATTCTACTTCATTATGAAAACCTTCTGAAACATTTCAAAAAGATCTAGTTTTATGTCTCAATAAGTAAATATAAATATCTACTTGAGTCATCCTTGAAGATAGATAAATCCACTGCTTGCAACAACACTTATTGGACTACACACATCGATATGCATATTGCCAATTATTTTTTTGCTCGTTCTTTATGGCCTATGAACGGTATTTTAGTTTACTTCACTAATTGGACGAATTTGCAAGTGTCAAATGATTCTCAATCAAATGACTTCAAAATTCATCACTATGAAATTTCTCCATGCTGGGCTCTCCAATGTGACTAAATGCAGTGTCACACAGATGTGGTATTCTTTTAGTCTTGCGACATTTAGCGTCAGTGTTATGGATGTTCAATTTTATTATCAATATTCATAACATACATCTTATTCACAATAAGAGTATGGCCTTTTGTTCATAACATCGAACAACTATTGTTCTCTCATGAACAACCTCCTTGCAACTTCTATGCAATGGGCTTGAGTGTACAAAAACTCCAAAATGAATTATGATAATAAATACAGAGGTAATATGTTGATGAAAAAGTATCATAACTTTTACAAAATTTTCAACTCATATTTTAACCTCATTAATTTGTTGGGCATTAGGCCATAGTGATTCTTGCATCGATTCGCAACACTATGCAATCGAGTCAGTATACTTGTGATAAACTTTTAACCACAATTCCCGAAGAATTTAGTGTTTAACAATTTAATCACAATTCTCAAGAATCACACTTTACTTGACCGACGTTTTCAACATCTTATAACTTGTATGACATTCATACCTGGGCTGGACATTCCAGTCTTCTTTTCTTTCCGCCTCTAAACTTCTTATAGTTTTACTTTCAATATTTCTCCCACTCAGCAGAAGAATCATCTAACTTTTAAGAGTGGCGTGAGCCCCGAACTTCCCTAGGCATGTAAGTCTCATTACATCCTTTGGTTTTGTTCTTTCTTTTTAAGTTCTCACCATCAACTCATGACTGGTGTTCTTCTGCATCTTACACATTTTAGTCTCAAACATAGTTGAACGCTTCACTAGAACTTGCAAACAAAACACTTCTTTAGATATCATATATCTTTTAACCTTTGTTTGTTTCTGAAAACAATTTTTAGTTCTGAGAATATTACATAACTATCCCAAACATTTTGAAGTTTGGGTTTCTCAGAAGCAAGCAGACCATAATGTAATTCTTAGCCTTTTGAATCGAAAGACGTAAGTCTCATCATCCATAGCATTAGCAGGAGAGCATTGCAAGCATGCAGTAGGACAAAATCCTTCTTGGCACTATTAGAGGACAATCCTCTCAATCATAAAATATTCAACCAGGTAAATAACAGTCAATCAATTTCAATAGCAAAGGTGGAACCGTGAGCCATAATTCTACAACTATAATGCAAACTACACATAGACATAGTTCGTAATTAATTTGCACTAGTGATTAAACTAAATTAATACATAATAGTGCTCCCACTCAAATCAATATCTCTCATAATTGATAGTGAGTGATTCAAGATCTAAATCTAGTTCTCAGCCATTGATGTGGACATCACTGATGACGAGAATTTTGACCGGTGGGCAAACTTTCGCCGATCATATCTTCATATGACTCTTGTTCATCTTTCGATGCTTCGTGCTCCGAGCTCAAAACGATTCTGCTAGAACTTCAAGACAACCGAGTGCTATCTGCATACATGGTCGGACCATCCCCGTCTTACACCTCACGTCCCGTTTGAACTCATGTGGACATGACGCACTCCGGAAAGCTACGTGTTATAGACGGTTGCAACACTGGGAAGAGCACCTTTTAACTTGATATTTACTGTGAGAGATCACCCTAATAATTGACTACTGCGCAATCAAAGGGCGCAAACAACAAAGGGATAAACATCTCAGGCAATTCATAATAGCATGATATGGTATAGCCCTGGGCGCCGGGAGTTCTCCATGATCGTCTTCAATCTCCAGTTGAAGCGACGTGATGGCCAATATTTCATTGCCGGGGCAACCGTTTCAAAAACGTTGCCGTGGCGGCAATCTCAGAAAACGTTGCCATGGCGACAGTTTCAGAAAACATTGCCGTGGCACCAAAATCTGAAATTCCGCCGTGGCACGAAAGTATAGCTCCTTGTCCCGTGCCTGGTACACTTTCTCCTCGTCGGGGTTCTCCGTGTACGTCTTGCCACCATCACCTGTAACCTATCTCTATGATATTTACATTAAGGTGGCAATCTCGTGGCTCAAGCCATCATGTCATGACGCGTAGGCCACTTAACATTACAACATATAACCATCTCATACATAAACTCATTATCATGACGAAAGCTATACCACATCATATGCAATCCCTGCAAAACCAAGTTAGACGACCTCTAATCGGTTTGGCAAATTTTAATTACGTGGCTTCTAGGGTTTCCGGATAAACCTAGCTACCTACGTGCACACCATAAAGTGATAATCCTTGTTGTTAGATTAACTTTCGGGGTGTGTGAAAGAAGAGACTTAATTAAAAATCTCGTTCCCCACACTAAACTTAGTCTAATACGCGTGACCCCCTAGAAGATCATCCATCTTCATCACCCTCTTGTGTACACGACGGTTCACTATTCTTGACTATGATGAAGCCCAAGGAACTGTTAGCAGATCGTCGACAGCCAGAGACGAGCGATTGTCAGAACCTTGTAAAAAGCGACACCATGCCGTCAATGAACTGAACCGAAGCAACACTCAAGGGAAGCATAGCAAGAACATCACCCTCACAATCACATGTGATCTAGATCGAAACCTGCATCTACTCATACAACCACTCATGATGCCACTGTTGGGAAACATAGTAGAAAACAAAAAAAAATCGCCCCACGATCACCCAGGAACAATATGAAGATGCATACAGGGTTTGGATCAACTATCGTTACCGACTTTGGGAGTGCAGCGAAAGTAGACGAGTCGGTGTAGATCATACTTGGAGTACCTCGAACGTCGATGATGATCTCGCGAACTGCCCTCAAACGATCCCTCGAACGGAAGACCGAAAGCACGGCCTCTCTACTTGGTTGCAAGCGTACGGTCTTCACAATCCGGCAGCGCTTCGCCGTCTAGAGCTAATCATCGCCGGAGAATTAGAGGGAGGAGATTAGAACCACACAGGGCTTCTAATTATGAGGATTAGAGGTGGCTAGGGCTACCTCTAATTAGTCAACTAGGACCAACTAGAACTAGAACTAGATAAACTAGAGGAGGCTCCAAAACTTGTGTTAACATAGGGTGGAAATCATCTAGTATATATAGGTTTAGGGGAGAGGGAGGGCTGCCACCAAGGACGAAGGATTTCTCCTTGGTGCGCCAGCCTAAGGGGGAAGGAGCCTTCCCCCTTCCCCCACCCCAATTCGGCCTCCCTCAAGAGGGAAAGGGGGCGCCTCCCCTATTGGGCCTTAGAGGCCCAATTCCTTCTCCACCACTTGGCCTTTTTAGGCCCGTTGATATTAAATTAAATATATATTTGTTCTAAACATTTTCAGAGCATTATATATATAATTTAACATTCCCGGAAACATTTTCCACCTATATATATTAATCGGTAATACCCGGTATTACCCAATATTCACCGAAACCCTTTCGGTGACCCCAAAACGCTTTCGGAACCTCTCAGAACTATTCTGGATATTAATGAAACAATTCCACAAATATATTCTCATCACTCCCATCCCACTAACACTCAGCAGATCGTGATTACCTTAAGCTTGTGACCCCGTAGGTTCGGTAAATCATAGACATGAACGAAACCCCTTTGTTCAATGACCGATAGCGGAACCGTGGACATCCATATCGGTCCCTATGATTACACGAATGATATTCGAGTGAACCTTTGGTTATCATGTGATGTTCCCTTTGCTTCACGATACTTTACAAACCCGGGTGTGCATTGGTATCCTCCTGAGTCATCACCATGCTCACTATACCAATGCTCCCGTTACCGGTTTTGTTCTTCTTTCTCGTTGACGTGTTCCGGCATCCCCGTGACGTAGTCACCTATGTCTGGCCAGATGATGATGGATGCCATCACACCAAGAGGGCCCTAAGAATATCTCTCCATCATCGGAGGAGCAAATCCCACTCTCGAGCTATCCGGTCACCTGTCAAACTTTCCGGTGAGCCTGAAAGTTGTCGTTATGATCACTGTCGGGGGAATTACCCGCGGCTAGACCCGGCATCCCAAGGCATAACCCGGCAGGACCAAAGGGCCCATAACCGGGTCACGCATGGCATTAAACGGGCCAGTTCTCTATGGGCTGGTCCTGGAAGGAACCTAGTAAGAGAATCCAGACCCGGCCTGGGTAGACCCGGCTTGGAGAGAAGACCCGGCCCGGAGAGAAGACCCGGCCTGGGTAGATTAGTTCGGAAGAAAAGACCCGGACTAGGATCCGACTTGTAATAGAAAATTGACTAGCTGTAGTCCTACTTGGACTCTACATGTAAGCCGGCCCCTTCAAACTTATATAAGGAGGGGCAAGGCACCCCACGAGAGAGAGGTCAAGATAGACAGACAGGTCAATTAGAGACAAGTCGAGATAGACAGACAAGTTTGCAGACAGACAAACTAATAGCTCTCGAGATAGAGGTAGCACAATAGCACCCTTGTAATCGAGATCATCATCATTATCAATAGCAATCAAGCAGGATGTAGACTTTTACCTCCAATGTGAGGAGCCAAATCTGGGTAAAACTCGCGTCTCTCGATGCCGACCAACCCCGTTCAAGCTTCCACCTAGTTGCGATGGCCTCACCACTAAGTCCTTTCGCGAGGACATCTTGCCGTGACAAAACCACGACAGTTGGCGCCCATCGTGGGGCCAGTGCACGGTGGTGTTGTGTTCTTGGAGGGAGCTCTTTCAGGGATCGAGAAGCTCGCGATTGGCCGGATGAAGGAGAGCCGGCATGGAAGGATCTACATCGACTCCGAGGTCTTCAGTTGACATTGAAAAAGTTTCAATCCAGTATAAATCAGATCGATCTGGCCAGAACAGCCGCCAGGTGTCCCATGGAGGTTCCTTTCAATCCAAATAGGTCAAGTCACGGGAGTACTAAAAGTGCTCTTACTTGGACAATCTACAAGTCCATCGGATAGCAAAAAGCTGAGGAAGGTCAAAGCTACTAGCGCTGCATGCCTTGGTATTGAAGTACTAGCAGTATGCGCCGACCTCCCTAGGATCAAATTGATCTTTTTCTCTTTCACGTGGAGACTAGCCAGGATACTGGTTACTCACACCACGTTAGTTCAAAGTCCCTGCGTACGGACGTAATCAGGTGTACTCGTTTCCTGTTAATTACTTTGTGTATTAAATTATTATACAAGGCATATTCCGTCTGCTCGTATTATTTTGTGCTCGCAGATCTATTCAGGCCGAGAGATATTTGCTAGCGTTAATTTCGTCCTTTCGAGCCTCCATGCATCGCGACTGTGTCCTTCCCTGCGCCATTGGTCCCTCTCCCCAAATATAAAAAGGAAACCGTCGAAGCTCTGCATCAACAAAATTTTGGGTCAAATCAAGCCTGCATGCGACATGTCAATTTCTATTGTTCCTCGATGTTGCTCTGTGTATACCCGGACGCTGGAGTACTACTCCCCAAGTCATGACCTGCCAGCAACGAGGACTACTAGTGCGGTAGTACGCCAGGTGAAATCAACTGAGAAAAGCAACTACACACATGGATCCCAAGATCTAATCAAAAACTAGTGCTAGCCTTAACCCCACATGAAGTACTAATGGTGGCACACGTCTAACCAAGAACTACTGTGTGCTAGCACATATTTTGAGGACAGAATAATACTCATCACATCGGCCAGGCTACATGTCCACTGCAAAATAAAAATCAGGTGATATCCCCCCTATCTATTTTAGCAGCACATATTAATTTCTCCTAGAACAATTATTCTGCCAGCAATATTTTTATATGCAGGACAAGTGTTCACTATAAAGGTGACGCCATACCGCGGATACAGAGCGCGCGCCAGCATCATTTGCACCAGCGTCTACGCATGCCGCACTGCATGACGAACAGACGCGCGCAGGCTGCCGCCCCTGTGGTCTGGTCTACATCAACACGCCAGCGCCGCGCCCGCCTGTATGAGCTGCCCAACTGATACGCAAGCCGCCGCCCCTGCGGTCTGGTTTACATCAACATGCCGGGCCCGCGCCCACCCGTACGAGCTGGCCAACGGATGCGCGCAAGCCGCCGCCCCTGCGGTCCGGTCTACTCCAACCCGCTGGGGCAAAAAAGAAAAAAAAATATTATCAGTCTGGCACGACGTCGTCGGAGCCCACGCCAGCCTCCACCCACGCGCGGGTGGCCCAATGAATAGGTGCATTGGCCTGCCATCCCCATGGTCCGGTCTGCTTCAACACATCGAGGAAACAGGAGAGTCGACCACGGAGGAACCGTCCCTGGAGAGGATAGGCGAGCCGACTACCATTGAGCCAGCAATTCAAAAGCCAACAGCGAAGAAACAAAAAAGACAATGGCCCTGGAAGAGCCAGGAGAGCCGGACCAAGAGAGAATAGAAAGAAATGGGAGGACATACGACGAGCATCGCAAAGATCATCAACTCGCCACATCGCCTCCGGCTTCAATAAATTCCAGCTTTTAGCTGTCAACTATACGCCGGTTTATGCCACAGCCAAGTATAAAGAATCTCAAGCCGGCTCCTAGAGTCGACTTAAGACTTGGGGGCTACACAGACATGACTCGGCAGATTTGGTCGGTTTCAACAAATACAAGAACCCCGGGTCGTTGCAGGGAAGACAACCCAGGTCCCAAGGGCTGCTGCATTGTTGAAAAAAGGGGGGTTGGCAAAGAGGACTAGCTGCCACAATGCGCAGTTCAAACATGGGTACCCTGCCATATTGGCGAAAAGAAAGGTTGCCAAAGAGGACTAGCTGCCACGATGCGTAGTTCAAACATGGGTACCCTGCCATATTGGCGAAAAGAAAGGTTACCAAAGAAGACTAGTTGCCATGATGCACAGTCTAAACATGGGTATTCTGCTCGATAATGATCAATGGAATAGAGCCGGCATCTCTAGATGACAGAGTTTGTCGTTTCGCCTCAAAAATTGGGTGTTGAGTCTTTATTCTTTGATCATTGGTTACTTGGGGGCTTCCAACTCATCGAGTTTAGTTATTAACATCCCTCTTAACCCGGCATATGCCATTATATACTTGGTTATACCTGCCTGTCAGCAAGATGCTACTCCGAAAAGGTGACCCGGTTGAACGCTTGATGATTCAATCACAGAGGTGACCCTGAACTCATCAAAGTTAAAACACTGGTTAAGTCATGTCAGAGTCGGCTTTCAGAGAGCTAGGATAAACCAAAAGAGGCTACAAGGCCTGCTTCCTCTGGAAAGCAAAATCAGACTCGAGCCTCGAAAGCTGGTCTTTATGTCGTGCCTCGAAAGCCGCCTTTTTATTTTACAGTTTGCATTGCTATAATTATCCTGTTATATAATACCTTGCATTTATATTATAATTATTTGTACATACTGCTCATATTTTTTGAAGCTGGCTTTATCTTCAAAAAGGCCGGGTCTCGTAATTTATACTATGAAAATAAGGGCAACATAATTTCCCTGGTTGCACCGCAACTATGATATATGATTCATCCTTATGCAAATCACTTGAGTTCAATACTCATCATGATTACCGGGTTGCATCGCAACCACGGTCCGGGTTAGCTATTGACAGCAAAAACAAACTGAAGTGACAAGACAGTACATAAAATTGCCAAGTTGCGCTGCAACCTGGCCATGGATTTCTTGCAATATTGCGACATCACCAGTTCACCAAGACAAATTGCTCAGTACTCGATGGCACTGGCATACTATGGAGTTTTGCAACAACTATTACAAAGCCATAGATGGGTCGTTTTCAACAAGTTTTTATCATAATGGGTTACGCCGGCGAAATTCATGGCTGAGAGCCGGCAACTGGATTGACCGGGTTGATGTTTGCTTGGTTTGTCTCAGCATCAGTGGTTGCCGGCCTTTATATTTCAAGTATCGAGCCTCGAAAGCCGGCCTTTATTTGGTTAAGCTGCAACTCCAGTCAAGGATTCATATTGAGCAATCAACCTAACAACTTTTGAGGATGGTCTTTGGCACAAACATTTCAAAAGTTCATTCTGGCACTGCTGCCAGGTAAAGCAACAAGTCATGCTCTTTCAACTCGGCATTTTCTGAGCCAGTTTGTGTCAGCATAGCCTGCATAAAAATCAGGGTTTTATAACTTCAACTGTCCCAAGTCGCTGCAGGCTTGCGACCCGGCACTTGGGGGCTACATCATACGATGTTATTTTCAAAGGAGAAATACATGTAAGTCCCGAATCGCTGCAGGCAAACGACCCGGCCCTTGGGGGCTACACATGTGAAATGCAAAACATTCAGTTTATAATTGGTGACTCAGATGAACAACCCGGATTTCTTCAAAGTTGCAACATTTATATTTAAGCAAGTCTTAAGCTATCACTACGTTCTACTATTAAGACGTGGGGGCTACACTAATTGCAGCTATATATATACAACATTCGAGATTAAGTTCAAGTCTCAGGTTGCTGCAGGCAAGACAACCCGGCACTTGGGGGCTACATTGGCTGAAGTTTTATAAATATAAGACAATTACAAGTCCCAGGTTGCTGCAGGGATGACAATCCGGCACTTGGGGGCTACACAGTCAAGATATTATTTCTATGCAAAGCACCAAGTCATCATGAACTGATAAACTCGGAGCTTGGGGGCTACAAGTAATATTGAGATAAAAAACAGAAGAACAACTTCAAGCTGTCAATTTTGACCGAGCCGGGTCTCATTTTCTTGATGGACGTTTGCAAAGTTCATCTCCTCTAATTTATTCATAGAAGGCCTAGAAGCATTGAAAGCCGCCTCAACATCAGACGGATTTCTTTTTTCCCAATATTTATATCAATCCGAAGCACTGGAAGCCGACTCAAAATGTCAGATGGGTTATTTTTCTAATATTTTTCTGCGTGGAACCAACGTCAGCAAGTTGATTCTGAAGCCGGTATGTTGACATGACAAAGATACCGAATTTTCGAGGAGCCGGTTCATTGAGTAAACCGGAAAGTTGAGCGATCCAGTCCTTTAACATATTAATTATTCTTATTTCAGGAGCTTAGCATGAATAAATTCAAGCTAACCTAGGGGCTAATGTCGGTGGAATTACCCGCGGCTAGCCCCGGCATCCCAAGGCATAACCCGGCAGGACCAAAGGGCCCATAACCGGGTCACGCATGGCATTAAACGGGCCGGTTCTCTATGGGCTGGACCCTGGAAGGAACCTAGTAAGAGAAGCCAGACCCGGCCTGGGTAGACCTGGCTCTAAGAGAAGACCCGGCCTGGGTAGATCAGTTCGGAAGAAAAGACCCGGACTAGGATCCGGCATGTAATAGAAAATAGACTAGTTGTAGTCCTACTAGGACTCTACATGTAAGCCGGCCCCTTCAAACTTATATAAGGAGGGGCAAGGCACCCCACGAGAGAGAGGTCAAGATAGACAGACAGGTCAATTAGAGACAAGTCGAGGTAGACAGACAAGTTTGCAGACAGACAAACTAATAGCTCTCGAGATAGAGGTAGCGCAATAGCACCCTTGTAATCGAGATCATCATCATTATCAATAGCAATCAAGCAGGATGTAGGCTTTTACCTCCACCGCTAGGGGCCGAACCTGGGTAAAACTCGCGTCTCTCGATTCCGACCAACCCCGTTCAAGCTTCCACCTAGTTGCGATGGCCTCACCACTAAGTTCTTTCGCGAGGACATCTTGCCGTGACAAAACCACGACAATCACCTTGTTACAGATGACGTTTGAGCAACCCCAAAGCCCACCGTCCGGTAGGAAGTGACCGAGAGACTCATGGTCTGAGGAACTAAAACACATGCTAACACTCCGTGTTATAATAAATGATTTAGACGATATAATCACAAAGTATAACAGACAAGTTTTGGGTCCATTCAATATGATCGTTCTTCTAACGTCATACCCTCAATGTTGTTCTTGGACTATCGTTACACTTAACGATATCCTAAGATCCGGAAAACTTGATCACCAACAACACTTGAGTCAGTCTTAGAGGCAAGACTAGGAACCTATTATTTACCGTTTATCATTTCACATGTGCATATGAGTTTTCCACTGAATCGCATATTCCAGGATCATAGCAGTTATAGCATGAAATATAAACTCTTAATTATGAATAATGGAAATATAATAATACAATATTATTGCCTCTAGGGCATATTTCCAACAGAACCGGCCACGATGGGTGATCGGAGTGCTGTCTGATGGTCTCTGTGGGCTTGTCGTCAGTTGTATTATGTTGATTAGTACATGGGATATTCACATGTAGTCATCCATTAGGATGTAGCAATGTTGATAAACCTCGTTAACAAATCTAGATGGCTGCTCGTGCTTGTGTGATTGCTTGTCTTCGACGGATCAATGTGTCTCGAATTGTTTTAACAAGAGAGTTGGAAACGGTGATAAGGAAATGAGAAGCAAAACACATTTCAGCTGGAAGTTGGAAGCAATACCATGGGTTACATGATGTTGTTATGGTTCCTTCTGGCCAGCTAGGTGTGGACAGGAAAGATGAAGAAGAACTTAGGAATGCTATGTTGGCCACATATCTCTAGGCTTGGAGCATGTTAACATTAAGTTTGTTGTTGATGCAATAAATGTGGATGGTCTATCTTGCTCTGAGTCTAGTGAGGGAATGCAATGAATTGTTATTAGAATTATTATATTAAATGAATTGTTAAATTTGTGTTATCAGGGTTGATGTAATGTCACACAACAACTTAGTTAGAGGCAACCTAGAGTAGCCATGTGTTGCGGTAGAGGGGTTAGAGATCCCGCGAGCCAAAAAGAAAAAAAAGGTATGATTGTGTTTTACGGTTTGTAGGGATCTCATAAATATCTAGTATCGGTGTATCCGTTGATGATATTGGAGTTCAGATGTCCCTAAAATTTGAAATTTCAAGAGAATATCTTTAGCGCCTTGGGATATATTGAATGATAGTCTTGGCTCCAATCCAATTGCCTTTGGTATAGTTCCAATCCCAGGTCACAATATCTTTTTGTCATCTCATGATACAAATGGATCTTTCTCTACATAACCATGGGAGTATTAGATTGATAAGACTTGTAGTCCTTGCAAAGCTCTTGAAATTCTTCCCATATGAGTGAATAATAACATTTTACTCAAGGCTTTTGAATTTTTGGCCCAATTATTCGTTGGGCAGGTTTCCACATTCAAGGCAACTTACACACTGTAAACAGATAGACATGGAAACTATATTTAGGTGCTCCAAGTAGGACACCCAAGGACCATTTCCTTCATTTCAAAATACCCGGTGTATTAGGTTCTGTTAGAACAAAACTTTCACCGACAATTAATTAACTACTTTTGTGATACGAAATCATAAACACTAAAAGGTACTTTAAAAAAATCTAATGACATCAATTTTATGTCACATGAAGTACATATGAATAGAGTAATTGTTGGTCAAATACTTGTCCTAACTCCTTACAAAACCTAATACAATAGGTATTTTGGAACGAACGGAGTACTAATTCACTACTAGGTCGACATGAACTTGTAAAAAGGTGCAACCGTATAGACGGTTTGCAAGAGTGTGGCAACTAGTAGAATAACAGTGGCGACGAGGGAAATGAACACCCAAGGATTTCTCAAGTAGGTTTGTATGAAGTTAGCCCGCCACCTATTCCAGCTCTTCATGCAGTGCGCATTCACATGCCGCTGCACGTCGTGGAGCCTGCTAGATGGGCTCATCACTCCTCCCTTGTTTAGTGTGTTGTTGAGGAGTTTAGCTACCTCCTCATCGCTGCCCAACCCACTCTCGATAATATTCTTACATCTGAGCAGGGCTACATCCTTGGCCGAGCTAATCATGTTGTCCATGAAGATCACGTAGGCCGTCACGGCATTGCCGGCGGCAGGGTGGAGTCGTTCGAATGCCATCAGATTGAGAAACCTCTTCTCGGTGCATTCGTCGACCCTAACCGCCGGCATGCTTAGCACGCCTTGTTCAAAGTGCACGTCGAGGAGGCTGTCCGTCTCGCTCACCTTGAAATTAATTCCTGCTTCGTAGATCTCAATTGCGGAGGGCATGACATACGCCTTCGAACCTTTCCGGTCTTGGTGATCGTCATGGGTGAGACTTTGGTGTAAGATGTCGAGGGGGTGTAGCCCCACTGGGTTAGTTTCAACCACGTGCCGACGCCAAGGACACAGGGAATCAAGCACCAACTTGGTAATCACTCGAGCGTCCTGACATGTATAGATATAGTTAGAGCTAACGGGCATTTTGCATTATTAATATTTTGAAATTTTCATTCTTCTTCCTTTATAGGTATTGTTGATCTTCCTTTAACGGGCATTTTGCAGTATTAATATTTTGAAATTTTCATACTGTCGAGCTTGCATAGTTTCATTTTATTCAACTTTAACCGCCAACTAATTAAAAAATATATATGCACCATTTTAATTTTAGTATATTGCAGTTTGCACGACCTAATTTTGACTGCAGGATGGTATTTCTTTGCACATGAAGTTAATTAAAGAATATGAAAAGGTGAAGAACAGATGACTAATGTATGAGCAGGTGATTTGAGTAGTATACCTGATATCTGTCATGATCCAGAACGACTAGTAGCCTGTGGAGAAGAAGCAGAGGCAGCTGGTTCTCCATGATGACCATGTCCGACTGGATATACCGCCACATGTAAAGATAGCCATACTGGCTAAAGACGGGGTCGTTGGGCGCGTAATCATCGTCCACCTTGCCACCCAGCGCGTCCATCCTCATGGCCTCGACAAGAAAGCAGCCGTCGGTGACCATGAGCTCCACGAACCGCTGCCTGTTCTCCGCCCCGCGCCACCGGCCGGCGAGGTCCTTGTACGCCTCCTGCAGCTGCTGCGTCACCTCGGCCACGGCGCCGACGAACTCCCGCAGCGGCCTCCCGGAGCGCTTGACCAGGTGCACCACGGCCCGGCGCTTGTGCTCCTCCATGGGGAGCAGGTCGGGCTCGCCGTGGTGGAAGGGCCCCAGCGACACCAGCTCCGGCCGGTACGCCTTGCTGTTGTGCAGATTCTTGATCCGCTCCGGCACCTGGTAGATGGAGTGCCGCTTCCACCGCGCCATCTCCACCTCCGGGTCGATATCGCGGATCGTCTCCTCCATCTCCACCACCCAGCTGCTGGAGCCGATCGACGGCGCCTCGTCCATCTTTCCCTTGAACTTGTCCATTATATTGGACCTTTTTTACCTCGATCACCTTATTAATCAGCTTGCCGGTTAAGCTCTATATATAGAGGATGGGGAAGCCGGGGAGGGAAGAGCTTTCGTATACGTAGCCGATCGTCGGCGGCGTGACGATCACCAAAGATATGAAATGACACTTCATGGAACAGCCGGAATATGTGATAATGGTGTCTACTAAAGCTTGCTACCAAAGGAAGCTAGCTAGATACTCCTCTCTTTGCATAAAATACAGTAGACCACTGGTCTTTGCATTGGAAACCTTTCGTCGATGGAAGGCAAAGATACAAGGATAAGACGCGGTCACGCGGGGAGGCGTGTGTCTTTGGTGCACTCTGTAGCGCTTTACGCATCCGTTGCCTCCGTCGCACGCCGGCGGCTTGTTGAAAAATTTAGGGTATCGTGGTCTACCCCTTATTCCTCTTAGCTTATCCATGGTGCCGCTCACAATTCGCATATCTGAGGCTAGAGGGTAAGAACCTTCTTATACCGTCTTTTCAAAGAGTCCACCTCTTATACAGATAAGATTTCAAGTCTTTGCAACTAGTTTTCCGGGATAGACTTCAGACCAAATTATCAACCACGATCATATTTGTCTGTTAACGGATTCTACCCATTGTGTCCCTGGAGCACGCGCTTGTGAACAACGCGTCATAATAGAGTGTAAATTCCTCTAATTATGTAGATCAACATTAGGGCTGTAATCTAACTATACGATCTACCTCGTTCCGATTATCACTGTACCCGGGTAGTCTTTCCAATATAAATAGTATATTGTATTCCAGTGATAATCGACCAGCTTCCTTAAGCATACAACTTAAGTACGTTTCAACAAGTGATAATTCCATGATAATCATGTAAAGTAATTCCATGCATAAATACATGTATAATTCCATAATGAGGTATTCCGAATATTAATAATTCCTAGTAATTTGAATATAGTTGCAGGACACATAATTCCAACATCTCCCACTTGTCCCAAACGATCATTCAAATATTCGTAAACTCATAGCCTTAACATGCTTGCCAAATACCTCGTGACTAAGAGGCTTAGTCAAGGGATCAACAATCATATTAACACCACGTTGAAAACCCATAAAAAAAATATGTGATGATACTTCCCTTCAATATGTTTCCTTGCTGTGACACTTAAGATCACTAGAGACCTTAGTTTCCGCCTAATTATTCCAGCATAGCTGTCCTCGGCGCCTCGAGTATTATTTCCTCGAGTGTAATTCCACCTTTATAGGCACCTTGAGTATTTTGTTTCCTCAAGTGAAATTCCGCATCAATTATTTTCAGTCACATATATCAATAGTATGAATAATTCCACATTGAGTCAAAATATATGATAACCGTGTTGAATAAAATTTTAAAACCACATAAATATCAAATCCAATCAGTAAATGAAGTTTCATCAGTAACCATATTTTGAAAGAAATTCCTGACTTCGGCGAGTGAACCTGCACCATATTAGTACTAGAAATAATAATTGAATATGCGTACCTGGAGTTATTTCTCATCTCGTAGATACAATAATATCTTCCTCAATGTGTTTGCCTGTAATATAAAAGCCAGAACAAGTGACAGGTTGTGATGCACTTTCCACAATCATATATGATGTGTGAGATTCCCTTAGCTGCTTGTCTTTCCTTCCACTGCTTGACTGCAGTATAAATTCCGAAAGCTAAGGTATGATTGTATAACGAAGATACAGTAAATTTCAACACCATTATTATCCCTTTGTCCTCAGGAGTTCAAACATAATTCCTCACTGAGTTTGGTTGCAGGTACTTTAATAAGTTTGCAATTTTCCATAGGAAACATTTCAAAACATACCCTATGTAGTTCCACTCCTAAAACATAGGAAGCTTCAAACATTCCTTTCATATGAAAGTTAAAACATGATCAAGCTTTCACTTTCATCAATGTGACTTTATCATTGCAAACAACAAAACAATGTTAACGTATACAATAATAATGCAAAAAAAATTACACTTACATTTGTAGATGACCGCCTTGCTTCATTTAGAAAACCATATGATCTGTTATTCCATTGATGTGAAGCTTGTTATATAAGACCATACATTAATATACTCTATTAGCAAACCATGTCTTTGGTTCCTCTTTCCCAAAATTCCAGGAGAAAGAGTTTCCACAAAGTATATTTCCTTTTGTGTGAAGAATTGAATAACAAGAGTGTCATTATAACATTCCAGTGAGCCAAATTTCCTTACAGAAAAAACACTTCCAGACAATAGGCTTGCGGTTATTTGGTATGATATTAAGTTCCCAAACTATGCTCTTCCTCATTTGAGTTTATTCCTTCCCGCAATTCTTCCACCCATAGTTGACATTGATGGGAAAAAAATTCTTAAGAGAATTTAGTGATTCCTCTAAAATTTAGAGTGGCATCCCCAACAACAAATAACAATAATCCAGACATGATATTCCAAGCCAATTCCTCCCACTTATCCTAAGCATGTTAGTATCGGGAGTTTCACTTGTAGTTTCCTTTGGGGTCAAGATTATATTCCAGTATGATTGTCAATATTTCCACCCTTTATCATAAAAATAATTGTTTTCATACTTTTCACCAGTTTTCCTTTTTCAAATAAAAAAAACACCCTTTGATCCACTAGAATAACCATGAAAAATTCCTGGTGTGCGCTTTGTAGTAACTGAGAATTTCCTGCCAAAATAGAAGATTTCCTTCCAGTCTAAAAGACCTATAGTGACTTCCACCTTCATAAAAGGTGTATGATAAAAGAAACATCATATATGCTTCACATGTACCATAGTCCTCCCACTAAAGTTTAAAATTCCAGAATCAATAAAAGCCTCTTGATCCTGTTCCAAGATATGTCACCAAGTCGTGGATGATATAAATAATATGATTCCAAACATGTGTTCCATTATTAATATTCCTCTCTACAGAGTTATCTTCCCCAACTAAGAATTTGGGTTGCTGACTTCCAATTAATGGATCATCAAGAAAGAATAGACCATTGTGTGAAATTCCTTAATGCACTAATTTTATTATTGAGCAATATTTCCACTCTTCCTTTTCCTAATAGTATTTCATAGTCAATAGATTCCAAGATAGAACAATAAATCAAATCCCTTCTTACTGAAGTTGCACAGAGTGTCCTATAACAATAATAGTTTTCCTCCACAAGGGAGTTTCATGGCATAATTTCCAATCCAAAGCACATCAATTTTCCTTTGAAATTGTTGCATGCCAATAAAGTTGCTATGGTATTTCAACAATAAATGATGTATATAAACCAACACCATAATCCAACTATTTGAAAGAGTGTCCACAAATAAATATATATAGTGCAAATATTATCATTAGACATACCGACAAATGAAGAGCAAATTTCCTTGTCCTTGGAGTGACTTCTATCTTCCTCCATTAACAAGTGGTGCTCAATAATAACAGTTGTCTGAGACCCATTTCCAGATTATGAATAATTTTCCGCGGAATAATTCAACCATGGCGATTTTCAGTACATAATCATTTGCTCTGTGCAGTCCATCCACATATTTAATCCGGAGTCCTCCTTTACTTCTTCCAAGGAGTACGTAAAGTCAAAACTATTAATTCCTTTTTCATGGAGTGTCTCCCACTTCCTCCAAAACAAGTGACGTCAACTTCCGACGAAGAAACTGGAAAAGAAAACCATTATCCTCAAATAGTCTAATTCCTTCTCTTCCTTGAACGTTTCCAGCAGCAATTTATGTGTAATCAAGATTCTAGCAGAACAACAACTAGCACTGCGGACACAACCAACATGGTGATGTGTATTTAACCTGTGTATTCCTCATCGCAAGAGTATGCGTTCCAGCATACACCAAATTCCGGTGTACGCCGTCAAGTGCGGCTGACGGTTGACAACGATCACTATTCCGATTTGATCGCGAAATCATCACCTTAAAGAAGCGGCACTGGTTCCTTGGCAAATGGTTTGAAATAACCATGACCTGTCCGAGAGATTGTGATGTGAAGGGAGTCGATATGCAGACGTGCCGAAGAAATTCCAATTTGAGTGAATCAGTCGCAGGCAGGCTCAATTCCTCTGAGCATGCAAGTAGCAGCAACAAATCCTATATACTTAAAAAGTTCATCCCCACTATAGGATTTATCTCGACATGCAGCCTGTCCACATCAGCAATCTCGCCACATGAGCAAGTCTTGTCTTCCGTTTCTATTTGCATGATGCCACGTCGTGGCTTCCGTAACCAGGGTACGAGTACGTTTCTCTTTTTAAGACAGTCACCGAAGCCAAGCTATTGTTTCGTCTTCTGCCTTCAGTAGCCGACCAGTCTTATAATCGCTAAATGCTTCAACAGTCAAGCCACCGATTCGTCTCCTAGTGGAAATTGCTCCTGCATAAAGCCCAATCCCCCTCACATGCTCCCTTGGTTCTCCCACGGTCCTGGTCAAGGTAATCACCCCATCTTCCATGCTCTCAACTTTTCTAGGACCGACTGATTAGTAGACGCTAACGACGGGATTTTATCAGTCCCAAGGCCTCTGGCTTCTTCTCACTTCCGGCTGCCTTTGTTCTTCGAGGCACATCTACGTTGCATCAGATCACAGGAGGGGACTCGAGCTTCCTATCAGTTTCTACTTCATAGATAGGTATGCGCTATTTATGTGATCGGAGTTGTTTTATCTCACCGGCAAAAAAAGAGATGGTTTATCTCTAAATAACAGGGAACGCTTGCAGCAAGTCTAATCGTCTAGGTTTTACCAATCCAGTAAGCAATCCGTCCAATTCGCCGTCCTTAGATGACAGTGGAAATAGAGGCTAATACTCTGCAATTCGTTGAGCTTATATCAGTGCAATTGATGAGATTTTATTCAATCAGTCATGCTACAATTGTGATACAGTATAATTTACATAATCTGCTACAAAATTTTACACATTTGAGTTTTCAAGGATATGAAGAGTCATCAGCTTCATGTCGTCGCCTTTCTTCTTCCATTCCCAGAGCCCTTGGACTCATGAGGAGGAACTGTGTGGGGATGTGGCTCATGGACCCAAATTATGATGGAGAAGGTGTGCTAGAGCTCAGTTACAGAGAGGCTACGTCGAGGTGCATGCGTATGGTGTACATCTGGTGCTGTTGTAGTAGAGGAGCAAGCCTAGGTAAAGTAGGGAAATACCATTTGCAATGGACAGAAGCAGATTTTTCTTTTACTATATGTAGAAACAACACAGTGTCGGGGCGGCTGCGATCCGTTTAAGGCACACAGTAGCATGAGGAAATTGGAGAATAGAGTCCTCGGATGCACAGTACCAACATTATAATTTTTAAGAGGTCTCTCTCTCTCTCGCTCTCGCTCCCTCTCTCTCGCTCCCTCCCTCCCTCCCTCTCCCTCCCTCTCCCTCTCCCTCCCTCCCTCCCTCTCGCTCGCTCTCTCGCTCGCTCTCTCTCCCTCGCGCGCGCGCACACATTCACACATTTTCATAATATTTTTATTTGCATTTCCTCACTTGGATTATGATGGTAGTTCGTTGGTACAAATGTTAGATCGCTCAAACTAAATAGTATTTTTGAGACATCCCGCTAAACTTAGATCACTCTAATTGATGTTTTGCAATATATTAGCAATCCAACACATTAGCAATGCGTTTATCGACTACAATATACTAATTTTCTACCCCACAAAAAATATACTAATTTTCTATCTTTTGTATCATCATTCCAATAAAGATTCAAATAAACATATATTTTCATATTTCTTCAGTGGTTACACTATTTTATCACTGTAAATCCTTCTTCTATGCGGCGCTACAAATTCCCGTAGCAACGCACGGGGCATTATCTAGTTTTCTTCGTTCCTCGTGCCAAGATAATACCTGTGCCTTTTCTTCCAAGCTTCGTTGTTCTTCGTAGTGCAAGATAAATAATAGTAGTAAAAGAAATAGCAACCTGAACTTTCATGATTGATGACGGTAATTGGCTATGATCCAATTGATTTTGTCTCTCCACGTGAAGTGGAAATAGTACGTACACTCCTTGAGTTTGACAACTTCCAACCGAGCAGCTCCATCCTCGTTTTTCTCGTTCCACGTTTGCAGCTTATCGTGTGAAGCTGGCGTGTTTTGCTGCAGATTCCCTGATCCCGGTGAATTCTGCAGGCGGTGAATACAGCGGAGGCTACCGCAGGCTTGTGGGATTCCGCGGACTTGTAGATCCACACAGATGCAGTATTAAGCCTCAGTACTGTAGCCGGCGGTTCCCATGCATCCACAGCAGCCTAAATCACACGGCGACAAAATCATCTGACGTGACGGAGCGACACCGTCGAACGTGCTGCGTGAGGTGAAGAGGCGAAGCGGAAGCGAGGGAATCGTCCGGCGGCTTGGCGCAATATCCACTCAGCAGACCGGATCGATGTATGTATACGAGTTCGCAGCGGAATCAATCACGCACGGCGCAGAGATCGTGAGAGCAAGGGCCAATCAGCATCGGCGGCGGTGAACCAGGCTCGGATGCCAATGTTGAAAAATTTAGGGTATTGTGGTCTATCCCTATTCCTCTGTGCTTATCCGTGGTGCCGCTCACAATTCGCATATCTGAGGCTAAGGGGTAGGGACCTTCTTATACTGTCTTTCCAAAGAGTCTACCTCTTATACAGATAAGATTCCTAGTCTTTTCAACTAGTTTTCCGGAATAGACTCCAGACCAAATTACCAACCACGATCATATTTGTCTGTTAACGGATTCTACCCATTGTGTCCCTGGAGCACGCGCTTGTGAGCAACGCGTCATAATAGAGTGTAAATTTCTCTAATTATGTAGATCAACATTAGGGCTGTAATCTAACTATACGATCTAGCTCGTTCCGATTATCACTGTACCCGGGTAGTCTTTCCAATATAAATAGTATATTGTATTCCAGTGATAATCGACCAGCTTCCTTAAGCATACAACTTAAGTACGTTCCAACAAGTGATAATTCCATGATAATCATGTAAAGTAATTCCATGCATAAATACATGTATAATTCCATAATGAGGTATTTCAAATATTAATAATTCCTAGTAATTTTTTTTTTCGAAACGGAGGCAAAAGATTTGCCTCATCCATTAAATAAGGGAGAAAATAGTTTTTAGAGTGTTACAAAGCCCTCACAGAAAAAGCGGCATGACAACTACTCGCGCAATACAATAAGCCCTAGTTTCTTTGCACCCGCGGTAACCCAAAGCTTAGCCTCGTCAACGATTGCGTTCAGAAGGATTGGAGGCGGCGCACTCTTGTGGCGGAAGACACGAGCGTTTCTCTCGTTCCATATTGTCCAGGAGACGAGCATTGTGAGAGAGGCCAAGGCTCGTCTATTGGGGTTATGTATGTCGGTTCGCTTGTCCCACCACTCCATAACGGACCTCTCCAAATGTCATGAAGTGGTGTCCATATGCACAAGACCAAACTTCTGGATGACCAAATTCCAGAGCCGAATGGTGAAGCGACACTTGTAGAAGAGGTGTGCACCCGACTTGCCGTCCCTTTTACAAAGGGGGCAAAGACCACAGTTTGCCCAGCCGCGCTTCTGCAGGCGGTCGGCAGTCCCGATCCGGTCTTGCAAAGCCAACCAAGCAAAGAATTTGACTTTAGGCGGGGCCCAAGCTTTCCAAACCATGAGGTCCATGGGTGAAAGCGTCAACCCAAGGAATTGGGCCCTATAGGCGGTGGCCGCCGAGTAGATCCTGTCGTTGGAGTGCTTACAAATAATGTCATCATCCACCTGATCGTCCAGATGGAAATCGTGTACAAGCATCCATAGGGTGAAGAATTGGCATATGTGAGCAGCGGAGACGGCGAAGTCGTGGCCAATCTTAAATATCCAAGCATTTCCATTGAGGGCCTCCCTTACTTTCCAATTTTTTCTCTTGGAGGCATCAAAGATTAGAGGGGCAATGTCCTTAGGCTTCCGCCCAAGGAGCCACGGAGAGTCCCAAAAAGGCGTTTTGGCACCATTGCCAACGGTGATGGTCGTTGAGGCATAGAAGAAATCAAGGTCCTCCTCTGTGCAAGGGTTACCAAGGCCCACCCAGAGCTTGTGTGGCTCCTTCCATTCATACCATGGCCATCTTAGTCTCAGAGCACGGGCAAACTAGTCAGTGTTGAGAACCCCAAGGCCTCCATATTCCTTAGGGCGACAAACGATCTCCCAGTTGACCTTGCACTTGGCCCCGGTCGTTTTATCAGAACCGAACCAAAGGAAGGCCCTCTCGAGTTTGTTAATGTTATGCAGGGAGCTCGGAGGCACAATGAGAGGCGTGATGGCGTACACCGCTTGGGAGGTGATGACAGATTTGACAAGGGCCGTGCGCCCAATGGTGGTGATGTTTTGCCCCTCCCAAGTGACCAACTTACCCGCCGCCTTGTCCTCAAGGTATTGGAAATCCACCCTCTTGAGCTGCCACACCGAGAGGGGGGTCCCAAGTATTTCATTGGAAATGAGGCTCTAGTCACCGTCACGCCACCAAGAATATGGTCCAAGTCAATGTGATTGCACCGAATTGGCACAACGGAGCTCTTGTGGAAGTTTGTGCAAAGGCCCGTGACATCGTCGAAACCTCTTAAGATGGCTGAGAGGTTGTCAATATCTCGTTTGATAGGAGCCATGAAAACCGCCGCATCATCCGCATATAAAGATGTTCTCAACATGGCTCCCCGTCCACGAATCTTATGGAGGAGTCCCTTCCAAGTTGCCAAGTCCAGAATTTGGTGGAGAGGATCAATGGCAAGGACAAAGAGCAGCGGGGAGAGGGGGTCCCCTTGCCGAAAGCCACTGCCATGCTTGATGGGAGGACCAGGCAGCCCATTAAGGAGGAACCGGGAGGAGGACGAGCAAAGCAATGCAGTCACCCACTCTCGGAATTTGCTTGGGAACCCCTTGCATTGCAGAAGGTCAAGGATGAACTCCCACTTGACCGAGTCAAAAGCTTTTTTGATGTCCAACTTGAATAAGAGGGCGGGTGTCTTGCATTTGTGCAAGCGGCGAGCAAAATTCCGCACATACATGAAGTTGTCGTGGATGCTTCTCTTTTTGATGAAAGCGCTTTGGGCGTTGGACACAAGGGCGTCCATGTGGGGCGCGAGACGCAAGGAGAGGACCTTCGCAATTATTTTGGCGATGCCGTGGATTAGGCTAATGGGCCTGTAGTCGGATATGCCCTCCGCACCCTCCTTTTTGGGTATAAGAACAACATTGGTAGAATTTAGCCACTGGAGGTTGGACGTGTGGAGGGAGTCAAAACGGTGGATGACCCTCATGATATCGTGCTTGATGATCTCCCAACACTTCTTGAAGAAGATGCCCGTGAAACCGTCCGGTCCAGGGGCCTTATCATTAGGCATCTCCTTAATAGCCTCCCAAACCTCTTCTTCAGTGATAGCATCATCAAGGCTATGCAAGTCAAAGGGGTTGCAAGTTGAGCTCGTCCCAGTTAAAATCCAAGTTACTCGTGCCGCCCCTTCCCATGACTTCAGAGAAGTGGTCATGGATGATCTTCTCCTTTTTCTCGTGACCGGTTACCCAACTTTGCATATGTTTGATCCGGTATATGTGGTTCTTTCGTCTCCGAGCATTGATGCGGTGGTGGAAAAACTTCGTGTTTGCGTCACCTTCTTTAAGGTTCGCAATCCTAGCGCATTGGCTTTTTCGAGCTCTCTGAAGCACCGCCAAGCTAATCACTCTCCGCTTGAGTCTCGCACGGAGATCGAGCTCCTCTAGAGAGAGAGAGCGTTCCTCTTGAGCAATATCAAGCCGAAGGATCACAAGCAGGGCCTCATGGAAAAGGATCTTGGCCTTAGAGAAGAGCTTTTTGCTCCACTCAGAGAGTCGAAGCGCGGTTTTCTTGAGTCTGTGATGCAAGATGAGATATGGCTCCATGTGGGGGACTCTCTCAGCCCAAGCCTTTTGGACAACTTCATGGAATCCGGGCAAAGATGCCCAAAAATTCTCAAACTTGAAAGTACGCGGTCTCCGTGGCCCCTTGTCATCGGCAAGCAGAAGTGGGCAATGATCGGAGAGGAAAGACGACAGGGCGTGCAACACGTGGGTGTTGAAAGTTGTGTCCCACTCGGCATTGCAGAAGAAGGAATCCAACTTGCACAGGGTTGGGTTAGCCCTCTCATTGCTCCACGTGAAGCGTCTATTCTGGAGATGTATTTCCTTGAGCTCGCAGGATTGCAATGCAACACGGAAATGGTTAATCCTGCTACGATTTACGTTCCGCTTGTTTTTGTCTCGAGCTCGGTATATCTGATTGAAATCCCCAGATGCAAGCCAAGGCACACCCGGCAGAGGTTTGTGGCTGATTAGCTCAGCGAAGAAGGCATCTTTACAGGCGGAGTCAGTGGGGCCGTAGACGGAAGTGATTTTGAAGCTAGTGCCGGATGCACGGATCTTCACCATGGCCGAGAGGCAATAGGTTGAGGAGACAATGTCGCTGACATCAAGGAGGCTTTCGTCCCAAAGCATAAGAATGCCGCCTCTGGTACCGGTTGCCGGCCGTTGCGCAAAATTGCGGAGTCTATTTCCCCCTAGGGAGGCGGCACGCGGAGAACGTGGACCTCCGCCACCACGTCCGGCTCTGCCTTGAGGGCCTCCCGCTGTATGCCTGGGATGATCAAGCCGTCGCGAACGCCATCGGCTCCGGCTGCTCTCTGGACTACATCGAGCCCGCGTCCAAGCTGAAGACCGAGACAAAAGTGTTGGGTCTCTGGGCGTGGACGCCCTACCCAAGCAAGGTGCCGCGCGTGAACTGCATCACTTTTCCCGCGCGCAACGGCGGGGCACCGATTTACGGCCGGCGGGGACTGGAGCACCGCGTCCTCGTCCACCTCGACATCCACGAGGACCCCTCCTCCGGCAAGGTCGTCTCCAAGCCCTACGACTGGCGGTACAATATCGTTGATGGAGAGACGAAGGCGCGGGACCGACGCGAGAGGGTCTCCCGCCCTGTCCGCCATGACCGCCGCGACAGGGACGATGAGGGGGACCGCGACCGCGGCCGCGGGCGTGACGGCCGTGACGCGCCCAGGGGCGGACATGGATGGGGAGACCGCATTCGTAGGAGCCTCTCCCGTGCTCCGCGGGATGGACAACGCGACACCGACAGAGAAGACTGCGACGGGCGTCGTGGCGCCCGTGATGGACGACGCCGAGGCAACGCAGACCTGCCGCCTACCACTCCCGCCACGCAGGTGCTGTTGGGATCGGGCTCGGCGAGCGCGCCTGCTGCTCATGCCCTGGAGCTTGTGCCCATCCCTGCTGCGCGCACCTTGGAGCACCAGCCCGCCACTGATGAGCTGATCGCTGCCGCTTCTGATGGTGCCCGTGGCCGCAGTCCGACCAGGCAGGCGCGCCCAGGCTCTGCCAGACGCCTCTCCAGGGACGCACGCACCCCTCCTGCCTCGCCCCCCCTCTCCCCTACTTCGGTGCTGCGGACACCTCCCACCTCGAAGAGGGACGAGGCCCGTGCTGCGCTGGCTGCCACCCAGGTGCCGAGCCCGGCGCTCATTGAGCTCTGCTCACCGGCCTCGCTGCCGCGCCCCCTCCTAGACATCTCGCCGCTCCGCCCCCCCCCCCCCCCCCCCCGGCTTTGAAGCTTCACCCACCCCTCCCCTTCAGTGCAGCGGCGAGTTGCAACGCACTCCATCACCTGTCCAAGCCCATCCTCCTGCTACAGATCATGATCTGCCTGAAGGCCTTGCGGGACTCTCTGTTCCATGCCTGGAGCTGGCCTCGGTTGCTGCTCCCCTCTTCACCAACAGGCAGCCGGCTCTGCTATCGTCTGGTTCTCTGCCTCCTCTGCTCGAGGCTCCGACGGCTTCGCCTGCTTCGCCACTGCCAAGAAGGCCTACAGCCCGAAGAAAAACCATGGCCGGCATGATGATCTCCAAGAAGGGTGGGATCTCCTTGCAGAAGATCCGGAGACCTGCTGCTCGTGCGCCTGTTGTCCCGGCAGCCCAGGTTGCTGAACGGCTTGTTTGCCGTAGCCTGAGCATCACTCAAGATGGGCAAGATGTCACTGCATCAACACTTGATGCTTTCACGGAAAGGTTCAAGGAACAACTCCCTCCTGAGGTGATTGTGGCTATGAGAGACTTCTTCAAGCTTGATGATGGCTCTGTCAATGCGGTGGAAGATGCACTGATCGACCATGGAGGTGAAAGGGCCCTTGACACTGTGGTGGATCAATTTGATCTGGGATCGCAGGAGGCGATCGCCTGATTAGTTAGTGCTTGCTTAGGGCTATTCTATTTACCATGTTAGTACGCCTAGCTTTTGCTTGCAAGGGGCTCCATCTTTCTGCTTGTTTTCTCTGTAAGGGTAGTTTGTACCGGCTAAGGGTTGGCCTATGGCCGTGTATCTGGAAGTGTTTCTTCATTCTCAGTTTTATAAGTGTGTTAGTTTCTTCTAGGCCAAGGGCATGCTTTGTGAACCCATGACAGAACAACCCATCAACACTCTGAGTTGGAATGTGCGCGGGCTAAATTGCCCTGACCGTCGGGCCACTATCAGTGCAACCATTGCTGGCTCTCCAAGAGACCAAGCTGAGCAAATTCCTAGTAATTTGAATATAGTTGCAGGACACATAATTCCAACACGGCTTAGCAGTGCAGGAGGTGAAACTAGCTGCGTCATGGTGGGAGCGCAGAGTCGTTTCTAGCGGAGCCGCACGGTAGCAGGTGAAACTATGCCATGCATCCGTAGAAGGAATGTCATGGTGCACTGTGTGCCGCTATGTGTCGTGAGTAGAAATAATGTTTCGAGTGTAGAGATCTTGGAGTTGTGCTCCTATCCCCTTTTGCAGATTGGATTTGCAACAAATTGCCAAATTAAACAAGCAGATTTGCCAATCTTGCAATTAATTAGATTAATCTTACAACCTGGAGAAAAACCTTGAGAATAACATGATTAAGAGCAACTTCAACCGCTCCCCTACCCGTAAAAACACTGCCTTTTACGGGAAGTTGGAGCACAAGAAATCTCTCCAACGGTTCCGTAAACCATCCATAACTTTAGAGGATCATGTAAACTAGGCTCTTTCTTCTCTTAGATTTACGGAAAGATGATCTTCTCGTATAATTTTGGCAGGTAAGAAACTGTCTGAAATTTCAACGCGCGGCCCACCGGAACCTCACTAGAACGTCGCCGCTATCACGCCGGCACACCGCCGCACCGCCACGCCGGAATGTTGTTACACCGTTGCCGACGTGCTGCCGCCCGGCGCCACGCCCGCGCCGACGTTGCCGTCCTCTGCCACGCCATCTCGTGCCGCTCCTCGTCGGCGGCTATCACGCGTGTCACTGACTAGCGGGCCCTAGGCCATTCTTTATTTTTGTTTAATTAAAAATAAAATAAAAACAAGAAGTTTGGAAATAGTCTATTTTATGGGTTGCCAAGAAAGCGATAATAAGTGGGCTTTTAACAAGACTACAAATTAGGACGTAAAATAAACTAAACTATAACAGAAAATAAAAAGGGGTTTGTAACCGTATAATGAATAGAGCGAAAGGCGGTGTCTAGGCTTTCGGTCTCACTAGTACCAGAGGGGCGACTAAGTGGCAGCGACATACTAGTACTACAGACGATACTCCTTAGAGGATTAAACAATCTCATATGGTTTTCATCTCCGGGCTGCCACACCTAGGTGTACTAGACATAACCTCACGACAAGATCACATGGAGGTGTCAATAATACACAACGGACCAAAGGATTACATAAACCCATCTATCTACTCCGTGTATGTGCAAGCCCTCACAAGATCCTATGAAAGGATGTATCCCAACATAGCATTACGTGCAACACGAAGAAAATAAATAATAGATGATGCCACAAAGACTAATATTGCGTACTAGATCATACCTCAACCTAGGACTAAATCAATCACTCAAAAATAGATGAATATAGACACAAGGAGGAATGCTTCATTGATGTCATCAACATGCTCAATCTTGCAAGTTACAAGTTCAAGGAAGAAGATGGAGATGAGTATCAACGCACACGGCCTATGGCCGGCGCCTGGTCGTGGTGGTGGCGGTGGCGCCTCCTTCTTCTCCTCTTCCGTGGCCTTCATGGCGGTGGCGATGGAGGGAGAGGCCTCACTCTAGATGAGAGGGGAGAGCCTTCCGGTGGCTGCGTGGACTTGTGGTGGAATGTGGATGATCATCCCCGACGGCTAGGGTTGGAGGTCTTTATATAGGAGGCCTCATCGGGTCTCCTTCGTTGATGTAGATCTTTCACCTTAATCCAAGGGCCCTAGATGAGCCTAATCTTCTCCCAAAATATCCCTTAAAGGACAAGGAAGTCGTACGAACAAACGGGGACGAAATCCCGTCTAGAAAGGTAATTTTCGTGCTTGTCTAGCCTGGTACGACCAAACTCCCTGGACTCCTCCAGTAAAACGGTCGTCATCTCCTCATACGAACTCGGAATTTGACATTCTTGGGCTCGTTAGAACCGTACAAACGACGCCGATGCACATGTGGTATTAGATCTAGATTTGGAGCACTTTGGAAAAATGTCGTTTTTTACCTTCTTCTGAAATGCGTAAGCCTGGTGCCTGAAATTTCTCCGGTTTGTCCCCCAACTTGGTTTTTTGGATGTGCCAAGTCCATGAACATGTCAATACAACTACGAAGACCATAAAGCAAAGAAAGGTAATAAAAATAAAAAATAAAAGATATGCAACGAACTTGGTAAGACAAGTAAAGATCGGAAACTATACAGTGAGAACATGAATAAGTGTTAGATGGATATGATATGAGGGGTTGTGACACTAAAATATACTCTAAAAAGTATGCATAAAATCTACTCATCAGACAACATTAAGCAATTGGTGTAGCCCTAGGCACACGTTGCTTGTGTGGTACACTGGGCGCCACACATGGGCCTAGGCCTCGTTATCCCAACGCACTAAGTGCTAGCTAGTTCAAAATCATTCCGCCACCACCAGCTCGTGCCACGGCTATACCTCGCCGTATCAAGAAATCCTTTGGTCATGCCTCTACTGTGAGATTAGTGGGTCGGCCCAGTACTGTAGCTGACAAGAGTTATTTTGGGAACCTTCTATGGACCCCTTCGGACCGGTTTTAGAAGCTTAAGTGCGTCTTTTTTCTGTTTTTCTTATCGGTTTTCATTGGTTTTCTTCGGGTTTCTTCGGTTTTTTCATTATTTATTTTTTCTTTTTTAAATAGATGTTGTACATTTTTCTTATACACGCGAAATATTTTTTGATACATGTTGAACATTTCTCAAATTTATGGCGAACACCTTTCGATATACATTTTTTAAAATCAACTAAATTTTAAATATTTTCAAATACGCATTGAATTTGCTTTTGAATGTTATGAGACATTTTTCTAAACTACATGATTTTTTTATAAATTGTACAAACATTTGTTTACCCTCAGAATAAATAAAAAATAAAAAAATGGCATGAACATATTCTTGGAACACGCCAACATTTTTTATATGTCACAAACATTTTTTTAATGGCACGAAATATTTTTTTAAACTACATGAACTTTTTTTGACATTGTATAAACATTTTTTTTCGTAAATTTGATGAACATATTTTTGAAACTCGTGATTTTTTAAAATGTCATGAACAGTTTGTACACACGCATCAACATATTTTAAATGTCACAAAACATGTTTTCGAATGCTATCAACATGTTTTAAAAGTTGCATGAACAAATGTTTTACACTGCATGAACATTTTAAAATTCTTAATGAACATGTTTTAAAAAAAGAATTAAATGTTTGTGCTATATATATTTAAAATATTTAGAAATATGAAGGAAAATTAAAAAATATAGAAAAGGAAAAACAAACATTACAAACTAAACGTCTTACAGTATGGGACGGAGTAGTAACTAACAAATAAAGACGTGCGCTACTGGGCCGGCCAAGTATCTCGTCGCTTCGGGCTAGGGGACGCTCGCGCTCGAGACAAAGCCCCTCCCGTCAGCTCGGGGTACAGCCATGGCGTCCCGCTCCCTGGCCGTGAACGCGTCAGCAGCACACAGCGCTCCGAAGCTAATCCACGGCACTGGAGGACCCACAGCCCCGAAACTCTTCACCGATCTGAACGGCGGGGCACATGGCAGTGCACCATGGCCTAGTTTCATCTGCTGCACTGCTGTGCTGAGCCCCCGGCTGTACGCTTCGCTTCCCCGGCCGCATGACCAGTTCGGGTCTTTTCCTTTTCTTTGCCTCCCATCTACGAAAGGTTTCCAGACCAGTTCGCTCGCTGTCACTGGCCCTCTACGTACTCAGTCTACTGTGTGCATTGAGAGGAGTGTCTAGCTTTGCTTTGATAATCACATATTCCGGCTGTTCCATGAAGTGTCCTTTCAAATCTTTAGTAATCGTTACGCCACCGCCCATCCACGTCCATATACACGCCAAGTACTTAGCGCGCACGTATGTGCAATTATGCATATGTATACATGAGTACCGTAGATAACCACACGAGGATATATATCTGAACATACATAACCCACTTGCGAAAAGTTACCGAGCATACAACATAAGAACCCAAAACTGACGGCAGTGATACCAATTCATCACCAGATTAACGTCTCATGGAAGCATTTTCTTCCAACAGGGTATTACAATGGGATCACGAACGAATTGCACCATCATATATACACCAATACTCTAGTGCAAACTTGTATGCGAGTCACGCGCGGAGGAGTATTCGAACATCGTCGCCACGCCCATAATGACCCCAAACTCATGTTATTGACGATTACAATCTAGTAATGGCAGAAATAAGCATGTCTACAAAAGTTTTCATGGCTAATGACGATTCAGATATACTAGTAGAAACAAGCAAGTCTGCAAAGACTCCTTTTCACCTGAAAACTTGTATCTCTTGGGATCACTCACAACCATCAGCAGAATGGGTACTGTAGCTCCTTGCAAAATTCTTCGGACACCTTCTGTTCTTAGCTTCGTCTGCCAATAACCCAACCCAATACTTGATCAGATTACCACATATAAGAACATTGTCATATCAACATTAAGTCATTAACCATCCAAGTATCAAACAGTATAGTTTCAAGTACTGTAAATCTAAAGGCCATGTCACTCATTTTCCAGCAATGAGGTAACTTATATCTTGTGAGATAGTACAGAATTCGAATATTTCTCGTCCTTTCAATTGGTAGTGCTAACAAATGCACAACTGATGATATGAACTTGCAACGCCAGAAATTAACTGTTCTGAAAGGCACGTCTGCCAAAATGTAGTGGCATAGGCGCATCGCACCACCTTAAAGTACTAGATGTGCGTCCATTTACTGTCATGTTATTTATTTACATGATCAAACAGTTTACTTTTTTTTACTACAGCATAAAAACATTAAATGTGTCACAGAACACTGGACAAAGCCACAATGGCAATCCTACCAAAATGTATTGGGCATAGCGCCACATAAAAGTTGATAATTATTAAAAGAACTAGAGGTGTGCCATTTTACCGTCATGTTATTTTTTACATGATCAAACAGTTTACTTCTTTTTACCAGTCACGAAACATGGCAGTCACAATTGCCAAATGCAGCTAAGAAGAGTAGACTCGTATGCCATAGCGAAAACTTGAAAACGTTGGGTCCTCCCATTGGTTTCAATGGGGAAATTATCAATGACAGGAGTTCTCAAACAATGTTACAATCTCACTCGCTGCAAAGATACAATGGTCGCAGGGGACCATGGAGTATAAACAGTTAATATTCCTTTTTTCTAATACATGGAATCGATCATTTTTATGATCGTCACTTCGTAACAAAGGCATATAGTAGAAGTGTAGAACTGCACAATTTAAGATCGATGCCAATCCCAATTTCATCATGAATGCTAATATGCAATGACCAGAGGAAATAGCAAAATCATCATTGGTTTTATATAGAACAATGCTTCATCTTAACAAATATCAACACCAGCAGTCACTAAGATAAGATAAATGATGGCGAATAACAACACTGACTGTTTTCATGCTATTAAGAGGCTACACAAAATATGCAGATTATAATTGAGAAAGATCATATGACTCACAGATACAGGGGAGCAAAGCAGAGGGGGAGGTAAATATATATATATATACCTCAACAGAACTGTGATGGTGCTTTCCTGTCTGCCTGGTACTCCCTCCAGAGACTAAGAACGAGAGCTGGCATGATAACAAAGCAAGCTGTCGCGTGCGCACCAAATATCCTCACATCCATGATCACCGAACCAAACATTTCCCCCTGAGATATCGATCCCTCCACATGTGGCGATATCACTGCTACCAGAAAACCAGCGACCGCTAGCAGGAAGAAGGCCACATATGCGACAATTCCAAGCACCGTGGGGCGCAGAAGCCTAAAGAAGCGTGCAACCGACTCCGGCCTGATTGCTCTGAAGGCGCTCTGAGGAGGACAGCAATTTCAACAAAAATGAACATTATATATGGATGGTTCGGAAATGGTAGGATGCAAATGAAGTGATGAACACACATGGAAAAAAACTACTCATCAGGACAACCTGAACTACGAAATTAATTAGACCGCAATATATATGGCAACTTAATTAGAACATAATGATAACCCTGGCCTATGTACTGCTGCAATTCGACCGGAATAAAAATCACGGTGAGTTAATTTGCACGATACCTTCTTGAAACCCGAACTGGATCCAGATACAACTGCAATCACGTAGGCCACGCACTGAGCGCACAGCTGCAGGCCGGCAACAGGGCCGGTCCTGAGATTTCAGGGGCCCGGGGCGAAACTAAAATTCGGGGCCCTTTGAGGCCTTTAGTATAAATGTCTAACTAGTAATAATAATATGTATATATAATTTTATGAAAGAAAACAATTAAGTACATCCAAAATCAGTATGCATATCACATAACGTGTTACATATTACTATCAAAAATTTCTCCTAACATTCTGAGATGCAAAATCGCTAATGATAGTATCAATATCAATTTCATCAAGCATTTTTTTCTCAATGCATAAAGTAGCCAAGCCATTTAACCTCTCTTGCGACATTGTAAATCTCAGGTAGTTCTTCAATAATTTCAACTTTGAGAAACTTCTTTCAGCTGATGCCACAGTCACAGGCATAGTAAAGAAAATCCGATATGCAATAGAAATATTGGGATAACAATCTGCTTCTCTGACAAACTCAAAAATCTCCATAGCAGACATTGCTCTATCAGGCAAAGTTGACTGCATAACAGTTAACTCAGAAATCAGATCATTTAAATCAACATCAGATGAACCACTTGAGGAGAATGAACTTGCAAATTTAGTGCAACTGTCTTTAAGTTCAGAATGGTCCAATGACTTCAAGGTCGTTGAACTCATTAAAAATCCAAATATATTTTTGAATGATTCAAGTTCTTCAAATCTGATTTTCAGTGAAGTGGTCGCCTTATCAACCATGACCAAAAAATAATTGACTTTAAAGTCCTTCTCAGCTTCGAACATTGCTTCATCATTGTCATCTTCATCAAATTGTTTCTTCCTAGAAACACGACGCTTTACTGGAAATGATGGCTCAACACCCATTTCAGCTGCAATTTCTTTGGCAGATATCACACTAGAAACAAACCCTTCATCTCTATAAGTGTCAAAATAAGTCCGCATACCATCTATTTGCGTTAAGGCGGCCTCAATGCACATGGATGGTGATTGCAGCTTCCTGCTCACTGTATCTACGGCAAATAGAATGTCATGCCAAATGACCATGCCAAGTATGAACTCATAGCTGCCAAGCACATCAAACAAATTTTTTGCATCACTCCTATCCTTGGGTTCGGTACCACTATCTTCACTTAACTCAAGTAGAGCAGATCTTATGTTCGGAGCTTGATATCTAATTGCTTTAACACTTTTGATCCTCTAAATAGTACATATATTCGTTGCACAATTCCAAAAAAAGAAACAGCTTTACCACAAGATTTGGCCATATCACAAAGAGTGAGATTGAGACTGTGGCAAGCACATGGCATATACAAAGCTCTTGGATTTACCCCAAGCAACCGACTTTGCACCCCCTTGTATTTTCCTTTCATGTTGGATCCATTGTCATAACCTTGGCCCCTAATGTCATCAATATTAAGATCGAAGGACTTCATAGAATCAACCAGTACATTGAAAATTCCCAAACCAGATGTGTCCTCCACTACCAAAAAACCAAGAATGTACTCCACAATTTGTATTTTCCCATCAGACATATGAACACATCGAACCAACAAACTCATTTGTTCTTGATGACTCACATCCGGGGTACAATCTAGGATAACGGTGAAATATTTGGCCACTTTGACAATCTTGACGATAGAATTTCTAATATCAGCAGCCATAAGAGAAATCAACTCATTCTGAATTTTATGACTAAGATAATGGTAATGTATATCTTTGTTTTGAATACGCCTAAGATGATCTTGCATTACCAAATCAAATTCTGCAACCATCTCCACACAAGCTAAGAAATTTCCATTGGAATCATCATAAAGTTGCTCGCTGGATCCTCTAAAAGCCAAATTACGCTTACCAAGAAATTTCACAATGGCAACTATTCTTAATAAAACTTGCCTTATGCGTTCCTTCTCCTTTGTGATTTGCTGTTGTAACTCTTTGTCAATTGTTTCATGCTTGCTCAGTCTAATTCTCAGTTCATTCCAAGAGTTCATGTTGGTAATGTGGTCGACACTGGCTTAATGTTCTTTCAGTCTCTCACTAATGTGCCGCCAATCACAAAAGCCATCATGCCCCAATGCACTCTTGCATTTATCGGAATTGAAAAGCTTACAACAAAAACAAAACACTTTGTTTGCGTGTTTTGAAAAAACTAACCATCTCCTATCACGCACCTCTCCATTGCTCATTTTTCTGGAGTAATGGTTGTATCAAAAATGTCGTGAAGTTTCATCCAAAGGATATTTAGTGTTTTCTTCTTCCCTTTTAGGCCCCCTTTCCACTAATATGTCCCTCGTTTTGTTATCAAGACTACCCCAGTTGCTTGGATCATAAATATCCACAGTAATAACCGGTTCCTCATCAACACTAGCAGATTCTGTCGCAGATGAATTAAATATGGGCTCATGATCACTCACATTGGTATCATCCATGTTGATGTCAACATCATCTTCTGTAGGAGTATGACCATCATCTTCCCGATTGGCATTAGCTTGGTCATCCGCAAGAACTATCGCCAACTCCTCTGGATTTCTTGATGAAGTGCTGGTGTTGCTCTTGTAATATTTAAAAAGGGATCCACTCAATGCCTTTTTCTCCGCATCTTCCTCTTCCTTCTTTTTCCTTTTCTGACTTCCGGATGGATATTTTCTACCCAAACCCGACATGACCTAGCTGAAATTGAAAGGAACAATTAGCTCTTACAATTACCACAAAGCTTATTTTTAGCTAATTAAAACATTAGATTAATTACAGAAGATCTTCATATAATATGATTACAAAATCTGGTAGGGCATAATACCTTCTCTCTGTAATCTAATTAAAGCTCTGTGTGCTCAATGATTTATTCACCCAGGCACCCAGCTATCAATTCCCTATTGACCTGTTGTTTCGGGGAATCGGGATTAGAAAAAAAAACAGGAAGAAGAACGTGGGAACGTGAGGGCAGATGGCGGCAGGCCTGGACGGCAGAGGCCGCAGAGCGCAGCGACGCACAGTACCTGCTGCAGTCGGCGACGGCGTTCGTCAGGAGGCACTCAGGCAGAGCGCAGCGACCGAGCGACGCAGAGTCGAGTCGAAGACGGCGTCGGCGATTAGACTAGACGAACAGCGGCCTGCGTGCTGCGGTCAACGAAAGAAACTACGATCCGAAGAAAAAGGAATTAAGGAAACCGGGAATCCAGCGTCCAGCGATTCTTGCTTTCCCTGTACACGTCCAAACGTCCTGTGCACGTACGTGATGCAAACATAGGCCAGGCCGGCAGGCCCACATCTCTCTTTTTGTTTCCTAGGCTGAGATGTCGCTGAGTTCGGCTACAATTTCTCTTTTCGCTCGATAAAGTCACATGTATTGCAGCGGCTGCAACCTACGTGCTTGCTTAGCAGCCTACGTACACATACGCAGGAGGGGGCCCCTGACTTTTGGGGGCCCGGGGCGGCCGCACCGTTCGCCCCCCCCCCCCCCCCCCCCCCCAGGGCCGGGCCTGGCCGGCAAGCGCGAGCAACACAAGGAAGATGTAGACGCAGACCATCAGAGCCCCGTACGTGAGCGCCTGGAGGAAGAGGAAGGGGGCGGAGCCCTCGCCCCAGGCGCGGCGCGCCACGACCTTCGCAGCCGAGGCCGCGGACGCGACCCACGCAGTGGCGAAGCCCAGACAGGTGAAGGCTCCTGCCGCGACGCAGAGGACGAGCATCGGGGCAAGGGCGAAGCGCACGACGACGATCCGCGCCGGCGGGGGCGAGGGCGGCGGCGCGTCGGCGACGGCCATCGATCGGTACGGGAAACCCTAGCTCCTCGAAGCTTCTCGCCCTCGGAGGAGGCGGAGTGGTTGGGTTTGGTTTGTTGGAAATGGGGATTAGCAAGGAACAGGGGAGGGGGTTTTGCGGCGAGCTGTCCCGCTTCCCTTCCGGGTTCAGTTCTAACCCATTTTCGATCCTGCACAATTACCGAATTTCTTGTTCAAGCCACCGGGCGAAATGTTTAGATTTAGTATTACCGAATTTTCTTTTGAACAAGATAATAAGAGTTGAGTTTCAGTTTTTTTTCTCTCTTGTTATCTTGTTAGGGTTTTTGAATTTCAAGACTAGTGTCAAACTATTCTGATTGCACGATTAGGTAGATTTTCATGAAGAATCGGCTTGAAAGTAAAAGACAATATTGTCGCTAGGTGGTCTTTGGACCTGATGTAATTTTTATTATTTGATGCATAGATCAGAAGTTTTCCCCAAAAAAAAAGCAATTGAAAGTTCGGATAGATCATTCCATCTGAAAATAGATTTTGATGAATAACCGGTTTGAGACAGAAAACAATTCCTGTTAGGATAACACACCTAATAATAACTAGATAAAAAAATACAGTTGCAGTTCAATGGAGTGTACTGAAAAGATTGATGCTATGGACCACAGTCCATCATGCATATCTGAGATCTGAGAAGTGCCTTCAGATGTTACCATCGACAAAAGAAAATTAAGTTTTCAACGACCCAGAACAAGGGCAAGCAGACACACCATCCACGACAGATAACACACGTTGCAATTGGCGACGGGCTCCAACAATCGAGAACGAAATGGAAATTCAGTTGACTGATCTTTTAGTAAAGATGAAAGAAAAAGGGCACACATCTTTTTTCACGGTTAACAAATCTTGTAAACAGAAAATGGATAAAAATGTCTAATCTATTTTTTGACCGTTGCTTTTTAGGCTAATTCTTTCTTACATTGAGAGATTTTGCGAAAAGAATCTGTCTTCACTTACTTAACAGAAAACCAAACTGAATAAAAGTTAAATGAAGGCTTCTTCAGTTTATCCATGCATTTCAGTTGTCAAATTCGGAATAACAAATTGGTGAACAAACCGGTCTAGTGCGCCCTCTTAATGGTTCAGCTCGTCTTTGTAACATAGATATTCAATGCAAATTTATTTACCAAATATCCAACACTGATTGCGAATTTGTATCTCCCGGTGTACCAATTGCAGAACGTTACTACCATGCACACAACATAAGAACGCAAACCAACGGTAGTCGTACCAATTCATCACCAGATTAATGTCTCATTGAAGAATTTTCTTCCAACAGGGTAGCATTACAAAGAGAGCATGAACGAATTCTACAATCGTATACACCAATGCTCTAGTGTAAACTTGTAAGCGAGTAGCGCGGAGGAGTATCGAATATCGTGACCGGACCCATAATGACCCAACAAACTTCATGGCTATTGACGATTAGGATCTACTAATAGAAGAAAGAAGCAAGTCTACAAAAGTTTTCATGGCTAATGACGAGTAGGATCTACTAATAGTACAACCGTACAAAGAAGTAAGTCTGCAGAAACTTTCTTTTTCCTCTGAAAACTTGCATGTGTTGGGATCACTCACAACCATCAGCAGAATGGGTACTGTAGCTCCTTGCAAAATTGTCGGGACACCTTCTCTTCTTAGCTTCGTCTGCCAATAACCCAATTGAAGACTTGATCAGATTACCACATTAAAGAACATTGTCATATCAACATTAAGAATTCAATAATATAGTTTCAAGCACTGTAAATCTAAAGGCAATGTCACTCGGTTTCTAGCTATGAAGTAACTTCTATCTTGTGAGATATTATAGAATTTGAATATTTCTTGTCCTTTCAATTGGTAGTGCTAACAGATATACGAATACGACTGATAATATGAACTTGCAACGCCAGAAATTAACTCTTCTCGAAGGCACAGCTACCAAAATGAAGCGGCATAGTACCACCCTAAAGTACAAGATGTGCATCCATTCACTGTCATGTTATGTATTTACATGATCAAACAGTTTACTTCTTTTAATTGAAGTATAAAGGCACTAAACCGAGTCACAGAACAGGGGACAAAAAGGAGAATGCATCATGGTGTTGTCCCTGATTAGAGAAGATGTTGAGGCCTTTAGGGCTACCCGGAGAGATGGATAGAGTTGTGTCAGTGTTTTGGCTGAGTGAGGGGCTTTCTTGGCCCTGCTGTTGTTTCTTTCTCTTCAAGCTTTTAGGTGATAAACACTACTTCCTTCTTACTCTCATGTTAGCTGATGCAAAAGCAGAGCTCCTGCTAGTTCCCGTCAAAAAGAACAGGGGACAATGGCATGATGGCACTTCTACCAAAATGTGTGGCATAGCGCCACATAAAAGTTGATGACCGTTAAAGGACAAGAGGTGTGCCATTTTACTGTCATGTTATTTCTACATGGTCAAATAATTTACTTCTTTTTACCAGAGACACGGAACATGGCACAAAGTCACAATTGCCAAATGCAGCTAAGTAGACTAGACTCATAAGCAATAGTAAAAACTTGAAAACTTTGGATCTTTCCATTGGTTTCAATGGATAAATTATCAATGACAAGAGCTCTCAACAAAGGTGCTTGCAAACAGTTTGGAAGCATGCGGACATTACTATAATCTCACTCGCTGCAAAGATATAACGATCACAGAGAACGATGGAGCATAAGCAGTTAATATAGCTTTTTTATAATATGTGGAATCAATCATTTTTATTATCATCACTTCATAACAGAAGCATACAGTAGAACTGCATCAGTTGGCTACTCGCAAAATCTAAGATCGATGCCAGTCCCAATTTTATCATGAATGCTAATATGCAATGACTAGCGGAAATAGCAAAATCCTCATTGGTTTTATACACAACAATACTCCCATCTTAGCAGGCAGTAAAATAAGATAAATGATTCGATGTATATGTGAGCCATATGATCTTTTCAATTGATGTGCATATTTCAAAGAAGAGAGGAAAGAGGTATGTGTGTATACCTCAACAAAACTGCGATGGTGCTTTCCTGTCTGCCTGGTCCTCCCTCCAGAAACTAAGTGCAAGAGCTGGAATGATAACAGAGCAAGATATCGCGTGCATAGTAAATATCCCCACATCCACGATTACAAATCCAACCATTTCTCCCTGAGATACCGATCCCTCCACATGCGACATCACTGCTATCAGAAGACCAGCGACAACCAGCAGCATGAAAGGAACATCTGCCATGAATCCAAGCACCGCGGTGCGGGGTAGACTAAACGAGTCTGCAGCTGAGTCCGGCGTGATTGCTCCCACGGCGCGCTAAGGAGGGCAACAATTTCAACAAAACCACATGGATGGGCATGAGTATACATGGAATGGTTCGGAAATGGAAGGATGCAGATGAAGTGATGAACTCAAATGGAAACACTGCTGCTAATCATCCACTGGCCTACATAGAACATACTGCTGTAATTCGATCAGAATAAATGCCACAGGGTGTTAATTTGCACGGTACCTTTTTGAATTCGTGACGGGATCCACGTACAGCTGCAATCACGTAGGCCACGCACAGGCCGCACAGCAGCAGGACGCCAAGCGCGAGCAAGACAAGGAAGCTGCAGGCCAAGACCGTGAAAGCCCCGTACGTGAGCGTCTGGAGGAAGAGGAAGGAGGCGGAGCCCTCGCCCCAGGCGCGGCACGCCACCACCTTCGCAGCCGAGGCCGCGGAGAGAATCCACCAAACGGCCAAGTCCAGGTAGGGGAGCGCTTCGACCGCGACGCAGAAGACGCGCCCGAGCGCCAGCATCGGGGCGAGGGCGAAGTGCACGAGCGCCAGCACCACGACGACGATCCGCGCCGGAGGCGGCGGCGGCGGCGGCGGCGAGGGCAGCGCCGCGTCAGCGACGGCCATCGGCCCGGGAAACCCTAGCTCCTGGAAGCTTCTCGCCCTCGATGGGGGCGGAGGCGGAGTGGCAGCGAGGGGGTTTGTGGGAAATGGGGATAAGCGACGAACACGGGAGGGGGTTTTGCGGCTTCTGTTTCTTAACCCGTAATCTAAAGTGGATTTGGGTTCTAACCGGGTGTGCTGAAAGGCTGCGTGTGCCCGAATCGATCCTGCGAAATTCACAATCGTCTCCTCACTGTCAAGCCAACGGGCGAAATATTCAGATCTGTTGTGTTCATAAGTTTGAAAAAAAATTGTGGTTAAAAAACGAGACGGGGAGGGTAATTAGAAGCCACCCCCCGCTTCGCTTTATAGGAGAAAAAAAATTGTGGTTTACTTTTGTAGTTTTGTAATTTCCTGCTAGAAGCTCGGTACACGTTTAGGGCGCATCCGGTTTGAAGGATTTTTGCAGGAAAATCGCAGGAACTAAAAATAGAGTAAAGTTCACTAGAACTAGCATTCGGTACGCCGGAATGCAGCGCTGAGATTCCGGCGGAAAGTTTCTCTAGCCTCTACTTTCACGGGAAAGAAAACATCCACGGCCAGCTTTTTTTTGGGGCGGAAGTCCGGGGCGAAACGTTGGAAGCGTGAGCTCAGATCATGGTTTTGCCTCTGTAGCCTTTATCTTTGGTCCACATGCACGTGCATGGGATATACTCCCTCCGTTTCAAAATATAGTGCGTCCTCGGTTTCCGCGCTTCAACTTTGAGCATAAATTTGACTAACGAGACCGACTGCGGCGGGAGCATTTTGCTTCCGCCGCAGCCGGTCTCGTTGGTTAAATTTATGGTCAAAGTTGAACCTCGGGAAGCGCGGGCGCACTATATTTTGGAACGGAGGGAGTACTCTCTAGTTTATTTGCACTAATGGGTCTCAATTTTGTACTCTATCACATGCCTCTATGTATTTTCTTTGTTTATTTTTTCCACGCTCCGACCGTCCATATCCCAAATCTTTCCCATAGTTTTCATTCCTCTGTTTTGACATCTCATTCATGTGATATTCCTTCACCGTGTTACATTCCTATGGTTTCTTCATATCCAAACCGAACGGGCCCCGACTTTTCTGATTTTCCCCTTTTCCGTGTCTTGTCTCCCTGCGGCCATCGCTGGCGGCGAGCTAGGTGAGGGTCCCTTCTTGTAGATTTCTGTAGATCTCTGGTAGTAGTAGTAATAGGGTAGTTCCTCCATGCGTCCCTTGATGGCTAGATATGGGTGCTTACCGTCGGATTAGAGGATCCAGGGGCAACTCGTGGTGGTCCTTGGCATCGCCACTCTTGTATCCGATGGTGTCTATGCCCTGGTTAGCTCGATTATCCCAGCCTAAATAACCTCCCATATATTTTAGAGCCTTCTCATGGATTTTCTCTCATTTCGAAGCTTGATATCGCAGTGGTGTGAAGCCATTAGTGATGGGAGGTGCCATGACTTTCTCTGGATCAATATCTTTTCCTGTGTTCTTGTTCTCCCGCCAGTTTATCCACCATCAATTTCTGAAGATGCATAAATATTAGATAACCCAAAGATCTTGTGCTTCACTTTTGGCGTCCTGGAGACTGAAACAGACTCCTTTGAAACCAGCAGATGTCATTTCTTCCATGGTTTTGTGGTTTTCTTTGCTTGAGTTGGGTATTGTATCTTATCTTTAATTTGGAATTTATGTCAACATCCTACGTGCACAAAGTCAACCACTCATCCTCCTACATTGGAGGCCTACTTTGTGATCTTTGGGTACAAATCCTCGACATGGAGGCTCTCGGCGTTGCTTCATCTTCCACAGGGAGACCACCGCCCGTTCTAAGGGGATTCTCCCTTGTCGGCGCATGCAGTTCTACAGGATCTATGGCATCGGTGAGCTTTTGATCCTCTGTTTCCAGAGGCTAGTAAACAAAGATGTCTTGGTCCTCTTTCAGATTGCCACTATCATTCCCATCATTGGTGCTTGGTCGTGTGTCCTGCTCGACGGTGGTCGTCGGTGGCGAAGCTTCGAGGTGGAGCAGCGTTTGCTCGATGTGTGGTCCTCTACGTGCCCTCTCCCTCCGTAGTTGGGTGCACGTGCAATATGGGGCGTTGTTGTAACTCCCTCCCCCCACCCCCCACCCCACCCGAAATCTGGGGATTCTAATCACTTCTTATGAATTAATGTAGGCTTTTAATTTCACCAAAAAACAACGATTCTGAAATTGAAGTTGAATGAGTTCATATTACATATTAAGAGTCAAAAGTTAGATGAGAGGAGCTTGATCGTCCTTAACAGGAAAAGATATTTTACAAGTGAGCAATACCGTTATTTAGATAGGGTCGAAGTATTATGCGATGGAGGCTTTTGAGGTTTACTGTGCTGGTTCGAGGCAGGACGTTGAGCTCGGGGTCATGTTGTTGGACTCCTTCGATGACGGACCAAAGGGGGTCGGCGAGGGTGCTCCCCGGCACCCTTTTTTTTACCTCAAAATAACCTCTTTATTCAATATAGATAATAATGTTACATCGTTCACCATGAGAGGTACAATAGAGGAGGGAAGATCATCCAACCAGACCCTACTGGCCTAGAACTTAGCCAACTGGGCTAGTTCATGAGCTACATAATTTGTTTCCCTATTCGCATGCTCATACTTAACTCTAACAAATTCTGCCCCCCTAAAAAAATCATGAAAAATCGTTGCAACAATACCTGTAGGATGCCTCTCATTCTTCATAATTTCTATCAATTCACTATTGTCAGGTTGGTGTCAAGGTTGTCTTTGTTGTTTGCTTTCGAGGTACTCCCTCATTTTTCAGTTTGTTAGACCAATGTAAAAAATCCGAATTTCCTTATGGTAAGGCTTGTTGTTTTGTGAATATGCAAATATAACTATGCCTACATTAAATATACCATCAAATTTTGGTTCTTAATGTGGAACCAATCATTTGAAGGAGTGAGAGGGTCATGCTTAATTACTCTATTGTCTAGCACTTATTAATTAGATCTTCATTCGGATTTGTATTATGGGCGTGATAAACAGGTCCCACCAATCAGAATCACCGTTAGAACGAGCCAATTGTCGGATCAATGCTATGTGTTAAATACCTGCCCCAAATGTGGCGATGGTGGTGGTTTTGCTCCCATCTCCATGTCTAGCGCGCCTTTGTGGTGCACTCTTAATGCATGGTTTCCTTGACGCATATTTATTTACCAAATATTCAACAACATTGCAAATTTGTATCTCTAGTCGTACCACTAATCATCATAATGTTAAAAAATGTAATGAAGTTCAGCAGGCATGACAATACATAAGAGGCAACATACAACGGCCACGATGGCAGTAGATAACCACGAGGATATTCAAAATGGCAACACATACATAACCCACCTGCAGAAAGTTACTATCGTGCATACAACATACAACATACAAGAACGCAAACCAACGGCAGTGAATTCACGAGATTAATGTCTCATGGAAGCATTTTCTTCCAATAGGATGTTACAAAGAGATCACGAACGAATTCCACCATCATATATACACCAATACTCTAGTGCAAACTTGTAAGCGAGTAGCGCAGAGGAGTACCGAATATCACCACCTGACCCATAATGACCCAAGAAACTTCATGGCTATTGACGATTAGGATCTAGTAATAGCAGAAAGAAGCACGTCTACAAAAGTTTTCACGGCTATCGACGATTAGGATCTACTAACAGAAAGAAGCAAGTCTGCAAAAACTCTCTATTTCCGCTGAAAACTTGTATCTGTTGGGATCATACACAACCATCAGCTGAATGGGTACTGTAGCTCCTTGCTAAATTCTCCGGACACCTTCTCTTCTTAGCTTCATCTGCCAATAACCCAACCCAGAATTTGATCAGATTACCACATATAAGAACATTGTCATATCAACATTAACCATCCAACAGTTTAGATTCAAGTAGTATAAATCTAAAGGCAATGCCACTCATTATCCAGCAATGAAGTACTGACTCTGTAAACTAATACTCTCTCCATTCCACAATGTAGTGCGCCCGCGTTTTCCAAGATCTAAGTTTGACCATAAATTTAACCAACGAGACCGACTGCGGCGGGAACAAAAATTATAACACTAAATTTAACCAACGATACGAATTCAGTGGTATAATTTTTGCTCCCGCCGCAGTCGGTCTCGTTGGTTAAATTTATGGTCAAACTTAGATCTCGGGAAGCGCGGGCGCACTACATTGTGGAATGGAGGAGTATAAGACTTTTTAGATCAATACTTTAGTGATCTAAAAAGTCTTATATTAGTTTACAGAGGGAGTAACTTCTATCTTGTGAGAAATTACGGAATTCGAATCTTTCTCGTCCTTTCAATTGGTAGTGCTAACAAACACACAACTGATGATATGAACTTCCAACATCAGATATTAACTGTTCTCAAAGGGACGTCTACCAAAATGTAGTGGCATAGCACCACCTTAAAGTACTAGATGTGCATACATTTACTGTCATGTTATTTATGTACATGATCAAACCAAAAAAAACAGTTAACTTTCTTTTACTAAAGTATAAAAGCACTAAACTGAGTCACAGAACAGCGGACAAAGGCACAATGGCAATTCTACCAAAATGTAGTGGGCATAGCGGCACATAAAAGTTTGTCACTGTTAAAAGGACTAGAGGTGTGCCATTTTACCGTCATGCTATTAATTTACATGATCAAATAGTTTAGTTCTTTTTACCAGAGTCAGGAAACATGGCACAAAGTCATAATTGCCAAATGCAGCTAAAAAGAGTAGACTCATATGCCATAGCCAAGACTTGTAAACTTTGGGTCTTCCCATTGGTTTCAATGGGGAAATTATGAATGACAAGAATTCTCAAAAAAGGTGCTTGCAAGCAGTTTAGAATCATGCAAACAATGTTATAATCTCACTCGCTGCAATGATACAACGATCACAGGGGACCATGGAGCGTAAAACAGTTAATATTACTTTTTTCTAATACGTGGAATATCGATCATTTTAATGATCATTACTTCGTAACAAAGGCATATAGTAGAAGTGTAGAACTGCAACAATTGGCACCATGCACAATTTAAGATCGATGTCAATCCCAATTTCATCATGAATGCTAATAGGCAATGACCAGAGGAAATAGCAAAATGATGATTGGTTTTAATATCGAACAATGCTCCATCTTAACAAATATCAATACCAATAGTCACTAAGATAAGATAAATGATGGCAAACTAACAACACTGACTGTTTTCGTGCTATTAAGAGGCTACACAAAATATGCAGATTATAATTGAGAATGATCATATGGCTCACAGATATAGGGGAGCAAAGCAAAAGTGGGAGGTATATATATACCTCAACAGAACTGCGATGGTGCGTTCCTGTCCGCCTATCACTCCCTCCAAACACTAAGAACCAGAGCTGGGATGATAAGAAAGCAAGCTGTCGCGTGCATACCAAATATCCCCACATCCTCGATTACCGAACCGACCATTGCCCCCTGAGATATATATCCCTTCACATGTGGCGACATCATCTCTACCAGAAGACCAGCGACTATTAGCAGGAAGAAGGCCATATCCACGACAAATCCAAGCACCGCGGGGCGCAGAAGCCTAAACAAGTTCGCAACCGACTCCCGCGTGATTGCTCCGAAGGCGCTCTGAGGAGGACAACAATTTCAACAAAACCATACGGATGAACATTAAATATGGAATGGTTCGGAAATGGTAGGTTGCAAATGAAGTGATGAACACAAATGAAAAAAACTACTACCTCTACTACTCATCGTCAGGACAGCCTGAACTACGAAATTAATTAGGCCACAATATATATATGACAACTTAATTAGAACATAATGATAACACTGGCCTATGTGCTGCTGCAATTTGACCGGAATAAATATCACAAGGAGTTAATTTGCACGATACCTTCCTGAATCCCGAAGTGGATCCAGATACAACTGCAATCACGTAGGCCACGCACTGGGCGCACAGCAGCAGGACGACAAACGCGAGCAACGCAAGGATGGTGCAGACGCAGACCTTGAGGGCCCCGTACATGACCGCCTGGAGGAACAGGACGGGAGCGGAGCCCTCGCCCCAGGCGCGGAGCGCGACGACCTATGCAGCCGAGGCCGCGGAAATGATCCACGCACCCGCGAAGCCCAGGTAGATGAGGGCTACCGCCACAACGCGGAGGACGAGGGAGAGGAGCACGAGCGCCGGCACCACGACGACGATCCGCGCCGGCGGCGGCGGCGGCGAGGGCAGCACCACGACGAAGATCGGCGGCGGCGGGGGCGGGGGTGGCGGCGGCGGCGGCGAGGGCAGCACCACGACGAAGATCGGCGGCGGCGGGGGTAGCGGCGGCGAGGGCAGCACCACGACGACGATCAGCGCCGGCGGGGGCGGCGGCGTCGGCGAGGGCAGCACCGCGTCGGCGACGGCCATCGATCGGTACGAGAAACCCTAGCTCCTGGAAGCTTCTCGCCCTCAGAGGAGACGGAGTGGTGGGTTGGCGCAGCGAAGGCGTGGGGTTTGTGGGAAATGGGGATTAGCGACGAACAGGGGAGTGGGTTTTTCGGCGAGCTGTCCCTCTTGCGGGTTTCAGTTCTAACCCATTTCCGCTAGTGGATTCGGGTTCTACCGGGTATGCGGAAATAGTAAGTGCCCGATTCGAGCCACTGGGTGAAATGTTAAAGCTTGTTGCCGAATTTTGTATTTTTTTGCAGGAGAAACTTTTTTTTGTGGGGTGCATGAGAAACTTTCAATCTATTCATCTTCAATTTTGATAGTACAAAGAACACTAAAGGTAATAAAAATTACAACCAGTTCCGTGGACCACCTAGCGAGGACTGCAAGCACTGGAGTGAGCCGAAGCCGCGCCGCCGTCATGACCCCTCCCTCATCGGAGCTGGGCAAACCTTGTTGTAGTAGACAGTCGAGAAGTCGTCGTGCTAAGGCCCCATAGGACCTACACACCAGAGCAGCAACTAATGCCAATGAAGAAAGTCGTAGATCAGAAGCATCAAACCTATAAACAACCAAACAAAGACGAACGAAGACTGGATCCAAACAGATCTACTGAAGACCAGCACCGACTGGATCTCACGAGATCCGACGGAGACACACCTCCACACGCCCTCTAACGAGCTAGACGCACCATCGGGACGGGGATAGAACGTGGGAGACATTCCTACTGAGGGACATCGTCGCCGCCACACAGACCCAACCAAGACGTTGAATCTAACAGGAACGAGAACGGGGTCCCTCCTGTCGGCGGCCGGGGGGCTAAGATCCTCCGCACCTCCATGGCCCAAAGGACATCAGAGATGGTGTGACGCCCCCGGCCCGACCGTGCACTAGTCATACACGCAAATGCGCACGATCAAGCCCAGGGACTCACGAGAAGATATCACAACACAATTCTAGACACAAAAATAAAATAATACAAGCTTTATATTACAAGCCAGAGGCCTCGAGGGCTCGAATACAAAATCTGGAGTTACACAAGAGTCAGCGGAAGCAACAATGTCTGAGTGCAGACATAATTAGACAAGGCGGCCTTAAGAAGGCGAAAACAATCAACGACTCTGATCGAAAGAGGCAAGGCCTCCTGCCTGGGAACCTCCTAAACTACTCCCGACCGTCGGTCTCCACGTAGTAGTAGACTCCACCGTGGTGGTAGTAGTCATCGGTGGGATCAGCTGGCTCCGGGACTCCGTCATCTGGTCACAGCAATCGGGTATGGGGAAAAAGAGGTAGCAAGGCAACCGTGAGTACTCATCCAAAGTACTCGCAAGACTTACATCAGATCTATTCTACTTATGCATCGGTTGTTGGGGAACGTTGCATGGAAAACAAAAAAAATTCTACGCACACACAAGATCTATCCATGGAGATGCATAGCTACGAGAGGGGGAGTGTGTCTACGTACCCTCGTAGACCGTAAGCGGAAGCGTTAGAACAACGCGGTTGATGTCGTCGAACAACTTCACGATCCAACCGACCGAGTACCGAACGTACGGCACCTCCGCGTTCAGCACACGTTCAGCTCGGTGACGTCCTCAACTTCTTGATCTAGCAAGACGGCAAGGTAGTGGATGAGTTCCGGCAGCACGACGGCGTGGTGACGGTGATGGTGATGCTATCTCCGCAGGGCTTCGCCCAAGCACTGCGAAAATATGACCGAGGGACGGAACTGTGGAGGGGGGCGCCGCACACGACTAAGACAATGTTGTGTCTTGTTTGGGGCGCCCCCTCTCCTCTATTTATATATGTGTAGGGGCTTGGAGTAGAAGGAATAGTGCCACATGAACAGTACCACGTGAACAGTACCACATGTGGACTTGGACTCCAAAGTCCAATCCTATTCCTACTAGGACTCTCCCTTTTTCCTTCCCTAGCTGCGTGGGCTTTTGAGGACTTGGTGCGCCTGGCCCAATAAGGCCAGGGCGCCTCCCCTTAGCCCATGCCAACCCTTGGGATGTGGTGGACCCACTTGTGGACTTCCGGACCCCTCCGGAATCCTCCGGAACCTTCTGGAAGCTTCCCGGTACAATACCGAAAAAAATTGCACCTTTTTCCGGAACCCAAAATATGACTTCCCATATATAAATCTTTACCTCTCGACCATTCCGAGACTCCTCGTGACGTCCGGGATCTCATTCGGGACTCCGAACAATATTCGGTTACCAATTCACATAACTCATATAACACTATATCGTCAACGAACGTTAAGCGTGCGGACCCTACGGGTTCGGGAATGATGTAGACATGACTGAGATGCCTCTCCGGTCAATAACCAATAGCAGAACCTGGATGCTCATATTGGTTCCTACATATTCCACGAAGATCTTATCGGTCGAACCGCAATGACAACATACGTAATTCCCTTTGTTCGTCGGTATGTTACTTGCCCGAGATTCGATCGTCGGTATCTCCATACCTAGTTCAATCTCGTTACCGGCAAGTCTCTTTACTCGTTCCGTAATACATCATCCCATAACTAACTCCTTAGTCACTTTGCTTGCAAGCTTCTTATGATGTGCATTACCGAGAGGGCCCAGAGATACCTCTCCGAAACACGGAGTGACAAATCCCAGTCTCGATCCATGCCAACTCAACAGACACCTTCGGAGATACCTGTAGAGCATCTTTATGATCACCCAGTTACGTTGTGACGTTTGATAGCACACAAGGTATTCCTCCGGTATCCGGGAGTTGCATGATCTCATGGTCGGAGGAACATGTATTTGACATTCAAGAAAGCAGTAGCAATAAACAGAACGATCATATGCTAAGCTAACAGATGGGTCTTGTCCATCACATCATTCTCCTAATGATGTGATCCCGTTATCAAATGACAACTCATGTCTATGGTTAGGAAACCTTAACCATCTTTGATCAACGAGCTAGTCTAGTAGAGGCTCACTAGGGACACGGTATTTGTTTATGTATTCACACATGTATTTAAGTTTCCGGTCAATACAATTCTAGCATGAATAATAAACCTTTATCATGAACAAGGAAATATAAAATAATAACAACTTTATTATTGCCTCTAGGGCATATTTCCATCAGTCTCCCACTTGCACTAGAGTCAATAATCTAGTTCACATCGCCATGTGATTAACACCCAAGAGTTCACTAGAGTCAATAATCTAGTTCACATCACCATGTGATTAACACTCAAAGAGTTCTAAGGTGTGATCATGTTTTGCTCGTGAGAGAGAATTTTAGTCAATGGGTCTGCAATATTCAGACCCATGTGTGCTTTGCAAATCCTTATGTCATACTGTAGATGCTGCTATCACGCTTTACTTGGAGCTATTCCAAATGACTGCTCCATTATACGTATCCGGTTTGCTACTCAGAGATATCCAGATTGGTGTCAAAGCTTGCATCGACGTAACCCTTTACGACGAACTCTTTATCACCTCCCTAATCGAGAAACATTTCCTTAGTCCTTTAGTTACTAAGGATAATTTTGACCGCTGTCCAGTGATCCACTCCTGGATCACTCTTGTACCCCCTTTGCCAGACACGTGGCAAGGCACACATTAGGTGTGGTACACAACATGGCATACATTATAGAACCTATGGCTGAGGCATAGGGAATGACTTTCATTCTCTCTCTATCTTCTACCGTGGTCGAGCTTTGAGTCTTACTCAACTTTACACCTTACAATACAGGCAAGAACTCCTTCTTTGACTGATCCATTTTGAACTCCTTCAAAATCTTGTCAAGGTATGTACTCATTGAAAGTCTTATCAAGCGTCTTGATCTATCTCTATAGATCTTGATGCCCAATATATAAGCAGCTTCACCGAGGTCTTTCATTCAAGTATCATTTTATGCCATCCAGAAATTCTATATCATTTCCAATCAACAATATGTCATCCACATATAATATTAGAAATGCTACAGAGCTCCCACTCACTTTCTTGTAAATACAGGCTTCACCGTAAGTCTGTACAAAACCATATGCTTTGATAACCTCATCAAAGCGTATATTCCAACTCCGAGATGCTTGCACCAGTCCATAGATGGATCGCTGGAGCTTGCACACTTTGTTAGCACCCTTAGGATCGAAAAAACCTTCTGGTTGCATCATATACAACTCTTCTTTGAGAAAACCATTAAGGAATGCAGTTTTGACATCCATTTGCCAGATCATAAAATGCGGCAATTGCTAACATGATTCGGACAGAGTTAAGCATCGCTACGGGTGAGAAAGTCTCATCGTAGTCAACCCCTTGAACTTGTCAAAAACCTTTCGCGACAAGTCGAGCTTTGTAGACAGTGATATTACCATCAGCATCCGTCTTCCTCTTAAAAATCCATTTATTCTCAATGGCTTGCCGATCATCGGGCAAGTCCACCAAAGTCCATACTTTGTTCTCATACATGGATCCTATCTCAGATTTCATGACCTCAAGCCATTTGTCGGAATCTGGGCTCATCATAGCTTCTTCATAGTTCGTAGGTTCGCCGTTGTCTAACAACACGACTTCCAGAACAGGATTACCGTACCACACTGGTGCGGAACGTACTCTGGTCGACCTACGAGGTTCAGTAGTAACTTGATCTGAAGTTTCATGATCTTCACCATTATCTTCCTCTCTTATTGGTGTAGGCATCACGGGAACGGTTTTCTCTGATGAGCAACTTTCCAATTTGAGAGAAGGTACAATTACCTCATCAAGTTCTACTTTCCTCCCACTCACTTCTTTTGAGAGAAACTCCTTCTCTAGAAAGGACCCATTCTTGGCAACAAAGACCTTGCCTTCGGATCTGTGGTAGAAGGTGTACCCAATTGTTTCTTTAGGGTATCCTATGAAGACGCACTTCTCCGCTTTGGGTTCGAGCTTATCAGGTTGAAGCTTTTTCACATAAGCATCGCATCTCCAAACTTTAAAAAACGACAGCTTAGGTTTCTTGCCAAACCACAGTTCATACGGTGTCGTCTCAACGGATTTAGACGGTGCCCTATTTAACGTGAATGCAGCTGTCTCTAATGCATAACCCCAAAACGATAGTGGCAAATCGGTAAGAGACATCATAGAACGCACCATATCCAATAAAGTACGGTTACGACGTTCAGACACACCATTACGCTGTGGTGTTCCAGGTGGCATGAGTTGTGAAACAATTCCACATTTTCTTAAATGAAGGCCAAACTCGTAACTCAAATATTCGCCTCCATGATCGGATCGTAGAAACTTTATTTTCTTGTTACGATGATTCTCTACTTCGCTCTGAAATTCTTTGATCTTTTCAAATGTTTCAGACTTGTGTTTCATCAAGTAGATATACCCATACCTACTCAAATCATCTGTGAAGGTTAGAAAATAATGATACCTGCCGCGTGCTTCAACATTCATCGGACCGCATACATCGGTATGTATTATTTCCAACAAATCAGTAGCTCGCTCCATTGTTCCGGAGAACGGAGTTTTAGTCATCTTGCCCATGAGGCATGGTTCGCAAGTATCAAATGATTCATAATCAAGAGATTCCTAAAGTCCATCAGCATGGAGTTTCTTCATGCGCTTTACACCAATATGACCTAAACAGCAGTGCCACAAGTATGTTGCACTATCATTATCAACTTTGCATCTTTTGGCATCAATATTATGAATATGTGTATCACTACGATCGAGATTCAACAAGAATAAACCATTCACAAGGGTGCATGATCACGAGGGATATTATTCATATAAACAGAATAACCATTATTCTCTGACTTAAATGAATAACCGTCTTGCAATAAACAATATCCAGATATAATGTTTTATGCTCAACGCAAGCACCAAATAACCATTATTTAGGTTTAATACTAATCCCGAAGGTATTACGAGCGTGTCGATATTGATCATATCAATCTTGGAGACACTTCCAACACATATCGTCACCTCGCCCTCAGCTAGTCTCCGTTACTCTGCAGCTCCTGCTTCAAGTTACTAATATTAGCAACTGAATCGGTATCAAATACCCAGACGCTGCTACGAGCACTAGTGAGGTACATATCAATAACATGTATATCAAATATACCTTTGTTCACTTTGCCATCCTTCTTATCCGCCAAATACTTGGGGCAGTTCCGCTTCCAGTGACCAGTTCCTTTGCAGTAGAAGCACTCAGTTTCAGGCTTGGGTCCAACTTTGGGTTTCTTCGTGGGAGCGGCAGCTTGCTTGCCGTTCTTCTTGAAGTTCCCCTTCTTTCCCTTGCCCTTTTTCTTGAAACTAGTGGTCTTGTTAACCATCAACACTTGATGCTCCTTCTTGATTTCTACCTCCGCCGATTTCAGCATCGCGAAGAGCTCGGGAATTGTCTTCTCCATCCCTTGCATATTATAGTTCATCACGAAGCCTTTATAGCTTGGTGGCAGTGACTGAAGAACTCTGTCAATAACACTCTCAACCGGAAGATCAATTCCCAGCTGAGTCAAGTGGTTGTGGTACCCAGACATTCTGAATATGTGTTCACTGACAGAACTGTTCTCCTCCATCTTACAGCTAAAGAACTTGTTGGAGACTTCATATCTCTCAACCCGGGCATTAGCTTGAAATATCAATTTCAGCTCTTGGAACATCTCATATGCTCCGTGGCGTTCAAAACGCTTTTGTAGTCCCGGTTCTAAGCCGTAGAGCATGGCACACTGAACTATCGAGTAGTCATCAGATCAAGCCTGCCAGGCGTTCACAACGTCTGCAGCAGCTCCTGCAGCAGGTCCATCACTAGCGGTGCATCAAGGACATAATCCTTCTGTGCAGCAATGAGGATAATCCTCAAGTTACGGACCCAGTCCGTGTAATTGCTACCATCATCTTTCAACTAAGCTTTCTCTAGGAACGTATCAAAAACAGGGGAGCTACAACGCGAGCTATTGATCTACAACATAATTTGCAAAGACTATCAGGACTAAGTTCATGATAAATTAAGTTCAATTAATCAAATTACTAATGAACTCCCACTTAAATTAACATCCCTCAAGTTAACTAAGTGATACATGATCCAAATCAACTAGCCCATGTCCGATCATCACGTGAGATGGGATAGTCATCAATGGTGAACATCTCCATGTTGATCATATCTACTATATGACTCATGTTCGACCTTTCGGTCTCCAGTGTTCCGAGACCATGTCTGTACATGCTAGGCTCGTTAAGTTTAACCCAAGTATTCTGCTTGTGTAAAACTGGCTTACATCCGTTGTATGTGAACGTAGAATCTATCACACCCGATCATCACGAGGTGCTTCGAAACGACGAACTTTAGCAACGGTGCATACTCGGGGAGAACACTTTTATCTTGAAATTTAGTGAAGGGATCATCTTATAATGCTACCGTCGTTCTAAGCAAAATAAGATGCATAAAGGATAAACATCACATGCAATCAAAATATGTGACATGATATGGCCATCATCATCGTGTGCTTTTGATCTCCATCTCCAAAGCATCGTCATGATCTCCATCGTCACCGGCTCGACACCTTGATCTCCATCATTGCGTCGTGGTCGTCTCGCCAACTATTGCTTCTACAACTATTGCTAACACATAGCGATAAAGTAAAGCAATTACATGGCGCTTGCATTTCATACAATAAAGAGACAACCATAAGGCTCCTGCCGGTTGCCGATAAATTACAAAACATGATCATCTCATACAATAACGTATATCACATCATGTCTTAACCATATCACATCACAGCATACCCTGCAAAAACAAGTTAGACGTCCTCTACTTTGTTGTTGCAAGTTTTACGTGGCTGCTACGAGCTTCTAGCAAGAACCGTTCTTACCTACGGCACAAAACCACAACGGTGATTTATCAAGTTTGCTGTTTTAACCTTCAACAAGGACCGGCCGCAGTCAAATTTGATTCAACTAAAGTAGGAGAAACAGACACCCGCCAGCCACCTTTATGCAAAACAAGTTGCATGTCTGTCGGTGGAACCGGTCTCATGTACGTGGACATATAAGGTTGGTCCGGGCCGCTTCATCTTACAATACCGCCGAATCAAAATAAGACGTTGGTGGTAAGCAGTATGACGATCACCGCCCACATCTCTTTGTGTTCTACTCGTGCATATCATCTACGCATAGACCTGGCTCATGATGCCACTGTTGGGGAACGTTGCATGGAAAACAAAAAAAATTCTACGCACACGCAAGATCTATCCATGGAGATGCATAGCTACGAGAGGGGGAGTGTGTCTACGTACCCTCGTAGACCGTAAGCGGAAGCGTTAGAACAACGCGGTTGATGTCGTCGAACAACTTCACGATCCAACCGACCGAGTACCGAACGTACGGCACCTCCGCGTCCAGCACACGTTTAGCTCGGTGACGTCCTCGACTTCTTGATCCACCAAGACGGCGAGGTAGTGGATGAGTTCCGGCAGCATGACGGCGTGGTGACGGTGATGGTGATGCTATCTCCGCAGGGCTTCGCCCAAGCACTGCGAAAATATGACCGAGGGACGGAACTGTGGAGGGGGGCGCCGCACACGGCTAAGACAATGTTGTGTCTTGTTTGGGGCGCCCCCTCTCCTCTATTTATATATGTGTAGGGGCTTGGAGTAGAAGGAATAGTGCCACATGAACAGTATCACGTGAATAGTACCACGTGAACAGTACCACATGTGGACTTGGACTCCAAAGTCCAATCCTATTCCTACTAGGTCTCTCCCTTTTTTCCTTCCATAGCTGCGTGGGCTTTTGAGGACTTGGTGCGCCTGGCCCAATAAGGCCAGGGCGCCTCCCCTTAGCCCATGCCAACCCTTGGGACGTGGTGGACCCACCTGTGGACTTTCGGACCCCTCCGGAATCCTCCGGAACCTTCTGGAAGCTTCCCGGTACAATACCGAAAAAAACTGCACCTTTTTCCGGAACCCAAAATATGACTTCCCATATATAAATCTTTACCTCTCGACCATTCCGAGACTCCTCGTGACGTACGGGATCTCATCCGGGACTCTGAACAGTATTCGGTTACCAATTCACATAACTCATATAACACTATATCGTCAACGACCGTTAAGCGTGCGGACCCTACGGGTTCGGGAATGATGTAGACATGACTGAGATGCCTCTCCGGTCAATAACCAATAGCGGAACCTGGATGCTCATATTGGTTCCTACATATTCCACGAAGATCTTATCGGTCGAACCGCAATGACAACATACGTAATTCCCTTTGTTCGTCGGTATGTTACTTGCCCGAGATTCGATCGTCGGTATCTTCATACCTAGTTCAATCTCGTTACCGGAAAGTCTCTTTACTCGTTCCGTAATACATCATCCCATAACTAACTCCTTAGTCACTTTGCTTGCAAGCTTCTTATGATGTGCATTACCGAGAGGGCCCAGAGATACCTCTCCGAAACACGGAGTGACAAATCCCAGTCTCGATCCATACCAACTCAACAGACACCTTCGGAGATACCTGTAGAGCATCTTTATGATCACCCAGTTACGTTGTGACGTTTGATAGCACACAAGGTATTCCTCCGGTATCCGGGAGTTGCATGATCTCATGGTCGGAGGAACATGTATTTGACATTCAAGAAAGCAGTAGCAATAAACAGAACGATCATATGCTAAGCTAACAGATGGGTCTTGTCCATCACATCATTCTCCTAATGATGTGATCCCGTTATCAAATGACAACTCATGTCTATGGTTAGGAAACCTTAACCATCTTTGATCAACGAGCTAGTCTAGTAGAGGCTCACTAGGGACACGGTATTTGTTTATGTATTCACACATGTATTTAAGTTTCCGGTCAATACAATTCTAGCATGAATAATAAACCTTTATCATGAACAAGGAAATATAAAATAATAACAACTTTATTATTGCCTCTAGGGCATATTTCCATCATCGGTATCAAATGAAGGGGCTGTATCTGAGGGCTAGACTGCAGAATTGACAGAATAGAGGGGGAAGGCCTAGCCTATCGAAGACTAGCATCTTGCAGCATTAGAAGAGTGTAGATTAGTACATAGTTAAAGTAGCAATCATGTAGTGGCAAAGCCTAGAGATCCTTCCTCGACTCCCTGCGAGAAAGCGATCCCGGAGCTTACAATTAGAGTAACATGTATTCAGTTCAAGTTGTAGTAGATCGGGATACAACAGTGAGCGTCCTGTTACCGTGGACAGGGCTATTCGAATAGATAATCTTCCCTGCAGGGGTCCACTACTGTTACCCAACACGCTCGATTAACTCTGGCCGGACACACTTTTCTGGGTCATGCCCGGCCTCGGCTGATCGACACGATGTAGTCCTACCTAGGCTCAGCAGAGAGGTCCCCGTCGGTCTACATCCTAAGTGCTCAGGGGTCTTGGGCCCATTGCCCTTTGCACTCCGGGTCGTTGCGTGCAGGGTGAAGCCAAGCACCACCCCTATGCTGGATGGCGCCGGTCCGTCTGACAGAGCTTTCGACTGATACATACGGTGCCGAGGGCCCCATTAAACCATTATCCCACATGGTGGTAGTGCGTATACGCCAGTGGCCATCTCAGATCAAATACCCAAATCCGTTAGTGAATTATTAGGAGCTCGCGGTGACGATCAGTACTCCTGTCGCCCCGTCTCGAGGAAGTGCAACAAGGGTCAGGCCCATCCCTCTCTAGGGCGGTCTCTGCCTGCCCGGCCGCGCCTCGTAATTATCTCGCGGGTACCCTCCAGGTCAACCCGACTCTCAAGAGACTGTCGGGAACTCAGGTCCACCTCTACCGGGGTGGTACCGCCTGTCCCTTCAGCCCCACAATCAACAGTAAACAGGGGGTGACAATGAAAAGTAACAGTGTGTCCAGTAACATCAAGGGGGAAAATCGAGGAATCACCCTCGATGGATTCCCACTCGATGAATCCGTCAAGGTGAACTCGGAGGAATCACCCTCGAGGGGTTCACACTTGAGGGGATGCACGACAGAGGCGTCATCGGAGGTGGTGAAAGAGGAATCACCCTCGGTAACCCACAACCGACTAGCTACGCTACAGAGATACCATCAGGAGTGAGTCAGGAGGTATCACCCTCGTCACTCGATATTAGCCCTGTAGTGTTGTGCAACTAAGGGGGAAGGTGCGGTGATGTGTCGGTCTCTGCATGTCGATCACAATGATCGAGGCACCAGTAATAAAGCGGGGCAACAGGGACAAGGGTGAGGGGGTCACTGATGGATCACTAACCAACCTATACTAAGCAGTTTAGAATGACCGGTAAAGTAACAATAGCGGGTTACAAAAACAGGCTATGCATCAGAATAAGAGCAATCAATTACAGTAGCAAATTCTAATGCAAGCACGGGGGAGAAGGAATAGGTGATATAGGAATGATCAAGGGGGTTTGCTTTCCTGGAAGCTCTGCTGAAAAGGAAGAAGGGTCGTCGGTGACGTAGTCGATCATAGGGGCAGCGTCAGTCTCGGAGTCTACTGGAGAGAATAGGGGGAAGAAGCAGTAAATATAAAGCAAACAATGCACACAGATACTTGGCATGGCAATAGGCTGTGCTAGGGGTGCCCTAACGCAGTGCTACACGTTGCAGACGGAGCGGGAAGCTCCGGGCAGTTATCGGTATATTGAACCAGAGGGGAAAGTTCCATGTTCATCTAGTTAGGAGTGATGGTCAAGCATTTTGACCACATATTCGGATTCGTCATATTTTTCTGATCATTTTTCATATATAAATTATTTTCATCCGAGTTACAGTTTATTTTATATGATTTTTTAAAGTTTTAATCATTTTCTGAATTGTCTGGAATTAATTTAATTATTAAATTCGAATTATCCAAAACAGTAACTTGTGACGTCAGCATGACGTCTGGGTGGCATCATCGGTCAAACCCAGCTGGCCAGGGTCAAACCTGACCAGTGGGTCCCACCTGTCATTGAATCAGTTAATTAACAGAGGTTAGTATTATCTAATTAAGTTAATTAGTTGGTGGGACCCATATGTCAGTCACAGATTAATTAATAGATTAAGTTATTTTTATAATTCAATCTAATTAAGCGCGGGCCCCACATGTCAGTGACGGGGATGCCCAGTCAGCCGAGTTGACCAAGTCAACTCGGTCAACTGGGCCCGTGGGGCCCAGCGGTCAGTGACACGGGGTGGGGCCCAAAGGTGCCCACGTCAACGCCACGTCGGAGCTGGTGGCCGGAGTAACTCCGGCGACCGAATCCACGGCGGCGAGCGGCGGGGCAGCGTCGGAAATCGCCCACAGTGGCCCGTTTAGCGCGCGAGAGTTCGCGTTCGAACGAGGGGAGTGCGCCGCGTCTAATGGTGGTGGTGGCATCACCGGAGACGCGCCAGAGCGACGTCGGCGAGCTCGCGCGCGGCGGCCGGAATTCGGGCACGGGCGGAAACGGCGACACGGCGCGCAAACGTGCAAATGGAGCGGCTAGGGAGGGTCTGCGCGACGCGGTGAGGACGATGGGCACGAGCCCGTGACCATTTGGTCGCCGGAAGGTCGTCGGCGACGAGCTCGCGCGGTGGCGGGCTCGACCACGTCGGGGATGGCACCTAGAGGGCGACCGAGAGAGAGAGAGAGAGAGATGATGGGAAAGGTAGAGCTGCTCACGGGGGAGCCTGTAGATGCGCTTCGTGTGCTCGGGGATGGCTCGCTGGCGCCGGAATCGTCGGAGTCGAGGAAGAAGACGGGGTCGTGGACGACGCTGTGGCGGTTCCCGACCCGCGTTCGTTGGCGCGGATGAAGTAGCGGACGGCGGCGAGTCCGGTGGACACCTCGGCGAGGCAGGAGGGGCTCGGTGGCCGCGCTACGTCGGCGGCGCAGCCATGGATGCGCTCGGGCGCGTGTTTTCTAGAGGAGAGCGACGAGGTGGGGAGGAGTGGAAGGCCTAGGGTTTGCCAGGGGGGGTCCGGGGTCTTGCAGGCGTCGCGGCGCTGTAGCCGTGCGCTGTCGAGTGTGCGGGGGGGGGGGGGGGGGGGGGCAGGGCGGCGTGCGCGCGCGTGCTGGCATGCGAGGGGAGAAGGCGGGAGGTGGGAGGCGACTGGCTAGGTGGGCTGGGCCTAGCACTGTTTGACTTAGGCCCAGGTACGGTGGGCCTTTTCCTTTTCTCTTTTTCATTTTTCTGTTTTTCATTTTCGTTCTGTTTTGCAAAATGTCTGGCCCCAAATTGACTTTTCTAAAATATGAGGTTGTGCCATTTAACTACTTTGCAATATCTGGTACCGCTAGAAAAAGGTTTGGAGGCCTGATGATTTCATTTGAATTTTCATTAAATGAAATGGGCTTAAATAGGCTGTTTTGGTACTGTTTTGATTAGGTTAGGGGCAACTTGGGAATTCCAAATAATGTTGGTTTTATTTTTATATTTGCTTTGGGATTATTTGCAATATTATGAACATTTTTATTCAATTAATTGAAGAAGTAACAATTTGACTTGCATTTGAATTTGGAATTTGAATTTGTATTATTTCCTAAATGCAATTTAATTAGGATGATCATGAGGACATGGCAATTTAATTAACTTAATGACAGGGTTGAGATCTGGGGGTGTTACAGATGGGGCGGACCGGTGGCGGCGCCGACGGGGGGAGAAGGAAAGGCTAAGGTCTTATCTTGTTGCCGATTCTTTCAAGAGAAATAAGATTGTAGCTATATTGCAATAACTATGGATGCTCACACAGCTGAGCTATGGCGATGAAGAAGGGCATTCAGAACCATCTGGTTCATTTTGATTGTGCGGAGCTTGTGGATGAAAGGTAGTGAGGGTTTGTTAATTTAATAGCGACCCCTTATTCTTAATAATTGATCAGATATTTGCAATAACTTTGGTCATCTATTTAGCATTGTGCGCGTGAACTAACCTCATGGCTCATGAGCTAGCTAGTAGGGTTATGGGTATTCCTCCGTAGCTTGCAGTGGCGGAGCGTGAATCAAATATTAGGGGGGGGGGGGGGGGGCAAATGAGTGTATATGACATAGAAAAGGCTAGTAGAGCAATTAGTAGATAAGTAAGTGTATTTGGTAAATTTTCCTCTTGGAAGGGGGGGCCAAGGCCCGGAATTGTCCCCACTACGCTCCGCCACTGGTAGCTTGGTCTTAAATAGAAGATGGCAATTAATTTTGTACACTACATGGCAAATACTTGCTGCATATGTCATTTGTTAAGTTTCTATTTTTGTACACATAATAGTTTTGGGCAATTCTTTATTTAGTTTTTTGAGACAATTGTGTTTTAGTTTTTTTTTTTGACGTGAATTATGTTTTAGTTTTTTTGTACAAAGGGAATTGTTTTATAGAAAAATGAAAGAGCTTTATTGTTTGTTAATGTTGATAGGGATACAAGCAGCTTCCCGGGGCCCCGAAAACCATGCACGTCTGCCTCCATCCAGGGACGTGGAAGCATCTCTCGTTGTTCATGGTCGTCTGAAGCTGACCATACACAATTTCTTCTTGTTGTTCTCTTTCTCCTTCAAGATGGCACCATAGCTCGTGAATCTGTTGTGATTGTTCGGCTTCTTGATTAACTCGAGGTTGTCCAAGACTATCACCGCATGTGTTGCATTTCGATCACCCGACAGGGAGAAGGCCTCATTGATCGCCGCTGCCTCCAAACACTCAGGTGACATCAATCTTTCGACCACCGTCGCAGAGGCAGGCTCTACGGAAGAGCCCCGTTTCCTCTCGGCAGACGGATGCCAAGACCACCATCAACCTAAAACTCTAGACTCGTCTCTGTAACATACCTGAGCATATTTTATTTTTTTCGAAAAGGAGGATGACCCCCGGCCTCTGCATCTGGGACATACCTGAGCATATATTCGATGCAAACTTTAGAAGGAGAACTAAATATTTGACACGGTTGCAAATCTGTATCTGTGGTGGTACCATTGATCATCATAATGTTTAAAAAACGTGACGAAATTCAGCAGCCAACACGAGGATGGAAACTGCAATACTCTAGTGCAGTAGATGACCACCCCTGATAACTAGGAAGATATTCGAAATGGCAACGCATACATAACCCACTTGGCACTTGCAAAACGTTACTACGGTGCATACAACATTTAAGAATCCAAATCGACGGCAGTGAATGCACGAGATTAATGTCTCATGTAAGCGTTTTCTTCCAATAGGGTATCACAAAGAGACCACAAACGAATTCCACCATCATATACAGTATACACCAATACTCTAGTGCAAATTTGTAAGCAAGTAGCCCGGAGTAGCATCAAACATCATCACCAGACCCATAATGACCCACCAAACTTCACGGCTAGCTATTGACGATTACGATCTAGTAATAGCACAAATAAGCAAGTCTAAAAAAGTTTCCATGGCTAATGCCTATTAGGATCTACTAATGGAAGAAGCAAGTCTGCAGAAACTCTCTTTTTCCTCTGAAAACTTGTATCTGTTGGGATCACTCACAACCATCAGTAGAATGACGATTAGGATCCTTGCCAAAATCCCCGGACGCCTTCTCTTCTTAGCTTCGTCTGCCAATGACCCAACCCAAGATTTCATCAGATTACCACATAAAAGAACATTGTCATATCAACATTAACCATCCAACAGTGTAATTTCAAGTACTGTAAATCTAAAGGCCGTGTCACTCATTTTCCAGCAATGAAGTAACTTCTATCTTGTGAGATATTACAGAATTCAAATCTTTCTCGTCCTTTCAATTGGTAGTGCTAACAAACACACAACTGATGATATGAACTTGCAACATCAGATATTAACTGTTCTCAAAGGGACGTCTACCAAAATGTAGTGGCATAGCACCACCTTAAAGTACTAGATATGCATACATTTACTGTCATGTTATTTACGTACATGATCAAACAGTTTACTTTCTTTTACTAATAAAGTATAAAAGCACTAAACTGAGTCACAGAACAGCGGGCAAAGGCACAATGGCAATTCTACCAAAATGTATTGGGCATAGCGGCACATAAAAGTTAATAGTTGTTAGAAGGACTAGAGGTGTGCCATTTTACCGTCATGTTCTTTATTTACATGATCAAACAGTTCACTCCTTTTTATCAGAGTGACGGAACATGGTATAAAGTCATAAATGTCAAATGCAGCTAAGAAGAGTAGACTCGTATGCCATTGCCAAAACTTCAAAACTTTGGGTCTTCCCATCAGTTTCAATGGAGAAATTAGCAGTGACAACAAAACTCAAGAAAGGTGCTTGCAAACAGTTTGGAAGCGTGCAAACATTGTTATAATCTCACTCACTGCAAAAGATATAACGATCACAGTGGGCGATGGAGCGTAAGCAAATGATTTGCTTTTTTCTAATACATAGAACTGATCGTTTTTACTATCATCACTTCCTAACAAAAGCATAGGGTAGAACTGCATCAGTTGGCTACTTGCACGATTTAAGACTGATCCCAATCCCAGTTTAATATGCAATGACCAGAAGAAATAGCAAAAACCTCATTGGTTTTATATGCAACGATGCTCCATCTTAACAAATATCAACAGCACTAGGCAGTAATCAACAACACTGGAGGACTGTTTTCATGCTATGAGGAGGATACACAAAATATGCAGATTATATAACTGAAAAGACCATATGGCTCACAGATACAGGGGGCAAAGCAAAGGGGGTAGTATACCTCAACAAAACTGCGATGGCGTTTCCCTGTCCGCCTGGCCCCCCCTCCACACACTAAGAATGAGCGCTGGGATGATAGCAAAGCAAGCTGTCGCGTGCATACCAAATATAGCCACATCCATGATTACGGAAGCAACCATTTCACCCTGAGACATCGAACCCTCCACGTGCGGCGACATCATCGCTACCAGAAGACCAGCGACCACTAGAAGGGAGAAGGCCACATCCGCAACCAATCCAAGCACCGCGGTGCGCGGAAGAAGCCTAAACAAGTCTGCAACCGACTACCGCGTGAATGCTTCTAAGGCGCTCTGAGGACAGCAATTTCAACAAAACCACAGGATGAACATGAGTACGTACGGAATGGTTCGGAAATGGAAGGATGCAAATGAAGTGATGAACATGAACACATATGGAAAAAAACTAGTACCACCGATCAGGACAACCTGAACTGTATATAGAAACTTAGTTAGAACATAATGCTAACACAGGGCTCATCCACTAGCGTATGTAGTGCATTACTGCTGTAATAATTCGACCGGAATAAAGATCACAGGGAGTCAATTTGCACGATACCTTCTTGAATCCCGAAGTGGATCCAGATACAACTGCAATCACGTAGGCCACGCACATCAACAGGACAGGAAGGGGGCGGAGCTCTCGCCCCAGGCGCGGCTCGCCACGACCTGTCCAGCCGTGGCCGCGGAGATGACCCACGCGAGCGCGAAGCCCAGGTAGGAGAGGGCTCCCGCCGCGACGCAGGGGACGCGCCCGAGCGCCAGCATCGGGGCGAGGGCGAAGTGCACGAGCGCCAACACCACGACGACGATCCGCGCCGGCGGGGGCGGGGGCGGGGGCGGCGGCGAGGGCAGCACCGCGTCGGCGACGGCCATCGGTCGGTACGGGAAACCCTAGCTCCTGGAAGCTTCTCGCCCTCGAAGGAGGCGGAATGTGCCCGTTGGTGGTGGTCGGACTTGCGGTGCGTCGGTACGCGGATCGATGCCGGTGGCCATGGACATGGCGTCGTGCGAACTCGCCTGGTCAGGGGCTGGTTTGCCGGCGGCCGTCGGTAGGCTCAGAGTCGTGTCCCCCCAGTCCACTTGGCACTGGCTGGGGACGCAAGTGTGGGTGCCTCCTACGGTGGAGGCGCCTACCCAAACTCAGAGCCTGATGTCGGGCTAGGAGTTGATGGACTGTCGTCGCTCCTCCTACCATGGTTGTGTGCGTTGTGACGTGGGCGGCGCACGGTTTCTCGCGACAGGGACGCCGGGGCGGCGGCCCCGGATGGCGGGCCGCATGGTTGCTCTCCGGCGGTCATCATTGTGGTGGTGGTGGCTCCTCTCTCGGGTTGTGTGGACAACGGGAGGGTGGCGATGGGTAGCTCGGACGTGCCCTTTCTTCGGTGGGGTGGCGTCCTGATCCGGATCTGGGGTGCTGACTTCACCGCGCTCATCTTGGCGGCCTCATGGGGGCATGGGTGAGTTGCCGGGCGAAAGCTCTGTGCCATGGCGCCAACGACGGCGACACCCGTTGGTGCCGTTCTCTTCTTGAAGACGTCGTTGTGGTTCTTCTCATCGTGCCCAGGCTCCGGGTGAAGACCTTTGTCCGTTTGGATTCGGCAGCGGCGACGCTCTGCGCCGTCTTCCCTCTTGGGGGCGTTGTCGTGGAGCTTAGGTTTGCTAGGTCGTAGCGTGGGGGTGTTTAGTGCTTCCGGTGCTTGTAGCTGGTAGCATAGTCGCGTGCGTCTGTGTCGACCGGATATCTTAGGATCGGCTTTGTAAGAGGGCTACATCACCATCTTGTATCGTTCGGCCGTGTAATTCTGTGATTGCTGCTTTATTTATAAAGCGGGGCGAAAGGCTGTTTCGAGGAGGAGGCGGAATGTGACGGTGGTTTGTTGGAAATGGGGATTAGCGAGGAACGAGTGAAGTCTATTTCAACCCTGAATTCATACGGCTCGTCGGGAATGAACCTCAACCTTTCAATCCCTGAAGTCCATGTCCTGTAGTTATAGATCCCGGTCTAATCTCGACCCTAGACCAGTATTAGACTAATTTGCTACACCTGAAAAGGACAATCCCCACCAGGAAGAGGGGATGAGAGAAACACGAAGGTGGGGTACTCAATTTCACATGACCGGAGGTGGCCAGCTGGCCGCAAACTTGCCGGCGGCGTCCGCAGTACCCAATCACATTGCAAACTCATTCCTAATCTAGCAGTGGATTTAGTGCTTTCAATCTGGCTGACTTAGGCAAGCAAGCAGGTGGATTGATTCCTAAGCTAGCTACTGGATCTTTGCTTTAAATCTGGCGGACGCTGCGATCGTTATGTCCCGGCCGCCCATCACAGCAGTGAGAAACGCCCGCTCCACGAGCTGATCTCCGCTAGCAGGGATGTGCCATCAGAGGTGAGGCGAGCCATCGCAGCAGGCGGTGAGCCCCCGCCGGGCGGCCGCGGACACGACGAGGAACTGGAGCGAGGCGAACATGGACACGAGCAAGCTAGCCAGCGGCGTGCACGCTATATGGCGCAGAATAAGCATTGCGTGGAGAGAGAGCAGGAGCACGACGCCGTGCTTGCTGGAGTCAAGTGGAGCTGCAGCGAGGAGGATTTCCGGTGGCGACGTGATGCGAAAGAGCGAACCGAGCCAGATGAGCAGGGAGAGAGGTTGGGGATAGGTATATGACATGTGGGCCCCATAGTCAGTGAGATTAGAGAGGTAAGCCCAGCAGGGATCGACTTTTCCTGGTGTGCCAAACGACTCTAGGGTCACAATTGACCGGGATTCGTGAATACAGGACATGGACTTCAGGGATTGAGAGGTTGAGGTTCATTTTTGACGAGCCGTATGAATTCGAGGTTTAAAACAGACTTCACTCGCGAGGAACAGGGGAGGGGGTTTTGCGGCGAGCTGTGCCGCTTACCTTCAGGGTTCAGCTCTAACCCATTTCCTCTCTAGTAGCGGATGCGGACTCGGGTTCGAACCGGGTACGTGGAAATGGTGAGTGCCCGATTCGATCCTACACAATTACCGAATTTCATTTTTTTGTTGTTGCAAGAATTACCAAATTTCTTGTTCAAGCCACCGGGCGAAATGTTTAAATTTATTACCAAATTTTCTTTCGAACAAAATATAAGCGGTTTTGCTATTTCTCAGGTACTTCAAAATTCTCTAGCGTCAGTCACCTTCTTCCTTCCTTCCTTCTGGCACCAGAGAAGAAACCTCGCCGGAGAAGAGAGCCCCACTATCTATCTTAGGGTGAATTCATTGCCCCTTATCTATCTTAGGGTGGGAGGGGGTGCAGGGGATTGCACGAAAGTTTTCCCTGGTGCGGCGGGGCATAGAAGGATGGTCGGGGCGGCGGCCAGCAACGGCGGTGGGGGGAGGTTGAGGGGAGAGCGGGGCGGCGAGGCGGTGCGCGGTAGCGCCCGCTGGCCGTGGGTGGTGGAGGCCGGCGGTTAGGGCGGGGCAGGCTGGGGGCGCCGCGATCGGGAGGAAGAAGAGAGCGAGGTTGAAGATGAACAGTGTGTCCGATCTGTTTTGGACCGTTGGATTGAGATCTAGTAGTTCTTGTGAAAGTGACTGATGGATGAAAAAATTTCAAGTACCTGACGTATAGTCGGTCCCAATAATAAGAGTTGAGTTTCAGTTAGGGTTTTTGAATTTTAAAAAACTCCCAATCGGGATCCTCAATTTGTGGTTGAAAAATTAGGGGGGAAATGGTCAGAACCCAATTTATTTAGTTTGAAGTACATATATTGGATTTAGTTTCAAGACTAGTGTCAAACTATTATAATTGCACAATTAGGTAGATTTTCATGAATAACCGGCTTGAAAGGAAAAGACAATACTGTCAAAAGCATCTTAAAGTCCTGATAGATCCTTCCATCCGGAAATAGATTTTGATGAATAACCGGTTTGAAAGGGAAAACACACCCAATAACTAGATTAAAAAAAATTACAGTTGAGTTCAATGCAGTGCACTGATAAATTGACGCTATGAACCACAGTCCATCATGCATATCTGAGAAGTGCCTTCAAATGTTACCATCGACAAAAGAAAATTGGGTAAAGTATGTAACAGTTTTCAACGACACAGAACAAAGGCAAGCAGACACCTCATCTAGAACGGACAGCCCACGCCGCGATTGCCGACGAGATTCAATAATCGAGAATTCTACTGAGAACGAAATGGAAATTCAGCCGATTGAATTTTAGTAACAATGAAAGAAAAAGGGCACACATCTTTTTTCACGGTTAGCGAATCTTGTAAACAGAAATTGGATAAAAATGTCTAATCTATTTTTCGACCGTTGCTTTTTAGGCTAATTCTTTCTTACATTGAGAGATTTTGCACAATTAATTTGTCTTCACTTATTTAACAGAAAACGGGACATAATTAAAGTTAAAGGAGGGCTTCTTCAATTTATACATGCATTTTGTTGTCAAATTCAGAATAACAAATTGATGAACAAACCGGTCTAGCGCGCCCTATTAATGGTTCAGCTCGTCTAATTAACATAGATATTCAATGCAAATTTATTTACCAAATATCCAACACTGATTGCGAATTTGTATCTCTGGTCATAGCATTAATCATCATAATGTTAAATATGTTGACGAAGTTCAGCAGCAAATACGAGGATGAAAACGACAACACAAGCATGCCAGAGCAGGTAGAGTTAACATTCTAACAGAGGACACAACGACCACGATGGCAGTAGATAACCACCCATGATAAACATAACCACGAGGATATTCGAAATGCATGGCAACGCATACATAGCCCAGTTGCAGAACGTTACTACCATGCATACAACATAAGAATGCAAACCGACGGCAGTCATACCAATTCATCACCAGATTAATGGCTCATGGAATGGAAGCATTTTCTTCCAACAGGTTATTACAAACAGGACACAAATTTCACCATCATGTATACACCAATACTCCAGTGCAAACTTGTAAGCTAGTAGCCTGGAGCAGCATCAAACATCATCACCAGATCCATAATGACCCACCAAACTTCACGGCTATTGATGATTACGATCTACTAATAGCAGAAATAAGCAAGTCTACAAAAGTTCCCACGGCTAATGACAATTAGGATCTACTAATAGTAGAAAGAAGCAAGTCTGCAAAGACTCTTTTTCCTCTGAAAACTTGTATCTGTTGGGATCACTCACAACCATCAGCTGAATGGGCACTGTAGCTCCTTGCCAAATTCTCCGGACACCTTCTCTTCTTAGCTTCATCTGCCAATAACCAGGCCCAAGATTTGATCAAATTACCACATAAAAGAACATTTTCATGTCAACATTAAGCATCCAATAGTAAATCTAAAGCCCATGCCACTCATTTTCCAACAATGAAGTAATTACTATCTTGTGAGATATTATAGAATTTGAATCTTTCTCATCCTTTCAATTGGTACTGCTAACAAACACACTGATGATATGAACTTGCAACATCAGATATTAACTGTTCTCAAACGGACGTCTACAATAATGTAGTGGCATAGCACCACCTTAAAGTACTAGATGTGCATCCATTTACTGTCATGTTATTTATTTATGAGAAAAGTATGTTTTTGGTCCATCAAGTTCCCCAAAAGTATAAACTTGGTCCCTCAAGATTTTTTGGTAGACATTTCGTCCTTCAAGTCTCGAAACCGGATAAGTTTCGTCCAAAACCAGATTTTGACCGTGTTAACTGGGTTTGGCCACGTTGACAGGGTTTGATCAATGAACAGTAAATTCGAAAAAATAAGCAAAAAAATTCTGAAATTTTGTGGCAACCAAGATGCTTGGGTGCGCTAGGTGTGTAAAAATTTGTGTGGTGTTTCGACATTCGAGGAGATCGAGGCAAAAAAATAAATTTTGGCGCACAAAAAAGAGCCAAAATTTGTTTTTTTTGCTAAAGATCCACGTATGTTATTTTACTACAAAAATTTACACGCGCCTAGCGTACCCAAGCATCTTGGTTTTCACAAAATTTCAGATTTTTTTGCTATTTTTTTAAGTTACTGTTCGCAGTCAAACCCGGTCAACATAGTCAATCCCGGTCAACATGCTCAAAATCTGGTTTTAGACCAAACTTATCTGGTTTTGAGACTTTAAGGACCAAATGTCTACCAAAAATTCTTAAGGGACCAAGCTATATTTTTGGAGAACTTGAGGGACCAAAAACATACTTTTCTCTTTATTTATTACATGATCAAACAGTTTACTTATTTTTACTGAAGTATAAAAGCATTAAACTGAGTCACAGAACAGCAGACAAACACACAATGGCAATTCTACCAAAATGTAGTGGGCATAGCGCCACATAGAAGTTGATAATTGTTAAAAGGACTAGAGGTGTGCCATTTTACCGTCATGTTATTTATTTACATGATCAAACAGTTCACTTCTTTTTACCAAAGTGACGAAAAACAGTACAAAGTCATAAATGTGAAATGCAGCTAAGAAGAGTAGACTCATATGCCATAGCCAAAACTTCAAAACTTTGGATCTCAGATTGCGTATAAGGTGGTTCAACCAACACAAACTGCTTTCATGCCAGGACGACATATTCTAGAAGGAGTGGTTGTCCTACATGAGACCCTTCATGAAATCCACTCGAAGAAACTTGATGGAGTGATTTTCAAGGTGGATTTTGAAAAGGCTTACGATAAAGTCAAATGGCCTTTTCTACAACAGGCTTTGCGCATGAAAGGGTTTGATGAAGCCTGGAGAAACCAGGTTGAATCCTTTGTGCAGGGAGGTAGCGTCGGTATTAAAGTAAATGATGATATTGGCAATTACTTTCAGACGCTTAAGGGATTAAGACAAGGTGATCCCATGTCTCCAATCATGTTCAATGTTGTTGTAGACATGCTGATTGTTCTTGTTAATAGGGCGAAACAAGAAGGTCAAGTAGGGGGCTTAATCCCACATCTGGTGGATGGTGGGGTTTCCATCCTACAATATGCGGATGACACAATTATATTTATGGAGCATGACATTGCGAAAGCAAGGAACATGAAGTTAGTGTTATGCTTATTCGAACAACTGTCCGGTCTTAAGATTAATTTTAATAAGAGCGAATTGTTTTGCTTTGGACGCGCCAAGGAGGAACAAGAAAGTTATAAACAGTTGTTCGGATGTGAATTAGGTGTGCTTCCCTTTACGTATCTAGGGATACCAATTCACCATCGCAAACTAACAAACAAAGAATGGAAATGTATTGAGGATCGGTTTGAGAAGAAACTAAGTTGCTGGAAGGGCAAACTTTTATCTTATGGAGGAAGATTGATTCTTATCAACTCGGTTCTGACTAGTATGCCGATGTTCCTCCTGTCCTTCTTTGAAGTACCCGTAGGAGTACGGAAAAGATTGGACTTTTACCGATCCAGATTCTTTTGGCAAATAGATGAGAATAAAGTTAAATATAGGCTTGCCAGATGGGATATAATTTGTAGACCGAAGGACCAGGGTGGATTGGGTGTTGAGAATTTAGAGGTTAAGAACAGGTGCTTGCTGAGCAAATGGTTACATCGTATTTCTGTAGAGAATGAGGGTGTATGGTTGCAGCTATTACGTAACAAATACTTATATGCGAAGTCTTTGGCTCACGTAACGGCGCAACCTACCGACTCACCGTTTTGGAAAGGACTCATGCGGACGAAAGTTGCTTTCTTTAACAAAGTAAAATTTCGAGTAGGGAATGGGCAAGGGACTAGATTCTGGGAGGATACCTGGTTAGGGGACACTCCATTAGCGTTGCAGTATCCGAGTCTATATAACATTGCACAACGGAAGGATGTTTCGGTTGCTTCAGTGTTACAGTCCATTCCGCTAAATATTCAGTTTAGACGGGCACTTGTGGGTCCACGTTGGGATACATGGTTGCATCTCGTGCGTAGATTAATGGATATTAATCTGTCAGATGCCACTGACAAGATAGTCTGGAAGTTAACGGTGTCAGGCGTCTTCACGGTTAAATCTATGTATACGGAGTTAATCAATACCGGAGACGTACCAAGGACGGGCCACATTTGGAGAATTAAAGTGCCATTGAAAATAAAAGTATTTATGTGGTTTGTTCACAAAGGTGTCATCTTAACCAAAGATAATCTAGCCAAACGTAATTGGGTAGGGAGTTCAAGATGTTGCTTCTGTGATCAAAACGAAACAATTGAACATTTGTTCATTAAATGTCCGCTCGCCAGGTTACTATGGAGAACTATACATGTGGCTTTTAATGTCAGTCCGCCAATTTCAATATCACAATTCTTTCACAATTGGCTGAATGGGGTGCCACCTCATACAGCAGCACAAATAAGAGTCGGGGCATGTGCGTTGCTTTGGGCTATATGGAATTGTCGGAATGACATGGCTTTTAACAGACAACATGTGACTAATTTCTTGCAGGTCATCTTCAGAGCGTCTACTTGGATCCGTACGTGGTCCTTGCTGAGCCATACGGACCACAGGGCGCATATGGCTACTGGGTGCAACCGATGGGAAACGGTTGCACGGGATACATACAACCGATATGGATGGCGGTCCAGTAATAGGTTAGATGTGTAGGCATCTTCATCTATTATAGCCGGTTGTGGCTTTTTTTCATTTTTGGCCGCGTGTGGCATTGGTTCTTTATGTTATTTTCGAGAATGTTTGAGGAGACTTTTGGACCTCTTGGATTATTAATAAAATGGCTGTGTGCATCATGGTGATGCAGAGGCCGGGGGTACGCCTCCTTTTCTAAAATTAAAAAAAAAATCGGTTTCAATGGAGAAATTAGCAATGACAAGAAAACTCAAGAAAGGTGCTTGCAAACAATTTGGAAGCATGCAAACATTGTTATAATCTCACTCGCTGCAAAGATACAACAATCACAGGGGACGATGCAGCGTAAGCAATTAATATTACTTTTTTCTAATATGTAAAAGGAACTGATCGTTTTTATTATCATCACTTCGTAACAAAAGTGATCAAACAGTTCACTTTTCAAACTTTGGAAAAGCTATCCCCATCGATCTGGGAGTGGATGGAGATCTTACACTGGCAGTGTCGCATAGGCTGTTGGATGATGGCGCTCTCCATTATGTCAGGCCTTAACCTGGAGATTGTTTGCTGCAATGATAGGGGGCTTAATATTCCAGCAAAGAGGAAGGCGCTTAGGGAGTTTGCTGACTCATTACATGCTGCAATTTTCTGTATCCAGGAGACTAAACTGGCGGTGATCGACCAGTACACTATTATGGAATGTTTTGGGTTGTCTTACGATGGTTTTGCTTACCTTCCTGCGTGCGAGACTAAGGGAGGGGTACTTATCGCCTGGAATTCCTCCATGCTACAGATTTCTAACTTTGTGAATGATACAAACTTCATCACGGGCTATGTTTCGCCGTCGGAGGGTGCGCCTTGGTGGCTTTCGGTTGTTTACAGACACCAAGAGGATCAGGAGAAGATGCAGTTCCTGGAGGAGCTCTCGGCTCACCGCCAGCTTTGCCCTGGCCTATGGTTGGTGTTAGGGGATTTTAACCTGATTCTACAGGCATCTGACAAGAATAATGCTAACCTGGACTGGAGAGTGATGGGAAGATTCAAGCGGTTCGTTGATGACAATGGCCTCAAAGAGCTGTACTTGCATGGGCACAGGTTTACGTGGAGTAACAAGCGGGAATCACCCACGCTTACCAAGATTGACAGAGTTTTTGTCTCGGTGGATTGGGAATTGGAGCATCCGGACTGTTTCCTTCAGGCGCTATCCACGGCGTACTCTGATCATTGTTCGCTTCATTTGACGCTGAGTGAGCACATTCAACCAAGGTGCCGCTTCAGGTTCGAGATTTCCTGGGCGAAACTTGAGGGTTTTGAGGAGGCGGTCAAAGAGGCATGGGTCTGGGACACTGCAATTACTGACCTGTTCAAGCGCTTATATTAGCTGTTGAGAAACACGGCACGCTATCTCACGGCTTGGGGACAACAGCGCATTGGGAATGTGAAGTTGCAGATCACTGTCGAAAATTATGTGATTTTGCGCCTCGATTGTGCTCAGGATTGGAGTTCTCTCTCGGCGGAGGAGAGGTGGTTGAGACGCACGTTGAAGCAGCTAGTGCTGGGTCTTGCATCGCTTGAGCGTACGATCGCGAGACAGCGCTCACGTATAAGATGGCTGAGTGACGGAGATGCTAATACGAAGCTTTTCAATCTTTATTGCCAATGGGAGGAAAATAAAAATATTCATACCGGCAACTACCCATGGGGGTGACACCATTACGGATCAACACGGAGAAGAGGAGTTATTTCATGCTGCTTACAAGAATCTCCTGGGAACAGCGCAGGCAAGAGAGCATGCTCTTGATTTGGATTTTCTTAACATTGCCCAGGTGGATCTTAGTGTACAAGGCCTGATTTTCTCTGAAGAGGAAGTCTGGACGGTAATCAAGGAGATGCCGGCAGATTGTGCACCTGGCCCCGATGTTTTTTTTAGCTTTTTCTACCAGAAGGTGTGGGCGGTCATTAAAGGAGATGTCATGGCAGCGATTCATAAGCTCTTTCTCTATAACGGCCGCGGTTTTGGCAGATTAAATCAATCCCTGATCACGCCGATTCCAAAAAAGCGGGATGCATGCACGATCAGTGACTTTCGTCCGATTAGCTGGGTTCACAGTATACCGAAGCTATGCGCTAAATTGCTCGCAACGAGACTCAGCCGACGTATGGAAGATCTGGTAATGGTGAATCAACCGGCATCATAAAAGGGAGAAATGTACATGATAATTTCATGGTTGTCCGGCAGTTAGTGAGGAAGCTGCGCAAGCGGAAGGCCAAGGGACTTGTGGCCCTTCCTGTTTGAGGTGCTGCGAGCTAAAGGATTCTCGAAGATCTAGAGAGCTTGGGTTGCTACTGCTCACGACGGCTAGCTCTCTAGTGGTGGTAAATGGCTCTGCTGGGGCGAAATTCATGCACGCACATGGGCTTCGTCAGGAGATCTGCTCCGGCCCCTCCTTTTTGTGATTGCCATGGACACCTTGACCTCCATGGTCACCCGAGTGCAGGAATGTGGAGTGCTCAGTGCATTGCCGGGATGCTCACCTCTCCAGAGACTCTATTTATGCGGATGATGTGGTACTATTTGTCAGGCGGACGACAATTGATTTGCTTTGTGCCCGTGAATTTGTACGCATTTTTTGAGCTGCTTCAGGTCTTCAAGTGAACTTCAACAAGTCTTCGGCCATTATGATCCGTGCGGAAGAGGGAGATGAGGAGATGGTGGCTGCGGCGATGCCGTGGAAGATGGAAGTTTTTCCCTGCGAATATTTGAGGCGACAGCTCTCCATCAAACAGCTCACAAGGTCGGAGTGGCAACCGATAGTTGATTCGGTGCTGCGATTTCTTCCCGGATGGCAGAGAGGTTTGATCACCAGGCTGGGACGGCTGATCCTTGTGAACAATGTTATCAGAGTCTGGCCTGCGCATCACCTGAATGTGGCAGACGCTCCAAAGTGGGCGCTTGATCGTGTTGACAAGGGCTGCACGGCCTTCTTTTGGGCTGGGACAGAAGAAACCCAAGGCGGGAAGTGCCAGGTGGCGTGGTGGCGTGTTTGTAGGCCAAAATGCCTCAGAGGCTTGGGAGTGATTGATCTCAGGAGGTAAGGTATTGCGCTGCGCCTACGTTGGGAATGGTTAAAGCGCACGGACGATACTAGACCCTGGAAGGGATTGAACATGTCCCCTGATCCTCGGGTCCAGGAGGCGTTCGACAGTTTGGTGCATTAGCAGGTGGGAGCTAGGGATCGAATTTTATTCTGGAGAGACCGTTGGATTAATGGTGCTAGGCTGGCGGAAATTACGCCAATTGTCGTGGTGCATGTCCGGACCCAGGTGATCAATCGCAGATCGATTAAAGAGGGCTCATATCTTCACAGCTGGGCATTTGACATTGTGGGAGAGCTCTCTACCGATGGACTAGTGCAATTCATCCGGCTCTGGGAGATTCTACTGCCCATGCAAATCTCCCCTGATCAGCAAGATGTTGCGATATGGATGTGGAACGTTCAGGGGCAGTACACCTCAGCTTCTACATATCACATGCTGTGGGAGGGTGCCATCAGGTTCCAATGTGCATCGGCAGTTTAGCAGTGTTGGGCTCCGCTGTCATGTAAGATATTTATGTGGCTTGCGCTGCAATATCGACTGTGGACCTCGGATTGGAGATTGAGGCACGGTTTGCAGGATCAGAGCTCGTCGTGCTTTCTGTGCGATCAAGCAGAAGATATTGTGGACCATATTTTGCTGCAATGTGTCTACCACCGCCAGGTATGGTATCTTTGCTTCAGGAGGGCGAGGATTGATTTGGCGCTGCTGCCGACGGTGACGGATCGTCTTGAATCTTGATGGAGCTCTAATCGCATACGCATTCCTAAAAGGTACAGGGAAGGGTTTGATTCGATGATCACTATTGTATGTTGGGAGTAATTGGAAGCAACAGAATGGACAAGTGTTTGGTAGGCATGACACGGTATCCGAATGGGTATCGGCTTCAAAAATCTTTCAAGAGCTCAAGTTGTGGGCTGCTGGAGCTAGAGGAGTTCAGCACTTCAGTGAGTAGTAGTGTATGGTTTTAGGAGTTGGAGTTTTCTCTTTGCTCCTGCACCAGCTTGTGGTGTGAGTGGCTTGGATATTTCTTGTACATTTACCTCTGCCTTCTATAAAGTTATGGTACGCAATTTGCATACTCCAAAAAAAAACAGTTCACTTCTCTTTACCAGAGCGAGGGAACATGGTACAAAGTCATAAATGCCAAATGCAGCTAAGAAGAGTAGACTCGTATGCCATAGCCAAAACTTCAAAACTTTGGGTCTTTCCATTGGTGTCAATGGAGAAATTAGCAATGACAAGAAAACTCAAGAAAGGTGCTTGCAAACAGTTTGGAAGCATGCAAACATTGTTATATCTCACTCGCCGCAAAGATACAACATGATGGATCAAATGATATAAATTTTATATTGTGGATATTGATATATTTTTCTAAATACTCGGTCAAACATGGCCTTGTTTGATGTGACATCCCCAGCCCCTAATGCCCTGTTATGCTAGTTAATACTGCCATATCACCATGATTGTCATAAACAAATTACCAATAGAAAATAATCCAACACTTAAATTTGATTCAAATTAAAATTCAAAATGCAAGACAAAACAAAAGTTGTTCAAACATGTAAACTAAATAGTTCATATTTTTGCAAATATTCCATAGGTAATTATGGTTAAGGAAAACAACATCACTAATTTACTTAAAATGGCCCTAGCATCAATTTAGTGGACCTGAATAAAAGAATAAAGCCTTTTTTATTCAAAATGCGTGTTTGGATGTTTCCAAAAATTATGAAACTTTCTGGACAGCTCCAAGGTAATGCCTGGTGTTTATGTACTGAGTTTTGTATCCAACTAAAATCGTTGGTCCATGAAATAATTAGTAAACAGCAGCTAAATTAGAAAACAGAAAATAGAAAGAGAATAAAAACGGGAAACCCCACTGTGCACTCAAGCCCACCATATACAGTGCTAGCCAGCCCATCAGCCGCTGGTCGTCGTCTTCGTCGCGCTGTCGGCACGCCAGCGCCCGTGCACGCACTCGCCGCCGGATCCTCGACACGTGCCGCCACAGTGGGACCCTGGAGAGGATAAGGGTGACCCCAACGCCCCCGCAGCAAACCCTAACTCCTTTTCCTCCCTTCCCCTCGCTCGCTATCTTCCTCGTGCCGAAGCCCGAGTGCGCCGTCGCCATGTCGTCATCGATGCCGCGGCCCATGACCACCTCATGCCACAAGAAGATGTCCAGGAGCCTCCCCGCGGTTGTCTTCTTCGTCTCCACCGAAAAACCCGAGCCGGGCCACACCATACGCTCGGGATCGAGCTCATTTCCCGCCACGGCCGCCGCCTCCCGTCGACGAGCGCGTCGCGTCCGGTCGTCCCCGTGCCTCCTAACCATGTCCATGAGCTCCGGGGTGAGCTTCTCCCTTGATTCCCCTCCTTTCCCCCTTCGTTCCATGTCATTTGCCGCCGTTCCACGGCCATGGCCGGAGCTCCATGGCCGTGCCCTTGTGCTGCCGCTGCTAGTGCTGCTGCTGATGTTCTACTACTGCTGCTTGCGGTGCTGCGGCTGATCTGCTGCTGCTACTGCTGCTGCTCATGCCGCCGCTGCTCTTGCCGCTGCTGCTGTGCTGCGTGCTGCGCGCTGTGTGTGTGTGCTGTGTGTGCGTGTGAGTGCTGCGTGCTGTGCGTGTGTGTGTGGTGTGTGTGGCCGGCTGTGCCACAGCCATGAGTGGCCGGCCCTGTTAATTTAGCTTAGTTAGGATAGTTAGTGGTTAGGCTAACTAGTGATTAGGTATAGCATTATGACATGTGGGACCCCCCACCACTAATTAAATTAGTATAAATAAATTACTAACACATGTGCCAATGACACCCGGGTCCCACACCTGCCCTTTTGACTAGTCAATTAGACTTGGTCAACTCAGATTAAATAAATGCAAAATTTCAGAAAATTGTAAAAAACTTAAGAAATTCATAGAAAAATATCCGTAAATCGGATGAAAATAATTTATATATGAAAAATGATCAGAAAAATATGACGAATCCGAATATGTCATCCGCATACCTGCCACACCCCTCTAACATGATGAACATGAAACTTTTCCCTCCTGTTCAATATACTGATAACTGCACGGAGCTTGGAAAATATTCCCGGATATTTTTCCGCTCCGTTTAAAATACCTAGCACTGCATTAGGACACCCCTAGCATAACCTACCGGCATGTCGTGCATCTGTGTGCTTTATATTTACTATTTCTTCCCCCTCTTCTCTCCGGTAGACCCGAGACCGACGCTGCTCCTGATTACAACTACGTCGTCGACGACCCTTCTTCCTTTTCAGCAAAGCTTCCAGGCAAGCAAACCCCCCTTGATCATTCCTATATCGCCTAATCCTTCTCCCCCATGCTTGCATTAGATTTTGCTACTGTAATTCATTGCTCCTATTCTGATGCATAGCCTGATTTTGTAACTTGTTATTGATACTTTACCTGCTATCCTAAATGCTTAGTATAGGTTGGTTAATGATCCACCAGTGACCCCTCATCCTTGTCCCTGTTGCCCCGCTTTGTTACCGGTACCTCGATCACTGTGATCGACGGGCAGAGACTGATACATCACCGCACCACCACCCCCCTTAGTTGTACGACTCTGTAGAGCTAATATCGAGTGTCGAGGGTGATACCTCCTACCGCACTCCTGATGATATCTCTATATCGTAGCTAGTCGGTTGTGGGTGTGTCGAGGGTGATTCCTCTTTCACCACCTCCGATGATGCCTCTGTCGTGCAACCCCTCAAGTGTGAACCCATCGAGGGTGATTCCTCCAAGTTCACCTTACGGTTACATCGAGTGGGAATCCATCAAGGGTGATTCCTCGGATTCCCCCTTGATGTTACGGACACACGGTTACCTTTAACTGTTACCCCATGTACTGTTATTGCGGGACTGAAGGGACAGGCGGTACCGCCCCAGTAGAGGTGGACCTGAATTCCCGACAGTCTCTTGGGAAGTCGGGTTGACCTGGAGGGTACCCGCGAGATATTTACGTGGCACGGCCGGGCAGGCAGACCGCCCCAGGAGAGGGATGGGCCTGGCCCTTGCCGTAATTCCACGAGACGGGGCGACGGGGTCACATGATCGTGGTTCTCTGCTCGTCTCAGCGAGCTCCTAATAATTCACTAACGGATTTGGGTATTTGATCTGAGTTGGCCACTGGCCTATACGCACTACCACCACGCGGGATAATGGTTTATGGGGCCCTCTGTGTCGTATGTATCAGCCGAAAGCTCTGTCAGACGTCCAGTTCAGCATTGTGGCACGGTCGGATCGTGCCATCCAGGAGAGGGGTGGCGCTGGTATCCACCCTGCACACAACGGGCGATGGGCCCAAGACCCCTGAGCGCTTAGGATGTAGACCGGCGGGGACCTCTCTGCGGAGCCTAGGTAGGACTACGTCGTGTCGGTTATCCGAGGCCGGGCATTACCCGGAAAAGTGTGTCCGGCCAGAGTTAATCGAGCGTGTTGGGTAACAGTAGTGCACCCCTGCAGGGAAGATTATCTATTCGAATAGCCGTGTCCACGGTAACAGGACGCTCAGTGTTGTATCCCGATCTACTACAACTTAAAATGGATACTTGTGTACTTAATAAAATATTAGCTCCGGGATTGCTTTCTCGTAGGGAGTCGAGGAAGGATCTCTGGGCATGGCTACTATTATATTTGTTGCTACTACTATATTTATGTACTAATCTACACTCTTCTAATGCTGCAACATGCTAGTCTTCGATAGGCTAGGCCTCCCCCTCTATTCTGGCATTTCTGTAGTATAGTCCACAGATACAGCCCCTTCCTTTTGATACTGATACATAAATAGCTTAGTTCTGATGTAAGTCTTGCGAGTACTTTGGATGAGTACTCACGGTTGCTTTGCTACCTTTTTCCCCTCTACCCGATTGCTGCGATCAGATGACGGAGCCCCGGAGCCAGCTGCCCCCGTCGACGACCACTACTACCCCCTCCGGTGGAGCCTACTTCTACGTGGAGACCGACGACCAGGAGTAGATAGGAGGCACCCAGGCAGGAGGCCTGCGCCTTTCGTTCTAGTGTCATTGTTTTGCCCAGCCTTCTTAAGGCATATCTGTTTAACTTTTATGTCTGTACTCAGATATCTGATGCTTCCGCTGATGCTTGTATTACTCAAGCTTATGTATTCGAGCCTTCGAGGCCCCTAGCTTGTAATATAAAGCTTGTATTATTCTATTTTGTGTCTAAAGTTGTGTTGTGATATCTTCTTGTGAGTCCCTGGGCTTGATCGTGCGCATTTGCGTGTATGATTAGTGCACGGTCGAGTCGGGGGCGTCACAAGTTGGTATCAAAGCCGACTGCCTGTAGGAAGCCCCTTTCCAACTCCTTGGCCGAAGTTGAGTCTAGTCTTTGAAAAACTGTTTTACTAACATGTCTGTGTGGCTTACAGGCCCACATCGCAAATGGATGGGATTAGGATCTTTTATTCCTCCCCTTTACTCTGAGACTCTGTTCTCTCTTCTTTTCGGGTTATAGAATTTGTTAACACAAACATTAGGTTCTCGTGTTCACATCCACCCGGAGAGCTGGATTGTCTGTTATTATTCCTTTTCATTGGTCTGTTTAATCTGATAAACACATTTTCCTTTCCATTGGTATGTTTAACCTTTCTTGTAATCTAACTTATCTAAGCAGTAATGATTCTCTGCTTATGAAAACACTTCGGTGTACCACCCTGTCAGTATGTAACACCCCATGTAATTAGCCACAGTGATCACTTTTGATAATGCCTTGTCAGCAGGATTACACAATGCTTGATCATCATTGCATCATATCTCATTTCAAATTCCAATTCAAATTTAAAGTGAAAAATAAAAGTTGTTCAAATTTGAAATAAAAATGTTCATTAAATATCAAATAATTTGTAACTAAATAGGTTCAGGAAAACAACATCACTAAAAATGGCTAAGTGACTCTAACAACCTTAAACACTAGTAAACAACAACATTTTAATCCATTTTGTTTAATCCAGTTTACAAATGAAATTGTATTTTACCCAGACCAGTTTTTGGTGGTAGAGAATAATGCACTGTAATATTTGAGCCAAGTCACGCAATTTATAAAAGTCATTAAGTGGCCTAGGAATTTACGAAACGGAAACTAGAAAAGAAATAGAAAAAGAAAAAGAAAAATACCTAATGACTACTGTGCTTATGGGATCTAGTGGAACAGTAGCTTGCCCAGCCCGTTAACCGCGGTCGTCTTCCTCCCCGCACGCTGACACGGCGACACCCATCGCGTTGTCGACCATCCGAGCCGTCCCCGACGCCGATAAGGCCGCGCCCGAGCTCACCTCCCTCCCCCGCAACCCTAGCTGCCCCCACTGGCCCCCTTTCCTCTCTCTCTCTCGTTCCTCATCTCGCCCGAAGCTCGCCACCGCCTGTCGCTCGATCCCGCGCCCTCCACCACCGCATTGCCTCGCCACCGAGCCCGATCGAAGCGCCATCGTCCGCTACGTCCTCTCCTACCCCGGGCCCGAGCTCTCCGCCACTGCATCGAGCCCGATGACCACGTCTTCAACCTGCGGTCGCTGGCGATCTCCGCCGTCCCCGAGCTCCTCTGCGCTTCTAAGCTCACACGGGCTTTACTTAGCCGCTCGGTGAGCTCCTCCACTTCTTCCTCTCCCTCTCTCGACGCCGTTCGGTCGCCGTAGCTGCCGCAATGGAGGTGCCCGAACGCGTCGCCGCATAGCTCATCGCCGGCGTCGTTCCGGCGACCATTTGGTCATGTGCTGCTGCCCGCTCGCTTCGCCGCATCACGCTGACCTCGCCCAGCCCCTTTGCTCCCTCGCACGCGCGCCGTAGCTCCGAACCCGAACGCCGCCCGAAACGGCTGGCGCCGACGTGCTTGCCGCCGTCAGCTCCGGCCTCCCCAGCTCCGACCACCGCCACCGCGAGATGTGCCGTGAAGTACTCGTTCGAACGCCGCAAGAAACGCCCGATTTGGCGCAATACAGACGAAACCCGGGCTCGCCAGAGTTCTGCCGTCGTGGGCGAGCTCGCCGGCGAGCTCCGGTGGCCGGCGTCCAGCTGGCGTCTGACGTGGCGCGCCCTGTGTCGCTGACACTGGGCCCCGCGGGCCCAGTTGACCTAGTCAGCGCACGCGCACTGTTCACCAGTGAGACTGACATGTGGGTCCCGCGAATAATTAAACCGGATTAAGTTTAAACGAAAATTAATTAAGCTAATCACCCACTGACAGTAGGCCCCACCCCTAATTTAATCTGTAGTTAGTTAATTAAACCCTAATTAGCTAAATGTGAGACTGACATGTGGGTCCCACTGGACCCACAGGTCAGGTTGACTCTGGTCAGCCGAACTGTTGACCCCTGACATCAGCAATGCATCATGCTGACGTCACCAGACACTGTTCTAGATAATTAGGATTTAATTAAATTAAATAATTCCAGAAAATGTTTAAAACTTTGAAAAATCATATAAATTAAACCGTAAGTCAGATGAAAATAATTTATATATGAAAAATGATCAGAAAAATATGAAGAATCTGAATATGTAATCAAAATGCCTGTCCAACACTCCTAGCTAGGTGAACATGGAACATTTTGCCCGATTTCGTTAAATGAATAGTGTTCAACTTTAATAAAATAAATCCAAATAAATTCCTAAATTAACTAAAACACTTAGATATGCAATATAATACCTCCGCATATCGTTTAGGCATGTCTTGCATAGTGATTGCATTTTGCCGTGAATTTATTGTTTCTCCTCCCCCTCTTCTCTCCGATAGACTCCGAGACCGCTAACGAGCCGGGGATCGACTGCACCGTTGAAGATTCCTTTTAGTCTTCAGAGCAACCAGGCAAGCAAACCCCCTTGACGCATGCCTATACCACCTATTCTTTCTCCCCCCTGCTTGCATTAGAAATTGCTACTGCTATTGTTTTATCCTATTCTGATGCATAGCCTGTTTATTGTAACTTCTGTTGATACTTTACCTTATAACCTAAATGTTTAGTATAGGTTGGATGAAAACCATCTGCGCCCCTCTCCCTTGTCTTAGCTGCCCCGCTTAGATACCAGTGCCCCGATCGTTGTGATCGTCGGGCTGAGACCAGCACAACACTACACACATCCCCTAAGTTGCTCGTCTCTGCAGAGCTGGCATCGAGTGCCGAGGGTGATACCTCTTATCCCACTTTCGATGATGCCTTTGTAGAATAGCTAGTCGGTCGTGGGCTAACGAGGGTGATTCCTCTTTCACCACTTCCGATGGAGCTTCTGTCGTGCAACCCCGCAAGTGTGAATCCAACGAGGGTGATTCCTCCGGGTTCTCCTTGCCGTTTTCGTCAAGAGGGAAATCCAATGAGGATGATTCCTCGGATTCCTCCTTGATGCTACAAGACACACGGGTACTTTGACTTTACTACAGATACCGATTAAAGTCGGGTCGACTCCGAGGGGTACCCGCGAGAGATACACGTGAAAGTCGGGCGTGCCAGAGAGCACCCGCGAGAGATACTGTGGCGGCTGGCTATTTAGCGGTACCACCCAGGTGGTGTGGTAGCTCCGGACTTGTCCCGACAGCCGTCACTTGAGTTGTTAATGCACTAACGGATTTGGGTATTGATCTGAGTTGGCCACTGGCCTATACGCACTACCACCACGTGGGATAATGGTTTAATGGGGCCCTCTGCACCGTATGTATCAGCCGAAAGCTCTGTCAGATGTCCAGTTCAGCCTTGTGGGCCTGTCGGGCCAGTGCCATCCAGGATGAGGTGGTGCTCGTCCCAGCTCGTCGCATAACGACCCGGAGTGCTAAGGGGGATGGGCCCAAGAATCCCGAGCACTTAGGATGTAGACCGGCGGGGACCTCTCTGCTTAGCTCTAGGTAGGGCTGCGGTGTGTCGATCACCCGAGGCCGGGCATTACCCAGCAAGTGTGTCCGGCCAGATGTGATCGAGCGTGTTGGGTAACAGTAGTGCACCCCCTGCAGGGAAGATTATCTATTCGAATAGCCGTGTCCACGGTAACAGGACGCTCAGTGTTGTATCCCGATCTATTACTACTTGAACTGGATACATGTTAATTAATTGGAAGCTCCGGGATCGCTTTCTCGCAGGGAGTCGAGGAAGGATCTCTAGGCTTTGATACAACATGCTTGCTACTTTAATTATGTTACTAATCTGCTCTCTTCTTATGCTGTAAGACCGCTGAAGATGCTAGTCTTCGTTAGGCTAGGCTTTTTCCTCTCTACTCTGGCACTTCTGCAGTCAAGTCCACATATACACCCTTCCTTGAAAATGTTGCATATCTAGACTAGTTCTGATGTCAGTCTTGCGAGTACTTTGGATGAGTACTCACGGTTGCTTTGCTATTCTTTTCCCCCATACCCGGTTGCTCCGATTAGACGACGGAGCCCAGGAGCAGGAGATCCCCGGAGGCCACTACTTCTACGTGGAGATCCCCGAAGACCATGAGTAGTTTAGGAGGCTCCAAGGCAGGAGGCATGCGCCTTTTCGATCAGAGCCGTTGTTTGTTTAAGCCTTCTTAAGGCACCTTTGTTTAACTTGAGTCTGTACTCAGATTCTGTTATTGTTTTCGCTAACGCTTGTTGTCAAGCTTTTGTATTCGAGCCCTCGAGGCCCCTGGCTTGTAATATAAAGCTTGTATTATTTTTAATTTGTGTCTAGAGTTGTATTGTGATATCTTCAAGTGAGTCCCTAGGCTTGATCGTGTGCATTTGCGTGTATGATTAGTGCACGATTAAGTCGGGGGCGTCACACAGTAAGACCCTGTTACTATTGTTGATGGCATTCCGGTAACACCGGTGGACGAGAACCTTGCCTATGGGTCCGCCTCGCTTTGCGAGCAGGAAAATGGTTCTCTTCGTCCCTCGCCCTTGGTACCGACGTTGTTGCCGACATAGCTGACAGATTGTCCTCTGATTTGCCTTGCTGTCATGACCTTGCAAGATGTCACTGCCTTCCTACTCTTAATCGACACTCACCACAGTTCCACAGGATCAAAACCTGACTCTCCTGTACATCCTTGATCCCGAAGCATCCGTTGCGCTTGGCTTCGTATGTAATTCACGAGCCACCTTCCTAGAGATCTATCCTGGTACCAGACGCAATACTTATTTCCGTTGCTCTGAACCCTTTCACACTCTGTTCCAGGAATCGAACGATTGCTTACCCGTTTGAAACTCTTTGTACCTTATTATATTACTCTCGATGCCCTCCCTGAGTTTCAACTCGAGAGATACCTTGTACCTCCTTCCCTAAAATAACCCTGGTTGGTTAACCTTGTACCGATCCAACCTCCCTTAAGTTCCCATCTTACCCTATTCGTAAGTACGATGTGGTTCCTGAAGAAAGGATGACGACTTCATCGAGATAACCTGAAGCAGAGAAATGAAGACATCAACGAAAGGGATCAACTTCTTCGAGAAGAGCAACCAAGACCGAGAAGAATCATTAGAATTTCGTAACCAAGTCTTTCCACCTTACTCTACCTCTTAAATCTCGGGACGAGATTTCTTTGAGCGGAGGAGATTTGTGACATCCCCAGCCCCTAATGCCCTGTTATGCTAGTTAATACTGCCATATCACCATGATTGTCATAAACAAATTCCCAATAGAAAATAATCCAACACTTAAATTTGATTCAAATTAAAATTCAAAATGCAAGACAAAACAAAAGTTGTTCAAACATGTAAACTAAATAGTTCATATTTTTGCAAATATTCCATAGGTAATTATGGTTAAGGAAAACAACATCACTAATTTACTTCAAATAGCCCTAGCATCAATTTAGTGGACCTGAATAAAAGAATAAAGCCTTTTTTATTCAAAATGCGTGTTTGGATGTTTCCAAAAATTATGAAACTTTGTGGACAGCTCCAAGGTAATGCATGGTGTTTATGTACTGAGTTTTGTATCCAACTAAAATCGTTGGTCCATGAAATAATTAGTAAACAACAACTAAATTAGAAAACAGAAAATAGAAAGACAATAAAAACGGGAAACCCCACTGTGCACTCAAGCCCACCATATACAGTGCTAGCCAGCCCATCAGCCGCTAGTCGTCGTCTTCGTCGCTGTGATAGCCTGGCTTATTAGGGATGATAGACTACTCATATCAATAAGGAATTCCTTCTTTTCTGGGAGCCCATTCGGACAGAACTCCAAAGTTAAGCGTGCTCAGCTTGGAGTAATTTCAGGATGGGTGACCGACCGGAAAGTTGGTCCCGGGTGCGCATGAGTGAGGACAAAGTGCGCAGAAAAGACTAGTATTGATCTGTGAGGCCAGTCTAGATCTCGCCAGGCGTAACGACCACCGGCGGGTGTGTCCGGGGCGTTACAAGTTGGTATCAGAGCCGACCCTCGCGGTTACACGGATGTTTGCGTACAGGTGTGCGGTCATGTTGTGCATGACGTTTGTGACCCGTCGTGGCACACGGCATGGCACATGTGCCAGACTGGATGCACAGACGTATGTGCCAAGAGGGAACGTTCCTGTGACCCGTCGAGGACGTCGGTTCCTCTGAGTGGGCGTGTATGTGATAGCCTGGCTTATTAGGGATGATAGACTACTCATATCAATAAGGAATTCCTTCTTTTCCGGGAGCCCATTCGGACAGAACTCCAAAGTTAAGCGTGCTCAGCTTGGAGTAATTTCACGATGGGTGACCGACCGGGAAGTTGGTCCCGGGTGCGCATGAGTGAGGACAAAGTGCGCAGGAAAAACTAGTATTGATATGTGAGGCCAGTCTAGATCTCGCCAGGCGTAACGACCACCGGCGGATGTGTCCGGGGCGTTACAGTCGCGTTGTCGGCACGCTAGTGCCCGTGCACGCACTCGCCGGCCGGATCCTCGACACGTGCCGCCACAGTGGCACCCTGGAGAGGATAAGGGTGACCCCAACGCCCCCGCAGCACACCCTAACTCCTTTTCCTCCCTTCCCCTCGCTCGCTATCTTCCTCGTGCCGAAGCCCGAGTGCGCCGTCGCCATGTCGTCGTCGATGCCACGGCCCATGACCACCTCATGCCACAAGAAGATGTCCAGGAGCCTCCCCGCGGTTGTCTTCTTCGTCTCCACCGAAGAACCCGAGCCGGGCCGCACCATACGCTCGGAATCGAGCTCATTTCCCGCCACGGCCGCCGCCTCCCGTCGACGAGCGCGTCGCGTCTGGTCGTCCCCGTGCCTCCTAACCATGTCCACGAGCTCCGGGGTGAGCTTCTCCCCTGATTCCCCTCCTTTCCCCCTTCGTTCCATGTCATTTGCCGCCGTTCCACGGCCATGGCCCCGACCGGGAAGTTGGTCCCGGGTGCGCATGAGTGAGGACAAAGTGCGCAGGAAAGACTAGTATTGATCTGTGAGGCCAGTCTAGATCTCGCCAGGCGTAACGACCACCGGCGGGTGTGTCCGGGGCGTTACAGTCGCGTTGTCGGCACGCTAGTGCCCGTGCACGCACTCGCCGGCCGGATCCTCGACACGTGCCGCCATAGTGGCACCCTGGAGAGGATAAGGGTGACCCCAACGCCCCCGCAGCAAACCCTAACTCCTTTTCGTCCTTTCCCCTCGCTCGCTATCTTCCTCGTGCCGAAGCCCGAGTGCGCCGTCGCCATGTCGTCATCGATGCCACGGCCCATGACCACCTCATGCCACAAGAAGATGTCCAGGAGCCACCCCACGGTTGTCTTCTTCGTCTCCACCGAAGAACCCGAGCCGGGCCGCACCATACGCTCGGAATCGAGCTCATTTCCCGCCACGGCCGCCGCCTCCCGTCGACGAGCGCGTCGCGTCTGGTCGTCCCCGTGCCTCCTAACCATGTCCACGAGCTCCGGGGTGAGCTTCTCCCCTGATTCCCCTCCTTTCCCCCTTCATTCCATGTCATTTGCCGCCGTTCCACGGCCATGGCCGGAGCTCCATGGCCGTGCCCTAGTGCTGCCGCTGCTAGTGCTGCTGCTGATGGTCTACTACTGTTGCTTGCGGTGCTGCGGCTGATCTGCTGCTGCTGCTACTGCTGCTGCTCATGCCGCCGCTGCTCTTGCCGCCGCTGCTGTGCTGCGTGCTGTGTGTCTGTGCTATGTGTGCGTCTGAGTGCTACGTGTTGTGCGTGTGTGTGGCCGGCTGTGCCACAGCCGTGAGTGGCCGGCCCTGTTAATTTAGCTTAGTTAGGATAGTTAGTGGTTAGGCTAACTAGTGATTAGGTATAGCATTATGACATGTGGGACCCCCCACCACTAATTAAATTAGTTTAAATAAATTACTAACACATGAGCCAATGACACCCGGGTCCCACACCCGCCCTTTTGACTAGTCAATTTGACTTGGTCAACTCGGATTAAATAAATGCAGAAATTTCAGAAAATTGTAAAAAACTTAAGAAATTCATAGAAAAATATCCGTAAGTCGGATGAAAATAATTTATATATGAAAAATGATCAGAAAAATATGACGAATCCGAATATGTCATCCGCATACCTGCCACACCCCTCTAACATGGTGACATTGGAACTTTCCCCTCCGGTTCAATATACCGATAACTGCTCGGAGCTGGGGAAAATATTCCCGGATATTTTTCCGCTCCGTTTAAAATACCTAGCACTGCATTAGGACACCCCTAGCATAACCTACCGGCATGTCGTGCATCTGTGTTGCATCTGTGTGCTTTATATTTACTGTTTCTTCCCCCTCTTCTCTCCTGTAGACCCGAGATCGACGCTGCTCCTGATTACAACTACGTCGTCGACGACCCTTCTTCCTTTTCAGCAAAGCTTTCAGGCAAGCAAACCCCTCTTGATCATTCCTATATAGCCTAATCCTTCTCCCCCATGCTTGCATTAGATTTTGCTACTGGAATTGATTGCTCCTATTCTGATGCATAGCCTGATTTTATATCCTGTTATTGATACTTTACCTGCTATCCTAAATGCTTAGTATAGGTTGGTTAATGATCCACCAGTGACCCCTCATCCTTGTCCCTGTTGCCCCGCTTTGTTACCGGTACCTCGATCACTGTGATCGACGGGCAGAGACTGATACATCACCGCACCACCACCACCCTTAGTTGTACGACTCTGCAGAGCTAATATCGAGTGTCGAGGGTGATACCTCCTACCGCACTCCTGATGATATCTCTTTATCGTAGCTAGTCGGTTGTGGGTGTGTCGAGGGTGATTCCTCTTTCACCACCTCCGATGATGCCTCTGTCGTGCAACCCCTCAAGTGTGAACCCATCGAGGATGATTCCTCCAAGTTCACCTTGACGGTTACATCGAGTGGGAATCCATCAAGGGTGATTCCTCGGATTCCCCCTTGATGTTACGGGCACACGGTTACCTTTAACTGTTGCCCCATGTACTGTTATTGCGGGACTGAAGGGACAGGCGGTACCGCCCCGGTAGAGGTGGACCTGAGTTCCCGACAGTCTCTTGGGAAGTCGGGTTGACCTGGAGGGTACCCGCGAGATATTTACGTGGCACGGCCAGGCAGGTAGACCGCCCCAGGAGAGGGATGGGCCTGGCACTTGCCGTAAGTCCACGAGACGGGGCGACGGGGTCACATGATCGTGGTTCTCTGCTCGTCTCCGCGAGCTCCTAATAATTCACTAACGGATTTGGGTATTTGATCTGAGTTGGCCACTGGCCTATACGCACTACCACCACGCGGGATAATGGTTATGGGGCCCTCTGCGTCATATGTATCAGCCGAAAGCTCTGTCAGACGTCCAGTTCAGCATTGTGGCACGGTCGGATCGTGCCATCCAGGAGAGGGGTGGCGCTGGTATCCACCCTGCACACAACGACCCGGAGTGCAAAGGGCGATGGGCCCAAGACCCCTGAGCGCTTAGGATGTAGACCGGTGGGGACCTCTCTGCGGAGCCTAGGTAGGACTACGTCGTATTTGTGGAAAAGTGTGTCCGGCCAGAGTTAATCGAGCGTGTTGGGTAACAGTAGTGCACCCCTGCAGGGAAGATTATCTATTCGAATAGCCGTGTCCACGGTAACAGGACGCTCAGTGTTGTATCCCGATCTACTACAACTTAAACTAGATACTTGTGTACTTAATAAAATATTAGCTCCGGGATTGCTTTGTCGTAGGGAGTCGAGGAAGGATCTCTGGGCATGGCTACTATTATATTTGTTGCTACTACTATATTTATGTACTAATCTACACTCTTCTAATGCTGCAAGATGCTAGTCTTCGATAGGCTAGGTCTTCCCCTTTATTCTGGCATTTCTGCAATATAGTCCACAAATACAGCCCCTTCCTTTTGATACTGATGCATAAATAGCTTAGTTCTGATGTAAGTCTTGCGAGTACTTTGGATGAGTATTCACGGTTGCTTTACTTCCTTTTCCCCTCTACCCGATTGCTGCGCTCACATGACGGAGCCCCGGAGCCAGCTGCCCCCGTCGACGACTACTACTACCCCCTCCGGTGGAGCCTACTTCTACGTGGAGACCGACAACCAGGAGTAGATAGGAGGCACCCAGGTAGGAGGCCTGCGCCTTTCGTTCTAGTGTCGTTGTTTTGCCCAGCCTTCTTAAGGCATATCTGTTTAACTTTTATGTCTGTACTCAGATATCTGATGCTTCCGCTGATGCTTGTATGACTCAAGCTTATGTATTCGAGCCTTCGAGGCCCCTGTCTTGTAATATAAAGCTTGTATTATTCTATTTTGTGTCTAGAGTTGTGTTGTGATATCTTCCTGTGAGTCCCTGGGCTTGATCGTGCGCATTTGCGTGTATGATTAGTGCACGGTTGAGTCGGGGGCGTCGCATTTGACTTTTGAAAAAACAAATACACCTTATATAAAGGAACAGAGGGAGTAATTAACAACACTGGAGGACTGTTTTCATGCTATTAGGAGGCTACACAAAATATGCAGATAATAATTGAAATGATCATATGGCTCACAGAAACAGGGGAGCAAAGCAAAGTGGGTGGTATACCTCAACAGCACTGTGATCGTGCTTTCCATTCCGCCTGGTCCTCCCTCCAGGCATGAAGAATGAGCGCTGGGATGGTAACAAAGCAAGCTGTCGCAAGCACACCAAATAACCCCACTTCCATGATCACGGAAGCGACCATTTGACCCTGAGATATCGAACCCTCCACGTGCGGCGACATCGTCGCTACCAGAAGACCAGCGACCGTTAGCAGGAAGAAAGCCACATCCACGGCCAATCCAAGCACCGCGGTGCGCGGAAGCCTAAACAAGTATGCAACCGACTCCCGCTTGATTGATACAAAGGCGCTCTGAGGAGGAGAGCAATTTCAACAAAACCATACGTAGTATATATGGAATGGTTCGGAAATGGTAGGATGCAAATGAAGTGATGAACACACATGGAAAAAAAACTACTACTACTACTCATTAGGACAACCAGAACTACGAAACTAATTAGACCACAATATATGTGGCAACTTAATTAGAACATAATCATAACACTTGCCTACGTGCTGTTGCAATTCGACCGGAATAAAGATCACAGGGAGTTGTTAATTTGCACGATACCTTATTGAATTCTGAAGTGGATCCAGTTCGAACTGCAATCGCGTAGGCCACGCGCAGGACGCACGGCATCAGGACGGCAAGCGCGAGCGACGCAAGGAAGCTGTAGACGGAGACCTTGAGGCCCCCGTACATGAGCGCCTGGAGGAACAGGAAGGGGCCGGAGCCCTTGCCCCAGGCGCGGTGCGCGACGAGCAGCGCAGCCGTGGCCCCGGAGGAGATACACGCAACCCCCAAGCACAGTTAGGTGAGGGCTCCCGCCGCGACGCGGAGGACGCGGGCGAAGCGCACGAGCGCCAGCATCACGACGACGATTCGCGCCGGCTAGGGCGGCGGCGGCGAGGGCAGCACCGCGTCGGCGACGGCCATCGATCGGTACGGGAAACCCTAGCTCCTCGAAGCTTCTCGCACTGGAAGGGGGCGGAGTGGTTGGGTTGCGCAGCGAGGGCGGGGGGTTTGTGGGAATTGGGGTTAGCGACGAGCACGGGAGGGGGTTTTCGGCGAGCTGTCCCGCTTCCGGGTTCAGTTACTAGTACTCACTCCTAACCCATTTCCTCTACCGGTGGATTCGGGTTCTAACGGGCATGTTGAAATGGTGAGTGTCCTAATGTTAGAATTCAAGTTATTTATCTTGGACTTTGGAGTACAGTAGTAGTATTATTAGGGGTTGTTTGGCTAGCAAGTATTAGCCACGGGCATATACAAAACGAATTTTTAGCTGATGTTTAGCTAAATCAGTTTTACTAGTCGTCTTACGAATAACCTGGTTGTAGGAAAACTTGTTTGGCTTGCTCCTGGCTCCTCCACTGACCTTTGCGGTCAACAAAAAGGCTCCTCCGGTGACCTCTTCCCTAGGGACCTGGACGACTCCGTGCGTGGACGCCTAGAGTCGCCTCTCCTGTTCGTCTAGCTTGCCGCTCCTACCACTCTTGCCGGCGTTGGGTTCCACGCACAGAGAACGCATTTCACGTCGGTGCCGTTGAAGTACTCCACTTTCTCGACCTCATGCGACCGAGGTGAGGTCGTCCCAGACCAACACGAGCACGCGCACGTCCTTGCCTTGTGCTTCAGGAGCTGCAGACCGTGGCGTCGCCGTCGGGACATGACCGGCCGTTGTCCCACCTGGCACGCGTCGCTGATGGCGTTATCACATCCTCCGTGCACAGTCCCTGCTAGTAACTCTGACATCCTCGCCGCGAACGCAGCTACAACCATGCCGTGGCTGGAGGACGAGCGCGAGAAGCCGCTAGCGAGCCGGAACCTGGGCACGAACACAGTAACAACCATACCGTGGCCGGAGGACGAGCGCGAGGAACGGCGGCCATGTCGTTGCTGGAGGACGAGCGGGACAACCATCCGTACCAGGCAGCGGCGCCGGCGGCGGCCATGACGTGGCTGGAGAACGGGCATGAGGACAACACCTTATTAGGGCTACTAGTCTGTTGCCATCTCGTACGTACATAGGAAACAGGTTTATAGAAAAACTACTATTAGTCGTTTTTCTATAAATTGGGTTTTTGAGTTTTTGTAGAACTCGCTTTGACATATAAATTGCGGATATGTTTACGGAGAACTGGTTCCCTACAATCTTTCTATCCGTGCGTTTGACCAGACATCCCTAAAAACTCTAAGCTCCCTGAGAATGCACGCTTGTGGTGGCTCAGGGCCAAGAGGGGTCGCTGGTGGGGCCCTTCGTAAGTATGTGCATCGCTGCTTTGGGCTGCAACTAGAAAACGCGGGCTGGTCTTTTCCCAGGTCGGTCCATCCGTTTGACGGTGTCCTCTAGAGATTTCCGAGAAAGAAGCGCAGCTTTAGCGCCGCCTCGGAGAGCCGACTCCGAGCCGCCGAGCGTCGCCGCCGCGGACGAGAGGCAGCGCCGCGCATCCGTGAGGACCAGGGAAGAGCGCCCCATCTGGCCGGGAAACTGCTGCCACGAACCGCCGCCGCGGGCCGGGGAGGAGCGCCGCCGCCGCCCAGACCGAGCTCCCTCCTCCACCGACGACGCCTGATGTCCCAGTGGTCGACTGCAGCGTAGCCTCTTCACAGGTCCCCTGTCCTATTCCCCGATTTCTTCCTCGATTAGTTTGTTGCCGTGTTCTTGACTTCTTGTGCTAAATTTGTTTGTAAGAAATTTGCCTTGGTTGTGTAGTAGTACAAACCAATCTGATGTGTGAGCCTACATTGTATAATAACAATTATGAAAATTATAGATTTCATATTGTTGGGATTTTGGACAAGCTACAGGAAACATATAGCCTTGTTCCACTGAATTAGATATCTCTATGTATGTTGTTTTGCTTCTACCTTGTTAGATATCTTTAGTGCTGCGTGTAATTCTAATTGCTTTACTCCTACCTTGTTCCACAAATTTATGCATGCTGTTTTCAAACTTGGCAGGATTTCTACACTTGAATCATTGTTTCAGTAGTAGCACTTTGTTCTGGAATTGTACAAGAGCTTCTGAATCTCAATGATAAGTGGCTCATTGTCTCTTAAGAAATCTGAAGAAAAGTGCACTGCACAAGGGCTTCTTCTCTGCAATGTTTGGTTCATTCTTTGCATAAAACTATAGCTTATCTTTGCATAAATTTGAAGAAAAGTATACATGAAAGCTGCTAAAGCTTCAGCAAAAAAGCTTCTCTGCAAAACTGCCTATCTCTGTAGCTTATATCGGCAGTAAAAATGCTTCTGTGCAATGTTGTTTCTTTTATTCAGTACGTATACAATGCTGCTGTTCGTATTTTTGACAGACTGAAAAACTGCTCTTTGTATTCTTGAATGACTGAAAACTGCTGTTTGTTTTTGTTATGCTGCGCCGGGATGCCTGAAAAACTGCTGGTTGTTTTTGTCCCACAGCACTGGGTGCCTGGTTTCGTCAAGTGTGGAAGTTTTTTCGCTTTGAGTCGCTGATGTCCGTTGATGGTGATTGGAGGGCTGCTGCATAGCCGCATGTCCAGACCAACAACCGCCCTGGCAGAGATACAACCAGCGACAATATTTACTTTGTGTTGTCTGGCGTGGTGATTTTATTGGCGTAAAGCTAATCTACAAGTTTCTTAGTAGCTTAAACTCTTTAATTTCAGTACCTTCTTTGGAAAATACATAATTTTAGCCCATGGAAATTGTATATAGTGATTAGCTTATTATTGCTTCTACTCTTATTCTCTTTACAGTTTATTATTGCTTCTACTCTTATTCTGTTTACAGTTCCAGAGTAATGATGATGATTCTCAGTGAGCAAGTTTGATTTCCTTCCAGAATCTTATGTATCCTCTTGATGAGAAGTCGGCTATATCTGGATTGGACCATTACTACGGAATCAAAGAGTTATCCGAACTTCTGCATCGTTAGATTTTGTGCTCGGTTGTATTATATACCAATAGGACAATCACTTCCAGTGAAAAGACCAGGAAAGCGGGCATTAGCCATCAATTTGGACAGAGTAGATCCAACACCATCTGTTTATTGAATTAGCGAGCTTGATAATGGTTATTCTGCAGTTAGAGAAATTAGTCTTAAGTTGAAGGATAATATAGTAGACAATGGTGATGTGTAGTGGTGGATGCTTCAGGTAAAAAGGAGTGTCACCACGCCAGACAAGATTGATAATTTAGTGATCGTGTCCAGATGCAATAATCTATTTTTTTCAACTTCATGGCTGGAGGTAACCTTGCAAGCTTAGTTCCAGATAGATAAGCATGGTAGGACCCAGTGCTAGCTACCAATATTCATTTCACAAATGTACTCTGAGATGCATGTTTTGTTAAGTTCCCCACCTATGTGCTTTTTCCTGAAGTACGTTGAATAGCCTGAATTGTGTAAATATACCTTTCTTGATTCTTTACTTTAAACTCAAAACAATGCTAGGCAAGCTCAGATATTTCCGATATTGATGCATTTAGGTATTTGTAAAGATGCACAACTATTTTTCGCTTTCGGCTCGCTTCAGTTCTCTAGGAGAAAGATACAAGCTATTGATGAAGATCACTACTTCACTAGCACAAAAAGTTGGGACTATATTACTTTCAAATTTTCTTCACCTTCAAACGAAATGTACTACCTATGTCTTATTAGACTGTTTTTTAGTTGTGTATTTTGATATGAACCTACCGGAGTATTACCTGCAGTCTGAGGTTGGTAAGGATTGGCTTCACTGCTTTGTTTAGAGCTCTAAATGCATGATGTTTTCGTGTAAAGATTTTTTTACTCGCTTCACAATAGTTTATTGCTTCTTTATGGGCTATTGCAAAAAAGAGTTACATTGGCACTAAAATTGTTCTTGCAAAGTTTTGGATTCAAGTTGTAGAATCTTTCTTGATCCATCGTTTTTTGTGTTTTCATTGCGTGGGTCTTTTTCCTAATAGCTTCGAGCATGTTGTACTACTGGAGGTGAGCAAAAACAAACATGCATCGGTGGTTGGTAAATCTGCTGCAATTTCCTGAAGAAAATCCTTCGTTATCCCCTTGGCTGTTTGGCTGAAGTAAATATGGTTTTATGTACTTCTTTGTATATGTATATGTATATATGACCAGAAGTATATATAAATTTATGATCTGCTACAGGCGAACTTACTCCCATCTCAAATCATTACCGCAAAACATCAGAATATTCCTATATATGATCTGTTGTTTGTATGATCAGAAGTACATATAGCTTTATGATCTGCTACAGGTGAGCTTACTCCTGTCTCAAATAATTACCCTAAAACATAAGAATATTCCTTTGCATGCACATATAAGAAGTATAATCTTGCTTACATATCTGTTGTTTTTGGGCTTCTGTTCCTTTGCATGCATATATATCAAGTATGATCCTGCTGCTTGCACATCTCTAAAAGATGCTAAAGCTCCCGCTCCCTAGAAAGGGAGCTCTTTGGTGCATCGTACTAGATTAGACATGTTTGTCCCGGTTGTGGGTGGGGTGGGGGGGGGGGGGGGGGGGGGGGGGGCGTTTGTTGTTTCAGTCGCTTGGGTCCAGCTATTGGATGTGTGAGGTGCGTGTAGATTTCTTAGCTGACACTAGCGCGCAGGAACTCAGCCGTCCACCACTCATACACATAGGTAAATTCCATGTCCAATAAAAATACCAGGACCAAGGCAGCCACATCAACAGCCTATGAAAACAAACAATGAAAGACATGTCGTACAACAAACGTTCGGCAATAAGAAACGAGAACTATCCAGCAAACGCGACAGTGAAAAATGACAAGAACTATACAGCAAACATGACAATGAAAATCGGCGCAGCGAAGCGCGCGTCAACTTCTAGTTTTTTCTGTGGCTTCAGTTGAATCCTCGAGAAGAAGCGGAGCAACGAGGCGGGGCGACGTGGCCAGCCGCGGCGCCCGGTGAGGCCTCGGATGCCGGCGTTGAAGAGGGTTCGGCGATGTGGGTGGGTGTTTTTTCTTTGCTCTCACTACCGTTAGGATCAGAGCATCTACAGCCGCGGATAACAAATATGGCTTCTCAAACGCCCGCGCTCGCTCGCGTCCGCGGGGAGTGACCGGTCACACCTCATATGTTTTCTCCCACAGCCGCGTCCCTTATATCCGAAACATCAAACCCATGCAACGCTTTGTACAGTGGTGGATCCAGTGGGGTTCCGTGGGTGCCATGGCACCTCCTCCGAAAATACAAAACATTTTTTATCTAGTACTAGTTAGTATAATCCTCTGCGTATTGTAAAGTAAGAATGAATCCGCTGTGTATTGTAGAGTAAGAATGATACACTGACATTTTTTTATGGTTATATATGTCATATTTAGTGTGAGTGATAAGGTTGGCACCCCCTTTGGTCAAGCTCTAGGTCTGCCACTGGCTACGTATAAACACGATCAACATGCCAGATCACCATTGCATCACCGGACAAAAGGACCATAGTTCATCGGCGGACAGTTCAAATCCATACTACAAGCTACTTAAAACATAGATAAAACGGGGAAGGGCGGAGGAATTCACCATTTCCTCGCCGGCCCCTTCCCCTTGCGGTCGCCGGTGCAGCTGTGCCCTCCTCCATGTACGCGTCGGCGTGTGGCGGTGCGTCGTCGTCGGAGCTGGAGGTGGAGCCGTCCGTCAAGTCGGAGTCGGAGCTGCACCTTTGGCCCGAGAGCCTGCAGAGCAGGCGGTCCTGCTCCTTCGCATGGTGGGCCGCCTTCACGTTGGCTTCCGCCTCCTTGTCTGCCTCGCGCTCCGACAGCTCGATGGCAAGTCGGAGTGCCTTGGCATTCTTGCAGCGGAGGCGTTTCAAGCGGGAGCATAGAAGAGAAGATCGCCTGTTTGCGAGAAAAAGTTTTTACAAAATAGCAAAGCCAAATTTTCAGCCTAGGGTCGAACTATGATGGCTGCACAATTAGGTATATTTTTAATGAAGAACCAGCGGGAAAGATAAACAATTATTGTCAAAAGCAACTGACTTCTTTTTTGTTTTCTTTGAGGAAGCAACCGACGGTTCTGCTCGATCCTACATCCCTACCCTCCTTTTGGGGATAACGCAGCAATTTCAAGAACTAGATTCAAGATGCTGCTGCAGTGAACTGAAAATTTGACAATATGGACCAGTCTATCATGCATATATGATGTTACCGTCGACAAAAGAAACTTGGAATATAACAGTGTCAATCATATGATGCTCGCAGACAGAATTTCCAGAAAAGACGCACCAGAAACGTCGAACAAGTTAATAGCTCAGATTTGAGTGTCTTTCTTTCTAATGCATAGCTCCTCCAATTTTTGTTCTCTTTCAACAGTCTGAAGAACAATATGGGGAAATTTTACTCCACATGAATCATATTCAAGATCAAAACATTTCTCACAGATAATCCATCGATTTAAACATTTGTAGTGATATATTTAATACCACCATCGCCTACCTTTTTAAGTTTAAGCTACCTAACATTTGAGCTCAGCCCATGCCATGCCGCACCCACAAGACACAAACAAGGTACTCCACAAAACTGTAAAGCCCTAACATCCGAGATCGCCGCAAACGGAACATTCTATGATGACTGCCACAAGGGCTAATGACTTGCAAAAAAATAGAGTGGTAGTCATCCAACATAAGTGCAAACATGGCAAATTCTACATGCCTAGAAAAGCATTGTCCTCCGCAGGGTGATATACAACTCATTATATGGTCACGTACTCCAGACTTCCCAGCAGCAAGTAAACACTAGAACACTACGATGTCGAATTACCAGAGCTCCTAACACATGGAGTATCCAATACTAGCAGTGGCCAGTGGACCAATCTACAGTCATGACATGACTATAGTTAACTATAACCCAGAACTTATCAGCAGCCATAAACTTCAGCAAAGAGTCAGCTCTTGTAATTTGCCTTGCCCATCTTCACACCTTCCATTCAGGGTTACGTCTGTTAATAAAGAAGACCAGTGTTTCATTAGATAAGCTGCAGAAAACTAGAACTTGAATGCGGTTATGTAGATGTCTATCAATATTAAGCACACTAAATTATAAATTTGTATGTACTGATCTATGTACAGTAGTAGTAGTAGTGGTGGTAGTATACCAACATGGCAAGGCTCACTACAATGCCGCTGCAACTAGACCAGGGAGAGGTATTTTTTAGATCAAGAGTGGGAACGGACAACAATTGCAACTCAGCATATGAAGCGTAATTCTTCTTGGTCCGCATGACAGCCTAATTAATTTGGATGGCTGAGTGCCTCAAAGGTGCGCAAATTCGATGTACATGGTGGCTAGCTCAAAACTAGCCACTGAATTGCAGAACACCCGAAGGTAAAAGATGGCCTAATCAGTAGGTATTTCACATATGGAAACCATCTTGAGCTCACAAGCCACATATATTCTCATGAATTACACTATGATGACCAGTGGACAGAGCAAAGCATGGCAATATGTAAGCAACTAGTATTGCTTTCTTCTAATACGTGGAATTGATCATTTTATTATCATTACTTTGTAACAAAAGCATATGGTGGGAGCTGCATCAGTTGGCTACACACACAAATTTAAGTTCCATGACGGTCCCAATTTTATCATGAATGCTAATACAATGACTAGAGGAAATAGCAAAATCCTTGTTGGTTTAATATACAATAACACTCCATCTTATCAAATATCAACACCAGTAGGCAGTAAACTAAGATAAATGTTTCCATGTATCTGTGAGTCATATGATCTTTTCAATTGATGTGCATATTTCAAATCAAAAGGGAAGAGATATATGTATATACCTCAACAAAACTGCGATGGTGCTTTCCTGTCCGCCTGGTCCTCCCTCCAGACACTAAGTGCTAGAGCTGGAATGATAAGAATGCAAGATATCGCGTGCATACCAAATATCCCCACATCCGCGATTACTAAACCGGCCATTTCTCCCTGAGATATTGATCCCTCCACATGTGACATCATCGCTAACAGAAGACCAGCGACAAGTAGCAGGAAGAAGGGCACATCTGTGATCAATCCAAGCACTGCGGCATGGGGTAGCCTAAACGAGTGATTTGCAGCAGACTCCCACGCGATTGCTCCGGCGCGCTAAGGAGGACAACAATTTCAACAAAAACACATGGATGGGAATGAGTATATATGAGGATGCAGATGAAAGTGATGAACTCAAATGGAAACACTACTGCTACTCATCCACTAGCGTATATACTGCTGTAATTCGGCCAGAATAAATGTCACAGGGAGTTAATTTGCATGATATACCTTCTTGAATGCTGAACCGGATCCAGATAGAACTGCAATCACGTACGACGCGCACAGGCCGCACAACAGCAGAGCGACAAGCGCGAGCAAGACAAGGAAGCTGTAGGCGCAGACCTTTGTAAGCACCGGACGTGAACGCCTGGAGGAACACGAAGGGGGCGGAGCCCTCGCCCCAGGCGCGGCGCGCCACGACCTGCGCAGCAGAAGCCGCGGAGATGACGCACGCGGCCGCGAACCACAGGTAGGGGAGGGCTCCCGCCGCGACGCAGAGGACGCGCCCGAGCGCCAGCATCGGAGCGAGTGCGAAGCGCACGAGCGCCAGCACCACGATGACGATCCACGCCGGCGGGGGCGGCAAGGGCAGCACTGCGTCGGCGACAGCCATCGATCGGTACGGAAAACCCTAGCTCCTGGAAGCTTCTCGCCTTCGATGGGGGCGGAGTCGGAGTGGCTGGGTTGGCGCAGCGAGGGGGCGGGGGGTTTGTGGGAAATGGGGATTAGCGACGAGCACGGGATGGGGTTTTCCGGCGAGCTCTTCCGTTTGCGGGTTCTGTTCTAACCCATTTCCTCTATAGCGGGCTCGGGTTCCACGACCGGATGGCCTTAATGTGGCTTTCTATCTCTCGGCTTGGAAATGGATTGATAACGTTGTAACCAAGTTGGTCCGAGATTTATATTCCCTCTGATTCATATTAATTGACGCACACTTAGTATAACTGGATCGGAGGGAGTACATTAGTCGCCCTCGGATAAAAAAACATATATTACATTGATTCCGATAAAAGATAATGCCAAAACTCCTCAAGATTCCAGACTCATTAGCATTTGTAATGTACGTAGTTTATAAAATTATCATCAAAACTTTGGCTAATAGACTTAAGAATCTCCTCCCTGATTACATATATACATGAATGATGAATCTCAGCAAAGCTTTTATTCAAGGTAGGATAATTGCTAATAATATTATTGTTGCCCGGGAAATCACTCACTCATTTCAGTTAGCTCCCTGGAAACACAAAGCTTTAATGCTTCAATAGATCTTGCTAAAGCCTTTGATAGGATAGAGTGGAGCTTCATCAGGAGGGTGTTGCTACGTAAAGGGTTGCATGGTCATTTTGTGCATCTGATATTTGAACGCAAATCCTCTGCCACCTTTGTAGTTAACATTAATAGTCAGCCGTTTGACAACTTTAGGGGATCTCGAGGTATCCGACAAGGTTGTCTCTGTCTCCGTATCTTTTTATTCTCGCTGCCAACAAATTGTCGCTTTCCATGCAGGAGACTTTAAATGCCAATCATTTGAGTGGCATTCAGCTGGACCCCTCTTGTCCCCCTATCCACTCATTGATGTTCGCCGATGATCTGATTGTTTGTGGTAAGGCAAATAACAATGGTGTTAATCGCATTGCTCGCATATAATCAATTCAGTTTTGTCTCTGGTCAAACCCCCAACTGGAATAAATATGTCATCTTATTTAGTAAACATACCGATAATGCCTTTAGGAATTTAATTTAAAATATTTTTCCTGCTCCAAATATGGACCTTAGTACTATTCACCTTGGTCACCATCTCATTCCCCTGAGTAGGAATAGAGCTGCTACCTATAGCATTATTATTAACAAGTTTAAACCTAAACCACATGCAGGTAGACTCACCCTCATTTAATCAGTTTTTGCTTCTTTGCATGTTTACTACATGTCAACTATTCTCTTGAGCAAATGTAGCATAGCAAAACTTACTTCAACTGTAAGAGAATTTTGGTGGGCTGGAATCTAGAAAGTGAGTCCAATCCTATTTGCTTTAGAGCTTGGGAGGACATTTTTAAACCTATGCATGATGTGTGTGTGTGGGGGGGGGGGGGGGGGGGGGGGGAGGGGGGTGTATTAGAGATTTGTCCCTTATGAATAAATCTCTGGTGACTATGGCTGCTTGGAGAATTATCAATAACCCTTTCTCCTTGATTGCCAAAATCCTTAGAGCCAAATATTTCCATAATTCTTCTATTTGGAAACCTCTTCTGCTCCCAAGTCTAATTTTTAGGCCTCTATTATTAAAATTCTTCCTCTTATGCTTAAATCTTATCAACTTCCAATTGTTAATGGCAACACTTGCATATGGACTAGTCCTTGGTGCAAATGATAGGGAAATATTCATGATCATCGTAAGCCTAATTTGGAGGGGGCTATCCTAGCATATTAGCGATCTTTGAAAACCCAATTCCAAACTTTGGGATGAACATAAGCTCCTTGCTGGCTCTTACTCCAATTCTTCCCCAAGTACAAATTTGCCTAATTGCCTACAGGTTTGTCAGCCTATGTTAATGCAGCATTCAACCCTGATGTGCCAGCAGACAAAGCTTCTCTTGGAGTATTTCTAAGGAATGAGCTTACTGGTCATTCAATGTTCATACAAGCGGCATCCATGAATGTGCATTCGGTTTTGCAGATTACTTCTTGCCGCAGCAATTGCCAAGACTTTGAATTGGAGCTCGATTTCCTTCTTCTATTGCAGGACACTAGTTGAAGCCGTTGAAGCCAAGAATTTACTTGAACACCCAGGACTTTGGAGGATCAGACCAGTTCTAGCAGATTTCTTCAACCTCACTTTTAGCCTCGGTTCTTGCAGGATCGAGCACATTCCTAGGCTCAAAATTCTCCTAGCTCATTCTCTAGCCAAAAAGGCCTACTTGTGTGGATCTTCCTGTAGTTGCACCTTCTTATGCAGCAAAGCCTCTAGATGTAATTCCAAAATGGCTTTTGAAGCCATCTCCTTTCCTATGGGGAAACTTCTTTCTGTACACTATTTAGGTTGCTAAATAATGCTCCCTCCATTCCATAATGTAGTGCGCATAGTTTTTTCTTGAAGTCAAACATCACAAAGTTTGACCAAGTTTATTGAGAAAAATATCAACAAAAATAATACAAAATAAATATAATATGAACGTCTATCTTGTGTTTTATGTAGCGATATGAATTTGATAATATATATGTAGATATTTTTCTATATAAATTTGGTCAAAGTTGATGAAGTTTGACTTTCTAAAAAATCTATATGCACTATACTATGGAGCGGAGGGAGTAAAATTTAGCCCTCTTTGAGGGCTTCTGTTGCCAAAAAATAGTTGAATTCTGGAGAAGCGGGGAACGAGGTCCGGGAGGTCGCGACACGGCCGGATGGGACGCTGATGGGGAAGCCGTGTCGCCGGTGCATGTGTGGAAGAGGGTTCGCGGTGCAGGTGGGTGGTTTTTTTTTTTTGCTCTCACGGCCGCTAGGATTAGATAGCATCCGAGCTCGAGCAAGGACGCAGCTGCCAGCCGCAACATCTTCGATGAGGGCTCACCATGACCTCACCGGAGGCGAAGACAGCGGCTTCGCAGCCCAAGGGGAGAAAAGGCATTGACTGGTTCAGATTTGGGGATTTTAGGGTTTCAGCTGGAGGTAGAAAATGAACCAAAGCCGTTGGACTCTTGATGATTCAAATGAAATTTCAAAAGAAAAAAAATTAATCGCCTGATTGTTAGTTGGCCCCTTATATTAGCTTCTAAAAGTTTCAAACTGGAGCATAGAAGAGAAGATCGCCTGTCGCGGGAAAAAAAAGGTTTGACAAATGGGAAACCGTGCATTTTGAAGACTAGGTCAAACTATTTTGGCTGCACAATTAGGTAGATTTTGATAAAGAAGCGGCCAATAAGGAAAGTAATTGTTTTCAAAAGCAAATGACAGTTCTGATTGATCATACCCTCCTGTTAGGGATAACGCAGTTTTAGAAAACAAGGTTCAAAATACAGCTGCAGTCCAAAGTGTACTGAAAAATTGATTATACTAGTAGAATGCCCGTGTGTTGCTACGGGCGAAATACAAAAAATGAATCAAACCGATGACTAAATGACATGAGTGAAGTCCTTCAAATATATATCGCCTTTTATCAATTTTCGTTAGTGGATACAATGAGAGCAACTATGCACCTGTCGCCTGTTTTTTCGGTGATAAAATTCTGTGATCGTCGTCTTCTTCCTCCTCTTCGTCTTGCTCTTTTCGTCCCCACGGCCCACGGCTGATGTCGATGCCGTGCGTTGCTACAAGGGCATATATATTTTGAGGGTTTAACACGAATCATATCTAACATATACATATTCTTCCCCAACACGATATCTCCATCTCCCAATCAAATTGCCAGTGGCGTATCCGGCTTACAATCCCCCTTCCACCCTCATCCTCGCTCACATAACTCAGTAAGATGAACATCTATTTCCAGCACACATCCTCACTCACTTTTAAAAAAATTGAAGATTAAATCCAGAATCATGCTAGTGAACATCTATTTCCAGCACACATTAGTTTTGACAACATATTTTTTTCTCGAGAAAACGCAAAGGACCTTTGCGTTTCATTTCATTGAAAAGAGAGAGTTTGAAGTTACAATCCTCCTAGGAGGTGGTTTACAGTTTAGTGTAGCTTTGACAACATATACCACTTAGAATATTTTCTTTACTATTTAGAGAACTTAGCAGCTGAAATTAGTCCAAGATATCACATGCCATGTAAATGATGATTTAAGACATAATTTATTGCTAAAACCTTCGTGAACAACTAATATCCTACCGCATGGAGCAACTCAAATATGTACTCCAGCGGAATTATCTTTCTGGAGAAGTACAAAGAATCACTTTCAGTTTAACCTCATCTCTGAACCTAACTGACTATATCTTCTTCATAAGAAAATGGCTGATAGATACATTGATTTGTTGATGGTTGATCAGCGGTTCCTGGGTGCGTGTAATTTTCGCTCTTGAGCAAGGAGGTAGCCACCTTGTAGGCAACGTTCTGGACCCCCTGCAACAAAGATCAAAATCAATTAATCCACATTGATCTCAACCAGGCATGGAGAATCGATCAAGAAACAATTCAGTAACTAACTAACTAACTAAGCGAGACACACCACTTGCGGCGGCATCCAGCTCTGCGGCGGCAAGCCTAGAGTGGAACCAGGTGCAGCCGCCGAAAGGATGTTCTATCAACACAAACAATAAAGTGTGTTTTGCCGGAAAACGGTAAAAGGTTAAGTGCTAAATGAAGTGCCTTTTTCTATCATTATACAAGGCAAATACTTGCATAATTGGTCACATGGTTTGATGTTAGATTTAGAATTACACAAAAACTTTGGCCCAAAGTTCTTTCAGAAGTTGAAGATCAGCATGCTAGTTTTGAATCATTACCTATATAAAGTACATACAGAAGTACCAGAAAGGTTACAAAGAAAATGGTTGTTCACATACTTTGGATGCGCCATTGGAGGTCTACTTCAATTCATCAATTGGTTTGGTGTTAAGACCAGGAATGACAACAGAGGGAATAGGCATGCTGGGCTTGTACTTGGCAGTTCTCCTGAAGATACCATGTATACCAGATATGACAGACAGTGTATGAATTAATTTGCATTAAACTATAAGCCTACAAGAAGCAATACTATTTTCTTTCTACCTTGCAGCACGTCGAAATGAGGTGAAGCAAATGATGACTGAAGCCTTAACTTCGATAGCAGCCTGCACCTAGCAAAAAGGTAGCAAACTGTTTTAGACTTGTAAACCCAAATGTCAGACTCTGATATTCGATGGTGGAAGATAGAAATTGTTCTCATGGAAACACTAACAAAGACTTGAAAATGAAAAGAAGTAAAATGCGCACTACAGAGGAAGCAATGGTTGACTCAAAGTGAGTCACGGTTCTCCCACATATTTCACAGTCCGCTTGAAGTATAAAACTTGGTTGAAGGCGTTCTCAGTCTGTGAAACAATTAAAGAACACATTCAGTGCCTGTCCTTTGGGATGGTATTTCTCAGTAAAATATTAGTATTTAAGTCAAATTTGAACTACAGAAAGGGTTCTTTATTGACAAATGCCCCTCCCAAACATGCCTGCATTAATCAAGAGAATGGACACCTTGAAAGAAATTTCGCCTCAACACAAATTCTGCCCACTACTAAAATAGTCTCAACTGGATACAACCTGCGCAGAGTCTGAGCACCAGGAAAATAGCATCACTACCTGAACAAAACAATTGCAATTCATGTTACGACTTCTGTAATAATAGTTTATGCGGGAGTAGTACTGATCAGCAGTACAGGAGAGCGAAAGTATGAAGATCTGCAAGAGGCAATTAACATCGTCAAAAACACCTTGTCATGCATGCTTTGTGCTGCTGCTGTATTTAAGAAGTCTAAAAGGGCCCCCTTTGCTGGTCATGTTCTAGAGTGGTATAAGAACTTCATATTCTTGAGTAGATAAAAACTTCGATGCATCTTCCCTGGAGCACAGAGATCTTAATCTTTATACTCTAGTTCATAGCTTTTTGAAGAGAAATTCATGGTGTCGCACATTCAGAGATGAATTTGAAGGATTGCAACCAACTTACGTGTTAGTATAGTCTATTATGAAAATCATCAACAGGATATAGTATCTTCATGCATATGATATTTTATTAGGTGCACGCAGTACGGATATGGCTTACAGATATACAGTGGTTTGTCGAGGTGTGCCAATCATATCTTTTATAGCTACCAGAGATAAATGTATGCAACTATCTAGTACTCCCTCCGTTCCATAATTTTTGCAGGTTTTAGTTCAAATTTGAACTAAAATCACGACAACAATTATGGAACCGGGGGAGTAATGGAGAAGGGTCAAATGTGTTTGGCATCATACATTCACTGCTCTGTCCCGGTACAATTCCTATGTACCTAGTTTGTCATTGTCGACTGAGGAATTATCTCCTGAAAAATCTATAGTTTGAATGTAGGCTAAATGTTAATATGATGACAGAAGTAGAATCAAGATGTTCTTCGTTAGGATCTTACATATTTTCTTTATTATGATATATAAATCAATTTGGTTAGTCAGAAGATCTTGCCTTACTTAACCATTTAAAGATTATGAATGGTTATATGTTTAAACATTATGCACTCAGAAGTCGTAATTAGATCCATCAGTACATCTAACATTAAGCGTCATCTGTATTCAGAGAAATATTGACAAATCATTCGACTAAATGGAAGCATTGAGCAACATCCTCCAGGAGTGGACCTGCAAAAAGGACTACTACACCAACAAATATAAGCATCAAATAGTAAACTTCAGATTTATTCATAGGATTTTCATACTATACCAGAGCTGGGGGTGGCAGAGAAGTGGACCTCGAGGAGGCATCATCTTTGGGGAAACCATCTAGTGTTGCTGGATCAACTTAATATGAGGAATCACACCTGGATCATCTAGAACGCTGCTGCCAGTTGGAATAATTAGTAATTACACTATTCCTGTTAAAGCACACGAGAAGGCGTAATCCAAGCTTCGTCGAGCAAGTGAAGAGAAACTAACCAAATTTAAATGTGTATTTCTAAAAAATATATAAACATGTATTGTTTAATTAGATTATCGACCTAAGCACATCAGAAATCCCTCCATCCAAGTGTGTGCATTCCACCCATTCAATTAGAAGATCAAACCTGAGATAAGAGAAATTAAAAAGGAGAAGAACAACATCACAAATATCACATGATCACCTTTGTAATGCACCCGTGGTCTGTGGACCGGCTGGGGCATAAATGTTTCTTCTCCTCGGTTCCGATTAACCGGCGGTCGAGCAAGCGGTAAGAAAGATTCTGACCGTCAGGTTCTGCATACATGCCGGTCGCCGGAGTAGGCCTCCGCCACCGCCACTAGCAAGCATAAGGAAATTAATGTCACTTAATTTCTCAATCGATCAAACCATGTGTACTACGCCTAATCACCCTGTTTAACTGTTAGCAACTTAGCATTGGTCTGCCAAGAGGTGGATTGGATGAATTGATGCATACCTTTCTCAGTGTCTGTCCTTTCATTCAGGAGCTCCTTTCCATCAATTATGTGCGGACAAGGTTTCATGGCATCACACTCTGATCTCAATAACAGTTCATAGCACCGTTGCCATTACCAGCTGCACACGATGCAGTTTGTTAGTTGGGTAGGAGAGTGAGTACCTCGACGATACAAGTGGCGTAGCTGCCCCCGCCGCCGCAGTTCATCAAGTTCCCTTGCAATGCACGCACCAAGAACCATTAATCGATAGTGGCAGAGGATCAGGCTCTGGCACCACCAGCAAAAATTGAAGGGAGATTAAGCCAAATAAATTGAGGTTTAATTAGGGAGGCTCAAATAAAGTACGTCACGGAGGATCATCTCGCCACTGACCACCGCCGCCCTGTGCCCCTGTCCACCGCCTTCGGCTACACACACATCCAGCACGCGAATCAACCCCAGGCATGTACATCATAGGAAATAGATTACACATGCGGCGCCCGGGGATCGGAGCCAGCGGAGACCATTTGAGGTTGAGGCCTTATCGGACGAACTCGAGCTCCATTTGGGGCTTGGGTATGCGTCGGAGCGTCGGACGACGCACTGGAGCATTTGATGGAGGATACGTACGGCCGCGGCTGAGCGGGTGGGTCTGTGGCGGCTGTTAGTCCATCCAGAGGCTGTGGTCGTCGTGGGCAGAGGGGTGGACGGAGAAGAACGCCGCGGAGCTCATGGCCGCCAGCCCGCCATGGTCTTGACTCTTGCGCACTGTTGGTGGGGGACGCGGCGGAGGAAGCTACGGGCCGTAGCCGTAGGGGATTGATTTGGCCGAGTGGACTCCAACTTGGGCGGTGGTACCATGTCCCGGACGAGAAAGCCAAGCAAGGTGGAGGTAGCGCGGGCGTCCCGAGCAGCGCGCCACCCCTTGGTCAGCAGATCGGGTGCTTCTCGGCAGCATCGGTGACTCTAGCGTCAGTGGAGGGCCTGATTCCAAGGGGAGGCGGACGACGCGGTGGTGCGTGGGCGGCGGCGCGGAGGAGCGCACCCGTGATTGGGAGCGGATTTGTCAGTGGTGAGAAGATCCTCACGTCAATGCTCCTAGTCAGAAATTTCAGACAGACGAGAAATGTTAAACAACCTTTATAGCTAAGAGATGTTGATGGGCCATTGACTTGCAAAGAAAAGCATTCTCCTCCGGGAGGGTGTTATTTATACCCCTCGTTATCTGGTCTCCTACTCCCGACCTCCCAGCAGCAAGTAAACACTAGAACACTACTTCTTTTTTTTTTTGCGAGAAAACTTCCGATCTATTCATCAACTGTTAAGATAGTACAAAGAACACTAGAAGTAAAATTTACATCCAGGTCCGTAGACCACCTAGCGACGACTACAAGCACTGGAGCGAGCCGAAGGCGCGCCGCCGTCATCGCCCCTCCCTCGTCGGAGCCGGGCAAACATTGTTGTAGTAGACAGTCGGGAAGCCGTCGTACTAAGGCCCCACAGGACCAGCGCACCAGAACAGCAACCGCCGCCGATGAAGAGAAGCGTAGATCAGAAGGATCCAACTTGCAGACACACAGACGCAGACGAACGAAGACCGGATCCAGTCGGATCCACCGAAGACAAACGCCGACCGGATTCCACAAGATCCGTCGGAGACAAACCTCCACACGCCTTCCGACGACGCTTGAAACATCACCGGGACTGGGGCTAGGCGGGGAGGACCTTATTCCATCTTCAAGAAGCCGCCGCCGCCTCGTCTTCTTGAGCATGACACAAACCCTAACAAAACTCAAAAAAGAACCTAAAAACGGAGCCCTCCCGCCAGCAAGGGCCAGGATCCACCACGCCTCCATGGTCCAAGAACCATAAGAGAGGAGGCGGATCGGCGGCGGCGCCGACGAGAGGCAAAGAAACCCTAGATGAGAGTTCCTAGGAGGGCAGGACCGAAGGGCCGAGATCTAGTTGATCAACAAACTTCTCCCGTGAAAAAAAACACAGATCAACACTAGAACACTACGATGTCGAATTACAGGAGCTCCTAACACGTGGAGTATACAATACTAGTGTTAGAGTAATCCAAACTGGTAATAGGCAAGTGCAAAATTTGGCACGTACAAGTTATACGTGTGTGAGGTTCTAGTCTAGTTCGATTAGGATTACTAGGGTGATCAGCGTTGCCGGTTGATTAGTTAAGGATAAAGAAAGTTATCATGTTGAGTCAATAGCGTGGTAGGATAGGTTGTCTTGCCGTGTCCGTGTGTGTGCGTGAGTCTAGTCCTACTAAGTTAGTTAGCCGTATCAGGGTCGTGTAGGTTTGTGTCTAGTTTGGGTCGGTCAACCATTGGTCCTGGAGGCTGCATATATATATGCACCAGGGCAGCGTGAGATTGTAATACCGGTGGAGAAAATAGAAAATAAATAAAGAGGGAAAAATAGGGCACAACAAGGGTCCTTTGGCAAAAGTTTTTGTGTGCGCATGTGTTCGTCGTGAGTTGATGTGATCGATCCTGTGGCAGAATTCCAACAACTAGCAGTGAACCAATCTACAGTCATGACTACAGGTAACTATAACCCAGAACTCATCAGCGGCCATAAACTTCAGCAAAGAGTCAGCTCTTGTAATTTGCCTTGCCCGTCTTCACACCTTCCATTCAGTGTTATGTCTGTTAATAAAGAAAACCAACGTTCAATTAGATTAGCAGCAGAAAACTATAACTTGAATGGGGTTGTGTAGGTGCCTATTGATATTAAGCACCCAAAATTATAAACTTGTATGTAGTGATATATGTACAGCAGCAGTAGTAGTAGTATACTGACATGGCAAGGTTCACTACAATGCCGCTGCAACTAGACCAGGTAGAGGTATTTTTTATATCAACAGTGGGAACGGAGAACAATTGCGACTCAGCATATAAAGCGTAATACTTCTTTGTCCGCATGACAGCCTAATTTGGAAAGGCTGAGTGCTTCAAAGGTGCAAATTTAATGTAAATGGTAGCTAGCTCAAACTAGCCACTGAATTGCACACCCGATGGTAAAAAATGGCCTAATCGGTGGTTATTCCACATATGGAAACCATCTTGAGCTCATAAGCCCCGCATATTCTCATGAACTACACTATGAGGACCACTGGACAGAGCAAAGCAGGGCAATCCACAATTTTACGGGGCACGAAAGAATGGTATGCATAGGAAACTAGTTGGCGAAATTACTTTTCGGGGATGGGTGACCGACCGGGAAGTTGGTCCCGGGTGCGCATGAGTGAGGACAAAGTGCGCAGGAAAAACTAGTATTGATATGTGAGGCCAGTCTAGATCTCGCCAGGCGTAACGACCACCGGCGGGTGTGTCCGGGGCGTTACAGTCGCGCTGTCGTCACGCCAGTGCCCGTGCACGCACTCGCCGGCCGGATCCTCGACACGTGCCGCCACAGTGGCACCCTGGAGAGGATAAGGGTGACCCCAACGCCCCCGCAGCAAACCCTAACTCGTTTTCCTCCCTTCCCCTCGCTCGCTATCTTCCTCGTGCCGAAGCCCGAGTGCGCCGTCGCCATGTCGTCGTCGATGCCACGGCCCATGACCACCTCATGCCACAAGAAGATGTCCAGGAGCCTCCCCGCGGTTGTCTTCTTCGTCTCCACCGAAGAACCCGAGCCGGGCCGCACCATACGCTCGGAATCGAGCTCATTTCCCGCCACGGCCGCCGCCTCCCGTCGACGAGCGCGTCGCGTCTGGTCGTCCCCGTGCCTCCTAACCATGTCCACGAGCTCCGGGGTGAGCTTCTCCCCTGATTCCCCTCCTTTCCCCCTTCGTTCCATGTCATTTGCCGCCGTTCCACGGCCATGGCCCCGACCGGGAAGTTGGTCCCGGGTGCGCATGAGTGAGGACAAAGTGCGCAGGAAAGACTAGTATTGATCTGTGAGGCCAGTCTAGATCTCGCCGGGCGTAACGACCACCGGCGGGTGTGTCCGGGGCGTTACAGTCGCGCTGTCGGCACGCCAGTGCCCGTGCACGCACTCGCCGGCCGGATCCTCGACACGTGCCGCCACAGTGGCACCCTGGAGAGGATAAGGGTGACCCCAACGCCCCCGCAGCAAACCCTAACTCCTTTTCCTCCTTTCCCCTCGCTCGCTATCTTCCTCGTGCCGAAGCCCGAGTGCGCCGTCGCCATGTCGTCGTCGATGCCACGGCCCATGACCACCTCATGCCACAAGAAGATGTCCAGGAGCCTCCCCACGGTTGTCTTCTTCGTCTCCACCGTAGAACCCGAGCCGGGCCGCACCATACGCTCGGAATCGAGCTCATTTCCTGCCACGGCCGCCGCCTCCCGTCGACGAGCGCGTCGCGTCTGGTCGTCCCCGTGCCTCCTAACCATGTCCACGAGCTCCGGGGTGAGCTTCTCCCCTGATTCCCCTCCTTTCCCCCTTCATTCCATGTCATTTGCCGCCGTTCCACGGCCATGGCCGGAGCTCCATGGCCGTGCCCTAGTGCTGCCGCTGCTAGTGCTGCTGCTGATGGTCTACTACTGTTGCTTGCGGTGCTGCGGCTGATCTGCTGCTGCTGCTCCTCCTAGCTGCTGCTACTGCTGCTGCTCATGCCGCCGCTGCTCTTGCCGCCGCTGCTGTGCTGCGTGCTGTGTGTCTGTGCTATGTGTGCGTGTGAGTGCTACGTGTTGTGCGTGTGTGTGTGGTGTGTGTGGCCGGCGGTGCCACAGCCGTGAGTGGCCGGCCCTGTTAATTTAGCTTAGTTAGGATAGTTAGTGGTTAGGCTAACTAGTGATTAGGTATAGCATTATGACATGTGGGAACCCCCACCACTAATTAAATTAGTTTAAATAAATTACTAACACATGAGCCAATGACACCCGGGTCCCACACCCGCCCTTTTGACTAGTCAATTTGACTTGGTCAACTCGGATTAAATAAATGCAGAAATTTCAGAAAATTGTAAAAAACTTAAGAAATTCATAGAAAAATATCCGTAAGTCGGATGAAAATAATTTATATATGAAAAATGATCAGAAAAATATGACGAATCCGAATATGTCATCCGCATACCTGCCACACCCCTCTAACATGGTGAACATGGAACTTTCCCCTCCGGTTCAATATACCGATAACTGCTCGGAGCTGGGGAAAATATTCCCGGATATTTTTCCGCTCCGTTTAAAATACCTAGCACTGCATTAGGACACCCCTAGCATAACCTACCGGCATGTCGTGCATCTGTGTTGCATCTGTGTGCTTTATATTTACTGTTTCTTCCCCCTCTTCTCTCCGGTAGACCCGAGATCGACGCTGCTCCTGATTACAACTACGTCGTCGACGACCCTTCTTCCTTTTCAGCAAAGCTTTCAGGCAAGCAAACCCCTCTTGATCATTCCTATATAGCCTAATCCTTCTCCCCCATGCTTGCATTAGATTTTGCTACTGTAATTGATTGCTCCTATTCTGATGCATAGCCTGATTTTATAACCTGTTATTGATACTTTACCTGCTATCCTAAATGCTTAGTATAGGTTGGTTAATGATCCACCAGTGACCCCTCATCCTTGTCCCTGTTGCCCCGCTTTGTTACCGGTACCTCGATCACTGTGATCGACGGGCAGAGACTGATACATCACCGCACCACCACCCCCCTTAGTTGTACGACTCTGCAGAGCTAATATCGAGTGTCGAGGGTGATACCTCCTACCGCACTCCTGATGATATCTCTTTATCGTAGCTAGTCGGTTGTGGGTGTGTCGAGGGTGATTCCTCTTTCACCACCTCCGATGATGCCTCTGTCGTGCAACCCCTCAAGTGTGAACCCATCGAGGGTGATTCCTCCAAGTTCACCTTGACGGTTACATCGAGTGGGAATCCATCAAGGGTGATTCCTCGGATTCCCCCTTGATGTTACGGACACACGGTTACCTTTAACTGTTGCCCCATGTACTGTTATTGCGGGACTGAAGGGACAGGCGGTACCGCCCCGGTAGAGGTGGACCTGAGTTCCCGACAGTCTCTTGGGAAGTCGGGTTGACCTGGAGGGTACCCGCGAGATATTTACGTGGCACGGCCGGGCAGGCAGACCGCCCCAGGAGAGGGATGGGCCTGGCACTTGCTGTAAGTCCACGAGACGGGGCGACGGGGTCACATGATCGTGGTTCTCTGCTCGTCTCCGCGAGCTCCTAATAATTCACTAACGGATTTGGGTATTTGATCTGAGTTGCCCACTGGCCTATACGCACTACCACCACGCGGGATAATGGTTTATGGGGCCCTCTGCGTCGTATGTATCAGCCGAAAGCTCTGTCAGACGTCCAGTTCAGCATTGTGGCACGGTCGGATCGTGCCATCCAGGAGAGGGGTGGCGCTGGTATCCACCCTGCACACAACGACCCGGAGTGCAAAGGGCGATGGGCCCACGACCCCTGAGCGCTTAGGATGTAGACCGGCGGGGACCTCTCTGCGGAGCCTAGGTAGGACTACGTCGTATTTGTGGAAAAGTGTGTCCGGCCAGAGTTAATCGAGCATGTTGGGTAACAGTAGTGCACCCCTGCAGGGAAGATTATCTATTCGAATAGCCGTGTCCACGGTAACAGGACGCTCAGTGTTGTATCCCGATCTACTACAACTTAAACTGGATACTTGTGTACTTAATAAAATATTAGCTCCGGGATTGCTTTGTCGTAGGGAGTCGAGGAAGGATCTCTGGGCATGGCTACTATTATATTTGTTGCTACTACTATATTTATGTACTAATCTACACTCTTCTAATGCTGCAAGATGCTAGTCTTCGATAGGCTATGTCTTCCCCTTTATTCTGGCATTTCTGCAATATAGTCCACAAATACAGCCCCTTCCTTATGATACTGATGCATAAATAGCTTAGTTCTGATGTAAGTCTTGCGAGTACTTTGGATGAGTATTCACGGTTGCTTTACTTCCTTTTCCCCTCTACCCGATTGCTGCGCTCAGATGACGGAGCCCCGGAGCCAGCTGCCCCCGTCGACGACTACTACTACCCCCTCCGGTGGAGCCTACTTCTACGTGGAGACCGACGACCAGGAGTAGATAGGAGGCACCCAGGTAGGAGGCCTGCGCCTTTCGTTCTAGTGTCGTTGTTTTGCCCAGCCTTCTTAAGGCATATCTGTTTAACTTTTATGTCTGTACTCAGATATCTGATGCTTCCGCTGATGCTTGTATGACTCAAGCTTATGTATTCGAGCCTTCGAGGCCCCTGTCTTGTAATATAAAGCTTGTATTATTCTATTTTGTGTCTAGAGTTGTGTTGTGATATCTTCCTGTGAGTCCCTGGGATTGATCGTGCGCATTTGCGTGTATGATTAGTGCACGGTTGAGTCGGGGGCGTCACATTTGACTTTTGAAAAAACAAATACACCTTATATAAAGGAACAGAGGGAGTAATTAACAACACTGGAGGACTGTTTTCATGCTATTAGGAGGCTACACAAAATATGCAGATAATAATTGAAATGATCATATGGCTCACAGAAACAGGGGAGCAAAGCAAAGTGGGTGGTATACCTCAACAGCACTGTGATCGTGCTTTCCATTCCGCCTGGTCCTCCCTCCAGGCATGAAGAATGAGCGCTGGGATGGTAACAAAGCAAGCTGTCGCAAGCACACCAAATAACCCCACTTCCATGATCACGGAAGCGACCATTTGACCCTGAGATATCGAACCCTCCACGTGCGGCGACATCGTCGCTACCAGAAGACCAGCGACCGTTAGCAGGAAGAAAGCCACATCCACGGCCAATCCAAGCACCGCGGTGCGCGGAAGCCTAAACAAGTATGCAACCGACTCCCGCTTGATTGATACAAAGGCGCTCTGAGGAGGAGAGCAATTTCAACAAAACCATACGTAGTATATATGGAATGGTTCGGAAATGGTAGGATGCAAATGAAGTGATGAACACACATGGAAAAAAAAACTACTACTACTACTCATTAGGACAACCTGAACTACGAAACTAATTAGACCACAATATATGTGGCAACTTAATTAGAACATAATCATAACACTTGCCTACGTGCTGCTGCAATTCGACCGGAATAAAGATCACAGGGAGTTGTTAATTTGCACGATACCTTATTGAATTCTGAAGTGGATCCAGTTCGAACTGCAATCGCGTAGGCCACGCGCAGGACGCACAGCATCAGGACGGCAAGCGCGAGCGACGCAAGGACGCTGTAGACGGAGACCTTGAGGCCCCCGTACATGAGCGCCTGGAGGAACAGGAAGGGGCCGGAGCCCTTGCCCCAGGCGCGGTGCGCGACGAGCAGCGCAGCCGTGGCCCCGGAGGAGATACACGCAACCCCCAAGCACAGGTAGGTGAGGGCTCCCGCCGCGACGCGGAGGACGCGGGCGAAGCGCACGAGCGCCAGCATCACGACGACGATTCGCGCCGGCTGGGGCGGCGGTGGCAAGGGCAGCACTGCGTCGGCGACGGCCGTCGATCGGTACGGGAAACCCTAGCTCCTCGAAGCTTCTCGCACTGGAAGGGGGCGGAGTGGTTGGGTTGCGCAGCGAGGGCGGGGGGTTTGTGGGAATTGGGGTTAGCGACGAGCACGGGAGGGGGTTTTCGGCGAGCTGTCCCGCTTCCGGGTTCAGTTACTAGTACTCACTCCTAACCCATTTCCTCTACCGGTGGATTCGGGTTCTAACGGGCATGTTGAAATGGTGAGTGTCCTAATGTTAGAATTCAAGTTATTTATCTTGGACTTTGGAGTACAGTAATAGTATTATTAGGGGTTGTTTGGCTAGCAAGTATTAGCCACGGGCATATACAAAACGAGTTTTTAGCTGATGTTTAGCTAAATCAGTTTTACTAGTCATCTTACGAATAACCTGGTTGTAGGAAAACTTGTTTGGCTTGCTCCTGGCTCCTCCACTGACCTTTGCGGTCAACAAAAAGGCTCCTCCGGTGACCTCTTCCCTAGGGACCTGGACGACTCCGTGCGTGGACGCCTAGAGTCGCCTCTCCTGTTCGTCTAGCTTGCCGCTCCTACCACTCTTGCCGGCGTTGGGTTCCACGCACAGAGAACGCATTTCACGTCGGTGCCGTTGAAGTACTCCACTTTCTCGACCTCGTGCGACCGAGGTGAGGTCGTCCCAGACCAACACGAACACGCGCACGTCCTTGCCTTGTGCTTCAGGAGCTGCAGACCGTGGCGTCGCCGTCGGGACATGACCGGCCGTTGTCCCACCTGGCACGCGTCGCTGATGGCGTTATCACATCCTCCGTGCACAGTCCCTGCTAGTAACTCTGACATCCTCGCCGCGAACGCAGCTACAACCATGCCGTGGCTGGAGGACGAGCGCGAGAAGCCGCTGGCGAGCCGGAACCTGGGCACGAACACAGTAACAACCATACCGTGGCCGGAGGACGAGCGCGAGGAACGGCGGCCATGTCGTTGCTGGAGGACGAGCGGGACAACCATCCGTACCAGGCAGCGGCGCCGGCGGCGGCCATGACGTGGCTGGAGAACGGGCACGAGGACAACACCTTATTAGGGCTACTAGTCTGTTGCCATCTCGTACGTACATAGGAAACAGGTTTATAGAACTATTAGTCGTTTTTCTATAAATTGGGTTTTTGAGTTTTTTTAGAACTCGGTTTGACATATAAATTGCGGATATGTTTACGGAGAACTGGTTCCCTACAATCTCTCTATCCGTGCGTTTGATCAGACATCCCTAAAAACTCTAAGCTCCCTGGGAATGCTTGTGGTGGCTCAGGGCCAAGAGGGGTCGCTGGTGGGGCCCTTCGTAAGTATGTGCATCGCTGCTTTGGGCTGCAACTAGAAAACGCGGGCTGGTCTTTTCCCAGGTCGGTCCATCCGTTTGACGGTGTCCTCTAGAGATTTCCGAGAAAGAAGCGCAGCTTTAGCGCCGCCTCGGAGAGCCGACTCCGAGCCGCCGAGCGTCGCCGCCGCGGACGAGAGGCAGCGCCGCGCATCCGTGAGGACCAGGGAAGAGCGCCCCATCTGGCCGGGAAACTGCTGCCACGAACCGCCGCCGCGGGCCGGGGAGGAGCGCCGCCGCCGCCCAGACCGAGCTCCCTCCTCCACCGACGACGCCTGATGTCCCAGTGGTCGACTGCAGCGTAGCCTCTTCACAGGTCCCCTGTCCTATTCCCCGATTTCTTCCTCGATTAGTTTGTTGCCGTGTTCTTGACTTCTTGTGCTAAATTTGTTTGTAAGAAATTTGCCTTGGTTGTGTAGTAGTACAAACCAATCTGATGTGTGAGCCTACATTGTATAATAACAATTATGAAAATTATAGATTTCATATTGTTGGGATTTTGGACAAGCTACAGGAAACATATAGCCTTGTTCCACTGAATTAGATATCTCTATGTATGTTGTTTTGCTTCTACCTTGTTAGATATCTTTAGTGCTGCGTGTAATTCTAATTGCTTTACTCCTACCTTGTTCCACAAATTTATGCATGCTGTTTTCAAACTTGGCAGGATTTCTACACTTGAATCATTGTTTCAGTAGTAGCACTTTGTTCTGGAATTGTACAAGAGCTTCTGAATCTCAATGATAAGTGGCTCATTGTCTCTTAAGAAATCTGAAGAAAAGTGCACTGCACAAGGGCTTCTTCTCTGCAATGTTTGGTTCATTCTTTGCATAAAACTATAGCTTATCTTTGCATAAATTTGAAGAAAAGTATACATGAAAGCTGCTAAAGCTTCAGCAAAAAAGCTTCTCTGCAAAACTGCCTATCTCTGTAGCTTATATCGGCAGTAAAAATGCTTCTGTGCAATGTTGTTTCTTTTATTCAGTACGTATACAATGCTGCTGTTCGTATTTTTGACAGACTGAAAAACTGCTCTTTGTATTCTTGAATGACTGAAAACTGCTGTTTGTTTTTGTTATGCTGCCCCGGGATGCCTGAAAAACTGCTGGTTGTTTTTGTCCCACAGCACTGGGTGCCTGGTTTCGTCAAGTGTGGAAGTTTTTTCGCTTTGAGTCGCTGATGTCCGTTGATGGTGATTGGAGGGCTGCTGCATAGCCGCATGTCCAGACCAACAACCGCCCTGGCAGACATACAACCAGCGACAATATTTACTTTGTGTTGTCTGGCGTGGTGATTTTATTGGCGTAAAGCTAATCTACAAGTTTCTTAGTAGCTTAAACTCTTTAATTTCAGTACCTTCTTTGGAAAATACATAATTTTAGCCCATGGAAATTGTATATAGTGATTAGCTTATTATTGCTTCTACTCTTATTCTCTTTACAGTTTATTATTGCTTCTACTCTTATTCTGTTTACAGTTCCAGAGTAATGATGATGATTCTCAGTGAGCAAGTTTGATTTCCTTCCAGAATCTTATGTATCCTCTTGATGAGAAGTCGGCTATATCTGGATTGGACCATTACTACGGAATCAAAGAGTTATCCGAACTTCTGCATCGTTAGATTTTGTGCTCGGTTGTATTATATACCAATAGGACAATCACTTCCAGTGAAAAGACCAGGAAAGCGGGCATTAGCCATCAATTTGGACAGAGTAGATCCAACACCATCTGTTTATTGAATTAGCGAGCTTGATAATGGTTATTCTGCAGTGAGAGAAATTAGTCTTAAGTTGAAGGATAATATAGTAGACAATGGTGATGTGTAGTGGTGGATGCTTCAGGTAAAAAGGAGTGTCACCACGCCAGACAAGATTGATAATTTAGTGATCGTGTCCAGATGCAATAATCTATTTTTTTCAACTTCATGGCTGGAGGTAACCTTGCAAGCTTAGTTCCAGATAGATAAGCATGGTAGGACCCAGTGCTAGCTACCAATATTCATTTCACAAATGTACTCTGAGATGCATGTTTTGTTAAGTTCCCCACCTATGTGCTTTTTCCTGAAGTACGTTGAATAGCCTGAATTGTGTAAATATACCTTTCTTGATTCTTTACTTTAAACTCAAAACAATGCTAGGCAAGCTCAGATATTTCCGATATTGATGCATTTAGGTATTTGTAAAGATGCACAACTATTTTTCGCTTTCGGCTCGCTTCAGTTCTCTAGGAGAAAGATACAAGCTATTGATGAAGATCACTACTTCACTAGCACAAAAAGTTGGGACTATATTACTTTCAAATTTTCTTCACCTTCAAACGAAATGTACTACCTATGTCTTATTAGACTGTTTTTTAGTTGTGTATTTTGATATGAACCTACCGGAGTATTACCTGCAGTCTGAGGTTGGTAAGGATTGGCTTCACTGCTTTGTTTAGAGCTCTAAATGCATGATGTTTTCGTGTAAAGATTTTTTTACTCGCTTCACAATAGTTTATTGCTTCTTTATGGGCTATTGCAAAAAAGAGTTACATTGGCACTAAAATTGTTCTTGCAAAGTTTTGGATTCAAGTTGTAGAATCTTTCTTGATCCATCGTTTTTTGTGTTTTCATTGCGTGGGTCTTTTTCCTAATAGCTTCGAGCATGTTGTACTACTGGAGGTGAGCAAAAACAAACATGCATCGGTGGTTGGTAAATCTGCTGCAATTTCCTGAAGAAAATCCTTCGTTATCCCCTTGGCTGTTTGGCTGAAGTAAATATGGTTTTATGTACTTCTTTGTATATGTATATGTATATATGACCAGAAGTATATATAAATTTATGATCTGCTACAGGCGAACTTACTCCCATCTCAAATCATTACCGCAAAACATCAGAATATTCCTATATATGATCTGTTGTTTGTATGATCAGAAGTACATATAGCTTTATGATCTGCTACAGGTGAGCTTACTCCTGTCTCAAATAATTACCCTAAAACATAAGAATATTCCTTTGCATGCACATATAAGAAGTATAATCTTGCTTACATATCTGTTGTTTTTGGGCTTCTGTTCCTTTGCATGCATATATATCAAGTATGATCCTGCTGCTTGCACATCTCTAAAAGATGCTAAAGCTCCCGCTCCCTAGAAAGGGAGCTCTTTGGTGCATCGTACTAGATTAGACATGTTTGTCCCGGTTGTGGGTGGGGTGGGGGGGGGGGGGGGGGGGCGTTTGTTGTTTCAGTCGCTTGGGTCCAGCTATTGGATGTGTGAGGTGCGTGTAGATTTCTTAGCTGACACTAGCGCGCAGGAACTCAGCCGTCCACCACTCATACACATAGGTAAATTCCATGTCCAATAAAAATACCAGGACCAAGGCAGCCACATCAACAGCCTATGAAAACAAACAATGAAAGACATGTCGTACAACAAACGTTCGGCAATAAGAAACAAGAACTATACAGCAAACGCGACAGTGAAAAATGACAAGAACTATACAGCAAACATGACAATGAAAATCGGCGCAGCGAAGCGCGCGTCAACTTCTAGTTTTTTCTGTGGCTTCAGTTGAATCCTCGAGAAGAAGCGGAGCAACGAGGCGGGGCGACGTGGCCAGCCGCGGCGCCCGGTGAGGCCTCGGATGCCGGCGTTGAAGAGGGTTCGGCGATGTGGGTGGGTGTTTTTTCTTTGCTCTCACTACCGTTAGGATCAGAGCATCTACAGCCGCGGATAACAAATATGGCTTCTCAAACGCCCGCGCTCGCTCGCGTCCGCGGGGAGTGACCGGTCACACCTCATATGTTTTCTCCCACAGCCGCGTCCCTTATATCCGAAACATCAAACCCATGCAACGCTTTGTACAGTGGTGGATCCAGTGGGGTTCCGTGGGTGCCATGGCACCTCCTCCGAAAATACAAAACATTTTTTATCTAGTACTAGTTAGTATAATCCTCTGCGTATTGTAAAGTAAGAATGAATCCGCTGTGTATTGTAGAGTAAGAATGATACACTGACATTTTTTTATGGTTATATATGTCATATTTAGTGTGAGTGATAAGGTTGGCACCCCCTTTGGTCAAGCTCTAGGTCTGCCACTGGCTACGTATAAACACGATCAACATGCCAGATCACCATTGCATCACCGGACAAAAGGACCATAGTTCATCGGCGGACAGTTCAAATCCATACTACAAGCTACTTAAAACATAGATAAAACGGGGAAGGGCGGAGGAATTCACCATTTCCTCGCCGGCCCCTTCCCCTTGCGGTCGCCGGTGCAGCTGTGCCCTCCTCCATGTACGCGTCGGCGTGTGGCGGTGCGTCGTCGTCGGAGCTGGAGGTGGAGCCGTCCGTCAAGTCGGAGTCGGAGCTGCACCTTTGGCCCGAGAGCCTGCAGAGCAGGCGGTCCTGCTCCTTCGCATGGTGGGCCGCCTTCACGTTGGCTGCCGCCTCCTTGTCTGCCTCGCGCTCCGACAGCTCGATGGCAAGTCGGAGTGCCTTGGCATTCTTGCAGCGGAGGCGTTTCAAGCGGGAGCATAGAAGAGAAGATCGCCTGTTTGCGAGAAAAAGTTTTTACAAAATAGCAAAGCCAAATTTTCAGCCTAGGGTCGAACTATGATGGCTGCACAATTAGGTATATTTTTAATGAAGAACCAGCGGGAAAGATAAACAATTATTGTCAAAAGCAACTGACTTCTTTTTTGTTTTCTTTGAGGAAGCAACCGACGGTTCTGCTCGATCCTACATCCCTACCCTCCTTTCGGGGATAACGCAGCAATTTCAAGAACTAGATTCAAGATGCTGCTGCAGTGAACTGAAAATTTGACAATATGGACCAGTCTATCATGCATATATGATGTTACCGTCGACAAAAGAAACTTGGAATATAACAGTGTCAATCATATGATGCTCGCAGACAGAATTTCCAGAAAAGACGCACCAGAAACGTCGAACAAGTTAATAGCTCAGATTTGAGTGTCTTTCTTTCTAATGCATAGCTCCTCCAATTTTTGTTCTCTTTCAACAGTCTGAAGAACAATATGGGGAAATTTTACTCCACATGAATCATATTCAAGATCAAAACATTTCTCACAGATAATCCATCGATTTAAACATTTGTAGTGATATATTTAATACCACCATCGCCTACCTTTTTAAGTTTAAGCTACCTAACATTTGAGCTCAGCCCATGCCATGCCGCACCCACAAGACACAAACAAGGTACTCCACAAAACTGTAAAGCCCTAACATCCGAGATCGCCGCAAACGGAACATTCTATGATGACTGCCACAAGGGCTAATGACTTGCAAAAAAATAGAGTGGTAGTCATCCAACATAAGTGCAAACATGGCAAATTCTACATGCCTAGAAAAGCATTGTCCTCCGCAGGGTGATATACAACTCATTATATGGTCACGTACTCCAGACTTCCCAGCAGCAAGTAAACACTAGAACACTACGATGTCGAATTACCAGAGCTCCTAACACATGGAGTATCCAATACTAGCAGTGGCCAGTGGACCAATCTACAGTCATGACATGACTATAGTTAACTATAACCCAGAACTTATCAGCAGCCATAAACTTCAGCAAAGAGTCAGCTCTTGTAATTTGCCTTGCCCATCTTCACACCTTCCATTCAGGGTTACGTCTGTTAATAAAGAAGACCAGTGTTTCATTAGATAAGCTGCAGAAAACTAGAACTTGAATGCGGTTATGTAGATGTCTATCAATATTAAGCACACTAAATTATAAATTTGTATGTACTGATCTATGTACAGTAGTAGTAGTAGTGGTGGTAGTATACCAACATGGCAAGGCTCACTACAATGCCGCTGCAACTAGACCAGGGAGAGGTATTTTTTAGATCAAGAGTGGGAACGGACAACAATTGCAACTCAGCATATGAAGCGTAATTCTTCTTGGTCCGCATGACAGCCTAATTAATTTGGATGGCTGAGTGCCTCAAAGGTGCGCAAATTCGATGTACATGGTGGCTAGCTCAAAACTAGCCACTGAATTGCAGAACACCCGAAGGTAAAAGATGGCCTAATCAGTAGGTATTTCACATATGGAAACCATCTTGAGCTCACAAGCCACATATATTCTCATGAATTACACTATGATGACCAGTGGACAGAGCAAAGCATGGCAATATGTAAGCAACTAGTATTGCTTTCTTCTAATACGTGGAATTGATCATTTTATTATCATTACTTTGTAACAAAAGCATATGGTGGGAGCTGCATCAGTTGGCTACACACACAAATTTAAGTTCCATGACGGTCCCAATTTTATCATGAATGCTAATACAATGACTAGAGGAAATAGCAAAATCCTTGTTGGTTTAATATACAATAACACTCCATCTTATCAAATATCAACACCAGTAGGCAGTAAACTAAGATAAATGTTTCCATGTATCTGTGAGTCATATGATCTTTTCAATTGATGTGCATATTTCAAATCAAAAGGGAAGAGATATATGTATATACCTCAACAAAACTGCGATGGTGCTTTCCTGTCCGCCTGGTCCTCCCTCCAGACACTAAGTGCTAGAGCTGGAATGATAAGAATGCAAGATATCGCGTGCATACCAAATATCCCCACATCCGCGATTACTAAACCGGCCATTTCTCCCTGAGATATTGATCCCTCCACATGTGACATCATCGCTAACAGAAGACCAGCGACAAGTAGCAGGAAGAAGGGCACATTTGTGATCAATCCAAGCACTGCGGCACGGGGTAGCCTAAACGAGTGATTTGCAGCTGACTCCCACGCGATTGCTCCGGCGCGCTAAGGAGGACAACAATTTCAACAAAAACACATGGATGGGAATGAGTATATATGAGGATGCAGATGAAAGTGATGAACTCAAATGGAAACACTACTGCTACTCATCCACTAGCGTATATACTGCTGTAATTCGGCCAGAATAAATGTCACAGGGAGTTAATTTGCATGATATACCTTCTTGAATGCTGAACCGGATCCAGATAGAACTGCAATCACGTACGAGGCGCACAGGCCGCACAACAGCAGAGCGACAAGCGCGAGCAAGACAAGGAAGCTGTAGGCGCAGACCTTGTAAGCACCGGACGTGAACGCCAGGAGGAACACGAAGGGGGCGGAGCCCTCGCCCCAGGCGCGGCGCGCCACGACCTGTGCAGCAGAAGCCGCGGAGATGACGCACGCGGCCGCGAACCACAGGTAGGGGAGGGCTCCCGCCGCGACGCAGAGGACGCGCCCGAGCGCCAGCATCGGAGCGAGTGCGAAGCGCACGAGCGCCAGCACCACGACGACGATCCACGCCGGCGGGGGCGGCGAGGGCAGCACTGCGTCGGCGACAACCATCGATCGGTACGGAAAACCCTAGCTCCTGGAAGCTTCTCGCCTTCGATGGGGGCGGAGTCGGAGTGGCTGGGTTGGCGCAGCGAGGGGGCGGGGGGTTTGTGGGAAATGGGGATTAGCGACGAGCACGGGATGGGGTTTTCCGGCGAGCTCTTCCGTTTGCGGGTTCTGTTCTAACCCATTTCCTCTATAGCGGGCTCGGGTTCCACGACCGGATGGCCTTAATGTGGCTTTCTATCTCTCGGCTTGGAAATGGATTGATAACGTTGTAACCAAGTTGGTCCGAGATTTATATTCCCTCTGATTCATATTAATTGACGCACACTTAGTATAACTGGATCGGAGGGAGTACATTAGTCGCCCTCGGATAAAAAAACATATATTACATTGATTCCGATAAAAGATAATGCCAAAACTCCTCAAGATTCCAGACTCGTTAGCATTTGTAATGTACGTAGTTTATAAAATTATCATCAAAACTTTGGCTAATAGGCTTAAGAATCTCCTCCCTGATTACATATATACATGAATGATGAATCTCAGCAAAGCTTTTATTCAAGGTAGGATAATTGCTAATAATATTATTGTTGCCCGGGAAATCACTCACTCATTTCAGTTAGCTCCCTAGAAACACAAAGCTTTAATGCTTCAATAGATCTTGCTAAAGCCTTTGATAGGATAGAGTGGAGCTTCATCAGGAGGTGTTGCTACGTAAAGGGTTGCATGGTCATTTTGTGCATCTGATATTTGAACGCAAATCCTCTGCCACCTTTGTAGTTAACATTAATAGTCAGCCGTTTGACAACTTTAGGGGATCTCGAGGTATCCGACAAGGTTGTCTCTGTCTCCGTATCTTTTTATTCTCGCTGCCAACAAATTGTCGCTTTCCATTCAGGAGACTTTAAATGCCAATCATTTGAGTGGCATTCAGCTGGACCCCTCTTGTCCCCCTATCCACTCATTGATGTTCGCCGATGATCTGATTGTTTGTGGTAAGGCAAATAACAATGGTGTTAATCGCATTGCTCGCATATAATCAATTCAGTTTTGTCTCTGGTCAAACCCCCAACTGGAATAAATATGTCATCTTATTTAGTAAACATACCGATAATGCCTTTAGGAATTTAATTTAAAATATTTTTCCTGCTCCAAATATGGACCTTAGTACTATTCACCTTGGTCACCATCTCATTCCCCTGAGTAGGAATAGAGCTGCTACCTATAGCATTATTATTAACAAGTTTAAACCTAAACCACATGCAGGTAGACTCACCCTCATTTAATCAGTTTTTGCTTCTTTGCATGTTTACTACATGTCAACTATTCTCTTGAGCAAATGTAGCATAGCAAAACTTACTTCAACTGTAAGAGAATTTTGGTGGGCTGGAATCTAGAAAGTGAGTCCAATCCTATTTGCTTTAGAGCTTGGGAGGACATTTTTAAACCTATGCATGATGTGTGTGTGTGTGTGGGGGGGGGGGGGGGGGGGGGGAGGGGGGTGTATTAGAGATTTGTCCCTTATGAATAAATCTCTGGTGACTATGGCTGCTTGGAGAATTATCAATAACCCTTTCTCCTTGATTGCCAAAATCCTTAGAGCCAAATATTTCCATAATTCTTCTATTTGGAAACCTCTTCTGCTCCCAAGTCTAATTTTTAGGCCTCTATTATTAAAATTCTTCCTCTTATGCTTAAATCTTATCAACTTCCAATTGTTAATGGCAACACTTGCATATGGACTAGTCCTTGGTGCAAATGATAGGGAAATATTCATGATCATCGTAAGCCTAATTTGGAGGGGGCTATCCTAGCATATTAGCGATCTTTGAAAACCCAATTCCAAACTTTGGGATGAACATAAGCTCCTTGCTGGCTCTTACTCCAATTCTTCCCCAAGTACAAATTTGCCTAACTGCCTACAGGTTTGTCAGCCTATGTTAATGCGGCATTCAACCCTGCTGTGCCAGCAGACAAAGCTTCTCTTGGAGTATTTCTAAGGAATGAGCTTACTGGTCATTCAATGTTCATACAAGCGGCATCCATGAATGTGCATTCGGTTTTGCAGATTACTTCTTGCCGCAGCAATTGCCAAGACTTTGAATTGGAGCTCGATTTCCTTCTTCTATTGCAGGACACTAGTTGAAGCCGTTGAAGCCAAGAATTTACTTGAACACCCAGGACTTTGGAGGATCAGACCAGTTCTAGCAGATTTCTTCAACCTCACTTTTAGCCTCGGTTCTTGCAGGATCGAGCACATTCCTAGGCTCAAAATTCTCCTAGCTCATTCTCTAGCCAAAAAGGCCTACTTGCGTGGATCTTCCTGTAGTTGCACCTTCTTATGCAGCAAAGCCTCTAGATGTAATTCCAAAATGGCTTTTGAAGCCATCTCCTTTCCTATGGGGAAACTTCTTTCTGTACACTATTTAGGTTGCTAAATAATGCTCCCTCCATTCCATAATGTAGTGCGCATAGTTTTTTCTTGAAGTCAAACATCACAAAGTTTGACCAAGTTTATTGAGAAAAATATCAACAAAAATAATACAAAATAAATATAATATGAACGTCTATCTTGTGTTTTATGTAGCGATATGAATTTGATAATATATATGTAGATATTTTTCTATATAAATTTGGTCAAAGTTGATGAAGTTTGACTTTCTAAAAAATCTATATGCACTATATTATGGAGCGGAGGGAGTAAAATTTAGCCCTCTTTGAGGGCTTCTGTTGCCAAAAAATAGTTGAATTCTGGAGAAGCGGGGAACGAGGTCCGGGAGGTCGCGACACGGCCGGATGGGACGCTGATGGGGATGCCGTGTCGCCGGTGCATGTGTGGAAGAGGGTTCGCGGTGCAGGTGGGTGGTTTTTTTTTTTTTTGCTCTCATGGCCGCTAGGATTAGATAGCATCCGAGCTCGAGCAAGGACGCAGCTGCCAGCCGCAACATCTTCGATGAGGGCTCACCATGACCTCACCGGAGGCGAAGACAGCGGCTTCGCAGCCCAAGGGGAGAAAAGGCATTGACTGGTTCAGATTTGGGGATTTTAGGGTTTCAGCTGGAGGTAGAAAATGAACCAAAGCCGTTGGACTCTTGATGATTCAAATGAAATTTCAAAAGAAAAAAAATTAATCGCCTGATTGTTAGTTGGCCCCTTATATTAGCTTCTAAAAGTTTCAAACTGGAGCATAGAAGAGAAGATCGCCTGTCGCGGGAAAAAAAAGGTTTGACAAATGGGAAACCGTGCATTTTGAAGACTAGGTCAAACTATTTTGGCTGCACAATTAGGTAGATTTTGATAAAGAAGCGGCCAATAAGGAAAGTAATTGTTTTCAAAAGCAAATGACAGTTCTGATTGATCATACCCTCCTGTTAGGGATAACGCAGTTTCAGAAAACAAGGTTCAAAATACAGCTGCAGTCCAAAGTGTACTGAAAAATTGATTATACTAGTAGAATGCCCGTGTGTTGCTACGGGCGAAATACAAAAAATGAATCAAACCGATGACTAAATGACATGAGTGAAGTCCTTCAAATATATATCGCCTTTTATCAATTTTCGTTAGTGGATACAATGAGAGCAACTATGCACCTGTCGCCTGTTTTTTCGGTGATAAAATTCTGTGATCGTCGTCTTCTTCCTCCTCTTCGTCTTGCTCTTTTCGTCCCCACGGCCCACGGCTGATGTCGATGCCGTGCGTTGCTACAAGGGCATATATATTTTGAGGGTTTAACACGAATCATATCTAACATATACATATTCTTCCCCAACACGATATCTCCATCTCCCAATCAAATTGCCAGTGGCGTATCCGGCTTACAATCCCCCTTCCACCCTCATCCTCGCTCACATAACTCAGTAAGATGAACATCTATTTCCAGCACACATCCTCACTCACTTTTAAAAAAATTGAAGATTAAATCCAGAATCATGCTAGTGAACATCTATTTCCAGCACACATTAGTTTTGACAACATATTTTTTTCTCGAGAAAACGCAAAGGACCTTTGCGTTTCATTTCATTGAAAAGAGAGAGTTTGAAGTTACAATCCTCCTAGGAGGTGGTTTACTGTTTAGTGTAGCTTTGACAACATATACCACTTAGAATATTTTCTTTACTATTTAGAGAACTTAGCAGCTGAAATTAGTCCAAGATATCACATGCCATGTAAATGATGATTTAAGACATAATTTATTGCTAAAACCTTCGTGAACAACTAATATCCTACCGCATGGAGCAACTCAAATATGTACTCCAGCGGAATTATCTTTCTGGAGAAGTACAAAGAATCACTTTCAGTTTAACCTCATCTCTGAACCTAACTGACTATATCTTCTTCATAAGAAAATGGCTGATAGATACATTGATTTGTTGATGGTTGATCAGCGGTTCCTGGGTGCGTGTAATTTTCGCTCTTGAGCAAGGAGGTAGCCACCTTGTAGGCAACGTTCTGGACCCCCTGCAACAAAGATCAAAATCAATTAATCCACATTGATCTCAACCAGGCATGGAGAATCGATCAAGAAACAATTCAGTAACTAACTAACTAACTAAGCGAGACACACCACTTGCGGCGGCATCCAGCTCTGCGGCGGCAAGCCTAGAGTGGAACCAGGTGCAGCCGCCGAAAGGATGTTCTATCAACACAAACAATAAAGTGTGTTTTGCCGGAAAACGGTAAAAGGTTAAGTGCTAAATGAAGTGCCTTTTTCTATCATTATACAAGGCAAATACTTGCATAATTGGTCACATGGTTTGATGTTAGATTTAGAATTACACAAATTTTTTGGCCCAAAGTTCTTTCAGAAGTTGAAGATCAGCATGCTAGTTTTGAATCATTACCTATATAAAGTACATACAGAAGTACCAGAAAGGTTACAAAGAAAATGGTTGTTCACATACTTTGGATGCGCCATTGGAGGTCTACTTCAATTCATCAATTGGTTTGGTGTTAAGACCAGGAATGACAACAGAGGGAATAGGCATGCTGGGCTTGTACTTGGCAGTTCTCCTGAAGATACAATGTATACCAGATATGACAGACAGTGTATGAATTAATTTGCATTAAACTATAAGCCTACAAGAAGCAATACTATTTTCTTTCTACCTTGCAGCACGTCGAAATGAGGTGAAGCAAATGATGACTGAAGCCTTAACTTAGATAGCAGCCTGCACCTAGCAAAAAGGTAGCAAACTGTTTTAGACTTGTAAACCCAAATGTCAGACTCTGATATTCGATGGTGGAAGATAGAAATTGTTCTCATGGAAACACTAACAAAGACTTGAAAATGAAAAGAAGTAAAATGCGCACTGCAGAGGAAGCATTGGTTGACTCAAAGTGAGTCATGGTTCTCCCACATATTTCACAGTCCGCTTGAAGTATAAAACTTGGTTGAAGGCGTTCTCAGCCTGTGAAACAATTAAAGAACACATTCAGTGCCTGTCCTTTGGGATGGTATTTCTCAGTAAAATATTAGTATTTAAGTCAAATTTGAACTACAGAAAGGGTTCTTTATTGACAAATGCCCCTCCCAAACATGCCTGCATTAATCAAGAGAATGGACACCTTGAAAGAAATTTCGCCTCAACACAAATTCTGCCCACTACTAAAATAGTCTCAACTGGATACAACCTGCGCAGAGTCTGAGCACCAGGAAAATAGCATCACTACCTGAACAAAACAATTGCAATTCATGTTACGACTTCTGTAATAATAGTTTATGCGGGAGTAGTACTGATCAGCAGTACAGGAAAGCGAAAGTATGAAGATCTGCAAGAGGCAATTAACATCGTCAAAAACACCTTGTCATGCATGCTTTGTGCTGCTGCTGTATTTAAGAAGTCTAAAAGGGCCCCCTTTGCTGGTCATGTTCTAGAGTGGTATAAGAACTTCATATTCTTGAGTAGATAAAAACTTCGATGCATCTTCCCTGGAGCACAGAGATCTTAATCTTTATACTCTAGTTCATAGCCTTTGGAAGAGAAATTCATGGTGTCGCACATTCAGAGATGAATTTGAAGGATTGCAACCAACTTACGTGTTAGTATAGTCTATTATGAAAATCATCAACAGGATATAGTATCTTCATGCATATGATATTTTATTAGGTGCACGCAGTACGGATATGGCTTACAGATATACAGTGGTTTGTCGAGGTGTGCCAATCATATCTTTTATAGCTACCAGAGATAAATGTATGCAACTATCTAGTACTCCCTCCGTTCCATAATTTTTGCAGGTTTTAGTTCAAATTTGAACTAAAATCACGACAACAATTATGGAACCGGGGGAGTAATGGAGAAGGGTCAAATGTGTTTGGCGTCATACATTCACTGCTCTGTCCCGGTACAATTCCTATGTACCTAGTTTGTCATTGTCGACTGAGGAATTATCTCCTGAAAAATCTATAGTTTGAATGTAGGCTAAATGTTAATATGATGACAGAAGTAGAATCAAGATGTTCTTCGTTAGGATCTTACATATTTTCTTTATTATGATATATAAATCAATTTGGTTAGTCAGAAGATCTTGCCTTACTTAACCATTTAAAGATTATGAATGGTTATATGTTTAAACATTATGCACTCAGAAGTCGTAATTAGATCCATCAGTACATCTAACATTAAGCGTCATCTGTATTCAGAGAAATATTGACAAATCATTCGACTAAATGGAAGCATTGAGCAACATCCTCCAGGAGTGGACCTGCAAAAAGGACTACTACACCAACAAATATAAGCATCAAATAGTAAACTTCAGATTTATTCATAGGATTTTCATACTATACCAGAGCTGGGGGTGGCAGAGAAGTGGACCTCGAGGAGGCATCATCTTTGGGGAAACCATCTAGTGTTGCTGGATCAACTTAATATGAGGAATCACACCTGGATCATCTAGAACGCTGCTGCCAATTGGAATAATTAGTAATTACACTATTCCTGTTAAAGCACACGAGAAGGCATAATCCAAGCTTCGTCGAGCAAGTGAAGAGAAACTAACCAAATTTAAATGTGTATTTCTAAAAAATATATAAACATGTATTGTTTAATTAGATTATCGACCTAAGCACATCAGAAATCCCTCCATCCAAGTGTGTGCATTCCACCCATTCAATTAGAAGATCAAACCTGAGATAAGAGAAATTAAAAAGGAGAAGAACAACATCACAAATATCACATGATCACCTTTGTAATGCACCCGTGGTCTGTGGACCGGCTGGGGCATAAATGTTTCTTCTCCTCGGTTCCGTTTAACCGGCGGTCGAGCAAGCGGTAAGAAAGATTCTGACCGTCAGGTTCTGCATACATGCCGGTCGCCGGAGTAGGCCGCCGCCACCGCCACGAGCAAGCATAAGGAAATTAATGTCACTTAATTTCTCAATCGATCAAACCATGTGTACTACGCCTAATCACCCTGTTTAACTGTTAGCAACTTAGCATTGGTCTGCCAAGAGGTGGATTGGATGAATTGATGCATACCTTTCTCAGTGTCTGTCCTTTCATTCAGGAGCTCCTTTCCATCAATTATGTGCGGACAAGGTTTCATGGCATCACACTCTGATCTCAATAACAGTTCATAGCACCGTTGCCATTACCAGCTGCACACGATGCAGTTTGTTAGTTGGGTAGGAGAGTGAGTACCTCGACGATACAAGTGGCGTAGCTGCCCCCGCCGCCGCAGTTCATCAAGTTCCCCTGCAATGCACGCACCAAGAACCATTAATCGATAGTGGCAGAGGATCAGGCTCTGGCACCACCAGCAAAAATTGAAGGGAGATTAAGCCAAATAAATTGAGGTTTAATTAGGGAGGCTCAAATAAAGTAGTTCACGGAGGAGCATCTCGCCACTGACCACCGCCGCCCTGTGCCCCTGTCCACCGCCTTCGGCTACACACACATCCAGCACGCGAATCAACCCCAGGCATGTACATCATAGGAAATAGATTACACATGCGGCGCCCGGGGATCGGAGCCAGCGGAGACCATTTGAGGTTGAGGCCTTATCGGACGAACTCGAGCTCCATTTGGGGCTTGGGTATGCGTCGGAGCGTCGGACGACGCACTGGAGCATTTGATGGAGGATACGTACGGCCGCGGCGGAGCGGGTGGGTCTGTGGCGGCTGTTAGTCCATCCAGAGGCTGTGGTCGTCGTGGGCAGAGGGGTGGACGGAGAAGAACGCCGCGGAGCTCATGGCCGCCAGCCCGCCATGGTCTTGACTCTTGCGCACTGTTGGTGGGGGACGCGGCGGAGGAAGCTACGGGCCGTAGCCGTAGGGGATTGATTTGGCCGAGTGGACTCCAACTTGGGCGGTGGTACCATGTCCCGGACGAGAAAGCCAAGCAAGGTGGAGGTAGCGCGGGCGTCCCGAGCAGCGCGCCACCCCTTGGTCAGCAGATCGGGTGCTTCTCGGCAGCATCGGTGACTCTAGCGTCAGTGGAGGGCCTGATTCCAAGGGGAGGCGGACGACGCGGTGGTGCGTGGGCGGCGGCGCGGAGGAGCGCACCCGTGATTGGGAGCGGATTTGTCAGTGGTGAGAAGATCCTCACGTCGATGCTCCTAGTCAGAAATTTCAGACAGACGAGAAATGTTGAACAACCTTTATAGCTAAGAGATGTTGATGGGCCATTGACTTGCAAAGAAAAGCATTCTCCTCCGGGAGGGTGTTATTTATACCCCTCGTTATCTGGTCTCCTACTCCCGACCTTCCAGCAGCAAGTAAACACTAGAACACTACTTCTTTTTTTTTGCGAGAAAACTTCCGATCTATTCATCAACTGTTAAGATAGTACAAGGAACACTAGAAGTAAAATTTACATCCAGGTCCGTAGACCACCTAGCGACGACTACAAGCACTGGAGCGAGCCGAAGGCGCGCCGCCGTCATCGCCCCTCCCTCGTCGGAGCCGGGCAAACATTGTTGTAGTAGACAGTCGGGAAGCCGTCGTACTAAGGCCCCACAGGACCAGCGCACCAGAACAGCAACCGCCGCCGATGAAGAGAAGCGTAGATCAGAAGGATCCAACTTGCAGACACACAGACGCAGACGAACGAAGACCGGATCCAGTCGGATCCACCGAAGACAAACGCCGACCGGATTCCACAAGATCCGTCGGAGACAAACCTCCACACGCCTTCCGACGACGCTTGAAACATCACCGGGACTGGGGCTAGGCGGGGAGGACCTTATTCCATCTTCAAGAAGCCGCCGCCGCCTCGTCTTCTTGAGCATGACACAAACCCTAACAAAACTCAAAAAAGAACCTAAAAACGGAGCCCTCCCGCCAGCAAGGGCCAGGATCCACCACGCCTCCATGGTCCAAGAACCATAAGAGAGGAGGCGGATCGGCGGCGGCGCCGACGAGAGGCAAGGAAACCCTAGATGAGAGTTCCTAGGAGGGCAGGACCGAAGGGCCGAGATCTAGTTGATCAACAAACTTCTCCCGTGAAAAAAACACAGATCAACACTAGAACACTACGATGTCGAATTACAGGAGCTCCTAACACGTGGAGTATACAATACTAGTGTTAGAGTAATCCAAACTGGTAATAGGCAAGTGCAAAATTTGGCACGTACAAGTTATACGTGTGTGAGGTTCTAGTCTAGTTCGATTAGGATTACTAGGGTGATCAGCGTTGCCGGTTGATTAGTTAAGGATAAAGAAAGTTATCATGTTGAGTCAATAGCGTGGTAGGATAGGTTGTCTTGCCGTGTCCGTGTGTGCGCGTGAGTCTAGTCCTACTAAGTTAGTTAGCCGTATCAGGGTCGTGTAGGTTTGTGTCTAGTTTGGGTCGGTTAACCATTGGTCCTGGAGGCTGCATATATATATATGCACCAGGGCAGCGTGAGATTGTAATACTGGTGGAGAAAATAGAAAATAAATAAAGAGGGAAAAATAGGGCACAACAAGGGCCCTTTGGCAAAAGTTTTTGTGTGCGCATGTGTTCGTCGTGAGTTGATGTGATCGATCCTGTGGCAGAATTCTAACAACTAGCAGTGAACCAATCTACGGTCATGACTACAGGTAACTATAACCCAGAACTCATCAGCGGCCATAAACTTCAGCAAAGAGTCAGCTCTTGTAATTTGCCTTGCCCGTCTTCACACCTTCCATTCAGTGTTATGTCTGTTAATAAAGAAAACCAACGTTCAATTAGATTAGCAGCAGAAAACTATAACTTGAATGGGGTTGTGTAGGTGCCTATTGATATTAAGCACCCAAAATTATAAACTTGTATGTAGTGATATATGTACAGCAGTAGTAGTAGTAGTATACTGACATGGCAAGGTTCACTACAATGCCGCTGCAACTAGACCAGGTAGAGGTATTTTTTAGATCAAGAGTGGGAACGGAGAACAATTGCGACTCAGCATATAAAGCGTAATACTTCTTTGTCCGCATGACAGCCTAATTTGGAAAGGCTGAGTGCTTCAAAGGTGCAAATTTAATGTAAATGGTAGCTAGCTCAAACTAGCCACTGAATTGCACACCCGATGGTAAAAAATGGCCTAATCGGTGGTTATTCCACATATGGAAACCATCTTGAGCTCATAAGCCCCGCATATTCTCATGAACTACACTATGAGGACCACTGGACAGAGCAAAGCAGGGCAATCCACACTTTACGGGGCACGAAAGAATGGTATGCATAGGAAACTAGTTGGCGAAATTACTTTTCAGGGATGGGTGACCGACCGGGAAGTTGGTCCCGGGTGCGCATGAGTGAGGACAAAGTGCGCAGGAAAAACTAGTATTGATATGTGAGGCCAGTCTAGATCTCGCCAGGCGTAACGACCACCGGCGGGTGTGTCCGGGGCGTTACAGTCGCGCTGTCGGCACGCCAGTGCCCGTGCACGCACTCGCCGGCCGGATCCTCGACACGTGCCGCCACAGTGGCACCCTGGAGAGGATAAGGGTGACCCCAACGCCCCCGCAGCAAACCCTAACTCCTTTTCCTCCCTTCCCCTCGCTCGCTATCTTCCTCGTGCCGAAGCCCGAGTGCGCCGTCGCCATGTCGTCGTCGATGCCACGGCCCATGACCACCTCATGCCACAAGAAGATGTCCAGGAGCCTCCCCGCGGTTGTTTTCTTCGTCTCCACCGAAGAACCCGAGCCGGGCCGCACCATACGCTCGGAATCGAGCTCATTTCCCGCCACGGCCGCCGCCTCCCGTCGACGAGCGCGTCGCGTCTGGTCGTCCCCGTGCCTCCTAACCATGTCCACGAGCTCCGGGGTGAGCTTCTCCCCTGATTCCCCTCCTTTCCCCCTTCGTTCCATGTCATTTGCCACCGTTCCACGGCCATGGCCGGAGCTCCATGGCCGTGCCCTAGTGCTGCCGCTGCTAGTGCTGCTGCTGATGGTCTACTACTGTTGCTTGCGGTGCTGCGGCTGATCTGCTGCTGCTGCTCCTCCTAGCTGCTGCTACTGCTGCTGCTCATGCCGCCGCTGCTCTTGCCGCCGCTGCTGTGCTGCGTGCTGTGTGTCTGTGCTATGTGTGCGTGTGAGTGCTACGTGTTGTGCGTGTGTGTGTGTGGTGTGTGTGGCCGGCGGTGCCACAGCCGTGAGTGGCCGGCCCTGTTAATTTAGCTTAGTTAGGATAGTTAGTGGTTAGGCTAACTAGTGATTAGGTATAGCATTATGACATGTGGGAACCCCCCACCACTAATTAAATTAGTTTAAATAAATTACTAACACATGAGCCAATGACACCCGGGTCCCACACCCGCCCTTTTGACTAGTCAATTTGACTTGGTCAACTCGGATTAAATAAATGCAGAAATTTCAGAAAATTGTAAAAAACTTAAGAAATTCATAGAAAAATATCCGTAAGTCGGATGAAAATAATTTATATATGAAAAATGATCAGAAAAATATGACGAATCCGAATATGTCATCCGCATACCTGCCACACCCCTCTAACATGGTGAACATGGAACTTTCCCCTCCGGTTCAATATACCGATAACTGCTCGGAGCTGGGGAAAATATTCCCGGATATTTTTCCGCTCCGTTTAAAATACCTAGCACTGCATTAGGACACCCCTAGCATAACCTACCGGCATGTCGTGCATCTGTGTGCTTTATATTTACTGTTTCTTCCCCCTCTTCTCTCCGGTAGACCCGAGATCGACGCTGCTCCTGATTACAACTACGTCGTCGACGACCCTTCTTCCTTTTCAGCAAAGCTTTCAGGCAAGCAAACCCCTCTTGATCATTCCTATATAGCCTAATCCTTCTCCCCCATGCTTGCATTAGATTTTGCTACTGTAATTGATTGCTCATATTCTGATGCATAGCCTGATTTTATAACCTGTTATTGATACTTTACCTGCTATCCTAAGTGCTTAGTATAGGTTGGTTAATGATCCACCAGTGACCCCTCATCCTTGTCCCTGTTGCCCCGCTTTGTTACCGGTACCTCGATCACTGTGATCGACGGGCAGAGACTGATACATCACCGCACCACCACCCCCCTTAGTTGTACGACTCTACAGAGCTAATATCGAGTGTCGAGGGTGATACCTCCTACCGCACTCCTGATGATATCTCTTTATCGTAGCTAGTCGGTTGTGGGTGTGTCGAGGGTGATTCCTCTTTCACCACCTCCGATGATGCCTCTGTCGTGCAACCCCTCAAGTGTGAACCCATCGAGGGTGATTCCTCCAAGTTCACCTTGACGGTTACATTGAGTGGGAATCCATCAAGGGTGATTCCTCGGATTCCCCCTTGATGTTACGGACACACGGTTACCTTTAACTGTTGCCCCATGTACTGTTATTGCGGGACTGAAGGGACAGGCGGTACCGCCCCGGTAGAGGTGGACCTGAGTTCCCGACAGTCTCTTAGGAAGTCGGGTTGACCTGGAGGGTACCCGCGAGATATTTACGTGGCACGGCCGGGCAGGCAGACCGCCCCAGGAGAGGGATGGGCCTGGCACTTGCCGTAAGTCCACGAGACGGGGCGACGGGGTCACATGATCGTGGTTCTCTGCTCGTCTCCGCGAGCTCCTAATAATTCACTAACGGATTTGGGTATTTGATCTGAGTTGGCCACTGGCCTATACGCACTACCACCACGCGGGATAATGGTTTATGGGGCCCTCTGCGTCGTATGTATCAGCCGAAAGCTCTGTCAGACGTCCAGTTCAGCATTGTGGCACGGTCGGATCGTGCCATCCAGGAGAGGGGTGGCGCTGGTATCCACCCTGCACACAACGACCCGGAGTGCAATGGGCGATGGGCCCAAGACCCCTGAGCGCTTAGGATGTAGACCGGCGGGGACCTCTCTGCGGAGCCTAGGTAGGACTACGTCGTATTTGTGGAAAAGTGTGTCCGGCCAGAGTTAATCGAGCATGTTGGGTAACAGTAGTGCACCCCTGCAGGGAAGATTATCTATTCGAATAGCCGTGTCCACGGTAACAGGACGCTCAGTGTTGTATCCCGATCTACTACAACTTAAACTGGATACTTGTGTACTTAATAAAATATTAGCTCCGGGATTGCTTTGTCGTAGGGAGTCGAGGAAGGATCTCTGGGCATGGCTACTATTATATTTGTTGCTACTACTATATTTATGTACTAATCTACACTCTTCTAATGCTGCAAGATGCTAGTCTTCGATAGGCTAGGTCTTCCCCTTTATTCTGGCATTTCTGCAATATAGTCCACAAATACAGCCCCTTCCTTTTGATACTGATGCATAAATAGCTTAGTTCTGATGTAAGTCTTGCGAGTACTTTGGATGAGTATTCACGGTTGCTTTACTTTCTTTTCCCCTCTACCCGATTGCTGCGCTCAGATGACGGAGCCCCGGAGCCAGCTGCCCCCGTCGACGACTACTACTACCCCCTCTGGTGGAGCCTACTTCTACGTGGAGACCGACGACCAGGAGTAGATAGGAGGCACCCAGGTAGGAGGCCTGCGCCTTTCGTTCTAGTGTCGTTGTTTTGCCCAGCCTTCTTAAGGCATATCTGTTTAACTTTTATGTCTGTACTCAGATATCTGATGCTTCCGCTGATGCTTGTATGACTCAAGCTTATGTATTCGAGCCTTCGAGGCCCCTGTCTTGTAATATAAAGCTTGTATTATTCTATTTTGTGTCTAGAGTTGTGTTGTGATATCTTCCTGTGAGTCCCTGGGCTTGATCGTGCGCATTTGCGTGTATGATTAGTGCACGGTTGAGTCGGGGGCGTCACATTTGACTTTTGAAAAAACAAATACACCTTATATAAAGGAACAGAGGGAGTAATTAACAACACTGGAGGACTGTTTTCATGCTATTAGGAGGCTACACAAAATATGCAGATAATAATTGAAATGATCATATGGCTCACAGAAACAGGGGAGCAAAGCAAAGTGGGTGGTATACCTCAACAGCACTGTGATCGTGCTTTCCATTCCGCCTGGTCCTCCCTCCAGGCATGAAGAATGAGCGCTGGGATGGTAACAAAGCAAGCTGTCGCAAGCACACCAAATAACCCCACTTCCATGATCACGGAAGCGACCATTTGACCCTGAGATATCGAACCCTCCACGTGCGGCGACATCGTCGCTACCAGAAGACCAGCGACCGTTAGCAGGAAGAAAGCCACATCCACGGCCAATCCAAGCACCGCGGTGCGCGGAAGCCTAAACAAGTATGCAACCGACTCCCGCTTGATTGATACAAAGGCGCTCTGAGGAGGAGAGCAATTTCAACAAAACCATACGTAGTATATATGGAATGGTTCGGAAATGGTAGGATGCAAATGAAGTGATGAACACACATGGAAAAAAAAACTACTACTACTACTCATTAGGACAACCTGAACTACGAAACTAATTAGACCACAATATATGTGGCAACTTAATTAGAACATAATCATAACACTTGCCTACGTGCTGCTGCAATTTGACCGGAATAAAGATCACAGGGAGTTGTTAATTTGCACGATACCTTATTGAATTCTGAAGTGGATCCAGTTCGACCTGCAATCGCGTAGGCCACGCGCAGGACGCACAGCATCAGGACGGCAAGCGCGAGCGACGCAAGGACGCTGTAGACGGAGACCTTGAGGCCCCCGTACATGAGCGCCTGGAGGAACAGGAAGGGGCCGGAGCCCTTGCCCCAGGCGCGGTGCGCGACGAGCAGCGAAGCCGTGGCCCCGGAGGAGATACACGCAACCCCCAAGCACAGGTAGGTGAGGGCTCCCGCCGCGACGCGGAGGACGCGGGCGAAGCGCACGAGCGCCAGCATCACGACGACGATTCGCGCCGGCTGGGGCGGCGGCGGCAAGGGCAGCACCGCGTCGGCGACGGCCGTCGATCGGTACGGGAAACCCTAGCTCCTCGAAGCTTCTCGCACTGGAAGGGGGCGGAGTGGTTGGGTTGCGCAGCGAGGGCGGGGGGTTTGTGGGAATTGGGGTTAGCGACGAGCACGGGAGGGGGTTTTCGGCGAGCTGTCCCGCTTCCGGGTTCAGTTACTAGTACTCACTCCTAACCCATTTCCTCTACCGGTGGATTCGGGTTCTAACGGGCATGTTGAAATGGTGAGTGTCCTAATGTTAGAATTCAAGTTATTTATCTTGGACTTTGGAGTACAGTAGTAGTATTATTAGGGGTTGTTTGGCTAGCAAGTATTAGCCACGGGCATATACAAAACGAGTTTTTAGCTGATGTTTAGCTAAATCAGTTTTACTAGTCGTCTTACGAATAACCTGGTTGTAGGAAAACTTGTTTGGCTTGCTCCTGGCTCCTCCACTGACCTCTGCGGTCAACAAAAAGGCTCCTCCGGTGACCTCTTCCCTAGGGACCTGGACGACTCCGTGCGTGGACGCCTAGAGTCGCCTCTCCTGTTCGTCTAGCTTGCCGCTCCTACCACTCTTGCCGGCGTTGGGTTCCACGCACAGAGAACGCATTTCACGTCGGTGCCGTTGAAGTACTCCACTTTCTTGACCTCGTGCGACCGAGGTGAGGTCGTCCCAGACCAACACGAGCACACGCACGTCCTTGCCTTGTGCTTCAGGAGCTGCAGACCGTGGCGTCGCCGTCGGGACATGACCGGCCGTTGTCCCACCTGGCACGCGTCGCTGATGGCGTTATCACATCCTCCGTGCACAGTCCCTGCTAGTAACTCTGACATCCTCGCCGCGAACGCAGCTACAACCATGCCGTGGCTGGAGGACGAGCGCGAGAAGCCGCTAGCGAGCCGGAACCTGGGCACGAACACAGTAACAACCATACCGTGGCCGGAGGACGAGCGCGAGGAACGGCGGCCATGTCGTTGCTGGAGGACGAGCGGGACAACCATCCGTACCAGGCAGCGGCGCCGGCGGCGGCCATGACGTGGCTGGAGAACGGGCACGAGGACAACACCTTATTAGGGCTACTAGTCTGTTGCCATCTCGTACGCACATAGGAAACAGGTTTATAGAAAAACTACTATTAGTCGTTTTTCTATAAATTGGGTTTTTAAGTTTTTGTAGAACTCGGGTTGACATATAAATTGCGGATATGTTTACGGAGAACTGGTCCCTACAATCTCTCTATCCGTGCGTTTGACCAGACATCCCTGAAAACTCTAAGCTCCCTGGGAATGTACGCTTGTGGTGGCTCAGGGCCAAGAGGGGTCGCTGGTGGGGCCCTTCGTAAGTATGTGCATCGCTGCTTTGGGCTGCAACTAGAAAACGCGGGCTGGTCTTTTCCCAGGTCGGTCCATCCGTTTGACGGTGTCCTCTAGAGATTTCCGAGAAAGAAGCGCAGCTTTAGCGCCGCCTCGGAGAGCCGACTCCGAGCCGCCGAGCGTCGCCGCCGCGGACGAGAGGCAGCGCCGCGCATCCGTGAGGACCAGGGAAGAGCGCCCCATCTGGCCGGGAAACTGCTGCCACGAACCGCCGCCGCGGGCCGGGGAGGAGCGCCGCCGCCGCCCAGACCGAGCTCCCTCCTCCACCGACGACGCCTGATGTCCCAGTGGTCGACTGCAGCGTAGCCTCTTCACAGGTCCCCTGTCCTATTCCCCGATTTCTTCCTCGATTAGTTTGTTGCCGTGTTCTTGACTTCTTGTGCTAAATTTGTTTGTAAGAAATTTGCCTTGGTTGTGTAGTAGTACAAACCAATCTGATGTGTGAGCCTACATTGTATAATAACAATTATGAAAATTATAGATTTCATATTGTTGGGATTTTGGACAAGCTACAGGAAACATATAGCCTTGTTCCACTGAATTAGATATCTCTATGTATGTTGTTTTGCTTCTACCTTGTTAGATATCTTTAGTGCTGCGTGTAATTCTAATTGCTTTACTCCTACCTTGTTCCACAAATTTATGCATGCTGTTTTCAAACTTGGCAGGATTTCTACACTTGAATCATTGTTTCAGTAGTAGCACTTTGTTCTGGAATTGTACAAGAGCTTCTGAATCTCAATGATAAGTGGCTCATTGTCTCTTAAGAAATCTGAAGAAAAGTGCACTGCACAAGGGCTTCTTCTCTGCAATGTTTGGTTCATTCTTTGCATAAAACTATAGCTTATCTTTGCATAAATTTGAAGAAAAGTATACATGAAAGCTGCTAAAGCTTCAGCAAAAAAGCTTCTCTGCAAAACTGCCTATCTCTGTAGCTTATATCGGCAGTAAAAATGCTTCTGTGCAATGTTGTTTCTTTTATTCAGTACGTATACAATGCTGCTGTTCGTATTTTTGACAGACTGAAAAACTGCTCTTTGTATTCTTGAATGACTGAAAACTGCTGTTTGTTTTTGTTATGCTGCGCCGGGATGCCTGAAAAACTGCTGGTTGTTTTTGTCCCACAGCACTGGGTGCCTGGTTTCGTCAAGTGTGGAAGTTTTTTCGCTTTGAGTCGCTGATGTCCGTTGATGGTGATTGGAGGGCTGCTGCATAGCCGCATGTCCAGATCAACAACCGCCCTGGCAGAGATACAACCAGCGACAATATTTACTTTGTGTTGTCTGGCGTGGTGATTTTATTGGCGTAAAGCTAATCTACAAGTTTCTTAGTAGCTTAAACTCTTTAATTTCAGTACCTTCTTTGGAAAATACATAATTTTAGCCCATGGAAATTGTATATAGTGATTAGCTTATTATTGCTTCTACTCTTATTCTCTTTACAGTTTATTATTGCTTCTACTCTTATTCTGTTTACAGTTCCAGAGTAATGATGATGATTCTCAGTGAGCAAGTTTGATTTCCTTCCAGAATCTTATGTATCCTCTTGATGAGAAGTCGGCTATATCTGGATTGGACCATTACTACGGAATCAAAGAGTTATCCGAACTTCTGCATCGTTAGATTTTGTGCTCGGTTGTATTATATACCAATAGGACAATCACTTCCAGTGAAAAGACCAGGAAAGCGGGCATTAGCCATCAATTTGGACAGAGTAGATCCAACACCATCTGTTTATTGAATTAGCGAGCTTGATAATGGTTATTCTGCAGTGAGAGAAATTAGTCTTAAGTTGAAGGATAATATAGTAGACAATGGTGATGTGTAGTGGTGGATGCTTCAGGTAAAAAGGAGTGTCACCACGCCAGACAAGATTGATAATTTAGTGATCGTGTCCAGATGCAATAATCTATTTTTTTCAACTTCATGGCTGGAGGTAACCTTGCAAGCTTAGTTCCAGATAGATAAGCATGGTAGGACCCAGTGCTAGCTACCAATATTCATTTCACAAATGTACTCTGAGATGCATGTTTTGTTAAGTTCCCCACCTATGTGCTTTTTCCTGAAGTACGTTGAATAGCCTGAATTGTGTAAATATACCTTTCTTGATTCTTTACTTTAAACTCAAAACAATGCTAGGCAAGCTCAGATATTTCCGATATTGATGCATTTAGGTATTTGTAAAGATGCACAACTATTTTTCGCTTTCGGCTCGCTTCAGTTCTCTAGGAGAAAGATACAAGCTATTGATGAAGATCACTACTTCACTAGCACAAAAAGTTGGGACTATATTACTTTCAAATTTTCTTCACCTTCAAACGAAATGTACTACCTATGTCTTATTAGACTGTTTTTTAGTTGTGTATTTTGATATGAACCTACCGGAGTATTACCTGCAGTCTGAGGTTGGTAAGGATTGGCTTCACTGCTTTGTTTAGAGCTCTAAATGCATGATGTTTTCGTGTAAAGATTTTTTTACTCGCTTCACAATAGTTTATTGCTTCTTTATGGGCTATTGCAAAAAAGAGTTACATTGGCACTAAAATTGTTCTTGCAAAGTTTTGGATTCAAGTTGTAGAATCTTTCTTGATCCATCGTTTTTTGTGTTTTCATTGCGTGGGTCTTTTTCCTAATAGCTTCGAGCATGTTGTACTACTGGAGGTGAGCAAAAACAAACATGCATCGGTGGTTGGTAAATCTGCTGCAATTTCCTGAAGAAAATCCTTCGTTATCCCCTTGGCTGTTTGGCTGAAGTAAATATGGTTTTATGTACTTCTTTGTATATGTATATGTATATATGACCAGAAGTATATATAAATTTATGATCTGCTACAGGCGAACTTACTCCCATCTCAAATCATTACCGCAAAACATCAGAATATTCCTATATATGATCTGTTGTTTGTATGATCAGAAGTACATATAGCTTTATGATCTGCTACAGGTGAGCTTACTCCTGTCTCAAATAATTACCCTAAAACATAAGAATATTCCTTTGCATGCACATATAAGAAGTATAATCTTGCTTACATATCTGTTGTTTTTGGGCTTCTGTTCCTTTGCATGCATATATATCAAGTATGATCCTGCTGCTTGCACATCTCTAAAAGATGCTAAAGCTCCCGCTCCCTAGAAAGGGAGCTCTTTGGTGCATCGTACTAGATTAGACATGTTTGTCCCGGTTGTGGGTGGGGTGGGGGGGGGGGGGGGGGGGGGGGGGGGGGGCGTTTGTTGTTTCAGTCGCTTGGGTCCAGCTATTGGATGTGTGAGGTGCGTGTAGATTTCTTAGCTGACACTAGCGCGCAGGAACTCAGCCGTCCACCACTCATACACATAGGTAAATTCCATGTCCAATAAAAATACCAGGACCAAGGCAGCCACATCAACAGCCTATGAAAACAAACAATGAAAGACATGTCGTACAACAAACGTTCGGCAATAAGAAACGAGAACTATCCAGCAAACGTGACAGTGAAAAATGACAAGAACTATACAGCAAACATGACAATGAAAATCGGCGCAGCGAAGCGCGCGTCAACTTCTAGTTTTTTCTGTGGCTTCAGTTGAATCCTCGAGAAGAAGCGGAGCAACGAGGCGGGGCGACGTGGCCAGCCGCGGCGCCCGGTGAGGCCTCGGATGCCGGCGTTGAAGAGGGTTCGGCGATGTGGGTGGGTGTTTTTTCTTTGCTCTCACTACCGTTAGGATCAGAGCATCTACAGCCGCGGATAACAAATATGGCTTCTCAAACGCCCGCGCTCGCTCGCGTCCGCGGGGAGTGACCGGTCACACCTCATATGTTTTCTCCCACAGCCGCGTCCCTTATATCCGAAACATCAAACCCATGCAACGCTTTGTACAGTGGTGGATCCAGTGGGGTTCCGTGGGTGCCATGGCACCTCCTCCGAAAATACAAAACATTTTTTATCTAGTACTAGTTAGTATAATCCTCTGCGTATTGTAAAGTAAGAATGAATCCGCTGTGTATTGTAGAGTAAGAATGATACACTGACATTTTTTTATGGTTATATATGTCATATTTAGTGTGAGTGATAAGGTTGGCACCCCCTTTGGTCAAGCTCTAGGTCTGCCACTGGCTACGTATAAACACGATCAACATGCCAGATCACCATTGCATCACCGGACAAAAGGACCATAGTTCATCGGCGGACAGTTCAAATCCATACTACAAGCTACTTAAAACATAGATAAAACGGGGAAGGGCGGAGGAATTCACCATTTCCTCGCCGGCCCCTTCCCCTTGCGGTCGCCGGTGCAGCTGTGCCCTCCTCCATGTACGCGTCGGCGTGTGGCGGTGCGTCGTCGTCGGAGCTGGAGGTGGAGCCGTCCGTCAAGTCGGAGTCGGAGCTGCACCTTTGGCCCGAGAGCCTGCAGAGCAGGCGGTCCTGCTCCTTCGCATGGTGGGCCGCCTTCACGTTGGCTGCCGCCTCCTTGTCTGCCTCGCGCTCCGACAGCTCGATGGCAAGTCGGAGTGCCTTGGCATTCTTGCAGCGGAGGCGTTTCAAGCGGGAGCATAGAAGAGAAGATCGCCTGTTTGCGAGAAAAAGTTTTTACAAAATAGCAAAGCCAAATTTTCAGCCTAGGGTCGAACTATGATGGCTGCACAATTAGGTATATTTTTAATGAAGAACCAGCGGGAAAGATAAACAATTATTGTCAAAAGCAACTGACTTCTTTTTTGTTTTCTTTGAGGAAGCAACCGACGGTTCTGCTCGATCCTACATCCCTACCCTCCTTTCGGGGATAACGCAGCAATTTCAAGAACTAGATTCAAGATGCTGCTGCAGTGAACTGAAAATTTGACAATATGGACCAGTCTATCATGCATATATGATGTTACCGTCGACAAAAGAAACTTGGAATATAACAGTGTCAATCATATGATGCTCGCAGACAGAATTTCCAGAAAAGACGCACCAGAAACGTCGAACAAGTTAATAGCTCAGATTTGAGTGTCTTTCTTTCTAATGCATAGCTCCTCCAATTTTTGTTCTCTTTCAACAGTCTGAAGAACAATATGGGGAAATTTTACTCCACATGAATCATATTCAAGATCAAAACATTTCTCACAGATAATCCATCGATTTAAACATTTGTAGTGATATATTTAATACCACCATCGCCTACCTTTTTAAGTTTAAGCTACCTAACATTTGAGCTCAGCCCATGCCATGCCGCACCCACAAGACACAAACAAGGTACTCCACAAAACTGTAAAGCCCTAACATCCGAGATCGCCGCAAACGGAACATTCTATGATGACTGCCACAAGGGCTAATGACTTGCAAAAAAATAGAGTGGTAGTCATCCAACATAAGTGCAAACATGGCAAATTCTACATGCCTAGAAAAGCATTGTCCTCCGCAGGGTGATATACAACTCATTATATGGTCACGTACTCCAGACTTCCCAGCAGCAAGTAAACACTAGAACACTACGATGTCGAATTACCAGAGCTCCTAACACATGGAGTATCCAATACTAGCAGTGGCCAGTGGACCAATCTACAGTCATGACATGACTATAGTTAACTATAACCCAGAACTTATCAGCAGCCATAAACTTCAGCAAAGAGTCAGCTCTTGTAATTTGCCTTGCCCATCTTCACACCTTCCATTCAGGGTTACGTCTGTTAATAAAGAAGACCAGTGTTTCATTAGATAAGCTGCAGAAAACTAGAACTTGAATGCGGTTATGTAGATGTCTATCAATATTAAGCACACTAAATTATAAATTTGTATGTACTGATCTATGTACAGTAGTAGTAGTAGTGGTGGTAGTATACCAACATGGCAAGGCTCACTACAATGCCGCTGCAACTAGACCAGGGAGAGGTATTTTTTAGATCAAGAGTGGGAACGGACAACAATTGCAACTCAGCATATGAAGCGTAATTCTTCTTGGTCCGCATGACAGCCTAATTAATTTGGATGGCTGAGTGCCTCAAAGGTGCGCAAATTCGATGTACATGGTGGCTAGCTCAAAACTAGCCACTGAATTGCAGAACACCCGAAGGTAAAAGATGGCCTAATCAGTAGGTATTTCACATATGGAAACCATCTTGAGCTCACAAGCCACATATATTCTCATGAATTACACTATGATGACCAGTGGACAGAGCAAAGCATGGCAATATGTAAGCAACTAGTATTGCTTTCTTCTAATACGTGGAATTGATCATTTTATTATCATTACTTTGTAACAAAAGCATATGGTGGGAGCTGCATCAGTTGGCTACACACACAAATTTAAGTTCCATGACGGTCCCAATTTTATCATGAATGCTAATACAATGACTAGAGGAAATAGCAAAATCCTTGTTGGTTTAATATACAATAACACTCCATCTTATCAAATATCAACACCAGTAGGCAGTAAACTAAGATAAATGTTTCCATGTATCTGTGAGTCATATGATCTTTTCAATTGATGTGCATATTTCAAATCAAAAGGGAAGAGATATATGTATATACCTCAACAAAACTGCGATGGTGCTTTCCTGTCCGCCTGGTCCTCCCTCCAGACACTAAGTGCTAGAGCTGGAATGATAAGAATGCAAGATATCGCGTGCATACCAAATATCCCCACATCCGCGATTACTAAACCGGCCATTTCTCCCTGAGATATTGATCCCTCCACATGTGACATCATCGCTAACAGAAGACCAGCGACAAGTAGCAGGAAGAAGGGCACATTTGTGATCAATCCAAGCACTGCGGCACGGGGTAGCCTAAACGAGTGATTTGCAGCTGACTCCCACGCGATTGCTCCGGCGCGCTAAGGAGGACAACAATTTCAACAAAAACACATGGATGGGAATGAGTATATATGAGGATGCAGATGAAAGTGATGAACTCAAATGGAAACACTACTGCTACTCATCCACTAGCGTATATACTGCTGTAATTCGGCCAGAATAAATGTCACAGGGAGTTAATTTGCATGATATACCTTCTTGAATGCTGAACCGGATCCAGATAGAACTGCAATCACGTACGACGCGCACAGGCCGCACAACAGCAGAGCGACAAGCGCGAGCAAGACAAGGAAGCTGTAGGCAAAGACCTTTGTAAGCACCGGACGTGAACGCCTGCAGGAACACGAAGGGGGCGGAGCCCTCGCCCCAGGCGTGGCGCGCCACGACCTGCGCAGCAGAAGCCGCGGAGATGACGCACGCGGCCGCGAACCACAGGTAGGGGAGGGCTCCCGCCGCGACGCAGAGGACGCGCCCGAGCGCCAGCATCGGAGCGAGTGCGAAGCGCACGAGCGCCAGCACCACGACGACGATCCACGCCGGCGGGGGCGGCGAGGGCAGCACTGCGTCGGCGACAGCCATCGATCGGTACGGAAAACCCTAGCTCCTGGAAGCTTCTCGCCTTCGATGGGGGCGGAGTCGGAGTGGCTGGGTTGGCGCAGCGAGGGGGCGGGGGGTTTGTGGGAAATGGGGATTAGCGACGAGCACGGGATGGGGTTTTCCGGCAAGCTCTTCCGTTTGCGGGTTCTGTTCTAACCCATTTCCTCTATAGCGGGCTCGGGTTCTAACTGGGTATGCGGAAATGGTGGTGAGTGCCCGAATGGAATAGTGTGATCCTTTTTCTTTTTTTGCGAAATAGAATAGTGTGATCCTTGACCATAACAATAACATGTTTCGAAATCCTGATGATATTGTTTTTTTTTATTATTTCTCTATTTTTTTTAGTTATCATTATGTTCTTTCACTCCTTGGCAATAACCTTGAGGGCATGGCAGAATGTTGTTCGGTGCCAGACAAAAGAAATTCTGCAGGTTCTCAAAGGAATGAAGAATAATGCTTCTCCACGACCGGATGGCCTTAATGTGGCTTTCTATCTCTCGGCTTGGAAATGGATTGATAACGTTGTAACCAAGTTGGTCCGAGATTTATATTCCCTCTGATTCATATTAATTGACGCACACTTAGTATAACTGGATCGGAGGGAGTACATTAGTCGCCCTCGGATAAAAAAACATATATTACATTGATTCCGATAAAAGATAATGCCAAAACTCCTCAAGATTCCAGACTCATTAGCATTTGTAATGTACGTAGTTTATAAAATTATCATCAAAACTTTGGCTAATAGGCTTAAGAATCTCCTCCCTGATTACATATATACATGAATGATGAATCTCAGCAAAGCTTTTATTCAAGGTAGGATAATTGCTAATAATATTATTGTTGCCCGGGAAATCACTCACTCATTTCAGTTAGCTCCCTGGAAACACAAAGCTGTAATGCTTCAATAGATCTTGCTAAAGCCTTTGATAGGATAGAGTGGAGCTTCATCAGGAGGGTGTTGCTACGTAAAGGGTTGCATGGTCATTTTGTGCATCTGATATTTGAACGCAAATCCTCTGCCACCTTTTTAGTTAACATTAATAGTCAGCCGTTTGACAACTTTAGGGGATCTCGAGGTATCCGATAAGGTTGTCTCTGTCTCCGTATCTTTTTATTCTCGCTGCCAACAAATTGTCGCTTTCCATGCAGGAGACTTTAAATGCCAATCATTTGAGTGGCATTCAGCTGGACCCCTCTTGTCCCCCTATCCACTCATTGATGTTCGCCGATGATCTGATTGTTTGTGGTAAGGCAAATAACAATGGTGTTAATCGCATTGCTCGCATATAATCAATTCAGTTTTGTCTCTGGTCAAACCCCCAACTGGAATAAATATGTCATCTTATTTAGTAAACATACCGATAATGCCTTTAGGAATTTAATTTAAAATATTTTTCCTGCTCCAAATATGGACCTTAGTACTATTCACCTTGGTCACCATCTCATTCCCCTGAGTAGGAATAGAGCTGCTACCTATAGCATTATTATTAACAAGTTTAAACCTAAACCACATGCAGGTAGACTCACCCTCATTTAATCAGTTTTTGCTTCTTTGCATGTTTACTACATGTCAACTATTCTCTTGAGCAAATGTAGCATAGCAAAACTTACTTCAACTGTAAGAGAATTTTGGTGGGCTGGAATCTAGAAAGTGAGTCCAATCCTATTTGCTTTAGAGCTTGGGAGGACATTTTTAAACCTATGCATGATGTGTGTGTGTGTGTGGGGGGGGGGGGGGAGGGGGGTGTATTAGAGATTTGTCCCTTATGAATAAATCTCTGGTGACTATGGCTGCTTGGAGAATTATCAATAACCCTTTCTCCTTGATTGCCAAAATCCTTAGAGCCAAATATTTCCATAATTCTTCTATTTGGAAACCTCTTCTGCTCCCAAGTCTAATTTTTAGGCCTCTATTATTAAAATTCTTCCTCTTATGCTTAAATCTTATCAACTTCCAATTGTTAATGGCAACACTTGCATATGGACTAGTCCTTGGTGCAAATGATAGGGAAATATTCATGATCATCGTAAGCCTAATTTGGAGGGGGCTATCCTAGCATATTAGCGATCTTTGAAAACCCAATTCCAAACTTTGGGATGAACATAAGCTCCTTGCTGGCTCTTACTCCAATTCTTCCCCAAGTACAAATTTGCCTAACTGCCTACAGGTTTGTCAGCCTATGTTAATGTGGCATTCAACCCTGCTGTGCCAGCAGACAAAGCTTCTCTTGGAGTATTTCTAAGGAATGAGCTTACTGGTCATTCAATGTTCATACAAGCGGCATCCATGAATGTGCATTCGGTTTTGCAGATTACTTCTTGCCGCAGCAATTGCCAAGACTTTGAATTGGAGCTCGATTTCCTTCTTCTATTGCAGGACACTAGTTGAAGCCGTTGAAGCCAAGAATTTACTTGAACACCCAGGACTTTGGAGGATCAGACCAGTTCTAGCAGATTTCTTCAACCTCACTTTTAGCCTCGGTTCTTGCAGGATCGAGCACATTCCTAGGCTCAAAATTCTCCTAGCTCATTCTCTAGCCAAAAAGGCCTACTTGCGTGGATCTTCCTGTAGTTGCACCTTCTTATGCAGCAAAGCCTCTAGATGTAATTCCAAAATGGCTTTTGAAGCCATCTCCTTTCCTATGGGGAAACTTCTTTCTGTACACTATTTAGGTTGCTAAATAATGCTCCCTCCATTCCATAATGTAGTGCGCATAGTTTTTTCTTGAAGTCAAACATCACAAAGTTTGACCAAGTTTATTGAGAAAAATATCAACAAAAATAATACAAAATAAATATAATATGAACGTCTATCTTGTGTTTTATGTAGCGATATGAATTTGATAATATATATGTAGATATTTTTCTATATAAATTTGGTCAAAGTTGATGAAGTTTGACTTTCTAAAAAATCTATATGCACTATATTATGGAGCGGAGGGAGTAAAATTTAGCCCTCTTTGAGGGCTTCTGTTGCCAAAAAATAGTTGAATTCTGGAGAAGCGGGGAACGAGGTCCGGGAGGTCGCGACACGGCCGGATGGGACGCTGATGGGGATGCCGTGTCGCCGGTGCATGTGTGGAAGAGGGTTCGCGGTGCAGGTGGGTGGTTTTTTTTTTTTTTTTGCTCTCATGGCCGCTAGGATTAGATAGCATCCGAGCTCGAGCAAGGACGCAGCTGCCAGCCGCAACATCTTCGATGAGGGCTCACCATGACCTCACCGGAGGCGAAGACAGCGGCTTCGCAGCCCAAGGGGAGAAAAGGCATTGACTGGTTCAGATTTGGGGATTTTAGGGTTTCAGCTGGAGGTAGAAAATGAACCAAAGCCGTTGGACTCTTGATGATTCAAATGAAATTTCAAAAGAAAAAAAATTAATCGCCTGATTGTTAGTTGGCCCCTTATATTAGCTTCTAAAAGTTTCAAACTGGAGCATAGAAGAGAAGATCGCCTGTCGCGGGAAAAAAAGGTTTGACAAATGGGAAACCGTGCATTTTGAAGACTAGGTCAAACTATTTTGGCTGCACAATTAGGTAGATTTTGATAAAGAAGCGGCCAATAAGGAAAGTAATTGTTTTCAAAAGCAAATGACAGTTCTGATTGATCATACCCTCCTGTTAGGGATAACGCAGTTTCAGAAAACAAGGTTCAAAATACAGCTGCAGTCCAAAGTGTACTGAAAAATTGATTATACTAGTAGAATGCCCGTGTGTTGCTACGGGCGAAATACAAAAAATGAATCAAACCGATGACTAAATGACATGAGTGAAGTCCTTCAAATATATATCGCCTTTTATCAATTTTCGTTAGTGGATACAATGAGAGCAACTATGCACCTGTCGCCTGTTTTTTCGGTGATAAAATTCTGTGATCGTCGTCTTCTTCCTCCTCTTCGTCTTGCTCTTTTCGTCCCCACGGCCCACGGCTGGTGTCGATGCCGTGCGTTGCTACAAGGGCATATATATTTTGAGGGTTTAACACGAATCATATCTAACATATACATATTCTTCCCCAACACGATATCTCCATCTCCCAATCAAATTGCCAGTGGCGTATCCGGCTTACAATCCCCCTTCCACCCTCATCCTCGCTCACATAACTCAGTAAGATGAACATCTATTTCCAGCACACATCCTCACTCACTTTTAAAAAAATTGAAGATTAAATCCAGAATCATGGTAGTGAACATCTATTTCCAGCACACATTAGTTTTGACAACATATTTTTTTTTTCGAGAAAACGCAAAGGACCTTTGCGTTTCATTTCATTGAAAAGAGAGAGTTTGAAGTTACAATCCTCCTAGGAGGTGGTTTACAGTTTAGTGTAGCTTTGACAACATATACCACTTAGAATATTTTCTTTACTATTTAGAGAACTTAGCAGCTGAAATTAGTCCAAGATATCACATGCCATGTAAATGATGATTTAAGACATAATTTATTGCTAAAACCTTCGTGAACAACTAATATCCTACCGCATGGAGCAACTCAAATATGTACTCCAGCGGAATTATCTTTCTGGAGAAGTACAAAGAATCACTTTCAGTTTAACCTCATCTCTGAACCTAACTGACTATATCTTCTTCATAAGAAAATGGCTGATAGATACATTGATTTGTTGATGGTTGATCAGCGGTTCCTGGGTGCGTGTAATTTTCGCTCTTGAGCAAGGAGGTAGCCACCTTGTAGGCAACGTTCTGGACCCCCTGCAACAAAGATCAAAATCAATTAATCCACATTGATCTCAACCAGGCATGGAGAATCGATCAAGAAACAATTCAGTAACTAACTAACTAACTAAGCGAGACACACCACTTGCGGCGGCATCCAGCTCTGCGGCGGCAAGCCTAGAGTGGAACCAGGTGCAGCCGCCGAAAGGATGTTCTATCAACACAAACAATAAAGTGTGTTTTGCCGGAAAACGGTAAAAGGTTAAGTGCTAAATGAAGTGCCTTTTTCTATCATTATACAAGGCAAATACTTGCATAATTGGTCACATGGTTTGATGTTAGATTTAGAATTACACAAAAACTTTGGCCCAAAGTTCTTTCAGAAGTTGAAGATCAGCATGCTAGTTTTGAATCATTACCTATATAAAGTACATACAGAAGTACCAGAAAGGTTACAAAGAAAATGGTTGTTCACATACTTTGGATGCGCCATTGGAGGTCTACTTCAATTCATCAATTGGTTTGGTGTTAAGACCAGGAATGACAACAGAGGGAATAGGCATGCTGGGCTTGTACTTGGCAGTTCTCCTGAAGATACCATGTATACCAGATATGACAGACAGTGTATGAATTAATTTGCATTAAACTATAAGCCTACAAGAAGCAATACTATTTTCTTTCTACCTTGCAGCACGTCGAAATGAGGTGAAGCAAATGATGACTGAAGCCTTAACTTCGATAGCAGCCTGCACCTAGCAAAAAGGTAGCAAACTGTTTTAGACTTGTAAACCCAAATGTCAGACTCTGATATTCGATGGTGGAAGATAGAAATTGTTCTCATGGAAACACTAACAAAGACTTGAAAATGAAAAGAAGTAAAATGCGCACTGCAGAGGAAGCAATGGTTGACTCAAAGTGAGTCATGGTTCTCCCACATATTTCACAGTCCGCTTGAAGTATAAAACTTGGTTGAAGGCGTTCTTAGCCTGTGAAACAATTAAAGAACACATTCAGTGCCTGTCCTTTGGGATGGTATTTCTCAGTAAAATATTAGTATTTAAGTCAAATTTGAACTACAGAAAGGGTTCTTTATTGACAAATGCCCCTCCCAAACATGCCTGCATTAATCAAGAGAATGGACACCTTGAAAGAAATTTCGCCTCAACACAAATTCTGCCCACTACTAAAATAGTCTCAACTGGATACAACCTGCGCAGAGTCTGAGCACCAGGAAAATAGCATCACTACCTGAACAAAACAATTGCAATTCATGTTACGACTTCTGTAATAATAGTTTATGCGGGAGTAGTACTGATCAGCAGTACAGGAGAGCGAAAGTATGAAGATCTGCAAGAGGCAATTAACATCGTCAAAAACACCTTGTCATGCATGCTTTGTGCTGCTGCTGTATTTAAGAAGTCTAAAAGGGCCCCCTTTGCTGGTCATGTTCTAGAGTGGTATAAGAACTTCATATTCTTGAGTAGATAAAAACTTCGATGCATCTTCCCTAGAGCACAGAGATCTTAATCTTTATACTCTAGTTCATAGCTTTTTGAAGAGAAATTCATGGTGTCGCACATTCAGAGATGAATTTGAAGGATTGCAACCAACTTACGTGTTAGTATAGTCTATTATGAAAATCATCAACAGGATATAGTATCTTCATGCATATGATATTTTATTAGGTGCAGGCAGTACGGATATGGCTTACAGATATACAGTGGTTTGTCGAGGTGTGCCAATCATATCTTTTATAGCTACCAGAGATAAATGTATGCAACTATCTAGTACTCCCTCCGTTCCATAATTTTTGCAGGTTTTAGTTCAAATTTGAACTAAAATCACGACAACAATTATGGAACCGGGGGAGTAATGGAGAAGGGTCAAATGTGTTTGGCGTCATACATTCACTGCTCTGTCCCGGTACAATTCCTATGTACCTAGTTTGTCATTGTCGACTGAGGAATTATCTCCTGAAAAATCTATAGTTTGAATGTAGACTAAATGTTAATATGATGACAGAAGTAGAATCAAGATGTTCTTCGTTAGGATCTTACATATTTTCTTTATTATGATATATAAATCAATTTGGTTAGTCAGAAGATCTTGCCTTACTTAACCATTTAAAGATTATGAATGGTTATATGTTTAAACATTATGCACTCAGAAGTCGTAATTAGATCCATCAGTACATCTAACATTAAGCGTCATCTGTATTCAGAGAAATATTGACAAATCATTCGACTAAATGGAAGCATTGAGCAACATCCTCCAGGAGTGGACCTGCAAAAAGGACTACTACACCAACAAATATAAGCATCAAATAGTAAACTTCAGATTTATTCATAGGATTTTCATACTATACCAGAGCTGGGGGTGGCAGAGAAGTGGACCTCGAGGAGGCATCATCTTTGGGGAAACCATCTAGTGTTGCTGGATCAACTTAATATGAGGAATCACACCTGGATCATCTAGAACGCTGCTGCCAGTTGGAATAATTAGTAATTACACTATTCCTGTTAAAGCACACGAGAAGGCGTAATCCAAGCTTCGTCGAGCAAGTGAAGAGAAACTAACCAAATTTAAATGTGTATTTCTAAAAAATATATAAACATGTATTGTTTAATTAGATTATCGACCTAAGCACATCAGAAATCCCTCCATCCAAGTGTGTGCATTCCACCCATTCAATTAGAAGATCAAACCTGAGATAAGAGAAATTAAAAAGGAGAAGAACAACATCACAAATATCACATGATCACCTTTGTAATGCACCCGTGGTCTGTGGACCGGCTGGGGCATAAATGTTTCTTCTCCTCGGTTCCGATTAACCGGCGGTCGAGCAAGTGGTAAGAAAGATTCTGACCGTCAGGTTCTGCATACATGCCGGTCGCCGGAGTAGGCCGCCGCCACCGCCACGAGCAAGCATAAGGAAATTAATGTCACTTAATTTCTCAATTGATCAAACCATGTGTACTACGCCTAATCACCCTGTTTAACTGTTAGCAACTTAGCATTGGTCTGCCAAGAGGTGGATTGGATGAATTGATGCATACCTTTCTCAGTGTATGTCCTTTCATTCAGGAGCTCCTTTCCATCAATTATGTGCGGACAAGGTTTCATGGCATCACACTCTGATCTCAATAACAGTTCATAGCACCGTTGCCATTACCAGCTGCACACGATGCAGTTTGTTAGTTGGGTAGGAGAGTGAGTACCTCGACGATACAAGTGGCGTAGCTGCCCCCGCCGCCGCAGTTCATCAAGTTCCCCTGCAATGCACGCATCAAGAACCATTAATCGATAGTGGCAGAGGATCAGGCTCTGGCACCACCAGCAAAAATTGAAGGGAGATTAAGCCAAATAAATTGAGGTTTAATTAGGGAGGCTCAAATAAAGTACGTCACGGAGGAGCATCTCGCCACTGACCACCGCCGCCCTGTGCCCCTGTCCACCGCCTTCGGCTACACACACATCCAGCACGCGAATCAACCCCAGGCATGTACATCATAGGAAATAGATTACACATGCGGCGCCCGGGGACCGGAGCCAGCGGAGACCATTTGAGGTTGAGGCCTTATCGGACGAACTCGAGCTCCATTTGGGGCTTGGGTATGCGTCGGAGCGTCGGACGACGCACTGGAGCATTTGATGGAGGATACGTACGGCCGCGGCGGAGCGGGTGGGTCTGTGGCGGCTGTTAGTCCATCCAGAGGCTGTGGTCGTCGTGGGCAGAGGGGTGGACGGAGAAGAACGCCGCGGAGCTCATGGCCGCCAGCCCGCCATGGTCTTGACTCTTGCGCACTGTTGGTGGGGGACGCGGCGGAGGAAGCTACGGGCCGTAGCCGTAGGGGATTGATTTGGCCGAGTGGACTCCAACTTGGGCGGTGGTACCATGTCCCGGACGAGAAAGCCAAGCAAGGTGGAGGTAGCGCGGGCGTCCCGAGCAGCGCGCCACCCCTTGGTCAGCAGATCGGGTGCTTCTCGGCAGCATCGGTGACTCTAGCGTCAGTGGAGGGCCTGATTCCAAGGGGAGGCGGACGACGCGGTGGTGCGTGGGCGGCGGCGCGGAGGAGCGCACCCGTGATTGGGAGCGGATTTGTCAGTGGTGAGAAGATCCTCACGTCGATGCTCCTAGTCAGAAATTTCAGAGAGACGAGAAATGTTGAACAACCTTTATAGCTAAGAGATGTTGATGGGCCATTGACTTGCAAAGAAAAGCATTCTCCTCCGGGAGGGTGTTATTTATACCCCTCGTTATATGGTCTCCTACTCCCGACCTCCCAGCAGCAAGTAAACACTAGAACACTACTTCTTCTTTTTTTTGCGAGAAAACTTCCGATCTATTCATCAACTGTTAAGATAGTACAAAGAACACTAGAAGTAAAATTTACATCCAGGTCCGTAGACCACCTAGCGACGACTACAAGCACTGGAGCGAGCCGAAGGCGCGCCGCCGTCATCGCCCCTCCCTCGTCGGAGCCGGGCAAACATTGTTGTAGTAGACAGTCGGGAAGCCATCGTACTAAGGCCCCACAGGACCAGCGCACCAGAACAGCAACCGCCGCCGATGAAGAGAAGCGTAGATCAGAAGGATCCAACTTGCAGACACACAGACGCAGACGAACGAAGACCGGATCCAGTCGGATCCACCGAAGACAAACGCCGACCGGATTCCACAAGATCCGTCGGAGACAAACCTCCACACGCCTTCCGACGACGCTTGAAACATCACCGGGACTGGGGCTAGGCGGGGACGACCTTATTCCATCTTCAAGAAGCCGCCGCCGCCTCGTCTTCTTGAGCATGACACAAACCCTAACAAAACTCAAAAAAGAACCTAAAAACGGAGCCCTCCCGCCAGCAAGGGCCAGGATCCACCACGCCTCCATGGTCCAAGAACCATAAGAGAGGAGGCGGATCGGCGGCGGCGCCGACGAGAGGCAAGGAAACCCTAGATGAGAGTTCCTAGGAGGGCAGGACCGAAGGGCCGAGATCTAGTTGATCAACAAACTTCTCCCGTGAAAAAAACACAGATCAACACTAGAACACTACGATGTCGAATTACAGGAGCTCCTAACACGTGGAGTATACAATACTGGTGTTAGAGTAATCCAAACTGGTAATAGGCAAGTGCAAAATTTGGCACGTACAAGTTATACGTGTGTGAGGTCCTAGTCTAGTTCGATTAGGATTACTAGGGTGATCAGCGTTGCCGGTTGATTAGTTAAGGATAAAGAAAGTTATCATGTTGAGTCAATAGCGTGGTAGGATAGGTTGTCTTGACGTGTCCGTGTGTGTGCGTGAGTCTAGTCCTACTAAGTTAGTTAGCCGTATCAGGGTCGTGTAGGTTTGTGTCTAGTTTGGGTCGGTTAACCATTGGTCCTGGAGGCTGCATATATATATATGCACCAGGGCAGCGTGAGATTGTAATACTGGTGGAGAAAATAGAAAATAAATAAAGAGGGAAAAATAGGGCACAACAAGGGCCCTTTGGCAAAAGTTTTTGTGTGCGCATGTGTTCGTCGTGAGTTGATGTGATCGATCCTGTGGCAGAATTCCAACAACTAGCAGTGAACCAATCTACAGTCATGACTACAGGTAACTATAACCCAGAACTCATCAGCGGCCATAAACTTCAGCAAAGAGTCAGCTCTTGTAATTTGCCTTGCCCGTCTTCACACCTTCCATTCAGTGTTATGTCTGTTAATAAAGAAAACCAACGTTCAATTAGATTAGCAGCAGAAAACTATAACTTGAATGGGGTTGTGTAGGTGCCTATTGATATTAAGCACCCAAAATTATAAACTTGTATGTAGTGATATATGTACAGTAGTAGTAGTAGTAGTATACTGACATGGCAAGGTTCACTACAATGCCGCTGCAACTAGACCAGGTAGAGGTATTTTTTAGATCAAGAGTGGGAACGGAGAACAATTGCGACTCAGCATATAAAGCGTAATACTTCTTTGTCCGCATGACAGCCTAATTTGGAAAGGCTGAGTGCTTCAAAGGTGCAAATTTAATGTAAATGGTAGCTAGCTCAAACTAGCCACTGAATTGCACACCCGATGGTAAAAAATGGCCTAATCGGTGGTTATTCCACATATGGAAACCATCTTGAGCTCATAAGCCCCGCATATTCTCATGAACTACACTATGAGGACCACTGGACAGAGCAAAGCAGGGCAATCCACACTTTACGGGGCACGAAAGAATGGTATGCATAGGAAGCTAGTTGGCGAAATTACTTTTCGGGGATAAGTGGCAGAATAAGCAAAATTCAATGGAACTAATGGCATCATGTAGCTTGTCTGAATGAAATATATTTGTCATTATGCAATCATCCCCACAACAGTAGTATTCTTCAAGTTTTTTGCACAAGAAGCACCAATAAAATTAGAAATAAACATATGAAACTATCGACAATATTTCTTGAAAAATGCTTTTGCCAAATGAATCACTTTTCAGGAATAGCTGAAGGGACACCGAAACCCCGTGAAAGGGGAGAATATTTCACTACAACGTCAGCATGTGTCCTCCAAAGGCACTTCTACAGAAATGACATAGAGTAACACCACATGCAAGTAGAAAGTAGCTACAGGTTAAGGGAAGTGTCGACTACTCTACATATCACAATCATGCTACAAGCATAGTTTACCGACTTGAATAGTTGAATTGAGATTCTGTTTGCTATCTTCACTAAAACAAAGCACTAAGTTTATCCATAACATATAAAACAAGGCGGATAAATAACAAGATAATGCAATTAAGTAGAAGATGCCCGACAACCCAGCCCTTTGAAATCTGAGACCTACTACTTATGGTGGATTTCGATGAATAAATTGCTGCCCAATCACAATAATCCCAGGAATGACTGGACATGAACCAAAGAAGATCAGTACTAAATGTAAATATCTAATATCATTTTGATGATCAGTTCACAACAAAGGCATACAGTAGAACTGCGGCAGTTGGCCACTCAGCATAACTGAAGATTGAGGCTAACCCCAATGTTTGTCATCAATGCAAATATGCAACTACCAGAAGGAATAGGAAAACCCTCATTGGTTTAAGATATAACAGTACTCCATGTTAACAAACAACAATGAAGGTTCCTACAGCTGAGAAAAATGATTGCAAATTCACAACATTTGGGGAACTGTTTTCATGTTATTAGGAGACCAATAATGTGCACAAGATATACACATTAACTGACAATAATATGGCTTCTGGATATAGGGAAAGGTATATACCTCAACAGTCTGCAACGTGAGTCATGTTTTTCTTTGACATCTGGTCCTCCCTCCAGTTACTCAGTACTACAGCAGGAATGACCACAAAGCAAGTGATCGCACTGGAGCCAAATATCCCCACATCCACCATCACAGAACCAATCTTCTTCGACATCATGCATTCCACCATAGAACCGGCTAAAATTAGCAGGATGAAGGGCGTAAACGCGAACGTTCCAAGGACTGCAGCACGGGGAGGAACCCCCCTAATCAACTCCTGGCTGAAAGTTCCATGGGCTCTCTGAGGAGGACAACAATTTCAGCAAAACCACAACGAGGGACATGAGTATGGAATGGGTCAAAAATTGAACGATGCAGATGAACTCACATGAAACACTACACTACATCTCATTCCTATTCCCATCAGGAAAACTTGATTAGAATGGTGGACATGTGAATTTTGTTTATGTATTGATCTAGAGCTCAGCCACTAGCTTGCTGCCTATCTACTGCCGCAATTCAATCGAAGGAAATGCTACGGGTGCTTATTTCGACGATACCTTCTGGGACTCTGAACCGGATCCAGATACAGATGCAACCACTTAAAGCAGGAACTGGCCGCACAGCATCACAGCGCCAAGCGCTTGCAAGACAAGGAAGCTGGCCTTGATAACCCCGCCTGTGAGCGCCTGGAGAAACACGGCAGGGGCGGAGCCCTCGGCCCAGGCGCGGCTCCCCACGACCTTGGTAGCCGTGGCCGCGGAGATGACCCACAGAGTCGCGAAGCCCAGGTAGCGGAGCTTCGGCCGCGACGAGGAGGACGCGGCCGAGCGCCAGCGTCAGGGCGAGGACGACGCGCACGAGCGCGAGCACCACGACGACGATCCGCGCCGGTACCGGCGGCGATGAGGGCTTCACGGCGGCCATCGGGATGGGAAACCCTAGCTCCTCGAAGCTTCGACGCGGGCGGAATGCCTGAGTAGTTGGGTTGGCGCAGCGAGGGGACGGGGGGTTCGAGTGAAATGGGATTAGCGACGAACAGGGGAGGGGGTTTTGCGGCGAGCTGTCCCGCTTCCGGGTTCAGTTCTAACCCATTTCGTCTAATGCATTCGGGTTCCAAACGGGTATGCCGAAATGGTGAGCGCCCGATTCTATCCTGCCCAGCGCATAATTACCCCGTCTCTCTCTCTCAAGCCAACCGAATATGGAATAAATACCTTAAAGCAAACTTATACATAAACAATAGGCAAGTATTAATACTTGTACACTTTAAACACACATAAAGCACTAGAAAGTACTACAAAAATAAGCCAGATACATTAGTAATGAGCTTACGTTTTGTCTCATAAGCAAAGATAGCATTCACGCTTTGATAGTTAATACTTCAAACTTTACACATAAAGTGTGTATCCATCTTTTTTTTTAAAGGACGGATTATCTGGCTAGAAAAAATGAATTATCCTACGGTGTCATCTACTCCCTCTGTCCCAAAATAAGTGTCTCAAACTTAGTACAACTTATTTCGGGACGGAGGGAGTATTAATAATACCATATCCTATACCGTATCCTTTCAGCCGGACTCGGGTTTGGATCGGATTGTGTTTGGATGTCAAAATATCTTATAGTATCATATTAAAATGGATTGGAAAACAATTTCGGTCGGAAATTATCCTAACCACTTTAACGCTTACGGCTAACAGTCAAGCCAACTAGCGAAATGTTCGTATTTGTTGCAGATTTTTTCCCCAAAAAATTTGAAACGTTGCGACTTCCTTTTGGAATTTTGAATTACCTGGTTATAATCTCGGTTGTAAATTAACTTTATAGTAATCGCAATAGGGATTCTGAAATCAAAGTTGAAACTTTCAAAAAAAAATGTTAGTATTCAAATTGTTAGTCCAAATAACATAAAAACTCAAATTATTTAGTTCAAATAACATATAACCTCGAATTATTTGTTCCAAATTGCATATTGGTTTATAGTGTTGAAAATTAGATGATAGAAATTTGTTGCTAGCGAGAAAAGGGTTTTTCAAGTTGACAACACCAATTTCTTTTTAGACAGGTCGAAGTAATACGATGCTACAGATCAAAATTGTTGTGCAGAAAAATGACAACTATGGTTGATTTTATTGTTAGTCTGGAACTTTTAATTGGAGGGCGCCCTACAATAAATTTGGTCTAATCTACCTACCCTCTTTGTGGGATAACACGATTTCAAGAAATAAAATCACATTAGTGTCACAGTTTAACGTAATTTATACAAAAAAAGTGTTATGAATAATCGATCATGCACATTGGATAATTGCAATCACGTGTTACCATCGTATGGAAAAAAGGAAAACCCTGGAAGAACCACATAACAATGCCTATAGGCCATGTTTGAGCACCACCCACACTAGGCCATGTTCAAGTACTTGTAGGCTCTAATTTGAGTGCATTCTTTCAATGCAAGCAATCCGAATATTAATACAGAGAACTGCTTGCCAACATGAATCGAAGGCAACATAAAAAAATACATACACGGGTAAACCCTTCAATTTAAACACCTCTGTAGTTATAGATTCATGATCACCATCGCTTAAGATATGAGCTCCGCCTACGAAATATACTCATACTCCACATATCTGTAGATTGGTAACATCTGTGATCGCTACAAACTCCACATATCTGTAGATTGGTAACATCTGTGATCGCTACAAACATAACATTCTACAGTAACTGCCACAGGGCGCTTGCGAAGAAATGGTAGTCATCGAACATAACACTACCAACATGGCAAATTCTATATGCCCACAAAAGCAATGTCCTCTTGTCCTCGCAAAAAAAAAAAGGATTGTCCTCTTGCAGGGTGGTATACCCCTCACCGTCTGGTCATGTATTCCACGCTTCCGAGTTCCGAGCAGCAAGTAAACACTTCAACGCCACAATGCCGAATTACGAGATCTCCTAGCACATGGAGTACTCAACACTAGCAGTGGATCAATCTACAGTCGTGAATACGTGTAACTAACTAAATAAAATCTAGTACTTATCCGCGGCCATGAACTTCAGCAAAGAGCCGGCTCTTGTATGTGTCTTGTCCATCTTAACACCATCCGTTCAAGGTTATGTCTGTCAATAGAAAAACCAAAATTCAATTAGATTAGCAGCATATGCAAGTACTTGAATGACAATATGGAGATGTTTCTCAATATTAAGCAACCAATGTTATGAACATGTATGTATTGATATATGTAGAGTAGTATTATGCCAATATGTTAAGGGTCACTACCATGCCACTGCAACTACTAGACCAGCGAGAGGGGTTTTGAAGATGAAGAGTGGGAAGGGCTCTGTGGAACCTCAGACCTGATGGAGAATACAACGATTGAAACTCAACAATCAACATATATAGCGTAATTTTTCTTGCTCCGTATAACAGCCTAATTTGGAAAGGCTGGGGGCCTCAAAGGTGCAAATTCAATGTACATGGTAGCTAGCTCAAAATGGACTCTGAATTTCAGCACAATCAATGGTAAAAGATGACCTAATCAGTCATTATCCCATATATGGAGGAGACCATCTTGAAATCGCCAACCCCATATATTCACATGCTTTAAACTATGAAGACTGGTGGACAGAACAAAGCATAACAATCCACACTCCACAGGGCACAAAAGAATGGTATAAACAATGGAACTAGTGGCATTTGTCATCATGGAATATGGAATCGACTCCCTGATACAGTGGTATTCTTCAGTTTTATTGCACAAGAAGCACCAATATGATTCACAAATAATCATATAAACTATCAAAAATATTTGCTACAGATTGCACTTGCGAAACAAGTTACATTGAGGAAAAAGAAAGAGACAAAAATCTTACTAGAAAATCAACATGTGTGAATGCACTTCGATAAAAATGCAATGGCACAACACCACATGCAAGTATATATTAGCTGCGAATTAAATGAAGATCTGTTCTATAATAATATCATCGTAGATTACTGGAATAATCCAATTAAATTTCTATTTGCTATCTTGACTAAAATAAGACAATAAATTATATGAAACGGATAAACATGCAGATAAAATAAGACAATAAATTTATATGCAACAGATAAACAGGCAGATAAATTACAAGATGGTGCAATTAAATAAGAGATACCCCACAACCCAGCCCTTTGAAATTTGAGGCCTACCACTTACGGTGGGTTGCGGTGGGTTTTGAATGATAAATTCAAAGCTTCCCGGTCATAATAATGGCAACGACTGAACGTGGACAATGCATACTAGGTTTCCGCTGATGATCTCTCCGTATGGATCTGATTGGTCCAATGGCAACTTGTTTTACCAAAGAAAAAATGCAAATACTTTAGGAAAGCTAACATCTATCAACAAGCCAAGTAACCAAACTTTCTTGTAGGTCTAACTGGGATGTACGACAAAATGGTTTGGTATAAAGTTATCAAAACCAAAAGTGTTACTCGGTTACATGTATAAATGATCGTGACACAAATAAAAAACTCGCAAGTTATCAGGATTCATGAAACTAGAAACAGCATGCTCACAGAAAACATATAACGTGGCACCAATAGGTGATCAGAGAAGAGGGCGGGTAAATACCTCAACAACACAACCACATAACCCTCCACTTCATCCTCCATTGCCTCAGTATCATAGTGGGTAAGATGACGAAACAACATGTTGCACCAGCACCCATTAACCCCAAATCCCTCACTATTGAACCAATCCGTTCCCTCTGAGATCCTTCCACACCCAACAGACCCACCACCTTATCATAATCAATTGCGAGCATCATGAAGGCCCCCGAAACGAGGATTCCCATCAAGCCAGGGTCCTTGAGCATACACAAAAAAGAAAAATCAGTACGAGATCATATTATATGCTCTGAAGCTAGACAGGCGCACAGGCATTTACGTATAGGGCAGCCGCTTTTGAATTCAGGAAAACAATAGATCTTCTTTCGAATTCAGGAAAACAATGGATCTCAATTTCTAATTTGGAATTGGCAACTTAATTTAAACCGCACAGATGTAAAATCCCATTTCAGCAGCTATAAAATCGGTCGGTTATTTATTTATTTTCGAAGCAAATCGGATCATATACATATTCAAACGCGCAAGGGGAGTTTTTCCGCGATACCTTGTTGGCGTCGGTGGTGTTGTACGGGGAGCGCGAGTCGCGCGCGCCGGCGAGGAACCAGGCGACGGGGGCGAGCAACATAAGGAAGTATATGGAGACCCAGGACGCCGCCCAGAGCGCGGGGGGAACCTCGACCTGACCCAGGGCAAGGAGCGCGATGACCAAGGCGACGGACCCCGCGCAGAGGACCCACAGCACTGACAGCAGTCCGCAATGCAGGAAGATGAGTGTGTCGAACCTGGCGAGGAACAAACGGCTGCGCGCCGACGCCGGCATCTCCGGCTCGGGGACGGTCATGGGGGGCGGAACCCTAGGCGCAGGCGGCGGTGGGTGGGTGGTGTGGAGTTAGGTTTAGCGGGAGGGTGGACGAAGACGGGGGAAGCTTCGGGGGTTTCGGCCTTCGGGAAGTGAAGTGGTCGATCGGGTCCCAAACGGGTCGTTAAGGCATCTCCAACGCGCCGACGCTTAAACCGCCGGCATATGTTCAAACCGCGGAAGTCATCCAATGCATGCCTGTATCGATTCGTCCGGCGGTCCAGACACACTTTCTCCCGCAAAATGGAGACAATGGGGTTGTGGGAGTCCGGACAGCAGCCATGTTGGACTCCGACATCCCAGGCCCACTAAATCCGGCATGCCGGTCCTATTTTCTTCCACTCCGCCGTTTCTTCCCTTGCTTTGCATCCGCACCCTTCACCTATGTCGCCGCTGTTGTACCTCTCTGACCGCCACACATGCATTGCCGGACGTTTGCAACCAGCATCGACGCGCCCGCCCGCCTTTTACGACGGCGCTGTCCATTTTGTAGCCGTTTGTACCCAGGTACATTCCGCCACCCTGTCGACGACCTCCATGGCGGCCACCACGCCCGGTAGGTGTTCGGTCAAATGCCATTGAGCTTATTTTCAGACACCATGTCATTTTTTCAGAGTAAGAAGGACGGCAGGGTACTCGACCATGGAGGATGAGTTGTTGTGCGATGCGTGGTTGGCCGTATCCGCGGATTTCATAGGCAGGAGCAGAGGGGGACCTTCTGGCAGCAAGTGCATGAATTGTTTCACGCACGAAAGCACATTGCGCCCTGCGACATGCACATCACCCATGATTGCAATGTGAGGTCGTTGTCGTATCGATGGTACGCCATCCAGACCACCGTCGCCAAGTTTTGTCAGGTAGTTGCTCAGCTGGAGGCAAGATGGCCATGCACGCGGCAAAGGAGGAGATCGTAAGTTTTGCTTCCTCTTTCTCAACTTGTTGATTGAATCATTCATTCACTCAATGTTGCTCTACACATTGTGTAGCCCGTACGCGTTGTCATGATGTACCACAGGACAAAGGGACGGCCATTTACGTACACACTGTTAGATGAAGCTGAACGGGTGATAACCCACAAGTATAGGGATCAGTTGTAGCCTTTCTCGATAAATAAGAGTGTCGAACCCAACGAGGAGCTAAAGGTAGAATCAATATTCCCTTCAAGTTCTATCGACCACCGATACAACTCTACGCACACTTAACGTTTGCTTTACCTAGAACAAGTATGAAACTAAAAATACTTTGTAGGTGTAATGCTAGAACTATTTTGCAAGAATAAAACTAGGAGTACTTTGCGAGAATAAAACTACGAGTAATTCGCAAGATAATAAAAGTTAGTTGTTTAGTAGAAGTCTTTTGTAACACAAGAGAAAGATTTGTCCCTAGGCAATTGATAACTAGACCGGTAATTATTATTGTAATTTTATATGAGGGAGAGGCATGAGCTAACATACTTTTCATACTTGCATCATATGCACTTATGATTGGAACTCTAGCAAGCATCCGCAACTACCAAAGATCATTAAGTTAAACCCAACCATATCATTAAGCAACAAGTCATCTTTACTCCCATACGCAACGACCCCCTTACTCGGGTGTAAGTTTCTGTCACTCTAACCGCCCACTATAAGAGAATTATGAATGTATTGCAAACCCTACAGCGGGAATCCCTCACGCTTGCGCGACACGAAGGGCACCATAGGACAGCACCAAAATAAAACATACAACTCAAACCAATCACGATCATCAATCAACCCATAGGACAAAACGGATCTACTCAAACATCATAGGATTGCCACATATCATTGGATAATAATATATAGCATTAAGCACCATGTTTAAGTAGAGATTACAGTGGGGAGAAGAGGTGTTATACCGCTGCATAGAGGGGGGGAGAGTTGGTGTTGACGGCGGCGAAGTTGTTGGTGTAGATCGCCGTCACAATGGTTGCCCCGGCGGCGTTCCGGCGCCACCGGGAGAGAGGGGGAGAGAGCCCTCCTCCTTCTTCTTCTTCCTTGGCCTCCCCCCTAGATGGGAGGAGAGTTTCCCCTCTGGTTCATGGCCGCCATGGCTCCCGGAGGGGAGGAGCCCCTCCGAGATTGGATCTCTCTCTCTGTTCTCTTCTGTTTCGCGTTTCTATTTTCTAGCCCTTCACCGATTCTTAAATTCCCGGAGATCCGTAACTCCGACTGGGCTGAAATTTTGAGGGGATTTTCTTCCGGATATTATCTTTCTTGCGGCAGAAGGACACCCTCAACCGACCTACAGGGGAGCCACAAGCCCCCTAGGCGTGCCCGGGGGGGCTCGCACCCTCCAGGCTTGCCGTGTCCTCGGGCATCGTCTCGCGTTGATTCTTTTTCCCAAAAATCACATATATTCCAAAATAAATCTCCGTAAATTTTTATCGCGTTTGGATTTCGTTTGATATGAATTTTCTGCGAAACAAAAAACATGCAACAAACAGGAACTGGCACTGGGCACTGGATCAATATGTTAGTCCAAGAAAATCATATAAAATGTTGCCAAAAGTATATAAAAGTTGTAAAATATTGACATGAAACAATCAAAAATTATAGATATGACGGAGACGTATCAGCATCCCCAAGCTTAATTTCTGCTCGTCCTCGAGTAGGTAAATGATAAAAAGATAATTTTTGATGTGGAATGCTACCTAGCATAATCTTGATCATATAATCTAATCATGGCATGAATATTAAGATACGGGTGATTCAAAGCAATAGTCTATTATTTGACATAAAGACATCAATACTCAAGCATACCAAGAAACAATCATGTCTTTCAAAATAAGAATGCTAAAGAAAGTTATCCCTACAAAATCATATAATCCTGTCATGCTTCATCTTCTTAACATAAAGTATCTATCATGCACTACCCCAATGACAAGCCGAGCAATTGGTTCATACTTTTTAACGCGCTTCAGCATTTTCAACCCCCACGCAATACATGAGCGCAAGCCATGGATATAGCACTATGGGTGGAATAGAATGATGATAGAGATTAATAAGGAGAAGTCAAAAAGGGAGAAAGTCTCGCATCGACACGGCTAATCAATGGGTTATGGAGATGTCCATCAATTGATGTCAATGCGAGGAGTAGGGATTGCAATGCAACGGATACACTAAGAGCTATAAGTGTATGAAAGCTCAAACTGAAAACTAAGTGGGTGTGCATCCAACTTGCTTGCTCATGAAGACCTCGGGCATTTGAGCAAGCCCATCATCGGAATATACAAGCCAAGTTCTATAATGAAAAATTCCCACTAGTATATGAAAGTGACAACATGGGAGACTCTCTATATGAAAAACATGGTGCTACTTTGAAGCACAAGTGTGGAAAAGGATAGTAACATTGCCCCTTCTCTCTTTTTCTCTCATTTTTTTTCTCTTTTTTTGGGCTCTTTTTGGCCTCTCTTTTTTAGAACAGTCTCATGGACCTCATCCCCACTTTTTCGAGGACTCATTAGTCTCCACCATTCTTTTCTCACTGGGACAATGCTCTAATAATGATGATCATCACACTTTTATTTACTTACAACTCGATAAAAACTATACAAGATGACTCTATGTGAATGCCTCTGGCAGTGTACCAGGATGTGCAATGATCTAGCGTAGCAAAGATATCAAAAAACGGACAAGCCATGAAAATATCATGCTAGCTATCTTACGATCATGCAAAGCAATATGACAATGAATGCTCAAGTCATGTATATGATGATGATGGAAGTTGCATGGCAATATATCTCGGAATGTCTATGAAAATGTCATAATAGGTGGGTATGGTGGCTGTTTTGAGGAAGATATAAGGAGGCTTATGTGTGATAGAGCGTATCATATCACGGGGTTTGGATGCACCGGCGAAGTTTGCACCAACTCTCGAGGTGAGAAAGGGCAATGCACGGTACCGAAGAGGCTAGCAAATTGCGGAAAGGTGAGAGTGCGTATAATCCATGGACCCACATTAGTCATAAAGAACTCACATACTTATTATCGTGGGAACGATTTCGACAATAGAGAAGGGTAGGGTAAAGGAGCATGATCTATCGAGATGCAAACGGGTGACACGAGTGATTTTAGCGAGTTCGGGCCTCTCGCGGTGGAGATAACAGCCCTACGTCTCGTGCTCCGGAGAGACTTTGTTTTATCTGAGTATGAATCCGGAGATTACAATGTGTGAGAGAGGAAGAGGAGAACGGATCTTCATGCCTGAGCTAAGTCCTGAGACTAATGGCGAGAGAGCCAAGGGAGAAGAATGAGGGCCTGCCCCTAGTCTAGTGGTGGGGGTGGCTTATATAGAGTGCGCCACCCCCTCACCTCTTATGTTACAAGGTGGACCATCAATGCCATAATATCTGCCCACTACGAAACCGCCATGCTGACTATTGGTCTTCGTATGTCCGAGTGAAATCAGGTACTCCGAGCGGAATGAGTTCGTCGAGTGGAGTTCTATGCTCCGAGTGGTTGTTGCCGTCCGAGTGACTTTCAAGTTGCGATACATCTGAACGGCGATCTGGCCCAGGGGTCCAGTACAAAGTGTACGGTGTCCATGGGCAGGGTCTTTAGGTCAGGCCTGTTACCCTACCCCCAATACATGTCCTAGTCATTAGCCCCCGAATCGGTCGAGGTTGAGCAGGTCGAGTCGAGGTGAATCCCCAGATGAGTCGAGCGCTACGAAGGCACTCATGAACTCCCTTTGGTCACCCGGCGGTCATATCTCCGCGTGTTGCCTTGACGGATTCCGGACTATATGGTGTCCGAGTGAAATGAGCCCTTCGCGCGTCGGGTGGCAGACCAGACCTGAGCGTTTTTGGAAGGGTTTTAAAGGTCGAGCAATCGAATTGCTGGACCCCGGATTTTGCGGGATTCGAAATCAGAGACGTGCGCGCGTAGATCGACGGAGACCGTGTGGAGAAACTTGGTGACAGTCGTTCATCTCTCGGAAGGGGCTGACTCGTGATCTTATAGCAATTTTTTTTGAGTGATTTGGAGCCGGTCCTGTATCGAGTGACTGATTACTCGGAATTTCTTCACGCCTGGGCACGGAACGTTTGCTTGAGTGAAGATACTCGGAATTTTGTTCTATGGATGCGCGATCAGCGCACCCATAGGGTGTAGCCCCCGAGACTCTGACTGATTGCTGGTAGTCGGTTGGAGTCTGTAAGATTTGTTGTACTCGAATGTTGTTGCTGGACTTGACCGAGCAGAATGTTTCTTTTTGGTTTCTCTTCCAGTGGGGGCACGCTGAGTGCACCCACTGGGTGTAGTCCCCGAGCCTCTGTCGGACTAGATGAGTCTGGCAGAGGGTTTAAGTCTTTTAGTCTGGAACTGAATTAAACAGGTGAACCCTCGTGCGCTCGGCACGGTAAATGACTTCAGCCTAGAACTGTGGCGGGTCCTCATGCATTCGGAATGGATCTTCGTGGGGTCGGCACGGTAAATAACTGCAATCTGGAACTGAGTCAATCTGATGGATCTTCCTGTGCTAGGCACAGTAAATAAGTTTTGCCTGGAACTGGGTCAATCAGGTGAATCTTCATGCACTTGGCACGGTAAGTAAATTCATCCTGGAACTGGGTCAAGCAGGTGAATCTTCGTGCACTCGGCATGGTAAATAACTTCGGTCTTGAAACTGCCGACTGGAGAGAAAAGTTGGACACTGCGAGGAAAAACTTGGTGGCACTCGTATGTCTCCCGGAGGAGATAGACTAGTGGTCCGAGGTGGACGTGCCATGAAAACCCGAGTGGAGAGGCTAGCGCGTGGACTGACTCTCCGGAGAGAGGCCACTCATTATCCCGGGGGAACACCAGCACAGGCCATCTCCGAGTCCAAGTTTGTGAAACTGACGCCTTAGAGCCTAGAAGAAGGGCCAAGTGTATCCGTATAGGAGCGCCGGTCTCACCCTTTTGCATGAAAGGGGTATTTGTCCGAGTGGACGTGCTTCCCGACTGATCGGGGTATGTTGACTGCGAGGAAAAACTTGGTGGCACTCGTATGTCTCCCGGAGGAGATAGACTAGTGGTCCGAGGTGGACGTGCCATGAAAACCTGAGTGGCGAGGCTAGCGCGTGGACTGACTCTCCGGAGAGAGGCCACTCATTATCCCGGGGGAACACCAGCACAGGCCATCTCCGAGTCCAAGTTTGTGAAACTGACGCCTTAGAGCCTAGAAGAAGGGCCAAGTGTATCCGTATAGGAGCGCCGGTCTCACCCTTTTGCATGAAAGGGGTATTTGTCCGAGTGGACGTGCTTCCCGACTGATCGGGGTATGTTGACCGCGAGGAAAAACTTGGTGGCACTCGTATGTCTCCCGGAGGAGATAGACTAGTGGTCCGAGGTGGACGTGTCATGAAAACCCGAGTGGCGAGGCTAGCGCGTGGACTGACTCTCCGGAGAGAGGCCACTCATTATCCCGGGGGAACACCAGCACAGACCATCTCCGAGTCCAAGTTTGTGAAACTGACGCCTTGGCCAAATGTATCCGTAGAGGAGCGTCATTTTCACCCTTTTGCAGTCCTGAAGATGACTCCAGGTAATGATTTGGGCGATCGTCCGAGTGAACGATGCTACCCTTATAGATCTTCGGCGGACCGAGTAAGTATGTTCAGAAAAATATTCCTGACATGATCAACAGGTTGATCAAATGGGCGTAACCCCTAAGGGTGGCATAGCCCTCGGCTGTGGCGTAGCCCCCGAGTGATGCCCGCAAGAGGTACGCTTGCTACAGAGTGTGATCTGAGGTTTGATCATATGAGTAACTTGGCTGTTTCCGCGTTGGGGATGTAGCCGAAGTCGTCGAAGCCATGACACGACGAAAAATGTCCTCGGAGGAGTCAGTCAGATGTTTTTGAAGCTGGTGCAACGACGAGGACTGTGTAGAGTGGTTGTGGTGCAACAAGACCGCCGCGGCGGACGAGTCTGAGGAGCGACGAAGATGGTGCGTAGAGCATCTGAGTGATCATGTAACTTGTCGAAGTGGCGGATCTGACTGCAGTCGTTGAAGTGAAGGATCTGACTGGTGATGAAGTACTAGACCACTCAGGAGAGTGCAATTCCGAATGAGCTGCAGCCCCCCGAGTGCGGCATAGCCCCCGAGCGTACTACAGGTTTCGACGGTGGACCTGTCTCAGTCGTTGAAGTGAAGGATCCGACTGGTGATGAAGTACTAGACCACTCAGGAGAGTGCAATTCCGAATGAGCTGCAGCCCCCGAGTGCGGCGTAGCCCCCGAGCGTACTACAGGTTTCGACGGTGGACCTGTCTCATGCCCAACATGACGACGAGGTCAATGTCATTGACACGATGAAGAAGACTCCACGGAGGGGTCGGCTGGATGTGTCCGAAGTCAACAGAGCGACGGGTCGGTGTTGCGGTGCGTTAGGATCGGTGCGGTGACCGAGTCCGAGTAGCAATGAAGTTGGTGCACAGAGGCGCCGAGTGATCGTGTAAGCTGTGTATGAAAATAGCACAAGCCAACGTAATAATTTCTTGAGGTAATTTGATGTGTACTGAAATGATTTGTGTAAATAAAACCCATAGACACCCGCTGGGTGTGCAAGGGGCTTGCTGGTTCGGGACCAGCAAGAGTCTAAAAGAGCGAAGGATCCAATCGAATTTGTCGAAGTGAAGGATCCGACTGAACTCGTTGGAGTATTGGACCCAAATGAGGCGGAAGTGCAGTGTGTGAAGAATGACTTAGCTGTCTAACGACGCGCGAGCGGCCGAGTGGTGAAGTCGTGTTCAACCGAGTGGCGACGCGCGAGGCGGCCGAGTGGTGAAGACGTGTCTCACCGAGTGGCGACGCACAGGGCGGCCGAGTGGTGAGGACGTGCCCAACCGAGTGGCGACGCGCAGGGCGACCGGGTGGTGAAGATGTGTCTCACCGAGTGGCGACGCGCAGGGCGGCCGAGTGGTGAGGACCAGCTGAGCGATGGTGCGCGGGCGGCTGAGTGGTGAGGACGTGTCCAACCGAGTGGCGACGCGCGGGGCGGCCGAGTGGTGACGACGTGTCTCACCGAGTGGCGACACGCAGGGCGGTCGAGTGGTGAGGACGTGCCCAACCGAGTGACGACGCGCAGGGCGACCGAGTGATGAAGACGCGTATAGCTGAGGGACGGCGCGTGGGGCGGCCGAGTCGTGATGACGTGTCCAACCGAGTGGCGACGAGCGGGGCGGCCGAGTGGTGAGGACGTGTCCAGCTGAGTGGCGACGCGCGGAGCGGCGAGTGGTGAGGACGTGCCTAACCGAGTGGCGACGCGCAGGGCGGCCGAGTGGTGAGGACGTGTCCAGCTGAGTGGCGACGCACGGGGCGGCCGAGTGATGAAGAAGCGTATAGCTGAGCGACGGCGCGCGGGGCGGCCGAGTCATGAGGACGTGTCCAACCGAGTGGCGACGCGCGGGGCGGCCGAGTGATGAAGACGTGTATAGCTGAGCGACGACGCGCGGGGCGGCCGAGTCGTGAGGACGTGTCCAACCGAGTGGCGACGCGCGGGGCGGCCAAGTGGTGAGGACGTGTCCAGCTGAGTGGTGACGCACGGAGCGGCCGAGTGGTGAGGACGTGCCTAACCGAGTGGCGACGCGCAGGGCGGCCGAGTGGTGAGGACATGTCCAGCTGAGTGGCGACGCACGGGGCGGCCGAGTGGTGAAGATGTGTCTCACCGAGTGGCGACGCATAGGGCGGCCGAGTGATGAAGACGCGTCCAGCTGAGCGATGGTGCGCAGGCGGCTGCGTGATGAAGACGCATATAGCTAAGCGACGGTGCGTGGGGCGGCCAAGTCGTGAGGACGTGTCCAACCGAGTGGCGACGCGCGGGGCGGCCGAGTGGTGAGGATGTGTCCAGCTGAGTGGCGGTGCGCGGGCGGCTGCGTGATGAAGACGCGTATAGCTGAGCGATGGCGCGCGGGGCGGCCGAGTCGTGAAGACGTGTCCAACCGAGTGACGACGCGCGGGACAGCCGAGTGACGAAGTGACGCGCGGGGCGGCCGAGTGATGAGGACGCGTCCAACCGATGACGACGTGCGGTGCGGCCAGATGGACGATGGGTCAGTTGGCCGGCCTCGCGCAGAGATTCAGGCGACGGCGCGCATCAGCTCCGAACAGGGACGGAGTGCCTTCGGTCCATCCGGCTGCAGGCCAAACTGCTTTTCTAGATGGGGCTGCACCATCACTCAGGGAGCCGCGCCATTGATTGCAAGCGGAGGTTGTTTCAGTCGTCGTTGTTGTGTCTGGCTGACGCGATGATGAAACGCTCGTCTACCAACGCAGGGAAGCGGTCGAAGGCAGTCATGCGGGACGGCGATGGCCAGCGGTAGGCAGACGAGGAGGTTGACTTGGTGCAGAGCTCGGTTGGTCGCGGAGCAATAAGTCCCTAGTAGGTGTGATTGTCCACGTCCAACTCATTGAAGGAGTTGCTCCACGTCTTGAACCTGCATGCAAGAGGTATTAGTGCTAATTAAGCAAGAATTGAATACGATTCTGCATGCGATGGAAGTTGAAATGAGAAGGAGAGGTGTAGAGGCAGCCTGGAGGAGAGCTCTGCTGCGGCGGAAATTGCCAGTCTGGCCGGAATCAGATGGCAGCCGAGAGGTGGCGACGAGGACGAGCGGCTGGCCGCAGTCCAGGCGCCGGAGATGCGGGCCGGCGCAGCCAAGGGCGAGGCCGAAGACGACGGGACGGACAGCGCCGGTGGCCGTGTGTGGGAGCTCGTCGACGGCGTCGTAGACGAGGCCGGAGCCGACAGGACGGACCGCGCCGGTGGCCGTGTGTGAGAACTCGCCGATGGCGTCGTAGACGAGGCCGGAGACGACGAGGTCCTGTTGTGGCCGCCATTGATGATGATCATGTGAGAAGGCAAGAAAGATGGGGAACGACTTATCCTTTTCTCTTCTTCTCTACTTCATGATCGATCATGCATGGGTGTGTCTGATCCTACAGGAGGAAAAAGACAAACTCATTGTTAGACAATTTGTTGTAAAAAGACTAGATCGAATGGATACTTCCCTGATCCTTTTATTTGTACGAACGGCGCAATGGCCAGAACTCCGGCGGCCAATTTCTCTGGCAATGGTCGTTGATCCGCTGTCGAAGATCGAAGAAAAAATCATTTGCACCATGGCTCGATAGACGCCATGCCCCACGGTGGACGCCAACTGTCGTGGGAACGATTCCGACAATAGAGAAGGGTAGGGTAAAGGAGCATGATCTATCGAGATGCAAATGGGTGACACGAGTGATTTTAGCGAGTTCGGGCCTCTCGCGGTGGAGATAACAGCCCTACGTCTCGTGCTCCGGAGAGGCTTTGTTTTATTTGAGTATGAATCCGAAGATTACAATGTGTGAGAGAGGAAGAGGAGAACGGATCTCCATGCCTGAGCTAAGTCCTGAGACTAATGGCGAGAGAGCAAGGGAGAAGAATGAGGGCCTGCCCCTAGTCTAGTGGTGGGAGTGGCTTATATAGAGTGCGTCACCCCCTCACCTCTTATGTTACAAGGTGGACCATCAATACCATAATATCTGCCCACTACGAAACCGCCATGCTGACTATTGGTCTTCGTATGTCCGAGTGAAATCAGGTACTCCGAGTGAAATGAGTTCGTCGAGTGGAGTGCTATGCTCCGAGTGGTTGTTGCCGTCCGAGTGACTTTCAAGTTGCGGTACATCTGAACGACGATCTGGCCCAGGGGCCCAGTACAAAGTGTACGGTGTCCATGGGTAGGGTCTTTAGGTCAGGCCTGTTACCCTACCCCCAATACATGTCCTCGTCACTTATTGCGAAAGTTTATTAGCCCTCGAAGCAAAGTACTACTACGCATGCCCCTAGGGGGATAGATTGGTAGGAAAAGACCATCGCTCGTCCCAGACCGCCACTCATAAGATAGACAATTAATAATAAATCATACTCCAACTTCTTAGCATAACGACAGACCATACGTGCATGCTTCGGAAATCACAAACCTTAACACCAATATTCTTACTAAACCACAATTATTCAGTAGTACCTCCCACATATCACCATCTTAATATCGCAAAATTATTGTAAGAAATCAAACATATCATATTCAGTGATCTACAAGTTTTATGTAGGATTTTATGACTAACCATGTGAATGACCAATTCCTGTTGACTCTCTAAATAGATATAAGTGAAGCATGAGAGTTTAATTCTTTCTACAAAAGACTTGCCCGCGCTTTAATAAATATAAGTGAAGCAAAAGAGTATTCTACAAATAACTGTTTTCTATATGTAGAGAAACAGGCATCCAAACTTCAAATGATATAAGTGAAGCACATGAAGCATTCTATAAAGTCATACTCAAAAGATATAAGTGAAGTGCATGAAGCATTCTATAAATCAACTAAGGACTATCTCATACCAGCATGGTGCATTACTAAAAGAAAAAGGAAAAGCACACGACGCTCCAAGAGTTTACGCATATCATGGGAACAAAACAAAAACCGAAACATGCCGATAAAACATCAAGGAGTGATTCTTGCCAAAGTCACATGGAAAGGCTTTTGCAAGACTCGGTGTCCTAAAACACTGATGAGCAAAATACATGATGAAATTTCCACACATTTTTGTGTTTTGATTAATCATGTATTCCATGATATGTAAAACAACCAGATATGTCCGGTACTCTCAAGAAGTTGCGAGTAAAGATACCAAAGTGATCAAAATACTGATCATAGGACAACAGTGAAAAATGTCGTTGAGTGCTAAAGTAGCACTGATAACATGTTTTCTCGCAAACTGAGATTATGAAGTACTCGTTGTAATGCAATACATCGATACAGTCTTCATCAATGCTCCAAGCGATTTTCAATTTAAGTTAAGGGTTTTTGTGTAATACACGATATGGTGGCACGGTAGTTGGAAATTGTTCCAAACATGTTACTGTGGCGAATTCTATAACAAAGGCTAAGTATGTTGACGCTTTGGAAGCGACAAAAAAGATGTTGAATCATATAGTTCATTCATGAACTTAGTATGGTTCCAAGATGGCTTTGGTCAATGGGACACTATTGCAGATAGTTGCTCCATAGCTCAGTATGAGGAATCAAGGTTTGACCTGTTGTCACGCCTCGAGACCGGGCATAGGCGAGACAGCCGCCGCGCGCCTATAGACTAGAGGCCTATAGTCACGCAAGGCGTGATTAAGCAGGCATAAACCAGCAGTGGATCACAAAAGCTCATATACTGACTTTACAGATTTCTTTACATTTACAAATGGCTCAAATAAATCATTCTCTAGCCGCTTCCCACCCACTGGTCGAGCCTATTCTTGGATGACATCTTCTGGGCATACTTAAGTTACATCGTCTACATCTAAAAAAAATAGAGAAAGCAAGGATGAGTACGATAAATCATACTCAGCAAGTAGATACTTTACTAAAATGAGAATATAGAATGAACATGATCGTAGAAGATCAACTGGAATATAATCGGATGGATAAAGCAACAACGTAACGAGATTTCAAGTAATTAAAGAGAAAGGGATTGGCGTCACACATGACCGCAAGCTTCCCAGCCCGGGAGTCACATGGGTGAAATTTCACACTTTTACACTCTTAAGAGGGGTACTCCGACATCGACAGCCTCAACCAGAACCACACAGGCTCTAGTCGAGTAGAGCTCTTGTACCCACTAAGACCCGAACACCTTGACCTACTAATGTCGGTCGCTCCTATGGATCCATCACCAACACGTTCCCGAACAAGGTCCGTCCTTAGCGGAGAACTCAGACAGTCCCATACCTGAACTGTGACCGGTACAATACGTTTACCGTCGTGACACCAATATATATGGATAGGATGTGTGGTTGAATTGATGATAAGATCACTGAAATATTAGTCAAGAATACACTCATGCCTCTACATGAGTTCCTCTCAAAACAGACTGTTCCATCAACAAATGGATTACGAAGGCAACATATCTCTCAAACGGAATAATGATCAATGCTGGATAATCAGGTAATCAAGGAAGGCAATAATGAAGTAGTATTCAGGAGTTAGCAAAGCAGCTACTTGCCTTAGTAACAAGATTTCTCCTTTAAAATAATATACTCTTCCGATCATATGACTCAGTTCTTCCCTCCATTAGTACCTACACGCTCTCTGTATAATTCTCCCAGACGCATGATGGATTCTTCATCTCTCTCTCATGCTCTCTCTATCTTCTCACTCTTGGTCTTTCTCCTATGCTATCTGCACTTGTCTCTATATCTTTCTCCCGGAGGTGTGCTTTGAGACAGCAGCAGGAGCGTCCTATTTATAGCGTTGTTCGTCCGTCGGTAGCTAAAATATCCAGCCGCAATGACCTTTGCCCCTTGACCCTTGGAGCTGGATATCAGCCGATTGGCCGACGTCTCCTTGTGCGACCAAATGGTCATTTTCTGTTTTCTGGACATCATGCATGAATCCACGTAGGGGCCTAGGCTTCCTAGCCATTCTTGTGCTCCCAGCACATGCATGCATCTGTCCACGTTTGCTTCCATTCCTCTCTTGTACGTGTAGTTGATTCCCTAGAGTTTTCTCAACACCTGACACATGCATGCATATCCTCTTGAACCAAGCCACGTTGCCTCACTCATTATTACATGAGTGTACTAGTTGACTTGGAGCTCTAGTACTAGGAAATATCTACCGAGTATCATTTCCGCCTGACCCAATTCCATCTAGTCTAATTCCATGTTAACTCCCTTAATTATCTAGCTTGTACTATCATCTACTACCACATGCAAACATCACCACGTGAGTGTATGGATGCTAGTCTCACGTGCACAAATACGTACACGCCCTATCTGATTGTGTGGTTATTCCATCTAATTTTTATTGCGGGGAGAAAAATACATGTCTATTATTTCTTTGAAAGAATGGACTAGCATTTATTATTTAAACAGATAATACATATTTTGTTATTCATCTTAATCTAAAATAATAAACCAAAAATACGGGTTATTACATCCTTCCCACCTTATAAGAATTTCGTCCTCGAAATTCAACACTTCAAAATTAATACTATTATTCTTATAGATAATTGGATGTCATCTGACAATATTTGACAAGAGTTAAAATCAATACATAAGTAACTAAAATGGATGCAAACATAGTATGCAAAGAAAATTATACTTGTCGCGCAACACAAAACTACTATAGCAAATTTTATTTGCACAAATTATTTTATTTTATACTGTCCCTAATAAAAGATCTGATTATAGTCTAGGACCCTAAAATTCATATAAACATTTCTAGTTTGCGTGAATATGAAAATTTTCATCGATAGTTAGTCATAAATTTATTTGCGCTCTACCCATTTATCCTAGCGCAACCTAAAACCTAGAGCTCTGATACCACTTTTACTGTCACGCCCCGAGACCGAGCATAGGCGAGACAGCCGCCGCGCAAGGCGTGATTAAGCAGGCATAAACCAGCAGTGGACCATAAAAGCTCATAAATTCACTATACAAATTCCTTTACATTTACAAATGACTCAAATAAATTATTCTCTAGTCGTTTCCCACCCACTGGTCCAGCCTAATTTCGGATGATCATATCTTCCAGACATACTTACGTCAGTCGATGACTGCATCTAAGAAAAACAGAGGAAACAAGGGTGAGTACGGCAAATCATACTCAGCAAGCAGATACTTCACTATTCAACAAAGAGAATGATGTAATGATGTAGATCAACAAATGAATTGAATTCAAAGGATAACAAGGTAATAATTATTGGAACATATTTCAATGGAGATATGTAAAATGAATAGCATAACCGGAAACGAACAAGGAAAATATTGACGTCACACATGACCGCAAGCTTCCCAACCCGGGAGTCACAGGGGTGAAATTTCACACTTTTACGCTCTTAAAAGGGGTACTCTGACGTCAACAGTCTCAACTAAAACCACACAGGCTCTAGTAGAGCAGAGCTCTTGTGCCCACTAAGACCCGGACACCTTGACCTACTAATGTCGGTCGCTCCTATGGATCCATCACCGACACGTTCCCGAACAAGGGCCGTTCCTAGCGGAGAACTCAGACAGTCCCATACCTGAACTGTGACCGGTACAATACGTTTGCCGTCGTGACACCAATATAGATAGATAGAATATGATATATGTGGCTGGATCAACGATAGGATCACTGGAATATCAGTCAAGACAATACGCTCATGCCTTTACATGAGTTCCTTTCAAAATACACTGATTCCATCAACAAATGGATTACGAGGACAACATGTCCCTCTCTCAATTAAAACAAGGATCAACGGAGGATCAATAAGGATCAAGATGCAACAATATAATTAGATACTCAATGAAGACAACAATAAAGCAAGATTAGGGAGTTAGCAAAGCAGCTACTTGCCTTACTAGCGATAATTATTCTTCGTTGCGCGATAATCTTTGTCAGGTATATTCTTCCTGACCAGTCGATCCGCCACTATATAAACACCGCACCATAGTACACGTATATTCTACATACTCAGCTTGGTCATCTTCTGTGTCGGCTGGCCAACTATCTCTGTATAGTTTCTTCTATGTATGTATGCTCATCAGCACCTTCCCCTCACTCTCCTTCTACAAGTATATTCATCAGTGTCTCCCCCTCGCTCTAGTCTCCTCTGGCTTCTGTCTTCGTTCTCTCAGTGTTGTGAAAGCGCAGAGTGTGACTAGCAGCTATTTATAGGAGGTGATCGTCGGTCGCTAGCTAAAATATCCAAATGACCCGTCCGCCAAACGCTTGGCCACTGCCCCTACACTGAGGTAAAAAGGCACTTGGCAGCTACGTGTCCTTAAGCGCTAAGAAATGGATAGCTATGTACGTGAGGTGCTACTCCTTGATTTCTTTCTCCTCTACATGACACATACAAGCTAACTATCTTCTCTCCTTATGCATGCACAAGTCCACGTAAGAGACCAGAAGGTCCTAGGCATTATTTTGCTGCCAACACAGCATGCATACCATCTAAAATGATGCCACGTTGACTCTCTGTACATTGTACTATGAGCTAGTACATTGCACCACAACGTGAGCACGTACATGCATTCAGGGGTCTATGCAATGAACTTGGATTGCTAGCTTCTCTTGTGCTGTCAACACAACTAGCATATCCCCACGTTGCTTCTCCATTACTCCATTCATATATAAATGCATGCCCCTATTCCCATCCGATTAAATTGCTATTAAACTAGAATTATTAGCACAATAAAATTCATTAGAAAATAATTATCTATTACAATAAATTAAATAATAACCCCAAAATTTGGGTTATTACACCTGTGATTCACATATATACAAAGCCAAGTCCACACAAAATATGTATTTTGTGAAAGCGTGAAAACGCGAGGATATGCAAAGATACACGCAGAGCTGAAGTTGTCAGATCCGTTGGACATCAGGCTATACCACATGCGAAGCATATTTTACACCAGTATGCCATAGGTGTAAAGTGCATTAGCATTGACTAGATTATTGACTCTAGTGGAAGTGGGAGTCTGTAGGAGATATGCCCTAGAGGCAATAATAAATGTTATTATTTATCCCCATGTTCGTAATTAAGTTTATATTCCGTGTTATAACTGCTATGGTTCTCGAGTCTGCAATAACCACGAGGCTCGGAGGAAAACTCATATGCACGTGTGGAATAATAAACGATAAAAAGTATTCCTAGTCATGCCTCTAAGACTAGCTCAAGTGTTTGCATGATGATTATGTTTTCCTGATCATGGGCATGTCTATGCCGGCAACTTTGAGGGCACAATGTTAGAAGAACATTTATGTTGAATCGACCCGATTTGATGTTATGCTATGAGATACATTCGTCACAAGTTAATGGTTAATAACACAGAAAAAGTTAACGTTTGCATAATTCCTTATACCATGAGAGTATCGAGGTTCTTCATGCTTGCTTCATGAACTTTGGAGTTTGTTAAACGTCATCCGTAACTAGGTGGCTATTACGGCGGCTTACGGGTTCATGGGAAAGTATGACAAGGAACTTGATAGCTCAAGATTGGGATTTTCTCCTCCGTCGATGGAGAGATATTCTTAGGGCCCTCTCGGTGTTACGGTATCCATTATCGTCTGGCCAGACACACTGTGATTTGATCACAGGGATACCGGAACACGGGAACGAGAAAAAAGAACAAAACCGGTAACGAGGTAACTGGCATAGTGGACAAGTTATTGATTCACGGGGATGACGATAAATCTCACCTCGGGTGTTTGTAACATATCGCGAAGCAACAGGAATAGCACACGGCAACTGGAGGTTCACTCGAATATTTATTCGTGTGGGTATAGGGGTCAATATGGGTGTCTACGGCTCCGATGTTGATCATTGATCGGAAAGTGTTCCGGTCATGTCTATACTTCACCGAACATATAGGGTCACACGCTTAAGGGTCATCTATCTGCTGAATACTAGACAAGGAGTCTGAGAGAAAGTCACCAGAAAAGTTTCAGAGACAGCGGAAAAGTTCCGGGAGAGAACACGGGAAAAGTTTCCGTAAAACCGAAAAGTTGTTTCGGAGTAAACCATTAAGCCAAATAGGTTTCGGCACGCGCCTGGAACTTTTTGGAGGTGCCAGAAATGTTCTGGGAACTTCTGGAATTTTTCCGGAGAAAAAACCAGAAATGTTCCGGAGCAGCCGGAATTGCTTCGGTTGGTTTTCGCTGAAGAAAATCATTGATCCGGAAATATTTCGGAAGGCGTTCAGAATTGTTTTAGTGGGTGCTGGAAATGTTCTGGACCTACAGAAATATTTTTGGATTTAACGGACGCGAAAAATTGTCTTCGTGAATAGTGAAAATGCATTCTTGTTTGCTTTTCGCTGATGAAAATCATTGATCCGGAAACGTTTCGGAACGCGTCCAGAATTGTTTTAGTGGGTACTGGAAATGTTCTGGACCTACAGAAATATTTTCGGATTTAACGATCGCAGAAAAATATTTTCATGAATAGTGGAAACACTATTTTGTAGCTTCTTTGGGAAGCAACATTTGAGGGCATTTTGGTATTTCCAAGTGTCCTCTACCCCTTGGGCTTGGCCTATAAATAGGGGTGGAGGGGGCTGCCCAAACTCACTCTTTCTCTCATACATTATGCCATGCAATGATCTGGCTTCTTCTCTCCCTCACATGAAATAGTTTCGTAGAGCCGAAAGGTTGTCTCGGTTCCGGTGGGAACTAGTTCTGGACGGCGAAGCCCTGCCGGATAGCTGACACCGTATGTGTGCAACCCCGTAGAGAGGTCATAGGTTCGATCTTTTTGCCTGAGGGGCTGTTCGAGAGTGCCTCCCGAAGGGCTGTCCGAGTTACCGTCCGAGTTTATGTTAGTGCCTCCCGAAGGGCTATCTGTGACACCGTCTAGGGGACTGTCTGACCGCCTCGCGAAGGGCTGTCCGTGGGGCTGACAAGGGAGTACATCCTCGCGGTTGGGAGGTTGTAAATCCTAGCTGCGGGGATCTGCACCGACGATCTTCATCGACTCTACTTCCGCTGCGCTACGAGTCGGTAACGATCAGATCCAAACCTTGTATGCATCTCCATAGTGATCCTGGGCGTGCTCGCTGTACCGAAATTTTTTGTTTTTTGTCGTGTTCCCCTACAGTGGTATCATAAGCCGTGCTATGCGTAGATGCAGGTTACGATCTAGAATACATAGAGATGTATGGGTGTTGCACAATATAATTTTGTAGTAGATGAGTTCTATTGCTGAAAATTATTTGTGCGGGTAGCAGATGAAATCTGTTATCCGATGTTCTTGTTGCTTCCCTGAAATTTGCGCATTTCTGATCTTGATAACGACATGGTGGAGTTTCAATGTTCTGGCAATCCGCGATCCTGATTGATCAACGAAGTGCTAACAGTTCGTTGAATTCCACCATAGTTAAAAGAAAGATGAAATTTCGCAGACGAAAGGGCAATGCAGATATGATCTGCACAGGGGTCATGCGTATGATGAAGTTCAGTATGGGGCTCGAGATTTTATTATCTCGTCTTTCATACACCCCGCAAAGTTAATCTAGCGACTTGAATAATCATACTTGATGAAAAACGTTGGTAGCTTCGGTTTGTTTCGAAACCTTAGAAGCCACGTAAAATAAAATTTTGCATAAACCGATTAGAGGCGTCTAACTTGGTTTTGCAGGATGTGCATATGATGTGGTATAGCAGTGCTCATATTTAATTTGATTATGTATGAGATGACTATATAATGTATATTAACATGACCTGCGTGTCATGATTCGACATGATGGCTGGAGCCATATGATTGTCACTTTAATGACCTGCGTGTCAACCTTAAGTAATGCACTTATTTTATTAGCTATAGAGATAGCAATATTATCTGGTGCATCGATAAGGTGGTGGCAAACTTCGCGAAGGTGAACACCGACACGAATGCCAAAGACGAAGAAAATAAAGACTTCTCCGTCAGAAAGGGCTATACCATATCATGCTATTATGAATTACCTGAGATGTTTATTCCTTATGATGCACCCTTTTGATTGCGCGGTAGTCGCTTTTTATTAGGGTGATCTCTCACAAAAATATCATGTAGTTAGTGTTCTCCCAAGTGTAGCACCGTCACGGCACCTATCTCTTCGGGGTATCACATGGATGCATGGGTACGGACGATTAGAGAAGTGTGAGGCGGGTGAGTTGAGACCTCGCAGCGAGATCACTTGGTTGTCTTGACGTTTTGGCTTGATCGTCCTGAGCTCGGAACACGCCCATCGAAAGATGAACAAGAGTCACATAGAGATGTGATTGGCAAGTTGGCCTATCGATTGCAATTCTCGTCACTTGAGATGGATGCATCCTTGACGTTGAATTGTAATATGGGTCTTGTATCACTCACAATCAATTATGAGAGATATTGATTTGAGTGGGAGCGCACCTTAGAATTAATTCTTTTAATTCTCAGTGCAAATTAATTATGAACACTGTCTAAGTGTTATATGCATAAAAGTTGTAGAAGAATGGCTCGCGTTTCCACCTTCCCTATTAAAATTGAATAGCTGTTAAATATATGGTTAAAACTTTACGGTTGGTAACGTAATGTGAGGATTGTCCTCAAGAGTGCCGAGAAGGACTTTGTCCTATCGCATGCTTTCGGTATTCTCCCGCTAATTCTATGGATAATGTGACTCTCATCCTTCGACCCAAAAGCTAGAATTCCGTTTTGGTCAAGTGCAATACGTTTGCTTCCATGAGACCCGAACTTCAAAAGTTTGGGATAGTTATGTGATATTCATGGAACTAAAAATTGTTTTCAGATGCAGACAAAGGCTAAAAGATATGAGATATCCAAAGCAATGTTTGTTTGCAAAGTATTAGTAAAGTGTTTACTGTGCATTTGACTGATGGGAGAGGGATCCAGCAGAACGCCTGTCATGTAAATGAAGGTGAATAAAACAACAACTTAAAGAGAAAGGAAATGTCCGAAGGGTGTTAGTGTGACTTGCACGCCTAGGAAGTCCGGGGATAACGCCACTCTTAAAGTTGGGTGCTTCTTCTGAGAGTAGGAGAAATACTGAAAGTTAAACTGTTAGAAGTATAAAGGCAAATAGAGAGAAGACTGGAATATCCAACTCATGTATGAATGTCATACAAGTTATTGATGTATAGAAGGCTGGTCAAAGATATAATTCTTGGGAATTATGATTAAACATGTTAATCACTGATTCTTGGGTATTGTGAGTTGATCACAGAGATACCCGCTCTATTGCATTCCGTTGCAATTTGATGTAAGAACTACTACGGCCTAAAGACTTGCCGGGAATGAGGTTTTAGATACGCGTTGGGAACATAGTAAATGTTACTATACATTCCATCGGTGTATTACCATCTGTATTTATTTTCATAATTCATTTTTAGAGTTTTATACACTCTATCCCATTGCATAAAGTATGTTGCAAGAAGGTTGTTCATAAGAGAACTTTTGATATTCGGTGTTATGAATAACATAAGGGCCATACTTTCATTATGAATGAGATGTATGTTATGAATATTGATAATAATACATTACCCCTGTATTTACTTTCATAATTCATTTTAGAGTTTTATACACTCTAGCCCATTTGCATAATTTTTGTTGCAAGAGTGTTGTTCATAAAAGAACAATTGTTGTTCAGTATTGTGAATAACATAAGGGCCATACTTCCATTATGAATGGAATGTATGTTATGAATATTGATAGTAATATGATACATCCGTGACACTGACACTAAATGTCGCAAGACTAAAAGAATACCACATATGTATGGCACTGCATTTGGTCACATTGGAGAAACCTGCATGGAAAAATTCCATTATGATGGATTTTGAAGTCATTTGATTATGAATCATCTGACACTTGCAACTTTCATCCAGAAGTGAAGTGACTGAAATACCGTTCACAGGCCATAAGGAACGAGCAATGAACTTATTGGTGATCATACATTTTAATGTATGTAGTCTGATAAATGTTGTTGCTAGCAGTGGATTTATCTATCTTCAAAAATGACTCAAGTAGATATATGGATATTTACTTGATGAGATGTAAGTCTGGATCTTTTGAAATCATTCGAAAGGTTTTCAAAAATGAAGTAAAAATTATTGTAAGAAGAAAATTATGTTTCTGCAATTGGATTGCGGAAAGAAATTTTGAGTTACAAGTTTAGCGAATGTCTGATGAGTTGTGAAAAGTGTTTCATAACTTACACCTCCCGGAGCACCACTGTGAGTGGAATGTCCATGAAGATGTAATCAAACCATTTATGACGTGGTAAGATCAAAGATGACATAAATCAATTTGCCATTATCCCTTTTAAAGTAATGCTTTAGAGAATGCGGCTTTACACTGAAAAGAGCGCCATCGGATCTGTTGAAATAACGCCATGGTATGGTAACCCCAACCATGTTATGTCTTTTATTAACATTTGGAATATGGGGATTGTGTAAAATATTTACAAACCTATTCCAAATCAGACAAGTGCTACTTTGTAGGTTATCCCAAATTATTGGGTATTCCTCCCACACTATACCGAGGCAAAAGTTTGCCACAAAAAACGGTATGATTTTGAAAGAAAATGTTTCTTGCAAAAAGGTTAATGGGAGGACAGTGCAACTCGACGAGATAACAGTATCTTCGTTATCATGACAAAGGAAAAAAACCGCGGAAGCAATTCCAAAGTTTTCTCCTGCGACTGATACGGAAGCCTCTACAATAAAATGTATGGACTTCGGTCGAACTTGCAGCTGAACCACGTAGGCAAAACTCGTGCAAACCTCTCAGGTGCGCAAATGAGATATTGTTGTTAGACAACAGTATACCTACGATAATCAAGGAAGCGTTGATGGGCCATGACTCCGGAATTGGCTAAATGCCAATACAATCCGAGATAGTTTCCATATAAATAATTCAAGATTAAATCTTGATGAACCCTTCGGAAGACTTAGAGTCTAACGAACATTAATGGAACTATAAACTGATGTGGATAAAATGTTTTATCCATAAAGCTCGACTTGTTGCAATAAACAAGTTCAAGGAGTTGACTACGATGAGGTTGTCTCACCGTAGCGATGCTTAAAGTCGGTTCGGGTTAAACTAGCAATTAATACATATTTCAATCATGAGATATGAAACATGGATGACGAAAGAATTTCCATGAAATGGGAATACAAACTAGGACTTGTATGTGATACAGTCCAAAGTATTTTGTCGATCCAGAGGATGCTAGTGAGTGTGCAAACTTCAAAGTTCCAGCAATGGACAGAAGAGAGCAAAAAGGAGTTGGAATCTTCGTTTTGATGAAATAGTCAAAAGAGTTTGATTTCATCAATGGATAGCAAAGATGCTTGTGGTTACAAGAAAGTAAGTGAGAGCATAATAATATTTCTAAAACTTGTGTGCTTGACACATTGTTGATTGGAAATAATATAAATTTCTTGACACGAATTAGCACTTCATTGAAAAATAGTTTCTTCAATGAAGAGCTTGGGCTAAATAGCCTTGTTATTAGGCATAATTATCTACGGAGATAAAATTGCCTAATAGGGCAAAGCCAAAATACATATTGACAAGATGCTAAAACAGTTTAGCATAAAACATCAAGGAGTGATTCTTGCCAAAGTCACATGGAAAGGCTTTTGCAAGACTCAGTGTCCTAAAACACTGATGAGCAAAATACATGATGGAATTTCTACACACTTTTGTGTTTGGATTAATCATGTATTCCATGGTATGTAAAACAAGCAGATATGTTCGGTACTCCCATGCAGATTCGTCACAAGTTAATGGTTAATAACACAGAAAAAGTTAACGTTTGCATAATTCCTTAGACCATGAGAGTATCGAGTTTCTTCATGCTTGCTTCATGAACTTTGGGGTTTATTAAATGTCATCTGTAACTGGGTGGCTATTACGACGGCTTACAGGTTCATGGGAAAGTATGACAAGGAACTTGATAGCTCAAGATTGGGATTTGCTCCTCCGTCGATGGAGAGATATTCTTAGGGCCCTCTCGGTGTTACGGTATCCATTATCGTCCGGCCAGACACATTGTGATTTGATCACAGGGATACCGGAACACGGGAACGAGAAAAAAAGAACAAAACCGGTAACGAGGTAACTGGCATAGTGGACAAGTTGTTGATTCACGGGGATGCCGATAAATCTCACCTCGGGTGTTTGTAACATATCGCGAAGCAACATGAATAGCACACGGCAACTGGAGGTTCACTCGAATATTTATTCGTGTGGGTATAGGGGTCAATATGGGTGTCCACGGCTCCGATGTTGATCATTGATCGGAAAGTGTTCCGGTCATGTCTATACTTCACCGAACATATAGGGTCACACGCTTAAGGGTCATCTATCTGCTGAATACTAGACAGAGAGTCTGAGAGAAAGTCACCGGAAAAGTTTCGGAGACAGCGGAAAGTTCCGGGAGAGAACACGGGAAAAGTTTCCGTAAAACTGAAAAGTTGTTTCGGAGTAAACCATTAAGCCAAATAGGTTTCGGCACACGCCTGGAACTTTTTGGAGGTGCCAGAAATGTTCTGGGAACTTCTGGAATTTTTCTGGAGAAAAAACCGGAAATGTTCCGGAGCAGCCGGAATTGCTTTGGTAGGTTTTCGCTGAAGAAAATCATTGATCTGGAAATGTTTCGGAACGCGTTTAGAATTGTTTTAGTGGGTGCTGGAAATGTTCTGGACCTACAGAAATATTTTCGGATTTAACGGACGCGAAAAATTGTCTTTGTGAATAGTGAAAACGCATTCCTGTTTGCTTTTCGCTGATGAAAATCATTGATCCGGAAATGTTTCGGAACGCGTCTAGAATTGTTTTAGTGTGTACTGGAAATGTTCTGGACCTACAAAAATATTTTCGGATTTAACGGTCGCAGAAAAATATTTTCATGAATAGTGGAAACACTATTTGGTTTCTTCTTTGGGAAGCCACCTTTGAGGGCATTTTGGTATTTCCAAGTGTCCTCTACCCCTTGGGCTTGGCCTATTATTACGTCTCCAACGTATCTATAATTTATGAAGTATTCATGCCATGTTTATAACAATTCTATATGGTTTTGGTATGATTTGATTAGAACTAACCCGGACTGACGTTGTTTTCAGCAGAATTGCCATGGTGTTGTTTTTTGTGCAGAAATAAAACTTCTTGGAATTGGATGAAACTTTTTGGAGATTTTTTATGGAGTAAATAAAAAATACTGGAACCAAGACCCATTGGAGGGGGGCCACCCAGTGCCCACGAGGCACCAGGGCACGCCACCCCCTAGGCCCGCCTTGGTACCTCGTGGGGCCCACGTGGCTCCGACTGACCTGATTCCAACGCTGAAAAATCCTATAAATAGAGAAAACCCCAGAAATAACCCTAGATGAGTTTTTACGCCACCGCAAGCCTCTGTACCTCCACGATCTCATCTACAGCCCTTTTCCGGCACCCTTCCGGAGGGAGGAATCATCACCGGAGGCCATCTTCATCATCCCGGCGGTCTCCATGACGAGGAGGGACTAGTTCACCCTCGGGGCTGAGGGTTTGTACCGGTAGCTATGTGTTTTATCTCTCTCTCTCTCTCTCTCTCTCTCTCTCTCTCTCTCTCTCTCTCTCGTGTTCTTGATCTGGCACGATCTTGATGTATCGCGAGCTTTGTTGATATAGTTGGATCATATAATGTTTCTTCCCTCTCTATCCTTGTTGTGATGAATTGAATCTTTTCCCTTTGAGGTTTCGTTATTGTCGGAATGAATATTTCAGATTTGAGAACACTTGATGTATGTCTTGCATATGAATACCCGTGGTGATAATGGGGTAATCTATGCATATGGGTTGATGCACATTTTCATTATCTTTTCTTCGATAGAAACTTTGGGGTGCTCCTTGGAGTTCTTTGTGTGGATTGAATATTATGATTATGAAGTTGTTTGATGCATATCGTATAATCAACTCACGGATACTTGTGGTGACATTGGAGTATCTAGGTGACATTAGAGTTGATTGATGTGTATCATATGGTGTTATTTTAGTACGAACTCTAGGGTTGTTTGTGACACTTATAGGAATAGCTCAATAGATCGATCGGAAAGGATAACTTTGAGGTGGTTTCGTACCCTACAAACAATTTCTATCTTATGTTCTCCGCTAATAGGAACTTGGGAGTGATTCTTTATCGCACGTTGAGGGATGGTTATATGATCCAATTATATTAGCATTGTTAAGAGATTGCACTAGCGAAAGTATGGACCCTAGGCCTTGTTTTTAAGCATTGCAATACCATTTGTGCTCACTTTTGTTAATTGCTACCTTGCTGTTTTTATATTTTCAGATTACAAAAACCTATATCTACTATCCATACTACACTTTTATCACCATCTCTTCGCCGAACTAGTTTACCTATACAATTTACCATTGTATTGGGTGTGTTGGGGACACAAGAGATTTCTTGTATTTGGTTGCAGGGTTGTTTGAGAGATACCATCTTCAACCTACGCCTCCCATGGATTGATAAACCTTAGGTCATCCACTTGAGGGAAAATTGCTACTGTCCTACAAAACTCTGCGCTTGGAGGCCCAACACGAGTCTACAAGAATAAGTTGTGTAGTAGAAATCAAGCTCTTTTCTGGCGCCGTTGCCAGGGAGGTGAGTGCTTGAAGGTATATCTTTAGATCTTGCAATCGAATCTTTTAGTTTCTTGTTTATCACTAATTTGGCTTATAAAAGAAAACTACAAAAAATGGAATTGAGGTTGCCTCATATTATTCATCTTTATAATGTCTTTTGTGAAAATGATGGAAAGGAAAATTGTGCTCAATTGATAGAAGAAGAATTCAATGAAATGTTTGGCATAAAATCTTTGAAAGATGAGCATGATTGCAATGTTGCTAGTATGAATTCCTTTAATATCCATGATGCTAATGATATGCCAAGCCATAAGCTTGGGGATGCTATGTTTGATGAAGATGATATTTTTAGCCCCCCAAGTTTTGATGTGCAAATTTGTTATGATGATTGCATGCCTCCTATTTATGATGATTACAATGATGAATGTGGGTTTGGAAGAGTGTCAACTCTAAGTAATGATCCCACTATTTTTGGAGGGTGTTGAATCTTGTTATTATATGGATAAAAGTGGATTTAGAGAGGTCATGACTTTATTTAATGATGATTCCACTATTTTGGAAGAGGTTTCAATTGATTATGACAACAAAGTTGCTATCTATGATGATTATGGTGATGACATGTATGCTATAAAGAATAATGATAACTATGAAACTTTTCATCATGATTTTAATTTTCAATTGGATTATGCCAATCAAGTATTTCATGATAGTTATTTTGTTGAGTTTGCTCCCACTATTATGAATGAGAAGAAATTTGCTTATGTGGAGAGTAATAAAAAAATTATGCTTGTAGATCATGAAAGAAATGCTTTATGTGATAGTTATATTGTTGAATTCATTCATGATGCTACTGAAAATTATTATGAGAGACGATCATATGATTGTAGGTGTTGCAACAATATCAAGTTTCCTCTCTATGTGTTGAAAGTTTCAAAGCTATACTTGTTTTGCCTTCCTATGCTAGTTGATTATTGTTCCCATAAATTGTTTGCTCACAAAATCCCTATGCATAGGAAGTGGGTTAGGCTTAAATGTGCTAGTCATATGCTTCATGATGCTCTCTTTGTGTTTCAATTCTTTACTTTTATGTGAGCATCATTGAAATCATCATGCCTAGCTAAAAAAGGCATTAAAGAAAAGCGCTTGTTGGGAGACAACCCAATGCTTATACCTACTGTTTTTGTCGGTCCACATGATTAAGCTACTGTAGTAATCATGTTTTATATGTTTTTTTCAATAATGTGCCAAGTAAAGCCTTTGGGATAGTGTGGATGCTTGTTGATTTGATTCTGTGCAAAAACAGAAACTTTTGCGTCCAGTGCTGGAATTTCTATTCTGTACTGGAGCGTGAAAAAATTCTGAAATTTTTACACAGTATTGGGTTACAAATTGTTTACGTTGTCCTAATTTTTCAAAAAAATTGGAGGTACAAAAGTATGGTTTTTAAATCGCTCACTACACGCTGTTTTGTTTTTGATAGATTCTGTCTTCGGTGTATAGGTACACAGTAAGCATGCATGAGTTCTCTGTCACGTGGTAATTTTTCAGAATTTTTGGAGTTAAGGAAGTATGGATTCTTACTCACCCTTTACAGACTGTTCTGTTTTGGCAGATTGCTGTTATAGTTGCATTGTTTGCATATGTTTGCGTGTTTAATGTTTCTATTTGTGGATAGGAGTATTAAATATGCAGAGGCATTTAGTATGCAATGTTTAATTATAATTTTTGTGATTTGTTACAGTAGAGAATGTTAAGGTTTTGAGTTGATTTATACTAACTTATCTCATGAGTTCTTGTTGAGTTTTGTGTGGATGAAGTTTTTAAGATTTAGGGAAGCCATGATATGAGAGGAATTAAGGAGACACAAGAGCTCAAGCTTGGGGATGCCCAAGGCATCCCAAATTAATATTTCAAGAAGTCTCAAGCATCTAAGCTTGGGGATGCTCCGGTAGGCATCCCACCTTTCTTCTTCAACAACTATCGGTCAGTTTTGGTTGAGCCTAAGTTTTTGCTTCTTCATATGATATGTGCTATCCTTGGTATATCATTTTATTTTGTTTTCTTTGCTGTTTGAATAAAATTATCAAGAACTGAAATTTTTAAATAAGAGAGAGTCCTCACATAGCTACCTATTTACTTAACTACTCATTTGATCTTCACTTACATCTTTTTGGAGTAGTTTGTCATTTACTCTTGTGCTTCACTTATATCCTATGAGTAAATTGTTGAAATGAATTGAATATCACAAAGTTGAAATTTATATGCTTCATATGCTTGTCCCATGGGGAGTAGTGACTTCACATACAAGAAGTATAAGTGGTAAAATTTATTGGAAGTTAACAAACATAGCATTGGTCACTTGAACAATTCATGAAAGAATTTTGAAGGAAGAGAAATTTCACATATAAATATACTATCTTGGACATCTTCTATGATTGTGAGCCCCCATTAATTATTTTCAAGCTTGATCAAGTAGTTGACGGTGGACAAGGAAGACAACGTAATGAGTTATGTTTGTTTATATTCACATAGAAGTTATAATGTCATGGATCCTCTAACATGTGGTGCTTGTGTAGGATCTTTTGCTAGCCAAAAATTTGTACTAAGTAGAGATACTACTTGTGCATCCAAAAACCCTTAAACCCAGTTTCTTGCCATGAGTGTCCACCATACCTACCTATGGATTGAATAAGATCCTTCAAGTAAGTTGTCATCGGTGCAAAAAGCAATAAAAATTGCTCCTAAAATATGTATGATCTTTTATTGTAAGGGAAAATAAGCGTTGTACGAACTTGTGATGGTAAAGAAATAAAAGCGACGGACTGCATAATAAAGGTTGCTATCACAAGGGGCAATATAACGTGACGTTCCTTTGCATTAAGGGCTTGTGCATCCAACAACAAAAAGCGCATGACAACCTCTGTGTGACGCCCCTGCTCGACCGTGCACTAATCATACACGCAAACGTGCACGGTCGAGATCAGAGACTCACGGGAAGATATCACAACACAACTCTAAACTCAAATTTAAACATAAATCTTCATATTACAAACCAGGGGTCATGAGGACCCGAATACATAAGTCATACAAACAAATAATATCTGGGTACAGACATGGTTAGTCAAGTTTGCCTTTAGAAGGCTAGCACAAACAGCGACACTGATCGAAAAGGCGAAGGCCTCCTGCCTAGGGCCTCCGAACTACTCCTGGTCGGCGGGCTCAATGTAGTAGTAGGTGCCTCTGGGGATCTCCTGCTCCTGGGCTCTGTCGTCTGATCGCAGCAACCGGGTATGGGAAAAGAAGTAGCAGAGCAACCGTGAGTACTCATCCAAAGTACTCGCAAGACTTACATCAGAACTATACTAAGTATGCATCGGTATCAAAGGAATGGGGCTATATCTTTGGACTGAACTGCAGAATTGCCGGAATAGAGGGGGGGAATAGGCCTAGCCTATCGAAGACTAGCATCTTGAAGCAATCTTGCAGCATCAGAAGAGAGTAGAACAAGATAATATATAATCAATCATATTTTAGTAATGCCCTGGGATCCTTCCTCGACTACCCTGTGAGAAAGTGATCCCGAGAGCAGTAGTAACAGTTTAACATTGTAACAGTATCCATTTGTAGTTGTAGCAGATCAGGATACAACTCTGAGCGTCCTGTTACCATGGGCACGGCTATTCGAATAGATAACTTCCCTGTAGGGGTGCACTACTGTTACCCAACACGCTCGATCACATCTGGCCGGACACACTTGCTGGGTAATGCCCGGCCTCGGGTAATCGACACGACGTAGTCCTACCTAGGCCCAACAGAGAGGTCAGCATGCCGGTCTAAATCCTAAGTGTGAAGGGGTCTTGGGCCCATTGCCCTTTGCACTCCTGCACGTTGCGAGACTAGCCGGGGCCCAAGCGCGACTGTGGAAGCACCAACAGACGTAACCAGCTCACCGCAACAATCAGCCCGCATCTCTGAGCTGTGACATCTGAAGAGCTTTCGGCTGAAACGTACGACGTAGAGGGCCCCATAACCATTATCCCACGTGGTGGTAGTGCGTATAGGCCAGCGGCCAACTCAGATCAAATACCCAAATCCGTTAGGCGTGTTTAGTAACTCGCAGAGACGAACAGGATCCCTGTCGCTCTGACTTGGAAATCCACGGACTACGACCAAGGACCTGGCCCACCTCTCTCCTAGGTGGTCTCCGCCTGCCCTGTCGTTCCGCCACAATATCACTCGCGGGTGCTCTTGGAGCCGACCCGTCTTTAATATTATTCTCTCGCGGGCACTCTTGGAGCCGGCCCGACTTTAACAGTTTAAAGTATTGCAATATGTAAACATTTCCGTGATCATCACCCAGAATGATCACGGCCCGATAACAAGCATGGCAAACGAACAAGGGTGAAGGGCCAGCTGACGAAACATAGCAAACCTAACTAAGAATCATAGGATAGCAGGTAAGGTATCAATAGCAGACGACGAAAACAGGCTATGCATCAGAATAGGAGCTATCGGAGCAACAACAGAAGCAATTCTAATGCAAGCATAAGAGAGAAAGAATGGGCGATATCTGATGATCAAGGGGGTTTTGCTTCCCTGGAAGCTCAGCTGAAGGGGTCTGGTAGTCGTACTCAGCAGTGTCGTCGGCAATCTCGGGGTCTATCGGGAGAGAAGGAAAGGGGAGAAACAATAAATACACGGCAAACAATGCAACACAAATGCATGACATGGCAATATGCAGTGCTAGGTATTTTGGTCGGAGCGGGAAAATATCCGGGAGTGTTCTCCCAGCTCCGGGTGATTATCGGACAGACGATCCGGAGGGAAAAGTTCCATGTTCATCATGTTAGAGGGGTGTGGCAGGTATGTGGGTAGTATATTCGGATTCGTCATACTTTTCTGATCGTTTTTCATATATAAATTATTTTCATCCGAGTTACGGTTTATTTTATAAGATTTTTTAAAGTTTTATTGAGTTTCTGGAATTATTTTAATTATTAAATCTGAATTATCCAAAACAGTAGTCCATGACGTCAGCATGACGTCTGGATGACGTCACTGGTCAACTTAGCTGGCCAGGGTCAAACCTGACCAGTGGGTCCCACTGGTCAGTGACTGTTTTAATTAAACAGGGGTTTAATTTATCTAATTAAGTTAACCTGCTAGCGGGACCCACATGTCAGCGACTAATTTAATTAACATATTAATTTTAATTCCAAATTAGATAATTAAGCGCGCGGAGCCCGCCTGTCAGCGACAGTAGCTGCCCAGTCAGCGGGTTGAATTGGTCAACCGGGCCACGGGACCCACTGGGCCCACTAGTCAGTGGCCCAGGGCGTGCCACATGGCGGCCACGTCGGAGCCGGCGAACGAAACTTCGCCGGCGAGCCCGAACGCTTCGGAGGGCGCCGGTGAGCGTCGGATTTCGGTTGTGGGGGGCCAAAACGAGTGCGGCCGGTGTCGTTCGAACGGTCGTGGAGTGCCGCGTCCAACGGCGGCAGCCATGTGGTCTGGGGTGGTCGGAACAGCCCGCGACGACGACGGGGAACAGCGGCGTTCTCAGGTGCTCTTCGGGATCGGCGATACGGCGCGCGCGCGAGCGATGTGAGGGGCTAGGCGGGGTCTACGGTGCTCTAGGAGCACGCTGGCGCTACTGGCTCGAGCCATAGGGGCTCGGGAGCGCGGCGATGGTAGCACGGCGGCGGGCAGAGCACGGGCACGGTGGCGAGCAGCAGCAGCAGCAGCTAGGAGGCCAGTAGGAGAGAGGGGAGAAGGGTGGCGCTCACCGCGTGGCACAAGAAAGGCCGGCGATGGCTTTGTAGCAGCAGAGGGTGGCCGGAGTTGGAGGAGATCGACGGCGGATCCGAGGTGGACGACGACGGCGTTCGGGCGATGTAGTGGTCTCCGGCTCGAGCGCGTAGGCGGAGAGGATGTAGTGGAGGCTGGCGGTCCTGGCAGACACCGAGCTGCGGCGAGGGAGGCACGGTGGCCACGGCTAAGGCACGGCCATGGCGTCGACGGCGTCGGGTGTTTGCGGGGGAGGACGATGGGGGCGCGAGGGAGAGAGGGGGGTAGCTAGGGTTCGTCTGGGGGCGCCTCAGCCTCCCTCTTATCCACCCCGATGCCCTGTAGCTCGGCGGTGTCGAGCAGACGAAGGGGGGGCGGTGCACGCGCGCGCTCTGCGGTCGACAGCAGCGCGGGAGGAGCAGTAGGAGGGAGACGACAGAGGAGTTGGGCTGGGCCTCCCTGTTGACTTAGGCCCAGGTAATGTGGGCCTTTTCCTTTTTCTGGTTTTCCTTTTGTGTTTTCTGTTTTTGTTTCTGTTTTGTAATTCTTTTAGCACTAATTCACTTTTGTAAAATATGAGTCTTGACCAATTAAATACTAGGCAATATTTATCACTGCCAAAAAAAGGTTTGAAGGCAAATTGATTTCATTTGATTTTTGATTAAATCAAATGGGATTAAATGCTACTGTTTGGTACTATTTTTGGATGATAGAGTCATCTAGTGAATTTAGGTGATGTTGTTTTCCTGAACATAATTAGTTATGTATTATTTGCTAAATGATGAACATTTTTCCAGTAACTTTTATGCAACTCCAAATTTCACTTGCATTTGAATTTGAATTCAGAGACGAAATTTGAAATGAGATATGACTCAAAGGATGATCAAGCACTGTTAGTCATGGTGACTTGGCATTATCAAAAGGGTGATCACTGTAGCTAATACATGGGGGTGTTACACTCTGCTTCCCTCTGCGAAGGGCCTATCTTTTACTTTTCTGTATTTACTTTTATGCAAGAGTCATTAATATTCATCCCTATTCCGCCCTATTTATTCTTTAGTTGGCAAGCATTATGTGGTAGGGAAAGATCCAGGCACATATATCCAGTTGAATATAGATGATCATGAGTTATTATTGTTGACATTATCCCTGAGATAAATAAGTTGGGAGGCGAAACATTAAGCCCCTATCTTCCTATGTGTTTGACTGAAACAGTTTGTTCTAAAAATATGCTTTGAGTGTCAGCAATCATGGAAGACTAAATGATGGTTGAGTATGCGGAATTTGCTAGATCAAAGCTCTTACATAGACCCTTCCTGAAAATAAGATGAATTGCAATTGTTTGATGGCTGAGAACATAGTTTGTTAGTTTTCAAGAAAGTTTATGGCCTATACTTTAAACATGTGAATAGCTTGCTGCTTGATCATGAGAAGTTTTATGAGATGAGCTACTGATTATGATATATATTAATGCTAGGAAAAGTGATTGAAATTATCATTGATCAAACTTTTGCACTATGCTAGCATTCACACTTCATAAATTATTTCTTTTATCATTTACCTACTCGAGGACGAGCAGGAATTAAGCTTGGGGATGCTGATACGTCTCCAACGTATCTATAATTTATGAAGTATTCATGCCATGTTTATAACAATTCTATATGATTTTGGTATGATTTGATTAGAACTAACCCGGACTGACGCTGTTTTCAGCAGAATTGCCATGGTGTTATTTTTTGTGCAGAAATAAAAGTTCTTGGAATTGGATGAAACTTTTTGGAGATTTTTTATGGAGTAAATAAAAAATACTAGAATCAAGACCCACTAGAGGGGGGCCACCCAGTGCCCACGAGCCACCAGAGCGCGCCACCCCCCCCCCCAGGCGCGCCCTGGTACCTCGTGAGGCCCACGTGGCTCCGTCTGACCTGATTCCAACGCTGAAAAATCCTATAAATAGAGAAAACCCTAGAAATAACCCTAGATGAGTTTTTACGCCGCCGCAAGCCTTTGTACCTCCACGATCTCATCTACAGCCCTTTTTCGGCACCCTGCCGGAGGGGGGAATCATCACAGGAGGCCATCTTCATCATCCCGGTGGTCTCCATGACGAGGAGGGAGTAGTTCACCCTCGGGGCTGAGGGTTTGTACCAGTAGCTATGTGTTTTATCTCTCTCTCTCTCTCGTGTTCTTGATTTGGCACGATCTTGATGTATCGCGAGCTTTGTTGATATAGTTGGATCATATGGTGTTTCTTCCCTCTCTATCCTTGTTGTGATGAATCGAATCTTTTCCCTTTGAGGTTTCGTTATTGTCGGAATGAATATTTCAGATTTGAGAACACTTGATGTATGTCTTGCATATGAATATCCGTGGTGACAATGGAGTAATCTATGCATATGGGTTGATGCACGTTTTCATTATCTTTTCTCCGATAGAAACTTTGGGGTGCTCCTTGGAGTTCTTTGTGTGGATTGGATATTATGATTATGAAGTTGTTTGATGCATATCGTATAATCAACTCACGGATACTTGTGGTGACATTGGAGTATCTAGGTGACATTAGAGTTGGTTGATGTGTATCATATGGTGTTATTTTAGTACGAACTCTAGGGTTGTTTGTGACACTTATAGGAATAGCTCAATAGATCGATCGAAAAGGATAACTTTGAGGTGGTTTCATACCCTACAAACAATTTCTATCTTATGTTCTCCGCTAATAAGAACTTGGGAGTGATTCTTTATCGCACGTTGAGGGATGGTTATATGATCCAATTATATTAGCATTGTTAAGAGATTGCACTAGCGAAAGTATGAACCCTAGGCCTTGTTTTTAAGCATTGCAATACCGTTTGTGCTCACTTTTGTTACTTGCTACCTTGCTGTTTTTATATTTTCAGATTACAAAAACCTATATCTACTATCCATACTACACTTTTATCACCATCTCTTCGCCGAACTAGTGCACCTATACAATTTACCATTGTATTGGGTGTGTTGGGGACACAAGAGATTTCTTGTATTTGGTTGCAGGGTTGTTTGAGAGATACCATCTTCAACCTACGCCTCCCACGGATTGATAAACCTTAGGTCATTCACTTGAGGGAAAATTGCTACTGTCCTACAAAACTCTGTGCTTGGAGGCCCAACACGAGTCTACAAGAATAAGTTGTGTAGTAGACATCACCTATAAATAGGGGTGGAGGGGGCTGCCCAAACTCACTCTTTCTCTCGTACATTATGACATGCAATGATCTGGCTTCTTCTCTCCCTCACACGAAATAGTTTCGTAGAGCCGAAAGGTTGTCTGGGTTTCGGTGGGAACTAGTTCTGGACGGCGAAGCCCTGCCGGATAGCTGACACCATATGTGTGCAACCCCGTAGAGAGGTCGTAGGTTCGATCTTTTTGCACGAGGGGCTGTTCGAGAGTGCCTCCCGAAGGGCTGTCCGAGTGACCGTCCGAGTTTCTGTTAGTGCCTCCCGAAGGGCTGTCCGTGACACCGTCCGGGGGACTGTCCGACCGCCTCCCGAAGGGCTGTCCGAGGGGCTGACAAGGGAGTACATCCTCGCGGTTGGGAGGTTGTAAATCCTAGCTGCGGGGATCTACACCGACGATCTTCATCGACTCTACTTCTGCTGCGCTATGAGTCGGTAACGATCAGATCCAAACCTTGTATGCATCTCCATAGTGATCCTGGGCTTGCTCGCTGTACCGAAATTTTTTGTTTTCTGTCGCGTTACCCTACAATATCATGCAATGACGAAGTCTAACTCTCTTCCTATGCATCGGCATGTCATAAAAGAACAATTCATGCACATCAAGTAAAGGCCAATGCATAGTATAAACAGTTTCTTGCAATTTTATCGTTCTAGAAATATAGAGAGGTGGAGGTGTAGTTCCTCTCTCATAATAATTGCAATTAGGAGCAGCAAGCACATGCATATTAATTATATCCATCAAAATCATCATGTGCAATGGTAAAACACAACCCATCAATATAATCCTTAATAAGCACAAACTTCTCCGATATAGTGTAGTTGGGAGAATTCAAAAAGATAATAGGACTATCATGGCATCATGGCCACAAGCATAGCAAGCATCAATTTCATCAAAAAGAGATATTTCAATCGAATCAAAGGGATCATAGCAATCATCATAGCATTCATCCTTCGGTAAGCACGAAGGGAAATTAAACAATGTATGAGTTGAAGAGTTACTCTCATTAGAAGGTGGGCACGGGTAACTAATCCGCTCTCTTCCTCCTTTTGTTCTTCGCTCTCCTCCTCATCTTTTTCATCTAATGAGCTCACAGTTTCAGCAATTTCTTCTTTCATAGATTCCTGCAAAACATTAGTCTCTTCTTGGACAGCGGAGGTGTTCTCAATATATTCTTTAACATAAGCATTAGAAACATAGTTTTCATAAAAATATTTAAGTATGGCAAAATTTTCAGATTTGTAAAGAGTAGCATCACACTTTTCAATCAAAGAAACAATTTCATATGCACCCTTAAAAGCAACAAAATCTTCAATTTGTTCAATATCGTAGTAACTATAAACACATTTGGCATAAGAAGATAAGATTCCATTATCCTTAAACTCACATTGGTATTGAAGGTGTTTTTTAGGGTCTTCAGAACAACAAGTAAAATCATGTATTTCGCATAAATTCCAAGCATAGCATTCCAAACAATTAATTTGATACCTTAAGAGTTTCCCTTTTTGAGACAAGCGGTGTCACACAAAATAAGCATGCTCATCTAATGATTTTCCCTCAACTAAGCTAGTTGGGTTTTCAGCACGAGCACAAAGGGATCGAAGATGATCCATGTAGAAAGCTTCAGCAGTATGAAAGATTTTGGGTGGTTCTTCAACCATTGGTTTAGCAAGTACAACTATTTTTTTTGGTATTTTACGTTTCATACCCATAACTAAAGATAGAAAACAAGAGCACAAAATAAAAACTACTTAGTGATAAAGCAAACAAGCACACACGAGAATATCAACCCCACGCTATTGCTCCCTGGCAACGGCGCCAGAAAAAGGTCTTGATAACCCACAAGTATAGGGGATCAGTTGTAGCCTTTCTCGATAAATAAGAGTGTCGAACCCAACGAGGAGCTAAAGGTAGAATCAATATTCCCTTCAAGTTCTATCGACCACCGATACAACTCTACGCACACTTAATGTTTGCTTTACCTAGAACAAGTATGAAACTAGAAGTACTTTGTAGGTGTAATGCTAGAACTACTTTGCAAGAATAAAACTAGGAGTACTTTGCGAGAATAAAACTATGAGTAATTCGCAAGATAATAAAAGTTAGTTGTTTAGTAGAAAGCTTTTGTAACACAAGAGAAAGATTTGTCCCTAGGCAATCGATAACTAGACCGGTAATCATTATTGCAATTTTATATGAGGGAGAGGCATGAGCTAACATACTTTCCGTACTTGGATCATATGCACTTATGATTGGAACTCTAGCAAGCATCCACAACTACCAAAGATCATTAAGGTAAAACCCAACCATATCATTAAGTAACAAGTCCTCTTTACTCCTATATGCAACGACCCCCTTACTCGGGTGTAAGCTTCTGTCACTCTAGCCGCCCACTATAAGAGAACTATGAATGTATTGCAAACCCTACAGCGGGAATCCCTCATGCTTGTGCGACACGGAGGGCACCATAGGACAGCACCAAAATAAAACATACAACTCAACTCAAACCAATCACGATCATCAATCAACCCATAGGACAAAACGAATCTACTCAAACATCATAGGATTGCCACATATCATTGGATAATAACACTGTTCAAAAAATCTTCCGATTCAACGATTTATCGTCCGATTTATCACTACTCGGGGGGTGACCGATAAGATTATGCCTTATCTTCACCGTTTATCGTTTGGGACGATTTATCGCTCTGACAAGCGATTTATCGGGAATCTACCGATAAATCAGGTTTATTCCTAGCACTATGTTTGCAAAAACTATGTTTATTTGTGTTTTGTGGACCTTGTTACGCAATATGTACTATTGTCCTATTTTGTCTGTCATTATACGAGGATAGGAATCAAGGTAACACTTCTGTCCAATATTTTTTTGGTGTTGAATATAGCATATTTTAGTGTTAGGAACCTGGGATTTGCAAAAAATGGCCGATAAATAGTCGACCGATAAAATCGATTAATCGGCCAATTTCTAATTAATCTCTAATCCCCAGCTGACCGAGACGCTAACGATAAGAGATATCCTCAACATTGGATAATAATATATAGCGTTAAGCACCATGTTTAAGTAGAGATTACAGCGGGGAGAAGAGGTGTTACATCGCTGCATAGAGGGGGAGAGAGTTGGTGTTGACGGCGGCGAAGTTGTTGGTGTAGATCGCTGTCACAATGGTTGCCCCGGCGGCGTTCCGGCGCCACCGGGAGAGAGGGGGAAAGAGCCCCCCCCCCCCCTCCTTCTTCTTCTTCCTTGGCCTCCCCCCTAGATGGGAGGAGAGTTTCCCCTCTGGTCCATGGCCGCCATGGCTCCCGGAGGGGAGGAGTCCTTCCAAGATTGGATCTCTCTCTCTGTTCTCTTCTATTTCGCGTTCCTGTTTTCTGGCCCTTCACTGTTTCTTAAATTCCCGGAGATCCGTAACTCCGATTGGGCTGAAATTTTGAGGGGATTTTCTTCCGGATATTATCTTTCTTACGGCAGAAGGACACCCTCAACCGACCTACAGGGGAGCCACAAGCCCCCTAGGCGCGCCCGGGGAGGCCCGCACCCTCCAGGCTTGCCGTGTCCTCGGGCATCGTCTCGAGTTGATTCCTTTTCCCAAAAATCACATATATTCCAAAATAAATCTCCGTAAATTTTTATCGCGTTTGGACTTCGTTTGATATGGATTTTCTGCGAAACAAAAAACATGCAACAAACAGGAACTGGCACAGGGCACTGGATCAATATGTTAGTCCAAGAAAATCATATAAAATGTTGCCAAAAGTATATAAAAGTTGTAAAATATTGGCATGAAACAATCAAAAATTATAGATACGACGGAGATGTATCAAGGGGTTGTATGTGTGGGACGACATGATCTGTTGAAAAACTTGTTGGACATCGAATTTGAGACATTGTTGTACTAGACTTATTTGCATGCTATGTATGGATAATTTGTGCTATTTTCTTTTCGAAGTTTGATGAATATCAGTCGGTTTGCATGAATTCCGTCCGCTAAGTGTCGAAACCCGGCTTGAAATGTATGTGGGAAGCGTTGGATGGATGGCTCCGGCATCCATGTCCGTGGACTGCCCCCCCCCCCCCCCCCTGTCTGCAAACAGATACCGGAGTAAATTTGCGGGTCAGCGTTGGAGGTACCCTTACGGTGTGAGTGTGATTGCAGCCCAGGTCAGCTGGATTTGCTAGATGCACCCCGTGGAGATCCTCAATCTTTATCCTCTTATTACGAGAAGCTCTCTCCTCCACACGTTTCTCTCCCCCCCCCCCCTTCATCTCGTCACGCGTGGCTAGAGGATAGGCTCACATCGCGACCACCACCACCGCAGTTATAGAATTGGGAGGGGCCGTCGCACCGATGTTGCAATCAGAGGGGCGACACAACCATCGCAACAACGCGAATGTGGCAAGGCCGAGGGCAGACGACTTTGACCACAGCGAGGGGCCGAGGGGGTTTGTGGGAAATGGGGATTAGTGACGAACAGAGGAGTTGTCCCTCTTCCGGGTTCAGTTCTAACCCATTTCATCTAGTGGTTACGGGTTCAAAACCGGTATGCCGAAATGGTGAGCGCCCGATTCTATCCTGCTCCAGCTCATAATTAACCACCTCTTTCTTTGTCTAAGCTAACGCTAACGGAATATATAATAAATACATTTTTTAAATAGAGTTGTATTAATTAAGTAGAGAAAACATTGTTCGTACAATCGCGCAAGGCCACGCTCAACACGCAGGTTGGCACGGTACCTTGCATAATCCCACCACGCAAATCTCTACGCTCGAACTGGGCAAGACTATGAGCTAAACTATTGTCCCTTCTATCTACTTTGCAAAGTTTAACTTCTCTGTTCCCTTGTTTGATGGCTTGAATTTCCTTCGTAATCGCTCCAATTTCCGATCTATCAACAGACGAGGGATCGAGCGCCTTTGCCACCGAACTGCAATCCGTCTCAATGATTAAGGGTAGATCCGTACCCAACACCACCTTCCGCAGTCCTTCTAGGCAAGCCATGGCTTCCGCACAGTCCGCTCCATTGCACCGCGATATATAATCCCAAGCTGATAAAATAATTCTTCCATCATGATCTCGAACCACAGCACCCCACGCTCCACTCCTACTTTCCTCCAAGAAACTTCCATCAACATTGACCTTGGCCCACCCAAGCTCTAGCTTTTGCCATCCTTTTTCCTTTGTATTATCTTGTTGTTGCAAGTTTGGTAATTTAACGATAGGACTTTTCCCTTTTCGTTCTATCTCAAAATTTCCGTCCGTAATCATGCGGAGGTTTACAAGCTAGTTTTGCAGAAAATGAGCAGAAATACTTTAAAGTGAACTTCTACATAAACAATAGGCAAGTACTAATACTTGTACACTTTAAACACACATGAAGCACTAGAAAGTACTAATAAGCCAAATAAATTAGTACTCCCTCGGTCTTATATTAGTTTACAGAGGGAGTACTAGCTTATCTTTTGTCTCATAAGCAAAGATAGCATTCATGCTTTGCTAGTTAATACTTCAAACTTTACACATAAAGTGTATCCATATTTTTTTTCAAAAGGATCAGATTATCCGGCTAGAAAAAAGGGATTATCCTACGGTGTCATCTATTAGTAATACCATATCCTATACTGTATCCTTTCAGTCGGACTCGGGTTTGGATCGGATTGTGTTTGGATGTCAAAAATATCTTATAGTATCATATTAAAATGGATTCGGAAAGAATTTCGGTCGGAAATTATGCTAACCACTTTAACGCTTATGGCTCACAGTCAAGCCAACTAGTGAAATGTTCATATTTGTTGCAGATTTTTCCCCAAAAAATTTGAAAAGTTGCGACTTCCTGTTGGAATTTTGAATTTTCCGGTTATAAACACGGTTGTAAATTAACTTTATAACAATCACAGTAGGGATTCTGAAATCAAAGAAACTTTCAGAGAAAAATGTTAGTATTCGAATTGTTAGTCCAAATAACATAGAAACTCAAATTATTCAGTTCAAACAACATATAACCTTGAATTATTTGTTCCAAATTGCATATTGGTTTATAGTGTTGAAAATTGGATGATAGAAGTTTGTTGCTAGCGAGAAAAGGGTTTTTCAAATTGACAACACCGATTTCTTTTTAGACAAATCGAAGTATTATGATGCTACAGATCAAAACTGTTGTGCGGAAAAATGACAACTATGGTTGAGTTTACAGTTAGTCAGGAAAACTAGGTTATGTCAGGAGTTCCTTAGAACTTTTATTTGGAGGGCACCCTACAACGGTCTAATCTACCTACCCTCTTGGTGGGATAACGCAATTTCAAGAAATAAATTCACATTAGTGTTACAGTTCAACGTAATTTATGCAAAAAAAAAAAGTGTTGTGAACAGTCGATCATGCTTCATGCATATTGGAGAATTGCATTCACGTGTTACCGTCGTATGGAAAAAAGAAAACCCCTGGAAGAACCACATAACAATGCCTACAGGCCATGTTTGAGCACCACCCACACTAGGCCATGTCCAAATACTTCTGGGCTCTACTTTGAGTGCATTCGTTCAATGCAAGCAAATCCGAAGAACAAGATATTTCAAAGGCAAGATAAAAAAAAAATAGTTGCACAGGTAAACCCTTCAATTTAAACATCTCAGTAGTAAAAGATTCATGATCACCATCGCTTAAGATATGAGCTCCCCCTATGAAATACCCACAAGACCAAAAAATTAACATACTCATACTCCACAAATCTGTAGATCGGTAACATCTGTGATCGCTACAAACATAACATTCTACAGTAACTGCCACAGGGCGCTTGCAAAGAAATGGTAGTCATCAAGCGTAACACTACCAACATGGCAAATTCTGTATGCCTACAAAAGCATTGTCCTCTTGGAGGGTGGTATACCCCTCACCATCTGGTCATGTATTCCAGGCTTCCCAGCAGCAAGTAAACACTTCAACGCCACAATGTCGAATTACGAGATCTCCTAGCACATGGAGTACTCGATACTAGCAGTGGATCAATCTACAGTCGTGAATACATGTAACTAACTAAATAAAATCCAGTACTTATCCGCGGCCATAAACTTCAGCAAAGAGTCGGCTCTTGTATTTGTCTTGTCCATCTTAACACCATCCGTTCAGGGTTATGTCTGTCAATAAAAAAAACAAAATTCAATTAGATTAGCAGCATATACAAGCACTTGAATGAGGATATGGAGATGTTTCTCAATATTAAGCAATCAATATTATGAACATGGGTGTATTGATATATGTAGAGTAGTACTCCCTCCGTTTCTAAATATAAGCCTTTTTAGAGATTTCAATACGGACTACATACGGATGTATCTAGACGTATTTCAGAGTGTAGATTCACTCATTTGGCTCCGTATGTAGACCATATTAGAATCACTAAAAAGGTTTATATTTAGGAACGGAGGAAGTATTATGCCAATATGTTAAGGGTCACTACCATGCCACTGCAACTACTAGACCAGCGAGAGGAATTTTGAAGATGAAGAGTAGAGTGGGAAGGGCAGTGTGGAACCTCAGACCTGATGGAGAATACAACGATTGAAACTCAACATATATAGAGCGTAATTCTTCTTGCTCCGTATAGCAGCCTGATTTGGAAAGGCTGGGGGCCTCAAAGGTGCAAATTCAATGTACATGGTAGCTAGCTCAAAATGGACTCTGAATTTCAGCACAATAGATGGTAAAAGATGGCCTAATCAGTGATTATACCATACTAGTGGGCAGAAGGCGCGGCGCGGCGCCCATTGCCGATCGAGCTGGTTTCAAAGAGGCTCCTTTATAATTCTGTTTGTTGACAAAGAATTGTTAGACTGTAGTATTGTTTATTATTTATTTATTTTAAAAAAAAATCGTCATCCTATGTGGTTTTGGTTTATTGCTTTTCTAAAACTGTAGTAATTAAAAGTAGCATTAAATTTTGAAACTATTTTATGCTGATTAATTTGTGAATATAATTTATGTTTTATATGGTAGAGCTGCAAAATATATGTGATGGGCCGTTGTTCATTTTGGTATTTTTTGGTGTGTATAGGAAATTGAAGTTTATAGACAATGAAAGCATACTCAATTTGATTTCTCCTCTTAGGCACTAAACCAAACAATTAACGGTCAGTGCAAGGGGGAGGTTCATTTTTGGAGATTTAAATCAGAGTCGCATCAACACAAACCAAGTACCACATCAAAAAGGGGAAAGTGAATCAGAGTCAGTGAGAGGAACTTGTTGAGAGAGAGAGAGAGAGAGAGAGAGAGAGAGAGAGAGAGGTGGCTAGGAACTTCACCTCAAGGCCGATGGGGAAGAACGCCGACTGCAACAGCTTTCTGTGCGCGGTGCTTGTCGTGCTCATCCCCGATGAAGATGACGACGGAGAAATTGAGAGAGAGAGAGAGGGGGCAGATCAGGAAGGAAGGGAGCGATGCAGCAGGGCTACGACCTCGGCCTCTGCAAGCTGCCGGCTCCCATGGCAGACTTTGAGAAGCGTGTTGAAGAGGTCGCTGGTGTAGCGTCGTCGCTGCTCCTATTGCCTTCAACACAACTATGGTGTTGCCACAGCTTTTTATTTCATTTCCACCGTGTGAAGATGGGGGCTGGTGGGGAGAGAGAAGGGTCACAACGAATTATCTAGACGGGCCATGAACTAAGACAGAGCAAAATCTGGTCAAAGCGGTGTGATATTTTGGACTAAATCGATGCGGTTGGACCTCACCTGACACAGTAAAACGGTGGATCAGCCGGGCCGGGCCGGAACAAAAAAAACAGCTACAAAACCAGCACTAAACTAATAAAAAAACCAAAAACACGTGAGCCTAGGAGAGTCCTAGCCTTAGCACAGCAAACGCATGGGAGCTGGGCTAGCTTAGCCCCTTTAATTTCTTTATTTATTTATATATATGGAGACCATCTTGAGATCGCCAACCCCATATATTCACATGCATTAGACTATGAAGACTGGTGGACAGAACAAAGCATGATAATCCACACTCCACAGGGCACAAAAGAATGGTATAAACAATGGAACTGGTAGCATTTGTCATTATGGAATCGACTCCCAGACAGTGGTATTCTTCAGTTTTATTGCACAAGAAGCACCAATATAATGGACGCAGTTATTCTGGTCTCAAGCACGCGTGAGCTCGTTATCTGGGCTGCTCGTTCGATCTTTGGGATTCGGTGCATTAAATTCCTGTGCCCTGTTGGAGTTCACCCATAAATAAGTAAAACCCGAAATACAGGAGAGGCATATGGGCTACGTGGGCCAGGACATATGACGGGAAGAAGTCACCGTGAGGCGTGGGATACTCAAGCCGTGGCTCGGGACGTCAATTCCGTTGTGATCCGTGGATCAGAAAACATACTTTACACCATCTGGCTCTGCTTAGTAGTAAATGCTGTAGAGAGGTCTGGTTGCACTTGTCTTCCACCTCGAGCTAATAGGTTTTCTCCATTCTCCTCTGCGATCTGCTGCGCGGCGGAGTTGTTGCTCGAGAAATACTCAAACGGCACAAGGAAATGGAGTTCTTGTTACAGCCGATTAAGAGGTGCTGATTTAGGCATGTGAAATCCATTGATTTACGGAGCCGTTTCTATCCAATCTGTCGCATCATACAAGATTTGGTGGAGCAGGACAACGGGGGTGGAGGAGGTCAACGACAATGACGTCGCCATGGAGCCGCTACACTACCCTGTGGTGCAGCCAACCGGAGATCTCCTGACGCCCATGGATGCAGTGAATGTGGATGGCCAGATCCGTACCGCAGAGGTGCCTGCCCAAGGAGCGGAGCAGCCACAAGGATCTTAGCATTCTATTGATCAGATTGACCCAAAAACTCCAGCGTTGATGCTAAGGTATGAGCTGTATTAGCATGTTGCTGACTGCGCTGAAGGGGGATTTCCATATGGCACTTGTAGTTACCATGGTTGTGCTGTGAAAATTTCAGTATGGTTAGTGCTACAGTGGTAGTGGAGTGTTCTGATGCTGGATTTCAGATTCATAGATATATATTGCAACCATTGGCAGCTGGTGTAGCTTGGTTTCAGATTCAGAGATACTCCGTATATATTAACGGGGAAGTGTTACGCGCTGAATGTTAAGTTACATGTCCTGCAAATGGAATTGTTTTTGGTAGCTATTGTAGTATGAAATAATGGTATAACCTATGCCACAAAACAAAAGCAGTGTTGAATGTCAATTGGAAAAAATTGCAGCAAAAAAGGAACGAATATGGGACAAAATTTAGTGGTGGCATGAATGATTTGTGTGCTCCGGTACCATGGTAGAGAGATAGTTTGTAATCGGTTAAGGATGTGATCACTAGATTCTAAGTAGTATGCTAGTTTGAGAATTTTCTCATGAGCGCTCTTCCATGCAGGGGGTGAGGATAGGGGCTGCTGCACCAGAGAGGACACCGTGTCCTGGCCGCATCAGTGCATTAGAGAAAGCAATCTGTGGTTTTGCAGAGAGCCCAGGCGAGAATGTGATAGTGCCCACATTAGGGATAAGTTTTGATTCCCTGGGCCGTAGCTCATGACGTCTGTTGCTTTCCTGATCCATGGATCAGCAAACACACTTTCCGTTCAATGGGGGACGGAGATGGAGTAAATGGGAGAATGGTTAGTAGGTGATAAAAAACAAAGGGATAATGGTTGGTAGTTGGGATCGTATCCTACCTTCGGCAGCTGCATTTTTCGAGTACCAATTGCGGGAGCGCTGTGGATTAGGTTCAGGCGGCAGGTGGAGAGGCACGCTAACACCGAAGGTGAACATGGAGTTCCTGATGCAGCCGATTCAAAGGCTACTCACTTAATCTTTTTGGGCATGCTGTATATTTGGTTGTGCTTATTGGTCCTAGTATATCAATCCACCCCTAACTCGTATGGTTGTGCAGAGTGACGGTGCTGGAGGAGGTGAACGGCAGGCAAATTTTGATGGAGCCGCTGCATTATCTAGGTGTCGCTACGGTGGGTGTCCATCAACCACTGCGGACACCGGCATTAAGCGTCAAGGGTCAGATATGTGCGCCGGGCGCCGTGATGAGTGCTGGAAGGCAAGAATCCCCACAAGCATCCGAGCAATCGATAGACGAGATGAACCTACAGCTCCTGGGTGGACGCAAAGGTATGCCGATTGACAGGATCGAATTGCAGAAAATGGAGACGTTGTTAACCTGAATCGGCTAGATGTTCCTATCTTATTTGCAGGGACTGGTGGTAATAACGATGAGGCCAATGGTGATACACATTCAGCTAATGAGTCCGACAATAGATTAGCAAGGCTGTTGCCATCAGCTAAGAGGAAGGAGATGGGGATGGCAATAACAAGCAGGGATAGGGCACCGTATGAAGGTTTAAGTAAACGTATCAGGTTCTGCAAAATATGTCAATGGCAAGTCCACAGGAGGACAACCTGCCCGGACCGAGGTGATGTGCCGGAACAGCCTCGCAAGACGGCTCGCTGCAGGAACTGCGACGTGGAGGGTCATTGAAGGAAAAATTGCACAAGAGCTGCGGAACTTAGACTGCGTGATAGTTCTTAAACATTGTAGATGAGATTGAACAGGTCCGAATGAGTTTGCCTGACAAACTGTTGCGTACTGTATGTGCTGATGAAAATGTTGTCTCTATGATCATGTCTTCAGAACTATGATGTACTTGTTGTTATTTAGTGAACCCATGTTTAAGGCCATGTGTCCGCTGTGAGGGGATATACGTTTTCTGAATGATAGTATCAATAACTCTGCTCCAGTTCATCGAACTATATTTGTAGAAAAATGATTTTGCAGATTCTTTGAGCAACTCGTTGTTGTTATACACACATTTGTTGATCTATCCGTCCATACTATGAGCTGGTTCCTTTATCTGGAATTCCGTAAATGTGAAATTTGGCACTGCAATTGCTTGCTGTATGGTGCAAAATATTTCATGCTGTTGGCACTGAAAGCAAGCTTGTTGACAAATGTAGCCATTTGCCAGGTTCTGTGCTAACAGGTCCAATACACAAGAAGTTTGAAATTTGGATGACAAAGGCGGGAGCCTTCAGCGAGGTGTGTGCACAAGAAGGTGGTTCAGAGGCTGCACTGAAGGCATAGTTTGTAGCAGTCATCTACACAACAGAGTGTAGTGGGGGCAAGATCAAAGTTCAGAGTAAGGAGAGGTTCAGTGCATGTGCATGGCTCCTTCGGAGTTCTCTGATGCCTCTTCTTCGATTACGGGGTCCGAGTGATACTCAGTTGTTGATGGTGGATTAACATATGTAAGTTAATAGGTAAACAAGTTGATAGTATTAGCTTTGTGCGCATGTACTGGTTTTCTATTTCCATAACTGAAGATGTCATGACGGTGCAGCATGGGGTTGCGTCCGACTCTTCGGTGAATCAAGCTATAGGAACCGTTTCGTTGGAGTGGAAGGGGGCTGCGAAGTTTGATCAATGACGGAGATGAACACCTTATAGAAAGAGATATGACAAGAATGGGAAAAGTAAGCAGGTCTAGCTGTGCGGGTGTCATAAATGGGATCCCGTGGACGGACGTCGTTGGGGACAGAATAATTATGCAGACGGCTCATATCGTCAAAGCATGTCAGAGACGGGAGTCTAGTCAACAAACAGCGTCGCTACTGGTGATTGTCAGATGTGGGCCATGGGCCCAGGAAAATGAAGATATACAATAGCTATACATGGGCGGATGGGCCTATACGTCTTGGGCTGTCAATCTCGAGGCGAAAGGACGGGAGCGATACCGTGCGCACCTGTGCTCGTGCACAGAAGAGCACTTTCGCAACATAATTCACAAATAATCATATAAACTATCAAAAATATTTGCTACAGATTGCACTTGCGAAACAAGTTACTTTGAGGAAAAGGAAAGAGACAAAAATCTTACTAGAACATCAACATGTGTGAATGCACTTCGATAAAAATGCCATGGCACAACACCACAGGCAAGTATATATTAGCTGCGAATTAAATGAAGATATGTTCTATAATAATACCATCATAGTTTACTGGAAGAATCAAATTAAATTTCTATTTTCTATCTTGACTAAAATAAGACAATAAATTTATATGAAACAGATAAACAGGCAGATAAAATAAGACAATAAATTTATATGTAACAGATAAACAGGCAGATAAATAACTAGTGCAATTAAATAAGAGATACCCAAGAACCCAGCCCTTTGAAATTTGAGGCCTACCAATTACTGTGGGTTGCGGTGGGTTTTGAATGATAAATTCAAAGCTTCTCGGTCATAATAATCATGGCAACGACTGAACATGGACAATGCATACTAGGTTCCGCTGATGATATCTCCGTATGGATCTGATTGGTAAAATGGCAACTTGTTTTACCAAAGAAATCTGTGTTAAATGCAAACACTTTTAGGAAAGCTAACATCTATCACCATGCCGAGTAACCAAACTTTCTTGTAGGTCTAACTGGGATGTACGACAAAATGGTATGGTATAAAGTTATCAACACCAAAAGTGTTACTCGGTTACATGTATAAATGATCGCGACACAAATAAAAAACATGCAAGTTATCAGGACTCATGAAACTAGAAACAGCATGCTCATAGAAAACATATAACGTGGCACCAATAGGTGAACAGAGAAGAGGGCGGGTATATACCTCAACAACACAACCACATAACCCTCTACTTCATCTTCATCCTCCATTGCCTCAGTATCATAGTGGGTAAGATGACGAAACAATATGTTGCAAGAGCACCCATTAACCCCAAATCCCTCACTGTTGAACCAATCCGTTCCCTCTGAGATCCTTCCACACCCAACAGACCCACCACCTTATCATAATCAATTGCGAGCATCATGAAGGCCGCCGAAACAAGGCCTCCCATCAAGACAGGGTCCTTGAGCATCAACAAAAAAGAAAAATCAGTATGAGATCACATCATATGCTCTGAAGCTAGACAGGCGCAGAGGCATTTACATATAGGGCAGCCGCTTTTGAATTCAGGAAAACAATGGATCTCAATTCCTAATTTGGAACTGGCAGCTTAATTTAAACCGCACACATGTAAAATCGGTCGGTTATTTATTTATTTTCGAAGCAAATCGGGTCATACATATTCAAAGGCGCAAGGGGAGTTCTTCCGCGATACCTTGTTGGCGTCGGTGGTGTTGTACATGGAGCGCGAGGAGCGCGCGCCGACGAGGAAACAGGAAACGGGGGTGAGACACAGAATGATGTAAGCGGAGACCCAGGACGCCGCCCAGAGCGCGGGGGGAACCTCGACCTTACCCAGGGCAAGACGCGCGATGACCAAGGCGAGGTACCCCGCGCAGAGGACCCAGAGCAGCCCGCAATGCAGGAAGATGAGCGCGTCGAACCTGGAGAGGAACAAACGCCTGCGCGCCGACGCCGGCATCTCCGGCTCGGGGACGGTCATGGGGGGCGGAACCCTAGGCGCAGGCGGCGGTGGGTGGGTTGGGTTTAGCGGGGGGGGGGGGGAGCCAGGGAGGACGAAGACGGGGTTCCGTCGCTTTGGGGTTTCGGCCTTCGGGAAGTGAAGCGGTCGATCGGGTCCCAAACGGGTCGTTACGGTCAGACCTGGCCAAACGGGCCGGCCCGGCACGGCACGGCACGGCCCGGCCCATCGTAATCGTGCCTGGCACGGCCCGGCCCGCCATGGCACGATTATTAGCCGGGCCGGGCCGGGCCAGCCCGCGTTCTGCCTCCTCCAGCCCAGGCATGGCCCAGGAGCTATACGGGCCGGCCCGGCGGCACGCCAGGCACGCTGGCCCGCTAGTGTGTTGGCCTGCTAGGCTGTTTTTTTGGGCCGATTTTGACCTATTGGGCTGTTCTTTATGTCATATATATATATAAAAATCTAAATAACAAATAAAAAAAGTAAACGGGCCGTGCCGTGCCGGCCCGCGTGCCCAGCCTTCTGGCCCAGGCACGGCCCAAGGCGTGTCGCATGCTTGGCACGACCCGATTAGAGCGTGCCGAGCCTGGCCCGTCACTTGCCGTGCTCGCGGGCCAGCATGCCAGGCCCAGCCCGTTTGGCCAGCTATAGTTACGGTGTGAGTGTAATTGCGGCTCAGGTCAGCTGGATTTGCTACACGCACCCCGTGGAGATTTTGGAAAGGGCGCTGATAGGCGCCGGCGCACCGGCCCAAATTTGGGCCGGTCGGCTGCCCAGCGTCGGATTTTGCACGCATTAACGGACCAGATTGCAGCGACCAGATCGTCTTCCTCCTTCCACACGTACGCGAGAACAAAAAAAGGAAAAAGATCTCCCGCAGGTCAGCCTCCTCGTGCCCGCCCTTGGCCGCCCCGTCGCAGCTCGCCGAGGCCGCTCGCCGTCGCGGCTCACCGGGGCCGCTCGCCGGATGCAGCTCCACCAGGCCGGTCGAAAGAAAGCCGTCCCTAGTGCCGCATGCCTTTTGCATCTCGACGTGTCTGCCGCCCCCGGTTGCAGCAGCATCGCCACCAACCGCCGTCATAGCTCGCCACGCGCCCGTCGCAGCACCGCCGCGCAGCTCCGTCGTCGCCGCTCGCCATTGTTAGCTAGCCGTTCTCTGTTTGAAGCTTTTTTAGGAGCGGGTTGTAGCTTTTGTCGACGCCGGTTGCAGCTTTTTGCGCTGCGCGGTGGCCGACCTCCAGCTACCTCATATCCAGTTGAAGCTTTTTCAAAGCCGGTTGTAGCTTTCTTGATTGCCGGACGTAGCATTTTCAGTATTGGTTGTAGCTCTGACGCACGTCCGTCGAAGCCCTTGCTTTCTCTGGTTCCAGCAAAAAATGCCACCGGTCGTAGCATTTGGCGTTGATGGTTGTAGCAATTTACGTCACTGCGACACACGGTTGTAGCACGGCGCCGCCCGGCTACAACTCCGGCGAACTCGGGTTGCAACTCTGAGGAACGTGGTTGTAGCTTTTTTGGTGAACGGTTGTAGCATTTGTTGACACACCTTGCCGGTTGACGCCGTCGTCCTAGTATCCTCGCCAGTTGCTGCTTCATCGTCGTTGTCGCCATAGCCAGTTGCGGCAATAACGAGCGCCAATTCCAGCTTGTGGGCATCGCTGTTGCAACACCCACCGGGTCGTGGTCACCACTGGGAGCTCCGGTGGTTCCTCGGCGGTTGCAGCATCCCCGGTTACGTCCCGCGAGATCGCAGCTCGCCATGGCCGGTTGTAGCTTCCACAGATGACGGACGCAGCACGGGCTGACGCTGGTTGCATCTTTTTCTACTATCAGTCGTGAAGGTCGTCATGGGTTGCAGCTCCGCCATTACTCGCTAATGGAGTATTGCTGCGGCTGCGCGCAGGGACCAGGTCAATGACCGGTTACGAGCGAGGGATTGAGGATAAGAAGTCCAGCGAAAAAGATAGAGTGGTGGTGGTGGGCCAGCAAAGGATGCATGTCGCACGTGATGCTGGGCCAGGGTAAAAAGTGTGTCGCGCGTGGAGAGCGGGCGTGACCGGCCGAAAGTTCCGCCGGCTCGCCGTTCCCAAACGTTTACCTTTTGGAAAACTCTTTAAAACGCCCAAGTGTTCTTTTCTCCCTGTTAACCGGCACGCCACATGCCCCCTCCCCCCGGCCCACACACACACACACAACCGCTTCCTCAATCTTATCCTCTTACGAAGCTCTCTCCTCCACACGTTTCTTTCTCCCCCCCAGCTCGTCACGCGTGGCTAGAGGATAGACTAACATGGGAGGGGTCGTTAAAACAATGCGAATGTTGCAAGGCCGAGGGAGGAGCGCGCGTCTTGCCAGTGACGGCGCCGCCGTGGAGAAGGACGAGGATCGCAGGGCGGGCGCGAGGAACAGGCGGTAGCAGCTAGCTAGCGGCGGCGGTGGCAATAGCTAGCTAGTTAGCTCGCGGCGACGGCGGCGGCTAGCTAGCTCGCTCGCTCGCGGCACGGCGGCGGCAGTGGCAGCAACAGCTAGCTGGCTCAGCTCGCGGCGCTCGAGCAGCGGCGGCAGCTAGGGTCCGGTGGTCGCCGGCGTCGAGGCGTTCCGGCGAGGTCGCGCTCGAGAGGGCTGCGGCGAGATTTGGTCGGAATAGAGCTCGGGAGGACGTGGCGCCGGCTGTGAGGGAAGCGGTTGGGGTTGAAATTTCCCTCCTGCCAAGGATAAAGGATACTCCAAAAAGAAGGTGAAATCTCGTAGATATGAAGGAAATGGGCCGCGGTTTGAAGGAGACCTCAAAAAAAAATCGGGATGGACGAATATACGGGATCTATTCGGGCCGGCTAAATGGGCTCCGTCCCGTAAACTGGCGGTTATTTTGCCGGATGGCCCGGTTTATGGGATCTGCTAGAGATGCTCTAGTATGCCCAAGACTTGAATTCTAACACAGGCGATCACCATTTCCGCATACCCGGTTAGAACCCGAATCCACTGGCAGAGGAAAGGCGAACGCTAGGCGCCGGTGCGCCGGCCCAAATTTCGGCCGGCCGCGCGCCAACCGTTGGATTAAGCGAAGCTGCATTATTAGCACGCGATCCCGTAACTCCCTGTGGGTCCAAAATCAGCCGTCGGCCCTTCCTAATCCTCCAACTACCTCCCGCACGCATGCTTGTGCCGCTCCTCACGCGAGCGCCTGCCTAGAAAAATAGAGGCCATGCAGCACCATGTGAACGCCCCGCAGGCCACCGCCGGCCGCCCTCAGAGTAGCCGCTGGCCGCCGCAGCGTGTCGGAGCAGTTCATCTGGGCCGGTGCAGCTTCCATGGAAACACGAGCCTCCAGGAAGCTTTTTTTCATCTTTAATCGCCGGTTGAAGCTTTTTTCGTCTACGGTCGAAGCTTTTTCTATCAACGGTTGCAACTTTTTTCATTACGCAGTGTCTGATTGAAGCTTTTTTCATCTTCGGTTGAAGCTTTTTTGTGGCCGGTTGTATCTTTCTCAGGCGCGGTTGTAGCTTTGTGTTGCACATAACTGGTTGTAGCAGGGGCGGAATTGGGCCTGGGGCAACTGGGGCTATAGCCCCAGGCGTGGCCCAACTATCGCTTATACTCAGTAGTATTTTTTTCTGAATTTTACACTTATAGAAAGCCCAGCCCCAGGCGTGCAGGTGCAGGCCCAGCCCCACGCTCTACCCAATGAGTTCTGCATCTCATCACGTAAGCAGACCCAGGCTCCAAAAAATGAATCGCTGGTCATATCGTCCGTTAAAAAAGGAAAAGAAAATCACATCTGCGTAGATTCCTCGTGCCTTCGTGGACCCTCGTCAATTCCCAAGGGCGGAACAGATCTGCGCGGCTGCGGCCAGGCAACCAGGCGGCTCGGGCTCAGATCATCTCACCGCAGAGCAGCCCCCTCCCCAACTGGAGTACTCCCCTACTGCGAATTGACAATCTGTTTGGCCGCCTCTGCAGGTAAATAATCTCTACTCGTATCATCCGACCCCCCCCCCCCCCCCCCCCCCCAACCCTAGTTCCTCTGAATCAGCCAAAATCAACTAGTTGGTGATTTTGAATTGTACAAGGTAACTTGAGTCAATTTCATTTTACTGTTAACACGAAATTAAATATCCAAGATGAAGAGTGTGATGTATTTGCAAGCGTAGATGATAGTAAGATTATACAATGCTATGAAAAATTGAGGAAATGAAAGGGCTACTACCTCACGCATTTTATGGTAATAGTATATTATATTCTTATCTCTAAAATTTATGAAAAAAATAAGTTATCCTATGTCCAGTGTCTTTATTTTGAAAACTGAATTTTATCTTTAAGCTTTAGGTCTTTCTACAAATGCCGATGAAGAAACAATGGGCTCAAATGAATAAATCTTCATAAATTTGGTACCCACTTTTGAAATGAGGTACTTTATCAAATTGTTTACATCCTTTTGTCGAATTTTCTCTCGTGGTAATAATGAAGCTGTTTTTTCCTTGGAATTGTGAATATGTGGTGTACTTCTAATACGCATTGATACTTGTGGTATAAAAGTTTTAGGCGTTTTTTATAGCCGCTTAATTTTAGCCCTAGGCTTTGAGAAATGTTGGCTCCGCCTCTGGGTTGTAGCACCACTGCTGAGAATTGGTTGTCGCACCCCACCGAGAACTGGTTGTAGCAACGCCGAGAACTGGTGGTAGCTTATGTGGAACACGGCTGTAGCATTCGCCAGCGGCGCCGGGGTATGCAACCGGTACGCAAGTTGCAGCTCCGGCGATGCCGGTCGCAGCTCCAGCAAAATTCATCGCCGGTTTCAACAAAAAAATCGCCGATTGCAGCAAAACACACTCACCGTTGTAGATCCGCAGCAGCAAAAAGCAATGCTGATTCCAGCAAAAAATACCAGCGGTTCCAGCAAATGATCTCCCCGGTTGTAGCATCAATGGGGCAGCAGCTTGAGGTGCATGGGGGAGGAGATGCTTGCCAGCGGTGGGGGAGGAGATGCTTGCCGTCGGCGCTGACGAGCTCACCATGCGGTGCATAAGGCGAGAGAAAAAGAAGCGGACTAGTAGAGGAAGAAGAAGCAAAGAAAAAAAGAAAAATAAATGCGGTATGGAAGAGATAAGGAAAGGAACGTCTCTCTCGCTAATAGGCCCACAGAGCGAGCGCATGTGGCCAGCCTATTTCCCGTGTGAAAAGCGAGCGAGCGAGCGACGTCCGGAGGGAAACGTTTCCGGAAACGGGACGCAGCTTCAGTGACTTTATTAAGCCAAGTAGCCCACTATATCAGCCCTCCATTCTACATCCAATGGACAGGATTCACTCAAGGCAAAAAGGCCCAGATTTAGCAGTTTCAGCTGTACAGTGACATGAATAAAGCAGTGAGGCACTGGACACTCTCCAGCCTTAAATTTTCACACAGAAAAGATTTGATGTTGAACATAATATGAAATGAAAAGTAATCCCATTTTACAAGGGAAAAAATGACAGTATAACATTGAAAATTGCAAGCAATTAACTTCATTGTATAATCTGTACAACATTGAAAATTGCAAGCACTAGATATCAAAAGTTTGAAGCAATCAGAGAAAGAAACACTGAGCATCATAACATTGAAATTTGCAAGCACTTGGCATTCGTACAAATCTGTAGCATAAATATTGAAGCACTTGACATTGATAGTCTGAACCATACGTTCAAATTCTGTAGCAACAAGTACTACTGATGAATAATCATCCAAGTACATAAAAGGCCATTTCACTTGTACACTTTGGCCACAAAAGACTATAGTTAGCCACCAAAATACCACCAGATAACTATAGTTAACCTCCAAAGTATCACGTAACCAACATCCAGATACTAGAACAAATTTCCACCATAAAGACGATCATCTTCACAAGTAGGGGGAGCTGTGAGGAGCTGAGTAAAGCTCTCAATGGCAAGGTACTGTTCATTTTCCACATTTGCGCTTCTCTTGTTGCCATCTTTCTCCACTTCCACTTGGGGATGTACATCTGCCTTTTTCTTTTTTTGCTGCCAATGAAAGCTCAACCAATTAGTGTATTAACAAATCACAAAAGAATTGTTATCTTCTGATTAGAATATACCTTTGGTCCTTTCTTGGTCGAAACAGCGGGTTTAGTTGCCTTGCGCTTGCCCTTGTGCAGCTTATCAAGCCAATTTTTCTTTCTCTTTGAATTCTTGGGCTGAACCTCCTTTTTCTTCAGTTGAGCAGCCCTTAGCAAGTCATCTGATTGCTGCACATTTGGGTCAGCATTTTCTTGGTCATTACTTGGTTCATTCATAGCACTAGTAGATGCATTGAGTTTTTCCTCCAACTGTGGACCAACGCAATCAAGTGCATTTTCTAATATCACACAACATTCTGTAGAGTAGGCTATTTTAAATGCCATAGTATGAAATTTATGAGATAGTTCCTTGTACCGAAGCATAGCTTCAGTTTTGGATTTTCTACCACGTTCCTTCCTTGCCTATCCAATATACTTCCTTTGCGTGCTTCCCTAGTCCATCTCTTCAAGACATAATGTGTTGGTAGTGTTTTTATGTTCATCAAATCAAGAACTTTCAATGCATGTCCACACAACACTCCTGCCCTTTCAAACATTCCACAAGTGCATGTTGCTGTTTGGTTAAAAGGATCACCTATCACTATGCGCTCATCCTCAAAAGTTGAATCACCATGCGAACTACCAATAGCAACACCATATTTGTTTCCATCCAATACTCTACTACATGCAGCCATGGATCTTTCATACTCACTTTGGAAAGCTTCAAAAATTGTTGGAGTGTACACTTTGCTTGCTTGATCCAGCATAGGCGTGCTCATCTTGATTCTTGGTATGATTTTTCTTGCTTCAAATTCAGATTCCAGCTCTTTGTTTCTTTTTTGTTCCACTATCCTTTCAAAATGCTTTAAAATTCTAACAATATGAAAATCAGATTTCAAATGGTTCTTCAATGAATTGTTGAAGCTCTCACTTAATTGTGTACTTCTCACTCCCAAACTGAAGACATCTCTCATGAAACATTCAGCCCACTTTTCTTTTACCTTGTAGATACTATCGAACCAAGTTTGCTTATGCATCTTTAACCTCATGTTGGCAAATGCTTCTTCAAACTCGAGCTTGTCCTCGTAGCCATACATGCAAGCACTAAAATCAGTGAGAATATGTGATTCTTTGTCTTCACCCTCCTCTTCCTCTTCACCCTCATCTTCACTTTCACCCTTAATTGGAGATAGATGTCTGACAGCATTTTGCATTATATGAAATGTACACAGTCCATGATATGCTTCCGTGAACACATCCTCTACAGCTCTACCCATTGCATAATCTTGATCGGTATAAATAGTTCTAGGTTGCCTTCCATTATGCGCACCTAGGAAAGTTTCAAAGAGCCATTTGAACGAGGCTAATGTTTCGTCAAACATTAGTGCAGCACCAAAAACTGTAGTCTCCCTAAACTGATTGAGCCCAAGAAAAACACCAAATGGCCTATATTCCTTGTTTGTGCCAAAAGTAGTGTCAAATGTGACAACATCGCCAAAGTGTGCATAGTCTAGCATCATTTTAGCATCAGCCCAGAAAATGTTTGATATATCCTCCTCACAATCTAGTTGTAAAGCATATTGAAATGATGGATTTTCAGCAACTTTTCCACGAAAGTAATTTAACATGCTGCCTGCCTGACCAAAAGCTAACTCTCTTTGCCTCTTGCTTTGCAAAAGATTTCTGTGGTCACGACAAGTGTAGCTGAGATTAAGTGGTCCACCAACCTGATGAGTAGCGAGCTCATATGCAGCTTTAGGTCTAATTCCAGAATCATCCGCAGCTTCAATTTCATATGCTTGAAATTCTAAAATTTTCCTTTGGGATACCATGAGGTGGCGGGTTTGTGGCAAGTGAAGTAAGTGATTATGTTCAAGAACAACATCTGTGACTTCCAAATTTCCAGACCCTCGATCCAATGTAAGAGTCATTCGAGCTTTACAATCAGTTCTTGTCTCAGCTCTAAAGCACTTCCGAATGGATTCTCTTTGCGTTTTTTTCCGATGACCTTCATTGGCACAAACATATCTGCATGAAGTTACCTTACCATCAAATTTGCTCACATTGGTGTACCTTTTCCTCACATCGAAGCCTACACGACCACCATATGCTACCCAAAACAACCAAGCCTCCTCTCGACTTTTGAATATCATGCCAACTTGAGGCATCCCCTTATCAGATTGTGCCATTGCACACCACCCAATTAATCTGCCATTGCCAACACATATAATCAGCATGTTAAAGTACTTGTATATCTGAATATATCAACACATATAATCTGAATATATCAGTACATATAATCAACAAATTATAATCTGCCACTAATATTGCACTAGTAGTATATCTGAATATTAGTTAGTGTTCTTTCACCAGATTAGAACTTGAAACTCCCTAAAGAAGTTGTAGTGTTAGTTAGTGTTCATTCACCAGATTACTACTATTTGAAACTCACATACTAACGAAAAAACTGCCCTAGCAGTACTACAAAATTCAGATTATTCTACTTCTGAATATCTGGTGTGTGCTTGTGTGGTGAGTGATCTGAACTTGCACAACCATGTATTATATCTGGTGTGTGTGACTGGACTAGTCAAAAGAATTAGTACAACCTGCAGAACCATGTAATCCCGTAAAAATTTCAAAGCATTACTACTAGTGAAAGCATCATCTCAACTTCTGAATAATCAGGTGCTCACGTTTTGAGCTTGGCTGCAGTAAAATTCGACTAAAATCAGAGTTACCTCCGGCGAACGACGACTGTATCTTCTGGGTGGAATCGAGGGGCAGATCAGGTGAACGAAATCCGCCGCCGCGTTGTATCTTCTCAGAAGCTCCGGTGCGGCGAGGCCCTCCTCCCCGTCGCCTCGGCGGCGGCGCGAGGCCCACCTCCCCGTCGCCTCCGTGGCGGCGCGAGGCCCTCCTCTGCTCCGGACGGAACAGATCTCCAGCTTCTCCTCCACAACGACGCCTCTCTCTCAGGATCTCAGAGGTGGCGCTCCCGCCAAACCCTCGCCTCCGTCGCGGCCGCGCGGGAGAACTGGATGCCGCCCCCCGCGAAAACGCCTCACCCCGCCTCGTCTCTCTGCTAAAGCTGGGCCTTTTTGCCTTGAGTGAATCCAGTCCATTGGATGTAGAATGAGGGGCTGATGTAGTGGGCTAAGGCGCTGCGTGACTTCGCTTCACAACGTCACTGAAGCTGCGTCCGAGGAAATGGGCTAGCACAGAACCCGATAACCCCGAAGAGCTCGCGCAAAACCCACTTCCGTGCTCGTCGCTAATCCCCATTTCCCACAAACCCCGCCCCCTCGCTGCGCTGCGCAACCCAACCACTCCCCTCCCATCGTGGGCGAGAAGCTTCGAGGAGCTAGGGCTTTCCGTACCGATGGCCGTCGCCGACGCGGTGCTGCCCTCGCCGCCGCCCCCGCCCCCGCCGGCGCGGATCGTCGTCGTGCGCTTCGCCCTCACCCCGATGCTGGCGCTCTGGCGCGTCCTCTGCGTTGCGGGGGGAGCCCTCGCCTGCCTGTGCTTCGCCACTGCGTGGGTCACCTCCGCGGCCGCGGCTGCACAGATCGTGGCGCGCCGCGCCTTGGGCGAGCGCTCCGCCCCCTTCCTCTTCCTCGAGGCGCTCATATACGGGGCTCTCAAGGTCTGCGTCTACAGCTTCCTTGTGCTGGTCGCGCTTGCCGTCCTGTTGATGTGCGTGACCTACGTGATTGCAGTTTTATCTGGATTCACTTCGGGATTCAAGAAGGTATCGCGCAAATTAACTCCCTGTCATCTTTATTCTGGTCGAATGGCAGCAGTACATAGGCCAGTGTTATCATTATGTTCTAATTAAGTTGCCATATATATTATGTTCTAATTAATTTCGTAGTTCATGTTATCCTGATGATTAGTAGTTTATTTCCATCACTTCATTTGCATCCTACTATTTCCGAACCATCCCATATATACTGTTCGTCCGTATTGTTTTATTGAAATTGTTGTCCTCCTCAGAGCGCCTCCGGAGTAATCACGCGGGAGTCGTTTGCGGGCTTGTTTAGGCTTCTGCGCCCCGCGGTGTTTGGATTTGTCGCATATGTGGCCTTCTTCCTGCTAGATGTCGCTGGTCATCTGGTAGCAATGATGTCACCACATGTGGAGGGATCGATATCTCAGGGGGAAATGGTTGGTTCGGTGCTCATGGATGTGGGGATATTTGGTATGAACGCGACAGCTTGCTTTATCATCCCAGCTCTCCTTCTTAGTCTCTGGAGGTGGAGGGAGTACCAGGCGGACAGGAAAGCACCATCACAGTTCTGTTGAGGTATATATATATATATATATACCTCCCCCTTTGCTTTGCTCCCTGTCTCTGTGAGCCATATGATCTTTCTTAATTATAATCTGCATATTTTGTGTAGCCTCTTAAATCTTAATAGCATGAAAACAGTCAGTGTTGTTAGTTTGCCATCATTTATCTTATCTTAATGACTACTGGTGTTGATATTTATTAAGATGGAGCATTGTTCTATATAAAACCAATGATGATTTTGCTATTTCCTGTGGTCATTGCATATTAGCATTCATGATGAAATTGGGATTCACATCGATCTTAAATTGTGCAAGGTGCCAACTGACGCAGTTCCACACTTCTACTGTATACCTTTGTTACAAAGTGATGATCATAAAACTGATTGATATTCCACGTATTAGAAAAAAGTAATATTAACTGTTTACGCTCCATGGTCCCCTGTGATTGTTGTATCTTTGCAGTGAGTGAGATTATAATATCGTTTGCATGCTTCTCAACTGTTTGCAAGCACCTTTCTTGAGAATTCTTGTCATTGTTAATTTCCCCATTGAAACCAATGGGAAGGCCCAAAGTTGTCAAGTTTTGGCTATGGCATACGAGTCTACTCTTCTTTGCTGCAGTTGGCAATTATGACTTTGTGCCATGTTTCGTGACTCTGGTAAAAAGAAGTAAACTGTTTGATCATGTAAATAAATAACATGACGGTAAAAATGGCACACCCCTAGTCCTTTTTTAACAATGATTAACTTTTATGTGGCGCTATGCCCAATACATTTTGGTAGAATTGCCATTGTGCCTTTGTCTGCTGTTCTGTGACTCAGTTTAAAGCTTTTTTATACTTTAATATTAAACTTTTATACTCCGTTTAATACTGGTGTTGATATTTGTTAAGATGGGGCATTGTTCTATATAAAACCAATGATGATTTTGCTATTTCCTCTGGTCATTGCATATTAGCATTCATGATAAAATTGGACTGGCATCGATCTTAAACTGTGCAAGGTGCCAACTGATGCAGTTCTACACTTCTACTGTATGCCTTTGTTGCGAAGTGATGATCATAAAAACGATCGATTCCACGTATTAGAAAAAAGTAACATTACTGTTTACACCCCATGGTCTCCTATGATTGTTATATCTTTGCAGCGTATGAGATTATAACAATGTTTGCATACTTCCAAACTGTTTGCAAGCACCTTTTTTGAGTTTTCTTGGCATTGCTAATTTCTCCGTTGAAACCAATGGGAAGACCCAAAGTTTTGAAGTTTAGGCTATGACGTACAGTCTACTCTTCTTAGCTGCATTTGCCAATTGTGACTTTGTGCCAGGTTCCATGACTTTGGTAAAAAGAAATAAACTGTTTGATCATGTAAATAATAACATGACGGTAAAACGGCACACCTCTAGTCCTCTTAACAATTATCAACTTTATGTGGCGTTATGCCCACTACATTTTGGTAGAATTGCCATTGTGCCTTTGTCAGCTGTTCCATGACTCAGTTTAGTGCTTTTATACTTTAGCAAAAAAGAAGTAAACTGTTTGATCATGTAAATAAATAACATGAGTAAATGGACACACATCTAGTACTTTAAGTTTAAGCTGACGCGATGCCACTACATTTACGTTCCTTTGAGAACAGTTAATTTCTGGCGTTCCAAGTTCATATCATCAGTAGTGTGTTTGTTAGCACTACCAATTTAAAGGACGAGAAAGATTCGAATTCTGTAATATCTCACAAGATAGAAGTTACACCCTCTGTAACTTAATATAAGACGTTTTTTGACACTGACATGGCCTTTGGATTTACAGTACTTGAATTATACTGTTGGATGGTTAATGTTGATATGACAATGTTCTTTTATGTGGTAATCTGATGAAATCTTGGGTTGGGTTATTGACAGACGAAGCTAAGAAGAGAAGGTGTCCGGAGAATTTTGCAAGGAGCTACAGTACCCATTCAGCTGATGGTTGTGAGTGGTCCCAACAGATACAAATTTTCAGGAGAAAAAGAGAGTTCTTGCAGACTTGCTTCTTTCTGTTAGTAGATCCTAATCGTCAATAGCCGTGAAAACTATTGTAGACGTGCTTCTTTCTGCTATTACTAGATCCTAATCGTCAATAGCCATGAAGTTTCTTGGGTCATTATGAGTCTGGTGGCGATGTTAGGTACTCCGCTATGAAGTTTCTTGGGTCATTATGAGTCTGGTGGTGATGTTAGGTACTCCTCCGCGCTACTCGCTTACAACTTTGCACTAGAGTATTGATGTATCATGTATATATGATGGTGGAATTTGTTCGTGATCTATTTGTAATACCCTATTGGAAGAAAATGCTTCCGTGAGACATTAATCTCGTGAATTCACTGCCGTCGGTTTGCGTTCTTGTATGTTGTATGCACGGTAGTAACATTCTGCAGGTGGGTTATGTATGCGTTGCCATTCGCAACAAAAAAGAGAGAGTATGCGTTGCCATTTTGAATATCCTCGTGGTTATCGTTATGGTTATCCACTGCCATCGTCGTCGTTGTATTGTAATGGCTGCTGAACTTCATCACATTTTTGAACATTATGATAATTAGTGGTACAACTAGAGATACTAATTTTGCAATCTTGTCCAATATTTGGTAAATAAATTTGCATCGAATATATGTCTTGTATGTTACAGAAAGGGAACCATTAAGAGTGCACCACGAGGGCGTGCTAGACATGGAGATGGGAGCAAAGCCACCACCATCGGTGCTAGGTCATCGCATAATCACCACCCATGACTAAAACCATGTAAAACTACCATGTTTGGGGCAGGTATTTAATACATAGCATTGATCTGATAATTTGCTCGTTCTAACGGCGATTCTGACCGGTGGGACCTGTCTATCATGCCAATAATACAAATCACAATAACCAATAAAGACCTAATTGACTGCTAGACAATATATTAAGCATGACCCTCTCACTCCTTAACTGATTGGTTCCACATTAAGAACCACAAGATTTGAGGGTATTTAATGTAGGCATAGTTATATTTGCATATTCACAAAACAACAAGCCTTACAATAAGAAAATTCTGATTTTTTTTATATTGGCCTAACAAACTGAAAAAGGAGGGAGTACCTCGAAAGCAAACAACGAAGACAATCTTGACACCAACCGAGGAGTTGGGGCGTCGGGCAGCACCGTCGCCGACCTGCTTTGGTCCATCATCAAAGAAGCGGGCCTCGAGGAGTCCAACAACATGACCCACTAAGCCATTGAGCTCGACGTCCCGCCTTGAACCAGCGCAATCAACGTCAAACCTCAGGAGCCTCCACCACATAATAGTTCGATGCTAGTCTAAAAAATCGGTGTTGCTCACTTGTAAAATATTTTCTTTTTTAAGGACAATCAAAGCTCCTCTCATCTAACTTTTGACTCTTAATATGTAGTTTGAACAGAAAAATAGAATTCCTATGTAATTTCAACTAACCAATTCAAATTCCAACGTTTTTGTCTCATTCAACTTCAATTTCAGAATCACCGGTTTTTGGTGAAATTAAAAGGCTACATTAGAAGTGATTACAATCCCCGGATGGGGGCAAGTTACAACAACGCCCCATATTACACGTGTCACTCAACTACGCCGGGAGAGGGCACATGGAGAGCCACGCATCGAGCGAACGCTGGGAGGGATGACGGACGCTGCTCCACCTTGAAGCTTCGCCGGCGACGACCACCGTCAAGCATGACACACAGCCAAGTGCCGATGATAGGAATGATAGCGGCAACCTAAAAAGGACGAAGACATCTTTGTCTAGTAGCCTATGAAAACTTAGGATCAAAAGCTCATCAATGCCATAGATCTTGTAGAATTGCATGCGCCGACGAGGAAGAAGCCCATAGAACGGGTGGTGGCCTCCCCGTGGAAGATGAAGCAACGTCGAGAGCCTGCATGTCGAGGATTTGCACCTAAATATCACAAAGTGGGCCTCCAATGTAGGAGGATGAGAATGGTGGTTGACTCTGTGTACAAAGGATGTCGGTGAAACTCCTCTCAAGCCGGAGTAAAAGGAAAAGCAAGATACAATCCCCAACTCAAGCAAAGAAAACCAAAAAACCACGGAAGAAATAACACATGTTGGTTTCAAAGGAGTCTGCTTCAGCCTCCAGGACGCCAATAGTGAAGCACAAGATCTCTGGGTTATCTGAGATTTATGCATCTCTAGAAATCGATGGGGGATAAACTTGCAGGAGAACAATAACAGAGGAAATGAGATTGATCCAGAGAAAGCCATGCCACCTCCCTTCACCGAAGGCTTCGCACCACCGTAATATCGAGCTTATAATGGGAGAAAATGCCATGAGAAGGCTCTAGAATGTAGGGGAGGTTTTTAGGATGGGATAATCGAGACTAACCAGGGCATAGTCACCACCGGAGACAAAAGCGGCTGAATGGATCGGTATGGTCGACTAGAGGAGGGGGGTGGTGAATAGGCGACTAACAAAATTTTACTTCTTTTGCAAATTTTAGGCTCAACAAAAAAAAGAGTTGTCTAGATATGCAACTAGGTGGAAAACCTATATGATAAGCTTAACAACAACAAGGTAATAGCAAGCACAAAGTAAAGGACCGAAATAACTGCAAGTGAACTCGATAGAGGCGAGGGTGTGTTGCCGAAGTTCCCTCCTTTGGGGGAGGTACGTCTCCGTTGGAGGGGTGTGGAGGCACGATGCTCCCTGAGCGTCCCAAGGACTCACCCTATTCTCCTCACGCCCTCGCACAATGCAAGGTGTCGTGAATCCACAAGCAGTGCCCTTGAAGGTGGCAACCGGGACCTTTATAAACAAGGTTGGAGCTCTCTCCAAAACTTAATAGGAGGCTTCCAACACCACCACGAAGCTTCACCACAATGGATCGTGGCTCCGCGGTGACCTCTTCCATCTAGGGTGCCCAAATACCAAAGAGTAACAAGTTGTTGATGATGTAGAAGCCGAGGAACGCAAAATGGTTTGGTGGAAGTGTAGATCGGGTGAATTTCCTCTTATCCCCAAAGATTTGTGGAGTTTGGGTGGTTGTGGAAGTAGATCTCAAGCTTTTTAATGTTTCAGAATGGTGGAACAAAGCTTGGGCACGGATTAGGGTTAGGAGGAAGAAGAAGGGGGGGGGGGTATTTATACCCCCATGGGGAAAGAGCCGTTGCCAGCCACAACTCCGGGTACCCGGACAAAAGGGGTATGGGCGCTCGGACAAGCCAGAGAGAATAGCCCCCTGCCTTGGGCACCTGGGGGTGCAAAACCCCAGACACCCGGACGGATTTGGGGCGGCAGACAGAGGGTGCCCGGGCACCCGGGGGTCCAGGACCCCGGGCAACGGGGCCTGTCCGAGGCAGGCGCCCAACTCTCGGGTGACCCCGGGCACCCGACCCCTGGGGGCCCCGGGCACTCGGACCAGGCCGAAGCCGGTCACAACCCCTCTGATGCCTCCGGACACCCGAACCCTGGGGGCCCCGGGCACCCGGACCTCTGGTTAGGGAACTTTCTCGGTGATTCCTTCTTCCGACAAAACCTAAACACGAATTCGTGAATTGTATATGGAAAAGTTTTGAATTCCCCAACTCCGCAATCACAACAACCCCTCTTAATAGTAGGGATGTTCCTAGAACTCAAAAAGAAACCGAAAAAACTTTTCGAGTCGCCTAAGAACACTGCCTTTTTCCCTTTTTGTATCGATGGGCTACCGACGTCCGTAAGAAAAATGGAGAAGCCAATGCCCTGAGATATACTTGACAACCGACATTACTTCTCGCAAATCGTATTGTGATCAACACCACAATCGTAATTGAGTGACAATTGGACTTTCAGCGGCTATGCCAAGGACAGCCACAAGCTGCCCTTGGATCCTCCAATCCGACGGTAAACACCCATATTTAGCCATTAAGGTTGCACAGAGGAACTACCCTAATGCTAGCCTGCTACTACTACTAGAGATACACAGAAATCTACCAGAAGGGACCCTCACCCAGCTCGCCGCTAGGAGGGGGAGCCGAGGGGCCGAAGGAGAAGAAACAGGAAGGAGCTAGGAAAAAGAGGAGGAGGGAACGAGGCATCAGGAAGTGGAAAATCAGAAAAGTCAATATTTACTGAACTTCTAGTAGGAAATTACAAAATTCCAAATAAATCGCATCTTTTCAAATTTTTGGACAACAGCTCTGAATATTTCGCCAGTTGGCTTGACAGAGAGGAGACGATTGTCAATTTCGCACGATTGATTCGGGCACACGCACCCTTTCAGCACACCCGGTTAGAACCCAAATCCACCTTAGATTACGGGTTAAAAAACCAAATGACCCGAAACCGGTAAGCTCGCCGCAAAACCCCCTCCCCTGTTCGTCTCTGATCCCATTTGCCCCGAACCCCCTCGCCCCGCCCCCTCGCTGCGCCAACCCAACCACTCCACCACTCCGACTCCACCCCCATCGAAGGCGAGAAGCTAGGGTTTCCCGGACCGATGGCCGTCGCTGCTGACGCGGCGCTGCCCTCGCCGCCGCCGCCGCCGCCGCCGGCGCGTGTCGTCGTCGTGGCGCTGGCGCTCGTGCGCTTCGCCCTCGCCCCGATGCTGACGCTCGGGCGCGTCCTCCGCGTCGCGGCCGAAGCGCTCCCCTACCTGGGCTTGGCCGTTATGTGGATTCTCTCCGCGGCCTCGGCTGCGATGGTCGTGGCGCGCCGCGCCTGGGGCGAGGGCTCCGCCTCCTTCCTCTTCCTCCAGACGCTCACGTACGGGGCTTTGAAGGTCTTGGCTTGCAGCTTCCTTGTCTTGCTCGCGCTTGGCGTCCTGCTGCTGTGCGGCCTGTGCGTGGCCTACGTGATTGCGGCTGTATCTGGATCCGGTTACGAATTCAGAAAGGTACCGTGCAAATTAACTCGCTGTGACATTTATTCTGATCGAACTACAGCAGTGTGTAGGCTAGTGGATGAGGAGCAGTAGTGTTTCCATTTGAGTTCATCACTTCATCTGCATCCTTCCATTTCCGAACCATTCCATGTATACTCATGCCCATCCATGTGGTTTTGTTGAAATTGTTGTCCTCCTTAGCGCGCCTTGGGAGCAGTCACGCCGGACTCAGCTGCAGACTCGTTTAGTCTACCCCGCACCGCGGTGCTTGGATTGATGGCAGATGTTCCTTTCATCCTGCTACTTTTTGCTGGTCTTCTGGTAGCAGTGATGTCGCATGTGGAGGGACCGGTATCTCATGGAGAAATGGTTGGATTTGTAATCGTGGATGTGGGGATATTTGCTATGCACGCGATATCTTGCTCTGTTATCATTGAATCCGATGGCATAGGAATCAAGGTGTAAACCACCTACGTGGCAATTTTACGAATGCAATGTTGAGAATGGCAAATCTGCGAAGTCCAAAGATGAGAGTGGCAAAATTCCAAATTTCTCGTTATCATTCCAGCTCTTGCACTTAGTTTCTGGAGGGAGGACCACGCGGACAGGAATGCACCATCGCAGTTTTGTTGAGGTATATACACATATACCTCTTTGTAAGCAGCCGGCCTTCTCTCTCTCTGTATCTCAGGTGGACTCACACACACACACACGAAGTGCTTTTCAGTTTGTCCTCCACAGCGAGTTAACTGAAGCGAGAGAGAAAACAGAGGAACAGAGTATACAGTAGCTTTTCAGGCAACGAATGCCAGATTTTTCATTCACAGCCTTCAGCAACAAATGCTGGTTTATTTATACATGGACACAACCGACTCAGCAGAGCTCTCTACAAACTTGCTAAGCTGGCATACAACGTTCTGGAGCAAGTCCAGCACAACGCCCATGTAACACACTCATGACTGTTCCAACAAATGAAACCTGTCACAAGCTAACTAGTTCACTTGTGCAACACATAGTACATCACAAGACCAAAACTAGATTTATACTAACACTCTTCCTCTCTTCTTCGAAATATGCACATCAATTGAAAAGATCATATGGCTCACAGATACGTGGAATCATTTATCTTAGTTTTCTGCCTACTGGTATTGATATTTGTTAAGATGGGAGTATTGTTATATATAAAACCAACGAGGATTTTGCTATTTTCTCTAGTCATTGCATATTAGTATTCATGATAAAATTGGAACTGGCATCGATCTTAAATTGTGCGAGTAGCCAACTGATGCAGTTCTACTGTATGCTTCTGTTATGAAGGGATGATAATAAAAATGATCGATTCCACATATTACAAAAAAGCTATATTAACTGCTTATGCTCCCTCGTTCCCTGTGATCATTGTATCTTTGCAGCGAGTGAGATTATAGCAATGTCTGCATGCTTCCAAACTGTTTGCAAACACCTTTCTTGAGAGCTCTTGTCATTGATAATTTCACCATTGAAACCAATGGAAAGATTTAAAGTTTTCATGTTTTTGCAATTGCTTATGAGTCTAGTCTACTTAGCTGCATTTGGCAATTATGACTTTGTGCCATGTTCCATGACTTTGGTAAAAAGAAGTAAACTGTTTGATCATGTAGAAAGAAATAACATGACAGTAAAAGGGCACGCCTCGTGTCCTCTAACAGTCATCAACTTTTATGTGGCGCTATGCCACCACATTTTGGTAGAAGTGCCATTGTCCCCTGTTCTTTTTGACCGGAATTAGCAGGAGCTCTGCTTTTGCATCAGCTAACATGACACTAAGAAGGAAGTAGTGTACATCACCTTTTTTTTTTACGGTGCTACGGCGGGCTTACGCCGGCCTGAACCATTTCATTAATAGAACAGAGTACATTTACAGAGGGCGAGAGTTGGAGGTAAGGTTGAGAGTACAAAGCATTTGGGTTACAATCTCGCAGATAAGTGGAACAACATGGTACACCAATCTCGAAGAAGATTCATAGCCTGCTCATTGGAGCATCTGTTCGACCAAAGCATGATGTCGTCCGCCGCCGAGCGAGCGATGAGGTGATAGGTTGCAGTTCCCCCCTAAAAACCTTTGCATTTCTTCTTTTCCAAATATTCCAGAGAATAGCAATGATGACCGTCGAGCGAGGTTTGTTTGCGAGTTCCGGTCCCCAAAGATGTTGAAAGTCCGTCGGTAGCGTAGCAGACAGAGAGCTCAGTTCTTGCCAAAGGGGGCGAAGGTGGTGACATTGGAGGAAGAGGTGACATGTTGATTCAGGTGCCGGGCAGAACGGGCAGCAGTTTTAGTGTACATCACCTAAAAGCTTACAGAGAAAGAAACAACAGCAGGGCAAAAAAAGCGCCGTCACTCAGCAAAACAACTACACAACTCTATCCATCTCTCTGGGTAGCCCTAAAGGCCTCAACATCTTCTCTAATCAGGGAAGACACCACTGATGCATTCGCCGTTTTGTCCCCTGTTCTGTGACTCGGTCCAATAGCTCTATACTCCAGTTAAAAGAAGTAAACTGTTTGATCATGCAAATAAATAACATGACAGTGAATGGACACACATCTTGTACTTTAGGGTGGTGCTATGCTGCTTCATTTTGGTAGATGTGCCTTTGAGAAGAGTTAATTTCTGACGTTGCAAGTTCATATCATTAGTCGTGTATCTGATAGCACTACAATTGAAAGGACAAGAAACATTCAAATTCTATAATACTCCCTCCGTTCCACAATGTAGTGCGTATAGATTTTTCAAAAAGTCAAACTTTACAAACTTTGACCAAGTTTGTAGAGAAAAACATATAAATCTAGAATACCAAATACATATCCTTAGATGCATCACAAGACGTACTTTCATATTGTATATATTTAGTATTATAGATATAAATAGTTTTCTTCATAAACTTGGTCAAAGTTTGTAAAGTTTGACTTTTCAGAAAATCTATATGCACTACATTATGGAACGGAGGGAGTATCTCACAATATAGAAGTTACTTCATTGCTAGAAAACGGGTGACATTGACATTAGATTTACAGTACTTGAAACTATACTATTGGATGCTTAATGTTGATATGACGGTGTTCTTTAATGTGGTAACCTGATCAAGTCTTCGATTCGGTTATTGGCAGATGAAGCTAAGAAGAGAAGGTGTCCGGAGAATTTTGCAAGGAGCTAGAGTACCCATTCTGCTGATGGTTGCGAATGATCCCAACAGATGCAAGTTTTCAGAGGAAAAAGAAAGTTTCTACAGACTTGCTTCTTTGTACCATTAGATGATCCTAATCGTCATTAGCCATGAAAACTTTTGTAGACTTGCTTCTTTCTGATATTACTAGATCCCAATCGTGAATAGCCATGAAGTTTGTTGGGTCATTATGGGTCCGGTGATGATATTCGCTACTCCTCCGCTATACTCGCTTGCAAGTTTACAATAGCGTATTGATGTATATACGATGGTGGAATTCGTTCGTGCTCTGTTTGTTATATCCTATTGGAAGAAAATGCTTCCATGAGACATTAATCTGGTGACGAATTGGTATGACTGCTGTCGGTTTCCATTCTTATGTTGTATGCATGGTAGTAACGTTCTGCAACTGGGCTATGTATGCGTTGCCATTCCGAATATCCTCCTGGTTATGTTTATCTGGGGTGGTTATCTACTGCCATCGTGGTCGTTGTATGTTACCTCTACCTGATGGCATGCTTGTATTCTCGTTTTCATCCTCGTACTGGATGCTGAACTTCGTCGCATATTTTAACATTATGATGGTTAATGCTACGACCAGAGATACAAATTCGCAATCAATGTCCATTATTTGGTAAATAAATTTGCATTGAATATCTATGTTACATAGACGAGCTGAACCATTAAGAGGGCGCCCTTGACCAGTTTGTTCATCAATTTGTTATTCCGAATTTGACAACGCGAAATGCATGTACATTTTTTTATAGAAAAGAGGCTGGCGCCCGGCATTAAATTAATGAAGCCCTGGCATGTATAAATTGAAGAAGCCCTCACTTAACTCCGATTCAGTTCGGTTTTCTGTTAAATAAGTGAAGACTGATCGAGTGCGAGAAGCTTCCAGGAGCAGGAGCTAGGGTTTGCCGTACCGATCGATGGCCGTCGGTGACGTGGTGCTACCTCGCCGCCGCCAACGCCGCCCCCGCCGGCACGGATCGTTGTCGTGGTGCTGCTGGGGCGCGAGTATGTTCGAATTAATTTCGTAGTTCAGGTTGTCCTGATGAGTAGCAGTAGTTTTCTTCCATGTGTGTTGATCACTTCATTTGCATCCTACCATTTTCGAATCATTCCATATATACTGTTCATCCGTATGGTTTTGTTGAAATTGTTGTCCTCCTCAAAGCGCCTTCTGAGCAATCACACGGGGAATCGGTTGCAGAGTTGTTTAGGCTTCCGAGCACCGCGGTGCTTGGATTGGTCGCGGATGTGACCTTCTTCCTTCTAATGGCCGCTAGTCTTCTGGTAGCGACAATGTCGCCGCACGTGGAGGATTCGATATCTCAGGGTGAAATGGTCGCTCCCGTGATCATGGATGTGGCGATATTTGGTATGCACGCAATAGCTTGCCTTGTTATCATCCCAGCTCTCGTTCTTAATGTCTGGAGGGAGGACCAGGCGAAGAAAGCACCATCACAGTTTTGTTGAGGTTTATATATACCTCCTCCTTTGCTTTGCTCCTCCATAGTCCATACAATAAATTGATACTCACAGTGAATCGACTCGCTAATAAGAAAAAACACAGACAACTAAGTAGCTAACAAACAGCGCAACTGTAAGTATAGAATCATATTGCATGTTTAGAACCACTGAAAGCTGGAGATCATGGCAAGATAACTCCACTTTCCCATAGCTGTGTCTGTGAGCCATACGATCCTTTTAAATTGTAATCTACATATTTTGTGTAGCCTCTTAATAGCATGAAAATGGTCAGTGTTGTTACTTCACCTTCATTTATCTTAACTTAGTGATGGAGCTTTGTTCTTTATAAAACCAACGATGATTTTTCTATTTCCTCTGGTCATTGCATATTAGCAGTCATGATAAAATTGGAATTGACATCGATCCTAAATTGTGCAAGGTGCCAACTGATGCAGTTCTACACTTCTACTATATGCCTTTGTTATGAAGTGACGATCATAAAAATGACCGATTCCACGTATTAGAAAAAAGTAATATTAACTGTCTACGCTCCATGGTCCCCTGTGACCGTTATATATTTGCAGCGAGTGAGATTCTAACATTGTTTGAGAACTCTTGTCATTGATAATTTCCCCATTGAAACCAATGGGAAGACCCAAAAATTTCAAGTTTTGGCTATGGCATATGAGTCTACTCTTCTTAGCTGCATTTGCAATTGTGACTTTGTGCCATGTTTCGTGACTCTGGTAAAAATAAGTAAACTGTTTGATCATGTAAATAAATAACATGACGGTAAAATGGCACACCTCTAGTTCTTTAACAGTTATCACTTTTATGAGGCGCTATGCCCAATACATTTTGGTAGGATTGCCATTGTGGCTTTCCGCTGTTCTGTGACACAGTTTAATGCTTTTATACTTGATTAGTAAAAAGAAGTAAACTGTTTGATCATGTAAATAGATAACATGACAGTAAATGGACGCACATCTAGTACTTTAATGTGGTGCTATGCCACTACATTTTGACAGACGTGCCTTTGAGAACAGTTAATTTCTGGCGTTGCATGTTCATATTATTAGTTGTGTGTTTGTGAAAGGACGAGATAGATTCGAATTCTGTAATATCTCACAAGATAGAAGTTATTTCATTGCTGGAAAATGAGTGGCATTGCCTTTACATTTATACTACTTGAAACTGTACTGTCGGATGGTTAATGTTGATATGACAATGTTCCTATATGTGGTAATCTGATCGAATTATGGGTTGGGTTATTGGCAGACGAAGCTAAGAAGAGAAGGTGCCCGGAGAATTTTGCAAGGAGCTACAGTAGCCATTCAGCTGATGGTTGTGAGTGATCCCAACAGATGCAAGTTTTCAGAGGAAAAAGAAAGTTTCTGCAGACTTGCTTCTTTGTACCATTAGTAGACCGTAATCGCCATTAGCCATCAAAACTTTTGTAGACGTGCTTTTTTCTGCTATTAGTAGATCCTAATCGTCAATGGCCATTTAGTTTCTTGGATCATTATGAGTCTGGTGGTGATATTTGGTACTCCTGCTACTCGCTTACAAGTTTGCACTAGAGTATTGGTTATATATGATGGTGGAATTCGTTCGTGATCTCTTTATAATATCCTATTGGAAGAAAATGCTTCCGTGGGACATTAATCTCAGTGAATATACTGCCGTCGGTTTGCGTACTTGTATGTTGTATGCACGGTAAGAACGTTATGCAGGTGGGTTATGTATGCCTTGCCATTTCGAAAATCCTCGTGGTTATCAGGGGTGGTCATCTACTCTGCCTCTACCTGCTAGCATGTCGTACTATACTCCCTCCGTTTCTAAGACCCCCCCCCCCAAAAAAAATCCGTCCCTGGACTGTAGTTGTAGCCTTCAATTTAGGCATCGATTGTAGCTGTTCACATGTTCAAAGTAGAACGACAAGCTTGTCCTCGTCATTGCTGCTTCGGAGAACTCCTCGAAGGGCAAGGAGGTTCTGTCGGACAAGAAGGGTAAGGAGCAACGCCCTACGATGGCGACCAGATCCACCACCAGGGGCAAATGACCGCCGGCGTGGCGCCGCGAAAGAGCGCCCAAGCTCCACCGCCCGAGCCACGAAGTCGCTGACCGAGCACACACCCACCCTCTTCAGCTTCCGCCGACGCAAGCGACTGGACCGAAACCTCGTCATCGTCGGACTCCGCTCCGGCCAGAGCCCAGTTATGTTCCCAAATCAGCGTGTCTCTGTCGTCCATCTCCCCCTCCAAGCACATCTCTACCTTCACAAATACCCGGCCAAACCTGAGATGGAGCATTGCCCAACTGCGCGTCGAGGAAATCTCCATGGAAATACCTGGCCTTCAGTACCTGTGCACTTAGAGAATCAAGGTCCTGTAGTAAGCGCCATGCCTGTCTATTGTCGTACGTTTGCCTAGTCTCACGCATGCACTCCTCTCCTGGTTTGTAGGATCTCACCGATGCCACGCCCTCCCTCGTGCCATCTGTACACGGCATACAGTTCCTTCTCTCGCATATAAATATAATTGACACATTCACTCTAACTCCCCTGTTCGTCGCTAATCTCATTTCCCACAAACCCGCGGCCATCTCCGCGGCCTCGGCTGCGAAGATCGTGGCGTGCCGCGCCTGGGGTGAGGGCTCCGCCCCCTTCCTGCACCTCCAGGCGTTCACGTCCGTTGCTCACAAGGTCTCCGCCTACAGCTTCCTTGTCTTGCTCGCGCTTGGCGCCCTGCTGCTGTGCGGCCTGTGCGTGGCGTACGTGATCGCAGTTCTATCAGGATCCGGTCCAGAATTCAAGAAGGTATATCATGCAAATCAAATCCCTGTGACATTTATTCTGGCCGAATTGCAGGACAGAAATTTTTGGTCTACGGGTGTATATACATCCTATATAAAAAAATAATAATAAAATAAAAAGTCAACAAATTCTGAAAATATTTTTGAAATAAACTTGATCTTCCATTGTACTGGTAAAAATAATTCTACAAAAAAATTCTCGTTGATTTCTTTTCAAAAATACAAAAATTTCGATCAAAATAGTGTGAATAGTGACCCATAATAGCAAACAAGTTTTTTTTGCCCAAAAGTCAACGCTGGTTTTGTATTCGTGATTTTTTTTATACTAGTGCAAAAGAAAGTCAAGTTTATTGTAAAAAAGCTTTCAATTTTTGACTTTCTTTAATGATTAATTTTTTTCCCATATGAGGTGTATATACACCCAGGAACCAAAGGGCATTTCCCGCGAATTGCAGCAGTATATAGGGCAGACTAGTGGATGAGTAGCAGTAGTGTTTCCATTTGAGTACATCACATCATCAGCATATATACTCATGCCCATTCATGTGTTTCTGTTGAAATTGTTGTCCTCTTTAGCGTACCTTTGAAGCAATCACGTGGGAGTCGGTTGCGAACTCGTTTAGGCTACCACGCATGGCGGTGCTTGGATTCATCACAGTTGTGCCCTTCTTCCTGCTAGTGGTCGCTGGTCTTCTGTTAGCGATGATGTCGCATGTGGAGGGATCGGTATCTCAGGGAGAAATGGTCGGCTTTGTAATTGTGGATGTGGGGATATTTGGAATGCACACGACGTCTTGCATTCTTATCATTCCAGCTCTAGCACTTAGCGCCTGGAGGTTGTACCAGGAGGACAGGAAAGCACAGCCGCAGTTTTGTTGAGGTACCTCTTCCCCTTTGCTTTGAAATATGCACATCAATTGGAAAGATCATATGGCTCACAGATACATGGAATCATTTATCTTAGTTTACTGACTACTTGTGTGATACTTGATATTTGTTAAGATGGAGTGTTGTTGTATATAAAACCGATGAGGATTTTGCTATTTCTCCTCTGATCATTGCATATTAGCATTGATGATAAAATTGGGATTGTCATGGATCTTATATTTGTGTGAGTAGCAACTGATGCAGTTCTACCATATGCTTTTGTTATGAAGTAATGATAATAAAAATGATCATTTCCATGTATTAGAAAAAAAACTAGTATTAATTGCTTACGCTCCATCGTCCCCTGTGATTGTTGTATATTCACAACGAGTGAGATTATAACAATGTTTGCATGCTTCCAAACAGTTGTGAACACCTTTCTTGAGAACTCTTGCCATTGATAATTACTCCATTGAAACCAATGGAAAGAGCCAGTGTTTTCAAGTTTTGCCTACGGCATATGAGCATACTCTATCTACTTGGCTGCCTTTGGCTATTGTGACTTTGTGCCATGTTCTGTGACTCTGGTAAACAGAAGTATACTGTTTGATCATATTAAATAGATAACATGACAGTAAAATGGCTCACCTCTAGTCCTTTTAACGATTATCAACTTCCATTTGGCGCTCACTACATTTTGGTAGAAGTGCCATTGTGCCTTTGTCGCCTGTTCTATGACTCAGTTTAATGCTTTTTTATACTTTAGTAAAAGGAAGTAAACTGTTTGATCATGTAAATAAATAACATGAAAGTAAATGGGCACACATCTAGTACTTTAAAGTGGTGCTATGCCACTACATTGCAAGTTCAGATTAGTGCTTGTGCACTACCAACTGAAAGGACAAGAAAGATTCGAATTCAATAACATCTCACAAGATAGAAGTTACTCCATTTCTGGAAAATGACTGGCATAACCTTTAGATTACAATATTTGAAACTATACTATTTCATGCTTAATGGTGATATGACAATGTTGTTTTATGTGGTTATCTGATGAAATCTTGGGTTGGGTTATTGGCAGACGAAGCTAAGAAGAGAAGGTGCCCGGGGGGATTTTGGCAAGGAGCTGCAGTGCCCATTCCGCTGATGGTTGTGAGTGATCCCAAGAGACACAAATTTTCAGAGGAAAAAGAGTCTTTGCAGACTTGCTTCTTTCTACTATTAATTAGTATAGATCCTAATCGTCATTAGCCATGAAAACTTTTACACTTTTTTTTGCGGATATGAAAACTTTTATACACTTGCTTATTTATGCCATTACTAGATCGTGACCGTAAATAGCCATGAAGTTTGTTGGGTCGTTATGGGTCTGGTGATGAAGTTCGATGCTACTCCGTGAAGTATTGGTGACGACTGCGGCTCCAGTGCATTGGTCCTTAGGCACATGTGACGGTTGTCATCAATAAGGTCAAGCTGGCTTCGGTAGGGGAGCAACGATAGCGGCGCGTCGGCGGCTCGTTCTGGCGGCAGTAGTGGTCGTTCGGTGGTATCGGATTCTCGATGTAATTTTTATTATGTTTGAGATGCTTTGCCCTTTTGATGATTTTTTTTATAATAGATCGGATCCTTTCAAAAAAAAGAAAGATAGGCAGGTGCAACCGTGCAACACACCAATGTAAATACGACTCTTCAAGGTTCGAAATAAACAACTTGAATTCTAACATTAGGCACTCACCATCACCGCAATACCCGGTTAGAACCCGAACCCTCTAGAGGAAATGGGTTAGAGCAGAACCCGCAACGGAAGAGCTCGCGGCAAAAAAAAAAAAACCTCCCGTGCTCGTCGCCAGTCCCCATTTCCCACAAAGCCCCGGCCCCCTCGCTGCGCCAACCCAACCACTCCCACTCCGACTCCACTGTCCACTCCCACTCCCACTCCGCCCCCAGCCAAGGCCGGAAGCTTCCCGAGCTAGGGTTTTCCGTACCGATCGATGGCCGTCGCCGACGCGGTGCTGCCCTCGCCGCCGCCGCCACCGCCGCCGCGGATCGTCGTCGTGGTGCTGGTGCTCGTGCGCTTCGTCCTCGACCCGATGCTGGCGCTCGGGCGCGCCCTCCCCGTCGTGGCGGGGGTCCTCCCCTACCTTTGCTTCACCGTTGCGTGGATTCTCTCCGCGGCCGAGGCTGCCAAGGTGGTGGCGTGCCGCGCCTGGGGCGAGGGCTCCGCCTCCTTCCTGTTCCTCCAGACGCTCACGTACTGGGCCTTCGAGGTCCTCGCCTGCAGCGCCCTTGTCTCGCTCGCGCTTGCCACCCTGCTGTTGTGCGGCCTCTGCGTGGCGTACGCGATTGCAGTTCTCTCTGGATCCGGTTCAGAATTTAAGAAGGTAATCATGCAAATTAACTCCATGTAACGTTTATTCTGGCCGAATTATACAACAGTAGTAGATGAGTAGCAGTAGTGTTTCCATTTGAGTTGATCACTTCATCTGCATAAATGCTCATGCCCATCCATGTGGTTTTGCTGAAATTGTTGTCCTTAGGGTGCCTTGGGAGCAATCAAGTGGGAGTTTGCTGCAGACTCGTTTAGGCTACCCCGCGTTGTGGTGTTTGGATTGATCGCAGATGTGCCATTCTTCCTCCTAGTTGGCGCTGGTTTTCTGTTAGCGACGTTGTCGCATGTGGAGGGATCGATATCTCATGGAGAAATGGTCAGTTCTGTAATCGAGGATGTGGGGATAATTGGTATCAACGCAATATCCTGCTTTCTTATCATTCCAGCTCAAGCACTTGGTGCCTGGAGGGAGCACCGGGCGGACAGCAAAGCACCATCGCAGTTTTGTTGAGGTATATACATAGATCTCTTTCCCTTTGCTTTGAAATATGCACATCAATTCAAAAGATCATATGGCTCACATGTACATGGAGTCATATCTTAGTTTACTGCCTACTGGTGTTGATATTTGTTAAGAATGGTGTACTGTCGTATATTAAACCAACACGGTTTTTCTATTTCCTCTAGTCATTGCATATTAGCATTCATTATAAATTTGGGATTGTTATGGATCTTAAATTTGTGAGTAGCCAACTCATGCAGTTCTACCATATGCTTCTGTTATAACAATATTAATTGCTTAGGCTTCATCATCCCTTGTGATCATTGTATCTTTGCAGCGAGTGAGATTATAACAATATTTGCATGCCTCCAAACTGTTTGCAAGCATCTTTCTTGAGAACTCTTGTCATCGATAATTACTCCATTGAAACCAATGGAAAGATCCAAAGTTTTAAAGTTTTGGCTATAACATATATGAGTCTACTCTACTTGCTTGCTTTTGTCAATTGTGACTTTGTGGCATTGTTCCGTTGCTGGTAAATAGAAGTAAACTGTTTGATCATGTAAATAAATAACATGGCAGTAAAATGGCTCACCTCCTTTAACAGTTATCAACTTCTATGTGGCGCTGTGCCACTACATTTTGGTAGAAGTGCCATCGTGCCTCTGTCTCCTGTTCTGTGACTTGGTTTAATGCTTTTATACTTTAGTAAAAAGAAGTAAACTGTTTGATCATGTAAATAAATAACATGGCAGTAAGTGGACGCTCATCTAATACTTTAAGGTGGTGCTATGCCACTACATTTTGGTAGACGTGCCTTTGAGAACAGTTAAATTCTAACATTGCAAGTTCATGTCATCAGTTGTGTGTTTGTTAGCACTACCAATTGAAAGGACAAGAAAGATTCATACTCATAAAAGAACAATCATATGGAAAATGAGTGGCATGGTCTTTAGATTAGATTTACAGTACTCGAAACTATCCTATTGGATGCTTAATGTTGATATGACAATGTGGTAGTATGAATATATGATCAAATCTTGGGTTAGGTAATTTGCAGATGAAGCTAAGAAGAGAAGGTGTCCGGGGAATGTCGCAAGGAGCTACAGTGCCCATTCCGCTGATGGTCGTGACTTATGAGTGATCCCAACAGATGCAAGTTTTCAGAGGAAAAGGAATCTTTGCAGACTTGCTCCTTTCTACTCTTAGTAGACCCTAATCATCATTAGCCATGAACACGTTTGTAGACTTGCTTATTTCTGCTATTACTAGATCGTAATCGTCTATAGCCGTGAAGTTTGGTGGGTCATTATGGGTGTGGTGATGATGTTTTACTCCCGGCTACTTGCTTACAAGTTTGCACCAGAGTATTGGTGTATATATGATGGTAGAATTCGTGCTCTGTTTGTAATACCCTATCGGAAGAAAATGCTTCCACGAGACATTAATCTGGTGATGAATTGGTATGACTGCCGTCAGTTTGCACTCGTCCTATGTTGAATAGTACTACAAGGTAGTAACGATTTGCAATGAAGTGTTGATACGAGATAGCTGTGCTTTGGCCTGTAGACGCCGAGCGTATTTAAGATTTCCTTCTCCAAATCGATGAAAGAGTTCCTTGTTCGGCACCACTCCAAGAGAGTGTTGACAGTAAAATGATATTATGTAGAGCGGAGCATCAATACGGACATAAGCTTCGTAGAATGGCCGGCATCGAATCGACCCGTACTAATCATGTGTTGGTGCAAGTTGTGGAAGTTGCATGTTATATCCAAGGGGTAGATATTCGTGTGGAAGGCTTTGCATGGCACTCTACCATGTCGTGCTATCCTAGCGAATCGACTTCTTAAGGTCAACTCTCAATGGCCGGTATGCGGGCATGGAGTAGGGGATTTGCGATGTTCTAAACCTGTGATCAAGCTACATCTATTTGGAAAGCCCTAGGACCCCAACCACTAATTAAGGAAGTGTTGCAAGTTGATACAGCATGGCAGGTGTTGCTGGAACATTTAATTTGTGATGCAAACGACAAATCGCCGGTTCTTTTTTTTTTTGAACACAGTACAGACTCAAGCACTCATACATACGCGCATACACTCACCCCTATGAACGCACACACGCACACCCTACCCCTATAAGCACCTACGCCGGTTCTTGGCCATGCACAACTCAAACTATTGATTGTAGTTTGTACATGGAACGTTCGGTGGGAAAGAAGGAAACATGTGAACGGAGAGCAAGTTCAGTCCCGTGAGAGATCGACTATGTCAATTATAGTGCTCACAGCTAATTTTTTAGGCGGTTCTGTGGAAGAAGAATATCCGAATTAGAAGACATGCCTCAGAACGACCACTGAAGGACGTACATGGTGAAGTTGAATATCAACACTTTGATGATGCTACCTTAATCGGTCCCACGGGTGCCATTATGCGAGATCCTAAAGGCTTCGTCATCGGGGCATCAAACCATCTAAATGGGCTTGCCCAACCGGGAATTGATGCTATGATCGAAATGGATAAACTTTTACCCTAGCGCACTTGTGCTTGCAGATTGCATGCGAGTTCGTGAAAGTAACCTTCACTCACTACCCAAAAGAAGCTAACGACGAGGCAGATGAGTTAGATAGCCACTAGAAACCCTATTGATTTGTGGCTGGATGAACCTCCTAATTTTCTTTTGCCTATGCTTGTAAAAGGCTTGATGATCGTTGAGCAATAAGAGGTTACATTCGCTGTAAAAAGAAGCATCTCATATATAAATTTCTATCCCACAAGAGTTATATGCAGACAAATGACTACTCATTAGACATTAGATGTTGCTAAAATTGGCAGGTCGTACTTAAGCTTTTTTTAAGTGGGGTGTACTACTGAGTGGGAATGTCAACACAGAAAACTTCAGAGCCCAGTATATATTTTTCTCGGATCAACTGCTGCTCATCAAAGCTTGGTCAGCTTCATACGCCTCTCTTGCCTCCCTCACGTAATGGGCCAATAGTGTTAGCGTCTTATTCCTAAGGCGACGGGCCGACACCATTTGGTCGAAGGCAATCTTGCAAGGCACCTTCAATATTTTACCTTCGTACAGAGGTCCATGATGCACTAGCTTGAACAACTCATCTCTTGAGAAAACCTGAAAAGATAGTATACTTTAACCCATTACTTGATTAACAGGTTCCATGCAAAAGCGCACATCGAGAAGCCAATAATACATCAGCTAAATGTTATGGTTTACCTGTCGAGGATCGCCAGGAAGTTCCTCGTTGGGGTAGCATAGTATCTTGAGAGCAGTCACAAGCTTAGCCAAACCCCAATGCCGAGAGTCGATATCTGATATCTTCTTAAGGTGCTCACCAGCAGCCCGCATAAACTCGGAATGTTTGTCCACACAAACATCACAACTATACAGAATGCCTGTCTTCTCAATAATAAGTTTATTAACCTGGCAGTAGGAGAAGAACTCAAACGACAAAAATATGGGGAAAATTGCATCGAATTACTTTGGTCACTGGAAATTTGTGGCTCCAGGTGCACAGAAGTGTAACAATACGTGACTGGAGTAATAAAGCAGAAAGGAATCGGCGCACCGGGAATGAAGGATAGGTGATGAACTCACCATCTCCGGTTCGACTTCAAATTTATATCTATGCAGGACAATTTTCATCCCTTCACTCATATGAAGGCGATCCTCCTTAGTCAGCTCCGACTTTTCTCCGGGCACTAAATACTGCATTCAGTTCTTCAGGCCCCACATCAACTCCATGACAGTATCATCAAACAGGCAGGATATTCCCTGAAGAAAGCCGCACACAAAAATCGGTACTCTAATTGTTCAGAATAAGCAAACAAGGGAGGTAACACCGACCAACTTGTCTTCAATGATATCTTTATATTCAAGCTTTCCAACAGCTATCTTCTGCCCAGGTTCGATGTGCTTCTGAATCATGGTAGTAAGCTGTTCGTTAACACCAGTAACAAGGTTTATGGCGCTGGTCTTGTTCTCGAAATTTTGAAATTCTTCAAACCAAACAACCTGATACAAAAATAAACAAGTACAATCATGTTAAGGGGGAAAGAGACAATTATCATGTCTCCCAAAAATGGCTGGAGGAGTAATTCAGTATGTATACATGCCTCAATTGTGTTCAAATCCTTTATAGTGTAACTCAGAATATGTTAATGTGCTAAGCTAACACAACGTATTCTGAAAAAAGACCATAGTGCCGTTCTTTGGTATTAGTACCATCATCATGTCAGGACTCAATCATCCCTAGCAAATAGCAACGGTGGGCTTTTAGGAACAAATGCCAATCGATCTTAGATCTATCTTCGCACCCACGGTGGCCTTTTAGGAAAAATAGTTTTGGGGCAAACATAATAAGTATAAATAACAGGATCCTACTTGCTTTTCTAACAGCTTAATTTATGGGGGGTAATTGTGTTACAAGTAAGTTAAATTAGTAACAGTAAACAGCTGACGACCAAATGAGTTCATATTTCGTGATTCAGTGCAAAGTTATAGCAGTGGCAAACACAAACGTCGTGATCACTGCTCAGTTTAAATTGGTTGGCATACAAGGAATAATCAACCAGAAGGAAAGGACAGGTGCACTAACTCGTTTCGCCGAGTCACCCTCGATGAAGTCTGCCCAGATATTCTGCACGGTACAGAGGGCAGAAAGAAAACAAATTAGGCCAATGACAAAGGCGACAAGCACTGAAGCACACGAGTAGAACAATGGCAGTTGGTAAACAAGTAGCACCTCAATAGCTCGAGGTAGGCGGAGCTTGACACCATCATAGGAGAAGACTGCAAAGCCGGATGGTGTCTCGAAGAGCACCAAGATCACTCCACCATTGCCCAGTTCGACACCTGCAGAAACAAAATCAAAGCAAAAATCATGCAGACGCAAGTCTTTTGAATCTATCTGATGGTAAAGGTAAAAGGCCCTCGCTAGTCCCTGCCAAGTTGCCCTAAATCCCTAATCCAAGATTGTGGTGAATCTCTGAACCCTAACTCGCCGCTGGAGGGTTTTCGGATCTGTGGTGTTGAATCCGAACTGGTTTCCAAATTTTCCTTCCGGCGTGGGTCAGATTGAGAGAGGAGGATGGACGATGGCGGTTTTGCTCACCTAGACCAGGAAAGATGTTCCACGTCTCCTCCTCCGAGTCTGTCTCCGACTCCTCCTCCACCTCCTCTTCAGAATCTGTCTCTCCCTCCGTCTCAGAGTCTGTCTCCGACTCAGAGGTCGTCGCCTCCTCCTCCTTGTCCGCCACCTCGTCCTCCACCGGCGCTGGAGTCTTCTCCTCCTCCCCACGCGCCGCCGCGTTTGTTTCAGAGGACGAGGAAGTGCACATTTTGGGTTTGTGATGACTGATCCGAGAGCGAGCAGCAGCCGCCGTAGCAATGCCAAAATAAAGTGGGGGAAATGATCACTTGCCCGAGTAAAGCGGGGCATAATGGCATATGATATGATCAAACCCCCTGATTATTCGCGGCTAGCTGCCCTACGTGTGGATTGAAAGCCCGCAATAAACGGGCAACTGACAATTATTTTCCCTAATTATTCTTTTTTTGTTGGGTTTTGTTCTTGGGCGTGCTACACGTCGCCAGCTGATCTTTTTAAAGATCGGCCGGGTCGCGGGCCGTCGGATCTGACGCCATCAAGCGATCATTCGCCATCGCAACAGAAGTGCTGTTGCAGAAAAACTTTGCAACATAGATGATGTTGCAAAAACCTTTGCAATAAAGTTTATGTTGCAGAAAAACTTTTGCAACAAAGAGCATGTTGCCGATTTTTTTTTTGAAAAAGAAGATCATGCTACAGAAAAACTTTTGCAACAAAGAGCATGTGGTAGAATTTATTTGAAACAAAGATCATGTTGCAGAAAACTTTTGCAACAGGGATCATGTTGCGGAAACGTCCCTGGGTCGCAGCAGCACTAGCACAATCGTCGTTTGCCGCCTTGCATCGGTGACGCATCCTTAAGCATCTTGTTGCTAGCACCGCAAGACCGACGCCGTGCCGGTAACAACTCATGTGGCGAGCATGCGGCTGATGCATCTTGTTGCAGCAACCCACGACACATATACACGGCTTGCAGCGGCGGCCACTACCGGCTCATAGCCTCACCGGTTTCCAGCACCCCGCGCGGCTGGCACGCAACACATCGTCGGTCGCCGCGCAACAGATCTTGTAGCAGGCCGCGGCCGGTATGCAGTGCTCGGTCTCGGCGAATCTCCTGGCAGCGACGTCGCTATGGCCCTTGCAAGCATATGGCCATCGCCTAGAGCAACATCGCCTTCAAGCAGCACACATGGGAGAGACGAGAAGCTATGGGAGGAGCAGCACACAGGTGGAGCGAGGCGGAGAAGACGGAGATGTGGTTGCAACTGAGAACGAAATGAGTGGAGGGGAGCGTTTGGATAAGATTTTGGGAAAGCTCCTAGGCGACAACGGTGGACGGACCCATAGGACACATGTCAGCTGATGGAGGCGGTGGATGCACCAAAAAGATTAGTCGGATGAAAGCAATCATTTCCCTTTGTTCTTTGTTTTTTGACCCGAATACTAAGATTGAAGGGTTCGCTGGGAGACACCGTGCAGCCAACACCTATTTGGCGCCTTAAGAGCCCGATATAGGCTAGCGTGCAAATCAGCACGATTCTTAATGGGCCAGCCCATCGAAGCGCTCGAGCGCACGAGAGAGTAGTTTCCTTACTGGTATTGCGAAGCTTCCAGATGCCTCCCAGGCCAGTTTTGGGAATGGGAAGCTTCCAGACCGGATTTTTTTCTTGGTTTTTCTAGACTGCGTTTTGTTTTTGGTTTTATTTCTGTTTTTCTTTCCTTTATTTTTCTTTTTTCTTTTTGTTTTTTGTTTTTTGTTTTTATTTTTTATTTTTTATTTTTCATGTTTCTTTTATATGTCCGAAGTTTTTTCAAATTTGTGAAAAAATTCATATTCATGAACTTTTATTTTGAAAACACATATACATTTTTCAATTTCGTATTTTTTTCTGAATCCGCAAACATATTCTAAAATTTGTGAACTTTTTTTCAAAGACGGCGATCTTTTTCCAAATTCATGATTTTTTTAAAAATATCCATGAACTTTTCTCAAATCGGTGATTTTTTTTTCCAAATCGATGAACCTTTTCAAATTAGCGAAGTTTTTTTCAAAATTGATGAACATTTTTTTAATCGGCAAACCTTTTTTTTTTCAAAATCCACAAACTTTTCACAAAATCCCAAACTTTTTTGAATTCGGAAAACTTTTTTGTTTTTTACAAACATTTTTCATTTTTTTAATCGATATTTCTTGAAAGTCAACCATGACCACAAACCGGGAAAACCAACGACTCCCTCGAACCAATCACCTCCTTTTGTTGGGCCAATCCATGAGGGGTGGCGTGTGGGCGCCGGCTACTCTTCCTGGCGCTTAAGGCACTGGGGAGGAGCTCTCGTGCAGCCGGCAGGAAAGATCCCCCAGCACGAACACCCTCCCCAGAGCCCTACATGCCTTTTTAAATGGGCCTCACCTCTCATCGTTACACCACAACAGAAAAAGGACATAAAAATCCCAAGGTTCGTGTTGGACTCCTAAAAACTTGAAACTGGAATTTGTACCAAAAAACCTACCTGATTTTGAATATATAAAAAAAAACTGCCATAAATTACCATGTATAATAAGCTGCCGTCATGTTGGAAATGGATCAGAATTTGAAAAACTCAGCAATTATGTTTTAAAGCCGTGTTGATCCGAATAGATCAAAACAACTACTTCCTCGGTCTGGGTTTATTGGGCCTGCTAGCACCACACCCATGTCCGCTCTTATTAGGCCCGTATTTTTGGATGTCGTTCCACTGATTGGTGGAAATCAATTCCCAGTCATTAAACTTCCGTTGCATGCGAGAAAGGAAAGCTGCATGCAAGCTTTTGTTTCGTGACTAGCGTTGCGTATTAAATGCTCCACTAATCCAGCGGGAGAAGCAGAACCCAATGCATCGATTGCGCTCTTGTAAAGAGGGCCACACGCGTTAAACTCGTCGACGCTGGTTGGCTTGTGTGCGAAATCACTGGTTGAGGAGCGCTCCCCGCAAAGGTTAGTCGGGTAGCGCTCCCCGTGCGACAAGTGTCACGCGCGAAGCGCTCCTGAGACTTTTTCAGGGCGCTCCGCGCGCGATATTTGTCGCGCGGAGGAGCCCTCCCATGATTTTCGGTTTTCGGTTTTCCTTTCTAGTTTTTCCTTTTTTCACTTTAGTCCTTCAACATTTATTGTATTGTAATATAGTTTTGATCTGTTTCTGAGATCTGTTTCTTTCTCGCGTCGTCGTCCCCGTAGCCGCCTGGGTTTTCGTGCGCGGTTTCGTTTTTCCCTTTCGTTGCCGTCCTCGCCGCCCGTCGCCGCTGTTACCGCCTGCCTACGGCGGCCCTTGTTCACCGTGCACGGCTCCGTCCCCGTTCCCGTCGTCGTCGTTGCCTTCCGCCTGCCTACCGGCTGCCTTCGTTGGTTCCCTGTTTCCGGTTTGTTTCCCTTTAATTTCCCATTATATTTCCGGGAAATGGAGATTTATGGGGTAGTTACGGGTGGGAGCTTCCAACACTATCAAATGTCAACTTTCAATTATGTTGTGCAATCAGTTCTTAATAATCACTGTGTTCTTTGTAGGTATGGCTTGCCCTTTTTGTCGTATGCCAAGTGGCCCTTGTTCTTGTTTTGACTCTTCTGCGGATGTTTTCACTGTGGTGCTGGATCGGCGCTGTTCGAGGCGTGTTGTAAGATTAACATTTTTTACTTGTTCAAATTTTGGTTTTAAAAATTGTTGTTGCGCACATACCTATTTCTTTTGGTGCTGCTGGTGTTGTTTTAAATGGAAATTATTCTGATTTATGGTCTTGTTTTGGTTCATTTTGCAGTATGTTCCGTGTAGTGTTAGAGCTCATCTTGCTCGGTACATTGAGCAGTGCAGGGTTTTAGCTATTCGGAAGGGTGAAAAATATCCTGAGCTTGCTCTTCACAGCAGTGAGGGTGAATTATATGGTGTTCTGTTTAGTCATGGTCGGGTGAGCAACAAATTCCATGGTTCTTCCTGGGAGCAACTGGTGGCTGATTATGGTCTCCGTCATCGTGATATAATGACTGTTAGGCTTGAGCACTATGGAACGTTGATTGGTGTTGATTTTTATCGGGGTGGAGATATGCTGTTCCCTTTACCCTGTGTTGGTAAGGTTTATTTTCAAAGAAGTTTTTACCCTGATTGACGTCACATGATTTGCTGTTCCCTTGATCCTGTGAAATTTGTTTTTGTAGCACTCGAAGGTCTGAGTGAGTCTGAGAAGGATCTTGTTGGCAGCTGTTTTTACACTCGTGGTGTTGATCTCAATTATCATCAATTGTATTTCATGTCGCGACAACTATTTGATGACAACTACATACTCTGCTGTCCTTTTGTGCACAGGATTACTTCCATGAATGTTAATGGTCATCATATGGTTAGATTTATTTTTCTTTCTTTTTCTCAGTTTCTATATTTATTATTTTCTCTTTTATAGCTTTTCAATTTTGTTTATACTAATATCTTGATGTTTTCGTCAGGTTATTCTGAGCATGGTTGTGAGGAGTTTGAAGGAACTTGTGTCAGTTCCTAGTTCTGGCATTTTAACTCTTGAAGTTACTTTGGAGTATCGCGATGATGATATATATGTGAGCATCCCTTGTTCCTATTTCATTGGCTTGGGTGGTAGAATGGTGTTCAAGAAGGAAGGTTTCAGTGATTTTCTTCAAGCATCATCTATTGAAGTAAACAACTTGGTGCTCATAACCTTCAAGGAGCGTGATGGGGGGCTTGCTGTTATCTTCAGCTTTCTGCCGCAGTGATGTTAGTTATAGACTGTGAAGTAGAACAGATGTTATTTAAATATATGGTAGAATATAAATGTTATTCAGATATATAAAAATGGTATGCATCTGTGTTTTAAATGTTTTTTGGACAAATGTGAAACTATGAGAGGCACGGTTATCTGTAAATCACTGGTATTGGCGTGCCTTTGTGTTCCGTATGCCTGGCATGGAGACTCAAGGAGGCACGGCCGTGCAGCTGATGGAGGCACGGTTATGTATAAAAATGGGAGGCACGGTTCTGCTTGTTTGTTTCAAATGTTTCCGTTGGTGCTTACACTCGGAGAAGCATGGACATGAATATACCAGAGGCATGGTTACTTATAAATTAGTTGCATGGCCGTGCTTTTGTTTTCGAAATGTATACAGTGACAAATGTTTTTGTTTAGTGGTGGTGCTTGTCCCTTGCGTCCATGGAGCAGAGTCACGATGGTACCCGCAGCAGAGTCATTGTCATGGTTCTGTGTTTCAAATGTTTTTTCCGTTAACATCTCTGCTGAGAGATTGACTGTTGTGATGCTAGTGGATGCACGCTGGTATATTAAGGAGAGCCACGTCGGCGCGTCTTTGTTTCCAATGTTTTTGCACCAACAGGTTTACTCGGAGAGGCACGGTCCGTCAATCTAGTGGATGCATGGTCCTATATTACGTAGAGGCATAGTCATGCCTTTGTGTTTCGGTTATTTCAGGTGACACTCTTACTGAGAGAGGCACTGCCCTGAACCTAGTCGAGTCACGGTGGTACATGCAGCAGAGTCACGGTCGTTGTATTTTTTTTTTCGGTTAACATGTTTATTGAGAGAGTCAGTGGTGTGATGCTAGTGGAGGCGCGCTCCTACATTGAGACAGTGTTTGATGTCAATGGTGTCTGCGTGATTTATTTTGTTTCAACGTGCTTAAGAGCCTGGAAGTGCTCCCAGTGCTTTCCACACTCGGATACCAAAATTTGTGGAGGTACTCATACTGTTTCTGAAAGCTGGAGATGGATATATTGAAGTTCCTTACAAATATTTCTGAAATTGCTGACACCAATCATGAAAAAGCATTTACAGAAATAGTTAACAAGGATATAAATAATATTTTTTATTACATAAGCACCATGAATCTGTACTATAAGTATAATAAGTAAGTACTATAATACAATAACACACGACATCTTTGACGTACTATAATCATAGTTAGAACATATGTTTGCTCAATCTAAATCAACTTACTAATTAAATATAGATATCCAAAGACGTAGCAATTGACCATCTGTAGTTTCCCTTGTGGCGCTTCTAGCCGGTCAACGATCGGTCTTCTGTCTTCTTATGGGGACGGAGTCGTTCTTTCAGTGGTGGTTGCAGCAGGTGATGTAGCCCGTCTTTAATGATTAGGATCCTTCGGTACAACTCGTAACTAACGTACCCATCTTTTGCTGTGTACTCGAGGTGTAGCGGGGAGAGCGACTTCCACTCCCAGTACTGGTGCTTGTCCTTCGGGAATGATTTCTTCATGTTCTTGTAGGAGGGGTCGATGATGGCCGCTGAAAGGTCACCCATGGAGTCCCTTTCTCCACCACCTTTGATACAGAACTGTCTTTGGATGTCGACGTGGTGCTCGTCTGGAATTTTGATCCATGCACGGGCAAGCATGATCTTGTCGCCCCTGGTGTCGACGCTAGCGAAAGTGATCGCTTTGCGTTGCAGGAATTCAAGCAGTGCCTGGCACCGCTCGGACCTGCAGTAGTGGTACACGAGGACATGCTGGCGCATGGCAAGTTGCACAACGGCGACCCCTCGGCGTGTGTAACTGCTCTTACGCGTGTACTCGAGGTTGAGGCCGATGAACTTGTTCTTCTCCTCCTGGAGCCATTGCTCGTACATCTTGATGATTCGCTCCACAGTCTTTGGCTCGTTGGTGTACACCACCTCCAGCACGGTTGTGCCATGGGCAGTGATGTGTTTGGTCTCTGTTGTTAGTTTCTCATCGTCCATGGCTGCAGGGAGGCTATGTGGGTTTGTGGTTGCCGATGAGGAATGGCCTAGGAAGATGAGGCAGATGGGTGCGGTACAAAAGGAATGGGGTCGTTACTTTGTCGTGCCAAAAGGGTAACCAAGAGGAGCAGTTGCGACGTCATCTGGCGGTTCCAGGCAGTTATGGGAAACATGCGTCTATTAGAGTAATTTTTTTAGCGGTTCGAGCAATGTATTTTGTACCGTCGTGACACCATAAGCTCGATATGCCTGTCTGTGCATGCTCTTGATATGGCACGCTCCACTTGTTTTGTTGAATGAAATGTTTTATTTGTGACGTGCCTCTGTATTTCCAGCTGTTTCAGATGACGCGCTTTCTTGGGGAGACATGCACGCGAAGGTAGTCGAGACACAGTTGTACACGCAGCAGAGCCACGGTCGTGCCTCTGTGGTCGAAGTGTTTTTTGCGTTAACAACATCTCTACTGAACGAGTCACTGTAGTTATGTTACTGGGTGCACGCTGGTATTTTTAAGAAGAAACGCTCTGTTAGCGGAGGCACGTTTCGAAAAAGACTGTGTTATGCTGAAAAGAAAACATAGTGCACTTGGTTATAGTTTGGAGTTATGTCTGGGGATTATTTAGGATTCTTTTGAAAAGAGAGGTTGAAGAACTTTAATAACATGCTTACTTGGTTATAGTTTTTGATGCAAAAACTGTGTCGGTATTTGTTTGAATTTTGATTTACAGTTGAAGAAAATTGTTTTCTTTGTTGTTTGAATTATTAAATTCTAATAATTCAAAAAAGATCATTCGAAAAAGGATCATTGCCATACTTCAAAATAGCCGGTTGGTCCATAACAGCTACATTAGTGCCATTTTAAGAACCAAACAAACAGCAAGCAGGCATTTGGCCTGGATTTTGATCAGCACGAAACGATCACTGAACACCCCAGAAGTCTATTCCAACTACCAAACAAACAAATCCTTAAGAGACACCGTTGCGTCCCACTGCTGGTACTAACAGAATCTATGGAATGCACTGGAGGATGATGGACACGGAACGATCCCTGCGCTCTTTGAACGTGATTAGAACAATGTTCTCTTCAACAAAAGATGCAGCTGACATGAAGTCTCTGAAAGAAGACTTTTCAATCACCATCCTGCCGTCTTTTTTGCAGATCGAGTATGACAAAGGAGTGATGACATGTGTAGGTTCATCAGGAGCTTCAAGGGTCACCTTGGCATTGGTTGGCACGTCCACCCATCTCTTCAAGGTTGAAACAACACTCTTTGGAATTTTCTAAAAGAAACAGAGATAAGAGAAGAATAAAAAGGGTTAATTTGTCATTTGAACATTCAAAAGAAAATACTTAATACACTGTGTGTGCAAACAACAAATTTTATAATATTAAATCTAACATATGTAGAATTTCTTATGAAAACAGCAAGTTAAAATATATAGAGAATACAACAAAATTAACATATATAGAGCACGTAATGGGAGTAACACCAAAGTGGCATGCATTGAGATTAATTTGCGACTGAAGATAATTCATCAAACTATTTTTTTATGACAGTGTTTGAATAATAGAAATACAGAATTTGTAGTATGAGATTGTCAGCATGTTCAAGTTCATAATTAAGTACATAAAAAAAATAAGAGGGCTACCAAAGTATTGTTGGTTTAATGAATTATTCAATTTTATGTGATAAGGCACTTCATACTGAATGGTTAACATTAATTACTAGGAACGCATAATCAAATTTTACCAACATTTTGGGTGTTTAAAGTATAATTTATAATAATATATGTAAGCAAAATTAATTCGACATCATAGAACCGTAAATGTAGACGTACGATTGAAAGTGTGTTGGCTGTTTTAACAAAGAGATAGTTAACTAACCATGATGCTGTCTCTTGTGTTAGTGGTAGTCATCACATGGACAAACGGGCGGCAACGGATGAAAATGTCTCAAAACAGGCGTTGTAGTAAGAAGCGTATCTGGTCGTAGGTATGCTCAATATCCCGAGAGTATACACAACACTGAACGTGGTCGAAATCATCAGAAGAAAGATCGTCGAGAGCTAGAAAAACACCCAACATGTAAAATTAGAACAAGATATATAATCCAGCAGGAGGTAAACAACATACAACATCAGGCATTTTATATAAAAAAGCAGCGAAAAAAATTAACTAAGAAATTGAATACGTACCAACATGAGGTAATGGAAGTAGCATATTGTCACCGCGATATGTTTTGATCGCCAGATTCAGTCCCACATGAGGCAGTGCAAATTCTATGCGGTCTCCAGCATGAAGATCATAATCTTCAGCAAGGTTGCACCAAACATCACCATAGAACTTGGTGTAGTTAGGCCTATGATTAAACAAAGCATTGTGAGACCTTCCTTCATGGGTAACAAGGGCTGGCTCAACCTGCTTGTTAAGCAATATCCTTGCATCCGCCTTCCTCTCATCAATGTATTCAGCGAGAAAAGGTCTGACATTACAAGGTACATACTAGGGAAAATATAAAAAATAAAGAGCTGTAAATATAAATTCAAACTTATTGAACATCAATTTGAAAAATAGGCATAAAGTGCACCCAAATATCGCAATAAAAGATAAAAAACATAGTACTATGATGGATTAATGACTAGAGATTTGGCATGAAAACAGTTAAGGTATAAACAGGCAAGCTAACGGATAAAAAAACATAATGAAAGTGACAATAGTAGGGGAACCTAGTACAGATACAAAGGGATACCAAAAGTTCAACAGTTGCGATTTCAAACGTGTTTTAGCCAACTAATATGTCCACTAACCATGCGTCTCCAGCAATTCTCATCAAGAATAACCTCAAACTCCCGGAGAGCTTCTGGATGAGGTTGACAAGGGCCGTCCGGATGACGGCAAGTAGGGCAAACCATACCTAGATAAATTAAGAGCAAAAATCATGGAATAACTAAAATATGGCATAACCAAATAATTAAAAGCACACTAGGTTTAACAGATAACAATAGCAACAGGAGTAGCAGATCTGAACAAGTAGGTCAAACCAATCAGAGTATCATGATTTAAAAGAAGGTTCATTGACAACCAATTTAAGCTATGAAAAATACTAACATTTCATAGTTGACTTACCGAGAAGGATGTTAGAACAGTGAATACATCATGATTATAGCTAAACGAGTTTAATTAGGCATCCCTCAAAAGAGAAAAGCAGTGGATTTGGGGTTTTTGCTCATGGTTGGGGTAAAAATCTGAGGAGATAGGTAGCTACGAAGCTATACAAATAGAAATCGACCACAAATGTAAACCCTTAAACGTAAAATAAAGAATAATTAAAAGAACGTGATCAAAACATAAACACGGACTGGAGCATGGCGGACGCATATATTTTATACCCGCAGAAGAAGACCAGCAGCCGGCGACTAACGGGGATGGAGTAGAGGAACTTTAGTAGAAAGCACCGCAGACCAGTATCTAAAAAAACAGCTTAAAAATTATTGTAATCCAGAAACCCAGTCAAATTCGTAGGATAACTAAAGGGGAAATCAGAACGGGAGCGCCAAGAACCATGAACCCTAGATGCAGACGATTGCACACACAGAGAGGGAGTGAGGTGCCTGAGAGCGGCGGACTAGAATAAAATATAAGGGAACGCGAGAGACCAAGGGACGGAATGAATGCTCAATTTTTCTTTTCCCGAAATTGAATGAATGCTTATTGTACATGGGCGCGCATTCCGACGGGTTACGGGGACATGAGACGTTTGACTCGTCCAGCTGCCTCCCACGGGACTAGTCCACCTGCTCGCCGTGCCTCACAGAGCTATACGAGGCACGTTTCTACTAGCCAAAAATGCATGGTCGTGTCTGTGTAATCGAAATGTCTTTAAACTCAAAGTCAATCAGAGAGGCACGGATGTGACTTTATGAGAGACACGTTCCTGACGATAGGAGATGCACGGCCATGACGCCAGGAGACTCATGATCGTTTCGTTAGGAGAGGCAAATTCAGTGATATACTCTTCCTTTCTTTGAAGTGCAAAAACTCGAAAGAGTCTCAGCTGCAAAAACTTTTCAAGAACTGCCGAGTCACGGCTGTGTATCCAGCAGCATCACAGTCGTGGCTCTTCGTTTGCAATGTTTGCAGTCAAATGTTCACCCAGAGAGCCACTGTTGTGTTTCTGTTTTTCAAATGTTCCTTGGAATAGCCGTGGAGCTATTAGAGTCCACATTTGTACCTAAGTCAGGGGCATGGCCGTGCCTTTGTGTTCCAAATGTTTTCGATGGCATGCACACTCATAGAGGCACGTGCGTGAAGATAAGAGAGTCACGGTTACGGATAAGTCAAGTTCACACTCGTGCTTTTTGTGCCTACATAACCATGCCTCTGTAGGCTTCACGCCCGTAGAGGCACTGATAGCTTTAATTGCATCCATTCATTCATTTACTGATAGATTCACCGCCGTGAAGATATGAGACGGATGTATTATTGTGGACCAGATGCACGGCTTCGTTTCAGATGCATGAGGTTCCTCTCTGTGAGCGCTGCTCTAGGATATGTATTCGCCGTCGGTTCTAAGATGGATGATAGGGTCGTTGTGTGCCTCCTCGCATTCTTCTCTCGGTGGTCATCGGTCAAAAGGCGATCTGATGACCGATCGGACGGCTGTTCGATGTGACTATTCAGTGTGTCAGTTACCGTGCTAGAATTAAGTTAGAGCGTCCTTGATTTCTCCACGCCATCATCATTTTACACAGGCGTGACTCTAGTAGATGCACGGTTCCGCAAGCTGCAGAAGCAAAACCGTCTGTTCACGGTTCCCAATTCACATTAATGGGCATGGTAACTGAGTCATCTTTGTCCCTGGTTAAATACTCGTCCATTTGTGCAGGTCACCACATTGCATTCTCGCCACACAACCGCAGGCAGTTCCCATCGGCCTCGCCACGTCCCAGCCTTGCCACAGAACCATAGCCAATCTCCATTGTTGCCCTCCTCCTCGCTGCCATGGATGACGGGAGGAACACTACTGAGCATCTCGAGATACCGGCCGATGGGAACACCAAGCTTGACGTGTGGCACACCAATGAGCCCTACAAGGTGGAGGAGATCATTGCCATGTATGAGCAGTGGTTGCGGGAGGACAGGTACAAGTTTGTTGGTCTGGACCTGGAGTACACACGACCGAATTATTATGGGTATAGGAAAGTCGCCGTCATGCAACTGGCGATGCGGAAGCATGTTCTGGTCTATCAGTTCTGCAAGGCCAGGACTTAGTGCCCTGCTCTGAAGGATTTCCTTGAGAACAGAGGTATAACTTTCGCTAGTGTAGACGTGAGGAACGACAGAGAGGTTCTTTTAGAGATTCCATTAAAATTCCGAGAGAGTACCACATCGACATTCAAGAGAAGTTCATGATCAAAGGCGGCGAAAAAAGGGACTCCATGGCAGACCTAGCGGGAGCCATCATACACGAATCCTACTTGAAGATGAAGTCAGCTTTGCCACTAGGAGCGCATGACTACTGGGATTGGAAGCCACTTTCCTTTGATCATGTGAAATATGCCTCAATTGTAAGTGAAAAATTCATTTTTGTTAATATCTGTCTTGACTTTGTTTGTTTTATTGCAATAACAGCGTGCTTGTCGTTTTTCTAAATTTTCATTCTCTTGCGCTTTTCATTTTAGGACGGGTATGTGAGCTACGAGCTTTACCGCCGGTATCTGTCGATGAGGGACATCATGCATTGTCGTTCTCTTCCTGACCGCAGACGTCGAGGACGTTTCTGAGCAGGACTCCATCTGCAAGGGCTGCGGAGAGAGATGCCTAGTGGTTAAGTGCTAACAGCTTGGAAGACAACTAGTACTTTTGTATGATCAATAGTAAATGTCAATGTTTTTGTTGAGAAGAACGGAGTGGTAGTTTGGAAATTTGAGTTTATTTTCAGAGTTTTGTGTTGTCTTGTTTGTATGCTATAAGAATATAATTTTTTATGTTTGGTCGTATAAGATTGTGCTTTTAACTATCCATGGAGAAAGCCTTAAAAGCAAACTATCCATGCAAAGCTTAAGCTTGGATGTCAGAGAGGCATGTATGTACATTTAGGAGAGGCACTGCTTGTTTGTGGGGAAAAGGCATTGTCGTGCGTCTGGGTTTCGATTGTTGTCAATCACGCATTCACAAAGAGAGGCACTACCGTGAACCTACGATAGGCAATATTACAGATGAATCAGATGCACGGATGTGCTATTCGAGTTTTGAGTGTTTTCTTCTTTCGTTCATTCTCAAAGGCGCGGCCGCGAAGACACGAGAGGCACGTATCAGTGTGGAGAAGAAGCATGCATGTGCTTCTATGTTTCAGATGGTTCAGGTTCCTCTATCTGTTTGCTTCTCTTATAGTGTATTCTTCTTCTTTATGCGACTACAATTTTAGTGTATCATTCTTGGAGAAAGGAGGAAAAAAAAGAGAAAGGAGATGAGAAAACTGATTGATCTGGAGGTTTGCGGCTGTGGCCTCCCCTCTGATAGTAAGATCATGGGTGAGCTGTTTCCTTTGTTCGTGCAGATCGAGCTCAAAGAAAGTGGGGGAGGTGCTTCGACTGTTCGTTGCACCTGTGTCTGATCCATAGAGTATATACTTGGCTAGGTGCCTCAGTTCTTCTATGACCTTTTGTTCATTTTGAAACAAGGATCAAACATATGAGTCGACGGTTGCATTTCTATTATGCCTTTCAGACCCAAGTTCACGAGGATGTTATATGATGTCAGGGCTCACGGCAACAACTTTCTTGAGTAATCAAGTATTGTAGGTGATGTGAAATTTTAGTTTTCAGGCAAACGTTGCTCCGAGAGGCACGGCTGTGAAGGTGGAGGTGGCACGGTTCCATGAGAGGCAGAGGCATGTCTGTGCCGATGTGAAATTTTAGGTTTTAGGCACACGTTGCTCCGAGAGGCACGGTCATGAATGTAGCAGATGCACGGTTCCATGAGAGGCATAGGCATGTCTGTGCCTCTGTCACCACGGTAGCATATTCTGAGTCCCTTTGTTCGTTTTGAAACAAGGATCATTCACATGAGTCTGCGGCTGCATATTCAGACCCAAGTTCACGAGGATGTTCTACGATGTCAGGGCTTATGGCAACAACTTTTTTGAGTTATTATGTTTATTGGAGGTGATGAATTTTTTTAGTTTTCAGGCACATGTTGCTCCGTGAGGCACGACCGTGAAGGTAGAAGAGGCACGATTCTATGAGAGGAAGAGGCATGTCTGTGCCTCTGTGATCGAATTTTTTTGACATCACATGGTTTCCTAGGGAGGAACCGTCATGATTTTAGTAGAGTCACGGTTTCTCATGTAGTATATTCACGTGCCTCTATTTTTATTGTCTGCCAGTCACATGTTCTCTAACAGACGCACGACGGGTTTGGTTGCGACTGTTGGAACTGCAGCGCGGCTGTGCTATGAGAGACCACTGTTATAGCTGATTTAGAGGCATGGTCGTGCCTAAGTCAGATGCACGCACACTGAGAGAGGCACAGTTGTCTAGATACGAGAAGCACGGCTGTGTTTCAAATGCTTGAGGTTCCTCTCTGTGTGCGCCGCTCTAGTATATGTATTCGCCGTCGGTTCTAAGATGGACGATAGGGTCGTTGTGTGCCTCCTCGCATTCTTCTCTCGATGGTCATCGGTCAAAAGGCGATCTGATGATCGATCGGACGGCTGTTTGATGTGACTATTCAGTGTGTCAGTTACCGTGCTAGTATTAAGTTAGGGTTTCCTCGATTTCTACACACCATCATCATTTTGCACAGCCGTGACTCTAGGAGGTGCACGGTTCCACAAGCTTTAGATTCACAGCCGTCTTTTCACGGTTCCCAATTCACATCAATGGTCATGGTAACCGAGTCGTATTTCATCCTGGTTAAATACTCGTTGATTCATGCAGGTCACCACGTCGCATTCTCGGCACAGAACCGCAGGTAGTTCCCATCGGCCTCGCGGCGTCCCAGGCTTGCACAGAACCACAGCCAATCTCCATTGTCGCCCTCCTCCTTGCTGCCATGGATGACTTGAAGAACACTACCGAGTATCTCGAGATACCGGCCGATGGTAACACCAATCTTGACGTGTGGTACACCAACGAGCCCTACAAGGTGGAGGAGATCATTGCCAAGTATGAGCAGTGGTTGCGGGAGGACAGGTACAAGTTTGTTGGTCTGGACCTGGAGTACACACGGGAGGATTATTATGGTTATAGAAAAGTCGCTGTCATGCAATTGGCGATGCGCAATCATGTTCTGGTCTATCACTTCTGCAAGGCTAGGATGGCGTGCCCTGTTCTGAAGGATTTGCTTGAAAACAGAGGTATATCTTTCGCTAGTGTAGACATCACCAAGGATAGAGAAGTTCTTTTTCAAGATTTCATCAGAATTCCAAGACAGTACCACATCGACATTCAAGAGAAGTTCATGATCAAAGGCGGTGAAGAAAGGGACTCTATGGCAGACCTAGCGGCAACCATCATAGACGAATCTTACTCGACGATGAAGTCAGCTTTACCAGTAGGTCAGCATAACTATTGGGGTTGGAAGCCACTTTCGTTTGAGCATGTGAAATATGCAGCAATTGTAAGTGAAATTTCATTTTTGTGAATTTCTGTTTTGAATTTTTTTTGTTTTATTGCAAGAACAACATGCTTGTGCTTCTAAATTTTTATTCTCTTCCGCTTTTCCTTTTAGGATGGATATGTGAGCTATGAGCTTTATCGCCGGTATCTATCGATGAGGGACATGATCTACTGTCGCTCTCTTCCTGATCGGAGACGTCGAGGTCATTTCTGAGTAGTTCTGCAACTTGAAGGGCTGTGAAGATCAGCATCACAGCTGGAAGGTTTCAGTGGGGAGACTACAATAGCATAATTGAGTATTTTGGAACTGTGCTAGGTTATGTGTAATTTTGTGTTTACTTTTCTGAATTAATGTGTTTAAGAACTATGCTAGGTTTGCATTTTGTGTTTTGATTAATGTTTCTATTATTGCGATTTGAAAATTCTGTGTTTGAAATGTTTCGTCTGACACGGTCGCTCAGAGAAGCACATCCTTGAATCTAGTGCTGGCACGGTTATGTTAAGCGGAGTCATGGTCGTGCCTTTGTGATATCATTATATGTGCTGAGTCGCCTACTTAGAGAGGCACCTCTCTGTTCGAAATGTTCCAAATGCTTGTGCGTCTGGACGAGGCACAGTTGCCAGTGTAGAAACTAGTGGGCAGATGTTTAGTTAGGGAATTCACAAGTGGTTTTTCGGTTCACTGTTTTATGTATGAAAAAACAGAGATGGACGATCCTATGTTAAGAAGGGTCACCGTCGTTCCTATGAGTTTCGATTATTTCAGCTGACTCGTCTACTTAGAGAGGCTCAACCGTGAAGCTAGTGGTGACACGGTGCTAAATTAAGAGAAGTCACGGTCGTGCCTAGTCGTCTACTCAGAGAGGCACGTCGATCCAGCTAGTGGATGCACGGTCCCATAATAAGAAGAAGAGTCATGGTCGTGCCTCTCTTTTCCAAATGTTTCTGCTGAGATGTTTATTCTGAGGAAGCGATTTCAAGCACGGCCGTTCGGAAAAATTGACCTTTACAAGTTCTGTTGGGAAAATATGATTTTAAGTAAAACAAACACAATTGTGATTCATGATTTGAAGATTTGAAGTACGGTCGTGAAGATGCCAGAGCCAATGTTCAATTAGTGACAGAGGCATGTATGTGCCTCTGTGTTTGAAATGTTTAGATATCATTTGGTTTCTGAGGGAGCAACGGCCGTGATTCTAGTAGAGGCACGGTTCCACGTGTAGTAGAGACACCTGCCTGTATTTTTATTGTCTCAGAGTCACATGTTCTCTAATTTCCCGTGTTTCCCGTCTGAGGTACATTTAGACAGGCACGGTCCTATGTTATGAAGAGTCACGGTCGTGCCTCTCTGTTCGCAGTTTTTCAGCTATGTTATGAAGACTCGTCTAGTCAAAGAGGCACGTCCGTCAAGCTAGTGGAGGCACTGTCCTTTGTTTCGAAGAGTCACGGTCGTGCTTCTGTTTTTGCAAATGTTTCCTCTCACGCGTACTCCAAGGAAGTGATGTTCTACTGCAATGTAGCGATGTTCTGAAACTTCACTTTTTCAAGTTCCGTTGGAAAATAAGATTTAATGTAGAACAAACACAACTGTGATTCACGATTTCAAGACTTCAAAATTTAAATGCACAACTTTGTTTAACAGGAACACAACAAGGTATCTGGTCTTGCAACGACATCAGTTAAAAAAGGTGAAACTGTGTTGTTCCTACAACTCCAGGTAAAATAAGCTATAGCATGGCAGTAGTCATCTTCTGTTACTTGCTCTTGGGCGCTCTATATTGTATTGTCTGAAGACGTCCCTCAGTGCTTCAAATATTGGCCCTATATTGTGGGTTGATGTCATGATTTTGAAAGTTAGTTGTTCCTGATAGGTAACGAAGCATGAAAATAAAAGAAATTCCTATGAACACCCAAGATCTATCTAGGAGAAGCATAGCAATGAGAGAGGAGAGTGTGTCTACGTACCCTCGTAGAACGAAAGCGGAAGCGTATATAACACTGTTGATGTAGTCGTACTCTTCGCGATCCGATCACGATCCAACCGATCAAGTGCCGAACGGACGGCACCTCCGAGTTTAGCACACGTGCGGCTCGATGACGTCTCCTCCTCCTTGATCCAGCAAGAGAAGGCAGAGAAGTAGATGGGATCACAACCAGCACGACGGCGTGGTGGTGACGGTGGTGGTGGAGCACCGACAGCGCTTCGCTAAGCGTCGTCGGGACGAGGCGGTGATGTAACGGGAGAGAGAGGGGCGCCCAGGGGCTGGTGTGTCCTCTTGGGGCGCCCCTTCCTCTATATATATAGGTGGAGGGGTGTGGGGAACATCCCCTCCAAGCCCTAGGGCGCAGCCAAGGGGGGAGAGGACTTGGACTCCAAGTCCAATCCTATTCCTACTAGGACTCCCCTTTTTTCCCTTCCCTAGCCACATGGGCTTTTGAGGACTTGGTGCGCCTAGCACAATAAGACCAGGGCGCCTCCCCTCAGCCCATACCAGCCCTTGGGACCTGGTGGACCAACTTGTGGACTTCCGGACCCCTCCGGAATCCTCCGGAACCTTCTGGAAGCTTCCCGGTACAATACCGAAAAAACTGCACCTTTTTCCGGAACCCAAAATATGACTTCCCATATATAAATCTTTACCTCTCGACCATTCCGAGACTCCTCGTGATGTCCGGGATCTCATCCGGGACTCCGAACAACATTCGGTTTCCAATCATCAAATATCCCAATACTACTCTAGCGTCAACGAACGTTAAGCGTGCGACCCTGCGGGTTCGGGAATCATGTAGTCATGACCGAGACACCTCTCCGGTCAATAACCAATAGCAAGACCTGTATGCCCATATTGATTCCTACATATTCCACGAAGATCTTTTATCGGTTGAACCACAATGTCAAGGATTCGGTTAATCCCGTATGCAATTCCCTTTGTCCGGCGATATGTTACTTGCCCGAGATTCGATCGTCGGTATCTCCATACCTAGTTCAATCTCGTTACCGGCAAGTCTCTTTACTCATTCCATAATATAAGATCCCGTGACTAAACCATTAGCCACATTGCTTGCAAGCTCTTTACGATGTTGTATTACCGAGAGGGCCCAGAGATATCTCTCCGTCATACGGAGTGACAAATCCCAGTCTCGATTTGTGCCAACCCAACAAACACCTTTGGAGATACCTGTAGAGCACCTTTATGATCACCCAGTTATGAAGTGACGTTTGGATACACACTAAGTATTCCTCTGGTGTCTGGGAGTTGCACGATCTCATGGTCTAAGGAACAGATACTTGACATGAAGAAAGCTGTAGCAAATAAACTAAACGATCTGGTGCTAAGCTTATAGTTGGGTCTTGTCCATCACATCATTCTCCTAATGATGTGATCCCGTTATCAAATGACAACTCATGTCTATGGTTAGGAAACCTTAACCATCTTTGATCAACGAGCTAGTCTAGTAGAGGCTCACTAGGGACACACTATTTGTTTATGTATCCACACATGTATTTAAGTTTTCGGTCAATACAATTCTAGCATGAATAATAAACCTTTATCATGAACAAGGAAATATGATAATAACCAATTTATTATTGCCTCTAGGGCATATTTCCAATAGTCTCCCACTTGCACTAGAGTCAATAATCTAGTTCACATCGCTATGTGATTAACACCCAATGAGTTCTAGGGTTTGATCATGTTTTTCTTGTGAGAGAGGTTTTAGTCAACGGGTCTGCAACGTTCAGATCCGTGTGTATTTTGCAAATCTCTGTCATATTGTAGATGTTGCTACCACGCTCCACTTGGAGTAATTCCAAATGACTGCTCCACTATACGTATCCAGTTTGCGACTCAGAGTCATCCGGATCGGTGTCAAAGCTTGCATCGACGTAACCCTTTACGACGAACTCTTTATCACCTCCATAACCGAGAAACATTTCCTTAGTCGTTTTCAGGTACTTCAGGATATTCTTGACCGCTGTCCAGTGATCCACTCCTGGATCACTCTTGTACCCCCATGCTAGACTCATGGCAAGGCACCCATCAGGTATGGTACACAGCATGGCATACATTATAGAGCCTATGGCTGAAGCATAGGGAATGACTTTTATCCTTTCTCTTTCTTCTGCCGTGGTCGGGCTTTGAGTCTTACTCAACTTCACACCTTGCAATACAGGCAAGAACCCTTTCTTTGACTGATCCATTTTGAACTTCTTCAAAACTTTGTCAAGGTATGTGCTTTGTGAAAGTCCTATTAGGCGTCTTGATCTATCTCTATAGATTTTGATGCCCAATATATAAGCAGCTTCACCGAGGTCTTTCATTGAAAAACTCTTATTCAAATATCCTTTTATGCTTTCCAGAAATTCTATATCATTTCCAAACAACAATATGTCATCCACATATAATATTAGAAATGCTACAGAGCTCCCACTCACTTTCTTGTAAATACAAGCTTCTCCGTAAGTTTGTATAAAACCAAAAGCTTTGATCACCTCATCAAAGCATATATTCCAACTCCGAGATGCTTCCACCAGTCCATAGATGGATTGTTTGAGCTTGCATACTTTGTTAGCATCCTTAGGATCGACAAAACCTTCTGGTTGCATCATATACAATTCTTCCTTAAGAAACCCATTAAGGAATGCCGTTTTGACGTCCATTTGCCAGATCTCATAATCATAAAATGCAGCTATAGCTAACATAATTCTAACAGACTTAAGCATCGCTACGGGTGAGAAAGTCTCATCGTAGTCAACCCCTTGAACTTTTCGGAAACCCTTTGCGACAAGTCGAGCTTTATAGACGGTGACATTACCATCAGTGTCTGTCTTCTTCTTAAAGATCCATTTATTCTCAATGGCTTGCCGATCATCGGGCAAGTCCACCAAAGTCCATACTTTGTTCTCATACATGGATCCTATCTCGGATTTCATGGCCTGAAGCCATTTGTCAGAATCTAGGCTCATCATAGCTTCTTCATAGTTCGTAGGTTCGCCGTTGTCTAACAACATGACTTCCAGGACAGGATTACCGTACCATTCTGGTGCGGAACGTACCCTGGTCGACCTACGAAGTTTAGTAGTAAATTGATCCAAAGTTTCATGATCATCGTCATTAGCTTCCTCTTCGGTTGGTGTAGACATCACGGGAACTGTTTTCTGTGATGTGCTACCTTCCAATTCTAGAGAAGGTACGATTACCTCATCAAGTTCTACTTTCCTCCCACTCACTTCTTTCGAGAGAAACTCCTTCTCTAGAAAGGACGCATTCTTGGCAACAAAGATCTTGCCCTCGGATCTATGGTAGAAGGTATACCCAATGGTCTCTTTAGGGTATCCTATGAAGACACACTTCTCCACTTTGGGTTCGAGCTTATCAGGCTGAAGCCTCTTGACATAAGCGTCGCATCCCCAAACTTTAAGAAACGACAGCTTAGGTTTCTTGCCAAACCACAACTAATACGGTGTCATCTCAACGGATTTAGACGGTGCCCTATTTAAAGTGAATGCGGCTGTCTCTAATGCATAACCCCAAAACGATAGTGGCAAATCGGTAAGAGACATCATAGAACGCACCATATCCAATAGAGTATGATTACGACGTTCGGACACACCATTACGCTATGGTGTTCCAGGTGGCGTGAGCTGTGAAACAATTCCACATTGTCTTAAATGCATACCAAACTCGTAACTCAAATATTCACCTCCACGATCAGATCGTAGAAACTTTATTTTCTTGTTACGATGATTCTCCACTTCACTCTAAAATTCCTTGAACTTTTCAAATGTTTCAGACTTGTGTTTCATTAAGAAACATACCCATATCTACTCAAATCATCTGTGAAGGTAAGGAAATAACGATATCCACCGCGTGCTTCAACACTCATCGGACTACATACATCAGTATGTATTATTTCCAATAAGTCACTAGCTCGCTCCATTGTTCCAGAGAACGGAGTTTTAGTCATCTTGCCCATGAGGCATGGTTCACATGTCTCAAATGATTCATAATCAAGAGATTCCAAAAGTCCATCGGCATGGAGTTTCTTCATGCTTTTTACACCAATATGACCTAAGTGGCAGTGCCACAAATATGTGGTACTATCATTATTAACTTTACATCTTCTGGCATCAATATTATGAATATGTGTATCACTACGATCGAGATTCAACAAGAATAAACCATTCACAAGGGGTGCATGACCATAAAAGATATTACTCATATAAATAGAACAACCATTATTCTCCAACTTAAATGAATAACCGTCTCGCAATAAACAAGATCCAGATATAATGTTCATGCTCAACGCAGGCACCAAATAACAATTATTTAGGTTTAAAACTAATCCCGAAGGTAGATGTAGAGGTAGCGTGCCGACGGCGATCACATCAACCTTGGAACCATTTCCGACGCGCATCATCACCTCGTCCTTAGCCAGTCTTCGTTTATTCCGCAGCTCCTGTTTCGAGTTACAAATATTAGCAACTGAACCAGTATCAAATACCCAGGCGCTACTACGAGCACTAGTAAGGTACACATCAATAACATGTATATCAAATATACCTTTGTTGACGTTGCCAGCCTTCTTATCTGCCAAGTACTTGGGGCAGTTCCGCTTCCAGTGACCATTCTCCTTGCAGTAGAAGCACTCAGTCTTAGGTTTGGGTCCAGCCTTGGGTTTCTTCACGGGAGCGGCAACTGCTTTACCGTTCTTCTTGAAGTTCCCTTTCTTTCTCTTGCCTTTCTTGAAACTAGTGGTCTTTTTAACCATCAACACTTGATGCTCCTTCTTGATTTCTATCTCCGTGGCCTTAAGCATCGCGAAGAGCTCGTAAAGTGTTTTCTCCATCCCTTGCATATTATAGTTCATCACAAAGCCCTTATAGCTTGGTGGCAGTGATTGGAGAATTCTGTCAATAACCGAGTCATCTGGAAGATTAACTCCCAACTGAGTCAAGCGGTTGTGCAACCCAGACATTCTGAGTATATGCTCACTAACAGAACTGTTCTCCTCCATTTTACAGCTAAAGAACTTGTCGGAGATGTCATACCTCTCGACCCGGGCATGAGCTTGAAATACCAATTTCAGCTCCTGGAACATCTCATATGCTCCGTGGTGCTCAAAACGTCTTTGGAGCCCCGGTTCTAAGCCGTAAAGCATGGCACACTGAACTATCGAATAGTCATCAGAACGTGCCTGCTAGATGTTCACAACATCCATAGACGACGCTGGAGGGGGTGCGTCACCTAGCGGTGCATCAAGGACATAAGCCTTCTGTGCAGCAATGAGGATAATCCTCAAGTTACGGACCCAGTCCGCATAGTTGCTTCCATCATCTTTCAACTTAGCTTTCTCTAGGAACGCATTAAAATTCAGGGGAACTACAGCGTGGGCCATTGATCTACAACACAAATTTTTGCAAAGACAATTAAGACTAAGTTCATGATAATTTTAGTTCAGTTAATCAAATTACTAATGAACTCCCACTTAAATCAACATCCCTCAAGTTGTCTAAGTGACACATGATCCAAATCAACTAACCCATGTCCGATCATCACGTGAGATGGGGTAGTCATCAATGGTGACGTTGACACCAGATTTTGGCACGGTCAAGAACTTAATTAAGATGGCCTCAAGTGGAGAAGTGATCTACATGAAAAAGTTCCGTATTGTCGGCATGAACATCTTTGAAGTTTGGGCCATCGCCATCCGATCTCATCTCAAGGGCTGAAACTATGCTCAAAGTACTAAGATTTTGTATTCAGAGTATTGTTCGGCCAATTAAGCCTCCAAGACAGCGCCATATAAGAAAAGTTTCTACATGGATTGTTTTCGTCTCGTCGAAACGGTCGATTTTGATATAAAAAACGTCTCAATCGGAGTTCGTATGCAAAAGTTAGAGCCAAAACGGTGTGCTGCAGAAGTCTGCCCCGGAAGTTCCGGGCAAAACTTCCGGGGAGGTTCCGGGCTAAACAGAAAGTTTGCACGCGGTGCGCCCCGAAAACTGGAATTCAACATTATTTGCAGATTTGCGGGCCAAACTTCAACCTCAAGATGACCTCGGATGAGAAAGTGATAAACTAACGAGTTTTTCTCCGTTTCAAGATCTACAACTTTGCTTTTTGGACCATCGCGAAACGAAGCCATATACGACCTGCAGGAGCAGTGCAAGAGGGCTACTTGATGTAATTTTAGCCCGGAAGTTCCGGGCCGACCGGAAGTTCCGCCCCCCTAGTCCGAGTTAGGTTAACTTTTGATGTTTTGGACGGGATTTGAGTCCTTTTCTTGTACAGAAAGTCCAGCCACCTCATATATATGTAAGAGGTGACGGCCGATTGAAGAACAACACACAATCGAACAAATCAATCTACTACTTTTTTCATCTACGTTTTGTCTCTCCCTCGTTATTGCTTCCTCATTCTTCATCGTTCTTCGTGTTGGAGAGCTGCAAATCCCGAGGCTCTAGGGGCGGTTGGACCGACCTAGGGCAGCCCATAGCCGCCGCACTCCCTGACGGGGTCCCTCCCGGGCGTGTGGGGTTTCGGGTCTTCAAAAGCTCTCGCCGGTCGTCTTGCGAATCGCGCTTCCGGTGAGACTCCTTCGACGTGAGCTGCGGTGCATTACCCCTGACGTCGAGGGTACACGTGACGTGTTCGTGTGCGAACACACTTTTTGGCGACTCCGCTGGGGAACGAGGGTCAAGAATCATCATCATCCATCATGATTGGTCTTCCCAAGCCATCTGAAGTTGACGCCGATAACATAATCAAGCCCAATTTTGAGGAGTTATCGGAGGAACATCGCCAAGTTTATGAGGAGTAGAAGAAGGCGCGTGAAGAGAAGGAGATGCAGGAATTCCTTACTAAATTCAAGAAGGATCGTCAAGGCAACATTACTTCAATTGAAGAAATCAAGTTTCCTCCTCTTCACAACGAGCAGGTAGAGCCGACTATAAGCAAAATTTTCTCTCCTGAACAGTCGACTGAAATTACTACACTTATTGCTCAGAATAATGTTCTTATTTACCAAGCTATCATAGACAATAATGCTGCTTGAAAAAATACTCCTCAATCATCTAATGGTAATAGTGGTATGTCTGTTCCAACTTTACCTATTTCATCGGCGCTGCCCGCGCCGTTGAATTCTTATCCTAGCCAGACGAACCAACTTGTTGCTGCACCGTTTAATCCTACCATGAACATACCAAGTTCAGTGAATCCAACTGCATCTTTGCTAGGCTACGGTTCGGCAAGTCCAAATGGATTGCTGCCGAACTATGGTACAACATACACACCACCATCTCTTCCGACTAGTACTATACCAACTAATAGAAATCATATTCCCCATGCGCCACAACCACACGCAATGCCACTCAATACGAGTGATATTTTGGCTAATGTCAGAGAGGAGATGTCTAGGGTGTTCCGAGAGCATTGTGGGATTGAACTACCTAAACCACGGATTTCCAGGAAACCATATCTAGAAATTTTTGATGCCGTACCATGCCCTCCCGATTATAAAGTTCCAGATTTTGTTAAATTTAGCGGAGAGGGAACAAAAACCACATGGGAGCACATAAGTCAGTACTTGGCACAATTAGGTGAGGCGAGTTCACGAGACGAGTGGAAAGTACGTTATTTTCCTTTATCTTTAACCGGTACTGCTTTCTCGTGGTTTTCTGCTTTGCCACCCGGTTCTATTAGTACATGGTTTCACTTGGAGCAGAAGTTCCATGACCACTTCTACAGTGGTGACAATGAGCTTAAACTATCCCACCTTACATCGGTTAAGCAAAAGCATGATGAATCGGTCTCCGATTACGTCAAAAGATTTAGAGATACAAAAAACCGGTGCTATAGTTTGATGATAACTGAGAGAGACATGGCTGATCTTGTGCTTAGTGGTTTGAGAACTCACATTAGAGAAAAGTTAGAGGGCTATGAGTTTTCAAGTATTAACCAAGTCTTACAAAGGGCTTTGGTTCAAGAAAGCCGAAGCAAAGATCTTAAAGAGGTGCATAGGTATAAAACTGATCGTCCTAAGATGAATATGGTTGAATGTAATAGTGATGAGTCGGATGATGAGACTGATGTCTATGTTGCTGAATTTGTTTGGTCATCAAAGGCCAAACCTTATACGTGCAATGCTCTTAAGCCGATTCGCAAGAATCGTGATGAAGAAATGAAATTTACTTTTGATATATCCAAGTGTGATAAAATATTTGATGCACTGTTGCAAGATAAGATGATAAGAATATCACATACCTTACCGCCGTTTGAGGAGCTAAAACGGCGTGCTTATTGTAAGTATCACAATTCTTTTTCTCATGCTATTAACGATTGCAATGTTTTTCGACAACAGATACAATCGGCCATCAACGACGGACGATTGAACTTTTCTGAGATGCAAATTGATAAGCAACCCTTTCCAATAAACACCATGGGTTTGGAGGGGAAGAAGATGTTAATTCGGCCCAACATAGCCGAATCAGCTAATAAAAATAATGTTGTCATTGGTGAGCCCAAGAAAAACAAGGAGGGCGACAAGGTCTTGGGGAGACAAGTTGTGCTTGATAAGCAACCCGGTGGCAAGGAGATAATTAAGATCACCATCCAGAATCCGGCACTCGGGGGGCAATCACAAGTGAAAGAGAACACTCATGTTAAATTTGTTAAGCCCAAGAGTCCAGAAGTTGGCAAGTGGAAGATGAATGAAGCTAAAGTGCAGTGCAAGAGAATCAAGCCGACTTTTGATATATTGCTGTCCAAATATGCCAATCAAGCGGCCGGTTCTAGCTCTAACCGGTCACCAACTTTGAAGCGCTCAAGATCACCTCCGAGGGAAGAATTTCAGCATCACACAACGCCATATGGGTCGTGGGCACCAGGACCATGGATGGCGCCACCTCCCTATGTGCCATACTACATGGGAGGCTTCAATGGAGGATGGGAGCAGCCCCCAATGGCCCCTTATGCTTTTCATCCAGGGTGGGCAGAACCAAGGAGACCTATTCATGAGAGGCTTTCTTATCCCACACGAGTTCGTTTGAACAATGGTGTCAATCGGCCGATGCAAAACAATCAAGAAAGGATCAGCAAGCAAGTGTGGCGTGCTAAATCACCAAGTGCAGCGGTCGAGTCTGGAAAAGGCAAAGAAAAAATCGATGCCGACTCACTCATCTTGGGCACTGAAACATTCACCATACAACAACCGACTGTGCATAGCAACCCTGCTGAGCCGATACTTGCTATCGCGCCAAAGCACTCGGCTAATGGTCATGAAGCTAGCACAAGCAAAGCCAAGCCCAAGGATCCAAAATATACGCAACCTAAGTGGTGTCCTCCAGGACTAACAAAAACACAGAAAAGGAAGCTACAGAGGTTAAGGAGTCAAGAGATGGCAGAACAAGAGGCCGAGAAGCAAAGAGATAAATTGTTCAATGACATTCGGCCCATGGTACCTACAAAACAAGTATGGATGCCTAAACAAATACAAGGTGCAGTGGCTTCTACATCTGTCACAGCAGCACCTACACCACCAAAGGAGGACGATGACATCGCTATTACATCGTCCGCAACACCTATTGATTCCACTTCGCTCGAACAGATTTCAGAATCGATGAACACGCCCGAGGGGGAAGACGATATGGTGGATTATGAGCCTACACCGGTCCATGAAGGTATGGATATCAATATGGTGTATTACTTACCCGCTGAGTTTCGTGCTGTAGATGAAGAAGGGGAAGTGGCTCAGCTGGATTTTGGCCCTAAAAATGCAATATTCGAGAAGCCAAAAGAACCAGTAACACACTTGAAACCGTTGTATCTCAGAGGACATATTAATGGATCACCGCTTACTCGGATGCTTGTTGATGGTGGTGCTGTGGTGAATCTCATGCCCTATTTGGTCTTCAAGAAATTGGGTTTGCCCGATGAAGAATTGATCAAGACCAATATGGTGCTTAATGGATTTGAAGGCAAAGAGAAAACCGAGGCCAAAGGTGTGATGTATGTGGAGCTTACAGTTGGAAACAAAACTTTGGCTACCGCATTCTTTGTCGCCGAGGTGCAAGGTAACTACAATGTGATATTAGGCCGCGATTGGGTTCATGCAAACCAATGCATGCCATCTACTATGCACCAGTTTTTAATTCAATGGGTTGATGATGAGGTGGAAGTTATTCATGCGGATAATTCGGCTTGTGTTGCTTTGGCCGATGCATCGGTGGACTGGCAACATCCCAATGCTACTTGCTTGACGGGGCGTGACTTATCAGAATTTGATTTTCTTAGCGCTACAAAGAGTGGTTTCGTGCCCGTTTCTTTAAAGCCGGTTGGTGGTAATCGGCTCCAAGGTATGATGTATTTAAATGGATTCTAACTCAGAGTGGTTACAAAAACGTCTTGTAAAATATCGGTCCAATGAGAACGATATGTATGAGTCTATAGAAGAGTTAGATGATATGGATAAACTTGGACAAGGTTTTACATCGGCCGACCCATTGGAAGAGATAGATATTGGAGATGGTTCAGTTCCTAGGCTGACATTTGTAAACAAAAATTTGAAAGCCGATTGTAAAGCTAAGTTAATCGAGCTATTGAAAGAATATGTTTGTTGCTTTGCATGGGAATATCACGAAATGCCAGGTTTAAGCCGAGAGCTAGTGGAGCATCGGTTACCTATAAAGGCCGGTTTTAGACCGTTCAAACAATCGGCCAGAAAGTTTAATCCCAAAACATATGACTGGATCAAGGAGGAGGTCGGTCGTTTGCTTAAAGCTAATTTTATTAGACCTTGCAGGTATGCCGAGTGGATTTCTAACATTGTACCAGTGGAGAAGAAAGGATCCGGCAAGTTAAGGGTATGCATTGATTTCAGAGATTTGAATAGGGCTACACCCAAAGATGAGTATCCCATGCCCATAGCCGATATGCTTATTAATGATGCTTCTGGACATAAGGTCATTAGCTTTCTTGATGGTAATGCGGGGTATAACCAAATTTTTATGGCCGAAGAGGACATGTCCAAAACGGCTTTCCGATGCCCTGGTTTCCTTGGTTTATTTGAGTGGACAGTGATGACCTTTGGATTAAAAAATGCTGGTGCCACGTATAAAAGGGCTATGAATTTAATTTTTCATGACTTACTCGGCGTTATACTTGAAGTCTATATTGATGATATTGTTGTCAAATCGGATGCCTTTGAGTCTCACTTGGCCGATTTGCGTTTAGCTTTTGAAAGAATGAAAAAATATGGACTGAAAATGAATCCTTTGAAGTGTGCCTTTGGTGTATCGGTTGGAAAGTTTTTGGGTTTCATTATTCATGAAGATGGTGTGGAGATTGATCCCAAAAATATAGAAGGTATACAGAAAGTAGAGGCTCCAACATGCAAGAGAGATATGCAAAAATTCCTCGGCAAGGTCAATTATTTGAGGAGGTTCATAGCTAATTTGTCAGGGAAAGTTGATGCATTTACTCCTATACTTCGGTTAAAGAATGATGTTGTATTTACTTGGGGGGCAAAACAGCAAGAAGCATTTGATATGATCAAGAATTATTTGTGCACTCCTCCGGTGATGAAAGCGCCTAAGCATAGAGAGCCCTTTAGGCTTTACATTGCAGCAGAGGAAGGTGTTATTGGTGCTGTTTTGACTCAAGAGACCGAAGGAAAAGAGCATGCTATTACTTATTTGAGCAGACGCCTATTAGATGCTGAGACAAGGTATACATTTATTGAAAAATTATGTCTATGCTTATATTATGCTTGCACAAAATTGAGACATTATCTAGTGCCGAGTGCTTGCATAGTAGCTTGTCAAACCGATGTCATTAAGTACATATTGCATAGACCAATTCTTAGTGGTAGAATTGGCAAGTGGGCTTATGCTTTAATTGAGTATGATTTGGCTTATGAATCTTTGAAATACATGAAAGGCCAAATCGTTGCTAATTTTAGTGTTGAGCATCGGATTGATGACAAGCAAGATATTGATATAAACCTTGTCTCATTAGTACCATGGAGATTATATTTTGACGGTTCTGTTTGTAGCAATTGCCAAGGTGTTGGTATTGTTTATATATCTCCTCATAGTGCTGTTTTTGAAGCCTCAAGCCACTTAGAATATTTTTGCACAAATAATCAGGCCGAATATGAAGCATTGTTATTCGGCTTAGAGATGTTGCTTGCCATAGGTGCTACACATATTGAGGCTTTTGTTGATTCGTTATTAGTAGTGCAACAAATATCCAAAGTCTTTCAATGTTTTGACGAATCACTTAATGTTTATCTTGATAAATGTCTAGATATAATTTCTACTTTTGATTATTTTAGCATTGCCAACGTAGGGGAGGCCGAACAGGAGCCCACCGTTTCGGCCACTAACGAAAAATTTAATGCAGGAGAAAATCAAGACTGGAGGAAACCCATTATTTATTATTTGTGTGATCCTAGTAAAAGGGTGGACAGGACTGTTCGGCGTATGGCTTTCAAATACACGATGAGAGATGATGATCTTTATCGCTGAACCGTTGATGATGTTCTTTTAAAGTGCTTGGATGAGGACCAAGCAAGAGTTGCTATGGGAGAGGTTCATGAAGGAATTTGTGGCACTCATCAGTCGGCTCCCAAGATGAAATGGTTATTGTGACGGGCTGGGTTTTATTGGCCGACGATGATTAATGATTGCTTCAGGTATTATAAAGGATGTGAAGCTTGTCAAAAGTTTGGTGATATTCAGTTAGCTCCCGCTGCTATGTTACATCCTATTATCAAGCCGTGGCCTTTTAGAGGTTGGGGATTAGACTTTATTGGAGAGATTCATCCTTCTTCTTCAACGGGGCATTGGTTCGTGTTGGTGGCAACTGATTATTTTACTAAATGGTCTGAAGCAATACCTCTAAAAAATATGACGCATACAGAGGTAATTCAATTCATAAGTGAGCACATTATTCATAGATTCGGTATTCCTCAAACATTTACTACGGATCAAGGTTCATCTTTCATGTCACATCAAGTTAGAGAATTTGCCGAATTATATAAGATAAAGTTGCTCAATTCCTCTCCGTATTATGCCCAAGCCAATGGACAAGCTGAGTCTAGCAATAAAATATTGATCAAGCTCATCAAGAAGAAGATTGAGGATAATCCAAGGAGATAGCATGAGCTATTGTCCGAGGCTTTGTGGGCGCATAGAATCTCAAGGCATGGTGCGACAAAGGTAACTCCATATGAGCTCGTATATGGTCAAGAGGCCGTTTTACCAGTGGAAGTGAATTTGAATGCTTTGAGAATAGCCAAACCAAATGATTTATCGGCGATGGACTTTTATAACTTGATGATGGACAATATTGACGAAGTCGCCGATAAACGTTTGGCTGCTTTGAAGGCCATAGAAAGGGATAAGTTGAGGGTGGCAAGAGCTTACAATAAGAAGGTCAAGTTGAAGAATTTTCAGGTTGGCGATCTCGTGTGGAAGGTGATTCTACTAATTGGTTCAAAAGACAGAAAATTCGGGAAGTGGTCTCCAAGTTGGGAAGGTCCTTTTAGGATTACAAGAGTAGTTCCCGGAAACTCATATTTGGTGGAATCCATACAAGGTACATTGTTACCTCGAGCTCTCAATGGCAAATATTTAAAGAAGTACCATCCAAGTGTGTGGCAAGAAGCCTAGATAGGCAACGGCCGATATATAACTATCGCCCTAAGCACATGTAAATGGCTGATGGAGTGTTGACATCGCCCTTAGAACAAGCTCTGGGCAAATTATTTTTCGGCATCCAAGTTTTGCCGAAAAACAGGGGGGCATGTGTTGACACCAGATTTTGGCACGGTCAAGAACTTAATTAAGATGGCCTCAAGTGGATAAGTGATCTACATGAAAAAGTTCCGTATTGTCGGCATGAACATCTTTGAAGTTTGGGCCATCGCCATCCGATCTCATCTCAAGGGCCGAAACTATGCTCAAAGTACTAAGATTTTGTATTCAGAGTATTGTTGGGCCAATTAAGCCTCCAAGACAGCGCCATATAGGAAAAGTTTCTACACGGATTGTTTTCGTCTCGTCGAAACGGTCGATTTTGATATAAAAAACGTCTCAATCGGAGTTCGTATGCAAAAGTTAGAGCCAAAACGGTGTACTGCAGAAGTCTGCCCCGGAAGTTCCGGGCAAAACTTCCGGGGAGGTTCCGGGCTAAACAGAAAGTTTGCACGCGGTGTGCCCCGAAAACTGGAATTCAACATTATTTGCAGATTTGCGGGCCAAAATTCAACCCCAAGACGACCTCGGATGAGAAAGTGATAAACTAACGAGTTTTTCTCCGTTTCAAGATCTACAACTTTGCTTTTCGGACCATCGCGATCCGAAGCCATATACGACCTGCAGGAGCAGTGCAAGAGGGCTACTTGATGTAATTTTAGCCCGGAAGTTCCGGGCCGACCGGAAGTTCCGCCCCCCCTAGTCCGAGTTAGGTTAACTTTTGATGTTTTGGACGGGATTTGAGTCCTTTTCTTGTACGGAAAGTCCAGCCGCCTCATATATATGTAAGAGGTGACGGCCGATTGAAGAACAACACACAATCGAACAAATCAATCTACTACTTTTTTCATCTACGTTTTGTCTCTCCCTCGTTATTGCTTCCTCGTTCTTCGTCGTTCTTCGTGTTGGAGAGCTGCGAATCCCGAGGCTCTAGGGGCGGTTGGACCGACCTAGGGCAGCCCATAGCCGCCGCACTCCCTGACGGGGTCCCTCCCGGGCGTGTGGGGTTTCGGGTCTTCAAAAGCTCTCGCCGGTCGTCTTGCGAATCGCGCTTCCGGTGAGACTCCTTCGACATGAGCTGTGGTGCATCACCCCCGACGTCGAGGGTACACGTGACTTAAGGGTTTCTAACCTAATTTTAGAAAATGCTTTTTAGCCAAAATGCTTTGCAAGATAAATATTTTTATGACCTATTCCCATGTCATGATTTGTGGTAGAAATATGGGATTTAAATCTGGAGTAGAATGATCATAGGAATTTTCCTCAGTTTTAGAGCACTTTATGCAAGCCGAAGATCAAATTTAAATTCAAACAAAAGAAAACAAAATATTCAAAAAAGAAGCCAAAATGTCCACTCAGACACAACTAAAGATTCAAACAAGACTATTAGCTCTAAGTTATTAGGAGGCAAAACTCAGGGTGTTACAGAATATCACTCCAGATCTCTCGGCACTTTCAAGTTGTTTTTCATATCAAGACAATACAGCGACACAAACTAGCAGATACAACACCTTACGAGGCCAAAATTGCAAGTATATAGTGTGACCCAGACTCAACTAATACCTTTCTGCCAAGCTAGTAGATACAACCCTAAGCTGAGAATTGAGCTTGCGGCAGGAGAACCTAAGATAAGACTACAGAGTGAATCCCTGGCAACCTTGACCTTCTGGCGCGACACCCCAGTACGACGACGTTAGGTCATATGTTTTTCGATTTTGTTATAAAAACATCATATTTGTGTTGATCGGGTGGATTTAAATGTGCAGTTGTTTCGTCGCTGCGAGGGTCTGGTGTTCGACGACCTCCCCGTGCGAGGGTCTGGTGTTCGACGACCTCCCCGTGCGTTCGTCAGTGAGCACAAATGACATCTCCTCCTCCCCCCGTCATTTGCTCTGTTCCGGTCTTCGTGCCGATGAAACTTGCTAGCTATAAGTAGATTGAATCATCAGTATGCGTGACCAGTATGCGTCTCCCGTTCAAAAGGGTTACATTTATAAATATGCATGCATTTGCATTTTTATAACCATGATTCTTTCAAATTGTCCAACGTTATCCATGGACAGCCCGAGTATGTGTAGATTGGGTTCGTTTTCCTATATGCTCTGCTCCGGATCCGATGCAGAATTTCGTCAGTGCCTCCCTGTTGTTCTCCGGGTACACATCCTCTCTGTTTATTGCCGAGACATGTATCAGGAGAACAGTGGGGAGGTGCTGCCGAAATTTTGCGTCAGATCCGGAGCAGAGCATGGGAAAACGAACCCAATCTACACATACTCGGGTGGTATTAGGACCTATCTTTACCTATTAGCGTGTAGGTTGCATGGACATAATAAAACTGACAAACTTGATTAATTGATGAATATATATGCTGAATTATGTATATATTTCTTGTGTGTCCAGTAGCTAGGCAAGATGAGTGATCATGCGTGGATGTACACCGGTCACACTAGTCAGAAAGACATGACCGATGGATGGTTAACAAAAACCAAGGGGTTTGTGAGAGCCGCATTTGCAAATGGCCAGAGAAAAACCTGGTGCCCCTGTGTCCGGTGCGACAACTTTCAAAAGAGGGCAGAGGGTGAAATGGGTAAACACCTGCAGAAGTGGGGTTTTACGCCTGATTATATGGTGTGGATATTTCATGGTGAGTCTGCCCAACGTGCCAGAGCTGAGGTGGTTCGTCATCGCACCGACGAGCATGGTACCGGGATCGAAGACATGGTGCAAGACTTTGATGATGCTCGGGATTCGGACGATGAGATGGAGGAATCTGCAAAGGCCTTCAATGAAATATTGGAGTCTTCAAGACGTCCTTTCCACGAGCACACTGAGCTTTGTCAGCTGGATGCCATCGCACAAGTAATGGCTCTGAAGGCTCAATTCAACTTGGGCAGAGAATGCTATGACGCGATGATGACACTATTTGGACGCTTTCTACCCAAAGGCCATGTAATGCCTGCAAACCTGTACCAGTCGGACAAAATCCTCCGTGTACTTAAGATGCCCTATGAGAAGATAGATGCCTGCGAGAATGGATGTGCCTTATTTAGGCTTGAGTATGCGGACTTGAACTATTGTCCCATTTGCAAGTCTTCCAGGTATGTTGTGGTAGACAACGGTATGGGTGAGAAGAGTCAGACCAAAATCGCCGTTAATGTTCTTCGGTATATGCCAATCATACCAAGACTTCAACGTCTTTTCATGGTCGAAGAGACGGCCAGACAGATGACATGGCACAAATTGGGAAAAAGAACCGAACTAGATGCAGATGGGAATCAGATGTTGGTACACACATCGGATGCTTTTGCGTGGAAGCACTTCGATGCATTACATCAGGATAAAGCGGCAGATCCAAGGCATCCTCGAGTCGCCATCAGCACAGATGGGTTCAATGTGTTTGGTATGACGGCAACCCAATACAGTTGTTGGCCTGTATTTGTCATTCCACTCAATCTCCCCCCCGGACAGATTATGCAAAGAAAGAACATTTTCCTGACGTTGATAATTCTAGGGCCCAACTATCCGGGGAAGAATATGAATGTGTACATGCAGCCGCTTAAGGATGAATTGCAAGAAGCTTGGGATAATGGGATCAAGACATACGACGCCGCTACAAAACAAAACTTCCCAATGCATGTGTGGTACATGTACTCGATGCATGACTTGCCGATGTATGCGCTATTCATTGGCTGGTGTGTGCATGGAAGGTTCCCGTGCCCCCACATGCAAGGCAGCTCTTCAGTTTCGTTGGCTACAGGCGGGTCGCAAGTATTCTTGCTTCGACTTGCATAGACAGTTCCTGGATCCTCGCCATAAGTTCAGAAAAGACAAGAAGAACTTCATCAAAGGTAGAGTTGTGAAAAACTCAGCACCACCTGCGTTGACAGGCCAACAAATCCTGGATCAGTTAAACGCTCTCGAGCCTGATGCAGAGCATTCAGGGTATTTCAAGGGGTATAATTCGGAACACGCCTGGACTCACAAGACATGCTTGTGGGATCTGCCTTACTTCAAAGACCTCCTTTGCCCACACAACATCGACGTGATGCACACTGAAAAGAATATCGCCGATGCCCTTTTTGGTACATTGTTTGGCATAGAGGGGAAATCAAAGGATAATCCTAAGGCTAGAGTCGATCAGGAGGCTCTATGTGATAGACCGTTACAAAACATGCGACAACCGAAAGGAAAGCAGAACTGGACGAAGCCAAAGGCATGGTTCAATCTTGGAAGGCCAGCTATGAGGGAAATTATCTTGTGGGTGAAAATGCAGTTGATGTTCCCCGATGGGTATGCAGCGAATCTAAAGAGGGGAGCGAGTCTTGAAAAATTGAAAATATTTGGTCTCAAGAGTCATGATTGGCACATATGGCTTGAGCGGGTAATGCCGGTGATGTTGCGTGGCTTTATCCCTGAGGATGAATGGTTAGTACTGGCAGAGCTGAGCTATTTCTTCCATGTTCTTTGTTCGAAAGAACTATTGCCTGGCTTGCTAGATGAAATGGAAGAGTTGGCGCCGGAGTTGATCTGCAAGTTAGAGAAGATCTTTCCACCGGGCTTCTTTAATCCAATGCAGCATTTGATTTTGCATCTCCCGACCGAGGCAAGATTGGGGGGGCCCGTGCAAAATCGTTGGTGCTACACAACTGAGAGGATGCAGAAGACGCTTCGAGCAAAATGTAAAAATAAACGTAGAATTGAAGCATCGATGGCCGAGGCATTCATTACTGAGGAGGCGGCAAACTTCGTGACAGCACACTACAAAGCCAAAAATCATCATTTGCATAATCTGAAGCCTCGGTACAATGCTGGCGACCCTAAAAAAGGTGGATCCAACCTCAGCCTATTCAAAGGGAAGCTCGCACCAGCCGGTGCTTCGAAACCAGTAGGGTTGGATGTCGAAGAATGGCGGACCATTTCGTTGTATATCTTCAACAACCTAATAGAAGTGCGGCCGTACATCGAGTAAGTTCTCGGTACATTGTTTCGCAACTTCTAATTCCTTTGAACTGCTCTTATTCCCGGATATTTGATACAGTCGATACGTCGCCAAATTCTCGGATGGAGCGGTGATCCAAAAGGATTCCATCGAAGAGTATGAGCTTCTGGCAAAGCATGGAGGCGGCTATCCCGGTTTCATCTCTTGGTTCAAACAAACGGTAATTTCCATTAGACCATTTCATTTCTTCGTCTAATTTGTTTTGATTTGGTATATATCTGTTGGATGATCATATCCATATGGCAGGGATATGTATGTTGGATGAAATTATTGTGAAATATATATATATATATATATATATATATATATATATCATATTTTTGCTGTGAAAATGATTGGATATAACAAAAAACAGAATAAAAAGGGGCAATATAGGCACTTTGCCGTCTGCCACCGACGGCAAAGGGCTCTTTGCCGTCTGCCACTGACGGCAAACGTGACACGTGGCAGCAACCTGTGCAACCTGGGAGCACGGGGTCTGACCAATTTGGTCACTTTGCCGTCAGTGGCAGACGGCAAAGGCTGGTGGGGCTTTGCCGTCGGTGGCAGACGGCAAAGTCTTCCAGTAGCCACCTAAGCCCAGCTGACGTCATCGGGCTGACGGCAAAGGTGGTTGAGCCTTTGCCGTCTGCAGGCAGACGGCAAAGTCTGCCGTTAGCCACCTAACGGGGCTAACCTAATTACTATGCCGTCCACTGACTATGCCGTCCGCTTTGCCTGAAAGGCAGACGGCAAATCTCTTTGCCGTCCGCTTCGGTTATGCAGACGGCAAAGCAGCCCTTTACCGTGGTTTTCTGTGCTGGACGTGGGGCCGTCTGCCAGCAGACGGCAAAGGCCTTTGCCGTCAGTGAACCTATACTTTGCCGTCTGCCATGGCAGACGGCAAATCTCCTGATTCCAGTAGTGCAGTGTCATTTGATTTTAAATATCATCAGGCTACCCCCCCAAAACACCCGTTAACTTCCATGATTTTCTGATTTAACATGAGAGTTGACGAGTGTTGAAAATGCAAAAATACTGTCTCCCCGTAATCTGCGGCCATCAGAAGAACATGTAGCGCAAACAAACTACAAGGACAGGTATATTTATATATTACAAAACCGAAACAGTAATTTCTTGGCAAAAAACATTAAAATAATAAAATAAAGGACCAAAGCTTTACTAGTTCAAGAACAGCCAACTCATTACCTGTTATTTACACCAATATGTGGCGTATTATCGACAACTGTTTCGTACACATGTTTCTCCATGATTGAAGAATCTCTTATTTCCAAGAATTGAAGGCAATCTTGATAGTCATTCCTTGGATCAGTGAAACGAGGCTGCTCTAGCCGAGAAGGATGGTGATGATGCTGGAAGACAGGTCCACGGGAGCTCATTTGACCTTCACTGATACGTTGACGGCCCTTATTATACTGGTTGTTTCTTTGGAGCACAGGCCCTTGTGGTTGCTGCTGCATGTGCATTGCTGACATAGCGACACCTGGATGGCTGGTTGAACTCGAAGGAATGTCTTTGGAAAAATGATGTAGAGGAGGGCAGAAAGAGTTTATATCGTTGAACTGTGGTTGTGAAGCACTGTAACTTTGCCCATGAGACTGGGTTCCATGTGTATGCTGTTGGTTCAGTTCATCCGGTGGTCGTTGGTGGCTCTGCGAACGTTCGTTATTTTGAACATCATGGTGGTGGGTGAAATGGAAATTATAGTCTGCAGGTTGCTGCTAGCACTGTTGATGGTAAGTATGGTTGTTTATTCCATAAGGTGAGCGTTGGCTACTCTGTGAACCACTGTTCTTCTGAACATTAGGACGTTGGGAGAAGTGGAGATTAAAATTAGGAGCTGGCTGCTGGCAGTGTTGGGACAAAGTAGTTGCTGTCAAACTTTTAGACAAGGCAGTTTGAGTTAAACCCACAGAGTATGACGTATCAAAGGGCTGTGAGAGGCGACTACTGTTTGACAATGACTTGGAGCCTGATCCTCTGGGTATAGATGACCCCGGACAATAATAAAATGTATATCTCGCTGGTGAGCTTGAATGCTTGGACAAGTGCATCACAGTATCAGGTTGGCATTCTTGAGAAATGGCTTTCCTTTTCTTTTGTTCAATGTCCTTGTCAACTTGTTCATATATAGCTGGGTCAGACCATATTGCATCATTATCAATGAAGTCACAATGGAGCAGTGCTTTGCGATTCTGAACAAGTACAGGCTGATTGGGGTGCACCTTTGGGTGACTTTTCTACAGGTTCTAGTATCCTAACTCTTTTTTTAGTAGGTGGCATACTTTCGTTTGTTGCATTGACTGACTCTGGTAAGGACCTCTTGTCAGTAGGCATCCGTACGTCCGTTTGATTCAAATGGTCGCTTCTGGTAACAGCAGCACTGACGCTGGGAACAATAGCTCAATGCTCGGTACATGGTGCATGTACTGTTGAAATGACATTGTCGTTTGTATTGATAGGTGCGGCATCAACATATGGAGTATTACTACTGGATGCAATTGGTTTTTCTGTATTTAGTGCAGTGCCAAAACCGCTGCCAGAACCGCAGGGGATGGCTACTGTGTGGGCAGGGTAGCAACTAACCTTGGATTCAGATCCACTAACCTTCTCCTCGTCCCTCAAAGTGGATAGAACATCGACCTGAGCCTTTGTCTGTGAAGAAGAACATGGTTCAATAACAGTGTCTATCTTGGGTGCAGGTTCGTATATAGTGAGCTCCTTTATGTCTTTTGAAAAGATGTTAACAGCAGTGTCAGGGGCACTGGATCGTTCAGTAATAGCTGACGTTTGCACAACTAGAGAACCAGATGATTCAACATTCTCATATGACAATGGATCATGCAGTTGTTGTTTCACAATGATTGATTCTGAGTTGGATTCTTCAATGGCAGTAGCTTTGCCTGCTTTCTCCAAGAGCTTCTCCAGTGGGTATGTCGCACAATCGCGGTCTACACGAGCTCCAGAATCGCAGGTTGCATGTGGCACCCTGGCTCAGAGAAACCGAAGCACCTCATATTCCAGCCCAGAGATCAAGTCTTCTGGAACACGGCACTACTTGGCATAGAACAAATCAGCTCTTTATTATAAATAATTGGAGTACAAGGGTTTGGAATATTACAAAAGATTACATCGACACGATAATACTATGCGTGCATGGGTGGCTCTATGCTAGCAGCAGAACAACTTCTAGCAGTGGAATAACAACGACGGTGATGAACTCCTCTCCGCAGGGACTCTGGCTGGGACACGTCCTAGCTCGCTACTCAGAATCTTCGTGCTATGCAAACATGGCGGCACCTGCAAACTGGCAAGACGCGCCAGGTGAGTACTTTGAATGTACTCGCAAGCTCACAACAAACAAAAGCATCAAGGCAAAGCAACATCACAACAATTATGATTATATTAGGATCAGTTGTTATTAAAAAGGGTGGAAGAAAATATTGAACATGTTATCTCTGAGCTATTTGCAATAGTCACCAGTGTTTAAGGTCACAGGGACCGTCTTACTCTTGGTTATCCAGTCGAACCATCTACGCTCTTGATCAATTCATGATCAAGATCATTTAACGATCATTCCTGAGATCGTCTCCAAGATAATCAGCGGCCTTCTGCCAAGCGGTTACCCTACTATACCAAGACAAGTTCTTCCATCATTAACAAGTCATTCCATCATTGGTGTTGATCAGACAGTGTGACTTAGTACGAACTATGTCTAATACCGTGGACGCGGCTATTCGAATAGATTTTTACATCTGCAGAGGTTGCGCACTTTACCCACACCATGGACATTCGTCCAACGAAACTCGCCTAACCTGTGACCCTTCTATCGTACCACCGACACGTCCTCTCTGAGGTCATGCCCTGGGTGGCCCCTGTGTCACTCCTGACACCTGCCACCGTCGTGGCCAAACTAAACTGTCCCAAACGGGGACCTGAGCTCAATAACCAAACCGGGCTCACAAGATTATCGCCGTCTACCTGATCAGGGTAGCACACATGCATAACCTTCCCTCTTTGGTGGTACTGATAAAAGAGCACAAGGTTAGACCAAGTCAAGGCCGTCCCATTCCGGTAGATGTGGCTGCACTGGAAAGTTCGGTTCAGTGGCACTTGATCAACGAATGAAGGACTTTATCCCCAAGTAACTTTTCCGTCATATCCGATACTCCGGTATCACAGTGATCCAAGTTAAAAAAATAGCCATCTTGAAATCCAATGAGCAACATGATTAAGCTACTGCTACTAATTCCATAACCAAAATGCTGGAAGGAAATCACAAGTAATCATAGACGGTAATCTCATAATCCAACTTCATCATGGCATCATCAAACTTGTAGACTACTAGCCATTAACAATCCAATCATCAATGTGACAGCAACTTATCCAAGAATTTCTCCAAGTGTTGCATGAATAAACCATTTATAAATAATTCAAATTTTAACATAAATAATTATTTAAACCATGGCATTGCAATGCAGTCATGCAAATGAGAGTTGGGGCTTGCCTTGCACCAAAGGAGTGTGGGAGTACTCCTGGCCTTCACCCACTATTCCAAATCACTCTGAAAAATATGTTTGGAAACATTTGTAAATAAAACATAGAGCATTTTTCCTTGTCCAAAAATTCTAGTCAGCAGAGAAAAATACCAAAATTTTACAGCAGATAAAGGAGCTCATAAGAAAAATAATGCAAAAAGAATGAACTCATTTGGACTTATGGTTTAAAAGATAGGACTGGTCAAAGTTGAGTCAAACTAATATTCAAAATAGATTAAAATGAATTTTCTGGAAATCCTACAGAGGCTGACGTCGAAGGCATATTTTGCCAGTACGCCTTCATTCGAAAACGGTTCGGAGAGGGAGTGAGGGGCTGACAGGTGGGTCCCCTCTGTAAGTTTTAAAGAGAGAAAGAGGGAACAGAGGGATGGCGGCCTTATCAGCGATGAACGGCGGCAAGGAGGTAGCGCCGGAGTTGGGAGAAGGCGGGGATGGATAGAGCGCACCGAGATGAAGCCACTCGTACCCGTAGCTCAGCGGGAGATAGCCGGACGGCATCGCCCCCTTCTTCTCCGGCGGCGGCGAGCTTCGAATGTTAACGGAACCGGCGATTCCGCTGACCAATGGCACAGGCAAGAGGTTGGGGAGGGCCAGTGAACTACGGGGAGTGTAACGGTGACCCCGTCTTGACCGGAGATGCACCAGAGCTAGCTGGCTGCTGTGGGGACCGAACGGTGGAGCGTTGGCCGGAGGAGAGGAAGAAGAGCCTCTTGGCTCGAGTGGGTGGCGCCGGTGGTCGATTGGAAGAGGGGGAGGGTGGGCGATGCAGAGAGACAGGGGCGGGGAGCTCCTTTTATAGCCAGGCGAGGCTGCGGTGGCCGAATGACGCCACGGATGCGCTGTCACGGCGAGGACGGCGAGCTGGCTGCTGTGCTGGCCGTCGGGAGGTGCGGTGACACGACGAGAGAGAGACAGGGGAGATAAGAACGCAGGCTAAAGGTTGAGAAGGAGTTAATGGCGCGGTCGGCCACAGTACTGCCCTGTGCGGTCCATGGCTCGCGGTGGCCGTATCCGGCGGAGCGCGCTGCCGGCGACAGAAGCCTTCTAGAGCATCTACGTGGCCGGTGAGGAGGTCGTCGGCGCTCGGGGACAAGGTACGACAACGCGGGCGCGCGGCGCCTGAGAGGCCCGAGAGAGTTCGGCGCCCAGAGCGTGACCTTGGCCCTGGCAGACGCGTGGTCACCGCGTGCACTGGCGCACGCCATGTGTTCTGGCTCGCCCGGTCTTGTCCACGCGGTAGTCCCTTCCAAAGGTAGTCTCTCTGTGCATCTGGTTTGACAAGAGGTAGCTTGGACAGCTGGCCAGCTTCCAAAAAAGTTTCTGAACAGAAACTTGAGCAAGATGCTGAGGTAAAACTGTTAGGTAAATGAGAGAGAAAGTTTGTCACACTGAGTTGTAGTAGGAAGGTGCCCATGCTGGAAAAATTCCAGACCAAATGGACATGTTTTAGATGTAGTTGCTTCACAACTGCATCTCTGGTCCAGGAACTTGTTGAAGATGATGCACTCACATGGATGGGCTTCTTGAGTTGAAACTTGGTATTTGTGGGTTATTTGGTGGTGGCAAGATGCTATAAAAATTTCATACCATTTGGGTAAGTGTAAATGGTACCTCCTTCACAATGCTCCTCTCTGGACAGAAACTTGGGGGAATTTTGTGGAGAAAATGGCTTGACAAAATGATGTGAATTTTGGTATGCTCAAAGGATATAGTGATATCTAAATCCTGGATTAATTTCAGAATTTTTGGAGCAATATAAAATATAGTTGCTTCACAAACTGAAATTGTGACCAGAAACAAAGATTGGATGGTGTGCTCACCATAAGATTGGAATCTTGAATATTTTCACATATCCAAGGTTCACATGGCCCAAAGAATTTATGAGAATTTTCCTAGAATTTTTGGGAAGACAAAAATATAGGTTGCTTCACAACCTAAAGGAAAAAGGCTATTCCTTTAATGGAAAAAGGAATATTAAATTGGAATGAGGGTTGAGATTGAGCAAGGATGGAAGTGACATGACTTGGGTGAAGTTTTTGGAAGCTTGAGTCACTTGGGAAAGGAAAGTAAAAATATTCCCAAGTTTAAAGTCCATAGAGCCATTCAAGTTAAAATCCAAGCCAAATTTCAAATATAATTCAAATGAGTTTTTGAAAAGAAAAGTTGGGAAAAACCAGGGTGTCACATACCTATCCCCCTTAGGGTAAATCTCGTCCTCGAGATTTGGTTACTCAGGGAACAAGTGTGCATATGCTGCTCTAAGGACACCGTTTCCATCTCCGGTATCCTTTTCCTTTGTATGGTGTTCCCATTGAATCTTATATGACCTGACTGTCTTGCTCTGGGGTGGTTCGCTTCACCGTATCCAACACTCTGACAGGTCTTCCCTTATATGTTCATCTTATACTGGCTCTAATTCCCTTATGTCCGCTGGCTTAGCTGCTATATTATCATGACTGAAATATGTGACCTTTCACACAATTCCGGGTGTGATTTCTGATGGACATGTCGTTCTTCTATTCAGCACCTACAATATTCGATGGAGTTGTGAACAAATTCCCTCGGCTGACACAAACATTGAATCATTGCGTCGGGTTACAATGCTGAGAATCACATCATTTCTTTGGGCGGAGTCTGACTACTTGTAGGGAGTCTGAATCATCTGGGCTGACTTTCTTGTCTCAAATCCGTACCGGCGATTCGACTGTTAGTCACTCTGGTGGTAGAATCTTATTCATGACAGGGTACCATATGTGAGGGCACATAATCCGAGACTGTTGTTCAGCATGTTGAGTACTCATTCTGTCGGTACATCCATATGTCTTGCGATGCTTTAACATGGTCGCTAGAGTCAAACTGCTGAACGGGCTCAGGAATCTTTGATTTGACATGGCAGACTTGGATATCCCATACTGACATTTCTGAGCATATACATTTGGTCAAGCAGGTTACCTGATATGAGGCCCTTACAGAACAGAGTAGACCACTTGGGTGTATATTCATGGTGATTGATATAGAATCAGCCTGTCTTGGGTATCCGTACCATGTTGTTCTTGCAGTGATCATTACACCCGCATTGTCAGTCTTGCTCTTCATTATTATTCTCTTTCTTGAATCCTTTGCCGCAAGAGCTTGGCCATATATATCCTTAATTCTTCGTGTGACCATAGGTGCTGCCAGGTGCAATATTCCGGCAGGCATACCTTATCCTTATCCTATGCCAATGCTATCACTTTTGAATGGCAAGTTTATCATCTCACAAGCTCTAACGGTAAGGCAATGATCATTCGAACACTTGCATGAAATCGGCAAATAAATCAGTAGCCACCAGAACAGTCTTTACAACTCAGATCTGGGACATTACTGAAATAACTCAACCACTTCTCAAGACAGCTGAAAAGCAGCTCAGAGGCAGTGTTGATAAGAAGAATGTAGCAGTTCCCTAAGACAGCCAAAAACAGCTCAAAGCATGGGGTCACTGCTACAAAATGAAACTCAACCACTGCACGAGACGGCCGAAAGCAGCTCAGAACTCGGGACAGTTGTTGAAAAGAGAAGCATAAAGTCGGCATCCACCCCGGACGGCCGGAAACAGCTCAGAACACAGGCGTGGTGCCATTACCAGGAAAAAGGTAAGCAAGGGCTCATAAGGATCATATACCAGGGTCGCAGGTATGAAGAGGCTAGTCTTGACAACTCCTGCTAGGATTGGTGTCCCAAATTGTTTTTACTTCATAGCCTGTCAGTCCTTGCAACATACTGGGGTGTATACCAGCTTTCTTCCCCTGGCATGACTTATGTAGATGTTGGATTCTCATCTTCCTTTAGTGGATTTGCTTGAACATAGTTGCTTCTCGTGCGAGTGACTTGCATGACTTGGGCAGCATGCCTACAATATATATGGAAGTATGTGTAGCTGAACCTCTCATTCCCGAGGCAAACACTTGTGTCCTGACTAGCTCGGGTTTCAGACCACACGGTTGGGTTTGACCCTTGGGAAGCATTGTCAACTGTTTGTAGTGTTGTACTGATGGAGATTGGATAGCTTCACTACAACAGGACCCCTCCTACAACAACGCTTTTTTTCCGTATCTAAGAGTCCATATATGCGTTGCTAGTGTCTTTACCAACGGTTTTGGATGCGTAGCCTTATCCAGTGTTGCTAGCGCGTAATGCAACGCTTATACAGCCGTTGGTAAAAGGGACCGTTGCAAGAGTACAACACATAAAACCGACTTTTACTACACTTTTATATGTTGGTGCTCAATGTACACGAATCCAAATCTCATTGCTTGGCAACAGAAAATTTGCAAATACTTCATGTGTTGGTACATCATCATCATCATCATCATCATCATCATCATGAACTGGAACATCATCATCATCATGAACTGGAACATCATCATCATTGCAGTATACTTGCCGCGCACCCATATAATCTTCCATATATCTTTTGAATCTACAAAGAAAATAACAAATTGAACTATTAACACACAATGCATTGACATGATGCAAGTATTGATAGAGGCAAGATATTAGACCCGTACAAAGGTTGAAGGCATACAAACACTAAAAATAGTAAGTCGTGTTGTCTCTATGTAGCAGCAAAGTGTCTACAGACTACCCACTTAAATGTCTTGTTGTTTAGCCTATATTAGCTTGAAGAAAACAGTTTACAAAGGAGGTTTGATAGTGGGAGCTACACTTGTCTAAATGAGAAAAGTATGGCACCTTCGTCCAGATGTTGAAAGTTACACGACATTTATCATAATTTGCAAAATAAATATGTATCTAGAAAACCATTATTATTTAAACCTTCGAGTGGCTATTTTCTAAAGGTGTGGATTACAGTAGCAGTATTTTCTGGAACCATCAATTGCAACTGTCTTGATGTATATATCCAGGGTGTTAGCAAAACTTAATAATCAGAAAAGTTGTACTATTTGAACAGCACATGGCAGTCTTAGCAAATAATGTACACTGAATACAAAATAAAAACACATACATGACCAGAGCATCGACTTGACAATATATGATGGTGTAGATTTTCTACAGTTATATATTACCAAGAAGATATATGCGAGAAAATCTATTATAAATCTCCAAGCATGCATATCTTAATGGCCATAACATCTTAATTAATAAATTGTTGAGCTAATCAAAGGAATGAATAGTTAGATCACCTATTGTAAAATATATATTGCACAAATACGAAATCAAGCTCAAACTAAATTCTAGAAAAATATGTAAGAAACCATAAAGTACCTACCGTCTCTTTGAAAAGTATCAAATTCCGTTAGTAATTATGCTGATCTGTCCACCTTCACATTATACACTACATGTAGCAATAGAGAAAGGATTAGTAACTGCAATAGTATTAGTTTACTCAAGGAAGGGCTTCTCCATTATATCGGCACAGCAAACAATGAGAAACAGAGGGAGGGAGCGTAGCAGGCTAATACTAAGATTCTTTTTTATCTTTTGATGGAATGCCTTTTTCAATTAACGCTGCATCTATGATTTTAGGCTGATGCTGATGTGTGCAAATTTCAGGTTAGGCTCATACATTACCAACCAACATTAGAAAGGAAGGAATCATGCATTACATTAAATTACAGGGGGAAAAGAAGGCAAATGACCTTAGAATGTAGTGATGCAAACCATGTTCCAGCAATACACAAAAAAAATGCCGACATGCATCTCCTCAAGCCATGGTACACCATGGCGCTTCTCTATTTTTGAGCTCATTGGGAACCGATCAACAGATCTACACGCAATCTGAGGCATGAATTAAATTTCAACACAACAATTACTTGCGTATGTGAGAAAACAAATTAGTTACAAAGATTAGGAAATTATTTGCAATCAAATCAGGGATATCCATCAAACAAATTAACATAGAATTGATCAGTATATTACTTGGTAGCATTAGTTAGATCCATCCGCACCTTACTGCCACCATGCTTGTGAACATCATGTGCGTTTTATGCCTCCAGGACCGCATCCAAGCCTCATAGCGCTGCATCAACCTGCACTTCTCACAGATTAATTCATATATACAATTGGTTGTAGGAAGTGGAGACGGGACAACGTGCGTCGAGGCATCATGAGGATAGAGGCAGCAAAAGCGCCAGGCAATCAAAATCCACCAAAACGAACCTGTAGGCTGCACTTTCTCACTAGAGCCTACGTCTCAAATTGCAGGAGCACAACATAAAAATTCTCAAAAACAAAAACCAACTGCCTTCTTGCTCATTGGATACCTGCAATCAGTCTGCCCTACTTCCTCGAATCTATGGCTGGTAGCACTAGGGGTTAATCTTGCAGTTCAATCGAAGCATCAATTTACACTTTAGCAGCACAACAAAATCAAATTGACCACAAGCAGCAGGCACTTGGGCCCAAACAGTGGCAAATCCTAACACCACCAGAACAACAATGGCTCCTGATGTGCCACGAACGAGAGCAGAGAGGAGGAGTGGACCGACTCACCTAAAGCCAGAGGAGGAAGCTCCATGTCTGCTTCGTCCCGAGCAGCAGCAAGGCTGTCCACTGGCCGTTCCTCCCTGCACGTCTACAGGAGAAGAGAAGAGGTTAGAGAAAGGGGGAGAGAGAGAGGACGAAGCCAGGGAAGGGGGTGCACTCACCGGACGAGAGGAGGACGGCATGGTCACCGGCGCCGTCGCCTGCAACCCTAGCCATGGGGGAAGGGTCGCGGGTGGGCTTTGGTGGCCTCGAGCGCCGGATCTAGCCGGATGGGAGGGCTCCGCGGTGCGAGGGAGCGTGCTTCGCGGTGGCGGGATTCGCCGGACGTCGCCTGAATCAGCCGCCGCGGGTGGCGCAGCAAGTAGCCGCGTGAAGAGAGAGATGGGACGCGAGCGGAATGGGTGGGTGGGGGATGCTGCGGATCCGGCAGCCTCCGGAGCTGCGAGGTGGGAGAAGGGGAGCGGGAGGGCCGGCGGCGAGGTGGATCGAAGAAGGAAGGGGAGGCGGTGGGTGGCGGCGTGTTGGGAGAGATAAGGGGAACCGGGAGCTCTGTTTGTCGCGCGTCCCTCTCTCCTTTCCTCTGTTTTTTTTTCATATGTACAGGGATAGTGCCGTGAGCTGCAACCCTGCAACGTATATGTTGCACCGCTTATATGCGTATCTACTATGAATTTTGCAACGTATCATCAAAATGTTGTAGAATTTGTGTTGCTTTATAGGGGGTATCCTTGTAGTGCTTGTATTGGAAGCCTTCGAGAGCATCGTGTTGAGGAAGACTGGATAGCTTATGCGCGAAGCTTTTCCCAGGATAGCGTGCTGAAAAAGGCTGGGTAGCATACCTCAGAAGCTTCTCCTCCTGGTTGCTTACCGAGGAGGGTTTGGTACCTTACGCCGGGAGTTTTCTGGGGTAGCTTACTGAAGAAAACAAAGCATCTTATGCTGGAAGCTATCCACATATCGTACTGAGGAAGATTTGAGAACCTTGTACTGTAAGCTTTGCTGGTGGTGTGCGGAAAAAGACTGGGTTGCTTACACCAGAAGTTTCTCTTTGTGATATGCTGACTGAATACCATATATACAACCTCACAACTCCTTTTGTTGCTTGATACGTCTCCAACGTATCTATAATTTTTTATTGTTCCATGCTGTTATATTATCAATCTTGGATGTTTTTATATGCATTTACGACAATTATATATCATTTTTGGAGACTAACCTATTAACTTAGTGCCTAGTGCCAGTTGCTGTTTTCTGCCTTGTTTTTGTTTTACAGAATATCAATACCAAATGAAGTCCAAATGCCACGAAACTTTTTGGAGATTTTTTTCTGGACAATACCAACACTAGAAGCTTCGGGAGGAGGCCAGAAGCCCCAGGGGGTGCCCACAAGGCACCAGGGCGCGCCTGGGGGTGGCAGGCGCGCCCTGGTACCTCGTGGGGCCCATAGAGCTCCGTTTGACCTAATTCCACCACTATAAATTCCCAAAAAATCAGAAACCCTAAGGGGAGTCCACGAAATACTTTTTCCGCCGCCGCAAGTTTCTGTTCTCGAGAGATCCCATCTGGAGGCCTTCTCCGGTACTCCGCCGGAGGGGGAATCGATCACGGAGGGGCTCTACATCAACCTTGCTGCCCTTCCAATGATGCGTGAGTAGTTTACCACAGACCTTCGGGTCCATAGGCAGTAGCTAGATGGCTTCTTCTCTCTTTTTGATCTTCAATACAATGTTCTCCTCATTGTTCTTGGAGCTCTATCCAATGTAATCACTTTTTGCGGTGTGTTTGTTGGGATTCGATGAATTGTGAGTTTATGATCAGATTATCCATGAATATTATTTGATTCTTCTCTGATCTCTTTTATGCATGATTATTATAGCTTCGTATTTCTTCTCCGATCTATTGATTTGGTTTGGCCAACTAGATTGATTTATCTTGCCATGGGAAGAGGTGATTTGTAATGGGTTCGATCTTGCGGTGCTCAATCCTAGTGATAGAAAGGGACATGACACGTATGTATCGTTGCTATTAAGGGTAAAAAGATGGGGTTTATTCATGCGTGAGTTTACTTTGTCTACATCATGTCATCGTTCTTAAGGCGTTACTCCGTTCTTTATGGACTTAATATACTAGATGCATGCTGGATAGCGGTCGATGTGTGGAGTAATAGTAGTAGATGCAGGCATGAGTCGGTCTACTTGTCTCGGACGTGATGCCTATATTCATGATCATTTCCTTGGATATCGTCATGATTATTTGCTTTTCTATCAATTGCCCAACAGTAATTTGTCTACCCACCGTATGCTATTTTCTTGAGAGAAGCCTCTAGTGAAAACTATGGCCCCCGGGTCTACTTTATCATTTACTAAAACCCTAAAAATACTTGCTGCAATTTTATCTTATTTATTTTATTTTGTATTTTTGTTTCAATCTATCTATCTATCACATACAATTTAATCTTGCAATTTACCGCCGAGGGATTGACAACCCCTCATTTGCGTTGGGTGCAAGGATTTGTTGTTTGTGTGTAGGTGCTGCTAATGAGGTGTTGCGTGATTCTCCTACTGGTTCGATAACCTTGGTTTCATAACTGAGGGAAATACTTATCTCTACTGTGCCGCATCATCCCTTCCTCTTCGGGGAAAATACCAACGCAAGCTACAAGTAGCAGGAAGAATTTCTGGCACCGTTGCCGGGGAGACATCATCAACATCTATCAAGTACCTTTGCATAAACTCTCATCTCCTTGCATTTATTTTATTTGCCTCTCGTTTTCATCTCCCCCACTTCTAAAAAGTTTTTACAAAAATACAAAAATATTTTCCGTTTGTCTTTTTCTTGTTTGCTCGTTCGCTTGCTTGAAGATTGTTATCAAGAGTGATTTTGGCATGGCGGAAACTGATGATGGTAAAACTCCCAAAATGGGAAATTCTACCAATCATGATGCTAAAACTTTTGTGTTGGGACATGGTAATGTTATAGGAAAAAGTGTCATCCAAGAATTCTTTAATTGCATTGGGACCTTGGCTTTTGATGATGCCCCTATACTTAAAGAAACTAAGAATTATGCCGATGCTATTTCCGCACTTATTCTCAAACTTGAAAGAAGATTTATTCGCACCCATCCTACTTTGCAAAGATTATTTTATGAGTTACCGGTTATAAAAGATCCTAGAGCTAAGAAAATAGCCACTCTTGTCCTCATGAATGAATTTGATCACATAGTGCGAGAAGCTAGGGAGATCTTTGATTTTTATGGTATGAACCATGAAAAACTGGTAATAGATGAGATCCTTTATAATAATGATTACTTGTTGAGATATTTGTTCCGCAATGACCACATCTTTGATGAAAATATTAAAAAGTAAGTTCCTCCTTTGAATATAATCCAACAAGTTTTCAATAGTGTTAATAGACAATACTCTTGGATTGTATCCGGTAATCAAGAAGGATTTACAGATGGACAACTTGCTAATGCTAAAATTTCTATGGATGATGTGTTTCATATTACCTTTGAAAAACCCTTGGATGAAAGTGCATCTTTGGATAAGAAGAAGAAAGATGACAATACTTGAAACTATGCATTATGCCTAGCTAGGGGCATAAAACAATAGCGCTTGTTGGGAGGCAACCCAATGAATAAAATAAATTTTTACTTTTTGTTTCTGTTATGGTGTGTTTTCATGTTTATGCTACTGTTATGATTGAGTTTTTTATGTTTTAATTAGTGTTTGTGCCAAGTAAAGCCTTTAGGATGATTTGGAAGATAGTATAATTGATGCTGTTTGGAAAACAGAAACTTTTGCGTCCAGTGCTGGAATTTTTGTTCTGTACTGGTGCGTCAAAAAAATCTGAACTTTTTACACAGTATTGGTATATGAATTTTCCACGTTGTCCTAATTTTTCAGAATTTTTGGAGTTACAGAAGTATGGCTTTTAAATAGATTGCTACAGACTGTTCTGTTTTTGACAGATTCTGTTTTTGATGTGTTGCTTGCTTGTTTTGATGAAACTATGGATTGTATAGGGGGGTATAAGCGATGGAGAAGTTAGAATACAGTAGGTATAATGCAAAAATAAAATATGAATGGGTTTGCAACAGTACTTAAAGTAGTGATTTATTTTGTTATACTAATGGATCTCACGAAGGTTTTGTTGAGTTTTGTGTGATTGAAGTTTTCAAGTTTTGGGTGAGATCACGATGGATGAAGGAATAAGGAGTAGCAAGAGCCTAAGCTTGGGGATGCCCGAGGCACCCCAAGGTAATATTCTAGGAAGACTCAAGTGTCTAAGCTTGGGGATTCCCCGGAAGGCATCCCCTCTTTCTTCTACCAACCATCGGTAATTTTACTTGGAGCTATATTTTTATTCGTCACATGATATGTGTTTTGCTTGGAGCGTCTTGTATTATATGAGTCTTTGCTTTGTGTGATTTTTAGTTTGTCACAATCATCCTTGCTGAACACACCTATTTTGAGAGAGCCACACGTTATCATAATTTGTTAGAATACTCTATGTGCTTCACTTAAATTTTTTGAGCTAGGCAGTTGCTCTAGTGCTTCACTTAAATCTTTTTGAGCACGGCGGTGGCTATATTTTTGAAGAAATAAACTCTCATGCTTCACTTATATTATTTTGAGAGTTGATAAGATTAAAATTTTGAAGAAATAAACTCTCATGCTTCACTTATATTATTTTGAGAGTTGATAAGATGAAAATTTTGAAGAAATATTTGTACTCTCATGCTTCACTTATATCTTTTTGAGAGTTGATAATAGTAATGGTAATTTGCACTAGATATGAATTTGGTCCCAAAGTGATGAATATTCAAGAGGGATATAATAAAAACTTTCATATAGATCATTGGATATGATAAGTGTGATTCCTTGCAATAGTTTTGCGATATGGAGATGATAATATGTGAGTCATGTTAGTGAGTAATTGTGATTTAGTAAGATTATTAGTGTTAAGGTTTGTGATTCCCTATGCATGCACATTAAGTCAATATTTATGCAAAGAAATTATATCCTACTTATGGTGCATTATTCGGTGTTAGTTATGTTCAATGCATGTTTATGACCGTTTTCGCTTTTTGGTTGGTTGCTTCTCAATCTATTTGCTAGCCTTCATTTGTACTAAGCGGAAATACTGCTTGTGCATCCAAAATCCTTAAACCCAAGTTGTGCCAAATGAGTCCACTATATCTACCTATATGCGGTATTTCAATGCCGTTCCAAGTAAATTTGCGTGTGCCAACTCTAATTTTCAAAATAATTTTTCCGTTTTGTGTGCCCGTACTGCTCATGAAGCGGCAGGGGGTGTGTAACACCCCTCTGTAATGAGCAACAGTGATCCATGATTATTATGCTAAGTCTCTGTGATTTGCAATGTTTAATCAATATGGATAAATATGTCATTTCAAATTCCTCCACTGAATTCAATTCAAATTCAAAGTGAAATTTGAGGTTGCTCCAAAATTGCTGGAAAATAGTTCATGTTGTAGCACAAATTCCAAAACAAATTAATGTTCAGGAAAACAACATCACCTATTTTCCTAAAATGGGCTAAGGCATTAAAATAGTGCAAAAACAGCAACTTTAATGCCATTTCCATTTTTGAAAAATTCAAATGGATTCAAAAATTGCCCAAACTTTTTCTGGCAGAGCAGAATAATGCAATGTATTATTGTGGACCAATTTCACATTTTACAAAATGCATTTGGCAGCTCAGATAATTTTGCAAATCTTCTGTAAAAAGAAAAACAGAAAAAGAAAAAGGAAAAGGCCCTATTCTACTGTGAGCTGGGCCTAAGTGCACAGTGCACTCGGCCCAGCCCACCTCCCTCTTCTCTCACCTCCCATCGCCGTGTCGCTCGCGCCATGGCCAGAGCGCGGTGGCTCCGGCCACCGGCCGCCACCTGCCGCTGCGGGCGCCCGGGGAGGATAAGGTCGAGCCCCGTCCACTCCCCCTGGACGCCTCGCCATTCTCCCCTCTCCTCTCCCTCGCTAGGCCGCCTCTCCTCCACCTCTCCAGTACGCCGTCGTCCTCGCGGCCACCGTCGTCCCCGTGCCACGCCACCCTGTCCAGGAGCTCCGCCGTCGTCGACTACCTCCTCCCCTGCCACTCGTTCGAGCCGGGGAGCCCTGCAGCACAGATCCACGCCGCCGTCTTTTTCCTTGGGTCGCCGGCGTGCTCCTCCGATTCCGGCGTCCTCTGCTGCTACTAAGCCCCTCACCGGCCACTGTGCGCCACTTGGTGAGCTCCTCTACCTCCTCCCCCTCTCCGTTTGCTCGCGCGCGCCCTCTAGCCGTTGATCTCGCCATGGCCGCACCTCTCGCCGCTGCTGAGCTCGCCGACGTAGCCGTAGTCGCTGTCATGCTCAACCGAGCACGCAGCCGAGCTAGTGGAGCTCGTAGGGATCGAACGCCGTCGTCCTTTTCGTTTGCCGTGCCCTGCGTCGCCGGATCCACCAACGGCCGAACTCCGGCGCCTCCCGCGTGCTCGCCGTCGTCGATTCCGGTCGACTCCGGTGACGTAATCACCACCATTCGACGCGTCTCGTTCGACTTGTTCGAACGAGCACAGCCGCGCGCGAAACGGCCGCGCGTAGCGGTTTTCCGGCAAGCGCCCATGCGCGCCGCCGCGTTTTTCGTCGCTGCCTACGTGGCACACCTGGGGGCCACCCCTGGGTCACTGCCAGTGGGCCCCCTGGCCCCAGTTGACCACGTTGACCGCGGTCCACGCGCTGACGTGGCAGCTAGTGCCACTGACAGGCGGGCCCCACTCGCTTAATTAGTTAATCAGTTAATTTAATTAATTAGATAAGCTAATTAGTCTCTGACATGTGGGGTCCACTCCCTAATTAACCCGCTTTAGTTTAATTTAACCCCTAATTAGTCCAGTGTCACTGACTAGTGGGACCCAGAGGTCAGGTTTGACCTGGACCCGCTGGAGTTGACCACTGACATCATCCTGATGTCATGCTGATGTCACCATTGTACTGTTCTGGATAATGCGATTTTAATAATTAAAATAATTCTAGGATTTTCAGAAAAAAGGTTTAAATCTTTGAAAATTCGTAGAAATTCAACCGTAGCTCGGATCGAAAAGTTTTCAACATGAAAGTTGATCAGAAAAACGAGATGAATCCGAATATGTGGTCAAAATGCTTGACCATCACTCCTAACTATCTGAACATGGAACCTTCCCCTCCGGTTCAGTATACCGAAAACCGCCTAAGAACCGGGAAAATATCCCAGATATTTTCCCGCACCGTCTGCGACATGTAGCATTGCATTAGGTCACCACCAGCACTGCATATTGCCTTGCCATGCATTGTGTTGCATCTGTTTGCTTTTATTTATTGTTTCTTCCCCCTCTTCTTATCCGATAGCCCCCGAGACCGACGCAGCTCCGGAGACCGACTACACCGCTGACGACCCCTCGTTTGCCGCAGAGCTTCCAGGCAAGCAACCCCCCTTGACGCATGCCTATATCTCCTATTCTTCTCCCTTCTGCTTGCATTAGAATTTGCTACTGGTTTTGATTGATCCTATTATGATGCATAGCCTATTTTTGTAAACTGCTGTTGATACTTTACCTGATATCCTAAATGCTTAGTATAGGTTGGATGGAAATCCATCTGTGGCCCCCTCTACCTTGTCCTAGTTGCCCCGCTTAGTTACCAGTGCCCCGTTCGATGTGATCGATGGGCTGAGACCAGCACATCATCGCACACCCCCTAAGTTGCTCGACTCTGCAGAGCTACCATCGAGTGCCGAGGGTGATACCTCTTATCCCACTCCTGATGTCGACTCTGTGGTATAGCTAGTCGGTTGTGGGTTAACGAGGGTGATTCCTCTTTCACCACCTCCGATAAAGCTTCTGTCGTGTAACTCCTCAAGTGTGAATCCATCGAGGGTGATTCCTCCGGGTTCACCTTGACATATATAATGAGAGGGAATCCAACGAGGGTGATTCCTCGGATTCCTCCTTGATGTGTTGGACACACGGTTACCATATACTTTACTATAGTTACTTGGTAAGGTTGGGTCGGCCCCGAGGGGTACCCGCGAGTGATGTGATGTGGAGTCGGGTGAACCATGAGGGTACCCGCGAGATAATTACGTGGCATGGCCGGGCATTATTAGCCCTTGCCGTAAGTCCACGAGACGGGGCGACAGGGTCACAGGATCGTGAGTCTCTGCTCGTTTCCGCGCGCTCCAAACGCACTAATGGGTTAGGATATGTAATCTGAGTAGGCATCTGGCCTTAACGCACTAACCACCACGCGGAAATAAGTATGGGCACTCGGCGTCGTATGTATCAGCCGAAGCTCTTCAGACATCAGCGATTGAGCGGCGCGCGCCGGGTTGGACAGGGAATGCCCGCGCTTGTATTATGGGGGCTAGGTCTGCTCCCGGCCGCCCACGCAACGCACAGGAGTGCAAAGGGTGATGGGCCCAAGACCCCTTCGCACTTAGGATGTAGACCAGCATGATGGCCTCTCTGTTGAGCCTAGGTAGGGCTACGACGTGTCGATAGACCGAGGTCGGGCATGACCCGAGCAAGTGTGTCCGGCCAGAGTTAATCGAGCGTGTTGGGTAAAGTTGGTGCACCCCTACAGGGAAGTATATCTATTCGAATAGCCGTGTCCACGGTAACAGGACGCTCGAAAAATATCCCGATCTTCTACAACTAGAAATGGGTTGAATATGTTAGCTTCGGGATCGCTTTCTCGCAGGGAGTCGAGTAAGGATCTCTGAGCATGGCTACTTATACTTGTTGCTACTTCTATATTTATGTACTAATCTGCACTCTTCTAATGCTGCAAGTCGCTGAAGATGCTAGTCTTCGATAGGCTAGGCCTTTCTCTCTATTCTGGCATTGCTGCAGTCCAGTCCACTGATATAGCCATTCTTTGATACCGATGCATAAGTAGAATAGATCTGATGTAAGTCTTGCGAGTACTTTGGATGAGTACTCATGGTTGCTTTGCTTCCCCTTTTCCCCTATACCCGATTGCTGCGACCAGATGACGGAGCCCCGGAGCCAGCTGCCCCTGCCGGCGATGACTACTACTACCCCTCTGGTGGATACTACTACTACGAGGAGCCCTCTGACGACCAGGAGTAGATAGGAGGCACCCAGGCAGGAGGCCTGCGCCTTTCGATCCAGTGTTTTGTTTTGCCCCGCCTTCCTAAGGCCTATCTGCTTAACTTTTATGTCTGTACTCAGATATCTGATGCTTCCGCTGATGCTTGTATGACTCAAGCTTATGTATTCGAGCCCTCTGGCTTGTAATATAAAGCTTGTACTCCCTCCGTCCCGAAATTCTTGTCGTGGGCGTAGTACAGCGGATGTTTTGCAAAAAACACCTCGTAATTTTAAAACACTAGCAAACAGGTCCTTGACCCCTTCTGCTTCCTCCGTCCGGCGCCCGCGCGTCGCCAGGGGCCGGCGCCGTGGGATTCCGCCGCCGTACTGGAGATTCCGGCAGTCGCAGCCCACCCGCCGCCGCCCACCCGCCACTAGCTGCCCGCCAATTCCGCCGCCCATCGCCGCGACCACCAGGCGAGCTGGTCCTCGATCCACAGCTGACAGGCGCCTCCTCCTCCGCGGCGACCACCTCGACGGGCGGCGGCTCCACAGCTGACGGGCGCCTCCTCCTCGTCGCTCTGCTCACGTCCCCAGCCACTTCCCCACGCCCGCCGCGGCCACCCACTCCGGTGGGGGAGTTGGGCAAGCCCCCGGCCGCCGCTGCTCCTTCCCCGCCTGGAAACGAGCGCGCGCCCGATCGAGGTCCGCCGCCACTGCTGCTCCTTCCCTGGCGCTGTTCCTTGCCCGCCGCAGCTCCTTCCACGTCGCCGCGGGAGTTGGGTAATTTTCCTACCCAATCAATCAAATCCCGCCATATGCAGCAGTTCGGTCAATTAAGGGAGGAAACAATCAATTCCGAGAACAATTAATCAAATCCTGCCTAATATTACCTGCCTAGATCAATCAAGGGAGGAATCAATCAATTCCGAGAACAATTAATCAAATCCTGCTCAGATCAATATCACCTGCCCAATATTCAGTCAATCAAGGGAGGAAATTGCTACTGTTTTTGAAGTAATCAAGGGAGGAAATTGCTACTGACAAATTGATTCCAGTATTTTTGGAAACAATCAATTTGTTTCTGTTTTTAAAGTAACCATAAATCACTTCAGAGGGCTAGCTTATAGCAGAATTAACACAGGGAGGAATCAATCACTTCACTGTTAATTTGTGTGCATAATTTGTAACTGACAAATTTCACAGTGATCAATTTGGATGGTGTGCAAAATTTGTGTTCAGAATTCCTGTGTATGACAGTTTCAGAATTTGTAATTTGTGTGCAGATCAGTAGGTCATCAGTTCGAACCTTCTTGGGCCCTTTTGTTTTATTTTTTTCCTTGCTTTCTTCAAAGAAACATGGTGATGAATGGTCAATATGTGAATGTTTTCAGTATGCTGCTGTACAAAAGCTGAAAAATTAATTCAGTTAAAGCAGAAATATAGAGTGTATGTAACAAAAAATTCAGTTAAAGAAGAAGTGTAGAGTGTATGTAACAGAAAATTCAGTTATATTGAAACATGAATGTTTTCAATATGCTGCTGTACAGTGTATGTATATTTTCAGACTATCTCTAAGCTCTAAGCTAACACTGGACAGAGATATCTTAGCTCTTAGCTAACACTGGATAGAGATGTATGCTTGCTTCAGTTAAACTAGAAGTGATGTTGCTTGCTTAATGTTTCAAACAATTATGAAAAGGAAGTGGTTAGAGCAAAGTGTTTGATAGCAGTGAATAATGTTTCAAAAAGTTAACTGAGACTATAGTGAATAATGTTTCAAACAGTTAACTGAGACTATAGTGAATAATGTTTCAAACAGTTATGAGTAGAAGTGATTAGAGCAAAGTGTTTGATAGCAGGACTAAGCTGCATTCTTTTCTTTTTCCTACCAGAAACAACAACTTGTATGCACTGTACTTGCTACTACTGCTAGCAAGCAGTGCAAGCAAGCACTTGCTACTGCTGCTAGCACTGCATATTCCTTTAATATTGCAAATCAAGCAATAGACAGGAGCATTTACTGTACTGGACACATTAGAGCAAGCAAGAATTGACTTACATACTCTCTTTTTTGTGTATATATTCTTGATATGGTACCATGGTGTACTCATCTTTTGTCATTGATAGCAGGAGTATGGATTTGAACATGATGCCTCAAGAGGAAGAGGATGAAGGTATTAATTTGAATTGGATCCCTGAAGAGGAAGAAGCTCAAGAGGGAGAGAATGGAGCTATAGATTTGAACTTGATGCCTCAAGAGGAGGAAGATGAAGCTATGAATTGGATGCCTCAAGAAGATGAAGCGGAAGAGGATGAAGCTCAAGAAGAAGAGGATGAAGCTATGAATTGGATGCCTCATGAAGATGAAGAGGAAGAGGATGAAGCTCAAGAAGAAGAGGATGAAGTTATGAATTGGATACTTCAAGAAGATGAACAAGCTCAAGAAGAAGAGGATGAAGTTATGAATTGGATACTTCAAGAAGATGAACAAGCTCAAGGAGATGAAGAAGGTCAAGAAGACGTAGCAGGTAATACTCCATGATCTGAATTCTAGAGATGCAGATTTGCTTGGAGTACTTTGGTTGCAAATGTTCCTAAATTTCCTTTTGCTCCTTTTTGTAGGTAACAAGAGAAGGAAAGATTTGTCAGATAAGGAGAGGCATGGTGTTTACTTTGCTTTGCTAGTAATCGAGCTCAGAGATGGATCTGTTCAACCAGATGACAAGCTGCTAGTCTCAACCTTGTTGAACATACATGTACGATCTGTTGAAAGAATCTGGACAGACGCCAAAAAGCAGATTGCCGATGGCCAAGAAGTAGATGTCTCAAGCAAGAAGCCAGGAAGATCTGGCCGAAAGAGAAAAGAGCTGGATCTAGCGAGGACCTCAACAATCCCACTGAATAAAAGAAGGAAAATTCGATCTTTGGCACGGTCTCTAGGTGTGGCCCGCTTGACCCTACATAAGAGGTTCCAGTTGAATGAGCTCAACCGCATCACAAACACCGTGAAGCCTCACCTCAAGCCAGAGAACAAGATTGCAAGATTGAAATTTTGCATGTCTATGCTCGATGACAATTGGATCTCAACTTCCCGGCCTATGTTCAAGCCAATGACCAATATGGTCCACATAGATGAAAAGTGGTTTGACATGACCCGAGTGAAGAATAGTTACTATGTACTTCCAGGAGAACCTCCACCCAATCGCACCGTGTCAAACACTAATAGCATTGGGAAGGTGATGTTCCTAACTGCTGTGGCGAGGCCTCGATACAATGATGATGGAGAGTTAACATTCGACGGAAAGATTGGCATTTGGGCATTCATCGAATAGACTGAGGCGGTGCGAACAAGTCAGAACAGAGCAAGAGGAACGAAAGTGCCGAAGCCAGTGAAAGTAACCAGACCTGTGTGCAGAGATTATCTCATCAATAAGTTTATCCCGGCAATTCAAGATAAGTGGCCTGACGATGACGAGGGAGCAAAAATATTCATCCAACAGGATAACGCAAAGCCTCATGTCCTCCCCAATGATGTAGCTTTTCGAGAAGCTGTGGAACAAACTGATCTAGACATCCGTTTGCTACAGCAACCACCAAACAGCCCTGAGTTCAATTGTTTGGACCTCTGCTTCCACAACTCTCTCCAGTCTCTAACCGACTGCAGGTCACCTACAAACATCCAGGAACTGGTACAGGGTGTGGAAGAGGAATTCGTGAACTATGATCCCCACAAGCTGTACAAAAGTTTTATCACATTGCAAGCAGATATGTTTGAAGTTATGAAAGACAAAGGAGGAAATCAATATAAGCTGCCATACTTGCACAATGATCGCCTTCAGAATGATGGGAGGGAAATAATCAGTGTATATTGCGACAGTCAGCTAGTTGCTGATACCAGGGCCATTATAGAAGAAATGGAAATGCAATAGGAAAAGGAAAGGGAAGGAAAGAAGTAGCTATAGAAAGGAAAAGAAAGAAAAGTACAGGGAAAGGAAGTGTATGTCTGTGTATGCCTTGTGTATGTCATGTGTATGTCTTATGTATTGGATTATTGGAATTATTTGAATTATTTGGATTTATCGGAATTTGTTAAATTATTGGAATTTACTGGAATTTATAGGGACTTGTTTGGAATTATTTGAATTTATAGGGCAGTGATGTGCACTGGAGTAGCCCTGCTGACAGACTCTAAACTAGCAGTAGGTCTTTCAGGTGCTGCCACAGCACAAATTCTAGCTAGGCACCAGTAGTCTTCTTGGAGTACTACTGATCATATGCTTACAAGCATCAGTTTACTGTTGGTACAAAAGTGCTCAGTCAAATTCAGTTAACTGAATTTACCAAGTGTTAAATGTGTTACCTAAATTTACAAAGGAGCAAATGGGACTTGAAGAGGACTTGCACTTAGTTTTGCAGGGCTCGTATTGTTATGTCAAGATGGAGTATCAGCTAGATGTACTGTAACTGGATTTGTTTGCAGTTTTTGGAAACAATCAAACAGTATTTTTGAATGAATTTGAATTCTTAGTGGAAACTGAATATTGTGCTATAGTTAACATGAAGTAAATTCTTCTGCTAGTCACTGATCAAAATTTAGTGGAAACAGAATTGATAATCAACATACAGATTGCAGAACATACAGTTTATTTTCAGTTTCAAAATGGAAAATGCATTTCTTCAATACTCCAATTTTACAAACTGAAAATTATGACAGTACAAGCAGATCTCAGTTTCAAAATGGAGTAATTTACAAGCAGGTCTAGAAAAATGCACTTGTTTGTGTGGAGTAATTTTGAAGCAGTTTGTAGAGTACTCTGAATCCCACCTGCGTGTGTCCCAAAATGGAGTACATGTTTCAAAATTCCACAAAAATGCACAAAATGGAGTAATTCACAGGCGAATACAGTACTAAAAATTTCAGTTTTGACATTTTTGGGATTCAGTCAAGCATCCTCACCTTTGCTCTGTTGTCGCGGGAGGCTGCTGGGCGGCGAATGCGGGGATGGTTGCTGCCGCCGTCGGGGGATAGCTTCTGCCTACTCCAGTGGATGAGGTTGACGGCGAGGTGGACAGTGGTGGCTGCTGGGCGGTGAGGCAGGGACCGGCTTCGTGGTCGACGGCGGCCAACCGGCTAGGAGGGGGTCGACGAAGGGCAGTGCCAGCTCCGGCTCGCCACCCTTGGGGAAGGACGCCGCCGTCAGACAGGGCGCCGCAGCTGGAAGGCACCGTCCATGGAGTGGAAAAGGGGCACCCGTGCTTCCCAGTGCTCGGGTCGACGGCGTCCATGGAGGGGGCAAGCTTCGTGGTCGACGACGAGGAGGTGGTCGACGATGGGCACAGGTGAAAGGATAGCGGGCGTTGGGTGTTGGGTGGTCGTCTCCAAAAAATTGAACCTTCAGGTTCCTCTACAGGCGGCGGGCAGAGGGGAACGAGGCGGCTACGTGGGGCGAGGGGGGGGGGTAAGGCGACGGCGGTGGGGGTGGGGGAGGGGGGAGCAAGGCGGCAGCGGCGGGGGGGGGGGTGGGAGCAAGGCGGCGGGAGAGGGGAGGCGGCGAGCAAATCGGCCGGCGTCGGAGGAGAGTGAGGAGAATGACGAGGACCGCGGGTTTGGTCGGGAAAACGACAAGGACTAAATTGCAAAAACGCCAGTGCGACAAGAATTTCGGGACGGAGGGAGTATTATTTTATTTTGTGTTTAGAGTTGTGTTGTGATTTCTTCAAGTGAGTCCTTAGGCTTGATCGTGTGCATTTGCGTGTATGATTAGTGCACGATTAAGTCGGGGGCGTCACAAGTTGGTATCAGAGCCGACTGCCTGTAGGAACCCCCTTTCCAACTCCTTGGCCGAAGTTGAGTCTAGTCCTTGCAAAAGCTGTTTTACTAACATGGCTGTGTGGCTTACGGGCCCACGTCGCCAATGGGTGGTATTAGGATCTTTTATTCCTCTTCCTTACTCTGGGACGCTAATTTCTCTTCCTTTCGGGTTAAATGATTTTGCTAACTCTGACATTAGGTTCTCGTAATCACATTCACCCGGAGAGCTAGATTATCTGCAACATTTCTTTACAATGCTATCATATACTTCTCACACTGTCATTTGACTTCTTGCACTCCTTATTTCAGATGCGTCCCGCAAGACAGCTTGTACGCCACACGATGGCTGTTGATGCGACTGGGTTCCCTGCCATCTTGGTTGATCTCTTGACCAGGCTAGGATATCGCTGGTACCCCGAGTACACAGTTTACGAGGATTACCACGAGTTCAACCAGGAGCAGTACCATGCTATGGTTCGCATCTTTGATCGGCAGGACATCTCCATCACTGAGTTGCACACCTTCCATGGTGTTGGAGTGACTGTCGACATGGCCGTCCATGATGCTACCTATACTGCTATTGCCCGTCTCCGTGGAGAGCACAACAGTCGCTTGGAGGAGACTGCTTTCAGATACATCCCGTATGCCCCTGCTGGGGATGAGACTGGATATTACACTGCTATTTGTACACCTTACGTGCCGCGTCGTTATGACCCACATGTTTTGGTACAGTACACGCAGGCTCTGGACCGCACTGCTCGAGCTCTTGCTGTCGAGTTGTACGCCACTCGCGCTCGTCTGTACGACGCTCTGACATAGTTGCTACCAGCAGTCAGTGCACGGATGCACCCAGAGTACATTCTTTACCCGCGTAGGACGGAGATGCCTCCAGGTCTTGAGTGGCCTGCTGTTGGAGGTCTTACCCCTCCACGTGGTCCTCTTCTTCTAGTTCGGGACCAGGTTTTGCATCAGAGTGTTCACGGAGTGCAGGATCCTTACATCAAGGGTACCCTGCGTCGTCACCTGCAGCTGCCTGGCTTCAGTGGTTTTCTCCGACGTTGATGTAGCATATCGCTATGTCGCGTTGTTGTATCCCTCCACCGCGTGCCTGCGTGCCGCCTAGTTATCTAGCTTTCCTTTTCGCTGTTGTAACGCTGGCTTGTAACCGAATCTATGTATGGATCTGTATGTCATGTTGACTATGTTGATGTATCTATCGCACTTCCTTTTGTCGTGCATGTTACTTCATGAATGAATCCATGCTACTGCAATGCTCGTTGCTCAACTACCCCTTGTTGAATTTTAGCAGGATGGTTAGACCCTCAGGTCGTGGCAGTGGTGCCAACAATCCACCACCGCCCGACTATATGGCTGCAATGATGCAACAATTCAAAATGCACCGCCAGTTTATGCAAGGGCTTATGGATCAGTTCCCTCACCCAATGCCAACCAGCAGCCAGCCGCAATCACTTTGCAAGAGTTTGTGCGCCTGAATCTAACTATTTTCCACAACTCAGTTCAACCGCTTGATGCTGATGACTGGCTCCGCGACATCACCTTTGAGATGGAGTCTGCGAATGTGGCCCCTGCCAGCTATGCCACTTTCGCCTCCTACTTTCTGAAGGGACCCACAGCCCAATGGTGGGACACTCACAGGCAAACCTTAGCTGCTGGGACTATCATCACCTGGATGGAGTTCAAAGCTGCTTTTCGTGCCCGTTACATTCCGCAAGGAGTTATGGACCGGAAGAAGCGTGAGTTCCGCAAACTTACCCAGGGCAACAAGTCTGTGGAAGCATATCAGCGGGAATTTCTGGAATTATCTCGCTACGCTGAAGAGGACATTGCTACTGATGCACGCAGACAGGAAAAGTTCTGTGAAGGGCTCAACCCTGACATCAAGCTTGCACTGCTAGTCTAGGACTTTGCCGACTTTGCCACCTTGGTGAATAAGGCTATCCAGGTTGAATCAGGTCTGAAGGATCACAAGGACGCTCTCAAGCGCACCCGTGAAGTGGGCTCATCTTCGGGCTCGTCTTCCCAGAAGCGCCGCATATGGATCCCTAACAGCATGTACCGCCCGACTGTACCTATTCCGAGGCCATCTTATGCTGCACATCGTATGCCTCCTCCACCTCCGAGGCAGTTCAGACCTCAAGCTCCAATGCCTCGAGCTCCTGCTCCCCGTCCCGACAACGGACTCTGCTTCAAGTGTGGCCAGCCAGGTCACCGTGCCAGAGATTACTCCCAGAATCAGAATCAGCTTGTGCTTCCCTCTGCTGGCCGTGGTAATGGACGTGGCAACAATCAGCCTCGCAACTATAATGCCAGACCTTCATATGGTCGTGGGCAGGCATATCATGTCAACATGGCTGAAGCTAAAGATCAACCAGAAACTGTGATGGGTACTCTTCTTGTTAATTCAGTACCAGCATCTATTTTATTTGATTCAGGAGCATCACATTCATTCATGTCAGAACATTTTGCACTCATGCATGACATTAAATGCGAAGAGCTACACCAATCGTTAGTGGTAAACACTCCCGCGGGCCAATGTCAAACCTCTTTGTTCAGCCCCGATGTCACCATTGATATTGAAGGGTTGGAGTTTCGTGCTTTTCCCATTGTTTTGAAGTCTTCCAAAGTTGACCTCATTCTGGGAATGGATTGGTTGAAGGCTCACACCGCCTTGATCAATTGTGCCACCAAAGTCGTACAGCTACTGCACCCATCGGATGAGCTAGTAAACAACCATGTTCATCTCGATCAAAATGCTGAGGCTCAGATTTATTCACTGAATGCGTTGAACGCTTCTCCTCTTGAGGGGATCGAAAACGTTCCAGTCGTTCGCGACTTCCAAGATGTCTTTTCGGAAGAACTTCCAGGAGTACCCCCTGCTAGGGCTGTCGAGTTTGTCATCGATCTAAAACCAGGCACAACTCCTATTGCGAAGCGTCCTTATAAGATGCCTCCGCATGAACTTCTTGAGCTTAAGGAGGAACTCGACAAATCACTTCGCAAGGGTTTCATTCACCCAAGTTCCTCTGCCTGGGGAGCACCTTCTCTCTTTGTCAAGAAGAAAGATGGTACAAACCGATTGGTCCAAGATTACCGGCCTATCAACCAAGCCACCATTCAGAACAAATATCCGCTTCCTCAGATCAATGACCTGTATGATCAACTTGCTAGATCATCAGTGTTCTCTAAACTCGACTTGAGGTTGGGTTATCACCAGATCCGTGTCCGCGAAGAAGATATCCCCAAGACTGCCTTTGTTACTCGCTATGGCTCTTATGAGTACACTGTCATGTCATTCGGCTTAACTAATGCTCCAACTACGTTCTCCCGCCTGATGAATTATATCTTCATGGATTACCTCAACAAATTCGTCATGGTTTATCTGGATGTTATCCTGGTATATTCCAAGAATAAGGAAGAACATGTTGAACATCTTCGTCCTGTTCTGGAAAAGCTTCGAGAGCACCAGCTATATGCCAAGTACTCCAAATGTGAATTCTGGTTATCTGAAGTAACCTACCTTGGTCATGTGATTTCCAAGGATGGCATTGCTGTCAACCCAGAACGAGTTCAGGCTATTCTTGACTGGACTCCCCCGAAGAATGTCAAGCAAGTCAGAAGTTTTCTCGGACTCGCAAGCTATTGTCGTCGATTTGTCGAGAACTTTTCTAAGATTGCCAAGCCTCTGACCAATCTGCTTCACAAAGGCGTTAAGTTTGAGTGGACAGATAAATGTCAGGAGAGTTTCCAGACCCTTAAGGACAAGCTGACCTCTGCACCAGTGCTTGCTCCTCCGGATTCTCGCAAGGACTTCGTGATTTATTGCGACGCCTCTCGTCAAGGATTAGGCCGTGTCCTGATGCAAGAACGCAGAGAAATTGCTTATGCCTCATGACAGTTGCGTCCTCACGAAGAGAATTATCCAGTGCATGATCTTGAACTTGCTGTAGTGATATATGCATTGAAGCTGTGGTGACATTACCTCCTTGGTAATCGTTGTGAGATATATACGGATCATCAAAGTCTGAAGTATTTGTTTACTCAGCCGGATCTCAATCTCCGCCTACAGCGATGGTTGGAAACGATTACGGACTATGACTGTGGTATTTCATATACCCCTGGCAAGGCTAATGTGATGGCCGATGTCTTGAGCCGCAAGTCCTATTGCAACAACCTCATGGTTCAGTGAGCTCAACCTCATCTGTATGAAGAACTTCTCAAGTTGAACCTTCATATCGTTCCATAGGGTTCTCTTAATACCCTTGTTATACAGCCAGATCTTTAGAAAGCTGTTAAGCATGCGCAAGCAAAAGATGCTGAAGTTGATGAGATGAAAAGAGATCTTGATCTTGAGAAGTACAGAGATTTCTCGCTTGCTGAAGATGGGACTTTGTATTTCAGAGACCGCATTGTGGTGCCTCGGTTTGAACTTATGACCGACAAAGTCATGAAGGAGGCACATGATACACCACTGTCTATTCATCCGGGTAGCACCAAGATGTATCGTGACCTTCGTCAAAGGTACTGGTGGTCTAAAATGAAGCAGGACATTGCTCGATATGTTGCCGAATGTGACGTTTGTCGTCGCGTTAAGGCAGAACATCAGAAGCCTACTGGAATTCTGCAACCGCTCCCTATTCCTGAATGGAAATGGGACAAAGTGCAAACTAATCTTATCACTGGTCTTCCCAGATCACAAAAGGGTCATGATGCTATTCTTGTCGTCATTGACCAACTTTCCAAAGTTGCACATTTTCTGCCAGTCAAGGAGACGATCACTGCTAATCAGTTAGCGGAATTGTATATCTCCAGAGTTGTATCACTCCACGGTATTTCGCAGGAGATCGTGGAAACCTCTTCACTTCTAAGTTCTGGGCAAGTTTCCAAGAAGATATGGGAACTCATATAACTTGGAGTTCAGCTTATCACCCCCAGTCTCAAGGCCAAGTCGAACGAGTCAATCAAGTGCTTGAAGATATGCTGCGTGCTTGTGTTATTTCGTTTGGCAAGAAGTGGGAGGAATCTCTCCCGTATGCCGAATTCTCTTACAACAACAGCTATCAAGCCAGCTTGAAAATGGCCCCCTTCGAGGTATTATATGGACGTAAGTGTCGAACCCCTCTGAATTGGTCAGAAACTGGGGAACGACCGCTCATTGGTCCGGATATTATCCAACACGCTGAAGAGCAAGTCCGTATTGTTCGAGAAAATCTCAAGGCGGCTCAGTCTTGCCAGAAGAGCAATTATGATCGTAAACACTGGGGATCGATCTATCAACCAGGTGAGCAAGCTTATCTGCGTGTCACTCCTATGAAGGGCACTCACCGCTTCGGAATCAAGGGCAAGTTAGCTCCTCGCTACATCGCCCCCTTCCGCATTCTCGCCAGACATGGACATGTGGCTTATAAATTTGAGTTGTCGCTGCAATTCTCTCATATCCACGACGTCTTCCATGTGTCGCAACTTCGCCGTTGCTTCAAGGAATCTCCGCACCGAGCAGTGGATCATGAATTGCTTGATTTGCAAGATGACTTATCTTGTAAATAGCATCTGATCCGCATTCTCGATGAAGCTGAACGTCCAACCCGCTAGAAGACGACCAAGTTCCTCAAAGTGCAGTGGTCTAATCATACTGAAGATGAAGCCACTTGGGAATGCAAGGATCGTCTTCGCGAGGAATACCCCGATATTTTCCCTTCTACCTCCTGAATTCTCGGGACGAGAATTTCTTTTAGAGGAGGAGAATTGTAACACCCCTCTGTAATGAGCAATAGTGATCCATGATTATTATGCTAAGTCTCTGTGATTTGCAATGTTTAATCAATATGGATAAATATCTCATTTCAAATTCCTCCACTGAATTCAATTCAAATTCAAAGTGAAATTTGAAGTTGCTCCAAAATTTCTGGAAAATAGTTCATGTTGTAGCAAATATTCCAAAAAAAATTAATGTTCAGGAAAACAACATCACCTATTTTCCTAAAATGGGCTAGAGCATTAAAACAGTGCAAAAACAACAACTTTAATGCCATTTCCATTTTTGAAAAATTCAAATGGATTCAAAAATTGCCCAAACTTTTTGTGGAGGAGCAGAATAATGCAATGTATTATTGTGTACCAATTTCACATTTTACAAAATGCATTTGGCAGCTCAGATAATTTTGCAAATCTTCTGTAAAAAGAAAAATAGAAAAAGAAAAAGGAAAAGGCCATATTCTACTGTGAGCTGGGCCTAAGCGCACAGTGCACTCGGCCCAGCCCACCTCCCTCTTCTCTCACCTCCCGTCGCCGTGTCGCTCGCGCCGTGGCCAGAGCGCGGTGGCTCCAGCCACCGGCTGTCGTGGGTGCAAGTCTGACAGTAGTGTGTAGGGGTACGGATGAGAGGGCAGAGCCTAGCTATGGCGCAGGTGTTACACTCGGATTTACGAGTTCAGGCCCCTCAGCAGTGGAGGTAATAGCCCTACGTCTCGGTGCTCTGGAGCTGTATTGCTTGAGTGTATGATTACAATAGGTTTGAACACTCAAGCAATACAGCTCCAGAGCACCGAGACGTAGGGCTATTACCTCCACCGCTGAGGGGCCTGAACTCGTAAATCCGAGTGTAACACCTGCGCCATAGCTAGGCTCTGCCCTCTCATCCGTACCCCTACACACTACTGTCAGACTTGCACCCACGACAGTTGGCGCCCACCGTGCGGCAGGCGTCTAGCGACTTTCGGCGTAGTTGCATTTTTCCGATCATCACCATGGTTTCCGGCGGTGGACTGACTCTGGGCGGCGAGATCCGTTTCGACGTCCTCAGCTTCATCACCGACGATTCGGCGTGGCTCCAGGAGGCCCCGCTGGATGTCGAGGCGTTACCCGTCCGCGGCGTAGCGCACTTCCGCGCGAGTTCCTTCGGCGTCCTTCTTCGGGAACCGTCGACTCCTTATCAGTTGACGTCCTCACTCTCCACCAACCGTCGTCGCAAGCGCTCCGGGCGCTCGCGGCTTCAGCGGTGGATCAAGCACGTGGCGGCCCTTCAGGCTGCGGCCCCGCAAGTCGCGGCAATCGAGCCCGATGAACCTGTCTTCGATCTGTTTGCCTCCGTGCACGAGCACTCGGAAAGTTTATCCGAGTGTGAGAGCAGCGATCCCGCTGCAGAGGTGCTGATGGCCGATTCCCCGCTCAGTCCGCCTGGATACGGCAGCGGCGGCACGGAGAACGGCGACCCATCGCGCGCTGATCTTGGCGGCTGCAGGGACCAACATGATGACGAGTACGACGAGTACATCCCCCAACCTCTCACTCGGTAGCAGAGGGAGGAACAGCAGCGCAGGACCGAGCAGGCCCTCCGGACGCCCATCGTTGGGACGACCCCCGCGGCTCAAGCTTTGGAGGTCGTGCGCCAGGCCAACTTGGCTGAGCGCAATCGTCTGGAAGCGCTCCAGAAGTCACTCGACGATCGCGCCCGCAGACAGCACCAGCCCAGTTCCAGTCGGCGGCAGCGGCAGTTGTTCTCGAATGACCAGCAGCAGAATTTCCAGGTATTCCGCACTCCCGTCCAGAATCTGGCGGTGGCCACTCAGATAGCAGATTCCATTGAGCCATCCCGATCCGAGGTGGTGGAGGGTCTTTGGCAGACCCGGGCCCTGCTCAAGGCGGCAGAGGAGCAAAATTTGGTGGTTTCCCAGTCGCGCAACAGGATACACAGCAGATCCATTCGGGCTGACACTGTTCAGTCGGCCCACAGCCCAGTGTCTCCCAGGAGAAACAGTTACTCGCCTCCGCGGCAAAACGACCAAGACCGCCACCGAGACCAGCACTCGGGGCAGGGTCGCAGTCGGATTACGCCTCCGCGGCGTCAGGATGATCATCGCCGCATGCAGTCGCCCCTCCGCGGGATGGCTCGTACGCACCCAGGCCGTACGACGCCAGGCGTCCTTACGGCAACGATCGGAGGGCCAGCCCTCCCCGTCATGGTGACGGTTATCGCCAGAGAGAGCCAGTCGACTACCGTGACCCGCAGTTCAACGCGAGATCCGTTCTCGCTCAGAACCTGGTCAACAGAGGCAGAGCTCAGAGAGAAAACTTGGACAGGGATCGTCCGAGTGGAAGTGGAGCATTCGTCTCCAGACCCGAGTGTTTCAGCAGGGCCATCCGGGCCGCTGACATCCCGCCCAACTTCAGATTGGCAGCTGGAGTAAGCAAGTTCACCGGTGAGTCCAAGCCAGAGACTTGGTTAGAGGATTACCGAGTGGTTGTGCAGATGTGGTGCCCCGCCTGAATACCACTATAGTCAGACGGTCGCCGCACATACCAGCCCAGGAGAATCACTCTGGCATGCGCTTTTACAACAAGTATCATGAACACAAGCATTTCTATTAATGAATATAGCAGTCTTACATGATATATTACAAGGGGAATGGCAGCGGAAGAGCTCTAGCTAAGGAAGCATGGTCCTGGTGCGGCTCCAATCCACAAGGATCTGACTGGGTTACTCTTCTAGCTCGCGAACACTCCGGCTCCTCGCTAGGGGTCGTCGAATCCTTAGGTGAACCTGGCCACATTGAAGGCCGCTGAGTACTTTTGAATGTACTCGCAAGCAAACCAAACCAACATATATACCAAGCAATGCAATCCATGGCATCCAAGCATGTACTTATTATCTTAACAGTATTAACTATTATGTTATGACAGGATTATCTAGCAAGATTAAACATCTAGCAGCATTAATCATCATGTCATAGCGGGATTATCTAGCATGATAATTACTGAAGTAAATGCAGTAAAGTAAAGTATATCAGGTAAATGATCCGAACTCCGAATATGCTCACGATCCAAATCTGATCCAAGCTTTGCGGTCACCCGACCACTCATCTCATAGCCATCTCATGGCTAGCATTCAAACCTCTGACATCATCTGATGTCCATGCCTCTGTACTGCAAGTCTGACAAATCATACCTTACTCTGGTTCATTATTAACATCATATGGTTTGTTCCTCCTGACTCGACATAGACCAAATAGGGGCCTATACGAACTGTCCATGACCGAGGACGCGGCTATTCGAATAGATTTACATTCTGCAGAGGTTGCGCACTTTACCCACACCATGGAGCTCCTGGCCTCGTGGTAACGTCGCCTACTGGGCCAGGGTAGCGCGTACACATAACCCTCCCTCTTTGGTGGTACCGGTAAAAGAGCACAAGGTTAGACCAAGTCAAGGCCGTCCCATACCGGCAAATGTGGCTGCACGGATAAGTCTAGATAGGTGGCACTATGACTCGATCTAGCCGACGGAGGAGGTTGTCATTATTAAGTCACATTTCTTAATCATTGCGATAACCACAATAATGCACGATGGAAACATAACAACCTATCTCCATATTGTTACCTACGAGTCACTAGTGCAATAACATGACGAGCATTAACAAGTAATGTGAATAGCAAGTTCAAGCTAGCAGGAGTTTAATTACTTAACAAGTCTTAGCTGTAAGTGACAACCGTCTGAACCCTTGCATGAAACCGGCAAATAAACCAGTAGCCACCAGAACGGTCTTTACAACTCAGATCTAGGACGTTACTGGAATAACTCAACCCCGGCTCAAGACGGCTGAAAGGCAGCTCAGAGCATGAGACGGTGTTGATAAAAAGAGTGTAGCGGTTCCCTAAGACGGCCGAAGAACAGCTCAGAGCATGGGGTCACCGCTACAGAAAGAAATTCAACAGCTGCCCGAGACGGCCGAAAAGCAGCTCAGAACATGGGACAGTTGTTGAAAAGAGAAACATAAAGTTGGCATCCACCCCGGACGGCCGAAAGCAGCTCAGAACACAGGCATGGTGCCGCATCAAAGAAAGGCAAGCAAGGGTTCATCAGTGTCACATACAACTCACCACTACGCACACGAGCATAAGCATATTAATTTAACACACACAAGAATAACACAGAGCAATGCTTTAGGGCATATATCAGATGGTCGGCTTGCCTGGGGGTCGAGGAGTACTCCGGGGAGAAGTGCGATCACCTCGCGGAAAATTCGCCGGAAAGGATTCCCTCTCAGAGGGGCTGAATAAGGGCAGGGGCAAAATGGGCATTATCAGAAAGTGTAAACAGTGTGAAAAGGGTACGATCGGAACGGGCTCGACGAACTGAAGAAGTGGGCTTTGGATTCACCTCGATCGGAGTTGCGGATGAAAAGATATTGATGTTTGAAGGGTCCGTGACTGATTTTCCCGCGGAAAAGATTAAAGCGCACTGCGCAGCTGGGCCGGCTCGGGCTGAATCTCACCGCCGCTGCTACTGTGCACATGGGCCAAGCCCGACTGCGCGCGCGAGGTGATGTCGGAGACGGCTTTCCTGAAGTACGCGTTCCCTTAGGAAAAACGGTTTTGCGAAAAACCGTTTCCACTTAAGCGCCCGGGCCTGCCGCGCTCTTCTCTTCTCTCGCTGACCGCCAGGGCCCGCCTGCAGGTCTTCGTCCTCCTCCCGCGCTCGCTTGACAGAAGAGAGAGGCGGCTCCCGGCGGCGACTGCCGGCGACTCCGGTGAGCGAGAGCTCCGGACGAGGGTGGGGATGGAAGCAGCGCTTGATGCCTCGCCCGTAGGTAGTCATGGTGGCCGCGGGGGTGGATTGTGGGATGGCTGGCAATGACAGTGGCGGACGGCGGCGATGCAGATCTCGGGGCCGAGGCTACGGCCTGCCCCGGAGCAAAATGAAGGCGGGGAGGGCCTCTGGTGGTGGTGGGGATCGACGGTGGGGGTTAGGTGGAGAGGGGAGAGATCACGGAGCTCGAATTCGAGCGGAGGCTGCCGGCGGAGCTCCGGCCAGAGAGAGGAAATGGGGGCTCCCCGAGCTCAAGCGAGTGGATGGGTGGGACTCTAGGAGGGAGGAGAGGGGTGGTGTGAGCTCGGGAAGGTTGGGGAACGGCTATATATAGCCAGTCGGAGCGAGCAGATGGGGATGGCCGCCGTGGCATCCTCATCCGCACACTGGAGCTCGAGGCGAGCTGACCTTGGACGCGCTCGGTGCCGACCTGACCCGACCAGATGGATGCGACGACACGAGGAGGACAGAAGAGAAGACGATGGCGGTCACGAGCGAACAGTGCCACGGCGGCGCTGCCGTGGCGTGAGGAGGAAGAAAGAGGAGGGGAGAAGGTGCGGGAGAGGGGCAGGTGGACTCCGCGAAGCCACTAGACACGTCGGGACACGCCGGAACTGGCCGGAGCTGGCCTGCCAACGAGAACAGTGCGCTGACCACCGTTTTGGCGTGTCCCAAGCGTGGTCACCGCGGGTGCCACATGCTCTGGAGTTTTCCTGAATGCCACAACATGTCCAAGGGGTGAGTCACTGATCATATAGATGAGAGATGTGGCTGGGATCATCTGGATAGCTCTGGGGTGAGTGAAACTTGCAGAAGAAGATTACAACAGTAAACTTGGGTGGATATTTCTGGAGAAATGGGTGAGGGAGAGGAGCTGGATCCTTGTCACAATGAGATAGGGTAGGAAGGAGTGGGTGCTGGCCAAATTTCAAGTCATTTGGACCAAGTTTGCATATACTTCCTTTGAAATGCCAAATTTGGTCCAGAAACTTGACTTTGAAGCTTCACTCATTTGGCTTGATGAAATGAACTGAATTTTGGTGTAGGGTGATGATTTGAAGATATGAAGGTACTGGGAAAATTTCAGCTCAATTGGAAATGCCAAAGTGGTACTCCCTTCACAGAGCTTGAATCTGGACAGAAACTAGATGGAATTTTTGGAAGAAATTGGCTAAATGAAATGATGTGAATTTTTGCATAGTCACATCATATATGGAATTTGAGGTCCTGGATTAATTTGAGAATTTTTGAAGCAATATAAAATATAGTTGCTTCATAACCTCAAAATTGATCCAGAAATAAGAATTGGATGATGCACTCAAAAGTTGAGATATGGAACTTGGGATCTTCATGGAAATGGTGAAGATATGGATAGGAGAAGCTCCACAAATTATTTGGGATTTTTCCTGCCTACCAAATGGTAGTTCCTTTGGAAAGTGCCCAAATTGCAATATTGGCTTTAAATAGGAAAAGGCAATTTCCCTTATTTAATTATTGCCAATATTTTTATTGGAGCTCAATATGATCACAAAGAATATCTCCACAAGTTTTCATGAACTTTGGAGATGGATAGATATTTTTCTGGATTTAATTCCTTTAACTGGCAGAAAAAGGAATTAATTTTAAACGAAAAATATTGCAAATGGCTTGGCAATATTTTTACATATCCAGGGTTTATAGATATATACGAGACTCTAGGAAAAGTTTGGGAGGCAACAAAAGGAATTAGGGTTTCCCTTCCGGTAGACCGGAGAGTAGGGTTTCAGTGGCAAAGTCTTGAGAAAATATTTTGGGTGGCAAGGTTGGACTGGAGAGAACCTCTGGTCAGATAGGAGAAATGACCATCTTCATATACCCAAAGGCAAGAGAAAAGCCGATAACATCGAAAAAAAAGACGGAAGTCAAATCCCGCGAAGGAAAAAAACAAGGAGCGAAAATCAGGGTGTCACAAACCTACCCCCCTTAAGAAAATCTCGTCCTCGAGATTTCCGGGCTTACCTCCCAGTGAAGGGGACTTACCTGTGTGCGACTTCGATCCATCAGCTATCTTGTCTTCATTCATTTACTGACCTCTTAACTGCCTCTTTGGATGGCTCCGGTGCTGTCTTTATTTTTCAAACGGCTGCATTGAATCCTTCTCTTTCCCATCAGGCAAACCCTTTGTGCTGGTAGTTTGTTGGTTGGGGCTGGTGGGTAGCTCCGAGTATCGACAAATAATCTGGTTTCACTGGCCTGGGACTAGCTGCTTCGGGTTTTATTACGATACTTCGTACACTGACTGCCAAGGGCGAGACATTCTTTCTAAGTACCGGACTCACGTGCTCGTATGGCCTGGAGTGGCTAGGAGTGGCTCTCTTTTTGCCTTGTCAGCATGCTCAATCTGGCTGTGGGTTTTATACGGATGCTTTCTTCCTGTCTCTTGCATTCTGACTTCGTTCTCAGAAGGTTCCCAACTGAAATGTCGAGCATGATCACAAAGTAATCATAGACGGTAATTTCTGAGATGGCTCTACCATATATAGCTTCTGTGGTCCTTGCTATGACCACTGAGCTGACATAGTATGGCTATCATTCCGTGCATTCTTCGGAGCATAACCTCTGATCTTGGCTGATGGCCCGTATTCACGATGACATGCTGGCTGCATTGTTGTGGCCGTATATGCAAGAGTTTGGCAAGGATTGTCAATATCACCTTGTCTGTGGAGCTTTACTTCATTGACCGTCGCGGAGATTGTTTATTCAAGACTTCCTTGTTCTTGGGGGTTCCTTTTTGGGGAACTTGTCATGACCTACCCTCATGGCTCCTTGGTCATATCCCAGCTTGTTGGTCTTGTATTCACAATTTACTCTTGCATATCTCGTAGGGATTGGTGCGTTCATACCCTTCTTTGAAGTGTGGAGCCAATGTTTCTCTGAACACAGTCATTCCCGTGTACGAGTGGCTCGCATGAACTGATCCCCTGGACTGCATGCTCACAACATATGCAGGGGTAGGATAGATCCTTTCATAACCACCGAGTTCTGAAGCGGACGTGTGTCTGGACTAGTTCGTTCTTCTGGCAAGATTGTTGTGGACACGGTGGTGTGTTGAAAAAGGCTGAATTCCTTACGCTCGAAGCTTCTGCCAAAGTAGCGTGCTGAAGAAGGCTGGATATCGTACCTCAGAAGCTTTCCTCATGTGGCTTACTGCGGAAGGTCAGGTGCCTTATACTGGAAGCTTTTCGCGATAGCTTGCTGAGGAAGATTGGGAGTTCCGTACCCTGGAAGATTTTCTCACCAAGGGGTGTAGCGAGGAAGGTTGGGAGTCTTGCGTCGTAAGCTCCTCCTGATACTTATGGAGGAAGGCTGGATTGCTTATACCAGAAGCCTTTCACCATGATATGCGGTCGGATATATGGCCGATTCTGGCGTCCTTCCGAGGTATCCTGAATTTACTCATAGCGGAGCCAAAGCTTGGTATAGGCCATACCTTGACTGAAGATATTCCTTGGTCATGCACACCGCTTGTCCTTCTGCTGGTCTGATCATTGTTGCTGTAGAGGTTGCACAACTGATGCAGACTTTATGTTGGTAATTAATTCAAAATACCCTTTGTATTCAAACCAAGTGTTGCTGGTAGTGAGTAGTTGACGGATACTTTCATTTGGCTTAGCTGGACTTCCAGGTGTTTGGAGTTCTCATTGATTCTGGGCAGCCATGAACTCATCCATATTTCTCGCAGACCTTGTTCACCATGCCCAGAAAATTTGTATATGCACCGGTGAATTCCAGAATATGCTTTGAAACTTATATTAACATACCAGAATTATGTGGCTGCTCTCGGCATATTCACATTCTTGAAATATGTCTTCTGTGGGAAATAAATGATTCTTTAGTCCATTGAGAAAAGACTCAAGGTTCATCCCACTGACTGAAACAATCCTTGTGTCGAGGACGGAATAATTTATCCCTGTTGGTGTCCATTCCTGATAGCTCATCTGACTGTTCCTTAGATTTGTTCTAAGGCAAACTCTCTTGGCTATAGTCTGGCTTTGTCGGTTGCACTCCGATTCTGCTTCTGTCCCATTCTTCATTCCTGACCAATCCGATGATAATGCTCCGAATATCGGGTAGTTGGCTTGACTTGACTCTTACTGAATTTGGATCATTGGGTATTATCCAAGTTGTGTGTTGGTCTTCTTTGATAGCTCTTGCAGATGGATCCAGTCGGAGCAAGAGAACGGAATCGAGAAAAGAAGCAAGAACCGCGAAAACCAAAAAGCAAATAAAACTCAAATTTTGCGGACCTTACACATGTGGCCGAAGATTCACTAGTATAACTAATATAGCACACTCGATGCACTACTAAGGAATTAGAAGCAAAACCACACAATGCTCCTGGTAGCAATTGGTGTCAAGCTCCTACTACTTCCTTAGGGAACATCAAACTCGACGCACGACCATAGCCAAAGTGACTTAGTCGACGATCCTAGGGTTGTCAGGGAAAAGATGGAATTTAAAGGCGTTTCCCAAAGGAAACTGGATTTGAGAAGAGAAATGCCATGGTTAGCAAGCAAGGTGGGGATATCTGGTTTACCTAGGGGTTCAGGGCTCACTGGTCGATGCCTGGGCGGACATTTCGTACCGGAGGCAAAGGCCACGAGAGTTAGGGTCTGATGGAGCCAAAAACCTAGGGGGGGGTTGCCTTATGGTCAATAGTAGCCGTGCCTGTCTGGCAAAGATGGCTGACATCCATCTGGGCTTTCTACTGACCAAGAGGCAATGAAGACCGGCTAGGGTAAACTACGGTCAGCCTGGCTCTGATACCATCCGTTGTGGCGCCCCGCCTGAAGACCACTGTAGTCAGACGGTCGCCGCACATACCAGCCCAGGAGAATCACTCTGGCATGCGCTTTTACAACAAGTATCATGAACACAAGCATTTCTATTAATGAATATATCAGTCTTACATGATATATTACAAGGGGAATGGCAGTGGAAGAGCTCTAGCTAAGGCAGCATGGTCCTGGTGCGTCTCCAATCCACAGGGATCTGACTGGGTTACTCTTCTAGCCCGCGAACACTCTGGCTCCTCGCTAGGGGTCGTCGAATCCTTAGGTGAACCTGGCCACATTGAAGGCCGCTGAGTACTTTTGAATGTACTCGCAAGCAAACCAAACCAACATATACACCAAGCAATGCAATCCATGGCATTCAAGTATGTACTTATTATCTTAACAGTATTAACTATTATGTTATGACAGGATTATCTAGCAAGATTAAACATCTAGCAGCATTAATCATCATGTCATAGCGGGATTATCTAGCATGATAATTACTGAAGTAAATGCAGTAAAGTAAAGTATATCAGGTAAATGATCCGAACTCCGAATATGCTCACGATCCAAATCTGATCCAAGCTTTGCGGTCACCCGACCACTCATCTCATAGCCATCTCATGGCTAGCATTCAAACCTCTGACATCATCTGATGTCCATGCCTCTGTACTGCAAGTCTGACAAATCATACCTTACTCTGGTTCATTATTAACATCATATGGTTTGTTCCTCTTGACTCGACACAGACCAAATAGGGACCTATACGAACTGTCCATGACCGAGGACGTGGCTATTCGAATAGATTTACACTCTGCAGAGGTTGCGCACTTTACCCACACCATGGAGCTCCTGGCCTCGTACTCCCATTCGGGTGGACCGGTGCTGCTCCAACGAAACTTGCCTAACCCGTGATTCCTCTACCGTACCACCGACAATCATACCCTCCCAGGGTCATGTCCTGGGTGGCCCCTGTGTCACCCCATGACACCTGCCACCGTTGTGGCCAAACAAAACTATCCCAAACGGGGACGCTGGCAAATAACTCAACTGGGCTCACACGGTTATCGCCGCCTACCGGGCCAGGGTAGCGCGTATGCATAACCTTCCCTCTTTGGTGGTACCGGTAAAAGAGCACAAGGTTAGACCAAGTCAAGGCCGTCCCATACCGGCAAATGTGGCTGCACGGATAATTCCGGATATGTGGCACTATGACTCGATCCAGTCGACGGAGGAGGTTGTCATTATTAAGTCACATTTCTTAATCATTGCGATAACCACAATAATGCACGATGGAAACATAACAACCTATCTCCATATTGTTACATACGAGTCACTAGTGCAATAACATGACGAGCATTAACAAGTAATGTGAATAGCAAGTTCAAGCTAGCAGGAGTTTAATTACTTAACAAGTCTTAGCTTTAAGTGACAACCGTCTGAACCCTTGCATGAAACCGGCAAATAAACCAGTAGCCACCAGAACGGTCTTTACAACTCAGATCTGGGACGTTACTGGAATAACTCAACCCTGGCTCAAGACGGCTGAAAAGCAACTCAGAGCATGAGACGGTGTTGATAAAAAGAGTGTAGTGGTTCCCTAAGACGGCCGAAGAACAGCTCAGAGCATGGGGTCACCGCTACAGAAAGAAATTCAACAGCTGCCCGAGACGGCAGAAAAGCAGCTCAGAACATGGGACAGTTGTTGAAAAGAGAAACATAAAGTCGGCATCCACCCCGGACGACCGAAAGCAGCTCAGAACATAGGCATGGTGCCGTCATCAAAGAAAGGCAAGCAAGGGTTCATCAGTGTCACATACAACTCACCACTACGGACACGAGCATAAGCATATTAATTTAACAGACACAAGAATAACACAGAGCAATGCTTTAGGGCATATATCAGATGGTCGGCTTGCCTAGGGGTCGAGGAGTACTCCGGGGAGAAGTGCGATCACCTCGCGGAAAATTCGCCGGAAAGGATTCCCTCTCAGAGGGGCTGAATAAGGGAAGGGGCAAAATGGGCATTCTCAGAAAGTGTAAACAGTGTGAAAAGGGTACCATCGGAACGGGCTCGACGAACTGAAGAAGTGGGCTTTGGATGCACCTCGATCAGAGTTGCGGATGAAAAGATATTGATGTTTGAAGGGCAGGGACCTTCCTGTAAAATAAATATTTACTATCGGGTCCCTGACTGATTTTCCTGCGGAAAAGATTAAAGCACACTGCGCAACTGGGCCGGCTCGGGCTGAATCTCACCGCCGCTGCTACTGTGCACATGGGCCAAGCCCGACTGCGCGCGCGGGGTGATGGCGGAGACGGCTTTCCCAAAGTACGCCTTCCCTTAGGAAAAACGGTTTTGCGAAAAACCGTTTCCACTTAAGCGCCCGGGCCCGCCGCGCTCTTCTCTTCTCTCGCTGACCGCCAGGGCCCACCTGCAGGTCTTCGTCCTCCTCCCGCGCTCGCTTGACAGAAGAGAGAGGCGGCTCCCGGCGGCGACTGCCGGCGACTCCGGTGAACGAGAGCTCCGGACGAGGGTGGGGATGGAAGCAGCGCTTGATGCCTCGCCCGTAGGTAGTCATGGCGGCCGCGGGGGTGGACTGTGGGATGGCTGGCGATGACAGTGGCGGACGGCGGCGATGCAGATCTCGGGGCCAAGGCTACGGCCTGCCCCTTAGCAAAATGATAGCGGGGAGGGCCTCTGGTGGTGGTGGGGATCGACGGTGGGGGTTAGGTGGAGAGGGGAGAGATCACGGAGCTCGAATTCGAGCGGAGGCTGCCGACGGAGCTCGTGCTAGAGAGAAGAAATGGGGGCTCCCCGAGCTCAAGCGAGTGGATGGGTGGGACTCTAGGAGGGAGGAGAGGGGTGGTGTGAGCTCGGGAGGGCTGGGGAACGGCTATATATAGCCAGCCGGAGCGAGCAGATGGGGATGGCCGCCGTGGCATCCTCATCTGCACACTAGAGCTCGAGGCGAGCTGGCCTTGGACGCGCTCGGTGCCAACCTGACCCGACCAGATGGATGCGACGGCACGAGGATGAAGAAGCCAACGGGAGGGAGAGGACAGAAGAGAAGACGACGGCGGTCACGAGCGAACAGTGCCGCGGCGGCGCTGCCGTGGCGTGAGGAGGAAGAAAGAGGAGGGGAGAAGGTGCGGGAGAGGGGCAGGTGGACTCCGCGAAGCCACTAGACACGTCGGGACACGCCGGAACTGGCCGGAGCTGGCCTGCCGACGAGAACAGTGCGTTGACCACCGTTTTGGCGTGTCCCAAGCGTGGTCACCACGGGTGCCACATGCTCTGGAGTTTTCCTGAATGCCACAACATGTCCAAGGGGTGAGTCACTGATCATATAGATGAGAGATGTGGCTGGGATCATCTGGATAGCTCTGGGGTGAGTGAAACTTGCAGAAGAAGATTCCAACAGTAAACTTGGGTGGACATTTCTGGAGAAATGGATGAGGGAGAGGAGCTGGATCCTTGTCACAATGAGATAGGGTAGGAAGGAGTGGGTGCTGGCCAAATTTCAAGTCATTTGGACCAAGTTTGCATATACTTCCTTTGCAATGCCAAATTTGGTCTAGAAACTTGACTTTGAAGCTGCACTCATTTGGCTTGATGAAATGAACTGAATTTTGGTGTAGGGTGATGATTTGGAGATATGATGGTACTGGGAAAATTTCAGCTCAATTGGAAATGCCAAAGTGGTACTTCCTTCACAGAGCTTGAATATGGACAGAAACTAGATGGAATTTTTGGGAAAAATTGGCTAGATGAAACGATGTGAATTTTTGCATAGTCACATCATATATGGAATTTGAGGTCTTGGATTAATTTGAGAATTTTTGAAGCAATATAAAATATAGTTGCTTCATAACCTCAAGATTGATCCAGAAATAAGAATTGGATGATGCACTCAAAAGTTGAGATATGGAACTTGGGATCTTGATGGAAATGGTGAAGATATGGATAGGAGAAGCTCCACAAATTATTTGGGATTTTTCCTGGCTACCAAAATGGTAGTTCCTTTGGAAAGTGCCCAAATTGCAATATTGACTTTAAATAGGAAAAGGCAATTTCCCTTATTTAATTATTGCCAATATTTTTATTGGAGCTCAATATGATCACAAAGAATATCTCTACAAGGTTTCATGAACTTTGGAGATGGATAGATATTTTCCTGGATTTAATTCCTTTAACTGGCAGAAAAAGGAATTAATTTTAAACAAAAAATATTGCAAATGGCTTGCCAATATTTTTACATATCCAGGGTTTATAGATATAGAAGAGACTCTAGGAAAAGTTTGGGAGGCAACAGATCAAAGGAAATTGGGGTTCCTTTGTAACGGAAGGAATTAGGGTTTCCCTTCCGGTAGACCGGAGAGTAGGGTTTCAGTGGCAAAGTCTTGAGAAAATATTTTGGGTGGCAAGGTTGGACTGGAGAGAACCTCTGGTCAGATAGGAGAGGCAAGGCTAAATGACCATCTTCATATACCCAAAGGCAAGAGAAAACCTGATAACATCGAAAAAAAAGACGGAAGTCAAATCCCGCGAAGGAAAAAAAAGAAGGAGCGAAAATCAGGGTGTCACAGCAGATTGGTGGAGGAAATGACTATGTGGCTATGAAGCATTTGCCTTTGATGTTGGAAGGGTCTGCCCGTGCCTGGCTCAACCAGCTCAGTCCGGCCAGCATATACCGGTGGGAAGATTTGACTCGAGTGTTCATCAAAACATTCGAGGGCACGTGCAAACGCCCGGCTGGATTGTCTGAACTGCAGCACTGCGTGCAGAGACCGAATGAAACGTTGAGGGAATATATCCAGCGGTGGACAACCTTGCATCACGTGGTGGAGAACATCACAGAGCATCAAGCCGTCTGCGCCTTCAAGGCAGGAGTCAGATATCGGGAGCTCATCCTGAAATTTGGCCGGTCAGGAGCTTTGACCATGAGCCGAATGATGGAGATAGCCACTCGGTATGCAAATGGAGAAGAGGAAGACCGTCTCCGTAACGGCAAAGGGAAAACCAGCGAGCCCAACCCCGAAAACAATAATCCCAGTCGGAAGCCTAAGCGCAAGGCTGATGGCTCGGCTCAGGCCGAGGCTGCCGCTCTGACCGGTCAAGCGAAGAACAAGGGGAAGGCCAAAGATAAATGGATCCTGAAGAAAAAGAAAGATCAGTCGGGCCAAGATGTCCTCGATTGATTGTGTCACATCCACACCAGAAAGGATGAAGATGGCAATCTGATATTGCCCAAACATACCACTCGATAGTGCAGACTGTTGATCCAGCAGTTCCGAGAGGGCCCGTCGAGTGAGAAGAGCCCAGAAGACGATGATGATGGAGACAAAGATGAACATTTTCTCAGTATCAACGCAACCCTGATGATCTTCGCAGATGTGGAGAGCAGGAGCCGATTGAAAGTTATCAATCGAGAAGTAAACATGGCCATGCCGGCGACGACGAAGTTTCTGAACTGGTCGAAGACTCCAATCACCTTTGATCTGTCGGACCACCCAGCCTACATAGCCACCCCTGGGCGGCAGGCGCTGGTGGTAGATCCAGTCATGGGAGGCGTCCGACTGCGCAAGGTCCTCATGGACGGTGGAAGCGGATTGAACATACTGTACGCTGATACTCTGCAAGCGATGGGCATTCCGATGTCCCGACTCAGCGAGAGCAGCATGCAGTTCCACGGAGTGATCCCCGGCAAGAAAGCAAAGTCACTCGGGCAGATCGCCCTGGACGTGGTCTTTGGAGACGACAAGAACTTTCGGAAGGAAAGGCTGACCTTCGAAGTGGTCGACTTCCGCAGCGCCTATCATGCCATCCTCGGTCGGCCGGCGTTTGCACGTTTCATGGCCCACCCATGTTATGTGTATCTCAAGCTGAAGATGCCGGGCCCAAAGGTGTGATCACAGTGACTGGTAGTCGACAGCGTGCGGAAGAGTGCTTGCAGCAGGGGTCAAAGATTGCTGATGAGCAGATGGCTATGGTGGAGCTAGAATAGTACAAGAAAAATGCCGATCCGAGTGATCTGCTACGTTCCAAGAAGCCGGCTGCACTGCGTTTCAGTCGGCCGGCGACACGAAGCCTGTGCACATCCACCCGGAAGATCCCAATGCTGCTCCCACCAACATATCAACGACACTCGATAGCAAATAGGAAGAAGTGCTCATCCAGTTCCTCCGTGAGAACTGGGACATCTTCGCATGGAAACCATCCGACATGCCAGGTGTACCCAGGGAGCTGGCTGAGCACCGTTTGCGAGTCAACCCAAAGGCGAAACCCGTGAAGGAGCATCTCCGCCGCTCTGCTACACAGAAGAGGAAGGCCATTGGCGAGGAAGTTGCTCGGCTCCTGGCAGCCGAGTTCATCCATGAGGTGTACCACTCCGAGTGGCTCGCCAACGTCGTCATGGTCCCTAAGAAGGACAAGTCTCTCTGAATGTGCATTGATTTCAAGCACATCAATCGGGTCTGCCCCAAGGATCATTTCCCGCTCCTCCGCATAGATCAAATCGTAGATTCCACTGCGGGATGTGAGCGATTGTCTTTTCTGGATGCGTACTCCGGGTACCACCAGATCCGACTGTATGGGCCGGACGAAATAAAAACAGCTTTTATCACCCCATTCGGGTGTTTCTGCTATATCACCATGCCATTCGGCCTCAAGAATGCCGGTGCCACTTTCATGCGCATGATCCAGAAGTGTTTGCAAAAACAGATCAGTTGGAATATTGAGGCGTACATGGATGATATCGTGGTCAAGTCCAGAAAAGGTTCCGACCTGCTGGCTGACTTAGCTGAAACTTTCGCAAATCTGCGGAAGTACGACATCAAATTGAATCCAGCAAAGTGCACTTTCGGAGTTCCTGGGGGCAAGTTACTCGGTTTCCTTGTTTCCGAACGAGGGATAGATGCCAATCCTGAGAAGATCGGGGCGATTGTATGAATGAAACGTCCAGAACATCTTCATGATGTGCAGAAGCTCACGGGTTGCCTCACAGCTCTGAGCCGATTCATCTCCCGTCTCGGTGAGAAGGCACTGCCCCTGTACCGATTGATGAAGAAATCTGATTCGTTCGAGTGGACTGCTGAAGCACAAGCAGCGTTTGTCAAGCTCAAAGCCCTGCTTTCCACCCAGCCGGTGCTTGCCACTCCGAATAGCAACGAGCCGTTGCTCTTGTACATTGCGGCCACTGGTCAAGTTGGCAGCACTGTCCTCACAGTCGAGCGAGAAGAACAGGGCAAGGCCTACAAAGTTCAGCGCCCAGTCTATTATATTTCTGAAGTTCTGTCTCCATCCAAGCAGAGATATCCTCATTACCAGAAGCTCGTCTATGGCATCTACCTGACTGCGAAGAAAGTAGCCCATTACTTCCAGGAGCACACTGTGTCAGTCGTCAATGACGCCCCACTGTCTGAGATCATGAACAATCGGGATGCGACTGGTCGAGTGGCAAAGTGGGCTATCGAGCTCCTACCTCTGGATATCAAGTTCGAGGCGAAGAAGGCGATCAAGTCCCAAGCATTAGCTGATTTCCTAGCCGAATGGACTGAATAGCAGCAACCGACTCAGAGTCACCCGGAACACTGGACCATGTTCTTTGACGGTTCCAAGATCCTGAATGGTTCAGGAGCTGGAGTGGTGTTGATATCTCCGAAGGGCGATCGTCTCAGATATGTTCTGCAGATTCACTTTGATTCCTCTAACAACGAAGCCGAGTACGAGGCGCTCCTTTATGGTCTGTGTATGGCCATCTCACTCGGCGTCCGGCGCCTGATGGTCTACGGTGACTCGGATCTAGTTGTTAACCAAGTGATGAAGGAGTGGGATATCAGAAGCCCCTCTATGACAGGATACTGCAATGCAGTGAGAAAGTTGGAAAAGAAATTTGAAGGTCTGGAACTGCACCACGTTCCCCGAGCCAAGAATCAGGAGGCAGACGATCTGGCAAAGATCGGGTCCACTCGGAAATCCATACCCAGCAATGTATGCCTCGAGCAGTTGCGTTCTCCAACAGTAAAAGAAGATCCCTTCACGGAAGAGCCCCCGCAAGTGGTCAGTCCGTCTGATCCCACTAAAGTTGAGGTTCCGACAGTCATCGATTTGGTCATGGAGGTCCTAACAATCACACCCGAGTGGACGGTGCCTTACATTGCATACCTACTCAGGCAGGAACTTCCAGAAGATGAAGCTGAGGCCCGCCAGATTGTTCGCAGGTCCAAAGGCTTTGAAGTAGTCAGTGATCAGTTATACAGAAAGAGCGTCACCGGTGTGACTCAGCGCTGCATTTCCCCGGAGGAAGGTCGATTGATCCTGGAGGAGATTCACTCGGGAACTTGTGGACACCACGCGTCATCTCGGACGATCGTGGCTAAAGCTTACCTAGCCGGTTTCTTCTGGCCCCGTGCCAATGAAGCTGCGCAGGAGATAGTCCAACACTGTGCCGGGTGCCAGTTCTATGCAAACTTATCCCACAAGCCAGCGTCTGCTCTGAAGACAATTCCACTCATCTGGCCGTTCGCAGTCTGGGGACTCGACATGGTAGGACCCCTCCGGACAGGGGCGAGTGGATTCACTCACTTGCTGGTTGCAGTCGACAAGTTCACTAAGTGGATCGAAGCCAAACCCATCAGGAAGCTAGACTCTCGTACAGCGATCAAGTTCATGAAGGAGATAGTCTTCAGATACGGTGTGCACCATAGCATCATCACTGACAACGGTTCAAACTTCGACTCGGAAGAGTTCAGAGCTTTCTGTGCCGCGCAAGGCACCCGAGTCGACTATGCATCTGTGGCACACCCGCAGTCGAATGGACAAACTGAGAGAGCGAACGGACTGATTCTACAGGGCTTAAAACCACGAATCATGCGCAATTTGGAGCACGCAGCTGGAGCTTGGGTCACCGAATTGCCATCAGTTCTTTGGGGCTTGAGGACGACCCCAATCGGTCTACCAATAGCACTCCCTTCTTCATGGTGTATGGAGCTGAAGCCGTCCTGCCGAGCGACTTGCTCCATAATTCACCCCGAGTGGAATTGTATTCTGGAGCTAAAGCAGAGCAAGCATGACAAGACGGCGTTGATCTCTTGGAGGAGGAAAGGGAGATGGCCCTGATCCGATCGGCCATTTATCAGCAAGATCTGAGATGTTTTCATAGCAGACACGTCCGAAGTCGGACCTTTCAGGAAGGAGATTTGGTGCTCCGAGTGGATCAGCAGCGACCTCACAAGCTTGCTCCCGCGTGGGAAGGCCCTTTTATCGTGTCAAAAGTTCTGCACAACGGAGCATACCGCATGTACAACCTTCAGAAGCAAACAGACGAGCCCCGCGCTTGGAATGCAGATTTGCTTCGACGATTTTATACTTGATGATGAGATGTAATAAAAGTACTCGAGTGATATTTGGTGAATAAAAGCATGACTTTTCCAGTTCCACATTGGGTTCACTCATACGCATTTTCTAGCTTACAACCCCCAGTGGGTGTACGCTTCTCAACTTAGCTGCAAACCAGCTTTTGCCTAAGTTAAAAATAACTCCGAGTGAAGAGCAACCCTCTCACTCGGAGGCTTGGCTGCGGACCAGCTTCCGCCCAAGTTAAAAATTACTCCGAGTGACGAGCAATCCTGTCACTCGGAGGCTTGGCTGCGAACCATATTTCTCCCAAGTTAAAACGCTACTCCGAGTGACGAGCAATCCTCTCACTCGGGGGCTTGACTGCGAACCAGCTTTCGCCCAAGTTAAAACGCTACTCCGAGTGAAGAGCAACCCTCTCACTCGGAAGCTTGGCTGCGGACCAGCTTCCGCCCAAGTTAAAAGTTACTCCGAGTGACGAGCAATCCTCTCACTCGGGGGGTTGGCTGCGAACCAGCTTCCGCCCAAGTTAAAAATTACTCCGAGTGACGAGCAATCCTCTCACTCGGGGGCTTGGCTGCGAACCAGCTTTTGCCCAAGTCTAAAATGCTACTCCGAGTGAAGAGCCACCCTCTCACTCGGGGCTTGGCTGCGGACCAGCTTCCGCCCAAGTTAAAAACTACTCCGAGTGAAGAGCAACCCTCTCACTCGGGGGCTTGGCTGCGAACCAGCTTCCGCTCAAGTTAAAACCTACTCCGAGTGAAGAGCAACCCTCTCACTCGGGGGCTTGGCTGCGGACCAGCTTCCGCTCAAGTTAAAACCTACTCCGAGTGACGAGCAATCCTCTCACTTGGGAGCTTGGCTGCGGACCAGCATCCGCCCAAGTCTAAAACACAACTCCGAGTGACGAGCAATCCTCTCACTCGGGGGCTTGGCTGCGGACCGGCTTCCGCCCAAGTTAAAAATCTACTCCGAGTGAAGAGCATCCCTCTCACTCGGAGGCTTAGCTGCGAACTAGCTTTCGCCTAAGTCAAAACACAGTTCAAAGATATGAAAGACTCTAAGGAAAGCATCCGATTAACTCCAGAAGTTCAAAAGCGAATACGAGTACTCGGGCCCAAAGCCCGAAAGAGTTTAACGATTACAATTCCACTCGGCATACCGAGGTTAATGGGTAAGACTTAAAGTTTTTTCACGCCCCTGCAGGGCTGGCTGGTTCAACGAAAGCATCCAAGTCGATGCCGTCTGCAATCTGAGTGGCCGCTTCGATGAATGTCTCCATGAAGTCCTCAAACTGGAGTTTCTTCGTGTTGGCGACTTGGAGAGCCTTCAGCTTCTCCTCCTTGGCCTCCTTGCAATGCACTCGGACCAGGGAGAGCGCCACGTCGGCCCCGCAGCGAGCAGCTGACTTCTTCCACGCTTGCACTCGGCTGGGAATGTCGTTGAGACGAGTCATCATGGCTTCCAGGTCGGTGTCGAGGGTATCTTCTGGCCACAGCTCCTTGTCGATTCTGCTGAGTGCGCCCCGCAGACGAATGATGTAACCTTGGACGTCTTCGATGCGATATTCCACCCGCAGGATTCCTAGTGTGGCCTTGTCACCGACGAGCGACTGGGAAGGATTCAGATCCCTCTCGATTCGATCAGTTTCCAGCTCAAAATTTCGGCAGTACTCCGCGGACGAGAATAGAGGAGAGTTGGAGGTCAGCATGCATGAAGTTCACTCGGATAAAAGTTCACTCGGAGGCTGTAAGTTACCTGCAAGCTTATTGTACATCTCCTCCGTGAACTCCTCTATGTATCTCTCCAAAGTGTTCCTCTTCTCGATAAGCTGGGCGACCTTCTCGTTCAGGGTCTTCTTCTCTTGTTCATAGACCTCCGCCTGGGCCTTGAGCTTGCCATCCCACTCGGTCTGCTGCTTCTTGAGCTCGAGCACCTCCTTCTTCAGCGATGTGTTCTCTACTTCTAGCTTCCCGAGTGAGGCCAGCTTCTCTTCGGCAGCCTTGGTCTTTTCCTTCGCCACTTTTTGAGCCCCCGCCAGCTCGTTGTCCTTACTCTCGAGTGCATGCTTCATAGTTTCTAAAGAAACAGAGGTTCTGAGCCGCACTTGGAGTTGATGGTTTTCACTACGCACATCTGTCGAGTGAAGTCACTCGGTTCAAGGAACGGTGAGAGACGGAAGCAAAATGCTCAGTAATTGGAGCTTACCTCCCATGGTCCTGAGGTCTGCTTGAGCGCGCACCGTGTTCCTCTTCTCCACCTCCAAATCAACTCGAAGCTGGGCCGTTTCCTTCTCCAGTGCCACGTACTGAGTCCCAAGCTCGCAAGTTTTTTGAAACACAAGAAAGAGCAGATCAGTTAACGTTAAGAGATATTCCGAGTGCCCAAAGACTGGCGCTCCCGGAAGAAACAAGCTTGACCAGTATCAGATCCTGAAATACCCTTTGACAGGGAGGAGCAAGTTTGACCAGTATCAGATCCTAAGTTCTAAGACTTCCGCCGACTGCCCGCAGTCGACGGTAGTCTCGGGGACTACACCCAGTGGGTGCACTCAGCGTGCCCCCACTGGAATGGTATCCACTCAGAACGGCCCGCCCGAACCGAGTGATGGCCAAACACAAAACAACAAGACAAAAAAGTTCTGGGTGCTCAGAGATCGACGCTCCTGGAAGGAAAAAGCTTGCCCAGTATCAGGTCCTAAGTTCTAAGACTTCCGCCGACTGCCCGCAGTCGACAGAAGTCTCGGGGACTACACCCAGTGGGTGCACTCAGTGTGCCCCCACTGGAATGGTATCCACTCGGAACGGTCCGCCCGATTCGAGTGATGGCCAAACAGCAAAAAAAAAAACAGCAACAACACCAGAACGGGTTCTAAGTTCTAAGACTTCCGCCGACTACCCGCAGTCGACGGTAGTCTCGGGGACTACACCCAGTGGGTGCACTCAGCGTGCCCCTACTGGAATGGTATCCACTCAGAACGGCCCGCCCGAACCGAGTGATGGCCAAACACAAAAACACCCAGTGGGTGTACCGGAATTAATTTTCCGACTAAAATATCTACTGAAGAAACGACTTGGAGATTGACTTACAAGAGCACTTACTCGAATGTTCTCCTGGAGGGCAGCACTGGCATCGTATGCCAGCTTGCTAGCTGTGCACACCTCTTTGAGCCTTTGGGTCATCAGTTCTGCCTGGATCATCGCCTCCTTGCTGGCCCCAGTTTGGTCCTCCGGCACCTTTTATAGACTGAAGATGTTGACAGGAGGAGTTGGAGCCGTAGCCAGGGCAATCGACAAAGCCGCGACAGAACCAGCCCCGGCCTGAGAAGAACCCTGCCCTGGAGGCACGGTCATGGCAGGTGCGAGAGGAACTGGAGGCGCTCCGCTCGGCGGCGTCCTCTGTATGGTGGCCTGGGGAGCAGTCAGAGCTGCAGTTCCCTTCCCAGCGTCCTTCCGCGACAGCTCTTCATCATCATCTCCGACGTGGATGACCTCTGCAAGCACTACGTTCACTCGGCGCAATCAGTCGCAATGCACGATTCAATCGAACGAAGACATTTCACTCGAATGACAAGTTGCAGTAAAAATGAAGTTATTGTTACCTCTTTGAGAAGTGGCCGCGTCTGCCGTCTCAGCTTCGGTGCGGTCCTCATCAATCTGCATGGGAGACGTCGTCGAGGTTGCAGCACTGGTTCATAAGATGCACTCGGTCAGAAGAATCATGAAAGTCGACAAAGACAGAAAAGAAAAGCTGAGAAGGATACTCACGTTGAGGCGACAGGCACAGTGACCTTGATCCGGGGCAGAGCCTTCCGAGGCTTGGGGGAAGTGACCTTGGGCTGCTTGGCGGTTTTCTTTGTCGGCTCGGCCGACGGCGGCCGAGTGCGCTTCGGGACCTTAGCACTCGGAGCCGCCTCCTTCTCCGGACCAGCACTCGGATCTTGAGCTCGTTTGGAGCCGTGCTCGAAGCACAACTCCGGAGACAGTGAAGACTCGGCATCATCGCTCCCTTCCGAGTCCTCACTTTTATCCTCGCTGTCCTCCGCAAAGCTGCCCCCGGCACTGCCATGTTCACTCTCCATGCCTCCGACAAGTTGTTCTCTATTCAGCACATGCGATAACATCTTCTGGAATTCCTGCAAGATACAAAGATCAGAGACAGACGGTTCAGTCAAATTGCTCAGCTCACTCGGAGTATTTGCACGTAAGCGATCCACTCGGGAATGCATGTCATACCTCCAACGGCAGGTTATTGGCGTCGTAGGGCGGGATCCGTCTCGACCCTCGCGGATTGTCGCGCGCACCAGTGATGCACCTGATCCACTGTTCCACCATTTTGTCCTCGACATCTTCTGGATGCACTCGGGTCGAGTCATTAGCCCCAGTGTAGCGCTACTTGGGGTGAGCCCGCTCCTACAGCGGCTGGATCCTCCGACTAAGGAAGACCTCCAGAAGGTCCAGACCAGTCAATCCACCCTGAATCAGGCTAACCATGATGGTCACCAAGATCCCTACATCCGTCTTCTCCTTTTTATCAACCATCAGCGAGGGAGGAGTCTGGACTCTCTCGGTCGAGTAAGGAGGAAGGCCAGTCGACGAGCCCGAGCATGGCAGGTCGTTGCAGTAGAACCAGGTCGACTGCCAACCCCTCACCGAGTCGGGAAAAAGACATGGATGAGAATGCACTTTTTCCCCTCATCTGAATACCTAAGCCACCGCACATCTGAATCACGTGCGTCCTCTCTCCATCGGGGTCAACCTTCTTAACCGATTGAGATCGACACGTGAAGATATGTTTGAACAAACCCCAGTGCGGCGGACAACCCAGAAAGTTTTCACACAGTGAAATGAATGCAACAAGATACATAATGGCGTTTGGAGGAAGGTGGTGGAGCTGAGCACCGAAGAAGTTCAAGAATCCGCGGAAAAAGGGATGGGGTGGCATGGAGAAACCTCGCTCCACGTGCGTGGTGAGAAGCACTCGCTCCCCGAGACGCGGCGCTGGCTCGGTCTCCCCTTCTTCTGTCAGCCTCCACGTCCCGTCGTGGATCAGCCCGTCCACGACGAGTCCGCTGATGTCGTCGGCCGTGGTGGTTGGTGGAAGCCAGTCGCCCTGGATCCACCCAGGCGGAAGCACGGCTCGCGAGCTCGATGCCTTCCTCCCCTTCGCAGCCTTCTTCGCCTTCTCGAGCTTCGCCGTCTTGTCCTTCGCCATCGTCGCCGAGCTCTCTAGCACTGAGGAAGATTTGCGTGGAGTGGGTTGCGGGAGAAGGGATCGGGCGGGCTGAGGGAGTTGGGGAAAAGGTGATCTATCGCTATCTCCCTCTCCGCCACGGCCGCCCCTTATATCGCCGCCCGCACCGCTCCCCAATTCGCATCGCTGAATCGTGGGCCCGCAGATCTCCTCAAATCACGCCGTCGAAGATCCAGCGGTACGTGGCGAAAAACGGGGCGAAAATCGAGGCGTCACGCCCGACTTTCCCCACTCGCTGCGCTGCAACCATTCGCGTGCGCGCAAATATGGTTTCAAATCCCGCGAAATCCGGAGTCCAGCAAACCGATTGCTCTCACTTTGAAGACGTGCCGTCGACGCTCAGATCCGTTCCGACACGCGGCATATGATTACTCCTCTCACTCGGACGGAGACCACTCTTTCCACTCGGATGGAAGCTACTCACTAGGACGGAAGCTACTCATTCGGATGGAGACTACTCATTTCACTGGGACGTCATATGTTCCAGAATCTGTCAAGGTGCCGCACGAAGACAAGGGCGACTGACGACCAGTAAGAGTTTTTGAGCACCTCCATAGCTCTCAACTCGCCTGGGAATCCGCCTTGACTCGACCCGCCTAACCTCGATCGATTCGAGGGGTAATGACGAGGGCATGTACTAGGGATAGGGTAATAGGCCTGACCTATAGACCCTGCCCTAGAACACCACACGTCTTAGACTGGGCCCCAGGGCCAGATCAACAACCCAGAATTCTGCAGACTATCATTCATTCGGGAATCATCAAACCACTCGGGAGGCAAGAGTTCACTCGACAGTCACTCGTTTCACTCGGAGCACCCGAAAGTCACTCGACCAGAGAAGGCCAGGAGACTCCCGGAGCGCAACGGTCGGGAGACACGTTCTCCTGTATTAATTGTCAACAATACGCCCGTTACCTGGCGCACTTATACCCCTCTTAACCCCCTGTAATGGCTGGCGTTCATGGGAGGGCTGGCGAGACTATATAAGCCACCCCCAGCTCCATTCCAAGGGTTCGCAACCTGTTGTAATCATACACTCAAGCAATACAGCTCCAGAGCAACGAGACGTAGGGCTATTACCTCCACCGCTGAGGGGCCTGAACTCGTAAATCCGAGTGTAACACCTGCGCCATAGCTAGGCTCTGCCCTCTCATCCGTACCCCTACACACTACTGTCAGACTTGCACCCACGACACCGGCCGCCACCTGCCGCTGCGGGCGCCCGGGTAGGATAAGGTCGAGCCCCGTCCACTCCCCCTGGATGCCTCGCCATTCTCCCCTCTCCTCTCCCTCACTCGGTCACCTCTCCTCCACCTTTCCACTACGCCGTCGTCGCCGCGGCCACCGTGGTCCCCGTGCCACGCCACCCTGTCCAGGAGCTCCGCCGTCGTCGACTACCTCCTCCCCTGCCACTTGTTTGAGCCGGGGAGCCCTGCAACACAGATCCACGCCGCCGTCTTCTTCCTCGGGTCACCGGCGTGCTCCTCCGATTCTGGCGTCCTCTGCTGCTACTAAGCCCCTCACCGGCCACCGTGCGCCGCTCGGTGAGCTCCTCTACCTCCTCCCCTCTCCGTTTGCTCGTGCGCACCCTCTAGCCATTGATCTCTCCATGGCCGCACCTCTCGCCGCCGCTGAGCTCGCCGACGTTGCCGTAGTCGCTGTCATGCTCAACCGAGCACGCAGCCGAGCTCATGGAGCTCGTAGGGATCGAAAGCCGTCGCCCTTTTCGTTTGCTGTGCCCTGCGTCGCCGGATCCACCAACGGCCGAACTCCGGCGCTGCCCGCGTGCTCGCCGTTGTCGATTCCGGTCGACTCCGGCGACGTAATCACCACCATTCGACGCGGCTCGTTTGACTCGTTCGAACGAGCCCAGCCGCGCGCGAAACGGCCGCGTGTAGCGGTTTTCCGGCGAGCGCCCGTGCGCACCGCCGCGTTTTTCGTCGCCGCCGACGTGCCGCCGGCCGCCGCCTACGTGGCACACCTGGGGGCCACCCTGGGTCACTGCCAGTGGGCCCCCTGGCCCCAGTTGACCACGTTGACCATGGTCAACGCGCTGACGTGGGAGCTACTGCCACTGACAGGCGGGCCCCACTCGCTTAATTAGTTAATCAGTTAATTTAATTAATTAGATAAGCTAATTAGTCACTGACATGTGGGGTCCACTCCCTAATTAACCCGGTTTAGTTTAATTTAACCCCTAATTAGTCCTGTGTCACTGACTAGTGGGACCCAGAGGTCAGGTTTGACCTGGACCCGTTGGAGTTGACCACTGACATCATCCTGATGTCATGCTGACATCATCGTTGTACTGTTCTAGATAATGCAATTTTAATAATTAAAATAATTCTAGGATTCTCAGAAAAAAGTTTAAATCTTTGAAAATTTATAGAAATTCAACCGTAGCTCGGATCGAAAAGTTTTCAACATGAAAGTTGATCAGAAAAACGAGACGAATCCGAATATGTGGTCAAAATGCTTGACCATCACTCCTAACTATCTGAACATGGAACCTTCCCCTCCGGTTCAGTATACCAAAAACCGCCTAAGAGCCGGAAAAATATCCCAGATATTTTCCCGCTCCGTCTGCGACATGTAGCATTGCATTAGGTCACCACCAGCACTGCATATTTCCTTGCCATGCATTATGTTGCATCTGTTTGGTTTTATTTATTGTTTCTTCCCCGTCTTCTTATCCGATAGCCCCCGAGACTGACGCAGCTCCGGAGACCGACTACACCGCTGACGACCCCTCGTTTGCCGCAGAGCTTCCAGGCAAGCAACCCCCCTTGACGCATGCCTATATCTCCTATTCTTCTCCCTCCTGCTTGCATTAGAATTTGCTATTGCTTTTGATTGATCCTATTCTGATGCATAGCCTGTTTTTGTAAACTGCTATTGATACTTTACCTGATATCCTAAATGCTTAGTATAGGTTGGATGGAAATCCATCTGTGGCCCCCTCTACCTTGTCCTAGTTGCCCCGCTTAGTTACTAGTGCCCCGTTCGATGTGATCGACGGGCTGAGACCAGCACATCATCGCACACCCCCTAAGTTGCTCGAGTCTGCAGAGCTCCCATCGAGTGCCGAGGGTGATACCTCTTATCCCACTCCTGATGTTGACTCCGTGGTATATCTAGTCGGTTGTGGGTTAATGAGGGTGATTCCTATTTCACCACCTCCGATAAAGCTTCTGTCGTGTAACTCCTCAAGTGTGAATCCATCGAGGGTGATTCCTCCGGGTTCACCTTGACATATACATTGAGAGGGAATCCAACGAGGGTGATTCCTCAGATTCCTCCTTGATGTGTTGGACACACGGTTACCATATACTTTACTACAGTTACTTGGTAAGGTCAGGTCGGCCCCGAGGGGTACCCGCGAGTGATGTGATGTGGAGTCGGGTGAACCATGAGGGTACCCGCGAGATAATTACGTGGCACGGGAAGAGGTGCCTCGTGGGCACTGGGTGGCCCACCTCCAGTGGGTCTTGGTTCCAGTATTTTTTATTTATTCCATAAAAAATCTCCAAAAAGTTTCATCTAATTTCAAGAACTTATATTTCTGCACAAAAAACAACACCATGGTAGTTCTGCTGAAAACAGCATCAATCCGGGTTAGTTCCATTCAAATCATGCAAATTAGGGGCCAAAACAAGACCAAAGTGTTTGGAAAAGTAGATACGACAGAGACATATCAACTCCCCCAAGCTTAACTCATTGCTTGTCCTCAAGCAATTCAGTTGAAAAACTGAAAGTGATAAAAAAAAACTTTTACAAACTCTTTTGTTCTTGTATCTATATATATGCTTAAATAGTACCCAAGTTTTCAGCAAGGATTATAACTAACCATGCAAATGATAACTCTTAGAAATTATATTCACTCATATCAATGGCATAATCAACTAGCGAGCAATAATAAGATATCTCAAATGCCAACACTTTGTCAAAACAAACATGATATAATATGATAACATGGTATCTCGCTAGCCCTTTCTGAGACCGCAAAATATAAATGCAGAGCACCTCCAAAGTTTAAGCAGCGACTAAACATTGTAATTCATGGTAGAAGAGATCCAGTCATGATGCACACAACATTAACTATACACAATGCATGAGAATGACAATAGTGCTCTCAAGTCTGGTGCTTGTTTGAGAAGGTGATAACTCTACAATAAAAGTAAAATAACATAAAGGTAAATAGATAGGCCCTTCACAAAGGGAAGCATGGGTTTGCAGAGGTGCTAGAGCTCGAAGCTTAAATCAAAGATAAATAAAATTTGGGAGGTATGCCTTTCCTGTCAACGTCACGACCGAGAGTTTTCAATATCTTCCATGCTAAACACATTAGCGGCGGTTCCCAAGCGGTAAAGTAAAGTTTACTCCCCCTCCACCAACAATCACAAGCCATGGCTAGCCGAATCCTTGGGTGCCCTCCATACCAAGAACTTTCCGGGGGAGTTTGTTTTATTATTTGCAACTTTAATAATGGGACTGGGCATCCCGATTACCAGCCCCTCTCATGCAAGGACAAGTGAATAAATACTCATCATGAGAATAACACGCTTAGCATGGAAGATACTGACCACCCCCTGTCGCTCCATGAGCGGTACAGGCACACAAAACAGATGTTCATTTGAATATTTAGAGGTGGCACATGCAAATTTACTTAGAACGATAGAGTAATACCGCATATAGGTAGATATAGTGGACTCATCTGGAATAACTTTGGTTTAAGGGTTTTGATGCAAAAGCAGTATTCCCGCTTAGTACAGGCGAAGGCTAGCAAATAGGTTGAGAAGCGACCAGCTAGAGAGCGAAAACGGTCATAATCATGCATTATGAATAATCAACATTGAATACTAGCATGAGTAGGATATAAGCAACATGAACATAAATATCGTGAAGGCTATGTTGGTTTTGAATCAACTACATGCGTGAACATGTGCCAAGTCAAGCCAATTGAAACATTCAGAGGAGGATACCATATCATCATACTACATCACAATCATTTTAATGCATGTTGACACTCAAGATAAATCATTATTCGCTCCTAGCTACTTAAGCATGGCATGAGCAATTATAATCTCTAATTGTCATCATAAACATGTTTAATCATAACATGCTGAATCATGGGTACAGAGTTCAACATATTTACAAAAACAAAGAACAAGTTGAGTTCATACCCGCTTTTCCTCGCCACAGTCACTTCATCAAATCATCGTCATTATTGCCTTTCACTTGCACGACCGAATGATATGAAAATAAAAATAGTGCAAGTGTGTCATGGACTAAGCTGGAATCTGCAAGCATTTTATTCAAAGGAGAAGACAAGGTAAAATAGGCTCTTTGTTAGATCAACAACAATGCATATGAGAGCCGCTCAACATTTTCATCGTGGTCTTCTCCCTATGATGACTCAACAAAAGAAAAGAATTTCAAAGAAACACACTGAAATATTTTTGGAGTTTTTAGTTTTTTTGAAGAAGACAAATAAAGAAGAAAAATGAAAAACGAGAAAAGAAAACTATTTACACGGGAGAGCTCCCAAGAAGCAAAAGAAGAAACGGGAAATCTTTTCGGGTTTTCTTTTACTTCTATGAAACTACAACTAATTGAACTAGAAAGAAAAACCGAAAAGAAACGAGAAATATTTTTGGATTTTCTCAAAGTTTTTCGAACACACTAGAAAAAAAACAAGAAAAGAAAACTTACATGGATTATACAATGAAAAAGTATGAACACCGACAACTGGCATGAAATGTGTGGACATGAATGTAATGTCGGTGAGAAATACGTACTCCCCCAAGCTTAGGCTTTTGGCCTAGCTTGGTCTACGGCCATCCGTAGTAGCCATCCGGTCCCATGTGAAAGTCCTGAGGCGGCGGCAACCGAGCATCCCAATCCTGGGCCTCCTCCTCTGCCGCTGCCAGTGCGTTCCGGTAAGCAACTATGTCCGGTGGCATAATAGTATATCCGTTCCTGGCATGAGAATCAAACAAAGCAGGTGCAGGCAACAGAATAATATCACGAGTAATTTCACTAAAAACCAAGTTATAACGAATGTGGTGAGGGGGTTCAGGAGCATCAAGAAAGTGGTGGTCCCTCATGGACTGGTAATCTAAGTAAACTCTGGGCAACAAGTAATCATGAGGGCGTATGTTAACATTAAAACGTCTCACTAAGCGAGTAGCATAAATACCACCATGAATTTTACCTCTAGTCCTATTAGTGTGCAGGCGGCGTGCAATGATAGCTGCCAGGTTATAAGTGCTGTCATTATACAGTGCGCGGCGTAAAATGGCAAAGTCAGGTGCAGCTAGCGCACTACCTTGCTCCCTAGCAATCAAGCATTTCCCTAAGAATAAAGCGAAGTAATGAACAGAGGGGCATTGCAAGCTAGTGGCTCGGGCTTTCGACACGCCCCCTTCCTCTCCCATAGTTAAAGTGCGGAGGAAGCCCTCAAACTCCTCCGGTCGAGGCTCTCTTATTTCCCCATCAAAGGGAATCAAACATATCTCACAAAACTCAGCTAGAGGTATCTGATAATGTTCAGCATATAAATCAAAGCGCACCTCAGGGGGTTCAAGCCTATTCAGAAATGAAAGTTTTGCACAAAGGAATTTGTAACGATGTGGTGCTGGTCACACTCATATGCGAGGAAGTCAGTCAGTCCGGCATTTGCAACGAATTGCGCGAACTCTTGGTAGAATCCGGCTTCATTCATGATGGCATTGTGCGGCCATTCGCACGGCCGGACCTCCGTCCAACGCGGGATGTTGAGGTCGCTGTCTGAGGAGCCCCAAGGACTCCCTTGGTGTTCCGCTTCGAAGAACTCCTCCGGAAGATATTCATTTTCCTAAGAACAATTTTCTGAAAAATTTTGGGCCACAAAATGATATTAATAAAACTTCACAAGATTGATAGCAACTACTCATATGGATGTCTAGAGGCTATATCAAGCATTCAAACTACTTGGAACTCAAAGAATTCAACATGCAAGCTCATTTTCAGTAGCACCAAGAGTAGCTAATTATGCAAAATATAATCCACTAAAGCAAAAACAAATTGGAGCAATGGAGGAGTCACATACCAAGGAGAAATCTCCCAAAATAGTTTCGGAAACGGAGCTCCGAGCAAAGAGATCAAAAATTTCAGGTTTGTGAGCAAGAACACGAGAGAGAGAACTACCAGGAATTTTTGCTAGAGGTAAGAGATGAAGTGGGCTGAAGGGATAAGTGAGGGGGTCCCTGTGGGGCCCACAAGCCACCTGGGCACGCCAGGGGGGGTGGCGCGCCCTGATGCCTCGTGGGCACCCCCCTGGTATGTTTCCAGTGGCAAAAATTCTTAATTATATAAGAATTCATATCAAAATTTTATTGCATTCTGAGCACTTTTATTTCTGGGCCATTTTTCATTGCACGGATAAATCAGAAAACAGGATAATCATGGCATTTTATTTTATTTAACTAAAAATAATAGAAAATAAAAAGTGGGTACAGAGGGTTGTGCTTACTAAATTCATCGACCACATGCCCCTCAAAAAGAATTCATTAATGAGGTTGATCAAGTCTTATTAACAAACCATTTCCGAGTAACATGAAACCGAAGGATCTTCGTAAAACACTAGGTTACCTCAACGGAGATATGCATCTCCCCGATAATAAGAGTTTCATATTTCTTTTTAACAGTAGGAAGAGGGAGTTGAAAACTTCCAATAGTAATTGTTGGAGTCTTTCCAATAACACGAATACCATTTACTTGAAATTGTTTCTTCGGAAAGTGCACCGTATGTTCATTACCATTGATATGAAAAGTGACCTTGCTTTTGTTGCAATCAATAACAGCCCCTGCAGTATTCAAAAAGGGTCTACCAAGGATAATTGACATGTTGTCGTCCTCGAGCGTATCAAGTATAACAAAGTCTGTTAGAATAGTAACATTTGCAACTACAACGGGCACATCCTCACAAACACCGATAGGTATGGCAGTTGATTTTTCAGCCATTTGCAATGATATTTCAGTGGGAGTGAGTTTATTCAAATCAAGTCTTTTATATAAAGATAAAGGCATAACACTAACACCGGCTCCTAAATCACACAAAGCAGTTTTGACATAATTTCTTTTATTGGAGCATGGTATAGTTGGTATTCCTGGATCTCCTAGTTTCTTAGGTACTCCATCCTTAAAAGAATAATTTGCAAGCATGGTGGAAATTTCAGCTTCAGGTATCTTTCTTTTATTTGTGACAATGTCTTTCATATATTTAGCATAAGGGGCCATCTTTAAAATATCAGTCAAACGGGTACGCAAAAAAGACTGGCCTAAGCATTTCAGCAAAGCGTTCAAATTCTTCCTCATCCTTTTTCTTAGATGGTTTAGGAGGAAAGGGCATGGGTTTTTGAACCCATGGTTCTCTTTCTTTACCATGTTTTCTAGCAACAAAGTCTCTTTTATCATAACGTTTATTTTTAGAAGGTGGGTTATCAAGATCAACAGCAGGTTCTATTTCAACATCATTATCAAGTTCTTTATCATTATCTGGTTGGGTATCCACATGAGCATCATCATTATTATTATCATCAGGTGATTGTTCATTACCAGATTGTGTTTCAGCATCAGAAATAGAAACATCATTACTATCCTCCAAGGGTTTTTCTACCTCGGGTTCACTAGAAGTATGCAAAGTCCGATCATTTTTCTTTTTCTTTTTCTTTTTGGATGGACTAGGTGCATCAACATTAATTCTTTGAGAGTCTTGTTCAATTCTTTTAGGGTGACCTTCAGGATAAAGTGGCTCCTGAGTCATTCTACCTCCTCTAGTCATTACTCTAACAGCATGACCATTCATATTGTTATTCATTTCATTAAGCAATTCACTCTGAGATTTAGCAACTTGTTCTAATTGGGTTTGAACCATAGATGCATGTTTACTTACACCTTTGACATCATTAGCAATTCTAAATAACAAGTCACTCAAGCGATCAATCATATAGGCATTTCGTTTCAATTGTTTCATAACATTTGCATTGAAATGATCTTGCTTAATAATATAATTGTCAAATTCATACAAGCATTGACTAGGAGGTTTGTTATAAGGAATATCACTTTCATCAAACTTTATAAGAGAATTTACCTCTACTACCTGTGGCGGTGTGTCAAGACCATGTATTTCTTCAATAGGTGGTAGATTCTTAACATCTTCAGCTTTAATACCTTTTTCCTTCATACATTTCTTTGCTTCTTGCATATCTTCAGGACTGAGATATAAAATACCCCTCTTCTTCAGAGTGGGTTTGGGCGGTGGTTCAGGAAGTGTCCAATCATTATCATTCTTCAATATATTATTCAATAATTCCTCATCTTGTTCAATAGTCCGTTCCCTGAAAACACAACTCGCACAACTATCTAGGTAGTCCCTAGAAGCATCGGTTAGTCCATTATAGAATATATCATGTATTTCATTTTTCTTAAGTGGATGATTAGGCAAAGCATTAAGTAATTGGAGAAGCCTCCCCCAAGCTTGAGGGAGATTCTCTTCTTTAATTTGCACAAAGTTAAATATTTCCTGTAGAGCAGCTTGTTTCTTATGAGTAGGAAAATAATTTTCAGAGAAGTAATAAATCATATCCTGGGGACTACGCACACAACCAGGAGCAAGAGTATTATACCATTCCTTAGCATCACCCTTTAATGAGAAAGGAAACAACTTAAGAATATAGTAATAACGAATTTTTTCCTCATGAGGAAATAGGGTGGCTATATCATTTAATTTAGTAAGATGTGCCACAACGGTTTCAGTTTCATAACCATGGAAAGGATCAGATTCAACCAAACTGATTAACTCAGGATCGACAGAGAATTCATAATCCTTATCAGTGACAAATATGGGAGAGGTTGCAAACTTAGGATCATATTTCATTCTCTCCCTCATAGATTTTTCTTTCATCTCAGCAAGCAATTTTATAACTTCATTTCTATCATTACAAGCAAGGATGGCTCAAGCCATCTCCCTATCAAAGCAATATTCATCAGGTGTTTCAACTCTAGTAGGAGAGCTAGGCATAATAGGTGAATCACAATTTTCAAGAGTTTCAGCATTTTCAGTTTCTTTAGCTTTAGCAATTTCTTCAGCAAGAAATTCACCAAGTGGCACAACATTATCAAGCATAGTACTAGCATCATCATGAGTATCATTCATAGCAGAAGTGGTATCATCAATAACTTGCAACATATCAGAATTAATAGCATGTGGTGGTGTTGCAAGTTTACTCAAAACAAAAGGTGAATCAAGTGCAGAGCTAGATGGTAGTTCCTTACCTCCCCTCGTCTTAGAGGGAGCGACTTTCAGATTCTTCATAGTGATCAACAGATATAAATCCCAAGTGACTTAACAAATAAAGCTATGCTCCCCAGCAACGGCGCCAGAAAAAGGTCTTGATAACCCACAAGTATAGGGGATCGCAACAGTTTTCGAGGGTAGAGTATTCAACCCAAATTTATTGATTCGACACAAGGGAAGCCAAAGAATATTTGCAAGTATTAGCAGTTGAGTTGTCAATTCAACCACACCTGGAGACTAAATATCTGTAGTAGAGTGATCAGTAGCACAGTAGTATGATAGTTTGATAGCAGTAGCAATAATAGTAACAGTAGCAGTAACGATAGCAGCAGTAGTTTTGTAGCAATTGTGACAGCAGCAGAAACAGTAGTAACTTAGCAAAGAACTATATGTGAAAAACTCGTAGGCATTGGATCGGTGATTATGTTGGATAACATTCATCATGTAACAGTCATAACCTAGGGCGACACAGAACTAGCTCCAATTCATCAATGTAATGTAGGCATGTATTCCGTATATAGTCATGCGTGCTTGCGATAAGAACTTGCATGACATCTTTTGTCCTACCCTCCCATAGCAGCGGGGTCCATAAGGAAACTAAGAGATATTAAGGCCTCCTTTTAATAGAGAACTAAAACAAAGCATTAACACATAGTGAATACATGAACTCCTCAAACTATGGCAATCACCGGAAAGAATCCCAGTTTTTGTCACCTTGGGGTATGCGGATCATAACACATAGGAGGTGCATATAACTTGCAAGATCGGATCAAGAACACAAATATATTCATGAAAACATAAAGGGTTCAGATCTGAAATCATGGCACTCGGGCCCTAGTGACAAGCATTAAGCATAGCAAAGTCATAGCAACATCAATCTAAGAACATAGTGGATACTAGGGATCAAGCCCTAACAAAACTAACTCGATTACATGATAAATCTCATCCAACTCATCACCGTCCAGCAAGCGTACAAAGGAATTACTCACTCCCGGCGGTGAGCATCATGAAATTGGTGATGAAGGATGGTTGATGATGACGATGCCGGAAGATCCCCCTCTCCGGAGCCCTGAACGGACTCCAGATTTGGCCTCCCGATGAAGAACAGGGGGTGGCGGTGGCTCTGTACCGTGAAATGCAATAAAACTTCCTCTCCTATTTTTTTCTCTGGAATTGTGAGTTTATAGGCCAGAGATTAGGGTCAGTGGAGCCACATGGGCCCCACGAGCCACCAGGGCGCGCCTGGGGGGGGGGGGTGGCGCGCCCTAGTGGCTCGTGGGCACTGGGTGGCCCTCCTTGCTACTTGTAGCTTGCGTTGGTATTTTCCCCGAAGAGGAAGGGATGATGTAGTACAGTAGAGATAAGTATTTCCCTCAGTTATGAAACCAAGGTTATCGAACCAGTAGGAGAATCACGCAACACCTCGTTAGCAGCACCTGCACACAAACAACAAATCCTTGCACCCAACGCAAACGAGGGGTTGTTAATCCCTCGACGGTCAATTGCAAGATTAAATTGTATGTGATAGATAGATAGATTGAAACAAAAATACAAAATAAAATAAATAAAAGAAAATGGCAGCAATATTTTAGGGTTTTAGTAATATGATTTAGATAGACCCGGGGGCCATAGTTTTCACTAGAGGCTTCTCTCGAGAAAATAGCATACGGTGGGTAGACAAATTACTGTTGGGCAATTGATAGAAAAGCAAATAATCATGACGATATCCAAGGCAATGATCATGTATATAGGCATCACGTCCGAGACAAGTAGACCGACTCCTGCTTGCATCTACTACTATTACTCCACACATCGACCGCTATCCAGCATGCATCTAGTGTATTAAGTCCATAAAGAACGAAGTAACGCCTTAAGAACGATGACATGATGTAGACAAGATAAACTCACGCATGAATAAACCCCATATTTTTACCCTTAATAGCAATGATACGTACGTGTCATGTCCCTTTCTGTCACTGGGATTGAGCACCGCAAGATCAAACCCATTACAAAGCACCTCTTCCCATGGCAAGATAAATCAATCTAGTTGGCCAAACCAAATCAATAGATTGGAGAAGAAATACGAAGCTATAATAATCATGCATAAAAGAGATCAGAGAAGACTCAAATAATATTCATGGATAATCTGATCATAACTCAGAATTCATCGGATCCCAACAAACACACCGCAAAAAGTGATTACATCGGATAGAACTCCAAGAACATTGAGGAGAACATTGTATTGAAGATCAAAAAGAGAGAAGAAGCCATCTAGCTACTAACTATGGACCCGAAGGTCTGTGGTAAACTACTCACGCATCATTGGAAGGGCAGCAAGGTTGATGTAGAGCCCCTCCGTGATCGAGTCCCCCTCCGGCGGAGTACCGGAGAAGGCCTCCAGATGGGATCTCTCGAGAACAGAAACTTGCGGCGGCGGAAAAAGTATTTCGTGGACTCCCCTGAGGGTTTCTATTTTTCATGAATTTATAGTGGTGGAATTAGGTCAAACGGAGCTGAGGTGGGCCCATGAGGCACCAAGGCGCGCCTGCCCCCCCAGGCGCGCCCTGGTGGCTCGTGGCCACCTCCTCTGGCGTCTGGTCTTCTCCCGAAGCTTCTAGTGTTTATCTTGTCCAGAAAAAAATCTCCAAAAAGTTTTGTGGCATTTAGACTTCGTTTGGTATTGATTTTCTATAAAACAAAAACAGGGCAGAAAACAGCAACTGGCACTGGGCACTAAGTTAATAGGTTAGTCTCCAAAAATGATATATAATTGCTGTAAATGCATATAAAAACATCCAAGATTGATAATATAACAGCATGGAACAATAAAAAATTATAGATACGTTGGAGACGTATCAGCATACCCAAGCTTAATTCCTGCTCGTCCTCGAGTAGGTAAATGATAAAAACAGAATTTTTGATGTGGAATGCTGTGTATCATATTCATCACATATTCTTTTCTTTTATAGCATGGACATTGGACTTGAATGATTCTGTCGTGGTGTTCTCGCAGGGGGTGCATGATTCACGGCAGATGCCATGAGATGGCTTGAGGTGAGGGCGCAAGAGGACGCCGGTGGGTTCCGGAAGCGAGGTTGGTACGCGCAAGTGCGAGACACGAGACGTACCCAGGTTCGGGGCCCTCTGGAGAGGTAACACCCCTAATCCTGCCGTATGAGCTGATATGCGCAAAGGTTACAGAGTTGCTCCTGGAGCTGTTTGGGCGGAGGAGGGAGAAGGGGCTAGGCCACCGTTCTGCCTCTCCGGTGGGAGTGTGTGGGCTCTGTGGAGCGAACTAGAATGTGTGTTGAACTAAACGATCGATTGACTGACCTAAAATCCAACTCTCCGTGTGATTGCTCGACCGACCCCTCTGCAGGGAGGCCTCCCTGGGGGTCTTATAGGCCGACCCCCAGGGTTACAATGGTAACATTACAGAGGCGCGGGCCCCTGATGTCATTGACCGGGATCTGGTGGCCGGGTCGCCGGGTCGCCAGGTGCGCCGCACCTGCCTGGCGCGGGTCACTGTGGCGAGTCATGTCCCTCGTCAGTCTGGGTACGAGGCACTGTGGCGCGTCTTGTCCGTCGTCAGAGGGAGGTCGGCGCCGCCGTTTCTACAGGACCGCGCCTCCCTGACACCGCCCGCCTCGGGCGGGGGCGCAAGGAAAGCTGCAGCCTCGCCTGCTCTGTCAGTATAAAGGGAGGAACGCTGTAGCAAGGCTTGCTTCGTCGCTAAGGCTTCGTCGCCTCGCGACTGGACGGCATGGGCCAGCCGGCCAGGCCGGGTTGCCGTGCCGAGCCAGCTCGCGCTGGGGAGCCGGCGTGCCTGGCAAGCCGGCCTGAGGGACTGGTCATGCTCCGATGTTTTTCCGAACGGGATCCAGGCTCCGTTGCCTACCCGGGGGTCATCCCCCCGACAGTCCAACTGTCGTGGTGTTCTCACAGGGGGTGCGTGATTCACGGCAGATGCCATGAGATGGCTTGAGGTGAGGGCGCGAGAGGATGCCGGTGGGTTCCGAAAGCGAGGTTGGTACGCGCAAGTGTGAGACACGAGACATACCCTGGTTCGGGGCCCTCTGGAGAGGTAACACCCCTAATCCTGCCGTATGAGCTGATATGCGCAAAGGTTACAGAGTTGCTCCTGGAGCTGTTTGGGCGGAGGAGGGAGAAGGGGCTAGGCCACCGTTCTGCCTCTCCGGTGGGAGTGTGTGGGCTCTGTGGAGCGAACTAGAATGTGTGTTGAACTAAACGATCGATTGACTGACCTAAAATCCAACTCTCCGTGTGATTGCATGACCGACCCCTCTGCAGGGAGGCCTCCCTGGGGGTCTTATAGGCCGACCCCCAGGGTTACAATGGTAACGTTACAGAGGCGCGGGCCCCTGATGTCATTGACCGGGATCCGGTGGCCGGGTCGCCGGGTCGCCAGGTGCGCCGCACCTGCCTGGCGCGGGGCACTGTGGCGGGTCTTGTCCCTCGTCAGTCTGGGTACGAGGCACTGTGGCGCGTCTTGTCCGTCGTCAGAGGGAGGTCGGCGCCGCCGTTTCTACAGGACCGCGCCTCCCTGACACCGCCCGCCTCGGGCGGGGGCGCAAGGAAAGCTGCAGCCTCGCCTGCTCTGTCAGTATAAAGGGAGGAATGCTGTAGCAAGGCTTGCTTCGTCGCTAAGGCTTCGTCGCCTCGCGACTGGATGGCATGGGCCAGCCGGCCAGGCCGGGTTGCCGTGCCGAGCCAGCTCGCGCTGGGGAGCCGGCGTGCCTGGCAAGCCGGCCTGAGGGACTGGTCTTGTTCCGATGTTTTTCCGAACGGGATCCGGGCTCCGTTGCCTACCCGGGGGTCATCCCCCCGACAGTCCAACTGTCGTGGTGTTCTCGTAGGGGGTGCATGATTCACGGCAGATGCCATGAGATGGCTTGAGCTGAGGGCGCGAGAGGACGCCGGTGGGTTCCGGAAGCGAGGTTGGTACGCGCAAGTGCGAGACACGAGACGTACCCAGCTTTGGGGCCCTTTGGGGAGGTAACACCCCTAATCCTGCCGTATGAGCTGATATGCGCAAAGGTTACAGAGTTGCTCCTGGAGCTGTTTAGGCGGAGGAGGGAGAAGGGGCTAGGCCGCCGTTCTGCCTCTCCGGTGGGATTGTGTGGGCTCTGTGGAGCGAACTAGAATGTGTGTTGAACTAAACGATCGATTGACTGACCTAAAATCCAACTCTCCGTGTGATTGCTCGACCGACCCCTCTGCAGGGAGGCCTCCCTGGGGGTCTTATAGGCCGACCCCTAGGGTTACAATGGTAACGTTACAGAGGCGCGGGCCCCTGATGTCATTGACCGGGATCCGGTGGCCGGGTCGCCAGGTCTCCGGGTCGCCGGGCTGCCGGGTCGCCAGGTGCGCCGCACCTGGCTGGCGCGGGGCACTGTGGCGGGTCTTGTCCCTCGTCAGTCTGGGTACGAGGCACTGTGGCGCATCTTGTCCGTCGTCAGAGGGAGGTCTGCGCCGCCGTTTCTACAGGACCGCGCCTCCCTGACACCGCCCGCCTCGGGCGGGGGCGCAAGGAAAGCTGCAGCCTCGCCTGCTCTGTCAATATAAAGGGAGGAACGCTATAGCAAGGCTTGCTTCGTCTCTAAGGCTTCATCGCCTCGCAACTGGCCGGCATGGGCCAGCCGGCCAGGCCGGGTTGCCGTGCCGATCCGGCTCGCGCTGGGGAGCCGGCGTGCCTGGCAAGCCAGCCTGAGGGACTTGTCTTGCTCCGATGTTTTTCCGAAAGGGATCCGGGCTCCGTTGCCTACCCGGGGATCGTCCCCCTGACAGTAGTCCCCGAAGCTGCGAAGGTTCGCCGGCTTCAGGTAGGGGGGCCTTTGCAGCTTACCACCCTGAGGAGCCGGTTTGTTGATGTAGTGCCGGAGTCCGGTCGGGCGGCTTCGCCTGGCCGCTCGCCGGCACCGCGGCAGCGGACACCGGGAACGCCCGCTGGGGGCCGGCTTCCTGGGACCGGGTCGCGGCACCCCGGCCTGGGCGGGAAATGGAAACGCCCACCAGATAAGTCTTGCTTCGTACGCCGATTCGCACCCACCGCACTCGACGGGCTGCCACGTGCAGCCCTGCGGGGGGCGAAGCCTGCCAGCCCACGCACGCGATGGGACGTGACTGTGGCTTGGGCCCGCCACGACACGGCCTCGGCCCGCGCGGGGGATTAACTGCGGCTTCCCCGCGCAGTTAATGTGCGTGGGGAACGTGCGCGCACAGTGCGGGGGAGTGGGGATCGTGGGCGCAGACGATCGCACTCCCCCACGATTTCGCGTGGTTATAAATGAGAATGGGTGGGGAAGTGCGACGGAGACGCTCGCGCTCGCACCCCAGCCCCTCGCTCCTCTTCTTCTCCATTGCGACCGAGCGAAACGCTGCCGCCACCGCACGCCTCGCCCACGCCTGCTGCCGTGCACCGCTACCCGAAGCCCGCAGCGCGCTGCTCTTTCTCCCTCTGCTCCTCTTCATCGCCGAATCTCGACGCCCGCGGAAAACTCTCTCCAATGGCGCTGCCGAAAGGTTCTTGGGAGGGCTCCATTGTGACGGAGCAGAACATCCGGTACCTCCGCCGCACGAAACGGCTGCCGCCGGCAGAGGTACTGCTCGAGCGCCGGGCTCGGAGAGGGTGCCGGAGCCGCAGGAGGGCGAGCATGTGGTCTTCTTCTCGTACTTCGAGCGTGGGCTCGGCCTCCCCGCGAGTCTCTTCTTCCGTGCGTGGCTCGACTTCTTCGGGCTGTAGCCGCATCATCTCGGCGCCAACGCCGTGCTGCAGGTTGCTGGTTTCGCCACGCTCTGCGAGGGCTATCTCGGGATGCTGCCGACTGTGGAGCTGTGGGCAAAGATGTTCTTCCTCAAGTAGCAGGGGGCGTCAGCCGGCGTCATGTCCGACTGCGGCGCAGCGGTGGTCACCGGCCGGCCAAACGGGCCGTTTCCCAAGCTGCTGCTTGAGGAGTCGGCCAAGAAGTGGCAGACAACGTTCTTCTATGTCCGGAACGCCGACCCGGCGGTGGACGTCATCAATCTTCCGCCGTTCGTCGACGCGCCGCCGCTCGAGAAGCCGAACTAGGGCTACTGCCCCAAGAAGCCGCCGCAGGAGATGGAGAACATCTGCGGCCGGGTCGGGGAGCTGACGAAGCGCGAGGGGCTGAAGCCGGCTGATCTCATCGCGGCCTTCATCGCCCGCCGGGTTCTGCCGCTGCAGCGCCGGGCGCACCGGATCTGCGATATGAGCAGCCGGCACGACCCGACCCGGATGTCGACCAAGGAGCTGTCGCCGGCTGGGATCGTCCAGCGGGTCAACTACATCTCCACGGCCGGGCTGAAGGAGGGGGAGTGGTGCTTCGGGAAGGAGCCTTATCACCGGGAGAACCTGGCGCCGGCGGTGAGTCCTTGGTCTTTATATTTTGCCGCATCGACGTTATTCTTGCGTCCTGACGCCGCTGGATGGCCGCAGCTATTCGCCAGCCAGCGGGATCACGACGGGCCGAACGCCCAGATCATGCTGGCCGACCTGCCCGACTGGGACGTGGAGGAGGCCGGCGCCGAGGCGGAGGAGGGGGCGGTCGAGGCGCGCTTGGCCGATGCCGCAGCCGGCGGCTCGCGGAATGCAGGTAAGTCTCCGCCCCCAGATCTACTGCGGGACTGGCCGGATGACGACGAGGAGAGCCTGACCGACGCCCACGGTGCAGCGCCCTCGGCTGGGGAGGACGCCAGCGTCGACCCCCCAAGACGGCTGCGGAAGGCGGCCGGCGCCGGGCCGGCCCGCGCGGCGGCGACCGTCAGCCGGCCGCACGGGAAGGAGGCGGTCGAGGCGGGAGCGGCCACGAAACGCCCGGCGGCGGGGCCGGCGCGCGAGAGGGCCGTCGTGAAGAAGAAGCGCCGGCTCGCCCTGTCCGTGGGGCCGAGGCGGGAGCCCCCGTCGGTCATCGGGTAAGTATTTCTTGCCTCATTTCTGATCCCTGCTTGCTGAATTTGTGGGGACGCGCCATCTTGTGGTTTGTCTTTTTTCTTCCTTATGCCTTCGCCGTGACGAATCTGCCATGTATAGGTCGGCTCTTGACTTGGCGGTGGCGGCGACGGAGGCCGCGCCGGGCGAGGCCGTCTGGCGGAAAACCCGGAGCAGCGCCGTCGACCCTCCGCCGAGTCGGTCCATGGAGGAAGAACTCGAGGCCCGCCAGTCCGGCCAGGATCTTGACGCGGCCACGCGCGCCGCTTGGCGGGACCGAGTTGAGGCCGAGAAGGCGATGGAGGAGGCCTCGGCCCAGGCGTGGGAGAGGGCCTCCGCAAAGCGGGCTAGGCCCACCGCGGACCTGGCTTGGCCGGAGATGGAGAGGGGCTCGGCGCCGGTGGTGACAATCATCGAGCCGCAGCCGGAGGGAGCGGGCGAGCCGGAGAGGAGGGCGGAGCCGGCCGGCGGCGGGTCGGACGTTGATTAGGAGATCGCCGTGGACACGTCGCCCCGGACCAACCCGGCGGAGGGAGGCGAGGACTGCGGGGAGAGGCGCGAAGCGGACTCCGAACCATCCGGCCAAGCGTAGCCGACGCCGGCCGAGGAGGCCGCGACAGGGGGCGCCGGCACCCTGGAGGTCGTGCCGCCCAAAACCGCCCGAACCTCGAGCGGCCGGGTGGAAGTGGATCCGGCTCCGGGTCCACAGTCCAGCAGCCGTGGGCGAGCTCCGGCGAGGTCGTGGTCGGGCCGCGAACCCGAGAGGACGACGCGGCGGACGCCTTGCGCTCGCAGCTTCGCGGCTGGGGCGAGCGTCTGCAGGCCTTCGTCCGGGAGGAGCAGGACCGGGCGAAGCAGCAGGAGCAGGCGATTGCGGTGAGTTTTTCCTTCTTTTCTTGTCTTGATTGCTGAATCAGTGGGGGCGCACCAGCGCACCCACTGGGTGTAGCCCCCGAGGTTCGGCCGGGCTGCGGAGCAGCCGTGTTGAATCTTATAGCTCGTCTTTCGCGTTCTTCTAATCTTCTGTCTGTGCGCAGAACCTGTACGACCTGCGGGCCAGCGTGTTCAACCGGCTCCGGGATCGGTACCGCGAGGCCAGAAACCAGCTCGCTGCCAAGGAGGAGGAGCTGCGTCGGGTCCAAGGTACGTCTTGCATGCCTTCAGTGGGTGCGCGCCTGCGCACCCACTGGGTGTAACCCCCGAGATTCGGGCCGGACTGCGGAGCAGCCGGGTCGAATCTTAGAGCCTTAACTTTTCTTCTAATCCTTGCCTCCGGCATCTGACCGGGAATCTCGTCGCGCAGCTGATGCGGCCGAGGTGCCAGGCCTTCGAGGCCGGCTTGCCGAAGCTGGCCAGCAGCGCAACCACGCCGTCGGCGACCGCGACCGGCTCCAGGTCGAGGTTGATCGGCTGGTGGCCGAGAAGGCCAGGGCGGAGGATGCCCACCAGGCAGAGCTGGGCCGGTTGGCGGAGGAGCACGGCAAGGTGGCCGAGGAGCTGGCGGACATCGGCAGGAAAATCGCCCAGCTTCAGAAAGATCTCGAAGCCCAGGGTCGCACGTCGGCGATCCGGGAGAACGGGATGCTGGGCGAGGCGCAGCACCTTGACGAGACCTTCGCCCGTAAGTACCGTTTCTTCGTTTGGGCCGGCTGGCGTAGCCGGCAAGTTGCTTTCTTTGACTGACTTGTTTCTTTCCTTTGCCAGGAGTCTTCCCGGAGACACAGGAGGCAGCCGATGCGGCCGTGGACGCCCACCGGGCCGAGCAGCGCGAGCTGGGGGCGGAGATCGATGCTTACGCTGCCTGGTCCTTCTCAGAGCTCGTTCTTGCCGGCGAGGCCCGCCTTCGGGCCGTGGAGGGGCAGATGCACCGCCTGTACGATTCCTGCTTGGGCATGGCGAGCGGCCTCTGGCCAAGCGCGGTGGTGCCGAACAGCATCACCCGGCTGGCGCGGTGGCTGGAGGCCGGGGTGGAGCGACTTGGCGCGTGGAGGGCCTCCGCGGCCCGGGCCGGCGCGGAGACAGCGCTGCGCTTCGTCGTATTGTGGTATCCGGGCGTGGACCTCGACCGTCTGGCGGCGCAGCGGGCCGGCGCGGAGGAGGACATGGCGGCGCGGGCGCGGTGGATTGCCGGGCGGGCCAGTTACTTGGCAGCGTTCGCCCCGCACGACGAGTTCGTCGTCGAGCGGACAGAAGACGGCGAGGAGCTCCCAGCCGACGCGCTCGGCCTGCTGCTTGACGACCCGGACGGCAGCTCGGCCGAGACGGGCGCCTACGCCGATGACGAGGCCGATGCGGACGACGACGCCACGGACGAGAGGACGGCGGAGAGCGCTGGACCCAACCCGGCGGCCGCGTCCACCTCGGCTGAGCCGACGCCGGCCGGAGACGACGCGGGTGCCGCTTAGGATTGCTTCCCTTTTTATCTTTCATGTGCTCAAACATTTGTTAGGTAGCAGGTCCACCCACTGGGGGTGTAGTTCCATGTAATGAACTGGTGGCCGAAGGCCAATGCTGTATATAAATTTTGCAAGCGATTGCACTTTATGCTATTCGGCCTTGGGCCTTTTCCTGTTTGTCGTTTCTCGGGGCTTCCTTCCCGCTAGCCGGACAGCCGGGTTGCGGACTGTGGCTAGGACGGGAACTCGGCTTTGAGAGCGAACGCATAGTACTTAGGCTTTTTCGGACGTTGAGCGCAAGTGAAACACCCACTAGGCCGGCTGGCGGCAGGCGGCGAGGCCGCCTGGCGCGCAGCCGGTCGTGCGGTGAACAAGCGAGAGAGACCGGGTTAAGCCGGGTTGGCCGTGCCGGGCTGTCTGCCTTAGTCGTTCTTGCGTAACGATGCTTCTGGCCTTTGGCTCTTGCCGGCCAGACAGCCGGGAGCCGGCTGTGGCTGGCGAAGAGAGGGCTTTGAGACGGACTAAGGAAAAAAGGCGGGGCGTGGTCTAGCCGGCTAGCCCCCGAGCCCCCGAGCCGGCTACGCCGACTCGGTGGGGGAATTAGAAAAAACATGGCTGTGTGTAGACACAGAAAAAACATGGTGATGTAGCAATACGCCCCAAAGGGCGTGATGAAGGACGTCTTGAGGGCGTCGGCCGGGTCCAGCTTGATCTGGTGGTAGCCGGAGTAGGCGTCCAGGAAGGACAGGAGCTCGCAGCCGGCTGTGGAGTCGATGACTTGGTTGATCCGGGGCAGAGCGAACGGGTCTTTCGGGCATGCCTTGTTCAGGCTGGCATAGTCGATGCACATGCGCCAGGTGCCGTTCTTCTTCAGGAGGAGGTCCGGGTTGGCCAGCCACTCGGGGTGGAATACTTCCATGATGAACCCGGCTTTGAGCAGCCGGGCGATCTCTTCGCCAATGGTTCTTCGCTTCTCCTCGGAGAAACGGCGTAGCGGCTGCCGAACCGGCTTGGCGTCCTTGCGGACGTGAAGTTTGTGCTCGGCGAATTCCCTCGGGACACCCGGCATGTCTTTGGGAGATCATGCAAAGATATCCTGATTCTCACGGAGGAAATCGACGAGCTCGCCTTCCTATTTGCTGTCGAGGCCGGCACCCACGACGACGTACTTGCTGGAGCTGGGGTCGGCCGGGTTGAGCGGGACCCGTTTCGTGTCCTTGGCCGTCTTGAAGGAGGCTTCGTCGGCCGGCTTGGGCGGAGCCGGCACGGCCGACTGCGCGTTAGCTAGCGCCACGATCCTGTCGAGCTGGCGCCTCTCCTCGGCGATGACCAGCGACTCGGCTAGCTGGGAGCCGGCTTTGGCGCACTCGAGGGACTTCTTGTAGTCGCCGACGATGTTGATGAGACCCTTGGGACCTGGCATCTTCAACTTCAGGTAGGCGTAGTGGGGGACCGCTTCGGGGGTGGAAGGTTATAGCTCGTCTTTCGCGTTCTTCTAATCTTCTGTCTGTGCGCAGAACCTGTACGACCTGCGGGCCAGCGTGTTCAACTGGCTCCGGGATCGGTACCGCGAGGCCAGAAACCAGCTCGCCGCCAAGAAGGAGGAGCTGCGTCGGGTCCAAGGTACGTCTTGCATGCCTTCAGTGGGTGCGCGCCAGCGCACCCACTGGGTGTAGCCCCCGAGATTCGGACCGGACTGCGGAGCAGCCGGGTCGAATCTTAGAGCCTTAACTTTTCTTCTAATCCTTGCCTCCGGCATCTGACCGGGAATCTCGTCGCGCAGCTGACGCGGCCGAGGTGCCAGGCCTTCGAGGCCGGCTTGCCGAAGCCGGCCAGCAGCGCAACCACGCCGTCGGCGACCGCGACCGGCTCCAGGTCGAGGTGGACCGGCTGGTGGCCGAGAAGGCCAGGGCGGAGGATGCCCACCAGGCAGAGCTGGGCCGGTTGGCGGAGGAGCGCGGCAAGGCGGCCGAGGAGCTGGCGGACATCGGCAGGAAAATCGCCCAGCTTCAGAAAGATCTCGAAGCCCAGGGTCGCACGTCGGCGCTCCGGGAGAACGGGATGCTGGGCGAGGCGCAGCACCTTGACGAGACCTTCGCCCGTAAGTACCGTTTCTTCGTTTGGGCCGGGTGGCGTAGCCGGCAAGTTGCTTTCTTTGACTGACTTGTTTCTTTCCTTTGCCAGGAGTCTTCCCGGAGACACAGGAGGCGGCCGATGCGGCCGTGGACGCCCACCGGGCCGAGCAGCGCGAGCTGGGGGCGGAGATCGATGCTTACGCCGCCTGGTCCTTCTCAGAGCTCGTTCTTGCCGGCGAGGCCCGCCTTCGGGCTGTGGAGGGGCAGATGCACCGCCTGTACGATTCCTGCTTGGGCATGGCGAGTGGCCTCTGGCCAAGCGCGGTGGTGCCGAACAGCATCACCCGGCTGGCGCGGTGGCTGGAGGCCGGGGTGGAGCGACTTGGCGCGTGGAGGGCCTCCGCGGCCCAGGCCGGCGCGGAGACAGCGCTGCGCTTCGTCGTATTGTGGTATCCGGGCGTGGACCTCGACCGTCTGGCGGCGCAGCGGGCCGGCGCGGAGGAGGACTTGGCGGCGCGGGCGCGGTGGATTGCCGGGCGGGCCAGTTACTTGGCAGCGTTCGCCCCGCACGACGAGTTCGTCGTTGAGCGGACAGAAGACGGCGAGGAGCTCCCAGCCGACGCGCTCGGCCTGCAGCTTGACGACCCGGACGGCAGCTCGGCCGAGACGGGCGCCTACGCCGATGACGAGGCCGATGCGGACGACGACGCCACGGACGAGAGGACGGCGGAGAGCGCTGGACCCAACCCGGCGGCCGCGTCCACCTCGGCTGAGCCGACGCCGGCCGGAGACGACGCGGGTGCCGCTTAGGATTGCTTCCCTTTTTATCTTTCATGTGCTCAAACATTTGTTAGGTAGCAGGTCCACCCACTGGGGGTGTAGTTCCATGTAATGAACTGGTGGCCGAAGGCCAATGCTGTATATAAATTTTGCAAGCGATTGCACTTTATGCTATTCGGCCTTGGGCCTTTTCCTGTTTCTCGTTTCTCGGGGCTTCCTTCCCGCTAGCCGGACAGCCGGGTTGCGGACTGTGGCTAGGACGGGAACTCGGCTTTGAGAGCGAACGCACAGTACTTAGGCTTTTTCAGACGTTGAGCGCAAGTGAAACACCCACTAGGCCGGCTGGCGGCAGGCGGCGAGGCCGGCTGGCGCGCAGCCGGTCGTGCGGTGAACAAGCGAGAGAGACCGGGTTAAGCCGGGTTGGCCGTGCCGGGCTGTCTGCCTTAGTCGTTCTTGCGTAACGATGCTTCCGGCCTTTGGCTCTTGCCGGCCAGACAGCCGGGAGCCGGCTGTGGCTGGCGAAGAGAGGGCTTTGGCGGCTCGTACGCTTTGAGACGGACTAAGGAAAAAAGGCGGGGCGTGGTCTAGCCGGCTAGCCCCCGAGCCCCCGAGCCGGCTACGCCGACTCGGTGGGGGAATTAGAAAAAACATGGCTGTGTGTAGACACAGAAAAAACATGGTGATGTAGCAATACGCCCCAAAGGGCGTGATGAAGGACGTCTTGAGGGCGTCGGCCGGGTCCAGCTTGATCTGGTGGTAGCCGGAGTAGGCGTCCAGGAAGGACAGGAGCTCGCAGCCGGCTGTGGAGTCGATGACTTGGTTGATCCGGGGCAGAGCGAACGGGTCTTTCGGGCATGCCTTGTTCAGGCTGGCATAGTCGATGCACATGCGCCAGGTGCCGTTCTTCTTCAGGAGGAGGTCCGGGTCGGCCAGCCACTCGGGGTGGAATACTTCCATGATGAACCCGGCTTTGAGCAGCCGGGCGATCTCTTTGCCAATGGTTCTTCGCTTCTCCTCGGAGAAACGGCGTAGCGGCTGCCGAACCGGCTTGGCGTCCTTGCGGACGTGAAGTTTGTGCTCGGCGAATTCCCTCGGGACACCCGGCATGTCTTTGGGAGATCATGCAAAGATATCCTGATTCTCACGGAGGAAATCGATGAGCTCGCCTTCCTATTTGCTGTCGAGGCCGGCACCCACGACGACGTACTTGCTGGAGCTGGGGTCGGCCGGGTTGAGCGGGACCCGTTTCGTGTCCTTGGCCGTCTTGAAGGAGGCTTCGTCGGCCGGCTTGGGCGGAGCCGGCACGGCCGACTGCGCGTTAGCTAGCGCCACGATCCTGTCGAGCTGGCGCCTCTCCTCGGCGATGACCAGCGACTCGGCTAGCTGGGAGCCGGCTTTGGCGCACTCGAGGGACTTCTTGTAGTCGCCGACGATGGTGATGAGACCCTTGGGACCTGGCATCTTCAACTTCAGGTAGGCGTAGTGGGGGACCGCTTCGGGGGTGGAAGGTTATAGCTCGTCTTTCGCGTTCTTCTAATCTTCTGTCTGTGCGCAGAACCTGTACGACCTGCGGGCCAGCGTGTTCAACCGGCTCCGGGATCGGTACCGCGAGGCCAGAAACCAGCTCGCCGCCAAGAAGGAGGAGCTGCGTCGGGTCCAAGGTACGTCTTGCATGCCTTCAGTGGGTGCGCGCCAGCGCACCCACTGGGTGTAGCCCTCGAGATTCGGACCGGACTGCGGAGCAGCCGGGTCGAATCTTAGAGCCTTAACTTTTCTTCTAATCCTTGCCTCCGGCATCTGACCGGGAATCTCGTCGCGCAGCTGATGCGGCCGAGGTGCCAGGCCTTCGAGGCCGGCTTGCCGAAGCCGGCCAGCAGCGCAACCACGCCGTCGGCGACCGCGACCGGCTCCAGGTCGAGGTGGACCGGCTGGTGGCCGAGAAGGCCAGGGCGGAGGATGCCCACCAGGCAGAGCTGGGCCGGTTGGCGGAGGAGCGCGGCAAGGCGGCCGAGGAGCTGGCGGACATCGGCAGGAAAATCGCCCAGCTTCAGAAAGATCTCGAAGCCCAGGGTCGCGCGTCGGCGATCCGGGAGAACGGGATGCTGGGCGAGGCGCAGCACCTTGACGAGACCTTCGCCCGTAAGTACCATTTCTTCCTTTGGGCCGGCTGGCATAGCCGGCAAGTTGCTTTCTTTGACTGACTTGTCTCTTTCCTTTGCCAGGAGTCTTCCCGGAGACACAGGAGGCGCCCGATGCGGCCGTGGACGCCCACCGGGCCGAGCAGCGCGAGCTGGGGGCGGAGATCGATGCTTACGCCGCCTGGTCCTTCTCAGAGCTCGTTCTTGCCGGCGAGGCCCGCCTTCGGGCCGTGGAGGGGCAGATGCACCGCCTGTACGATTCCTGCTTGGGCATGGCGAGCGGCCTCTGGCCAAGCGCGGTGGTGCCGAACAGCATCACCCGGCTGGTGCGGTGGCTGGAGGCCGGGGTGGAGCGACTTGGCGTGTGGAGGGCCTCCGCGGCCCGGGCCGGCGCGGAGACAGCGCTGCGCTTCGTCGTATTGTGGTATCCGGGCGAGGACCTCGACCGTCTGGCGGCGCAGCGGGCCGGCGCGGAGGAGGACATGGCGGCGCGGGCGCGGTGGATTGCCGGGCGGGCCAGTTACTTGGCAGCGTTCGCCCCGCACGACGAGTTCGTCGTCGAGCGGACAGAAGACGGCGAGGAGCTCCCAGCCGACGCGCTCGGCCTGCTGCTTGACGACCCGGACGGCAGCTCGGCCGAGACGGGCGCCTACGCCGATGACGAGGTCGATGTGGACGACGACGCCACGGACGAGAGGACGGCGGAGAGCGCTGGACCCAACCCGGCGGCCGCGTCCACCTCGGCTGAGCCGACGCCGGCCGGAGACGACGCGGGTGCCGCTTAGGATTGCTTCCCTTTTTATCTTTCATGTGCTCAAACATTTGTTAGGTAGCAGGTCCACCCACTGGGGGTGTAGTTCCATGTAATGAACTGGTGGCCGAAGGCCAATGCTGTATATAAATTTTGCAAGCGATTGCACTTTATGCTATTCGGCCTTGGGCCTTTTCCTGTTTGTCGTTTCTCGGGGCTTCCTTCCCGCTAGCCGGACAGCCGGGTTGCGGACTGTGGCTACGACGGGAACTCGGCTTTGAGAGCGAACGCACAGTACTTAGGCTTTTTCGGACGTTGAGCGCGAGTGAAACACCCACTAGGCCGGCTGGCGGCAGGCGGCGAGGCCGCCTGGCGCGCAGCCGGTCGTGCGGTGAACAAGCGAGAGAGACCGGGTTAAGCCGGGTTGGCCGTGCCGGGCTGTCTGCCTTAGTCGTTCTTGCGTAACGATGCTTCCGTCCTTTGGCTCTTGCCGGCCGGACAGCCGGGAGCCGGCTGTGGCTGGCGAAGAGAGGGCTTTGGCGGCTCGTACGCTTTGAGACGGACTAAGGAAAAAAGGCGGGGCGTGGTCTAGCCGGCTAGCCCCCGAGCCCCCGAGCCGGCTACGCCGACTCGGTGGGGGAATTAGAAAAAACATGGCTGTGTGTAGACACAGAAAAAACATGGTGATGTAGCAATACGCCCCAAAGGGCGTGATGAAGGACGTCTTGAGGGCGTCGGCCGCGTCCAGCTTGATCTGGTGGTAGCCGGAGTAGGCGTCCAGGAAGGACAGGAGCTCGCAGCCGGCTGTGGAGTCGATGACTTGGTTGATCCGGGGCAGAGCGAACGGGTCTTTCGGGCATGCCTTGTTCGGGCTGGCGTAGTCGATGCACATGCGCCAGGTGCCGTAGTGGGGGACCGCCATGCGCCAGATGCACATGCGATGGTGATGAGGCCCTTGGGACCTGGCATCTTCAACTTCAGGTAGGCGTAGTCGCCGACGATGGTGATGAGGCCCTTGGGACTTGGCCATCGCGGGCCGGCCCAGCAGCGCGTGGTAGGGGCTGGCCAGGTCGACCACCTCGAACCAGATCGGCTCGCGGCGGAAATGGCTGCTGGAGCCGAACAGGACGTCAAGCCGGATCCGGCCGATCGGGGAGCAGGAGAGTCCCGGCACGATGCCGTGGAACACCGTCCGGGTCGGCTCCAGCTGTCGCGCTTCGATGCCGAGCTTGGTCATCGTGTCGTGGTACAGGATGTTGATGCTGCCGCCGCTGTCGATCAGCACCCGCGAAAAGCGGCAGGTGCGCTTCTCGGAGACGAGGGTGGGGTCGAGCACAAGGGCGTAGCCACGCGGCGTGGGCATGACGGCCGGGTGATCCTCCCGGATCCAGCTCACTGGTCGGTCGGACCAGTGCATGTACTGGGGAACCGAAGGGAGGACGGCGTTCACCTTGGCCGCGTGTTTGCGCTTGGCGTGCTTGCCATCCCCCTCGCTGGTGAAGACGACGTAGGACGCGTCCGGGCGCGGGAAAGGGTTGTCGGCGAGGGCGCCGAGTGGCGGTGGAGGCGGCGGGAGCGGCGGCTGCTGCGGGCCGACTCCAGGCGGCGGGGGTGGAAGGTTGCCCTTCAACAGGCGCTGCGTGAAGCTGCACTGCCGGAGCGTGTGCGCCGATGGCTTCGCGCCGCCGTGGTTCTTGCAGGGGGCGTCGAGCATCTGCTCGAAGGTCAGCCTGGGCTGCCAGACGGCTTTGCCAGTGCGCGGGCGCTGGCTGGCGCCTTGCTCGGCCGGCTGCTCCCTCTCCACGGCGGCGACTTGCCGGTTGTCGTAGCGGGGCGCCGGCTGGTCGTTCTGGCACTTGCCGTTGTTGTTGCCGTCTTGCCGGCGCTGGCTGTTGTCGCCAGCCGGCTTGGCGGGAGCCGGCTGGACCGGGAGAAGCTTGCCGCCGGCGTCGATCGTGATCTTCACGTTCATTGCGGAGTCGGCCGTCGTGTACTTGTCCGCCACAGCCATAAGCTCCGCCAGGGTCTCCGGCTCATCGCACACCAGCCGGTGCTTGATCAGAGTGCCATCTAGGCATCCGTCGATGAAATATTGGATGGCCTGGACCTCGTGGACCCCTTCGCAGGAGTTGCGAAGCTCCGTCCACCGTGTGAGGAAGTCGCGCAGTGGCTCGCCCGGCTTCTGGACGCACATGGAGAGCTGGCGAGGATTGCCGGGTCGCTTGTAGGTGCTGGTGAAGTTGCGAACGAACGCGTCTTCGAAATCCAGCCAGGAGTTCACACTGCCGGCTCGGAGGCTGTTAAGCCACGTCCGGGCCGAACCGAGCAGCATGAGGGGGACATAACGGACGGCCACACGCCGGTTGCCGCCGGCTATGCCGACAGCTGTGGTGTAGTCGGTTAGCCAGTCCTCCGGCTTGGTGGCGCCGGTGTACTTTGGCGAGTCGCGGGGCAGCGAGAAGCCTTTGGGGAAGGGTTCCTCGCGAATGCGGGGGCCGAAGCACGCCGGGCCGACAGAGCTTTCCTCCTCCAGGGCCGTGGAGCGCGCCAACCGGTCGATGCGGTAACGGGCGTCGCTTTCGTCGTAGGGCTCGCGAGGGCCGAGTCGGTCAGCCACGGGAACGCGGAGGCCGATTCGGTCGGCCACGGGACCGTGGGGAGCAGGAGCTTCCGGGGCCGGCTCGGGCCGCCGAGCCCGCCGCACGGGGGGCTCCGGCTGCTGGACCCGGCCATCGCCGGCCGTCTCGTCAGCGTTGCCGTCTCCAGCGGTGGTGGCACGGTTGTGCCGGCTCTGGCTGGACCGGTGCCGACCAGAGCGGCTCGCACTAGTGGCGTGCGAAGACGTCTGTCGCCCATCCCGGAGAGCCCTCTCCGGGTTCTCGGTTCTTCTTGAGGCGGAGCCGGACGGCTGGGCCGGGTCGAAGCGTTGCTGCTGCTCGTTCGCCGCGGTGATGAGGTCACGGATGCGCTGCTGCTGCTGCAGTAGCTCCTCGCCCTCCAGGAACTCGAGATCAGCAATCGTGGCCTGCGCCGCGCGCATGTTCTTGACGGGGGTGTCGTAGATGGGTCTGCCTGCGCCTAGCGCGCGGCCGAGTGCGCCCCCACGGATCCACACCTCCGCGACCCGGCTGGGCTCGGCGGCGGGCGGAGTGCGGCCATGTGCGCTGTCGAATTCTCGCTGGGCGGACTCTAGCCGGCGCCGGGTTGCCGCAAGCTCCGTGGCCTCGAGCAGCAGAGGCTGGCGGCCCTCGTTGAGCTGGGCCGCTGCAGCAGCTGTGTCGGCGTCAGGCGTGATGGGGGCTTGCAGACTCCGGATCGTATCGTGGAGCGGGTCAGTGCAGCGAGGCGGAGCCGCAGCCAAGGCGGCGGCCGCGGCAGCCTTCTCCTTGGCGCGCGGGGAGCCGGAACTGGTGCCGATGGTTAGCACCTCCGCGTGGACGCAGAGAGCGGCGACGTCGTCGGGGACGGTGCAGCTAGCGGGGACAGGCGAGTCGGTGCAGTTGCACACTTTGCTGGGAAACACGTCGGGGACGAGCGCGACGAAGACGCGCAGCGCGCCGATGGGGACGATGAAGCAGCCTGTGGGGCAGGCGACGTCCGCGCTTAGCGCAGCGCTGCAGCCAGCCGGTTCGGACGTGCGAGGCGCACGGACCAAACCGTGCACGATGCGCTCGCCGGAGCTGGTGAAGGGCCTCGTCCGGAACTTGACTCCGACCGGCACCGCGAGCAGCCCCACGGTGGGCGCCAACTGTTGTGGTGTTCTCGCAGGGGGTGCGTGATTCACGGCAGATGCCATGAGATGGCTTGAGGTGAGGGCGCGAGAGGATGCCGGTGGGTTCCGGAAGCGAGGTTGGTACGCGCAAGTGCGAGACACGAGACATACCCAGGTTCGGGGCCCTCTGGAGAGGTAACACCCCTAATCCTGCCGTATGAGCTGATATGCGCAAAGGTTACAGAGTTGCTCCTGGAGCTGTTTGGGCGGAGGAGGGAGAAGGGGCTAGGCCACCGTTCTGCCTCTCCGGTGGGAGTGTGTGGGCTCTGTGGAGCAAACTAGAATGTGTGTTGAACTAAACGATCGATTGACTGACCTAAAATCCATCTCTCCGTGTGATTGCACGACCGACCCCTCTGCAGGGAGGCCTCCCTGGGGGTCTTATAGGCCGACCACCAGGGTTACAATGGTAACGTTACAGAGGCGCGGGCCCCTGATGTCATTGACCGGGATCCGGTGGCCGGGTCGCCGGGTCGCCGGGCTGCCGGGTCGCCAGGTGCGCCGCACCTGCCTGGCGCGGGGCACTATGGCGGGTCTTGTCCCTCGTCAGTCTGGGTACGAGGCACTGTGGCGCGTCTTGTCCGTCGTCAGAGGGAGGTCGGCGCCGCCGTTTCTACAGGACCACGCGTCCCTGACACCGCCCGCCTCGGGCGGGGGCGCAAGGAAAGCTGCAGCCTCGCCTGCTCTGTCAGTATAAAGGGAGGAACGCTGTAGCAAGGCTTGCTTCATCGCCTCGCGACTGGCCGGCATGGGCCAGCCGGCCAGGCCGGGTTGCCGTGCCGAGCCGGCTCGCGCTGGGGAGCCGGCGTGCCTGGCAAGCCGGCCTGAGGGACTTGTCTTGCTCCGATGTTTTTCCGAAAGGGATCCGGGCTCCGTTGCCTACCCGGGGGTCATCCCCCCGACAGATTCAAAGCAATAGTCTATAATTTGACATGAAGATATAAATACTCAAGCATGCTAACAAGCAACCATGTCTTTCAAAATATCAACGCTAAAGAAAGTTATCCCTAGCCCATTATGCTCAATCATTGATCCATTCATGAAACACACTCAAATATTAGCTACATCCAATGCACAAGTATGACAATAGTGCTCTCTAGTTGGTGCTTTATAAGAGAAGATGGAGACTCAAGTAAAAATAAAAATTGCATAAAAGTAAATAGATAGGCCCTTCGCGGAGGGAAGCAGAGATTTGTCAAATGTGCCAGAGCTCAAGGCTGAAATTAAAGAGATAAAATATTTTGAGAGGCATGCTTTTCCTGTCAACGAAAATGACCGAGAATTCCCAATATTTTCCATGCTAGACACATCATAGGCGGTTCCCAAACAAAAAGTAAAGTTCATTTACTTTCCACCATTCTTTCACAATCCATGGCTAGCCATGTCCACGGGTGCCCTCCATACCAACACTTTCCAAGGAATTTTGTTGTTATTAATTTTTGATTTCGTTGTGGGACTGGGCATCCCTATTACCAACTATTCTCTCGTGCAATGACAAGTGAATAAACACTCATCGTGAGAATAACACACCTACCATGGAAAATAATGGCCACCCCCCTGCCGCTTCATGAGCGGTACGGGCACACAAAACAGAAAATTAATTTTGAAAATTAGAGTTGGCACACGCAAATTTACTTGGAACGGCATTGAAATACCGCATATAGGTAGATATAGTGGACTCATTTGGCACAACTTGGGTTTAAGGATTTTGGATGCACAAGCATTATTTCTGCTTAGTACAAATGAAGGCTAGCAAATAGATTGAGGAGCAACCAACCAAAAAATGAAAATGGTCATAAACATGCATTAAACATAACTAACACCGAATAATTCACCATAAGTAGGATATAATTTATTTGCATAACTATTGACTTGATGTGCATGCATAGGGAATCACAAACCTTAACACTAATATTCTTACTAAATCAAAATTACTCACTAACATGACTCACATATCATCATCCCCATATCGCAAAACTATTGCAAGGAATCACACTTATCATATCCAATGATCTATATGAACGTTTTTATTATATCCCTCTTGAATATTCATCACTTTGGGACCAAATTCATATCTTGTGCAAATTACCGTTACTATCATCAACTCTCAAAAAGATTTAAGTGAAGCATGAGAGTGCAAATATTTCTTCAAAATTTCAATCTTATCAATTCTCAAAATAATATAAGTGAAGCATGAGAATTCATTTCTTAATTTTTTTTAATCTTATCAACTCTCAAAATAATATAAGTGAAGCATGAGAGTTTATTTCTTCAAAATATAGCCACCACCGTGCTAAAAAATATTTAAGTGAAGCAGTAGAGCAACTGCCTAGCTCAAAAAATTGAAGTGAAGCACATAGAGTGTTCTATCAAATGATGATGAACGTGTGGCTCTCTCAAAATAGGTGTGTTCAACAAAAATGATTGTGACAAACTAAAAAGCAAACAAAGCAAAGACTCATATAATACAAGACGCTCCAAGCAAAACACATATCATGTGATGAATAAAAATATAGCTCCAAGTAAAATTACTTATGGTTGGTAGAAGAAAGAGGGGATGCCTTCCTGGGCATCCCCAAGCTTAGACGCTTGAGTCTCCCTTGAATATTACCTTGGGGTGCCTCAGGCATCCCCAAGCTTAGGCTCTTGCCACTCCTTATTCCTTCATCCATCGTGATCTCTAACAAAACTTGAAAACTTCAATCACACAAAACTCACCAAAACCTTCGTGAGATCCGTTAGCATAACAAAATAAATCACTACTTTAAGTACTGTTGCAAACCCATTCATATTTTATTTTTGAATTATACCTACTGTACTCTAACTTCACCATGGCTCATACCCCCCGATACAATCCATAGATTCATCAAAACAAGCAAGTAGTGCATCAAAAACAGAATCTGTCAAAAACAGAACAGTCTGTAGCAATCTATTTAGAAGCTATACTTCTGTAACTCCAAAAATTATGAAAAATTAGGAAAACGTGGGAAATTCATATACCAATACTGTGTAAAAATTTCAGATTTTTCTGAAGGTCCAGTACAGAAACAAAATTAGGGCACTGGACGCAAAACTTTCTGTTTTCCAAACAGCATCAATTATACTATCTTCCAAATCATCCTAAAGGATTTACTTTGGCACAAACACTAATTAAAAACACAAAAACACAATCATACCAGTAGCATAATTGTGAAAACACACAATAACAGAAAAAATTTATTTTATTCATTGGGTTGCCTCCCAACAAGCGCTATTGTTTTATGCCCCTAGCTAGGCGTAATGCATAGTTTCAAGTATTGTCATCTTTGGTTTCCAACTCCTCAATCACACATCCATTTTTTCTAATAGATTTAACATAGGTGTTTCTCACCATCACACTTCTAGGCACAAAATCAAGATTTTTACTTTTGTGAATAGGTTCCTTAATTATACCAATGAAATCGGGGTGCACGCTAATCATTTTAAGATCCTCATTTCCCTTACTAGAAGTAGCACCATTGGTTTTAGGGACATACATAAACTTGCAATTCTTGCTAGGAGTAATTTTTTCAATAGTTTTAGCAGAAGAAAAAGTGGAACCTAATTTATTAATAATTTCCTCCAACTTATTGATCCTAGCAGGACATTGTTCCACCCTTTCATTAATTATTGGTTCTTTCTCTTTTAGCATCTTAAGAGTAATACCTACTTTTGATCCAAATTGAGTGACTTGGTTATGAATCTTTTTATCTAAATTTTCAATATGCTCAATGGTAGGTATTTTGTTTTCAATAGCATCTAACCTTTTCATAACATGTTCCAAGGTCAAAGTTGTTTCATTAATAGTAATAGGTGGTGATCCCACTAAATTTCCCATAGCATTAAAAGCATCCGTAGAGGGACACATCAAGAAATTCCCTCCAGTAACAGTATCAAGCACAAATCGATACCAAGTAGTAATGCCCACATAAAAATTGTGAAGAAGGATGGTAGAGGATTGCTTACGAGTTGATGTATTATGAGCATCACAAATCCTATACCAAGCATCTTTTAAATTCTCTCCTCCCGTTTGTTTAAAATTAAGTACTTCATTTTCAGGGGTAATAGTAACGAGCGAAGAACTAGCCATAATGATAAAGCAAGCAAAAAAGCAAACAAGAAAAACGCAAACGGAAAATATTTTTGTATTTTTGTAAAAACGTTTTAGAAGTGGGGGAGATGAAAACGAGAGGCAAATGGCAAATAAAATAAATGCAAGGAGATGAGAGTTTATGCAAAGGTACTTGATAGATGTTGATGATGTCTCCCCGGCAACGGCGCCAGAAATTCTTCCTGCTACTTGTAGCTTGCGTTGGTATTTTCCCCGAAGAGGAAGGGATGATACAGTACAGTAGAGATAAGTATTTCCCTCAGTTATGAAACCAAGGTTATCGAACCAGTAGGAGAATCACGCAACACCTCGTTAGCAGCACCTGCACACAAACAACAAATCCTTGCACCCAACGCAAATGAGGGGTTGTCAATCCCTCGGCGGTCAATTGCAAGATTAAATTGTATGTGATAGATAGATAGATAGAAACAAAAATACAAAATAAAATAAATAAAAGAAAATGGCAGCAATATTTTTAGGGTTTTAGTAATGTGATTTAGATAGACCCGGGTGCCATAGTTTTCACTAGAGGCTTCTCTCGAGAAAATAGCATATGGTGGGTAGACAAATTACTGTTGGGCAATTGATAGAAAAGCAAATAATCATGACGATATCCAAGGCAATGATCATGTATATAGGCATCACGTCCGAGACAAGTAGACCGACTCCTGCCTGCATCTACTACTATTACTCCACACATCGACCGCTATCCAACATACATCTAGTGTATTAAGTCCATAAAGAACGGAGTAACGCCTTAAGAACGATGACATGATGTAGACAAGATAAACTCATCCATGAATAAACCCCATCTTTTTACCCTTAATAGCAACAATACATACGTGTCATGTCCCTTTCTGTCACTAGGATTGAGCACCGCAAGATCGAACCCATTACAAAGCACCTCTTCCCATGGCAAGATAAATCAATCTAATTGGCCAAACCAAATCAATAGATCGAAGAAGAAATACGAAGCTATAATAATCATGCATAAAAGAGATCAGAGAAGACTCAAATAATATTCATGGATAATCTGATCATAAACTCACAATTCATCGGATCCCAACAAACACACCGCAAAAAGTGATTACATCGGATAGAACTCCAAGAACATTGTATTGAAGATCAAAAAGAGAGAAGAAGCCATCTAGCTACTAACTATGGACCCAAAGGTCTGTGGTAGACTACTCACGCATCATCGGAAGGGCAGCAAGGTTGATGTAGAGCCCCTCCGTGATCGATTCCCCCTCCGGCGGAGTATCGAAGAAGGCCTCCAGATGGGATCTCTCGAGAACAGAAACTTGCGGCGGCGGAAAAAGTATTTCATGGACTCCCCTGAAGGTTTCTGATTTTTCCTGAATTTATGGTGGTGGAATTAGGTCAAACGAAGCTGAGGTGGGCCCACGAGGCACCAGGGCGCGCCTGCCACCCCCCCAGGCGTGCCCTGGTGGCTCGTGGCCACCTCCTCTGGCATCTGGTCTTCTCCCGAAGCTTCTAGTGTTTATCTTGTCCAGAAAAAATCTCCAAAAATTTCGTGGCATTTGGACTTCGTTTGGTATTGATTTTCTGTCAATGCATATAAAAACATCCAAGATTGATAATATAACAGCATGGAACACTAAGTTAATAGGTTAGTCTCCAAAAATGATATATAATTGCTATCAATGCATATAAAAACATCCAAGATTGATAATATAACAGCATGGAACAATAAAAAATTATAGATACGTTGGAGACGTATCACCCCTCCAGTGGGTCTTGGTTCCAGTATTTTTTATTTATTCCATAAAAAATCTCCAAAAAGTTTCATCCAATTCCAAGAACTTTTATTTCTGCACAAAAAACAACACCATGGTAGTTCTGCTAAAAACAGCGTCAGTCCGGGTTAGTTCCATTCAAATCATGCAAATTAGGGGCCAAAACAAGAGCAAAAGTGTTTGCAAAAGTAGATACGACGGAGACGTATCAGATGCTGATAGCCAATCCAAGATATCATTTGCATTCAACCAGATATTCCCAATACAAGGCAGTCAACTGATAATTCCATACTATTTAGCTGAGCTCCAAAATACTTGAAATCCTCATTGATTCTTCGAGTCCGATGGCGGTTGATAAGCAACTTTCATAGGGAAAAGTAATGTGACACCGAGGAGCCAAATGAAAAGGCAAATGAAAACTGCTGAACAAAATGCACTAAGCTTACAAAAACCACACTTTATTGCTACTCAAGGCAATTTACAACATTCGGTACTACTACAGCTTATACGATATGAACCTCGCAGGTGATTAGGTACTATGATTGGGTGGCGGGTTACTAGAGAGCAAAGGAGCTGGCGGAGAGGTTGACGGAGCTAAAGCCATACCAAGCGCTCTTCGGGCACGGGTTGCATCTCTGACCAGTTCAGCGATGAGTACGTACTCTGCGATCATGTAACGGGACATGTATGCTACAGTTGCATCGTCATCCGAGCGAACATGAGGAAATCTAACCCGTCTGGGAGTGGTGGCCATAGTGGGATAGTAGTGGAAGGCACGATTCTCTTGCATCGCGCTTTCCTGATGACGAAGAACAGTAAGGCCTGCCAGAGCGGCAAGTTGGATAGCGCGTTCTGGTGTAGAGGCATAACCACCATGGAGACTATAGGTGCGCGTCCCCATAGGTAGGGCGACTGACAGGAGGACATTGGCATGCTACTCAAGCACCAGTCTTGTGAGCGGGGTCTGGAACACTTGGTACCTTGGCATCTCTCCACTGGGATAGAGAAGATGCCATACATCATGAAGCAGGGATGCGAAACTGAATGGTGCAAGGGCTGAGTCGTAGTCAATCAAAATGGATGCCATCTACAAAATCAACTAGTTAGTGAGCCAAATCTATATGCATGCTATGCGACAAACAAGTGCAGCAATTCAAATGCATCACACAAGCAAGCTGGGCGCTAGACTAGCGGCTTTCTAACATCCGGGTTAGCTAGGGTGTCCTACAGCTAGACCTGGCTCTGATACCAAACCTTGTGGCACCCCGGCTCAGAGAAACTGGAGCACCCCGTATTCCAGCCTAGAGATCAAGTCTTCTGGAACACGACACTGCTTGGCATAGAACAAATCAGCTCTTTATTATAAATAATTGGAGTACAAGGGTTTGGAATATTACAAAAGATTACATCGACACGATAATACTATGCCTGCACGGGTGGCTCTATGCTAGCAGCAGAACAACTTCTAGCAGCGGAATAACAACGACGGTGATGAACTCCTCTCCGCAGGGACTCTGGGTGGGACACATCCTAGCTCGCTACTCGGAATCTTCATGCTATGCAAACATGGCGGCACCTGCAAACTGGCATGACACACCAGGTGAGTACTTTGAATGTACTCGCAAGCTCACAACAAACAAAAGCATCAAGGCAAAGCAACATCACAGCAATTATGATTATATTAGGATCAGTTGTTATTAAAAAGGGTGGAAGAAAATATTGAACATGTTATCTCTGAGCTATTTGCAATAGTCACCAGTGTTTAAGGTCACAGGGACCATCTTACTCTTGGTTATCCAGTCAAACCATCTATGCTCTTGATCAATTCATGATCAAGATCATTTAACGATCATTCCCGAGATCATCTCCAAGATAATCAATGGCCTTCTGCCAAGCGGTTACCCCACTATACCAAGACAAGTTCTTCCATCATTAACAACTCATTCCATCATTGGTGTTGATCAGACAGTCTGACTTAGTATGAACTGTGTCCAATACGATGGACGCGGCTATTCGAATAGATTTTTACACTCTGCAGAGGTTGCGCACTTTACCCACATCATGGACATTCGTCCAACGAAACTCGCCTAACCTGTGACCCTTCTATCGTACCACCGACATGTTGTCTCTGAGGTCATGCCCTGGGTGGCCCCTGTGTCACTCCTGACACCTGCCACCGTCGTGGCCAAACTAAACTGTCCCAAACAGGGACCTGAGCTCAATAACCAAACCGGGCTCACAAGATTATCGCCGTCTACCTAATCAGGGTAGCACGCACGCATAACCTCCCCTCTTTGGTGGTACAGATAAAAGAGCACAAGGTTAGACCAAGTCAAGCCCGTCCCATTCCGGCAGATGCGGCTGCACTGGAAAGTTCGGTTCAGTGGCACTTGATCAATGAATGAAGGACTTTATCCCCAAGTAACTTTTCCGTCATATCCGATACTCCGGTATCATAGTGATCCAAGTTAAAACAATAGCCATCTTAAAATCCAATGAGCAACATGATTAAGCTACTGCTACTAATTCCATAACCAAAATGTTGGACGGAAATCACATGTAATCATAGACGGTAATCTCCTAATCCAACTTCATCATGGCATCATCAAACTTGTAGACTACTAGCCATTAACAATCCAATCATCAATGTGATAGCAACTTATCCAAGAATTTCTCCAAGCGTTGCATGAATAATCCACTTATAAATAATTCAAATTTTAACCTAAATAATTATTTAAACCATGGCATTGCAATGTAGTCACGCAAATGAGAGTTGTGGCTTGCCTTGCACCAAAGGAGTGTTGGAGTACTCCTGGCCTTCACCCACTATTCCAAATCACTCTGAAAAATATTTTTGGAAACATTTGTAAATAAAACATAGAGCATTTTTCCCTGTCCAGAAATTCTAGACAACAGAGAAAAATACCAAAATTTTACAGCAGATAAAGGAGCTCATAAGAAAAATAATGCAAAAAGAATGAACTCATTTGGACTTATGGTTAAAAAGACAGGACTGGTCAAAGTTGAGTCAAACTAATATTCAAAATAGATTAAAATGAATTTTCTGGAAATCCTACAGAGGCTGACGTCGAAGGTGTATTTTGACAGTACGCCTTCATTCAAAAATGGTTCAGCGAGGGAGTGAGGGGCTGACAGATGGGTCCCCTCTGTAAGTTTTAAAGAGAGAAAGAGGGAACAGAGGGACGGCGGCCTTACCGGCGACGAACGGCGGCGAGGAGGCAGCGCCGGAGTTGGGAGAAAGCGAGGATGGATAGAGCCCACCGAGACGAAGCCACTCGTACCCGTAGCTCAGCGGGAGATAGCCGGACGGCGTCGCCCCCTTCTTCTCCGGCGGCGGCGAGCTTCGGGTGTCAACGGAACCGGTGATTCCGGCGACCAATGGCACGGGCAAGAGGTTGGGGAGGGCCAGTGAACTACGGGGAGTGCAACGGTGACCCCGTCTTGACCGGATATGCACCAGAGCGAGCTGGCTGCTATGGGGACCGAACGGCGGTGCGCTGGCCGGAGGAGAGGAAGAAGAGCCTCTTGGCTCTAGTGGGTGGCGCCGGTGGTCGATTGGAAGAGGGGGAGGGTGGGCGATGCAGAGAGACGGGGGCGGGGAGCTCCTTTTATAGCCGGGCGAGGCTGCGGTGGCTGAATGCTGCCACGGATGCACTGTCACGGCGATGACGGCGAGCTGGCTGCTGCGCTGGCCGTCGGGAGGTGCGGTGACACGACGAAAGAGAGACAGGGGAGATAAGAACACATGCTAAAGGTCGAGAAGGAGTTAATGGCGCGGTCGGCCACAGTACTGCCCTGTGCGGTCCGTGGCTCATGGTGGCCATATCTGGCGGAGCGCGCTGCCGGCGATGGAAGCCTTCCAGAGCATCTACGTGGATGGTGAGGAGGTCGTCGATGCTCGGGGACAAGGTACGGCAACGCGGGCGTGCGGCGCCAGAGAGGCCCGAGAGAGTTCGGCGCCCAGAGCGCGACCTTGGCCCTGGCAGACGCGTGGTCACCACGTGCACTGGCGCACGCGGTGCGTTCTGGCTCGATCGGTCATGTCGACGCGGTAGTCCCTTCCAAAGGTAGTCTCTCTGTGCATCTAGTTTGATAAGAGGTAGCTTGGACAGCTGGCCAGCTTCCAGAAAAGTTTCTGAACAGAAACTTGAGTAAGATGCTGAGGTAAAACTGTTTGGTAAATGAGAGAGGAAGTTTGTCACACTGAGTTGTAGTAGGAATATTGATTCTACCTTTAGCTCCTCGTTGGGTTCGAAACTCTTATTTATCGAAAAAGTTACAATTGATCCCCTATACTTGTGGGTTATCAAGACCTTTTTCTGGCGCCGTTGCCGGGGAGCAATAGCGTGGGGTTGATATTCTCGTGTGTGCTTGTTTGCTTTATCACTAAGTAGATTTTATTTTCTGTTCTAAGTTGTTCTCTATCTTTAGTTATGGATATGTAACACAAAATACCAAAAAAATTAGTTGTACTTGCTACTCATGGAGATGGGGAACCTCCTAAAACCCTCGATGCTCGTTATGTGGAAAACATTAAACACTACTTTGATAATCCTGAGAAAACCCCATTCAACTTGATAATGGGAGACACGTTGGATCAACATAAATACTTTAGGGATTATCGCTTGCCTCAAAAAGGGAAACTCTTATGGGATCAAATTGATTATTTGCAATGGTATCCTTGGAATTTATGCTTGAGATATGATTATACTTGTTGTTCTAGGATGAAGGCTCCACACCTTCCCTTTTCATGTAAATTTAATGATAATGAAACCTTGGCTTCTTATGCTAATGGTATATATGATTACTATGATGTGGAACGAATAGAAGAATTTGTTGCTTTTAAGGGTGCTTATGAAATTGAATCTTTGTTTGAAAAGTATGAAGATTGTGATGATGCTGTCTACAGATCTGAAATTTTTTCTATACTTAAATATTGCTATGAGAATTACGAATACAATGCCGATATTAATGAGTTTATTGAGAAAGTCTCCGCTGTCCAAGAAGAGACTAATATTTTGCAGGCTCCTTTGGAAGAAGAAAACGATGACACTGTGAGCTCATTAGATGAAAAAGATGATGAGGAGAGCGAAGAACAAAGGGAGGAAGAGTGGATTAGCTACCCGTGCCCACCTTCTAATGAGAGTAACTCTTAAACTCATACATTGTTTAATTTCCCTTCGTGCTTACCGAAGGATAAATGCTATGATAATTGCTATGATCCCGTTGATTCGTTTGAAATATCCCTTTTTGATGAAAATGATGCTTGCTATGCTTGTGGCCATGATGCCAATTTGAATTATGCTTATGGAGATGAACTTGCTATAGTTCCTTATGTTAAACATGAAATTGTTGCTATTGCACCCACACATGATAGTCCTATTATCTTTTTGAATTCTCCCAACTACACTATATCGGAGAAGTTTGTGCTTATTAAGGATTATATTGATGGGTTGCGTTTTACCGTTGCACATGATGATTTTGATGAATATAATATGCATGTCCTTGCTGCTCCAACTTGCAATTATTATGAGAGAGGAACTACACCTCCACCTCTCTATGTTTCCAATACGATAAAATTGCAAGAAACTGCTTATACTATGCATTGGCCTTTACTTGATGTGCATGGATTGTTCTTTTATGACATGCCAATGCATAGGAAGAGAGTTAGACTTCGTCATTGCATGATATATGTTGCTTGGTGCTCACTACTAAATTACAAATCATTGTTAATTAAAATTGGCTTTGATATACCTTGGGATCCGGGTGGATCGATTACTTGAGCACTTTATGCCTAGCTTAATGGCTTTAAAGAAAGCGCTGCCAGGGAGACAACCCGGAAGTTTTAGAGAGTCATTTATTTCTGTTGAGTGCTTTTATAAAGTTTAAAAACAAAAAAAATATAGAGGGGAACCTAAAACTTTACAAAAAGAAAAGTGAAAGTGAGACAGATGAGCAATGTGGAAGTGGGGGCTAGCCTTGAACTTTGTTCATGCCCATAGAAACTTTGTGAACCTTGATTACAGAAATTTTTTAACAAAAATAATTATCCCCTTGTACAAATCCATTGCATTACAAAAATAATGTGCCAAGATTTATCGTTAGGATGTTTAAATTGCTTGTTTGGTATGTGGAGTGCAAAAACAGAAACTTTTGCTGTAGTGCATGAATTTAATTTTTTTACCGGAACATGAAAAAATTCTGAAATTTTTACACGGTACTGCTATGCAAATTATTTATTTTTTTCTAATTTTTCAGAATTTTTTGAGTTACAGAAGTATATGTACCAGCTGCATCTTTACAGACTGCCCTGTTTTCACAGATTGCTGTTATAGTTTCGTTATTTGCTTATGTTTGAAATCTTGTTGAGCCCCATTGACTTGGGAGCCATTGAATTGTGATAACATACAGTGGGTAATGTTTTATTATAATTATACAATAATGTTCGAGCAAGACATGATGGGATTTGATGTTATATGTACTAACCCTTGTAATAAAAAGTTCGGTTAAGTTTTGTGTGGATGAAGTGTTCGAAGATCGAGGAGGTATTGATACGAGAAGAATGAGGAGAGGCAAGAGCTCAAGCTTGGGGATGCCCAAGGCACCCCAAGTAAATATTCAAGGAGACTCAAGCGTCTAAGCTTGGGGATGCCCCGGAAGGCATCCCATCTTTATTCAATAATTATCGGTATGTCTCGGTTTTTGTTTTGTTCACATGATATGCGTAAATTCTTGGAGCGTCTTTTGTGTTTATTTTTTCCCTTTTCTTTTATGCACCTTGCTGGTATGAGATAGTCCTTGGTTGATTTATAGAATGATTCATGCACTTCACTTATATCTTTTGAGTATGGCTTTATAGAATGCTTCATGTGCTTCACTTATATCATTTGAAGTTTGGATGTCTGTTTCTCTTCATATAGAAAACCGTTATTTGTAGAATGCACTTTTGCTTCACTTATATTTGTTAGAGCATGGTCTTTTGTGGAAATAATTAAACTCTCTTGCTTCACTTATATCTATTTAGAGAGTCAACAGGAATTGGTCATTCACATGGTTAGTCAGAAAATCCTACATAAACCTTGTAGATCACTGAATATGATATGTTTGATTCCTTGCAATAGTTTTGCGATATGGAGATGATAATATGTGAGTTATGCTAGTGAGTAATTGTGATTTAGTAAGAATATTGGTGTTAAGGTTTGTGATTCCCTATGCATGCACGTAGAGTCAATAGTTATGCAACGAAGTTATATCCTACTTATGGTCCATTATTGAGTGTTAGTTATTCTCAATGCATGTTTATGACCGTTTTTGTTTTCTGGTTGGTTGCTTCTCAATCTATTTGCCAGCATTCATTTGTACTAAGCGGGAATGCTGCTTGTGCATCCAACTCCTTAAAACCAAAGTTGTGCCAAATGAGTCCACCATACCTACCTATATGCGGTATTTCCATGCCGTTCCAAGTAAATTTGCATGTGCCAACTCTAATTTTTCAAAATATTTTTCTGTTCTGTGTGCCCGTACAGCTCATGAAGCGGCAGGGGGTGGCCAATATTTTCCATGCTAGGTGTGTTATTATCACGTTGAGTGTTTATTCACTTGTCATTGCACGAGAGAGTGGCAGGTAATAGGGATGCCCAGTCCCACAATGAATCAAAAATAATAATAAAAAAATTCCTTGGAAAGTGTTGGTATGGAAGGCACCTGTGGATACGGCTAGCCATGGATTGTGAAAGAATGGTGGAAAGGAAATGAACTTTATTTTCTGTTTGGGAACCGCCTATAATGTGTCTAGCATGGAAGATGTTGGGAACTCTCGGTCGTTTTCGTTGACAGGAAAAGCATGCCTCTCAAAATAATTTTATCTCTCTGTTTTAAGCTTTGAGCTCTGGCACCTCTGCAAATCTTTGCTTCCCTCTGCGAAGGGCCTATCTATTTTACTTTTATGCATTTTTATTTATATTGAGTCTCCATCTTCTCTTATAAAGCACCAACTGGAGAGCACTATTGTCATACTTGTGCATTGGGTGTACTTAATGTTGAGTGTGTTTCATGAATGGATCAATGACTGAGCATAATGGGCTAGGGATAACTTTCTTTAGCATTGATATTTTGAAAGACATGGTTATTTGTTAGTATGCTTGAGTATTGATGTCTTTATATCAAACTATAGACTATTGCTTTGAATCACTCGTGTCTTAATATTCATGCCATGATTAGATTATATGATCAAGATTATGCTAGGTAGCATTCCACATCAAAAATTATCTTTTTTTTATCATTTACCTACTCGAGGACGAGCAGGAATTAAGCTTGGGGATGCTGATACGTCTCCATCGTATCTATAATATTTGATTGTTTCATGCCAATATTCTACAACTTTCACATATTTTTGGCAACATTTTATATTATTTTTGGGACTAACATATTGATCCATTGCCCAGTGCCAGTTCCTGTTTTCTGCTTGTTTTTTGTTTCACAGAAAATCCATATCAAACGAAGTCCAAATGCAAGTGTTCTAAAAGGTTAGCAACTATCCAAGTGTTCAAAAAGGTTATCAACTTCATCCTTTCATCTCTCACTGCTAGTTTAGCTCATTTCATATGCTCTAGAAGTAGAGTGGTTTGTGGGTTTTAGTGGAGGAGTGTATGTGGGAGTTTATTTGATTTAGATGCACAATTTCAGCTCAAATTAACTTCTTAGTTTGCACATGTGTAGGGTGCCGTCCAGTCCCCGTCCTCACCGCCGTCGATCGCCCGCGCCGATCTCATCGCCGGCACCACCGTGGTGAGCCTCTTGTTCTTATCTTTTTTTTAAAGAACAAATTCTTACTTGTATGATTTAGATAGCTACTTGTATAATTTTCTTACTTGTATTATTGTTTGTTATTATATAGTGCCATGGTTTTGGTATCCACCCCCATCGGCTCTCGTCCGGTCTATGATTCGGATGTGGTATATTATCTTTTATAACTATTTGTTTCATTTAGTGTTTATGACAATTATGCCGACCAACTTGACATAGATGTTTTTATCTAGGAGGTATGTGAACCGGAAATTCCAACCGACCCTCTTGTCGAGAGGTTAAATTTAGTTGAAAAAGAAAACAATTATTTGAAAGAAAAATTGAAAAGAATTGAAGAAGAGAAGATGAAATTGGAGTTGCATGTTGTCGATGTCATTGATCTACACAAGATCCAGATGGATGCAATGCGCTTGAAGATTAGAAAGATTAGAAAATATGACATTGATAAAGAGGCATGGTATCATTATGCTGTTGGACCAATTGTTACCTTAGTTGCGATTTTGATCGCATTTGTTGTTGCATTATAAAGAGAACTATGTATGAACTTTATGTATTTATTTTTGCAGTAATAACATTTGATCACTACTGTACTTTGGTTTTAATGTGATGATGAACTTGTATTAATTTGGTCATTTCTCTATTCATGATGTTCTGTAATGGTTTTTGATATACTTAATTATATAATGCAGATGAACCGGCAATGGATGTACGGTGACCGACGCACTTCCGAGTACATTATGGGCCTGCATAATTTTATCGATGTGGCTGAGGAAAACAAGCAGAATGGTTTTATGTACTGTCCATGTGTTGTCTGTGAGAATACAAAGGATTACTCTTCCTCGAAAACCCTTCACTTCCACCTGCTTAAGAAGGGTTTCATGCCCCACTATAATTGTTGGACCAAGCACGGAGAAAGAGGGGTTATGATGGAAGACAATGAAGAAGAAGAGGATGATGACAACTATCCTATGTTCCCTGAATACGGTGATACTGCAATGGGGGAAGCTGAAGATCAAGAGGCACCAGATGTGCTCACTGATGATCTTCGCCGGGTCATTGTTGATGCATAGAGAGAATGCGAAAGTGAAAGGGAGAAGTTGAAGTTCGATCGCATGTTAGAGGATCACAAAAAACGGTTGTATCCAAATTGCGAAGATGGGAACACAAAGCTCGGTACCACACTAGAATTGCTGCAATGGAAGGCAGAGAATGGTTTATCTGACAAGGGATTTGAGAAGTTACTGAAAATAATGAAGAAGAAGCTTCCTAAGGATAACGAATTGCCTGACAGTACGTACGAAGCAAAGAAGGTTCTCTGCCCTCTAGGATTAGAGGTGCAGAAGATACATGCATGCCCTAATGACTGCATCCTCTATCGCGGTGAGGAGTACAAGAATTTGAATGCATGCCTGGTATGCGGTGCATTGCGGTATAAGATCAGACGAGATGACCCTGGTGATGTTGAGGGCGTGCGCCCTAGGAAGAGGGTTCCTGCCAAGGTGATGTGGTATGCTCCTATAATACCACGGTTGAAACGTCTATTCAGAAACAAAGAGCATGCCAAGTTGTTGCGATGGCACAAAGAAGACCGTAAGAAAGACGGGATGTTGAGAGTACCTGCTGATGGGTCGCAGTGGAGAAAAATCGAGAGAAAGTGGCCGGAGTTTGTAGATGACGCAAGAAACTTATGGTTTGGTATAAGTGCAGATGGCATTAATCCTTTTGGGGAGCAGAGCAGCAATCATAGCACCTGGCCTGTGACGCTATGTATCTATAACCTTCCTCCTTGGTTGTGCATGAAGCGGAAGTTCATTATGATGCCAGTGCTCATCCAAGGCCCTAAGCAACCCGGCAACGACATTGATGTGTACCTAAGGCCATTAGTTGAAGAACTTTGACAGCTGTGGAATATAAAAGGCGTACGTGTGTGGGATGAGCACAAACAGCAGGAATTTGACCTACGAGCGTTGCTGTTTGTAACCATCAATGATTGGCCTGCTCTTAGTAACCTTTCAGGACAGACAAACAAGGGATACAATGCATGCACGCACTATTTAGATGAGATTGAAAGTATATATTTGGACAAATGTAAGAAGAATGTGTACCTGGGACATCGTCGATTTCTTCCGACCAAGCATGCCTTAAGAAAGAAAGGCAAGCATTTCAATGGTGAGGCAGATCACCGGAAGAAGCCTGTCCCCCGTACTGGTGATGATATATTTGATATGATCAAGGATTTAAAAGCAATCTTTGGAAAGCGTCCGGGCGGACAATCTGTTCCGAATGACGCTGACGGACACGCACCCATGTGGAAGAAGAAATCTATATTTTGGGAGCTACCCTATAGGAAAGTCCTAGAGGTTCGCTCTGCAATCGACGTGATGCACGTGACGAAGAATCCTTGCGTGAACCTGCTAGGCTTTTTGGGCGTGTATGGGAAGACAAAAGATACACCGGAGGCATCGGAGGACCAGCAACGTATGAACGAAAAAGACGGCATGCCTCCAAAGCAGTATCAAGGTCCTGCCAGCTACGCTCTTACCAAAGCAGAGAAGGAAATCTTTTTTGAATGCCTGCTCAGTATAAAGGTCCCGTCTGGCTTCTCGTTGAATATAAAGGGAATAATAAATATGGCAGAGAAAAAATTCCAGAACCTAAAGTCTCATGACTGCCATGTGATTATGACGCAATTGCTTCCGGTTGCATTGAGGGGGCTTCTACCAGAAAATGTTCGATTAGCCATTGTGAAGCTATGTGCATTCCTCAATGCAATTTCTCAGAAGGTAATCGATCCAGAAATCCTACCAAGGTTACAGAATGATTCGGTCCAATGTCTTGTCAGTTTCGAGTTGGTGTTCCCACCATCCTTCTTCAATATTATGACGCACGTCCTAGTTCACCTAGTCGACGTGATTGCAATTCTAGGTCCTGTATTTCTACACAATATGTTCTCCTTTGAGAGGTTCATGGGAGTCTTAAAGAAATATGTTCATAACCGTGCTAGGCCAGAAGGAAGCATCTCCAAGGGCCACGAAATAGAGGAGGTCATTGAGTTTTGTGTTGACTTTATTCCTGACCTTAAGCCGATTGGTGTTCCTGAATCGCGGCATGAGGGGAGACTGGGTGAAAAAGGCACGCTAGGACCGAAAGCAATAATATGTAGGGACGGGCATTCTTGGGCGCAAGCACACTACACAGTTCTACAAAATTCTACCTGGGTGACCCCGTATATCAATGAACACAAGAATATTTTATGCTCCAAACACCCGGAGCAGTCTGACGACTGGATTACACGTGAACACATGGGGACTTTTGGCGGTTGGTTGCAAACACATGTCATGGGTAACACCACTGTTGGAGATGAGCTGTAGTTGTTGGCCAGGACACCATCTTCAACTGTATTGACTTTCCAAGGGTACGAGATAAATGGGAATACATTTTACACGATCGCCCAAGATAAAAAGAGCACCAACCAAAACAGTGGTGTCCGCTTTGATGCAGCAAACACCAATAGGGCAAAGGACACATATTATGGTTACATAGAGGAGATATGGGAACTTGACTATGGACGTGATTTTAAGGTCCCTTTGTTTCCGTGCAAATGGGTCAATCTGACAGGAGGCCGGGTACAGGTAGACCCGCAGTACGGAATGACAACGGTGGATCTCAACAATCTTGGGTACACAGACGAACCATTTGTCCTAGCCAATGATGTGGCGCAGGTTTTCTATGTGAAGGACATGTCTACCAAACCGAGAAAAAGAAAAGATAAGGAAGCGAATACATCATACGATGAGCCAAAGCGCCACATAGTTCTTTCAGGGAAAAGAAACATCGTGGGAGTGGAGGACAAGACAGACATGTCAGAAGATTATGAAAAGTTTCATGAAATTCCTCCCTTCACAGTGAAGACTGACCCAAGCATCCTGTTAAATGATGAAGATTATCCATGGTTACGGCGCAATAAGCAAGGGACACATGCGAAGAAAAAGTTTTAGCTGGAAAGTGCCACTTCGGACAAGCCGGAGGGAATCTTTGTAAGAGCTAGCTAGGGCATTTTGGCATTTGAAACATGATTTTAGAATAATTATTTATTAAGTTATGAAATTTCAATTATTCCTATCCTTTTAGTATTTTAATTATACAGAGGAGTTAATCAATGCAATTATGTCCAAACAAAATATGACTGTCTTCTGAGCATTCCAGATAAGTCGCTTGAGGTTGACAGGCATAGGCCACACACACCCTCACCAGTTGTAGTGATTTCAGTCCCAAGTTTTGCAAGGTTGATCATACGCGGTTAGTCCCGGTTGGTGGATCCATATAAAATAACAAGGTTAATATAGACATGGCTTAAACGTCTTGACATAGATGAATACAGCAGAAGCATCGAAGATGATAAGAGAGAAACCTTGTATGACATAAAGTTGGAGGTCCAGATGAGGAGTTCTCTGGTTGCTTTCTGGTGAAACTGAGGACAACATATCAGATGGCCATTCTCGAGAATAGTCTATTGTTTTGGCATATCTCATGAACATCCAGGCACCTTTATATTATCTTACATCAGGAGTACAAACCCACATCATGAGTATGTTGGGTTATACTCAAAGGGCTTTAGATTCCGGAAGAAACATTTTGACAGCATTGATTGCCTTGTGTCATATTTTCAAAAACATATTGACAAACCTGATGCTGGCCCTTCAATGCAAAATGTTGCGGCAATGGTAACCTATGAAAAATAACTTGATAGAACTATTTGTCACTATCTGATGAAAATCTTTATCATCAAACATTGCATTCATATAAGCATTCACTCTAGCAAGCATTCTAGCAATCAAAATCCAATCAATGAATAAAGCAATAAAGAAAACAATAAGAAAAAGCAAATAGAAAGCAAAACAAAACTTCAAGGAAATCCAAATAGAAACTCCTAAGGGAACTGCAGGACTTAATTACAAATAACAAAAATAGTTTTTGTCCTAAATAAAACTTAGCAGCAAAGAAAATTACTAAACTAATAACTTAACATAAAAGAAAATATAACATTATTAGGTTAACAAAAAGTATTTTGTAATATTCTTCAATAGCAAAAAGAATCAACTAAAAAGCTTTTATAAAACTCTAGTTATGATCAAAATAATATTAACTTAAAATTATATAAAATTTATCCAACTAAAATTTTCATAAAGTATTTTTTGTTAAAAACTTTAATAGAAAAAAGAATAACAAGAAAACATAAACTAAAATAATTAAAACAAAGGAAAAAGGTATAAAACTAAAAGAGCTAAACATAATCTGTTTTTGATTAAAACATCATTTAAAAGCTTGAAATATCCAGGTTTGTCCCGGTTGGTGGAACAAACCGGGACTAAAGGCCTACCTTTAGTCCCGGTTGGAGCCACCAACCAAGACTAAAGGCCCAACCTTTCACGCCCTTTTAGCTGCCGAAAATGTGCTTTTAATCCCGGTTAGCGCCACCAACCGGGACTGAAGACCCTTTAGTCCCGGTTGGTGGCTCTAACCGGGACTAAAGGCCTCACGCTATTTAACACCCTTCTCTCCCCCCAATCTTCCTCCTCCATTTTCCCTCTCCGACGCCGCCAGGCTGCCTCGACGCATCTGCTCCTCGACGTCGTACCCCTGCCGGCGCCGCTCTCCTCCACGCGCCCGCCTCGACGTCATGCCCCTGCGCGCCCCTGCCGGCACCGCTCTCCTCCACGCGCGCCGCCCGAGCCCGCGCCGCTCACCCACACGCCGGCGCCCCAAGCTCCTCCACGGCCCGACAGGCCCATCCCCGATGCCGGCGCTCCTCCACGCCCGCCCCCCTGCCCTGACGAGCCCATCCCCGACGCCAGCGCTCCTCCACGCCCGGCCCCCCTCCCCGACGACCGAGCCCCCTCCCCACGGTGAGCTCCGGCGCCGGCCCCTTTTTCCTTTTGCATGTATACAAAAATGTACAATGTGTATGAATGAAATTGGATGTGTATAAAATGTTTTAGATGCATGTATACAAAAATGTACAATGTGTATGAATAAAAATTGGTATAAAAAACATATATTATAAAAAATGTGAATCGTGTATTTGATAGGTGTATAAAAAATATAGACATATGGTGAGAGAAAAAAAGAAAAAAAATAAGAAATATGATGCAAACAATGAAATAAAGGCGAGCCCCGACGATCGCCGGTGAGGAGGCCGCGATGATCGCCGGAGGAGTCCCCGACGATCGCCGGTGAGGAGGCCGCGACAATCGCCAGAGGAGTCCCCGACGATCGCCGGTGAGGAGGCCGCGACGATCGCCGGAGGAGTCCCCGACGATGGCCGGTGAGGAGGCCCCGATGATCGCCGGAGGAGTCCCCGACGATCGCCGGTGAGGAGTCCTCGACGATCGCCGGAGGAGTCCCCGACGATCGCCGGTGAGGAGTCCCCGACGATCGCCGGTGAGGAGTCCCCGACGATCGCCGGAGGAGTCCCCGATGATCGCCGGTGAGGAGGCCCCGACGGTTGCCGGAGGAGTCCCCGACGGTCTCTCGAGGAGTCCCCGACGGTCGCCGGTGAGGAGTCCCCAACGATCGCCGGAGGAGTCCCCGACGATCGCCGGTGAGGAGTCCCCGAATGCTTATCTTTGTTTCTGTTTAAATTTTCCACGAATGCTAATGTTGGTTGTGCCGGTGCTTTTGATGTGCAGGGATCGATCTTTTCACCTCTAGGAGCACCGTCAGTCCAGTTGCCGTTGCCATCCACTACCTCCTCTACGGTCATCTAGGGGTGAGCTCGACTATCATCCTCCTCTAGGGGTAAAAATTAAAGAAATCTGATGCAAACAATGAAATAAAGGCGAGCCGGAGCAACGTCTCACAATGAACGAGAAATAGACCTGATTTGTTTTCATAGGAATTTGTTCTCGGCGACGATGCCTGGCCCGCATCCTCGTCGTCGACTCGGTGGCGACAACCAGTTTGAGAGGCGCCATGTCCAGGACTGGTGTCCGCCAGGATGGCACTGGGAGATGCTACCTTCCGGGGCGCGCAGCTTGGTGAGGAATCGGGGTCTCGTCGTCGACCCGGAGCTTCTTTGGTGGCGGTCGCGTGGGCCACTATCGGTGCAGAGGGAGCCGGCCCCCGAGAGGGTGGTACGTCGCTGTGTCAGGGAGGAGGACGAGCACATCCGTCGCTACATGGTTGCGTTGGACGATAGCTTCTCCAATACCTGGCAGTTTCTTCAAGGTTCTCACCCGAGCTATGATCCTGTGATGGTTCCTTCTCTTTGGGTGTTCACCGCCCGCGGCTCAGGAACCGGGAGTTGACGTCCAGTTTGATTGGGCGAGATGTTTAGTGATATTATGTGATATTATTGTTGCATTAACTGGATTATTCGAGATGTGTAACTGACTGTTATAAAACTTGTCAACTTTGCATGATGTTTTCCACTAATCCATTGCTCATATGCATATGATTCCTTCTTGTGATTTGGTCTATGTAATGCGTACTTTGATGCCATGCGCTTGGTTGCCATGTAAAGTTGTTGTAGCATGACTCAATCTTGCTCTCAAGTTGTCATCATAATGTTACTGTTTTGCATTCCCAGATTTCATTAAGTCTGAAAAACAGCTTATCTCTCATGGTTGTATATTGCCATGTTGTAATATTTGCAGAAACTATGGAACACGACAGAGACTTAGAACAAGAAGAGATGTTGGGGGATATAATCCACGATGGAGGTGATGATGATATCACCTCACAGTTTCTCAACGACTCCGATGGTGAGGGAAGAGAGGATGACGGCTCCGGTGATCGAATGGAGGGAGAAGATGACGGCTCCGGCGGTGTTGGAGCCTTAACTGTTGCAAAGTCCGGCGAGGTATATTAATTAAGCCTGCTGACTAGATGCATTAATTGATTTGTATGTACATATATTAACACTTCTTTCTTCTTTTAGCCCTCCAGATCGAGCCAACCTTCTATAAAGAGACGAGGCCCGAAGAAAAGGTTGGGCGAGAATGAAAGGTTCACGATCGAAGAAATCGCTGCAGATGGCAAACCGAGTGCTCCCAAGCGGACCGCGGACCGATTTATAAGTCAGTGCGGAGTTGTTGTTAGGGACAGCATCCCGATCTGCATTCAAGAATGGAATAAGCCAAAGGCGGACGATGGAGTTTCTTATGTCGACGATAGATCCAAAGATGAGCTTTGGAATATGCTCATGAAAAATTTCAGCCTACCGCCAGAGGTGGATCCAAATAGCAATGTTGTAGAGTGAAAAGTCAAGGCGTGGGCTCTTAAGAAGATGGCCGAACAATTCAAGAACTGGAAGAAAAGACTGCACGAAAAGTTTGTCCTGAAAGAGAAGACTCCAACATTAACCGGTCCATATGAGAAGATGAAAGATCACTGGCCCGCATTTGTGGCATACAAGACATCGGAGAAAGGTAAGAAAAGGTCACTGATAAATAAGCAAAATGCTACAAAGAAGGAATATCACCATGTTACGGGGTCAGGTGGCTACAAGGTTGCCCGGCCTATGTGGGACAAAGCTGAGAACGACCTGCTTGATAAAGGGATCCATCCAGAGACATTGAACTGGCCCGAATGGGTAAGGACTTGGTTCTTCGGGCATGGGGAACTTTGCACCCAGAAACAGGGAAGTGTGTTTATACGAAAGCTCAACTTGCAACACCCGTCAAAAACATTCAGGATGCAATCCAGGCAAAGCAGGAAGGGAAGTTCCATCCCGACAGAGAGAAGGACGTGCTGTCACGCGCCCTCGGGAATCATGAACACCCTGGACGAACACGAGGCACATCAGGCTCTGTTCCGTGGAAGGATGGGTTTCCCGACAGCAGAGACACTTATAGAAGCTGAGGGAGAAAGAAGAAAGAGGATGCAGACCGGCTGTGGAAGGTAGAAGAAAGATTAGCGTTGATAGAGGCACTTAACAGCCAGCGAGCTTCATCTCAGCAGCATGAAGATCCTTCATTTGATACTTCCCACGGAGCTACCCCACCATCTCAGCGGAAAAGTAGCGTGGCTTCCACGTAGCTCATTCGGCCGCCCATAGATGATATCACGGCTCCTAATCGCTACCCCGTGGATGATATCACGGAGATGGAACATTGTGATCTATATGCGAAATGCATGAACATAACCTTGAAGGTGGCGGTCGGCTATGCTTTACCTCGTGTACCTGATGGAACTTACCATTGCTCTCCGATTCCAGATGGCTATGCTGTTGTCGGGGTGGATGAAGTTACCAACGGATTTGAGCAGCTGGAGCTTGAGTACCCTACAGGTGAAGGGGAGACTCATCTGGGAGATGCCATAAGGACTACCATTCAATGGAGAAAGGAACACATCGTGCTTCCATACTGGACACCGCGTCAGCAGACTCAGCCGGAGGAGGCCCCTCAGCAGACTCCTCACAGTCCAGCTCTATCTCCGCTGCCTCAGCCGTCTACGCCGCGTCAGCACACTTCGTCGCCTCAGCGTCTCCGCCGCGTCAGCGGACTCCGCCAGAGGAGGCCCCTCAGCAGAATCCTCCGCGTCAGCTAACTCCGCCTCCTCCGTCGCCTCAGCACCGGCGGAAGAGATCCGCCGCCGCTCCGGCGGCTAGTAGTACAACAGCGAAGAAATCCAGAGCAGGTAGCTAGCGTCAAGAAGGCTTCTGTCAAGTTACCATACGACATGACTGAGGAGGAAACCAAGGAGACCATGGCTGTCGACGTGAAACGCCAGCTTGCACCGACCCGTCTAGATCCAACGGAGAAAATAGATCCGGTAAAAGCGAGGCGCTTGCTGGAAAACCTTACAAAACCACCGCCGCCTCCGCTGCTATCAAACTATGACCGCTCTATTGTAAAGTCATATAGAGATCCACAGCAGCGGTCGGGAAGTAGCAGTAGTGCAAGAGGGAAAACAATTCCCCAGCTCGGCGAACAGAAAAACCAATCGTGCTCCCCACTCAAGGTGTTTACCGATATCGCTAATGATCTGGGGGTAGCGGCCGCTGATCCTGGTTTCACTCTTGGTGATTACTTAGGCGATGAGGTACAGTTCGAAATGGCTGAGTTAGCCTTTAAATTCGAGCAGGGGAAGCCTCTCGTCAGACCTGAGGAGCTCCCGCATCTACCAACGATGATGCAAAGATTGCATGACTGGTACTTGGAAGCCTCAAAGCAAGGGAGCAACTATATCATTGCGAGAATTAAAGATGAGCATTACTTCAATGGAGACAAGCAGATTTTCATTGAATTTGAAGAATTATTTCAGTTATACAATCAAGACGCCATCGACAAATCTATCGTCAGTTGCTATTGTTTGTAAGTATCATTTCTGTAATTAAGTCTCTAGCTCAGCTCGTTCATTGCATGTATAATTATCCTCATTATATATATTATGCAGAAAGAAGATCCTCGAATGCAAAAGAGGACAAATCTATGACATTGGGTTCATTAACCCAAATACTATTCATGAAGGTACGGTAAAATGGAACGCCAAGGATACAGAGAAGATCTTGCTAAGGGCGTTAATTCAACAACAAACCAAATGGGAAATACTATTTCCTTACAACTTCCAGTGAGTGTTATACTGTCTTGTACACATCATTCTGTTTTGCTTACTCGATGTTAAGTGTAATTGATGAGTTATGCTGCATGCGCAGGTTCCACTTTATTCTGCTAGTCATTCGGGTTGACTCAGGAAGTGTACTTGTCATGGACTCGCTACGTAAAGACCCTCAGATGTGGGCGGACATGCGTGATATGCTCCAGAGGTAATTTCAATCATTATCGCACTATATCGGCAACTTTCGTTCATTTCCTGATATCAAGTAATTAATAACTCCTTTATTTATTTTCTTTGCCGGGCAGGGTTTGGAAACGGTTCACCAAGAAGGCTAGGGGTGAATGGAAAGAGGAGCTGCAATTTTGACAACTCACTGTAAGTAGTACTAGCTAGGTCCGCACATCTCTTTGATTCTAGTTAATTTCAATACCATTATCATGCTTGATTATTATTTTGATTGAACTCTACTCTCGTAAAGTGCTCGAGGCAGGAAAGGGGGACTAATTTATGTGGATACATCGTTTGCGAGTTCATTCGCATGACGACCAGTGAGACTGGCCGAAATTTACAACAACTTGAAGTACATAAACAATATTCACAATTTTATTTTATTACCATCAATTGTGTTGAGTTTCATTCATATATATTGACCCCCTTCTTTAAATTAGATCCAACGGATGTGGGACGAACTCGTACCAAAGGCTCGCATACGAGCAATTCAAGAGGAATTGGCGGGATTCTTCCTTCAAGAGATCATAGCTAAAACCGGAGTATACCATCGAGAATTGGATGTGAATGTTGGTAATTAGATATTAGGGATCGTAAGAGATGTTACATTGTATATATGCATGAACGTGTACTATACGTAGTAGCGTCGAATAGATATACGAAAACTTGTTGTTCGACCAAGCACGGAGAAAGAGAGGTCACTTCTCTCTATATTCATGACGATTCGTGTAATGGTTCCTTCATTGCTATATGTAGTAGCTAGCGTCGAGTTGAATGGAAAACGTAAAATAAAAATGAAAACCCTAAATGTAAAAGAATTGAATGGTAAACACAAAAAGAAAAGGGGGAAACACAATATGAAACCCCTAAACCCTCCAAAACCCCTAAACCCTAAACCCCTCCTGTCGGTGTCAAATCCAGCATATCTCGTAGTAGGGGTCCTAAGCTAGGCGTCTTGGAGCGATGGTAACATGGACACAGGATTTTACCCAAGTTCGGGCTCTCTCGAAGAGATAATACCCTACGTCCTGCTTTTGATTGTATTCATATGAGGTGTAGTACAGAGTACATGTATCTACCACGAGATTGTTCTAATGAATATGATCTCCTCCATTGACTAGCCTGGCCTCGGTTTATATATGCACCGGTGGCCTAGGGTTTAGGAGAGTCTTCGGCTTGTGCACCAAGTCTTGTAGAGTCTTCCTTGTATGCATCATGGACTGCCCGAAGTGGCCCATTAGTGAACCGCCATGGGGGTCCTCATCTCAACCCACCTGGTCGGGAGACGATGTGGTGAGTACCCCCTAGTCCAGGACACCGTCAGTAGCCCCCTGAACCGGTCTTCAAGTTGGGGACGCTCCTCGGTTCTTCCGAACTGTTCTTCGTCTTCGGTCGTCGGTCTTGAAAACTGGTTCAACAAATCTTCCCATCTCCGATCTTGAGGATCGCCGAGGTGTATCCAAAAAGTTCATACATCAGGTATTCGAGGAGTCCTTTAAGTTCTCGGCCTTTATCAATGCCTTGTTATTTTTTATGCCACACCTTGGGTTCGAAGTGTTTCCAGCGCGGCGGTGTACTCTTTGCATCCGAGCTCCAGCGCCGGACTGTATTCGAGGTGTCTTCTTGTATCCAAGCTCCAACGCCGGACTGCATCCGAGGTACATTTTAACAGCCGAGCTCCAACGCCGGACTGCATCCGAGCTCCGGCGCCGGACTGCATCCGAGGAGGCATAGAGTATCTCGTCTTTGAAAAAGTTTGAAGGAGGTTATCCGAGCTTAACGCTGAAAAAGTTCTCTATGGAGCCAGCCACTCGCAGCCGAGCTTTATATGCCGAACTAGTTCCGAGGTGTTGCACCACCTCAGTCTTGGGCTGATTTTTTGCGAATATTTTTTTTCGATTGGTGCAATTTATTCTCTGCCGAGATATATAGCCAGTAGCCCTCAAGGTGTGTGCCGGCCTAAAATCTGGGATGCACCTGAAGGAAAACATAACACCGCTGATCCCAGTAGCCCCTGAGACTCAGGTCGATTCACGAAATCGGCCTGAGGATCAACTCCTAGCTCGACAGCATGCTTAGGAATGGAAATGCGGTGTGCATAGTCCTCGAGACTCAGGTTGGGTGCGGCCGACCAACCTGAGGATCATAATCTCCTCGGAAACTGTTTCACACTTTTTTTTAAATTGTCTGCATTGAATAGGCAATGCAGTAGCCCCCGAGACACTGGTCGGGTGGCAACACCAGATCAGGGGATCGATGTAACCCGTTAATGGCTTTTACGTGAGAAGCGCGATGCCCAGTAGCCCCCGAGCCTTAAGTTGGGAAAGGGTGGCCGAATTAAGGATCAATATCCGGAGTAAATTGATTTTAATCATAATATATGTGTAATGATTCTATGTATCCAAGTACTTTACATCATTAATGCTCGGATCCGCATTGTACAAAACTTTGTTGACCGACCATCGGCTTCAACCTCCTCGGCCAGTAGCCAAGGAGTGTTTTCCTACTTTACAAATCCTTTATAAGGGCAATGATTTACGGAAAACAAGGCAATCCGGCCATATGGTTTTATAAACAAAGGTACACGGAGAGATATGTTATATTACTATTTAACGTAAGAAACATCTTCCAAAGAAAATAGTCCCACTATCGGTTCCTTTCTTTGGGTTGTCATGCTAAGCAGGATAATGTAACTTCACCTCCGATCTAAGTGGGAGAAAAATAGTGAAGATCAATTCGGGAGAAATTTCCGAAGTATGCGGCTTAAAAAAAACCGAGATTTTCACTTCCATCGTTGCCGACCAATTATATTCTTGAGATTGCTAGCGTTCGGCTTCACCCAGTCTGAGGTACTAACCCGGATAACCCGGTAGTATCAATCACAGAGGTGCTCCCTTTACCCCCTAGCCGAACAATCGGGAACGTAGGGGGTAAGAACAGGAGCCAGGCAACCCAGCTTGGCCAGATCTCAAGTCAAATTGGTGCATATTGTGGCTTTATAACGATTAATGGGAAGGCAGCGTTCGTATATTAAATACAAATGCTATATGTTATTTTGACTCCCTTGCGACTGTTTATAATCTGAAAGTGGCCCATCGTCGGCTTCCCCCCCCCCCATTGTAGATGCTACGCAGGGTGTTTCCACAATAACAAGACAACCCTTAGCCGACGTCTCGGTGCCCGGAGGCGGTTGTGTTAGCGGTAACGAGGCAATCAGATATGCAGGCTTTATAACTTTCACTTTGTCATAGGAGCTTAACGGTGGGAGGCCAGTTACGAGCCCCCGGTAGTGTTCGGTGTCAGCCGAGGACAAACCATTAGCACTTCGGCCCACTGTATGAAAGGCACATCGTTTAACACGGGGTGACCTCTATCGATCTATAGGTGGACACAGCCATTGGATCGCTGACCAGTTTGCGCTCATTGTGACAGTCAGTTTTCGGCTTTCTCCACTGAGGTACTTGACCAGTTAAATTGGAAGTACAATCGCAGAGGTTCTCCCTTTGCACACCTAGCCGAACAAAGCAGAACGTAGGAGGCAAGCACAAGAGCCGGGCAACCCAACTATTGACCGAAGACACAATTCGGGACTGATGCATATAAAGCAATATCCGAGAACGTTTTGCCGAGGACTCCTCGGAGTACCTTAGCTTTTGGTGGGTTCGGCTCTAGTCACAGCCCCCTGTTGATATTGCCGATGTTTTAAAGGCATCCGACGTTGTACTGCGAGAGTTATGCTGCAGACACACAATATCCCCTGAGACTCAGGGTGGGTGCTGCCGACCAACCTGAGGATCGAATCTCCTCGGGAACTAGTTCAGATGTCATGTGCGTTTCGCCAACGCCGAGGTGTAGGTCGGCAGGAAAGATGCCGAGCTACGGGTCGGCAAAGATCTCCCAAGCTGAATTATTACGCAGGGCACCTTGGTCATGAGGATGTCCCGCCTCCTGAAAGAAAAACATACAAATAGCTTAAAAGTGCCATAAGCTCGAAAAGCCAAAAAACTTATGTAAAAACTGGACGTTCGAACGAAATCAAGTTTTTTGGTGCCAATCCAAAAATTGGTCTTAAAATTAGTTTGTGCTTCCGTCGTGCTTTAACATGACACATCCGATCTCAAGACTTCAAGCGGGTCAGCCTTCGGCTTCAACCTCCAATTCCCGAAGGCGGAGTGCTTCTCAGGCCAGTTTAGCGATCCAAACTCGAGCGGCTTTAGAGAGAAACCAGGCTATCCGACTATTGACCACACACTCGTGTCGAGAAAGGAGTGGTAGAAAAAGACTTTGCAACGACTTAGAAGGAAACACTTATTATAAAACGGCTCGTATAAATTTAAGAGACCCCAGTTAACATGGGTAAAGGGAGTGTTTTTAAAAAACAGAGATTTTGTATAACACAAATATAATGCTTGGTCGATCCGAAGAAAAATTGAAAATTGAAAAAGGTTAAGCATGAAAGCGACTTAGCTGGTTAATGTGCTCGGTGTTGATGACGTAGTCCGGGCTTGCAACGGGTCGAGATTCCAGCCCCCAAGCCGGTCCTGGGGTGGCCGAGCGAAGAGCTCGGCTGATGAAGTGGCAGCACAAAACTGTCGTTGTGCCGAGGCGAAGCCCCTGGTCCAGCCGAGGAGACAGAGTAGGTCGGCAGGGTGACGCCGGAGTAGGTCGATGAAGCGATGGCGAAGCCCTCGGTCCGGCCGAGGTGTCCAAGCGAAGAGCTCGGCTTGATGAACTGGTAGTACGACACTGCCGAGATGTTGAGGCGAAGCCCCCGGTCCGGCCGAAGTGACGAAGCTGGTCGGCTGGTAACGCCGAAGTCCCCGGAGTAGGTTGATGAAGAGATGGCGAAGCCCCCGGTCTAGCCGAGGTGACGGAGCAGGTCGGTAATGTGACGTTGCAGCCCTATGCCAGCCGAGGTGTCGAAGCAGGTCGGCGTGGTGGACATCGGCTTGAAGAAGCAACGGCGCGGCAATGCCGACGCAGGTCGGAACTTGTGAAGCGGTCAATGCCGGCTTGAGAAGTGACAACGCGGCGATGTTGGCGCGCCCGACCCGTACAATCCGTAAGGTGACGATGTTATCTTGACGATCATTAGGGAGAGCGGTGCCGAACTCTTGGTCGGCTCGCCGAGGTGATGATCCGAGGTGGTTGTCGTCGGCTCGATGAAGCGACGGCGCAGTCGATGCTGGCGCAGGTCGGCAACCATGGAGCAACGTGGCCGGGCTGGTTTGACATCGGTGCGACGGCGAAGATCGCCTCGGAAAAGGCTTAAAATTTGCAGGCACGTGCTTGAAAACAAAACACAATACCCTATAAAAAATTCCCTTCAAAAAGGATGTCCGATAATCTGTTCATGAAAAAGATGAACTCGGGACGGATTCGTTTTCGCGCAGAAAACAGATTCGAAAATTGATGCACTCATCGGACGCCTCTCGGAGTTTGAACGGTCGGATCGAGCTGAAATTTTGAGGGGTGGTAGATATGGGAATTCCGCAGCCGATGAAAGGTTGGATTTTCCAAAGGACGTCCGAGCTAACTTCTGGACTCCTCACCCTAAACTCGTCCAGATTCCCGTCCAGATTCGACAGGGCTCCGGTATATCAGAGATCGCCGGAGATTCCTCCATCGGAATGCGACGAAATTTTGCAGGGTTGTTCTAGACTCAATTCCTCACAATTCCACCGAAGCAGTCGTCAAAGCGACGCTCGAGGAGACGGGGACGGCGAACACAAATCCGCTGTCCAGAAAAACTGCATGATCGCGCGAGGGCAATGTTGACGTTGAGCCCCCGAGCACCATGGACGATTTTTCCATGATCCCGGATGAGATCGGAGTTGAAGATGACGAAGGCATCCGTCCAAACTTGACGATCCGAAGAGAAGCCTAGTCCTCGGCCTAGCCGAGGTGACCAGTCGAGCCGGCGACGAAGATGCCGACGCTGACGACGTAGCTCGGTTCCGACGCGTAGATCACGGTGGATCCGATCTGAATTCCCATCGCACCGCGGCGACTACCCAGCAGGCTCTCAATGAAAGCACCAATGTCGGTGTCAAATCCGGCATATCTCGTAGTAGGGGTCCTAAGCTAGGCGTCTTGGAGCGATGGTAACATGGACACAGGATTTTACCCAGGTTCGGGCTCTCTCGAAGAGATAATACCCTACGTCCTGCTTTTGATTGTATTCATATGAGGTGTAGTACAGAGTACATGTATCTACCACGAGATTGTTCTAATGAATATGATCTCATCCATTGACTAGCCTGGCCTCGGTTTATATATGCACCGGTGGCCTAGGGTTTAGGAGAGTCTTTGGCTTGTGCAACAAGTCTTGTAGAGTCTTCCTTGTATGCGTCATGGGCTGCCCGAAGTGGCCCATTAGTGAACCGCCATGGGGGTCCTCGGCTCAACCCACCTGGTCGGGAGACGATGTGGTGAGTACCCCCTAGTCCAGGACACCGTCACCTCCTTTCAAAAAAGAAACAGTGCTTGGCAGGGGCTAACGCGTGGCGGCCTTTTAGTCCCAGTTGGTGTTACCAACCAGGACTAAAGGTCCTCCTGCCTGAGCGCTGTGCAGCGGCCACGTGGAGACCCTTTAGTCCCGGTCGGTGTTACCAACCGGGACTAAAGGTCCTCCCGCCTGGGCGCCCCACAGCGGCCACGTGGAGCTCCTTTAGTCCTGGTTCGTAACACAACCGAGACTAAAAGTGGGGGCCTTTAGTCCCGATTGCTTAGTCCCGGTTGCAGAACCGGGACTAAAGGCCCTTAGGAACTGGGACTAATGCCCTATTTTCTACTAGTGGGATATATAGAGGAGAAGGCTGGGGTTCCACCACGTGGAGGAGACAGACAGGAACAACTCGGTGCGTAGCTTGTTCTGGACGGACTCCTTGTGCAAGATGAATTACGACCTGTACAGAGAGTACGTGTCTTTCGACACAACATTTTCTACAAATATCTATGGCTTACCGTTTGCACCAATCATTGGGGTCGACAACCATGGGTCGACCATCCTGTTTGGAATAGGCCTTCTAAAGGACGAGACGATAGGGTCATTCAAGTGGCTCCTAAGCACATTTGTCGAGGCGATGGGAGGAAAAGAACTGACTTACATAATAACAGACCAGGACAAGGCGATGAAGACAGCGATCGCGGAAGCACTTCCAAGGACCAGGCACAGGTTCTGCTGGTGGCATATTAGGAAGAACATGAAGGAAAACAACGCAACAGTATTTGCGCAGCATCTAAGGATGTTTGATGATCTCTTCCGAATAGTCAAGAACTCACTAAATCCAGACGAGTTTGAACGTTCATGGAAAAGGGCGATCTCACTATACAAGGCAGAAGGTAACAAACACCTGAACACGCTCTGGGAACTCCAAACATTCTGGGTACCAGCCTACTTCAAGGACTGCTTCTATCCTTTCTCATCAATAACCACACGGAGTGAGAGCACCAATTTGATGTGGAAAAATTATGTGAGCCACAAGGACATGATAACAAGGTTTGTTGGTGCGTATCACACCATTCAGCAAAATTGCCTTGCTACACTCGACAAGAAAAGACACCGAACAATCGAGAAGACACCGTCACGAGAGACAGGGTTTCCAATCAAAACAAAAGCAAGTGAAGTATACACGAATGAGATCTTCAGGAGATTCCAGCTAGAGCTACGGAACCGTACATACTACAAATGCTTTGACCTGGCAAAAGGGAGGCAGTACTTTGTAAAAAGGATTTATGATGAAACAAAAGAGTGGAAACCGTACCTAGGTGAGGAATTTGATAGGTCTGAATTCAGGGTAGATGTGGATGAGCACAAGGAAATATACAATTGCAGCTGCAAGAAAATGAGTAGGGATGGCATACAGTGCTGCCACGTACTTAAGGTCATGGACCAAACAGCCATGGTCAAACATCTTCTAAAATCTTTCATCAACCCCAGATGGACCAAGAATGTATCAGAGAGCTTGAAACTATGAGATTCGGCCTCTCGTATGCTGAGTTGTCGGATATCTGTTCACATGCTTGCAGAAAAGACAAAGCATACAATGTGCTACTGGAGTGTATTCAAGATATGAAAATAAAAGTCATGACAACACTTGCTGAGGAACCAGACACAGGCATCGTTGCCGCAACTCTCAAAAACCCTCCCATGAGTGGCTCAAAGGGCATGGAAAAAGGAGATCGAATCAAAGCTGGATCTGAGAAGAAAGGAAAAGGCTACAAAGCCAAACCCAAGTGCGGCCGTTGCGGACAAAAGGGTCACAAGGAAACAAACTGCCCCACAAATCCAGAAGTCCTGGAAAGGATGAGGATTGAAGAGGAGAAGAGGAAAATGCAGCAGGAGAAGAGGGCAAGGTCAATGAAATGGCCCACAACACTGACAGGATCATCGAGGACATCAAAGGGAGCAGGAGAATGCACTGCAAGCCCAGGAGCAAGATGGCATACACTAGCAACTCCAACAACCCCACTGACAACAGCCAGCATTAACCAAAGTTCTCCATCTACACCAGAATCCAATATCACACAAGCCAGACAAACAAAATGCATGCAGGCAAGCCCGGAACAAGGTACAGAATGTGCCCAACCTTCTTTTAGAAAAGAAAGAACCGAATGGAGACTGTTTGGTACCGGAGAAGAGTTCGAATAAAAAATTAAAAGGTAATAACGCAGCTTAAACACCAGGGCATAAGGAATAGATCCATGACCGCCATATTTCTAATTTTTTTTATTTTTTGCTGTTTATGTATAATAATATTACAGGGAAGGAGGTTGCAAAGCTATGCACAAAGGTGGAGAAAGAAGAATGGATTGGTGAAGACACAAAAAAAAGACCGTCTGTGGAGGGATGAAACATCAAGTGAGGGGTGTGGGGCTGGTCGCAAATTTTATTTTTCCCGTGTCGTGGTAATAAAAACGGCTTGTAAGTTAGTTTCGTGCAGCTATAGAAACTAAACAAAGTTAAGAAGAACACATTTTGCTTCTTTAGGTAATTTTACTCAGCGGAGCAGAATAGAAGGGGCACATGTTTCCTTATAATTTTATGCGGCCGTGGCTCTCTCAACATGCATATTCTGAATGTAGAGATGAAAAGAACTGAAACACAGACAGCCACGACCATGGCACTGCTGCGTGTTGAACCGTGAGTCTCATGGCTTCATGGTCGTGCCTATCGTCATTGCACAGAAACATTTGAAACACAGAATCAGGGCCGTGCGTCTGGAGAACGTATAACCGTGGCTCTCTTGGTCTCATGGCCATGCTTCTGTTATGAATGCGTGTCTGGAAGTAATTGAAACATAGAGCGGATAACCATGGTTGTGATGCGTGTAGAACCGTGCCTCACAGTAGGTTTCTGTGGTGGAAACAATTCAAACACAATGGGTCACCGCCGTGCTTCACACATGGACATAGTGCCTCATAGTATGTAACACCCCGATTTTTGGCCCTTTCTTTTTCTTTTTGTTTTCTTTGGTTTTTGCTCTGATTTCCTGTTTGGAGTAGTTCTATGGACTTGGAACCTTGGAAGATCATCCTTTCGTCTTCTCTCAAGTGGTTCATCATTCTCAAATCTTTCCCAAGACCTTGTCATTTTCATTCTAGCCTAACCCCAATCTTTATTTCTTGGGAATATTCCTTTTTCTATTAAAGGAATAACCCTGTTTGACCAAGGTTGTGAAGCAACCTATCTTTCTGTTTTCCAAAAAATTCCCACAAAATTCTCATAAATTCTTTGGATCATATCTTCCACAAATATGTCAAAACCCATCCTTGCCTAATTCAAAAATAATTCAGGAATATTCATTTCCTATTCTGTCCAGTATGGCCCTTTGTGAAGGAAGTGCTATTTATATTTTCTTGATTGCCCTCAAAATTTTGAGCACTCTTTTATATCCAAATAATTGCCACATGCCAAAATTCAGCTTCATTTGCCTAGTAAATCTTCCTCAGAAAATTTCCAAAGTTTCTGTCCAGAGAGAAGCTTTGTGAAGAAGTACTAGCTAGGCTAATCCAAATGAGTTGAAATTTTGGCAGATCATCCATATGCTCAAATCATTACTCTCCACCAAATTTCATCTCCATCCAGCAATCACACCTTCAAATCTTTGTTTCTGGTAATATTTTTAGTTGGTGAAGCAACTATATTTTATATTGCTCCACAATTTCTGAAAATTTACCAGGACATGATCCTACCAATACTACTTCCCTACATAAAATTTGGGCTCATTTTACCAAGCCCATCTCTCTCCATAATTTTCCCAAGATTCTGTCCAGAGAAGACCTCTGTGAAGGAAGTACCATTTTGGCTTGTCCAAATGGCATGAAATTTTTACATTGTCTTCTTATGTCCAAATAATCAACCTCTACCAAGATTCATCTCAATCCAACACTCTATGTGAGTGACACTTCATGATCTAGTTTCTGGACAAGATTTTGCAGTTGTAAAGTAACTATGATAAATTTTGGTCCAAATCGTTCCAAATTTCACAGGATTGTAGTCCTTCCTACCCTTAATCCCTGTGACAACCTGGTTAGCCCCTTAACCCCTTCATTTGACCCCAGCATCCATTCTAACCTTGCTGCAGCAATGTTCAGTGGATGTTACACTTCATACTAGAGACCCTTTAATCGAACCTAAGCTGCAAAGGGGTCACTGGATGAAGGGACTACACCTTGGACACCTTTTTCCAGGCCTACGTGCCCTCGCCATGCCAAGGCACGTGGTGACTGCGCCACTGGCACGCCAGTGCGCGTGCTCTGCTCACGGTGGATGCGCTCGGTGCGTCGCCGAGCGTCGGGCTCGTTCCCTTCGTCCACCCCCGCACGTCCACTGGTGCCGTCCACCCTCTTCCTCCTCCCACGTATTCCCCTGGTCCCTCTCCCCCTCATGTAGCGCTTGCCGCCGGCCCCAACCATCGCCGCACGCGCGCGCACAGTGCCGCTTCGGTGGCCGACCGCCTCTGCTCCCGCGTCGCCTTGCCTCGCGTCCTTAGCGTCGCCCCCCTGCATCACTGCACCTCCACTATCCCTCACCCGTTGCCTCAACTGCCCGCGCGTGTGATACTTCTCCATCGTATCTACTTTTCCAAACACTTTTGCTCTTGTTTTGGACTCTAATTTGCATGATTTGAATGAAACTAACCCCGACTAACGCTGTTTTTAGCAGAATTGTTATGGTGTAGTTTTTGTGCAGAAATAAAAGTTTTTTGATTTGGACGAAACTTTTTGGAGAATTTTTATGGAATATATAAAAATTATTGGCGCAAGAATCAACAGAAGGGGGGCCACCTGCTGCCCACAAGGCAGTAGGGTGCGACCCCCCTAGGGCGCGCCGTAGTGCCTTGTGGGGCCCACAGGCGGCCGTCTGACCTAATTCCAACACTATAAATTCTCTTTCCCTGAGAAAAAAATAGGAGAAGAAGTTTCATCGCATTTTACGATACGGAGTCGCCGCGACCTCCTGTTCTTCATCGGGAGGGCTGATCTGGAGTCCGTTCGGGGCACCGGAGAGGGGGATTCATCGCCATCGTCATCATCAACCATCCTCCATCATCAATTTCATGATGCTCACCACCGAGCGTGAGTAATTCCTTCGTAAGCTTGTGATAACCCACAAGTATAGGGGATCGCAACAGTTTTCGCGGGTAGTATTTCACCCTAATTTATTGATTCAACACAAGGGGAGCCAAAGAATATTTGCAAGTATTAGCAGTTGAGTTGTCAATTCAACCACACCTGTAGATAAAATATCTGTAGCAAAGTATTTAGTAGCACAGTAATATGATAGTTTTGATAGCAGTTGCAACAGTAACACTAGTAACGGTAACAGTAACAGTAGCAATTTTGTAGCAAGTGTAAAGCAGTAGCAACAAAGTAACTTAGTAGAAACCAATATGAGAAAGTCGTAGGCATTGGATCGGTGATGATAATTATGTTGGATGATATTCATCATATAACCGTCACAACCTAGGGCGATACAAAATAGCTCCAATTCATCAATGTAACGTAGGCATGTATTCCGTATATAGTCATACGTGCTTATAGTAAGAACTTGCATGACATCTTTTGTCCTACCCTCCCGTGGCAGCGGGATCCTTAAGGAAACTAAGGGATATTAAGGCCTCCTTTTAATAGAGAACCGGAACAAAGCGTTAGCACTTAGTGAATACATGAACTCCTCAAAATACGGCAATCACCGGAAAGAATTCCAATTATTGTCACCTTGGGGTATGTGGATCATGACACGTAATAGGTGCATATAACTTGCAAGATAGGATCAAGAACACAAATATATTCATGAAAACATGAAGCGTTCAGATCTGAAATCATGGCACTCGGGCCCTAGTGACAAGCATTAAGCATAGCAAGGTCATAGCAACATCAATCTCAGATCAAAGCCCTAACAAATTGACTCGATTACATGATAAATCTCATCCAACACATCACCGTCCAGCAAGCCTATGAAGGAATTACTCACGCCCGGTGGTGAGCATCATGAAATTGGTGATGGAGGATGGTTGATGATGACGACGGCATCGAATCCCCCTCTCCGGAGCCCCGAACGGACTCCAGATCAGCCCTCCCGATGAAGAACATGAGGTGGCGGCGGCTCCGTATCGTAAAATGCGATGAAACTTCTTGTCCTATTTTTTTCTCAGGAAAGAGAATTTATAGCGTTGGAATTAGGTCAGACGGCCGCCTGTGGGCCCCACAAGGCACTACGGCGCGCCCTAGGGGAGGGGGTCGCGCCCTACTGCCTTGTGGGCAGCAGGTGGCCACCCTTCTGTTGATTCTTGTGGCAATAATTTTTATATATTCCATTAAAATTCTCCAAAAAGTTTCATCCAAATCAGAGAACTTTGATTTCTGCACAAAAACAACACCATGGCAATTCTGCTGAAAACAGCGTCAGTCCGGTTAGTTTCATTCAAATCATGCAAATTAGAGTCCAAAACTAGAGCAAAAGTGTTTGGAAAAGTAGATACGACGGAGACGTATCAACTCCCCCAAGCTTAACCCATTGCTTGTCCTCAAGCAATTTAGTTGACAAACTGAAAGTGATAAAGAAAAACTTTTACGAACTCTTTTGTTCTTGTATCCGCATATAAGCTTAAATAGTACCCAGGTTTTTAGCAAAGATCATGAACTAACCATGCTCATAATAACACTTTAAAACTATATTAACTCATATCAATGGTATAATCAACTAGAGAGCAATAATAACATATCTCAAATGCCAATAATTTGTCAAAACAATCATGATATAAATATGATAACATGGTATCTCGCTAGCCCTTTCTGAGACCGCAAAACCTAAATGCAGAGCACCTCCAAAGTTCAAGTAGCGACTAAACATTGTAATTCAGGGTAGAAGAGATCCAGTCATGATGCACACAACATTCACTATACTCAATGCATAAGGATGGCAATAGTGCTCTCAGGATTGGCGCTTAGTGCAAGAAGGTGAGACTCAACAATAAAAGCAAAATAACATAAAGTAAATAACATAAAAGTAAATAGATAGGCCCTTCGCAGAGGGAATCAGGGATTTGCAGCGGTGCCAGAGCTCGAAGCTTAAATCAGAGATGAAAAATAATTTTGGGAGATGTACTTTTCCTGTCAACGTCACGACCGAGAATTTTCAATATCTTCCATGCTAAACACATTATAGGCGGTTCCCAAGCGGAAAGGTAAAGTTTACTCCCCCTCCACCATACCAACACAAGCCATGCCTAGCCGAATCCTCAGGTGCCCTCCATACCAACAACTTTCCGGGGGAGTTTGTTTGCATTATGTATTTTCGATTTTGAGCATAGGACTGGGCATCCCAAATACCAGCCTGTCTCGTGCAATGACAAGTGAATAAACACTCATCTTGAGAGTAACCCACTTAGAATGGAAGATACTGACCGCCCCCTGTCGCTCCATGAGCGGCACGGGCACACAAAACGGATGTTTATTTGAATAATTAGAGGTGGCACATGCAAATTTACTTGGAGCAGCAGAGTAATACCGCATATAGGTAGATATAGTGGACTCGTCTGGAATAACTTTGGTTTAAGGATTGTGGATGCACAAGCAGAATTCCCGCTTAGTACAAGTGAAGGCTAGCAAATTGGTTGAGAAGCGGCCAACTAGAGAGCGAAAACGGTCATGATCATGCATTGAGAATAATTAACATTGAATACTAGCATGAGTAGGATATAGTCACCCTGAACATAAATATCATGGAGACTATATTGGTTTTGAATCAACTACATGCATGAACATGTGCCAAGTCAAGCCACTTGAAACATTCAGAGGAGGATACCATATTAACATACTACATCATAACCATTTTAATGCACGTTGACATCCAAGATAAATCATTATCCACTCCTAGTTACTTAAGCATGGCATGAGAAACTATAATCTCTAATTGTCATCACAAACATGTTTACTCATAATATGCTGAATCATGGATACTGAGTTAAACATATTTACAAAAACAAAAACGAGAAGAGTTCATACCAGCTTTTCCTTGCCACAGTCACTTCATCAAATCATCGTCATTATTGCCTTTCACTTGCATGACTGAATGATGTGAAAATAATAATAGTGCAAGTGTGCTATGGACTAAGCTGGGATCTGCAAACATTTTATTCAAGGGAGAAGACAAGGTAATACTGGCTCTTTTCTAGATCAACAATAAAGCATATAAGAACCACTCATCATTTTCATCGTGGTCTTCTCCCGATGACAACTTCAACGAAAATAAAAGAAATTCAAAGAAACACACTAAAATATTTTTGGAGTTTTTAGTTTTTTCTGAAGGAAGCAAATCAAGGAAGAAAAACAAAAAGCGAGAAAACTATTTACACGGGAGAACTCCCAACAAGCAAAAGAAGAAACGGGAAATCTTTTTGGGTTATCTTTTAATACTACGAACTAACAAACAAGAAAGAAAAACCGAAAAGAAGCGAGAAATATTTGTGGGTTTTTGAAGTTTTTCAAACACACAAGAAGAAAGCGAGAATAAAATTAACATGGATATACAATGAAAGAGTATGAATACCGACAACTGAAATGAATGTGTGAACATGAATGTAATGTTGGTGAGAGATACGTACTCCCCTAGGCTTAGGCTTTTGGCCTAGCTTGGTCTACTGCCATGGCTGTCCCGGATAATAATCGAAGTGGTAGCTCGTGGAGGCGTTCTGAGCCGCCCCCACAGCCAGTCGGGCAGCGTCAACTGCTGCATTGTACTCGTGCACCTTGCTCTCATGAAGAAAGTATCTATGTTTGTTCTGAAAATCAAAGAGGGCAGGAGCAGGCAAAACAACAAACACAGAATGATATTTATCGAATATCAAGTTATAATCATAACTGCGAGTGTTGCACTTAATGAACTCATGGTTCTGCATTGCCTCAAAATTCAAACATTTATCAGGTAAAAGAGGATCATTAGGCCTGGGCGAGACCCCTACCCTTGCAGCTACTCGGGAGGCATAAATTCCTCCATATAAATCACCATTGCCCGAGTTGTGGTGCAACCTACGTGCAACAATAGCCCCAAGATTATAATATTTGTCACCCGTTAAAGCAGTGTACATAAGGCTCAGGTCAGGGGCACAAAGTGCACTACAATCTTGTTTACCAACAATGCATTTTCCATTAAAAAGTGCGAAGTAGCAGGAAAGTGAATGCTCTTTATCCTAGCTTGTGTAACTCCTATTCTCAGCATTGCAAAGACTATTGAGAAACAATTCATAATCAGATTGTCGCGGTTCGCTAAGTGAACCCCAAAATGGAATTTTGCATGCATCACAAAACTCTTCTAGAGACATAGCATAAGATCTGTCATAGAGATGAAATAAAACTCTAGAAGTGCGCGGATGACATTCAAAGTTTTGGGTGAATGAATGAGTAAGGTTGTAGTGCTGTGGTGGCTTATCTGCGATGAAGGAAGAGAGCTCGGTGTTGTGAATGTACTGGTCAAATTCTTCCTTGATGCCTGCACCTAGCATGAACTCAGTGCATGGCCATCGACACGATTTTGCTTTAGCACCTCGCACCGAGCTTGCCCTTGGTTCAACATATGATTGGCGTGCTGGGCTTTCACTCGATGATGCCTCTGCGGACCTCCTCCTTGTGGAACTCCTTCTGAAAATGTTCATGTTCCTAAGAACAAATTTCTGAAAAATTTTGAACCACAAAAATATGTCAACAAAACTTCACAAGATTGATAGTAACTACTCATACAAGTGCCTAGAGGCTATATCAAGCATTCAAACTACTTAGAACTCAAGGAATTTAACATGCAAGCTCATTTTCAGTAGCACCAATAGCAGCAATTTATGCAAAATATAATCCACTAAAGCAAAAACTAATTGGAGCAATGGGAGAGTCACATACCAAGGAGCAATCCCTAAAAACAGTTTCGGAAACGGAGCTTCAAGCAAAGAGATCGAAAATCTCAGGTTTGGGAGCAAGAACACGAGAGAGAGAGAGCTACAAAGATTTTTTTTCTGGAGGTAGGAGATGAAGTGGGCTGAATGGACAAGTGAGTGGGTGCCTGTGGGACCCACGAGGCACTTGGGCGCTCCCTGGGGGGTGGCCGCGACTTACTGCCTTGTGAGCAGCAGGTGCACCCCCCTGGGTTGTTCTCAGTACCAGAAATTCTTATATATTCTAGAAAAAATCATGTCAAAATTTTATTGCATTCTGAGCACTTTTATTTTTGGGCCATTTTTTTATTGCACGGGTAATTCAGAAAGCAGGATAATCATGGCATTTTATTTTATTAAACTATAATTAACAGAGTGCAAAAGGTAGGTACAAAAATTTGCGCTTACTAAATTCATCGACCACATGCCCTCCAGAAAGAATCCATTAATAAGGTTGATCAAGTCTTATTAACAAACTATTTCCGAGTGACATGAAACCGAAGAATTTTCGTATAACACTAAGTTACCTCAACGGGGATATGCATTTCCCCAACAATAAGAACTTCATATTTCTTTTTGACAGTAGGAAGAGGAAATTTGAAATCCCCAATAGTGATTGTCGAAACCTTTTCAATACAATTGATACCATTCACTGAAGTTTGTTTCTTCGGGAAATAAACCGTATGCTCATTACCATTGACATGAAAAGTGACCTCGCTTTTGTTGCAGTCAATAACAGCCCATGCAGTATTCAAAAAGGGTCTTGCAAGGATAATTGACATATTGTCGTCCTCGGGCATATCAAGTATAACAAAGTCCGTTAAAATAGTAACATTTGCAACAACAACGGGAACATCCTCGCAAATTCCAATAGGTATAGCAGTAGATTTATCAGCCATTTGCAAAGATATTTCAGTAGGTGTGAGTTTATTCGGATCAATTCTTCTATATAAAGAGAAAGGCATGACACTAACACCGGCTCCCAAATCACACAAGGCAGTTTTAACATAACTTCTTTTAATGGAGCATGGTATAGTGGGTATTCCCGGATCTCCTAACTTTTTAGGTACTCCACCCTTAAAAGAATAATTTGCAAGCATGGTGGAAATTTCAGCTTCAGGTATCTTTCTTTTATTAGTGACAATATTTTTCTTGTACTTAGCATAAGGAGACATTTTCAACATATCAATCAAGCGAGTGCGCAAAAAGACAGGTCTAAGCACTTCAACAAAGCGCTCAAAGTCTTCATCATCCTTATTTTTATATGGTTTAGTAGGAAAAGGCATAGGTTTTTGAACCCATGGTTCTTTTTCCTTTCCATGTTTTCTAGCAACAAAGTCTCTTTTATCATATCTTTTATTCTTAGGAGGTGGGTTATCAAGATCAGCAGCAGGTTCTATTTCTACATCATTATCTAGTTGAACATCAACATGAACAGCATCATTTTCATTATCATTATCATTATCACTAGGTGCATGTTCGTTACCTGATTGTGTCTCAGCATTAGAAATAGAAACATCATTAGGATTCTCCGGAGGTTTTTCCCCCTCAGGTTCACTAGAAGCATGCAAAGTCCTATCATTTTTCGTTTTCTTTTTCTTCTTAGATGGACTAGGTACATCAATATTATTTCTTTGAGAATCTTGTTCAATTCTTTTAGGATGACCTTCAGGATACAAGGGTTCCTGGGTCATTCTACCTCCTCTAGTAACAACTCTAACAGCATGATCATTCTTTTTATTATTCATCTCATCAAGCAAATCATTTTGTGACTTAGCAATTTGTTCTAGCTGAGTCTGAACCATAGAAGCATGTTTACTCAAGCATTTAACATCATTAGCAGTTCTAAACATCAAATCACTCAAGCATTCAATCATGATGGCATTCCGTTTTAGTTGATTGCTAACATACAAATTAAAGTGTTCCTGTTTAATGATGTAATTATCAAATTCATACAGGCATTGACTAGCAGATTTATTATACGGAATATCACCTTCATCAAATCTAGTGAGAGAATTTACCTCCACTACCTGTGTCAGGATGTCGAGCCCATGTATTTCTTCAATAGGTGGTAAATTCTTAACATCTTCAGCTTTAATACCTTTTTCCTTCAAAGATTTCTTAGCTTCTTTCATATCTTCTGGACTGAGGAATAGAATACCTCTCTTCTTCGGAGTTGGCTTAGGTGGTGGTTTAGGAAGTGTCCACTCATTATCATTCTTCAATATATTATTCATTAGTTCTTCAGCCTGCCCAACAGTTTGTTCCCTGAAAACACAACCAGCATAACTATCTAGGTAGTCCCTAGAAGCATCGGTTAGTCCATTATAAAAGATATCAAGTATTTCATTCTTCTTAAGAGGATGATCAAGCAAAGCATTAAGTAATTGGAGAAGCCTCCCCCAAGCTTGAGGGAGATTCCTTCTTCAATTTGCACAAAGTTAAATATTTTCTGTAAAGCAGCTTGTTTCTTATGAGCAGGAAAATATTTTTCAGAGAAGTAATATAGCATATCCTGGGGACTACGCACACAACTAGGAGCAAGATTATTAAACCATTTCTTAGCATCACCCTTTAATGAGAAAGGAAACAACTTAAGAATATAGTAATAGTGAATTTTTTCCTCATGAGCAAATAGGGTGGCTATATCATTCAACTTAGTAAGGTGTGCCACAACAGTTTCAGTTTCATAACCATGAAAAGGATCAGATTCAACCAAAGTAATTAACTCAGGATCGACAGAGAATTCGTAATCCTTATCAGTAACAAATATGGGAGAGGTGGCAAACTTAGGATCATATTTCATTCTCTCCCTCATAGATTTTTCTTTCATTTCAGCAAGCAATTTTATAACCTCATCTCTATCATTACAAGCAAGAATGGCTCTAGCCATATCCCTATCAAAGACATGTTCATCAGGTGATTCTACTCTAGTAGGAGAGCTAGGCATAATTGGTGAATCATAATTTTCAAGAGTTTCAACATTTTTAGCATTCTCAATTTCTTTAGCTTTAGCAAGTTGTTCATCAAGAAAATCACCGAGTGGCACGGTATTATCAAGCATAGTACTAGAATCATCATAAGTAGCATTCATAGCAGAAGTAGTATCATCAATAACTTGTGACATATCAGAATGAATAGCAGGTGGTGGTGTCACAAGTCTACTCAAAACAGAAGGTGAATCAAGTGCGGAGCTAGATGGCAGTTCCTTACCTCCCCTCGTCTTAGAGGGAACGATCTTGGTCTTAGCGTCTTTTAGATTCTTCATAGTGATCAACAGATATAAATCCCAAGTGACTCAACAAATAGAGCTATGCTCCCCGGCAACGGCGCCAGAAAAAAGTCTTGATAACCCACAAGTATAGGGGATCGCAACAGTTTTCACGGGTGGTATTTCACCCTGATTTATTGATTCGACACATGGGGAGCCAAAGAATATTTGCAAGTATTAGCAGTTGAGTTGTCAATTCAACCACACCTAGAGATAAAATATCTGCAGCAAAGTATTTAGTAGCACAGTAATATGATAGTTTTGATAGCAGTAGCAACAGTAACACTAGCAACAGTAACACTAGTAACTGTAACAGTAACAGTAGCAGTTTTGCAACAAGTGTAAAGAAGTAGCAACAAAGTAAGTTAGCAGAAACCAATATGAGAAAGTCGTAGGCATTGGATCGGTGATGATAATTATGTTGGATGATATTCATCATATAACAGTCACAACCTAGGGCGATACACAATAGCTCCAATTCATCAATGTAATGTAGGCATGTATTCCGTATATAGTCATACGTGCTTATAGTAAGAACTTGTATGACATCTTTTGTCCTACCCTCCCATGGCAGCGGGGTCCTTAAGGAAACTAAGGGATATTAGGGCCTCCATTTAATAGAGAACCGGAACAAAGCATTAGCACTTAGTGAATACATGAACTCCTCAAACTACGACAATCACCGGAAAGAATCCCAATTATTGTCACCTTGGGGTATGCGGATCATGACACGTAATAGGTGCATATAACTTGCAAGATAGGATCAAGAACACAAATATATTCATGAAAACATGAAGGGTTCAGATCTGAAATCATGGCACTCGGGCCCTAGTGACAGGCATTAAGCATAGCAAAGTCATAGCAACGTCAATCTCAGAACATAGTGGATACGGGATAGAAGAGTCAATTTGTTAGGGCTTTGATCCCTAGTATCCACTATGTTCTGAGATTGATGTTGCTATGACTTTGCTATGCTTAATGCTTGTCACTAGGCCCGAGTGCCATGATTTCAGATCTGAGCCCTTCATGTTTTCATGAATATATTTGTGTTCTTGATCCTATCTTGCAAGTTATATGCACCTATTACGTGTCATGATCCGCATACCCCAAGGTGACAATAATTGGGATTCTTTCCGGTGATTGCTGTAGTTTGAGGAGTTCATGTATTCACTAAGTGCTAATGCTTTGTTCCAGTTCTCTATTAAAAAGAGGCCTTAATATCCCTTAGTTTCCTTAAGGACCCTGCTGCCACGGGAGGGTAGGACAAAAGATGTCATGCAAGTTCTTACTATAAGCATGTATGACTATATACGGAATACATGCCTACATTACATTGATGAATTGGAGCTATTGTGTATCGCCCTAGGTTGTGACTATTATATGATGAATATCATCCAACATAATTATCATCACCGATCCAATGCCTACGACTTTCTCATATTGGTTTCTGCTAAGTTACTTTGTTGCTACTGCTTTACACTTACTGCAAAACTGCTATTGTTACTGTTACCGTTACTAGTGTTACTGTTGCTACTACAATCAAAACTATCATATTATTGTGCTACAAAATACTTTGTTGTAGATATTTTATCTCCAGGTATGGTTGAATTGACAACTCAACTGCTAATACTTGCAAATATTCTTTGGCTCCCCTTGTGTCGAATCAATAAATCAGGGTGAAATACTACCCGCGAAAACTGTTGCGATCCCCTATACTTGTGGGTTATCACAAGCCTACGAAGGAATTACTCATGCCCGGTGGTGAGCATCATGAAATTGGTGATGGAAGATGGTTGATGATGACGATAGCGACGAATCTCCCTCTACGAAGGAATTACTCACGCCGGGGAAGCCTCTGACCGCGGATCGAGCCACGGCTCCGCCGCTCGGCCATTTTCTTCTTGAGCTCTCTCCGGCCAAGCCCAGCCCCTCCCAGCACCACCCACGATCTCCCTGCAGCCCTCTGGCCCTCCCCAACTTCTTCCCCGAGCGAATCGGCGCCGGAGCGCTCGTTTCTGTCGAAGCCCGACGATGCGAGTAGCTCGCCGCCGCCAGAGAGGAAGCTTGCGATGCCATCTGGCCACCTCCCGATGAGCTGCGGGCATAGGCGTGTTTGCCGTCAAGCGCTCGATCCATCCCCGGAGCCTCCCAACTCCGCCGTGGCCTCCTCGCCGCCGTTCCATCGCCGGTGAGCTCGCCGCCCTCTGCCCCCTCCTTTTTCTTTTAAAAACTGACAAGGTGACCCCACCAGTCAGCCTCTCAGTCCACCCCGAACCGGTATCTAAGTGGAAGCGTAAACCCACTTTACGCTTTCGACCTCAGCCCCTGGAGATTTTCAGAAATTCAGTTTAAATCCATTTTTAATCCAGTTTGACCCAAACTTTGACCAGTAATATCGCCCAAACTACAAGGTCATTTGAGTTGATTGTTTTTGCAGTATTTTTCTTTTGACCTCCTTTATTTTCTGGTAGAGTTTGGTATTTTTTCTCTGCTGTCTAGAATTCCTGGACAGAATAAAATGCTTTATGTGTTATTTACAAATGCTTTCAAAAATATTTTTCCAGAGTATTTGGCTGCTTGATGAAGACCAGAATTAGTTGCAACACTCCCTTGGAGCAAGGCAAGCCACAACCTCCATTTGCATGATTGCAATGCAATGCCATGGTTTAATTAAATTATATTGCTTAAAAATTGCATTAGTTAAATATGATTTGTTCATGGCATTTCTTGGAGTAATATTTGATCTTGCTACTGCCATGATGATGCTTGGATTTCTAAGACTAATGCTTTGCAGATTGAGGATGACATGTTGCCATTGGATTGCTAGTAACAGTAGTTATGTTTTCATCATGATCATATTGGATATTGGAGTTAATCATAATGATTTGGCTATACTAATCTTTGGGTTATTAGTTCGATATTGCTTTGACTTGGACCATAGGTTGATATATGATATTGGAGTAACAGTTATGACAGAGATATACCTTGGGGACAAATTCCGTCATTTCATTGATCAGGTGCCACCGAATCGAGCTCACCAGTGCAACCACACTTGCCTGGAGGGGAGACCCTAATACGGTCTATTGTCATGCCTCTCGCCGGTGCCTCCAACTAGGGAAGATTATGTGTGCGTGCTACCCTGATCAGGTAGGCGGACATAGCCTTGTGTGCCCGATTTGTATGGATCCAGAGTCCCCGTTTGGGATAGTTTTTATTTTAGCCACGACGGTGGCAGCCACAAAGGTGGCGGATGTGATGAGTTGACATCGGGGCCACCCATGACAAAGCCCAAAAGGGGAGTTTGTCGGAGTGGCCGGGAGAGTGTCATGCAATAGATTGGTTTTGTCAGAATGTCGTTGGTCCACCCGAATGGGAGCACGAGGCCATGAGTTATGTGGTGTGGGTACAGTGTACTAACCTCTGAAGAGTGTATAAACTATCGATAGCCGTGTCCTCGGTTATGGACACAGTTCATTGTAGGTCACACCATTCGATCAACACTCACGGTGACGGAATGACTTATATAATGACTTGCATAATGACTTATAGTTGTATGTGAGCAAGTAACAGTTTGGCAGGATGCTGATGATGATATTGGGATGATCTTGAGGATGATCAAAGGATTGTGATGTGATCACGCGGTGATCACGAGGATATATTGATCACGAGGTGATCAAGATGATATATTGCTTGGCCGGATAGACAAGAGTGTGATGGTTCATGTGACCCAAGATGATGGTTCCTCAGTGATTCTAGTATTACCATCTCATGATTTATAGTTCCTCCACATCATAGTAGTTGTTCATAAGTTAACCTGTTAATGCTATGTTGTTGTCCTGCCTTGATGCTTTTTGTTGTTGTGAGCTTGCGAGTATATTCAAAGTACTCACCTGGCGTGTCATGCCAGATTGCAGGTGATGCCGTGATTGATTGCTCGTCGAGGATCCCGAGTCTGCGAGCCAGGCCGTGTCCCAGCCAGAGTCCCTGCGGAGTGGAGTCCATCACCGTCGTCACTGTTCCGCTGCTAGAAGTATCTCGCTGCTACGAGTTGTTCCGCTGCTAGGCGTAGTGTTGCCGTGTCGATGGAATCCCTTGTAACCTTAGACCCTTGCACTCGTATTATTTGTAATAAAGAGCTGATTTGTTCTATGCCAAGCAGTGTCGTATTCCAGAAGACTTGATCTCTGGGCTGGAATACGGGGTGTTCCAGTTCCTCTGAGCCGGGGTGCCACAAGGTTTGGTATCAGAGCTGGTCTGGCTATAGGATGCCCTAGTCGGCGCGAGCGGTAGAAGTCGGTAGTATAGAGTCTAGCCCGTTTGTTGCATTTGGTTGCTGCATTTGTTTGTTGCATAGCATGCATATAGACTTATTGTTTTGTCACTAACGGTTGATCTTGTGAGTGTAGATGGCATCGACTCTAATCCACTACAGCACAACCCCTGCATTCCTTCAGCTTTGGTTACCTGTTCTTCGGTGTTTGGCGTTAACTCTGTCCCAGCAGAGTGGTGCCGAGTGTTCCAGACGCCATTTGTGGATTAGTGCCCAGGTATCGCGCCAGTATCATTTATTCAGTCGCACCCATCATTTCGGTGGTAGACATGCTTCTATCCCGGATCGTGCCTTTCGTCTTGTCGCTTTGGCAACCCTTACTGATCTTCATTATCAGAAAAGGGCAATGCCAGCAAACCCAGCTTTCCACCGCTATCCTATCCTCTCACCTATTCCTTGGACGAGTATGGTTCCCTTCCGTCCACTTGATAATGATGTGGCAGTGACATTCGTGTCCCGTTACGTGATCATCGAGTACGTCCTCACCTCCGAGCTAGTCAAGGATGCCACCTTGCTAAACCAGCACTTGGTGTAGCTCTGTTTACACCAACCCCTCTACACATGGATTCACCTTCGTGCACATCGTCACAGCATGATTAGATCGTAGTCCTGGAGTTTCCGCGAGATTTGTGTGCTTAAGTAGGTTTGCATATTGTTGTGTATCGCAGTAAGACGTGATGTTGCTTGTGTATGATCTTGATTTCTGAGTGTGCGTTTGTTTGGTGGAGTTGTTTCTTTTGCTTCTTTTGGGCCTTCAGTGTTACATTATTTCCCCTTATGAAAGTTGCTCATCAACCGACGCCGGAATCGAAGAAGCAAAGAGGATTTCAAATATTTGGAAGCTCAGCTAAACAGTATGGCATTCTCAGTTGACTGCATTGTATTGGGAATATAAATGGTATCCTAGATGATTATCAGCATCTAGTCTACATTAGTTGTGCAACCTTTAAAGCAGTAATGATCAAACCCGCAGGAAGACAAGTCAGGTGCAAGGTCAATGATATATTTTCTGTCAAAGGTATGGATCATATATAAAGTTTCGACTCAGCTATGAATGAAACTTGAAATCTGTTATACTCCGGAAGGAAGCCAGAATGTGCTATGTGTTCAATATTTAGCAAGGAAGACAGTCAGGCAATTGCTCTCATACACGTAACCAACAGCAAAAATATTATGGGTATGTATATAGCATTCAGTCCGCGGATCACAGTACGAAGCTTCTGGTGTAAGAAACTCAGTCTTCCTCCACACGCTACCGGAAGGAGCTTCCAATGCAAGGCTCCTCAATCTTCCTTTGTAAGACTTCCGGCATAAGGCAGTGAATCTTCCTCAATAAGCAACCAGAGGAGAAGCTTCTCAGGTACGGAACCCAGCCTTCTCCAGCACACTACCACGGCTAAAGTTTTGAGCGTAAGATATCCAGTCTTCTTCAGCAAGCTACTCGGATAGCTTCCAACATAAGATACCCAGCCTTCTTCAGTACGGCACTACACACCGTTATCAGTATTGCTACAAGATATCATACTATGAGTTGGCAGTATATGACAGTGCAGCTCCAGAATCAGATTCACAATAGTACAAATCAGTCAAGACACCTGCCTGCATCAAGAATCGAGTGTTCGGCTACATGTACTTCCCTATATATGGTGAGCATGCATCCCAGGTCATGCAAGTTACCCACACGAGGATTCAACTATGTTCAAGAGGATCTACCGAAAGAAGTCTTGACAGTGGTTACCATGGTCAGTTTTCCCACACTCGATAAGGTGATATCACTAACTCTTGGCCACAACAACGAGCTCTATACAACTACATGCCCCGTGTACATGTCATGTCATGAACAAGAACAAGGTATGATGCCAAAATATTGCACCAACAACATCTATGGTCGCAAGAAGGATAAAGGACATAGGTGGCCAAACTATTTAAGCAAGGGATTCCGACAAAGAAAATGATGACAATCAAGGAGTAAGATTGGCAACAAAGGTATGAATATTCTTGCACGACTGTCATGGTCCAGATCCCCAAGTCATCTTGAGACCACGATTCCATATGGATTGACATGGGCATACACTCAGAGGCCTACTCTGTTCCATAAGGACCACATATCCAGCCAACCCGCTTGTCCAACTGCACGTGCTCAGAATTGTCAGGGTGGAATATCCAAGTCTGTCTCGTCAGATCCAAGATTCCTGAGTCACCTCAGCATGTTGACTTCAGCGGCCGTGTTAAAGCATCTCACGGCCTATTACCACAGATGGATATACCGATAGCATGGGTAAGCCAAAAGCCAAACAACAAGCTCAGATCATGTGCTCTCACTTGTGGAACTAAGTACAAGGACAACCTACCAGGAAAAAAAATATCTTCCCGCCAGGACGACCGTCAGTCCAGTGTCAAGATGCTACTGTTTGAGGTATGTTACAGCTATAAGGCCGTACCCCTTTATACTTCTCACGGCAGGAGATGATTGAATCTTTGGTACAGATTTCATGCTCGAGACAAACAAACAACCCAAGATGATTCAGTACCACCTACGGGCAGTCAGAACCCGTCAAGAGAACGGCTAAGATTCTCAGCATTGTTTGACCCGAAACACATGCATCCATTTGAGCAACCCGATGGAAGGAATTAAAAAGGTTTCGTGTCCACCTAAAATTTATTCTCAGATTCCTTGGATACTACTGGCAATAGCTCAAGAGTGACATGTCAATTGGAAATCACTCCGAACTTGTGGAAAGTTATCATGTTCCAGGTATGATAATATATTGCCACCCCAGCTAAGCCAGCTGATATGAACGAATCAAAGTCAGCATAAGGTTTGACATATGAGGAAAGACCCGTCAGAGTTCTGGGTAAGGTGAAGCAAACCACACCAGAGCAAGGTAGTCAGATCATATGAAATTCTGGGGGAACAACATACAAAGGAAAAGGATGCCCGAGTTGGAAACGGTTTCCTTAAGGCATATTCATACCTGTTCCCTGAGCAACCAAATCTCGAGGACGAGATTTTTGTAAGGGGGGTAGGTTTGTAACACCCCGATTTTTGGCCCTTCCTTTTTGTTTTCTTTCGTTTTTGCTCTAATTTCCTGTTTGGAGTAGTTCTATGGACTTGGAACCTGGGAAGATCATCCTTTTGTCTTCTCTCAACTGGTTCATCATTCTCAAATCTTTCCCATGACCTTGTCATTTTCATTCTAGCCTAACCCCAATCTTTATTTCTTGGGAATATTCCTTTTTCTATTAAAGGAATAACCCTGTTTGACCTAGGTTGTGAAGCAACCTATCTTTTTGTTTTCCAAAAAATTCCCACAAAATTCTCATAAATTCTTTGGATCATATCTTCCACAAATATGTCAAAACCCATCCTTGCCTAGTTCAAAAATAATTCAGGAATATTCATTTCCTATTCTGTCTAGTATGGCACTTTGTGAAGGAAGTGCTATTTATCTTTTCTTGATTGCCCTCAAACTTTTTGAGCACTCTTTCATATCCAAATAATTACCACATGCCAAAATTAAGCTTCATTTGCCTAGAAATCTTCCTCAGCAAATTTCCAAAGTTTCTGTCCAGAGAGAAGCTTTGTGAAGGAAGTACTAGCTAGGCTAATCCAAATGAGTTGAAATTTTGGAAGATCATCCATATGCTCAAATCATTACTCTCCACCAAATTTCATCTCCATCCAGAAATCTATGTGAGCACACATTCAAATCTTTGTTTCTGGTAATATTTTTAGCAGGTGAAGCAACTATATTTTATATTGCTCCACAATTTCTGAAAATTTACCAGGACATGATCCTACCGATACTACTTCCCTACAAAAAAATTGGGCTCATTTTACCAAGCCCATCTCGCTCCATAATTTTCCCAAGATTCTGTCCAGAGAAGACCTCTATGAAGGAAGTACCATTTTGGCATGTCCAAATGGCATGAAATTTTTACAGTGTCTTCTTATGTCCAAATAATCATCCTCTACCAAGATTCATCTCAATCCAACACTCTATGTGAGTGCCACTTCATGATCTAGTTTCCGGACCAGATTTTGCAGTTGTAAAGCAACTATGATAAATCTTGGTCCAAAACTATCCAAATTTCACAGGATTGTAGTCCTTCCTACCCTTAATCCCTGTGACAATCTGGTTAGCCCCTTAACCCCTTCATTTGAACCCAGCATCCATTCTAACCTTGCTGCAGCAATGTTCAGTGGATGTTACACTTCATACCAGAGACCCTTTAATCGAACCTAAGCTGCAAAGGGGTCACTAGATGAAGGGACTACACCTTGGACACTTTTTCCATGCCTACGTGCCCTTGCCGTGCCAAGGCACGTGGTGACTATGCCACTGGCACGCTAGTACGCGTGCTCTGCTCGCGGTGGACGCGCTCGGTGCGTCGCCGAGTGTCGGGCTCGTTCCCTTCGTCCACCCCCGCACGTCCGCTGGTGCCATCCACCCTCCTCCTCCTCCCACGTATTCCCCTGGCCCCTCTCCCCCTCCTGTAGCGCCTGCCGTCGGCCCCAGCCATCGCCACACGCGCACACACAGTGCCGCTTCGGTGGCCGACCGCCTCTGCTCCCGCGTCGCCTTGCCTCGCGTCATTAGCGTCGCCTCTCTGCATCACTGCACCTCCACTATCCCTCACTCGTCGCCTCAACTGCCCGCGCGTGCCTCACCCTTACCAGGAGCATCACCCGCTCGTCGATGGCGGCTTCCGGCTCGGGCATCTTTGCCCCGGCTATTTAAGCCGTCCCCAGCCGCGGCCCTCCAGACCACTAGCCCTCCTCCACCCTCAATTCCCCTCCTAGCAGCAATAGCAAGGCCGGGGAAGCCTCTGACCGCAGATCGAGCCACGGCTCCGCCGCTCGGCCATTTTCTCCTTGAGCTCGCTCCGTCCAAGCCCAGCCCCTCCCAGCACCACCCACGATCTCCCTGCAGCCCTCTGGCCCTCCCCAACTTCATCCCCGAGCGAATCGGCGCCGGAGCGCTCATTTCTGTCGAAGCCCGACGACGCCAGTAGCTCGCCGCCGCCAGAGAGGAAGCTTGCGATGCCGTCCGGCCACCTTCCAATGAGCTGCGGGTACAGCGTGTTCGCCATCAGGCGCCTGATCCATCCCCGCAGCCTCCCAACTCCGTCGTGGCCTCCTCGCCGCCGCTCCATCGCCGGTGAGCTCGCCGCCCTCTGCCCCCTCCTTTTTCTTTTAAAAACTGACAAGGTGACCCCACCAGTCAGCCTCTCAGTCCACCCCGAACTGGTATCTAAGTGGAAGCGTAAACCCACTTTACGCTTTCGACATCAACCCCTGGAGATTTTCAGAAATTCAGTTTAAATCCATTTTTAATCCAGTTTGACCCAAACTTTGACCAGTAATATCTCCCAAACTACAAGTCCATTTGAGTTGATTCTTTTTGCAGTATTTTTCTTTTGACCTCCTTTATTTTCTGGTAGAGTTTGGTATTTTTTCTCTGCTGTCTAGAATTCCTGGATAGAAGAAAATGCTTTATGTGTTATTTACAAATTCTTTCAAAATTGGATATTGGAGTTAATCAGAATGATTTGGCTATACTAATCTTTGGGTTATTAGTTGGATATTGCTTTGACTTGGACCACAGGTTGATATATGATATTGGAGTAACAGTTATGACAGAGATATACCTTGGGGACAAATTTCGTCATTTCGCTGATCAGATGCCACCGAATCGAGCTCACCAGTGCAACCACACTTGCCTGGATGGGGAGGCCCTAATTCGGTCTATTGTCATGCCTCTCACCGTTGCCTACAACTAGGGAAGGTTATGTGTGCGCGCTACCCTGATCAGGTAGGCGGCCATAGCCTTGTGTGCCCGAGTTGTATGGATCGAGAGTCCTCGTTTGGGACAGTTTTTATTTTAGCCACGATGGTGGCAGCCACAAATGTGGCGGATGTCACGAGTTGACATCGGGGCCACCCATCACATAGCCCAAAAGGGGAGTTTGTCGGAGTGGCCGGGAGAGTGTCATGCAATAGATTGGTTTTGTCGGAATGTCGTTGGTCCACCCGAATGCGAGCACGAGGCCATGAGTTCCGTGGTGTGGGTACAGTGTACTAACCTCTGTAGAGTGTATAAACTATCGATAGCCACGTCCTCGGTTATGGACACAGTTTGTTGTAGGTCACACCGTTCGATCAACACTCACGATGACGGAATGACTTATATAATGACTTGCATAATGACTTATAGTTGTATGTGAGCAAGTAACAGTTTGGCAGGATGCCGATGATGATATTGGGATGATCTTGAGGATGATCATCGGATTGTGTTGTGATCACGCGGTGATCATGAGGATATATTGATCACGAGGTGATCGAGATGATATATTGCTTGGCCGGATAGACAAGAGTGTGGTGGTTCATGTGACCCAAGATGATGGTTCCTCGGTGATTCTAGTATTACCATCTCATGATTTATAGTTCCTCCACATCATTGTAGTTGTTCATAACTTAACCTGTTAATGCTATGTTATTGTCTTGCCTTGATGCTTTTGGTTGTTGTGAGCTTGCGAGTACATTTAAAGTACTCACCTAGCGTGTCATGCTAGATTGCAGGTGATGCCGTGATTGATTGCTTGTCGAGGATCCCGAGTCTGCGAGCTAGGCCGTGTCCCAGCCAGAGTCCCTGCGGAGTGGAGTCCATCACCATCGTCGATGTTCCGCTGCTAGAAGTATTTGCTGCTACGAGTTGTTCCGCTGCTAGCATAGAGCTACATTAGCAGGTGTAGTGTTGCCGTGTCGATGTAATCCCTTGTAACCTCAGACCCTTGCACTCGTATTATTTGTAATAAAGAGCTGATTTGTTCTATGCCAAGCAGGGCCGTATTCCAGAAGACTTGATCTCTGGGCTGGAATACGGGGTGTTCCGGTTCCTCTGAGCTGGGGTGCCACATAGTAGGTTCACGGTCGTGCCTCTGTTAGCGAACACATCAGAGGAAACATTTGGAACGCCATGCCTCTAGTTGATTCATTGCATCCATCTTAGAAATTATAGAAACATGTGTCCAATGGATTCATGGCCGTGCTCCTGCCCCTCCGATCGACGCGTCTCTAGAAACAATTGAAACACATAGAGGCACGCCCGTGACTGTGTTGCATGTAGAACAGTGCTTCTTGTATCTACAAGGCCGTGCCTCCATGTTATCCTGCTCCCCGACCACTCCCATCCGCAGTTATCCACTAACCTTTTTGGATCTGCGTGCAGTGAAGACCTAACCGTCTTTCCAGATCCACCGCACACAGAGTCACTCGGGGTCGGCGCGATCCGGGCAATGGAGATGGAGATGGAGATGGAGATGGAGTCCGCTTTCCCTAGCACCAAGAGGGCGAGGCTCGTGCCACCGGCGACGCATTCCTCTGGTGGTTTGGTGGTAGTGGCAGGAAGCGGTGAGGGCCCGCCCACTGGATCTGAGGAGCAGGAAGAAGAATGTCGTCCGGACCGCATCAGCAACCTCCCGGATGCCATCCTAGGTGAGATCATCTACCGTCTCCCGACCAAGGAGGGCATCCGCACACAAATCCTCGGATCTCGATGGCTCCCTCTATGGCGCACCGCTCCTCTGAATCTCGACTGCAGTGAGATGCCTGCCGCTCGTCTTTTTAACCCTCTAGAAGCAGTTCATATCGACATCATCTCGATGCTCGGCACCAAGAAGCTCATCCGCACAAGATACTTTGGAACTCGGTGCCGTGGATAATCTGTCGTTGATGATTTGAGCCTTCCGGAAGCCATCCTGTCCGGCCATGAGGGTGCAGTTGACCGCCTCTGCATCCCGGCGTGTTACCTCCAGTGCAGATCGTCTATCGTCGATGCCTGGCTTCGATCACCCAGACTGGACAATCTCCATGTGCTTGAGTTCTATTACATGTTCCCACAGTTTGTGAGAAAAAGTGTGATAGTACCACACAAATGCCCTTCATCTATGCCTTCACCACTGACCTCCATGTTGAGGTTTTCCTCCTCACTGCACACCGTCACCTTTGCTCTTTGCCAAATACCATACGCTTTTGCATGAATGCTTGAACTACCACTGCTCAAGAGGCTTTTGTTTGTGGAGGTTGATATATCAGATGTCTCGCCGCAAAACATAATCCAATCTAGTTGCCCTGCCCTTGAGTGGATGCTTCTTGTTTGCAATAACCTGGACCATTGCATCAGAATAAACTCTCCTAAACTTGAAAGCATTTGCATCCTTTGTGAGAATGGTGAACTCATTATTGAGGATGCCCCCTCACTTAAATGGTTGATCCACGATATTCAGAGTAGGCACTTGCAGATAACTATCATTTCTACACCTAAACTTGAGGCGCTGGGCAATTTTTTTGAAGGATTTCCTGAATCAAAGATTTCGTTTGGCTCTATAGTTATTCAGGTACCGAGTTCCCCGAATATTCTGAGTTGCATTTGTTCTAGACCACAAGTTTCATGTCACCCAACCTTTTATTCTATTTTTTGATTTTATGATCTATGCACAATGCAGGCTTTGTCCGTAGTCAGCCTATCAACAGTGCTTCAATCTGTCAAGACCTTGCTTATCTACATGTCATTTAACCTTGACAAGGTCATTGCCTTGATGCGATGCTTTCCAAGCCTGCAAAACTTGCTTATCGAGGTGATGATTTTCACACATATTGAAAGCTCATACCATGCATAGTGTACTAGAATTAATCGTTCATTTGCTCTTTCGGCAGTATCTCTCTTTATAGACCTTAAGTATATCTTCATGTATTTTAGGGAGGAGTCTGCTATGAAGAAGGTGTAACAAATAAGTGGCATCGTAAGCACCGGCTGTTTGTCAAAGATCACAATATTCACTTGAAGACAGTAACGCTGGAAAAATATGAACACTGCAAGAAAAACATTGAATTTGCGACATTCTTTATTCTGAATGCAAAGGAGCTAGAGACCATCAGGTTTAAGTTTTTCTACCCCCCCAGACTTCATGGAAGAATTTTACAAACAACAACAAGAGGATCTTAATTGGGACAACAGGGCTTCTAGACGTGCTCGCATGAAATTGTCAACATATTGCAACCACATTGCTTTTAAAAGTGCATATCTGGACAAAACAACGCCCAGGCTTTGATTTGCCATATCCATTCACCTGTGAATGCTGAAATGAGTGCTCGAGTTTACACAGTTAGATGTTGTTGTGCCCTTTCCAGTTTGGGTTTTGTCTAGACGTTATCAAGGAATCCTTGTACTTTTTGCACCGTCTATAAGGTTGTTACAACATTGTTATTGTGTTTGTGCTGCCATGAAGCAGCCCGAATGTGCTACGACATTTTATAGAGTCGCCAACCCTATTAAATTGCGCAAAACTACGCATTTCATAGAGCACAAAATCAGACACACGCTGCAGTGAATACCCTCTTTCTCGACAAAGAATCTAGCTAGTAGTTGCAGATCCATAGATTTGGTTCTTGGTGCGCCTCTCCGAGTGAACGTGTGGCTCCCTGTGTGAACTGAACGAGCGACCAAAAACATTTGCAACACACAGAGGCATGACCATGCGTCTTCTGCATGTAGAACCGCGCACTCGCGACCTCAGGGACATGCCTCTCACAATGAACGAGTCGTCAGACGCGTTTGTAATACCGAGGGTCGACGGTGCTTTGTCTGCATGTAGAACCGTACTTCTCGCGACCTCACGACCATGGCACTCGCAACCTCACGACCGTGCCTCTAACATTGAACGTGTCATCGGAAACATTTGGAATGCATAGGCAGGACCATGCCTCCGCTACCTGTAAAACCGTGCCTCTGTCATGGCTTCACGTCCTTGCCTCTGTCCGTGAGTGTTTCAGCAGAAACAATTGGTAGGCAGAGGCAGGACAGTGAATCACCTTTCTGTGAAACCATGTTTCTGGTGATTTCATATTGAACGTGCCCGTGGAAATTGTTGCAACACGCAGAGGCATGATGCATGTAGAAGCGTGCGTCCAACGTCGAACAGATTCCTCCGAGGAGGAACATGTGTCGGTAAGCAATTAAAACACAGAGGGGCACGGCCGTGCCTGGGCTCCGTGAAGAATAGTGCATCTCATACCTTCAAGGCCGTGCCTCTACTTATTTATCTTGAGCAGCCCTTTACTTGTTAGTAATTAATCTGGACCCCTCCCCTCCCACTCCCCACTTAACCTCTTTGTATGAGCGTAGTGAGGACATTTTCCCAGATCCACCGCACGGAGCGCGCGTCGTAGGCGGCTCGACTCCAGCAATGGAGATGGAGATGGAGAGACACGATCCATGTAGAACCATGCAACTGTCGCTCTGTTGCATGTAGAACAATGCCTCCCGTATGTAAGAGGTTGTGCCTTCGTTTTCTTCCACGTCAGGAAAGAAAAATAATAATAATATAGCTGTCCTCCAACTGCCCCTCTTCCTCTCCCGTCCCGTCCCCTCCCCTCCCCTCCTCAGTTATCCTTTAACCCACTTGGATCTGCGCGCAGTGAAGACATAACTGTCTTTCCAGATCCACACCGCACAGAGCGCTGCTCGGGGTCGGCGCGATCCCGGCAACGGAGATGGAGATGGAGATGGAGTCCGGTGCCCCTAGCACCAAGAGGGCAAGGATCGCGCCACCGGTGACGCATTCCTCTCGGAGTGCGGTGGTGGTCGAAGGGGCGACAAGCGGCGAGGGTGGTGCGCCCACTACATCCGAGGAGGACGAAGAGGAATCTGGTCTGGACCACATCAGCAACCTCCCGGACGCCATGCTCGGTGAGATCATCTCCCGTCTCCCCACCAAGGAGGGCATCCGCACACAAATCCTCACAACTCGGTGGCATCCTCTATGGCGCACCGCTCCTCTGAATCTGGACTGCCGTGAGATCCCTGTCGCTCGTCTTTTTAACCCTCTAGAAAAAGTTTATTTCGAGATCATCACCGCTTTCTCCGCCACACCGGAGGAGCTCATCCGCATAACGTACACTAGAACCTTTTTTGGTGGAGAACCTATCGGTGATGATGATTCGAACCTTCCGGAAGCCATCATGTCCGGCCATGAGGGCCCAGTTCACCGCCTATGCATGCCGGCATGCTATCTCCAGTGTAGGTCCTCTTTCGTCGACGCCTGGCTCCGATCCCCATATCTCGACAATATTCAGGTGCTTGAGTTCTAATACCTGTTCCCACAAAATCTGAGGCAAGATGCCATACTACCATTCACATGCCCTTCACGTATGCCATCATCACCGGTGTCCATCTCTCGGTTTTCCTCCTCTCTCCACACCGCCGCTGTTGGGGATATTTACCAGCGTGAAGACCCGGCAGGATGATAACCCGGCCGTAGAGTAGACTCAGCGGGTCATCTCACTGCGAGGCTAAAGGATACTTGGTGGGCCGGCTTGATGGAGGCCTAGCAGGAAAGCCCGGCTTAGGTTGTGGGCCGGCTCAAGAAGAAGATGGATGGCTTAAGCATCGTCTTGGAGAACAAGTAGACTTAGAGTAGGAGACGGGTCTGGTTTACGACCCGGACTCTCATGTAAATCTAGGGTTCCGCCTGTGCATATAAAGGGGAGCGCCTAGGCCAAAAAACTAAGTTGCAATCTCTCAAAAGCTAGGTTAGCGAATCTGCATCCTTGTAATCGAGATCCACAGCAATATAATCAAGCAGGATGTAGGCTTTTACCTCCACCGTGAGGAGCCGAACCTGGGTAACCTAGCGTTTTCCCCGTTCCCGATCAACCCCGTTAAGCTTCCACACTTGTGCGATGGTCTCATCTCCAAGTCCTTTCACAAGGGCATCTGCCGTGTCAAAACCACGACAGTTGGCGCCCACCGTGGGGCCTGCACATGGTGGAGTTCAGTTTTTAGCGGGATCTCAACCAGGGTTCGGGAAGTACGCGGTTGGCATGATGACAAAGAGCCGCCACGGGAAGTTCTACATCGACGATTCAAACTGGGGCCCCGACGCCGACTCGATCGAGTACGGGTATCGGGTCCCCTTCGGCAAGATCCACACCTTCATCGGTGTGGTCGGTGAGTCGGCCGCCGGGTTGGAGAACATCGCTGGTGTCGAGTCGGCATGCCGCGCTGGTCCGAGCCAGGCGAGACCCGGCCCGCCTCAAGCCGGCCGAAACCATGTCTTCGTAGGGTTCACCCAAGGGGTGGCCTTGTCGGAGAACTCGCTGTCTGGAGATGACACACTCGTCCAATCTGATGGCGAGTCCTCGACGGGAGAAACCGAGTCGATCCGTCCTATGCATGATGGAAGGCTCGGACACACGGACAACGTCTTTCCAGAAATCCCAGATCCGCCTCGTTTTGCGGCAGTATACATGGCGGGTAGGCAAGATCCGGTGCGTGACCCGGCTGATCCCGCGGCCGGGCAGAACCTCACCCTTGCCGGCTCAGGAGGAGCCGGCGCGTCGGCCACCGGCTCTCAGAGAACCAGCGTGTAGGCGCTCGCGGACTTGATGAATACGCTGACTGGCCTGCTGGCTGAGCCGATTACTGTGGAGAATGCAGCGGCACGCAACGCGGAGATAATGAAGTGTCGTGAGCAGATGGCCAAGATCCAAGAGGACATCAATGCGGAGAACACACGCATGGCTCAGGCGCAGGCCTGGCTTGCCGAGGAGAGGCCGCGCTTGGATGAAGAGGCGCATTACCTAAGCCGCCGACAGGCCGAGTCAGAACTCATCCACCGGAGGCGTCATCAAAGCCGGCTTCCGGTCGATCTTGAGCTGACTCAGTTGTTCACCACCCCGCCGGCTCCCACGAACCCGGGGACTGGAGTTGTTCCCCCGGGAGGACCACCTTTGCAGCAGCCAGTTTATTAGAGGGAGCCAGCCCAGCATCGCACGCCGGATCAGCTGCAGCAGCCGCCGTCTCACCAGTTCCAGACCCCAATTGGACACTACTCTAACCTGGTCGACAATGTGCTGGCAGCAACCCACAACTTGGCGGCTATTCCGATCGAGGGAGATGGTCCGATTCAGGCAGAGGCCAGGAACGCTATTGCGATGCTCAAGACAGCAGTAGTGCAGCAGGCCAACTACTCGCATAGCCAGCACCGGCTTCATTCAACTCCTCACCAGAGTTGTACCAGGAGCAAGCATCCAGAGTCACCAGCGGTTTCCAGCAGCGCGCATCGCAGAAGAGCCACCCAACCACTAGCGGAGCAGCACCAACCCTGTCGTGGTTTTGTCACGGCAGATGTCCTCGTGAAAGGACTTAGTGGTGAGGCCATCGCAACTAGGTGGAAGCTTCAAGGGGTTGGTCGGAATCGAGAGACGCGAGTTTTACCTAGGTTCGGCCCCTCACGGTGGAGGTAAAAGCCTACATCCTGCTTGATTGATATTGATGATGATGATCTCGATTACAAGGGTGTTGTTCCGCTACCTCTATCTCGAGGGTTAGTTATTTGTCTGTCTCTCTTGACTTGTCCCTCTTGGGGTGCCTTGCCCCTCCTTATATAAGTTGAAGGGGTGGCTTACATGTAGAGTCCTAGTAGGATTAGGACTGGTCTATTTTCTATTACAAGTTGGATACTAGTCCGGGTTTTGCTTTCCTTTGTCAGGTCTTGCTTTCCTCTTCTTGGTCCTCCTCTATGAGCCGACCCATTGGGCTCCCCTTAAGCCGGCCTCTTGCCGGGTCTCGCCCTGGGCCCTTGGTCTCTCCTATTCATCGTCTTCCTCAAGGAAAACTCACTGCGTCCTTGGGTAGGCCGCCGCCTCAAGTACTGGGCTATGAGCCGGCCCACTTTTTGAGTCGCCCTGACAAGCCTTTGACGTCTTGATCGTCGCTGCTACTCTCCAGGGTGCCACTGGATAACCTGGCCCTGAACGGGCGGGTCATATCGTGGGGTTATATCCCCAACAAACCCAGAATCCCGAATGCACAGGACATTGTGGACGCCGCTCGGGCTCTCCGAGCGTTGGAGGAAAATGCGTGCGTAGTGTATAACCCGCCGCCGAACGTCAACCCGCCGACGGCTCACGACCCGCCCACCGCAACCCAGACAACCGGCCAGCTTGGGGGCTTATCGAGCAGCATGATCGGAACTCCTTGTTTGGTACCAGCGCTACGAGAAGCACGCATACCTCCAGATTTCAAAGGTCCTCACAAGGTTCCTAATTACACAGCGAATCTGGAGCCCACCGAGTGGATCAAGAGTTACGAACTGGCAATGGACTTATTAGGCGCAAGCGAGGCAGTCTGTGCACGTTACCTGCCTCTCATGTTGGAAGGCCCCGCTCGCACTTGGTTGAAAAACCTTCCAGTGAATTCTATCAACACTTGGCAGGAGCTAAAGGAGCGCTTCATCAAGAATTTTCAGGGAACCTGCAAAAGGCCAACCACCATTGTTGATCTGGAGTGTTGCATTCAGCGCGAGGATGAGTCGGCGCACCATTGGGCTCGCCGGGTTGCAGAGGTTATACACAGTTCTGACACTATCTCAGCGGCTCAGGCGGTGCTTGTTCTGGAATGAACATGCAAGTTTTAGCCACTGGTCCAAAAACTAGGGCGACTCAAGAGAAAAGCCCAGGACATGGGTGCTCTGATGGATGTCAAAACCCGGTACACGGAGTATGACAATACTATAGACCTGTCGTCTGATGAGGAGAAAGCCAGTAAAGACAAGAAAGGCGATGGCAAGGGCCACCAGTAGAACAACAGTAATGGGCAGAACAACAACGGTAGTAAACGCAAGGGTTATGATGGTAGCTCCGATCTGGTGGTGAACACAAATACAGGGAACAAAAGTCAGCGCCAGAACGATGGTTCTAGGAGGCAGTCCTCTGGTAATCACCCTCTCAGCTACGAGGAAGCTCTCAAGGCTCCATGTCCAAAACATAGTTATAATGGTAAGCCGTCCAGCCACTCCTGGGAAAATTGCTATATCATGCAAGAATTTCCAAACGGGTCTTCCAGAACCATCATAACGGCGGCGGCAGCGGCGGACAGCCCGGCAACCAGGGACCCGGCTTCTCGGGAGCCGGCTTGCAAGGGCCCTTCACAGGTCCTGGTTTCCACGAGAATAGTAGCCAGAGCAGCGAGTTTCAGGGGGCTGGTCATACTGGAGGCGGCAATCAGCAGAACCAGGGAAATCAGCACCAAGCCGGTGCAACAGGGTTTCAGAGTAACCCGAAACAGTTGAATAGTGGACAATATCATGTTTTCACCACCAGCACCTGCAAACGGGATCGGAAGGTGCAACGACGAGTCGCCCACACGGTTGAGCCGGCAACCCCTTATTATCTCAATTGGTCTGAACAGCCGGTCACCTGGAGCAGGGCGGATCACCCAGTCCTCCTAGATCACCCTGGCCATTTGGCGCTGGTAGTGGCGCCTCAAGTCGGCGGTTACACATTAACAAAAGTACTCATGGACGGAGGCAGCAGCATCAATATTCTATACTATGACACGTTCAGGTGGATGAATCTGTCTGATAAGCAGTTGACTCCATCCTCTATAGTTTTTCATGGCATCGTTCCCGGTAAGTCAGCTTATCCCATGGGAAGAATATCCCTCGAGGTGGCCTTTGGCTCAGAGGATAATTGGCGTTCTGAGTTTCTGTCCTTTGAAGTGGTTAAGCTTTAAAGCCCGTACCACGCTTTATTCGGCCGGCTGGCTTATGCGCGATTCATGGCACGGCCATGCTACGTTTACCTAAAAATGAAGATGCCAGGACCAAGAGGAACCATCACAGTTGAAGGCAACCGGAAAATTGCACTCGAGTGCAAGGAAGGAGATGCAGCATATGCCGAGACGGCCTACGCTGCAGAAGAATTGCGGTATTATAAGGACAACGTTGACCCTTCCGACAGGACCTCCCTGGAGAAGCCCACGACGGAGTCTGACCCTTTGCTCAAGTTTAAGTCGGCCAGAGACACAAAGCAAGTTGATTTCACCCCGGGCAATTCTTCTGAGCAGTTCACCATAGGGGCAAACATGGATCCTAAATAGGAAAGCACGCTCATCGAGTTCATCCGTGAGAACCGGGACATCTTTGCATTGAAACCTTCTGACATGCCAGGTGTACCGAGAGAACTCGCTGAGCACTCCCTCAATGTGAACCCCAAGTTTAAGCCAGTCCGCCAGTATCTCCGTCGCTTTAATGAAGAAAGGCGGAAAGCTATTGGCGAAGAAGTGGCCCGACTCCTAGCTACTGGGTTCATCATGGAAGTCTTCCATCCAGAATGGCTAGCTAACCCAGTACTTGTTCTGAAGAAAAATGGGACTTGGCGGATGTGTGTTGATTACACAGATCTAAATAAGGCTTGTCCTAGTGACCCCTTTGCCTTGCCCCGTATTGACCAGATCATCGACGCTATGGCGGGTTGTAAGTGTTTATGCTTCCTGGATGCTTACTCTGGTTATCATCAGATCAAAATGAAGCGGGAGGACCAGGAAAAGACGGCTTTCATCACGCCCTTTGGAGCCTTCTGTTATACAACCATGCCGTTCGGTCTGAAGTCTGCACAGGCGACTTACCAGCGCTGTGTCCAAAGCTGTTTCCACAAGCAGATCGGGCGAAATGTTCATGTTTATGTTGATGATATTGTGGTTAAGTCTCGAAAGAAAGAAACCCTGTTGGAGGATCTCAAGGAAACATTTGACAATCTCCTTGTCTATCAGATGAAGCTCAACCCGGAGAAGTGTGTTTTTGGTGTCCCTGCAGGAAAGCTCCTGGGATTTCTCGTTTCCGAGCGTGGCATTGAAGCTAACCCGGAAAAGATCAAAGCAATCATGGCCCTAGCTAAGTCAACCAATCTGAATGCCGTGCAGAAGCTGGCTGGGCGGGTTGTGGCACTGAGCCGGTTCATAAGCTGGCTTGGAGAGAAGGCAATTCCGTTGTATCAATTGCTTAAGAAATCGGATAACTTCATCTAGTGTGACACTGCAGATCAAGCTTTTGAGGCCCTCAAAAAGCAGTTGTCTGAGCCGCCGGTCCTTGCGGCCCCTCATGAGAAGGAATCAATGCTGCTATATATTGCTGCCAATAACAAGGCTGTAAGCGTGGGAGTCGTTATACAGCGCAAGGAGGAAGGCAAGGAATACCCAGTTCAGCACCCCGTGTATTATATCAGTGAAGTGTTAACCGAGTCCAAGCAGCGATACCCACATTGGCAGAAACTGGTCTACGAAGTATTTATTGCTAGCCGCAAGCTGAAGCATTACTTCCATGAACATCCAATCACTGTGGTCAGCTCAGCACCTCTTGGGGATATAATCCAGAACCGGGAGGCCACAGGCCGGGTTGCCAAGTGGGCCATCGAGCTCAGTCCGCATCATCTCAAATATGTGCCCCGCACAGCAATTAAATCTCAGGCATTGGTGGACTTCATTAATGATTGGACAGAGTTACAGGCTCCCGAAGAGAAGCCCGACACAACATACTGGTCCATACACTTTGACGACTCAAGGCAGCTTGAAGGCTCGGGGGCTGGAGTTTTGATTACTTCCCCACGAGGAGATAAGTTCTGTTATGTTTTAAGACTTATGTTCCCCTGTACTAACAATGCAGCAGAATATGAGGCTTTGCTTCATAGGCTTCGGATGGCTAAGGAGATGAACCTGAGCTGGGTCAGGTGTTTGGGCGACTCAGATTTGGTGGCCCAACAGGTTTCTGGTACATGGGACTCCAAGGATCCTCTCATGGCGGCTTATCGGCACGCGGTCACCAACATTGCTGGACACTTCAAAGGTTATCAAGTTGATCATATTGATCGCTGGCAGAACGGGGCAGCGGATGCACTCTCTCGCTTGGGTTCTCAGCGCAAGCCGGTGCCACCCAATGTTTTCCTAGATGTTTTGCACAACCCATCTGTCAAGTTACCAACAGAGGAGGACTTGGCTATTCCTGACCCGGAGGCGGCTCTAGTGGTTGTTGTCCACGCAATACCTGATTGGACAGTCCCCTACTTGGCTTATCTAAGTCGGGGAGAACTTCCAATAGAAGAAATCCTTGCACGACAGATCTTCAGACGATCTAAGTCTATGACTATCATCAACGGCGAGTTCCATCGGCGCAGTGTCACTAGTGTTTTTCAGTGTTGTGTTTCACCAGAGGAGGGCCGCGCTATTCTCAATGAGATTCACTCTGGCGATTGTGGTCACCACGCCGTCTCACGATCACTTGTGGCGAAGGCTTTTCGGCACGGGTTTTATTGGCTCACAGCTCATGCTGACGCAGAGGATATTGTACGCAAGTGTGATAGTTGCCAGAAATATGCTCGCCAGGCTCATGTGCCGGCTCAAGAGTTGAGGATGATCCCGATAACTTGGCCTTTTGCGGTCTGGGGGCTTGACATGGTTGGACCCTTCAAGCGCTCTAAGAACAAGCACACCCACCTATTGGTGGTAGTGGATAAATTTACCAAGTGGGTGGAAGCAGAGCCGGTCAGCCACTGCGGCGCTGCTACAGCCGTCAAGTTTCTGAAAAAGTTGATATTTCGATTTGGCTATCCGCACAGTATCATCACAGACAATGGAACCAATCTTTCCAAAGGAGTCATGAAACAGTTCTGTCAACAGGAGCACATCCGGCTTGATTTAGCATCGGTTGCGCATCCTCGGTCCAACAGGCAAGCAGAAAGAGCCAATCAGGAATTGCTGCATGGTATCAAACCCCAGCTCATGGTGCCTTTATAGAGCACGCCAGGTTGCTGGGAAGAAGAATTACCTGCGGTGCTTTGGAGCATACGGACTACTCTCAACAGGTCAATAGGTTATACGCCGTTTTTCCTGGTCTATGGTGCAGAAGCTGTACTTCCAAGCGATATTCGTCATGACTCCCCTCGAGTGGCGACTTATGTGGAATTTGATAATGAGCAAGCTCGACAAGACGCTCTTGATGCCCTGGAAGAAGAACGCAAACTTGCCGCGTCTAGATCGGCAATTTATCAACAAGACCTACGTCGCTATCACAGCCGTAGAGTTCGAAGCCGCACTTTTCAGGAAAGTGACTTAGTGCTCCGTCTGATACAAGACCAGACAGGCATGCATAAGCTTTCACCACCTTGGGAAGGGCCCTTTGTGTTCAGCAAAAATCTCAACAATGGGTCATATTACCTGGTTGACATACGTGAGGCAGACAAGTCCCGAACCTCTGAGGAGGAAACAAGCCGGCCCTGGAACATTGCCCAGTTCCGGCCATACTACACCTAAGTCATCGACTGGGTCACATCTTTGTACATACCTTCTATCATGTATATACATATTTCTTGATCAATGAAACAAAGACCGGCAGCTCTGTATAAGAGAGATTTGTCGTTTTGCCTCAAAATTGTGTGTGGAATCTTTATTTGTTGATCCTTTGTTATTTGGGGGCTTCCAACTCATCGAGTTTAGCTTACAAAACCCTTTAACCCGGCGAGATACCACAAGTTGGTTAAACCTGCCTGTTAACAAGATGGTACTCCCTAAAGATGACCCGGCGTATGCCTGACGAATCAATCACTAAGGTGACCATGAAGTCATCAGAGTTAAAATGTTCGATTGGTTGCGTGAGAGCCGGCTTTCAGAAAGCGAGGATAAACGAACAGGCCAAAGTGCCAGCTTCATGAAAGCAAATTCAGGCTTGAGCTTTATAAGCCGGCCTTTTCAAGTTGTGTTTTCAAAAACCGGCTTGTTACGGTCATGTTCCCTTTTCTGCATTCATCTCATCTCTGCATACATGCATACATTCATGCATAGCATCTACCTTAGTCAAATTTGATATTCTTGATTCATGACATACAGTAACAAAGATTACTAGTTATTTATGTGATTTCATCCATCACAATTATTAATATAGGCAATTGTTATTGTTTCAGCAGAATCACTCTCATTGCAAAAACTGGCTCTCAAGGCCCAACAGAGGATTCACAGAAGCAAGGCATCCACAAAATTATTTGTACAGGCAATAGCAGCACAGTACACAATGGCACTGGCATCAGCAACAAGTGTTTGACGCTAAGCTATTACAAGTCACCCATCGGGCTACAGGCAAAAATGTTATTTCTCCTAAACAATCAAAGAAGAACCGGTATGTGCCAGATTGAGGACACGGGATGATCAAGGCGCGCTTTGACCCGGCTCTTCACGGTTGTCGTCATCCTCCGCCCCTTCCTAGCTTGTGGACTCGCCGATCGACCACTAAATGGAGCGCAAGGCTTCAAACATCGTGTCAGCAGAAATCACGGAAGAAGGATCAACTTCAGAGGCAAAAGATGGCTTACGCGCGTGAGTAAGGGCCACCAGCTCAAAGTTTGGTGGCTCAATCTGCTTGTTATCTTTTGTATAGCCGGCCTGGTACCTGGACAAGTCCGCCTCTTCGGCGATGACAGTGGCAGCGACCCGGGTTTCTTTTATGCAGCGTCTGAAGTCCTTCTCAGAAAAGGGGGTATCATCCACGTTGAACTCCGGATACCCGCCCACAATCTGAGCCGGATCCAGTTCTGGCACGTAGGCTTTAGCACGAGCGAGAACTGTCAGAGCACCAGTGTGACAAGCCGCCTTCTTCAGTTCTTCAAACCACTTGGGCACGACTGATAGTTCTTTCAACATGTCAGCAATCGACTATGGCGGTCTTGGTATTTTTCGCGGCCATTACGCCACGGGAGCCGCCTATTTATAGCTGATCCACGAAGGTATAAACCGCCTTCAACTTCACCAGTGGCTGTTGCACAAGGGTTTGATTCTTCTGGCCTTCAGAAATTAGTACACGCGATCAGTAAAGGCCAGCTTAGCATATTCATGTCGGAATAATTGACTCATGGTGGTCTTTTTTACTTACCAAGGATGGCCCTGCACATGGCCGTGATCTGGCCCTTTAGAGTGGCTAGCTCCTGGGTTACCGGCTCCAATTTTGCCTCGGCCTCTTGAGCACGCTCAGCTAAGGCGGCTCTTGCTGCCTCGGTTTCTTGCAAGGTGCTCCTCACAAGGAGCAGAGACTTGGCGGCTTCTGCAGATAATGTTTCAACCTCCTTATGCAGTTTTTTCTCCTTCCTTGCTTCCTTTCGGAAGAAGGAAGCCTGCTCTTCCACTTGATTCAGCATTTCCTGCAAGGCAGTTTCAGTTATACATCTAAGCATGTCCCAAGCCGCCCTTCCGGTTGACCCGGCACATGGGGGCTACATGTTTCAGCTCTTCAACAAAAATAACAAGTTCCATGCCGATGCAGGCATTCCACATGGCACTTGGGGGCTAATGCATAATTTGATCAGTCTTACTACATATGGAGACCAGCCCGTCATAATATGACGACCCGGCCTTTGGGTGCCACCATTTGAGGTTATGCATGCGGTGAAATATTTTAAAGTCCTGAGTCATCATTTTAGAATGGTCCAGCCCTTGGGGGCTACATATATATATGGTTCATGACAGAAGGCGCAAGTTACCTCGTATTTCTGCTTCAATGAAGATATCATTGCAATTTCCGTGTCCCGGCTTTCAGACAGCCGGGTCAGCACAGCTTGATGAAGGGCATTGGCGTCTTGATCTTCATAGGCGGAGGAGTCAAGAGCCGCCTTCCCCTTGTTCTTCACAGACGGCTCAGCCCTGGCAGGGACCTTGGTGAGAGCAGTAGAGGTCTCAGGTGGAGCAGTTTGCCGTTCACTCATCACCACCACTTCCTCTTGAGCCGGGGCCGCAGGCTGCTGTTCGGGTTGATCTTCAGTTAAATTCTCCTGCTCCTGAACAACAGGAGAGGAGGGACGAGCTGGGCTTGCAATAAAATCTTGAAGCGGTGGGCTGTTCTGGGTCGCCGGCTCGTCCTGGGTGACCAAGGTGGCCTCCGTTTCTTCCTGAGGGCCCGTTTGAATAACTGGGTCAGATGACCTGGTGGGGGCCTTCTTCTTGATGGCCTTGGCACTATACAAGGAGCAAAAAGTTAATTCAGTTAAAGGTTACAAGGTAAAGAGCCGGTGTGCGATAAAGGAATAATCAGTGTGCTTACCCCGGGTTGATGTTGAAAGCCGGCGCCTGAGTAGCGCTTGATTCATCCGAAGAGGGGGACGTCTGATAGGCCGAGTCATTTAAATGTAAGGGTTCCTTGAAATGACCAGCTAGAGGAAAAGAGGGAGTTGGACTAAGAAGCACCTCTGTCCGCGCTCTACGGGATGGCGGCTCATATGGAAGCCCGCCACTCAACTCTCCTTCGCTACTCCGGGTCTTCCTTTTGGAGGTGCCGGCTTACTGTGTTTTCTTCAAAAGAAATTGGGGATCCAAGTGAGCGTCTTGATGTGAAAAAGGGACTTTACGGACGGCAACCCGGGGTTTTCTTCGAATTTTGCGGACTACACCCCAGGTTTTCTTTCGAACAGGTTTTGGGGAGTCAGAGTCTGAAGAAATCAAAGTTACCTCTGGCTCGACGGTGTGGCTGATCTCAGCTTCTTCCTGTGAAGAGTCGGCATCAGCAAGCTGATTAAAAAGGCAGCCAAGGGAGTCAAGTTCTACCTCATTGTCTTCTTCATTATCTGACTCTTCTTCGTCGTCCTCTCGAGGAGGGGTAGGATCTTGAACCTCAACCCGCCACCAGTCATCATTCTCCTGTATCACGGCGAGTGGATGGAGTTATGACAAAGATAAAGCAATATTGGAAAAATGAAAGGTGACAAAGGCGGCTTACCTTAGGAGCCGGGTTGTTGACATAGAATGGGGCGAGTCCCACGAGCTTAATGTCGTCCTTTGTCTCGCCAAGAAGCTTCTTGGCAAATTTGAGGACGTCCTTTTCCTTGAGGTTAACCCGGCTGAACTAAAGTGGGTCGTCGTGATGGCCGGTGTAGGTGTGCATCAGCCGGGTCCTGGAGCTGAGTGGCTGAATCCTCCACTCGACCCAAGTCCGGGTCAAATCGACACCGGTGAGGCCGTGAGCAATCAACGCATTCATCTTCGGGTATAGAGGCTCCAAGTTCTCCCTCTCTTCCCTGGGAGCAAGACCCGGGAAGGCTGCACTGATGGCAAGCCGGTTTGCCCGGTAACCCGGCAGAGGGTTTTGCCCTTCGGGGGATGTGTCCTTGCAATAAAACCAGGTGTGGTGCCACCCTTTCGGGTGGCTGGCCGGCTTGGCGTTGGGGAAGACTATGTTTTTCCTTCTTTGGATAGAAATTCCACCAAGTTCAATACTTGGACCCTCCTTGTGCTCTGTTTGGCGGTTCAAATAAAAGAATTCCCGGAACAGGCTAAGAGACGGCTCAAGCTGTAGATAAACTTCGCAGAATACTTGGAATTGGCACAGATTGAAGATGGAATTGGGGGCCAAGTCTTGAGGCCCGATGTTAAAGAAATGCAATACATCCCTGAAAAACTTCAAGCCAGGAGGACGAAAACCCCTTGAAACATGATCAGCAAAAATGACGATCTCATTTTGGCCGGGTTGGGGGTGAATTTCCTCTTCTGGAGCCCGCCATGAAATTTCTTCCTTAGCTCGCAACAACCCGGAATCTACCAGGGTTTGCAGACTCAGCTCGGCCATGCTGGACTTGGCCCAGTTGACGATCTTGGGCTTGGGAGGCATTGCCTCAGCTGCTATGAAAGAGAAGATGTCATAAGCCGGCAATATGAGCCTTTCAATGAAGTATGAATGATACAAACAAGCCGGCAACTGAGATGTTTGGCCGGGTTGCGAAGGAGGATACAGATAAATTCCGGGTCAAGATTTTTACGAAGGTAAGCCGGTACAATACTTGGCGAGAATCTTTGCAAGTGGTAACATGGCCTATGCTACGAGTCAGCAAACAAGTTCCAATTGGGTAAGGAAATCTTACGGATCTAAGAAACAGATAAAAATGAAAGGATAAAAACTAGGTATGCTCTTCGCGTTATGAGATGGAATGCGAGGGGGTCTATCCAAAGCGATACAGCAGATCTGCTAGTAAAGGAACTGCTGCGGAGCGACTGTGTGAACTAAAAGCATAAGGGACCAAAAGTGTTTGGGATCTACAGCAGCTGTGGCAAAGAACACGAAGAACAGTGAGGGAACCGTGGCAATGGCGGAAGGTACTTACAGATCTGGCCGGAAGAAACTTTGCAGACGATGAAGCGCAGCGGTGCGGCCTGGTCAGATTGGGTGAACTCCGGCAAAGATGGGATGATTCAAGGCGGTGTTGTGCGAGTGGCGGCGACGAGCTCGAGGAGGCCGGTGGCATCGGATGTTCAGAGGAAGAAGAAGAGTAGAAGGGAAGGAAGTGAAAAGGGCGCATTCTATTTATGGGCGCCACGGGACCCCCAAACGGCGTGCACGAAATCCTAGGAGATACAGTAAACTGTGGCTAAAAAGGCTCCTTGGTTTTCACGCCCAATGAAGCGATACAAATCTGTTCAAAGATTCCCAGTGACGTCATTCTGTATTTTGTGGAGGTGGAGTGCGACGTCATAAGGAGCAAGAGATGAAAAGTGCCAAGTCTGAAAATAGAAGAATGACCCGGCGTTCCAGAGAACCGGCTTGAGAAGCAATTGAATAAAGTCTTATTAATAATTCTGTCTTTCAGGGTGGAGTTTAACATGAATGAATTCAAGCCAAACTGAGGGCTAATGTTGGGGATATTTACCAGCGTGAAAACCCGGCAGGATGATAACCCGGCCGTAGAGCAGACTCAGCGGGTCATCTCACTGCGAGGCTAAAGGATACTTGGTGGGCCTGCTTGATGGAGGCCTAGCAAGAAAGGCCGGCTCAGGTTGTGGGCCGGCTCAAGAAGAAGATGGATGGCTTAAACATCATCTTGGAGAACAAGTAGGCTTAGAGTAGGAGACGGGTCAGGTTTACGACCCGGACTCTCATGTAAATCTAGGGTTCCGCCTGTGTATATAAAGGGGAGCGCCTAGGCAAACAAGACTAAGTTGCAATCTCTCGTAAGCTAGGTTAGCGAATCCGCATCCTTGTAATCGAGATCCACAGCAATATAATCAAGCAGGACGTAGGCTTTTACCTCCACCATGAGGGGCCGAACCTGGGTAACCCGACGTTTTCATGTTCCCGATCAACCCCGTTGAGCTTCCACACTTGTGCAATGGCCTCATCTCCAAGTCCTTTCACAAGGGCATCTGCCGTGTCAAAACCACGACAGTCGCCTTTGCTCTGTGCGAGATACCAGACAATTATGTACGAATGCTTGAACTTCCACTGCTCAAGAGACTTTCGCTTGTGGATGTTGATATATCAAATGTCTCGTTACAAAACATAATCCACACTAGTTTCCCTGCACTCAAATGCCTGCTGCTTATTTGGACCATCAGGAGCCATTGCATCAGAATAAACTCACCTAACCTTATAAGCATTAGCATTCGTGGTCATTACGGGAAACTCGTTATAGACAATGCCCCCTCGCTTCAACGGTTGCTTTGCTATGATTATAACATGGACTTGCGGATAATTATCATCTCTGCACCTAAACTGGAGACCCTGCGTAAATTATCTGATATTTTTAATGAATCCAGCACCGCACATCAATGTACAGTTATTCAGGTACTGACTTTCCACAATACTTTCAGCTGCATTCGTTCAAACAAACAATTTCCATGTAATCCAACCTTTATTCTATTAATATTATGGTATATTCTCCATGAAGTGTTTGCCGTCAATGAGCACATCAACAACGGTTCAATCTATCAAGACGTTGCTTATCAGCATGGATTATAATCTGCACACGGTTTGTGCTTTGATGCAATGCTTTCGAAGCCTGGAGAACTTGTTTATCGAGGTGATGATTCTCACACACATTGAAAGCCCATAGCAAGCATAGTGTACTACTCTATCCGTCTGAAAAAGCTTGTCTTACATTTGTTCTAGTATTATATACATCCGCATCTAGGCAAATCTAAGAGAAACTTTCTACGACGGAGGTAATAGAGTTAATCGTTTATTTTCTGTTTCGACCTTAAGCATTTTCAATCTTCCTGTATATTTAGGGAGGAGTCTCTAATGAAAAGAGTGTTATGAATGAGTATTCTTGTGGGTACCATCACGACATTCGTTTGAAGACAGTGACGCTGCATGGCTATGAACACTGCGAGAAGAAGATTCAATTTGCGACATTCTTTATTCTCAATGTAAGGGAGCTGGAGACTATCACGCTCAAGTTCCGCTTCCCCGAAGACTTCACGGAAGGATTTTACAAACAGCAAGAAAAGGTGCTCTAGTTGGAGAATAAGGCTTCTAAACGTGCTTGCATTAGATTATCATCAAGTTGCGACCACATGCACTTGAATTTAAGGCACGCATGCGTTGAGTACCTGGATTTGACGGATCCATTCACTTGTGAGTGCTGAAAATAGTGCTGGAGTTACATGTTGTTGTACCCTTTCCAGTTTGGGTTTTACCTAGACGCGATGAAACAATGCTTGTACCTTTTGCACCATCTGTAAGCTTGTTAACAGCACATTTTTAGTACCACATTTAACTATGAGAGGCACGGGCGTGAAGTCTCTACAGCCACGGTTCTGTATTAAGTAGCTTCATCGCCGTCCCTCTGTGTTCCAAATATTTTTCTGTAACTCGTTCAGTCATAGAGGCATGGACATGGACAGCGTCGTGCTAATTTTTTTCATGTACACTAAGAGGGAACCTGACGTGAAGCCAAGGTAGCCACGTCTTCAAGGCCAGCACACGGTTGGGCCCACCTTCCATACACCCAAAGGCGGGCGGCAGTTCAAGGACAACTGTCAGCCCCTCAAAAGAGTTTACTTGGAGATGCACGGACGTGATGTCACTACCAGCACGGTAATTCATAAAGCAGCTACACGGTTGTGCCTCTCTGTGTTTCATAATTTTACAGGTCCCAGATGCACGGCCGTGCTTCTCTGTGCTGCAAATGGTTCCGCCGACAATTTCATTGTCAAAGGCATGGCCGTCAGGTAACTAGAGTCACGGATATACATGCATAAAAGGCACGACCGTGCCTCCGTGTTCCAAACGTTCTCGGTCGCTCGTCCAGTTCACACACAGAGGCAGTGCCGTGGAGCCACGACAGATGAACGGTTTTACAGGTCCCAGATGCATGCTTCTACTTGCAGAAAAGGGAGGTCGCTCGTTCAGTTCACACAGAGAGACGCACACATTATTCCGGAATTTCCGTAGGATTGGTGACTATGACATGTTGTAGCATCAAGATAAAAAGACATAAACTAGATTGATTGATTTTAGCACATGTGAGCTGCCTCATGTCTGCACAGCACAAAAACAAACAAGCTTACAGACGGCACAAAAAGTACAAGGGTTGTTTCATCATGTTTAAACAAAACCCAAACTCAAAAGGTCGCAACAACAACTAACTCCGTAAGCTTGAACAACTAACTCCACACCTGTTTTCAGCATCCACACCTGAATGGATCCGTCAAATCCAGGTATTCAACTCTTTTGTCTTCTAAATCCAAACTCGCGTGGCAGCAACTTGATGATAATCTAAGGCGGGCGCATTTAGAAGCCTTATTGTCCCACTTACGATCCTTTTGTTGTTGTTCGTAAAATAGTTCCGTGAAGTCTGGGGGGGCATATAAATTTAATACTGATGGTCTCCAGCTCTTTGCATTCAGAACAAAGAACCTCGCAAATTCAATGTTTTTCCGGTAGCAATCATAATCTTCCAGCGTTACTGACTTCAGACAAATGTGGTGATGTTTGAGAAACAGCCGGTGCTTACGACGCCAATTATTATTTTTCACCATGATGAAGGAATCCTCCCTAAAGTATACATGAAGTTTGAAAATACTTAACGTCTGTAGAGAGAGAGAGTCCGAGGAAAGAGCAAGTGAACGATTAATTCAATCACCTCCGTCCCAAAAGGTCTGTCATACATTTCTCTAGATACGGATGTATCTACCAATAAAGCATGTGTAGATACGGGTGTATCCATCCAGACAAATGTAAGACAAGCTTTTTGAGACATAGGGAGGAGTACTACACTATGCATGTTTGTGGAAATCATCACCTCGAAAAACAAGTTCTGTAGGTTTGGAAAGAATTGCAACAAGTGAACCACCACGTCCACTCTATAAGACATGCAAATAAGCAAGGTCTTGACAGATTGCCGCATTGTTGTTAGCCTGACTGCCGCCAAACCCTACATGAGAATTAACGGAACATAGAACATAAAATTAATAGAGTAAAGGTTGGATGACATGAGACTTGTTTCCTCAAACAAAATGCAGCTCAAAGTATTGTAAAAACTCGGTACCCAAAGATATGTGAGGCCAGACGCATCCGATTTAGGTGCAGGGACGCCGATTATCTACAAGTTCTCGCTCTGATTGGACCATAGGACATACATCATAAAATTAATAGAATAAAGATTGGATGACATGAATCTTGTTTCCTCAAACAAATGCAGCTGAAAGTATTGTGGAAAGTCAGTACCTCAAGACAAGTGGAGCCAGACAAAACCACAAAATTGCCCAATGTCTCCAGTTTAGGGGCAGATACGGCGGTTATCTGCATGCCCCTGCTCCGAATCTCGTGGATCAACCGTTAAAGTGAAGGGGCATTCTCGATAATGAGCTGGCCTTTATCATAGCGAACGCCGATGCTTACAAGGTTAGGTGAGTTTATTCTGATGCAATGGCCTTCTCTATTGCAAACAAGCATCTGGGACTCTAGCGTAGGGCAACTAGAGTGGATTATGCTTTGCAACGAGACGTCTTATATGTCAACAGATACTAGCAAAAGTCTCTTGAGTAGTGGTAGTTCAAGCATTTGCACATAATTGTCTGGTATTTGGCAAAGAGCGAAGGAGGCGATGTGCAGAGAGGAGGAAAACCGAAAGACGGACGTCGGTGCTGAGGGCGTAGATGAAGCGCATGCGTCTAGTACTATCACCTCTTGATTCACGAATCGTGGGAACAGGTAGTAGAACTCAAGCACCTGGATATTGTCAAGATATGCGGATCGGAGCCAGGCGTCGATGATAGAGGGCCTACACTGGAGACAGCACGCCGGCAAGCATAGGCAATGAACTGGGCCCTCATGGCCGGATAGAATGGCTTCCGGAAGGTGCTACTTGTGAGCTGCGTTGGGATTTCCCCGAAGAGGACGGGATGATGCAGTACAATAGAGATAAGTATTTCCCTCAGTTATGAAACCAAGGTTATCAATCCAGTAGGAGAATCACGTAACAACTCGTTAGCAGTACCTGCACACAAAACAACAAATCCTCGCACCCAACGCGAACAAGGGGTTGTCAATCCCTTAGCGGTTAATTGCAAGATTAAATTGTATGGTGATAGATAAATAGATCGAACAAAAAAACAAAATAAAATAAATAAAGTAAAAGTGCAGCAGGGTATTTTTAGGATTTTCAATATATAATTAAGATAGACCCGGGGGCCATAGTTTTCACTAAAGGCTTCTCTCTTGAAAATAGCATACGGTGGGTGAACAAATTACTGTTGGGCAATTGATAGAAAAGCAAATAATCATGATGATATCCAAGGCAATGATCATGTATATAGGCATCACGTCTGAGACAAGTAGACCGACTCCTGCCTGCATCTACTACTATTACTCCACACATCGACCGCTATCCAGCATGCATCTAGTGTATTAAGTCCATAAAGAACGGAGTAATGCCTTAAGCAAGATGACATGATGTAGACAAAGTAAACTCATGCATGAATAAACCCCATCTTTTTACCCTTCATAGCAATGATACATACGTGTCATGTCCCTTTCTGTCACTGGGATTGAGCACCGCAAGATTGAACCCATTACAAAGCACCTGTCCCATTGCAAGATAAATTAATCTAGTTGGCCAAACCAAATCAATAGATCGGAGAGAAATACGAAGCTATAATAATAAAAGAGTTCAGAGAAAACTCAAATAATATTCATGCATAATCTGATCATAAACTCACAATTCATCGGATCCCAACAAACACACCGCAAAAGTGATTACATCGGATAGAACTCCAAGAACATCGAGGAGAACATTGTATTGAAGATCAATAAGAGTGAAGAAGCCATCTAGCTACTAACTATGGACCAGAAGGTCTGTGGTAAACTACTCACACATCATCGGAAGGGCAGCAAGGTTGATGTCGAGCCCCTCCGTGATCGATTCCCCCTCCGACGGAGTACCGGAAAAGGCCTCCAGATGGGTTCTCTCAAGAACAGAAACTTGCGGCGGCGGAAAAAGTATTTCGTGGACTCCTCTGTTGGTTTCCCGATTTTAGAGAATTTATAGAGGTGGAATTAGGTCAAACGGAGTTGTGTGTGCCCCACGAGGTACCAGGGCGCCCCCCCTGGGGCGCGCCGTGGTGCCTCGTGGGCCACTGCTTCATCTTCTCGTCCCCTCCCAAAGCTTCTAGTGTTTGTTATGTCCAAAAAAATATCCAAAAAGTTTCGTGGCATTTGGACTTCGTTTGGTACTGATATTCTGGAAAACCAAAAACAGGCAAAAAAACAGCAACTGGCACTGGCACTAAGTTAATAGGTTAGTCCCAAAAAATGATATATAATTGCTGTAAATGTATATAAAAACATCCAAGATTGATAGTATAATAGCATGGAACAATCAAAAATTATAGATACGTTGGAGACGTATTAAGAATCCCCAAGCTTAATTCCTGCTCGTCCTCGAGTAGATAAATGATAAAAACAGGTTTTTCGATGTGGAATGCTACCTATCATATTCATCATATTTTTTTTTCTTTTGTAGCATGGACATTTGGACTTGAATGATTCAAAGCAATAGTATATTGTTTGAAATGAAGATATAAATACTCAAGCATACTAACAGGCAACCATGTCTTTCAAAATATCAACGCTAAAGAAAATTATCCCTATCCCATTATGCTCAATCATTGATCCATTCATGAAACACACTCAATATTAGCTACACACAATGCACAAGTATGACAATAGTGCTCTCTAGTTATTGCTTTGTAAGAGAAGATGGAGACTCAAATAAAAATAAAAATTGCATAAAAGTAAATAGATAGGCCCTTCGCAGAGGGAAGCAGAGATTTGCAAATGTGCCAGAGCTCAAAGCTTAAATTAGAGAGATAAAATTATTTTGAGAGGCATGCTTTTCCTGTCAACGAAAACGACCGAGAATTCCCAATATCTTCCATGCTAGACACATCATAGGCGGTTCCCAAACAGAAAATAAAGTTTATTTCCTTTCCACCATTCTTTCACAATCCATTGCTAGCCGTATCCATGGGTGCCTTCCATACCAACACTTTCCAAGGAATTTGTTATTATTAATTTTGATTCATTGTGGGACTGGGCATCCCTATTACCTGCCACTCTCTCGTGCAATGACAAGTGAATAAACACTCGTCGTGAGAATAACACACCTAGCATGGAAAATATTGGCCACCCCCTGCCGCTTCATGAGCGGTACGGGCACACAAAACGGAAAATTATTTTGAAAAATTAGAGTTGGCACATGCAAATTTACTTGGAACGGCATTGAAATACCGCATATAGGTAGATATGGTGGACTCATTTGGCATAACTTGGGTTTAAGGAGTTTGGATGCACAAGCAGTATTCCCGCTTAGTACAAATGAAGGCTAGCAAATAGATTGAGAAGCAACCAACCAAAAAGCGAAAACGGTCATAAACATGCATTGAACATAACTAACACCGAATAATGCACCATAAGTAGGATATAATTTCGTTGCATAACTATTGACTTAATGTGCATGCATAGGGAATCACAACCCTTAACACCAATATTCTTACTAAATCATAATTACTCACTAACATGACTCACATATTATCATCTCCATATCGCAAAACTATTGCAAGGAATCAAACTTATCATATCCAATGATCTATATGAAAGTTTTTATTATATCCCTCTTGAATATTCATCACTTTGGGACCAAAGTCATATCTTGTGCTAATTACCATTACTGTTATCAACTCTCAAAAAGATATAAGTGAAGCATGAGAGTGCACATATTTCTTCAAAATTTATCAACTCTCAAAATAATATAAGTGAAGCATGAGAGTTTAAATATTTCTTCAAAATTTCAATCTTATCAACTCTCAAAATAATATAAGTGAAGCATGAGAGTTTAAATATTTCTTCAAAATTTATCCACCGCCGTGCTCAAAAAGATTTAAGTGAAGCACTAGAGCAACTGCCTAGCTCAAAAAATTTAAGTAAAGCACATAGAGTATTCTAGCAAATCATGATTAACGTGTGGCTCTCTCAAATAGGTGTGTCCAGCAAAGATGATTGTGACATACTAAAAAGCAAGCAAAGCAAAGATTCATATAATACACGACGCTCCAAGTAAAACACATATCATGTGATGAATAAAAACATAGCTCCAAGTAAAATTACCGATAGTTGGTAGAAGAAAGAGGGGATGCCTTCCGGGGCATCCCCAAGCTTAGACGCTTGAGTCTTCCTTGAATATTACCTTGGGGTGCCTTGGGCATCCCCAAGATTAGGCTCTTGCCACTCCTTATTCCTTCATCTATCGTGATCTCACCCAAAACTTGAAAACATCAATCACACAAAACTCAACAAAACCTTCGTGAGATCCGTTAGTATAACAAAATAAATCCTTAACTTTAAGTACTGTTGTAAATTGATTCATATTTAATATTTGCATAATGCTACTGTACTCCAACTTCTCCATGGCTTATACCCCCCGATACAATCCATAGATTCATCAAAATAAGCAAACTATGCAACAAAAACAGAATCTGTCTAAAACAGAACAGTCTGTAAAGATCTATTTAAAAGCTATACTTATGTAACTCCAAAAATTCTGAAAAATTAGGAAAACGTGGGAAATTCATATACCAATACTGTGTAAAAATTTCAGATTTTTATGACACTCCAGTACAGAACTAAAATTCTAGCACTGGACGCAAAACTTTCTGTTTTCCAAACAGCATCAATTATACTATCTTCCAAATCATCCCAAAGGCATTACTTGTGCAAACACACAATCATCCCAAAAGCATCAATTACACCAATTAAAACATAAAAACACAATCATATCAGTAGCATAATTGTGCAAACACACAAGAACAGAAACAAAAAGTAAAAAATTATTTTATTCATTGGGTTGCCTCCCAACAAGCGCTATTGTTTTATGCCCCTCGCTAGGCATAATGCGTAGTTTTAAGTATTGTCATCCTTGGTTTTAGTAACCTTTATAGGAGTTTTCTCAAACCTGGGAGGCTCCTTACGCTTCCCATTATTCTCAGGGAATGAGGCAATTTTAAGGTCTAGAATATCCAATCGCTTATTGCATAGAGTAATCAAAGTGTTCATGCGAGTGAGGTTTCCACTAATATTTTTAAGAGGTTCGTTAGACTTTTGCAACTCAACCAAATTTTTCTGCATGTCACCCAATTTGTCTAATATTTGAGCCCCCTCTTGAGTAAAAGCAAAACCCTTTTGTGGTTGTGGAATCTCCAATATACCTTCTATTATTTCATAGGCAGTATTGGCCTCACTTTCAATAAAATTCCCTTTCGCGGCAAAGTCCAAAATTTGTCTATGATGCATGGTTAAACCTATATAAAAATTGTGAAGCAAAATTTTTATATCCCCTTTTATAGAGCAAATGCGGTAGTATTCCATTAACCTATACCAAGCATCCTTAAGATTTTCTCCTTGTTTTTGTTTGAAGTAAAGCACTTCAAAATCCGGTGACAAAGGAGGGATAGTTACGCTAGTCATGATGACAAGGTGAGCAAATCAAGAAAAAAGGCAAACGGAAAATATTTTTGTATTTTTGTAAAAACTTTTTAGAAGTGGGGGAGATGAAAACGAGAGGCAAAGGCAAATAAAATAAATGCAAGGAGATGAAAGTTTTGTGCGTAGGTACTTGATAGATGTTGATGATGTCTCCCCGGCAACGGCGCCAGAAATTCTTCCTGCTACTTGTGAGCGGCATTGGGATTTCCCCGAAGAGGAGGGGATAATGCAGTACAGTAGAGATAAGTATTTCCCTCAGTTATGAAACCAAGGTTATCAATCCAGTAGGAGAATCACGCAACAACTCGTTACCAGTACCTGCACACAAAACAACAAATCCTCGCACCCAACGCGAACAAGGGGTTGTCAATCCCTTGGCGGTTAATTGCAAGATTAAATTGTATGGTGATAGATATATAGATCGAACAAAAATACAAAATAAAATAAATAAAGTAAAATTGCAGCAAGGTATTTTTAGGATTTTCAATATATAATTAAGATAGACCTCGGGGGCATAGTTTTCACCAGAGGCTTCTCTCTTGAAAATAGCATACGGTGGGTGAACAAATTACTATTGGGCAATTGATAGAAAAGCAAATAATCATGATGATATCCAAGGCAATGATCATGTATATAGGCATCACGTCCGAGACAAGTAGACCGACTCCTGCCTGCATCTACTACTATTACTCCACACATCGACCGCTATCCAGCATGCATCTAGTGTATTAAGTCCATAAAGAACGGAGTAACGCCTTAAGCAAGATGACATGATGTAGACAAAGTAAACTCACGCATGAATAAACCCCATCTTTTTACCCTTAATAGCAACGATACATACATGTCATGTCCCTTTCTGTCACTGGGATTGAGCACTGCAAGATCGAACCCATGACAAAGCACCTGTCCCATTGCAAGATAAATTAATCTAGTTGGCCAAACCAAATCAATAGATCGGAGAGAAATACGAAGCTATAATACTCATGCATAAAAGAGTTCAGAGAAAACTCAAATAATATTCATGGATAATCTGATCATAAACTCACAATTCATCGGATCCCAACAAACACACCGCAAAAAGTGATTACATCGGATAGAACTCCAAGAACATCGATGAGAACATTGTATTTAAGATCAAAAAGAGAGAAGAAGCCATCTAGCTACTAACTATTGACCCGAAGGTCTGTGGTAAACTACTCATGCATCATCGGAACGGCAGCAAGGTTGATGTAGAGCCCCTCCGTGATCGATTCCCCCTCCGGCGGAGTACCGGAAAAGGCCTCCAGATGGGATCTCTCGAGAACAGAAACTTGCAGCAGCGGAAAAAGTATTTTGTGGACTCCTCTGTTGGTTTCCCGATTTTAGAGAATTTATAGAGGTGGAATTAGGTCAAACGGAGCGGTGTGTGGCCCGCGAGGTACCAGGGCGCCCCCCCCCCCCCCTGGGGCGCGCCATGGTGCCTCGTGGGCCACTGCTTCATCTTCTCGTCCCCTCCCAAAGCTTCTAGTGTTTGTTATGTCCAGAAAAAAATCTCCAAAAAGTTTCGTGGCATTTGGACTTCGTTTGGTACTGATATTCTGGAAAACCAAAAAAGGCAAAAAAACAACAACTGGCAGTGGGCACTAAGTTAATAGGTTAGTCCCAAAAAATGATATATAATTGTTGTAAATGTATATAAAAACATCCAAGATTGATACTATAATATCATGGAACAATCAAAAATTATAAATACGTTGGAGACGTATCAGAAGGCTCAAAACATCAGTGACAGATTTTCGACAGCGCCAAGTTCCGAAGTTGCTTTTGCGGACGAGCTCCTCGTTGTGGGCGAAGAGCCACTTCGTGATCTCAATATGAATTAGTTCTAGATCGTTAAAAAGATGAGCGGAAGGGATCTCGCGGCAGTCCAAATTCAGAGGAGCGGTGCGCCATAGATGGCGCCAACGACATGCAAGGACTTTAGTACGGATGCCCTCCTTGGTGGGAAGACGGGAGACGATCTCACCTAGGATGGCGTCCGATAGGTTGCTGATGCGGTCTGGACTAGATTCCTCTTCGTGTTCCTTAGATCTAGAGGGCGAACCACCCTCGCCTCTTCTTGCCCCCTCCACCACCACCACACCACCAGAGCACGACTTCACCGGTGGCGCAAGCCTCGCCCTCTTGGTGCTAGGGGCAGCGGACTCCATCTCCATTGTCGGGGTCGCGCCGCCTACGACCAGCGCTGTGGAACTGGAAAGACGGTTATGTCTTCAGTGCGCGTAGATCCAAGTGGGTTAAAGGATAACTGAGGAGGGAAGGGGAGGGGACGGGACGGGAGGGGTCGAGGGGCAGTTGGAGGACAGCTATATTATTAATTTTTTTCTTTCCTGATGTGGAAGAAAACAAAGGCAGGACTGTGACTTTGCTTAATCTAAAACCATGCTTCTCATGACCTCACGGCCGTGCGACTCAAATTGAATGTGTAAGCGGAACTGTTTGGAACACCGTGGAACGACCGTGCATCTTCTTTATTTAAAACCATGCCCTGAGTAGCTAAAGTGTCGTCCGCTCACTAAGTAAACATGTTTGTGGAAAAATATTTCTAACACAGAGGCAGGACCGTGGTTTTGCTGCATCCACACCTGTGCATCTGCTTAATCTAAAACCGTGCTTCTCCTGACATCACGCCCATGCCTCTCACAGTGAACGTGTCACCGAATTTTTTTGGAATACAGAGAAGCACGGTATCTGTAGAACCGTGTTCCTGCACGTATCTACAAGGCGGTGCCTCTATTCCTCTTTATCTTAAATTAAAAAGAATGTAGGAATCCTACCGTCGTAGGAATGAAAAAAAAATTATACTTTTCCTTCAACTGCCGCCGGACTCTCCGATCCTCAGTTATCCTTAAACCTTTTTGGATCTGCACGCAGTGAAGACCTAACCGTCTTTCCAGATCCACCACACAGAGCGCTGCTCGAAGGCGGCGTGATCCTAGCAAGGGAGATGGAGATGGAGATCAAGTCCGGTGCCCCCAGCACCAAGAGGGCGAGGCTCCCGCCACCGGTGACGCCGTCCTCTCAGAGTTTGGCTGTAGCGGCGGGAACCGGCCGGGGTCCGCCCACTGGATTCGAGGAGGACGAAGAGGAATCTGGTCCGGACCGAATCAGCGACCTCCCGGACGCCATCCTTAGTGAGATCGTCTCCCGTCTCCCCACAAAGGATGGCATCCGCACACAAATCCTCGCAACTCGATGGCGTCCTCTATGGCGCACCATTCCTCTCAACCTGGACTGCAGTGAGATCCCTGTCGGTCGTCTTTTTAACCCTCTAGAAAAAGTTCATATCGACATAGTCTCCATGCTCCCCACCAAGGAACTCATCTACATAAGACACTTTGGAACTCGATGCTGTCGAGAATCTATCGTTGATGATTTGAGCCTTCCGGAAGCCATCCTATCTGGCCATGAGGGCGCAGTTCATCGCCTCTGCATTCTGGCGTGCTACTTCCAGTGCAGACCCTCTACCGTCGATGCCTGGCTCCAATCCTCCAGACTAGACAATCTCCAGGTGCTTGAGTTCTACTACATGTTCCCACAATTTGTGAGTAAAACCGTCACACTACCGCACGAATTCGCTTCGTCCACCCCCTCACCACTAACTTCCATGATGCGTTTTTTCCTCCTCACTGCACACCGTCACCTTTGCGCTTTGGCAAATACCAGACAATTATGCATGAATGCTTGAACTACCACTGCTCAAGAGGCTTTCATTTGTGGAGGTTGATATATCAGACGTCTCACTGCAAAACATAATCCACTCTAGTTTCCCTGCCCTTGAGTGGCTGCTTCTTGTTTGCAATAACCTGGAGAATTGCATCAGAATAAACTCATCTAAACTTGAAAACATTTGCATCCTTTGTGAGAATGGTGAACTCATTATTGAGGATGCCCCCTCACTTAAACAGTTGATTCACGATATTCAGAGCCGGCACTTGCAGATAACTGTCTTCTCTGCACCTAAACTTGAGGCTCTGGGCAATTTTTATGAAGGATTTCCTGGATCAAAGATTTTGTTTGGTTCTACAGTTATTCAGGTACCGACTTTCCCCAATACTATTTGTTCTAGTACACAAGTTTGATGTCATGCAACCTTTGTCCTGCTAATTTTATGATCCATGCTCAATGCAGGCTTTGTCCGTAGTCAGCCTATCAACAGTGGTTCAATGTGTCAAGACCCTGCTTATCCATATGTCATTAAATTTGGACAAGGTCGTTGCCTTGATGCGATGCTTTCCAAGCCTATAGAACTTGTTTATCGAGGTGATGATTTTCACACACATTGAAAGCACATAGCATGCATAGTGTACTCTATCGGAAGTCTCTTTCTCTGTTTCTAGACCTTGAGTATTCTCAGTCTTTATGTATGTTTAGGGAGGAGTCTGTCGTGAAGAAGGTGTAATAAATAAGTGGCGTCACAAGCATCGGGTGTTTCTCGAACAGCATGACATTCGTTTGAAGACAGTAACACTGGAAAAATATGTACACTGCCGGAAAAACATTGAATTTGCAAGGTTCTTTATTCTGAATGCAAAGGAGCTAGAGACCATGAGGCTTAAGTTTCACTCCCCTCCATACTTCACGGAAAATTTTTATGAACATCAACAAGAGGTGATTCAATGGGGCAACAAGGCTTCTAGACGTGCTCGCCTAAAATTGTCACCATATTGCAGGCACATGAACTTGGATTTAAAAGTGCACATATGGATAAAGCAGTGTCCAATCATCGATTTGCCGGATCCACTGACCTGTGACTGCTGAAAATGGTTCTCAGGCTGACAGCTTGGGTTTTGTCTAAACATGATCAAAGAATACCTGTACTTTATGCACCGTCTGTAAGCTTGTTAGAACATTGTTTTTGTGTTGTGCATCCATGAAGCAGCTGTCGGCCAAGTGGGAACCAGGGTACCACGGCCCGTCTGCCTCTGGCCCGGAGGACGACGCTTGGGCCGGCCCGTGAGGATGGCCCTGCCTCGACCGCTCCGGAGGAAGACGGCTCGCGAGGGGTGAGCCTCGCGAGGCCCCTCGCCGCCAGTCTAGGACCTGCCGAGGCCTCCAAGCACCGGGTCGCCTCGCGAGGCTCCCCTCGCAAGGCCTTCTCACGAAGCAGATCATTCGGCACCAGCCGCGAGGCTTCGCGCCCAGCACATGGGTGACGTCCCGCTGTCAGGATAAGGACAGCGGGGCGTGACCAAGCCCAGCTTCCATTCTGGTGATAAGGGAGCAGTGGCATCTACCTCCCCCAAAGCAAGCCCCAAAGTGTTTCCTCTTTGGGGATAGAAGATCAGGACGAATCGGCATGCCAGGACGGAGGTCATCGCCAAGCCCACCAGCGCGTCACGAAAACTACTTTATCAGGCAGAGACCGCCTTTAGTCAGGATAGACCTACGCGCCTGCCCCCCTTTGAATTGCCGCCCTGTGGCCACCCTTTCCCGCTCATATTTTCGGGGAAGAGGACCAAGGCACTACAAAAGGGGCAGGGCCGCTTCCATGTAAGGGGATCGACTCATTCTCCCCCACACCTGGTGTACCTCGAGCCACAAGCTCTTCATTTGAGAGCAATCCAACACAGGCAGGAGTAGGGTATTACACCGCACGGTGGCCCGAACCTTGGTAGCTCGCGCGTCCCCTTCGTGTCTGGTGAGAGCCAGTGAGCTCGTCGCGATTCTGCCGTAGCTGCCGTCGTGTCGTAGGTTGCCAAGCAAAGTCCCCCAGAGTTTGAATCCTAAGTTCTTGGAGAAGTTTCTTGGAAGCAGATCCTAGACTCCGACATTTGGCGCGCCAGGTAGGGGGGCTTGCCGTTTTTGCGCCTTCGACCTCGACGCCAGCATCGACATGGACGACGCCGCCGCTCGCCGGGAACGCGCTGCGCGTCGAGCCGCCGCCAAGGTCCGGGCGCCCGCCGCCCGTGGTGCCCCTGGGCGGCGCCCTCGCTCTGCCACCGAGCCAGTTGGGGAGCGGGTGGCCTCCTCCGCCCACCCGTCGATGAATGAGCAGGTGCACGGCCGCTCCACCGCCACCTCCTCGCTCACGCGTCGTGACCCTCCCGCTCCGCACGCCACGCTGCTCATGGCGCAGGAGCTGCTGCGCTATCGACCCACCGAGGACGGCTACGATGCCTGGCTTGGGCGCATCACCGAGCTCGTCGACGCCGCGCGCGATGGCCAGGCGCCCTCCCGCTCCTTGCCCACTCCACCGTCCCACACCGATCGGGCCGAGCGTGACGCACCTCCTCCTCTTCCGGACCGCGACGTGGCCGAGCGCCGCCCCGCAGCGCGCGCCCCGGAACCATCCCGCGGCTCGCTCGCGCCGGGCGGCGATGGCGACAGCTGCCAGATCGTCCACCGCGCGCCCCCGGACGCGCGCGTGGCCCTCGAGAAGGCGCGCAACCGCCAGGACCGCATCCTCCATGGCGTCGCCATGGCGGGGCGCCATAACCGCGCAGCCCTCGACGGTGGCGCCGTCACCAACGGGGGCTTCCTAGCCCTCGCCCCCGAGGTGCGTCGCGTGGTGTGGCCCGACAAGTTCTAGCCAGAGCTCCCTCAGTGCTACGACGGCAGTGCTAACCCCACGGAGTTCCTCCTGCTCTACACCATCAGCATCCGGGCCGCGAGGGGGGACGACCGGGTCATGGCAAACTGGTTTCCCATGGCCCTCAAGGACGCTGCGCGCTCGTGGCTCATGAACCTCCCCGAGGCATCCATCTCTTCGTGGGAGGACCTGTGCAAGCAGTTCGTCGCCAACTTCAAGGGCACGAGAGACCGTTCCCTCATGCTCAATGACCTGCGGAACATGCGCCAGCGCCCTGGTGAGCCCCTCCGCAAGTTCATCCAGCGCTTCAGCCAGGTGCGCCACAAGATCCCGAAGGCCTCCGACGCCACGATCGTCTCCGCCTTCACCAACGGCGTCACGGATGTGAAGATGCACGAGAAGCTCTCAGTCAGGGACAAGCTTGACTCAGCAGCAGAGTTGTTCATCCTTGCTGACCGTTGCGCCAAGGCCGAGGAGGGACGCCTCTTCCTCCACAACGACATCGACGCTGAGCCTGACGTGGCGAAACCCAAGGGCAAGGACACCAAGCGTAAGGGTCCTGCCGTGCTCGCGGTGGAGCCGGACTACAAGCGCGGTCGCGGCCGTGGTGAGGCCAAGAAGGATGACCGTTCTTTCTGGGCCAACCACAACATGAACTCCCACAGCATAGAGGACTGCCACGAGCTCAAGCTGCTACGCGAGGGCCGCACCGAGCGCTGCGGCAGCCGCAAGGAGCGCGGCAAGGGCCGCGGCGGCGGTAGCAGAGGTGGCCGCTGGGGCGACAATCACAACAACGACAACATCCGTCAGGGCTGGCAGAACCAGCCGCGGCAGGCTGACCCTCAGGCCAATGCCGCCCCAATACGCGCCAATGACTCCCCTCCCGCTGAGAACGCTGGGGGCTTCCAAGAGCCCCGTAGGGTGGCCTGCATCCTCGGCGGGGCCCAGGCCCCTCCATCCAACTGCTACTTCAAGCAGTTCTCTCGGGAGGTGAACGCGGCCCTCCCGGCACTAGAGTCCGTCGGCCGCCTCAAGTGGTCTGAGTTCCCCATCGCCTTCGATGCCAGCGACCACCCCAAGTCCACGAAGGCCGTGGGCGTCGTCCCCCTGCTGTGCACCCCTACCATCAGCAACGTCGCGGTCACCAAGACCCTCATCGACGGAGGCGCCGGCCTCAACGTGATCTCCATCGAAACCTTCGAGACGCTCCAAGTGCCCTATGAGCGCCTGATACCCACCAGGCCCTTCTCGGGCGTCACCGACGGCTCCACTGTCCCCCTGGGGCAGGTGCGCCTTCCCGTCACCTTCGGCACCCGCAAGAACAACCGTACGGAGTGCATCGTCTTCGATGTGGCTCACATCGACCTGCCTTACAACGCCATCTTGGGCTACCCGGCGCTCACCAAGTTCATGGCCACGACCCACCACGCCTACGGCCTCGTCAAAATGCCCGGCTGCAGCGGTACCCTCACCGTCCGCTGCGAGGAGAAGGATGTGGTGCACACCCTCGAGCATGCCTACAAGGCTGCCTCCGTCGCGTACCCGGCCAATGAGGACGTGCCTGGGCCTGCCGAGGAGACGCCCGTGAAGAAGAAGCCCCTGCTCTCTCAGGAGCGGGCCGAGTCCAAGAAGGCGTCGCCGGACGGGGGCGAAGCAGGCCCCTCCCTCGCCGTCAGCGGTGGGCCCTCCCTCAAATAGGAAGGCGCGCTCGTCACCTTCCTCCGGGCAAGCCCTGATGCGTTGGCTTGGACAGGATCAGGCGAGCCCGGCCTACCGAGGGAGGTGATCGAGCACCACTCAGCCGCGTGCCGGAACGAGCGGCCCGTCAAGCATGAAGAGTGGCGTCAGGCGCCCAAGAAGCAGGAAGTCATCACCCAAGAAGTCAACAAACCCCAGGATGCTGGAATCGCCCGTGAAGCTCCCCACCCCAGGTGGATCGCCAGCCTCACCCCCATCGCCAGGCCGCATGATAGTGTGTGCATGTGCGTCGACTTCATCGCCCTCAACCAGGCTTGCCCCGCAGGCCCCTTCCCTCCTCCGCGCATCGCCGCGGGCTCGCCCTGGCTCGTGCGTATGCCGTTCGGCCTGGAGGGTGCCGCAGCCACCTTCGCGAGGCTGATGCGCATGATCCTAGAATCCCACATCGCAAGGAATACGGAGGTGGTTAACACCCGCCCACCGGCCCACCGCGGCCCCACTCGTGACGGAGGCGGGTGTTTCGGTACCAAACACATGGAACGCCCGCCATCACCGTAAGTTCTATCCGTGCCCCACAGATACGAGCGACATGGAGCTGTACACGCTCCGGGGCTCTCTCTACCCACGCTGCCTCCGGCACGTGAGAGCTCCTTCCCACTCTCGTGGAAGCCCCATGCTCCGCGCTGGCGGATGCCCCATGCTCAGCGCTAGCGGCCTACTTGAGGGGGCCTCGGCCGTCACATCCTCAAAGCTGACCCGTGTTGAACACGGCAGCATGTATCTTTCTGTTATGTAATGAACCTGCTTCATGCATCAGTAAAGCTTATTTCCTCCAAAACCATGTGTGCTTGCAGCCGCGGGGCGCGCACTCATGATCTCACCCGTGCCAGTCACGTGAGCGGGGGCTGGGCACGGTGTCTGTGCTCGGGTCAGTTCCAGCAGCACTGAAAAACCCAAGCGACTGAGCTCTGGCTCGCGGGCCTGCTCCCGTCTATGTCACCTCACCAGGTCCATGGTGCTCTTGTCTCCTCGCGTAACACCCACAGGCGACCTCGCGAGCGCGCCCTGCTGCACTACTTGCGAAAACTTGGCAGTTTCCCTGGTGCAGGATATCGAAGGCCTCAGGAGCCCCGCCCCCCCCCCCCCCCGGGAGGCCTCGCGACGGGTCCTACGGGCGGAGGGCCTCACGAGGAACTACGCCTCACGAACCGCGCCCTGCGAAGGACTCGCCCCAAGCTACACGCCTTGAAGGAGCTAAGTCTAAAGCACCCCTCGGGTCTTTTCCCTCTCGTTTCTCTCTCGTGGCATCCTGATTTCCTTGGCACGAGCCGCCTGCGCGTCAAGGGGGGGACTCTGAGCATCGCGCCTTAGGGACTCCTACCAGCCCTAAGAGCCCTACACCCTTTGGCCTTGCCGAACGCACGCTCTAGGCATACCAGCGACGGCTGTAGCTTGCCTCGGGGGCTGGGTCCTAGTGACATAGGGCACAAAGGCAATGTAAAAGGGAAATAAAGGCCTCGAGAGGAAAACGAAAACACACGAATCATTAAGTACTTGACAACAAAAGTGCCGTACAAATGTCTTCACGCCCCCTCGGGCCGCATCTACTCTGTTACAGGAAGGTGAGCGCAGGGCCTCAGGCAGCAGAGCCACCGTCGGCGCTGTCAACAACTGGATTGCCGTCGTCACCGGACCCTTCCCCGACAGGCGCAAACCGCTCCAGCAGACTCGCCACATGATCCTCCACCGCCCTCGCAAGCTTGCCTTGGAGATCCTCGGGGACCGGAGACAGCACCTGGTCGAAGTCAAAGCTGCCATCGAATCGCAGCAGGTTGCTGAAGATGCGGGTCGACGCCTGGCGCAGAAGGTCGCGGCACTCAGCGTCGCGGATCTCGTCCCACCGGGCGGAGCTCGCCTCCACCCGCTCCATGAGCCTTGTGAAGAAGGCCAGGTAGCTGGCGTCGTCGGTCTCTAGGGGATCCTCCACCCCCTCGACCGAGAAAGAGGCCACGGCGCTGCGAGCGCGCCCCATGAGCTCGCGGAACATTTTGGAGCGTTGGAGCTACTCCCCGCGCCACCGGGCCGCCTTGTCGTGTGCCCGCTGCGCCTCATCACTAACCTCGCTCACCTGAGCCTGGAGGTCTTCCAGCTCACGGCGGGTCGTGGCATGGAGCTCTGCCGCACTCAGCCTCTCGGCCTCCGACGCCGCGAGCTGCCACTTGAGCTTGGCGATTTCGGCGTCGAGCTCGCCGCGCCTCTTCATGAAGCGGTCCTCCTGCTTCTTCATGTTGTTGGAGTAGGCGTCGGCTAGGGCCTTGGTCCTCTGTACGACCTCGTCCTGGCCCTCCCTGTCGATCTCCGCCCTGTACCTTGCGGCTTTTTCTTCGAGCGTGGCGTTGGCTTTCGCGAGGCGTTCTTTATAGGAGGCCTCGCCGGCCGCCACGGTGCGGTCCAGGTTCTCCAAGCGCTCCCGCTCCCTCTCCTGCTCGATGGTGGTCCGCAGGAGTTCGCGCTCCCGGATCTCCATGTCCATCTCCAGGACCGCCGCCATGCTCTCGCGCTGGGTGACCGCCTCCTCGTGGGAGGTGAGCCGAGCCGCGACGCGCTCCCGCTCCAGGCGAAGGTTCTCCTCCTCGGCCACGAGCTCCGCCTCCAGGGAGCCGAGGGTGGACCTGGCGTGGTGGAGAGTCCCGATCCGCAGTAGGATACCGTGGCTCACCGGGACCAAGGCCCTGGGCGTGCCCAGCCCTTCCATCTCCGCCCCCCGTGGCTCTGGGGGCTCGGGGGCTGCTGCGTCATCGGGCCCGCCCAGGCCCACGCCTGAGGGGGCCTCGTTCCCCTCCAGGCGGCCGGGATCCTCCTCGACCTCCCCCTCAACTCCCGCCCTTGCCGACCGCTCGGCCGTACGGGGAGGGCTGGGCGCGGCCGCCTCCGGCTCGTGGCGCCCTGGTGGTCGTTCGAGGCTTGTGGTGGCCGCCACGCCGATGACTATCTCCCCCTCGAGGCGGGCCTCTTCCGGAGGCGCTCTTCCTCCGGGAGGGACGGCCTTCTCGGGTGCTGGGCAGATTCCGCAGACCCCTCCTCCATGACTTCGCCGCGCCCCGCGGGGCTCGGTGGGAGCGCCGGTGTGTCAACCGCTCCCAGCTCCCGTTGAGCCCAGGCCGGCTCGACGGCATCCTTGTCCTGGGTGTCCTCCTTCTTCTTCTTCGGTGCGGAGCCCCTCCTGCAAAACTGGGGATCAGGCCAAGTCCTGCAAGATGAAGCGGTGGGCGTGAGGAGTGCGCGGACCAAGGGGACTTACTCGTCTCTGGGGACCCATCGCCGCTTCCTTAGCTTCCCTCCCGGGCGGCTGCCGCCCCCTCGAGACTCGCTGGGGCCCCCTCCCGAGGCCCCGCCATGAGGCCCGCCTAGGCCCCCTCCCAAGGCTTCGGCGGGCGGGATCGCCCCGCCAGGCGAAGGGCTTTCTGCACCAAGGGTTTCCTCCATCGGGGGCGCAGACCGCGGGGGCTCGACTCGGGACCCCCCAGCGTCACTGCCGCCGCCGCCGCCGCAGGCTCCTGGCATCGACGGGCGGCGATTCGGCATGGAGGCCACCGCCTCGCTCCAGGCATCGGCTGCGGCCGCCACCCTGGTGTCGTCTTTGCCTCCGGGAAGCGGCAACACCTGGATCGGATTGTCGCGGGGTCCCACATGACCCGAGGGCACTAGCCCCCACTGATCAAACAGTGGCATGCCGGCCCGCGCGTCCTCCCAGTTTCCGAAGCAGTAAATTGGAGCCGCACTGGGTGGCGGGAACAGCATCTTCGCGGCGAGGAGAACGCTCACCAGCCCCTCCACCACCTCCGGGGCAAGGCGATCGGAGCTCAGCCTCATGGGGTCCCCCAGGCATGAGTGGGTCCATACTGGGCGAGGGAGTCTCTGGAGGGGAGCAATGTGCTTGCACACGAACTCCTTAACTACCATGCTCGCAGTAAGCCCGCGGGCTTGGAGCGCTCGCATCCTCGCCATGACCGGCCCCAGCGCGGCGTCGATCAGCTCGGCGGGCCCCCACCTGGAGCTCGGCACCGCTGGCGCCTCCGGGATTTCGAGTAAAGGGCTGTACTAGCACGCGTCCATGTAGACCCTGCGCTCCCTGAAGCCTTCCACCTCCTCAGGAATCCGCATGTTGATGATGTGCGCGCACATGCCTGCGACTATCTGGAATGACACGCAGCCCGAGCACTGGTCCGCCTCGGTCAGTCGGAGGCAGAAGAATTTCTGAAGGAGGGCCACGGATGGCATCACCCCCAGAAAAGCTTTGTAGAGGTAGGCGAAGATGGAGAGAAGGAGGACCGAGCTCAGGTGCAGGTGCAGCGCATGGACCTGGTAGTGGCTGAGCACGGCGTTGAAGAAGTCGGAGAAGGGAGGCACCAGCCCGGCGAAGACGGAGTGGAGGAAGAACGGGAAGGTCGTACCCCCTCGCTGAGCCATGGGGCGCGACGCCGGCCAGATCTTCGTTGCCCCGTTCCCGTTGTGGGCGCTGGCCGTCATCGGCCGCACCTTGTCCAGGCCTCCTCGTTGAGGATCACGGATTTCAGCAGCGCGGACCCTGGCCACGGCGGGACCGACGACCCCGGCTCTGCGGTTTTCTTCTTCCCTTTCCTGCCAGGGGCCATGGCGGCGGAGAGATTGGAGGTTGGGGGAGGAGTAACAGAGGAGCTGCTTGCGCGAGATGAAGGGAGAGATGGAGAAGGGGAGCAATGGGGTGCCTGCGCCCCGCACGGGCAGGCTTTATCGCCAGGACGGCGGTTACCGAGGCGTCATGGGGAGTGGGGGTGACCCGCCCCATGGAAGCCACCACGTGTCACATCTGGGCCCAGCAGCTCAGTGGGCCCCACGTCGTTTCGTCCCTAACGGGCGGAACGTGCGTGCCACGGGCCCGGGGGCTACTGTTGGCCTAGTGGGAACCAGGGTACCACGGCCCGTCTGCCTCTGGCCCGGAGGACGATGCTTGGGCCGGCCCGTGAGGATGGCCCTGCCTCGACCGCTCCGGAGGAAGACGCCTCACGAGGCCCCTCACCGCCAGTCTAGGCCCTGCCGAGGCCTCCAAGCACCGGGTCGCCTCGCGAGGCTCCCCTCGCGAGGCCTTCTCACGAAGCAGATCGTTCGGCGCTAGCCGCGGGGCTCCGTGCCCAACACATGGGTGACGTCTGGCTGTCAGGATAAGGACAGCGGGGCGTGACCAAGCCCAGCTTCCATTCTGGTGATAAGGGAGCAGTGGCATCTGCCTTCCCCAAAGCAAGCCCCAAAGTGTTTCCTCTTTGGTGATAGAAGATCAGGACGGATCGGCGCGCCAGGACGGAGGTCATCGCCAAGCCCACCAGCGTGTCACGAAGACTACTTTATCAGGCAGAGACCGCCTTTAGTTAGGATAGACCTGTGCGCATGTCCCCCTTTGAATTACCACCATGTGGCCACCCTTTCCCGCTCATATTTTCGGGGAAGAGGACTAAGGCACTACAAAAGGGGCAGGGCCGCTTCCATGTAAGGGGATCGACTCATTCTCCCCCACACCTGGTGTACCTCGAGCCACAAGCTCTCCATTACAGAGCAATCCAACACAGGCAGGAGTAGGGTATTACACCACACGATGGCCCGAACCTGCGTAGCTCGCACGTCCCCTTCGTGTCCGGTGAGAGCCAGTGAGCTCGTCGCGATTCCGCCGTAGCTGCCGTCGTGTCGTAGGTTGCCAAGCAAAGTCCCCCAGAGTTCGAATCCTAAGTTCTTGGAGAAGTTTCTTGGATGCAGATCCTAGACTCCGACATCAGCTCACAACTGCAAAAAGCAATCTAGTTTATGCCTTTTTTTATGTAGAGACCCCACCCTTGTGGATATGATCGAGTGAATGTGTGGCTCTCTGTGTGAAGTGAACGAGCGACGAAAAACATCTGGAACATAGAAGCACGGGTGACCTGACGGCCGTGCCTCTCACAACAACCTCAGGGTCGTGACTCTATGGGTGAATGTTTCGGCCAAAATATCTGGGACACTCACGCATGGTCGTGGCTCTGCTTAATGTAAAAGCATGCTTCTGCTAACCTCACGGCCTTGTCCATGGAAAAAAAATGCAGAGAGGCACGATGCATCTAGAACCGTGTGTCCTGTAGATTCATGTCTGTGCTCTTACAGCAAATTGAGACGTGCTTGTCATGGAATCTCCATGCATGTGTTTTATTTAAAACCATGCCACGGCTAGCTTCACAGCCATTCCTCTCCAAGCAAACATGTTCGTGGAAAAACATTTGGAACACAGAGGCAGGACCGTGGCTCTGCTTTGTCTACACCTGTGCAACAGCTTAATCTGAAGGCGTGCTTCTCTTGACCTCATAGTCGTGGCTCTCACAGTGATCATGTCAGCGGAAAATTTTGGAATTCAGAGAGACATGATCCATGAAGAACCGTGCTCATGTCGCTCTATTGCATGTAGAACAATGCCTCCTGTATCTGAGAGGTCGTGCCTTCGTTTTCTTCCATGTCAGGAAAGAAAAAATAATAATATAGTTGTCCTCCAACTGCCCCTCAACCCCTCCCGTCCCCTCCCCTCCTCAGTTATACTTTAACCCACTTGGATCTGCGCGGTGAAGAGCTAACCGTCTTTCCAGTTCCACACCGCACAGAGTGCTGGTCATAGGCGGCGCGACCCCGACAATGGAGATGGTGATGGAGATGGAGTCCGGTGCCCCCAGCACCAAGAGGGCGAGGCTCGCGCCGCCGGCGATGCAGTCCTCTGGGAGTGCGGTGGTGGTCGAGGGGGCGAGAAGCAGCGAGGGTGGTCCGCCCACTGGATCTGAGGAGGACGAAGAGGGATCTGGTCCGGACCGCATCAGCGACCTCCCGGACACCATCCTCGGTGAGATCATCTCCCGTCTCCCCACAAAGGAGGGCATCCGCACACAAATCCTCGTGACTCGGTGGCGCCCTCTTTGGCGCACCACTCCTCTGAATCTGGACTACCGTGAGATCCCTGTCGCTCATCTTTTTAACGCTCTAGAAACAGTTCATATCGAGATCATCTCTAGGGTCTCCACCTACACCGAGGAGCTCGTCCGCATAAGATACATTAGAACTTTTTTAGTGGAGAATCTGTCGCTGATGATGATTCGAACCTTCCAGAATCCATCATGTCCGGCCATGAGGGCTCGGTTCACGGCCTATCCATCCCGGCGTGCTACCTACAGTGCAGACCCTCTACCGTCGACACCTGGCTCAAATCCCCAAAACTCGACAATCTCCGGGTGCTTGAGTTCTACTACCTGTTCCCATGATTCATGAAACAAATGGTGAAACTACACACACATGCTCTTCATCTACGCCCTCACTACCCACGTCCATCTTTCAGTTTTCCTCCTCTCTTCACACCGCCACCTTCGCCTGTTGCCAGATACCAGACAATTATGTACAAATGCTTGAACTACCACTGCTCAAGAGACTTTCGCTTGTTGAGGTTCATATATCAGACTTCTCGCTGCAAAGCATGATCAACTCTAGTTGCCGTGCACTCGAGTGCGTGCAGCTTGTTTGCAATAGAGAAAGGCATTGCATCAGAATAAACTCGCCTAACATTGTAAGCATCAGCATCCGTGGTGAGAAAGGAGAACTCAGCATCGAGGATGCCCCCTCACTTCAACGGTTGATTCACGATATTTGGAGCATTGACATGCAGGTAACCATCGTCTTTGCACCTAAACTGGAGACCTTGGGCAAATTCAAGATCTCGCTTGACTCCACAGGTCTTATGGTACTGACTTTTCACAATACTTTTGGCTGCATTTGTTCGAGGAGGCAAGTTTCATGTCATCCAACCTTTATTCTATTAATATTATGATCTATCTTCTATGCACCATGAAGGATTTGGCGACGGTCAGCCTAACTACAACGCAGCAATCTGTCAAGACCTTGCTTGTCATCATGTCTTATGATGTGGACCTAGTCATTCACTTGACGCAATGCCTTCCAAACCTGCAGAACTTGATTGTCGAGGCGATTATGATTTTCACCGACATTGATGAAAAGCTTGTCTTACATTTGTCTGTAAATATATACACTCGTTTCAACACATGTTTTATTGTTAGATACATCCGTATCTAGACAAATCTATGACAAACTGTTTGGAATGGAGGTAATATAAATTATCGTTCTTTTGCTCTTTCTATAGACCTTAAGTTTTTTTCAACCTTTATGCGTTTTTAGGGAGGATTTGTTGCTGATGGTGTAAGAAATAATTGGCGTCGCAAGCACCGAGTGTTTCTCAAGGAACACAACATTCATTTGAAGACAATAACGTTGGAAGATTATGAACGCAGCATGAAAAACATTGAATTTGTGAGGTTCTTTATTCTGAATGCAACGGAGCTAGAGACCATCAGGATTAAGTTTCGCTTCCCCCAAACTTCACGCAAGAATTTACGAACAGCAACAGAAGTTGTTCCAGTGGGACAATAAGGCTTCTAAACGCGCCCACCTTAAATTATCAGCATGTTGCGACCATGTGTGCGTGGATTTGAAACACAGACGTGTTGAATACCTGGATTTGACGGATCCATTCAGCTGTGATTGCTGAAAACAGGGCTGGAGTTAGTTGTTCAAGCTTACAGAGTTAGATTGCGCCCTTTTGAGTCTATGTTTTGTCTAAACATGATCAAACAACCCTTGTACTTTTTTGCACCGTCTGTAAGCTTGTCATAACAATCCTTGCATAGAAAGTCTTCTAATTGTGCTCGTCTTCTAATTGCTATGGTTTATATTACTAGATTGGTTCTGTGATGTGGAGCAGTGCGCAGCTGCACAGGAAAAAAATATTAAAGCTGCATAAATTATAATTGTTGTTAGATCAACCAAAATGCCCAGAGCTACACATTTCATATGACATGGAGAATTGTATTTGCCTCAACCAGACAGTTGTTGCCGTATAAAAACCATTTAGAAGAAGAAGAGTTGCAGACTTGGTTGTAAACCCGTGGATCTGCTGCTTGTAAACCCGTGGGTCTGCTTAATGTAAAACCGTGCATCGTGTTACCCGACGTCCGTGACTCTCACAGTGAATGTTTCAGCGGAAACTTTTGGAATACTTAGCCCCGACCGTGACTCTTCTTAGTGTAGGACCGTGCCCCTGACAATGAACGTGTCATTGGAAACATTTGCAATACTGAAGCACAACCGTGCTTCGTCCGCCCGTATAACCATGCCTCTCATGACCATTCGGCCGTGCCTCTGACAATTAACGTGTCACCGGAAACATTTGCAATACACAGGCAGGACCGTGCCTCTGGTACCTCAAGAACCGTGTGTCTGTCGGTGAGCGTTTCAGCAGGAACATTTGGAAGACAGCGGCAGGACCGTGAATCTTTTTAATCTCAAAACGTGCTTCCAATGATCTCACAATGAACGTTTCCGTGGAAATTTTTGGAACACACAGAGGCACAATGCATACTGAACCGTGCGTCTGGTAGATTCACGCCGTTCCCTTACTTCAAATTGATACGTGCCTGCCGTAGAATCACTGTCTCGAACGAGTTATGCATGATTGCAAACATTCGAGACGCGGTTGCACAGCCGTGCCTCTACTTCAGGAGTAGCCATGCCGCCTCAAGGTCATGGCCGTGCCTCTCTATAGAGTCAATTTATGTCGGTGGTAGTGCCATGCTCCTGCATCGCATAGAACCGTGCCCCGCTAGATGCTAGCAATACATGTCATGTGGAACCATGCCATACGAAAGATTCATGGGTGCGCCTTGCCAGCAACACATGTCATTTGAAAAGAAAAACATTTAGAAGATCAGGATACATATTCAAGTGAGCATACATATCTAATAGATCATACATATCCAGTAGCTTGCATGCAGGCCACTAGACGGCCTTTTGGAGGTTCATTACAATGCAATAGAGCATTCGTATCTAACAGAATACATGTAGACCACCACACGGCGTTTGAAAGATTGCGAAAATAAGATCGACACCTGTATCAATGTCCAACCGCAAAGTTATACTAGATGAGTATTCCTCTCAACATTGCAACAGAAAATAATTCTTAATGATCAGTCATCAAGAATTTCCTTGATCATCAGGAGCTCATCATTGTTCGCAAACCCTTGCACCAAGAGATCATAGGTGACGCTTTGCACCTTCTTCTTGTTCTCCTTCAGCATGTGCACCTCCTCTTTCAGAAAATCCCTCTCCAGCTTAATCTCATCCCTCTCCTCCCTGAGATTCTGAATGGCACATGTGAGAGACGCCTGAATGCGCTTGAGGTCTTTATCATCGATACCCATTTGCTTCTTCTGCCTATCAATCTCCATGGTAGTTACACTAGTTCTTTCCACATCTGCAACAAGGTTCTTGATCTTAAGGTTCACTTGTTCATTGTCCTTTTTAAGCTTGCTTTTCTCCTCATTCTGTGCTTGCCTATCATCATTGTTCTCATGCAACATCTCCCAGAGCTTTAGTAGGCACCTCTGCATAATGATAGGCCAAGGGTGGTCAACCCATTCCACAACTCCACAGTTCACACCTCTCTGCCGAAAAAAAGGCACGTCAATGGTTAGGCACTTGCACCACTAATTCTGTACCTCCACCCCTGCTGTGCTTCCTATGTCCACGGAGTTACTAACTTTCTTCTAAACCAGCTTAAATTAATATGGCGCTACCTTTTCAACCAACTTATTTAGAGAGTTATTTTAAGAAACTAGTGATCATTAAACAGTAGAATCTAGAACTATCTAAATGAAGCAATCTAGGTATAATAAGCAGTGACCTTTAGATTTTATGCAAACTAAAAAGAGTACACAATGATTTTTGTAAAATACAAGAAGTGATCAGTCTTTTTCGTAAACTACATCTCCTATCATTTAAAAATTAGTACAGATTTCGAAAGTGACTAACTTTCACAGCACAGCCGTAGAACCTCCTCCCCGTGTCACTTCGTTCAAAGGCCACACACCTTAGAGGCTTGGTATCGTGGAGCACGTAGTACAAAGAAAGGTCCACCTCTTTACCAGTAAAATCTCGGTCTTCAATAGTATCAGGGTTCTCCTACAAAGAAACATCTACGTTTAGAGCTCAAATTAATTGTTCGCAAAACAAAAGCCATGTTCAACACTGCGTATGTAACCCGAAATCACTTACATAGAAATCAAAATCCAGCTCAAGGAAGTTCAACTATTCCTTCTTCCTCTCTTCTCCGATCTTAGATGTCGACATGACACGGCGGATGTGAGCACAGGCGGCGCCGTCGGCGTCGTCTAATTTGTGAGGAGAGAGGGGGAGGGCAAATGAAAGCGAGGGACGGCAACAGAGATAGAAGGCCTCGGGCAGGTGGTTTTGACATGGTCCGACTCGACCAAATGACTGGTCCGGTTTGTTCTGGCCTAGCTCGAGAAAGATCCCACCTACTCCCTTTTAATTTATTTTTATTTTTTATATTTTTTTGTGTGCTATGAGCAGTTGGGGGTGACGAAAAGTCTTCTACTTTTTGCAGGCGCGAGACTCACAAAGCCGCCTCTATAACTTCCCAACTTTACCTCTTTGCTCTGCCTCGCTCCATGGTTCGTCCATTTCCGAGTCACTTGCTCTTCTGATGATAACTCTGGTTCTCATCCCTAACCTCCTTGCTCTGCCTCGCTCCACGGTCCGTTCATTTCCCCTGAAATACAGTATTTTTCATTCCTTTGCTGATTAGATCTGCGTTGCCCACTCTGACAGTAATCTCGTTATATGTATGTTGGAATATTGCTATATGCTATACCTTTTAAAGATCTGGGCGAGCAATCTTTGAATGCGTGGGGTTGGCTCTTTTCCGCTAGAGTCTTCCACCTAATAGATGTCAGTAGGTGTGTGGTTTCTTTTTATAGACACTACCATCATTGGATAAATCACCATTCCGCGCCACCGGTTGCCCTCTATCTTTCTCGTTGAGTTGAGCATGTATCACTGATGTACAGTCTTTTAATTCTACGTATTGCTAGTTAAGTCTTTGAAATGAATGGATCTACATACAGTTATAGATCTACATAGTCTTACCCATTGGACTCCAGTATCTGTGTAACAATAAAATGGATACGAGTCTTATATATTGTTATATCTTGCAGACAACCATGGTCTGTGATGTTTGCAGGAACCTCAACTGTCATGGCGGTGAATCTGATGTTAACCACTCTTTCTTGATTGTGCCTTTGCCTTATCATTATGAGTCATGCCTGGTAAATGTTTCTTGTTAGATAACAAATCTTTTATCCATTCTGATGGGATACATAGTTTTCTGCCAACTGCTTGCAAAGTCGTAAGTTATAGTTTTACCAGACGACACTTCCGTTTCTTTTTATTCTGTAGACACAAACCACACATTCTCCTTCTCAACAAATATGTTTCACATGGTTGTTTTTCACTTGGTATAATTAGAAGTTTAACTGCGTTGTTTAGGCTTAATCAAATATCATAAACAGTGCATGTGCCTGAGCCTAAAAGACGCTTGCCCCGTATTAAAAATAAGAAAAAGGTGGTTCCAAGTATTATTCTGAAATACTTAAAAGTTTTACATATGTTTGTTTTATCTTATTTTTTGCAGTATGTCCCATGCTATTACCGGAAGCAGGTCCTTTCTTTGATTTCTTGATGGAAAGAAGAAGCTTTTGAGGATGGCTTTGAAGTAGAGGATATCAACCTTGTGTTTGGCACTAACGACGAATTGTCATACAAGATTAAGTTTACTGATGGCACTCACAGGTCTAAGTTTCAGGGACCTGGATGGGAAAAGCTGATATGCGACTATGACCTGTGTTACGGTGATATTATTAAACTGGATTTGCAAGGCGATGATTTCTTCTTTCACATTGATATGATGTTGAGTGAATCCCGAGGAAGTCGCAAAGCCGTTCCCAAAACTTCTATTGGTATGTTGTATTTGCCTCCCAAGATGACACCTGACTGATTATTAGTTATAATTATACTTTAACATGTTCCTCGCATTTCTTTGCTCGGTCTTTCTCCATACAATGTATTAAATCTTTCGATTAGTTCTGACAGTAGTCGGAGTGTGTAAGGCTTATTGTACATTTTATATTTTATTCACTGCTTCAGACACAGTGACTTATAGATGGTTTTATACTTTAGCTCTTGAAGGTCTTAGTTTATCACAGAGGAGCCACATAGATAAGACAGTCTACACCTGGGGCATAAAACTTTCGTACAACGACATGGCGTGCATGATTAAACTAGTCTTAAATGCTAAAGACATCCATGCCATTACCTTTGTGCATTGTCTAAGTTTCACCAACATTCACAAAGACCGTTTGGTAGGTCATTGTTTCTTTGTTTATTCCACCCTCCGCATGTCTGTCCTCCTAATTTAATGCCAGAATGATTTGTTCTTGTACAGAAAATCCCGGCTGTTGTTACCGATGACCTCAGGATGAAGCTTGGATGTCCTCCTCTCAGGGGCAGCATCACTTGTTCAAAAATTTAGTCCCGTTGATTTGCCTGGCACCTACTGTATTCACAAGGATGGAAGGATGGCGATCTCTGGGTTTTCTGCTTTTGCAGATGCAGCCAGGCTGACACTTGGTTGGGTTGTACTCATCACTATCCAAAAGCACACTGTGGGCGACAAGGAGTTGCTCTCGCTGGTAATCACCGGTCTCTACAATAAAACTACCTGATGTGTGACGCGTGCAACGATGCAGGGATGGCATTACATCATACAAATGTTAAGTATTGACATCAGTTCAGTATCGTATGTGTGTTATTCAAACCATGGTATGCAAACCAGATGCAGAGCTAGTCGTGGTTGTTGTTGTTGTCAGGTACTATGCCTTCTCCTAACAGCTCACCATGCCTCTGATGGAAATATGCCCTAGAGGCAATAATAAAGTTGTTATTATTTTATATTTCCTTGTTCATGATAAAGGTTTATTATTCATGCTAGAATTGTATTGACCGGAAACTTAAATACATGTGTGAATACATAAACAAATACCGTGTCCCTAGTGAGCCTCTACTAGACTAGCTCGTTGATCAAAGATGGTTAAGGTTTCCTAACCATAGACATGAGTTGTCATTTGATAACGGGATCACATCATTAGGAGAATGATGTGATGGACAAGACCCATCCGTTAGCTTAGCATATGATCATTCTGTTTATTGCTACTGCTTTCTTGAATGTCAAATACATGTTCCTCAGACCATGAGATCATGCAACTCCCGGATACCGGAGGAATACCTTGTGTGCTATCAAACATCACAACGTAGCTGGGTGATCATAAAGATGCTCTACAGGTATCTCCAAAGGTGTCCGTTGAGTTGGCATGGATCGAGACTGGGATTTGTCACTCCGTGTTTCGAAGAGGTATCTCCGGGCCCTCTCGGTAATGCACATCATAAGAAGCTTGCAAGCAAAGTGACTAAGGAGTTAGTTACGGGATGATGTATTACGGAACGAGTAAAGAGACTTGCCGGTAACGAGATTGAACTAGGTATGGAGATACCGACGATCGAATCTCGGGCAAGTAACATACCGACGGACAAAGGGAATTACGTATGTTGTCATTGCGGTTCGACCGATAAGATCTTCGTGGAATATGTAGGAACCAATATGAGCATCCAGGTTCCGCTATTGGTTGTTTACCGGAGAAGCGTCTCAATCATGTCTACATCATTCCCGAACCCGTAGGGTCCGCACGCTTAACGTTCGTTGGTGATATAGAGTTATATGAGTTATGTGAATTGGTAACCGTATATTGTTCGGAGTCCCGGATGAGATCCCGGACGTCACGAGGAGTCTCGGAATGTTCAAGAGGTAAAGATTTATATATGGGAAGTCATATTTTGGGTTCTGAAAAAAGGTGCAGTTTTTTTCGGTATTGTACCGGGAAGCTTCCAGAAGGTTCCGGAGGATTCCGGAGGGGGCCGGAAGTCCACAAGTGGGTCCACCACATCCCAAGGGCTGGCATGGGCTAAGGGGAGGCACCCTGGCCTTATTGGGCCAGGCACACCAAGTCCTCAAAAGCCCACGTAGCTAGGGAAGGAAAAAGGGAGAGTCCTAGTAGGAATAGGATTGGACTTTGGAGTCCAAGTCCACGTGTGTACTATTCACGGTTACTGTTCACGTGGCACTATTCCTTCTACTCCAAGCCCCTACACATATATAAATAGAGGAGAGGGGGCGCCCCAAAGGAGACACAACATTGTCTTAGCCGTGTGCGGCGCCCCCCTCCACAGTTCCGTCCCTCGGTCATATTTTTGCAGTGCTTGGGCGAAGCCCTGCGGAGATAGCATCACCATCACCGTCACCACGCCGTCGTGCTACCGGAACTCATCCACTACCTCGCCGTCTTGCTGGATCAAGAAGTCGAGGACGTCACCGAGCTGAACGTGTGCTGAACGCGGAGGTGCCGTACGTTCGGTACTCGGTCGGTTGGATCGTGAAGTTGTTCGACGACATCAACAGCGTTGTTCTAACGCTTCCGCTTACGGTCTACGAGGGTACGTAGACACACTCCCCCTCTCGTAGCTATGCATCTCCATGGATAGATCTTGCGTGTGCGTAGAAATTTTTTTGTTTTCCATGCAACGTTCCCCAACAGTGGCATCATGAGCCAGGTCAATGCGTAGATGATATGCACGAGTAGAACACAAAGAGTTGTGGGCGGGGATCGTCATACTGCTTACCACCAACGTCTTATTTTGATTCGGCGGTATTGTAAGATGAAGCGGCCCAAACCAACCTTACATGTCCACGTACATGAGACCGGTTCCACCGACAGACATGCAACTTGTTTTGCAAAAAGGTGGCTGGCGGGTGTCTGTTTCTCTACTTTAGTTGAATCAAATTTGACTGTGGCCGGTCCTTGTTGAAGGTTAAAACAGCAAACTTGATAAATCACCGTTGTGGTTTTGTGCCGTAGGTAAGAACGGTTCTTGCTAGAAGCCCATAGCAGCCACGTAAAACTTGCAACAACAAAGTAGAGGACGTCTAACTTGTTTTTGCAGGGTATGCTATGATGTGATATGGTCAAGACATGATGTGATATACGTTATTGTATGAGATGATCATGTTTTGTAATTTATCGGCAACCGACAGGAGCCTTATGGTTGTCTCTTTATTGTATGAAATGCAAGCGCCATGTAATTGCTTTACTTTATCGCTATGCGTTAGCAATAGTTGTAGAAGCAATAGTTAGCGAGACGACCACGACGCAACGATGGAGATCAAGGTGTCGAGCCGGTGACGATGGAGATCATAACGATGCTTTGGAGATGGAGATCAAAAGCACAAGATGATGATGGCCATATCATGTCACATATTTTGATTGCATGTGATGTTTATCCTTTATGCATCTTATTTTGCTTAGAACGACGGTAGCATTATAAGATGATCCCTTCACTAAATTTCAAGATAAAAGTGTTCTCCCCGAGTATGCACCGTTGCTAAAGTTTGTCGTTTCGAAGCACCTCGTGATGATCGGGTGTGATAGATTCTACGTTCACATACAACGGGTGTAAGCCAGTTTTACACAAGCAGAATACTTGGGTTAAACTTGACGAGCCTAGCATGTACAGACATGGTCTCGGAACACTGGAGACCGAAAGGTCAAACATGAGTCATATAGTAGATATGATCAACATGGAGATGTTCACCATTGATGACTATCCCATCTCACGTGATGATCGGACATGGGCTAGTTGATTTGGATCATGTATCACTTAGTTAACTTGAGGGATGTTAATTTAAGTGGGAGTTCATTAGTAATTTGATTAATTGAACTTAATTTATCATGAACTTAGTCCTGATAGTCTTTGCAAATTATGTTGTAGATCAATAGCTCGCGTTGTAGCTCCCCTGTTTTTGATACGTTCCTAGAGAAAGCTTAGTTGAAAGATGATGGTAGCAATTACACGGACTGGGTCCGTAACTTGAGGATTATCCTCATTGCTGCACAGAAGGATTATGTCCTTGATGCACCGCTAGGTGATGGACCTGCTGCAGGAGCTGCTGCAGACGTTGTGAACGCCTGGCAGGCTCGATCTGATGACTACTCGATAGTTCAGTGTGCCATGCTCTACAGCTTAGAACCGGGACTACAAAAGCGTTTTGAATGCCATGGAGCATATGAGATGTTCCAGGAGCTAAAATTGATATTTCAAGCTAATGCCCGGGTTGAGAGATATGAAGTCTCCAACAAGTTCTTCAGCTGTAAGATGGAGGAGAACAGTTCTATCAGTGAACACATACTCAGAATGTCTGGATACCACAACCACTTGACTCAGCTGGGAATTGATCTTCCGGTTGAGAGTGTTATTGACAGAGTTCTTCAGTCACTGCCATCAAACTATAAAGGCTTCATGATGAACTATAATATGCAAGGGATGTTGAAGACAATTCCCGAGCTCTTCGCGATGCTGAAATCGGTGGAGGTAGAAATCAAGAAGGAGGATCAAGTGTTGATGGTTAACAAAACCACTAGTTTCAAGAAAAAGGGCAAGGGAAAGAAGGGGAACTTCAAGAAGAACGGCAAGCAAGTTGCCGCTCCCACGAAGAAACCCAAAGTTGGACCCAAGCCTGAAACTGAGTGCTTCTACTGCAAAGGAACTAGTCACTGGAAGCGGAACTGCCCCAAGTATTTGGCGGATAAGAAGGATGGCAAAGTGAACAAAGGTATGTTTGATATACATGTTATTGATATGTACCTCACTAGTGCTCGTAGCAGCGTCTGGGTATTTGATATCGATTCAGTTGCTAATATTAGTAACTTGAAGCAGGAGCTGCAGAGTAACGGAGACTAGCTGAGGGCGAGGTGACGATATGTGTTGGAAGTGTCTCCAAGATTGATATGATTAATATCGACACGCTCGTAATACCTTTGGGATTAGTATTAAACCTAAATAATGGTTATTTGGTGCTTGCGTTGAGCATAAAACATTATATCTGGATATTGTTTATTGCAAGACGGTTATTCATTTAAGTCAGAGAATAATGGTTATTCTGTTTATATGAATATAATATCCCTCGTGATCATGCAACCCTGTGAATGGTTTATTCTTGTTGAATCTCGATCGTAGTGATACACATATTCATAATATTGATGCCAAAAGATGCAAAGTTGATAATGATAGTGCAACATACTTGTGGCACTGCCGTTTAGGTCATATTGGTGTAAAGCGCATGAAGAAACTCCATGCTGATGGACTTTTGGAATCTCTTGATTATGAATCATTTGATACTTGTGAACCATGCCTCATGGGCAAGATCACTAAAACTCCGTTCTCCGGAACAATGGAGCGAGCTAATGATTTGTTGGAAATAATACATACCGATGTATGCGGTCCTATGAATGTTGAAGCACGCGGCGGGTATCGTTATTTTCTAACCTTCACAGATGATTTGAGTAGGTATGGGTACATCTACTTGATGAAACACAAGTCTGAAACATTTGAAAAGTTCAAAGAATTTCAGAGTGAAGTAGAGAATCATCGTAACAAGAAAATAAAGTTTCTACGATCTGATCGCCGAGGCGAATATTTGAGTTACGAGTTTGGCCTTCATTTAAGAAAATGTGGAATTGTTTCACAACTCACGCCACCTGGAACACCACAGCGTAATGGTGTGTCTGAACGTCGTAACCGTACTTTATTGGATATGGTGAGTTCTATGATGTCTCTTACCGATTTGCCACTATCGTTCTGGGGTTATGCATTAGAGACAGTTGCATTCACGTTAAATAGGGCACCGTCTAAATCCGTTGAGACGACACCGTATGAACTGTGGTTTGGCAAGAAACCTAAGCTGTCGTTTCTTAAAGTTTGGCGATAAGCTCGAACCTAAAGCGGAGAAGTGCGTCTTCATAGGATACCCTAAAGAAACAATTGGGTACACCTTCTACCACAGATCCGAAGGCAAGGTCTTTGTTACCAAGAATGGGTCCTTTCTAGAGAAGGAGTTTCTCTCGAAAGAAGTGAGTGGGAGGAAAGTAGAACTTGATGAGGTAATTGTACCTTCTCTTGAATTGGAAAGTAGCTCATCAGAGAAAACCGTTCCCGTGATGCCTTCACCCATAAGAGAGGAAGATAATGGTGAAGATCATGAAACTTCAGATCAAGTTACTACTGAACCTCGTAGGTCGACCAGAGTACGTTCCGCACCAGAGTGGTACGGTAATCCTGTTCTGGAAGTCATGTTGTATATGATGCAACCAGAAGGTTTTGTCGATCCTAAGGGTGCTAACAAAGTGTGCAAGCTCCAGCGATCCATCTATGGACTGGTGCAAGCATCTCGGAGTTGGAATATACGCTTTGATGAGGTGATCAAAGCATATGGTTTTGTACAGACTTACGGTGAAGCCTGTATTTACAAGAAAGTGAGTGGGAGCTCTGTAGCTTTTCTAATATTATATGTGGATGAAATATTGTTGATTGGAAATGATATAGAATTTCTGGATGGCATAAAAGGATACTTGAATGAAAGACCTCGGTGAAGCTGCTTATATATTGGGCATCAAGATCTATAGAGATAGATCAAGACGCTTGATAAGACTTTCAATGAGTACATACCTTGACAAGATTTTGAAGGAGTTCAAAATGGATTAGTCAAAGAAGGAGTTCTTGCCTGTATTGTAAGGTGTAAAGTTGAGTAAGACTCAAAGCTCGACCACGGCAGAAGATAGAGAGAGAATGAAAGTCATTCCCTATGCCTCAGCCATAGGTTCTATAATGTATGCCATGCTGTGTACCACACCTAATGTGTGCCTTGCCACGTGTCTGGCAAAGGGGGTACAAGAGTGATCCAGGAGTGGATCACTGGACAGCGGTCAAAATTATCCTTAGTAACTAAAGGACTAAGGAAATGTTTCTCGATTATGGAGGTGATAAAGAGTTCGTCGTAAAGGGTTACGTCGATGCAAGCTTTGACACCAATCTAGATATCTCTGAGTAGCAAACCGGATACGTATAATGGAGCAGTCATTTGGAATAGCTCCAAGTAAAGCATGATAGCAGCATCTACAGTATGACATAAGGATTTGCAAAGTACACATGGGTTTGAATATTGCAGACCCATTGACTAAAATTCTCTCTCACGAGCAAAACATGATCACACCTTAGAACTCTTTGAGTGTTAATCACATGGTGATGTGAACTAGATTATTGACTCTAGTGAACTCTTGGGTGTTAATCACATGGCGATGTGAACTAGATTATTGACTCTAGTGCAAGTGGGAGACTGATGGAAATATGCCCTAGAGTCAATAATAAAGTTGTTATTATTTTATATTTCCTTGTTCATGATAAAGGTTTATTATTCATGCTAGAATTGTATTGACCAGAAACTTAAATACATGTGTGAATACATAAACAAATACCGTGTCCCTAGTGAGCCTCTACTAGACTAGCTCGTTGATCAAAGATTGTTAAGGTTTCCTAACCATAGACATGAGTTGTCATTTGATAACGGGATCACATCATTAGGATAATGATGTGATGGACAAGACCCATCCGTTAGCTAAGCATATGATCGTTCTGTTTATTGCTACTGCTTTCTTGAATGTCAAATACATGTTCCTCAGACCATGAGATCATGCAACTCCCGGATACCGGAGGAATACCTTGTGTGCTATCAAACGTCACAACGTAACTGGGTGAAAGATGCTCTACAGGTATCTCCGAAGGTGTCCGTTGAGTTGGCATGGATCGAGACTGGGATTTGTCACTCCGTGTTTCGAAGAGGTATCTCTGGGCCCTCTCGGTAATGCACATCATAAGAAGCTTGCAAGCAAAGTGACTAAGGAGTTAGTTACGGGATGATGTATTATGGAACGAGTAAAGAGACATGCCGGTAACGAGATTGAACTAGGTATGGAGATACCGACGATCGAATCTCGGGCAAGTAACATACCGACGGACAAAGGGAATTACGTATGTTGTCATTGCGGTTCGACCGATAAGATCTTCATGGAATATGTAGGAACCAATATGAGCATCCAGGTTCCGCTATTGGTTATTGACCGGAGAGGCGTCTCACTCATGTCTACATCATTCCCGAACCCGTAGGGTCCGCACGCTTAACGTTCGTTGACGATATAGTGTTATATGAGTTATGTGAATTGGTAACCGAATATTGTTCGGAGTCCCGGATGAGATCCTGGACGTCACGAGGAGTCACAGAATGGTCAAGAGGTAAAGATTTATATATGGGAAGTCATATGTTGGGTTCCGGAAAAAGGTGCAGTTTTTTTCGGTATTGTACCGGGAAGCTTCCAGAAGGTTCCGGAGAATTCCGGAGGGGTCCAGAAGTCCACAAGTGGGTCCACCACGTCCCAAGGGCTGGCATGGGCTAAGGGGAGGCGCCCTGGCCTTATTGGGCCAGGCGCACCAAGTCCTCAAAAGCCCACGCAGCTAGGGAAGGAAAAAGGGAGAGTCCTAGTAGGAATAGGATTGGACTTTGGAGTCCAAGTCCACGTGTGTACTATTCACAGTTACTGTTCACGTGGCACTATTCCTTCTACTCCAAGCCCCTACACATATATAAATAGAGGAGAGTGGGGTGCCCCAAAGGATACACAACATTGTCTTAGCCGTGTGCGGCGCCCCCCTCCACAGTTCCGTCCCTCGGTCATATTTTCGCAGTGCTTGGGTGAGGCCCTGCGGAGATAGCATCACCATCACTGTCACCACGCCGTCGTGCTGCCGGAACTCATCCACTACCTCGCCGTCTTGCTGGATCAAGAAGTCGAGGACATCACCGAGCTGAACGTGTGCTGAGCGCGGAGGTGCCGTACGTTCGGTACTCGGACGGTTGGATCGTGAAGTTGTTCGACGACATCAACCGCGTTGTTCTAACGCTTCCGCTTACGGTCTACGAGGGTACGTAGACACGCTCCCCCTCTCGTAGCTATGCATCTCCATGGATAGATCTTGCGTGTGCGTAGAAAATTTTTTGTTTTCCATGCAACGTTCCCCAACAGCCTCTCCTAGCATCACAGACTCAGCATCTCTCAGTGCACGGTCGTGCCTTTTGTTTTTTGTAGAACCATGTGTATAGTAGTTGAAATCAGAAAAGATGACAACGGAAAATCACATAGTTCAATGACAAGCACAATGCTTCGAGTGCTTAAGGACAGGAACATTAGAGGTGAAAATCGAGCAAGCAGTTTTATAAATATAATTAAAAAGTTTTTCAATTCTACATCGTCAGAGGCACAGCCATGCCTCTGATGCATGTAGAACTCTCTAAAGCCCCGTTCGTAATCCAGGTCACTTGAAAACACTTGGAACACAAAGGCACGTCCGTGCCCTTGGTGCACGTAGAACTGGGGCTCCATCAATTTTGCTTGTATGCGAAGGGTGAATGAACGTGTCAGTGGAATTACTTGAAGCGGAAAGGCATGGGCGTGCCTCTGCTTCAGTGCAACCATGCCTCTTCCACCATCAAGGCCGTGACTGGCGCACCACCCCACTGAACCCTTTTAGTTTAGGTATATATATATATATATATATATATATATATATATATATATATATATATATACTTCGAGAAAAAAGGTGAATCGTGAAACCCTAGCCCTCTTTCCAGATCCACCGCACAGAGAGCTGCAACGGAGGCGGCACGACCACGGTAATGGAGATGAAGATGCGTGCCTCTAGCAACAAGAAGACGAGGTTCACGGCACGGGCGACGCCGGTTGTATACCTGCCCGCTAAGGTCATGGAGAGGAGCGGCGAGGGTCCGCCCACTGGATCCGAGAAGCACGTTGAATCTCGTCCGGACCGCATCAGCGACCTCCCGGACGCCATCCTTGGCGAGATCATCTCTCGTCTCCCCATCAAGGATGGCATCCGCACCCAAGTCCTCGCATCTCGGTGGCGCCACCTATAGTGCACTACACCTCTCAATCTCGACTTCCGTGTGATCCCTGACACTCGTCCTACTAATGCTCTAGAAACAATCTGTTGCGAAATCGTCCGCATTCTGCCCAAGAAGCAGGTCGTGTAGAAAACATACGTCGGAACTCAATGCCGACCTCTTAGTCACGACTGGCGTGGAGAATCTGTCGCTGATGATTTTGGCCTTCCTGTAGCCATCCTCTCCGGCCATGAGGGCCCGGTTTACCGCCTGTGCATCCCGACAAGCTACCTCCAGTGCCAACCTTGTGTAGTCGATGAGTTCCTCCAGTCTCAAAAACTAGACAAACTCCAGGTGCTAGAGTTCTACTACCTGTTCCCGAATTTCTTCTACCCAGGGTTCAGACAACCACACAGATGCCCTTCATCTATGCCCTCACCACCAGCGTCCATCTTGAGGTTTTACTCCTCACTTCACACCATCACCTTCGCCATGTGCAAACTACAAGACAATCTGGTACAAATGCTTCGCCTCCCACTGCTCAGAAGACTTTCACTAGTGGAAGTTTACATATCGGATGTCTCATTGCAAAACGTCATCCACTGTAGTTGCCCTGCCATGCAGTGCCTGCTGCTTGTTTGCAATAAGAAATTCTGTTGTCTGCGAATAAACTCGCCTAGCCTTGTAAGCATTGGCATTCGTTCTGATAGAGGAAAGCTCATCATTGAGGATGCCCCTTCACTTCGAAGGCTACTCCACGACTCTGTAGATGCACAACTACAAATAACCATTGTCTCTGCACCTAAATTGGACACCTTGGGAAAATTTTCTGATTTATCCGATGAATCAAAGATCGTCATTGACTCTACAGTTATACAGGTACTGCCTTTGCACGGTACTTTACTTTGAGCTGCATTATTCGAGCACACAAGATTCATATCCACAAGCTAATAATATAATGTTCTGTGCTCAATGAAGGGTCTGTCCGTAAGCAGCCCATCCGCGGTGCTGGATTCTGTCAAGACCTTATTTATCTCACAGACATGCTTTAATCTGGATGAGTTCGTAGGCTTGTTGCGATGCTTTCGATGCCTGCATAACTTGTTTATTGAGGTGATGATTTCACACACGTTGAAAGCCCATACCATATATATATATATATATATATATATATATATATATATATATATGTGTGTGTGTGTGTGTGTGTGTGTGTGTGTGTGTGTGTGTGTGTGTGTGTGTGTGTGTGTGTGTGTGTGTGTGTGTGTGTGTGTGTGTGTGTGTGTGTGTGTGTGATATTAGCATCAACCGTTCAGTTGCTCTTCATGTGTATTATTATGAGTTTGTAGAGCCATGAATAGCTCCACGAAACAAAATAAAATCAGCTTATGTGTACTAAAAAAAAATCAAATACCTAGTATGCAATGCTTTATAGACCTTAAGTCTTTTCAGTTTTCATGTGTATTTAGGGAGGAGGATGGGATCAACGAGATTTAACAAATGAATGGCATCAAAATCAGCGGGTGTTTCTCAAGGATCATGACATTTGTTTGAAGACATTAACGCTGGAAGATTATGAAGTCACAGAGGCAAACACTGAATTTGTGCCATTCTTTATTCTGAATGCGTGGATGCTACTGAGTATAAGGCTTAAGTTTGGATTGCACAAAAATTTCACAGGTGAATTTTACAAGGAGCAACAAAAGGTACTGCAAATGGAGAAAAGGGCTTCTAAATGTGCTCAGCTTAAATTAACAACAACTTGCAAGCATATGCACATGGATTTAAAAAACATAACTGTTGAATATCTGGATTTGTCCGATCCGTTCAACTGTGAATGCTGAAAACAGGTGTGGAGAGATATACTTGCCATATTCAGTGTGGGTCTTGCGTAAACATGGTCAAACAATTCTCATTCTTTTTGCACCGTACCGTATGTAAGCTCTCTTTTTTAGACGATAAGTTCATATTTAAAAATGTGAATATTTATGATATCAATGTTATGGTTCATGTTTCCAATATTCATTATGTGTTTGTAGAGCCGTGAACAATTTCACAAAACACAAAGAAATCAGCTCATACGTGCTAGAAAGAAACATGGATCACAGAGGCATGCCTGTCATGCATGCGGGAATGTGCGTCTGCTGTAGGTAGTCCCTCCAGAGTCACGGTCGTCCCTTTCACACTCGACGTGTCAGTCAAAACATTTGGAACACAGAGGCATAGTCGTGAAACCATTTACCTCTGAGTGAAAGCAATGTTTGCACAACAGTGATTTAGAAGCAGAAAACGCACAACTGTGATTATTCATAACATACAACCGAGCCTGACGTGTCAGTGAAGTAGAGAGGTAAAAATCGAAAGAACAGAAGCACGGTCGTGCGTCAAGGACATGTACAACTGTGCCTCAACTGCTTAAACACCGTGCCTCAATGACTGAACGTGTCACTGAAAACATTTGGAAAAACAGACGCACTTCCGTGCCTCGTATCCTTATAGAACCATGCGTACCGTGGCTTCACGTCCCTGTCCCTCCGAGTGACCGCATCAGGGGAAAAAATTTCGGAAAACAGAAGCATGGTCGTGTGTCAGGAATATGTACAACCGTACCCCAACTGCTTAAAGACCGCGCCTCTCCCTGAGTGAACGTGTTAGGGAAAACATTAGGGAAACAGAGGCACGGCCGTGCCTTATGTGCTTTTAAAACCGTGCCTCATTAAAACCACCATGTCCGTGCCTCTCTGACTCATCACGTCCGTGCCTCTATTTTCCAAATCAGCTGCATCTGGGAAGAGCATTGCACTAGTTGTCTCATTGTGCACTTTTCCTGGAACTGACATCGTTTTCTGCCAACCCTCTACATCCAAAGCGCAACATGCGTTCCTTCAAAAAAAAAGCGCATCATCTTCTTTGTGGCCCCATGCTAGTGAGCAAGCGTGTAATATAACTCTCTGTTTTCTGCAAACCTGTATATACCTGCTCCGACTCAGCTATTGTACAGTTCACCCTCTTTTCTCTCTCGCTTCTCCAACTCGATCTAGGGTTAGTACATTTTGTCTTCATTTCCACATCAGTTTTACGGTGCGATCCATTTCAATCTCGTTGGTTTGTTTGTTCGTGTTTTAAAGTGATACATCTACACTATTATGCTAAGAATTTCCTGGAAATTTGTTGTGAACTCAGCCAAATCCGTGCAGTACGAGCCCGAACCTGTGCACGGCCCGAGGGTCCGACACCAATGACCTCGCTGGAGAAAGGAACGATGCTACGAGCGGTAGCGAGCTACGACGTCCAAGTTCCAGGTGAGAAATAAACTTCACCGAGGGAGGTGTCGAGTTTAAAGTGAAGCCTGATAGGGCTTGCCAGCAACGGCGGTAGGTGGAGGTCGAAGGCAGTGGGGAGATGTTGTGCGGTATTGCTAACCGGCCGCGGAGTGCTGGAGGCCGGGGGTTTGGGCGGTGTAGGCTGGGGGCGTGGTTGACCTTACTGGATCACCCGTTTCAGAAACTAGCTACACATGTTCGTGTGGTTGGCGTTGGTGACACTAGACTAGGGGAGTGGATGACGCTGCTGGATGCAGATCTGAGTGACTAGATGTAATTTTAATGTTACAAACACTTTTTGAGCCGCCTGATTAACATACTATTACCTCTGCTCTCTGTTTATCTTGTGTCAAAATATACATTTCGTAATGCTGCTGCTTTTATAACTAAGTAGAGATCCTTACATTGAGTGAGAGTGACATTGCAACAATGTGAACCGCTGTCAATACTGAATTATCATAAATTAAGCAACCCTTTTGAACAATTAACACTGATTTAATTATTTCATATGTCCTTTATTATTACTACCGCTGTAAAACTGTCATGCTGTGCGCATGACTTTTTAGGAATATGTTTTTGAATGACTATTTATGAAAATACCCCTATTAGCCGAATAATTTTTCAAGATAACTTAAGATTGCTTCTGTCGAGAATTTCATATATACCTTATTTTGCTACATATTGCAGGGGAAACCATGTCTTGTGATGTATGTAGCAACTTCAGTTGCCCTGGATTGGAATCAGGCGTTCTGCACACTACAATAACACTACCCCTTCCACGTTGCTACAAGACATGCCTGGTAAGGAGAAATGTTTGGCACCCCATGCCCATCACTTACTACCAACTACTATATGTTTCTGACGGCACAAAATTCAAGTTTCTCCCATAACGAAATGATTTCAATTTTCATTGTTTTATGTTTTATGAGATGCTACATCTTGAAACAATTTGTAGAAATCAGAAAACCCTTGTCTGTGTTGATTATACATATCGGTCTCGGAACTTGAAGGGTTTTTTTTTGCAGTATGTGCCATGCTATTGCAGGCAGCAAGTCACTTCTTCAAGCAACCAGTGGAAGCAGGAAGCATTTCAAGAACAAGGAAAACAAAGGAACCTAGTACTGATCACGAATGAAGATCTGTCATATGAGATCTACATCACCGATGACCCTCACCGATCTAAAATTCATGAACCTGGCAGGGAAAAGTTAATGAGCGACTATGATCTTCGTTATCGAGATTTAATCATCATAAACCTGGATACCGGGAGTCTGTCCATTGAGATAGATCTGAGGCTCAGTGAATCTCGAGGAGGTCACAGACCCCTTCCCAAGCCATCATTGGGTAAGTGCATCAACTTCTGTCCTGCTTTATCAACTTTCTTTATCAGCTTACTTTGTTTGCACTACCAAGCTGCTCCTACCTACCTCTGTCCATGAAATGTATGTTATAATTATAATCATAGTTATTTTCAAAACATTTTGCAATACTGTTGATTGTCAATTTAACTGGATCACTTGGATTCAAATTTTCTTTCTCGGTATAATAACTATACTTTTTCACCCGTTCAAAATGAGTTTATTTCTTCAAGCAAACTAGTTTAAAATGAGTTTTTTTTCCTGTAGCACTTGATTATCTAAATGCTTCGGAGAAAGAGTACATTGGGAATACAGTGTACGGTCCAGGCATAAACCTATCCTTCAGACAAACGGGAGAGTTAATATACTTTGTCTTTGACGCCGATGAGTTCCCCACCGTACCCTTTGTCCACCGTCTGAATGTCACCAATGTCATAAATGGTCGTTTGGTTAGTCATTTAATCTTTTTTTTATCTACTCATGGTTTCATTTGGTAATTACGTTACGATGTTTTATGTCCTTGTATAATGATTTTATTTATTTATATCGCTACAATCTGCAGAGATTCCCATTTTCTGTTGTGAGACGTCTCAAGCTAAACCTGGGATACCTACCTGAGAAGGGTGCAATCAGCCTATCACCGTTGTATGATGAAATTGACATGACCATGACATACTCGATACAAACAAATGGACAAATGCAGGTGACCGGTTTTTCAGATTTTGCCCGTGAAGCTCAGCTAAGGGTTGGTTCAATTGTCCTTATCACCATTGAAAAGCACTGGCCAAGTTTAGGAAACATGAAGCTGCTGCGGCTGATAATCAACGATCTTTCCTGATAATGTTTTGCTAGTAGTTGTAGGTCCTATCTATATTTGGTTTTTGAACATGCCGTACATTGCACTTTTGCTATTTAGTTATGTCACGGTATATAACTGAGCATATAATTATATCCAAGAGGATGATGTTGTAAATTCTCAATCAAAAAGGTGAATTACTGTCATGGGTTACTTTATTTATCTGTGGTAATAATAAATGGATTCTTTGAATAATAACAAAGAATGAATGGGTGTGGTGAAGTACCTTTTTGCATAGATTAGCGATTTTCCTTGCTTACCACATGAGTTGTTTACATATTTACTACGGAATTACTGTGCTCTGCAATAGAGTGACATGCTAAGTTTTTTGTTGCGATTAACTCAAAAATACACCTGTGTATACTGCACAACAGTGATCCTACCTGAGACAAGGTAGTGCACCAGCTTCGCAAAAACCAGTGCCGCCACCCGTGCCTCTATTGCCTTAAATGTCCATGCCTTTACGAAGTGAATCTGAAAATAGAGGTCCATGCCTCTATGAGTGAACAAGTCAGAGAAAATATTTCAAACACAGGGAGGCACGCCCGAGACTTGTGTCAGTGAAAACATTTGGAACACAGAGGCACGAACGTGGCTCTTATGCTACTAAAACCGTACCTTTCAAAGTGAAACGTGTCACTAAAAATATTTGACAAATAGAGACACGGCTTCACGTCCGTGCCACACATAGCTTCACGTGGTGTCACACCGGTGCCTCTCATTGTTTCACATCCGCGCCTCTCATTGCTTCACGTGCGTGCCTCTCGTGGTGTCACTTCCGTTCCTCTTCATAATACGGGACCGTGCCTGCCGTAGCATCAATTAGAACACGGACGGATGACCGTGCCTCCTAGAAACACATGGCCGTGGTTCTCTCAGTGAACGTATCATTGAAAACAACTGGAATATAGAGACACGGTTGTTCCTATATATTATCGATTTAAAGCGCGAACATATACTTGTAAAACCGTGGCTAACTTGGCTTCACGTCAGGATCCCTCTTAGTGTACGTGAAAAAAGCAGAACGACGCTGTCTATGTCCATGCCTCTATGAGTGAACGACGCTAGTTAATACAGAACCATGGCTGTAGAGACTTCTCTTCCGTGCCTCTCATAGTTAAACGTGGTACTGAAGACGTGCTTGTTATGCTTTAAAAAGCGTGCCTCCGGATGCTTCCCTTCCGTGCCTCACAAGGTAAAAGGTTAAAATTGACATCTGATAGAGTTGCAATACCCCACCCCATATACCTCCAATTCCGAGGAATATAATGAGAAAAATTAAAGAAAATTAACGTGATACATGAAACCAAATTACATTTCTTAACAAAGTTCCTCACAACCAAGTTACTTAAGACAAAATAAGAAACTTCAGTCCACTGCTTAATAACTACATACGCAGACAATGATCAGGGGTGCTGCTCTCTGCTTACTCCCCAATGACCTTCTCTTTAGGTTGCTGGGCGCGGAGATCCTCAATCTCCTTCTTCATCACCTCCATGACCTTCATGTCCTCGTCACGTTGCTTGACAGCAGCCACAGAGTACTCCACCAGCCGGTCACGCTCGACGAGGAGCTTCGCCTTCTAATCCATAAGTTCTGTGATCATGGACTTCGTCTTCTTCACCTCGGCATCGCTATCCATGAAGAGCTTGTTCCAGGATTGGATGACCTCCGACGCCTTCTCGATATCATCGCAAAGCTTCACCCTGTCACTCATAAGTTCATTGATGAAGCCGAACGCATTCGAATCTGAGGCACGCATCTGATCACGCAGCTTGTCGAGCTCGATTAAGCAACTCTCGATCTGATCGCCTCCAGAACTACTACCTAATCTGATGGAAGATGACACACCCTCATGCTGCTGGCTTCCTACTGTAGGGGGAACCTGACAACAATAATTCACAACTAAATCAACTATCAGGAGGAGAGAAAAAACACAAGAAGTAGAAGCATAGTCAACTTACAGACGAGGAACCCTCGTCATTAAGGATCTCCTCCTGCATCTGGAAGCGGCGCTCCGGAGTAGTCTTCTTCTTCCCGGTCATGGCGGAGGGCGTCAGGAGCGAGAAGATCAAGAGAAATGGATGGGCTAGCGGCGGGCAAAGGGAGGAAGAGGATATCGATCTGGTAAGAAGCAAAAAAGAGGAAGAGAAATGGATTGGCTCGGTCTGGCGGCGGGAAGAGGGAGGAACAAGATGTTGCTAGGGTTGGGGGACGCCATCGCCGGACCTTGGTCTCGGGTAAGGAGCTGGAGCGGCACCACGCGGTGTTCACATCCCCACCGGAGGAGACGCCCGTCGGACCTTTGGGCTTCCGCACAGGCGCCATGTGGCGTTCACATCCCCACCGAAGGAGACACCCATCGGACCGTTGGGTTTCCGGAGCGGCGCCACGCGGCGTTCGCACACCCACCGGAGACGCCTCATATTCTCACCATCTCTCTTAAATACCTCGACCTCTGCGCGCCTAGATGTAATTTCGTGTCTCCACAAGGGTCACAGCCGTGCCTGGTTTGGAACACAGAGGCCCGTACACCTTCATGTCCATGCCACCTACACCTTCACGTCCGTGCATCCAACGTCACACATTTGGAACACAGAGGCACGAACATGCCTCCTATGATACTAAAATCGTGCCTCTCAAAGTAAACATGTCACTGAAAAACATTTGACAAACATAGCCATGGCTTAACGTCTGTGCCACACGTAGCTTAACATTCGTTCATCATAGAAGGCACGGCTCCCTATGTCCATACCTCTATAACTGAATGAGTCAGCGAAAAATATTTGGAACACAGAGGCTCGGCCGTGACGCTACTTAGTACAAAACCGTGACTGTGGAGACTTCTGACACTATTGTTTTAAAAATGTGCCTCTTATTGCTTTAAAAACGTGCCTCTTATGCTTTTAAAAGCGTGCCTCTGGATGCATCCCTGACGTGCCTCACAAATTAAACGATTAAAATTGACATCTGACACTGTTGCAATACCCGACCCCATAAACCTCCAATTCGCACAAATATAATGAGAAAAACTAAGGACAATCAACGTGACATATAGGATACCAAATTTCATTTGTTAACAAAGTTCCCCACTACCAAATTACACAAGAAAAAATGAGAAACTTCATTCCACTCCTTAATAACATTTGACTAATTAAGGAAAATTACCGCGATAAAGGAAACCAAATTACATTTGTGAACAAAGTTACTGACAACGAAATTACACAAGATAAAATAAGAAACTCAAGTCCACTGCTTAATAACTTCAGACGCAGACAACGATCAGGGTCGCTGCTGTCTACTTAGTCCCCAGCGACCTTCTTGTTGGGTTGTTGGGCGCGCAGTTCCTCAATCTCCTTCTTCATAGCCTCCACGACCTTCATCTCTGTAACACCCCTGTGTAATGAGCAACAGTGATCCATAATGATTATGCTAAGTCACCTTGATTTGCAATGCTTGATCATATTGGATTAAATTATCTCATTTCAAATTCCACCTCTGAATTCAATTAAAATTTCAAGTGAATTTTGAAGTTGCTCAAAAATTGCTGAAAAATAGTTCATCATTTAGCAAATATTCCAAAACAAATTCTTGTTCAGGAAAACAACATCACCTATTTGCTAAAATGGGATAGAGCATTTAAAACAGTGCTAAAACAGCCTAAATAAATGCTATTCCATTTATGAAAAATTCAAATGGATTCAAACTTTGCCCAAACTTTTTGTGGCAGTGCAGAAAATTGCAATGTAATTATGTTGCCAAGTTTCACATTTTACAAAAAGCTTTTGGCAGCTCAATTTAATTGCAAACCTTTCTGTAAATAGAAAACAGAAAAGAAAAATGAAAAAGGCCCTAACTCTACTGTGAGCTGGGCCTAAGTGCACAGTGCACCGGCCCAGTCCACCTCCCTCTTTCTCCCTCCTCCCGCCTCTCTCTCCCCGCGTGTCGGCGCGCTCCTGGCCGCGCGCGCGCACACCGGCGAGGCGGCAACATGGCGACGCTACAGGCCGGCCGAGAGGATAAGAATGACGCCCCCTCATCCACGTGACCCTCCTTATCCATTTCCCCCTCCTCTCTCGTCCTCTCTCGCCCGCATGCGACCTCACCCGAGCGTTGTCGTGGCTGCGCCGCCGCGCCCGCGTAGCCACCGCCATCGCCTGACCTCGTCACCGTGTCCACGCGCTCCGCCGTAGCCCGCTACGTCGACCACGCCGACGAACGCGAGCCGGGGAGCACCGCAGTGACCGCCTCGCCTTCGTCTTCTTCCTCGGATCCTGGAGCTCACCGCCCTCGATTCGCCATCGCCACTGCGCTCCCGTTCACCTAGAGGGCCTCCGTGTGCCCGCTAGGTGAGCCGCCTGCCTCCCCTACCCTTGAGCCGCTCTGGTTTGCGCCATAGCCGTAGCAGCCGCCATGGCCGAACTCACCGCCGCCGTTGAGCTCGCCGCCGTGGCAACAGCCGTTGTCACGCGCGTTCGAGCTCGTAGCCGAGCTCCTAGAGCTCGTAGGAACCCAGCGTCGCCTTCCTTACGCCTTGTCGTGCCCCGCAGCGACGAGCGCGAGCTCGCCCAAATGCCTCCGCCGCTCGCCGTGGTTGTTCTGGTCGTTTCCGGTCGACTCCGGCGACGCCACCGCCACCAAACGAAGTGGCTCGCTCCGCTCGTTCCAACGCGCCAAGCCGTGCTTCAAACGGCCGCCCGTAGTGGTTTTCCGACCAGGGCAGTGGCCCTCCGCCGCTGAGCTGGCCACCACGTGGGCATTCCTGGGTCACTGACCAGTGGGCCCAGGAGCCCCAGTTGACTGGGTTGACCAGTCAACGTGCTGACTGGGCAACCCCAGTCGCTGACAGGCGGGCAACCGGCTAATTAAATGTTTTTTTAAATAAAATTTAATTAGTTAGCTAATTAGACACTGACATATGGGGCCCACCTGCTAGTTAACCTCTGTTTAGTTTAGTTAATCTCTGTTTAGCCCTGTGCCACTGACATGTGGGTCCCAACCGTCAGGTTTGACCTGGACCGGCTGGGTTGACTGCTGACATCATGCTGACTCACTGCTGACGCAATAAAGCTAATATCGGATTTTGAAAGCACATTTCCTCCCTTGGTGGTTTCGGTAATTCATAACAACATATATCTCATTGAACTAATATCCATTCAAGATAAAGATTTCAGGATGTTCAATGATTGGCATGGCAAGGACTAGATATGTGGACCCCTCAAAATGCTAAGGACATGGATTGGCAAAAGCTCAAGACTCTACATTTTTGGTTTAGTGATCCAAGATCACATTGAGTCCATAGGAAAGCCAATACTATTAAAATGGGATGAGGTGTTGCTTAATGGTCTTTTTGCTCAAGTGCTTAGTGACAGTACTCCAAAACCCTCAACCACTTTCTCCATCCAAATATGTCCAAAACCTACATTTCAACTCGGCCCCACCGAAATTTTCTATCCGGAGCCACCGAGTTCATCTGGACTTAGCCACTGCCAAAACCCTAACAAATCGGATCCACCGATATGGATCTCGGTCCCACCGAGATGGCCTTGCCAACTCTCTGTAATCGTTTGCACTTACTTCGGTCTCACCGAGTTTTGCAAATCGGTCTCACCGAGATGGCTTTCCAAGTCTCTGTTGCCTTATTGCTTCACTTCGGTCCTACCGAGTTGATGCAATCGGTGCCACCGAGATGAGGTTTGCCCTAACCATTGCACATCGGTCCGTCCGAGTTGTTCCAGTCGGTCCCACCGGGATTCCTAACGTTCATATCTTTTACACAGTTCGGTGCCACCGAGATTTCTGATCGGTGCCACCGAGTTGGGTCAAAAGTGTGTAACAGTTGGATTTTGTGTGGAGGCTATATATACCCCTCCACCACTTCTTACTTAGTAAGGAGAGTCATCAGAACGTGCCTACACTTTCACCATACATTTTCTGAGAGAGAACCACCTACTCATGTGTTGAGATCAAGTCATTCCAATCCAATCATTTGAACCTTGATTTCTAGCCTTTCCCAAGTTGCTTTCCACTCAAATCATTCTTCCACCATAGCCAAATCTATGAGGAGTTGTTTGAGTGTTGGGAAGACTATCATTTGAAGCACAAGAGCAAGGAGTTCATCAACAACACACCATCTATTACCTTTTGGAGAGTGGTATCTCCTAGATTGGTTAGGTGTCACTTGGGAGCCTCCAACATGATGTGGAGTTGAACCAAGGACTTTGTAAGGGCAAGGAGATCGCCTAATTCGTGAAGATCTACCCGAGTGAGGCTAGTCCTTCGTGGACGTAAGCCATGGTGGGATAGACAAGGTTGCTTCTTCGTGGACCCTTCATGGGTGGAGCCCTCCATGGACTCGCGCAGCCGTTACCCTTCGTGGGTTGAAGTCTCCATCAACATGGATGTACGATAGCACCACCTATTGGAACCACGCCAAAAATCACCGTGTCTCCATTGCGTTTGAAATCTCCGATCCCCTCCTTTACTTACATATGCAATTGTTTACTTTCCGCTGCCACACTCTTAGAATTGCATGTGTAGGGTGATGCTTGACTTGTATACTTGCTAAAATCTGCCTACAACTAAAATTGGGAAAAGGTTAGGTTTTTAATTGGTCAAGTAGTCTAATCACCCCCCTCTAGACATACTTTCGATCCTACAAGTGGTATCAGAGATTTGGTCTCCGTAAGCCTTGATTTCCATTGCTTTGGTGATCATAGCCTTGGTTTCACAACCTAGGAGAGTATGGCGTCTAGTGAGGGTAATTATCATCGTAGAGGTCCATATTTTGATGGAACAAACTTTGCTAGTTGGAAACATAAGATGAAAATGCATATTCTTGGTCATAACCCCGCCGTTTGGGATGTTGTTCGTGTTGGCTTGCAATGTGAATTCTTTGAGGATGGCAAGGAACCGGATCGTGAAGCAACCGCGGAAGAATTGAAGATGTTGCAATACAATGCTCAAGCTTGTGACATTCTCTTCAACGGTTTGTGTCCCGAGGAATTCAACAAAATCAGCCGCCTCGAGAATGCAATGAAAATTTGGGATACTTTGGTTGATATGCATGAGGATACCGAGTCCGTCAAGGAATCTAAGTTGGATGTGCTTCAAAGTCAACTTGACAAGTTCAAGATGAAGGATGGTGAAGGAGTTGCTGAAATGTACTCTAGGCTTGCTCTCATCACAAATGAGATTGCCGGCTTAGGAAGTGAAGAGATGACCGACAAATTCATCATCAAGAAGATACTTAGAGCTTTGGATGGAAAATATGATACCGTTTGCACATTGATCCAAATGATGCCAAATTACAAAGATCTCAAGCCCACGGAAGTCATTGGAAGGATTTTTGCTCATGAAATGTCACTCAAGGACAAAGAGGAGCTACACAACAAATCAAGTGGTGCTTACAAGGCCTCAACCGATGCTCCAACAACTTCAAGTGACAAGCTAGTATCCAATGAAGAGATAAGCCTAATGGTGAAAAGATTCAACAAGTTCTACAAGAACAAAGGGAAAGAAAGAAGCTCTAGCTCAAGACACTATGAGAGAAGATCATCAAGTCATGACCGTAATTGCTACAATTGTGGAAAACCCAGACACTATTCCAATGAGTGTACGAATCCCTACAAGAAAAGAGATGAATCACCAAGAGGAAGACATAGAAGAGATGAATCACCTCATAAGGAGAGAAGGAGTAGAGATAATCGTTGTGAACGAAGACACTCTCGAAGAAGCAAGGATTCATAGTGGAAGGACAAGTCATCAAAGAGCTACACAAGAAGAAGACACCAAGCTCATGTTGGCGAATGGGTTTCCGGCTCCGACTCTGACAACCACTCCGAGAGAAGTTATCACTCCAACTCCGACTATAGTCAAGATGAAGGTGTTGCCGGACTTGCTCTTGTGTCATCCAACTCCTATGATCTCTTTGATTCACCAAATGAAGGAATTGGAAGATGCTTCATGGCAAAAGGCCCCAAGGTATCACACCCCGAGTATCTTGATTTCAATAGTGATGAAGATGATTTGCTTGGTGATGATGAGTTACTTGTTGATAAGGCTAGTGATGTGAGCTATAATGAAAATGCTAGTAATCATGATAGTCAAGAGGAAACGAGTGACAATGCTATGAAGGAGATTGGGCGTCTAACTAAGGAACTAAATGCTCTTAAGTTAGCTCATGAAACAACTCAAGAGGATCATAGAGAACTTCTAAGAACTCATGAGAAGCTACGCTTCGAGAAGCTAAATTTAGAGCAAGAGCATGAGTTTCTTAAAGCTATCAATGACGATCTTCGAAAGAAGAGTTCTTCATATCTTGCCAAATGTTTACTCTTGTCTACCTTTATGCCACAAGTTAAACCTAAGCAAACTAGTAACAAGGGTAAAAAGGGTTCTACCTCTAGTAGTAACAATAACAATGCTAAATCCAATATTGTTGCTTCTAGTAGTTCTATTGACTCCACTAATGATTCTCTTCGCCAAGTTACACTTGAACAAGAAAATATTCTATTGAAAGGAATTATAGAAAAAGGTGTCTACAAGAGCCTTGCCAGGAGTAAGCAATTTGAGGAAATTGTACGCAAGCAAGGAAGGCACCGGAAGAACCAAGGTGTTGGTTTTGAACGAAAGTTCAATGCCAATGGAGTTGAGTGGGAAGAAGATCAATACCCCAAGACGAAGTTTGTTCCTCAACAAGAGAAGTATGATCCTACTTCCTTCAAGGGAACACAAGCTCAAGAAGATCTTCCACCACAAGACCACAAGCTAAAAGGCAAGGACAAGCTTCAAGAAGAGATTGATTCATTTGAAGAAGCTCCTCAAGCCTTGGTCAAGTGGGTTTCCAAGACTTCATCAAGTGCTACTACAACTCCAAGGATTCCCATCAAGTTGATGTGGGTCCAAAAGAAGAAGAACTAGAGAATTCTTGAGGGTGACTCCGCCAACAAACTTCACTCATATACATTTTGGCAAGAACATGTGCAATCAACTTCCACATCTTGCACTAGTTCATGGAGTCACAAACCCTCTTGTTGGTAAGGCAAGGGACAAGGTAGTCATTGCATTCATGGACATCATCATATGTGTATTTCACTCTATGTCTATGGATATTCTTGTATGTTCCTTGTGTGGGACTAACCCATGTAGGTATTGAAAGCTCAAAACTCCAAAGGATTGCTCCCAACTCTTGATGGTCTACATCAACATTGAGCATCCACATCTTCAACATCTACATGAAATCATCATCGACAAAACCCAAGGTTAGTTCATCCCTCTTTGGGGGGATATCACATCTAGGGGGAGCTTTGCTCTAAACAATTGAGCTAAAGCAACTCTAATGGTGTGAACACATCAATGCTTTATGTAAAAGTGGCAACCCCACTTGTGCTTAAACGATGAGTATGACCTATGATCAAATGTTCTCATTTGACTCCTAAGTCAATATACTCATATATAGATGACCTAGTCATCGCCATTGCTTGATAGATGCTAGAATTGGTTGTGCATGTTTGACACATATTTCATTTGCTATCTTATTGTGTGAGCATGTTGGTTTGCATGTTTTCTTCATTCGAGGACATCCATTTGTTGTTTTGATTGTCTTGGTTTTTCTGGCCAAGTGGATGTACAAGAATGCCTAAGTACCTTCTCTATCTATCTATGCTTTCTTGTCTCAAATTCTATTCTTGCTACATCACAAAAATTGAACAAGTCATTTTCGGACCCTCCGGGTGAGGAGCACTCGGAGCCACCGATCTGAAAGGGCTGAACCTCCAAAACCTTCTACATGATTTCGGCCGAACCAATCCACTCACACTCGGTCCAACCGAAATCATCTAGATTGATCTAGGTTTCCATCTCGGTGCCACCGAGTTGAACCATTTCGGAGCCACCGATGTGCTAAACTGCTTGCAGTTACACATATCGGTGCCACCGAGTTGTCCAACTCGGAGCCACCGACAGCTCGTGGGTATATATATCTGGCGAGACCGTTCGGTTGAAATTTCTCGACCCCCTACGACCTCGCGCCCCACAGCTGCCGTCGCCCTCGTCTCCGGACTTCGTCGTTGTCTCCAGCGCGCCTTCGTCGCCAGAATCCGCCGCCGTCAAAGGCAATCTGCCCCGCCGTTGCCGCCGTAGAGGATCTCCACCGAGTTAGGGTGAGATTCAACCCCTTTCATGCTCTAAATTCTGATTCAATGCATGAATGGATTGCCATGATTCTTGCCACGGATTGAGACTATCCTTTACACTGCAAACTCCATAGATTAGATTCGAGTAAAAATTTAGGTTTAAGTTTCCGCCGAATGCATCTCGGACCGACCGATTAGAAATTTTCGGAGTCACCGATTTGGCCCCAGGCCATTGCACTAGTACGTCTCGGTGCCACCGAGTTGTACGAATCGGTGAGACCGAAAGTAAAGTCTCTGTGAAACCCTAGCATCTCGGAGACACCGAACCCCATCTTGGTCTGACCGAAATGGAGTGTAAAGTTTCTGTTGAGTGCTTCGGTATCACCGAGATGATCAACTCGGTCCATCCGAAATGCCTTCTGTGAAAACTTGAATCTAAGATTTGAACTCATTTTTTTTGGAAAATGTCTGCTTTTTGTGATGACTCATCTACTCTGCCCATACCCATCTATTCACAGGGTCAGCTTTGCAAGATGTCTGATGCCAGCGATAGCCAGAACATGTCAGAGCAGCACATAGATCTCAGCTCAGGCTCTAGTCCTGCAGAAAGTTTTTATGAGGGAGAGAGAAGCTCTCCAGATCTTCCAAAGGCTGCAACAAGGACCAGGAAGAAGAGAACCTCAGATAGTGAGGACGAGGACTTGGTTGCTAGTGAAGCAGCAACAAAGAAGAAGAGAGTTGTGCTTGCGAAGGAGTATAGCACCAAACCAACTGATGCCAAAGAGAAATCAACTGTGAAGAAAGTGACAAAGAAAACAATGACATTCACTCTTGAGGAACCAAGTGATGCAGAAACAGGTGCAGGAGGAAAGAAGAAGAGAGCTAGGAAGACAACTGCTCAAGTTGTGGGCAAACCCTCCATGAGGAATGATTCAGAAGAGGAGGAGGAGGAGCCAGCAGCTGATGCACCCCCTGCAAAAGCTCAGAAGCTCATGTCAGATGCTATCAGGACTGCTGCCCCCACCAAGTCCAAACCAAAAGCTCCAGCACCCAAGAGGTCGACCAGAAACATTTCTGCTACAGAGAAGAACAAGGCCCCAGTGCCTGAAGCCAATGTTGATGATGAGCCACTAGTGCTCAGAAAGTTAAAGCCAAAGATACCAGATCATGATAATGCACACCCAGTAGCTGAAAACATGATGCTAAGGAAGGACAAAGGACTGCGTCAATGGAGATTGTCAGATCCATATGCTGCAAGGAGGAGAACAGCTTGTGATTACCGCTTCCAGACCAGAGAACAGCAAGACTTCTATGAGACCGTCCTGCTTGATAAGAAGCCAATCGTCAGTGACATGAGATGGGTGGATTGGAAGTACATCGATGCCAATGAGGACTACTTCTCCCATGTTCATGAGAGTTTCCGGATAGCTGGTGTTGATGAGTTTGTTGGACAGAAGCTTACAAAGTGGAATGATGAGATGATCATGCAGTTCTACTCCACAGCTCATTTCTATCCAGATGGCAGGATTGTGTGGATGACTGAGGGATCTAGATACCAGTCAACCATCTCTGAGTGGGCTACTCTTCTTGGTGCTCCAGAAGAAGAAGATGATGACATTGATATCTATGCCAAGCTCAAGATGGACCACAACTCCATGGCCAATATGTACACAACTATTCCAGAGAAGGACATCGAGACACACAAGCTAGGGTCAGTGAAGCACCTGCTACCTGGTTTGGCCACCACTAACACTATCTTGAGGTACACTCTGTTGCCCAAGTCAGGAGATGATAAGATGATACGTGGCCACTCCATCAACTTGCTGCACCTCTTTGATACACCTCAGAAGTTCAAGGTGATGAGCTTGATTGTTGAAACCATCAAGAGGATAGCTGCTGATTAGAAGATATCTTGCGGATATGCTCCACACATTCAGATGCTCATCAATTCCAAGGTTGGAACAAGCACTTATCTTGTTGATCGTGAGCATCTCCCACTACGTCCGGAGTTTGAGGACAATGTTATTGTGATGGATCCTTCGCATCCTACATCTGCTCAAGCACAACAGAAGATTCGAGAAGCCGCAGAAGCAAAAGCAGCCAAGGAGGCATCTGCTCCCAATGCACCAATTGTCAACCTCAAGTCTAAGAATGACCAAATGACTTATCTGCTAGAAGCCACCCTGAGGATTGAGCGAAGTCTGGACAACCTCACCCAGAACCAGGCTAGCTTAGAGCGGATAGTCGAGACGAAGATTCATGATCTAGATGTCAAGATCACAGAGGTTCAGACCATTGTGGAGAAGCTGAAGGACGATGTTGATGCAGCCAGGGCCGCCGCTTCTAATGACAGTGGAGATGACAGACCCACTACGGAGAGATTCCAGATAGTGCCCAGGGCAGCCAGGTCTGCTGCAGTGCTGATTGCAGATCTGAGGATCACAGTCTCTGCACCTGCTGCTGCTACTACAGTGCCACCTCCGGTCTCCACTCCACCAGCCCAGCAGACCTCCGCTGAAGCCTTCGCGGATGCATTTCTCTCCATGCCGTCTACGCACACCGGAGCTGCCAGCCGGAGATCCCCTTCAGGAGCTTCCGAGGATCATGCCTAGAGTGCCGCATTAGTCCTATACCTATTCGAGCTTTTTGGTACTTGTTGCCAAAGGGGGAGAATTTGTATAGATCATAGGCTTCGAGAGAGAGTGTTTTGCTCGTTGGTTTTTCTCGAGTTCTTTTGCTACTGTTTGGTTATGCTACTTTGGTTTGATGTGTGCTTGATACTATGTTTGTGAGATACTACTTTGTGTGGTTGATCATACTATGCTTCATGCTATGCTTAATGCTTAATGCTCATCATTATCTGTGTATGATCATTCACTTGTGTTGGTGATGCGTGCCTACTATCCATTCTTATCATTTTGCGCGCTCCACCAAGTTGTATGTGACATGGAAGAGTGACCCATGATCCGAATCGATTGTGCATTTGCATTCAAACGCAAATTTTTAATAATGCACAAATTTAGGGGGAGCTCTTGCTTATCACATACTTCTCAAAGCGACGATGTATTCCATTCATTTAATCATTTGTCGAAGCTTTGATCTATATGTTGTCATCAATTACCAAAAAGGGGGAGATTGAAAGCGCATTTACTCCCTTGGTGGTTTTGGTAATTCATAACAACATATATCTCATTGAACTAATATCCATTCAAGATAAAGATTTCAGGATGTTCAATGATTGGCATGGCAAGGACTAGAGATGTAGACCCCTCAAAATGCTAAGGACATGGATTGGCAAAAGCTCAAGACTCTACATTTTTGGTTTAGTGATCCAAGATCACATTGAGTCCATAGGAAAGCCAATACTATTAAAAGGGGATGAGGTGTTGCTTAATGGTCTTTTTGCTCAAGTGCTTAGTGACAGTACTCCAAAACCCTCAACCACTTTCTCCATCCAAATATGTCCAAAACCTACATTTCAACTCGGCCCCATCGAAATTTCCTATCCGGAGCCACCGAGTTCATCTGGACTTAGCCACTATCAAAACCCTAACAAATCGGATCCACCGATATGGATCTCGGTCCCATCGAGATGGCCTTGCCAACTCTCTGTAATCGTTTGCACTTCGGTCTCACCGAGTTTTGCAAATCGGTCTCACCGAGATGGCTTGCCAAGTCTCTGTTGCCTTATTGCTTCACTTCGGTCCTACCGAGTTGATGCAATCGGTGCCACCGAGATGAGGTTTGCCCTAACCATTGCACATCGGTCCGTCCGAGTTGTTCCAGTCGGTCCCACCGAGATTCTTAACGTTCATATCTTTTACACAGTTCGGTGCCACCGAAATTTCTGATCGGTGCCACCGAGTTGGGTCAAAAGTGTGTAACGGTTGGATTTTGTGTGGAGGCTATATATACCCCTCCACCACTTCTTACTCAGTAAGGAGAGCCATCAGAACGTGCCTACACTTTCACCATACATTTTCTGAGAGAGAACCACCTACTCATGTGTTGAGATCAAGTCATTCCAATCCAATCATTTGAACCTTGATTTCTAGCCTTTCCCAAGTTGCTTTCCACTAAAAATCCTTCTTCCACCATAGCCAAATCTGTGAGGAGTTGTTTGAGTGTTGGGAAGACTATCATTTGAAGCACAAGAGCAAGGAGTTCATCAACAACACACCATCTATTACCTTTTGGAGAGTGGTATCTCCTAGATTGGTTAGGTGTCACTTGGGAGCCTCCAACATGATGTGGAGTTGAACCAAGGAGTTTGTAAGGGCAAGGAGATCGCCTACTTCGTGAAGATCTACCCGAGTGAGGCTAGTCCTTCGTGGACGTAAGCCATGGTGGGATAGACAAGGTTGCTTCTTCGTGGACCCTTCATGGGTGGAGCCCTCCATGGACTCGCGCAGCCGTTACCCTTCGTGGGTTGAAGTCTCCATCAACGTGGACGTACGATAGCACCACCTATTGGAACCACGCCAAAAATCACCGTGTCTCCATTGCGTTTGAAATCTCCGATCCCCTCCTTTACTTACATATGCAATTGTTTACTTTCCGCTGCCACACTCTTAGAATTGCATGTGTAGGGTGATGCTTGACTTGTATACTTGCTAAAATCTGCCTACAACTAAAATTGGGAAAAGGTTAGGTTTTTAATTGGTCAAGTAGTCTAATCTCCCCCCCCCCCCCCTCTAGACATACTTTCGATTCTACAGATTTAAAATAATTCCAGGAATTTTAGAAAATGGTTTAAAACTTTGAAAAATCATAGAAAATAAACCGTAGCTCGGATGATAAAGTTTTCTACATGAAAGTTGATTAGAAAAATGAGACAAATCCAAATATGCCCTCCATATACCTGTCACATGCCCACAACCATGCAAACATGGAACCTTCCATTCCGGTTCATCTGCCTAAAGCCGGGAAAATATCCCCAGATATTTTCCCGCACCGTCTCTAACATGTAGTGCTGCATTAGGTCACCTCTAGCACAACATACTGCCATGCCATGCATCTGTGTTGTATTTGTTGCTTGTATTTATTTGTTTCTTCCCCCTCTTCTCTCCAGTAGACCCCGAGACCGACGCAGCTCCGGAGTACAACTACAACGTCGACGACCCCTCTTTCCCCGCAGAGCTTGCAGGCAAGCAAACCCCCATGAACATGCCTATATCGCCTATTCTTTCTCCCTCATGCTTGCATTAGAACTGCTACAATTGTTGTCCCAAAATACCTATTCTGATGCATAGCCTATTTTTGTAACTGCTGTTGATACCATTCCTGTTATCCTATATGTTTAGTATAGGTTGGTTAGTAAACCATCTGTGGCCCCTCATCCTTGTCCTAGTTGCCCCGCTTTGTTACTGGTGCCCCGATCGATATGATCGGTGGGCTGAGACCGACACATCACCACACACCCCTTTAGTTGCACTACTCTGCAGAGCTACCATCGAGTGCCGAGGGTGATACCTCTTATCTCACTCCTGATGTTGCCTCTATAGTATAGCTAGTCAGTCGTGGGTCAACGAGGGTGATTCCTCTTTCACCACCTCCGATGAAGCTTCTGCCGTGCAACCCCTCAAGTGTGAACCCATCGAGGGTGATTCCTCCGGGTTCACCTTGATGAATACATCGAGTGGGAATCCATCGAGGGTGATTCCTCGGATTCCTCCTTGATGTTATGGACACACGGCTACCATGCATTTAATTCAGTCCCTGATTAAAGTCGAGTCGGCCCCGAGGGGTACCCGCGAGAGATGAGAAATCGGGTTGACCGTGAGGGTACCCGTGTGATGCTTACGAGGCGAGGCCGGGCAGGCAGATTGCCTCAGGAGAGGGAGGAGAAGGATTGGGCCTAGCCCTTGCCGCAAGTCCCCGAGACGGGGCGACGGGACCACAGATCGTGGATCGCTGATTGTCACCGCGAGCTCCCAACACACTAAGGGGTTAGGATATGTGATTTGAGTAGGCCTCTGGCCTTTTCGCACTAACCACCACGCGGGAATAGTATGGGCACTCGGCGTCGTATGTATCAGCCGAAGTTCTTCAGACGCCAGCAGTTGAGCGGCAGGCGCCCGGGTGGACCGCAAAAGCCTGCGTGTGTATACAGGGGCTAGATCTGGTCCCGGCCGTCCTCGCAACGCGCAGGAGTGCAAAGGGCGATGCGCCCAAGACCCCTGAGCGCTTAGGGAGTAGACCGGCGTGTTGGCCTCTCTGATGAACCTAGGTAGGGCTACGACGTGTTGATCAGCCGAGGCCGGGCATGACCCAAGCAAGTGTGTCCGGCCAGAGTTAATTGAGCATGTTGGATAAGTTGGTGCACCCCTGCAGGGAAGTATATCTATTCGAATAGCCGTGTCCACGGTAACAGGACGCTCGAAAAGTATCCCGATCTACTACAACTAGAACTGGATACTTGTGGAACTTAATTAATATGTTAGCTCCGGGATTGCTTTCTCGCAGGGAGTCGAGGAAGAATCTATGGGCATAGCTACTATTATAATTGTTACTACTACTATATTTATGTACTAATCTACACTCTTCTAATGCTGCAAGACGCTGAAGATGCTAGTCTTCGATAGGCTAGGCCTTCCCCCCTATTCTGGCATTTCTGCAGTCCAGTCCACTGATATAGCCATTTCACCTGACGCCGATGCATAAGTAGAATAGTTCTGATGTAAGTCTTGCGAGTACTTTGAATGAGTACTCACGGTTGCTTTGCTTCCCCTTTTTCCCATACCCGATTGCTGCGACCAGATGACGGATCCCAGGAGCCAGTTGCCCCAGTCGACGAATACTACTACCCCTACGGTGGAGCCTACTACTACGTGGAGACCGACGACCAGGAGTAGATAGGAGATCGACGAAGGGTTCGCTGGGAGACACCGTGCAGCCGGCTAGCACCTATTTGGCTTGTACAATGCAAGGTGCTTAGGAAATGTGCTTAGAGAAATAAACCAGGTTTTCCTTAAGCACCGGTGCTTATTTGTACAGGACAGACGCTTAATTAGGCGTCTCTCCTATAGAAATAGGCACTTGTGCTTCAGAAAAAACCCGGTTTATTTTTTTAAGCACCTAGCATTGTACAAGGCCTAAGCGCCCGATATAGGCTAGCGTGCAAACCAGCACACACCCCCCTCCCTTACTACGATTCATAATGGGCCAGCCCATTGAAGCGCTCGAGCGCACGAGAGAGTAGTCGAAATCACTAATTGAGGAGTGCTCCTTTCAAAGATCACTCCCACCTTCCCAGGTTGTGACAAGTGGCGCGCCACTTGTCGCAACCTGGAAGTTTTTCCTTTTTCATAGATCCATTTATTCAAAACGTTTTATCTCTTAAACTGTGCGTCCAAATCTCGAACCGTGTTCACCATTGGATTCCTCGCGTCGAGATCTTCAATATTAGATCCCATGTTGATAGGTTTTGACGAACTTTTTTTTCATGAAAAAACCGAACCAGGAGCACGTTTTTTTTCCTTTCCGAAAGAGGCACGGCGGTGCTTCTCGCGAAAGCAAAACCGTGCCTCTCGCGGAAAAAAAAATTGAAAACACGTTTTTTTCGTTTACAAGAGGCACGGCCGTGCCTCTCGCAAAAGCAAAACTGTGTCTCTCGCGAAAGCAAAACCGTGCCTCTCGCGGAAGGAAAAAAAAATGCATTTTTTTTCGTTTCCGAGAGGCACGGCCGTGCCTTTCGCGAAAACAAAACCGTGCCTCTCGCGAAAGAAAAAAAAACGCATTTTTTCCGTTTCCGAGTCTCGCGAAAGCAAAACCGTGCCTTTCGCGGAAGGAAAAAAAAGAGAAAACACGTTTTTTCCCGTCTCCGAGAGGCACGGCCGTGCCTCTCACGGAAGGAAAAAAGAAAAAAAAACGCATTTTTTTCCGTTTTCGAGAGGCACGGCCCCTCGCGGAAGCAAAACCGTGCCTCTCGTGGAAAGAAAAAAAATAAAAAACGCGTTTTTTTTTCGTTTTCGAGAGGCACGGCCGTGCCTCTCGCGGAAGGGAAAAAATGCGTACTTCGTGCAAAAAAAAAATTAATTTCTAATTTTTTTCGTCCAAAAGCTAAGAAAGACCGGTGGGAAACCAAAAAAAGAAAAAAAAACTGAAAATAACCGTCTAAAAAGCCGAAAATGCGTGCGAAAAATTAATAAAACATCCAGAGTGCGACATGTGGCGGAGACTGAGAGCGCGCTAGCCCACCCCCAGGTGATCGTTGGGAGGCTTCCGAAGGAGCGCTCGTCAACTAGTTGCTCTCGAGAGTAGTTTCCTTACTGTGTTGCGAAGCTTCCAGATGCTTATCAGGCCAATTTTGGAATTGTAAGCTTCTGGAAGCTTCCAGACCGAATATTTTCTTGGTTTTCTAGACTGGGTTTTGTTTGGTTTTATTTCTAATTTTTCTTTTCTTTATTTTTCCTTTTCTTTTTGTTTTTTTCTTTCCCATTTTTCTTTTTTCTATGTCCGAAGTTTTTCAAATTTTTGAAAAAAAATCATATTCATGAACATTTTTTAAAAACATGTATACCTTTTTTAAATTCCTAAATTTTTCTGAATCCGCAAACATATTTTAAAATTCGTGAGCTTTTTTTCAAATACGGTGATTTTTTTCCAAAATTAATGAATTTTAAAAAAAATCCATGAACTTTTTTCAAATCCATGAACTTTTTTTCCAAATCGATGATTTTTTTTTCAAATTGGCGAAGTTTTTTTCAAAATCCTGTATTCAAAGTTTTGTTTTTGTTTTTTGCGAACATTTTTTCAATTCTTTTTTAATCGATATTTCTTGAAAGTCAACAGTCAACCGCGACCACGAACCGGGAAAAGCAACGACTCCCCATCACCTCCTTTTGTTGGGCCAAACCAAGAGGGGTGGCGTGTGGGCACTGACTACTCTTCCTGGCGCTTAAGGCGCTGGGGAGGAGCTCTCGTGCAGCTGGCAGGAAAAGATCCCCCAGCACGAACACCCTCCCCAGAGCCCTACAAGCCTTTTTAAATGGGCCTACTTCTCCCCAGTGTCATCGTTACACCACAACAGAAAAAGGACATAAAAATCCCAAGGTTCATGTTGACTCCTAAAAACTTGAAACTGGAATTTGTACCAAAAACCTACATGATTTTGAATAGGAAAAAAACTGCCATAAATTACCATGTATAATAAGCTGCCATCATGTTGGAAATGGATCAGAACTTGAAAAACTCAGCAATTATGTTTTATAGCCATGTCGATACGAATAGATCAAAACAACTATGAAACTACAAAAAGATGCCAAAAATTTAAATACATAGAAGAAACATTGGCAAAATTATACCTGAACAAAAAGTTTGTCATTGTTTCAAAAAAAATGTTTGCCATGTTGAACATACAAAATTACCATGTTGTATCATAAAATTTGCCATGTTTCAAAAAATAGTTTACAAAAAAAGAATTTATGATGGCGTATCTAATAACAAGATTCCATGGTGGTGTAAAAACATGAAAGTGTAAAAATAAGGAAGTTTGCCATGATTAAAGTAATAAATTTTCCATGGTCTAAACAAAAGGTTTGCCATGGTTAAAGTTATCATTTTAGCTATATGTAAGTTGCCTGAAAATAGAATTTGAGTTAGTCGTTTTTTCTGACTGTTGGTTGATGCTTCAAGATTCATGCTCCTTTTTTTCTGCTGTGATGTGTCTTCTTTTGGGTTGGAAATTTTTGACTGACCTCTCTATTTTGGGTCTATCATTTCCTCTTAACAGGTTGCCCCGTTAGCTTGTGTGACCCAACAAGCTCTATGTAGCCCATCTGAACACCTAGCCCTCCCCTCTCTCTCTTTGTTTTTTTTTTCTGTTTTTATGTGTTTTCGATTTTATATTTTATTTTTTATTAGTTGGTTAAAAAAAACAATCCGGTTATTTTTGTGTTGACGAGCATTGTGCGCAAGAGTGTAATCATGTGGCGAACTGAGCGTAGTTCAGATGGTTAGGTTCCTTGTGGACCAGCCCACCAGTGTTCAAGTCCTAGAGACTTGGCACTAGTGCCCGCATTTTTCTAGATTTATTTCAGTCTTTTCGGCGATGTTCGTTCAGTGGGAGGAGTCATTTTCGTCGACTACGAGGCACCTCTGGTGACTTCATCAATCTCAAGATGTGACATCGGCTCAATATCTCGGAGATGCTCATAAGGATAGAGTGTGCATGCGTTCATCGGGGTGAGTGTATGTGCGTGTATGTGGGCATCTGCGTTGTACTGTGTTAAAAAAAGTGTAATCGTGTGGCCCATAAACTTGCTAATCTAGTTAGGTCTTCCTCCAAACTTGTGAATGGAGAATCCGCCTTTTAGCTTTGGTTGTGGGTGGTATATCCCTTTTCTCTCCAAACTTATGTATGTTCCCTTCTCTTTTTCTGTTTTGATTATTTTTCATCACTTTTTATTTCACCGGTTTTCTGCGAAAACTGCCTCCACTGCCTCATATCTTACAAATTTACCAACATTATTTTTTCTTGTTTTGGTAAGACAATAAATGCTTACCAAATAAGTATTTATCAAAAATAATTGCACAATCACCTTAATACGGACAAGTAAATCATGTGCTAACCTACTACTAGACTATTTATGTTCTTGCCGTCGCAATGCACGATCAATTACCTAGCCAAGTTAAAATAAAGCTAGCCATGAAGGCATTCCTTGAAAAAAAATCATGCATTAGACAAAACTATTCCCGCCTCCCCTGTTACCGTGGCACAGTCAAACATCACCAATTCACCATCATCAAATGAGGGTACAGGCATCCAGTCCCAATGACATACACACGATCTGTGGGTAACAATAGGAAAAAGAGTAACTGAACCATAACGGCAAAAAAAAAAAAAAAAAAAAAAAAAAAAAAAAAAAAAAAAAACTGAACCATAACGCAGCTCGCACAGTCACACAGACACATCACGTGGAGGCGGCGAGTACGTGGTGCCGTGATGGCACGTACGACCAGGACAAGCTGCCATGGCGACGCCGCCGTCCCTAGCTCCCTCGCACCCACGCTACGTAGGGGACAGAAACGTCGTCGTCCACGGAGACCAAGAGTACGTCGTCGGTCCTTGAAATCTACTGGCTCGACTTGGCGAAGCGGCCGTTGATCCTCACCCTGCCGTCGGCGCGGGCCTTGCGCGACTCGTACCGGATCTGCTTCCCAAACCTGCAGCAAATCAGATGCAGCAGTCAGCACGAGCTAAACGAAAATCTCTGGTGTGTGGCGGGGCATTTCGTTCTCAGATATACATCTCACGTACATCCTGTTCTTCCTCTTCTCCTTGTAGCGCGAGATCACCTTGCCGCGGTCAGGGTAGACCACGTCGTAGCCGCCGACGTTCTTGCTCGCCTGAGCTGGTGCCGCTTGCGCCTGCAATACCATGGGCGCCGCTGCCGGCGACGGGTGATCGTGTCCGGCGTTGGCGGCGTCGTCGGCGCTGCTGCCGCGGCTCAGGCCGGGGCAGACGTCCGACACCTCCACGAACGACGACAGGCTCGGCTCGGCCGACGAGCTCGCCAAGACTTGCTCGGGAAGTTCACTGCAACCCGTCGCGATCCACGCCTCCTGGTTCTGCTGTGTGACAAGACCAGATTCATCATACGGCTCGCAGCTCGACCGAATGTTCCTGGAAAATTTTGACTGTTTTTTTTTTCGAGAGTACGCAATTGCGTACCATATTTTTATAGAATAAAGAAATAGATTTACAAGAATCCACTCGATAATTCGAACATTACGTGGGGACACCCACTACACACGCTCAATCTATCCTACTGTCCCACGAAACGTTGTAAACCTCCTACATCTTGAAGTGCTCACTTCCACTCTCTAAGATCATCCAGAATCATGCGAACAAGATCAGCTGCATCCACTTGTTGTTCCTCTCTGTTGAAGACTCCGGCGTTCCGTTGCTTCCACAGTGCCCAAGCCGTGCAAATGACAAAACTGTCAAAAACTCTTCTGTCGGTCGATCGAAAGTTAGCTCTTTGCCGAAGCCACCGGTCCAAGATGGTGTCCGTAACCGTCGGCCTAAGGATCGGTAGATGAAGCTGATCCAGGCATATGTACCAAACTTCACGCGCATAGACACACTGAACTAATATGTGTTCAGCATTATCTTCGCACTGAGGCAAGTGAAACACGGCGAGGGGTGATCTTGTAAGCCGTGACGCGCCCTTCGATCTGAGGTCCATATCCGGTGTTGAGTTGCCAGCCAAGCAAATATCTTCAGTTAGAGGGGCGTAGCTTCTCCATATGCACGGTGCAGCCGGCGCTCGAGACAGTCCTTGACAAAGCCTCGTGTATGTAGCCTTGGCCGAGTATGTGCCCTCCTCTCCCGCGCACGGCCAGGTAAATTTGTCGACGGCAAGTGGGTCCCGCTGTACCGTGGCAATGGCATGCCTGATGTGCATCATTTGCAATTGAGCCATGAAAGAGATGTCTCCATGAACGTCCTGTGTCCAACGCTCGCCCATAATCGCCTGCTCCACCGTTCTATGATTGATCACTCGTGTTTCCACCAAAGCATGTACGCTTGGGGCTATGTCTTCGACAGAGAATCCGTGAATCCATCGGTCTCTCCAGAATAGGACTCGGCCACCACGTTCTACCTCAATGCAGACAAGACTATCGAAGACAGCTCTGGCCTCTTCATCTACCACGAGGGCAAGTCCACTCCAGAAAAATTTCTACTGTTGCTGGACTGAAACATGGAATGCATGGTACTGAAACATGAACTAGGTGTCCCGTACGTTTGGCTTTGTACCGAAAGGGATTTCGGTTGGTAGGCCGAAGAAATATCAAGATCCTATTAGTGGCACTATCAAATATATATCAATATCATAATGATGGCTCTAAGACTAGTACTAGAGGAGTATACTAGCTAGGCGGTTGCAACCGAAAAGATCCTCCTTAGTTACTCCTGTCATTGTCGATCTGATGCCTTTTATGCGATGGTGTACAAGTTGTGAACGTTTTCCCTCGCTAGATGGATGGCTGCGGTCCGCAACTTGGACAGAAATGGAGATGTTACGTTGGGATTACTAGTCTAATAATGCCTTGGCCATCTCATATTCATACGAGTTAGAACTAACAATGGTGGTAATTTTCTGGAAGGTTATGCATGGCTGGTACTTTAATCAAGAAAGGGCTTGTGAGTTCTTGATGGATCGGTCTGGTTCACAAATTCACAGTTCAGTCTACGGCATTTGCACCCTTTTTTTTCTTGGGTTGGTTCATAATAATTTTCTAGTGACGAGACAACTTTGTAAAACTGCATATATTCTTACTGCATTCTGTAAATCTGATGGTATCAACAAACAGTCAAGAAGAGAGATCAGCGTACAAAATCGATTCAAAGTTCCAAACCTGACAAGGAGGTACATGCAGGATTGCTGCCGCGCAGATGGCCTCGGCTCCAAGAGCCCCAAGATCACCATGCCCAATAGCAGCGTAATCTGAAGATCCCCATGGCGGAGGCAGCTGATCAACGCCGGCCGGCTCTGTCGCCGCCTCCTCCGACTTGGCGAGCTCCCCTAGCTGCCGGAGAACCTCGCCGTCCAGCTCCCCGCAGGGCCAGCGCCGGTTCTTACACACAATAAAAACCATCAGAGAACGATTTTTTCTTTTGTCTTTTTAGTTTTGCTGGACGGTGAACAGTATCTGCATGCTACTGTTTGCTGCTGCTACGGTGTGCAACTCAGCAAACCAACCTTGGGAGAGGACGACGAGGTGAGGAGGGGCTGGAGGCCATGGCAGGCGGTGGTCGGCACGATGACGTCGTCGAAGGTGAGCACCTGGGGCTCCTCCCAGACAGGCCACCACGCCTCAGCCGCTTTGTCGCCCACGACCACGCCGAGGATCGCCGCGAGCTCGCCCACCGAGGGGCACCCGGTGTAGCCTTCCACCGTGCCACGGTCGTGCAGCAGCGGCGCCTGCGTCAGCTCCCCCTCCCCGTGCTGCTGCTGCTCCTCGAAGTCGCAGTTGGAGCAGAGGAACCGGGCACCGCCGCGGCGGACGGTGGCCGCGGCAGCGCGGCAGACGGCGCAGAGCGGGGCGCGGGCGTGGCGGCAGGAGACCGTGTTGGCGCCGTGGACGTGGCGGTCGCACGGCAGGCAGAGCCCCGCCGCGTCCGCCCGGCAGTACACCACGGCCGGCGCGCCGGCGCAGAAGTAGCACTCCGCCGTGGGCACCGCCACCGCGTCCGCAACAACCCTGGCCACCGCGCCGGTGCCGGACATGGCTCTCTCCGCCCCTCCTCCTTCGACCTTCTTCTTGGCGCGGACGCACCGTCTTCTTGGTAAGTACTAGTAGTAGTATGCGCTATGCAGAAGCGGGTGCAGAAGAGACAAGCGAGGGGGCGGTGGCACCGTCGGTACGGGTAGGGAAGAGGTGGGAGCCCGTCGCCATGAATGATCCAGGACGAGGAGGATAAGTGCGACGAGCCGGGAATTGATGGGCTCGAAAGCGAGACGAGCCACGCAGAGGACAAGCTCCTACTTGCTCGGAAGACCCTCGCGCGATTCGATCCCTCGCCATGTGTTGTAAGCCAAGTGGGTGAGCTAGTCGACGCTCGAGAGGACGCTTGTTGGCTCACTCACTCTTCACATGCACACTGGCTGACTCGTCGCTGGGCGCCAAGACTGGGCCAAAATTACAAGGCTAGCAGACCGCATACGTACGTCGCCATGGAGACAGGAAAAACTGTGGAAGGACGTACGGGACACCGTGACTCCGGCCAGATCTGCATGCACGCACGAGGCAATCGTATTTTCTGGCGTTTCGTTGTGTGATTACCGAAAATGGTACACCTACGTACTGCTTCTACGTAACCTACGTAATTCCCTTCTCCACTAATTAAACTGCCCCCCCCCCCCCCCCCCCCCCCCCCCCATTTCAAGGGTGGGCCAGTGTCCTCAACTAAAGCCCAATAGAAATCTGCCAAATCAGGCCATACGTATAATAAGATACATAAGAAACATTACGTTTGCCTCAAAAAAAAAAACCTAAGAAACATTACGTAGGTGTAGCATCTCTCTGTGATTACAAGCAGGGGTGACGGGCACCTTTACGCCGTGTAATCACGCGCACCACACACGTCAAGCACATCTCCTAGTCACTGCTCGATCGTCTGGCTTCTCCCCCACGTGACCATCGTCCCACTTGGCATTTGGAAAAACCAAGGCGGTGAGATGCGGATATATAGCAGGGTACTCCAATCCAAACTCCAAAGTCCAAACAGTTTCTCTTTGGACGCCGGCCGATTGCACCGGCACGTCCAAGTGCCAGAAGAGGACACGCCACGAGGCACCCCCTCCTTGTCCGAGCATGTCTGCCTGCTTGCTCCGGATCATGGTCCGATCGGGGACGTGGTGCTGTTGTCGTTCAGAGCAAGTGTTGCTGGTGAGTGTTCAAAGACAACGTGGTTTGAGATAAATGAAATCCAAGGGGGAGCTCTCTTTTTCAAAAGGAAAAAAAAGAAAGTGCTGCTGGTGTTCTGTTGTACTACCTGGAGTTACACAGTGTCAGCACTCAGCACTTAGCACTTGTTGCTGACAGGAAACTCAGCTTGGAGCATGTCCGCTGCATCCACCAAGATGGTCCCTTTCTATGAGGACCGGTGACTCGATGGCGAAGCCGTTACCAAGGCTGCACCTCTGCTCGTCTTGAGGCGCTCCTGGAAGTCTCGCACCAAGCGGGACACACTCGTGGACATCTGCTAGACCACTGACATTAGGGTGACCCTCAGACCACCGAGCGGGACACACTTGTTGGATACGAAAGCATCAAAATGCCGCCTTCTTCGACAACGCGCGACCTATAGCATCTATGTTCTGATCGACACGATCAAGTTCGTGGCTCGATTGTGGACGAGGGCAGGGGCGATGGGTCTTGCCACGGTCCTCCTGCTGGAGGTTTCCTTTGCGTAGCTGTGCAGTATTGTACTTGGGGTGTTTGCCCGTCTAGGTTTTGCGATGTATCATTTCTCTTATCTACCAATGCATCGAAACGCAAGTCTTTATGTTTTCTCTTCTTCTTCTTCTTCTTTTTTTTTTTTTTTGCGGGGAAGTTTTGATGTTTTCTCCTTTTTTTTGCGGGGAAATCTTTATGTTTTCTCTTCTTCTTTTTTTGCGGGGAAGTTTTTATGTTTTCTCTTCTTCTTTTTTGCGGGGAAGTCTTTATGTTTTCTCGAAAAAGAAGAAAAAGGGATAATAGTAAGAAAAACACGATGACCACAAGGTAGCAGTAATCGGGGAGGATATCAGGTGCTAGGTGGCAGGTGCTACCATGTTAACACTTTTGAAAAAGTACTTTAAAATGTTTCAAAAAATTATGAGTGTTCACAAGTCCACAATCTGTAAAAGGCTCGCTGCATGGAGTATGTTAGAGCATCTCCACCCGCCCCCCAAGAGCCCCCCCAGGGCGCCTTTTTTATCGCCGGCGCCAAAAAAACCGCCCAGTCGCGCCCCCAGGAGCCCAAAATTCGTCGGTTTGGGCCGAAATTGGCGCTGGCGGACCCAGGCCGAACCCAGCGCGCTGGGGGCCGGCCGGGGGCGGCGGGGGAAAGAAAAATGGCGCCAAAACTTCCCGCGCCGGATTCCCACCCTGCGGGCCCGCCGAGTCAGCGAGTAGGCTTCGTCGTCCTCATCGCCTCGCCTCGGCTCCCGCGTGAATCAATGCCAAGGCTACCGCCGGTCAGCCTTCCATTGATCACGGGCGGCGCAGTGATGGCGAGCCGCCGCGCGTCCTGCCCTTTCCCGCCACGCGTCCACACTGCTGCCGCCCCCTCGCCGCTATAAAAGCCGACGGCCGAAGCCGCTCGCCGCACACTCGCCACAACCATCTCTCTCTCGCCTGCCTCCAGCGCCGACCACCTTTCTCGCACCCTCTCTCCTTCGCCGTCCCTCAGGCACAAGCCATGGCGGAGAGGTTCCCCGGCGACGGAGCGGCGGCCAACGGCTTCGGCCGCCGCTGGCTGCACGACTGGGAGGCGCGCCTACTGCAGGAGGCCAACTACCCGGCGCCGCCCGACATGCGCGTGCCCGGCGCATGGCGGCTGAGCGCAGGCGGTGTCCCCGTGCCTCCGGTGCCATCCGGCGCGGAACGCGGCGCCGAGATCGCGGCGATCCGGGCGAACATGCCGGAACAAGCACGCCAGCAGCCGCGGTACGCGGCGGACAACCACGCGCTCTGGACCGCCTATTTCGAGCGGCGCCGCGCCGAGCAGCTGGCGTCCACCAACGGCGCCCCAGCGCCGGGGGGCCGCCAGAACGCGGAGGGGCGCCGTCAATGGTGGGGCGCGCCGAGGCGTACTCTGTCCGCCGTGCTCGCGCACATCGGCGGCGGCAACGAGCCGCCGGTGGAGTACCCGACGCCCACCTTCTCTCGCCGTCGAGGGAGCTCCTGGACGCCGAGGCGCATGGACACGCCGTCCTCGTCGTCCTCGGGCTCCCGCTCCTCCGGGTCGGCGCCGCTCCTCCCGTCAAGCCCGAGCCGCAGGAGACGCCGCTCCGTCGGCGCACCCGCGGCGGCAACCTCGTCATCAACGAGGGCGGTATGAACAATTAGAGTAGTTTTTTTTATGTTTTAATCTATGTAAATTCGCCTAGAATATCAATGAAATCAACCAAATTTCGTCCAAATCAACCAAATTTCGTCGACTTTAGGTTCTTAAATTTTTTTTGGCCGATGCCGTTGTGGTCGCGGCTGGGAACATATCCCCCCCCCCCCCCCCCCACCCACCCCCCACGCCGAAATTTTCGCCGGCGACGCCCCAAGAGGCGCTATTTTCGCCCAAAATACGCCCTAGGGGGGCCGAACGGCTGGAGATGCCCTTAGCAACAGAGATGAACACCAGTGAATCAGTTCATGACCAGTAGACCACGACAAGGGGCAGCCAAGGAGGACGGTGAGTCATTCCATTTAATTATGCTCCACAAACGGACAAATGACAGAGCCGTACTTGGCCCCCACAAAAAGTAGAAATAAAACTGTAACTTGGATGGCCGTAGACTGGACACGCCACCAGCTGGTGCGTCTCGTTCCGGACACGCCACCAGTGGCCGTGTTCGGTCCAATCGGGGACGTGGTGCCGCTCGCTCTCCGCTCCCCTCACAAAACTACGCCGAAGCTACCCCACGTCGCCATCGGGGGGCGGGGGATTGACCTGAGAACAAAAAGAATTCACAAACTGAACTATGTTTGAAAAAAATTCACTCAGCTGACCCTTTTGTGCAGCACCCGACAGTCAGGCGCTGCACGCCTGGCCAGCGTGGCACAGCTGGGCCCCGCACCGAGCAGTGCAGCACCTTGGAGCTAGGCGTCACACATGTAATGTGCAGCGCCTAGCTCTTAAGCGCTGCACAGTGACTTTGAAATGGCCGCCCGCTGGCCCCCCACCCCACCTCATTCGTTCCAGTTACAGAACAGAGCGAGACGGCGGCTTCCTCCTCTCTCCCTCTCAATCCTCTCTCCCAAAATCTCCAGATCTGACGATTTGTTGTGTGCATTTCTTCATCAATCCATCATAGAAGGTATTCTCCTCCGATCCCCTTCTTTATATCCAGAAAATGTTAGCTATTTTTCAGATTTGTGGAACCCTTATTTGGTTGGATTAGAAATTTGCATGTAAATTTTGAAATAGATTTGTGGGATCTAGGATTTGTAGATGATTTGTAATCATTTTGTAACCCTAGTTTAGTTGATTTGTATTGACAATATATGTTTCCATAGTGAAAACCTAGATTGTTGAGATGAACCATATACATAGTGAAAACCTAGTTTGTGTTGATGTTTTTTTAGATGAGTGAGATGAAATCCTAGATTTGTATTGACAAGGATGCTTTCGTTTCGGAACCCTACATGTTGAGATGTTTTTGAGATGAGTGAGATGAAACAATTATGGAACCTTATATTGTTTTGGATGCATATGTGTTTTGTGATGCTTATTGCTATGCTTTGATTGTTTGTCTTACGCAGCCGCCACCGCCACCGCCGCCGCTTCTCCGAGCATCTCCTTCCTGCATACCCCTCCCCATGGCCCACGCCTCCAGATCTACCGGGGTGCCATTGGGGGAGGGGAGGGGTACCGAATCCCGCTGCCTCTGGTTTACCAGGCGTTTCCAGATCTCCTGCAGCCGCTCGATTCGCTCTCGGCGGAGGCCCAACTGGAGACCAGGGCGCAGCGCTGGAGGGAGCGGGCGATGCGGATCAGAGACGATACTCTCTCATGGCGACCGTGAACCCCTCCTCATCAAGTTCTTCATCGGGACCTTCGTCATCCGACTCCGATGCATAGCCACGGGAATAAGGGATGGAATGGTTCATTGTCTCTTGCACATGATATTTGTCGAGATCACCCACATTGTTGTCATGGAGATCAACGTCATTGTCATCGTCCTCATACTCATCATTCTCCTCTTGCAAAACTTCATTGTCATCACCCACATTGTTGTTTGAAATCAGGCTCAATGTTGGCCTCACTTGTTGAGTCAAAGGAGGTTCACTCATTTCATCTTGCTTCATGGGTGGGGGACTACTAGCAACCAAGGGGGAGGCGGTCCGGTTCAAGTCCAAATGCAAACTAGACTCAACCTTCTTTGTAGCAAATAACTGAAGAGCCTTGTCTAGTGATTCGGCTACCGTCTCCTTGTATGCAACCCAACGTTGCTCGGAGTTCACACGCATGGTCTTCCAATGGATGTGCATTCCAAAACCCACATTATGCCTTCCCTCCAACTCAACGATATCACTTGGGTCCATCCAATTCAAATCTTTCCTAACTTGTTCCAAGACCTCGGCATAGCTAGGAGTACTCTCAAACACCATGTCAAGCTCATCCGGGTCCGGTTCAATATTGCCTTTCAAAAAGGCGTCTTTGTCCACATGATGAACATAAATACATGTTCTTCCCATCCCTAAAATAATTAAAACAACACAATGAAAAATATATTTCATAAGTAGTCATGGCAATATTAACTCAAAATCCATAGCCCTAACATAGATATCGAACAATAACCCCAATCCCAACTTAACAACAACGATAACCCCAACCCCAACATAACAAGAACCATAGCCCTAACCCTAACATACTAAGAAGCCTAACCCTAGCAAAATGTCAAACAATCATCTCATATCTCCATATAAATTGCAAAATCCATGAATAACTAGGGTTTGCCTAACCCTAGCAAAAATTGAGCAAATGTGACCATTTCTTGGATGAAAACCACGGGATCGGAGGAGATTACCTTGAGGGAGGGATTGGGTTTGAAATCCACGGAGAAAATCTTCAGATTTGCAAGATTTTGAGAAGGAAGGAGGAGGGGAGAGAGGGGGGGAGAGGGGGTGGGGTTGGGGATTGGGATGTGTGGGGGGGGTGGGGGAGGGGGGCAGCCTCTCCCATAGCCCTAACCCTAACAGAATGTGCAGCGCCTAAGAGATAGGCGCTGCACATTACATGTGTGGCGCCTAGATCCAAGGCGCTGCACTGCTCGGTGCGGGGCCCGGCTGTGCCAAGCTGGCTAGGCGTGCAGCGCCTGAGAGTCAGGCGCTACACAGTGGAGTGCAGCGCCTGACTGTCGGGCGCTGCACAAAAGGGTCAGTTGGGTGAAATTTTTTCAAACAAAGTTCAGTTTGTGATTTCTTTTCGTCCTCAGGTCAATTTTGTCGTTTTTTCCCGCCATGGGGAGAGGAACACACAGAGACAGACACAGTGTGCGAATGGACTGAATATTGTTTCTCCCGTCAGATTGTTCATAAAGGGGTCTCGTTTTCAAACTCATTTTCCCGCTACAGTGACGCCATGAGTGTCCGGCACGCGAGGAACGCGTGCGCTAGCCCCGTGGTACGGGCGCTCATCCACGCGAGCACGCGCTCGTGGTTGATTTAGAGCATCTTCAATAGACGCGCAGTCGCGCGGCGCGTTAAAATTCTTTTCAGCGCAGAAATAGCGTTTTTGCGCGCTCGGCGGGTGTTTTGCTTTAGCAGAAGCGCTATATATTGCACGCCGCAGGTAGCGTCCAGCAAGCGCACTAAAATTACAGCGCGCGCGCCTAGCACAAACAACATTTTCCATTCAACATAGAATCAAGAAGATCAAACACACATAAAATAAATCAACAATAAATAGTTCCATTAGAGCATCTCCAGCCGCCCCCCCAACAGGCCCCCCAGGGCGCCTTTTTTAGCGCCGGCGCCGAAAAAACGGCCCAGCCGTGCCCCCAGATCCTCGTTTTTCGCCGGTTTGGGCCGAAATTACAACCGGCGAACCCAAGCCGAACCCAGCGCACCGGGGGTCGCCTGGGGGCACCGGCTGAAGCGAAAAGGCACGTGGGGCCGTGCTGTCGGCAACACCAGCCAATTTTCTCGCCGTTTTCCCCCTTTCCCTCCATTTTCCCATTGCCAACCCCTTCTCCCCCGCCGCTCCCGCCATTCTCCCCGGATCCGCCCGCCATGCCGCCGAAGAAGTATGCACCCCCTCGCCTAGCCACAGATTCCGTCCAGCAGCCAAAGCAGAGGAAGCCGAGGGCGCCGATGCCAAGGCCCCCGGGCTTGACGAACGCCTAGTGGAAGGCCGACGTTGATCGCCGGGCGGCAGTCACCACCGACCGGCGGAACAGGTTCAACATGAAGAGGGCCAGGGACGCGGTGGCGGAGCTGGAGGAGGCGCCTCGCGCGGGGATGGCCAACCTTCCGCCTCAACAGGCCGGCCAGTGCTCACAAGGCGCGTGGGGGAGCCAGCAGAGCGTCGTGTCGCCGGCCAACTTCTCGCTGCCACTGTGGGGGTACGCGCTCTCGCCTGGCTACGTCGACGGCGACGCGCATGGTGGCTTCAACCCCAACATCACCTTCCCGCATGGCCCGGCGCCACGCGCGTCCCCCCCCCCCCCCCGGTCTTCAACCCCGACCCGCGCGCGTCCCCCCCCCTGTCTTCAACCCCGACCCGCGCACTCCCTCCCCCGCGTTCACCGCCGGCCTCAACACCCAGTACAGCTACTCGCCGCCGACGAACTCAGGCTCGCCTGCGCCGACTCTGCGCCGCGGGGCCCTACCCTTCGCACCCGGCTCGACACCACAGTTCAGCAGCACCGACGCCGACATGTACGAGATCATCAAGAGCGGCTCGGTCGCTGCCGCGTCGTGCCCCGGGTTCCGCATGCAAGACGAAACGCTGGACACCGCCGTCGACATGGATGACGAGCACGACGACGCCGAGGAGGATGTGGAGGAGGTGGAGGACGTCACCAAGAGGGAGGAGAAATCCGAGGCGAGGTGGTCGGCGTTGATGACGAAGCAGGACGTCAAGCTCGACCTTCTCAGGACCAACGTCGCCACGAAGAAGAGGAACACCGACCTGGCGTTCCTGATGGGGGCAGACATGTCAACGATGGACGGGCAGGTGAAGGCGTGGTACCTGGCGGAGCGCGGCCTCATCTTGAACCAGATGTCGAGACCGGCGGCGACCACTGACCCTACGCCCACGCCCACGATTACGCCTACGCCGACGCCGAGCACTGAAGCTGTGCCCACAACGCGGACGCCGACGCCGACCTCGGCCAGCCCTACGGCAGAGGAGCCCGCCGTTTGAGTTCCATGTCTATGGTTCCTACCCTTTTGATTACCGTACTTTGTCTATGCTCGATCGCCGACCTGTGGCATGATGAACGCCAAACTTGTGTCGTTTTTTGGTAGCGGGAAAGTGAACTTCGAATTTTGTTGCGTTTGGGGGCCGAAACCTGGGGGCACGGATGGAAACTCGACCCCCCCCCAGGCCGAAAAAACCGCCGGCGCAAACACCCAAAGCCCTTCGCCGGGTGCGCTGGGGGCCAAACGGCTGGAGATGCTCTTATTATTACAACTCAAACAAATAGTTTATTTTCCAATACAACAAATAGTTCATGAACAATGCAACAAATAGTCAACAGTAAACAAACATACAACATCAAACTAGTTTTGTCGCCCATTTCATGACCACCACTCCTCGACTAGATCCTTTTGAAGGTCATCATGCGTTTCGGCACGTCGAATGGCATGATAGGAGGCAATAAAGCGGGCCACCCTCTCAGCCCTCCTCCGCACTCGCACGGGACGTCCCACCAACTCATACTGAGAATAGTCTAAATCTTGCCCACGCTCATTCTCGATGATCATGTTATGCATGATCACACAAGCGTTCATGATGTACCAAAGGATCTTTTGATCCCAAAATCTAGCCGGTCCTCTCACAATAGCAAATTGGGCTTGCAAAATCCCAAAAGCTCTCTCCACATCTTTCCTAGCCGCTGCCTGAGCATTGTGGAAATCAAGATTTTTCTTTCCTTGCGGTCCCGTCAACGGCTTCACAAATGTTTGCCACCTTGGGTAGATGCCATCCGCAAGATAGTAGCCATAGTTGTAGGTATGACCATTTGCTACAAACTCCACCGGTGGAGTTTCACCATTTGCAATCCTATTCATGAGTGGTGACCGTTGAAGAACATTGATGTCATTGCAAGATCCAGGCATTTCGAAAAAAGCATGCCAAATCCAAGTTTCTTGATCGGCCACCGTTTCAAGGATTATAGTGGAACCCTTTTTCTGGCCGTGGAATTGTCCATGCCATGCCTTAGGACAGTTCTTCCAACTCCAATGCATGCAATCTATTGAGCCAAGCATACCTGGGAACCCGTGAGCTTTGTTCATCTCCAAAAGCCTTGCGGTGTCTTCAGCATTGGGAGCTCTCAAATATTCCGGACCAAACACTTGTACAATTCCTACTGCGAAGCGCTTGACATACATGATGGCTTGACTCTCACCCATGGCCAAGTGGCCATCAACTAGATCCGCCGGAATACCGCCGTATGCCAACATACGCAAAGCGGCTGTCACCTTTTGAAAGGTGCTATGCCCGAGTTCTCCAGCGGCATTCCTCCTTTGCTGAAAAAACCGATCATGGCTCGCCAGTTTCTCCGCAATGTGTTTGAACAACTCGATGCTCATCCTAAAACGGCGCCGAAAGTAGGACTCGGGGTATATGGGATTCTCCACAAGATAGTACCTCATCAATCTGTTGTGGGCATCGATCCTGTCCCTCCACAATTTCTGACGACCGATAACCGAACCATCGTGCTTCGGCTTTTTATTGACGTGCATAGCTAGGATCATTGCAATGTCCTCCTCCTCTTGAAGATCAAATTCTTCATCGGAAGAATCGTAGGACGAACTCATCTACAAAGTTGAATTTAAACTACTTTAAAACTACAAACAACATGCATCAAATTCATCTACAAATATAAAGTTAGGAATATATACCTTGCAAGCATTTTGTCAAACACCTTGTGGGCGCTGAGCTGCAAACTGCCGCCGGGCGCTGTACGTCAGCGGCGGCGGCGCTCGAGGGGCGGCGGCGAGGAGAGAAGGTGGAGGAAGCAGCGGCGGCGCGCTGGGGATAGGCGGGGGAAGCGCCGACGGATTGCTAGAGCGAATGGGAAAAGTGCGGGCAGAGGCGCCAGCGCCTGGAAGTTTCAGATCCGGCGGTTGGTGATATTCGCGCGCCCGATTGGCATGTCCAGCGCGCGCGAGCGGGCGCACCAAATAAGCAGCGCGCGATGCCGTTTTCCCCAGCGCGCTGAACCTACTTTGCCGCGCGCGGGATTTTAGCGCGTCTGCTGGAGCGCCTGTTTTGATCTCACGCGCGCAATATAGTTGTTTTTTTCAGCGCGCGGCTAATCTAGCGCGCCTGTTGAAGATGCTCTTAGGGCATGAGCACTGGTAGCACTGGTAGAAAGAAGTGTATATAACCCCCTGAACTTTCACGTTTGGGCTACATCACCACCTCAACTCAAAAACCAGTCACTTAATCCCCTAAACTTTGCAATACCAGATAAAACATCCCCTGAGATACTTTCAAGCTGGTTTCGAGGATGGTTTCGCTGACGTGGTACGTTGACCCGGTTTAGTTGGTTGACTTATACTGCCACCTCGTGCAGTGACCCACATGTCAGTGTAGCAAAGTACTATTTCTTCCCAGGACCATCTGCCTCGCCAGTCGCCAAGCACGCGTATGGAAGCCCCTGCTCCGAGTGCATCGAACACCGGGAGTGGCAGCACGGAGCGCTCGTCGTCGCCGCTTGGCGCACAGGAGGCCGCCATGAGCCCCACCCACGCCGCACACACGGGAGGCCGCCATGAGCCTCACACTCACCGCCGTCGCTTGGCACACGGGAGGCCGCCATGAGCCTCGCCCTCGCCGCCGTCCCTCGGCGCACGAGGGGCTGGCACTAGCCTAGCCCTCGCCGTTGTCGCTGGGCGCCCGGAAGGCGGCCACGAGCCTCGCCATCGCCGTAGTCACTTGACGCACGGGAGGCGGCCACGAGCACGTCCTCGCGCACATCTCCATCGCTCAGTGCACGGGAGACTGCTACACCTGCGTGCACTGGAGGTCGACGCGCGGAGGCGGGACGCATCGCCGGTGCTGGCAGCAGCCTGGCCTAGAGCGAGAGGGCTGGTAGTGGTGTGCCACGGCGACGAGAAGCGACATGGCGCAAGGGTCGCACGTCTATACACCAGCAGGTCAGCAAGGCATCAATTTCAGGGTAGGCAAGGTCCTGCCAAGGTCCTTCACCGGCAATCCGCCATGGTCAGTTTGCAGGTGAGGTCAGCTCACGCGTGTAAGCAGCTAGCTGGCCGAGCGTGTAAGCAGTTAGCTAGATAGATGTTGATTGCACTAAACAGCTAGCTAGCAGGGCCGGGCCCACAGTGGTACAAAAAGTGCGGCCCGCACAGGGCCCAAAATTCTGGGGGGCCCCAAAGTTTTTATGTAGGCCTAGTATTAAAAAAACTGAAGCGCTCCTGGGCCGCTGAGCGCTGGAGTGGGCTGGAGTCAAGGGCTCGAGGTGAAACGAGATCGGGGATCGTACTCCTCGACTCCTCCTACTTGATCGCTAAATCTCAAAAAAAAATCTACTCGATCGGTACAGGATCGGGATCCTGAGGAAAGGAAACCCTGCTGTGATCGTGGGCCTCCTCTCGTCCACTCGACGCCTCGACGCCTCGTCTACTCTCATCGCCTCGACGCCTCGTCTACTCTCGTCGCCTTGACACCTCCGCGGCTCCGCCTAGTCCCTCGGTCCCTGGTCGTTAGATCGATAGGATCATCGGAATTTGGATTCAGGGGCGACAGGCCGCTGCCGCTGTTGCCTTCCTCGCGACCTCGCCTCCTCTCTCAAATTTCAGACTCGTCGATGTCGTCTCGTCGGATTGATCGGTGACCGACTCTAGCCTCCAGGTGCTTAGCGAGTCCTTCTTTTCGATTAACTTCGGTTCCTACTCGTAATTCCTAATTTTCTAATTAATTATTGGCAGGGATTGTTACTTCGTTAGAGATTGGTTCTTACCTCCTCGGTTAAAGATCACAGGACCCAAAATTAGGTGAGTTAGACGGTTCGTCCAATTGCCAAACATTGACCCGTGATCTCCAATTGATATATGCTACTGTATAACTCCAATTGTTATGTAAGACATTATATTATATACATTATAATTTTTTTCTGCGAGATATATATACATTATAATTGCTCGTTAGTTCATTTTTTTTGTGAGATAGGGCCCCATTTTTGGTTTCGCACAGGGTCCCGGTTTTTGCCGGCCCGGCCCTGCTAGCTAGCCGAGCGCACCGATCAAATTTGTACGCGGATGATAGCCTCAACGCACAACAAGAACACAGTGAGACTTTTCCGCTTCGGCTCGCTGCCACATCAGCAAAACCATTGTCGAAACCCACTAATCGGGGCGCTAGGGGGTGTTTTGTCCGGTATTGCAAAGTTTGGGGGATTAAGTAACTGGTTTTTGAGTTGAGGGGGTGATGTAGCCCAAACGTGAAAGTTCAGGAGGGTATATACACTTCTTCCAGCACTGGTATGATGCTGCCCCATCCTCCACATCGATGTAAAATTCTAGGGCTATCATTTTTTATTTTATATCACCCAATGGAGGCAGCGTTAGGGCATGACCAATGCATAGCCTCAGGGTGATGCCTCGCAGGCCATATAGGATCGGATGTCAGAAAAAGTAGGTTCGGATAGAGCAGCGGGATCCTCTGCAGGAGGCGGGTGCTTGGGGAGAAAAAGTGTGGTCCGATGCATAAAGCTGAAAAAGTTAAAGTGGAGAGTAGAGATGCATGTGTAGTGAGAGTATTTATTTTCTATTTTTTTTGATGAGGCCCACTAGTGATAGTTTGCATTGGGAAGAAAAAATCAGTGTAGATGCCTCTACCTACTTTTTCTTTTTCTCGTGAGGCAACCGTATCCATATGCCCATAGTTCATGCCCTTAGATGGACCCCATCTCAGTGAGCCCCACGATTTGCTACCCATCTCCTTCCTCCCACTACCTGTTTCTCTTCCCCTTTTCCTCTCTCTCCTTCTTTTTCCTTACTTTTTCCATGGAGCGGCTAGCTCTTCTGCAAGAGCCCGTTTGCTCTGCGGGGCATCTACTTTTGTTCCAGGTTGGCATCCGAACCGACGTGGACCATGGGGCATTAGGTTTGAGGCAGCCCGTTGGCCATGCCCTACACGCCACGGACGACGTAGGCAATCCGTGAGTGCTATATAGGTTAGCAAAATCACCCGTCAGATTCCCCGTGGAGGTAGCACCATCCAGGTGGTCACGGTGGTTTTGCTCGTCTGGCTTCGCCCACTTTTAATGCACACGTGACGATCGTCCCTGTGACATGACATCCGACGCTTGACGGAGACCGGAGGTCAGTAGCAAATCCCCGGAAAAGTCACCCGGCCACCGTTGCTCATTGGTAATAGTAACGCCTATCGCAAAGAGAGGAGAGGCGATTTATAGCACGCAGGTGTTGGGGCATTAACTTTTTTTTCTTTTAGTTTCAGGGTTGCATCTATTTTATTTTTTGAATCAAATGTCTAATTTAAGTTTGCATATTCATGTTGTGCGATCTGTATTTTGTCCAGGAGAAAATCAATGATTTGGCCTTCTGACTAGATCAGACACCAATGACTATCTTCTATCAAAGGACCGGACGCCATGGTACAGACGATCGAAGACATTTTTGAGCATCCGAAATCGCCGGCGAAAATTGTCGGCAAAGGGGCATCGGGGGCAAAGTAGTTGTCCGTCAGCGTCAAATGGCCGCGCGCCCGGTTGCGGTTGAGCACTCGATGACACTTGATCAATCCCTTGAAATTGAGAACATGCTCCTCCGCACGCTCCGCGTCTGCAAGCACCGCCGTCTCATCCGTGTAGTCCTCCTCGCCGGACGGGTCAGACGACTCAACATAGTGCTCGTAGATGTACTCCATATCCGAATCCATTGCTTCAAAGAAGAATGGACAAAAATTTTAGCTCGGGCAATTCACCGAACAGTTGCGGGGCATGGTGAGCGTCGTAGGAGCGGATGGTACCTGGGCGGCGGTCTGAGGAGAGGTGTGGAACGATGGCGAAGGAGAAGCGGCGTGGAGCCCAGGTGTACCGCTAGAGGTGACAGCCTCGTCGAGTTCCTGCAGGGGTGCGGCGTGGCGACCAGGGTGGTGGATCAACGGCGAAGGCAAGAGAGAAAAAACTGAAGGAGAGAAAATGGGAGGATGGAGTCGCGGGGTCCGGGAGGGGTTTTGGGTAGGCCGGCGGCGGCGGAGTCCTACGTGGCTGTTGTCCGGACTTCCGCAAAGCCCCCCCCCCCCCTCCCCACTTTGTCTCGTGTTTGCCGGAAAAAGTATGTCCGAACCGCTCGGCGGACCAATCTGCATTGGATGGCTTCCATGGTCCGAACCATGCAGTGCGGATGATTACGGGCGGTTTGAGGGTCCGCTTTGGAGATGCCCTTATTGACCGCCTACATTACAATCGGGCGCGTATCCTGACTCAAATCGGGTGCCTAGTTAAGTTACCTGACCTCATTTAGGAAATCTCAATTGGCTACAATCATCCCATTGACAATTGGAAAAACAAGGCGGGGGATGTAAATAGTACATGAGAGCATCTCCAACAGCCTTGCTATATTTGGCTAGGATTTGTAAAAACTGAAAATATAGCAACTTGACCCAAAAACATTGCTCCAACAGCCTTTGTATAAGTGGTCCCCTCACAGAATCTTTTACAAAGCTTTGTATATTTGCACCTCCACTTGGTATATTTGCAAAGTCTAGAGTCACTTTGTATAATTTTTAGCAGCCCACTTTTGTTCCATTGACAAGTGGACCCCACTGCCCCCTAGATTCCTGCTGGCCCGCGCTTGGCACATGTCCCCACGTGTCATTGAGAGGCTTGCTAAATTTTATAGCAAGGCTGTTGGAGCAAAAAATTGTTAGGGTTGCTAAATCTTCTCTCTCCTCTTGCTATACCCAATTTTTAGCAAGTGAGGATAGTAAAGCTGTTGGAGATGCTCTGAGCAAATAGCCGGAGCTCCATTTCAAATATCCGATAGTACGAACGGTCTTTCTCGATGGAGGTTATTGCACCGGCACAAACGTCCAAAGTACGACAGAAGGACAGGCCGCAGGTGAGACCTCCCTCCTTGAAGATTGCCTGCCTTTCCTGGACCAATTCGGGTGAGGACGCGATGCTGTTGCTGTGGTCCAGAGGAAGCACCGTCCGAGATTTGCCATGAATACAAGGTCAAAAATCCACAATGCCCAGCAAACAGTTCTACTAGAGTACTAGTACATGATGAGTAACACAGCTCCAGAGATAACTTACTTTGCCCTTATATCAACAAAAAGTGAAAAACCAGAAGGACAAAAATGAGCGAAAATCGCCAGAGAGCTCGCGGACGAACACCGTAATATCATGGATAGGCACACGAAGATAGAGCGCAGCTGGTTCATTTATGAAATATAGTACAGTCATGGAAATATGAGGGCAGCATTTGCCCCCACGAAGCAGAAATTAAGCTGCAACTTGATAGGCTGAAGATGGATGGACCAGTCAGGTCACCTGTCGGCATCTTACGAAATCCCCAGCTAGAAAATCAGGCAGAACCCATGACCAGTGATCGAAAAGGCATATGCCGAATTGCCGATACGCTGTGCCGAAAACGGCGGTGGATTCCCTTGGTATCAAGAGTCGTTTTCAGCCTCGCAACGACCCGGTGGCTGGTGAGATACCACAGGATCTCTGTATTTATAATAATCAGACAAAGGATTCATATTTCAGAATGAATGAATGATGGGCTCCACTCCAGTGGCACCAAACAGTGTGCTCTTTACAGCAGATAGATAAACATCTCTACACCCCTTGTTCCAGCCAACTTGGGATTTTTGGCGCTACGGTCCTCGCTAACGACACGGATAAAACCACCCAAATGCACATTTAGTGTCAGACGCTTGATACAAAACACTGACATCATAGACCAGCATGGCATGCATGAAAAATCGCACAGAACTTCTGCACGAGGAAACATGGATACCAGGATGCAGATAACATCATAACATACAGAATAAGATCATGCTGGTTAATAAGTTATAGATGTGCAACACTAGTGGTAATAGAACAATGATTGGGCTGCACTCCACATCACCATCAATAAAACATAATAAGTGCTAATAAAGATGAGTGATCACTGGCACCAACAACTAGGACAAAATGTAATGCAACCGCATGCTACGAATTGGTCTTACAGCAAGCAGGCACACAATCCTAATTTTGACAAGGCAGGAAGCAAGCTGAAAATCAGATATGTTCACCTTCAGTCACCACAAAAAAGAGATAGTACTGTTCGAGGATATGACCAATGCCAAGGTGGATAATGGACAACAAATATCGATGCTGACCAATGCCAAGGTAGATAATGGACAGCAAATATCGATGCTCATAGGCATCTAACTATTCACCAAGATACTACAGCATAACAGTGTGTATTTCAAAACTCATTGATCAGATAGCCAAATCGTTAAATACAGAGTTATCATTGTCACAAACCTTGAGTGATAATTGCTGCTAGACCATTGTAGGAAGCTGTTGGGCTAAAAAAATGCATAACATATCAGTTTGACCTCAGCTACTCGAAAAAAACTTCCAGACATTACTAAGATTACAGTACAGCCGATAATTGCTGGTAACTAAAGCTAAAGACTTCGACAACCACTCACCAAAATGTAATGGGACTCCGGCACAATGGTACCTCCCCATAATGAATTTTGTGCACATTCTTCAAATCGGAGCTGAACAAACATTGATCCCAGTCCAAAGTCAAAACTAATTAGCGTACAGGGCATCATGGCTTGCTTTTTGCTTCATACATACTCCCTATGTATCAAAATATAAGACGTTTTTTGACACTAACAAAATTGCAACTAATGGTAAATGTAGGATCATTGGGCATCACTACACATCATCATAGAAAATCATAAATACTGACATAGATGGGTTGTCTTAGATACCACGTAAAATAAAAGTGTATTTCAACCGCATATGTATGAATGGTCTTGTGGCAAGCAGGGAAACAAAGATGACTGGCAAACAAGTGATACTCCCTCTGTTCCAGAATATAAGGTGCATCAGTTTTCGTAAAATATCAACATCTACAATACAAAATAAGTAAAATATGAAAATACTATTCCTGATGGATCTAATTATACAAATTTGGTACTGCAGATACTGATACTTTTTTCTAAAAACTTGGCCAAACATGCACATGATTGACTTTTGAAAAAACTAATACACCTTATATTTTGGAATGGAGAGAGTATATCCTAATTTTGACAAGCAAGGGAGAAAGCTGAACAGATATGTTCACTCTTAGCCACTACACTTAGGCTTAAAAGGTGAGGCGGTACTAGTGCTCCTCACCTCACCTTACCACCTTAAAAACATTGATGCTAAGAAGCTGTGCTGAAGATGGTGGTGGATTCTTTTGGAATCAAGAAAGTCATTTTCAGGTTCGTAATAGCTTGGTGGCTGGTGGTGGGATACTAAAATATCTCTGCATTTATAATGAGAGAAAGGATTCATAATCAATGATGGACTCCCCTAGCCCCCTGAGACTAAATGTTTGCTGCTTAGAGTAAATAAAACAGTTTTGGCCTCACTCAGGCTTTTTGGCACTATATGTCATTGCTACCAGCACAGATAAAATATTATAACCAGTCACCAAACACTGTTATTATACTTATAGACTGGCATGCCATTTACGAAATCACATAGAACTTCTACACGAGAAAACATGGATACCAGGATGTAGATAACATCATAACATACAGAATAAGATCATGCTGATTAAAACATAATGTGCAATAAAAATGGTAATTGAAGAATAATTGGGCTTCACTCCACATCATCATAAACAAATCATAAGTACTAATGAAGATGAGTGGTCACCAGCACTAACAACTAAGACAAAATGTAATGCAACCGCATAGATATGAGTGTTCTTATGGCAAGCAGGTGCACAAAGATAAATGGCAGACAAGTGATACAATCCTAATTTTGACAAGGCAGGAAGCAAAGATGAAAATCAGATATGTTCACTTTTAGTCACCACACAAAGAGATAGTACCACTGCCAAGGTGGATAATGAATGAATAAAAAATATAGATGCATAGGCATCAAACTATTTACCAAGATACTCCTACTATAGCATATAACAAAGTGTATTTCAGAACTCATCGGCAGGTCTTTCACTAAATACAGAGTTACCCTTGTCACAGACCTTACGTGGCAATTGCCGCTTGACCGTTGTAGGAAGTTGTTGGGCCACAAAATGTATAGCATATCTGTTTGAGCTCAACCACCGAAAAAATCTTCCAGTCATTACTAAGATTACAGTACAGCCGATTTGGTGGTAACAAAAGCTAAAGGTTTCAACAACCAGTCACAAAAATGTAACGGGACTCCAGCAAAATGGTACCTTCCCATCATCAATTTTGTGCACATTCTTCAACTCAGAGCTGAGCAAACATTGATCCCAGTCCAAAGTCAAAACTCATTTGTGTACAGGGCATGGTTTGATTTTTTCTTCACACATCCAAAATTGCAACTAATGGTCACACAAGGATCATTAGGCATCACTCGCATCATCATAAATAAATCATAAATACTAACAAAGATGGGTTGTCTTAGGTACCAATAAAAATGTATTGCAGCCGCATATGTATGAATGGTCTTGTGGCAAGCAGGCAAACAAAGATAATTGGCAGACAGGTGACACTATCCTAATTTTGACAAGCAATGCAGGAAGCCAGCTGAACAAATATGCTCCCTCTCAGTCACCACAGAAAGAGATAGTACCAATTCATGATAATGCCAGTTCCGAGGTGGATAATGAAGAACAAATATAGATGTACATATCAAACTATTCACCAAGATACCATAGAATAACAAATTGTATTTCAGAACACATTGATCAGATAAGCCTGTCATTAAGTACAGAAACAGGATAACAGGGTTATCCTTGTTACAATTTACTAAGCCTTGTGTGGTGATACAATTACTGCTTGACCATTGTAGGAAGCTGTTGGGCTAAAAAATGTATAAAATATCAGTTTGACCTCAACTACCGAAAAATCCTCCAGACATTACTAAGATTACAGTACACTGATAATTGGTGGTAACTAAAGCTAAAGGCTTCAACAACTCACAAAAATGTAATGGGACTCCAGCGCAATGGTACCTTCCCATCATGAATTTTGTTCACATGCTTCAACTCAGAGCCGGGCGAACACTGGTTTCAGTCCAAAGCCAAAACTCATTACCATGCAGAGCATGGCATGCTTTTTGCTTCACACATCCAAAATTGCAAAACAGAAACCAACTTGTCTATCTTCCTGCGCCGTCAAGATCTAAACTTTTGGCCTCCGAAATTCAAACCATATCTCGTAATGGTTAAACAACAAGCTGTCATGAGTGCGCTTCCTAACATATTCCAGCCCCAAATCCGCAAGCATGCGTGTGCACACATCACCACCCTTTCTTGAGCAAAACTTAATGTTATGTGACACAAAAATCCTGCCTGTCTGTGGCCTCAGCTTTCCTGCAAGCCTCTCAAGCCCAGTCCAAACAAGATCATCATGAATGTGGAGGAACGCGGCGCTAGCATAAATAAGGTCATACATAGTATCCCCAAACTTGCTGAAATCCATATCCCCCCCTCTCACAATCATCGGTCGCTTGTACAACAGCCCCTGCGACGGCAGTTCATACCGAAGCGCAGCCATGAGGGACAGCTCATCCTGCTCCAGGCAATGGAATCTCCCAGCATCAAGGAACCGGATGAAATGCAGACCGACACGGAGCGTCCCGCACCCAATTTCAAGGACCTGATCTCTGGGGGCGAGGGCAGAGGCGTTGGCCAGGAACTCAAACACATCCCGGCCACCTGCCCATGGCTCGCCGTAGTTACTGTGGTGCTCCTCGACGAGGAGCTCCCCAGGGCAAGGCAGTGCGGTGTGGTTGGTCGCCTCTTCTTCCGGATAATGAGAGATCCCATGGTGCCTGCAGTGTAGCGAGGGACAACATTGAGATGCCAATTTCACTTTCTGAAGCCCTAGGACTAGTAATGTACTACTAGGAATTACTAACTCGATCGCAGCACAACCTGGTAAATCTAATCCTACTCTTTACGGTAAGGGGGAGCATGGAAATCTAAGTTGGCGTGGTTTGGGTAATTGGGGGTACAGTATTACCTGTTGAGGTCGAAGAGCTGCCGCTCGCGGGTGCGGGGGTTGATGCCCTTGCGGAGCTCGTGCCAGGCGTCGCCGGAGGCGAGGAGGGCGAGGGAGTTGGAGGCGAGCTGCGCCTTGAGCCAGGCGACGTCGTCGGGGGAGGTGGCGATGGGGGCCGGGGAGGCGGCGGTGGTGGTGGTGGTGACGCTGGTGGTGGTGTGGGTGGTGACGGGGTCGGAGCAGGCGCAGAGGTGGGCCCCGGAGGAGGCGGAGGGGGACGGGAGGAGGAGGAAGACGAGGAGCGCGGCGGAGGAGAGCAGGAGGAGCAGCGCCGGCACGGTGAGCAGCCGCGCCGTGGAGCCGCCGCCCGACGGGAGCGCCATCGATCGCCGCGGGGTGGATCGGGGATGGTGGGGACGGTGGCGCGTGCTACTGCCGGTGGAGTGCGTGGGTCGGTCGGCTTGGGATCTCGTCTCGCTGTCGCTGGTGCCGGGTCCGACGCGACGGTTGTCGCCCCGCTACCTGGCCTGGTTCGACCGCATCGTCGCGCACTCGTCTCGGTCGCACACCAGCCCTGACACCTGGTCTACGCACATGTGCTCTACCCATGTGCAGCTGGCATTTATTCCTTCCTTGCACCTCAGCCCGGGCGTTCGGTCTTTTCGGTTTGTTCGGTCCGGTCTTTTCGGTCTTCCAAGAATTCGGTTTTCCATAATTGAAGACCAAAATAATTTTGGTCTTTTCGGTTCTTCACTATTCGGTCTTCGGTCTTTACTATTCGGTCTTCGGTCCCGACCAAACAGACCGAATTAATTGCCACAACTCATATTCATGTTACTTCCAGTACCGAACTGCATGGAGTATGGAGGTGCATGTGTGTACAGAAGTGCATATGTACATAGACAACAAATAGAGACAACAAATGTGTGTATAGAGATGCATATGTACATAAGAAAATGCAGACAAGTGGAAGTTGTGTTGTATGCTTTCTCACCATCAGTTGCAAGGTGGAGCACGGGAAGAGGACAATAGGCAGCGAGCCGGCGACCAATGTAAAAGAGGACGAGGTCGTGACGAACTGCAGCTTGGATGGTTGTGAAGAACTGTGAGGTGGAGCACAGGATGGATGGCCGCGTCATGGGTAGGGGAGCGATGCATGAGGGTCGGGGTTGGCGGCGCGGCGTGGCGCGACGCCAAGGGGCACGATAGTTGGCTGCTTGGATGGTGGTCGATTGGTCGTCACCGGTCCTGGGCGCGGCTAGGGGCGCCCGGCTTCATCGGTCAGGGGCGCGCGGTGCGCAGATGTGCAGCGATCGTCACGGGCTCACGGCTCACAGGGGACGGGGCATTAGGCCACAACGGCAGGTGGTGGCTAGGGTTCATCGTCGTGGAGAAAAGGAGGAACGAGAGTGCAGCAACTGGCTTCCTGTGAATCGTGAGAGATGTGTATCTCGCTTGTGACCTTGGGCTGGCCGGATGGGCCTATGGTAAATATGGTCTTGCACTCTTGCGTATGGGATTTTTTAATTCGGTCTATATGGTCTATTCGGTCCTGAAGACAGGAGGACCGAACAGACCGTAATTAGTTCGGTCTTCTATTTGCCGAGACCGTATTTTATTCGGTCTTTTCTAGTTCGGTCTTTTCGGGTTCGGTTTCGGTCTTTTCGGGTTCGGTTTTTATGCCCGGGGTGACTTGCACCCATGGACAGCTAGCAAACCGACAATGAAGACATGCGGTTAATTTAAAAAAAAAAATCCTAATCCATTCACAATCTGTCATGTCATTGTGAGGAGCACTAGAAATAACAAAAATTACATCCAGTTTTATAATAACAATGATTACAAGCACTGAAACGAGCTAAAGACAGGTCGTCATCATCGTTTCTCCCTCACCGAAGCCAAGCAAAACTTATTGTGATTGTCAATCTGAAAGTTCTTGTGCTAAGGCCCCGCAGAACCCGTGCATCAGAACAACAACCGCCACCGATGAAGAAAAGATAGATCGAAAGGATCCAAACTATACACACACGAACGGATCCACGGACATCCACCGAAGACCAACATCGATCACATCCCACGAGATCGGCCGGAGACACACCTCCACATGCCCTAAACGCACCGACTGGACAAGGGCTAGGCGGGGAGGACCTTATTTCATCTTCAGGGAGCCGATGCCTTGCCTTCCTGAGGATGACACAAACCCTAATTGACCTAAAACACTTTAAAATGAAAGCAATAAACCCCCGTCGACAAGGGCCAAGGTCCACTGTGCCTCCATGTCCCTAAGGCCACCGGAGACTAGGCAGACTGACGACGGCGACAACGGGAGGCAGAGAAACCCTAATCGCCTGGTCGTGAGAGGAGGCAAAGGGATATTGAATGTTGTATTTCAACCAAATTCAACGGTGCCATCATCGTCTCCGTCTATCTTTGTTAACGAAGGGCCTTTGCGTGAAAGGAAATATAAAAAATAGGAATAATTTCATAGAATAGGAACTTTAAAATTTATAAGAATCCAAACATGAGATCTAAGGTCACAAAAATATATTCATTGCAACTTGTGTATATTTCCCTATATTCTCTGTCTAACGAACACGTGAGTCCTTAGGACTCGTCTTCGACTGTCGGTGCGGCCTCCGATGATAGTGGCATGTGAGAGGAGACTTGGCTCTTTCATCTCCGACTCCTCTAGTGGGCATGGTTTCTTCTTGAGGACGTTGGTCTTGTATGATTGTGGCCTTAATGACTTCCCATCCGCGATCAACAATTATGGGCTGGCTCCAGCGAGGGAGTGGCATGCATATGTGGCACATTCGGTAGGATGAAGACGATCAACGCTCAGGTACTACGATGTAAGTTTTCTCAAAACATGCTTTCGCCCAGCTTTATATATAAAGCAACAACCGAACAAAGTACACGGCCGAACGAAACAAGTTGATGAGGTAGCCCTCATACAACGACGATCCCAGGATAACCGAATCACGCAAGACGCATGTGACCACGCTAGCGAGGGAGAGCACACGAGGAACATATTACACCTTCATGCTACGCCCTATAAGACCTAAGATCCACAACAACGCCCCCAGGAGGGAGAACGACGCTAAGTGTCGTCGCTGCCGAGTCCACAACGAACAAAGGTTTTCACTCGAAACCCAGACACGGAGAGGAGCACCGCGACGACGTCTTCAATAAGATAATGACATACGTGAGCATCGCCGTCGTTAGCGACAAAGTGCATAGGTTTCGCCCGGCAGCTCCCACGAGCCACCACGAGGTCTCCAGGACAAGCGTACCGAGGGCAGAACTCCAGATCCGAATCAGGCAACACGACTGCCAGGAAACAAAGAGCATGCCGAAGCCATCTCTCGTCTCCCACACGACCAAGAGGATAGCCATCACCACTCCTATGGTTCCCGCGGAGAGCCAACCATGTGGGACTGCCGCCCCAGCATCCATGTACGAGACCCCACCAACTGCCCACATCACAGCGCACCCACCACGGTAGGAGTAAATGGCATCTCCTTTCACTCCTAGCCCATCATCAGCCACGGAGTCTGAGTCGATGCCGGTAGACCGGGAGGGACACACCCCATGACTACCGACGTCCGTCGTCGAGCACGCTCGCAGTACGTCATTGTAGGGTAACGCAGCAGAAAACAAAAATTTTCCGACCTACGTACCAGCCCAGGATCACTATGGAGACTGCATACAAGGTTTGATCTGTTTCGTTACCGACTCGTAGCGCAGCGGAAGTAGAGTCGATGACGATCGGCGGTGCAGATCCCCGCAGCTAGGATTTACAACCTCCCAACTGCGAGGATGTATACCCTCATCCGCCCCCCGGACAGCCCTCCGGGAGGCGGTCGGACAGTCCCTCGGACGGTGTCGCGGACAGCCCTTCGGGAGGACCTTCGAAACTCGAACGGTCACTCGGACAGCCCTTCGGGAGGACCCTCGAAACTAAGACTATCACTTGGACAGCCCTTCGGGAGGCACTCTCGAACTAAGACCGAAACTACGATCTCTCTACAGAGTTGCACACATACGGTCTCAACTATCCGGCAGGGCTTCGCCGTCCAGAACTAGTTCCTGCCGGAACCCAGACAGCCTTTCGGCTCTACGAATCTATTTCGCTGGGAGGGAGAGAGAAGCCAGACAAGTCTATGGCATGTGTATGAGAGCAAGGATGAGCTGATTTTGGAGAGCAATCTCCACCTCCCTTTCACACACCAAAAGTGGTTTTCTTCTAGAAGAAAAACCCCATTTGCAAATCAGCCCAAAAAGTGCTTTTCACTATTCACGAAGACATTTTTCTGCGTCCGGTCGAACTGAAAATATTTATGTGGGCTTAGAACATTTCCAGTACCCACTAAAATAATTTTCAATGCGATCCGGAACAATTCCGGTTTAGTGATTTTCATCTGCGAAAAGCATCTGAAGCGGTTTCGGCAGCTCCGGAACATTTCCGGTTTTCATCCCGGAAAATTCCAGAAAGTTTCCAGAATGATTCTGGCACCCTCCAAGAATTATCAGGCATGTGCCAAAACCAATTTGACTTTATGGTATCCCCTGAAACAACTTTTCAGTTTTACCGAAACTGTTCCGGTGTTCTCTCTGCGGAACTTTTCCGCTGTCCGAAACTTTTCCGGTGTCCGAAAACTTTTTCGGTGATTTTCTCTGAGACTCCCTGTCTAGTATTCAGCAGATAGATGACCCTTAAGCGTGTGACCCATTTACGGATGACGTTTAACAAACCCCAAAGTTCATGAAGCAAGCATGAAGAAACTCGATACTCTCATGGTCTAAGGAATTATGCAAACGTTAACCATCTCTGTGTTATTAACCATTAACTAGTGACAAATGTATCTCATAGCATAACATCAATTCGGGTCGATTCAACACAAATGTTCTACTAACATTGTGCCCTCAAAATTTGCCGGCATAGCCATGCCCATGATCAGGAAAACAGGATCATCATGCAATACTTGAGCCAGTCTTAGAGGCCAGACTAGGAATACATTTTACCGTTTATTATTCCACACGTGCATATGAGTCTTCCTCCGAGCCTCGTGGTTATTGTAGACTCGAGAACCATAGCAGTTATAGCATGGAACATAAACCTAATTATGAACAGGGAGATAATCAATAACATATATTATTGCCTCTAGGGCATATCTCCTACAGACTCCCACTTGAACTAGAGTCAATAATCTAGTCAATGCTAATGCACTTTACACCTATGGCATACTGGTGTAAAATATGCTTCGCTTGTGGTATAGCCTGATGTCCAACGGATCTGACAACTTCAGCTCCGTGTGTAACTTTGCATATCCTCGCGTTTTCACGCTTTCACAAAATTCATATTTTGTGTGGACTTGGCTTTGCATATGTGTGAATCATTGGTCGAAACCTGATTCCTCAGACTGAGCTATGGAGCAACTATCTGCAATAGTGTCCCATAGATCAAAGCCATCTTGGAACCATACTAAGTTCATGAATGAACTATATGATTCAACAACTTCTTTGTCGCTTCTTAAGCGTCAACATACTCAGCCTTTGTTATAGAATTCGCCACAATATCTTGTTTGGAACAATTTCCAACTACCGTGCCACCATATTGTGTATTACACAAAACCCTTAACTTAAATCGAAAATCGCATGGAGCATTGATGAAGACTGTATCGATGTAATTACTTACAACGAGCACTTCATAATCTCTGCTTGCGAGAAAACATGTCATCAGTACTACTCTAGTACCTAATGACATCTTTCACTGTTGTCTCATGATCAGTACTTTTGATCACTTTGGTATCTATACTCGCAACAACTTTGGAGTATTGGACATATCTGGTTGTTTTTACATACCATGGAATACATGATTAATCCAAACACAAGAGTGTGTGGAATCACCATCATGTATTTTTGCTCATCTGTTTTTTGAGACACCGAGTCTTGCAAAACTCTTCCCATGTGACTTCGGCAAGAATCACTCGGCGTTTTAAATGCTAAAAGGTTTTAGCACCTTGTCAATATGTATTCATAGCTTAGCCCTATTAGGTAAATCTATCTCCATAGATTATCATGCCTAATATTGAGGCTATTTAGCCTAAGTACTTCATCGAAAAACTATTTTTAAATGAAGTCCTAATTCGTGTCAAGAAATTTATTTCCAATTAATAATGTGTCAAGTACACAAGGTTTTTAGAAATATTATTATGCTCCCACTTACTTTCTTGAATCACAAGCATCTTCGATACCCATTTGATGAAGTCAAACCCCTTTGACCATTCCATCAAAAACGAAGATTCCAACTCCACTTTGCTCTCTTCTGTTCATCGCTGGAACTCTGAAGTTTGCATACTTACTAGCATCCTCTGGATCGATAAATTACTTTGGACTGTATCACATACAAGTCCTAGGTTTCATTTCCATCAGATGGAAATCCTTTTGTCATCCATGTTTCATATCTCATGATTGAAATATGTATTAATTGCTAGTTCAACCCGAACCGACTTCAAGCATCGCTACGGTGAGACAATCTCATCGTAGTCAACTCCTTGAACTTGTTATGGCAACAAGTCGAGCTTTATGGATAAAACATTTTATCCGTATCAGTTTTTAGTTTCATAAATATTCGTTAGACTCTAAGTCTTCCGAAAGGTGTATCAAGATTTTAATCTCGAATCACTTATATGGAAACTATCTCGGATTGTATTGGCATTTAGCCATTTCCGGAGTCAGGGCCCATCAATGCTTCCTTGTGTATTGTAGGTATACTGTTGTCTAACAACAATATCTCGTTTGCGCACCTGATAGGTTTGCACGAGCTTTGCCTACGTGGTTCAGCTGCAAGTTCGACCGAAGTCCATACATTTTATTGTAGAGACTTCCGTATCAGTCGCAGTAGGAAACTCCGGAATCACTTCCAAGGTTTCTTTCCTTTGATCTGATGACGAAGATACTGGTTATCTCGTCGAGTTGCATTGTCCTCCCACTCACCTTTTGAAAGAACTATTCTCTTTAAAAGCATACCGTTTTGCGGCAAAACCCTTTGCCTCGGTATAGTGGTGGGGGAATACCCAATGACTTGGGATAACCTTACAAAGTAGCACTTGTCTGATTTGGAATAGGTTTGTAACCTTTTACACAAGCCCCATATTCCAAATGTTAAGAAAAGATATAACATGGTTGGGCGTACCACACCATGGCGTCATTTCAACAGACCTGATGGAGCTCTTTTCAGTGTAAAAGCCACAGTCTCTAAAGCATCACTCTATAAAAGGGATAATGGCAAATTTATTTATGTCATGTTTGATCTTACCAAGTCATAAATGGTTCGATTACATCTTCATGGACTTTTCACTTGCAGTGGTGTTCCGGGAGGTGCAAGTTATGAAACCCCTTTCATAACTCATCACACATTCGCTAAACTTGTAACTCAAATATTCCTTTCTGCAATCGAATTGTAGAAACATAATTTTCTTGTTACAATATTTTCTTCTTCATTTTGAAAACCTTTCGAATGATTTCAAAAGATCCAGACTTACATCTCATCAAGTAAATATCCATATATCTACTTGAGTCATTTCTGAAGATAGATAAATCCACTACTTGCAATAACATTTATTGGACTACACACATCATAATGTATGACCACCAACATGTTCTATGCTCGTTCCTTATGGCCTGTGAACGGTATTTCAGTCACTTCACTTTTCAGAGGAAAGTTGCAAGTGTCAGATGATTCAAAATCAAACGACTTCAAAAACCATCATAATGGATTTTTCCATGCGGGTTTCTCCAATGTGACCAAATGCAGTGCCACACTTGTGTGGTATTCTTTTAGTCTTGCGACATTTAGCGTCAGTGTTATGGATGTATCATATTTCCATCAATATTCATAACATACATCCCATCTAGGATGGAAGCATGTCCCTTCATGTTATTCATAATACTGAACAACAATTGTTGTTTTTATGAACAACTCTTTTGCAACAAACATTGTGCAATGGGCTAGAGTGTATGAAACTCTAAAATGAATTATGAAAGTAAACACAGAGGTTATGTATTATTATCAATATTCATAACATACATCTCATTCATAATGAAAGTATGGCCCTCATGTTATTCATAACACCGAACATCAAAAGTTCTCTTATGAACAACCTTCTTGCAAGATACTTTATGCAAAGGGCTAGAGTGTGAAACTCTAAAATGAATTATGAAAATAAATACATAGGGAATACACCGATGGAAGGCATAGTAACATTTACTATGTTCCCCGCGTGTATCTAAACCTCATTCCTGGCTAGTCTTTCAGGCCATAGTAATTCTTACATCGTGTTGCAACAGAATGCAATCGAGCGGGTATCTTTGTGATTAACTCACAATACCCAAGAATTAGTGATTAACATGTTTAACCATAATTCCCAAGAACTATATTTTTGACCAGCCTTCTATACATCAAAAACTTGTATGACATTCATACATGAGCTGGATATTCCAGTCTTCTTTCCTTTTGCCTTTATACTTCTAACAGTTTAACTTTTATTATTTCTCCTACTCTCAGAAGAAGCATCCAACTTAAGAGTGGCATTAGCCCCGGACTTCCTAGGCGTGAAAGTCTTACTAACACCCTTCGGACACTTCCTTTCTCTTTAAGTTGTTGTTTTATTCACCTTTCATCATATGACAGGCGTTCTTCTGGATCCCTCTCTTATCACTCAAATGCATAGTAAACTCCTTTACTAACAGTTTGCAAACAAACATTGCTTTGGATATCTCATATCTTTTAGCCTTTGTCTATCTCTGAAAATGATTTTCAGATTCCATGAATATCACATAACTATCCAAACTTTCGAAGTTCGGGTCTCATGGAAGCAAACATATTGTACTTTGACTGAAAAGGAATTCTAGCTTTTGGATCGAAGGACGAGAGTCATATGATCCATAGCATTAGCGGGAGAATACCGAAAACATGCGATAAGATAAAGTCCTTCTCGGCACTCTTGAGGATAATCCTCATATTACGTTACCAACCGTAAAGTTTTAACCAGATATTTAACAACTATTCAATTTAAATAGGGAAGGTGGAAACGCGAGCCATTATTCTACAACTATGATGCAAACCACACTTAGACAATGTTCAAAATTAATTGCACTGAGAATTTAAACAAGTTAATTCTGCAGTGCGCTCCCACTCAAATCAATATCTCTCATAATTGATTGTGAGTGATTCAAGACCCACATTTCCATTCAACGCCATTGTTCGAGATGAACACTGATGGCGCGAACTTCAATTGGTAGGCAAACTTGCCAATCACATCTCCATGTGACTCTTGTTCATCTTTCGATGCGTGTGTTCCGAGCTCAGGACGATCCTGCCATGAACGTCAAGATAACCAAGTGATCTTGCTGCGAGGTCTGACCTCACCCGCCTTACACCCGTACAATCGTTCGTACCCATGTAGGTCATGGCGCACCTCGAAAGGAAGGATGCTGTGACGGTGCTACACTTGGGAGAACACTAACTACTTGATATTTTTGTGAGAGATCACCCTAATAAAAAGCGACTACCGCGCAATCAAGAAGGGTGCAACATAAGGGATAAACATCTTAGGCAATTCATAATAGCATGATATGGTATAGCCCTTTCTGACGGAGAAGTCTTTATTTCTTCGTCTCCGGCATTCGCGTCGGTGTTCACCTTCGTGAAGATTGCCACCACCTTGTCGATGCACCAGATAATATTGCTATCTCTATAGCTAATAAAATAAGTGCATTACATAAGGTTGACACGCAGGTCATTAAAGTGCAATCATATGGCTCCAGCCATCATGCCGAATCATGACACGCAGGTCATGTTAATTTACATCATATAGTCATCTCATACATAATCAAATTTATATGAGCACTGCTATACCACATCACATGCACATGCAAACCATCCTGCAAAACCAAGTTAGACGCCTCTAATCGGTTTATGCAAAAATTTATTTTACGTGGCTTCTAAGGTTTCGAAACAAACCGAAGCTACCAACATCCATCATCAAGCATGATAATCCAAGTCGCTAGTTTTAACATTGCGGGGTGTATGAAACACGAGATAATAAAATCTCGAGCCCCATACTGAACTTCGTCATACGCGTGACCCCCGTGCAGATCATATCTGCATTGCCCTTTCGTCTGCGAAACATCCATCTTTCTCAACTATGGTGGAACCCAAAGAACTGTTAGCACTTCGTTGATCTGTCAATCAGCATACTCAGGAGCAGCATGAAAGGATCGCGGATTGCCAGAACTTTGTGAGATTCCACCATGCCGTCAAGATCAGGACTACGCAAATTCCAAGGAAGCAATAAGAACATCGGGTAACAGATTTCATCTGCTACCCGCACAAATAATTTTCAGTAATAGATCTCATCTACTACCTAATTATATTGTGCAACACCCATACATCTCTATGTATTCTAGATCGCAACCTGCATCTACGCATAACCTGGCTCTGATACCACTGTAGGGTAACGCAGCAGAAAACAAAAAATTTCCGACCTACGTACCAGCCCAGGATCACTATGGAGACTGCATACAAGGTTTGATCTGTTTCGTTACCGACTCGTAGCGCAGCGGAAGTAGAGTCGATGACGATCGGCGGTGCAGATCCCCGCAGCTAGGATTTACAACCTCCCAACCGCGAGGATGTATACCCTCATCCGCCCCCCGGACAGCCCTCCGGGAGGCGGTCGGACAGTCCCTCGGACGGTGTCGCGGACAGCCCTTCGGGAGGACCTTCGAAACTCGAACGGTCACTCGGACAGCCCTTCGGGAGGACCCTCGAAACTAAGACTATCACTTGGACAGCCCTTCGGGAGGCACTCTCGAACTAAGACCGAAACTACGATCTCTCTACAGAGTTGCACACATACGGTCTCAACTATCCGGCAGGGCTTCGCCGTCCAGAACTAGTTCCTGCCGGAACCCAGACAGCCTTTCGGCTCTACGAAACTATTTCGCTGGGAGGGAGAGAGAAGCCAGACAAGTCTATGGCATGTGTATGAGAGCAAGGATGAGCTGATTTTGGAGAGCAATCTCCACCTCCCTTTCACACACCAAAAGTGGTTTTCTTCTAGAAGAAAAACCCCATTTGCAAATCAGCCCAAAAAGTGCTTTTCACTATTCACGAAGACATTTTTCTGCGTCCGGTCGAACTGAAAATATTTATGTGGGCTTAGAACATTTCCAGTACCCACTAAAATAATTTTCAATGCGATCCGGAACAATTCCGGTTTAGTGATTTTCATCTGCGAAAAGCATCTGAAGCGGTTTCGGCAGCTCCGGAACATTTCCGGTTTTCATCCCGGAAAATTCCAGAAAGTTTCCAGAATGATTCTGGCACCCTCCAAGAATTATCAGGCATGTGCCAAAACCAATTTGACTTTATGGTATCCCCTGAAACAACTTTTCAGTTTTACCGAAACTGTTCCGGTGTTCTCTCTGCGGAACTTTTCCGCTGTCCGAAACTTTTCCGGTGTCCGAAAACTTTTTCGGTGATTTTCTCTGAGACTCCCTGTCTAGTATTCAGCAGATAGATGACCCTTAAGCGTGTGACCCATTTACGGATGACGTTTAACAAACCCCAAAGTTCATGAAGCAAGCATGAAGAAACTCGATACTCTCATGGTCTAAGGAATTATGCAAACGTTAACCATCTCTGTGTTATTAACCATTAACTAGTGACAAATGTATCTCATAGCATAACATCAATTCGGGTCGATTCAACACAAATGTTCTACTAACATTGTGCCCTCAAAATATTTGGCGGCATAGCCATGCCCATGATCAGGAAAACAGGATCATCATGCAATACTTGAGCCAGTCTTAGAGGCCAGACTAGGAATACATTTTACCGTTTATTATTCCACACGTGCATATGAGTCTTCCTCCGAGCCTCGTGGTTATTGTAGACTCGAGAACCATAGCAGTTATAGCATGGAACATAAACCTAATTATGAACAGGGAGATAATCAATAACATATATTATTGCCTCTAGGGCATATCTCCTACAGTCATGTCCGTTGTCTTCAGCGCCGATCTGCCCGACAGATAAGCGGAGCCCTGACCACCACCAACGACCACCACATCAGTGAGGAGAGAGACCTTATCTCCCGCGGACACCACCTGGATCGAGCCCACCATCGCCTACCCAAAGTGGGAGCTCCGACACGCCTCGAGCCCCACTCAGATCCTCCTGAACACATGGCGCGGGTCCCGGCCGGCCATCTCCGTCGCGCGAGCAACCCGCACCGTCGTCCTGGACCCATGAGAAGGGATGAGCCACCGCCACTCGCACCCCGCCGCCGTGCACCAACTGCCGCAACCCAAGCCGCAATGACCACCTCGCCGGCCAATACGGCCACACGTGACGACTGCGACTGACCAGATCCGAGCGCCACCCCTACAGATGTAGTCAACGTCGTCCCCGGCCACCACCACCGAGCCATCCCCCAGCAGAGGCCCACACTTGTTGCCGCCCAGTACCCACGCCGCGCATCAGCCCTCCAGCGGCAGAACAGGCTGACTCTGGCCGGCAGCCAACCCGCACGCCTTTGCCCAAATCGCACCTCTCGCAGCCGCCACCCCCCGTGAGGGCCCTAGGCCGCCATCGCGCAAGCCCACTGACGTGTTGCTGTGCCCCACGTCATCCCAGCGTCGTCGCACCACGTCGCCGTCTCGCGCCAGTAGCCGATGGGCGGAGAGGAGAAGAGCCCCCCAGCCGCCGCGCCGACCGGGCTTTGCCCGTCAGGACTTGCCACCGGCGGCGGGGAAGGGAGGTCGGGAGGAGGGGATGGGAGGACCGACGGCTAGGGGTTCCCTCTACGTCGCTCGCGGGAGCAATGCGGGAGGATGGGTAGGTTGGGGGATCTCCGATTGTTGATTCTTGTAACTTTTTTCTAGGGGTGTTTTTACTGTTGGTTGGGTTAATAGATCCAAGTGTTTTTTCATTAGAAAAAACTGACACTTGAGTCTCTGTAATACCCGAGATTTACATGTTTATTTTAGCAACACTTTCAAGTTTTCTGAAACTTTTTATTAATTGTGCACAATTGCCTAGGCCATGTACGATATGTCCCTCAACCTTGCGACCCGAGCCGCTAGAAGAGATCTAGCGAGAGGAAAGAGCAGGTGCCTTGGACTCCGTCATTACCAAGGTTCCCTCACCTCCGCTGGCTGCTCCAGCAATGTTGGGATGGAGGGTAAACTGAGACTTGTTTCCCATCCGTTTAGTCTTGGTTAAGTCGTTGATTGTCCATGGCTTCAGCTCAGGCGATGGCAATGATGGCGGTGAATAAGTTTTCTTAGATCTCTCATTGAAGCGATGTTTCTCTCGGCTTTTGGTGTTGATATAAAAGGGTATGTCTGCGTCGTCCGGGGTTCTTAAGATTTGAGTGGATTCTTCGTGTTGGTGTCGAGATAATTGTCCTCTTCTTCCTACTCTCTACGTTGGTGGTGTTGTGGTAGCCGACGACATTCATTGCGGAAGGCCGACCCTTGGGGATTGGGGCGGTTTTCTACCTACCATTTTGGGGCAACAACGAGGTCATATCCTTCTTTTATCCCGTGGGTGTCTCCCTAACACAACATAATACTCTCTAGTGGTTCGTGGTCTTTCTCCGCCCTGGCGGCATTCTTTCCACCTCATTGCAAAGCTGGCGGATTTTTGTTCAGGAGATGATACGGATTCGGGATTTCCAATCTTACGCAATTCCTCGATGCCGACTTCTTCTCTGGGACGTTGGTCTAGCTAGACCTTAGCACGACGACTTCCGGTCGCTTGATATAATGCGGTGCACCTTCGATTCATGCTAGAGATTGAGTTCGTTTTGCTCTACGAGGATCTGTCTAATTTCCATGTCTTTTGGAATGTCTTGCATCATTGAAGTCTTTCAATACCTAAAAATTCCATAACCTTATTCAGAGAAAAGGAATGCACACCCTCGGATAGTCGGATGCTGGAATTTGCGTCGTGCCGTGTCCGTGTCCGTGTCTGAATTTTGCGTCGTGTTCGTGTCTAATACTCTGAATAAATAATCATGGCCGTGTCTCTCAAATACTGTAACGCAACCGTTCCTTGGATCGATTTCAATGGAGCAGCTCGAGAAGATGTACGACGGCATCCATCTCGACGAGGGCCTAGCCACCGAGATCCTCGTCCTCCTGCCGGCCAAGTCCGTCCTTCGCTTCCGCGCCGTCTGCAGGGAGTGGCTACGCATCATCGACGGACCGGGCTTCCTCGCCGCGCACGCGCGCCGTCGCCCGCTCGAGGTCCTCCTCTACACGAGAACGACGGTGGCCTCCATCGACCTGCAGGAGCTGGACGCCGTGGACGTCTCCGCTCACCGGCCGGCGCCGCGGCGTCATCTAGCGCGCTACACCGAGAAGACCGGGGCCCTGAATTATAGTATGTACGACCGGAGGCAGTACTGCTCCCTGCTGGCCTCGTGCGACGGCCTCCTCCTGCTCCGGAACAATGGCCCCTTGTCCGGCGACGACCTTGTGGTCGACCACGGCGCCGAGCGGCACCTCGTGTGCAACCCCGCGACGCGGCAGTGGAGCGACCTCCCGCGGGTGAGCTGGGACGCTGGAGAGCAGCGCCACTGCGTCGCGCAACGGGAGTCGGGCTTCTACTTCCACGAGCCCTCCGGCGAGTACCGACTCTTGTGCCACATCACCTTCAGCCGCACAGAGGTGCCTTACTACTACGCCTTCTCGACCGGCGCGGATGAGCCGCGGCGGCTAAGCGCGCAAGCCACGCCCATGGAGCAGACCATCCATGCCTCCAAACTCAAAGCCGATATGTTCATCAGGAAGGTGATGACGCCGGCTGTTCTTCACGGGCACCTGCACTGGCTGCAGCACATGGAGGCCGGGCTCACCGACCAGATGGTGGCGTTCGACACGGCGGCCGAGACGTTCCGGCGGATGCCTCCTCCGCCCGTGACCTGCACGGAGCGCTCGAGCCTGCTCGTCGCGGACGGGTCGCTCATGGCGTCGGAGCTGGGTGACCTGTTCGTGGACCTATGGGTGCTCGAGGGCTACGGCGGCTGCGCGGGCGAGGGGACGTGGCAGCGGCGGCACCGCGTCGAGGTGCCGTGGAAGACGAGCAGGGCGCGGGAGGTGAAAGGGCCGCTGGTCGTGGCGGCCGGCGACGGAGGGGACGTCGTCCTGGGCATGAGCAAAGGCGTGGTGGCGTACAACCTGAAGAGCCGGACGGTCAGGCAGGTCGTCGGCGTCGGAGGCGGCACTATTTCTCTGTCGCGGCATGTGTTTCGGGAGAGCCTGGTGCGGCACGGCTTCTTCGGCACGCGGCCGCATCCCGGCTTTCCGTTGTTCAGCCTTTGTTCATGAGCTGATGTCTTATCACATGCCCGCGGTCCATTGGAGCTCGTGGTTCAAGCGAGAGATTTAAATTTGGATGAAATTTCGGTCGAATTTTGCAATATTTATGAATCTGGACAGTGAGGGAAACATTTAATTAAAGACACAAATTTTGGTCGATTTTCAATATATTGTGAGTTACTATGTTTGAGTATAACTTGAAGCTACAAATATACTTTGATTTGTATAATAAACACTTAATGTATACATTGACCTGTTGGTAAAATTATTTTTGCCAATTCGTTTAAAAGCTATAATTTGAATTTGACAACATTTTGTGAAACGTTTTGTTTCAGCCGACTAATCCGACAAACCGACCGGCCGCAACAAAAGGCGTTGCACACTCATCCGACGGACAACAACCATGCGAGGAACATCATTATTGATTTGACCACATCACCTTATCCACTTTTTATTTCCTCCCGAACACTATTCAACCACTCGTTTTCCCTCGATCCACCCTCTTATCGTCGCTCTCACTTGTCTAAGCCACGGCTAACACCCGATCTAGGGCCAGTTCTTTTGGACGATTCTCCCAGAATCACCTCCCTCCCCAGCTTCTCCCAAAATCGCCACTCCATATTTGTTTTACAATCCTAGCTAATTAGACCTTAACTAGATAGGATTGTAAAAAAAATATGGAGTGGCGATTCTGGGAGAAGCTGGGGAGGGGGGCGATTCTAGGAGAATTGCGCAAAAGAACTGGCCCCTAGTTTGCTACTTCCTCTGCTTTGCGGAAAGCGAAACCACCGTTGAAAATCGACCAATGCAACCCAAGTGCACCACTGCTACAAGATGGGCATGGATGTTATGCACTAGCTCTGCAACTAGGCATGCAACTGGACTTTGATTTGTCAGGGAGGCGGCGGGAAGAGGGGGGGGGGGGGGGGGGTAGTTGCATGTATGCACTAGCTTTGCAACTGCAAGTGTCGTCCCCGACTGCAACTGCATGTCTTTAATGCGACTGCAACTCCGTGGTGTTTTGTTGGGGATGGGTGCAGTTGCATGTCTGGTACTAGGCATGCAACCGCAATTGTCGCCCCCGACTGTAACTGCATGTCTTCAATGCGACTGCAACTGTGTGGTGTTTTGGCGTGGGGGAGGCGGTTGAATGTGTGCCACTACGCATGCAACAAGTATTGCCCCCTAATTGCAACTTTGTGGTGTTTTGTCCGGAGGGGGTAGTTGCATGTTTGCCCTAATCTTGCAACTGTAAGTGTCGCCCTGGACTACTACTACATGTCATCATGATGCCAGTTGATTAAGTCTTAATCGACTGAGCCATATCCACACCCTATTATTATCTTTGTTTCATCTTCTTTTCTGTTTACTGCTTTTTTTTGTGTGTTTTGTTGTTTCTCTAAGAAGGGGTGTTCGGATTTTTTTTTTATAAATGTGCCAAATCAACCTAGTTGAATGTCCACATCGCATGTGCAACTGCAGATGATGAGCTCTCTTTTTTTTGTTAGCTGCACCATTATCAATTTGTGGATGATAACGAAATTACAAACATACGAGCAAAACAATGCCCGGCTCAATCTAACCCAATAAAACAATACAAGCTAAAAACTAGCGTTGAATAACATTGATTTTTTTTTCTAATTGCACGATGATTTTTTAGTTAATATTGAACATTTTTTCTAATGGCATGTTAAATATATTTCAAATACACGATGAATATTTATTAAAATGCACGAACACATTTTTATTTAATATCACAACAAATGCTTACATTTTTTTTAGAAACAAACAATGGAAAAAAGAGAAAAGAAAAGAAAAGAAAGAAATACAAAATGGACAAAACTGATAGAAACAATATGTTATGAAATTGTACGTATATCAGCTAATATACGCGCCGGTGCGCCACATCGAGTCAACGTGCAGCAGCGCCGAACAAATCAACTCCTCAAAATCGCTGGCCCAAACTAAAAAATGCACAAAGCAACAAAGGCAAAAGCAGAGCCAGCCCAAGAAACAACAATGAAAAATAACGACAAAGACATGGGCCAGATAATAAACGAAAAAATACAAAATAAATAAACGGATGGCGTGCATACCAATAGGTGGTTGGATGGTTAGGAGGACAGTGGTATCCTAGCCCACCAGGGTTCAAGTCCTGGTGCTCGCATTATCCTGGATTTATTTCAAGATTTTCGGCGATGTGTGTTCAGTGGGAGTAGACGTTCCCATCGACTATGAGACGCCTATGATGACTTCGTCAATGTCAAGATGATATACCGGCTCAGTCTTTCGAAGGTGCTCATAGGGGTGAGTGTAGGCGCGTATATATGAGCGTCTGCGTCTGTACTGTGTTCTTCAAATAAAAAATGGATGATGTCAGCCGCGAAGTCTCAGTCGACTGAGTCCTAATTAGACCCTTACCACTATATCCCCTTATTTTCACTGCAGGTCTCTTGATTTTCACTGTGAGCCAAACCATCTCTCCCTAAATTTAAATTTAATTCTCATAAGAAACTTTTCATAGGTGTTGCATTACTGGTCGATACGATCGAGCCTGTGTGTGATCAACAGTGCTCGTGGTTAGGGCATCTCCAACACCGACCTGCAAAAAGACATGGTATTTGTCCGAAAATTGGTCTGAACTGGTGTCCTGACACGGATGGATACGGGAGCCATGCATCCAACCCTATACCGCAAATGTTCGCCTTAAAAAAAATAGCAACTATGATGTGTAGTTTGTTTAATAGCTAAGCTACTAGCTTCCACCAAATGCTACTCATAAGCATGCTTTCCGCCAAATACTACTCATAAGCATTTGACGGAAAGCTAGCTTCCGCCAAATGAAACTACTAAGCTCCGCCTAATCTAGCAATGACCGCCTAATCAAGCATAATTAGCACCTTCCGCCAAATGCACAAACGTCTTCCACATTATCTTCCGCCAAATGTAACGCAATTAGCACAAAGGCTTTCGCCAAATGCTAGCCATTCTGAGCGAACGCAGAGAACAGACGGTACGTGGTGCTTTTTGATAGGCCAGACGGATGTCCAGACTCCCGACAAACCCTCCACATTTGGTTTCAGTTTACCGAAAAACGTGGTCCAGACTGCTCGGCGGACCGATGCAGGACCACACTGAATCGTTGTCCGGACGCTTGCGGGAGGTTTGAGGGTCGCCTTGGAGATACCCTTACAGTAGCTAGAGTGCAACTGTGCAAGAATGAAACACGTGAGTCGTTAGCTATTAGTTCGTCTTATCAGTAGTCGGCTGCTCGCACTACAGGAAAATCCTGCTTTCCCGTGTGTTAGCCTATAAGCCGTGAGCTTTTTTTCGGGTACTCGGCTTATGTTCCTCTAAGCCGAGTCTAGAAAAAAAACACCCGGCAAATACAAAGGACTCGGCTTATGGCCATCTATAAGCCGAGTGTTGCAAAAAAGCTCTCGGCTTACAGGGAGCACACGGTATCTACAATGAATAGCATCCGGCTTACAACTCGCGTTCGGCAAAGACATCTGCCACGTGTCTACAACGGAGGTGGCTGACGGCGCCGTCAGGGAGCAGCCTATAAGCCGCGTGTCAAAAGATAGCACTCGGCTTACAGGGTATGTAAGCCATGTGCCAAATGAAAGCACTCGGTTTACAGTGTATATAAGCTGTGTGCCTAATGAAAGCACTGGGCTTACATTTTTGCAGATTTTTTGCAACCCATTACATTTATGCGAAATTGGTTTAAAATGATTTCCATTGCATTTATCTTTACTACTTAATTATTATTTCTTTCTCACCTATTTTCTCCCGACTAATTTTCGTGAGCCTTATTTTCGAAACCCTCAATTTACCGCCACTTGACGGCCTTGCACTCTTTCGACCTCCTAGCGTACCCATGTTAGGATCACATGCAAAAGTCACTACTGAAAATTCCCTATACGCCGAGTGTTTGGCTCTTCGCCGAGAGCCAAAACACGGGCACTCGGCAAAGCGAAGTAAGCCGGTGGCTGGGCCTGCCCCTCCCTCGTCTCCACAAGGCCTACACATGTCGCAAAGACATTACATAGGATTTTCCATGCCGCTTCTGGGCATGATTTCATGTGCTGCCTTGCAGATCTGCAATTTCCGGCGCTGAAACCCTAGCAGTGCAATAAATGTCTCAAATATTATAGGCTGGTCCGAAAAATGCGGGGACCTGGCACGTGTCATTCGAAGGTCTCCTTTGAGAACACGAGAAGTTTCAAGGCCAACGGAGCAACAAGACCCGCACTTCCTTCAAGAACCCGACACGTTCCCTCTCGGTACCCAGAGACTACCTCAGAGATAGTGTAGTTTACAAGCGGCGTCAGGTGAGGCCTATTCGAAACGCGCCCAACCTTTTACCACACCCTACAGAGGCCATGTGATGACACCGTGTCAGCTGCCGAGGATTTCCGGCATCGTACGATTTTCCGAGGATTTAAACGGTTGGATCAGGCATGCCACCGAGGTAATTTCGCCCCCCCCCCGTGGCTGGGCCTGCCCCTCCCTCATCTGCACAAGGTTTGCGCATGTTGCAAAGACATCGCATAGGATTTTCCATGTCGCTTCTGGGCATGATTTCATGTGCTACCTTGCAGATCTGCAATTTTTGGCGCTGAAACCCTAGGAGTGCAATAAATGTCTCAAATATTACTGGTTGGTCCGAAAAATGCGGGAGCCTGGCACGTGTCATTCGATGGCCACGTTTGAGAGCACGAGAAGTTTTGAGGCCAACGAAGCAACAGGACCCGCACTTCCTGCACAAACCCGACACGTTCCCTCTCGGTACCCAGAGACTACCTCGGAGATGATGTAGTTTACAAGCGGCCTCAGGTGAGGCCTATTGGAAACGCGCCCAAACATTTACCACACCCTACAGAGGCAATGTGATGACACCGTGCCAGCTCCCGAGGATTTTCGGCATCGTATGATTTTCCGAGGATTTAAACGGTTGGATCAGGCATGCCACCGAGGTAATTTCGCCCCCGGGTGGCTGGGCCTGCCCCTCCCTTGTCTGCATAAGGCCTACGCATGTCGCAAAGACATCACATAGGATTTTCCATGCCGCTTCCGGGCATGATTTCATGTGCCGCCTTGCAGATCTGCAATTTCCGGCGCTGAAACCCTAGCAATGCAATAAATGTCTCAAATATTGCAGGCGGGTCCGAAAAATGCGGGGGCCTGGCAGGTGTCATTCGATAGCCTCCTTTGAGAGCACTAGAAGTTTGGTGGCCAACAGAGCAATAGGACCCGCACTTCCTTCACAAACCCAACACGTCCCCTATCGATACCCAGTGACTACCTCGGAGATGGTGTAGTTTACAAGCGGCCTCAGGTGAGGCATGTACTCAAACTTGGTCTGGCATGTTACCATGGCCTACAGTAACACAAACCAAAAGGAGTTCACCCCAGTCAAACCCTCTAGAGTCCGGTCAAAGGCGTAGATCGCGTTGGCCCTACGGATTGGCTCATCTCCGAAAAGGCACCGACAGGAGGGAATCTTGTGTAGCGTTTGGCCCAATGTTGTTTTGACATGTCACAATGACCTATCCTAACAGAAGACAAGGCCAAGGCACCATGGTTAACCCCCTTTGGAAGCCAGTCAAAGCAGTATTAGACCTAGCGGGCCCCACCGATCAGGGTTTTGGCCAAAAACATTCGGGGGGAGTCGGAAAACCTCCACCACTTGCATATGGCCCAATGTTGGTATGACATGTCAGAATGACCTAATACATGTATGAAATAATGAAAATAAAAGGGGAATTTCATTTCTATAAACAATGAAATAAAAATACAGTAAAAAGAAATATAATAAAATAAATACAATAACCAAAAATAAAGAAAGTATAAAAATGTAATAAAATAAAATACAAATTATTGAGAAACCAAAAGGGAAATACTTTTTTAATGAAAATGTAAACCGTGTGTGAGGGCTCGGCTTACCATGCTCAGTCAGTGAGAAGAAAGCGCGGGACTTGGCCAAAATACAGGCGCGCTCATCCTTTTCCCCCAAATCGAGTCTTTCCCCCGCGCCGCCCCTCCTCGCGCAGCCAAAATCGCCGGTGCCCACCCCACCGCGCCGCCACCCACGGGCCGCCGCGCTGCCCCCTTCTCACGCAGCAGATCCACACTTCCCTCTCTCGTCGAGCATGAGCTCCCCCAAGCAGGCCCTCCCACCGACCGCCGCCGCGCCACCCCTCGCCGTCCACTAGGGTTGAGGTACCCGGCCCGTCTCTGCCGCGCCACCTTCCCTCCGCTGATGTGTACGTCTCTCTCTCTCTCTCTATCTCTCTCTCTCTCTCTCCCTTCCTCTGACCGGCCGTGTTCTCTGCAGACCAGGTTCGGCTCCTGCAGCGGCGAGGTGCTCGGCGAGGAGGAGAACAACGCCGGGAACGTGACCCGGATGCAAGGTGCTCGGCTCCTCCAGCGGCATCCTTTCTTCACCTAGAGAAAATAAAACCAATAATCTGTTAGTAAACTGACACAGATGTGTTCTGTACATGTTCGGTTCAGTTTCAGTTTGCATCCAGTAGTTTGGAAATTTATTTGAATGCAATTTTGATGGACACAGCAGTAAGTGTATGAGATGTGATACGTCCAATTTGCATCATGATTTCCTACTATTATTTATTATGTTTTTGATCATTATTTCATTTTATTGTACAATTCTTATGCCTTTTCTCTCTTAATTTGCACGATTTACATGAAGAGGGAGAATGCCGACAGCTGAAATTCTGGACCTGAAATAGCCATAACAAAGATACCTATTCTACAGAGCTCCAATTGACCTGAAATTTCATGGAGTTTTTTTATTGAATATATAAAAAATACTGGAGAAAAGATATTACAGAGGGGACCCACCAGCTGCCCACAAGGCAGTAGGGCGCGCCCCCCCTAGGCGCGCCCTAGTGCCTTGTGGGGCCCACAGCTGATGTCTGGCCCCCTCCTTCTGCTATATGAAGCCATTTGCCCTAGAAAAAAAAATCAAAAGAAGGCTTTTGGGACGAAGCGCCGCCGTCTCGAGGCGGAACCTGGGCAGGAGCTATTTTGCTCTTTGGTGGAGCGATTCCGCCGGGGATACTTCCCTCCGGGAACGGGAAATCGAAGCCATCGACATCACCAACGATCCTCTCATCGTGGGAGGACCAATCTTCATCAACATCTTCACCAACACCATCTCATCTCAAACCCTAGTTCATCTCTTATATTCAATCTTTGTCTCAAAACCTCAGATTGGTACCTGTGGGTTGCTAGTAGTGTTGATTACATCTTGTAGTTGATGCTAGTTGGTTTATTTGGTGGAAGATTATATATTCAGATCCTTAATGCTATTCAATACCCCTCTGATGTTGAACATGAACATGATTTGTGAGTAGTTACTTTTGTTCTTGAGGACATGGGAGAAGTCTTGTCATAAGTAATCATGTGAATTTGGTATTCGTTCAATATTTTGATGATATGTATGTTGTTGCTTCCTTTAGTGGTGTCGTGTGAACGTCGACTACATGACACTTCACCATCTTTGGGCCTAAGGGAAGGCATTGTGGAGTAGTAATTAGATGATGGGTTGCTAGAGTGACAGAAGCTTAAACCCTAGTTTATGCGCTATTCCGTAAGGGGCTGATTTGGATCCATATGTTTCATGCTATGGTTAGAGTTATCTTTAATTCTTCTTTCGTAGTTGCGGATGCTTGCGAGAGGGGGTAATCATAAGTGGGAGGCTTGTTCAAGTAAGAACAGCACCCAAGCTCCGGTCCACCCACATATCAAATTATCAAAGTAGCGAACGCGAATCAAACAAACATGATGAAAGTGACTAGATGAAATTCCCATGTGTCCTCGAGAACGCTTTGCTTATTATACGAGTTCGTTCCGACTTGTCCTTTGCTACAAAAAGGATTGGGCCACCTTGCTGCACTTTATTATACTTGTTACTTGTTACGAATTATCTTGCTACCGAAATTATCTGTTACCGCTACTTTCAGTACTTGCATAGAATACCTTGCTGAAAACCGCTTGTCATTTCCTTCTGCTCCTCGTTGGGTTCGACACTCTTACTTATTGAAAGGACTACGATTGATCCCCTATACTTGTGGGTCATCAAGACTCTTTTCTGGAGCCGTTGCCGGGGAGTGAAGCGCCTTTGGTGAGTGGAATTTGGTAAGGAAACATTTATATTACCTGCTGAAATTTATTGTCACTTGTCACTATGGAAAGTAATCCTTTGAGGGGCTTGTTCGGGGTATCTTCACCTCGACCGGAAGAAATAAGAGTTGCTCCTCCACCTATTGAACGTACTGAAAATATTTATTATGAAATTCCTTCGGGTATGATAGAGAAATTGCTAGCTAATCCTTATGCAGGAGATGGAACGGTACATCCTGATATGCACTTGATCTATGTGGATGAAATTTGTGGATTGTTTCAGCTTGCAGGTTTATCCGGAGTTGAAGTTAAGAAAAAAGTATTCCCTTTATCTTTGGAGGGAAAGGCATTGACATGGTATAGGCTATGTGATGATACTGATACATGGGACTGGAACCGGTTGAAGCTGGAATTCCACCAGAAATTTTATCCTATGCATTTGGTTCATCAAGATCAGAATTATATATATAATTTTTGGCCTCATGAAGGAGAAAGTATCGCTCAAGCTTGGGGGAGGCTTAAGTATATGTTGCATACATGCCCCAATCATGAGCTCTCAAGAGAAATAATCCTTCAAAACTTCCATGCTCGATACTTCTTCTGCTGGTTCCTTTATGAAGAATACTATTGAATCCGGATGGGACCTTCTTGAAAGAATTAAACGCAATTATGAGGATTGGGAAATCGACAAAGGTAATGAGTCAGGTATAAATCTTGAGTTTGATTGTGTTAAATCTTTTATGGAAACTGATGCTTTTCGTAAGTTTAGTACTAAATATGGACTTGACTCTGAGATAGTAGCTACCTTTTGTGAATCTTTTGCTGCTCATGTTGATCTTCCTAAAGAGAAGTGGTTTAAATATCATTCACCTATTGAATTGAAAGAAGAACCTGTTAGTATTAAAGAAGAAACAATTGTTTACCATGTTGATCCAGTTGTGCCTACTGCTTATATTGAGAAACCTCCTTTCCCTGTTAGGATTAAGGAACATGCTAAAGCTTCAACTGTAGTCAATAAGAGTAAAATTAGAGCACCTAGACCTTCTAAGCAAATTAAAGTTGAACCTAGTGTTGCAATGGTTAAAGACCTTTTGGTTGACAACATTGATGGGCATGTCATATATTTCTGTGATGAAGCAACTAGAATTGCTAAGCCAGACCCTAAAGATAAAAATAAACCTGTAGTTGGCATGCCTGTTATTTCTGTTAAAATTGGAGATCATAGCTATCATGGTTTATGTGATATTGGTGCTAGTGTGAGTGCTATTCCGTTTACTCTCTATCAAGAAGTCATGAATGATATTGCACCTGCTGAGATTGAAGATATTGATGTTACTATTAAGCTTGCAAACAGAGATACTATTTCACCACTTGGGATTGTTAGAGATGTTGAAGTCTTGTGTGGTAAGATCAAATACCCTACTGATTTTCTTGTTCTTGGATCGCCACAAGATGATTTTTGTCCCATTATATTTGGTAGACCCTTTTTGAATACTGTTAATGCTAAGATTGATTGCACTAAAGAAATTGTTAGTATTAATTTTGGTGAGATGTCTCATGAGTTTAATTTCTCTAAATTTCATAGACAACCTCATGATAAAGAATTGCCTAGTAAGGATGAAATTATTGGTCTTGCTTCTATTGCTGTGCCTCCTACTGATCCGCTAGAACAATATTTGCTTGAGCATGAGAATGACATGCATATGAGTGAAAGAAATGAAATAGATGAATTATTCTTTAAACAAGCACCTATCCTTAAACATAATCTGCCTGTTGAAACCTTGGGAGGTCCACCTCCACCCAAGGGTGATCCTATGTCTGAATTGAAGCAATTACCTGATACTCTTAAATATGCTTATCTTGATGAAAAGAAGATATATCCTGTTATTATTAGTGCTAACCTTTCACAGCATGAAGAAAAGAGATTTCTTAAAACTCTGAGGAAGCACCGTGCCGCTATTGGATATACTCTTGATGATCTTAAGGGCATTAGTCCTACTTTATGTCAGCATAAAATTCATATGGAGCCAGATGCTAAACCCGTTGTTGATCATCAACGAAGGTTGAAAAAATGAAGAATGTGGTAAGAACTGAAATATTAAAGCTTCTGGAAGCAGGTATAATTTATCCCATAGCTGATAGTAGATGGGTAAGTCCGGTTCATTGTGTTCCTAAAAAGGGAGGTATTACAGTTGTTCCTAATGATAAAAATGAGCTCATTTGTGACGCCCCGAGACCGACACTCCAGATGCCTTCCATGTTTTGAAATCATGTCATTAATTTTTGCAGCTCAATAAATTGCATAGATCTTTTGATCTATTTAAATTGAGGGAATTGCACATGGTGATTCTCTTTATAACATATCCTCCCAATATTATTAGGGAGCTAAAAAATAACATTCCATTAATTGGGGTCACCATGTATAACACACTTGCAATTTAAATTCCCTTTGCTTCCAAATACTCCAAGTCCATTCTCTTTCTCCTTTCAATCCGTTTGAAGTTGTGGAGCTTTGAAATATTTCAGAGTGGCCGCATGTCAATTTCCAGCTCAATCAGAAAGTATATGAGAGTTCGAATATTTTCTTCTCTCTTCCTTTCTATTTTCTTCCTCTCTCTTTGCTGAGAAGTGGCAGATGTTTAGCAGTAAGCAGCTGGGCCGGCCCCAAATCCCTTCTCTCTTCCCTAGCCTCTAAACCGGCCTAGTTGGCCCAACCGGCGCCCTTAACCCTAGAGCCTCGATCCCCTCCGCTCTCTCTCTGCTCGATCCCCTCCTCCCTCCAGCACCACACGCACACACACAGCACCGCCGCCAATGCCCCAGCACTAGGCCCCTCGATCACCTCCTCCGCGCCCTCTCCTCCTTCCTCCCCTTCTTGCTCCTCCTCGCCGCTCCTAGCACCGAGCTCGGCCAGGACACAGCCATGGTGCTCCGCCGGCCCTCGTCTCGCTCGTGGCCGTCTCCTGCGACGGAGCCCGTCGTCCTACCTGCCCCTCGCCACCCGCCATCGCCGGTGACCACCAGCAGGCCGCGGCCTCGCGCCGTCCCCGTTTCCTATCAACTTCGAGCTCCGCGCGTCTCTCTCTCTGGCTACTCATGCCGCCATGGCCGCGCCTTGCCTCCGCCTCTTTGCAGCGCACCGCTCGCCTATGGCGCCGTTGCTGCTGCTCTGCTGCTAATCCTCCCCCGCCGAGCGCCTCAGCTCATCCTCTGCTGCACGGCCACGCCACCGCCTCCCTGCATCGCCTCCTCTACCAACGACGCCTCGCGTCGCTCTCCATGGACGCCTCATGCTGCTGTGCTCGCATCGCCCTGCTGCCGCTTCGGCCAGGAACAATCGCCAGACCTCCGATGTTCCCCCTGCTTCCGTGCCGTCCGCCTCTGCTCCACCGACCCTTCAACCGCGCCGCCCTGCTCGTCTTGCTCCTGCCATGCCTCGCATCGCCCGAGCCTCAAGCCGACGCCCGCGTCCCAAGCTCCTCTAGCACCACCGTCGTTTGCCTCCTCAAGCTGCCCTGTTGGCCTCGGCTTCGAGACCACCACGAGTGGCCAGAAGCACACCAAGTCATTCCCTAGTGCACCTACGATATGTGTTGCCGTGGATGCATTCGAAACCGGGTTCGAGACCAAGCGCCAAGATGCACCCTGGATTCGCCAAGTACCCATCCGGTTTGTCAAGACCGGCAAGACTGACGACTGAACAAGCACACCGCCTCCATGGATGTTTCCGAGTACCACGACTCCCGAACAAGTACCGCCTTTGTGGTTTTCACCAAGTACCCCTTCAGATCGCCAAGACCGAGATCGCCAAGTTCCACTACCGTCGACCCCCGAAGAGCTCGAAACCGTCAAGTTCCTCCCCGACGCCGTGTACCACTACTTCCACTACCGTCGTCGTGTACCTCTACTTCCCTCAATGACTCGTTCCGCCCCAAAACACTTGCTTTGAAGGTATACCCGCCGAGATGACCGCCCCTGGACGAATGCATGTGTTGTATGGGATGCTCGTGTTTGCACCGTATGCGAATTGTCTCTTGCGCGTTCCTCGTATGCCTTGCCACCGACACGTGGGAACCCGGTAACCGGGATCATCCCACCATCTCTTGCATATTCCGCACGTCCGCACACTTGCTCTTTTGTACCGGTGTCTCAATGAGTCACCGGATCACCGGAATGTTGCCGTGGCACCATTTCCGTTTTCGTCGCCGTGGCACCCCTTTCTTCCGCCATGGTGACAAATGCTTCGTATCATATCATATGCTAATATTTTCTAAAAGTTGCACATAACTTGAATATGTCATCCTCATGCATGTTAACAACATTTAAATTGTTGTTTGCATTAAAATTGCTAAATGACTTGCTAAAATGGTTTATTTCATAGCTAAATAACTGTAGCTCCGAATTAAATAAACTTTATATGTAAATGGGGTAGAAAAATGTGTAGATTAACATGGTGCACTTTATTTTGCTGTTTAACAACATTAAAATTGTGTTTTAGGTAGAACAGTACCAAATTCGAAATTTGCATATGAGGATTTTCCGGAATTGTTATGTGTTGTTTCCGGCCTCATTTAAATTGCCTAGTTAGGTAGTTTAATCATGCTTCACCTCTTGCCATGTTTAATAACATTTAATATTGATGAGTAGCATAAACGGGATTGAACGAAATAATTGTTGTGGAGTTTCGTCAATATGCAACTCGTTGCATATTGAGCTTCACTTAATGTGTAGTATTTGGTTGTTGCATCTTGCCATGCCATGCCTCATTAAACCGGACATGCATCATACTTGATTGTGCATTATGCTATGATTATGCTTGTTTGTTTACCATGTTGTTTGCTTCTTTCCGGTTGCGCTTCTTCTCGATAGTTCTGGTTACGTTGCGAAGTGTGAGGATTCGTTCGACTACGCTTGTTCGTCTTCTTCATGGATTCGGTCTTCTTCCTAGCAGGATTTCAGGCAAGATGATCATGACCTTGGATATCTCTACTATCTTTGCTTGCTAGTTGTCTCGTTGCTATCGCTATGTCGCGCTTCCTACCACATACATGTCAGCCTCTCATATGCCATGATACAGCCTCTAACCACCCTTACCCAGCAAACCGTTGTTTGGCTATGTTACCGCTTTGCTCAGCCCCTTTCTTATAGCGTTGCTAGTTGCAGGTGCAGTTGCAGGTTGTTCCATGTTGGGACATGGATATCATGGGATATCACAATATCTATTATTTAATTAATGCATCTATATACTTGGTTGTGGGTGGAAGGCTCGGCCTTTTGCCTGGTGTTTTGTTCCACTCATGCCGCCCTAGTTTCCGTAATACCGGTGTTATGTTCCATGTTGAGCGCTTCTAACACATGTGGGGCATATGGGAACCCCCCTGTCCATTCGTTTTAGGATAAGACTTCTCCAGCAAGGCCTAACATTGGTTTTAACATTTGCCAACATGAACCTAATAATTAATGCATAGAGGGTCGCCACCTCGGGGACTCTTTTAATTCCAACATAACTCGGCCCAGCGGCAAAACACAACCGTTGGTCCACCTACCTAGCAGTCGGCGGAGCCGCCTCGGGGCAACTCGGGTTCTTTTGGCTACCGTCCACTTAGCATAGACGGATGATGCCGGTAGATAGAGAGCGCGCGGCTCTAGATACGGATCTGGCTCACCGGGAGGTCTTGCTGGTTTAGTTTTGCCTGTTACGAGTGTCTTGTCCACCGGGATTCCTTATCGTAAGCATCGTGTTATCATGGTGTGAGGATGTTCCATCAGATGCGTGTGGTAATTTATAATGGACTACTTGGAGCACCCCTGCAGGGTTAAATCTTTCGCGAAGCCGTGCCCACGGTTATGTGGCGACTTGGAAATTTATAACCTCCGGTTGTAGAGAATTTGACACTAAATCTAATTAAAATACAGCAACCGCGTGCGTAACCGTGATCGTCTCTTTTCGAGGAAGTTCGAGAAGAGAACACGGTGGGGTTATGTTTGACTCGTAAGTAGGTGTTCAGGATCATTACTAGATTGCGACCGTTTATGCGTAGTTTACTCTTCTTATTCTTGTACTCGTAAGTTAGCCACCATACAATGCTTAGTGCTTGCTGCAACCTCACCACTTAACCATTCCATACCCATTAAGCTTTGATAGTCTTGCTACCCATGGTTATGGGATTGCTGAGTCCTCGTGGCTCACAGATTACTACAACAACAGGTGCAGGTACAGGTAAAGTGATGATTTGACGTGAGAGCGCTGCTTGTTCTTTTGGAGTTCTTCTTCTGCTTCTTCTTCTTCGTCTATCATAGGATGGGTTCCCGGTTGGTAGCCTGGGACTAGCAGGGTGGACGTCGTTCTTCTTTTTCGTTTGATTGCATCCGTAGTCGGATCCTGCTCTTCTGTATGATGTTTGCTATGTATTGTTGTATTCATGTATTCATGTTGTAGCTTGTGTCGAGTGTAAGCCTTTATCTGGTATTCTCATCTGTTCAGTACATGGTATGATGTAACGATATCCACCTTGCGAAGCGTCTCCGATATGCGCTTCTATCCTTAGTGGGACCTTCGAGTCCCTTGAGGATAGGACCGCATATTGGGCGTGACATCATCCCACAAAGAATTATAACTGGTTATAGGATGGTAATTAGTTTCAGGAAATTAATTAAAGCCACTAGAAAAGATCATTACCCCTTGCCTTTTATTGATCAAATGTTAGAAAGATTGTCTAAGCATACACACTTTTGTTTCCTAGATGGTTATTCTAGTTTCTCTCAAATACCCGTATCACCTGAAGATCAAGAGAAAACCACCTTTACTTGTCCTTTTGGAACTTATGCTTATCGTCATATGCCTTTTGGTTTATGTAATGCACCTGCTACCTTTCAAAGATGCATGACTGCTATATTCTCTGACTTTTTTGAAAAGATTGTTGAGGTTTTCATGGATGATTTCTCCATTTACGGAACGTCTTTTGATGATTGCTTAAACAACCTTGATCGAGTTTTGCAGAGATGTGAAGAAACTAATCTTGTCTTGAATTGGGAAAAGTGCCACTTTATGGTTAATGAAGGTATAGTCCTTGGGCATAAAATTTCTGAAAGAGGTATTGAGGTTGATAAAGCTAAGGTTGATGCTATTGAGAAAATGCCATGTCCTAAAGATATCAAAGGTATAAGAAGTTTCCTTGGTCATGCTAGTTTCTATAGAAGGTTTATAAAAGACTTCTCTAAAATTTCTAGACCTCTTACCAATCTCTTGCAAAAAGATGTTCCGTTTGTTTTTGATGATGATTGTGTAGAAGCCTTTGAAATACTTAAGAAAGCATTAATTTCTGCACCTATTGTTCAACCACCTGATGGGAACCTACCTTTTGAAATTATGTGTGATGCTAGTGATTATGCAGTTGGTGCTGTTCTAGGACAAAGAGTTGATAAGAAATTAAATGTTATCCATTTTGCTAGTAAAACTCTAGACAACGCTCAAAGAAATTATGCTACTACTGAGAAAGAATTCTTAGCAGTTGTGTTTGCATGTGATAAATTTAGATCTTATATTGTTGATTCCAAGGTTACTGTTCACACTGATCATGCTGCTATTAAATACCTTATGGAAAAGAAAGATGCTAAGCCTAGACTTATTAGATGGGTTCTTCTGCTACAAGAATTTGATTTGCATATTGTTGATGGGAAGGGAGCTGAGAATCCCGTAGCAGATAATTTGTCTAGAATGGAAAATGTTCTTGATGACCCACTTCCTATTAATGATGATTTTCCTGATGAACAATTAGCTGTGATAAATGCTTCTCGTAATACTCCTTGGTATGCAGACTATACTAATTACATTGTTGCTAAATACATACCACCTAGCTTTACATATCAACAAAAGAAAAAAAAATTCTTTGATTTAAGACATTACTTTTGGGATGACCCACATCTATATAAAGAAGGAGTAGATGGTATTATTAGACGTTGTGTACCTGAGCATGAACATGAACAAATCCTACGTAAGTGTCACTCCGAGGCCTATGGAGGACATCATGCGGGAGACCGAACTACACAAGGTATTACAATCTGGTTTTTATTGGCCTACTCTTTTCAAGGATGCACGTAAGTTTGTCCTTTCTTGTGATGAATGTCAAAGAATTGGTAATGTTGGTAGACGTCAGGAAATGCCTATGAATTATTCACTTGTTATTGAACCATTTGATGTTTGGGGTTTTGATTATATGGGACCTTTACCTAAATCCAATGGGTATATTCATATTTTAGTTGCTGTTGACTATGTTACTAAGTGGGTAGAAGCTATTCCAACTTGTAGTGTGGATCACAACACTTCTATTAAAATGCTTAAAGAAGTTATTTTCCCGAGGTTTGGAGTCCCTAGATATTTAATGACTGATGGTGGTTCACATTTTATTCATGGTGCTTTCCGTAAGTTGCTTGCTAAATATGATGTTAACCATAGAATTGCATCCCCTTATCATCCTTAGTCTAGTGGTCAAGTTGAATTAACTAATAGGGAAATAAAATTGATTTTGCAAAAGACCGTTAATAGATCCAGAAAGAATTGGTCTAAGAAACTTGATGATGCATTATGGGCTTACAGAACTGCATATAAAAGTCCTATGGGTATGTCTCCGTATAAAATGGTTTATGGAAAAGCATGTCATTTACCTCTTGAATTAGAACATAAATCTTATTGGGCAATTAAAGAACTTAATTATGATTTTAAACTTGCCGGTGAGAAGAGGTTATTTGATATTAGCTCCTTAGATGAATGGAGAACCCAAGCCTATGATAATGCTAAGTTGTTTAAAGAAAAAGTTAAAAGGTGGCATGACAAAAGAATTCAAAAACGGGAATTCAAAGTAGGTGATCATGTTCTATTATACAATTCTCATTTGAGATTCTTTGCAGGAAAACTTCTCTCTAAATGGGAAGGACCGTATATCATCGAAGAAGTTTATCGCCCTAGAGCCATCAAAATAAACAACTCCGAAGGCACTAATCCGAGAGTGGTGAATGGGCAAAGAATTAAGCAATATATTTCAGATACTCCCATTAATGTTGAAACTAATATTATTGAAACAATTATGCCGGAAGAGCACATCAAAGAGTCCTTCCGGAACGCTCCAGAACCCTGAAAAGGGGTAGGTATGTGATTAGGTAGGTAAACCGACTCCAAAAATTCCATAAAAATTATTTCTGTTAGTTTTGGAATATTTGAAAAATTACAAAAATAAGAAACAGCCGAGGGGACCCACGTGCTGCCCGCAAGGCAGTAGGGAGCGACCCCCCTGGGGTGCGCCGTGGTGCCTTGTGGGCCCCACGTGTGCCTTCCCGACTCCGTTTTCTTCCCGCATTGCTTGTTTTGCAAGATAAAAATTCTTTATATATACTCCCATCTGATTTGACCACCGTATCGCAAATTTTCTCCCTGTTCTTGTTTTGTGCTGTTTTCTGCCAGACTCTTGGGGATGAGCGCCATGTCATCTCAAGACTCGGATGGGGAAAGCTATGCCTCTCATATTGTCGCAAACCCTAGAGTCTATGGGGACACTGATCCCTATGGTTGGACCTCTGATGAAGAGGAAGATGCTGATTTGAGGGAAAGGCAAGGTCATTCCAGCGAAGAGGATGAGGATCCCCCACTGCCTCAACCGGGAGATATGCACATCGAATTCAAGAGGACCAGCTTACCTGACACAACGAAGGTTCCTAAAGTTCAATTCACCCCTTTTCGTCATGTGCAGGAAGATTCGGATAAACTACGTCGCAAAATTTGGGATCTCGAAAGAGAAAATGACAAATTAAAAGAAGAAATTTGTGTCCTCAAGTGGAAGGCGGAGGACAAGCCCACCACTTCATCACCACCATCACCGAAGAAGGAGACTTGAGTACATGGGTATGGGCACTCCCCTTGGTTTGTGCCAAGCTTGGGGGAGGTACCCCGGTATCGTATCACCATCACTTTCTTATCATCATTATCTATCTTAGTTCGATCCTTAGTTATTTCGTGATTTAGAGGAATAAAGTTTTAGTATGATTTAGTTTCGAGTGCTTGCTGTGTGATCTATCTATCTATGTAATCGTCTGTGAAAGTTATATAATAAAGATTAGTTTGAGTTGAGTGTTTTGCTTTTGATGATCCAATCTTAGAAATAAAGAATAAAAAGTAAGATCATATGCTAATCCCATGGGGAGTGATGACTTAACATAAAAGAAGTATAACTGATAAAACTTGTTGGAAGTTGACAAACATTGCATTGGTCATTGTAGCAATTCATGAAAAAGTAATAAAGGAAGAGAGGTCTCACATATAAATATACTATCTTGGACATCTTTTATGATTGTGAGCCCCCATCAAATATTCTATGACAATTAGTTGACGTTGGACAAGGAAGACAACGTAATAGGTTATGTTTGCTTATATTCACATAGAAGTTATATTGTTTTGGATCCTCTAACATGTGGTGTTTGCCAGCTATCTTTGCTAGCCAAAAAATCCGCACCAAGTAGAGATACTACTTGTGCATCCAAAAACCCTTAAACTCAGTTTCATGTCATGAGAGTCCACTATATGTACCTATGGATTGAATAAGATCCTTCAAGTAAGTTGTCATCGGTGCAAAGCAATAAAAATTGCTCCTAAATATGTATGAACTTTTATTGTAAGGGAAAATAAGCTTTGTACGATCTTGTGATGGTGGAGCAATAAAAGCGATAGACTGCATAATAAAGGTCGCTATCACAAGGGGCAATATAAAGTGACGTTCCTTTACATTAAGAGCTTGCACATCCAAAAACAAAAGGGCATGACAACCTCTGCTTCCCTCTGGGAAGGGCCTATCTTTTACTTTATGTATTTATTTTCATGCAAGAGTCAATAGTATTCTTCTCTATTTCGTTTTTATTTTTCTCTTTTGGCAAACATCATGTGGTAGGGATTGATCCATGCATATATATCCAGTTGAATGTAAGTGATCATGAGTTATTATTGTTGACATTACCCTTGAGGTAAAAACGTTGGGAGGCGAAATTATAAGCCCCTATCTTTCTATGTGTCCGACTGAAACTTTTGCTCCATAAGTATGCTGTGAGTGTCAGCAATCATAGAAGACTAAATGATAGTTGAGTATGTGAACTTGCTAAATGATACGTCTCCAACGTATCTATAATTTTTGATTGTTCCATGCTGTTATATTATCAATCTTGGATGTTTTTATATACATTTACAGCAATTATATATCATTTTTTAGGACTAACCTATTAACTTAGTGCCCAGTGCCAGTTGTTGTTTTCTGCCTGTTTTTGGTTTTACAGAAAATCAATACCAAACGAAGTCCAAATGCCACAAAACTTTTTGGAGATTTTTTCTTGACAAGATAAGCATTAGAAGATTCAGGAGAAGGCCAGAAGCCCCAGGGGGTGCCCATGAGGCACCAAGGCGCGCATGGGGGGGGGGGGGCAGGCGCGCCCTGGTACCTCGTGGGGCCCACAGAGCTTCGTTTGACCTAATTCCACCACTATAAATTCGCAAAAAATTAGAAACCCTTAGGAGAGTCCACGAAATACTTTTTCCGCCGCCGCAAGTTTCTGTTCTCGAGAGATCCCATCTGGAGGCCTTCTCCAATACTCCGCCGGAGGGGGAATCGGTCACGGAGGGGCTCTACATCAACCTTGCTGCCCTTCCGATGATGCGTGAGTAGTTTACCACAGACCTTCGGGTCCATAGTTAGTAGCTAGATGGATTCTTCTCTCTTTTTGATCTTCAATACAATGTTCTCCTCGATGTTCTTGGAGTTCTATCCGATGTAATCACTTTTTGCGGTGTGTTTGTTGGGATCCGATAAATTGTGAGTTTATGATCAGATTATCCATGAATATTATTTGAGTCTTTTCTGATCTCTTTTATGCATGATTATTATAGCTTCGTATTTCTTCTCCGATCTTTTGATTTGGTTTGGCCAACTAGATTGATTTATCTTGCCATGGGAAGAGGTGCTTTGTAATGGGTTCGATCTTGCGGTGCTCAATCCCAGTGACAGAAAGGGACATGACACGTATGTATCATTGCTATTAAGGGTAAAAAGATGGGGTTTATTCATGCATGAGTTTATCTTGTCTACATCATGTCATCGTTCTCAAGGCGTTACTCCGTTCTTTATGGACTTAATACACTAGATGCATGCTGGATTGCGGTCGATGTGTGGAGTAATAGTAGTAGATGCAGGCATGAGTCGGTGTACTTGTCTCGGACGTGATGCCTATATACATGATCATTGCCTTGGATATCGTCATGATTATTTGCTTTTCTATCAATTGCCCAACAGTAATTTGTCTACCCACCGTATGCTATTTTCTCGAGAGAGGCCTCTAGTGAAAACTATGGCCCCCGGGTCTATCTAAATCATATTACTAAAACCCTAAAAGTACTTGCTGCACTTTTTCTTTATTTATTTTATTTTGTATTTTTCTTTCAATCTATCTATCTATCACATACAATTTAATCTTGCAATTGACCGCCGAGGGATTGACAACCCCTCGTTTGCGTTGGGTGCAAGGATTTGTTGTTTGTGTGTAGGTACTGCTAACGAGGTGTTGCGTGATTCTCCTACTGGATTGATAACCTTGGTTTCATAACTGAGGGAAATACTTACCTCTGCTGTGGTGCATCATCCCTCCCTCTTCGGGGATAATACCAACGCAAGCTACAAGTAGCACTAAACGAAGCTCTTACATAGACTCTTTCTGATAATATGATGAATTGCAATTGCTTCAGTGACTGAGATTATAGTTTGTTAGTTTTCAATTTGGTTTATGGTTCATACTTTAACTTGTGGATGAATTGTCACTTTTTCATGAGAAGTTTTATGATGATATATTGCTGTTATAATAAAGATCATGATGCTTCATGTCCGTATTTTATTTTTATCGACGTCTCTCTCTCTAAACATGTGGTCATGATTATCGATTTCAACTTTTCGCTTGAGGGCAAGCGAGGTCTAAGCTTGGGGGAGTTGATACGTCCAATTTGCATCATGATTTCCTACTGTTATTTATTATGTTTTTGATCATTATTTCACTTTATGGTACAATTCTTATGCCTTTTCTCTCTTAATTTGCAAGATTTACATGAAGAGGGAGAATGCCAGCAGCTGGAATTCTGGACCTGAAATAGCCATAATAGAGATATCTATTCTAGAGAGCTCCAATTGACCTGAAATTTCACGGAGATTTTTTATTGAATATATAAAAAATACTGGAGAGAAGAGATTACAGAGAGGAAGCACCAGCTGCCCACAAGGCAGTAGGGTGCGGCCCCCCTGGGCGCGCCCTAGTGCCTTGTGGGGCCCACAGCTGGCATCTGGCCCGCTCCTTCTGCTATATGAAGCCATTTGCCCTAGAAAAAATCAAGAGAAGGCTTTTGGGACGAAGCGCCGCCGTCTCGAGTCAGAACCTGGGCAGGAGCCGGGGATACTTCCCTCCGGGATGGGGAAATGGAAGCCATCGACATCACCAACGATCCTCTCATCATGGGAGGACCAATCTTCATCAACATCTTCACCAGCACCATCTCATCTCAAACCCTAGTTCATCTCTTGTATTCAATCTTTGTCTCAAAACCTCAGATTGGTACCTGTGGGTTGCTAGTAGTGTTGATTACATCTTGTAGTTGATGCTAGTTGGTTTATTTGGTGGAAGATTATATGTTCAGATCCTTAATGCTATTCAATACCCCTCTGATCTTGAACATGAACATGATTTGTGAGTAGTTACTTTTGTTCTTGACGACATGAGAGAAGTCTTGTCATAAGTAATCATGTGAATTTGGTATTCGTTCGATATTTTGATGATATGTATGTTGTTGCTTCCTTTAGTGGTGTCGTGTGAACGTCGACTACATGACACTGCACCATCTTTGGGGCTAAGGGAAGGCATTGTGGAGTAGTAATTAGATGATGGGTTGCTAGAGTGACAGAAGCTTAAATCCTAGTTTATGCGCTATTCTGTAAGGGGTTGATTTGGATCCATATGTTTCATGCTATAGTTAGAGTTATCTTAATTCTTCTTTCGTAGTTGTGGATGCTTGCGAGAGGGGGTAATCATAAGTGGGAGGCTTGTTCAAGTAAGAACAACACCCAAGCTCCGGTCCACCCACATATCAAATTATCAAAGTAGCGAACGCGAATCAAACAAACATGATGAAAGTGACTAGATGACATTCCCATGTGTCCTCGAGAACGCTTTGCTTATTATACGAGTTCGTTCTGGCTTGTCCTTTACTACAAAAAGGATTGGGACACCTTACTGCACTTTATTATACTTGTTACTTGTTACGAACTATCTTGCGACAGAAATTATCTGTTACCGCTACTTTCAGTACTTGCAGAGAATACCTTGCTGAAAACCGCTTGTCATTTCCTTCTTCTCCTCGTTGGGTTCGACACTCTTACTTATCGAAAGGACTACGATTGATCTCCTATACTTGTGGGTCGTCAAGATGCAGTGTGTTCTATTCTTCCTTGTGAATCGCTTTGATGATAAAAGAAGCATTTTTAAGGTTCCCCACATTCCGTGCATAGTCTTGATGACCCACAAGTATAGGGGATCAATCGTAGTCCTTTCGATAAGTAAGAGTGTCGAACCCAACGAGGAGCAGAAGGAAATGACAAGTGTTTTTCAGCAAGGTATTTTCTGCAAGCACTGAAATTATCGGTAACGAGTAGTTTGATAGCAAGATAATTTGTAACAAGTGACAAGTAGCAATAGTAACAAAGAGTGCAGCAAGATGGCCCAATCCTTTTTATAGCAAAGGACAAGCCGGAATGATCTCTTATAGTAAGTAAAGCGTTCTCGAGGACACATGGGAATTTCATCTAGTCACTTTCATCATGTTTGTTTGATTCGCGTTTGCTACTTTGATAATTTGATATGTGGGTGGACCGGTGCTTGGGTGCTGTTGTTACTTGAACAAGCCTCCCACTTATGATTACCAACTCTTGCAAGCATCCTCAACTACGAAAGAAGAATTAAGATAACTCTAACCATAGCATTAAACATATGGATCCAAATCAGCCCCTTACGGAATAGCGCATAAACTAGGGTTTAAGCTTCTGTCACTCTAGCAACCCATCATCTAATTACTACTCCACAATGCATTCCCTTGTCCCTAAGATGGTGAAGTGTCATGTAGTCAACGTTCACACGACACCACTAAGAGAAACAACAACATACATATCATCAAAATATCGAACGAATACCAAATTCACATGATTACTTATGACAAGACTTCTCCCATGTCCTCAAGAACAAAAGTAACTACTCACAAATCATATTCATGTCCAAGATCAGAGAGGTGTTGAATAGCATAATAGATCTGAACATATAATCTTCCACCAAATAAACCAACTAGCATCAACTACAAGATGTAATCAACACTACTAGCAACCCACAGGTACCAATCTGAGGTTTCGAGACAAAGATTGAATACAAGAGATGAACTAGGGTTTGAGATGAGATGGTTCTGGTGAAGATGTTGATGAATATTAGTACTCCCATAATGAGAGGATCGCTGGTGATGTCGATGGCGACGATTTCCCCCTCCCGGAGGGAAGTATCTCCGGCAGAATCTCTCCGCCTGAGGGCAAAAGTGCTCCTGCCCAAGTTCCACCTCGAGACGGTGGCGCACCGTCCTGAGAGTCTTCTCTATATTTTTTCTAGGGCAAAATGACTTATATACCAGAAAATGGGGGCCAGAGGCCCCACGAGGTACCAGGGCGCGCCTGGGGGGGGGGGGGGTGGCGCGCCCTGGTGCCTCGTGGGCACCTGGGTGGCCCCCTCTGGTACTTCTTGCTTCCAATATTTTTTATTTATTCCAAAATAAATCTTCGTAAAATTTTAGCTCATTTGGAGATGTGCAGAATAGGTATCTCTGACATAGCTTTTTCAGGTCCAGAATTCCAGCTGCCGGCAATCTCCCTCCTTGTGTAAATCTTGCATATTAAGAGATAAAAGGCATTAGAATTGTTCCACAAAGTGTTATATTGATCAAAAACACTATAAATAACAGTAGCAAAACATGATGCAAAATGGACGTATCAACTCCCCCAAGCTTAGACCTCGCTTGTCCTCAAGCGAAAGCCGATATCGATAATCATGTCCACATGTTTAGAGAGAGAGGTGTCGATAAAAACAAAATACGGACATAGTAGCATCATGATCATTATTATAACAGCAATATTCATTATCATAAACTTCTCATGAGCAAGTAACAATTCATCACAACAATGGAGTATAAGGCATAAAATTTCTTGAAAACTAACAAACTATATTCTCAGTCAACAATGCAATTGCAATTCATCATATTTTCAGGAAGGGTCTCATGTAGGAGCTTTTCAGCAAGTCCACATACTCAACCATCATTTAGTCTTCTATGATTGCTAACACTCACGACATATATATGGAGCAAAAAGTTTCAGCCAGACACATAGAAAGATAGGGGCTTGTGATTTTGCCTCCCAACTTATTCACCTCAAGGGTGATGTCAACAATAATAACTCATGATCACTCATATCCAACTGGATATATGTGCCTAGATCTTTCCCCACCACATGATGCTTGCAAAGGAGAAAAATAAAAAGGAAATAGAGGAGAACAATATTGACTCTTGCATAAAAAGTAAATACATAAAAGTAAAGGATAGGCCCTTCGCAGAGGGAAGTAGAGGTTGTCATGCGCTTTTTGTTGTTGGATGCAAGAGCTCTTAATGCAAAGGAACGTCACTTTATATTGCCCCTTGTGATAGCAACCTTTATTATGCAGTCTCTCGCTTTTATTTCTTTACCATCACAAGTTCGTACAAAGCTTATTTCCCTTACAATAAAAGTTCAGACATATTTAGAGGCAATTTTTATTGCTTTTTGCACCAATGACAACTTACTTGAAGGATCTTATTCAATCCATAGGTAGATATAGTGCACTCTCATGACATGAAACTGGGTTTAAAGGTTTTGGATGCACAAGTAGTATCTCTACTTGGTGCAGATTTTTGGCTAGCAAAGATATTGGGCAAGCACCACATGTTGGAGGATCTATAACAATATAACTTCTATGTGAATATGAACAAACATAATTCATTACGTTGTCTTCCTTGTCCAACATCAACAATTTGACATAAAATACTTAATGGGGGCTCACAATCATAAAAGATGTCCAACATAGTATATTTGCATGTGAATCTTCTCTTCCCTTATTAACTCTTTCATGAATTGCATCATTGACTAATGCTATGTTTGTTAACTTCCAATAAATTTTACCACTTATACTTTTCTTTATGTAATGTCATTACTTTCCATAAGATTAGCATATGATCTTTTTCATTATTTTCATTGCTAGGATTGGAACTTGAAAGTAAAGAAGCAAAAACTCAAACTACTCTTTATTATATAACTCTCAACTCGATTACATAGATAGATAGATCACGAAGCTAACACTCGAAAATAGATCATACTAAACTTTTATTCAACTAAATCAAGAAATAGCTATGGATCGAACTAAAAATAGGTAAAGATAATAAAAGTGATGGTGATACGATACCGGGGCACCTCCCCCAAGCTTGGCACAAGCCAAAGGGAGGGCCCATACCCATGTGCTCAAGTTTCCTTCTTCGGTGATGATGGTGGTGATGAAGTAATGGCCTTGTCCTCCGACTTCAATGGCATAGGTTCCCCATCATAAAAAGATGAACGACTCTCCGGAGTCTTGAAACTTGCAGCTAAACTCATACCTTTGAATCTTGCCTCATACTCAAAATTTTGGTTTTCAAGATCATAGATTTGGCCTTGGAGATAGTCAATTCGTTCATTAAGCTTGAAGATGATGTCCCCCATCGATTGGCCCTCCACCTTGTGATTACGGGTGAATTCCATGATCATGGAGTGGTTGGCGCTGAGTCCACGTTCCACCATCCCTTGGCACTTGAAGATCTCCTGCTCCACTGCTTCGAGCCTGGACTCCACGCTCCCGGTCTTCTTGGGTCCTTGAACATCCCGGATGTGAAGCACCCCCTCACGCATCTCAATGGCTTGAGGGTGTTTCATCACCTCCGGTAGGTAGGGGTTGATGATGTAACACCCCGATTTTTGGCCCTTTCTTTTTCTTTTGGATTTCTTCGAATTTTTATTTGGAGTTCCTTTTTCCGTGGCTTTGTGGTCTTGAAACCTGGGACGATCTTCTCTCCTGCCACTTCCTAGTGGCTTTTCATTCTCAAATCTATCCCAAGTCCATGTCATTTCCATCTTAGCCCAACCCCAATATTTATTTCTTGGGAATAACCATGTTTGCTTTAGGTTGTGAAGCAACCTATATTTCTGCCATTCCAAAAATTCCCACTAAATTCTCATAAATTCTTTGGATCATATCTTCCACAAATATGTCAAAACCCATCCTTGCCTAGTTCAAAAATAATTCAGGAATAATCATTTTCCATTCTGTCCAGATTGGCACTTTGTGAAGGAAGTGCTATTTATATTTTCTTGATTGCCCTAATTTTTTTTGGGAACTCTCTCATATCCAAATAATTGCCACATGCCAAAATTCAACTTCATTTGCCTAGTAAATCTTCCTCAGAAAATTTCCAAAGTTTCTGTCCAGAGAGAAGCTTTGTGAAGGAAGTACTAGCTAGGATAATCCAAATGAGTTGAAATTTTGTTAGATCATCAATATGATCAAATCATGACTCTCCACCAAATTTCATTTCCATCCAACAATCTATGTGAGCACACTTTCAAATCTTGGTTTCTGGTCACAATTTCAGTTTGTGAAGCAACTATATTTTATATTGCTTCAAAAATTCTGAAATTAATCCAGGACCTAAATATCCCTAAATAATTTGAGCATGCCAAATCTCACATTATTTTGACAAGCCATTTGCTCCACAAAATTTCCCCCAAGTTTCTGTCCAGTGGGTAGCATTGTGAAGGAAGTACCATTTATGTTTATCCAAATGGGATGAAATTTTTATGGTGCCTTCATATGCCCAAATAATCATCCTCCAACAATTTTCAGCTCAATCCAACACTCCATGTGAGTGCTACTTCATGATCAAGTTTCTGGACCAGATTTGGCAGTTGTAAAGCAACTAGGTTAAATAATGGTCCAAATCTTTTCAAAATTCACAGGATCATAGTCTTTCCTACCCTAAACCTCTGAGACATCCTGGTTATCTCTTATATCATTCCATTTGACCACAACATCATGACTAAGTTGGCAACAGCAAACTTCAGTCGACCATTCCCATCAACCCAGAGTGGCTTTCTTTGAACTATCACCTCAGGTAGGACCCACTTAGGAAGGACAAGACGCTAGACATCCTTTGGATGACAAGAGTGCACCGCGTGTGCCTGTGCACGCGGTGACCACGTGGCCTGGCACGCCAAAAGTGTGCTCTGGACTTCGGGTCCCTCTGCCGCCGCCCAAACGCCGAGCTCTCGCCACCGCACCATGTCCTATGTGTTGCTCTCGCTCTCCTGCGTCCGCGTGTCCCCTCTGGACCCCTCCCCCTCTCCTCTTTCCTCTCCGGCGAGCACACCGTCCCGGGATGCCCGCGACCGTCGTCTGCTTGCCCTTGTCCTCTTGCTACCCGCGGCACCTTTGCACCGTATGCACCTCCCCTAGACCCCTCTTCCCCTCCACGCGTGCGCTCGTGCACGCGGTCGTGCCAGGAGCATCAACCGCGCGCTCCCGTCGTCATCCGCGGACGGCATCATCGCCATGGCTATTTAAGCCACCCCCGAACCCTCTCGACCTCACCAACGGACTCTCCTCTCCCTTAGCATCCTCCCTGTCCACTTGCCTGAGCTCGGGGAAGCTCTCCCCGCCCGCCACAGCCGCCATGGCCGCCGTCGGCCTCGCCTTAAATCCGAGCCGCCCAAGCCTCCCCTCCCCTCCTAGCCACCACCAGAGAGACTCCTAGGCCTAGGTAGAGCTCCGGTGCACGGGTTCCCCTCCTCCAGTGGCCCGTGGCCGCGAGCCCGCTGTTGCCCGTAGCCGCCGTCCGCCGCGAGAGGTGGCCCGCCTGACTCCGCGCTCCCCGGCGACCGCGCTACCCTGGAACGGGACCGCCTCATCGCACTGAACCCGCCGGTAGGCCGGGAGCCGCCTATGGTGGCCTGTGCCGCCGGCAATCACCGGCGGGAGCTGCTCCTCCCTCGGCCAGGCGGGCGCGCGCAAGGTAGAAGACAACCTGCCGCTGGGCCCCGCGGGTCAGTGGCACAGGTGGCCGGGCCCAGTTCGTTAAGTGGAGACGCCTTCTCGTGAAATACGTTTTCATGTTCTGAAAGCGTAAACACCCGCAGCTTCAGACGAAAATGCGCTTTCCTTCTCTGGAAAGCGTATTCCTCAAAATACGCTTTCAGCCTCAGCTCAGCCGCCGAAAGGCTTATATTGCAGACGTTCACTCTTTAAGCGCATAAATGAATAAGTTTTTATTTGATTTCTGCCTAACGAACGAACGTCCGTAACTCCGCCACGATCTTAGTTCGTCGAGCCCGTTCCGATGGTATCATTTTCATGAGGTTGTCACACTGTGAAAATGACCATTTTGCCCTTGCCCTTCAAACAGCTCCGCCGAGAGGGAAACTTTTCCGGCGATTCTTTCCGCGAGTTCATCGCACCTCTCCCCGGTGGTTCCTCTACCCCCAGGCAAGCCACAACAGCCACTTGCATGATGGCATTGCAGTAGCCATGGTTTTCACTTGAATATTTAAATAATTGTTTGCTCATTTAATAATTTTTGAATGCTTCGAATATGCTTGTGAATCCATGCTCATTGCTTATGCCATGTTTATTTTCATCTAGTAAGTGATATGATTAATTGCTAATGATATTCTTGTCATGTTTTATTCTTGTAATTATTTCATGCTAGTGATAATGATATGCTCACATGCATTATTCCCGTCTGTTATGAAAGTACTTGTAATATGCATGATTATCGCTATGCCATGCTCATTTGCATCCCGTAGAATAAATGATTCATCATTGTTGATGTTATGTTGTTAAAAGGTTATGTTGCCATTCATGGTTACACTGATATCATGCTCATATGCATTGTTATTTCATTATGTTGTTATGACTCACCTCATCACCATTCAAGTTAAACCGGACATTAATCGAACTTGAACAAATAAGTTGGCTGAGTCATGGTGCCACCGAATCGAGCTCACCAGTGCAACCACACTTGCCTGGATGGAGAGGCCCTAATGCGGTCTATTGTCATGCCTCTCGCCGGTGCCTCATACTAGGGATGGTTATGTGCGCGCGCTACCCTGATCAGGTAGGCGGCCATAAGCCTTGTGTACCCGGTTTTGGTATTGAGCTCAGGTCCCCGTTTGGGACAGTTTTGGTTTGGCCACGACGGTGGCGGCCACATAGGTGGCGGATGTCACGAGTTGGCATCGGGGTCACCCAGGACATAGCCCAATGGGGAGTTTGTCGGAGTGGTCGGGAGAGTGTCATGCAATAGACTAGTTTTGTCGGAACGTCGTTGGTCCACCCGAATGGGAGCACGAGGCCATGAGTTCCGTTGTGTGGGTACAGTGTACTAACCTCTGCAGCGTGTATAATCTATCGATAGCCGCGTCCTCGGTCATGGACATAGTTCGTAGTAGGTCACACTGTGGGTCAACAGAAATAATAACCTGAATAATAACAACCCCGGTTCTATGGGAAAAGAAGTTGGTTGATGTTTATGTGATCATGAGAGGATCATGATGGTATCGTGGATACCGATGTTGATTGATTATGAGGTGATCGTGTGATGATCACGATGGTAAGTTTGTGGTTACGAGATAACCTCCGAGCAGAGTAAGTTGGTCCATGAGACCTTAAACCTCGACACCCCCCTTGCATGCTAGTGCTAGTATCATCTTGTTCATATCATGAATTATATGTACATGCCATGCTCATGTTGTTGCCATGCTCATGCTGTTGCCATGCTCATGTTGTTGCCATGCTCATGTTGTTCTAGTAGTATCATGTTCATCTTTGATGATTAACCTATAAATGCCATGTTGTTGTATGTCTTGATTGCTTTGGTTGCTGTGAGCTTGTGAGTACATTCAAAGTACTCACCTGGCGTGTCATGCTAGATTGTAGGTGATGCCGTGATTGCTTGTTTGTCGAGGACCCCGAGGTTGTGCTCTAGGATACGTCCCAGCGAGAGTCCCTGCGGAGTGGAGTTCATCACCGTCGCCACTGTTCCGCTACTAGAATTTATTCCGCTATGAGTTGTTCTGCTGCTAGCATAGAGCTACCTTAGCAGGTGAAGTGTCGCTGTGCCCCTGTAACCTTTGTTATATCGGACCCTTGTACCCCGAGTATTTATAATAAAGAGCTGATTTGTTCTATGCCAAGCAGTGCCGTATTCCAGAAGACTTGATCTCTGGGCTGGAATATGGGGTGTTCCGGTCTCTCTGAGCCGGGGTGCCACAGATGACCTTCTCGTAGAACTTGTCCTTGGAAGAGCTCGATGAAGCCATAGCGATCTAGATCTGTCAGAAAAATATCACGAAACAAGAACAGAAGATATTTCTGCGATACGGTGGTCAAAACGTCTGGGAATATATATAAAGATTTTTTATCTTGCAAAACAAGTAATCCAGAAGAAAACGGAGTCAGGAAGGCTCACGTGGGGCCCAGGAGCCTCCAGGGCGTGCCTGGGGGGGGGGGGGGTGGCGCTCCCTGGTGCCTCGTGGGCACCAGGTGGGTCCCCTCGGCTGTTTCTTATTTTTATATTTTTTCTAATATTCCAAAACTGACAGAAAATATTTTTATGGAAGTTTTGGAGTCGGTTTACTTACCGTATCACATACCTCTTCCTTTTCAGGGTTCTGGAGTGTTCTGGAAGGTCTCTCTTATGTATTCCTCCGATGTAATTGTTTCAATAATATTAGTTTCAACATTAATGGGGGTACCTGAAATATGGTGCTTGATTCTTTGCCCATTCACCACTCTCGGATTGGTGCCTTCGGAGTTGTTTATTTTGATGGCTCCGGAGCGATAAACTTCTTCGATGATATACGGTCCTTCCCATTGCCCAATATGCTTTATGTTCTAACTCAAGAGGTAAATGACATGCTTTTCCATAAACCATTTTAAAAGGAGACATACCCATAGGATTTTTATAAGCAGTTCTATAAGCCCATAATGCATCGTCAAGTTTCTTAGACCAATTCTTTCTAGATCTATTGACAGTTTTTTGCTAAATTAATTTTATTTCTCTATTACTCAATTCTACTTGACCACTAGTTTGAGGGTGATAGGGAGATGCAATTCTATGGATCACTTCATATTTAGCGAGCAATTTACGGAATGCACCATGAATAAAATGTGAACCACCATCAGTCATTAAATATCTAGGGACTCCAAACCTTGGGAAAATAACTTCTTTAAGCATTTTAATAGAAGTGTTATGATCAGCACTACTAGTTGGAATAGCTTCTACCCACTTCGTAACGTAATCAACAACAACTAAAATATGAGTATACCCATTGGATTTAGGAAAAGGTGCCATATAATCAATTCCCCAAACATCAAATGGTTCAATAGCAAGTGAATAATTCATAGGCATTTCTTGACGTCTACCAACATTACCAATTCTTTGAAATTCATCACAAGATAAGACAAACTTACAAGCATCCTTGAAAAGAGTAGGCCAATAAAAACCAGATTGCAATACCTTATGTGCAGTTCTGTCTCCCGCGTGGTGTCCTCCGTAAGCCTCGGAATGACACTTCCGTAAGATTTGTTCCTGTTCATGCTCAGGTATGCAACGTCTAATAATACCATCTACTCCTTCTTTATAAAGATGTGGGTCATCCCAAAAGTAATGTCTTAAATCAAAGAAGAACTTTTTCTTTTGTTGGTATGTGAAACTAGGTGGTATGTATTTAGCAACAATATAATTAGCATAGTCTACATACCATGGAGTATTACGAGAAGCATTTATGACAACTAATTGTTCATAAGGAAAATCATCATTAATAGGTAGTGGGTCATCAAGAACATTTTCCATTCTAGACAAATTATCTCCTACGGGATTCTCAGCTCCCTTCCTATCAGTAATATGCAAGTCAAATTCTTGTAGCAATAAAACCCACCTTGTCGTGGTGAAATCACGGCAGATGCCATGGGATGGCAAAAAGTGGGGGCCTGCGTGAGGACGCCGGTGGGTTCCGGAAGCGAGGTTGGCACACGCGTGCGGGAGACACAAGGCGTACCCAGGTTCAGGGCACTTCGGGGAGGTAACACCCCTAGTCCTGCCGAGTGGGTTGATAGGCTCAGAGGCCACAATGGTTACAATGGTGCTCCTGGAGCTGTTTGGGCGGAGGAGGAAGAAGGAGCTGGTTCTCCGTTCAGCCTCTCCTACGAGTGTGTGTTGCTACTGGATCCGAATCCTCTGCATGGAGGCCTCCTGGGGGGGGGGTCTTATAGCCCGACCCCCCAGGGTTACATGGGTAAAATTACACACGCCGGGACCCGGACATCGGCGTCTGGAGCCGGCTGTGGGCCCGCCGGCTGCTGGGCCCCGCCGGCTGCGGGGCCCCCCGGCTGCTCGGCACTGTGGCCCGTCGCCTCGAGCGTCATGGACGGGACGGTGTCGTGGGGTTTGCAGTGGCGCACTGGTGCTGACGCCGGTCGTCCCGGTCAGCGGGGTGGGCGGCTCTGCCACCGCGCCTTCCCGAGATGGATTGTACTGTAGCCACGCTCTCCCGCCGTGGGGGGCTGTCTTGTCGTCGGGCTCGATGGGACGGCAGCTGACCCATCGCCAGCCGGCCAGTGGACAGCCAGACCCGGCTCGGGGCCGTTCCTGGCCGGCTCGCGCTGGGAAGCCGGCTGTGCGGCCAGCCGGCGGGAAGGGGCATGGACCGCCCCGATGTTTTTGAAAAGGGGCTCCGGGCTCGCTTGCTTACCCGGGGGTCATCCCCCCGACAGTAGTCCCCGAAGCTGTGAAGGCTCGCCGGCTCAAAGCGGGGGAGGCTTTACAGCTTATCCCCGAAGGAGCACGGTCGCGCGGCGAGGAAGTGCCGGCTCGAGGTCGCCGCTCGCCGGCTTCTAGGAGCCGGGTTGAGGTACTAGATTCCGCCGGAGCCCGAACGGTTCGGCCGGCTGGCCCTGCCGGTATGGGGGAGCGTGCCAGTTCCCAGACGAAATCCCGCCACGTGCAGCCCAGCGGCCGAAGAGGCCTGCCAGGCCATGCGCGCGATGAGATGTCGCGGCGGGCTGGGTCCCACTGAGCCGCGGCCTCGGCCCGAGCGCGGGATTTACTGCGGCCGCACGCGCCTGTTGGAATTCTCGGGACAGTTAAGGCATGACTTAATGCGCCCGTGTATTACTGCGGCCGCACGCGCCTAAGCATTTTAATAGAAGTGTTATGATTAGCACTACTAGTTGGAACAGCTTCTACCCACTTCGTAACGTAATCAACAACAACTAAAATATGAGTATACCCATTGGATTTAGGAAAAGGTCCCATATAATCAATTCCCGAAACATCAAATGGTTCAATAGCAAGTGAATAATTCATAGGCATTTCTTGACGTCTACCAACATTACCAATTCTTTGACATTCATCACAAGATAAGACAAACTTACGAGCATCCTTGAAAAGAGTAGGCCAATAAAAACCAGATTGCAATACCTTATGTGCAGTTCTGTCTCCCGCGTGGTGTCCTTCGTAAGCCTCGGAATGACACTTCCGTAAGATTTGTTCCTGTTCATGCTCAGGTATACAACGTCTAATAATACCATCTACTCCTTCTTTATAAAGATGTAGGTCATCCCAAAAGTAATGTCTTAAATCAAAGAAGAACTTTTTCTTTTGTTGGTATGAGAAACTAGGTGGTATGTATTTAGCAACAATATAATTAGCATAGTCTACATACCATGGAGTATTACGAGAAGCATTTATGACAGCTAATTGTTCATAAGGAAAATCATCATTAATAGGTAGTGGGTCATCAAGAACATTTTCCATTCTAGACAAATTATCTCCTACGGGATTCTCAGCTCCCTTCCTATCAGTAATATGCAAGTCAAATTCTTGTAGCAATAAAACCCACCTTGTCGTGGTGAAATCACGGCAGATGCCATGGGATGGCTAAAAGTGGGGGGCTGCGTGAGGACGCCGGTGGGTTTCGGAAGCGAGGTTGGCACACGCGTGCGGGAGACACAAGGCGTACCCAGGTTCAGGGCACTTCGGGGAGGTAACACCCCTAGTCCCGCCGAGTGGGTTGATAGGCTCAGAGGCCACAATGGTTACAATGGTGCTCCTGGAGCTGTTTGGGCGGAGGAGGAAGAAGGAGCTGGTTCTCCGTTCAGCCTCTCCTACGAGTGTGTGTTGCTACTGGATCCGAATCCTCTGCATGGAGGCCTCCTGGGGGGGTCTTATAGCCCGACCCCCCAGGGATACATGGGTAAAATTACACACGCCGGGACCCGGACATCGGCGTCTGGAGCCGGCTGTGGGCCCACCGGCTGCTGGGCCCCGCCGGCTGCGGGGCCCCCCGGCTGCTCGCACTGTGGCCCGTCGCCTCGAGCGTCACGGACGGGACGGCGTCGTGGGGTTTGCAGTGGCGCACTGGTGCTGACGCCGGTCGTCCCGGTCAGCGGGGTGGGCGGCTCTGCCACCGCGCCTTCCGGAGACGGATTGTACTGTAGCCACGCTCTCCCGCCGTGGGGGGATGTCTTGTCGTCGGGCTCGATGGGACGGCAGCTGACCCATCGCCAGCCGGCCAGTGGACAGCCGGACCCGGCTCGGGGCCGTTCCTGGCCGGCTCGCGCTGGGAAGCCGGCTGTGCGGCCAGCCGGCGGGAAGGGGCATGGACCGCCCCGATGTTTTTGAAAAGGGGCTCCGGGCTCGCTTGCTTACCCGGGGGTCATCCCCCCGACAGTAGTCCCCGAAGCTGGGAAGGCTCGCCGGCTCAAAGCGGGGGAGGCTTTACAGCTTATCCCCGAAGGAGCACGGTCGCGCGGCGAGGAAGTGCCGGCTCGAGGTCGCCGCTCGCCGGCTTCTGGGAGCCAGGTTGAGGTACTAGATTCCGCCGGAGCCCGAACGGTTCGGCCGGCTGGCCCTGCCGGTACGGGGGAGCGTGCCGGTTGCCAGACGAAATCCCGCCACGTGCAGCCCAGCGGCCGAAGAGGCCTGCCAGGCCACGCGCGCGATGAGATGTCGCGGCGGGCTGGGTCCCACTGAGCCGCGGCCTCGGCCCGAGCGCGGGATTTACTGCGGCCGCACGCGCCTGTTGGAATTCTCGGGACAGTTAAGGCATGACTTAACGCGCCCGTGTATTACTGCGGCCGCACGCGCCTAAGCATTTTAATAGAAGTGTTATGATTAGCACTACTAGTTGGAATAGCTTCTACCCACTTCGTAACGTAATCAACAGCAACTAAAATATGAGTATACCCATTGGATTTAGGAAAAGGTCCCATATAATCAATTCCCGAAACATCAAATGGTTCAATAGCAAGTGAATAATTCATAGGCATTTCTTGACGTCTACCAACATTACCAATTCTTTGACATTCATCACAAGATAAGACAAACTTACGAGCATCCTTGAAAAGAGTAGGCCAATAAAAACCAGATTGCAATACCTTATGTGCAGTTCTGTCTCCCGCGTGGTGTCCTTCGTAAGCCTCGGAATGACACTTCCATAAGATTTGTTCCTGTTCATGCTCAGGTATACAGCGTCTAATAATACCATCTACTCCTTCTTTATAAAGATGTGGGTCATCCCAAAAGTAATGTCTTAAATCAAAGAAGAACTTTTTCGTTTGTTGGTATGAGAAACTAGGTGGTATGTATTTAGCAATAATATAATTAGCATAGTCTACATACCATGGAGTATTACGAGAAGCATTTATGACAGCTAATTGTTCATAAGGAAAATCATCATTAATAGGTAGTGGGTCATCAAGAACATTTTCCATTCTAGACAAATTATCTCCTACGGGATTCTCAGCTCCCTTCCTATCAGTAATATGCAAGTCAAATTCTTGTAGCAATAAAACCCACCTTGTCGTGGTGAAATCACGGCAGATGCCATGGGATGGCAAAAAGTGGGGGCCTGCGTGAGGACGCCGGTGGGTTCCGGAAGCGAGGTTGGCACACGCGTGCGGGAGACACAAGGCGTACCCAGGTTCAGGGCACTTCGGGGAGGTAACACCCCTAGTCCTGCCGAGTGGGTTGATAGGCTCAGAGGCCACAATGGTTACAATGGTGCTCCTGGAGCTGTTTGGGCGGAGGAGGAAGAAGGAGCTGGTTCTCCGTTCAGCCTCTCCTACGAGTGTGTGTTGCTACTGGATCCGAATCCACTGCATGGAGGCCTCCTGGGGGGGTCTTATAGCCCGACCCCCCAGGGTTACATGGGTAAAATTACACACGTCGGGACCCGGTCATCGGCGTCTGGAGCCGGCTGTGGGCCCGCCGGCTGCTGGCCCCCCCGGCTGCTCGGCACTGTGGCCCGTCGCCTCGAGCGTCACGGACGGGACGACGTCGTGGGGTCTGCAGTGGCGCGCTGGTGCTGACGCCGGTCGTCCCGGTCAGCGGGGTGGGCGGCTCTGCCACCGCGCCTTCCCGAGACGGATTGTACTATAGCCACGCTCTCCCGCCGTGGGGGGCTGTCTTGTCGTCGGGCTCGATGGGACGGCAGCTGACCCATCGCCAGCCGGCCAGCGGACAGCCGAACCCGGCTCGGGGCCGGTCCTGGCCGGCTCGTGCTGGGAAGCCAGCTGTGCGGCCAGCCAGCGGGAAGGGGCATGGACCGCCCCGATGTTTTTGAAAAGGGGCTCCGGGCTCGCTTGCCTACCCGGGGGTCATCCCCCTGACAGTAGTCCCCGAAGCTGTGAAGGCTCGCCGGCTCAAAGCGGGGGAGGCTTTACAGCTTATCCCCGAAGGAGCGCGGTCGCGCGGCGAAGAAGTGCCGGCTCGAGGTCGCCGCTCGCCGGCTTCCGGGAGCCGGGTTGAGGTGCTAGATTCCGCCGGTTCTGCCGGTTGGCCCTGTCGGTACGGGGGAGCGTGCCGGTCGCCAGACGAAATCCCGCCACGTGCAGCCCAGCGGCCGAAGAGGCCTGCCAGACCACGCGCGCGATGAGACGTCGCGGCGGGCTGGGTCCCACTGGGCCGCAGCCTCGGCCCGCGCGCGGGATTTACTTCGGCCGCACGCGCCTGTTGGAATTCTCGGGACAGTTAAGGCATGACTTAACGCGCCCGTGTATTGCGGGGGAGTGGGGATCGTGGGTGCAAACGATCCCACTTCCCCATGTTCGACTGGGGTCTTTAAATGGGAAGGGAGGGGGAGCGGCGCGGAGGGGCGCGAGGCGGCGGAGACCACCGTCGAGGTGCTCGCGGCCCACCAATCCGGCTCCACCCTTCAAGGCGCCGAGAAAGACACCTGGAGGGCCCGGGCCGAGGCCAAGAAGGAGATGGCCGAGGCGTCGTCCAAGGCGTGGAGCGTCACCGTGGCCGAGGTCGTGGTGAAGCCATAGCGATCTAGATCTGTCAGAAAAATATCACGAAACAAGAACAGAAGATATTTCTGCGATACGGTGGTCAAAACGTCTGGGAATATATATAAAGATTTTTTATCTTGCAAAACAAGTAATCCAGAAGAAAACGGAGTCAGGAAGGCTCACGTGGGGCCCAGGAGCCTCCAGGGCGTGCCTGGGGGGGGGTGGCGCTCCCTGGTGCCTCGTGGGCACCAGGTGGGTCCCCTCGGCTGTTTCTTATTTTTATATTTTTTCTAATATTCCAAAACTGACAGAAAATATTTTTATGGAATTTTTGGAGTCGGTTTACTTACCGTATCACATACCTCTTCCTTTTCCGGGTTCTGGAGTGTTCTGGAAGGTCTCTCTTATGTATTCCTCCGATGTAATTGTTTCAATAATATTAGTTTCAACATTAATGGGGGTACCTGAAATATGGTGCTTGATTCTTTGCCCATTCACCACTCTCGGATTGGTGCCTTCGGAGTTGTTTATTTTGATGGCTCCGGAGCGATAAACTTCTTCGATGATATACGGTCCTTCCCATTGCCCAATATGCTTTATGTTCTAACTCAAGAGGTAAATGACATGCTTTTCCATAAACCATTTTAAAAGGAGACATACCCATAGGATTTTTATAAGCAGTTCTATAAGCCCATAATGCATCGTCAAGTTTCTTAGACCAATTCTTTCTAGATCTATTGACAGTTTTTTGCAAAATTAATTTTATTTCTCTATTACTCAATTCTACTTGACCACTAGTTTGAGGGTGATAGGGAGATGCAATTCTATGGTTCACTTCATATTTAGCGAGCAATTTACGGAATGCACCATGAATAAAATGTGAACCACCATCAGTCATTAAATATCTAGGGACTCCAAACCTTGGGAAAATAACTTCTTTAAGCATTTTAATAGAAGTGTTATGATCAGCACTACTAGTTGGAATAGCTTCTACCCACTTCGTAACGTAATCAACAGCAACTAAAATATGAGTATACCCATTGGATTTAGGAAAAGGTGCCATATAATCAATTCCCCAAACATCAAATGGTTCAATAGCAAGTGAATAATTCATAGGCATTTCTTGACGTCTACCAACATTACCAATTCTTTGACATTCATCACAAGATAAGACAAACTTACAAGCATCCTTGAAAAGAGTAGGCCAATAAAAACCAGATTGCAATACCTTATGTGCAGTTCTGTCTCCCGCGTGGTGTCCTCCGTAAGCCTCGGAATGACACTTCCGTAAGATTTGTTCCTGTTCATGCTCAGGTATGCAACGTCTAATAATACCATCTACTCCTTCTTTATAAAGATGTGGGTCATCCCAAAAGTAATGTCTTAAATCAAAGAAGAACTTTTTCTTTTGTTGGTATGTGAAACTAGGTGGTATGTATTTAGCAACAATATAATTAGCATAGTCTACATACCATGGAGTATTACGAGAAGCATTTATGACAGCTAATTGTTCATAAGGAAAATCATCATTAATAGGTAGTGGGTCATCAAGAACATTTTCCATTCTAGACAAATTATCTCCTACGGGATTCTCAGCTCCCTTCCTATCAGTAATATGCAAGTCAAATTCTTGTAGCAATAAAACCCACCTTGTCGTGGTGAAATCACGGCAGATGCCATGGGATGGCAAAAAGTGGGGGCCTGCGTGAGGACGCCGGTGGGTTCCGGAAGCGAGGTTGGCACACGCGTGCGGGAGACACAAGGCGTACCCAGGTTCAGGGCACTTCGGGGAGGTAACACCCCTAGTCCTGCCGAGTGGGTTGATAGGCTCAGAGGCCACAATGGTTACAATGGTGCTCCTGGAGTTGTTTGGGCGGAGGAGGAAGAAGGAGCTGGTTCTCCGTTCAGCCTCTCCTACGAGTGTGTGTTGCTACTGGATCCGAATCCTCTGCATGGAGGCCTCCTGGGGGGGTCTTATAGCCCGGCCCCCCAGGGTTACATGGGTAAAATTACACACGCCGGGACCCGGACATCGGCGTCTGGAGCCGGCTGTGGGCCCGCCGGCTGCTGGGCCCCGCCGGCTGCGGGCCCCCCCGGCTGCTCGGCACTGTGGCCCGTCGCCTCGAGCGTCACGGACGGGACGGCGTCGTGGGGTTTGCAGTGGCGCACTGGTGCTGACGCCGGTCGTCCCGGTCAGCGGGGTGGGCGGCTCTGCCACCGCGCCTTCCCGAGACGGATTGTACTGTAGCCACGCTCTCCCGCCGTGGGTGGCTGTCTTGTCGTCGGGCTCGATGGGACGGCAGCTGACCCATCGCCAGCCGGCCTGTGGATAGCCGGACCCGGCTCGGGGCCGTTCCTGGCCAGCTCGCGCTGGGAAGCCGGCTGTGCGGCCAGCCGGCGGGAAGGGGCATGGACCGCCCCGATGTTTTTGAAAAGGGGCTCCGGGCTCGCTTGCTTACCCGGGGGTCATCCCCCCGACAGTAGTCCCCGAAGCTGTGAAGGCTCGCCGGCTCAAAGCAGGGGAGGCTTTACAGCTTATCCCCGAAGGAGCACGGTCGCGCGGCGAGGAAGTGCCGGCTCGAGGTCGCCGCTCGCCGGCTTCTGGGAGCCGGGTTGAGGTACTAGATTCCGCCGGAGCCCGAACGGTTCGGCCGGCTGGCCCTGCCGGTACGGGGGAGCGTGCCGGTTGCCAGACGAAATCCCGCCACGTGCAGCCCAGCGGCCGAAGAGGCCTGCCAGGCCACGCGCGCGATGAGATGTCGCTGCGGGCTGGGTCCCACTGAGCCGCGGCCTCGGCCCGAGCGCGAGATTTACTGCGGCCGCACGCGCCTGTTGGAATTCTCGGGACAGTTAAGGCATGACTTAACGCGCCCGTGTATTACTGCGGCCGCACGCGCCTAAGCATTTTAATAGAAGTGTTATGATTAGCACTACTAGTTGGAATAGCTTCTACCCACTTCGTAACGTAATCAACAACAACTAAAATATGAGTATACCCATTGGATTTAGGAAAAGGTCCCATATAATCAATTCCCGCAACATCAAATGGTTCAATAGCAAGTGAATAATTCATAGGCATTTCTTGACGTCTACCAACATTACCAATTCTTTGACATTCATCACAAGATAAGACAAACTTACGAGCATCCTTGAAAAGAGTAGGCCAATAAAAACCAGATTGCAATACCTTATGTGCAGTTCTGTCTCTCGCGTGGTGTCCTCCGTAAGCCTCGGAATGACACTTCCGTAAGATTTGTTCCTGTTCATGCTCAGGTATACAACGTCTAATAATACCATCTACTCCTTCTTTATAAAGATGTGGGACATCCCAAAAGTAATGTCTTAAATCAAAGAAGAACTTTTTCTTTTGTTGGTATGAGAAACTAGGTGGTATGTATTTAGCAACAATATAATTAGCATAGTCTACATACCATGGAGTATTACGAGAAGCATTTATGACAGCTAATTGTTCATAAGGAAAATCATCATTAATAGGTAGTGGGTCATCAAGAACATTTTCCATTCTAGACAAATTATCTCCTACGGGATTCTCAGCTCCCTTCCTATCAGTAATATGCAAGTCAAATTCTTGTAGCAATAAAACCCACCTTGTCGTGGTGAAATCACGGCAGATGCCATGGGATGGCTAAAAGTGGGGGGCTGCGTGAGGACGCCGGTGGGTTTCAGAAGCGAGGTTGGCACACGCGTGCGGGAGACACAAGGCGTACCCAGGTTCAGGGCACTTCGGGGAGGTAACACCCCTAGTCCTGCCGAGTGGGTTGATAGGCTCAGAGGCCACAATGGTTACAATGGTGCTCCTGGAGCTGTTTGTGCGGAGGAGGAAGAAGGAGCTGGTTCTCCGTTCAGCCTCCCCTACGAGTGTGTGTTGCTACTGGATCCGAATCCTCTGCATGGAGGCCTCCTGGGGGGGTCTTATAGCCCGACCCCCCAGGGTTACATGGGTAAAATTACACACGCCGGGACCCGGACATCGGCGTCTGGAGCCGGCTGTGGGCCCGCCGGCTGCGGGGCCCCCCGGCTGCTCGGCACTGTGGCCCGTCGCCTCGAGCGTCACGGACGGGACGACGTCGTGGGGTTTGCAGTGGCGCACTGGTGCTGACGCCGGTCGTCCCGGTCAGCGGGGTGGGCGGCTCTGCCACCGCGCCTTCCCGAGACGGATTGTACTGTAGCCACGCTCTCCCGCCGTGGGGGGCTGTCTTCTCGTCGGGCTCGATGGGACGGCAGCTGACCCATCGCCAGCCGGCCAGTGGACAGCCGGACCCGGCTCGGGGCCTTTCCTGGCCGGCTTGCGCTGGGAAGCCGGCTGTGCGGCCAGCCGGCGGGAAGGGGCATGGACCGCCCCGATGTTTTTGAAAAGGGGCTCCGGGCTCGCTTGCTTACCCGGGGGTCATCCCCCCGACAGTAGTCCACGAAGCTGTGAAGGCTCGCCGGCTCAAAGCGGGGGAGGCTTTACAGCTTATCCCCGAAGGAGCACGGTCGCGCGGCGAGGAAGTGCCGGCTCGAGGTCGCCGCTCGATGGCTTCTGGGAGCCGGGTTGAGGTACTAGATTCCGCCGGAGCCCGAACGGTTCGGCCGGCTGGCCCTGCCGGTACGGGGGAGCGTGCCGGTTGCCAGACGAAATCCCGCCACGTGCAGCCCAGCGGCCGAAGAGGCCTGCCAGGCCACGCGCGCGATGAGATGTCGCCGCGGGCTGGGTCCCACTGAGCCGCGGCCTCGGCCCGAGCGTGGGATTTACTGCGGCCGCACGCGCCTGTTGGAATTCTCGGGACAGTTAAGGCATGACTTAACGCGCCCGTGTATTACTGCGGCCGCACGCGCCTAAGCATTTTAATAGAAGTGTTATGATTAGCACTACTAGTTGGAATAGCTTCTACCCACTTCGTAACGTAATCAACAGCAACTAAAATATGAGTATACCCATTGGATTTAGGAAAAGGTCCCATATAATCAATTCCCGAAACATCAAATGGTTCAATAGCAAGTGAATAATTCATAGGCATTTCTTGACGTCTACCAACATTACCAATTCTTTGACATTCATCACAAGATAAGACAAACTTACGAGCATCCTTGAAAAGAGCAGGCCAATAAAAACCAGATTGCAATACCTTATGTGCAGTTCTGTCTCCCGCGTGGTGTCCTCCGTAAGCCTCGGAATGACACTTCCGTAAGATTTGTTCCTGTTCATGCTCAGGTATACAACGTCTAATAATACCATCTACTCCTTCTTTATAAAGATGTGGGTCATCCCAAAAGTAATGTCTTAAATCAAAGAACTTTTTCTTTTGTTGGTATGAGAAACTAGGTGGTATGTATTTAGCAACAATATAACTAGCATAGTCTACATACCATGGAGTATTACGAGAAGCATTTATGACAGCTAATTGTTCATAAGGAAAATCATCATTAATAGGTAGTGGGTCATCAAGAACATTTTCCATTCTAGACAAATTATCTCCTACGGGATTCTCAGCTCCCTTTCTATCAGTAATATGCAAGTCAAATTCTTGTAGCAATAAAACCCACCTTGTCGTGGTGAAATCACGGCAGATGCCATGGGATGGCAAAAAGTGGGGGCCTACGTGAGGATGCCGGTGGGTTCCGGAAGCGAGGTTGGCACACGCGTGCGGGAGACACAAGGCGTACCCAGGTTCAGGGCACTTCGGGGAGGTAACACCCCTAGTCCTGCCGAGTGGGTTGATAGGCTCAGAGGCCACAATGGTTACAATGGTGCTCCTGGAGCTGTTTGGGCGGACGAGGAAGAAGGAGCTGGTTCTCCGTTCAGCCTCTCCTACGAGTGTGTGTTGCTACTGGATCCGAATCCTCTGCATGGAGGCCTCCTGGGGGGGGGTCTTATAGCACGACCCCCCAGGGTTACATGGGTAAAATTACACACGCCGGGACCCGGACATCGGCGTCTGGAGCCGGCTGTGGGCCCGCCGGCTGCTGGGCCCCGCCGGCTGCGGGGCCCCCCGGCTGCTCGGCACTGTGGCCCATCGCCTCCAGCGTCACGGACGGGACGGCGTCATGGGGTTTGCAGTGGCGCACTGGTGCTGACGCCGGTCGTCCCGGTCAGCGGGGTGGGCGGCTCTGCCACCGCGCCTTCCCGAGATGGATTGTACTGTAGCCACGCTCTCCCGCCGTGGGGGGCAGTCTTGTCATCGGGCTCGATGGGACGGAAGCTGACCCATCGCCAGCCGGCCAGTGGACAGCCGGACCCGGCTCGGGGCCGTTCCTGGCCGGCTCGCGCTGGGAAGCCGGCTGTGCGGCCAGCCGGCGGGAAGGGGCATGGACCGCCCCGATGTTTTTGAAAAGGGGCTCCGGGCTCGCTTGCTTACCCGGGGGTCATCCCCCCGACAGTAGTCCCCGAAGCTGTGAAGGCTCGCCGGCTCAAAGCGGGGGAGGCTTTACAGCTTATCCCCGAAGGAGCACGGTCGCGCGGCGAGGAAGTGCCGGCTCGAGGTCGCCGCTCGCCTGCTTCTGGGAGCCGGGTTGAGGTACTAGATTCCGCCGGAGCCCGAACGGTTCGGCCGGCTGGCTCTGCCGGTACGGGGGAGCATGCCGGTTGCCAGACAAAATCCCGCCACGTGCAGCCCAGCGGCCGAAGAGGCCTGCCAGGCCACGCGCGCGATGAGATGTCGCGGCGGGCTGGGTCCCACTGAGCCGCGGCCTCGGCCCGAGCGCGGGATTTACTGCGGCCGCACGCGCCTGTTCGAATTCTCGGGACAGTTAAGGCATGACTTAACGCGCCCGTGTATTACTGCGGCCGCACGCGCCTAAGCATTTTAATAGAAGTGTTATGATTAGCACTACTAGTTGGAATAGCTTCTACCCACTTCGTAACGTAATCAACAACAACTAAAATATGAGTATACCCATTGGATTTAGGAAAAGGTCCCATATAATCAATTCCCGAAACATCAAATGGTTCAATAGCAAGTGAATAATTCATAGGCATTTCTTGACGTCTACCAACATTACCAATTCTTTGACATTCATCACAAGATAAGACAAACTTACGAGCATCCTTGAAAAGAGTAGGCCAATAAAAACCAGATTGCAATACCTTATGTGCAGTTCTGTCTCCCGCGTGGTGTCCTCCGTAAGCCTCGGAATGACACTTCCGTAAGATTTTTTCCTGTTCATGCTCAGGTATACAACGTCTAATAATACCATCTACTCCTTCTTTATAAAGATGTGGGTCATCCCAAAAGTAATGTCTTAAATCAAAGAAGAACTTTTTCTTTTGTTGGTATGAGAAACTAGGTGGTATGTATTTAGCAACAATATAATTAGCATAGTCTACATACCATGGAGTATTACGAGAAGCATTTATGACAGCTAATTGTTCATAAGGAAAATCATCATTAATAGGTAGTGGGTCATCAAGAACATTTTCCATTCTAGACAAATTATCTCCTACGGGATTCTCAGCTCCCTTCCTATCAGTAATATGCAAGTCAAATTCTTGTAGCAATAAAACCCACCTTGTCGTGGTGAAATCACGACAGATGCCATGGGATGGCAAAAAGTGGGGGCCTGCGTGAGGACGCCGTTGGGTTCCGGAAGCGAGGTTGGCACACGCATGCGGGAGACACAAGGCGTACCCAGGTTCAGGGCACTTCGGGGAGGTAACACCCCTAGTCCTGCCGAGTGGGTTGATAGGCTCAGAGGCCACAATGGTTACAATGGTGCAACTGGAGCTGTTTGGGCGGAGGAGGAAGAAGGAGCTGGTTCTCCGTTCAGCCTCTCCTACGAGTGTGTGTTGCTACTGGATCCGAATCCTCTGCATGGAGGCCTCCTGGGGGGGGGGTCTTATAGCCCGACCCCCCAGGGTTACATGGGTAAAATTACACACGCCGGGACCCGGACATCGGCGTCTGGAGCCGGCTGTGGGCCCGCCGGCTGCTGGGCCCCGCCGGCTGCGGGGCCCCCCGGCTGCTCGGCACTGTGGCCAGTCGCCTCGAGCGTCACGGACGGGACGGCGTCATGGGGTTTGCAGTGGCGCACTGGTGCTGACGCCGGTCGTCCCGGTCAGCGGGGTGGGCGGCTCTGCCACCGCGCCTTCCCGAGATGGATTGTACTGTAGCCACGCTTTCCCGCCGTGGGGGGCTGTCTTGTCATCGGGCTCGATGGGACGGCAGCTGACCCATCGCCAGCCGGCCAATGGACAGCCGGACCCGGCTCGGGGCCGTTCCTGGCCGGCTCGCGCTGGGAAGCCGGCTGTGCGGCCAGCCGGCGGGAAGGGGCATGGACCGCCCCGATGTTTTTGAAAAGGGGCTCCGGGCTCGCTTGCTTACCCGGGGGTCATCCCCCCGACAGTAGTCCCCGAAGCTGTGAAGGCTCGCCGGCTCAAAGCGGGGGAGGCTTTACAGCTTATCCCCGAAGGAGCACGGTTGCGCGGCGAGGAAGTGCCGGCTCGAGGTCGCCGCTCGCCGGCTTCTGGGAGCCGGGTTGAGGTACTAGATTCCGCCGGAGCCCGAACGGTTCGGCCGGCTGGCTCTGCCGGTACGGGGGAGCGTGCCGGTTGCCAGACGAAATCCCGCCACGTGCAGCCCAGCGGCCGAAGAGGCCTGCCAGGCCACGCGCGCGATGAGATGTCGCTGCGGGCTGGGTCCCACTGAGCCGCGGCCTCGGCCCGAGCGCGGGATTTACTGCGGCCGCACGCGCCTGTTCGAATTCTCGGGACAGTTAAGGGATGACTTAACGCGCCCGTGTATTACTGCGGCCGCACGCGCCTAAGCATTTTAATAGAAGTGTTATGATTAGCACTACTAGTTGGAATAGCTTCTACCCACTTCGTAACGTAATCAACAACAACTAAAATATGAGTATACCCATTGGATTTAGGAAAAGGTCCCATATAATCAATTCCCGAAACATCAAATGGTTCAATAGCAAGTGAATAATTCATAGGCATTTCTTGACGTCTACCAACATTACCAATTCTTTGACATTCATCACAAGATAAGACAAACTTACGAGCATCCTTGAAAAGAGTAGGCCAATAAAAACCAGATTGCAATACCTTATGTGCAGTTCTGTCTCCCGCGTGGTGTCCTCCGTAAGCCTCGGAATGACACTTCCGTAAGATTTTTTCCTGTTCATGCTCAGGTATACAACGTCTAATAATACCATCTACTCCTTCTTTATAAAGATGTGGGTCATCCCAAAAGTAATGTCTTAAATCAAAGAAGAACTTTTTCTTTTGTTGGTATGAGAAACTAGGTGGTATGTATTTAGCAACAATATAATTAGCATAGTCTACATACCATGGAGTATTACGAGAAGCATTTATGACAGCTAATTGTTCATAAGGAAAATCATCATTAATAGGTAGTGGGTCATCAAGAACATTTTCCATTCTAGACAAATTATCTCCTACGGGATTCTCAGCTCCCTTCCTATCAGTAATATGCAAGTCAAATTCTTGTAGCAATAAAACCCACCTTGTCGTGGTGAAATCACGGCAGATGCCATGGGATGACAAAAAGTGGGGGCCTGCGTGAGGACGCCGTTGGGTTCCGGAAGCGAGGTTGGCACACGCATGCGGGAGACACAAGGCGTACCCAGGTTCAGGGCACTTCGGGGAGGTAACACCCCTAGTCCTGCCGAGTGGGTTGATAGGCTCAGAGGCCACAATGGTTACAATGGTGCTCCTGGAGCTGTTTGGGCGGAGGAGGAAGAAGGAGCTGGTTCTCCGTTCAGCCTCTCCTACGAGTGTGTGTTGCTACTGGATCCGAATCCTCTGCATGGAGGCCTCCTGGGGGGGGTCTTATAACCCGACACCCCAGGGTTACATGGGTAAAATTACACACGTCGGGACCCGGACATCGGCGTCTGGAGCCGGCTGTGGGCCCGCCGGCTGCTGGCCCCCCCGGCTGCTCGGCACTGTGGCCCGTCGCCTCGAGCGTCACGGACGGGACGACGTCGTGGGGTCTGCAGTGGCGCGCTGGTGCTGACGCCGGTCGTCCCGGTCAGCGGGGTGGTCGGCTCTGCCACCGCGCCTTCCCGAGACGGATTGTACGGTAGCCACGCTCTCCCGCCGTGGGGGGCTGTCTTGTCGTCGGGCTCGATGGGACGGCAGCTGACCCATTGCCAGCCGGCCAGCGGACAGCCGGACCCGGCTCGGGGCCGGTCCTGGCCGGCTCGTGCTGGGAAGCCGGCTGTGCGGCCAGCCAGCGGGAAGGGGCATGGACCGCCCCGATGTTTTTGAAAAGGGGCTCCGGGCTCGCTTGCCTACCCGGGGGTCATCCCCCTGACAGTAGTCCCCGAAGCTGTGAAGGCTCGCCGGCTCAAAGCGGGGGAGGCTTTACAGCTTATCCCCGAAGGAGCGCGGTCACGCGGCGAGGAAGTGCCGGCTCGAGGTCGCCGCTCGCCGGCTTCCGGGAGCCGGGTTGAGGTACTAGATTCCGCCGGTTCGGCCGGCTGGCCCTGCCGGTACGGGGGAGCGTGCCGGTCGCCAGACGAAATCCCGCCACGTGCAGCCCAGCGGCCGAAGAGGCCTGCCAGACCACGCGCGCGATGAGACGTCGCGGCGGGCTGGGTCCCACTGGGCCGCGGCCTCGGCCCGCGCGCGGGATTTACTTCGGCCGCACGCGCCTGTTGGAATTCTCGGGACAGTTAAGGCATGACTTAACGCGCCCGTGTATTGCAGGGGAGCGGGGATCGTGGGTGCAAACGATCCCACTTCCCCATGTTCGACTGGGGTCTTTAAATGGAAAGGGAGGGGGAGCGGCGCGGAGGGGCGCGAGGCGGCGGAGACCACCGTCGAGGTGCTCGCGGCCCACCAATCCGGCTCCACCCTTCAGGGCGCCGAGCAAGACGCCTGGAGGGCCCGGGCCGAGGCCAAGAAGGAGATGGCCGAGGCGTCGGCCAAGGCGTGGAGCGTCACCGTGGCCGAGGTCGTGGTGAGACAGCGGCGAGTCGCGGAGGAAATCGCATGGCCGGAGTGGACGGCGGCGTCGCCGCCACCGTCGCCGGTTGCGGAGCATCGCTCCAAAACGGTGCACGACCCGGCCCGCCGGGTGGAGGCGGGTGCCCGCGCGGCCGCCGAGAAAGCAGCCGGTCGCGGCGAATCCGGCGACCACGAGCCGGAGGCCGACCCGACGGCCGACCAGGAGGTGCCACCGGCTGTCGACCCGACCAATGGGGCCGAAGGCGGAGGGGACCGCGAGCCGGAGGCCGCGCCGGGCGGAGGAGGAACGCCGCCGCCAAGGATGGAGACCGCGCCAGGGAGCTCTTGCGCCCTGTTGACGGCGGAACTGCGGGCCACGGGGCGCAGCCTCGAGCTGAGGCCGGCTAGCAGCGGGACCAGCGCCGGGTCCGCGGCTCAGCCGCAGCGGGCTTGGGCGGCGAGCTCCGGCAAGGCGACAAGCAGCGCCCCCCGGAGCGAGCTGGACGCGGCGGTGGACTTTCTGCGGCTGCAGATCACCAACCACCACAGCTAGTAGCAGAGCTTCGCCCAGGCGGAGAGCGGCCGGCTGCAACAGCTGGAGCAGACCTTCGCGGTGAGCTCTCCCGACCTTCATGCTTTCTTGCTTTGCGTTTCCTCTTTGCTCTTCTTGATCCGGTTAGTCGCTTTCCAGTGGGGGTGCGTCAGCGCACCCACTGGGTGTAGCCCCCGAGGCCCGGGCTGGCTGCGCAGCAGGCGGGTCGGGCCTTCTGGCGTCCGTGTGCTGACTCTCTTCTTTGCAGTCCATCTACGACCAGCGGGTGGCGGCGTACAACCGCCTCCTGAGCCGATACCGTGCGGCCAGGGAGCAGCTGGCGGCCAAGGAGGGGGAGCTTCGCCAGGCCAGAGGTATATTATCGAGCTTCTTTCTTGCATTCCTCCAGTGGGGGCACGCCAGCACTCCCACTGGGTGTAGCCCCCGAGATCCGGGCCGGTTGCGCAGCAGCCGGGTCGGATCTTCTTTGCTTCTTGTTTTGCTTTCTCATCCGGCTCCTGACCGGAATCCGGATCCAGATGCGCAGCCTCCGCCGTTGACCCGGCAGAGATAGAGGGGCTCCGGCGCCGGCTGGCGGAAGCCGGCCAGCTCCGTGACCAGGCGGCCGCAGAGCGCGACCGGCTGCGGGAGGAGGCGGCCCGGGCAGTCCGGGAGAGGGACGAGGCCGCCGCCGCCCATAAGGCCGAGCTGGACCGGCTCGCCGAGGAGCGCCGTCAAGGGGCGGCGCGGCAGGAGGAGGTGGCGAAGAAGGCCGCCGAGGAGGTCGCCCAGCTCAAGGCGGACCGCGACCGCAGCGCCAATGCACTGGCGGCGAGGGAGCGGGAGGCGTTGCAGGACGCGCTCTACATCGACGAGCTCCTCACGCGTAAGCGTTTTCGCTTGTGTCTTTTGCTTCTTTCTATTTTCCGCTCTTTGGTGTCTTGGTCAATCTTCTTTCCCTTTTCTTCCAGGGTTCTTTCCCGAGACCCAAGGGTCGGCCGAGGCGGCAGTGAACGCCCACCGGCAGGAGCAGATGGCGGCGGGGGCCGCCGTCGAGGAGTACGTCGCCTGGTCGGTGGCGGAGATCACCTTGACGGTCAAGGCTCACTTGGAGGCGGTGGAGCGCCAGATGAACCGGCTTTTCGAAGCCGGTTTGTCGATGGTGGCCGCCCTCTGGCCGAGTGCGGTGACGCTGAGCAGCGTGAGCCGGCTGGCGCGTTGGCTGGAGGCCGGCGCGGCGCGACTCAACGCGTGGAGGGCCTCCGTGGCTCGAGCCGGCGCGGACATGGTGCTTGGGGTCGTGCTGTCTTGGTACCCGACCATCCGCTTGGACCAGTTGCGCGCCTGGAGGGCTGGGGCGGAGGCGGACTTGGCGGAGCGGGCGACGTCGAACGCCGTGCGGGCTAGCGACATTGCGTCGTTCGCCCCGTACGGGGAGTTCGTGATGGAGCGGGCGCCGGACGGCGCAGAGCTTCCCGCCGATGACTTCGGCCTGGAGCTCGAGGACCCGGAGGGCAGCTCGGCCGAGACGGGCGCCGACGCGGACGACGACGCCGACGAGTTGGACGACACCGCCACTACGGAGAACCCGGCGCCGAGTGATGCCGACGAGGCCGCAACTTAGGGCTTTTATTTTTCCTGTCTTTCTTTATGGTTCAACTGTAAAACTTTTGTTTGCCGGCAGATCCACCCACTGGGGGGGTGTGAGTTTAATGTAATGAACTACTGGCCGCGGGCCTTGCTGTATATATGAATGCATGTTTGACTCTTGTATGCCTGCGCCTGCCGTCTGGTGGTTTCGCTTTTGTTCTTTTCCCTTAGCTGTTTTCCTGTTCGCTTCCCCCTTCGTCCTCCTCCCCGCCAGCCGGATAGCCGGGATCCTGTCTGTAGCTGGGACGGGGAGCCGGACTCGGAAGAGAGCGATTAGTACTTAGGCCTTAGGATTTGAGCGCAAGCGAAACACCCACTGGGCCGGTTGGCTGCAGGCGGCGAAGCCGGCTGGAGCGTAGCCGGTCTGTGCGGCGGAGCGTAAAGTGAGAAGAGCCGGGTTGGCCGAGCCGCTCGTTCGTACTTAGCCGTTTTTCGCGTGAGGATGCTTGCAGCCTTTGGCTCTTGCCAGCCTTGAATAGCCGGGAGCCGGTCTGTGGCTTATGGCAGAGAGAGGGCTTCGGCGGTGCGCACGTTACTGACCGGGTTGAGGAGAATGCGGCGCGGGCTAGCTGGCGAGCCCCCGAGCTGGCCGTGCCGGCCCAGCGGGAGGGAGGCGAATGCGGTAAATTGCGCAAGAACTCGATAGAGATGAAAAGGTAGCCCCCGAGTGTCGTTCGGGGGACCTGCTGCTTTCATTAACTTCCAAAAGGGGTAGTGATACATACATACATGGTTCAACTATAAAACGGACGGAGGAGCTCCGCGTTCCAGGGGCGTTTCGTCTCTTCGTCGGAGGCGTCTCTCTTGCGCTTGCTTTGCTTTTGCGCGTCGATGAGGTTGTACGCGTTGTTGCGCAAGGCCTTGCTGATGATGAAGGGGCCCTCCCATGGGGAGGATAGCTTGTGCTGGCCGGCTATTCGCTGGATCAGCCGGAGCACGAGGTCGCCCTCGCGGAAAGCGAGGGGCTTGATTTTCTTGCTGTGGTAGTGGCGTAGGTTTTGCTGGTAGATGGCTGACCGGCTGAGGGCCAGCAGGCGCGCCTCCTCTAGCAGGTCGACGCCGTCTTCGCGCGCTGCTGCGGCCTCCACCTCTGTGTACAGGGTGACCCGAGGCGAGTCGAACTCGAGATCCGTGGGGATGACCGCCTCGGCCCCGTAGACGAGGAAGAATGGGGTGAAGCCGGTTGAGCGGTTGGGGGTGGTCCGGGGACTCCATAGGACGGCCAACAGCTCGTCGATCCAGCTGCTGGGTGATCACACGAGTGGTTCGACGAGTCGCGGCTTGATGCAGGCCAAGATGAGACCATTTGCCCGCTCCGCCTGGCCGTTGGACGGAGGATGCGCGACGGAGGCCAGGTCAAGCCGGATGCCGAAGACGGAGCAGTAGCGCGCCAGCGCGCCTTTGGCGAAGTTGGTGCCGTTATCGGTGATGATGCTGTTGGGGACGCCGTAGCGGACAGCGATGTCTTTGATGAACTTGATGGCTGTGGGACCGTCGAGTTTCTTGATCGGCCTAGCCTCGATCCACTTGGTGAACTTGTCGACGGCCACTAGAAGGTGTGTCATGCCGCCCCGAGCGGTTTTGAAGGGTCCCACCATGTCGAGGCCCCAGACGGCAAAGGGCCACGCGATGGGGATGGTTTGGAGTGCCGCAGCCGGCTGGTGGCTCTGGGCCTTGAAGTGCTGGCAGCCCTTGCACTTGAGGACCAGCTCCTTGGCGTCCTTCAGCGCAGTTGGCCAGTAGAAGCCGTGCCGGAATGCTTTGGCCACCAGAGACCGGGAGGCGGCGTGGAGCCCGCACTCGCCCTGGTGGATATCGAGCAAGATCTCGAGGCCCCTGGCCGTCTCGACGCATCGCTGGAAAACGCCGGTTGTGCTGCACTTGACGAGCTCGCGGTTGATGATGCTGTAAGCGGAGACCCGGCGCCGCACCTGCCGAGCCTCGACCTCGCTCGCCGGGAGCTCGCCGCTTGCCAGGAAAGCGAGGATCATTTGGGCCCAAGACGGTGCCTCCAGCACCATGAGGACGACCACTTGCGCGGGCTCGGCCGGGTCGGGAGGCGGCGAGCCAGAGCCGGCAGCCCCATGGGCTGGGATGGCGGCGCCCGGGATCGGGATGGCAGCCCCCGGGGCGGCGCTGGCAGTCCCCGAGCCGGAGGCGGTAGCCCCCGAGCCGGAGGCGGCAGCCCCCGAGGTGGGGACGGCGGTCCCCAAGCCGGAGCCGACAGTCCCCGAGCCGGAGGGGGGACCGTCGGGTCGGCCGGGACGAAGATGGACTCCGAATCCGGAGACGGCTTGATGGACGGCTTGCGCAGGTGCTCGAGGGAGACGCCAGTTGGGATCGCTTGCCGGCTGGAGCCGAGCTTGGCTAGGGTGTCCGCAGCCTCGTTCTTGTTTCGGGGGACGTGGAGGAATTCACAGCCGTCGAAGCTGCCGGTCATTTGCTGGACCAGGTTGCGGTAGCTGGCCATGTTAGAGTCCCTGGCGTCCCACTTGCCAGAGGCTTGCTGGACCACCAGGTCGGAATCGCCGAAGCAGAGGATGCGCCGGATGCCGATTTGTTTGGCCAGCCGGAGGCCGTGAACGATGGCTTCGTACTCGGCGACGTTGTTGGAGGCGGCGAAGTGGATTTGAAGCGCATAGCGCAGCCGGTCGCCCTAGGGGAAGGAGAGCACAATGCCGGCTCCCAAGCCGGAGGCCATCTTCGAGCCGTCAAAGTGCATGCGCCAGTGCGTCGCGTTGGGAGCCGGCGGCAAGTACTGGGTCTCCGCCCAATCGACGAGGAAGTCGGCCAACGCCTGCAATTTGATGGCGGTACGAGGCTCGTAGAGGATGGTGTGGCCGGCTAGCTTGATGGCCCACTTGGCGATCCGTCCAGAGGCATCCCGGCATCCCATGATCTCGCCGATGGGGGCCGTGCTCACCACGGTGATGGTGTGCTCCTGGAAGTACTGCCTGAGCTTCTTGGCGGCCAAGTACACGCCATAGCACATCTTCTGGTAGTGGGGGTAGTTCTGCTTGGAGGTGGAGAGGACCTCACTTAGGTAGTACACAGGGCGCTAGACCGGCTGCGCCTTGCCTTCCTTGGGGCGCTCTACCACCAGCACCACGCTGACCACGCGGGTGGTTGGCGCGATGTACATTAGGAGCGGCTCCTTTTCCGCCGGCGCGACCAGGATGGTTGTGGTGGAGAGCATGCACTTGAGGTCACGGAAAGCTTTGTCTGCCTGGTCGGACCACTCGAACGGCGTCGTCTTCTTCATCAGCTAATATAGGGGCAGGGCCCTCTCCCCCAGCCGGCTGACGAACCGGCTGAGAGAGACCAAGCAGCCGGTGAACTTTTGGACATCGCGCAGCCGAGCCGGCTTGTGCATGCGGTCGATTGCCTTGATCTTCTCCGGATTGGCCTCGATGCCACGCTCCGAGGTGAGGAAACCAAGGAGTTGGCCAGCCGTCATGCCGAAGATGCATTTCTCTGGGTTGAGCTTGATCTGGAACTGGAGCAGATTGGCAAACGTCTCGCTGAGATCCTCAAGGAGGGTGAGGTGCTGCTTGGTCTTCACCACGATGTCGTCGACGTAGACGTGCACGTTCCGGCCAATCTGAGGCAGGAGGCATTTTTGCATGCAGCGCTGGAAGGTGGCGCCGGCGTTCTTCAAGCCGAACGACATGGTGATGTAGCAATACGCCCCGAAGGGGGTGATAAAGGACGTCTTGAGGGCATCCGCCGGGTCCAGCTTGATCTGGTGGTAGCCGGAGTAAGCGTCCAGGAAGGACAAGAGCTCGCAGCCGGCTGTGGAGTCGATGACTTGGTCGATCCGGGGTAGGGCAAACGGGTCCTTGGGGCAGGCCTTGTTCAGGATGGTGTAGTCGATACACATGCGCCAAGTGCCGTTCTTCTTCAGGACGAGGACCGGGTTTGCCAGCCACTCGGGGTGGAACACTTCCATGATGAACCCAGCTTTGTGCAGCCGGGCGATCTCTTCGCCAATGGTTCTTCGCTTCTCCTCGGAGAAGCGGCGTAGCGGCTGCCGGACCGGCTTGGCATCCGGCCGGATGTGGAGTTTGTGCTTGGCGAACTTCCTCAGAACACCGGCATGTCTTTAGGGGACCATGCGAAGATATCACGATTCTCATGGAGGAAGTCTACGAGCTCGCCTTCCTATTTGCTGTCGAGGCCGGAGCCCACGACGACGTACTCGCTGGAGTTGGGGTTGGACGGGTCGAGCGAAACCTTCCTTGTGCCCTTGGCCGGCTTGAAGGACCCCTCATTGGCCGGCTGCTTGAGCTGAGCCGGCATGACCGGCTGCTCGCCAGCCAGCGCGACAAGACGGTCAAGCTGGCGCCTCTCCTCGGCGATGACCAGCGACTCGGCCAGCTTGGAGCCGGCTTTGGCGCACTCTAGGGACTTCTTGTAGTCGCCGGTGATGGTGATGATGCCCTTGGGACCTGGCAGCTTCATCTTGAGGTACGCGTAGTGGAGAACCGCCATGAACTTGGCCATGGCGGGCCGGCCCAAAAGCGCGTGTTAGGGGCTGGCGAGGTTGACCACCTCGAACCAGATCGGCTCACAGTGGAAGTGGGCGCTGGTGCCGAACAGCACGTCCAGCCGCACCCGACCGATGGGTGAGCACGAGGCGCCTGGCACGATGCCGTGCAACACCGTCTGGGTGGGCTGCAGCTGGCTCTCTTCGATGCCGAGCTTGACCATGGTATCGCGGTAGAGGATATTGATGCTGCTGCCGCCATCGATCAGCACCCGCGAAAAGTGGCAGGTGCGCTTCTCAGCGACGAAGGTGGGGTCGAGGACGAGCCAGTAGCCACCCAGCTTGGGCATCACGGCCGAGTGGTCCTCCCGGGTCCAATTGACGGGACGGTCGGACCAGTGCATGTACTGAGGGACTGGGGGGATTCGGCGTTCACCTCATGCCGGTACTTGTGCTTGCTGTGCTTGTCGTCGCCTTCACTGGTGAAGACGACGTAGGCTGCGTCCTGCTGAGGGTAGGGGTTGTTGGCGAGGGCGCCGGCTGCCGGAGGCGGCGGGGGAGGCGGCGGGAGCTGCGGGTCTGGACCGGGCGGTGGTGGTGGGAAATCGCCACGCATCAGGCGCTGGGTGATCCTCCAGTTCCGGAGCATGTGCGTGGAAGGCTTCGCGGCGCTGTGGTGCTTGCATGGGGCGTCCAGCATCTACTCAAAGGAGAACTTGGGCTGCCAGGCCGTCTTGCCGGTGCGCTGGCGTTTGACGCCGCCTTGCTCGGCTGGCTACTCCTCCGCCACGGCGGCCACTTGCTGGTTGCTGTAGCGAGCCGGCTGCTTGGCCTTCCACTTGTTGTTGTTGTCTTGCCGGCGCTGGTTGGTCTCACCGGCCGGTTTTGGGGTGGCCGGCTGGACCGAGACCGGCTTGCCGTCTGCGTCGACGGTGATTTTTACGCGCATTGCGGAGTCGGCTGTGGCGTACTTGTCCGCCACCGCCATGAGCTACGCCAGGGTTTCCGGCTCGTCGCACATGAGCCGGTGCTTGAGCAAGGTGTCGTCTCGGCACCCGTCGACGAAGTACTAGACGGTTTGCACTTCATGGACACCTTTGCAGGAGTTGCGCAGTTCGGTCCACCGCGTGAGGAAGTCGCGGAGAGGCTCGCTCGAGCCCTGGATGCACATGGAGAGCTGGCGAGGCCGACCCGGACGCTTGTACGTGCTGGTGAAGTTGCGCACGAATGCATTCTCGAAGTCCAGCCAGGAATTGACGTTGCCGGCCCTCAGGCTGTTAAGCCATGTCCGGGCCGAGCCGAGCAGCATGAGGGGGACGTAGCGGACCGCCACGCGCCGGTTGCCGCCGGCGATGCCGACAGCCGTGGTGTAGTCGGTTAGCCAGTCCTCCGGCTTGGAGACGCCGCTGTACTTGGGGGTGTCGCGGGCCAGCGTGAACCCTTTGGGGAAGGGCTCTTCACGGATGCGGGGTCCGAAACACGCGGGGCCAACGGAGCTCTCCTCCTCGAGAAGCGTGGACCGCGCCAGCCGGTCGATGCGGTGGCGGGCGTCAGTTTCGTCGTAGGGTTCGCGGGGGCCCAGTCGGCTCGCGATGGGGCCGCGTGGCACCGCCCCAGCGGAAGCCGGCCGGGGTCGTCGAGGCGGCGGGGGAGGAAGTTCCCGCTGCTGAACCCGGTCGTCACCGGCAGTTTCGTCGGCAATGCCGTCGCCAGTCGTTGCGGCGTGGTTGTGCCGGCTCCGGTTTGCCCGGCGCCGACCCGAGCGGCTGGCGCTGCCGGCAGGGGAGGACACCTGCTGCATGTCCCGAAGGACCCTTTCCGGGTTCGCGGTGGGTTCGCGGTGTTTCCCGAAGCGGAGGCAGACGGCTGGGCCGGGTCGAAGTGCTTCTGCTGCTCGTTCGCCGCGGTGATGAGGTCGCGGATGCGCTGCTGCTCCTGCTGCAGCAGCTCCTCGCCCTCCAGGAACTCGAGATCCGCCATGGCCGCCTGCGCCGCGCGCATGTTCTTGACTTGGGTGTCGTAGACGGGCCGGCCTGCGCCTAGCGCACGGCCGATTGCGCCCCCACGGATTCGCACCTCCGCGACCCGGCTGGGCTCGGCGGCGGCCGGCGTGAAGCCGTGGACGCTGTCGTACTCTCGCTGGGCGGACACCAGCCGGCGCCGCGTTGCCGCGAGCGTCGTGGCCTCGACCAGCAGATGCTCACGGTCCTCATTGAGCTGAGCCGCTGCGGCTACCGTGTCGGCGGCGGGCGTGATGGGGGCTTGTAGGCTCCAGATCGTCTCGCGAAGCGGGTCAACTCGGTGAGGCGGGGCCGCAGCCGCGGCAGTGGCAGCCGCGGCGGCCTTCTCCTTGCTGTGCGAGGAGCCAAAGCTAGCGCCGATGGTCAGCACCTCCGCGCAGATGCAGAGGATTGCGACGTCGTCGGGGACGGCGCCGCCAACGGGAACCGGTGAGTCGGCGAAGCTGTGTACCTCGCCAGGGTACTCATCGGGGACGAGCGCGACGAAAGGAACGACGAGGCAGCCTGCGGGGTGGGCGGCGTCCGCGCCTGGCGCAGAGTCGCAGCCGGCCGGGTTGGCCGCGCAAGGCACATGGACCAAGCCGTGCGTGATGCGCTCGTCGGAGCTGGTGAAGGGCCTCGTCCAGAACTTGACTCCGGCCGACGCTACGAGCGGCCCCACGGTGGGCGCCAACTGTCGTGATGAAATCATGGCAGATGCCATGGGATGGCTAAAAGTGGGGGCTGCGTGAGGACGCCGGTGGGTTCCGGAAGCGAGGTTGGCACACGCGTGCGGGAGACACAAGGCGTACCTAGGTTCAGGGCCCTCCGGGGAGGTAACACCCCTAGTCCTGCCGAGTGGGTTGATAGGTTCAGAGGCCACAATGGTTACAATGGTGCTCCTGGAGCTGTTTGGGCGGAGGAGGAAGAAGGAGCTGGTTCTCCGTTCAGCCTCTCCTACGAGTGTGTGTTGCTACTAGGTGCCGACTATGCCTGGAGCTGAACGAAGAAGAAACCGACCCTCGGCATGGTGGCCTCCTGGGGGGTCTTATAGCCCGATCCCCCAGGGTTACATGGGTAAAATTACACACGTCAGGACCCGGACGTCGGCGTCTGGAGCTGGCTGTGGGCCCGCCGGCTGCTGGTCCCCGCCGGCTGCAGGGCCCACCGGTTGCTCGGCACTGTGGCCCGTCGCCTCGAGCGTCACGGAGGGGATGGCGTCATGGGGTCTGCAGTGGCGCGCTGGTGCTGACGCCGGTCGTCCCGGTCAGCGGGGTGGGTGGCTCTGCCACATCGCCTTCCCGAGACGGATTGCACTGTAGCCACGCTCTCCCGCCGTGGGGGGCTGTCTTGTCATTGGGCGCGATGGGACTGCTGCTGACCCATCGCCAGCCGGCCAGCGGATAGCCGGACCCGGCCCGGGGCCGGTCCTGGCCGGCTCGTGCTGGGAAGCCGGTTGTGCGGCCAGCCGGCGGGGAGGGGCATGGACCACCCCGATGTTTTTGAAAAGGGGCTCCGGGCTCGCTTGCCTACCCGAGGGTCATCCCCCCGACACACCTAATGAGTCTAGGTTTAGCATCATCCTTTTCCATTAGATAGTTAATAGCAGCATGATCGGTGTGAACAGTTACTTTAGAATCAACTATGTAAGATCTGAATTTATCACATGCAAACACAAGTACTAGAAATTCTTTTTCAGTAGTAGCATAATTTCTTTGGGCACTGTCTAGAGTTTTACTAGCATAATGGATAACATTTAATTTCTTATCAACTCTCTATCCTAGAACAACTCCAATAGCATAATCACTAGCATCACACATAATTTCAAAAGGCAAGTTCCAATCAGGTGGTTGGACAATAGGTGCAGTGGTTAAGGCTTTCTTAAGTGTTTCAAAGGCTTCTAGACAATCATCATCAAAAACAAATGGAACATCTTTTTGCAAAAGATTGGTAAGAGGCCTAGAAATTTTAGAGAAGTCTTTAATAAATCTCCTATAGAAACCAGCATGACCTAGGAAACTTCTTATACCTTTAATATCTTTAGGACATGTGAAAGCACATTTGCTCCCTTGGTGGTTTTGGTAATTTATGCCAACATACATGTTGTTGGACTAATGCTTTTATCTAGTGAATTTCAGACAAGTTCAACAATGGCATGGCGTGGACAAGAGGACGTGGAACCCCTTCAAAATGCTAAGGACAAGGAGTGGCAAAAGATCAAGACTCTACATTTTTGGTTTAGTGATCCAAGATCACATTTAGTCCATAGGAAAGCCAATACTATTAAAAGGGGACGAGGTGTTGCTTAATGGTCTTTTTGCTCAAGTGCTTAGTGACAGTATTCCTAAACCCTCAACCACTATCTCTACCCAAATATGTCCTAAACCTAAAGTCCAACTCGGCCCCACCGAAATTTCCAATCCGGCCCCACCGAGTTCATCCAAGACTTAGCCACTGCCAAACCCTAACAAATCGCATCCACCGAAATGGATCTCGGTCCCACCAAGATGGCCTTGCCAACTCTCTGTAATCGTTTGCATTTACTTCGGTCTCACCGAGTTTGCAAATCGGTCTCACCGAGATGGCTTGCCAACTCTCTGTTGCCTTATTGCTTCACTTCGGTCCTACCGAGTTGATGCAATCGGTGCCGCCGAGATGAGGATTGCCCTAAGCCATTGCACTTCGGTCCATCCGAGTTGTCTGTATCGGTCCCACCGAGATTCCTAAAGTTCATATCTTTTACACAGTTCGGTGCTACCGAGATGATTGTTTCGGTGCCACCGAGTTGGGTCAAAAGTGTGTAACGGTTGGATTTTGTGTGGAGGCTATATATACCCCTCCACCCTATCCTTCTCACGAAGGAGAGCCATCAGAACGTGCCTACACTTCCACCATACATTTTCTGAGAGAGAACCACCTACTCATGTGTTGAGATCAAGATATTCCATTCCTACCATTTGAACCTTGATCTCTAGCCTTTCCCAAGTCGCTTTCCACTCAAATCTCTTTTCCACCATAGCCAAATCTGTGAGGAGTTGATTGAGTGCTGGGAAGACTATCACTTGAAGCACAAGAGCAAGGAGTTCATCACAACACACCATCTATTACCTTTTGGAGAGTGGTGTCTCCTAGATTGGTTAGGTGTCACTTGGGAGCCTCCAACCAGATATGGAGTTGAACCAAGAAGTTTGTAAGGGCAAGGAGATCGCCTACTTCGTGAAGATCTACCCCTAGTGAGGCTAGTCCTTCGTGGACGTAAGCCATGGTGGAATAGGCAAGGTTGCTTCTTCGTGGACCCTTCATGGGTGGAGCCCTCCGTGGACTCGCGCAGCCGTTACCCTTCGTGGGTTGAAGCCTCCATCAACGTGGACGTACGATAGCACCACCTATCGGAACCACGCCAAAAATCCACCGTGTCTTCATTGCGTTTGATCTTCCATACTCTACCCCTTTACTTTCCATACTATTGCATGCTTTACTATTTCCGCTGCTCAATCTCTAGATATGCATGTGTAGAAAGTATTGGAGTGATCTTAACTTGTGCCAAATCTGCCTAAGTTGCAAGAGAAATTAAAAACTGCACCTTTGGCTGGTTAGGAGTCTATTCACCCCCCTCTAGACCTATCTCCTCGATCCCACAATTGGTATCAGAGCTTTGTTCTCCATTGCTTTGGTTTCATCACCATTGGAGGGAGATGGATATGTCTACGTTCGGGAGTATTAGACGTAGAGTGCCGCTTCTCAATGGGGAGTATTACAACTTTTGGAGGGATGAAATGCTTGATATCTTTGATGAGTTTAACTTGAGCAAGTATATTCATAATCCTTATGTGCCCCCTATTGATCCCTTGCATCCTACTCATGAAGAGGAAATTGACATGCTTCGTAATCTTAGAACTGTCAATCTTATCATTAGAGGATTACCTAAGATTGTGCTTGGTTGTATGCAAAACTTTGCATGTGCTTATACTCTATGGCATGATTTAGAAAAGTGATATCCTGATTATTCCTTAAAGAGTCTTGATAAGATTCTTCATAAGGCTGTTATTTTTCACAAGATGAGTCCTAATGATCCTAAGTTTGATGATTGCTTGTTTGAGCTTCGTGATCTCATGCGTGCCAAAGGAGATGTTAGAACTATTAGCAATATTATCATGGAAACTATTAGAATTCATAAACTTGAACATTGTCATGATCATGAAACTAATAAATCTGTTAATCACATGCATGATGACGATGATGTTGAGCACGGCTATTATGATGAAGACGAAGACCTTGATATTGAATTTGAGAAGACCATGAGGAATCTCAGTCTTATGGCAAATCTTCGAGATTACATGGCCGGAGGAAAAGAGTGGATTCTTGATAGTGGATGTACCGATCACATGACCGGAGATAGAGACATGTTTCGTGAGCTTACTAAAAATGATGGTCCACGCAAGTATGTGACTTTTGGAGACAACTCCAAGGGTAAGGTACTTGGCCTTGGTAAGGTGGCCATATCCAATGATAGCTCCATACAAAATGTTATGCTTGTTGAATCTCTTGGTTACAATCTTCTTTCCGTATCTAGACTAGCTGATTTTGGCTTTAATGTTCTATTTACCAAAGTAGATTGCCAAGTGTTTCGCCAAGATAATCATAATATAGTCTTTACCAGCATTCGTAGAGGTGATCTTTACATTGTTGATTTCACTAAGAGAGCCCAACCTCGTACTTGTTTAATTGCAAAATCCTCTAAAGGTTGGTTATGGCATAGAAGACTTGGACATGTTGGTATGCGTAACCTTGATAAACTTGTTAAAGGAGATCACATTCTTGGAGTGAAAGATGTTATATTTGACAAAAATCGACTTTGTAGTGCTTGCCAAGCAGGAAAACAAGTTGGAGGAAGCCATCCCGTAAAGAACATTATGACCACGAGGAGACCACTCGAGCTACTTCATATGGATCTGTTTGGTCCCAACGCCTATAAGAGCCTTGGTGGTAACTCCTTCGGTTTAGTCATTGTTGATGATTTTTCCAGATTTACGTGGGTGTTCTTTCTTGATGACAAATCGCAGGTACAAAAGATCTTCAAGAACTTCGCAAGAAAGGCTCAAAACCAATTTGAAGTCAAGATCAAGAAGGTTCGGAGTGACAACGGAAAGGAGTTCAATGGAGGGTATTTCACATGAGTTCTCGGCTACGTACACACCTCAACAAAATGGAGTTGTTGAGAGGAAGAACCGTACACTTATTGAGATGGCAAGAACAATGCTTGATGAATACAAGACGCCAAGACATTTTTGGGCAGAAGCGGTTGAAACAGCTTGTCATGCAACAAACCGACTCTATCTTCACAAGCTTCTTGGTAAAACGGCGTATGAACTGCTCACCGGTAACAAAACCACAAGTTGGATACTTTCGAGTATTTGGCTCAAAATGTTACATTCTTGATAAGCATCGTCGTTCAAAATTTGCTCCTAAATCTCATGAAGGTTTCCTACTTGGTTATGGATCGAACTCTCACACTTACCGTGTCTACAACAACTTCACTCGAAAAGTTGAAGAGACGGTAGATGTGAAGTTTGATGAGACTAACGGCTCGCAAGTCGAGCAATTGCCACTTGATGTAGGATATAAAGAACCATCAGAAGCAGTCCAAGACTTGCCCATTGGTAAGATTCGCCCTGTGGAAGTAAAGGAGAGTACCTCGTCTATTCAAGTGGAAGCCCCAACCTCACATCAAGGTGAACGACAAGCTGATATGGAGGCATCCACAAGTGGAACACGTCGAGACGATGGGAATGAGGAAGTGCAACAAGATGATCCACCTCAACCTCCTTCTCCACCTCCACAAACAGACAACGACAACACCAACGAAGAAGAAGAAGATGATGATGATGAGGAAGCCTCACCACAACCCAAGAAAAAGCTACCTCGAATTAGAGCAAGAATCGACAAGGATCATCCCGTCGAACAAATACTTGGAGATATCCAAACCGGGAGAATTACTCACTCTAAATCTCGTTTAGCTAACTTTTGTGAGCATTACTCATTTATCTCTAGGGTTGAACCCTTGAAGGTAGAAGATGCTCTCAAGGACCCCGATTGGGTGAATGCAATGCACGAAGAGCTACACAACTTTGAGAGGAACCAAGTGTGGACATTGGTTGAGAAGCCTAAGGAAGAGCAAAACATCATTGGAACCAAATGGGTGTTTCGGAATAAGCAAGATGAAGATGGACAAGTTGTACGCAACAAGGCTCGTCTCGTAGCACAAGGTTACACACAAGTCGAAGGTATGGACTATGGTGAGACCTATGCCCCCGTTGCAAGACTTGAATCAATTCGCATTTTACTTGCTTATGCCAATCACCATGATATCACTCTTTACCAAATGGATATTAAAAGTGCCTTCTTAAATGGTGAAATAGAGGAGGAAGTATATGTTAAACAACCTCCCGGCTTTGAGAATCCCAAGAAACCTAATCATGTGTACAAACTTCGTAAAGCTCTTTATGGTCTCAAACAAGCCCCTAGAGCTTGGTACAAATGCTTGACAAAGTTTCTTCTTGAAAAAGGTTTTGAAATTGGGAAGATTGATTCAACTTTGTTCACTAAGAGGGTTAATGGAGAATTATTTGTATGCCAAATCTATGTTGATGATATTATCTTTGATCTACTAACCCCTCTTTTAGTGAAAAGTTTGGAAAGTTGATGTCGGAGAAGTTTGAGATGTCTATGATGAGTGAACTCAAATTCTTTCTTGGTTTGCAAATCAAGCAAACTAGGGAAGGTACCTTTGTCTCTCAAACAAAGTATACCAAGGACTTATTCAAGAAGTTCAACATGCAAGAGAGTAAAGGTATGAAAACTCCCATGCCCACGAGTGGACATCTTGACTTGACCAAGGATGGCAAACCGGTTGATCAAAAAGTTTATCGATCGATGATTGGTTCATTATTATATCTATGTGCCTCTCGACCCGACATTATGCTAAGTGTGTGCATGTGTGCACGATACCAAGCGGCACCAAAAGAGTGTCACCTTAAGGCGGTGAAAAGAATTGTGAGATACTTGATACATACACCAAACTTTGGCATATGGTATCCCAAAGGATCTTCTTTCAATCTTGTTGGCTACTCTGATTCGGACTATGCCGGAGACAAGGTTGACAGAAAATACACTTCGGGTACATGTCAATTTCTTGGTTGATCTCTTGTGTCTTGGTCCTCCAAGAAATAAAATTCCGTATCTCTATCTACTGCCGAAGCGGAATACATTGCTGCGGGATCATGTTGTGCTCAATTACTATGGATGACACAAACTCTTAAAGATTATGGTGTGCATGTGAGACATGTACCATTACTTTGTGACAACGAGAGTGCTATTAAGATAGCACACAATCCCGTGCAACATTCTCGAACTAAGCATATTGAGGTTCGTCACCATTTCATTCGAGATCATGTTGAGAAAGGTGATATTGACCTTAAACATGTTCGTACTGACAAACAATTGGCGGACATCTTTACCAAACCCCTTGATGAGAAAATGTTTTGTCACTTGAGAAGTGAATTGAACATCATTGATGCTTCAAATGTGATCTAGAGGTTCATGTGGATGCATACAAGGGCATGAGCATTCTTGACTAACCCATGATATCCTTCATGATCATTTTATATCTTGGACATTTTGCTCCCTTGTATGTTATCTAACCTTTTGTAGGTACTTGGACAAGCTTCATGCCACAAGATTGCATCTCACTCTCATCTTGAGCAATCTTGTATAACCCAAGTATCGACAATTGATGGTGGAACAAGGAACAAGACAACCTAAACATATCCTTTGACAACATTTGAGTTATGCTTCATTCTTGTCATTTTGGATACACATGTTGTTCCGTGCAAATCTAACCCATGTAGGAAGATGAACTACAAATGATAGGATAGCTCCAAACTTCAATTCATGAGCATCCACTTCAAGTTCAACTACATGATGGACTTCACCGAAAACCAATGTAAGTTGTCACATCTTAGAGAAGCTTTACTCAAAGACATGAGCTAAAGCAACTCAACAAGATGTGAATATATTGGAATGCTTAAAGGAAAAATGGCAACCCCATTTTGAGCTTAACGATGAGTATGACCTATGATCAAGTGTTATCACTTGACTCCTAAGTCAAAATACTCTAACATAGGTGACCTAGTCGCCGACCCATCTAGATGAAGTTTTATAAAAAAAAACTTCATCTAGACGTTTCTTTGCTTCTTTTCTGTTTCTTTTCTTTTAGCTTGATTCGCAGTTAATTCATTGCAAATCCTTGTGTTAATTCCTTGCCTAGTGAGCTGAGTTGACAAAAATTCCATTGCACCAAACTCGGTTCCACCGAATTGTCTCAACTCGGTGTCACCGATTCTGACTGCCCTAAGGAATTCTCTGTCAAATTTTCCCTGAGTTCTTCTACTCCAGCTCCACTCGATGATTCTTATCCTCTACTTGCATCTAGATGTGTTTCTCAAGGACCAAACCCAGTTAATCAATAACCTTGAAGACCCTTCTTGGAAATTGATGTCAAAGGGGGAGAGAGGAATACATCAAAGCTTAAGCTTATCTATTCAAAACAAAGAAGCACCTTACAAGAGGAGAGAATGTTACATGTTTCTTTTAGGGGGAGAGAAACATGATAAGTTTGTTCTTTGGTTGTTCTAGTTTTCTCACCCTACCTACTCCCAATATCCATGTCAGATTCAGGGGGAGAGGAAGTTCTTTAAGGGGAGACAGCTATTTCTTTTGGGGACATGTCTGGTTCAAAGAAGTATTCACCTAGTGATACTCTCTTCTACATGTCATCCCAATCTTGGTTTCTTGTTGATATTGTGTCTTTTTCTTGAAGAAATTATCTTGTGTTATCTAACCCTGTTTTCTCAAGTGTATTTCTTCAGGTACTTGATCAAGCACTTCAAGGTAAGTATATGCATCACACTCATGTACATGGTTGACCTCTTGCTAAGTATATATTGTTTGCAAGGAGAAAATCTTGTACATGTGGATACTCTAATGTCATATATATATTGCTCTGATGCATATAGCCAAGACACATGTTGCATGTATATTTCCCATAAGATATCATCATGTTATGCACATCTTCAGGGGGAGTTCAAGGGAGCTCATACATGTTACATGTTTCCTTCAAAGCTTTCATACATACTTCTGCTATATCTTTACTTGAAGCTTTGATGTATGTTGTCATCAATTACCAAAAAGGGGGAGATTGAAAGCACATTTGCTCCCTTGGTGGTTTTGGTAATTTATGCCAACATACATGTTGTTGGACTAATGCTTTTATCTAGTGAATTTCAGACAAGTTCAACAATGGTGTGGCGTGGACAAGAGGACGTGGAACCCCTTCAAAATGCTAAGGACAAGGAGTGGCAAAAGATCAAGACTCTACATTTTTGGTTTAGTGATCCAAGATCACATTGAGTCCATAGGAAAGCCAATACTATTAAAAGGGGATGAGGTGTTGCTTAATGGTCTTTTTGCTCAAGTGCTTAGTGACAGTATTCCTAAACCCTCAACCACTATTTCTACCCAAATATGTCCTAAACCTAAAGTCCAACTCGGCCCCACCGAAATTTCCAATCCGGCCCCACCGAGTTCATCCAAGACTTAGCCACTGCCAAACCCTAACAAATCGGATCCACCGAAATGGATCTCGGTCCCACCGAGATGGCCTTGCCAACTCTCTGTAATCGTTTGCATTTACTTCGGTCTCACCGAGTTTGCAAATCGGTCTCACCGAGATGGCTTGCCAACTCTCTGTTGCCTTATTGCTTCACTTCGGTCCTACCTAGTTGATGCAATTGGTGCCACCGAGATGAGGATTGCCCTAAGCCATTGCACTTTGGTCCATCCGAGTTGTTTGTATCGGTCCCACCGAGATTCCTAAAGTTCATATCTTTTACACAGTTCGGTGCTACTGAGATGATTGTTTCGGTGCCACCGAGTTGGGTCAAAAGTGTGTAACGGTTGGATTTTGTGTGGAGGCTATATATACCCCTCCACCCCATCCTTCTCAGGAAGGAAAGCCATCAGAACGTGCCTACACTTCCACCATACATTTTTTGAGAGAGAACCACGTACTCATGTGTTGAGATCAAGATATTCCATTCCTACCATTTGAACCTTGATCTCTAGCCTTTCCCAAGTTGCTTTCCACCCAAATCTCTTTTCCACCATAGCCAAATCTGTGAGGAGTTGATTGAGTGCTGGAAAGACTATCACTTGAAGCATAAGAGCAAGGAGTTCATCAACAACACACCGTCTATTACCTTTTGGAGAGTGGTGTCTCCTAGATTGGTTAGGTGTCACTTGGGAGCCTCCAACCAGATGTGGAGTTGAACCAAGAAGTTTGTAAGGGCAAGGAGATCGCCTACTTCATGAAGATCTACCCCGAGTGAGGCTAGTCCTTCATGGACGTAAGCCATGGTGGAATAGGCAAGGTTGCTTCTTCGTGGACCCTTTGTGGGTGGAGCCCTCCGTGGACTCGCGCAGCCGTTACCCTTCGTGGGTTGAAGCCTCCATCAACGTGGACGTACGATAGCACCACCTATCAGAACCACGCCAAAAATCCACCGTGTCTTCATTGCGTTTGATCTTCCATACTCTACCCCTTTACTTTCCGTACTATTGCATGCTTTACTATTTCCGCTGCTCAATCTCTAGATATGCATGTGTAGAAAGTATTGGAGTGATCTTAACTTGTGCCAAATCTGCCTAAGTTCCAAGAGAAATTAAAAACTGCACCTTTGGCTGGTTAGGAGTCTATTCACCCCCCCTCTAGACCTATCTCCTCGATCCCACAACATGGCATTTTCTCAATAGCATCAACCTTAGCTTTATCAACTTCAATACCTCTTTCAGAAATTTTATGCCCCAAGACAATGCCTTCATTCACCATAAAGTGGCACTTCTCCCAATTCAAGACAAGATTAGTTTCTTCACATCTCTGCAAAACTCGATCAAGGTTGCTTAAGCAATCATCAAAAGAAGTTCCGTAAACGGAAAAATCATCCATGAATACCTCAACGATCTTTTTACAACGTCAGAGAATATAGCAGTCATACATCTTTGAAAGGTAGCAGGTGCATTGCATAAACCAAAAGGCATACGTCTATAAGCATAAGTTCCAAAAGGACAAGTAAAGGTGGTTTTCTCTTGATCGGGTTGTGATACGGGTATTTGAGAAAAACCAGAATAACCATCTAGGAAACAAAAGTGTGTATGCTTAGACAATCTTTCTAACATTTGATCAATAAAAGGTAAGGGGTAATGATCTTTTCTAGTAGCTTTGTTTACAACAACAACAACAACAACAAAGCCTTTAGTCCCAAACAAGTTGGGGTAGGCTAGAGGTGAAACCCATAAGATCTCGCGACCAACTTATGGTTCTGGCACATGGATAGCAAGCTTCCACGCACCCCTATCCATGGCTAGTTCTTTGGTGATGCTCCAATCCTTCAGGTCTCTCTTTACGGACTCTTCCCATGTCAAGTTCGGTCTACCCCGGCCTCTTTTGACATTATCAGCACGCTTTAGCCGCCCGCTATGTACAGGGGCTTCTGGAGGCCTGCGCTGAATATGTCCAAACCATCTCAGACGATGTTGGACAAGCTTCTCTTCAATTGGCGCTACCCCAACTCTATCTCGTATATCATCATTCCGGATTCGGTCCTTCCTTGTGTGGCCACACATCCATCTCAACATGCGCATCTCCGCCACACCTAACTGTTGCACATGTCGCCTTTTAGTCGGCCAACACTCAGCGCCATACAACATTGCGGGTCGAACCGCCGTCCTATAGAACTTGCCTTTTAGCTTTTGTGGCACCCTCTTGTCACAGAGAATGCTAGAAGCTTGGCGCCACTTCATCCATCCGGCTTTAATTCGATGGTTCACATCTTCATCGATATCCCCATCCTTCTGCAACATTGACCCCAAATATCGAAAGGTGTCCTTCTGCGGCACCACCTGCCCATCAAGGCTAACATCCTCCTCCTCCTCGTGCCTAGTAGTACCGAAAGCGCACCTCATGTACTCGGTTTTAGTCCTACTAAGTATAAAACCTTTCGATTCCAAAGTTTGCCTCCATAACTCCAACTTCCTGTTGACCCCCGTCCGACTCTCATCGACTAGCACCACATCGTCCGCAAAGAGCATACACCATGGGATATCTCCTTGTATATCCCTTGTGACCTCATCCATCACCAAGGCAAAAAGATAAGGCCTCAAAGCTGACCCTTGATGCAGTCCTATCTTAATCGGGAAGTCATCAGTGTCGCCATCACTTGTTCGAACACTTGTCACAACATTATCGTACATGTCCTTGATGAGGGTAATGTACTTTGCTAGGACTTTGTGTTTCTCCAAGGCCCACCACATAACATTCCGCGGTATCTTATCATAGGCCTTCTCCAAGTCAATGAACACCATATGCAGGTCCTTCTTTTGCTCCCTATATCTCTCCATAAGTTGTCGTACCAAGAAAATGGCTTCCATGGTCGACCTCCTAGGCATGAAACCAAACTGATTTTTGGTCACGCTTGTCATTCTTCTTAAGCGGTGCTCAATGACTCTCTCCCATAGCTTCATTGTATGGCTCATCAGTTTAATTCCACGGTAATTAGTACAACTCTGAACATCCCCCTTGTTCTTGAAGATTGGTACTAATATACTCCGTCTCCATTCTTCTGGCATCTTGTTTGCCCGAAAAATGAGGTTGAAAAGTTTGGTTAGCCATACTATCGATATGTCCCCGAGGCCTCTCCACACCTCAATGGGGATACAATCAGGGCCCATCGCCTTGCCTCCTTTCATCCTCTTCAAAGCCTCCTTGACCTCCGACTCCTGGATTCGCCGCACAAAAATCCTGCTAGTATCAGCAAAGGAGTCGTCCAGATCAATGGTAGAGCTCTCACTCTCCCCATTGAACAGCTTGTCAAAGTACTCCCGCCATCTATGCTTAATCTCCTCGTTCTTCACCAGGAGTTGATCTGCTCCGTCCTTGATGCACTTGATTTGGTCAACATCCCTCGTCTTCCTCTCTCGGATCTTGGCCATCTTATAGATGTCCCTTTCGCCTTCCTTCGTGTCTAACCGTTGGTAGAGGTCCTCATACGCCCGGCCCCTTGCTTCACTCACAGCTCGCTTTGCGGCCTTCTTTGCCATCTTGTACTTCTCTATGTTGTCTGCACTCCTATCCAGATATAGGCGTCTGAAACACTCTTTCTTCTCCTTAATTGCCTTCTGGACATCATCGTTCCACTACCAGGTATCTTTAGCTTCTCTTCTACTTCCCCTGGACACTCCAAACTCCTTTGAGGCCACCTTACGAATGCAAGTCGCCATCTTCATCCACATGTTGTCTACATCACCTCCTTCCTCCCAAGGGCCCTCCTTAATGACCCTCTCCTTGAACGCCTGAGCTACCTCCCCCTTGAGCTTGCACCACTTCGTTCTAGCGACTTTGGCACGCTTGTCCCGCTGGACACGAATCCGAAAGCGGAGGTCAGCAACCACAAGCTTATGCTGAGGGACAACACTCTCTCCAGGTATCACCTTACAGTCTAGGCATGCACGCCTGTCTTCTCTTCTCGAGAGGATGAAATCAATCTGGCTAGAGTGTTGCCCACTACTGTAAGTCACTAGATGTGATTCTCTCTTCTTAAAGAGGGTGTTAGCTATGATCATGTTGTAGGCTAGCGCAAAGCTTAAGACATCTTCTCCTTCTTGGTTCCTGATGCCATAGCCAAAACCCCCATGCACCCCTTCAAAACCTGTGTTAGATGTGCCCACGTGGCCATTGAGGTCTCCTCCTATGAAGAGCCTCTCGCCAATCGGTACACTCCTAACCATGTCCTCTAGGCCTTCCCAGAACTCCCTCTTGGTGTTCTCATTGTGGCCTACTTGCGGGGCATACGCGCTGATAACGTTGAGAACTAAGTCCCCAACTACCAGCTTGACCAGGATAATCCGGTCCCCACGTCTCTTGACGTCTACCACTCCATCCTTGAGGCTCTTGCTGATCAAGATGCCTACTCCATTTCTGTTTGCAACCGTCCCCGTGTACCACAGCTTGAAGCCGGTACCCTCCACCTCCTTCGCCTTTTGTCCCCTCCATTTGGTCTCTTGGACGCAAAGGATATCAACGCCTCTCCTCACCGCGGTATCAACTACCTCCCGAAGCTTACCTGTCAGAGACCCTACGTCCCAGCTACCTAAGCGAATCCTCCTAGGCTCGGCTAGCTTCCTTACCCTTCGCACTCGTCGAGTCAAATGCGAAGATCCTTGCTCAATTTCCACTACACCCGGGCGCCGATGTAGCGCGCCACTAAGGATGCGACGACCCGATCCTCGCTCACTTGCCACCGTATCCAGATCAAGATACGGCGCGCCACCTGGGGGTGACGGCCCGGCCCTTGCCCATTTTCCACCACACCCAGGTTCCAATGTGGCGCGTCGCTGAGAGGGTTACGCCCCAACGAAAATCTTTTGGGTTTCATCTCCATAAGAGTGGCTGAGTTTTGACGTTGGCTCGCCAAGCCTATCACAACCCTCCTCCTTTATCCGGGCTTGGGACTGGCTATGTTGAGACAACATAGGCGGAGTTCTAAAATCAATTACCATCCTATAACCAGTTACAATTCTTTGTGGAATGAGTTCATTTTTATTATTAGGAACAACGGTAATACCTCCTTTCTTAGGGACACAATGAACGGGACTTACCCATCTACTATCAGCTATGGGATAGATTATACCTGCTTCCAGAAGTTTTAATATTTCGGTTCTTACCACCTCTTTCATCTTAGGATTCAATCGTCGTTGGTGGTCGACAACTGGTTTAGCATCAGGCTCCATATTAATTTTGTGCTGACATAGAGTAGGACTAATGCCCTTAAGATCATCAAGAGTATATCCAATAGCAGCTCGATGCTTCCTCAGAGTTTTTAGTAATCTCTTTTCTTCATGCGCTGAAAGGTTAGCACTAATAATAACAGGATATATCTTCTTTTCATCAAGATAAGCATATTTCAATGTATCAGGCAATTGCTTCAATTCAAATACAGGATCACCCTTAGGTGGAGGAGGGCCTCCAAGAGTTTCAACAGGCAAATTATGTTTAAGGATAGGTGGTTGATCAAAGAACATCTTATCTATTTCATTTCTTTCATTCATATGCATGGCTGACGGCAAAGGATCTTTGCCGTCTGCCATGGCTGACGGCAAAGGCATGCATGGCGGACGGCAAAGGTCTTTGCCGTCAGCCAGCAGACGGCACCACATCCGGCTGAACAAGCTACGGTAAAGGGCACTTTGCCGTCTGCTGGCAGACGACAAAGATGCAAAGGTCTTTGCCGTCTGCCAGCAGACGGCAAAGGGCATGGATGGCACACGTGGCAGCTTAGGTCCGTTAAGGGGTTAACGGCGTGCTTTGCCGTCTGCTAGCAGACGGCAAAGTGGCCAAATAGGACAGCCCAGGTTCCCCCCAGGTAGCTGCCACGTGGCTCGCTATGCCGTCTGCTAGCAGACGGCAAAGATGCAAAGTTCTTTGCCGTCTGCTAGCAGACGGCAAAGAAACCACATAGGCCAGCCCAGTTCCCCCCAGGTTACACAGGTAGCTTCCACGTGGCAGCTTTGCCGTCTGCCGGCAGATGGCAAAGAACTTTGTCGTCTGCCAGCGGACGGCAAAGTGCCTGTACTGCCCCTGTTTTTTCTATTTTTTCTTAAATTCAATCAATTTCACATATATATATATATATATATATATATATACATTTGAAAATACTTTCAACAAGCATACATATCCCTGCCATATGGATATGATCATCCAACACATATACATACCAACTCAAAAGTCCATATCCAACATATATATATAGCCAACATATATCCAACAACAAGCATACAATGGTTTCATCCATACATACATATATAGGTAGCAAGTTTCACATTGTTCATCCTACAAAATCAAAACAAAAAGGAAGACAAGGAGAAGAGTAGACTCCATCAATGCAAGCTTCCGTGATCTAAAGCACATCTGCAAACTGGGAAAGAAGAAAGTTAGAAGAAGAACAAGAAGAAGAAGAAGAAGAAGAAGAAGAAGAAGAAGAAGTAGAAGAAGTAGAAGTAGAAGAAGAAGAATTTTTCTTCTCTTTCTTTTTCTCCTCTTCTTTATCTTCTTCTTCTTCTAACGAAGGTAACTTAGGTAATTATGCCATTTTTTAGCTAAGCTAGGTAAAAATGCTAAGTGTAGGTCATTATAGAGCTAAGCTAGGTAAATAGGTCATTTTGGAGGTTAGTAAGGTTATTATGTCATTTTCGAGGAAAATAAGCTAAGTCAATGTCATTTTGGAGGTAACCAAGATTATTATGCCATTTTTGACCTAAGTATGCTAAGTATGTCATAAATGAACTAAATAAGCTAAGTATAGGTCATTTTTGAGCTAACCTAGGTAGTTATGCCATTTTTTAGCTAACTAAGCATATTTATTCATTTTGGAGGACAAAATGGTAAGTGTAGGTCATTTTTGAGCTATCCTAGTTAAAATCGGTCATTTTGGAGCTAGGTAAGGTTATTTTGTCATTTTGGAGGAAAATAAACTAATGATATGACAGTTTGGAGCTAAACCAAGGTTATTATGCCATTTTTTACCTAAGTAAGCTAATTATGTCATAAATGAACTAGCTAAGCTAAGTATAGATCATTATTGAGCTATCCTAGGTAGTTATGCCATTTTTTAGCTAACTAAGCATATTAAGTCATTTTGGAGGAAAAACTGCTAAGTATAGGTCATTTTATAGCTATCCAAGGTAAAATATGTCATTTTGGAGCTAAGTAAGGTTATTATGTCATTTTCGAGGAAAATAAGCTAAGTATAGGTCATTTTGGAGCTAAATAGGTCATTTCTTAAGCTAAGTATGCATTTGTTAAGCAAAACACTTGGGAAAACTTACCATCATCACAGAGGTGAAGGACCGGTTGGGTTTGCGCCAGTGTGAGACGAAGAAGTACCGGTCGGGGTTGCGGCAGAAGTAGAAGGATCGGTCGATGCTTGTCGGGAGGCATGCTGCACCAAAGATCATTTGCAATGTCTCGTTAGCATGATGCAAGTCAAATGTGAATACTAGTAACTAATGACCATTCAAATGAAACTCACCGTGGGCGCTATACCAATCTGGGGCATCGGCGGAGGGGTCTGACCGTTGTTCTGGCACACGGTCTGCACATTTTGTTTTCACGAGTCAGTCATATTAGTTAGTGATGAAACGAACATTACGTGCATGATTTGGCTAATATGCAGGAGAAACTTACCACGAGGAGCTCGTATAGGGCCCGGTGAGACGCGTCGTTCCGGTTCCTCTCCTCCTCCCACATCCTAGCCGTCCTCTCCTTCATGTCCCTCTCCCTCTCCGCCGCCTGCCTGTTTGCCTCCGCCAGAAGCTCCTGGGCCCTAGCCTCGATGGCGAGCTCCATTGGCCGTGGACGAGGCCTTATCTCAGGATCGGAGCTCGTCTGGCGCTTCTTGATCTCCGGGAGAGTTCTAGGACAACGTATCAGTCCATCCCCAATGGCTATTGAGCCATGGGGCCTCCCGCCACCAGATATCATCACGAGCTCTGGATCAAAAGGACTCTGGCTCGGGTTGAATTCCACCCCTTTCCTCGTCTTCCCCTCATCTCTGTACCTCACGAGCTTGTTGTGGGAGGAGATGTTGCTGAAGCTCTCTGGATGATCGAGGTCATCCTCAGAGAATGCCTTGGCCTTCTTGTACGGGGCAGTATGGGCCATGGCATAGAGGACGAACAACGGTGGCACCTCCTTCTTGTTGTGTCGCGCCTAAAAGAGAGGAACAAAATATTAGTTAAGGGCTCAAGCTAGCATGAAGAATGAAATTGCATGAATCATGAAGCAAACCACATACCAGTGATCCCCGAACTCAAACAGGTTGGAGCTCCCTTGATGGTGTGGCACACCTTTCATTTGGGCACGCTTATCATTGGCCTTGTTGTGGACGGCTAGCCATTGGGGAGAGCACCACTCATCCACCAACGCCTCCCAACAGTCCATCCTATCCGCACACCATCTCGGGGGCACCTAAGTTAGACAAGAGAAATTTCAGCGCTACGCCTACGAATCAAATCAAGGAAACTAAGTACAAGGCCTTAAGAATAGGTAATTACCTTCATGTACTTCTCCTTACTCAGAAACTTGGCGCGGCACTTCTTGTTGGCCCTCTTAATGTTAGTCGAGGCGTAGTAGTCTCGAACAGCCTGCACCCGAGTCTCGTGCCGTAAGTTCTGAAATAGGCGCTTGCACTCGGCTACGAGAACAATAGCCGCGTCCGCCTCGTGTTCCTCAAGACACCTGTAGAAGGTCTGCAATCAAACAAGACAACACTGATTAGTACAATCACTAGGTGATGTTGATTTTTAATTCTGTAAAGGAGAAATTACCCAAAACCGCCGGATCACAATGTCGGCCACCGTCTCGCACAAGACACCGTCGACCCTCTCCTCTGGCGGGGCCGGGGCAGCCACGTACAGCTCCCAGCTCAGTGCTAGCTGTCGAACCTCACCCTCACCGGGCAACGTGATCCACCCCGGGAAATGGTGCCAGCAAAGCACACCAAGGATCTGGTTGGGCCTGCGGACACCAGGGGCGTGTTTCCAACCCCTGCAGTATGACAAGGCCAACACATAAGATATTAATTTGAAGAAACATGAAGGCAAAAGGTTAAAAAAGAGTAAATGCACTTACTTCTCCCCATTAGGCACAATCAACCACCTCTGATCGCGGGTCGCCGGCACGGGCGGGAGCTTTGTACCACCACGCTGGTAGACCTTCTTGCCCTCCTCAACCAGCTCGCCCTCGCTATAGCTATCCTCAGAAAAGCTGTCCTCGCCACCATCAGCATGGCCACTAGCCTCCGGAGTCACGTGGGACAAAGACTCTGGGACCGGAGTCTCCTGGGACGAAGACTCTGGGACCGGAGTCTCCTGGGACGAAGGCTCGGCGACCCAAGGCTCGTCGGCCCGAGGCTCATGGACCGGAGTCCGAGACGGGTCCACCTGAGACGGAGCACTCCAGTGGTCGGCAGTATCAGCTGGGGTGGCGGCAAGGAAGGCGCAGCAGCCTTCCTACCTCTCCCGCCGCCACGTCCACCTCTAGCACCCCTCTTCGTCTTTCCCCGACCTCTCCCGGCCGAAGAAGAAGCGCCCGCCGGTGTCTGCATACTGTGTACCAGCACTCTCCGGAGGTGCTCGGGTGGAATAATAGCACCCCTCCCAGCACGCGCCGAGGAAGGAGGCTCGGAGCGCTCTCGACCCGCGCCCACCATCTGTCAACACCTGCAATGACAAAGAGTAAACGAAATTAGTACAACATAAAAAAATTGAATACCTAATAACATGAACTAATTAATAATATATATGTACATAATAATAATTGAATACCTCATATTACTAATATTAATTTCATCGTCTATATATGCTCCGGGATCAATAAATGCATAATCATCATCACTATCAGTAATGACGTGCTCCTTTTCCCCTCGATCCTCGACCCCTCGACCACTCGGCGACCCTCTTTTCCCTCGGCGACCCTCGACCATCGGCGACCCTCTTTTTCTACTTTTCCTACTTCTTTTTTTCATCTTCTACTTCTACTTCTTTTTTTTTTCATCTTCTTCTTCTTTCTTCTTCTTCTTCTTCTTCTTCTACTTATTATTCTTTTTTTTCATCTTCTTCTTCTTCCTCTTCTTCTTCTTCTTCCTCTTCTTCTTTTACTTCTTTTTTTCATATTTCTTGTTTATTCTTAAAAAACAGAAAAAAAACTAAACTAAACTAAACTAAATCTAACCTAAACTAAACTAAACTAAACTAAACTAACCTAAACTAAACTGAACTAAACAAACCTAAACTAAATCTAAAAAAACAGAAAAACTCACCACGGGGAGGGGGCACGGGTTGAGGAGGCAGGCCACGGGGAGGGGGCGCGGGTTGAGGAGGCCGAGGGGAAGGGCGGCCGGCGACGGTGTGGCTCCGGCGGCGGGGCGGGGTGGCGCGGCGCGGCTCCGGCGATGGGGCGGGGCAGGGCGGCCGCCGCGGCCTGCGTCCGCTGGGCGGGGCGGGCGGGCGGGGCGGGCGGCCGGCCGGCGACGGGGCGGGCTCCGGGGGGCGGGGCTAGCCGGCGGCGCCTCGGGCTCCGGGGGGTGGCGAGGGACGGCGGCGGCTCGGGCACGGGGGCGGCACGGGTGAGGTGAGGGGAGAGAGAGGGGTGGGGCGCGGGGCGGGCTCCGGGGGGCGGGGCTAGCCGCCGGCGCCTCGGGCTCCGAGGGGTGGCGCGGGGCGGCGGCGGCTCAGGCATGGGGGCGGCGCGGGTGAGGTGAGGGGAGAGAGAGAGGGGTGGGGCGTGGGGCGCTGACTGTTTTAGATAGGTCAAATCTCTTTGCCGTCTGCTAGCAGACGGCAAAGAGCCTAGCTAGTGGGGTGGGGCCGGGGGGGAACGGACGTTAGTTGGCCACTTTCTTTGCCGTCTGCTAGCTGACGGCATAGAAGCTTTGCCGTCAGCTAGCAGACGGCAAAGAAAGTGGCCGTTAGGTGGTTCTCGTTAGTGGGCCACCCTTCCTCTTTGCCATCTGCTAGCTGACGGCAAAGCTTCTATGCCGTCAGCTAGCAGACGGCAAAGAGATGGCTAACGGCAAACATGATCTTTGCCGTCAGCTCTTTGTTTGCCGTCAGTTTTCTGTAAGCTAATGGCAAAGACCTTCTTTGCCGTCAGCTAGCTAACGGCAAAGAACTGGCTGACGGCAAAGATCCTGATTCCAGTAGTGGCATATCGTTTTCGTGGTCTAGCAAATATTGTTCAAACGGATCAGTAGGAGGTACGGCAATAGAAACAAGACCAATAATTTCATCTTTACTAGGCAATTCTTTATCATGAGGTTGTCTATGAAACTTGGAGAAATTAAATTCATGAGATATATCACCAAACTTGACTCGAACCTTTTCTTTAACACAATCAATTTCAGCATTAACGGTATTCAAGAAAGGTCTACCAAATATAATGGGACAAAAATTATCTTGTTGTGAACCAAGTACTAAGAAATTAGTAGGATATTTGATTGTACCACACAAGACTTCAACATCTCTAACAATCCCAAGCGGTGTAATAGTATCTCTATTCGCAAGCTTAATAGTAACATCAATATCTTCAATCTCAACGGGTGCAATATCATGCATTACTTCTTGATATAAAGAAAATGGAATAGCACTCACACTAGCACCCATGTCACACAAACCATGATAGCAATGATCTCCAATCTTAACAGAAATAATAGGCATGCCAACTACGGGCTTGTTCTTGTCTAACATATCTCGTTCATTTCTAACAGGTTTAGCAATTCTAGCAGCCTCCTCACAAAAGTAAATAACATGCCTATCTATATTATCGACTAAGAGATCTTTAACCATAGCAACGTCAGGTTCAACTTTAATTATTTCAGAGGGTCTAGGTGCTCTAATATTACTTTTGTTAACCACAGTTGAAGCTTTAGCATGTTCCTTAATCCTAACAGGAAAAGGTGGTTTCTCAATATAAGCAGTAGGCACAACTGGATCAACATGGTAAACAATTGTTTCTTCTTTAACACTAACAGGTTCCTCAATCTTTTCTTTAACAGGGGGATGATATTTAAACCACTTCTCCTTAGGGAGATCAACATGAGTAGCAAATGATTCACAAAAGGAAGCTACTATCTCAGAGTCAAGTCCATATTTAGTGCTAAACTTATAAAAAGCATCGGTAGCCATAAAAGATTTAACACAATCGAACTCAAGTATTATACCTGACTCATTACCTTTGTCGAGTTCCCAATCTTCAGAGTTGCGTTTAATTCTTTCCAGAAGATCCCATCTGAATTCAATAGTTTTCTTCATAAAGGAGCCTGTCGAAGAAGAATCGAGCGTAGTTTGATTATCATGAGAAAGCCGAGCATAAAATTTTTGTAAGATAATTTCTTTTGAGAGCTCATGGTTGGGGCATGTGTACATCATGTACTTAAGCCTCCCCCAAGCTTGAGCGATGCTTTCTCCTTCGCGAGGCCAAAAATTATATATATAATTCTGATCACGATGAACCAAATGCATAGGATAAAATTTCTGATGGAATTCCAGTTTCAATCGGTTCCAGTCCCATGTATCAGTATCATCACATAGCCTATACCACATCAATGACTTTCCCTCCAAAGATAAAGGGAATACTTTCTTCTTAACTCCATCTCCGGATAAACCTGCAAGCTTAAACAATCCACAAATTTCATCCACATAGATTAAGTGCATATCAGGATGTACTGTTCCATCTCCTGCATAAGGATTAGCTAGCAGTTTCTCTATCATACCGGAGGAATTTCATATGAAATATTTTCAGTAGGTGCAGTAGGTTGAGGAGCAACTACTTGTGTTTCCGGTCGAGGTGAAGATACCCCGAACAAACCCCTCAAAGGATTACTTTCCATAGTGACAAGTGACAGTAAATTTCAGCACGTAATATAAATGTTTCCTTACCAAATTCCACTCACCAAAGGCGCTTCACTCCCCGGCAACGGCGCCAGAAAACAGTCTTGATGACCCACAAGTATAGGGGATCAATCATAGTCCTTTCGATAAGTAAGAGTGTCGAACCCAACGAGGAGCAAAAGGAAATGACAATCGGTTTTCAGCAAGGTATTTTCTGCAAGCACTGAAATTTTCGGTAACGAGTAGTTTGATAGCAAGATAATTTGTAACAAGTGACAAGTAGCAATAGTAACAAAGAGTGCAGCAAGGTGGCCCAATCCTTTTTTATAGCAAAGGACAAGCCGGAACGACCTCTTATAGTAAGTAAAGCGTTCTCGAGGACACATGGGAATTTCATCTAGTCACTTTCATCATGTTTGTTTGATTCGTGTTCGCTACTTTGATAATTTGATATGTGGGTGGACCGGTGCTGGGGTGCTGTTATTACTTGAACAAGCCTCCCACTTATGATTACCCCCTCTCGCAAGCATCCGCAACTACGAAAGAAGAATTAAGATAACTCTAACCATAGCATTAAACATATGGATCCAAATCAGCCCCTTACGGAATAGCGCATAAACTAGGGTTTAAGCTTCTGTCACTCTAGCAACCCATCATCTAATTACTACTCCACAATGCATTCCCTTAGGCCCAAAGATGGTGAAGTGTCATGTAGTCGACGTTCACACGACACCACTAAGAGAATCAACAACATACATATCATCAAAATATCAAACAAATACCAAATTCACATGATTACTTATGACAAGACTTCTCCGATGTCCTCAAGAACAAAAGTAACTACTCACAAATCATATTCATGTCCATGATCAGAGAGGTGTTGAATAGCATAATAGATCTGAACATATAATCTTCCACCAAATAAACCAACTAGCATCAACTACAAGATGTAATCAACACTACTAGCAACCCACAGGTAACAATCTGAGGTTTTGAGACACAGATTGAATACAAGAGATGAACTAGGGTTTGAGATGAGATGGTGCTGGTGAAGATGTTGATGAAGATTAGTCCTCCCACGATGAGAGGATCGCTGGTGATGTCGATGGCGACGATTTCCCCCTCCCGGAGGGAAGTATCTCCGACAGAATCTCTCCGCCGGAGGGCAAAACTGCTCCTGCCCAAGTTCCGCCTCGAGACGGCGGCGCACCGTCCCGAAAGTCTTCTCTATATTTTCTCTAGGGCAAAATGACTTATATACCAGAAAATGGAGGCCAGAGGCTGGCCAGGGGCCCCACGAGGTACCAGGGCGCGCCTGGGGGGGGGGGGGTGGCGCGCCCTGGTGCCTTGTGGGCACCTGGGTGGCCCCCTCTGGTATTTCTTGCTTCCAATATTTTTTATTTATTCCAAAATAAATCTCCGTAAAATTTCAGCTCATTTGGAGATGTGCAGAATAGGTATCTCTGACATAGCTTTTTCAGGTCCAGAATTCCAGCTGCCGGCAATCTCCCTCCTTGTGTAAATCTTGCATATTAGGAGAGAAAAGGCATTAGAATTGTTCCACAAAGTGTTATATTGATCAAAAACACTATAAATAACAGTAGCAAAACATGATGCAAAATGGACGTATCAAGTCCATCTAGTATATATATCTCAAATCTGCAAGGTTCATTCTTTGTTCACCCTAGATATGTTAATGGAATGCTGATGTCACATTAGCAAAAATGTGGAAGGCGAAAAGAGCTAGATGCAACTGACTAATCAGTCCTTACGGAGCATCTAATGGAAATGAAATATCATTTATTCTGTTTCATGCAATTTAAATATCTAAGCTATGTTTTTTCTTAAAGTTGTAAACACTTCTTCTCATATTCGTAAGCTGACAGGGGGATTTGCTAAGGACTAAGGCAAAAGAGACGTGAAATGCTACGATATGGGGTCTTAGTTTGCTTGAATTTGGGTATTGGTTTTCTGTTATACAAATAAGATTGCATATATGGCTTTATCTTGGTTGTAGTTAGCAAGAAATTTGTGCATGTGAATTTTGTTTGATCCTAGTCTGCACTTTATTGCAGGACACGCATTAGTTTGACGTCGGGACCGTCGTCGCAGGGCTTCTTGCTGGAGGGACGACCGTCACCGAACACGCTTCGAGGGTTGCATATGAATAATATCATTTGGCTTCTGAACTTCTGAACTTGTGCCCTTATGGATATTATTGCTTGTATTGCAGAATAGGGAGAGAGCTGAGGGCGAAGAGCCACTCAATACATTCACGGGATTATGTCTCTCCCGCAAGTCAACGAAACCGGAAGGGGGGTGGGTCAACCAAGGCGTTGTCTTGAGGATTGATGCATACAATGGGAAGTTCAAGGAGCACAACGGGCCCGACTCTGGTCCGGCCTCACAGGACATCGATGCTACGATTTCCCTCCAGTCGGGACAAGGCAAGAAGGGTGGCCGGTTATATGTTGGTGACGGTGCCATCTGTAAGAAGGACATCCCAAAACTCTGCCACCTCCATGCTACCACGTTGAGCTCAGGCCCTGCTATAGAGGGTCGCCCACAACCTGGGCTGCACATGCTCCGTCAAATCGAGGTATGTTTTGCTTCATTGACCTTCCTTGTGATTTCTTCTTTGTATTGCAACGATGGTGAACTTGTTGCGATGGCATATTGTAGGCCCGCCTAGAGGAAGAAACCAGGTTGTGACAGGAAGAAATCAGGTTGCGGCAGGAGGCTCAGGCTAATGCCCTGCTTCAACAGGAGCAAGCCATGAAAATGCAGCAGGCCCTGTTTCAACAGTAGGAATTCATGGCTAAACAACAGGCAGCCCTGCAGGAGATGTTCGCTTAGTGCAGAACTAATATGCAGGGTTCCACTTTGCCGGATCTTCCTCCTCTTCCGCCTCTTCCTGCTTTCAACTTTGTAAGTCTTCCAACTTTTCAATCATGAATCTTACCATCCTTCTTAAAGATCATGCATCTTACCATCTCACCGTCTCGTGCTTGAAGTTTTCTCAGTCGGGACAAGGCTCCAATAACTGTGTGGTAGGTGGATCTACACCTAGCCAAGTAAGCCCAGTGACACCCACTACGGCTCATGTCGCTTCGACCTCCCCGCAACAATGATCACTCGAGGTAGTTGTCTATGTTTGTGCATTGTTGATGTTTGCGTCTTGTCGTTGATTGTGCTTCTCAACTTACAACTTGTGCATTGTTGATGGTAGAGCCCACAAGTGTTGATGCTTATATTGTTCATATGATGGTAGAGCCCACAAATGTTGATGCTTATATTGTTCATACTTCTTAGCTTCAATTTGAACCTTATATGTTGATATGATGGTAGAGCCCACAAATGTTGATGCTTATATTGTTCATACTTCTTAGCTTCAATTTGAACCTTATATGTTGATGCTTGTTGACTCTTGTGCCTTATCGATCTTTGCAACTTAACTTTAGAAACTCATGCGTGTGATAATGAACTTATAGGTTTGCATCATGGATGCCATTGACGGTGGGCATACATGCTGCGGTGGAGCTCATTGCATCTTTTAGGTTCATGCTTGGTGTGAACTTGGAACTCATGGTCCTTTCATTTGTGAACTCTGGATGCATATGTATGTATGTTGTTGTGAACCTTCGTTGCATATGTATGCATGTGAGGACTTGGAACTCATGGTCCTTTCGTTTGTGAACTCTTGTTGCATATGTATGCATATGTGGACTTTGAACTCAGGGTCGGTTTGTTATGGTTGTCAACTTGCAATATATTATTGTTGTGAACCTTCGTTGGATATATATTGCTTGCTTGTTGGATATATATAGCTGGATATATATTTGTTGGTCATGTATTGCTGAATATGCATATATGTTGTTGCTGCTCCCTGAATCAAGTAAAAAAATGCCATATGGCCAATAAGCCGAGTATCCCAGCAAACAGCACCCGGCTTATAAGTCATATAGTCACGGCAGGCTATAAGCCGTGTATCTCAGCTATCAGGCACCCGGCTTATAGGCCATATAAGCCACGGGAGGGATATATAAGCTGTGTACCACAGCCCCTGGCACCCGGCTTATAGGCTACATAAGCCGTGTACCACAGTTTCCAGGAACCCGGCTTATACATATATATAAACCGTGAGGCCCGGGTGGCACTCGGCTTATACATAAACCGTACAACGGCCGTAGCACTCGGCTTATATAGACGGTGACACGTGGCCGTTAACATCCGGCTGCCGTCATGTTACTTTATTAAACCGAGAGCCTCCTGGAAACACTCAGTTTATACATAAACCGGGTGTTTTTGAGGCGGCTCTCGGCATATACCATATAAACCGGTCGACTGTAAACCGTGTCCTATAAGCCAGGAGTTTTACTCGGCTTATACATAAACCGAGTTCAAAACGGCATAAGCCGAGTGTATTTGGTACACGGCTTTAATTTTTTTCCTGTAGTGTCGCTCTCTCCATTCAACGATGGGGATGTGGTCAGATCATCCATTTTATTTTATGGTGGGAGGAGTTGGTGGCTTGATTCAGCTTTTCAGAAGGCTTGCTCGCTTCATTGGTCTAAGTAATTATAATCCACTTCACGGTCCCTTGCCACAAGACTGTCCATTTGACTATTTACGAAGTCACGTTGACAGCCAAGTGGTGCAATTTGCTAACTCCCCTAAGCTCAAGGAAGCTCCGAGTTTTATCGAGTACACCGAGGACACGCATCACATGTAGTATTTCCATCTCACGCTATAGACACCACTAATTTTGTAAAAATAATAATATTCTTAGTCATTTTTTAGACAAACCACAGACTTAATTATACTGCACATTGTATAGATGACATTGACGGCACGGCAGACGGTTTTTTACCCATCAAATTATACGGGGAGGACTATCTTCCGGTCAACTTGCAGGATGGAGGATGTGATTATTCGGGATCCCGTAAAATAATTCTAGGTTTACGGGAACTGTTGGATGCCTTTTTTTGCCCTAACTTCTCTTAAACGGCAGTGTTTTTTTAGGGATACATGATCTATTGGAGTCGCTCTTAGGCTTGTGAAACACGCTCCCATCGATGTGGCACGTGTTGGTGGGGGAAATTTCCCACACCGACGGGCCTCCAACCTTGTGTCAGGAACACCATCTTCACCCGTATAATCAGCAACCACCATAGATATGGGACCTTTAGCTTGCCGCCCCCGGCCCCAAGCGAATGGTGGGTAGACGACACCATCAGCAACAAAAGATGGATTGATGTGTATATCCGGCTGCCTGCGGATAACCAACAGTGGCGTATCACCTTTGTGTATGGCGAGCCGAGAGTTGAAAACCGACATTTAATGTGGGAGGGTCTGAAATGATTAAGGGCTCAAGATGATATTCCGTGGCTCTTAGCTGGTGATTTTAATGAAGTCATGTGGGACTATGAACACTTATCAGAGACACCTCGCTCAGCTGGTCAAATGATAGCATTCCGGGATGTTCTTGAGGCATGTGATCTCTCGGACCTGGGCTTCTCCGGCTACCCATTCACTTATCATAACAAACGCAGTGGAAGGGCCAATGTTCAGGTCCGTTTGGACAGGGTTGTAGCAGATAATGCATGTTGAAATAAATACCCAGAGTCCTCGGTTAAACACTTAATTTCTTCTTGTTCTGACCATCTGCCGCTGCTGCTAAAATGCACTCCGGAATCAGGTGGTAGAGTGCCTTGTACCCGGCGCTATGAAGTGTTCTGGGAGAGGGAAGCGGCACTAGAGGAGGTGGTGTCTGCAGCTTGGAAGGAAGGTGGTCCGAAGCATGGGCTGCATGACATCAAAGTGTCACTAGACTCAGTTATGAGGAAATTACATGAATGGAGCAGGAAGAAGGTTGGCAATGTGACAAAGGAAATTGAGAAATCAAGATTCAGACTAGAAGAACTCATGAATATGAATGCGGATCGCAGCGTTATTCGTAAGGCATCGGACCACTTGGACGAACTCCTATATAGAGAGGAGATGCTTTGGCGACAACGTTCACGTATTGCGTGGCTGAAGGAAGGAGACCACACCACCAAAAATTTTCAGCAAAAAGCGGTGTGGAGAGCTAGAAAGAATAAAATCAAGGGTCTTGTGGACAACTCTGGAGCGCTACAAACTAACCAGAAGGTTATGGAAGGTATGGCCGTGGATTATTTTAAGAACTTGTTTATGGCTGATGCTTCTCTTAATGCTGACAACGTGGTGTCCTTGTTTGAGCACATCATCACGGACAAGATGAATGAAAAGCTTTGCTCCCCTTTCTCTGAAAAGGAAATTAGTGATGCTATGTTTCAGATTGGCCCCCTCAAGGCACCCGGCCCAGACGGTTTTCCCGCCAGATTTTTTCAGAAGCATTGGGCCATTGTCAAAGATGATATTGTTGCTGCAGTCAAACTGTTTTTTGAATCAGGCCACATGCCGGAAGGTATCAATATGACAACCATTGTGCTAATTCCAAAGGTTGATGACCCAACGAAGCTTTCCGAGTTCCGACCTATAAGTCTTTGTAATGTGATATACAAGGTCATATCCAAATGCCTTGTTAACAGATTGAGGCCTCTTTTGGGTGAGCTTATTTCCCCGGAACAAAGCGCGTTTGTACCCGGGAGGTTGATTACAGATAATGCTTTCTTGGCCTTCGAGTGCACCCACTACATCAGGCATGAAAAGAACCCGGATAGAAGCTTCTGTGCGTATAAGTTGGACCTGTCGAAGGCGTATGATCGTGTGGATTGGATCTTCCTAGAGCGAGTGATGCAAAAGTTAGGCTTCGATCACCGGTGGGTGAGGTGGATTATGTCATGTGTCACCTCGGTGAGATATTCAGTTAAATTAAATGGAGCCGGCTCAGATTCATTTGCACCGTCGCGAGGGCTACGGCAGGGAGATCCTCTCTCACCTTTTCTATTTTTGTTTGTTGCTGACGGTCTTGCGAGGTTGTTAAAACAGGATGCGAGGGAGGCCCATATTACCCCTCTAAGGATCTGCATGAGAGCCCCGGGGATATCACACTTAATGTTTGCAGACGACACCTTGTTGTTCTTCCGAGCCACTGAAGGCGAGGCTACGCGGATCAGGGGCGTGCTGGATGAATTTGCTCGGGCCACGGGACAGTTTATTAATCCGCAGAAGTGCTCAATCATGTTTGGTGATCACTGCCGGCCGACTGACAGGGAGGACGTGGTGCGAGTTCTTGAGGTTCAGAATGTAAACTTTGAGGAAAAATATCTTGGGCTACCAACACCAAATGGGAGAATGTCAAAGGGTCGGTTCCAGAATATACAAGAGAAGTTCACCAAAAGGTTCGTGGAGTGGTGTGATCAAATGGCCCAAAGTGGCAGGGAGGTACTCATCAAATCCATTGCACAGGCGCTGCCAACCTATTTGATGAGCGTGTTCCGTTTACCGGCTTCGACATGTGATGATCTAACACGGATGGTTAGGAACTATTGGTGGGGTGCCGAGAAGGGCCGCCGCAAAACGCATTGGCGAGCTTGGGATAAACTTATTCGACCCAAATCACATGGTGGGATGGGCTTCAAGGAATTCCGTCTATTTAACCAAGCTTTGTTGGCGCGCCAGGCATGGCGGATCCTTGTTTACCCGAACAGCTTGTGTGCACGTGTCTTGAAGGCCAAATATTACCCGAACGGAGACTTGGAGGATACGGTCTTTTCTAGTGGCGCTTCCCCTACATGGCAGGCCATTGTTCATGGACTAGAATTGTTGAAGAAGGGACTCATTTGGCGGGTGGGCAATGGACGATCTATTCGCATATGGCGTGATAGTTGGGTTCCTAATGGTGGCTCGGGTAAGCCTATTACTCAGCAGGGAAGGTGCCGTCTAAGGAGAGTCTCGGAGCTGCTGGATGATCATGGTGGATGGCGTATGGAGCTCCTCCAACGATATTTTCTTCCGGTGGATGTGGAAAAAATTATCAAAATCCGTGCTTCCCCTCGTGTGGGTGATGATGTACTGGCCTGGGCACCGGAGAAAAGTGGTGTTTTTACGGTCCGGAGTGCGTACCGGCTGGCGCTTGAGGATCGCCTTCGTCCTTCTTCAGTCGCGGCGAGCAGGGCACCGGACGGGCGACGAGCCGTCTGGGCTTTATTATGGAGGTGCCCTGCTCCTCCTAAGGTGCGCGTTTTTGCTTGGCGTGTCGCCACTGATTGCCTTCCCACTTGGACTAATAAACATCATCGAAGTCTCGAGGTAACTAACTTGTGTCCTGTATGTGCTACTGAGCCGGAGGACACATTCCATGCTCTCTGCAGATGCCCTCGTGCCGTGGCACTATGGCAGGCAATGGCGCAGCAATGGAGTCTCCCGGATGTACGGCGGATGGTGAATACTGGCCCCGAGTGGCTACTTCACGTGCTAGATGACAGGACGGAGGAGGAGCGATTATACTTGCTTATGACCCTGTGGCGATGCTGGCATGTGAGGAACGAAATTGTCCACAATAAGTGTCCGCCACCGGTCGAGGCGTCCACTCGATTCCTGTCCAGCTACATCAACTCGCTGGTGGCACTCCAGAACAACCCCAACGGAGACCACGTTAAAGGCAAGATGACTATGTCACCACAGCCCTGTAGGAAGGTGTTACCACATGCTTATTCAGAGCGAAAGCAGCCGGCCAAATGGGTTCCACCTCCAGCAGGTTGGGCAGCCCTGAACATTGATGGTTCTTATGTTGAGAAGGATGGAACGGCTGGAGCCGGGATGATATTGCGTGATGCAACCGGCGCAATTATTTATTCCTCTTGCCGGGAGCTAAGGCAGTGCTCATCACCGCTGGAGTCCGAATTAGCTGCATGTCTTGAAGGATTAAACATAGCGATGCAATGGTCTGATCTGCCAATTGTTGTCCAAACAGACTGTGTGGAGGCTGTTAAACTCATCACAAGTTCAGTGGAGAACCGGTCGGCAAACTTGATGATGGTGCAAGAGATCAAGGAGATCCTCAAAGGAGATAGAGAATTTTTAGTCCAGCATGTTAGGCGGGAACAAAACTATGTTAGCCATTTCTTAGCGAACTTTGGTCAAATAAATAAGCGCACTGCGGTGTGGCTCCGCTCAGGACCTGATGAGGTACCTGCTCTTTGTAATGCTGACTTGGCCGCTGCTTGATTTATAAATTCTATTTCCCCCGCAAAAAAAAAAAAAAAAGACGACACCATCAGCTCTCCGCCGCCGCCATGGTGTGGGAGATACCGACGCCACCTATTCGAGTAGTGACATCCTCAATGCACTGGTGCTACTGGATGAAGACAAAACCTTACCCCTATGAACAAACTTGGGAAAGAAATGGGAGCACCCCTCCGGCCGCCAGAGCAACGGATGGAGGGGGTGGAAACTGTGATGGATGAAAAATTGTCTCCTTCTCTCGAGAGGGAAAGACTGCAATAGTTGACCTATGGTATGCCTTGTTGTTAGTTTCTTAAAACATAACCACCACTAGTTTTTCAAATACTCTGAGTATTCAAGTATAAGGGCATCTCCAAGGCGGACCCTCATACCTCCCGTATATGTCTGGACTGCAGTGTCCGGATCACTATTGCCATCCAACGGGGACTCGTATATGTCTTCGGCCGGCTGCGCGTCCTTCTCCTGGGTGGCGCCGTGAAGGTCGGCCTTCTCCGCAGTCGACGACGCCCGCGCCCGACCCACGAGCTGGCCGCACCGTGCCCGCTCGCCGGGCTGCTTTGGAGGGCAGAGGCGTCGCACGCACGAGCAGCAATGGTGGTGGTGCTCGTCGCAGTTGTCATGCCCGAGTCGCCACACCGCATATCAAGTGTTTGATAAAATGTCTGAGAAAATAGAGGCCGACGTTTGCGACTAGTGTTGGATTGCACGCTTCCGTATCAGTGTCCGAACCTCTGTTCGGACATAAAAACGGACATTTGCGGTATAGATATACAGATTAGCGTTGGAGATGCCATAAGAACTTTATATATCTATCAAAATTAGTACTCCCAGGTGCCTTTTTCTTTTGAACGTGTACTCTCCCCACATGTCTTGGCACGGCACTACACACACAGAAGACACACCCACGCTCCACTGCTGCTGCATGGGGGCTATAAACCATGCATATCCCCTTCGCATGCATGCGGTCAACGGTTTCGGAAGGGTTGAAGCATTCAAACAACCAATGAACAGTTAAATACACCATGAAATGAAGCTAACAAGTGCAGTTGAAGAAGTCTTAGCTACCTACTAGCTTCAGGGTTCGTCCACAGTGGGCCATGTCAGCTTGAGCTTATATAATGATGCAGTGGTAGTGGCACAAGCGGACTCACAGTCACCGGAGCCTTCCTCCTATCCGTGTTCATCACAGCCGCCATCGGCAGTCGATCTCCTCACAGCCGTCTTCCTCCTGCCCGTGCTCGCACAAAAAGCTATAGCGTAGTCATAGGAACAAATGGCGTTGTCCATTGAAATGGTAGAGTCCAACGACAGCCACACGGCGGTGCCCAGCTCGCCGGCCGGCAGCAGCTATTGGAAGGCAATGCAATTCTCAATTAGATTGGATGCATACACGCACGTATATATGTACAGGATGTAGCCCACGGCCTCAACTATACAAGGAAATAGGAGGCGGGGCTTGTTAGGAAAAGATCCTAACCATACATGCGATGATAGCCTATACATATATTCAAATGTAGGCATCGATAACCCCTCTGCCATGACATCGGCGAATTGATGAGCAATGGGGACATGCAAGACACGGACATGTCTGAGAGCCACCTGCTCATGCACGAAGTGAATGTCGAGCTCAATATGCTTAGTGCGACGATGATGAACGGGGTTGGCGGAGAGGTAGACGGCGGAGACGTTGTCGCAGTAGACAACAGTAGCCTTGGCCACGCCAAGGTGCAGCTCCTGAAGAAGTTGCCGGAGCCATGAACACTCGGCGACGGCGTTAGCCACGGCCCGGTACTCGGCCTCGGCACTGGATCGGGACACCGTGGGTTGTCGTTTAGACGACCACGATATGAGTGACGGCCCAAGGTAGACACAGTAACCGGATGTAGAACGACGAGTGTCTGGACAGCCGGCCCAATCAGCGTCTGAGTAGGCAACCAAGTCGGTGGAGGAAGACGCCGTCAACGTGAGACCCAGAGCCGTGGTGCCGCGGATGTAACGAAGGATCCGCTTCACCAGGTTCCAGTGTGAGTCACGTGGAGCATGCATGTGGAGGCACACCTGTTGAACAGCATACTGTAAGTCCGGCCTAGTGAGCGTCAAGTACTGAAGAGCACCGACAATGGAGCGGTAGAAAGCAGCATCCGATGCTGGGGAACCATCGAGTGCGGAGACCTTGGACTTCGTGTCGATAGGCGTAGGCACAGGCTTGCAATTAAGCATGCCAGCCCGCTCGAGTAACTCCTGGGCGTACTGTTGTTGATGAAGAAAGAACCCATCAGCACGCCGCACCACCTCTATCCCGAGGAAGTAGTGCAAAGGACCAAGATCCTTGATAGCAAACTCGGTGCCGAGACGGACTGTGAGCTGGCGAAGAAGCTCGACCGAAGAATCTGTCAGGGTAATGTCGTCGACGTAGAGCAGCAGATAAGCAGTCCCATGGTCGTGATGATACACGAACAGTGAGGCCTCGGGGCGAGTAGCTCGGAACCCAAGCTGCTGAAGAAACGCTGCAATATGCTGGTACCACGCACGGGGAGCCTGCTTGAGCCCATATAGAGAGCGCGAGAGCAGGCACACGTGATCGGGGTGAGTGGCGTCGACAAAGCCAATGGGCTGCTGACAGTAGACCTGTTCGGCAAGGTGTCCATGAAGAAAGGCGTTGGAGACATCCATCTGGTGGACGGGCTAGGTGCGAGATACCGCAAGCTGCAGAACGGCACGGATCGTGCCCGGTTTGACAACCGGGGCGAAAGTGTCGGTGAAGTAAACACCGGCACGCTGACAGAAGCCGCGGACCACCCAGCGAGCCTTGTATCGCTCGAGTGTACCGTCGGGCCGAGTCTTATGGCGAAAGACCCATTTGCCGCTGATGATATTAGCATGCAGGGGCCAAGGAACCAGCTGCCAGGTGCGGTTGCAGTGAAGAGCATCAAACTCCTCCTGCATCGCAGCGAGCTAGTGAGGATCACGGAGAGCGGCTTGAGCTGACGACGGGAGGGGTGATGGCGTAGAGGTGGAGGCCGCAAGGAGGTACTCATCGGCGGAGTACCGCTGACTGGGGCAGTGGATGCCGGCCCGAGCGCGAGTCGTCATGTGGCGGGGCGGCGAGTCCGGCCGAGCAACGGGTGAAGATGGCGGTGAAGAGCCCGTCACGACCGAACCGGAGGATGCCGACGGAGAGGCCTCCATGTCATGGTCGTCGAAGGGCGCCGTGGGCGCTGCCGTGGCAGCCGAGGTGGCGGGTGAGGAGGACGCTGGGGAGGCTGCGTCGGCGGCCGTGGCAGTGGAACCGGCGACTAAAAAGTCTGCCTGATGGAAATATGCCCTAGAGGCAATAATAAAGTTGTTATTATTTTATATTTCCTTGTTCATGATAAAGGTTTATTATTCATGCTAGAATTGTATTGACCGAAAACTTAAATACATGTGTGAATACATAAACAAATACCGTGTCCCTAGTGAGCCTCTACTAGACTAGCTCGTTGATCAAAGATGGTTAAGGTTTCCTAACCATAGACATGAGTTGTCATTTGATAACGGGATCACATCATTAGGAGAATGATGTGATGGACAAGACCCATCCGTTAGCTTAGCATATGATCGTTCTGTTTATTGCTACTGCTTTCTTGAATGTCAAATACATGTTCCTCAGACCATGAGATCATGCAACTCCTGGATACCGGAGGAATAGCTTGTGTGCTATCAAACGTCACAACGTAACTGAGTGATCATAAAGATGCTCTACAGGTATCTCCAAAGGTGTCCGTTGAGTTGGCATGGATCGAGACTGGGATTTTTGTCACTCCGTGTTTCGGAGAGGTATCTCTGGGCCGTCTCGGTAATGCACATCATAAGAAGTTTGCAAGCAAAGTGACTAAGGAGTTAGTTACGGGATGATGTATTACGGAACGAGTAAAGAGACTTGCCGGTAACGAGATTGAACTAGGTATGGAGATACCGACGATCGAATCTCGGGCAAGTAACATACCGACGGACAAAGGGAATTACGTATGTTGTCATTGCGGTTCGACCGATAAGATCTTCGTGGAATATGTAGGAAACCAATATGAGCATCCAGGTTCCGCTATTGGTTATTGACTGGAGAGGCGTCTTAGTCATGTCTACATCATTCCCGAACCCGTAGGGTCCGCACGCTTAACGTTCATTGACGATATAGTGTTATATGAGTTATGTGAATTGGTAACCGAATATTGTTCGGAGTCCCGGATGAGATCCCGGACGTCACGAGGAGTCTCGGAATGGTCGAGAGGTAAAGATTTATATATGGGAAGTCATATTTTGGGTTCCGGAAAAAGGTGCAGTTTTTTCGGTATTGTACCGGGAAGCTTCCAGAAGGTTTCGGAGGATTCCGGAGGGGTCCGGAAGTCCACAAGTGGGTCCACCATGTCCCAAAGGGCTGGCATGGGCTAAGGGGAGGTGCCCTGGCCTTATTGGGCCAGGCGCACCAAGTCCTCAAAAGCCCACGCAGCTAGGGAAGGAAAAAAAGGGAGAGTCCTAGTAGGAATAGGATTGGACTTTGGAGTCCAAATCCACATGTATACTATTCACGGTTACTGTTCACGGGGCACTATTCCTTCTACTCCAAGCCCCTACACATATATAAATAGAGGAGAGGGGGCGCCCCAAAGGGGAAAAAAACATTGTCTTAGCCGTGTGCGGCGCCCCCTCCACAGTTCCGTCCCTCGGTCATATTTTCGCAGTGCTTGGGCGAAGCCCTGCGGAGATAGCATCACCATCACCGTCACCACGCCGTCGTGTTGCGGAACTCATCCACTACCTCGCCGTCTTGCTGGATCAAGAAGTCGAGGACGTCACCGAGCTGAACGTGTGCTGAACGCGGAGGTGCCGTACGTTCGGTGCTCGGTCGGTTGGATCGTGAAGTTGTTCGACGACATCAACCGCGTTGTTCTAACGCTTCCGCTTACGGTCTACGAGGGTACGTAGACACACTCCCCCTCTCGTAGCTATGCATCTCCATGGATAGATCTTGCGTGTGCATAGAAAATTTTTGTTTTCCATGCAACGTTCCCCAACACTGCCGTGGCAGCAAAACTGGGCACTGAATCCTCTGCCGTGGCAGCAGCGCTGGGAGCTGAAAACGCTGCCGTGGCTGAGCCTCCGTGGCAGATCATCAGTATCACTTTTAACAACTAGCGCTGAAGGAGCGCGGCGCACGCCGCGCCCGTGACCGATTTTGTCTATATTTTATCGAAATAAGCAAGAAAATAACATATATTTTTATTTTGTGGTTATTTCTTTTTGGATTACTGTTCACGTGGATGCGTAGTGCTGGTTTACTGTTTTTATTGTTTCGGTTTATTCGGGTGTATTGTTCTGGATTGCAATTCAGGTACTGTTTCGGTTTATGATTTGGGTGGGTTAATGCTTTCGGTTTATTCCGGTATTGGTCCGTTTCACCGGTTTTACTGTTACGGGTCGAGGGAAGAGGAGTCCCAGTTTTTTTGATTTTTTTTTATATTTCTTCTGGATTTCTGCTCGCGTGAATGTATAGTGCTGTTTTTTTTTGTTCCAGTTTATTCAGGTGTATTGTTCTGGTTCAAAATTCAGTTATTGTTTCGGTTTTATGGTTCGTGTGGGTTAATGTTTTCGGTTTATTCCGGTGTTGTTCCGTTTTACTGGTTTTGTTGCTCCGGATTATTCGGGGTTGTTATTTCAATTTATTTGGTCTATTGTTTTTGTTAGTAGTGCTGAGTCTATTCGGATAATGTTCTGTTTTTGTTTGGGTAATTGTTAGTAGGTACTGTTTCGGTTTATGGTTCAGGTGGGTTAATGTTTTCGGTTTATTCCGGTGTTGTTCCGTTTCACTGGTTTTACTGTTCCGGGTCGAGGGAGGAGGAGTTCCAGTTTCTTTGGGGTTTTTTTTATATTTTCTTCCGGATTACTGTTCACGTGAATAGTAGTACTGTTTTACTTTTTTTAGTTGTTCCGGTTTATTCGGGTGTATTGTTTTGGTTTAAAATTCGGTTACTGTTTTAATTTTATGGTTCGTGTGGGTTAATACTTTTGGTTTATTCAGGTGTTGTTCCGTTTCACTGGTTTTGTTGCTCGGGGCTATTCGGGGTTGTTGTTTCGGTTTATTTGGGCTATTGTTTCGGTTAGTAGTCCTGAGTTTATTCAGATAATGTTTCGGTTTATGTTTGGGTATTTGTTAGTATAGTTTTAACTGTTATTGTGTTGTAAAAATGAGCAGTAATCGGTCGAGAACTTATATTTCCCACGAGTTACTGTTCACGCGAATAAACAGTTCCAGACTACTGTTTCTGTGCCCTGGCAGCATAATCATCGGAAAGGATCAGGAGACGATTGAGGCGACTGCGCATCGGTACGCCGGTGTTGAGAAATGATGTGTAGAAAATTATAAATCCTAACTCTTTATATAAGGACGTGAGGGTGGAGGAAGGGGAGAGAACGCGCGTTACTGTTTATCCGAGGGTACTGTTCATTCTCACTGAGGCTACTGTTTATCCGTTGGTGCTGTTTACTTGGGTTACTGGTTTACCGTTGTTACTGTTTATCGCACTGTTCACTAATGTTGACGGAAAATAAACAGTGATGTTTTGAAAAAAAAATTAAAAAACCAGAAAAAGGGAATCTTCCCCCTTTAGTAATAGTACTTATTGGTCTAATTAGCTCTGTGGCTGAGCCTCCGGTCCACAGGCAGGAGTATTATGTACTTTCTTCCGTGCTCTCCTGCCCAGGAACCAAAGCACGAGGTGAATGGTGATGTAGGCGAGCACAGCGGCGAACAGCGCGATGACGTACCCCGTAACCTTCCACCCCCGGCTGCTGCCGACCGCGTACGCCCCGAGGAGGCCGAGCAGGTCCAGCACAATCGCCGTGTTCATGGCATAGAGCAGCAAGACGTTGTTCTGCAGAGACTCCTGCAGCAGCAGGACGATGACCACGACCGACGCCACGAACGAGGTCGAGTTGCAGTAGAAAAACGCGCTGTACCGGGCCGGGTTGCTGAGCCGCATCACGGCGTTCCCCGCGTGGTCGCCGCCCGGCGGCTTCATGGCGGCCTGGTAGGTGACGCTCGCGGCCAGGATTGCGAGCACCATCATGTACTTCCGCCTCGCACTATTCCCCCTGTTGCGAGAGGCATGTTGCCGCGTCATTGCCCTGTCGCCGGCGGGACTTGACCGTGATGAGTTGCTGTCTTCTCCTCCATTGGCTTCGCCGAATATGAGCAGGACCAGCAGCGCCATGGCCGTGATGGCAATCAGCGTGATTACGACGGCGACCAGGACGAAGACGTACATGGACGTCTGTGGATCCGGGATAGTCCCGCTGAGGTAGGCGCAGGGCCGGTCCTGAGATTTTAGGGGCCCGGGGCGAAACTAAAGCTCAGGGCCCTTAGTATATATATAGTTTGTGTGGGGATATAGGGGCCTTAATATAAGCAACATAACAATTATATATATATATATATATATATATATATATATATGAAATACAGTTTATACACACAATGCTGAAAATAAAGAAATTTGCATCAAAAGTTTAGCAGCAAAAGCTATGCATCATGTTGACGAAGATAAATTACTTAATTAGTAATAAACAAAGTGATAATGATCACCGATTAAGATTGCCGGAGAAAGGAAATTGCGGCAGCCAAATTTGCACCAAAATTTTAGCATAAATCAGCCTGATCTCCTGCAATCTCCGGTGATCTCCCGCGATTTTGGACTGCATGCAAATCATCGCAGGGCAATTTTCCAGCGGCGATTGTGCCGCAACCACGGTCGTTTCTGCTGCGGTTTAAAATCATGAATATGATAATAATACCTTGGATCGGTTGAATCGCTGCCGGTGATTGTCCGATCCGGCGCTCGGCGATGACGCGATCTGTATATGCGTGTGCGGCATGCGCTCGGCGATGTGCATGAGCGTGTGCGTGCTGGGTGATGGCGCAATCTGGTGCTGGCCTGGAGTAGAGATGGAAGAACAGAGTTCATCCGTGAAACAGCGACTCGCGTTCGCGTCCAGAGATCATGATCGTGGCTGGGGGATACTCGAAGACGTGAACTCACAATCGGATCTCGGAACTTCTTTTTAGTTGGGATTAGGAAACTGGACAGGCGTCACGCAATCAACTCGTACGAGCCTATGACGACACGGGCCCTTACCGAAGGAGTGGATGTGCTCGTTCGTGGGCTACCAAGCTGCGTACGGTGACTGCCTGCCCAGCGTAGCGTAGGGCCAACGCGTAGCTTCGACGGCTGCGGGCGTGGGCTAGCTAGCTAACTGCGCTCGTCGTAGGCCTATACGTACGTACCTAGATGGGGGCCCCTGGACATTGGGGGCCCGGGGCGGCCGCCCCCCTTGCCCCCCCTCAGGGCCGGCCCTGGGTAGGCGCCCATCAGGCCGAACAGGGCGATCACCATGCACACGTACAGCGCGTAGCACCGTATGCCCGGCTTGTACAGGTTCGGGTTCACGAGCAGGATGATGAGCGTGATGGACACCATGAAGCTCGTCGAGTTGCAGTAGAAGAACGCTTGGTACCTCATCCGGTATGTGTCGGCCGTGATGGGGTCTCCCGCACGGCGCCCGTCCCCAAACTCCTCCGTCCAGAAGCCCCCCGGCGGTGTCAGTCCAGCTTGGTAGGTGATGGTAGCCACCAGGATGGCGAGAAGCAGCAGCCGCTTGCGCCTCTTCTCCAGCTTCCTGTTGTCCTCGTAGCTCATTTCCTTGTGGTTGTTAGCTAATAACCTAGCGTGACAAGTAGTTTCAGTTAGAGCTGCCGCTGCAGCTTAGCACTTTCAGTTAGCAGGTTTTTCGGTTTCAGTTAAGGTAGTGCCTGAGGACGCGGTCTGTGCGATCCCGAGGCCATAGCTCGCAGCGAGCGCGCGCCCCTGATCGTGGGATGGCACGATCCAGTAGAGGGGGTCGTCCTCGATCCGTTTTTCCCGTTCTTCAGTGAATGCGCTGCACAAAATTCAGTCTTTGTCGTCTCCCTCCTCCTCTCGCCATTGACAGAAGCTCCGAGCTTCGGTGATAACAATTGGCATCAGAGCGCCTCGTTCTCGATCTTGGGATGACGAAGAAAGATGATTCCGGCGATGGTAAGACACCGCCGACGCCGCGCGCGAATCACTGATGGTTCTGATCAGGGTTCGTCGCCGCGGGTGGTGCGCGACACCGGCGGCACGGCATGGCCGATGCTGACGAGGACCAACTACACCGACTGGGCTGTCCTCATGCAGGTCATGATGGAGGGGCTGTTGGGAAACGTTGCATGGGAAACAAAATTTTTCCTACGCACACATAAGATCTATCCATGGTGATGAGCATCTACGAGAGGGAGAGTGAATCTACATACCCTTGTAGATCGCTAAGCGGAAGCGTTTAAGAAACGCGGTTGATGTAGTCGAACGTCTCCGCGATCCAAATCGCAAGTCGTCCCTCGATCCGATCACGAACTAGCGCCGAACGGACGGCACCTCCGCGTTCAACACACGTACGGCTTGATGACGCCTTCACCTCCTCGATCCAGTGAGCGATGGTGAAGTAGTGGTTGAGTTCCAGCAGCACGACGGCGTGGTGATGGTGGTGAGGAACAATCTCTGCAGGGCTTCGCCAAGCGCTACGGAGATTATGACGGAGGAACTAGAGGGTTAGGGTTGCCGCACACGGCTTGGGGAAATCTTGATGTATCCCGTGTGCTAGCCCTGCCCCTCTATTTATATGTTGAGCCTTGGGGTCTAAACTTGGAGTAAAAGCCTCCTCCAGGTCGGTTTTGCCCGCACAAGGTCGGTTTGGCCCGCAGGGAAAGAGTCCAACTCGGATCCCTGCCGAACCGTGCACAGCCGCGCACAAGCGGTAGTACCGCTTCACACAAGCGGTAGTACCGCTTGGGCGGTAGTACCGCTTCACACAAGCGGTAGTACCGCTCGGGCGGTAGTACCGCTTCACCAAGCGGTAGTACCGCTTACGCGGCAGCAAAACTACTTTTGCACTTTCCAATACCTTGTGGGCTTTATCCCTTTGGCCCATATAAAGTGTTGCTGCACCCGTACACTTCGGTAAACATCCGGAACCCATTCCGGTGAACTCCGGAACTCTTCCGGAGATCACAACACTATTATCACATATATCAATCTTTACCTCCAGACTATTCCGGAGATCCTCGTCATGTCCGGGATCTTATCCGGGACTCCGAACAACCTTCGGTCACCAACATAACTCAACTATACTAATCGTCACCAAACGTTAAGTGTGTAGACCCTGCGGGTTCGAGAACTATGTAGACATGACCGAGACACTTCTACGATCAATAACCAATAGCGGGACCTGGATGCCCATATTGGCTCCTACATATTCTACGAAGATCTTTATCGGTCGAACCTCTATGTCAAGGATTCAGTTAATCCCGTATGCTGTTCCCTTTGTTCTTCGGTATGTTACTTGCCCGAGATTCGATCGTCGGTATCACTATACCTAGTTCAATCTCGTTACCGGCAAGTCTCTTTACTCGTTCCGTAATACAAGATCCTGTGACTAACTCTTTAGTCACTTTGCTTGCAAGGCTCAATGTGATGTTGTATTACCGAGTGGGCCCTGAGATACCTCTCCGTCATACGGAGTAACAAATCCCAGTCTTGATCCATGCCAACCCAACAGACACCCTCGGAGATACCTGTAGAGCATCTTTATAGTCACCCAGTTACGTTGCGACGTTTGATACACACAAGGTATTCCTCCGGTGTCAGTGAGTTGCATGATCTCATGGTCAAAGGAACAAATACTTGACATGCAGAAAACAATAGCAATAAACTGACACGATCAAATGCTACGTTTACAGTTTGGGTCTTGTCCATCACATCATTCTCCTAATGATGTGATCCCGTTATCAAATGACATCTCATGTCAATGGCTAGGAAACCTTAACCATCTTTGATCAACGAGCTAGTCAACTAGAGGCTTACTAGGGACACAGTGTTGTCTATGTACCCACACATGTATTTGAGTTTCCAATCAATACAATTATAGCATGGATAATAAACGATTATCATGAACAAGGAAATATAATAATAACCAATTTATTATTGCCTCTAGGGCATATTTCCAACAGTCTCCCACTTGCACTAGAGTCAATAATCTAGTTCACATCACTATGTGATTTACATTGTAATGAATCGAACACCCATGCAGTTCTGGTGTTGTTCATGTTTAGCCCTTGGAAGAGGTTTAGTCATCGGATCTGCAACATTCAGATCCGTGTGTACTTTGCAAATATTTATGTCGTCCTCCTTGATGTAATCGCGGATGGAATTGAAACGTCGCTTTATGTGTCTGGTCCTCTTGTGAAATCTTGGTTCCTTGGCTAGAGCAATGGCAACAGTATTATCACAAAACAGAGTCATTGGGTTAAGTGCACTAGGCACTACTCCAAGATCTGTCATGAACTCCTTCATCCAGACACCTTCCTTCGCCGCCTCCGAGGCTGCGATGTACTCCGCTTCGCATGTAGAATCTGCTACCACGCTTTGCTTGGAACTGCACCAGCTAACCGCACCCCCATTAAGAATAAATACGTATCCGGTTTGAGACTTAGAGTCATCCGGATCAGTGTCAAAGCTTGCATCGACGTAACCCTTTACGACGAGCTCTTGATCACCTCCATAAACGAGAAACATGTCCTTAGTCCGTTTCAGGTACTTCAGGATATTCTTGACCGCCGTCCAGTGTTCCATTCCTGGATCACTTTGAAACCTTTCGACCATACTTATGGCAAGGCTGACATCGGGTCTTGTGCACAGCATTGCATACATGATAGAGCCTATGGCCGAAGCATAGGGGATGACACTCATCTTTTCTCTATCTTCTGCAGTCACTGGGCATTGAGTCTTACTCAACTTCACACCTTGCAAAACAGGCAAGAACCCCTTCTTGGACTGATCCATTTTGAACTTCTTCAAAATCTTATCAAGGTATGTGCTTTGTGAAAGTCCTATTAAGCGTCTCGATCTATCTCTATAGATCTTGATGCCTAATATGAAAGCAGCTTCTCCTAGGTCCTTCATTGAAAAACTCTTGTTCAAATATTCCTTTACGCTTTCCAACATTTCTATATTGTTTCCAATCAGCAATATGTCATCCACATATAATATTAGAAACGCTATAGAGCTCCCACTCACTTTCTTGTAAATACAAGCTTCTCCGTAAACTTGTATAAACTCGAACGCTTTGATCACCTCATCAAAACGAAGATTCCAACTCCGAGATGCTTGCACCAGTCCATAAATGGATCGCTGGAGTTTGCAAACTTTGTCAGCATTTTCTGGATCGACAAAACCTTCCGGTTGCATCATATACAACTCTTCCTTAAGGAAACCGTTAAGGAACGCTGTTTTGACATCCATCTGCCAAATTTCATAATCGAAAAAGGCAGCTATTGCTAACATGATTCTGACGGACTTAAGCATCTCTACGGGTGAGAAGGTCTCATCGTAGTCAACTCCTTGAACTTGTGAAAAACCCTTTGCCACAAGTCGAGCTTTATAGACGGTGACATTACCGTCCGCGTCCGTCTTCCTCTTAAAGATCCATTTGTTCTGAATGGCCTTACGCCCTTCAGGTAATACTTCCAAAGTCCATACTTTGTTTTCATACATGGATCCCATCTCGGATTTCATGGCCTCTAACCACTTCTCGGAATCCGGGCCCATCATCGCTTCTCCATAGCTCGTAGGTTCATCGTTGTCCAACAACATGACCTCTAAGACAGGGTTGCCGTACCACTCAGGAGTAGTACGCGTCCTTGTCGACCTACGAGGTTCGATAGCAACTTGATCCAAAGCTTCATGATCATCATCATTAACTTCCTCTTCAGCTAATGTAGGCTCCACAGAAACAACTTTCTGCGCTGCGCTACTCTCAGGTTGAAGTAAAGGTTCAACAACCTCATCAAGTTCTATCTTCCTCCCACTCAATTCTTTCGAGAGAAACTCTTTCTCAAGAAATGTTCCGTTTTTAGCGACAAACACTTTGCCTTCGGATCTGAGGTAGAAGGTATACCCAACTGTCTCTTTTGGGTATCCTATGAAGACGCATTTCTCCGCTTTGGGTTCCAGCTTTTCAGGCTGAAGCTTTTTGACATAAGCATCACATCCCCAAACTTTAAGAAACGACAGCTTTGGCTTCTTGCCAAACCAAAGTTCATATGGCGTCGTCTCAACGGATTTCGATGGTGCCCTATTTAAAGTGAATGCAGCTGTCTCTAATGCATAACCCCAAAACGATAGTGGCAAATCGGCAAGAGACATCATAGATCGCACCATATCCAATAAAGTTCGATTACGACGTTCGGACACACCATTACGCTGTGGTGTTCCAGGCGGTGTCAGTTGTGAAACAATTACACATTGTCTTAAGTGACTGCCAAACTCATAACTCAGATATTCTCCTCCTCGATCAGATCGTAGGAATTTAATCTTCTTGTTACGATGATTCTCAACTTCACTCTAAAATTGTTTGAACTTTTCAAATGTTTCAGACTTGTGTTTCATTAAGTAAATATACCCATATCTACTTAAGTCATCAGTGAAGGTGAGAAAGTAACGATAACCACCGCACGCCTCAATACTCATCGGACCGCACACATCAGTATGTATGATTTCCAATAAGTCACTTGCCCGTTCCATTGTTCCAGAGAACGGCGTTTTAGTCATCTTGCCCATGAGGCATGGCTCACATGTGTCAAGTGATTCAAAATCAAGTGACTCCAAAAGTCCATCAGCATGGAGCTTCCTCATGCGTTTTACACCAATATGACCTAAACGGCAGTGCCACAAGAAAGTGGTATTATCATTATCAATTCTACATCTTTTGGCATCAATGTTATGAACATGTGTATCATTACTATAGAGATTCAATAAGAATAAACCCCTCACATTGGGTGCATGACCATAAAAGATATTACTCATATAAATAGAACAACCATTATTCTCTGATTTAAATGAGTAACCGTCTCGCAATAAACAAGATCCAGATATAATGTTCATGCTTAACGCAGGCACCAAATAACACTTATTTAGGTTCATCACTAATCCCGACGGTAATCGAAGAGCGAGCGTGCCGACGGCGATCACATCAACCTTGGAACCATTTCCCACGCGCATCGTCACTTCGTCCTTTGCCAGCCTCCGTCTATTCCGCAGTTCCTGTTTTGAGTTGCAAATATGAGCAACCGCACCGGTATCAAATACCCAGGCACTACAACGAGAGTTGGTAAGGTACACATCAATAACATGTATATCATATATACCTTGTTTGTTGTTGGCCGCCTTCTTGTCAGCCAAATACTTGGGGCAATTCCGCTTCCAGTGTCCAGTTCCCTTGCAATGAAAACACACAGTTTCTGGTTTGGGTCCAGCCTTGGGTTTCTTCACGAGAGGAGCAACTGCTTTGCCACTCTTCTTGGAGTTACCCTTCTTACCCTTGCCATTTTTCTTGAAACTAGTGGTTTTATTGACCATCAACACTTGATGCTCCTTCTGAATTTCAGACTCAGCGGCTTTCAGCATCGCAAACAGCTCGGCGACTGACTTGTTCATCCCGTGCATGTTATAGTTCAACACGAAGCTCTTGTAGCTAGGTGGCAATGATTGAAGAACTCTGTCAGTGATAGCCTCTGGCGGAAGGGGCATCCCTAACTCAGCCAGATGGGTGGAGTACCCAGACATTCTAAGCACGTGATCACTGATAGACCCGTTCTCCTCCATCTTGCAAGCATAGAACTTATCGGAGATCTCATATCTCTCGATCCGGGCATTCTTCTGAAAGATAAACTTCAACTCCTGGAACATCTCATATGCTCCATGACGTTCAAAACGTCTTTGAAGTCCCGGTTCTAAGCCATACAACATTGCACATTGAACTATTGAGTAATCATCAGAACGAGCCTGCCAGGCGTTCACAACGTCTAGAGACTCAACTGGAGCGGGTGGATCACCAAGCGGTGCATCAAGGACATAAGCCTTCTGGGAAGCCGTAAGGATAATCCTTAGATTACGGGCCCAGTCCACAAAGTTACTTCCATCATCTTTCAACTTAGCTTTCTCTAGGAACGCATTAAAATTCAGGGGTGCTACTGCGCGAGCCATGATCTACAACATAAATATAGCAAAGACAACTTAGACTATTGTTCAGGATAATGAGTTTTAGTTAATCATATTATTTAAAAACTCCCACTCAAATTGACATCCCTCCGGTCATTCGAGTGTAACATGATCCAAATCCACCAACTCAAGTCCGATCATCACGTGAGTTGAGGTGGTTTCAATGGTGAACATCTTCATGTTGATCATATCTACTATATGACTCATGTTCGACCTTTCGGTCTCTTGTGTTCCGAGGCCATGTCTGTACATGCTAGGCTCGTCAAGTTTAACCCGAGTGTTCCGCACGTGCAACATGGCTTGCACCCGTTGTATGCGAACGTAGAGTCTATCACACCCGATCATCACGGCGTGTCTCGAAACGACGAACTTTCGCAACGGTGCACACTTGGGGAGAACACAATTTATCTTGAAATTTAAGTGAGGGATCACCTTATAATGCTACCGTCGTCCTAAGCAAAATAAGATGCATAAAAGGATTAACATCACATGCAAATCATAAGTGACATGATATGGCCATGAACTTGTGCTTTTGATCTCCATCTCCAAAGCACCGGCATGATCTCCATCGTCACCGGCATGACACCATGATCTCCATCATCTTGATCTCCATCAACGTGTCGCCATAAGGTTGTCGCGCCGACTGTTGCTTCCACGACTATTGCTAACGTTTAGCGATAAAGTAAAGAATTACATAGCGCTTAATGATTGACACGCAGGTCATACAATAATTAAAGACAACTCTATGGCTCCTGCCAGTTGCCGTACTCATCGACATGCAAGTCGTGATATTCTATACAACACATGATCATCTCATACATCACATATATCTCATCATGTAATTGGCCATATCACATCACAACATACCCTGCAAAAACAAGTTAGACGTCCTCTAATTGTTGTTGCAAATTTTACGTGGCTGCTACGGGTTTGCAAGAACCGTTCTTACCTACGCAAAACCACAACGTGGTGTAGTGATTGCTTTTTTATCTTCTAAAAGAACCCTCTTCATTGAAATCGATTCAACTAAAGTGAGAGAGACAGACACCCGCTAGCCATCTTTATGCAACGAAGTTACATGTCAGTTGAAGGAACCTGTCTCGCGTAAGTGTACGCGTAATGTCGGTCCGGGCCGCTTCATCTCACAGTACCGCCGAATCAAATATCAACTAGTAACGGCAAGCAATATGTATACACCCACGCCCACAACTCGTTTGTGTTCTACTCGAGATCTCATCTACGCATAGACCTGGCTCAGATGCCACTGTTGGGAAACGTTGCATGGGAAACAAAAAATTTCCTACGCACACATAAGATCTATCCATGGTGATGAGCATCTACGAGAGGGAGAGTGAATCTACATACCCTTGTAGATCGCTAAGCGGAAGCGTTTAAGAAACGCGGTTGATGTAGTCGAACGTCTCCGCGATCCAAATCGCAAGTCGTCCCTCGATCCGATCACGAACTAGCGCCGAACGGACGGCACCTCCGCGTTCAACACACGTACGGCTTGATGACGCCTTCACCTCCTCGATCCAGCGAGCGATGGTGAAGTAGTGGTTGAGTTCCAGCAGCACGACGGCGTGGTGATGGTGGTGAGGAACAATCTCTGCAGGGCTTCGCCAAGCGCTACGGAGATTATGACGGAGGAACTAGAGGGTTAGGGTTGCCGCACACGGCTTGGGGAAATCTTGATGTATCCCGTGTGCTAGCCCTGCCCCTCTATTTATATGTTGAGCCTTGGGGTCTAAACTTGGAGTAAAAGCCTCCTCCAAGTCGGTTTTGCCCGCACAAGGTCGGTTTGGCCCGCAGGGAAAGAGTCCAACTCGGATCCCTGCCGAACCGTGCACAGCCGCGCACAAGCGGTAGTACCGCTTCACACAAGCGGTAGTACCGCTTGGGCGGTAGTACCGCTTCACACAAGCGGTAGTACCGCTTGGGCGGTAGTACCGCTTCACACAAGCGGTAGTACCGCTCGGGCGGTAGTACCGCTTCACCAAGCGGTAGTACCGCTTACGCGGCAGCAAAACTACTTTTGCACTTTCCAATACCTTGTGGGCTTTATCCCTTTGGCCCATATAAAGTGTTGCTGCACCCGTACACTTCGGTAAACATCCGGAACCCATTCCGGTGAACTCCGGAACTCTTCCGGAGATCACAACACTATTATCACATATATCAATCTTTACCTCCAGACTATTCCGGAGATCCTCGTCATGTCCGGGATCTTATCCGGGACTCCGAACAACCTTCGGTCACCAACATAACTCAACTATACTAATCGTCACCAAACGTTAAGTGTGTAGACCCTGCGGGTTCGAGAACTATGTAGACATGACCGAGACACTTCTACGATCAATAACCAATAGCGGGACCTGGATGCCCATATTGGCTCCTACATATTCTACGAAGATCTTTATCGGTCGAACCTCTATGTCAAGGATTCAGTTAATCCCGTATGCTGTTCCCTTTGTTCTTCGGTATGTTACTTGCCCGAGATTCGATCGTCGGTATCACTATACCTAGTTCAATCTCGTTACCGGCAAGTCTCTTTACTCGTTCCGTAATACAAGATCCTGTGACTAACTCTTTAGTCACTTTGCTTGCAAGGCTCAATGTGATTTTGTATTACCGAGTGGGCCCTGAGATACCTCTCCATCATACGGAGTAACAAATCCCAGTCTTGATCCATGCCAACCCAACAGACACCCTCGGAGATACCTGTAGAGCACCTTTATAGTCACCCAGTTACGTTGTGACGTTTGATACACACAAGGTATTCCTCCGGTGTCAGTGAGTTGCATGATCTCATGGTCAAAGGAACAAATACTTGACATGCAGAAAACAATAGCAATAAACTGACACGATCAAATGCTACGTTTACAGTTTGGGTCTTGTCCATCACATCATTCTCCTAATGATGTGATCCCGTTATCAAATGACATCTCATGTCAATGGCTAGGAAACCTTAACCATCTTTGATCAACGAGCTAGTCAACTAGAGGCTTACTAGGGACACAGTGTTGTCTATGTACCCACACATGTATTTGAGTTTCCAATCAATACAATTATAGCATGGATAATAAACGATTATCATGAACAAGGAAATATAATAATAACCAATTTATTATTGCCTCTAGGGCATATTTCCAACAGGGGCGACACCTGTGGGACGCCATGCAGACAGGCACGGCAGAGCGGAGCGACGATCGGCTCGCGCTCGAGGCGATCCTGCGCGGGATGCCACCGGAGATGGCACCCACTCTCGCCGGCAAGGCCACGGCGAAGGAGGCGTGGGATGCTGTGAAGACGATGCGTCTCGGGGTGGCGCGCGTCCGCGAGGCGAAGCTCGCGACCATATCCAAGCAGTACAGCAACATCCGGTTCGCCGACGGCGAGACGGTGGACGACTTCGCCATGAGGATCACCAACATGGTGGCCCAGATGGCGCAGCTCGGCGAGGTCGTGCCGGAGAAGCACGTGGTGAGGAAGTTCCTCTCCGTCGTCCCGAAAAGGTACTCTCAGATCGCTCTCTCAATAGAGACTCTGGTAGACCTTGATGCGCTCACGGTGGAGGAGCTCACCGGGCGGCTCAAGGCCGCCGAGGAGCGGTACGATCTCGAGCAGGCTGAGACGGGCATCGACCGGCTTCTCATGACGATGGACGAGTGGAACAAGTGCATGAAACGCACTGAGAACGACGGGTCCGGCGGTAGCGGATCCGGAGCTGGGCGCGGAGGCGGCCGCCGTGGTCGCGGACGCAGGCGCGGCGGTGGGCACGGCTCAGGCAGCCGTGCAAAGCCCACGGACATTTGCCGGCACTGCAAGAAGGCCGGGCACTGGGCACGTGAGTGCCGTACTCGTCTCCGCGAGGAGGCGAATCTCGCCGAGCAGGACGGGCACGCCCCGGACGGACACGATGACGACCCAATGCTCCTGATGGCAGTGATCGCCACGGACCCGTCACAGAGCGCGGGGGAGCACGTCGTGCTCAACAAGGAGCGTGCAGAGGCGAATCTGGGCGCGGAGGAGGCGCCGTGCGACGGCCGGTGGTTCCTGGACACCGGCGCGTCCAACCACATGACCGGCGATCGCGCGGCGTTCGCGGAGCTGGACGAGGGCGTCACCGGGAGCGTCAGGTTCGGAGATGGATCCAGCGTGGCCATCCACGGCCGCGGCACGATCACGTTCACCGTGCGCAGCGGAGACCACCGCGCCCTCACCGACGTCTACCTCATCCCGTGCCTGAAAACCAGCATCATCAGCCTCGGGCAGCTGGACGAGCACGGCTGCACCACCAAGATCCACGGCGGCATCCTGACCCTGTACGATCGCCGCCAACACGAGCTGGCCCGGGTACGCCGGAACGGCAAACACCTTTATGTGGTTCGTTTGGATATTTCACATCCTGTCTGCTTGGCGGCGCACGCCGGCGACGAGGCGTGGAGGTGGCACGCCAGGTTTGGCCACCAACACTTCGACGCACTCCGGCGCATGGGGCGCGCGGACATGGTGCGCGGGATGCCTCTCGGGGATCACACCGAGGAGCTGTGCGACGCATGCTTGGTGGGGAAGCAGCGGCATGCGTCATTCCCCTCACAGGCGCGCTATTGAGCGACGGAGCCGCTCGAGCTGGTCCATGCCGACCTCTCCGGGCCGATCACTCCGTGCACTCCAGGAGGCAAGCGCTACTTCATGCTCGTGGTCGACGACCACAGTCGCTACATGTGGGCCATGATGCTGCCGGCGAAAGACGCCGCCGCGGCCAGCATCAGACAGTTCGTCGCCGCGGTAGAGGCAGAGCGGGGAGCGAAGCTGCGCACGTTCCGGACGGACCGGGGCGGCGAGTTCACCTCCACTGCACTCGGCGAGTACTTCGCGGACCAGGGCGTCCAGCGGCACCTGACGACGCCCTACTCGCCGCAGCAGAACGGCGTCGTGGAGCGGCGCAACCAGACGGTCGTCGGCATGGCCAGGAGCATGCTCAAAGCGAAGAACATGCCGAGCTGGTTCTGGGGGGAGGCCGTGGCGACTACGGTGTTCATCCTCAACAGATCATACACCCGCAGCGTCGACGGCAAGACTCCGTACGAGGTGTGGCACGGCAAGAAGCCGGCCGTACACTACCTGCGCATCTTCGGCTGCATCGCCTACGTCAAGAACACGCGGCCCGGGCTGAAGAAGCTCGACGACCGCAGCACGAAGATGATCTTCATCGGCTACGAGGAGGGCTCGAAGGCGTACAGAGTGTACGATCCCCTGACCAAGCGTGTGTACGCGTCACGCGACGTGGTGTTTGACGAAGCAGCTAGCTGGGATTGGGGCGCCGGTGGCGAGCCCACCGCCGAGCCGCTCGTCGTCCACCACGAGCTCCCTCTCGTCGCCAGAGCACAGAGGGTGCCCGACACGGCAGGCGACTCGAGCGGAGAGGGCGACGATGACATGGGAGCGTCTCCAGCCGCGCCCAAGACCGCTGCCAGGTCGCCAGTGTCACCAGCAGAGCCTCAGACTGCTGCGGCCGCAGCCACGCCGGACACACCTGGCGGCAGTGCGCCCCCGGAAGGCGCTCCGGGGGGAGTGGAGTTTGTCACACCGCCGACGATGCAGCCAGATCTCTTCGACGCCGACGATGATCCTGTCATCGGACACCGGTTTCGCCGCGTCACAGACGTCCTTCGCAGGACAAACGAGCCGGTGCAGATGGCCGAGCAGCTGCTGCTAGCTGAGGAGGAGCCACTCAGCTTCGCCGACGCCGAGCCGCACGAGTGCTGGCGACGTGCCATGCTGGATGAGCTGGCCTCGATCGAAGAGAACAACACCTGGACTCTGACCCATCTGCCGGCCGGTCACCAGGCGATCGGGCTCAAGTGGGTTTTCAAGCTGAAGAAAGACGCCGCCGGTGTGGTGGTGAAGCACAAGGCGAGGCTCGTGGCAAGTGGCTTTGTGCAGAAAGAAGGCGTGGACTACGACGACGCATTCGCGCCCGTGGCGAGACTGGACTCGGTGCGCGTCATGGTCGGCGTGGCGGCTCAGCGCGGCTGGGAGCTGCACCACCTCGACGTCAAGTCGGCTTTCCTCAACGGCGAGCTCAAGGAGGAGGTCTACGTCAAGCAACCACCCGGTTTCGCGCGGAGAGGCGAGGAGCACAAGGTGTAACGCCTCCACAAGGCGCTCTACGGGCTGTGGCAGGCACCGCGAGCTTGGAATGCCAAGCTTGATCGCACCATGCAACAGCTTGGGTTCACGAGCTGTCCGTCGGAGCACGCCATGTATACACGGGGCGAGGGGCAAGGACGCCTCCTGGTCGGTGTGTACGTCGACGATCTCGTCGTCACCGGCGGCGACGCCAAGGCCATCCTCGGGTTCAAGACAGAGATGATGGGCAGGTTTCGCATGAGTGATCTCGGCCTGCTCAGCTTCTAACTGGGCATTGAGGTGAAGCAGAAGGTCGGGGAGATCGTCCTGTCGCAAGCAGCGTACGCCGGTGAGCTCCTGGCGCGGGCGGGCATGATGGACTGCAACCCAGTGCATGTGCCCATGGAGCCGCGCCTCAAGTTGAGCAAGGAGGGCCCTGAACCGTGGGTGGACGCCACTGACTACCGCAGCATCGTCGGAGGGCTTCGCTACCTCACCCACACGCGGCCGGACATCACCTACGCGGTGGGGTACGTGAGCCGTTTCATGGAGGCGCCGACCATGGCGCATCTCGCCGCCGTCAAGCATCTATTGCGCTACATAGCAGGCACGCGCAAGCTTGGTTGCAGGTATGTCAAGGGACAGGATGGCGAGCTCGTTGGATACAGTGACTCGGACATGGCCAGGGACATAGACGATCGCAAGAGCACGTCGGGCAATCTCTTCTTCCTGGGAGGAGCCCCGATCACTTGGCAATCCCAGAAGCAGAAGATTGTGGCCTTGTCTTCGTATGAGGCGGAGTATGTGGCTGCAACAACGGCAGCATGCCAGGCGATTTGGTTGAGCAGGCTCATGAGGGACCTGCTGAAGGAGGATGCCGGCGCCACCACCATCTTCATCGACAACAAGTCCGCCATCCAACTGTGCAAGAACCCGGTCTTCCACGATCGCAGCAAGCACATCGACGTGCGATTCCACTTCATCCGCAGGTGTGTGGAAGAAGGCAAGATCAAGGTGGAGCACATCGCCACCGGTGATCAACTCGCAGACATATTCACAAAGTCACTAGGGCGCACGCGGTTCCAGGAGCTTCGTGCACGCATTGGTATGGTCGAGGTTTAGTTTTGTGTCACGACTAGCTTAGGGGGAGATTGTTAGCTAATAACCTAGCGTGACAAGTAGTTTCAGTTAGAGCTGCCGCTGCAGCTTAGCACTTTCAGTTAGCAGGTTTTTCGGTTTCAGTTAAGGTAGTGCCTGAGGACGCGGTCTGTGCGATCCCGAGGCCATAGCTCGCGGCGAGCGCGCGCCCCTGATCGTGGGATGGCACGATCCAGTAGAGGGGGTCGTCCTCGATCCGTTTTTCCCGTTCTTCAGTGAATAAAGAGAGAAGAAAACGCAGCAGTTCAGTGCGCTGCACAAAATTCAGTCTCTGTCGTCTCCCTCCTCCTCTCGCCATTGACAGAAGCTCCGAGCTTCGGTGATAACAGTGGTCCAGCGTGAAGAAGACGACGTGAATTACCACGTACACCAACGTAGCGGCCGGCAAGGCTATGAGCTTGACGGTGGTGATCACGTCCCGGCAGCTCCCGGCCGCGTACGCGCCGATGAGGCCAAGCAAGCACAGTAGCATCGCCACCTCGAGCGTGTGCCGTCGGATCAGGCCCCTCGCCCGGACCATGAGGATGACAACCAAGGACGCCACGAACGCGGTCGAGTTGCAGTAATAGAACACCATGTAGCGGCTAGGGTTCATCAGTGACAGTATCGGGTCGCCGGCCTTGTAGCGGTTCTGGTTCTGCTGGCCGTCCCGCGACCAGACGCCACCCGGCGGGTCGAGCCCCGCCTGGTAGGTGATGGTTGCCACGAGAGTAGCAAGCAGCAGAAGCAGAGACTTGACCTCCATGCCTGCTGGTTTGTTATTGCCTGTGTTCGCTGTCTCATCCATGACCATGTTGCTGCCATGCCGTTGCCGGCCGCCATCTGATGTTGGGCTATCTGCTTGCAATTGCTCTTCTCCAAAGCCTCTTTTTTGCAGCCAACTTGAACATGCAGAATAGGAGCAGACAAATTGATGTGGTAGCCAGCTGGTGTTCTTGAGAGGATTCGAGACAACCACCAACACCATCATCACGAGGAAGATGTAGACGAGAACCAGGTCGACCAGGGCGATGACATAGGCAGAGGAGCCCGCGTCGTCCCCGTAGCTCCCCGAGACGTAGGCCCCCAGGAGGCCGAACAGCACGACCAGGATGAGCCCGCAAAGCTGCACCATGGCGCAGCACCGGCTCTGCAGCCTCCGGACCAGGAGCAGCACGATGATGAGCAGCGACGCCACGAACGCCGTGGTGTTGCAGTAGAAGAAGGCCTTCAGGCGGCCGTGCACTTCCTCGTCGCCGCCGCCGCCGCCGGGCGGGCTCAAGCCAGCGGTGTACGAGATTCCCACCGCGAATGTCGCGAGCAGCATGAGTACCTTGCGTTGCTCTCTGAGCTTGAGAGACTCATCGGTGCTCTCCTCTTCCGATTCCGACGGCGTGTAGGAGGCTAGTAGAATGTGAACGCCGACGTAGGCGGCGAGAGCGACCACCAGCACCCAGGTGTACACTGTCGACGGCACGTCGAAGCAGCTCCCGCTGGCGTAGGCCCCCATGAGGGCGAGAAGGTCCAGCACCATGACGAACCGGAGCACGGCGAGCCAGACGGGTCTCTTCTCGTTGAGGAGTAGGAGGAGGAGGTTGACCCCAATCGAGGCCGTGAAGGCGGTGGCGTTGAAGTAGACGAATGTGATGTACTGGGGCGTGAGCGTGAGGACCATGCGCCCGCTTTCGCTCTCCTCCGGCGGCGACACTCCGGGCGTGCTGAAACTCGCCTCGTACGTCGCTGTCGCCACCAGCCCGGCCAGCAGCATGAGATACTTCCGCAGATAATACTCCCACGACGGCTCGTGTACGCTGCTGCTGCTGCCGGCCGGCGAGCTGGGCACCGCCGTGGGGCTGTCGTTGGACTCTACCATTTCGATGGACAACGCCATTTGTTCCTATGACTACGCTATAGCTTTTTGTGCGAGCACGGATAGGAGGGAGGCGGCTTTGAGGAGATCGACTGCCGATGGCGGCTGTGACTGTGAGTCCGCTTGTGCCACTGCCACTGCATCTTTATATAAGCTCAAGCTGGCATGGCCCAATGTGCACGAACACTGAAGCCAGTAGGTAGCTAAAGACTTCTTCAACCTGCAGTCCTGCACTTGTTAACCCCATTTCATGGTGTATTCAACTGTTCATTGGATGTTTGAATGCTTCAACCCTTCCAAAACCGTTGACCGTATGCATGCCAAGGGGATATGCATGGTTAACAGCCCGCATGCGCAGCAGTGGAGCGTGAGTGTGTCTTATTGTGTGTGTGTAGTGGCGTGCGTAGACATGTGGGAGTGTACAAGTTCAAAGTAAAAAAGGCACGTGGGATTATAAGGTTCTTAATTATACTTGAACACTCAGTGTATTTGAAAAACTAGTGGTTATGTTTTCTGAAACTAACAACAAGGCATACCATAGGTCAACTATTTCGCTCTCTTTACCTTTTGAGAGAAGGCGACGATTTTCATCCTTCCCTTTTGAGAGAAGGCGACGATTTTCATCCTTCGTGAACGCCGACATGGCAGCGGTCCCCCCCCCCATTTGTTGCTCTGGCGGCGGGAGGGGGGCGGCCTCCCATTTCTTTCCCAGTTTGTTCATAGGGGTAAGCTTTTGTCTTCATCCAATAGCACCAGTGCGATGAGGATGGCGCTGCTCGAATAAGGTGGCTTCGGTCACTCCCTCATCATGGCGGCGCGGCGGAGAGCCAATGGTCTCGTCTACCTGCCGTTCGCTTGGGGCGGCGAGCTTAAGGTCCCATATGTATGGCGGTTGCTGATTATACGTGTGAACGTGGTGCTCCTGGCACAAGGTTGGAGGTCCGTCGGCGGCCAATTTGGCGTTGGTCACCGGCTCTCAACGCCTTTTTGTCTATGACGTTGGCCTAGATCATGGGATGATGATGAAGATTTGCTGCCTCTTCCGGCGAGCGTCACGACGCCACCAGTAGTCGACGTGGTTTCTAGTTTGGTTATGTGCATTGATCCTGTCTTTTTCTTGAAGTTCTTTGTACAAATTTTCCATACTCCACATTTGTATATCCTGTGTAAATGTCATCTGCACAATGTGCAGTGTAAGATTGCGGCTCTTCTAAAAATAAGTTAGAGATTATCATATTTACAAAATTAGTGGTGTCTATAGCGTGAGTTGAAAAATCTACTTTCTCTGTCTTAAAATGTAAGACTTTTTTGACACTATACATGTGATGCGTGTCGTGGTGTACTCTATAAAGCTCGGAGCTTCCTTGAGCTTAGTGGAGGTAGCAAATTGCACCACTTGGCTGTCAACGCAACTTCGTAAATAGTCAAATGGACAGTCTTGTGGCAAGGGGCCCTTTTTTTTTTTAATGTGGCAAGGGGCCTTGAAGTGGATTATAATTACTTAGACCAATGAAGCGAGCAAGCCTTCTGAAAATCTGAATCAAGCCACCAGCTCCTCCCAGGATAAAATAAATGGATGATCTGACCACAGCCCCATCGTTGAATGGAGAGAGGGAGTAGCCGACTACTGATAAGACAAACGAATAGCTAACGATTCACGTGTTTCAATCTTGTACAGTTGCACTCTAGCTAGTGTAACCACGAGCACTGTTGGTCACACAGAGGCTCAATCTTATCGACCAGTACTGCAAAACCTATGAAAAGTTTCTTACGAGAATTAAATGTACACTTTAGCTATACGTAAGTTTTCTGAAAAATAAATTTGGGTCCGTCGATTTTTCCGACCATTGATTGTTGCTTCAGATCTGTGCTTCCTTTTTTTTTTCTATTGTGTGGTGTGTTTGATTTCGGCTGGGAATTAGACCGACCACTGTTTTTGGTCAGTCAATCCTTAACAGCCCATCTGACGACCCAGCCTTCCTCTATCTTCCTTTGTTTTTTTGTCTATCTTTCTTTTCCTGTTTTTATGCATTTTTGCTTATGCTTTTCTTTGTTCTTTTTGTTTATTAGTTGGTTTAAAAAAATTCATTTGTGGGTATTTTTGGGTTGTTGGGTGAGTGTAACTGAATTTACATAAATACTATACAATATGTGCAAAAATGACACTATTATATGATTATTCTTTGCATATTAGAGAAAGTGTAATTTTAGTGCAAAGTTGTTGTAAGTTTTTTTATTTTCTTTCTTCTTAAAGGGTAATAACAATGCCACTAATTGATTCTTTCTTATAAAAAATTATTATTTTGATTTTGGTTTATTTTTCTTTTCTTTCTTCTTTAAGGATAACACCAATGTCGCTAATTCATTGCTTCTTAGGAAACTTCTTTTTTGACGTAATTTCACTATTATATGCTCATTCCTACAATTTTTAAAAAGTGAATTTTTTTTGTATATTGTGTGCAAACTTTTCATTTTATTTTTTATTTTTTTTCAACTTTTCTTTCTTCTCAAAGGGTAAATACCGATGCACTAATTCATTCTTTCTTAGGAAAATTCATCATTTTGATTTTGTTATACTTTTAATTTCATTTTCTTTGTTATACGTGGTTTTCACCGATTTCCACTGAAGGTTGGTTTTCGTATGATATTCTCCCTTTGATTTATGCATTCGTTGTTGAACCATTGTAAATAGGATATGTATGATGGATGTAAAATATTTGAATGCAACACTACATAATTCAAATTTTGAAATTTCTAATTCAAATAATAAATTACAGGAAAAAATATAAATAACACGGAATAAATTATTGTTCACACGGTTAGAAAGAGAACAACGTGTGTGATGGAAAAATAAAGTACACACGATTCGTTGACGGATAACGTGTGCGATTGTCAGTAATACGACACACGTTTCCATCCCATATGCGTGTGCGATTGTCAGCAATACCGCACACGTTGCCATCCCATATGCATGTGCGATTGTCGATAATACCACAAACGTTTCCAGCCAATATGCGTGTGTGATATCGCACACAAAGAACACGGTTCACCAATGAAACGTGTGTGTGCTAGGGATACCTATCGCACACACTTATGAAATGGACATATTGACGATAGTAGAGGCACCGCACACATTTTGCAGTTCTTGAATGTGTGTGATATTGTACCTATCGCAAACAGACCGGTGGATTAAATGTTTGTGCACTAGTACAAAACAGGGCATCGGTCCACCCCTGAGAAGCCCATTAGTCCCGGTTCACTCACGAACCGGGACCCATGGGGGCATCGGTCCCGGTTCGTGAGGCCAGGGCGCCGGCCGGGCCTCGTGGGCCATTGGTCCCGGTTCGTCTGACCCCTTTTGTCCCGGTTCTAGACACGAACCGGGACCAATGCGCCTCGCTCCTGGCCCACAACCATTGGTCCCGGTTTGTGGCTGGAACCGGGACTAAAGGTGACCCCTTTTGTCCCGGTTCCAGCCACGAACCGGGACCAATGCGCCTCGCTACTGGCCCACAACCATTGGTCCCGGTTTGTGGATGGAACCGGGACCAATGATTGGCCTATATATAGCCCCCGCCCGCGAGCAGAGCAATGCATTGCTCTGTTTTTTTGCCCAGCCGTGGAAGAGCTTTTGTGGTGCTCTAGCTCACCTCCTATGCACATGAGGTGTTCGATGAAATGCCCGAGCCACACTTAAGCTTTCTCCTCTCGAAGCTCCTTGTCGAAGCTCCATTTTCCTCAAGATTTGTCTAGGTTTGGCGGTCCGTCCTGTCCCGTCCCCGTCCTCACCGCCGTCGATCGCCCGCGCCCATCTCGGCGCCGGCAACACCGTGGTTAGCCTCTTCTTCTTATCTTCTTTCTAAAAGAAAAAAGTTCTTACTTGTGTGTTTTAATTAGATGCTCTAGAGAGTTATATGTTGTTCAATAATAAGAACTATATAACGCACGCAGATGAACCGGCAATGGATGTACGGTGACCGACGCACCTCCGAGTATATTAAGGGCCTGCATAATTTTCTCGAAGCGGCTGAGGCAAACAAGCAGAATGCTTTTATGCATTGTCCATTTACTGTCTGTGAGAATACGAAGGCTTTCTCCAACTCTAAAACCCTTCACTTCCACCTACTTGAGAAGGGTTTTATGCCACACTATAATGTTTGGACCAAGCACGGAGAAAGAGGGGTTATGATGGAAGACAACGAACAAGAAGAGGATGATGACAACTACCCGCCCTCTGAATACGGTGATGCTGCAATGGGGGAAGCTGAAGATCAAGAGGAACCAGACGATGTGCCCGATGATGATCTTCGCCGGGTCATTGTTGATGCACAGAGAGAATGCGAAAGTGAAAGGGAGAAGTTGAAGTTCGATCGCATGTTAGAGGATCACAAAAAAGGGTTGTACCCAAATTGCGAAGATGACAACAGAAAGCTCGGTACCACACTGGAATTGCTGCAATGGAAGGCAGACAATGGTGTATCTGACAAGGGATTTAGTTCGCTGCTGAAAATAATGAAGAAGAAGCTTCCAAAGGATAACGAATTGCCCGGCAGTACGTACGAAGCAAAGAAGGTTCTATGCCCTCTAGGATTGGAGGTGCAGAAGATACATGCATGCCCTAATGACTGCATCCTCTACCGCGGTGAGTACGAGGATTTGAACGCATGCCCGGTATGCGGTGCATTGCGGTATAAGATCAGACGAGATGACCCTGGTGATGTTGAGGGCGAGCGCCCCAGGAAGAGGGTTCCTGCCAAGGTGATGTGGTATGCTCCTATAATACCACGGCTGAAACGTCTGTTCAGAAACAAAGAGCATGCCAAGTTGATGCGATGGCACAAAGAAGATCGTAAGAAAGACGGGAAGTTGAGAGCACCTGCTGACGGGTCGCAGTGGAGAAAAATCGAGAGAAGGTGGGGGGACTTTGCAGGTGACGCAAGGAACGTATGGTTTGGTTTAAGTGCAGATGGCATTAATCCTTTTGGGGAGCAGAGCAGCAATCATAGCACCTGGCCCGTGACTCTATGTATCTATAACCTTCCTCCTTGGTTGTGCATGAAGCGGAAGTTCATTATGATGCCAGTGCTCATCCAAGGCCCTAAGCAACCCGGCAATGACATTGATGTGTACCTAAGGCCATTAGTTGAAGAACTTTTACAGCTGTGGAATGGAGAAGGTGTACGTGTGTGGGATGAGCACAAACAGGAGGAATTTGACCTACATGCGTTGCTGTTTGTAACCATCAACGATTGGCCTGCTCTCAGTAACCTTTCAGGACAGACAAACAAGGGATACCACGCATGCACACACTATTTAGATGACACCGACAGTATATATTTGGACAAATGCAGGAAGAATGTGTACCTGGGGCATCGTCGATTTCTTCCGACCAACCATCAATGTCGAAAGAAAGGAAAGCATTTCAAAGGTGAGGCAGATCACCGGAAGAAGCCCGCCCTCCGTACTGGTGATCACATACTTGATATGGTCAATGATTTACAAGTAATCTTTGGAAAGGGTCCTGGCGGACTATCTGTTCCGACTGACGATGCGGGACGTGCACCCATGTGGAAGAAGAAATCTATATTTTGGGACCTACCCTATTGGAAAGACCTAGAGGTCCGCTCTGCAATCGACGTGATGCACGTGACGAAGAATCTTTGCGTGAACCTGCTAGGCTTCTTGGGAGTGTATGGGAAGACAAAAGATACACCGGAGGCACGGGAGGAACAACAACGTGTGCATGAAAAAGACGGCATGCATCCAAAGCAGTATGAAGGTCCTGCCAGCTACGCTCTTACCAAAGAAGAGAAGGAAATCTTCTTTGAATGCCTGCTCAGTATGAAGGTCCCATCTGGCTTCTCGTCGAATATAAAGGGAATAATAAATATGGCAGAGAAAAAGTTCCAGAACCTAAAGTCTCATGACTGCCACGTGATTATGACGCAACTGCTTCCGGTTGCATTGAGGGGGCTTCTACCGGAAAACGTTCGATTAGCCATTGTGAAGCTATGTGCATTCCTCAATGCAATCTCTCAGAAGGTGATCGATCCAGAAATCATGTCAAGGTTAAGGAGTGATTTGGTGCAATGTCTTGTTAGTTTCGAGCTGGTGTTCCCACCATCTTTCTTCAATATCATGACGCACGTCCTAGTTCATCTAGTCGACGAGATTGTCGTTCTGGGCCCTGTATTTCTACACAATATGTTCCCCTTTGAGAGGTTCATGGGAGTCTTAAAGAAATATGTTCGTAACCGCGCTAGGCCAGAAGCAAGCATCTCCATGGGCCATCAAACAGAGGATGTCATTGGGTTTTGTGTTGACTTCATTCCTGACCTTAAGAAGATTGGCCTCCCTCAATCGCGGTATGAGGGGAGACTGACTGGAAAAGGCACGCTAGGAGCGGACTCAATAATATGTAGGGACGGGCATTCTTGGTCTCAAGCACACTACACAGTTCTACAGAATTCTACCTTGGTGACCCCGTATGTCGATGAACACAAGAATATTCTGCGCTCCAAACACCCGGAGCAGTGTGACGACTGGATTACATATGAACACATCAGGACTTTCGGCAGTTGGTTGCAAACACGTCTCATGGGTGACAACACTGTTTCTGATGAGCTGTACTCGTTGGCCAGGGGACCATCTTCGACTGTATTGACTTACAAAGGGTACGAGATAAATGGGAATACATTTTACACGATCGCCCAAGATCAAAAGAGCACCAACCAAAACAGCGGTGTCTGCTTTGATGCAGCAACCAAGAGGGGAAAGGACACATATTATGGTTACATAGTGGACATATGGGAACTTGACTATGGACATGATTTCAAGGTCCCTTTGTTTCAGTGCAAATGGGTCAATCTGTCAGGAGGCGGGGTACAGGTAGACCCACAGTACGGAATGACAACAGTGGATCTCAACAATCTTGGGTACACAGACGAACCATTCGTCCTAGCCAATGATGTGGCGCAGGTTTTCTATGTGAAAGACATGTCTACCAAACCGAGAAAAAGAAAAGATAAGGAAGCGAATACATCATACGATGAGCCAAAGCGCCACATAGTTCTTTCAGGAAAAAGAGACATCGTGGGATTGGAGGGCAAGACAGACATGTCTGAAGATTATGAAAAGTTTCATGAAATTCCTCCCTTCAAAGTCAAGGCTGACCCAAGCACCCTGTTAAACGATGAAGATTATCCATGGTTACGGCGCAATAAGCAAAGGACACAAGCGAAGAAAAAGTTAAGACTTTCTCTCCACAACTATATCATTGCAGTTACATGTGAAGAAATTAAATGAAATCCCTTTGTAACAGATGAGTTTTCGTCCGAAACCCTGATACTTCGAAAGAGATTGTCTATTTTGTACACGAAGTGCATCCAGTTTTTGCCGTAACCCTCTCAACTTTTTAGCACATGCTATGTGGGTGAAATGATGATACCATGCCAACTTTCAACCTTTTCAGAGTTCATTTGAAGTGCTTTTCAATTTCAGGGTCATTTAGCTCAAAGAATGAACTAATAGCAAAAAGAATGAACTAGAAAACCTTTATGAAACTCTAATAGCGAAAATAATGAACTAAAAATAATCAATTAAAAAATTCTGTTATGATCAACTAAAATAAAATTATAATATTCTTCAATACCAAAAAGAATCAACTAAAAAGCTTTTATAAAACTCTAATAGCAAAAGGAATCAACTAAAAATATTTTATAAACCTCTAGTATTTATGAAACTAAAATTATATAAAATTTATGCAACTAAAGTTATCAAAGTATTTTTTGTTCAAAACATTAATAGCAAAAAGAATCACTCAAAAACTCTAAGTATTTAGTTGTAAGTAGAAACAAAAGAAAATAAATAAAGCAAGAAAAAACAAAAGAAAATAAATAAAGCAAAAAAAAGCAAAAAAAAAACAAAAGAAAATAAATAAAGCAAAAAAAATAAAAGAAAATAAATAAAGCAAAAAAAAAAATGCCGGCTACTGGGCCACCACGGCCTGCATACGACTAGAAACCCGCTAGTTGGGCCAGGATGCAGGCCCGCAGAAGGCCCAGTAGGCCCACGGCAGAGAGAGTTTGTTTAGGCCCGTAGGCCTGCTTTAGAGAGGAGCTCGAAACGGTGGCCGCAGCCGCGCTTATAAACCAGTGCGGGCGCTAGTCAACTAGCGAGGTGGGACTAAACTTCCACGACCCGACGCCGTAGAGCCCTTTGGTCCCGGTTCGTGGCACCAACCGGGACCAATGCCCACCTTTGGTCCTGGTTGGTGGCACCAACCGGGACCAATGCCCACCTTTGGTCCCGGTTGGTTCCACCAACCGGGACCAAAGGTCTCTGCTTCCCGCCCTTTGGGCTGACGAAAAGAGACCTTTGGTCCCGGTTGGTGGCACCAACCGGGACCAAAGGTGGGCATTGGTCCCGGTTGGTGGCACCAACCGGGACCAAAGGTCTCCCTATATAAGCGGGAGTTGGGAAAATTTGCTAGTTTCCCCCGACGACGCCGAGCACATCGACGCCGCCAGGCTGCCCGAGCTCGCCGTCGACGCCCTCGCCGCCCTCTGCCCCGTCGACGCCGTCAGGCTGCTCCTCGTCGCCATTGCCGCCGAGCCCCCGCTGCCCCGACGCCCTCGACGCCCTCTGCCCCGACGCCGGCGCCGCTCCCCGCGCCCCTGCTGCCCTGACGCCGCCCGCCGTGCCCCCCTGCCCCTGCCCCGACGCCGCCCCCAGTGAGCCCCCCCCTTACCCTGTGCCGCCGCCACTGCTCTGCTTGCCGCGCCGTGCCCCTGCTCTGCTTGCCGCGCCGCCGCCGCCACCGCCGCCCCGGCCGGATCTGCCTTTTTTTTTGTATGTATATGCAGTATGTATGTATGGATGGATGGATGCTGTATGTATGTATGGATGGATGATCCATAGAAAGTTTTTATATATGCATTGATACAATTTTATTTTTGTTCATAGATTTTTTTTTGTTCATAGATGTATGTTTTTTTTTGTTTATAGAAAGTTTTTATATATGAGCAATGATGATCCATAGAAAGTTTTTATATATGCATTGATATATGAGCAATGATGATCCATAGAAAGTTTTTATATATGCATTGATACAATTTTATTTTTGTTCATAGAATTTTTTTTGTTCATAGATGTATGCTTTTTTTTTATAGAAAGTTTTTGTCATGAGGGGGGACGTCGGACATGCATGAGAGAGAGGCGGTCCGCTCGTCGGACATGTCATGTGGATTTTTTTTGTTCATATAGAAAACTCCGGTAACTTCGACATGAGGGGGGGGAGACGTCGATCAACCCCCTCCCGCCCTTACCCGTAAAAGTTAAAATGTTCATATATTCAAAATGAGTTAAAATGAGTTAAAAGTTACTTACTCCCAGTCCGCTCGCCCGACCAACTCTCGAGGCCACCTGTACCCCCTCCCCGATAACTTCGACATGAGGGGGGACGTCGGACATGAGGGGTGAGCGTCATTGTCGTCTACCCCCTCCCCGATAACTTCGACATGAGGAGGGACGTCGGACATGACATGAGGGGTGAGCGTCGTTGTCGTCTACCCCCTCCGGTAACATAGATAACTCCGGTAACATAGATTTATCAAGAATACCCCCATTATGGATGTGCACAAGTTGATCCAATTTTTTTCTGATCTCATCTATATATATATTCTTCTATATTTGCAGAAACTATGGATCAAAGAGACTTGGAACAAGAACAGTTGTTGGGGGAGATAATCCTCGCCGGAGGTGATGCTGTCTTGTCGTTTCTCAACGACACCGATGGAACAATGGAGGAGGAAGGACATGATCATGATGGCTCCGGTGACATGATCATGATGGCTCCGGAGGTGCTGACTAGCTAATTGATGCATTAATTGTTTTGGTATGTACATATATTAACTCTTCTTTCTTCTTTTATAGCCCTCCGGATCGAGCCAAACTTCGGTAACGAGACGAGGCCCGAAGAAGAGGTTGCGCAAGGATGAAAGGTTCACGATCACAGCACTCGCGGACGATGGCCTACCGATTGAACCCAAGCGGACCAAGGACGCATTTTCTGCTCAGTGAGGAGCTATTGTTAGGGACAACATCCCGATCAGCATCAAGCAATGGAATAAGCCTAAGGACGACGCCCCTGAAGGTGATTATGTCACCTATAGACAGAAAGATGATCTTTGGACCTTGCTGAAGGCAAATTTCACCCTACCGCCAGAGGAGGATCCGAATAAGCCCGTTATAGAGCCACTGGTCAAGGCGTGTGCTCTTAAGAAGATGGCAGATCTATTCAGGAGGTGGAAGAAGGAGTTGAAATCAAAGTTTGTCGACAAAGGTGAGACTCCAGAATTCATCGGCCGATTTGAGAAGATAAGAGATCACTGGCCCGCATTTGTGGCCTACAAGACATCAGACAAGAGTAAGAAAATGTCAGAGACAAACAAGAACAACGCTGCAAAGAAGCAGTATCACCATCACACGGGGTCAGGTGGCTACCTCCAAGCCCGGCCGTTGTGGGACAAAGCTGAGAATGACCTGATTGCTAAAGGGGTCGAACCAGAGACATTGAACTGGCCAGACCGTTCAAGGACTTGGTTCTTCGGGGTTGGGGGAACTTTGGACCCTGAAACAGGGAAGTGCCGTTGGACGGACGAGCAACTTGCAATACCCGTCACGAAGCTTCAGAAGTATATCACCGCAGCGCAGGAAGGGACGTTCATTCCCGACAGAGAGAAGGACGAGCTGACTGAGACCCTAGGGAATGCTGAGCACCCTGGACGAACACGAGGCACACCAGGCTCCGTTCCGTGGAAGTTTGGGTTTCCCGACGCAGGCGGTTACAGAAGCCAGGAGAGAAAGAGGAAAGCGGAGCTGAGCGACATGCAGAAGATGAGTGCAAGACTACAAAAGCTAGAGGAAGCTGAGAGCCAGCGAGCTGCCGGCCAACTATCTCAGCGGCACGAAGCTACCCCAGAAGCTACCCCGCCATCTCAGCGGAGAAGCAGCGTGGCTTCCACGGAGCCCGTTCAAACTGACTTCACGGAGCCTATCTACCCCGTGGATACTATCACGGAGGCTCAAAATTGCGAGCTTATGACGAAATGCCATAACCTCACTTTCAAGGCGGCTCTCGGCTCTGTTGCAGCTCCTCAACCCAACGGAACTTTTCACTGCCTTCCGATTCCACATGGCTATGCTGTTGTGATGGTGGATTAAGTAATGGAGGGATTTGAGGAGCTCGAGCTTTACCACTCTACAGGTGAAGGGGAGAATCAGCTGGTTCGTGCTCTGAGGAGTACATGTCTATGGCAGAAGGAGTACATCAAGCTTCCAAACTGGACGCCTCCGCCTCCTCCTCCTCCTCCGGCGAGTCAGGGCACTCCGTCTCCTTCTCCTCCTCCTCCTCCGGCGAGTGATCAGGGCACTCCGCCTCCTTCTCCGGCTCCTCCGACGCGTGAGGGCACTCCGCCTCCTCCTTCGCCTACTCCGGCGCGTCGGAGCACTCCGCCTCGTCAGCAACGACGGATGAGAGACGCCGCCGCTCCGGCGGCTAGCAGTACAAGCAGAGGCGGGAGGCAATTCAGATACGGTCCATCTCTCAAGCCTGTGGAAAAGTTATCATATGAGAGGACCGAGCAGGAAAACGAGGACATATGTCGTGCCCAAGTGAGGGACCATTTTGCAAAGAAAACTCCACCTCCGAAGGAGAAGCTAGATCCGGTGAAAGTGAAGCGCACTATCGATGCCCTGAAGCGACCACCACCGCCTCCGCCGGACTATGTCCGCATTCTTAAAAAGACATATGAAGAAGCGCGGCGGTCGGGAAGTACTTCCAGTGATGCAAGGTTAGCAGAACGAAGAAGTGGGAAAACAATTCCCCAGCTCGGCGAACAGGAGAAGAAATCGTGCCCCCCGCTCAAGGTGTCTAGCGATATCATCGCTAATCATCCGGGGATGGTGCCTGGTACCAATCCTGGTGATTACTTGGGGGATGATGTAATTTTTCAAACGGCTGAGGTAACAAAAGAAGAATATAAATACGTGCACGGGAAGCCTCTCGTCAAACCTGATCATCCTCCTCTAACAACGATGATGTACAAATTGCATGAGTGGTACATGAAAACCTGCAAGGAGTCTGGGAGAGACACTATGTATATGGCAGTGAAACCAGAACACGAATTCATTGGACTTCCCGTGATGCCTATTGAATTTGTGGAGTTATTTCAGTTATACAATCAACTGGCCCTCGACAAACAACTCATGACTTCCTACTGTCTGTAAGTATTACTTCTATAGTTAAGTCTCTAGCTCAGCTCGTTCATTGCATGTATATATAATTATCCTCACTATATTATGCAGATTGAAGATCTTCGAATGCAAAAAAGTAGGAATCTTCGACGTTGGGTTCATTAGCCTAGATGCCGTAAATGAATGGACGGTACAAAACTCAATCAAAGAGACCGAGGAGAACTTGCTACAGTCCTTCCTTATACATCAAAACAAAAGGGAAATACTCTTTCCTTACAACTTCAAGTGAGTATTGCTGTCTTCTCTCTATACTCAGTTTCGTTTACTCGAGGTTAAGTAATGTAATTGATGAGTTATATATGCATGCGCAGTTTCCACTTTATTCTGCTATCCATTAAGCTTGACGGGGCATTAGTAACTGTCTTAGACTCGAGACGTAAAGATCCCGAGAATTATGCGGACATGACTGCAATGCTCAAGAAGTAAGTTCAGTCAATACCGGGACCATATCGGCATGCAACTTTCGTTAATTTCCTGATATCAAGTAATCATTTTCTTTGCCTGGCAGGGTTTGGAAGAAGTTCACCCGAAAGGTTCCCGGTCTAAACAAAGAGTTGCGATTTACGCACCCCAAAGTAAGTAGTACTAGCTAGTTCTGCGCATCTCTATTTGATTCAAATTTTCATCAATATATCATTACCATGCTTGCTTATCAGTTTGATTGAACTCTATTCTCGTAAAGTGCTTGTACCAGAAAGAAGGGACTGTTTTATGTCCATACTACGTATGCGAGTTCATTCGCCACTCGACCTCTGAGCGGGGCTTCTCTGACAAACAATTTGAAGTACGTAAATAATATTCACAATTTTATTTTATATATTACCATCAATTGTGTTGAGTTTTATTCATATATATGCATGTATTGACCCCCTTTTTTAAATTAGATCTGGCAGATGCGGGATGAACTCCTACCACATGATCGCATACGAGCAATTCAAGAGGAATTGGCGGGATTCTTTCTTGACCACGTCATACCTAAAGACGGGGAATACCATGCGGATTTGTGATTGGATCTTAGGTAGATGATGTTAGGGATTGTAAAAGATGTTATATTGTATATATGTAGTACCGTCGGATAGATATACGAAAACTTGTTGTTCGACCAAGCACGGAGAAAGAGATGTCACTTCTCTCTATATATGTTCAGCATGACGATCTTGTGTAATTAATGGTTTCCTTCATTTTCTTATTAGCTAGCATCGAGTTATCTCTATATGTATAGTAGCTACCGTCGACCGAGCACGGAGAAAGAGAGGACACTTCTCCCTATTAGCTAGCTAACACAATATGAAACCCCTAAATTAACCCTCCAACCCCCCCCCCCCCCCCCCTTTCAAAAAAACAAACAAAAACCCCAGCTGCTGCCAGATGCTCACGCGTGGATGACCTTTGGTCCCGGTTGGTGTGACCAACCGGGACTAAAGGTTCTCCTGCCTGGGCTCCCCGCAGCGGCCACGTGGATGCCTTTTGGTCCCGGTTGGTGTTACCAACCGGGACTAAAGGTCCTCCTGCCTGGGCTTCCCGCAGCGGCCACGTGGAGCCCCTTTGGTCCCGGTTCGTAAGCGAACCGGGACTAAAGGTTTTGGGCTTTAGTCCCGACCCTTTAGTCCCAGTTCCAGAACCGGGACTAAAGGCCCTCTGGAACCGGGACTAAAGGCCATTTTTCTACTAGTGGTGATATCCATCTTTTACACACGCGCACCTCGGTCTAATCGTTACGAATGCCAGCGGATCCCAAACGTTATGTCAAGGTAAAGCGCGTGCGATAGATGTATTATCTCACACGATTTTGAAGATAGAAATATTTGGGACGTGCTGTATATCGCAAACACGTTTTCCACGTGTAACGTGTGACATAGTCCATGACTTCGCATATGATTACATTAGGAAATTGTCAGCAACCGCTGGCCCTATCACAGACAATTTATCTGGGTTGTGTGTGATCGACCCCCTCCCCCTATCACCCACGTTAGCAAGGTGATGGTTTAAAACTGTGTCGCAGAAACGGGGTGAAAACCGTTTGCATAGGAGTTAATTGCACTAGTGACTCGGCTTACACGTCGCCGAGTATGTTTCATACTCGGCTTCATTTATTTTTCCTATAGTGTTTGCCAAATTTCTTTTGCACTCGGCAAACAATTATTTTTCTTTTTCTTCTCCTTTCTCTTTGCCGAGTGCATTTTTATTGCACTCGGCAAAAACTTATTTTTTCAATTTTGTTCTTCACCTTTATCTTGTTCTTTTCTTTTGTACATTATTTCTTTTCTTTTCTTTTCTTTTATGCTATGTTATTTTGTACATTATTTTATTTTTATTATTTTATTTCATTCCTCACTATTTATTTACTTTTATAGGCATTAAATGAATTTCTAAGCATTAGACACTTAGGGAATATAAATAAAATTTGAACTATAAATGCATGAAAAAGTTGATAAACTTGGGTGGCCATTGCCTGCTGGCTTGGGAGCAAGTGTGCAAGCCGTTCGAGTATGGCGGCCTCGGCGTCCTGAACCTCAAGCTGTTGGGCTATGCATTCCGGGCGACCTGGCTATGGATGCAGCGCACATCCGATTGCTGCTGGCCGGGCCTGCAGCCGGCCGTGGAGCCTGAGGTGCGGGCTGTTTTTGACTCGTCCATCAAGGTGAAGCTGGGGGATGGTAAGAAGGGTCTTTTCTGGACGGATTTTTGGCTTCAGGGGCGCTTCGTTCAGTTCGAGGCCCCGAAGCTATTCCTAGCGGTGAACGACAGTGCGCGGCGCTCGCGAACGGTTCATGAGGCTAGAGTGCTAACGCAATTCCTGATGCTCACGGACTTGCTTCTCGAGGTGCACCTCCTCCCTGAGATCCCGGATCGCATAATCTGGAAGGGGACGCCGACCGAGGTATATTCTGCGAGCTCGACCAGGTGTTCTTTGCTGGCCTCGAGAGATTCCCGTGCGGTCGGGCCCTTTGGAAGTCTTCGGCTCCGGCCAAGTGCAAGCTTCACTTCTGGCTAGCGATGAGGCGTCGGATTTGGACGGCGGACAGACGCCTTCGGCACAGCCTGCAGTCCCACGCCATGTGCCCGTTATGCGAGCAGGAGGCTGAGACTGCAGACCACCTGGCGCTGGGATGTGTGTTTGCCAGGGAGGTGTGGCACTCTGCCCTCTCGCGTTGCGGCCTTGGTCAGTTGGTGCCCACCATGGATGCAACTCTCACGGAGTGGTGGGCGGCCAGTCGTGCGATGATCCCGAAGGAGCAAAGGAAGGGTTTCGATTCACTTGCTCTGCTCATCGTCTGGATGCTATGGAAGGAACGTAATGGTTGCGTCTTCCAACGGTCAGCGGTGGTTGCTCGAGAGCTTTGTCGACGCATCAGTAACGAGGTTGAGCTATGGAAGCTCTCTAGTGCGAGGGGTTTGTCGGACATCTAGAGATAGGACTTTCTAGCAGGTAGGGTGTTGTTGTGTGCCCCCCCGGTGTTAATGGCTGCCCACCATATGCTGCTGTGGGGATGGTTGTAACCGCGGCAAGCCGCATGACTCTCTGTACCTCTATCTCTCTTCTTCTAATACATCGACGCACAAAGCTTTTGCGCGTTCACAAGAAAATAAAATAGCCATGCAGTCCCATATCGCCCTTTTGAAGGACAAGTCCCAAGCAGCGTTCTATTTAGAGCACGTTAAATTAAATACCATGAAAACTACTCTTTCGCCTTTCTCCTCGACTCGATGTGTTCTAGCTTTATACACGTGTGTGTTGATATGCAAAGCTCAACCTGACCTAGCTTGTCCTATAATATAACTTAGCAAACCAGCTTGGTTGTGCATATCGATTTGTCCCGAAGCTGTGTACGTCTGTGTAGCATATCGATTTGTCCCGGAGCTTTCTACGTGTGTGTAGATGTGAACCAACTTAGCTTTGCATGTTGATATTACAGGAAGGAGTACAAGATGGAGCTAGCAAACACGTTTATGAGCAAGAATCCCTGTGGTGGCGCCGCTCGTGGCCTTCGCCGGCAACGACCAGCTATGCGGGAGGCCGCTCGATAGCCTCTGCTCCGATGCTTCCACCTCCGCCAAGTATCCTCCGTACGGGACGACAAAGTCGCCCCCGGCCCGCGCGGCAATACCCAATAACCCGACCGAGGCGATGACCGACAGTGGACACTATATTATATATCTCCGTCATGGTTTTAAATAGCGTGCTATAGCGTTTACAAGAGGTCTTGCGCTATGGGACTTTGATCCAAACACATGAACAAACATTTTAAATAGCGCGCTATAGCGGAGCACGATATATCGTTTAGAAGAGGTCCACCGCTAAGAGGCTTAGCGCACTATTTAAAACTATGATCTCCGTACATAGGGTACACAAAACAAATGTAGCCAGCGTGGCCCATGTGAGCTGACCTCCACCGGATCAAGCCTGGGATCCTCTTGGGGTTGTCCTTCTCCAGTGGCAATGGTGAGGGTACTCTTCTGGCTTGACCTGTGGGTGGATGGGCCCCCGTTATATATGGGGTTTCTAAACTTGTTTGCCATATGCTCGGATCTGATGTTGTTGGCCTCCACGGCTTCCCACAATGGCCATTGGAACATCTTGTTCCGACGAACATTTGAGCCAGTGGAGATTGTAGAGTGGGCCAGTGCTCACGGATTATCCCAACACCGTATCCTGGCATCTGACCCCTTCGGGGAAATTCTCTGTCGGCTCGGCATATCATGCCCTGTGCCGATGACCATCTATTTCCTAGACCTCTCCGCTTTGGAAAGCACCCTTACCCCAGAAGATCCAAATCTTTGTTTGGCAATTGTTACGGGATTGCCTTCCATCTAAGACGGAGATGATGATCAAGCGGTACGACCCTGGGGACGGGTTGTGCCCTCTTTGTGGTGTCCCGGAGATGGGAACCCACGTCCTCTTCTCTTGCATGGCGGCAAGAGTTGGAGTTTTGTCCGTGAGGCTTTGAGGCCTGACTGGGAGGCCCTGGACCAGGTCGGGAGGAAGAGGTGCTTCTTCTGGCTTGTGTTTGTGTTGCCAATTTGGACCGTGTGGACGATGCAGAATAAGATTCCGTCACTTGGTGGTCTTTTTTCTTATTTCATTTATGATTTCTTTGGGTATGTTTGTGCTGATGCCCTAGCAAACTATTTTATTCTTATGCCGGAATTGAATTTGTTGTATGAATGTGGCGATTGCCTTATTATAATGTGGGGCGAAATCCTATTTTAAGAGAGAGCTTGTGACCTCATGAATATCGGGGGCTTGTTGGTGTCCCTTCTGGGAGCCAGTATAGACCAATTGGGACGGTAAGCTGAGCTGCATGCTAATGCAGTATTTTGTGTCATTGCTTTGCATGTGTTTCCGTAGGATTTGAATATTTATTGTGAGAGCAGATCCCATGTCGCCGATGAAGCCCGCACCTACCCGTAAAGCTGCTCCATCAAGCCACCCGAATTTCTCTTCCAGGATAATGGTGTTCATCCTCTGCACCGTGCACAATGACCATCGGCACGCCGATCATTCGGACGGTATGTATACCTCGATATGTAATAGTGGTACTGCCGAATTGGAGAAACAGTGGAGCACAAGTTTTTTAGCGTCATTGAGATGTATGCTACATGATACTACGTGAAGATTTGGCCTTGATCCTAACCATTTACAGCCAGATGATTCTTTTTTTTTTTTGAGGAACCGGCAGGAGCACTGCCTTTTCTTATAGAAGGAGAGCGAAATAAAATGCGATGTACAGAGTGGCGCACGTTTTTAGGGAAGGTGGCAAAAACCGCCAGAACCTCTACACACCCAATGGTAGCTTAGCCAATACCCACTGTTGGCATGGCCCCAGCAAAAGCCAACTCGCGTTGTTTAATTGCCTCGAAGGCCAACATTGCAAACATGTCCCTAAAAAGCCAGATGATTCTTTTTATAGTGACTAGCAAACATGTCCGTGCGTTGCAACGGGAGAAAGAAACTCCCGCACATCCCTAGTGAGCCATCTGTGTTGCCATTTTTTCTCTTTGTTCCATCGTCGATGGTGGTCAATTGCCCACCTATTTTCAACAAACATGATCAGTATCAAGGCGGTGAGCTTGGTCGTCACACTCTAGCATGCCACTTTGAGATTCTCCCTCCACCGACTTGTAATTCCGTGTGCGTTGCAACCCGGACATGCATCTTCACATGGTTCAACACCAATCATGTCTTAACATATCATCCGGTGCATTTTCTAACTCAGCGCACACAATAGTGATTCTTTATAAAAATTATGTTAACTTAGCGAAAATTAATATTACTCCCATAGGAGATCCAAAAGAACAGTGTACTCCTTAATTTATCAAGCACATTAATTGCCTCCTCATTTACATATCACAGGAGGAAATTCGAAAGAACAACTCCACCAGCAAGTTCTTTGCATTAATACGGAGAGGGCATATTGAACAAAAAAAATGAAACCTTCATGCACATTACAGTGTACAGGAGCTGAGCCCATTTTATTTAATATCAGTCTCTCCCATCTGCACCTTCATCATGTGCTCATATAATGAGCAGATTTATTCTTTTCCTTGGAATTAATTTCTTCATTTTATTTTTATTTCTTTCCTTCCTGGGCATAGATAGCGTACTTTTTTCTTCTTCTTTTCTTCGCTAGTAAGCGTGCACGTGCAACGCACGTATCCTAATAAACTATAATAAAAACATGAACTTTGTATTGTGTTTTTACCAGAAGATTAAAATGTGTGCCATGCACAATGATTTCAATGTAATAATTTGTTTTAGATTAAGGCAAAGTTCTTGTTTGACCGGTGAAAGTTGAAATGTCCTGATCCCAAAATTCCAAAAACAAAATGAAAAAACTCGCGCATGTAACACACGATGAATACACATGTCTTCACATAAAATTAACGATCGTATAAATGTATTGTAATTTTTACTTATTACAAAAATACTTAAAAAATAACAACTAATCAACATTATCTAGTAGTCATTATTTGATGATGATCCTCTCTGGAAGGTCCATCTTTTGATGCGATCTATAATGCTTCGTTCTAATACTGGGATCTGGTTTAGAACTTCATTCTCTTCATACTTTAAAATATGAACCAAAAATCACTTCCTCGGTTCAAAATCATCCTACATATGTATTATATAACATTGTTATTAAAAAAACATGCGTAACGTGGATAGGAATGAGCATGGTGTCAATACTTACCTTGGGTACGGGAAAATGTAACGTTCCATCGTGCCATGAGTGCATTAAATTGAAAACCAAATAACCAAAGGGGACTGCATGTATGAAATGTTACATGTGAGTTGAATGCATCAATTAAGATTGTGATGTAGTGATAAGATTATTACCCTATTCGCAAAAAAGAGAGACACGATTATTACCCGTATGAGTTTGTGGGAACAACGGGAACTTTGCATTCCCATATCAAGATGTTGTCCTTGAAGGTGGGCTTTGCAACTTGGAGTGCAAGGTTTAGATCGTTGACCATACTTTCAAGTATATGCTTTCCGAAAGTGGATATTGAAAGCGGGTCCAAAATAGAGACAACTTTTTTATGTTGGTCCAAGACGAACAATAAAAATAGCCCAAGAATATCACAAGGCAATAAAATCTGCAATCATGCATACATTTAGAAACACAACAATCATTATCATTCATTAAGACCAAATAAATATGTGATTATAATAACTTACACAGAATCGTAGATCCATATAGTGTACTGGGACGTCTCTAGCAAGCTGGACGTCGTGGCACGCTAGTATCCGCACATCCATATTAAAACAATCAGCATCCATGTACTCATTATTCTTTAATATGTTCTTTAATTGTCTCAAATTTAGACTAATAAGATAAGGTTGAGAGCTTTCCACCCATTCACTCCTGTGAAATGGGAATTCTGTCAATTATAATTATACAAGAGTAATAATTTATTAGAAACAAAAATGAATTGGAAAAATATGTCTTACTCTAGCAAAGGGACATCATCAACCATGTTGATAAACAAGTAAAGTTCGTCTATTAAGTCGTCATTTGTTGGAGTGACAGACGGTCGAAAGGATATATGATTGCGAGATGAGCTCAAATTGTGATGATGAGTTGGATGCTTTTGGTTTGTTAGGAGGCCTTTCCACAATCATACAATCGGTGGGATCCGTGTTGGTTTCATCATCATCCAAGTTCCGGTTTCTTATATCATCATCATTCAATTCTGAATCGACTAAAATGTGCCTAGCGAGTCGAGCACTTGAACACATAGTTTTCTGGCATTTATAACACATAGGTACCAGTGAACGTCGTCCATGTTTATTGGAATGAATATCTGAAGAAAATGGTTATTTTAGTTGTACTCCTATGTGGACGAATTGGTCGTTCTCGCTCTAATTCATAGAAATATGTAGTAAACTAAGACTAACCATACCATTTTCCAAATACTTTTCAGCCCTCTTTAATACCCAATCTGGTGCAGCATCCGTGTCATCCGAGGGCAGATAGTTACCGAGCTTTATCATCTTAGAGATGCATGCATTCTCTAAGAACACACTTCCACCTGACCTTACTTGTAGATGCTCAGTAGCAGTCATGCAATTTATGTACGCGCTTATGACCTACAATTTAAAGTATACATAATATATTAGATGACACATACTCATAATCAAATAGCATCTTATTGTCGTAATGCAATATTAATATACTTACTTCGTCGTCAACCCATTGTTCGGGAGTTAGAAGAGATAGTGAATGTCTTTGTTTCAAAAATGTGTCGTCGATGCTCACTAAATGTCTTTCTTCGCTTGGAGTTTCTATGACAGACAAATCATCGCCAGTGCAGGCATAATCTGTCATGATGGCCATGATAACATTTAATAATCATGAACAAAAGAACAACAATTTAACAGTACAAGGACATTGAAGGTTTTGTTATGTGCCTTGTGGAGAAACAACATAGTCTTGTGCCTTCTTAGGCTTGTTATGCCGTCGTATATGTTTCTTTACATGCACGGGCATTGTTAGCTCGCCCTCTATAGTTTCGAGCCCTTCCGTGCAGGGTGTTTGTGCCAATTCCTTGTCCTGAGCTGCCACCATTTGTTGACTTGTTTCATTGTTGGTTAATTTCTGAGAACAAAATTAAAAGAATTATCCCTATGTAGGATATAATACAATTAAAATTATTTTGGGAGATATAGTTTGAAAAGCAAAGTCACCTGTGTATGTTCAGAATCTTTGGCCTCTCTTTTTGCTATGTTTTCTTCAAGAAGAGGTGTATATTCTGTGCTCTCCGTGCAATTATTTTCCTCCATTTCATTATTGTTGAGTATTTCACTTGATTTGTCATCGCTCAGTAGCTGAAATACATGGTAATATGATATTATAATAGAGAGCTTTTTTCCTGATATGATATTGTACTAAAAAATTTACAAACTGATCTGTGGCGTTAGAATTAGAATAGTAATGACATGTGGAAAGAAAACTCGCCTCTGTCGATTCGGGGATTGTATCTCCATCCTTGGTTATGACATCTTCAAAAAGCATGTTTTGTGGACCCTCAGTAATGGATTTGTGTAGCCTTTCCTGACTCTGGATTTGTATCCTCTTGTACTGTTATCACCTCTTCAATCTGCATATTTTCTGTATCCTCCATAATAGATTCTCCTTGTATCACCTCTATCGACTCAGGGTGTGTATCCTTGTCTTTCTTTATCACCTCTTCAACCTGCATATTATCTGTATCGTCATCCTTTGCTACCTTGTTGATGTTCTCCTGAAAACCCAAGCATAACACTTTTAGATAGTAAACCTTGTGTAGGATGAAAACAGATATAATATGTTCTTACCTTCTCTATATCATGGACAATAGTACCGGATTTGGTTGGAGATTGACCAGCATAGGGCACCGGGGATGGTGGCGTGGACATGGACGACGATGGTGCTTCACCAAGGGTAGGTGTGTGCGGCGAGGTGGAGAGACTTGTTGTGAACGTATGTTGGGATGTGGCTGAGAGATCGCGAGGGAGGATGGAGGAGAGGTCGAAAGTAATAGTATCAGGCAATATAAGGTAGATCCCCTAAAAAACAGGCAATGTAAGGAAGATCGTGAGAGAAAGGAAACTACTATCGCACTGGTTCTATCCGCAGTGTGAAAATCTGTCCATAAGAATTGATCATTAATAAGACTTACTTCCGATTCATGAATGTATCATAAAGAACAAAGAAAATGGGGAAACCGGGCGATATGGGCACGGGTGGCTTAGATGGAGTGTTGTTTCCATTTAGAACAGCACATGCAGCTTTCTTAAGTTCCCTTGCCTCCTTTCTTTTTTAAGTATTGCATCCCCGTTTAGTGCATACCTCTCCCTTTCCCTTTGTCTCTTCAATTCTTATGGATCTGTTTTCTGACCTGCGAGGCAATGAAATACTCAGGATATACAAGGTCGACGTAGGTAAGAGTTGGTGATATATGTATTTACCTGAATTGCCGCTGTTCGTCAGGTCCTGAAATGGAGTACGTACACCACTACGTTGGGAGGATGCCATATTGTCTTGTAACTGTATCTGTTTGTGAAACAATTGTTCAACCCTGTTGTGTAGGTAACCAAAGAAACAACTAAGCAGGAATCCTAATAACCTGTATGTACATGGTGACCTGACGGTAGTATTAGATTATTATAGATCATAATGTCCTGTACGTATCAAATTTCACACTACGAATTATAGATTTGCAGATTAAAAGAGCAATTTCCTTTATCTTCTGGCTGATCATAAGATGTGCAAATTCAAGATCTAACCTGTGCACTGGCAGGGCCGATATGGACCTATGTCCTCAAGATGGTGCGGGCCACCGGGGTGATGCAACGGAGGTACGGCAGCGCGCCTGGATGGCCAAAGGTGTTGTCAGACGGCGGCCACCGGGTTGAGGATGGCGTGGAAACCAGATCTACTCCAGGTCTCCGAGAGGGGCCACTGTGGTGAGGACGTCGCGGCAACCAGGGGCGAGGCGATGGTCGTGGCCTGGTGGCGGCGTTGATCGCGGAGGTTCCAGGGCGAGGACGGCGCGGACACCGGGAGCGAGGACGGCGTGGCGATGGCAGGTTCGTAGCCTGGTGGCGGCGTTGATCACGCACGCATTGTTTAATTCCTCCTGGAGGTAGCATCGGGTGTTGTCTAGCATCCTGTGCGGGGGCAGTCTGCCGGCAGAACATTTGTTCTGAACCATTGATCTGATTTGCAGATGTTTGATGTAACGTGGGCGCTTGGATGTTATTAAGTGGGTTTGATCGGACGTTGCTGGTTATCCTGTGTGTACTTTGTGGGGTGGATGTAGGGGAAATCATGTTTGCTTTTTTAATAGTAGTATAGATGTGCTGGGAGGAATTTATTCCTTCCCTCCGAATTTATTTTATCGCTTTATTTTAATCCCATTCCTTTCTGGGCATAGACATCGGATTTTTTCCTCTTAATTCGTTTCCTTCTTGGGCGGAATTTATTCCTTTCTTTTCTCTTAATTCGTTTCCTTCATGGACCCAAGAATTTATTTCTTTCCTTCATGTGCTCAGCAGAATTTATTCCATTTTTTAGGATTTTCCTTTCCTACTCATACTTGTGAGCACTCGGGATTCACACCATAACCTCTCTTTTGATTCTTGAGGTGGCTTATTGACTTCAAATCATAGACGTATATAAATTGGTCGGATGGAGCATAAGCAACCAAGGTGGGAATATTTAATAACTAAACAAATCGTTTCTATTCAGAATCGTGAGGTAGCTCGGTTGGACGTGCCCTTTGGGATTGCATTGTAGGTCGTGGATTCGATCCCCCACAACAGAGTAGCACTTCTTTTTACCTTTTCTCCCGTGTTGGCTTGGCTTCCTGGGTGAAAGAACATGTGGTGCCTCCATGTTTGGTTTTGTTAATTGTTGACAATCTTTATGGACTAATGGTTGCCTTGAGTTATATTTGAAGGGTTTGTCCATAGGCATTGCTTGAAGACCATTTGTGTTGGGGAACGTTGCATGGAAAACAAAAAATTTCAACGCACACGCAAGATCGATCCATGGAGATGCATAGCTACGAGAGGGGGAGTGTGTCTACGTACCCTCGTAGACCATAAGCGGAAGCGTTAGAACAACGCGGTTGATGTCGTCGAACAACTTCACGATCCAACCGACCGAGCACCGAACGTACGGCACCTCTGCGTTCAGCACACGTTCAGCTCGGTGACGTCCTCGACTTCTTGATCCAGCAAGACGGCGAGGTAGTGGATGAGTTCCGGCAGCACAACGGCGTGGTGACGGTGATGGTGATGCTATCTCCGCAGGGCTTCGCCCAAGCACTGCGAAAATATGACCGAGGGACGGAACTGTGGAGGGGGGCGCCGCACACGGCTAAGACAATGTTGTGTTCTCCTTTGGGGCGCCCCCTCTCCTCTATTTATATATGTGTAGGGGCTTGGAGGAGAAAGAATAGTGCCACATGAACAGTAACCGTGAATAGTACACACGTGGAGTTGGACTCCAAAGTCCAATCCTATTCCTACTAGGACTCTCCCTTTTTTCCTTCCCTAGCCGCGTGGGCTTTCGAGGACTTGGTGCGCCTGGCCCAATAAGGCCAGGGCGCCTCCCCTTAGCCCATGTCAGCCCTTGGGACGTGTTGGACCCACATGTGGACTTCCGGACTCCTCCGGAATCCTCCGAAACCTTCTGGAAGCTTCCCGGTACAATACCGAAAAAACTGTACCTTTTTCCGAAACCCAAAATATGACTTCCCATATATAAATCTTTACCTCTCGACCATTCCGAGACTCCTCGTGACGTCCGGGATCTCATCCGGGACTCCGAACAACATTCGGTTACCAATTCACATAACTCATATAACACTATATCGTAAACGAACGTTAAGCGTGCGGACCCTACGGGTTCGGGAATGATGTAGACATGACCGAGACGCCTCTCCGGTCAATAACCAATAGCGGAACCTGGATGCTCATATTGGTTCCTACATATTCCACGCAGATCTTATCAGTCGAACCGCAATGACAACATACGTAATTCCCTTTGTCCATCGGTATGTTACTTGCCCGAGATTCGATCGTCGGTATCTCCATACCTAGTTCAATCTCGTTACCGGAAAGTCTCTTTACTTGTTCCGTAATACATCATCCCGTAACTAACTCCTTAGTCACTTTGCTTGCAAGCTTCTTATGATGTGCATTACCGAGAGGGCCTAGAGATACCTCTCCGAAACACGGAGTGCCAAATCCCAGTCTCGATCCATGCCAACTCAACGGACACCTTCGGAGATACCTGTAGAGCATCTTTATGATCACCCAGTTACGTTGTGACGTTTGATAGCACGCAAGGTATTCCTCCGGTATCCGGGAGTTGCATGATCTTATGGTTTGAGGAACATGTATTTGACATTCAAGAAAGCAGTAGCAATAAACAGAACGATCATATGCTAAGCTAACGGATGGGTCTTGTCCATCACATCATTCTCCTAATGATGTGATCCCGTTATCAAATGACAACTCATGTCTATGGTTAGGAAACCTTAACCATCTTTGATCAACGAGCTAGTCTAGTAGAGGCTCACTAGGGACACGATATTTGTTTATGTATTCACACATGTATTTAAGTTTCCAGTCAATACAATTCTAGCATGAATAATAAACCTTTATCATGAACAAGGAAATATAAAATAATAACAACTTTATTATTGCCTCTAGGGCATATTTCCATCAGTCTCCCACTTGCACTAGAGTCAATAATCTAGATTACATAGTAATGAATCTAACACCCATGGAGTCTTGGTGCTGATCATGTTTTGCTCGTGGAAGAGGCTTAGTCAATGGGTCTACCACATTCAGATCCGTGTGTACTTTGCAAATTTCTATGTCTCCATCCTTGACATATTCACGAATGGAGTTGAAGCGTCTCTTGATGTGTTTGGTCTTCTTGTGAAACCTGGGCTCCTTGGCTATGGCAATTGCTCCAGTGTTGTCACAAAAGATTGTCATTGGACCCGATGCACTAGGTATTACACCTAGATCGGATATGAACTCCTTCATCCAGACTCCTTCATGTGTTGCTTCCGAAACAGCTATGTATTCCGCTTCACACGTAGATCCCGCCACGACGCTCTGCTTGGAACTGCACCAACTGACAGCTCCACCATTTAATATAAATACGTATCCGGTTTGTGACTTAGAGTCATCCGGATCAGTGTCGAAGCTTGCATCGACGTAACCCTTTACGACGAGCTCTTCGTCACCTCCATAAACGAGAAACATGTCCTTGGTCATTTTCAGGTACTTCAGGATATTCTTGACCGCTGTCCAGTGATCCACTCCTGGATTACTCTGGTACCTCCCTGCCAAACTTATGGCAAGGCACACATCAGGTCTGGTACACAGCATGGCATACATAATAGAACCTATGGCTGAGGCATAGGGAATGACTTTCATTTTCTCTATATCTTCTGCCGTGGTCGGGCATTGAGTCTGACTCAACTTCACACCTTGCAAGACAGGCAAGAACCCTTTCTTTGACTGATCCATTTTGAACTTCTTCAAAACTTTGTCAAGGTATGTGCTTTGTGAAAGTCCTATCAAGCGTCTTGATCTATCCCTATAGATCTTGATGCCCAATATATAAGCAGCTTCACCGAGGTCTTTCATTGAAAAATTCTTATTCAAGTATCCCTTTATGCCATCCAGAAATTCTATATCATTTCCAATCAACAATATGTCATCCACATATAATATTAGAAATGCTACAGAGCTCCCACTCACTTTCTTGTAAATACAGGCTTCACCATAAGTCTGTACAAAACCATATGCTTTGATCACCTCATCAAAGCGTATATTCCAACTCCGAGATGCTTGCACCAGTCCATAGATGGATCGCTGGAGCTTGCACACTTTGTTAGCACCCTTAGGATCGACAAAACCTTCTGGTTGCATCATATACAACTCTTCTTTGAGAAAACCATTAAGGAATGCAGTTTTGACATCCATTTGCCAGATCATAAAATGCGGCAATTGCTAACATGATTCGGACAGACTTAAGCATCGCTACGGGTGAGAAAGTCTCATCGTAGTCAACCCCTTGAACTTGTCGAAAACCTTTCGCGACAAGTCGAGCTTTGTAGATAGTGATATTACCATCAGCATCTCTCTTCCTCTTAAAAATCCATTTATTCTCAATGGCTTGCCGATCATCGGGCAAGTCCACCAAAGTCCACACTTTGTTCTCATACATGGATCCTATCTCAGATTTCATGGCCTCAAGCCATTTGTCGGAATCCGGGCTTATCATAGCTTCTTCATAGTTCGTAGGTTCGCTGTTGTCTAACAACATAACTTCCAGAACAGGATTACCGTACCACTCTGGTGCGGAACGTACTCTGGTCGACCTACGAAGTTCAGTAGTAACTTGATCTGAAGTTTCATGATCTTTATCATTATCTTCCTCTCTTATTGGTGTAGGCATCACGGGAACGGTTTTCTCTGATGAGCTACTTTCCAATTCGAGAGAAGGTACAATTACCTCATCAAGTTCTACTTTCCTCCCACTCACTTCTTTCGAGAGAAACTCCTTCTCTAGAAAGGACCCATTCTTGGCAACAAAGACCTTGCCTTCGGATCTGTGGTAGAAGGTGTACCCAATTGTTTCTTTAGGGTATCCTATGAAGACGCACTTCTCGCTTTGGGTTCGAGCTTATCAGGTTGAAGCTTTTTCACATAAGCATCGCATCCCCAAACTTTAAGAAACGACAGCTTAGGTTTCTTGCCAAACCATAGTTCATATGGTGTCGTCTCAACGGATTTAGACGGTGCCCTATTTAACGTGAATGCAGCTGTCTCTAATGCGTTACCCCAAAACGATAGTGGCAAATCGGTAAGAGACATCATAGAACGCACCATATCCAATAAAGTACGGTTACGACATTCGGACACACCATTACGCTGTGGTGTTCCAGGTGGCGTGAGTTGTGAAACAATTCCACATTTTCTTAAATGAAGGCCAAACTCGTAGCTCAAATATTCGCCTCCGCGATCAGATCGTAGAAACTTCATTTTCTTGTTACGATAATTCTCTACTTCACTCTGAAATTCTTTGAACTTTTCAAATGTTTCAGACTTGTGTTTCATCAAGTAGATATACCCATATCTACTCAAATCATCTGTGAAGGTTAGAAAATAACGATACCCGCCGCGTGCTTCAACATTCATCGGACCGCATACATCGGTATGTATTATTTCCAACAAATCAGTAGCTCGCTCCATTGTTCCGGAGAATGGAGTTTTAGTCATCTTGCCCATGAGGCATGGTTCGCAAGTATCAAATGATTCATAATCAAGAGATTCCAAAAGTCCATCCGCATGGAGTTTCTTCATGCGCTTTACACCAATATGACCTAAACGGTAGTGCCACAAGTATGTTGCACTATCATTATCAACTTTGCATCTTTTGGCATCAATATTATGAATATGTGTATCACTACGATCGAGATTCAACAAGAATAGACCATTCACAAAAGGTGCGTGACCATAAAAGATGTTACTCATATAAATAGAACAACCATTATTCTCTGACTTAAATGAATAACCGTCTCGCAATAAACAAGATCCAGATATAATGTTCATGCTCAACGCTGGCACCAAATAACAATTATAGAGGTCTAAAACTAATCCCGAAGGTAGATGTAGAGGTAGCGTGCCGACGGCGATCACATCAACCTTGGAACCATTCCTGACGCGCATCGTCACCTCGTCCTTAGCCAATCTTCGCTTATTCCGTAGCTCCTGTTTCGAGTTACAAATATGAGCAACCGAACCAGTATCAAATACCCAGGCGCTACTGCGAGCATTAGTGAGGAACACATCAATAACATGTATATCAAATATACATTTGCTCACTTTGCCATCCTTCTTATCCGCCAAATACTTGGGGCAGTTCCGCTTCCAGTGACCAGTCCCTTTGCAGTAGAAGCACTCTGTTTCAGGCCTGGGTCCAGCTTTGGGTTTCTTCGTGGGAGCGGCAACTTGCTTGCCGTTCTTCTTGAAGTTCCCCTTCTTTCCCTTGCCCTTTTTCTTGAAACTAGTGGTTTTGTTAACCATCAACACTTGATGCTCCTTCTTGATTTCTACCTCCGCTGATTTCAGCATCGCGGAGAGCTCGGGAATTGTCTTCTCCATCCCTTGCATATTATAGTTCATCACGAAGCCTTTATAGCTTGGTGGCAGTGACTGAAGAACTCTGTCAATAACACTCTCAACCGGAAGATCAATTCCCAGCTGAGTCAAGTGGTTGTGGTACCCAGACATTCTGAGTATGTGTTCACTGACAGAACTGTTCTCCTCCATCTTACAGCTAAAGAACTTGTTAGGGACTTCATATCTCTCAACCCGGGCATTAGCTTGAAATATCAATTTCAGCTCTTGGAACATCTCATATGCTCCGTGGCGTTCAAAACGCTTTTGCAGTCCCGGTTCTAAGCCGTAGAGCATGGCACACTGAACTATCGAGTAGTCATCAGATCGAGCCTGCCAGGCGTTCACAACGTCTGCAGCAGCTCCTGTAGCAGGTCCATCACCTAGCGGTGCATCAAGGACATAATTCTTCTGTGCAGCAATGAGGATAATCCTCAAGTTACGGACCCAGTCCGTGTAGTTGCTACCATCATCTTTCAACTTAGCTTTCTCTAGGAACGCATTAAAATTCAACGGAACAGTAGCACGGACCATTTATCTACAACATAGATATGCAAAGAAACTATCAAGACTAAGTTCATGATAAATTAAGTTCAATTAATCAAATTACTAATGAACTCCCACTTAAATTAACATCCCTCAAGTTAACTAAGTGATACATGATCCAAATCAACTAGCCCATGTGCGATCATCACGTGAGATGGGATAGTCATCAATGGTGAACATCTCCATGTTGATCATATCTACTATATGACTCATGTTCGACCTTTCGGTCTCCAGTGTTCCGAGACCATGTCTGTACATGCTAGGCTCGTCAAGTTTAACCCAAGTATTCTGCTTGTGTAAAACTGGCTTACACCCGTTGTATGTGAACGTAGAATCTATCACACCCGATCATCACGAGGTGCTTCGAAACGACGAACTTTAGCAACGGTGTATACTCGGGGAGAACACTTTTATCTTGAAATTTAGTGAAGGGATCATCTTATAATGCTACCGTCGTTCTAAGCAAAATAAGATGCATAAAGGATAAACATCACATGCAATCAAAATATGTGACATGATATGGCCATCATCTTGTGCTTTTGATCTCCATCTCCAAAGCATCGTCATGATCTCCATCATCACTGGCTCGACACCTTGATCTCCATCGTTGCGTCGTGGTCGTCTCGCCAACTATTGCTTCTACAACTATTGCTAACGCATAGCGATAAAGTAAAGCAATTACATGGCGCTTGCATTTCATACAATAAAGAGACAACCATATGGCTCCTGCCGGTTGCCGATAAATTACAAAACATGATCATCTCATACAATAACGTATATCACATCATGTCTTGACCATATCACATCACATCATACCCTGCAAAAACAAGTTAGACGTCCTCTACTTTGTTGTTGCAAGTTTTACGTGGCTGCTACGGGCTTCTAGCAAGAACCGTTCTTACCTACGGCACAAAACCACAACGGTGATTTATCAAGTTTGTTGTTTTAACCTTCAACAAGGACCGGCCGCAGTCAAAATCGATTCAACTAAAGTAGGAGAAACAGACACCCGCCAGCCACCTTCATGCAAAACAAGTTGCATGTCTGTCGGTGGAACCGGTCTCATGTACGTGGACATGTAAGGTTGGTCCGGGCCGCTTCATCTTACAATACCGCCGAATCAAAATAAGACGTTGGTGGTAAGCAGTATGACGATCACCGCCCACAACTCTTTGTGTTCTACTCGTGTATATCATCTACGCATAGACCTGGCTTATGATGCCACTGTTGGGGAACGTTGCATGAAAACAAAAAATTTCTACGCACACGCAAGATCTATCCATGGAGATGCATAGCTACGAGAGGGGGAGTGTGTCTACGTACCCTCGTAGACCGTAAGCGGAAGCGTTAGAACAACGCGGTTGATGTCGTCGAACAACTTCACGATCCAACCGACCGAGCACCGAACGTACGGCACCTCCGCGTTCAGCACACGTTCAGCTCGGTGACGTCCTCGACTTCTTGATCTAGCAAGACGGCGAGGTAGTGGATGAGTTCCGGCAGCACGACGGCGTGGTGACGGTGATGGTGACGCTATCTCCGCAGGGCTTCGCCCAAGCACTGCAAAAATATGACCGAGGGACGGAACTGTGGAGGGGGGCGCCGCACACGGCTAAGACAATGTTGTGTTCTCCTTTGGGGCGCCCCCTCTCCTCTATTTATATATGTGTAGGGGCTTGGAGGAGAAAGAATAGTGCCACATGAACAGTAACCGTGAATAGTACACACGTGGAGTTGGACTCCAAAGTCCAATCCTATTCCTACTAGGACTCTCCCTTTTTTCCTTCCCTAGCCGCGTGGGCTTTTGAGGACTTGGTGCGCCTGGCCCAATAAGGCCAGGGCGCCTCCCCTTAGCCCATGTCAGCCCTTGGGACGTGTTGGACCCACTTGTGGACTTCCGGAATCCTCCGAAACCTTCTGGAAGCTTCCCGGTACAATACCGAAAAAACTGTACCTTGTTCCGAAACCCAAAATATGACTTCCCATATATAAATATTTACCTCTCGACCATTCCAAGACTCCTCGTGACGTCCGGGATCTCATCCGGGACTCCGAACAACATTCGGTTACCAATTCACATAACTCATATAACACTATATCGTAAACGAACGTTAAGCGTGCGGACCCTACGGGTTCGGGAATGATGTAGACATGACCGAGACGCCTCTCCGGTCAATAACCAATAGCGGAACCTGGATGCTCATATTGGTTCCTACATATTCCACGCAGATCTTATCGGTCGAACCGCAATGACAACATACGTAATTCCCTTTGTCCATCGGTATGTTACTTGCCCGAGATTCGATCGTCGGTATCTCCATACCTAGTTCAATCTCGTTACCGGAAAGTCTCTTTACTTGTTCCGTAATACATCATCCCGTAACTAACTCCTTAGTCACTTTGCTTGCAAGCTTCTTATGATGTGCATTACCGAGAGGGCCCAGAGATACCTCTCCGAAACACGGAGTGCCAAATCCCAGTCTCGATCCATGCCAACTCAACGGAAACCTTCGGAGATACCTGTAGAGCATCTTTATGATCACCCAGTTACGTTGTGACGTTTGATAGCACGCAAGGTATTCCTCCGGTATCCGGGAGTTGCATGATCTTATGGTCTGAGGAACATGTATTTGACATTCAAGAAAGAAGTAGCAATAAACAGAACGATCATATGCTAAGCTAACGGATGGGTCTTGTCCATCACATCATTCTCCTAATGATGTGATTCCGTTATGAAATGACAACTCATGTCTATGGTTAGGAAACCTTAACCATCTTTGATCAACGAGCTAGTCTAGTAGAGGCTCACTAGGGACACGGTATTTATTTATGTATTCACACATGTATTTAAGGTTCCGGTCAATACAATTCTAGCATGAATAATAAACCTTTATCATGAACAAGGAAATATAAAATAATAACAACTTTATTATTGCCTCTAGGGCATATTTCCATCAATTTGTTGGTTTCAAGGTTATTAGAAGAAGAAGAATATGTGTTGACCAAGGTGCTATTCAAGGATTTATCCAAAGATTGGTCATGTGAGAGTTGAGCCTATTGCAAGCATGTCTTGAAGAAGAAGAGTGTGAACTTTTATGTTTACCTTCAAGACATCATCTTGGTGAATCAAGTTGATCAACACACAAAGCGTACAAGATGTACCGAGTGGGATCAAGTGATCTCATGGTATGGTAAGCATTGTCCATTATGCTTTGTGTACTAACCCATGTTCTATGTGAGAGTTGTGTGTGGGGTTAGGTATGTTTCCATGCGCATGCATCAAAAGGAAGATTTCATACAACCCAGGGAGGATGACATCAAGTGGTGATCGTCATCATGTTTGCGGTGTGCAAGTTCAAGTGGAGCACCACGAAGAGATCATGCTTGAAGCTTGCCGTCCATTGTGGTGACAATGGACTTGTGAAGATGTGCCGAAGAGTGGCTCACCCATAGTGGTGTATGGGGGAGCAATCAACTTGTCTTCATCGAGCCAACACAATCAAGAAAGGTGGTCCAACTTGAGGAAGTCAAGATCGTCATCATCTAGCTCAAGTGGGCTATATGCAAGGCAAAGGTTTGCCCTGGATAGGTTTTCTATTTTGCTGGTCTCATGGTGATAGTTGGGAGACCGGGTTATAGGATCGATAGCCGTACTATCAAGGGGGGCTCTTGTATGAGTAGCTTGATCGTATCGTTCGTAGAGAGCTCAAACCATTGCATCCTTGCATCATCTTTCTTGGTTCTTGTTTGGCCTTTTTGCTTTGAGAGTCATTGAGCTTTTGGTCACTTTCATGACAAGCTCAAGCTCATCAAAAACGGAGTTGGCATGCATCTTCTATGATGTTTTCGATGATGGCGTTTATGCCGGTTCTTCACCGATGGAGGCTTCACTCCTCTATATCTTAGGCATACTCCCCCTGCCACTTCTTACTATAACCAACGAGCTTGAGTTTGCTCTATTCGGAGCTCATATGCAGAAGTTGTGGCAGTTCTGGTTTTCTTGGTTGCACCCGTTTTCTTGGCAGTTTTTCAGCTCCCAAGCGGTAGTATCGCCCGGCTCCACGGTAGTACCGCTTATGCGGTACTTCCGCTTTGAAGCTACCGTGGCCTCTACCGCTTATCTTGAGTGTTTTGTTGCCTTATCGCGCTCAGTGGAAGTAGAGCGGAAGTTGAGGGCGGTAGTACCGCTGTCCAACGGTAGTACCGTCCTGCCACTTCTGCTGGTACTACCGGTTATTTTTAGCTCTCTGGTCTCGTTTGTCTTCTCCACGGCAGTGGGGCGGTAGTAAGCGGGTGGTAGTACCGCTGCTGTTGTACTGCCCCCCACTGGTTTCTTCATACTGCAACCTCAGCGGTAGTACCGCTGGGGCGGCACTACCGCCTCGGGTCTCTGCGCCTTTGCAATGTACTGTTGGAGCTGCCACCCGGGCGGTAGTACCGCTCGTAGAGCGGTAGTACCGCTTGTGTGCGGGCTGAGCAGGTAACGGTTGGGTTTTCCCTACCTATAAAAGGGGTCTTCTTCCCCAATGGACCTCATCCTTTGAGCTCGTGTTTTTCCCCCATTGTTGACCTTCTTCGAGCTTGCTATCTCACAATCCCTCCAATGATTCTTGCTAGTTCTTGAGGGAAAAAAGAGAGGAGATCTAGATCTACGTTTCCACCAATCACTTTCTCCTCTATGTGAGGGGAACCCCTTGGATCTAGATCTTGGAGTTCTTCGTGTTCTCTTCTTCGTTCTTCCTCTCATTTTCCTCCCTAGTATTAGTTGCTTTGGTGGGATTTGGGAGAGGACTTGGGCACTCCGTGTGCCCTTGCCATTGCATTTGGTGCATCGGTTTGAGTTCTCCACGGTGATACGTGGAAGTGAAGTTGAGAAGCTTGTTACTCTTGGGTGTTTGGGCACCCTAGAGCTTATTCCTCTTGGGTGCCTTGGTGCCCTAGACGGTTGGTGTTGTCGGAGCTCAATCATTATGGTGTAAAGCTCCGGGCAAGCGTCGGGGTCTCCAATTAGGTTGTGGAGATTGCCCCAGCAATTTTATGGGTACCGGTGACCGCCCCCAAGGGTTGCCAAAGTGTACGGGTTCGGTGACCGCCCCCAAGGGTTGCCATTTGTACAGGTTCCGTGACCGCCCTCAAGAGTTCCTTAGTGGAATCACTACATCTTGCATTGTGCGAGGGCGTGAGGAGATTACGGTGGCCCTAGTGGCTTCTTGGGGAGCATTGTGCCTCCACACTGCTCCAAACGGAGATTAGCATCCGCAAGGGTGTGAACTTCGGGATACATCGTCGTCTCCGCGTGCCTCGGTTATCTCTTACCCGAGCCCTTTACTTATGCACTTTACTTTGTGATAGTCATAGTATTTCATGTTATATATCTTGCTATCACATAGTTGTATATCTTGCTTAGCATAAGTTGTTGGTGCACATAGGTGAGCCTACTTGTTTTAGGTTTTGTGTTTGACTTATTAAACGCTAATTTTATTCCGCATTTGTTCAAGCCTAAACCGTAATTATTTTAAAGCGCCTATTCACAACCCCCCCCCCCCCCCCCCCCCTCTAAGCGATATCCACGATCTTTCACTGGGCTGGCAGATCGGCCGGATTCGGTAGTTGTGGCCCAGGCGCTCGTCCGGGCTCAATGAGGCGACCTATACGGTGCATATACGCGTTTACGGTGGAAATAAATTTTAGTGCCACCTCAGATAAGTATGTCAGAAAAAGAAAATAATTATATATTGTGGTGAACGGATAAAACAATCAGAGAAACGCAGCTCCCTTTATTATTACTAGCAAACATGTCGTGCGTTGCAACGGGAGAAAGAAACTCTCGCACATTCGTAGTGAGCCATCTGTGTTGCCATTTTTTCTCTTTGTACCATCGTCGATGGTGGTCAATTGTCCACCTATTTTCGACAAACATGACTTGTATCAAGGCGGTGAGCTTGGTCATCACACTCTAGCATGCCACTTTGAGATCCTCCCTGCACCAATTTGTAATTCCGCGTGCGCTGGAACCTAGACATGCATCTTAACGTGGTTCAACACCAATCATGTCTTAACATATCATCCAGTGCATTTTCTAATTGAGCGCACACAATAGTGATTCTTAATAAAAAAAATATGTTAATTAGCGAAAATTAACCACAGGAGATTCAAAAGAACATTGTACTCCTTAATTTATCAAGAACATTGCCTCTTCATTTACATAAATATCACAGGAGTAAATTCGAAAGAACAAATCCACCAGCATTTTTTTTGCATTAATACGGAGAGGGCATATTGAACAAGAAAATGAGAACTTCATGCACCTTACAGCGTACAGGAGCTGAGCCCATTTTATTTAATACCAGTCTCTCCCATCGGCTCCTTCATCATGTGCTCATATAATGAGCGGATTTATTCTTTTCCTTGGAATTTATTTCTTCTTTTTATTTTAAATTCTTTCCTTCGTGGGCATAGATAGCCTTTTTTTTTTCTTTCCATCATGTGCTGGGAGGAATCTATTCATTCATTTCGAATTTATTTGTTTGTTTTATTTTAATTCCTTTCCTTCCTGGCCATAGACATCAGTTTTTCCCTCTTAATTCGTTTCCTTCTTGGGCGGAATTTATTCCTTTCCTTTCTCTTGATTCGTCTCCTTCTTGGACTCAAGAATTTATTCCTTTTCTTCGTGTGCTCAGCAGAATTTATTCCTATTTTTAGGACTTTCCTTTCCTACTCATACTTGGAGCACTCGGGATCCACACCTTAACCTCTCTTTTGATTCTTGATTGAGGTGGCTTATTGACTTCAAATCATAGACGTATACAAATTGGTCGGATGTATAATAAGGAACCGAGGTGAGACTATTTAATAACTGAACGAATCGTTTTTATTCAGAACCGTGTGGTATCTCGGTTCGACGTGCCCTTTGAGATTGCATTGCAGGTCATGGGTTCGATCCCCCACAACAGCGTAGCACTTTTTCTTACCTCTTCTCCTGTGCTGGATTGGCTGCCTGGGCTGGCAGGTCGGCCGGATTCGGTGGCTGAGGCTCAGGCGCGTGTCCGGGTCCAATGGGGCGACCTATACGGTGCATATATCTGTTTACGGTGGAAATAAATTTTAGTACCACCACAGATAAGTACGTCAGAAAAAGAAAATAATTCTATACGGTGGTGAACGGACCTAAAAATCAGAGAAACACATCTCCCTTTATTATTACTAGCACAAATGCCCGTGCGTTGCAACGGGAGACAAAAAACCTCACCGAAAACATTTATGCAGAAGCCAGGAAGATCGCTGATAATTGTAAAGCAGAAAAAACAGATTTAGTACATACTCATTTCACTTCTACTACATTGCTAGCAAGGAAAAAGAAAAAAATTATGTGTTAAAGCAAACTTAGAACATGTTCCCAAGAAAAGGAATGAATCAGGTGGGATTGAAGGTGCCACGAATATCAAAGCCTTAACAGCTCCCACCATATGAAGGGCAAATATTATTAGGTTGCGGTCATTACCAGTTTGGTTGATACCATCCAGTGCTTCATGATTTGCGTATAGTTTTTCTTATAGAAATGCACAGAAGAAGCACTTTAAATAGAGGTGCACAGTATTTATTTTCGAAGCTCTTCATGGAAGTTCAAGCATTGCAGCAGTTAATGATTGAACAACTTCATGGCTTATTACACATCCAGGAAGATAACTTCATATGGCTCATTATAGGTGAATAACTAAGCAAAATAAACAGGTATCTTGTATTTTGCTGCAAATGTTCTAGCATGTAAATCTGTAAATGGATAGGCATTGGAGTAGTATCCTGAAACAGAGTAAAAATAACTTCTTATTTACAACTCCAGGATTTGATATATCACCCCTGTGAAGAACAGACATCACCACTGTAACAAACAAACAATGCGGATCTTATCAAACAGCTTTTGGAAATATACACCGATGTTCGAGAAAAGCGTAGTTAAACCTTCTAAACTAAAGATTGTGACTTTTTTTCAGTAAAGAAACAACAATCCCGCTATAAGTTGTCAGAACTCAGAACAATTTCGACCAAGGAACTTCCAACAAATAATAAAACCATCTACAATAGCAATCACGACCTTCACTCCTAACTCTGCAATGTTGAGCAAGATTTTACCTCTGCGGTTTGTACCTCATCCTATGCGTCCACAAGATCTCTCTTTATGCCGGCGACTTTAATGTCTGCAGATCCAGCGGTTGACATTGCACTCTCCAGGTGCTTCCGCGACTCTGCTCCACGAGCGCGGCGTGGCGCGGCCGATGTAGGAGAGGAGACGGGATGGAGGTGGGGAGCTGCTGCTTCTTCGATCCGGCGTTCGATGGGAGAGGACAAAGGAGGACGGGGCTCCGCCTGCCGCGCCCATCCTGCCGCCCTCTCCCTCCACGGGAACGCCGTGATCCGGGGCTTCGCAAGATAGCTTGTCAGCCAATATGGATGTACATTGACACGACAAAAACAGTAATTATGTTCATACCTCAACTCAATCAAGGTAATACATATGCTCCCCTCCGAAATGCGCCCTTAACTACTGGAACAAAAGAAGGAATGGCAGTTAGCTTGATTTAAAAAATCCTGACAAAAAAGAAGAAATAACAGTCAGCTCCATGTAAAAACAATTATGCTGCAGCTAGTTTGACAAAGGAAACAAGATGGCAAAAGTACAGATCGATGAGGTTCTTGCTTGAGCCTATGCCAACAGACCAATTGCGTTAAATACTTGCTCACGTCAATTTAAATTGCTAGTTTAACCATCAGTAAACTCTGGCTGTAAATCGATGTAAATCAAACATAGCTCCATCATAATTTGCACAAAGAATAAAGATACCTGCGACGAAGTAGGTCTAGGCGACGACTGATGGTCTTCCGGCAAAGTCGGCGGAGGCGATTGCGGATGGTCTTGCGGCAAAGTCGATGGAGACAAAGGCGGATGGTCTTCAGGCGAAGTTGGCGGAGGCGACGGCGAAGTCGGCCGACGCAACATTGAGCTGTTCATCTTCAGAACTTGTGATCTAATCCGGTGGAGGCTTTCTTTTTATGACACCGAAGAATATGTGAAATCCAGATCGGGCACCCATGGCTATCGTGTTGGAGTAGTTCTTCTGCACGGACATGGCACCTCGATCCAAATTGAACCCAGTCGCCAGCGCCAGGAGGAGGCTGGGTGTGGCGCCGGGTAGGATTGGGGACGGTGGGGAGAGGAAGATGAACATGGGGCTGGAAGGAAGCCGAAGAGGACAAATCGGCAGCGTGGAGAGGACAGAGCATAGATCGGCGGCGGCGCACGCTGTTCAGGAGGAGTTTATGCACGTTTAGGAGAAGGAGAAGGGGTTCCTGCGCGTCTGCTCGTGCGCGTGGGAGTCGTAGGTGCCGACGCGGAGCACGCGGACGGCCATGGCGGCGGCGAAGGGGCGGGCGGGGTCGGCGGCGAGGGGGTGGGAGAGAGGAGGAGGAGCGCGCGTACACGGGAGGCGGGAGGCGGGGCCAGGGAGGAGGAAGACGGCCGCGACGGTGACCAGTGCCGCGGCGCCGGCGGCGAGGAGAGCGCTCCGGGCTCACCGGATCGAGCGTCGCCGGGGTCGGTCGCCTCCTGGCGGCTGGGATCGGGAGGCGAGAGAGAGCCCGTGTTTTTTTTTTTTTCTTAGAATTGAGAACCTGTGGTTGTGGCTCGCGGGTTGAATATTAGAAACTACAGGGGGGTTTTGGAAAACAACCTGTACGAAACGTTTTTCTCACTTAAGAAAGGGCTGCGGGTTCAATTACCGAAAACCACAAGGACCTTTCTGCAAAAACGCCGACGACGGGTATGCGGGCAGAAGCAATAGATGCTTTATTATATAAAATATATATATATAATATATATATATATATAATATATATTAGGTATAGATTAGGTACTAGCAAAAATGCCCGTGCGTTGCAACGGGAGAAAAAAAAATCCTTTGCGCCTAGCTCAATAAGCATAACTCACGATCCCTCCAAAGGTCCATGTCCTCTAGTTGAAATTATACTCCTCATCCTCATCAATAGTGGCCACGGTGTCCACCCGAATGCAGTGCGTTCGAACATGACCAATTGAATACGGTGATCTCAGCCTCTGCATGACACACCTGCAATCGAGTCACGCCAACGCAAGGGAATGTTTACTTTGAAAACTAATCCCGTCGAGTTGCCCATGAGGGACACTCTCTGTGAGCTACACCCTCCACCTGGTCCATATATCATCCCTTATAATCCTACATGCTTATAAATTGTATTTTTTTTAAACGCATGAACATTCTTCTAATACATGTGAACACTTTCTAAATCACATTGACTTAAAAATGCATGATAATTTTTAAATTATGAACATTTTTAAACACACAAAAAGTGTGAACACTGAGCCCTTGTGACGGGTAGAAAATAAGTAAATATGTGTGTTCTAGGAAAGCCCTATCAAAAGGTACAGTAACATGCTCAACATATTCAACAAATGCAAATAATCAACAAAAGTGGGAGGTTAATTGCTCCTCCACTGGGAGTGGAGATACTGCCCCATCATCAAGTTTAGATAAGAAAAGTGGTTCCAATAATGGGTTGCCAAATCCATATAGCGTTGCATCACATGTAGAAAGAAGGGGCATAACTGAACCTAGGAGCTGTTCGGGAAACCTCCACCTCCGCCAAATCCAAGGATCCGCAGAGTACCTGTTTCCCCGGTCCATAAATTTGAACTGCGGCTCCGGCTGCTCCGGGAGCGGAGTCACGGAGCGGGAGGGACTCCGAACAGGCCCCTAGCAACCCATTCTTTTATGTTGCCATTTCTCCTCTTTGTCACAATCGCGTATAGTGCTCATATTTTTCATCCATTCACGACGAATGTGATTATTGTCAAGGCGATGTGTTTGCCATCATACTTTGGCACAACGTCTGTGCGTCGCAACACCAAATTTAGATGAAGGAACTGTTAATGCATACTCAACACCAAATGTAGGGATAATGGAGTCTGACATGGAAGGTAGGTTTATGAATAAGTTCACATTCAAACATGTCATCAAGCATCTATAAGTGTAAATAAACTTGTACCTGAATAAACATATTTTAACGAATCAAACCAAATATGAAACATCATTTGAATGAAAAGCAAATTACAAAGAATACGAGGAAAATTATTTTCTTAAATCTTAAAATCCACCGTAAATCTTTTAGTCCCTACATTCCATTGTAATTAATTCAGATCGGCGGAGTAGTATAATCTAGTTTTTTTAGACCATTATATAGATCTCATCTAGCCTCTGCTTCGTTTCCTTAGAATAAGTCCAATTCCCACGGTCAGCGTGCACAACCCTTCATTGCATGTGAATACCATGCTGCCCACAATCCTGAAATCCATCTCTTTTTAATATCCTACTAAGTCCAAATTCCTGGGATCATCCTTCTTTCAGAAATACCCAAGACATCCCTCATGTTCCTTCCTTTAATATCCTAGTGTCATGGAGTGTGCACATCCATCCTTGACAGCCCACGCCAGCCCTCTTGTCCACTTTGATGGTCCCTGACGTACATAAACAGGTGGAAATCGTTTTGAACGAACGATGTGGGACTACCGCTGAGTTCGTTGCCCTCCCAGTGGTACGTATATATTATACTCACGTGGCATGTGGACAGAAAAAGGCCTAGTAATTTTTTTTGAGGTGTAGAAAAGGGCCTAGCGGTACAGTTTTGAAAGCCCAGTAGTGCAGCTATGTGGGCCGAGGTAGATTAGAGCGAGGGTGGAGATGACGTACGGAAAAGAAACGAGCGAAGGGTTGACGCTCGGGCGAACGATCGAAACGTTTTTTTTTTCACTTACGGGTGGCATTGGTGGGTAATTCTCGCCAACTTCGAGGGTAATTTGAATGACGGTGAACCCGACGGAAGCAATCCGTGCTAGTATTTACATTGGTAACATCGAGTGTTACTGGTGGCATGTCCGAGAGCCGAACATCCTTGGCCTCCACCTGTGTTCTATCAGACTCGTTTGGCACCTGAATGCGGACACACAACAGAGACATCATAAGCAATTACAATATTTACATTGGTAACATCGAGTGTTACTGGTGGCATGTCCGAGAGCCGAACATCCTTGGCCTCCACCTGAGTTCTATCAGACTCGTTTGGCACCTGAATGCGGACACACAACAGAGACATGCATCATAAGCAATTATCCTAGACTTGAACAAGAACATTATAGTTTGCACGGAATTATATCCATCTTGCAAAATTCAGAACCAGCATGTCCACAACAACATAATACAAAAAATATGATGCAGGCAAGACACCAAAATAGTCGAATAAATAGGTAGAAGTTCAGTTGAACTACTGCTATTTAAAACTGTAGTTGTTTAAAACTGGTACTAAAAAGTTCAACTTATGCATATTGTTTGACTTCTCAATCTGGTTTATTAATATTTTCTATTGATTTGATCATGTGTGGTCTAGCTTCTATTTGTAATCCATGAGTTGTAGTATTTTAGGCATTGAATTGTTCAGAGCTTAAAAAGATCATATACTGAAGATCATACATAATTAATAATTTCATGCCAGATTATAGAGCATACACTAAAGAACATACAGATTTAGTATTGTTTGGTTCATAGCTTCAGAGTTTGCACACACTTAAAGTTGATTTCAGATCGATCTTTTCAGAAGGACAAAATGATCTTTCATTCATTCAGATCAGAAAATTCAGAACACAAGCGTTTCATTCAGTCAGTTCGGAAAATTCAGAACACACGCGTTTGGTTCATAGCTTCAGAGTTTGCACACACTTAAAGTTGATTTCAGATCGATCTTTTCAGAAGGACAATACGATCTTTCATTCATTCAGTTCAGAAAATTCAGAACGCACGCGTTTCATTCATTCAGTTCAGAAAATTCAGAACACACGATCTTTTGCTTGTATATAACTTGCAAGGAATTCTATCAATTGATGCCAAAATTCAGAATCAGCATGTCCACAACAACATTGCACACACATCAAAAGCAGCATTCAGTTTCTCAGAGTAAGTGCAGTTTCCACATGGTGAAGCCTTGCATTACCAACATGGATTTCAGACAAGTGATCTAAAGCCATGCATCAGAAAGATAATCCACCACCAAACCCATTAAAACTGGAAGAGAGCATCAACTCTACGCATGCAGCAATATTTGACTGAAACCTTCAACTCTATGCATGCATCAACTCGACTTGGTCCATCAGATTAGCATCAGAATTTTATAGTTCAGAGATGTACTTCTAACCATGGCAGTACACTGAACCAAAAAGAAATCTAACAGCAGGGCTGCTTTTGAGGGTGGTCGAGGCATCACATACCTCTGGTGTAGCCACCGTTGGACTCAAAGTGCTTCTCTGGACCAAGAACTCCGGCGAAGTCAAAGGCGACATGATGCTTCTCTAGACCAAGAATTCCGGGATTTGATGGATTTTCTGATGGAGATTCCGGCCAAGAAAACTTCATCTTATAGCAGCGAACTCCAATCCGGATCGGGACAAAATTGATTTCTCTGTTGGAGAAGGACACGGGAGCAGGATGTCCGTCAGAGATTAAAATCAAACACGGGAGCAGGATTCCGTCAGAGATTCGGAAGCTTACTATGGTGCAGGCCGGAGGGCAGTGGCATACAGCTCACAGCGGCGCCTGCTCGCGGCCACAGGTGCAGGCTCGCGCTCACCGCGGCAGGACGAGGGCGGAGGCGAGCTGGAGGGCGTGGGCAAAGGAACGCGCGGCGGGCAGAGGCGGTCTACCGGCGCGGCTGGTACGCGGCAGGACGCGGGCGGAGGCGAGCTGAAGGGCGCGGACGGAGGCGAGCAGGCGGGCGCGCGCGGACAGCAGCGAGGGCGGGAGCTGTCGTCCTCTGCTCCGGCCGCCAATTCACGAGCCGACGCCGGTGCCTCATTGCCTTGGCCGCCTCTGCCTCCTCATGTTGGCCGACAACCAACGCCACTGCGCCACCTCGACGCGCCTCCACCACGTACGCCACGGCGAGCGTCCTCCATCCTCCCAAGCAACGCACGACGGCCGGTCAACCACCGCCACTGCCCCTCCTCGCCGCGCCGTCTCCGCCGCACATGCCCCGGAGAACGTCCTCCACGCACCCGGCGAGCGCCCTCCATCCTCCCGCGTGAGTCATGGCGGCCGCCGCCGGCGCACGACGGAATGGGCGAAGCCACCGTCGCAGGAGAATGTATAAGACTACGGGGAGGACAGCGGATGGAATTCAAATGACTACCGGGGTTTTTTTGTAAAGTGAAACGTTATATAGAGCGCCACTAAAACAGGGACTGCGGGTTGATTTTTATAAACTGAGGGATGTTTTTGCAAAAACGCCGCGACGACGGACGACAGAAGCGATCGCCGCTTTATTATTAGGGATATATATATATATATATATATATATATATATATATATATATATATATATATATAGAGAGAGAGAGAGAGAGAGAGAGAGAGAGAGAGAGGTATAGATATGTATTCTCCTTGAGGGGAACATGTCATTATAAACATTCCTAATTTTAGTCTTGTTCATGATTTTGAAATTGTATTTTGCCGCAGCTACCTCAGAGAAGATTTGAACCATCTTTTTTCTTTTTACAAGAATGGAGCCATCTACAGAAGGATTCTTGTTACAGGGAAAGAGGAGGAACTCGCGATTTCCAGTCTCAGCCTGCTGCCAACCAACTAATCGGTGTTGTCAAAAAATAAAACTCATCGGTGTTGTCGCCACTCTCAGAAAATCATCCTACACTTTCCTATATGCCATTTGGAGCTGTGCTACACCTACGGTTGATTACGTGCAGAGGGGGGTTACAGGGTGATTGGGCAGGTTTTAATTGGGAGATTAGTGAGGCGTGGGCCCACCTTGAAATTGAGGGGATGTTTGATTAGTGGGATAGGAAGGTTTTGTAAGTTTTACGTACAAATGTTCGTAGGTCTACCATTTTTTATGCCATATATGTGTGCAGCTCAATAATGCTACAAACTTATAGTAAACTGTTGGAATTGATCTCGGCTAACAACCGAGAGAAAAGTTGGGGTGTGGCCCACCATACCTCTCTCACGTACGCACTGTGATCCGGGGTGCAAACAACCTATTGGTTTCGGTCCCTGTTCCCTAGCACCCCACGTATAAAAGGGAGGTACCGGCTCTCCTATATAGGTGATCTATCACGTACATGTAAATTTGCCCAAGACCTCAACTACCGATCCTAAAAGAGGGGAGCTAAAGGGATCAGAAGGCCGTTTCCACCGCCGGCCACCGCAAGGCTGTGCCGGCGGCATCCTGTATGTCTACACCGGCCAGCCATCTCCTCGTTACTGGAGATCCCAAGTGCAGCCATGGGCACATCACGGGACTTTACTCGGTACCCGTAAGTTCTCACGAATCCCTCTCTGTTAATCATATCTTAGCCTCTTAGGTGATCTAATGCTAGGCAAATGATCCTATTACGATAATCCTAATGTTCTATTTCTAACATTGGTATCATGAGCATGTTTATGCCTAGATTAGATCCCTAATGACATTATGTTTATGTTAATGATGATCATAATTAAGTCCTAATGATCTCTGGTTATGATTAATGGTTATTGACTATAGATTAATGCCCTCTGTTAAGTAAATGATTTGTGTTTAGGGCTAATTGCTTTCGGTCAAGGCTTAATTTGCTGGTTAGTGCTGATTAGATAATGATTATGTTCAATCTTTTCGGTTAGAGTGAGTATGCCATGCTTCCGCATTATGTTGATGTGTAATCACCACTGTTAACCCTTGTTTAGCAATAAGAAGGAGGGGAATTGCATGATTAAAGAAACCCCAATTTTCCCCAAATTCAGCTGAAATCCCTATCCCTAGAAAACTTCCCAATTTTGAAACCCTAGAAGTGAAATTTTCCCCAAATTAGAGCCCAAATGTTGAAAAAAAAATGATGAAAAGAAGATTTGGGGCTCACCTAAGCGCCGCGCGGTGCTCCCATTCGGGATCCCGACGCCGGCGACGCCGCCGTCTCTCGAGACGACGCACGAGAAGGTTGCAGCCACCGCTGTTGTGCTCATGGATGCGTGCGTCGGCTGGCATCTGCGCCTTGCAAGTCGCCGTCACCACGAAATGCTTGCGTCGGCAGCCGCCGATGAGATGCCTCCCGCATCCCTGGCGCTAAAGGACTCTGGGTCTCGCCATTAGCTCGACACGGCTGGCGCCGTTCGGCGGAGGAGCGCGCGGCCTTGAGCCAGGCACGCTGCTCCGACGAACGGGGCTGCCGCGCCGCCATGGCCCAAGTACCTCGGATCGCCGCTTTGGTCGCCTCTGCGTCGCTGCTCCGAGAGAATCGAGGAAGGAAGGGGGCAAATGGCCCTAGGGTTTGACCGGCGGCTGTGTTGTTCCGGCTGGGGACAATTCCGACCGTCGATTGGATCGAACGGCTGAAATCAGCGCTGGATAGCTGCGGGGCCTTCGGGAAGATAATGGGCCAAATCTGGCCGTGGGCTGAGACCCAGATTGTCTTGGCCCGGGGATCATTTTTTCTTTTTCTCTGAGAATTTTTCTCCTGGGCCGAATGAGTAAAAGGCTGTCGTGGGTTTATGAGCTAAAATGGGAGTTCTATGTATTTTCTTTGATTCAGTGCATTTCTAAATTATGATTATCCTCAAAATATTTTTGCACTGTTATAAATTGAAAATAGCCAGAAAATTTTGCTGTAAATCTTGCTTGAGTTTTCTGAGTGGAATGGAACCAACAAGAAATTTTGCTTGGAAAATTCATGTGCCCAAAATCATGTAAAATAATGTTAATAATGATAAAGTTTTATTAATGAAAAGCCGTGGGTCATTATGGGCTGGATTATGTTCTTTAGGCAATGTTTTCATTTTCGGTGCATTTGATTTATGTTTCTAATGTTTTTATCATGTTTTTTGCACCGATGTTTTAATTGCCTGAAGATATGTTAAGGTCATGTTTAGATTTTATGGTAGGAAATTTATTTAGAAATTTTTTATGTAGGTCATGTTAATATCATTTTATGGCTTTTCTTAATGATGGTCATTTTAATGATGGAATGTCAATGTCATAAAATTGTATTTATAGTGAAGAGATTTCCTATGATGATAATTTATTTAGAAATTTGTCTTATCGTGAAGTTCATATTGAGGCCAGCCTTATGGCATTTCTTAATGATGTGATCAATACTAACGGGCTGAGACCACATGACAAAAAAAATGTTAATTGTCACGTGATGCGGTTTCCGCACTGCACTATGCATCATAATAATGATGGGGCAATATGCCTGTTGGGATAAACTAGAAAGTTTTGGATGGTGCATTTTATGTCATTTTATTATGATATGCACCGCTTAAATATTCTTGACGGTCCAAATGATGTTAATAGATTATGATCACAATTCTCTGAGCAAATGATTTTTGTTTAGAGAATTGTTCTGAAGAACATGTTGTCACCAAATATTGTTATTTAGTGAATCCTTATGTAATTTGATGGACAAATTTAATATTTAGGCGATGATATTAATGTCATTTTAGACTGAATGTAAGTTTAAAGTTTACTCTCTGGCAATGACATTTATATTTATATGTTAATTCCAATGTCATTTTCATTGTATGTCATTGAGAATTTTAATGATAATCTTGACACTTATGTTTAATGTTATTTTCAATGTCCATCAAGTGTCAAAATTTAAGTTCAAGATGTCTACAACACGCTGTGAATCCTTGTATCCTATGACACAAGGGATTGCACTATATTGTTGCTTTATGTTGATGATGGTTATTAATTTAGTTAATGTTCTTGCTAGTCATTATGTGATTTTATGTCTCTCTAATCAAAATGGAACCAACGAGAAGTTTTGATTAGAGATTTAATGAGCAAAATTCATAATGGCGTCTGATGTTATTCTGACAAACGTTGATTATTTTCATGTGTCATTTATGAATGAATAATATTCTTTTCCCTTTTTTTTGCCCAACGGTAATACGGATTAGAATAACAATTAAGCATCTTTTTGATTCATCTCATTGCATGGTTAATTCATGCTTGATGTTTTGTTGTGATGTTCATACTGATGTCTCTCTTTTTTTTATAGCAATGAACATTAATAATGATGCCAAACTTCAATTTTGGCATAGACAAACCTTATGTAAATAACTTTCCCACGTGGAAAGTGGAGATCATTGTCTCATGTAACGAATCTCCCAACGTTTTCTGCCACTAAGGTTGAAGGATGTTAATCATGATGTTAAGGCAGACATTGGGAGAAGTCTCAAGATGCATGTGACATCATGCACATTACTAATGCAATGGAGTTTAAAGTCAAAACTATTGGATTTATTCCACTAGGATTTGGAGATGCTTAATTCTCCATCTTATTGATGATGTTTGTTCATGCTCCTGGTTATTTGGAGAAACTTATTTTTTGTCTCTCGAACAGATGACAAGATTTTGTATGTTATTACGTCAACTCCAATTATGTAATGTTAGTCCCGCCCTAGGGTGAGACAAGTTATGCTTTCATTGAATGAATCATTTCTAATGATTGCTATGTTACAACTAAGATGTAAGAGAAGTGTATATAATGAGACCACATCGAAATTGTGGTTTTAAACCACATTTCGAGGGGGAGAATGGAAGTCTCGTTTAATATGAGATATCACGTTCACTTCTCCTACTTTGATGATAACATATAAAACTAAGCAAAATATGTATCTTAATTCTCTAATTAAGATGGAACCAACGAGAAGTCTTGGTTGGAGAATGTATGAAAAGCACACTAATGTTAATTTTCTGATTAAGATGCAACAAGTCTTATTTAGAAAATTGGAATGTTCTGACTCCTTTTATTATGGTCGTGTACATACCCCTTATGAATAATATATGAAGCACACATTGATGCTAAAGTGGCAAGTTTGCCAGTCCAATGTCGATTATGATATTAATGTAACATGTGGCCTGTGGTTATATTTCCGACCAACGTCGTTTATAATCATGTGTCACAGTTTATTAAGTTCTTTTCCATCTTCTGCCCAACGGTGTTGTGGTTTAGAACTGAGATGATTGTTATCAAGATTTTGGATATATTTTCCATCTTCTAAATAAAGTGATCATTAGGAACCTGGAACGTATGAACATGAATCTTAAAGATAACCCCATTAGATCTGGTTCATATGCATCAGGTAAATTGAGAAGAAATTTCTAATACAACACTTAGTGTTGAGTCTCAACAATTTCCCTGTGATTGATAATGTGTGTGAATGATCATCTTAGTGGGTTGTTGCCATATAAGATGAATATTATGAGCTCTAATGATGTATGGAACTCAATAGAATTTTCTGAGTGAGTTGTTGTGACGCTTGTGTTATTACTATGACATGCTCTTGTGTTGACTTAGTTGAGAATGTATGTATGACTCAACCATAAGGTTTCGTTGGGGCAAAGTTGACATAAGGCATGTTATCTAAAGAAATACAATTATGAAATAAGACAAGTGTTGGGACACTCATACCGTAAGACGAGGGGGAGTAAGATTACTACATTGTGAAGATGGAATATTTTTTGCGAGCTAAGAAATTTCTATCTTCTATTTATGACATAAAGGATCTTGGTGATGCCTCATACATTGCTTGTATTGAGTTTCGCCAAGATATAGGTCCAAGAGGAGTATAAGTTTTGTTATAATGACAAGCATTGATATAGTACGAAAGAAAAATATTATGCATTAGTATTTTGTCTCACCTGCTACTAAAGTTAAGGGTGATAAAAGTGGACATCTTAGTGTCCGAGGAACCTATTTTAAACTGATCAGATAATGTCGGTTCCTTGTGTTCAGCTGTCAGAAGCACCTTACGTATTTAGTATGAACATGCCCTCTTATTTATGATCGGGATACTTGGCAAATTTGTGTTTAACCCAGAACTGGACCACTTGAAAGCCATTATCAAGCTTTGCAAGTATATGCAAAGCGATGATTATTACATGCTCATTTATAATGAGTTTGATATCCTCATTATTGTGGGTTAGTCAGACATTCTTTTGGTGAGGTATGCAGATATTAAGAATTCCACGTCATGTTAATCCGCACCCTCACACTAGGAGCTTTATCGTGCAAATGCTTCTAATTAAAGAACAATCATGGCATCATCAATGATACAAACTAATTGTGGCATGTCAAGAGGCTACTGAGCAGGTTGTATGTCGAAAGCATATTATTCCCGAAATTGAAAGTGGTAGACAGCATTATCAAACCACTTGCTGCGGTTATGAACACGCAGTTCTCTATGCGAGTAACAACAAGTCAATAGGTGCTGCCAAAACCATTGACATTATGTTTCATGTTGTGAAAGATAGAGTCCAGGATCAACATATGATCTTCGTTTCATAAAGTTTTGCGGTTCCGCTTACTAAAGGCTTACTACCCATTTTAAGATCATGTTGCTGGCATGGGTTTACAAAGCTTTTTTTGATCCTGGAAAATAGGACCGTCAAATAAACCAACTCCCATAAAGTAAAATGTTATCCATTTGAGATAGATTGATATACTATAAGTATTGAGGTTTAATGGCACATTATTGGCCATTGCAACACCTTACTTTGGCATATTATTTCTATTAAGAGTGGGCTTATGATGTCTGTGTTAGCCTTACGATCAAGGGGGAGAATGTTGGAATTGATCTCGGCTAACAACCGAGAGAAAAGTTGGGGTGTGGCCCACCATACCTCTCTCACGTACGCACTGTGATCGGGGGTGCAAACAACCTATTGGTTTCGGTCCCTGTTCCCTAGCACCCCACGTATAAAAGGGAGGTAATGGCTCTACTGTATAGGTGATCTATCACGTACATGTAAGTTTGCCCAAGACCTCAACTACCGATCCTAAAAGAGGGGAGCTAAAGGGATCAGAAGGCCGTTTCCACCGCCGGCCACCGCAAGGCTGTGCCGGCGGCATCCTGTATGTCTACACCGGCCAGCCATCTCCTCGTTACTGGAGATCCCAAGTGCAGCCATGGGCACATCACGGAACTTTACTCAGTACCCGTAAGTTTTCACGAATCCCTCTCTGTTAATTATATCTTAGCCTCTTAGGTGATCTAATGCCAGGCAAATGATCCTATTACGATAATCCTAATGTTCTATTTCTAACATAAACCACTTACGAAAGGAAGCCTCCTTTCCTAATCCCCATTAATCTCCCCTCTGATTTTGAAGGTGGGGCCCTGTGCAATCCAATCAAACAAGTCTACATCATCACCTGCGTAAATTTTGTAGCAAATTTTACATAAGTCTAGCAAAGCCCATGTGCAGCTACTCGTGATCCCATCGATCCCCGGCTATGATACTTCTCCCACGGCACTCTCCGTCGTCGATGAAGCTCATGTCCACGAACTTCTTCACCTCCGCGTCACTCAGATACTTCTCCCACGGCACTCTCCCGGCCATGTCTGACCCCGGCCCGGTGCACCCAACCTCCGCGAAAAAGATGTCGCTAGTTTCGTTGCCGTGGTTCCACGCATACCATCCTGGCAGCTGCGGGACGACGATGCTGGACATGTTCACGTGGTAGTAAACGACCGTGGCGTACTGGTTCCACGCGCATCCGAGATACGGTTGCGCGACCGGTGCCTCGGACCTCGCCGCCCTTGAACACAAAACCGCCAGGGTCGCCGGGGCATTGCCTAGCGTGCGCCGTCACCCACCCAGGCTGCTGGCTGTAGAGGGGCATGTTGGACATGACGGTGCAGCCGTCGTAGATGGATCGGGCGTACCCAAAGATGAAGTCGACCCCACCCTCGATGAAGCATTCACGGAAGTAGTGCCGATCGGTGTTGTCGCAGAGAGTATCCTGGAAGCCGTGGAAGGCGCAGTGGTGGAAGGCGATCCGGTTACCGTCGACCAGCGCCACGAGCGCCTGGGTCATGTTGCTCTTGTCGCTGGCGTTGTGCGTGTTCCTGAAGGTGATGTCCCGGGCAACGAAGTCGTCGGCGTAGACCCTTAGAGCATCTCCAGCCATTCGCCCCCCCAAGAGCTTGAAATAGCACCGCCTGGGGGCCAACCGGCGGTAAATTCGGCGTGGGGGGGGGGCTATGGTTCCCAGTCGCCGACCCAAGATCGCCCCCCAGCCGCGGATTTCGGCCCACTTTCGGCGCAAATTGGCTCAATTTCGGCCCAATTTCGGCGTGCTTCGGCACAAATTCAACACAAACTATTTTTTATCACATAGTTCATCACAGAAATCAATACAAATCAAATAGTTCGACAAATCAAACTCATATTTCATCACACGTCGAGCTAGGCGTTGCCCTTGAGCCTCCATAGGTGCTCCACCAGATCGTGCTGCAGTTCTTGATGCACCTGTGGGTCTCGGATCTCCTGACGCATATTGAGGAAGGCAGTCCAGGTTGCCGGTAGCTGGTGATCAACTTGGGAAAGAGGACCCTGCCTGTAATATGGTTCAGTGTCAAACAGTGGCTCTTCCTGCTCGCTCTCAATGATCATGTTGTGCAAGATGACACAGCAAGTCATGACTTCCCACATTTGATCTTTTGACCAGGTCAGAGCGGGGTACCGGACAACAGCAAATCAAGATTGGAGCACACCAAATGCCCGCTCGACATCCTTCCTGCAAGCCTCCTGACACTTGGCAAAGTAGGAGTTCTTGCCTCCTGGCACAGGGTTTGAGATAATCTTCACAAATGTGGACCATCTCGGATAGATGCCATCTGCTAGGTAGTATCCCTTGTTGTAGTGGCGCCCATTGACCTCGAAGTTCACCGGAGGAGCATGACCTTCAACAAGCTTGGCAAAGACATTCGAGCATTGCACTACGTTGATGTCATTGTGAGTTCCTGGCATACCAAAGAAGGAGTGCCAAATCCAGAGGTCCTGTGTGGCCACTGCCTCAAGTACCACATTGCAAGCTCCTTTGGCGCCTTTGTACATCCCCTGCCAAGCAAATGGACAGTTTTTCCATGCCCAATGCATGCAGTCGATACTTCCAAGCATCCCAGGAAATCCTCTTGCTACATTCTGTGCTAGGATCCGAGCAGTGTCTTCAGCATTGGGTGATCGCAAGTATTGTGGTCCAAACACTGCCACCACTGCCCTGCAGAACTTGTACAAACACTCAATGGTGGTGGACTCGGCCATGCGTCCATAGTCTTCCAGTATATCACTGGGAGCTCCGTATGCAAGCATCCTCATAGCTGTCGTGCACTTCTGGAGTGAGGTGAATCCAAGTGTGCCGGTGCAATCCTTCTTGCACTTGAAGTAGCTGTCGAACTCATGGATGGAATTCACAATCCGGAGGAAGGGCTTTCGGCTCATCCGATAACGGCGCCGAAATACTTTCTCGCCGTGCAGTGGAGCGTCGGCGAAGTAGTCGGCGTAGAGCAAGCAATAGCCCTCCAGCCGATGCCTCTGCTTTGCCTTCTGCCGGCCCGGCGCCGAGCCACCTCGCCGCGGCTTTGCATTGCTTGCGAACAGGCCGGCCAGAGCGGCGAGGACAATGAGGTGCTCTTCGTCCTGGGCGTCGGCATCGGCTTCCTCCTCCAGCAGCGCCGCGAACGCCTCCTCGTCGTCCGAGTCCATCGCCGAGCAGACAAATCGCCGAACACCTGGCGGGCATGGTAGGCGCGCAGCCGCCGCCGGTATCCCCGTTTGCGTGGCCGGAGCGCCGGAAAAGCTCGCTCAGGAGCGGGGTTGAGGCTGCCGCGGCGAACCCTCTCTTTCTCGATGGGGAAATGGCCTTTCTAGCGGCGGTGGGAAGGTGGGCGGCGCCGGGATCGGCACGGCGGCGGAAGGGGTAGCGCGCGCGGGGGCAAATCTGGAGGTGGAAAAAACGTTTTCCGCCTGACAGTGGTGGCCCATGCGCCGTTTTCCCTTCTGTCGGAGCCCCCAAGAGCCCCCCAGTGCACTGGGTTCGGCCTGGGATCGCCGGGCCAAAAAATGGGCCGAACCGGCGGAAATCGACGTCCTGGGGGCGTGACTGGGGGGATTTTTCGGCGCCGGCGGTAAAAAACACGCCCTGGGGGGCCTGTTGGGGGCGCGAGTGGAGATGCTCTTAAGGTGGCGCTCTCATACGTCTCCATCACGTGGGTGACGACCATGCTGCCGCGGCGCATCAGGTCGTCGATGCTGCCGTGGGCGCAGTTGCCGAAGCTGATGTCTGTGTTCCCGGAGCCGTCCCCTTCCAGCAAGATGAAGCCTTTCTCCCGTGGGATGGTGTAACATCCCCATGTAATATCTACAGTAATCACCTGTTGATAATGCCATGTCATCATGATTAACAGTGCTTGATCACCATTGCATCATATCTCATTTCAAATTACAATTCAAATTGCAATTCAAATATAAAGTGAAATTAAAAGTTGTTCAAATTTGAAAACCAAAATGTTCATAATATGGCAAATAATACAGAGGCATTTATACAGATATAAACCACATGGATTGAATTAATTAAATGAGCCTAATAACCTAAAACAGTAGCAAACAGCAGCATTTTAATGCCATTTTATTTAATACAAATTGCAAATGAAATAATTATTTCACCAAACCAATTTCTGGTAGTAGGCAATACTGCATTTTAATTATTGGGCTAGTCACCTATTTTACAAAACTATAATTATAGCCAAAATTTTACTAAACAGAAACAAAAATAGAAAAAACAGAAAAGAAAAGAAAGAAAAGGAAAACGGCCCACGCGCCTGGGCCTAAGTCACCGCGTGGCCCAGCCCGACTAGGTCGTCCCCTAGCTCTCTGCTCACGCGCGCGCGCGTTGTTGTCGTTGCCGCACTCGCCGCCTCGGCCCCCCCTCGTCCCTGCTCGACAGAGAGCTCCACGCGCCCGCCCCCTGCGCGGTTAACCCTTCCCTGACCCCGTGGACATGCCCTAACCACTCCACCCCCTCTTCCTCGTCCCCTCTCCCCTCACCCGAGCGCCGCCATGGACGTCCGTCGCTGAACACGCCGCCACCGTGCCCCGATTGCCTCGCCGCCGTGTCCTACGTCGTCGCCGTCCTCGACTCCTTCGTCCGCGCTTCGCCATCGAGCTCGGGGAGGACCGCCCGGACGGGATCGACCTCGTCTTCATCTTCTCTGTCGCCGGCGATTCCCGACGTCCCCATCGACCTCTACTGCTCCAAATCTATCACGGGCTTTTCTTAGCCACTTGGTGAGCTCCTCCCTCCCTCCGTTCCTCTCCTCGCGCCACGTATATCGCCCTAGCTAGCTCTCCTGCGAAGCCGAGCTCCGCCGTCCGCCATTGCCGTCGTAGTGCTCGCCACCGAGCTCCCTCGCTCGAACCAGCAGCGCCAGCACGCTTCTGGCGAGCTGCTGCTTCCGCCCAGCCACTTAACGCGCTCGAAAACGAGCCGCAGCCGCGATCCCGTTCGATGCCCGAAGTCCGGGTCCGCCTCGCCGCTCGCCGCTGACGTTCCCGACCACCGCGGCCCGCGGGACCACCGCCGTTCGATGCGGCCTCGAGTGCTCGTTCGAGCAAGCCAAACCGCGACGAAAACGGGCCACCGTAGACGAAATCCGGGCTCGCCGGAGTTGTCGCCGCCGTTCGGGCTCGCCGGAGAGCTCCGGCGGCCGGCGTCCGACGTGGCCGGCTGGGGCCACCAGCTGTGCCACTGACCGTGGGCCCCAGTGGGTCCGTTGGCCCCGGTCAGCCGCTGATGTGGCGCTAATGGCCCACTGACATGTGGGCCCCGCCGCTTAAACGTTTTAGAAATAAATAAAAAATGTTAATTAAATCAGTTAATTAAATTAATTAAATAAATAAATTAGTAATTAGACACTGACAGTGGGTCCCACTAGATAATTAGGTTAATTAGTTAGTTTAATCCTCTATTAAATTAGTCCAGCCTATGACAGGTGGGTCCCACCTGTCAGATTTGACTAGTCAACCGGCCTGTTGACTGCTGACGCCAGCACTACGTCATGCTGACGTCACCCTTACTGTTTCGGATAATGTTAATTTAAACAATTTAAATAATTCCAGAAATTAATAAAAACTTTAGAAAAATCATATCTTTTAAACCGTAACTCGGATGAAAATAATTTATATATGAAAAATGATCAGAAAAATGTGTAGAATCTGAATAACCTATCCACATGTCTACCACACCCCTCTAACATACCGAACATGGTACATTTTGCCCGTATCCGTTATATGTATAGTGCACAACCTTAATAAAATCAATCCAAATAAATTCCTAAATTAACTAAATCATTTTGTTAGGCTGTAAAACACCTCTGCATATCATTTAGACATGTCATGCATCGCTCTTGCATTTTTGTCATGTATTTATTGTTTCTTCTCCCCCTTCTCTCCCGATAGCCCCCGAGACTGCCGACGACGCTGCCGTGTACGATGACGTCACCGACGACCAGACCCCTGCAGCAGAGCTTCCAGGCAAGCAAAACCCCCTTGATCATCAGATATCACCCCTTTCCCTTCTCTCTTATTCTTGCATTAGAATTGCCCCTGCTACTGTTCCAATAGCACCTATTCCGATGCATAGCCTGATTTTGTAGTCTGCTATTGGTACCCCACCCGTTGTCCCACAATGCTTTAGTAAGCTGTGCTACTTCTTCATCGATGACCCATCACCCTTGTCCGTATGCCATGCTTGTTACCGGGCCATGATCACTCTGGGTGAGGTTCACGGAAATGCTTACATTACTACATTCATTTACTGTTACGGGGCTGAAGGGCTGGTGGTACCATCCAGTCAGAGATGGACCTGAGTCCCGACAGCTCCCAATGTTAAAGTCGGGCTGGCCCCAAGGGTGCCCGCGAGTGAATATCATTAAAGACGGGTCGGCTCCAAGAGCACCCGCGCGTCATGTTTTACCAAGTCGGAGCGACAGTAGCACTGTTCGTCTCTGCGAGTTACTAAATGAGATTAAACGGATTTGGGTATTTGATCTGAGTTGGCTACGTGCCTATACGCACTACCACCACGTGGGATAATGGTTTAATGGGGCCCTCTACGTCGTACATTTCTCCCGAAAGCTCTTCAGATGTCACAGCTCAGAGATGCGGCCTGATTGTTGGGGTGGGCTGGTTACGTCACTTGTGTATACAGTGTCGTGCCTGGGCCCCGACCAGCCATGCAATGTGCAGGAGTCCGAAGGGTGATGGCCCAAGACCCCTTCGTGCTTAGGATTAGACCGGCGTGTTGACCTCTCTACTGAGCTTAGGTAGGACGCTGCTTCGTGTCGATTACCCGAGGCCGGGCATTACCCAGCAAGTGTGTCCGACCAGATGTAATCGAGTGTGTTGGGTAACAGTAGTGCACCCCTGTAGGGAAGTTATCTATTCGAATAGCCGTGTCCACGGTAACAGGACGCTCAGAGTTGTATCTTGATCTGCTACAACTACAAATGGTTACTGTCACATTATTAAACTGCTACTACTGCTCTCGGGATCACTTTGTCGCAGGGTAGACGAGTAAGGATCTCAGGGAGTTACTAATCTATGATTGCTATATTATATCTTGCTCTACTCTCTTCTGATGCTACAAGATTGCTTCAAGATGCTAGTCTTCGATAGGCTAGGCCTCTCCCCCTTTATTCCAGCATTTCTGCAGTACAGTCCACAGATATAGCCCCATTCCTTTGATACAATGCATTTAGCATAGTTCTGATGTCAGTCTTGCGAGTACTTTGGATGAGTACTCACGGTTGCTTTGCTATTCTTTTCCCCATACCCACTTGATGAAATCAGACGATGGAGTCCACGAGCCAGACGCCACCGCAGACTGCTACTACCAGGAGAGCTCAGGAGGCCACTACTACTGGGTTGAGGTGACCGACCAGGAGTAGTTTGGAGACCCTAGGCAGGAGGCCTTCGCCTTTCGATATGTATCGCTGTTTGTGCTAGCCTTCTTAAGGCAAAACTTGACTAACTATGTCTGTACTCAGATATTTGGTTTGTATGACTTATGTATTCGGGTCCTCGTGACCCCTGGCTTGTAATATGATGATTTATGTTTAAATTTGAGTTTAGAGTTGTGTTGTGATATCTTCCCGTGAGTCTCTTATCTCGAGCGTGCACGTTTGCGTGTATGATTAGTGCACGTGTCGAGTAGGGGCGTCACAAGTTGGTATCAGAGCCGACTGCCTGTAGGAAGCTCCCTTCCGATTCCTTGGTCGAAGTTGAGTCTAGACGTTGAAAAACTATTTTACTAACAGTGCTGTGTGGCTTACGGGCCCACAATGCACATGGATGGGATTAGGATCTTTTATTCCTCTTCCTTACTCCGGGACTCTGAATTTCTCATCCTTTCGGGTTAAATGATTTTACTAACTCTGACTTTAGGTTCTCGTGATCACATCCACCCGGCGCTTTGATTGTCTGCAAGTTACTTCTTTAAATAGACGATGCAAAATTCACTCACTGTCATTTGACAATCTTGAACTTCCTCTGTTTCAGATGGATCGTTTGTTCCCGTCGCGTCCCACGAGACAGCTTGTCCGTCTAACCATGGCTGTTGATGCGACTGGGTTTCCGGCCATTTTGGTCGAACTTCTGACCAGGCTGGGATATCGCTGGTATCCTGAGTACACTGTTTACGAGGATTACCGCGAGGTCAACCAGGAGTAGTACCATGCTGAGGTTTGCATCTTCGATCGGCAGGACACCTCCGTCACTGAGTTGCACACCTTTCACGGTGTTGGAGTGACTGTTGACATGGCAGTCCATGATGCTGCCTATACTGCTATTGCCCGTATCCGTGGTGAGTACAACAGTCGCTTGGAGCATACTGCCTTCAGATACATTCCGTATGCTCCTGCTGGGAATGAGACTGGATACTACACCGCTGTTTGTACTCCTTACGTGCCGCGTCGTTATGACCCGCAGGTTTTGGTACAATACACTCAGGCTCTGGACCGCACTGCTCGAGCTCTTGCTGTCGAGTTGCACGCCACTCGTGCTCGTCTTTACGACACTCTGACACAGTTGCTGCCAGCAGTCAGTGCACGGATGCACCCAGAGTACATTCTTTACCCGCGCAGGACGGAGATGCCACCAGGTCTTGACTGGCCTGCTGTTGGAGGTTTTACCCCTCCACGTGGTCCTCTTCTTCCAGTTTGGGACCAGGTTCTGCATCAGAGTGTCCACGGAGCACAGGATCCTCACCTCGAGGGTGCCCGGCGTCGTCACTTGCAGTTACCTAGGTTCAGTGGTTTTCTCCGACGCTGATGTAGCATATCGCTGTGTCACATTGTTGTATCCCTCCACCGCGTGCCTGCGCGCCGCCTAGTATGTCTTTTTCTTTAATGTTACGCCATTATGCTGTCCGCATGTAACCGACTCTGTGTATGGATCTGTATGTCTTAATTGACTACTGTTATGTATCTATTGCACTGCTTATTCATTGTCGTGTTACATTAAGCTTGTCTTTAAACACTCGCAAATGCTTTTTCTAAACTACCCCCTGTTGAAATTTTAGCAGGATGGTTAGGCCAGGTGCTCGTGGTCGTGGTCGTGCCCCTGAGCAGCCACCACCGCCCGACTACATGGCCGCAATGATGCAACAGTTCGAAGTGAACCATCAATTCATACAAGGCATCATGGCCCAGTTTCCGCATCAGAACCAGAATCAGAACCAGCAACCTGCCGCAATAACTCTGTAGGAGTTTGTGCGTCTCAACCCAACCACGTACCGCAACTCTGAACAGCCACTGGATGCCGATGACTGGCTTCGCGACATCGCGTACGAGATGGAATCTGCCAGTGTCGCCCCTGACAGCTATGTCACCTTCGCGACCTACTTTCTGAAGGGCCCCGCTGCTCAATGGTGGTCCACCCACAGGCGTTCACTACCTGAGGGAACAGTCATCACTTGGCTCGAGTTCCAGACTGCGTTCCGTGCTCGTTACATTCCTCAGGGAATTATGGACCGGAAGAAGACAGAATTTCGCAACCTCACTCAGGGCAACAAGTCTGTCAAAGCTTATCAGCGGGAGTTTCTTAACCTGTCCCGCTATGCTGAAGAAGACATTCCAACTGATGCTTGTAGACAGGAGAAATTCCGTGGTGGACTTCACCCGGACCTCAAGCTAGCAATTGCCACTCAAGACTTCACCGACTTTGCCACCCTTGTGAACAAGACTATCCTGCTGGAGACTGCTCAGATGGAGCACAAGGAGTCACAGAAGCGCTATCGTGACGTTGGCTCATCCTCGAGCGCAGGACAAAGGCGTAAGATATGGATTCCCAACAGCATGTACCGCCCAGCTGCCCCTGCGCCAAGGCCCTCTATGCTGCACCTCGTCTACCTCCTCCACCACCGAGGCAGCCAAGAACTCAAGCTGCTCCTCTTCGTCCTGAAGACGGTCTGTGTTTCAAGTGCCGAAAACCAGGTCACATGGCCAAGGACTGCCGCCAGACTCAGAATCAATTGGCATTTCCTCGCAATGGCCGTGGCAATGGTCGTGGCAACAATCAGACCCGCAACTATAATACCGGGCCTGCTGCTTATGGACGTGGACAAGCTTACCACGTTGACATTGAAGAAGTTCAGGATCAACCTGACACTGTGATGGGTACCCTTCTCGTTAACTAAGTATCTGCTTCAGTTTTATTTGATTCAGGAGCATTGCATTCATTCATGACAGAAGCATTTGCATTAGAGCATGACATTGCATTTGAAAAGATGAACCTGCCCGTACTTGTCCGCACCCCTGGAGGCCACTGTCGTACCTCCATGATGGCACACAACGTCACTGTTGAAATCAAAGGACTTGAATTCCTTGTTTCACCTATCATCTTGAAATCTTCCACGATATACCTCATTCTAGGAATGGATTGGTTGAAAGCTCATATTGCTTCAATCAATTGTGCCACCAAAGTCGTCCAACTTCTTCACCCTTCGGATGAGATAGTGAACTACACCGCCCGCATTACTCGGAATGCCAAAGCTCAGATATATGCTCTCAATGCATTGAATGCTTCACCCCTTGAAGGAATTGAGAACATTCCAGTTGTTCGCGATTTTCCGGACGTCTTTCCAGAAGAACTTCCAGGGATACCCCCTGTTAGAGCCGTTGAATTTGTCATCGACTTGAAACCGGGCACCACCCCTATTGCTAAGCGCCCATACAAGATGCCGCCGCATGAACTCCTTGAGCTTAAGGAGGAAATCGACAAGTCACTTAAGAAGGGTTTCATCCGCCCCAGTTCTTCTGCTTGGGGAGCACCTTCTCTCTTTGTTAAGAAGAAGGATGGAACTAACCGATTAGTCCAGGACTATCGGCCGATTAACCAAGCAACAATCCAGAACAAATATCCACTCCCCCGGATCAACGATCTCTACGATCAGCTTGCCGGATCCTCTGTGTTCTCTAAACTTGACTTAAGGTTGGGTTACCATCAGATCCGAGTTCATAAGGAGGATATTCCGAAGACCGCTTTCGTAACTCGCTATGGATCATACGAGTACACCGTCATGTCCTTCGGATTGACTAATGCCCCAGCAACCTTCTCCCGATTGATGAATTATATATTCATGGACTACCTCGACAAGTTCGTCGTGGTTTACTTGGATGATATCCTTATATTTTCCAAGAATGAAGAAGAACACGCCGAACATCTTCGGCTTGTGTTGGAGAGACTTCGAGAACATCAACTGTATGCCAAATTCTCCAAGTGTGAATTCTGGTTATCTGAGGTGACCTATCTTGGTCATGTAATATCTAAAGATGGCATTGCCGTTAACCCAGAATGAGTTCAGGCTATTCTTGACTAGACTCCTCCGAAGAATGTCAAGCAAGTCAGAAATTTTCTCGGTCTTGCTAGCTATTGCCGTCGCTTCGTCGAGAACTTCTCCAAGATTGCTAAGCCTCTGACTGATCTGCTTCACAAAGGCGTTAAATTTGAGTGGACAGAAAAGTGCCAGGAAAGTTTTCAGGCACTCAAAGATAAGTTGACATCTGCCCCAGTGCTAGCTCCCCCTGATTCTCGCAAGGACTTTGTGATATACTGCGACGCATCGCGTCAAGGATTAGGCTGTGTCCTAATGCAGGAGCATAAAGTGATTGCTTGTGGCTCTCGTCAGTTGCGTCCTCACGAAGATAAGTATCCAACTCATGATCTCGAGTTAGCAGCAGTTATCTATGCTTTGAAGCTGTGGCGACATTACCTTCTCGGTAATCGTTGCGAGATATACACGGACCACCAAAGTCTGAAGTATCTATATACTCAACCAGATTTGAACCTTCGTCAACAAAGATGGCTCGAGACAATAGCTGATTATGACATGGATATTTCTTATACCCCTGGCAAGGCTAATGTAATCGCCGATGCCTTGAGTCGCAAGTCTTACTGCAACAACCCCACGGTTCAGCAAGCACAACCCCTTCTTTATGAGGAGCTTCGCAAGTTGAACCTTCACATCGTGCCTCAGGGTTATCTCAATACCCTGGTTGTTGAACCAGACCTCGAGTCCAACATCAAGACGATACAGAAATATGACTCTGAAGTCGAGAAGATTAAGAAGTTCCTCTCCAAGGGAAATCCTTCTTTCTACCATGTTGGAAATGATGGTGCCTTGTTCTTCAAAGGACGCCTAGTGGTCCCCAAAAAACATAATCTGGACTCTCGTTCGGATGTTATGAAAGAAGCACATGATACGCCTCTTTCAATTCACCCCGGTAGTACCAAGATGTACCAAGACATTCGTCAACGGTACTGGTGGCCTGATATGAAGCATGACATTGCTCGCTATGTGTCTGAATGTGACGTTTGCCGTCGCATCAAGGCAGAACACCAAAGGCCTGCTGGACTTCTGCAACCCCTTGATATTCCTGAATGGAAATGTGACAAGGTCGAAATGGACTTCATTACTGGTTTTCCCAGATCGCAGAAAGGTCATGATGCTATCTTTGTCGTCATTGACCGATTCTCCAAGGTTGGTCACTTTCTGCCAGTCAAGGAGACAATCACTGCTAGTCAGTTAGCAGACTTGTATGTTTCCAGAATCATGTCACTTCACGGTATTCCGTTGGAGATCAGCAGAGATCGTGGCAGCCTCTTCACCTCAAGATTTTGGAACAGTTTCCGAGAAGCCATGGGAACTCATCTGTCCTTCGGCACCGCATTTCACCCCCAGTCTCAGGGTCAAGTTGAATGAGTCAATCAAGTGCTTGAAGATATGCTTCGAGCTTGTGCCATCTCATTCGGTAAGAAATGGGAGGAATCTCTTCCGTATGCCGAGTTCTCTTACAACAATAGCTATCAAGCTAGTCTAAAGATGGCACCCTTTGAAGTTCTTTATGGACGTAAGTGTCGGACCCCTCTGAATTGGTCAGAAACTGGGGAACGATCACTCGTTGGACCGGACATTATTCAGCAAGCTGAAGAACAAGTCCGCATTGTCCGTGAACACTTGAAAACTGCGCAGTCTCGTCAGAAGAGCAATTATGACCGCAAACACCAGGTAATGGTCTATCAACCTGGCGAGCAAGCTTACCTTCGCGTCACTCCGATGAAAGGCACTCATAGATATGGGATCAAGGGCAAGTTAGCTCCTCGCTACATTGGCCCATTTCGCATTCTCGCCAGACGAGGAGAAGTGGCATACCAACTGGAATTGCCGCCGAACCTTTCTCAAGTTCACGACGTCTTCCACGTGTCGCAACTCCGACGCTGCTTCAAGGATCCTATCCGAGCAGTGAATCATGAAATGCTTGAGCTGCAAGAGGATCTTTCTTATCAAGAGTATTCGATCCGCATTCTTGATCAAGCTGAACGTCGAACCCGTCAGAAGGCAATCAAGTTCCTTAAAATTCAGTGGTCGAATCATTCTGAAGATGAAGCCACTTGGGAACGCGAAGATCGTCTTCGTGAAGAATACCCCTCTCTCTTTCAGCCTTCCTCTTAATTTTCGGGACGAGAATTTCTGTTAGAGGAGGAGAATTGTAACATCCCCATGTAATAGCTACAGTAATCACCTGTTGATAATGCCATGTCATCATGATTAACAGTGCTTGATCACCATTGCATCATATCTCATTTCAAATTCCAATTCAAATATAAAGTGAAATTAAAAGTTGTTCAAATTTCAAAACCAAAATGTTCATAATATGGCAAATAATACAGAGGCATTTATAAAAATATAAACCACATGGATTGAATTAATTAAATGAGCCTAATAACCTAAAACAGTAGCAAACAATAGCATTTTAATACCATTTAATTTAATACAAATTGCAAATGAAATAATTATTTCACCAAACCAATTTCTGGTAGTAGTTAATATTGCATTTTAATTATTGGGTTAAGTCACCTATTTTACAAAACTATAATTATAGCCAAACTATTTACTAAACAGAAACAAAAATAGAAAAAACAGAAAAGAAAAGAAAGAAAAGGAAAACGGCCCGCGCGCCTGGGCCTAAGTCACCGCGCGGCCCAGCCCTACTAGGTCGTCCCCTAGCTCTCTGCTCACGCGCGCGCGCGCTGTCGTCGTTGCCGCACTCGCCGCCTCGGCCCCCCTTCGTCCCTGCTCGACAGCGAGCTGCACGCGCGCGCCCCCTGCGCGGTTAACCCTTCCCCGACCCCGTGGACATGCCCTAACCACTCCACTCCCTCTTCCTCGTCCCCTCTCCCCTAACCCGAGCGCCGCCATGGACGTCCGTCGCTGTACACGCCGCCACCGTGCCCCGATTGCCTCGCCGCCGTGTCCTACGTCGTCGCCGTCCTCGACTCCTTCGTCTGCGCTTCGCCATCGAGCTCGGGGAGGACCGCACGGACGGGATCGACCTCATCTTCATCTTCTCTGTCGCCGGCGATTCCCGACGCCCCCGTCGACCTCTGCTGCTCCAAATCTATCACGGGCTTTTCTTAGCCGCTTGGTGAGCTCCTCCCTCCCTCCGTACCTCTCCTCGCGCCGCGTACTTCGCCCTAGCTAGCTCGCCTGCGAAGCCGAGCTCCGCCGTCCGCCATTGTCGTCGTAGCGCTCGCCACCGAGCTCCCTCGCTCGAACCAGCAGCGCCAGCACGCTTCGGGTGAGCTGCTTCCGCCCAGCCACTTAACGCGCTCGAAAATGAGCCGCAGCCGCGATCCCGTTCGATGCCCAAAGTCCGACGTCCGCCTCGCCGCTCGCCGCCGACGTTCCCGACCACCGCGGCCCGCGAGACCACCGCCGTTCGATGCGGCCTCGAGTGCTCGTTCGAGTAAGCCAAACCGCGACGAAAACGGGCCACCGTAGACGAAATCCGGGCTCGCCGGAGTTGTCGCCGCCGTTCGGGCTCGCCGGAGAGCTCCGGCGGCCGGCGTCCGACGTGGCCGGCTGGGGCCACCAGCTGTGCCACTGACCACGGGCCCCAGTGGATCTGTTGACCCCGGTCAGCCGCTGACGTGGCGTTGATGGCCCACTGACATGCGGGCCCCGCCGCTTAAACGTTTTAGAAATAAATAAAATTTGTTAATTAAATTAATTAGTAATTAGACACTGACAGTGGGTCCCACTAGATAATTAGGTTAATTAGTTAGTTTAATCCTCTGTTAAATTAGTCCAGCCTATGACAGGTGGGTCCCACCTGTCAGATTTGACTAGTCAACCGGCCTGTTGACTGCTAACGCCAGCACTATGTCATGCTGACGTCACCCTTACTGTTTCGGATAATGTTAATTTAAACAATTTAAATAATTCCAGAAATTAATAAAAACTTTAGAAAATCATATCTTTTAAACCGTAACTCGGATGAAAATAATTTATATATGAAAAATGATCAGAAAAATGTGTAGAATCTGAATAACCTATCCACATGTCTGCCACACCCCTCTAACATACCGAACATGGGACATTTTGCCCGTATCCGTTATATGAATAGTGCACAACCTTAATAAAATCAATCCAAATAAATTCCTAAATTAACTAAATCATTTTGTTAGGCTGTAAAACACCTCTGCATATCATTTAGACATGTCATGCATCGCTGTTGCATTTTTGTCGTGTATTTATTGTTTCTTCTCCCCCTTCTCTCCCGATAGCCCCCGAGACTGCCGACGACGCTGCCGTGTACGACGACGTCGCCGACGACCAGACCCCTGCAGCAGAGCTTCCAGGAAATCAAAACCCCCTAGATCATCAGATATCACCCCTTTCCCTTCTCTCTTATTCTTGCATTAGAATTGCCCCTGCTACTGTTCCGATAGCACCTATTCCGATGCATAGCCTGATTTTGTAGTCTGTTATTGGTACCCCATCCGTTGTCCCACAATGCTTTAGTAAGCTGTGCTACTTCTTCATCGGTGACCCATCACCCTTGTCCGTATGCCATGCTTGTTACCGGGCCGTGATCACTCTGGGTGAGGTTCACGGAAATGCTTACATTACTACATTCATTTACTGTTACGGGGCTGAAGGGCTGGTGGTACCATCCAGTCAGAGATGGACCTGAGTCCCGACAGCTCCCAATGTTAAAGTCGGGCTGGCCCCAAGGGTGCCCGCGAGTGAATATCATTAAAGACGGGTCGGCTCCAAGAGCACCCGCGGGTCATGTTTTACCAAGTCAGAGCGACAGTAGCACTGTTCGTCTCTGCGAGTTACTAAACAAGATTAAACGGATTTGGGTATTTGATCTGAGTTGGCTACGTGCCTATACGCACTACCACCACGTGGGATAATGGTTTAATGGGGCCCTCTACGTCGTACGTTTCTCCCAAAAGCTCTTCAGATGTCACAGCTCAGAGATGCGGCCTGATTGTTGGGGTGGGCTGGTTACGTCACTTGTGTATACAGTGTCGCGCCTGGGCCCCGACCAGCCACGCAACGTGCAGGAGTGCGAAGGGCGATGGACCAAGACCCCTTCGTGCTTAGGATTAGACCGGCGTGTTGACCTCTCTGCTGAGCTTAGGTAGGACGCTGCTTCGTGTCGATTACCCGAGGCCGGGCATTACCCAGCAAGTGTGTCCGACCAGATGTAATCGAGCGTGTTGGGTAACAGTAGTGCACCCCTGTAGGGAAGTTATCTATTCGAATAGTCGTGTCCACGGTAACAGGACGCTCAGAGTTGTATCTTGATCTGCTACAACTACAAATGGTTACTGTCACATTATTAAACTGCTACTACTGCTCTCGGGATCACTTTCTCGCAGGGTAGACGAGGAAGGATCTCAGGGGGTTACTAATCTATTATTGCTATATTATATCTTGCTCTACTCTCTTCTGATGCTGCAAGATTGCTTCAAGATGCTAGTCTTCGATAGGCTAGGCCTCTCCCCCTTTATTCCAGCATTTCTGCAGTATAGTCCACAGATATAGCCCCATTCCTTTGATACAATGCATTTAGCATAGTTCTGATGTCAGTCTTGCGAGTACTTTGGATGAGTACTCACGGTTGCTTTGCTATTCTTTTCCCCATACCCACTTGATGAAATCAGACGATGGAGTCCAGGAGCCAGACGCCACCGCAGACTGCTACTATCAGGAGAGCCCATGAGGCTACTACTACTGGGTTGAGCCGACCGACCAGGAGTAGTTTGGAGGCCCTAGGCAGGAGGCCTTCGCCTTTCGATCTGTATCGCTGTTTGTGCTAGACTTCTTAAGGCAAAACTTGACTAACTATGACTCAGATATTTGGTTTGTACGACTTATGTGTTCGGGTCCTCGTGACCCCTGGCTTGTAATATGATGATTTATGTTTAAATTTGAGTTTAAAGTTGTGTTGTGATATCTTCCCGTGAGTCTCTGATCTCGAGCGTGCACGTTTGCGTGTATGATTAGTGCACGTGTCGAGTAGGGGCGTCACAGATGGTCACATTCTCCCTGCATGCATCATGTGTACCATCGTAGGATCGGAGTACAAAAGAAAATCGGAATGACTATTTCACATCTAGATGTAATATAGCTATCTCACATCTAAGTCTCCCATCACCGGATTAACTTGTCAAGATTTGTGTTTTTTCCAGCTCCGTTGTTTGTTTCACCTGTCTTGTTTGTTGGCCCTTTGGTCTGTGCATGTCCTGGTTTTTTTCTTTTTCTAAACACATGTCCCGGTTTGTTAGACATAGTCTGGGTCACTCACCCCGCATCTGTTACGCATAGTCTGTTAGTCACGCTAATCCTTTTCCTGTCGTTTAGGATCGTCAGCTGCATGAGGTTGTTAGTGCAGTACATGTATGATCCTGAGCTGCACCATTGGGCTCTTTTTTCTACCGATTTTCAAAAGTTTCTAGAAGCTTCCGATTGCCATTTTGATGGGTTTTTTCTTCCATTTTGTTATTTTTATTTTTCCTTTTCCTATTTTTTTCCTTTTCATTTATTCATTTAAATTTGTGATTTTTTTTGTCGGTGTTAGTGATATGTTCATCACCATAATTGCACGCATCACCCCTGACTTGGAAGCCACACCTCGACTCGCAATCGGCCCCGTATTTTTGTTTTTGTCTCTATTGCAAGTCCACCTTCGACCCGTAATTAGAGATATTTTGTTTGTTTTTTTTCCGGTTGCAAGTCCAGCTTCGACCCGCAACTAGTCCAGTATATGTTTTTCGTTTCAGTTGCAACCTCGTCCTCAACTCGCAACTGGGCCATAGTTTTTTTCGTCCGAGGTGCAAGCCTACCCTTGACTCACAACTAGACCCCGTAGTAGTTTTTTGTTCCAGTTGTAAGCCCATCCTCGACTCGCAACTTGACCCCGTAGTTTGATTTTCGTCCTGGTTGCAAGTTTACCCTTGATTTGCAACTGAGCATGTAGTTGTTTTTGTCCCAGTTACAAGCCCACCCTCGATTCGCAATTGCAACTCGTAGTTTGAGTTTCATCATAGTTGCAAGTCCACCCTTGACTCGTAATTGGACATGTAGTTGTGTTGTGTCCCAGTTGTAAGCCCACCCTCGACTCGCAACAGGGTCTCATAGTTTGGTTTTCGTCCTAATTGCAAGTCCACCCTCGACTCGCAACTGGGCATGTAGTCGTTTTTGTCCAGTTGCAAGTGTACCCTTGATTCACAACTGGGCCTCGTAGTTTGGTTTTCGTCCTAGTTGCAGGTCCACCCTTGACTCGCAACTGGGCATGTAGTAGTTTTTGTCCCAGTTGCATGCCCACCCTCGAATCGCAACTAGGCTTCGTAGTTTGGTTTTCGTCCCAGTTGCAAGTCTACCCTCGACTCGCAACTGTACATGTAGTTGTTTTTGTCCCAGTGGCAAGCCCGTCCTCGACTCGTTACTTGCCCCGTAGTTGTTTTCACCTCAGTTACAAGCCCACCCTCAACTCACAACTGTGCTTTTTTTTTGTTCTCCCAATTGCTAGTCCACCCTTGACTCACAACTAGGCATTAGTTGTTATTGTCTCCGTTGCAAGCTCACCCTCGACTTGCAACTGGGCCCGTAGTTTGTTTTTCATCTCAGTTGCAAGTCCGCACTCAACTCGCAACTGGTCACATAGTTTTTGTGTTGTCCCAGTTGCAAGTCTATCCTCGACTCGCAACAGGGTCCATAATTGTTTTTCCCCCAGTTGCAAGTCCACCCCTCGACTCGCAATTGGGGCCAGTGGTTTTTGTTTGTTTTGTCTTAGTTGCAAGTACATCGTCGACTTTGCAATTCAAGGCTGGTTGTTTAGTTGTTTTTGTTGGGGAACGCAGCAGAAAACAAAAAATTTCCGACCTACGCACCAGCCCAGGACCACTATGGAGACTGCATACAAGGTTTGATCTTTTCGTTACCGACTCGTAGCGCAGCGGAAGTAGAGTCGATGACGATCGGCGGTGCATATCCCCGCAGCTAGGATTTACAATCTCCAAACCGCGAGGATGTACTCCCTCGTCTGCCCCACGGACAGCACTCTGGGAGGCGGTCGGACAGTCCCTCGGACGGTGTCATGGACAGCCCTTCGGGAGGACCCTCAAAACTCGGACGGTCACTCGGACAGCCCTTCGGGAGGCACTCTCGAACAGCCCCTCGGGCAAAAGGATCAAACCTACGACCTCTCTACGGGGTTGCACACATACGGTGTCATCTATCCGGCAGGGCTTCGCCATCCAGAACTAGTTCCTGCTGGAACCCAGACAGCCTTACGGCTCTACGAAACTATTTCGCTGGGAGGGAGGGAGAAGCCAGAAATGTCATGGCATCTGTATGTTGAGAAAGAGTGAGTCTTTAGGCAGCCCCCTCCACCCCTATTTATAGGCCAAGCCCAAGGGTGGCTTCTCCAAGAAGCCAAGGGGGAAAATACCAAAAGGCCCTCAAGGTGGCTTCTCCAAGAAGCCACCCAAAAATCACTTTCACTATTCATGGAAACATTTTTCCGCGACCGTTAAATCCGAAAATATTTCTGCGGGTCTTAGAATAATTCCAGTACCCACTAAAATAATTTTGGACGCGTTCAGAAACAATTCCGGATTAGTGTTTTTCATCTGCGAAAAGCAACCAAACCGGTTCCGGCAGCTCCGGAACATTTCCGGTTTTTATCCCAGAAAAATCCCAGAAGTTTCCAGAACAATTCTGGCACCCTCCAAGAATTTCCAGATGGGTGCCGAAACCAATTTGACTCAATGGTATACCCTGAAACAACTTTTCAGTTTTACCGAAACTATTCCGGTGCTCTCTCTCTGGAACTTTTCCGCTGTCTCTGAAACTTTTCCGGTGACTTTCTCTCAGACTCCATGTCTAGTATTCAGCAGATAGATGACCCTTAAGCGTGTGACCCTATAGGTTCGGTGAAGCATAGACATGGCCGGAACACTTTTCGATCAATGATCAACATCGGAGCCGTGGACACCCATATTGACCCCTATACCCACACGAATAAATATTCGAGTGAACCTCCAGTTGCCGTGTGCTATTCCTGTTGCTTCACGATATATTACAAAACCCGAGGTGAGATTTATCGGCATCCCTGTGGATCAACAACTTGTCCACTATGCCATTTACCTCGTTGCCGGTTTTGTTCTCTTTTCTCGTTCCCGTGTTTCGGCATCCCTGTGATCAAATCACAATGTGTCTGGCCAGACGATGGTGGATACCGTAACACCGAGAGGGCCCAGAGATATCTCTCCATCATCAGAGGATCAAATCCCAATCTTGAGCTATCAAGTCCCTTGACACACTTTTCCATGAACCCGTAAGCCGCCGTAATAGCCACCCATTTACGGATGACGTTTAACAAACCCCAAAGTTCATGAAGCAAGCATGAACAAACTCGATACCCTCATGGTCTAAGGAATTATGCAAACGTTAACTTTCTCTGTGTTATTAACCATTAACTTGTGACGAATGTATCTCATAGCATAACATCAATTCGGGTCGATTCAACACAAGTGTTCTCCTAACATTGTGCCCTCAAAGTTGCCGGCATAGTTTGTGCCTATGATCAGGAAAACAGAACCATCATGCAACATTTGAGTTAGTCTTGGAGGCTAGACTAGGAAAACATTTTACCGTTTATTATTCCACACGTGCATATGAGTCTTCCTCCGAGCCCCGTGGTTATTGTAGACTCGAGAACCATAGGAGTTATATCGTGGAACATAAACATAATTACAAACATGGAGATAAATAATAACATTTATTGTTGCCTCTAGGGAATATCTCCTACAGACTCCCACTTGCACTATAGTCAATAATCTAGTCAATGCTGATGCACTTTACACCTATGGCATACCGGTGTAAAACATGCTTCGCTTGTGGTATAGTCTGATGTCCAACGGATCTGACAACTTCAGTTCCGTGTGTATCTCTGCATATCCTCGCGTTTTCATGCTTTCACAAAATTCATATTTTGTGTGGACTTGGCTTCGTATATATGTGAATCACTGGTCAAACCTTGATTCCTCAGACTGAGCTATGGAGCAACTATCTTCAATAGTGTTCCATTGACCAAAGCCATCTTGGAACCATACTAAGTTCATGAACGAACTGTACGATTCAACATCTTCTATGTCGCTTTAAAAGCGGCAACATACTTAGCCTTAGTTATAGAATTTGCCACAGTAACCTGTTTGGAACGATTTCCAAACACCGTGTCACCATATCGTGTATTACACAAAACCCTTAACTTAAATCAAAAATCGCACGGAGTAATGATGAAGACTGTATCGATGCAATTACTTACAATGAGCACTTCATAATCTCTGCTTGCGAGAAAACATGTCATCAGTGCTACTCCAGTACTCAATGACATTTTTCACTGTTGTCCCATGATCAGTACTTTGATCACTTTGGTATCTATACTCGCAAGTCCTTGGGAGTACTAGACATATCTGGTTGTTTTACATACCATGGAATACATGATTAATCCAAACACGAAAGTGTGTGGAATCTCCATCATGTATTTTGCTCATCAGTGTTTTGGGACACCGAGTCTTGCAAAAACCCTTTCCATGTGACTTCGGCAAGAATCACTCCTTGGTGTTTTAATGCTAAACTGTTTTAGCATCTTGTCAATATGTATTTTTGGCTTTGGCCTATTAGGCAATTCTATCTCGTAGATAAATATGCCTAATGTCAAGGCTATCTAGCCCAAGCACTTCATCGAAAACTATTTTCAATGAAGTCCTAATTCGTGTCAAGAAATTTATATTATTTCCAATCAACAATGTGTCAAGCACACAAGGTTTTAAGAAATATAATTATGCTCCCACTTACTTTCTTGTAACACAAGCATCTTTGTTACCCATTGATGAAATCAAACTCTTTTGACTATTTCATCAAAAACGAAGATTCCAACTCAATTTTGCTCTCTTCTGTCCATTGTTGGAACTCTGAAGTTTGCATACTTACTAGCATCCTCTAGATTGAAAAAATACCTTGGACTGTACCACATGCAAGTCCTAGGTTGCATTTCCATCACATGGAAATCCTTTTGGCATCCATGTATCATATCTCAAGATTGAAATATGTATTGATTCATAGTTTAACCCGATCTGACTTTAAGCATCGCTATGGTGAGACAACCTCATCGTAGTCAACTCCTTGAACTTGTTATTGCAACAAGTCGAGCTTTATGGATAAAACATTTTATCTACATCAGTTTATAGTTCCATTAATGTTCGTTAGACTCTAAGTCTTTCGAAGGGTTTATCAAGATATATTCTTGAATCATTTATGGAAACTATCTCGGATTATATTGGTATTTAGCCAATTCCGGAGTCAGGGCCCATCAACGCTTCCTTGTATATCGTAGGTATACTATTGTCTAACAACAATATCTCGCTTCCGTATCAGTCACAGTAGGAAACTCTGGAATTACTTGCAAGGTTTGTTTTCTTTGATCTGATGACAAAGATAATGTTATCTCGTCGAGTTGCGCTGTTCTCCCACTCACCTTTTTGCAAGAACCATTCTCTTTAAAAGCATACCGTTCTTGGTGGCAAACCTTTTTGCCTTGGTATAGTGGTGGAGGAATTCCCAATTACTTGGGATAACCTACAAAGTAGTACTTGTATGATTTGGAATAGGTTTGTAAATATTTACATAAGCCCCATATTCCAAATGTTAAGAAAATACAAAGCATGGTTGGGCGTACCATACCATGGCGTCATTTCAACAGACCTGATGGTGCTCTTTTCAGTGTAAAAGCCGCAGTCTCTAAAGCATTACTTTTAAAAGGGATAATGGCAAATTGATTTATGTCATCTTTAATCTTACCATGTCATAAATGGTTACACCTGACGGATATTCCACTCATAGTGGTGCTCCGTGAGGTGTAAGTTATGAAACTCTTTTCACAACTCATTAGACATTCGCTAAACTTGTAACTCAAATATTCCTTTCGGCAATCTAGTTTGCAGAAACATATTTTTCTTATTACAATAATTTCTACTTTATTTTTGAAAACCTTATGAATGATTTCAAAAGATCCAGACTTACGTCTCATCAAGTAAATATCCATATATCTACTTGAGTCATTTCTGAAGATAGATAAATCCACTGCTAGCAACAACATTTATCGGACTACATACATGAAAATGTATGATCACCAATAAGTTCGTTGCTTGTTCCTTATGGCCTGTGAACGGTATTTCAGTCACTTCACTTTTCGGAGGAAAGTTGCAAGTGTCAGATGATTCACAATCAAATGACTTCCAAATCCATCATTATGGAATTTCTCCATGTGGGTTTTTCCAATGTGACCAAATGCAGTGCCACACATGTGTGGTATTCTCTTAGTCTTGCGACATTTAGCGTCAGTGTTATGGATGTATCATATTACCATTAATATTCATAACATACATCCCATCCACGATGGAAGTATGGCCCTTATGTTATTCATAACACTGAACAACAATTGTTCTTTTATGAACAACGCTTTTGCAACAAACATTATGCAATGGGCTAGAGTGTGTAAAACTCTAAAATGAATTATGAAAGTAAATACGGAGGTAATATATTATTATCAATATTCATAACATACATCCCATCCATGATGGAAGCATGGCCCTTATGTTATTCATAACACCGAACATCAAAAGTTCTCTTATGAACAACCTTCTTGCAACATACTTTATGCAATGGGCTAGAGTGTATAAAAACTCTAAAATGAATTATGAAAATAAATACATAGGTAATGTACCGAGTATAGCAACTTTTACTATGTTCTCAACGCATATCTAAACCTCACTCCGGCAAGTCTTTTATGCCGTAGTAGTTCTTGCATCGAGTTGCAGCAGAATGCAATCGAGCGGGTATCTTTGTGATCAACTCACAATACCCAAGAATTAGTGACTAACAATTTAATCACAATTCCCAAGAACTACTTCTTTGACCAGCCTTCTATACATCAATAACTTGTATGACTTTCATACATGAGCTGGACATTCCAGTCTTCTCTCTTTTGCCTTTATACTTCTAACAGTTTAACTCTCAGTATTTCTCCTACTCTCAGAAGAAGCACTCAACTTAAGAGTGGCGTTAGCCCCGGACTTCCTAGGTGTGTAAGTCACACTAACACCCTTTGGACATTTCCTTTCTTTTTAAGTTGTTGTTTTATTCACCTTTCATCATATGACAGGCGTTCTTCTGGATCCCTCTTGTATTAGTTAAATGCATAGTAAACACTTTTACTAATAGTTTGCAAAACAAACATTGCTTTGGATATCCCATATCTTTTAGCCTTTGTTTGTGTCTGAAAATGATTTTCAGTTCCATGAATATCACATAGCTATCCCAAAACTTTTGAAGTTCGGGTATCATGGAAGCAAACATATTGCACTTGACCGTAACGGAATTTTCGCTTTTGGATCGAAGGACGAGAGTCACATTATCCATAGCATTAGCGGGAGAATACCGAAAGCATGCGATAGGGCAAAATTCTTCTCGGCACTTTTGAGGACAATCCTCACATTACGTTACCAACCGTAAAGTTTTAACCAGATATTTAACAGCTTATCCAATTTTAACAGGGAGGGTGAAAACGCGAGCCATTCTTCTACAACTATTATGCATATAACACTTAGACAGTGTTCATAATTAATTGCACTGAGAATTAAACAAGTTAATTCTACAGTGCGCTCCCCACTCATATCAATATCTCTCAAAATTGATTATGAGTGATTCAAGACCCGCATTTCCATTCAACGCCATTGAACGAGATGAACACTGATGGCGCGAACTTCAATCGGTAGGCAAACTTGCCGATCACATCTCTATGTGACTCTTGTTCATCTTTCGATGGGCATGTTCCGAGCTCAGGGAGATCCTTCCAGAACGTCAAGGCAACCAAGTGATCTTGCTGCGAGGTCTCAACTCACCCGCCTCACACTTCTCTAATCGTACGTACCCAGGGAGATCCTGTGATACCCCGAAGAGATAGGTGCCGTGACGGTGCTACACTTGGGAGAATACTAACTACTTGATATTTTTGTGAGAGATCACCCTAATAAAAAGCGACAACCGCGCAATCAAGAAGGGTGCATCATAAGGGATAAACATCTCAGGCAATTCATAATAGCATGATATGGTATAGCCCTTTCTGACGGAGAAGTCAAGTATTTCTTCGTCTTCGGCATTCGCGTCGGTGTTCACCTTCGCGAAGATTGCCACCACCTTGTCGATGCACCAGATAATATTGCTATCTCTATAGCTAATAAAATAAGTGCATTACTTAATCTTGACACGCAGGTCATTAAAGTGACAATCATATGGCTCCAGCCATCATGCCGAATCATGACACGCAGGTCATGTTAGTAAATTTACATTATATAGTCATCTCATACATAATCAAATTAATATGAGCACTACTATACCACATCACATGCACATGCAAACCATCCTGCAAAACCAAGTTAGACGCCTCTAATCGGTTCATACAAAATTTTATTTTTCGTGGCTTCTAAGGTTTCGAAACAAACCGAAGCTACCAACGTCCATCATCAAGTTTGATTATTCAAGTCGCTAGTTTTAACTTTGCGGGGTGTATGAAACACGAGATAATAAAATCTCGAGCCCCATACTGAACTTCGTCATACGCATGTCCCCCGTGCAGATCATATCTTCATTGCCATTTTGTCTGCGAAATTTCATCTTTCTTTTTAACTATGGTGGAATTCAACGAACTGTTAGCACTTCGTTGATCAATTAGGATCGTGGATTGCCAGAACTTTGAAACTCCACCATGCTGTTATCAAGATCAGAAATATGCAAATTTCAGGGAAGCAACAAGAACATCGGGTAACAGATTTCATCTGCTACCAGCATAAATAATTATCAGCAGTAGAACTCATCTACTACAAATTATATTGTGCAACACCCATACATCTCTATGTATTCTAGATCGTAACCTGCATCGACGCATAGCACGGCTCATGATGCCACTGTTGGGGAACGCAGCAGAAAACAAAAAATTTCCGACCTACGCACCAGCCCAGGACCACTATGGAGACTGCATACAAGGTTTGATCTTTTCGTTACCGACTCGTAGCGCAGCGGAAGTAGAGTCGATGACGATCGGCGGTGCAGATCCCCGCAGCTAGGATTTACAACCTCCCAACCGCGAGGATGTACTCCCTCGTCTGCCCCACGGACAGCCCTCCGAGAGGCGGTCGGACAGTCCCTCGGACGTTGTCACGGACAGCCCTTCAGGAGGACCCTCAAAACTCGGACGGTCACTCGGACAGCCCTTCGGGAGGCACTCTCGAACAGCCCCTCGGGCAAAAAGATCGAACCTACGACCTCTCTACGGGGTTGCACACATACGGTGTCATCTATCCGGCAGGGCTTCGCCGTCCAGAACTAGTTCCTACCGGAACACAGACAGCGTTTCGGCTCTACGAAACTATTTCGCTGGGAGGGAGAGAGAAGCCAGAAATGTCATGGCATGTGTATGTTGAGAAAGAGTGAGTCTTTAGGCAGCCCCCTCCACCCCTATTTATAGGCCAAACCCAAGGGTGGCTTCTCCAAGAAGCCAAGGAGGAAAATACCAAAAGGCCCTCAAGGTGGCTTCTCCAAGAAGCCACCCAAAAATCACTTTCACTATTCACGGAAACATTTTTCCGCGACCGTTAAATCCGAAAATATTTCTGCAGGTCTTAGAATAATTCTAGTACCCACTAAAATGATTTTGGACGCGTTCCGAAACAATTCCGGATTAGTGATTTTCATCTGCGAAAAGCTACCAAACCGGTTCCGGCAGCTCCGGAACATTTCCGGTTTTTATCCCGGAAAAATCCCAGAAGTTTCCAGAACAATTCTGGCACCCTCCAAGAATTTCCAGACGTGTGACGAAACCAATTTGACTCAATGGTATACCCTGAAACAACTTTTCAGTTTTACCGAAACTATTCCGGTGCTCTCTCTCCGGAAGTTTTCCGCTGTCTCTGAAACTTTTCCGGTGACTTTCTCTCAGACTCCCTGTCTAGTATTCAGCAGATAGATGACCCTTAAGTGTGTGACCCTATAGGTTCGGTGAAGCATAGATATGGCCGGAACACTTTCCGATCAATGATCAACATCGGAGCTGTGGACACGCATATTGACCCCAATACCCACACGAATAAATATTCGAGTGAACCTCCAGTTGCCGTGTGCTATTCCTGTTGCTTCGCGATATGTTACAAAACCCGAGGTGAGATTTATTGGCATCCCCGTGGATCAACAACTAGTCCACTATGCCAGTTACCTCGTTACCGATTTTGTTCTCTTTTCTCGTTTTCGTGTTCCGGCATCCCTGTGATCAAATCACAATGTGTCTGGCCAGACGATGGTGGATACCATAACACTGAGAGGGCCCAGAGATATCTCTCCATCGTCGGAGAAGCAAATCCCAATCTTGAGCTATCAAGTCCCTTGACACACTTTTGCATGAACCCGTAAGCCGCCGTAATAGCCCCCCATTTACGGATGACGTTTAACAAACCCCAAAGTTCATGAAGCAAGCATGAAGAAACTCGATACCCTCATGGTCTAAGGAATTATGCAAACGTTAACTTTCTCTGTGTTATTAACCATTAACTTGTGACGAATATATCTCATAGCATAACATCAATTCGAGTCGATTCAACACAAGTGTTCTCCTAACATTGTGCCCTCAAAGTTGCCGGCATAGTCATGCCTATGATCAGGAAAATAGAACTATCATACAACACTTGAGATAGTCTTAGAGGCCAGACTAGGAATACATTTTACCGTTTATTATTCCACACGTGCATATGTGTCTTCCTCTGAGCCTCGTGGTTATTGTAGACTCGAGAAGCATAGCAGTTATAGCATGGAACATAAACATAATTACAAACATGGAGATAAATAATAACATTTATTATTGCCTCTAGGGCATATCTCCTACAGTTTTTTTGTCTCAGTTGCAAGTGCATCATAGTCATGCAACCACCCTTGGTGTTGTGACTCAGCAACCGGCCATGTAGGTGTTGCCCATCGTTCGACTCACAAGTGGTCGTGTAATTGTTTTCATCCTAGTTGCAAGACTAGCCTCGACCCGCAACTGGGCCATGTAGTTGTTTTCCTCTCAGTTGCAAGTCCATCCCCGACTCGCAATTAGGCATCTAGTTGTTTTTTTCCTAGTTGCAAGCTCATCCTCAACACTCAACTCGCAACTGGCCCCGTAGCTTTTATGTTGTCCCAGTTGCAAGTCCACCGACCACTCGCAACGGGGTCCGTAGTTATTTTTCCCCCAGTTGCAAGTCCACCCTCGATTTGCAATTGGGCTCATAGTTTTTTGTCAGTTTTGTCTCAGTTGCAGTACATCATCGACTTTGCAATTCATAGTTTAGTTGTTTCTTGTCCCAGTTGCAAGCCCATCATAGTCATGCAATTGGCCCCGTAGATTTGCTTGTTGTCCCAGTTGCAACTCCACACCCTCGACTCCTCAATCGTCCCTGTAGGTGTTGTGTCCCACTTGCAAGCCCATCATTAACTTGCAACTGGCCCCGCAGTTGTTTTCGATCTAGTTACAAAACTACCCTCGATCCGCAACTGGGTCACGGAGTTGTTTTCGTCCCAATTGTAAGTCCACCCTCGACACACAACTGGGGCCACAGTTGTTTGTTTGTGTTTTCTTTGTGCAAGTTGCAAGCTTACCCTTGACTCGTAACCAGGCCTGGTTTTTGTTGTCTTTATAACAGTTGAAGTATATACAAGCAAGCAAGATAGAGAAGCTGAGAGAAGGGAATATATGAATTGATTAAATAGACAGGAAGTGTAGCAGTACTACATGACTAGTGGTAGTAGCATCGTTGAATTACCGATGCTAGCTAGCTACACGCTACAGTAGTATATGTATTCCATAGCACAACACGCTATAGCATGTAGGAGGATCTTTGAGCAGCAGAAGCACCGTACGACAGTACTAGATTGACGAGCGTAAACTTGGGAGCAAGGCACTGATAGCTGAACGAGTCAGTGGGTTTCCACGGCTACATGGACGTATTTGGATACGTACGTGTACGCGCCGGCCATGGCAGCGGCCGCGTCTAGACGGGCTGTACATACAATTGATGTATTGTACACCTAGTGCAGCAACAACTATTATTGTCTGGAAAAAAAACTGGCAAAGACAAACAAGGAGGCCATAATAAGATGCTTATGCCAATTTAGATGTGACATCATCTAAGACTCATCTAGATGTGACATAGTCAAACCCAAAAAGAAAATACTTGAATGCACCAAGGACGAACCTGTAGCTCCCTGCCCGGACGTGGATCCTGACCCACTCGCGATTGCCGTCCGGCACGAAGTTCACCGCCGACTGAACCCTCCGGAAATCCCCTCCCCCGTTGCTGTCCACGGTGATGGTCCTCAACACCGGCGCCCCCTCAGAGCTCAACGCCGGCCACCCGAGCAGCAGCACGAGCACGATCAAACTGACAGCACGGTGGCACTCCATTTTTCGTACGCAGGTATCTTGGTCGCTTTGCTATGTGGAAGACAGGAATCGATCCACCCATACGAGTCCCGTATTAATACACCCATACGAGTCCCGTATTAATACAACCCTTTTCCTTTTGCTGGATCACAATGGGAATTAAGCTTGACGCCGACCAGTTCGTCCAAATACCTCTGAAGAAAACTGACGGACACAGCCATGGGCGGTGCAGGTTTTGCATGTGTTACCTCATTTCGAACGAACCAACTTCTCCAAAAGATTAACAGCAACATGCATCTCTGAATGTCATTCAACGGGGCTAATGCATGAAGAAGCCATTCCTTCCCAATATTCTGTATAGACTCAAGTGCAGGAATGTGCCAGATCGCAGCCAATCATGCGTATAGATCATGTCCAAACTGGCATCTAACAAAATGATGAAAGTTGTCCTCTTCTTCCATACCGCAGACGGGACACGTACTGAGTTGCTCCAAACCAATTTTATGCTTATTCTTCCACGTCGGTAAAGAATCAATCGACAATCTCCAAGCAAAATTGCGCACTGTAGGGGGGACATTGCACTTCCAAATGAACTGCCAACACGATCTACTGCCGTCCGGTGAAGAACTGGACGCCTCCGCCGTGTCTCTGTTGGCTTCCTCAAACACCACATAATACGCTGATTTGACCGTGAAGATCCCATGTTTCTTATCTTCAAAATTTCTTCCACATCAGCTTGAACAAAATATTGGCGCAGTACCTCCAAGTTCCATGAACCATTTTCATTAAGCAAGTCGGACACAAAACGGATGCGGCACCGTCCCTGTTGCGACACTGGTTTGTAAGAGTACGGTCTTGGGATCCACTTGTCTCTCCACACTCTAATACTGCGACCATTCCCAACCCTCCAAATTAAACCTTTCTTCAAGAGGTCCAGCCCATGACTTATAGCTTGCCACGATGATGAAGCATTGCCTGAAAAGACCGTGTCCACAAGGTTACCATGAGGGTAATATCTAGCCTTTAAGACCTGGGCACACAAGCTGTCCGGTCTAGTCAACAAACGCCATGCCTGACGGGCTAGCAATGCTTGATTGAACATACGGAAATCACGAAAGCCAGCACCGCCTTTGTTCTTGGGCTGTAGCAGGTAGTCCCACCCTCTCCAATGGACCTTCCTCTTTCCTTTGCTAGAACCCCAATAGAAATTCCTCACCATCCTAGTCAGGTCATCACACTCAGAGTATGGTAATTTGAAAACGCCCATGATGTATGTTGGCAAGGCTTGTGCAACTGATTTGATCAAAACCTCTTTTCCTGGTTGTGCAAGGAGACCATCCCCCCATTGAATCAAGCGCTTGGTGAGACTTGTTTGAAGGTTTTCAAAAAGTCCCTTGGACATGGGCCCCTCAGGGGTTGGGAGACCCAAGTATTTTTCTTCGAACACCGTACTTGTAACACCCAATACATCCCTCACTTGCTCCCGTACCAGCACCGGGCAAGATGCACCAAAAAATATCGAGCACTTACTGAAATTGAGGCTCTGTCCCGTAGCCCTACCATAAAGGTGCAAGGCTTCCTTCACTAGAGGCCTCAAAGAACAACAAAGTATCGTCAGCAAATAACAAGTGTGAAATACAAGGAGCCCTTCTGCATACCTTCACCGGGGTAATATCTTCCACTGACACCTTGTTCTTTAAGATCGCCGATAATCCATCCGCAATAAACAAGAATAAGAATGGTGAGAGAGGGTCGCCTTGCCGAAGGCCACACGACGGTGCAAATGAATCCAAGAGGGTCCCATTTAATTTGATAGAATATCTCACCGACGTCACACATGTCATAATCCAGTCAATCCATCGCTGAGAGAAACCCCGCTTTTGCATCACCTGCTCCAAGAAAACCCAATCCACTCTATCATATGCTTTCGGCAGATCTAGCTTGTAAGCAAAAAAACTCTTAGTTGGATCCTTCTCCTGCTTGATGTAATGAATGCACTCGAAGGCCACAAGAGCATTATCCGTGATCATCCTACCAGGCACAAAAGCACTCTGTTCTGGAGATACAAGAGTGTCCAATAACGGTCGTAGCCGGTTCACCAAGCACTTTGAGATCACTTTATAAATTACATTACTGAGACTGATGGGCCTGTAATCAGAAATCTTAGCAGGGTTAGAAGTTTTAGGAATAAGAACAATGGACGTAGAATTTACCCCTTTCGGCAAAATTCCAGTCACAAAGAAATCCTTGACCGCTGTAATTACACCATCTCTGACTGTACTCCAATTACGCTGAAAAAACCTCGCAGGAAAACCATCAGGTCCAGGAGCTTTATGATGGAAATATGCCCTAGAGGCAATAATAAAGTTGTTATTATTTTATATTTCCTTGTTCATGATAAAGGTTTATTATTCATGCTAGAATTGTATTGACCGGAAACTTAAATACATGTGTGAATACATAAACAAATACCGTGTCCCTAGTGAGCCTCTACTAGACTAGCTCATTGATCAAAGATGGTTAAGGTTTCCTAACCATAGACATGAGTTGTCATTTGATAACGGGATCACATCATTAGGAGAATGATGTGATGGACAAGACCCATCCGTTAGCTTAGCATATGATCGTTCTATTTATTGCTACTGCTTTCTTGAATGTCAAATACATGTTCCTCAGACCATGAGATCATGCAACTCCTGGATATCGGAGGAATACCTTGTGTGCTATCAAACGTCACAACGTAACTAGGTGATCATAAAGATGCTCTACAGGTATATCCGAAGGTGTCCGTTGAGTTGGCATGGATCGAGACTGCGATTTGTCACTCCGTGTTTCGGAGAGGTATCTCTGGGCCCTCTCGGTAATGCACATCATAAGAAGCTTGCAAGCAAAGTGACTAAGGAGTTAGTTACGGGATGATGTATTATGGAACGAGTAAAGAGACTTGCCGGTAACGAGATTGAACTAGGTATGGAGATACCGACGATCGAATCTCGGGCAAGTAACATACCGACGGACAAAGGGAATTACGTATGTTGTCATTGCGGTTCGACCGATAAGATCTTCGTGGAATATGTAGGAACCAATATGAGCATCCAGGTTCCTCTATTGGTTATTAACGGAGTGGCGTCTTAGTCATGTCTACATCATTCCCGAACCCGTAGGGTCCGCACGCTTAACGTTCGTTGACGATATAGTGTTATATGAGTTATGTGAATTGGTAACCGAATATTGTTCGGAGTCCCGGATGAGATCCCGGACGTCACGAGGAGTCTCGGAATGGTCGAGAGGTAAGGATTTATATATGGCAAGTCATATTTTGGGTTCCGAAAAAAGGTGCAGTTTTTTCGGTATTGTACCGGGAAGCTTCCAGAAGGTTCCGGAGGATTCCGGAGGGGTCCGGAAGTCCACAAGTGGGTCCACCACGTCCCAAAGGGCTGGCATGGGCTAAGGGGAGGCGCCCTGGCCTTATTGGGCCAGGCGCACCAAGTCCTCAAAAGCCCACACAGCTAGGGAAGGAAAAAAGGGAGAGTCCTAGTAGGAATAGGATTGGACTTTGGAGTCCAAGTCCACGTGTGTACTATTCACGGTTACTGTTCACGTGGTACTATTCCTTCTACTCCAAGCCCCTACACATATATAAATAGAGGAGAGGGAGCGCCCCAAAGGACACAACATTGTCTTAGCCGTGTGCGGCGCCCCCCTCCACAGTTCCGTCCCTCGGTCATATTTTCGCAGTGCTTGGGCGAAGCCCTGCGGAGATAGCATCACCATCACCGTCACCACGCCGTCGTGCTGCCGGAACTCATCCACTACCTCGCCGTCTTGCTAGATCAAGAAGTCGAGGACGTCACCGAGCTGAACGTGTGCTGAACGCGGAGGTGCCATACGTTCGGTGCTCGGTCGGTTGGATCGTGAAGTTGTTCGACGACATCAACCGCGTTGTTCTAACGCTTCCGCTTACGGTCTACGAGGGTACGTAGACACACTCCCCCTCTCGTAGCTTTGCATCTCCATGGATAGATCTTGCGTGTGCGTAGAAAAAAATTTGTTTTCCATGCAACGTTCCCCAACAGTGGCATCATGAGCCAGGTCTATGCGTAGATGATATGCACGAGTAGAACACAAAGAGTTGTGGGCGGTGATCGTCATACTGCTTACCACCAACGTCTTATTTTGATTCGGCGGTATTGTAAGATGAAGCGGCCCGGACCAACCTTACATGTCCACGTACATGAGACCGGTTCCACCGACAGACATGCAACTTGTTTTGCATAAAGGTGGCTGGCGGGTGTCTGTTTCTCCTACTTTAGTTGAATCGAATTTGACTACGGCCGGTCCTTGTTGAAGATTAAAACAGCAAACTTGATAAATCACCGTTGTGGTTTTGTGCCATAGGTAAGAACGGTTCTTGCTAGAAGCCCATAGCAGCCACATAAAACTTGCAACAACAAAGTAGAGGACGTCTAACTTGTTTTTGCAGGGTATGCTGTGATGTGATATGGTCAAGACATGATGTGATATACGTTATTGTATGAGATGATCATGTTTTGTAATTTATCGGCAACCGGCAGGAGCCTTATGGTTGTCTCTTTATTGTATGAAATGCAAGCGCCATGTAATTGCTTTACTTTATCGCTATGCGTTAGCAATAGTTGTAGAAGCAATAGTTGGCGAGACGACCACGACACAACTATGGAGATCAAGGTGTCGAGCCAGTGATGATGGAGATCATGACGATGCTTTGGAGATGGAGATCAAAAGCACAAGATGATGGCCATATCATGTCACATATTTTGATTGCATGTGATGTTTATCCTTTATGCATCTTATTTTGCTTAGAACGACGGTAGCATTATAAGATGATCCCTTCACTAAATTTCAAGATAAAAGTGTTCTCCCCGAGTATGCACCGTTGCTAAAGTTCGTCGTTTCGAAGCATCTCGTGATGATCGGGTGTGATAGATTCTACGTTCACATACAACGGGTGTAAGCCAGTTTTACACAAGCAGAATACTTGGGTTAAACTTGACGAGCCTAGCATGTACAGACATGGTCTCGGAACACTGGAGACCGAAAGGTCAAAATGAGTCATATAGTAGATATGATCAACATGGAGATGTTCACCATTGATGACTATCCCATCTCACGTGATGATCGGACATGGGCTAGTTGATTTGGATCATGTAACACTTAGTTAACTTGAGGGATGTTAATTTAAGTGGGAGTTCATTAGTAATTTGATTAATTGAACTTAATTTATCATGAACTTAGTCTTGATAGTTTCTTTGCATATCTACGTTGTAGATAAATGGCCCGTGCTACTGTTCCGTTGAATTTTAATGCGTTCCTAGAGAAAGCTAAGTTGAAAGATGATGGTAGCAACTACACGGACTGGGTCCGTAACTTGAGGATTATCCTCATTGTTGCACAGAAGAATTATGTCCTTGATGCACCGCTAGGTGATGGACCTGCTGCAGGAGCTGCTGCAAACGTTGTGAACGCCTGGCAGGCTCGATCTGATGACTACTCGATAGTTCAGTGTGCCATGCTCTACGGCTTAGAACCGGGACTGCAAAAGCGTTTTGAACGCCACGGAGCATATGAGATGTTCCAAGAGCTGAAATTGATATTTCAAGATAATGCCCAGGTTGAGAGATATGAAGTCTCCAACAAGTTCCTTAGCTGTAAGATGGAGGAGAATAGTTTTGTCAGTGAACACATACTCAGAATGTCTGGGTACCACAACCACTTGATTCAGCTGGGAATTGATCTTCCGGTTGAGAGTGTTATTGACAGAGTTCTTCAGTCACTTCCACCAAGCTATAAAGGCTTCGTGATGAACTATAATATGCAAGGGATGGAGAAGACAATTCCCGAGCTCTTCGCGATGCTGAAATCAGCGGAGGTAGAAATCAAGAAGGAGCATCAAGTGTTGATGGTTAACAAAACCACTAGTTTCAAGAAAAAGGGCAAGGAAAAGAAGGGGAACTTCAAGAAGAACGGCAAGCAAGTTGCCGCTCCCATGAAGAAACCCAAAGCTGGACCCAGGCCTGAAATAGAGTGCTTCTACTGCAAAGGGACTAGTCACTGGAAGCGGAACCGCCCCAAGTATTTGGCGGATAAGAAGGATGGCAAAGTGAGCAAAGGTATATTTGATATACATGTTATTGATGTGTTCCTCACTAATGCTCGCAGTAGCGCCTGGCTATTTGATACTGGTTCGGTTGCTCATATTTGTAACTCGAAAAAGGAGCTACGGAATAAGCGAAGATTGGCTAAGGACGAGGTGACGATGCGCGTCGGGAATGGTTCCAATGTTGATGTGATCGCCGTCGGCACGCTACCTCTACATCTACCTTCGGGATTAGTTTTAGACCTCAATAATTGTTATTTGGTGCCAGCGTTGAGCATGAACATTATATCTGGATCTTGTTTATTGCGAGACGGTTATTCATTTAAGTCAGAGAATAATGGTTGTTCTATTTATATGAGTAACATCTTTTATGGTCACGCACCTTTTGTGAATGGTCTATTCTTGTTGAATCTCGATCGTAGTGATACACATATTCATAATATTGATGCCAAAAGATGCAAAGTTGATAATGATAGTGCAACATACTTGTGGCACTGCCGTTTAGGTCATATTGGTGTAAAGCGCATGAAGAAACTCCATGCAGATGGACTTTTGGAATCTCTTGATTATGAATCATTTCATACTTGCGAACCATGCCTCATGGGCAAGATGACTAAAACTCCGTTCTCCGGAACAATGGAGCGAGGTACTGATTTGTTGGACATAATATATACCGATGTATGCGGTCCGATGAATGTTGAAGCACGCGGCGGGTATCGTTATTTTCTAACCTTCACAGATGATTTGAGTAGATATGAGTATATCTACTTGATGAAACACAAGTCTGAAACATTTGAAAAGTTCAAAGAATTTCAGAGTGAAGTAGAGAATCATCGTAACAAGAAAATAAAGTTTCTACGATCTGATCGCGGAGGCGAATATTTGAGTTACGAGTTTGGCCTTCATTTAAGAAAATGTGGAATTGTTTCACAACTCACGCCACCTGGAACACCACAGCGCAATGGTGTGTCCAAATGTCGTAACCGTACTTTATTGGATATGGTGCGTTCTATGATGTCTCTTACCGATTTGCCACTATCGTTTTGGGGTTCCTTAACATTCACAAAAACTCTCACCCGGAGTTTGACCTCCGCCCCCAGCTCCTTCTCCTCTGCCGCCATGACCCCTCGCTCCTGATGCTCCACCTCCCCTTCCAGACCCGGCCCAGCTCCCTCCTCTACCACCACCCGCGCCACCAGAAGGTTCATTGCTCCAGTGCAGCCAATCTCCCCATTCACAAGTCCTAGGATCATGTATACCATCACCACATTCCTCAACAACGTGTCCCATACATCCACAGAAATAACAGAAATCCGGAAGCTTCTCATAACTAACAGGGTACTTCTTCCTCTCCTTCAACGTGATTGGCACAAATCTCACAAGGGGCTCCTTAAAATTCACAAAAACTCTCACCCGGAGATAGCTAGAAGGATTTATTCTCCCTTCGTTAACAATAACAGTGAATGGTGGGTTCCCAACTTTCTTTGCTACCTTCTCCGCAAGCTCCTTCTTCCGTGTGAGACCGTCCGGTAGGCCTTTGATTCGTGCCCATAATGGATACATATCCAGTGCATACTCAGCAACGTTTGTGAACCCATCATACTCAACAAGAACAACTGGATCTCTGCGAAACTGCCATGGCCCTCCCTCCATCACCCTCTTCCAGTCACCAAGACAATGGCATTGAGCCAAAAATAAATTCGGGCCCTTAATATTGAAAGTCACCCCTTGTGCACATGCCCACGCGTTCCGCATAGAATTTAGCAGAGCAGCATGACTAAAGGACCTCATTGTATGAACCCTAAACAGGGCCAACCAGCGGACCTCCTTGATCAGATCATCGACCTCCCCAGATAGGTCTAAATCTTCTTCTTCCTCGCCATGCAGATTCATACCTTCGAATGCGTCTTCTAGGGTTGGGTCCGGGGCAAGATGGTCCCAGCCCCCCCCCCCCCCGTCTTCCTCCTTCAGATCTTCATCCGACTGACTCTCCTATGCTCCCCCAGCCTCCCCTCCGATTGCATCTTTGGGTTGGTCGCTACCTAATCCCCCTCTTCCAGCGTTCTCCTCCTCCGGTCTTATCTCCATCTTTGCTTCCTTCGACACTTCCCCGGACAGAGCTCCTTCCGAATCGCCCATGCAGCCTCCGATCTCGATCGCCGCAGATGTGGGTCACCCCTCGCCCGCGAGAACCCGGCAGATCGGCGGTGAAAGTACGTGGACTCCGACGGCGCCGTCGGAGGACAAGGGAGACCCTAGAAAACCCTAGGGGAAAAAAGTGTTATCTCGATTATATACGTCTTAATGTACTATATACCTCCAAATGCGCAGTATGAAGGGAAACTGACGTTTATCATTTGGGTTAATTTTTACGATATATGGGAATATATATGTATTGATTAATGTATAAATATGACGATATTCATTAAGAAAAAGCATTTGCAGGGTGTTAATTTTTACGATATATGGGAATGGGTGGTTTCGATTTATCATGAAGCAGCTCCATTTCAAGCGAAGGTTTCAAAAAAAAATCCAGCTACAACATTTTTTCTTCCAAAAAAGGGGAACCCGGCTACTGTATCAAGCGATGTACACAACCATTTTATTTTCATACGACCTAAGGCGAGTGAGAGAGGCCAAGTGGCGACGCCTAAGGCGAAGAGGAGCAAGGCAGCCAGGCGATGGGAGGGCCGAGCAGTGGCACCGTACGGAGGTGGTGGGAACCGGCAGTGGACGCCGACGACTAGACCGATGAGGGCAGGGGTGCGGATCGGCAGCGCAGGGGTGGGGGGTGGGAGGTCTGCTGATCGGAAGGGGCCGGCGGTCGGGTAGGCAAACGTGTAAATGTATGTACCACTCGTACGTCCCAGGAGGCGTCTATACGGAGGTGGGTACACGTTTTTGCTGAAAGACCATACTGCACTTATACTTTTAGGGGTACTGAAGCGGAGCTCTAAATAATGTATGTCTACTTAGTAGTAATTGTAAACCGTTAATTTATTTCAATCCAGTGATTCATACTAGACATAAGTCACCTACTACGTTCTAGAATAGTTGGGAGTGTCTTGATATTTCTCATCCAGTAATAAAACCAATAAAGATAATTAGATACCCTGTGTGCTGTTGATATATGTTAATAAGATTTGGTTCTATGTAACATGGATATTTAGATTAATAAATTAAGAATTAAAACTAAAAATACATATATTTTATTGTATTAGATTATTGTATAGTTGTAAAATTTATTGAATGTATGTAGCATAATCGAAACGGCAATGGATGGTTGCATGTTGATGTGACAAGTTTGCATGCTGAGAAAATAAAGTTAATACAGATCAACTATTTAGTTATATATGATTTGGCGTTATAAATATTAATATATTTTTTATAATCTTGATCAAATTTAAAGAAACTTGACTTAGAATAAAGTTACCATTGAGTCAATTTGAAAAACATAGAGAGTACCAACTTTTTTTTGCCTACTTTTGGTGCGATTAATTTGCACACGGGAATTAGTAGGGAACAAGAATGCCCGGCCCCTCTCTAAACCGCAATGTAAAATGAGTGTAAGCTCGCAACTCATCCTGCTATTTCCTATGCTATATGTCTGCAGCCAGCTACTCCCAGGCTACGGCTGCTTGGCTAGCCAACCATCATCGATGAAGCTCATGTCCACGAACTTCTCTACCTCTGCCTCGCTCAGATGCTTCTCCCACGGCACTCTTCTGGCCATGTCTGACCCCGGCCCGGTGCAGCCAACCTCTGCGAACACGACGTCGTTAGGATTTTTTTTCAAAAGTATGACTAAATTTATAACAAATTTGAAAATTATACGGCGAAATGAAAAAATACCGAAAATATGACCCCGTCGGCCTGCGGTGGGCCGAAAGGGGCCCTGTCGGCAGCAGTGGGCCGAGCGCAGCCTGTCGGCCACCAGTAGGCCGACTGGTGGGCTGTCGGCCACCAGCAGGCCGAAAGGTGGCTGTCGGCCTACCAGAGGCCGATAGGCCCGTAGATAGCCTGCCCAAAAGTTTTCTTGAATTTTTTTCAGAAATAGTACATTTTTTTGGTATTTCCTTCGCCGAAGAGTGCATTTTCCCGCCAGTTTCCTTCCCGCCCTTCTTTCCCGCCAGTTTCCTTCCCGCCCTTCTTTCCCGCCAGCTTCGTTCCCGCCCTTCTTTCCCGCCATTCTCTCCCGCCATCTTCTCTTCTGACCCTATAAAACCCCCTCCGCAGCAAGGTGGGTGAGCAGGCAAGTGTAGTGTTTTTTTTTGTCACCGTTTCTTTGCAGGTAATGGCGTGCCCCTTTTGTCGAGCTCCAGGTGGCCCTTGTTCTTCCTTTGATTCTGGTGCGTCTGTCTTCACTTTGGTGCTGGATCGTCGCTGTTCAAGGCGTGTTGTAAGATTCTATATCTTGTTTATCTGATTGTGGCATATGGTTGATGTTGTTTAGGTTGGAATGTATTATAATGCCTTTGTTTATATGATTATGATGTTTGCTTTCATTCTTTTTGTAGTATGTTCCGTGCAGTGTTAGATCACATCTTGCTCGGTACATTGAGGAGTGCAGAGCTTTAGCTATTCGGAGGGGTGACACAGATATTGATCTTGCTCTTCACAACAGTGAGGGTAACTTATACCATGTTCTGTTTACACATGGTCGGGTGAGCAGTAAATTCCATGGTCCTTCCTGGGAGGAACTTGTGAATGATTATGGTCTCCGTCATCGTGACATGATGACTGTTAGGCTTGAGCACTATGGAACATGGTGTAGTGTTGATTTTCATCGGGATGGTGTTATGTTGTTCCCTTTACCCTGTGTTGGTAAGTTTTTTTTTTTTGAGTGATTTTAAGTATTGTTTCAGCTTATACGATTTGCTGTTCTGCTCAATTTGTGAAATTATTTTTTTCTAGCACTTGAGGATCTGAGTGAAACTCAGAGGGAACTTGTTGACAGTTGTGTTTATAGTCGTGGTATCTTCGGTCTGAATTATCACCAAATGTTTGTCATGTCCCGACAGCTCTTTGATGACAACTACATATTGTGTACTCCTTTTGTTCATAGGATTGATTCCATGAATGTTAATGGTCAACATATAGTGAGCTTTGTTTTTGGCTACTGTATATTTTTTTGTTCTTTGCTATAGTATAATGTTTTAAATTTGTAAGCTCAACATCATATAACTTGATGTTTTTTGTCAGGTTATTCCGACCATGGTTGTGAGGAGTTTGAAGGAATTTGTGTCAATTCCAAGGACCGGTTCTTTAACTCTTGAAATTACTTTGGATTCTGAAGATGATGATATATCTGTGAGCATTCCTTGTTCCTACTTTATTGGCTTGGGTGATAGAATGGTGTTCAAGAAGGAAGGCTTCGGTAATTTTCTTCGGACATCGTCTATTGAAGTCAACAATTTGGTGCTCATAACCTTCAAAGAGCATGATCAGGAGCTAGTTGTTGTTTTCAGTCATCTGCCACAGTGATCGTACTATCTCGCCCTACTATCCCCCCATTTTCTTTTCCCGCCCTACTATCCCGCCATTTTCTTTCCCGCCATACTCTCCCGCCACTTTTTCTCCCGCCATTCTCTCCCGCCATTTTCTTTCCCGCCTATCTTTCCCACCTTTCTCTCCCGCCATCTTCTCTTGTGAACCTATATAACCACATCCGCAGTAAGGTGGGTGAGCAGGCCCTTCTGTCCCCCTTTCTCTCACGCCTTTCGCTCCCGCCATCCTTTCGTGGAGATGTCTCATCCTCATTATCCTTTTGATCGTAGTTTTCACTCTGGTATGTCCGATCGTCTTCTCAAACTAGCCGCCAATTTCAAGATGGATGATAGAGTAGTTCCATGGGAGGAACTCATCAGTAGTGACACCATAATGAATGAGTTGGCTCACTCATTAGCTAGGAGTGGGTGGCCTCCCAGGACATTTGAGGAGATACGGAAAGAACTTCTCAGGTTGCATGGCAGATGGCAGAAGGTCAAACTGCATAAGAGTGAATCTTACATCAGGCTTGCGAGGAATAATTCAGATTTATGGTCAGCAGACAGTGAGGACAAAGACGATTAAATAATTCAGATTTACCCACTGCGATAAAGTAAAACATGTAAAATTGATTTGCGAACCTAGAATGTTTAAAAGAATGTACAAAGTAGTGTTACCTAGCTCCATGGTTGTGAAGGAGGTATCTGCTGCCATGAAGAGCTCATTGGTTGTGAAGGGGGTGTCTGCTGCCAGGAAGAGCTCCCTGGTTGTGAAGGAGGTGTTTGCTGCCAGGAAGAGCTTCCTGGTTGTGAAGGAGGTGTCTGCTGCCAGGAAGAGCTCCCTGGTTGTGAAGGTCGTGGTTCCGAACGGTGCACAAAGGTTCGAGGTTCTGAACGCTGCAGAGAGGGGCGTGGCGGACGATGTGCTGGACGAGGAATAGCAACATCCGAAGATCGTCTACATGTAACAGCTGCGTAAATCCCGCGTACCTTCTCATGAAGACCCCTCAACCATGAGACGTGCTCTCGCGGTGGGATATTATCTCCTCTCTCAAAGCGTTGCATTAAAGAGGAAACCTCATCTAGCACCTCGCATGCCAAGTCACCCTGTACACGGAGAGTTAACCAATTAGATCATCGTTGTATGACAGACAACACGAATAGTTAACCAATTGTATATGTTCAGGTTAAGAAAAAACTTAACATGTGAGAAACATAGCACGTACCGCGTGGTGTCTGGTTCCGACAACAGAGGCAGTTGGGAACAGATCGCTGGTGAGAGGGGCTTCGATCTGATCAGGAGCTGATGATGGAACCAAGTAGATCCTCGTGCTATGCCGGTAACGCTGCAGATACAACCCGAACTTGTCCCAGTCAAAGGGCCGAACTTCATCCCAGATATTTGTCGGCGCAGTAGTCCATTCGTCCACGTAAGGGCTAATGTCACGAAGCCAAGAATCCTGGGACTTGTTTCCTCCTGAGCGAGTGTACCTAAAATTGTGCACGTGATCTGGTAAGTTATATTCTGAATGCAGACATGACAACTAAAGTAGTATTACTTACTTGTGCACGTGATCTGGTAAGTGTGGAATAACAGGAATGTCAGGCTCTTGGCATCGACCGAACTGTCTCATCACCCTATGAATAGCCATCTCCTCAACCAACACGTCGAACACCAACCTGACCTTGGTCATCCAATAATGCCGATCTCTAGTGCACATTCCAGAAATCCCATATGCACATCTGGAGGAAATAGCACGATCGGAGTATGGCTCCCAGATAACTTGATCCTCGTGCAAACTGTCAAACTGCGACGTGAAGGAGGGGTAGCAGCCCCTCACCTGGCTATGCGCAAACTGTCTCTGTATTTGACAACAAACATTAGTAATACTATTGAATAGCGAGAAATAAACATTAGTAATTCATATTGTTACAAATTATGAAAATACCTCTCTCCATGTCCAAACAGATCCCATAGTAGGCAAGTCGCCGATAGAAGGCACGTAAGTCCCAGCCATGTCCTCATTACCAAAAGATTTTTCAACGCTGACATAGGGTCGACCAATAGGGAATCTCTCATATGACCAGAGCTGCAACAATAGTGGACATCCAAGAAGACCTGATTTTCTAGACTTCAACTGGCAAGCTTTGCACAGGCCTCTGTACGTAGCCGCTAACACAGCAGAACCAAAACTCCTCTGCACAATGTCCCCCGGGCAACGTGCATCAGCTATCTCTCGTGCAATACCGATGAGTCGTGCATCGACAGTGGTCACATGGTTTTCCGTGAACATCATCTTGCCGAACAACCACATAATATATGCCTCTAGGGATCGGTCAATCTGTGCCTCTGACAACTCAACATTGGGATATCCTAAGGAGACAATCTGAAACTGGCTGAACCACCTAAAAAGAGGCCCGTGACGATCGTTGCCTAGCACCGTAGAAGTTGGCACCGCAGCCAGAAAACGGCGACGAATCGATGCTAGCCAACCAGGTTCTGGCTCTAAAGGACCTATGGCAGCACCGGCCAGAGGTAATCCCAACAAGTAAGACACATCCTGTAATGTAGGCGCCATCTCTCCCCAGGGAAAGTGAAACATATGTGTCTCTGGTCTCCATCTATCTACTAAGCAGGTAAGGAGTGACCTGTCGTAAGAGAAGCGTGTAACTTGCTTCTTGTGTAACTGCATTGGTTCACCTGCCTCATCCAATTCCGGATGATCAACCCACTCATCCAATGTACCCTCAACCAGCCGTGCCAAGGGTAGAAGTCCAGCCCAATTTAACCTACAAAATAAATAGAATGTAGCTTACAGTTAGCGGCTATCAAAAGGATGTCAAACATAGTAAGTCATTATACCGACACATACCTATCAACCCATAAAGGGTGTATCATCCAGTTACGCTTTGGGGTGCGAGTGATCAACACGTCTAAGTTCTTGCCCGCTTCCATATCTGCGGCCCGGTGCCCTCTATCGATATTCCCATTAAGCAACGGATACGAAGCCATATCTGCAATTAAAACATAGCCCAGGCATATTACAAATTAAAACATAGTCCAGACATATTACAAATTATAACATCGTCCAGACATATTACAGAATAAAACATAGTCCGTCATATTACACATTAAAACATAGACCACACATATTACAGAATAAAACATAGTCCGTCATGTTACACATTAAAACATAGACCACACATATTACAGAATAAAACATAGTCCGTCATATTACAAATTAAAACATAGTGCGACACATTATATAGCTTCTGAGTTATTTCTTCCTTGTCCGCCCCTTCGGCCTCGACTTCCACGACCACCACGACTGCCACGACCACCTCTTGCTACTGTTGTCGCAGTCGTTGATGTGGAAGCACTCGTCGATGTGGAAGCACCATCTTTGTTCAGGTCGGGACAATATTTCATCCTATGCCCATAAGCCGCGCATAGCAAACATTGTCTGGTTGCTCCACCAGCTTCAGATTGGTCCATATCGTTTCGGATGCGCTTTACCTTGCGTCTGCCCCTGCTTGTTCGCCGAAGTCCTGGATCCGGGATGTATACTCTCTCACCATCGTTTACCTTGTTGAAATTGCTGACGACTCTAAACCCCGTCATCTCACCTGTCCAGACATTGAGTACTGCCTCTTTTGAATAGTACGGAGACACGAAGGAGATAGCGTCCAACTCAATCTGGCCACAGGCAGCCAACACATGTGAGCAAGGCAGGTGCAACAACTGCGGTTTGTTGCATGTACACTCACAAGTTGGATAAAATTCCGTTCCAATTTTAACCTCATGCGTCTTCACCTCATTTGCAGAACCAAAACCATCAGTAGGAAGCTGAACCTCATACCTCCTTTCCTGATTACCTATGAGTGTGACAGTGTGCTTTTTTGCTTTCTTTATCTTCTGAGCCATGTACTCCATGACACAGCTACAATAAGGTGTGTTCTGATTAACTGCAATATGCTTCTTTGCTAACTCGTGCCTTTCTCTGAAATATCTCAAAGTGCCATGGAATACACCCTCCACAATAGCTGTCAGTGGCAATGCTCTATTCCCTCTGAGTACAAAGTTATACACCTCTGCAAGATTGGTTGTCATGTGGCCATACCTAGCTCCATGGGTGTCATGCAGCAAAGACCAATTCACTGGAGGCTCTTTCTCTATCCACTCAGAAAAATTCTTTATTGCCCTGCCCTTCTTTCTCTTGGTATTAGGAGGGTCAATTGCTGGCAAGTCACAAAGACCTACTGGCTCCTCTAGCTCCGCCATGAGTGTTGCTAATTTAACCTGATCTGCTTCCATTTTCTTCCTCGCGCGGACCTGCTTCTTAGTGAACTCATCAAGTTTTGACCAAATAAAATGGTATTTACGCTGCTGGTTCTGCTTGCATAATTTTTTAAACAAGTTCATCAACCGCTTGTTCTTGAACTGTGAGAAAAAATTAGCCCCAAGATGGCGCATGCACCACCGGCTCTGCAAGTCCTTCCAAGGTGTTGGTTCGTCAGCAGTTGGATTCCTTAGTGTCTTCACGGCCTTCAATATACCAGGATGTCTCTCATGAATGACACACACGTTTGGTCGGTCCTTCACGATCGCAATTTTAACTTGCCGAAAGAACCATACCCAGCTCGGAAAGTTCTCACCCTCCACAAATGCCATGGCTAGTGGGATGATTTGATTGTTCCCGTCCACACCAATAGCAGTCAGGATTTGCCCTTTGTACTGACCAGTCAGGAATGTACCATCCACAAACATCACAGGAGGACAATGCCGGAAAAAGCTTCGATACACATAGCGAAAGAGAAGAATACTCGTTTCAACACCTTGTGATCTGGTATAATGTCCAACCTCGTGTGTTGTATGTTAACATAAGTGCCGGGATTTCTCTCCTTCAGTATGTCAAGGAGACGGACAACATTATCATATGAGTCGAAGAACGTCCCAAACCTTTCCTCCATAGCCTTCTGCTTAGCCCTCCAAGCCTTCCCATATGGAATGTCATAATTCAATCTGACCTTCACTGCTCTCTGGATGTGTTTTGCTTCCATATCTTTCTTCTCCACTATCTCAGTATACATGAGTTGCGCAATGAGAGTTGGAGTCGGGTTTGGATGACTAACCAACAGGTTTTTCCTCACACAATTATGTGGGACCACATTGGTGACAAGCCAGTGGATGTCATACTTCGGCACGTGCCCGTGCACCTTCCCAGGACAACCTGCTTCAACACACTTCACGGTATAGTTTGTTGGACTCGATATGTGTGTCCGGAAAACCCTCTGCGTAGACATAGCCCACTTTATCACCGCATACTTCAATTTTTTCTTTGTATCAAACATAGCCCCTATCTGGACTTGGTTCAGATTATATTGCCATGGAGTCTCATGGCCATCGTTGACAGTAAGGCCGGTGGATATGTCCTGATCCCATGCAGAAGGAATCGGTACCTCCACTTCATCCTCGGAATTTTCAGAATCTAGATCCTCCGCAAATCCATCCTCGTCATCTTCCTCCATCACCCTCTGCATTTCATCGCCTTCCTCATCCCCATCAGCAACACCAGAACCAGCTAATATTTTTGACTGAATACTCTGCCCAGTATCATGACCACAAACATTGTGTGACATGTAGTCTGACTCTTTCTTGGCTTGGCTAGCATCCACATCCGGTGGCTGTGACCCGGATAAATAATTCTCGTTAGCCACTTGACTACCCTGGCCTGGTTCATACCCCACGTGAAGTTGTACCGTATTCTCCTCCTTCGCCACTGGTTGCACTAGGGCATATGGGTGGATTCTTCGGTCTCGGCAACGACTTAACAGGGTCACCCAATGCTGGCTCCTATCTATTGGCATCAACTCCCACTTAACATTTTTACAGGATTTTGTCCACAGTGCATGAATACTGACGGAACATACTTCAGGATCTAGCCCAAAACTAGTAGTCAACCAGTGCTTCAACTGTCTAATGTCCAGTATGTCCGGGTGTGAAAGTGTCATGACGCCTTTTTTAAACTCGCTAAGATCAACCCCCAACTCATTATATCGAACATTACCAGGGCCGTAGTAAACAGTCAAATTTACTGATTCAGACATTTTCACCTGTCAGACATTGCCACCTTTCATTAATCGCAACGAACAAAATTATTACCGGCTACACTAACTATTCGCTAAAATTACTATGTACACTAAATAAACTCTACAACACATACAAAATTATTACCGGCTACACTAACTATCCCCTAAAATTACTATGTACACTAAAATGACTATGTACACTAAATAAACTGTACACTAAAACTACACTAACTACACGAACAAAAATATACCTTCGACGCGTGTGTCCCCTTCTTCTTCCTCTCCACACCACCACCTCCTCACCAGCCACACCTCCTCCACCCCAACACCTCCTCACCTCCTCCACCCCACCATGGCTCCTCCTCACTTACGCACAAATAACTATCCCATTGCAAAAAAAATGACCGTAGGACGCTGGAGAATGCTATGATCTATTGATTCTGCGGCTTGAAACGGAAAATCGGTGGAAGAATGAGTAGATCGGTGAGGAGGGAGAGTATAGAGAGGAAATGAGAGAGAGAGAGAGCTGCCAGCGACCAGGAACGAGAGAGAGAGCGAGAGGAAGAAGAAAACGGTCGGGCGGCCGACAGCCCCCTTTCGGCCTGCTGGTGGCCGACAGCCACCTTTCGGCCTGCTGGTGGCCGACAGCCCACCAGTCGGCCTACTGGTGGCCGACAGGCTGCGCTCGGCCCACTGCTGGCCGACAGGGCCCCTTTCGGCCCACCGCAGGCCGACGGGGTCATATTTTCGGTATTTTTCATTTCGCCGTATAATTTTCAAATTTGTTATAAATTTAGTCATACTTTTGAAAAAAATTCCGTCGTTAGTCTCGTTACCGGCGTACCACGGAGCCCACCCCTGCGGGACGACGACGCTGGACATGTTCACGTGGTAGTAGACGACGGTGGCGTACTTGTTCCACGCGCGTCCGAGATACCGGCGCCCGGTGCCTCGGAGCTCCCCCCGCCCTTGAACACAAAACCGCCGGGGTCGCCGGCGTGGCGCCTCGCGTGCGCCGTCACCCACCCGGCATGGCGGCCGTACCGCAAGGGTATGTTGGAGACGAGGGTGCAGCCGTCGTAGATGGACCGGGCGTAGCCGAAGATGAAGTCGACGCCGCCCTTGATGAAGCATTCACGGAAGTAGTGCCGGCCGGTGTTGTCGCAGAGCGTGTCCTGGAAGCCGTTGAAGGCGCAGCAGTGGAAGGCGATCCGGTCACCGTCAACCAGCGCCGCCAGCGCCTGGGTCGCGTTGCTCTTGTTGCCGCCGTTATGCGTGTTGGTGAAGGCGATGTTCCGAGCAACGAAGTCGTCGGCGTAGACTCTGAAGGTGGCGGTCTCATACGTCCCCATCGCGTCGGCGCCCCGGCGCATCAGGTCGTCGGTGCTGCCGTGGACGTAGTCGTCGAAGTAGATGACCGTGTTCCAGGGGCTGTCCCCTTCCAGAAAGATGTAGCCTTTCTCCCTTGGGATGGTCACCTTCTCCCTGAATGCACCACGTCTACCATCATAACCATACTTCCTTACCACATCTTGAAACTTTGAAAGCAGTACAAACCAGTGCAATACGGAATTGTGTAGCAAGCAAGACGAACCTGTAGCCCCCTGCCCGGACGTGGATCCTGACCCACTCGCGGTTGCCGTCCGGGACGAGGTTCACCGCCGACTGAATCCTCCGGAAATCCCCTCCCCCTTTATGGTCCACGGTGATGGTCCTCGACACCGGCGCCCCCGCAGAGCTCAACGCCGGCCACCGGAGCAGAAGCACGAGCACGACCAAACTAATAGAACGGTGGCACTCCATTTTTCCTAAGCACGTATCTTGGTCGTTTTGCTCTGTGGAGGACAGCAATACATCCACCCGGCCCATACGAGTCCCGTACGTATTAATAGTCCTGTTTTCACTGTTTGGCTGGTGATTATATACGTCTTAATGTACTACCTCTAAATGAGTAGTATGAAAGGAAAACTCCATGCAAAAAAATAATATGAAGGGGAACTCTTCTGCGCTGGCAAGTATTAATTTATTTTCACCATATGGGAATATATCTATTGATTACTGTATAAAGAATAAACATGGCGATATTTTATTAAGAAAAAGCATGGCCATATGGTGAGAAATGGGTGGTTTCGATTGATCAGAAAGCAGCTCAATTTCGAAACGAAGGTTTCAAAGAAGAAAAATCAAGCTACCATGGATAGATCGCCCCCCCTCCATATGACCTATGAATGTAGATATGATATAGTTTTTGATATTGCCGCACGGTGGAGCATCATATTGTAGTAGGAGCTCAATCTGATGGCTTGGGTTTTTCCAACATAGGAATGGACCCTGAAGGACCCAACAAATGGATTGAATAACAAAAACTCAATCTCTGGTGGCTTGGGTTTTTCCAACATTGGTATGAGCCCTAAAGGACCCAACCACTAGATTGAATAACAAAAGTTATTACAAGACAACTATTATACAGACCCCGAATAAATATAGATTTACTAACTAGTCCCTTCATTTTATAGAAAGGACACCATATAAGAAATAGATTTACTCACTAGTAGAAAACAGGGCATCTGTCCCGGTTCCAGAGGGCCTTTAGTCCCGGTTCTGGAACCGGGACAAAACGATCGGGACTAATGCCTAAAACCTTTAGTCCCGGTTGGCCTACGAACCGGGACCAAAGGTGCTCCACGTGGCCGCTGTGAGACGTCCAGGCAGGAGGACCTTTAGTCCCGGTTGGTAACACCAATCGGGACTAAAGGGTCTTCACGTGGCCGCTGCGCAGCAGTCAGGCAGGAGGACCTTTAGTCCCGGTTGGTAACACCAACCGGGACCAAAAGGCAGCCACGCGTTAGCAGCTCGTAGGCGCTGGGGTTTTTTTTTTGAAAGGGGGGGTTTAGGGGTTTTGGAGGGTTTAGGGGTTTCATATTGTGTTAGCTAGCTAATAGAGAGAAGTGACCTCTCTTTCTCCGTGCTTGGTCGACGCTAGCTACTACATATAGAGAGAACTCGACGCTAGCTAGTAAGCAATGAAGGAACCATCAATTACACAACATCGTCATGCATGATCAATATATAAAGAGAAGTGACCTCTCTTTCTCCGTGCTTGTTGGTCGAACAACAAGTTTTCGTATATCTATTCGAGGCTACTACAGATAGTACACGTTGATGCATATATCTATTCAACAGGTTTGCAATTCCCGATGTCATTTTCCGTCTTTAGGAATGACGTGGTCAACAAAGAATCCCGCCAACTCCTCTTGAATTGCGCGTAGGCGATCAGCTGGTAGGAGTACGTCCCACTTCTGCCAGGTCTACTTTAAAGAAGGGGGGTCAATATATATATATATATATGAATGAAATCAACACAATTGATAGTGATAAAATAAAATTATGAATATTGTTTACGTACTTCAAATTGTTGTTTAGTGAAGCCCCTCTCGGTGGTCTTTTGGTGAATGAACTCGCAAACGTAGTATCCACATAACTCATTTCCGAGTTCCTGCCACATGCACTTTACGAGAATAGAGTTCAATCAAAATGATAATCAACCATGATAATGGTATTGAAACTAGAATCAATGAGAGATGTGCGGAACTAGCTAGTACTACTTACTCTGGGTTGTTTAAATCGCAGCTCCGGTCTCCATTCACCCTTAACCCGCGTGATGAACTTTTTCCAAACCCTACCCGGCAAAGAAAATGATTACTTGATATCAGGAAATGAACGAAAGTTGCCGATATAGTGCGATAATGATTGAACTTACTTCTGGAGCATTTCAATCATGTCTGCATACTCCGTAGCCTCTTTACGTCTCGAGTCCAAGACAGTTACTGCTCCCTCGTCAAGCTGAATGGCTAGCAGAATAAAGTGGAACCTGCGCGCGCATAACTCATCAATTACACTTAACCTCGAGTCAGCGAAACAGAATATGCAGAAGATAGTAACACTCACTTGAAGTTGTAAGGAAAGAGTATTTCCCTTTTGTTTTGGTGTCGAAGGAACGCCATTAGCAAGATTTTCTCAGTCTCCTCGGGGATCTTCTGTACCGACCATTCATTTACGATATTTGGGTTAATGAACCCAATGTCATAGATTTGTCCTCTTTTAAATTCGACGATCTTCAATCTGCATAATATAGTGAGGATAATTATATACATGCAATGAATGAGCTGAGCTAGAGACTTAATTACAGAAATAATACTTACAGACAATAACAAGCCACGAGACTTTTGTCGAGGGCGGCTTGATTGTATAACTGAAAGAGTTCGTCAAATTCAACGAAGATCGAGTCGACTCCAACGAAGTCGTGCTCATCCTTAATTCCCACCAAGATACTGCCCGTCCCATCCTTGCAGGTTTCCAAGTACCATTTATGTAATGTTTGCATCATCGTTGGTAGATCTCGTTCCAGATCATCACTTCTGACGAGACGCTTCCCGTGCTGGTATTTAAAGGTGTCTACCGGCTTAGCGATTTCAAAATGTACATCATCGCCTAGGTAATCACCAGGATTGAAACCAGGAGCAACGGCCGCTACCCCCGGGGTATCGGTAAACACCTTGAGCGGGGGGCACGATTGCTTTTCCTGTTCGCCGAGCTGGGGAATTGTTTTCCCACTTCTTGCACCAGTACTGCTACTTCTCGACCGACTCATAGCTTTGTCATATGTCTTTGCAATAATGCGGTCATAGTTTGATAGCGGCGGAGGCGGAGGTGGTCGCGTAAGGGCATCCAGAGTGCGATTCACCTTTACCGGATCTATTTTTTCCTTTGGAGGTGGAATTTTCCGTGCAAATTGGCGTTTCAAATCGGCAGCCACGACCTCATCGGTTTGCTTGTCAGTCAGCTCATATGGTAACTTGGCAAGAGGCTTGAGGCTTGGACCAAATTTGAATTTCTTCCCACCACCTATTGTACTGCTAGCCGCCGGAGCGGCGGCGGCTCTCTTCTGCCTTTGCTGACGCGGCGGAGGAGGCGGAGTCCGCTGACGCGGCGCAGGAGGGTAGTCCGCTGACGCCGCGGAGGAGACGAAGGAGGATTCTGCTGAGGGGGCTCCTCCGTCGGAGTCGGCTGAGGCGGCGGAGACAGCTGACGCGCCGGAGAAGAATGAGGCAGCGGAGTCTGCTGAGGGGCCTCCTCCGGCTGAGTCTGCTGAGGCGGCGTCCAGTTTGGAAGCTTGATGTTCTTCTTTCTCCATAGGCAGGTACTCCTTAAGGCATTTTCCAGAAGATTATACCCTTCACCTGTAGGGTAGTCAAGCTCCAGCCCCTCAAATCCCTCCATTATTTCATCCACCGTGACAATAGCATAGCCATGTGGAATCGGTCGGCAATGGAAAGTTCCCTCAGCTCGAGGAGGTAAAACAGAGCCGACCGCCGCCTTCAAGGTCAGGTTCTGGCATTTCGCCATTAGCACACAATGTTCAGCCTCCGTGATACTATCCACGGGGTAGCGAGGAGCCGTGATATCAGGCTGAAGGAGCTCCGTGGAAGCCACGCTGCTTCTCCGCTGAGATGGTGGGGTAGCTTCTGGGGCAGTGTCGAAGGAAGGATCTTCGTGCTGCTGAGATGGTTGGCCGGTAGCTCGCTGGCTCTCAAGTTCCTCTAGTTTCGCTAATCTTGCATTGTTCTTCTGCATTTCGCTTGCTTCCGCTTTCTTCTTTCTCTCTCGGCTTCTATAACCACCGTTGTCGGGAAACCCATGCACCCACGGAACGGAGCCTGATGTGCCTCGTGTTCGTCCAGGGTGTTCAGGATTCCCAAGGGCCTATGTCAGCTCGTCATTCTCTCTGTCGGGATGTAACCTCCCTTCCTGCGCTGCCTGGATTGCTTCCTCAAGCTTCTTGACGGGTATTGCAAGTTGAGCTTTCGTCCAAACACACTCCCCTGTGTCTGGGTCCAAAGTTCCCCCAACCCCGAAGAACCAAGTCCTTGACCGATCTGGCTAGTGCAATGTCGCTGGTTGGACCCCTTTAGCAAGCAGGTCTTGCTCAGCTTTGTCCCACGTAGGCCGAGCTTTGCTGTAGCCACCTGACCCCGTAACATGGTGATACTTCTTCTTTGCAGCATTTAGCTTATTTGTCGCTGACCTTTGCTTGCCCTTGTCCGATTTCTTGTAGGCCACAAATGCGGGCCAGTGATCTTTTATCTTCTCATATGGACCGGTGAATTCTGGAGTCTTGTCTTTCTCGACAAACTTTTTGTTCAAATCTTTCTTCCAGTTCTTGAATAGTTCTGTCATCTTCTTAAGAGCAAACGCCTTGACCTTATTCGGATCCGCCTCTGGTGGTAGGCTGAAATTTGTCATCAGCGAGGTCCAAAGATCATCTTTCTGTCTATCCTGGACATAAGAAACTTCAGGGTCCTTCTTCTTATTCCATTCTTGGATGCTGATCGGGACGATGTCCCTAACAACCACTCCGCACTGATGTATAAATGTGTCCCTGCTCCGCTTGGGAGCAATCGGTTGGCCATCTCGACCGACTTCTTCGATCGTGAACCTTTCATCCTGGCGCAACCTTTTCTTCGGGCCTCGTCTCCTTACGGAAGTTTGACTCGATCCGGAGGGATAATTAAAAGAAGAAAGAAGCGTTAATATATGTACATACAAAACAATTAATGCATCAAGTCAGCAGAGGCTTAATTAATATATGTATATATACCTCGCCGGACTTTGCAACAGTTAAGGCTCCCTCCTCCGCTCGGTCACCGGAGCCGTCATGATCTCCTTCCTCCTCCATTCGGTCACCGGAGCCGTCATGATCTCCTTCCTCCTCTATTGGATCACCGGAGCCATCATCCTCTCTTTCCTGACCATCGGTGTCGTTGAGAAACGACAAGGTGATATCAACTCCGTCGCGGATTATATCCCCCAACAACTCTTCTTTTTCTAAGTCTCTGTCCATAGTTTCTGCAAATATTACAACATGGCAATATACAACCATGAGAGATGGATTAGTGGCAAACATAGACCTAGCTAATCACAACAAGGAATCATATGCATATATGAGCAATGGATTAGTTGCAAACATCATGCAAAGTTATCGGGGGTTATACTTTCGACAGAGGATACTTTGCGGACCGCCTCTCTCATGCATGTTCGATGTCCCCCCTCATGTCGAAGTTATCGGGGTTATACTTTCAGGAGAGGACACTTTACAAAAAATAATCGCTATGCAGGAGATCGAACTATCCATTCTACCACATTGACCTATGTCGGCTGCCTACCGAATAAATAAAGTCCCTTCGGTTCACTGAGGTAAGACCGGTGAATTAGACGCCAATATATAGTATTATACATAACAATTACGGGTAGGGGCGGGAGGGGGTAGATCGACAATGCTCTTTCTTCTAGGGTTTGGGTGGCCTCGAGAGTTGGTCGGGCGAGCGGACCGGGAGTAAATTTTGAATATATGAGTCTTTTAACTCATTTTGAATATGAGTTTTAACAGAAAACATTCATCGAACAAACTTAATATGAGTTTTAACAGAAAACATTCATCGAACAAACTTAATATGAGTTTTAGCAAGATCATCATGAACAAAAAATTCACACTAATTTCTATGAACAAAAAAAAATTCCACATGACAACATCTCATCTCATCTCCACAAAACATCTCATACATCTCATCTCATCTCATCTCCACATGAACATTATCTAAAAAAACAGAGCACCGTACATCTCATCTCATCTCCACATGAACATTATCTAAAAAAACAGAGCACCGTACATCTCATCTCATCTCCACATGAACATTATCTATCTATCTATTCATCTAAAAAACACATTTTTAGCAACGGGGCTGGCGGCGACCATGGAGCAGTGGCAGAGCAAGGGGCTCGGGGGCACGCGGCGACGGGGAGCAGGGGACCATGGGAAAGGGGGACTCACTCGGGGGGCGCGGCGATGGCTGGAGGCCGGCGATGAGGACGGCGGGCTCGAGGGGGCACGCGGCGACGAAGAGGAGGGCGCGCGAGGAGGCCGGCGCGTCGGCGAGGGCGTCGGGGCAGGGGGGTCGGCGAGGGCATCGGGGCAGGGCTCGGGGAGGCGGCGGCGCGGTCCGGCAGCCTGGCGGCGTCGAGGTGGTCGTCGGCGCCGTCGGGGAGAGGAGGATATCGAAGAAAACTGAATGGAAAACTTGTAAGTGCTGCTTATATACCCAGAGCATTGGTCCCGGTTGGTGGCACGAACCGGGACGAAAGGGGGGCCTTTCGTCCCGGTTCGAGCCACCAACCGGGACCAAAGGTCAATTTCAGCAGCCCAAAGGGCGGGAAGCAGAGACCTTTAGTCCCGGTTGGTGGCTCCAACCGGGACGAAAGGGGGGCCTTTCGTCCCGGTTCGAGCCACCAACCGGGACGAAAGCGTTGTGCTGCCGCAGCCAAAAGTTTAGTCCCACCTTGCTAGTTGAGAGGGGCTCGGAGTGGTTTATAAGCGCTGCTGCCGCTGCCCTCTCGAGCTCCTCTCTACTGCAGGCAGTACATGCCTATCTCATGCCCTGTTGGGCCTGCTAGCACTGCGGGCCTGCATCCTGGCCCATTTGTAGGGTTTTTAGTCGTATGCAGGCCGTGGTGGCTAGTAGGTGGGCCTTTTTTTTTCTTTTCTTTTTTGCATATGTTATGTTTTTAAATTTTTAATGTTATTTTTTGCATATGTTATTTTTAGTTATATAATTTTAGTTGCATAAATTTTATATAATTTTAGTTGCATAAGTTTTATTTTTTATTGATTCTTTTTAGTTGATTCCTTTTGCTATTAGAGTTTTATAAAAGATTTTTAGTTTTCTATTAAAGTTTGTAACAAAAAATACTTTATGAAATTCTTTTTACTATTAAAGTTTTTAACAAATAAATACTTTGATAATTTTAGTTAATATTATTTTGATTATTTTTAGTTGATTCTTTTTGCTATTGAAAAATATTATATTTAATTGATTCTTTTTAGTTCATTCTTTTTGCTATTAGAATTTTATGAAAGCTTTTTAGTTCATTCTTTTTGCTATTAGAGTTTTATAAAAGCTTTTTGATTCATTCTTTTTGCTATTAATTCATTCTTTGAGCTAAATGAACCTGAAATTGAAAAGCAGTACAAATGAACTCTAAAAAGGTTGAAAGTTGGCATGGTATCATCATTTCACCCACATATGTTACAAAGGCATTCCATTTTTTTAACTTATTTCAACTCCAGACTTTTTGTGCGTTCAACATGCACCATTCAAAGCCACATCATCAATTTTCAACCCTTTCTGACTTCATTTGCTATTTTTCATGCATTTACTGATTTATTTTAGCTAAATGACCCTGAAATTGAAAAGCAGTACAAATGAACTCTGAAAAAGTTGAAAGTTGGCATGGTATCATCATTTCACCACATAGCATGTGCTAAAAAGTTGAGAGGGTTACGGCAAAAACTGGATGCACTTCGTGTACAAAATGGACAATCTCTTTCGAAGTATCATGGTTTCAGACGAAAACTCATATGTTACAAAAGGCATTTCATTTCTTGACATGTAACTGTAGTGATATTCTAGATCAAAGCCATCATCAGAATAGTTGTGGAGAGAAAGTCTTCACTTTTTCTTCGCGTGTGTCCCTTGCTTATTGCGCCGTAACCATGGATAATCTTCATCGTTTAACAGGGTGCTTGGGTCAGCCTTCACTTTGAAGGGAGGAATTTCATGAAACTTTTCATAATCTTCAGACATGTCTGTCTTGCCCTCCACTCCCACGATGTCTCTTTTCCCTGAAAGAACTATGTGGCGCTTTGGCTCATCGTATGATGTATTCGCTTCCTTATCTTTTCTTTTTCTCGGTTTGGTAGACATGTCCTTCACATAGAAAACCTGCGCCACATCATTGGCTAGGACGAATGGTTCGTCTGTGTACCCAAGATTGTTGAGATTCACTGTTGTCATTCCGTACTGTGGGTCTACCTGTACCCCGCCTCCTGACAGATTGACCCATTTGCACCGAAACAAAGGGATCTTAAAATCATGTCCATAGTCAAGTTCCCATATGTCCACTGTGTAACCATAATATGTGTCATTTCCCCTGTTGGTTGCTGCATCAAAGCGGACACCACTGTTTTGGTTGGTGCTCTTTTGATCTTGAGCGATCGTGTAAAATGTATTCCCATTTATCTCGTACCCTTGGTAAGTCAATACAGTCGAAGATGGTCCCCTGGCCAACGAGTACAGCTCATCTCCAACAATGTTGTTACCCATGAGATGTGTTTGCAACCAACTGCCGAAAGTCCTGATGTGTTCACATGTAATCCAGTCGTCAGACTGCTCCGGGTGTTTGGAGCGCAGAAAATTCTTTTGTTCATTGACATACGGGGTCACCAAGGTAGAATTCTGTAGAACTGTGTAGTGTGCTTGAGCCCAAGAATGCAAGTCCCTACATATTATTGCATCCGCTCCTAGCGTGCCTTTTCCAGTCAGTCTCCCCTCATACCGCGATTGAGGGAGACCAATCGGCTTAAGGTCAAGAATAAAGTCAACACAAAACCCAATGACCTCCTCTGTTTGATGGCCCATGGAGATGCTTCCTTCTGGCCTAGCACGGTCACGAACATATTTCTTTAAGACTCCCATGAACCTCTCAAAGGGGAACATATTGTGTAGAAATACAGGACCCAGAATGGCAATCTCGTCGACTAGATAAACTAGGACATGCGTCATGATATTGAAGAAGGATGGTGGGAACACCAGCTCGAAACTGACAAGACATTGCACCAAATCATTCTTTAACCTTGGTAGGATATCTGGATCGATTACCTTCTGAGAGATTGCATTGAGGAATGCACATAGCTTCACAATGGCTAATCGAACGTTTTCCGGTAGAAGCCCCCTCAATGCAACCGGAAGCAGTTGCGTCATTATCACATGGCAGTCATGAGACTTTAGGTTCTGGAACTTTTTCTCTGCCATATTTATTATTTCCTTTATATTCGACGAGAAGCCAGACGGGACCTTCATACTGAGCAGGCATTCAAAGAAGATTTCCTTCTCTTGTTTGGTAAGAGCGTAGCTGGCAGGACCTTCATACTGCTTTGGATGCATGCCGTCTTTTTCATGCACACGTTGCTGGTCCTCCCGTGCCTCCGGTGTATCTTTTGTCTTCCCATACACGCCCAAGAAGCCTAGCAGGTTCACGCAAAGATTCTTCGTCACGTGCATCACGTCGATTGCAGAGCGGACCTCTAGGTCTTCCCAATAGGGTAGGTCCCAAAATATAGATTTCTTCTTCCACATGGGTGCGCGTCCCTCAGCGTCATTCGGAACAGATTGTCCGCCAGGACCCTTTCCATAGATTACTTGTAAATCCTTGACCATATCAAGTATGGCATCACCAGTATGGAGGGCGGGCTTCTTCCGGTGATGTGCCTCACCTTTGAAATGCTTGCCTTTCTTTCTTAAGAGATGGTTGGTCGAAAGAAATCGACGATGTCCCAGGTACACATTCTTCCTGCATTTGTCCAAATATATACTTTCGGTATCATCTAAACAGTGCGTGCATGCGTGGTATCCCTTGTTTGTCTGTCCTGAAAGGTTACTAAGAGCAGGCCAATCATTGATGGTTACAAACAGCAACGCATGTAGGTCAAATTCCTCCTGTTTGTGCTCATCCCATACACGTACACCTTCTCCATTCCATAGTTGTAAAAGTTCTTCAACTAATGGCCTTAGGTACACATCAATGTCGTTGCCGGGTTGCTTAGGGCCTTGGATGAGCACTGACATCATAATGAACTTCCGCTTCATGCACAACCAAGGAGGAAGGTTATAGATACATAGAGTCATGGGCCAGGTGCTATGATTGCTGCTCTGCTCCCCAAAAGGATTAATGCCATCTGCACTTAAACCAAACCATACGTTCCTTGCGTCACCTGCAAAGTCCCCCCACCTTCTCTCGATTTTTCTCCACTACGACCCGTCAGCGGGTGCTCTCAACTTCCCGTCTTTCTTACGGTCTTCTTTGTGCCATCGCATCAACTTGGCATGCTCTTTGTTTCTGAACAGACGTTTCAGTCATGGTATTATAGGAGCATATCACATCACCTTGGCAGGAACCCTCTTCCTGGGGCGCTCGCCCTCAACATCACCAGGGTCATCTCGTCTGATCTTATACCGCAATGCACCGCATACCGGGCATGCGTTCAAATCCTCGTACTCACCGCGGTAGAGGATGCAGTCATTAGGGCATGCATGTATCTTCTGCACCTCCAATCCTAGAGGGCATAGAACCTTCTTTGCTTCGTACGTACTGTCGGGCAATTCGTTATCCTTTGGAAGCTTCTTCTTCATTATTTTCAGTAGCTTCCCAAATCCGTTGTCAGATACACCATTGTCTGCCTTCCATTGCAGCAATTCCAGTGTGGTACCGAGCTTTGTGTTGTCATCTTCGCAATTTGGGTACAACCCTTTTTTGTGATCCTCTAACATGCGATCGAACTTCAACTTCTCCCTTTCACTTTGGCATTGTCTCTTTGCATCAACAATGACCCGGCGAAGATCATCATCAGGCACATCGTCTGGTTCCTCTTGATCTTCAGCTTCCCCCGTTGCAGTATCACCGTATTCAGGGGGATAGTTGTCATCATCCTCTTCTTCTTCGTTGTCTTCCATCATAACCCCTCTTTCTCCGTGCTTGGTCCAAACATTATAGTGTGGCATGAAACCCTTCTCAAGCAGGTGGACGTGAAGGGTTTTCAAGTTAGAGTAATCCTTCGTATTCTCACAGACAGGGCATGGACAATACATAAAACCATTCTGCTTGTTTGCCTCAGCCACTTCGAGAAATTTATGCAGGCCCTCAAGATACTCGGAGGTGCGTCGGTCACCGTACATCCATTGCCGGTTCATCTGCGTGCATTATATAATTAAGTGTATCAAAAACCATTACAGAACATCATGAATAGAGAAGTGACCAAATTAATACAAGTTCGTCATCACATTAAAACCAAAGTACAGTAGTGATCAAATGTTATTACTGAAAAAATAAATACATAAAGTTCATACATATATAGTTCTCATAGAACAACATATAGCTCTCTAGAGCATCTAATTAAAAGGTACATTGAAACTATGAAAAACATTTAAATGCAACAACAAATGCGATCATAATCGCAACTAAGGTAACAATTGATCCAACGGCATAATGATACCAAGCCTCATTATGAATGGCATATTTTCTAATCTTTCTAATCTTCAAGCACATTGCATCCATCTTGATCTTGTGATCATCGACGACATCGGCAACATGCAACTCCAATTCCATCTTCTCCTCCTCAATTCTTTTCAATTTTTTCTTCAAGTAATTGTTTTCTTTTTCAACTAAATTTAACCTCTCGACAAGAGGGTCGGTTGGAATTTCTGGTTCACATACCTCCTAGATAAAAACATCTATGTCACGTTGGTCGGCATAATTGTCATAAACACTAAATGAAACAAATCATAATAAAAAATAATATACCACATCCGAATCATAGACAGGACGAGGGCCGACGGGGGCGGATACCAAAGTCATGGCACTATATAATAACAAACAATAATAAAAGTAAGAAAATTATACAAGTATCTATCTAAATCATACAAGTAAGAATTTTTTTCTTTTAAAAAGAAGATAAGAACAAGAGGCTCACCACGGTGGTGCCGGCGACGAGATCGGCGTGGGCGATCGACGGCGGTGAGGACGGGGACGGGGACGGCACCCTACACATGTGCAGACTCTAAGAAGTTAATTTCAGCTCAAATTGTGCATCTAAATCAAAAGAACTCCCACATACACTCCTCCACTAAAACCCACAAACCACTCTACTTCTACAGCATTTGAAATGAGCTAAACTAGCAGTGAGAGATGAAACGATGAAGTTGCTAACCTTTTAGAACACTTGTGTAGTTGGTGCACCGCCAAACCTAGAGAAATCTTGGGGAAAATGGAGCTTGGAGGTCGAGCTTGGAGAGGAGAAAGCTTAAGTATGACTCGGGCATTTCATCGAACACCTCATGTACATAGGAGATGAGAGCAGAGCATGCAGCACACACCTCCCACACCGGCCGGCCAAAAAACAGAGGAGTGAGCGGGCAGGGGAGAGCATATATATAGGCATCTCTTTAGTCCCGGTTCGTGGCTAGAACCGGGACAGAAGACACACATTTAGTCCCGGTTCCAGCCACCAACCGGGACTAAAGGGGCTGCGCCAGGAGCGAGACCCTTTAGTCCCGGTTCGTGTCTGGAACCGGGACCAAAGGGGTCAGACGAACCGGGACTGGTGCCTGCCGTGGCCCGGCCGGCGCCCTGGCCTCACGAACCGGGACTGATGCACCCATTGGTCCCGGTTCGTAACAGAACCGGGATTGATGCTCTTATCTGGCCTGGACCAAAGCCTGTTTTGTACTAGTGACTAAGTAGCCCATTCATTTTTATAGAAAGGACCCCGGATAAGAAATAGATTAAGCAATCAAGTCCTCGAGTCATTGCCGATGTCGTCGAACATGACGAATCCACGGTCACAGACAACTTACAAATACATTGTCCCCACGCCCGGAAGCACTTGTCACGTTGCAGCTACGGGTCTTCATCTTGGGCAACAAGGGGAGTGGGGCATCACTAACTTGGAAATCTAGACAGAGTTGCAGGGGATACGTGACTCGCAAACCAGTGATTGGCAATCATCCTAGAGCCACCTCGAAGCTCGTTGGAGACATAAAATGATTGAATCTCCAATGACCCCAAGCTTAGAGGGTTGCACGTTTGGGGGGGGGGGGGGGGAGGGGGGGGATGGACCATGTTTGGATACATATCGATAATGGAAAAGTGTGAAAGATGGGTGGTAAACACACAACAAGTGTCGTAGTGTTGTCATGACATCAAACGCAATGACGAAGCATGATGAGACAAAGGTAGAGTGAACTCATATTTGTGATCGCGGGGAAATCATATGGTGGTGACAATAACTATGGATCTAAAGGGGAAGGAAGAGGATGAGAAGTGGGAGGAGAATAGGAGGTTGCGTTTGCGGTTGTTCACTAAGAGGATGTGATGGGTTGAAGGGACTAGATCATGGTGTATGATAGTGTTATGTCAGTCCCACAAGAGACACGCACAAACAATGTGGTGCTTAGACCTGGACATGTCATTTTTCCTCATGGAGTCATGGGGCCCATGTTTCTCTAGTATGTCTCATTTTATCATCCCTTATTATTGCTTCATATATGGCCATGTTGTTTTCCATATAGGGTGCATCTTTCTCTAGTTCGTCTTATCTCATCGCACCTTTTGTTTGCTTCCGACACTCAGTTCCATGCTCTGCCTTGATTCCAACCATCTTTTGCCACTATAGCTTCTCCTATCTGTCAACCACATCATAGTCCTGCACTCTCTCGTTGTTATGGCCCTGCTATTAACTAACACTAGCCTTCCCTTGATGTGAACTCGTGAAAGTGAGACGAGAAAGTTCGAGCGATGAGATCAAGTTGACGTTGTTAAGCTATAGTAAGACAAATTTGTAGTTGAGGAATGCACATCTTATGTGGGCGAGTTACGTGACCAAGTCTGAGTAATATGTTGTACATCTCGATGACTGAGACAAATCTATCAAAAGCATCTCAAATACTAAAACATATGTACATGTTCCAAATTTAGTTTAGTGTCACCAAAATTATGTGGTTTAAAGTGGGCCATCTCACTCTAAACGACTCAATCAAGAGCCGACTGGGAAACAAATCTTCCTGGTATTAAAAGCATATAATCAACTGTCTTTGTAAGATAAGCACAAACAACCTCTAACATCGACCCATCACTATAAGAAATGTATTAATCGATAACGGATTTGTAGTGACGTTCTCAGACACTATCATAAATTGGCCTAAATTTATGATGGTTTTTAGATTTCCATCTCACAAATATCAAACGTGGACTTAGGAGGTCCATTTGTGTAATGATTTTTATGAGGAATTGTCATGGATGACCACCAGACGGGCCATGGCCCAATAAAGCTTTCTCTTTTTCTTTTTCTCTCTTTCAGTAAAAACTATAAACCAACATAGTCTTTTAAAAAATCTTAACTTTTCAAAACTGTATAAAGTATTGTGTGAACTCACAAAAAATATGAATAATATATGAAAATCTATATTTTTAGGTCAGATCTAAAGAAATTTGACTAAAATCAAACGAGAACTTCTATTAATTCGAAAAGGGAGAGTACATAAATTCCCTATTTTCACACTTTTTGTGCCATTTGCACACACAAATGAGCAGGGAACAAGAAGACCCGGCCCTCTAGGCCCGATAAAACCAATGCAATTCATGGCTGCTTGGCTAGCCAACCGTCATCGATGAAGCTGATGTCCACGAACCTCTTCACCTCCGCCTCGCTCAGATGCTTCTCCCACGGCACTCTCTTGGCCATGTCTGACCCCGGCCCGGTGCTACCAACCTCCGCGAACATCGTATCGGGGCCGGCGTTCTTCGAGCCATCCCATCCCTGCGGGATAACGACGCCGGACATGTTCACGTGGTAAAAGACCACTGTGGCGTACTCATTCCACGCGTGGCCGAGGTACTGGCGGCCAGTCCCTCCGATCTCGCCGCCCTTGAACATCAGCCCGCCGGGGCTGCGGGCGCCGAACCTGCCGTGCGCCGTCACCCACCCGGGCTGCCGGCTGTGCGACATGGGCACGTTGGACACGACGGTGCAGCCATCGTAGATGGACTGGCCGAGGCCGAAGATGAAGTCGACGGCGCCCCTGATGAAGCAGCCGCGGAAGTAGTGCCGGCCGGCGTAGTCGCACAGCGTATCCTGGAATCCGGTGAACGCGCAGCCATAGAAGGCGCTCCGGTAGCCGCCGACCAGCGCCGCCACCGCCTGACTCACGTTTCGCTTGTCGAAACCGTTGTGTGAGTTCATGAAGGCGATGTCCCGGGCGACGAAGTCGTCGGCGAGGACGGTGAAGGTGGCGCTCTCGAACGTCCCAGCCGCGTTGGCGCCCACGCCGCCGCCGTGCGTCAGCAGGTCGTCGACTGTGCCATTGTTGCTGGCGTCGTAGTAGATCTCCGTGCTCGAGTGGCCCTCCCCTTCGAGCAAGATGTAGCCCTTCTCCTTTGGGATGGTCACCTTCTCCCTGCATGCATGCATGCAAACATCAACATATACTTTGCTTTACCGAAAGGAGTACAAAAATGCAATATGGAATTTTGTGGCAGGGTCGAACTTGTAGTGCCCTGCCCGGACGTGGATCTTGACCCACTCCCGATTGCCGTCCGGCACGGAGTCCACCGCCGGCTGCACGCTTCTGAAATCCCCTCTCCCTTTCTTGTCCACGGTGATGGTCCTCGACACCGACGCCCACCCAGAGCTCAACGCCGGCCACCGGAGCAGCAGCACGAGCACGAACACCAGCAAACTAACAACACGGTGGCGGTGGCCCCCCATTTCTCCTACACACGTATATCGTGGCCGTTTAGCTCTGTGGAAGATATATATATATTTTTTTGCGGGATGAAAGAGAGTTTTATATTCCGTAATGATAGGGTTACAATCTCGAGACAACAAGTCCTCACAACACAGAGGGCTCGAGTTTATACAACCCTTATTGACTGTTTGCAGTATCTTTAGAGATTTTTGCGGAAATCTTTTAGAGATTTTTCTACAAAGAAACCAATAATATCTTGCATAAATGAGCAAGTGGTTACGCCTTCATTATGATGCATGGTAAACTGCGGTCATATATCGCGCTGGCAGTTGTTAAAATTTACCTTGTTAGAATATATGTATTGATAACTCTATAAACACTATATTCTGTACTCCTTCCTTTTCAAAATGTAGTGTCCATAGAATTTATTTAGAATAAAGTACGACCGACTTGATAGAGAAAATTATCAACATCAATAATACCAAATTAATGCAATATAAGAATATATTTCACGGTGTATCTTGCGATGATTATTTGGTATTGTAGATGTAACTATTTTTCTCGATAAATTAAATCAAACTTTAACTTCTGAAAAAAATATGCATTATGTTTCACTACCGGAATTACTGGCTATGCCGACGGCTCGGAATAGGTCCAAATCCCGTCGGGATAGACCTATGCCGACGGCCGCCGTCGGCATAGCCCCGTCGGCATCGTTTGCGTCGGCGTACCTGGGCCCGCCGTAGCCATAGAAACGCCGTCGGCATAGGTACCTATGCCGACGGTGTCCGTACGGCCATCGGCATAGATTGGCCGTCGGCAAACTCGTTCGTATGACGGCGGCAAACGGCGCCACCGTCAAGTTACACCCAGTAAAAACGCGCCATGTGTCAGCACTATGCTGACACGTGGCACATGCTGGTATTCCCTGGCGCCAGTGTATGCCGACGGCTAAGCCGTCGGCATATATTTGAATATATGCCGACGGCCTGGCCGTCGGCATAGTCTGGTGCTAGGGAGTACAGTTGGCCGACACGTGGCACATATGCCGACGGCTTAGCCGTCGGCATAGAGTTAAATAGATGCCGACGGCAAGGCCGTCGGCATAGGGGACACGTGGCAGCCACTGGTAGCTCGGCCTTGCCCTATGCCGACGGCAATGGCATAGTTTCTTTCTGATTTTTTTTTCTTTTCTCTGTTTTAATTCAAATCAATTCAATTCAAATAGGCAGCAGATATATATGATGAAATAGACATACACAGCAGATATATAAGTATCATCCTCACAACCAACATCACAAGAACGAAACGATGACGAAGTGGAGCATCATCCTCATATAAGTATCGATCCACTTTATCACAAGAACCAACATCACAAGAACCAACATCACAAGAACCAACATCACAAGAACATAAATATCATCACAAACATAAGCATCATCGCAAGTCATCTAAAGTAGCACACAAGTCATCTAGAAGAGCATAAAAGACCAGAAGTCATCTAAAGACCCACAGGCTTAAGCGCCAGGACGTCCACCACCACCGCCAAGGTCGTCACCGCCAAAGCCCAGGTCGTCACTGCTAGCGGCAATGCTACCGCCACCGCCACCTCCTCGGTGGATGGGAGTGACCGGGCTCCGTGACTCGGGAGTCATGCGAAGACCGGCACCACCACCAACGGATGATCCACCGGTTCCCTGGATGTTCGAAAAGACATGTTAAGGAGATATATGATTGTGTTGAATAAACGGTAAGCAGTGGCTGATGAGAACAATATTGCTTGATTTATACAATGGTTACTTGGAATGTTGGTTTTCCTCTTTGCATATGTTAGATGATAAGATAATGGGATTGATATCTTTAATTCCTTTATGGAATATGTTACATTGAATATCTTTAGGGCGACGTGCTGTTGTAATATGTTGATTGTAAGAACAAATTGTTTTCATGCCATTTGAATGGAACATGCCATTGGATTTTGACATGCATGGTTGTATGTTAAACCTTAAGGATTTCATACACCTGTCAAAGTAGATGATTTATTTCTGATATATAACTTGAAAGCCCTTATCTTGGTGCCTCTTAATACATATATACACCTAATAATCAAGAGAAAATGATGCTTCTTTTGCCAAATGTTTACAAATTTCTAAACTAAATCTAGAAATTTGACTAATGGTGAAGTGAGTGTTTTTCAGCGAGGAAGTGAGTGTTGTGTTCATGACTAATGGTGAAGCTGTGACATTCTAAGTTTCACAGTTATCTGTCAAAGCATCAATGGCAACCACAGGGTTTGAATAAACGGTAAGCAGTGGTTGATGAGTTTGGGGAAGTACTAACCGCAGCCTCCATGTTCTGTGCCAGAAACTCCTCAAAGGTAAGGAGCACTGGTGCAGGTCCAACAGGTGGTGGTGGTGGTTCCATTACAGGAACCGTGCCGGCCGCCATGCTCTCAAAAACGCGCTGCATGTGAATTGACCAAGCAAACACGAAGGTCAGAAGAAATGAAAGTGCAAATATGGAAGTGAAATGAAAGAGGCTAAACTAACCGTCATCATGCGAGTGTTGTGCTCCTGGACTGCTGCAACTCTCGCCTGCCACGCCATGGTCTCCTGGCGTGTGTACTCCATGTAGGCCTACGATATGACATGATGAACTCATAAAACATCTCAATGCGGAAAATAAAGTGAGCAAAAAGGAAGATAAGAGGGAAAATACTTACGCTGGTCTGCTGGGCTAGGAGGGAGTGTGACTGTGCACTGGTCGTGCTCGTGCGCTGGCTCAGGCTCGGGTCGGTAACTCGGAGCCGTGTGAAGGAGATAGAAGGAGTACACACGGCATCCAGAACCGCCTGCCGACCATGAAGCTTCGGCCCTATGCCCACCACCGCCCTCTCATCCGTAGCCTGCTTTAAGGGGTCAGGTGTGCCAGGATTTACCTTCAGATACACCTCCTCGTAGGCCTTCAGGTTCTCCCCGCTATTGCCGTAGTAGTCGCCCTTGCCCTCCTTGGACTTACTCCGCGTATGGGCGATCTGCCACGCCTCTATGTCAGAGAGCGACCGCTTCAGTTTCTCCTCCTGCACCACCAAACAGAGGTTAGTGATACATAAGAAAGTGACGGTAAATAGAAGAAGAAGAATGTTTCATGTAAATAGATATACCTGAACTTTCTTGTGGCTAAAGTGGTTCCGGTTTCCCTGACCATGTGTTCCGTCGGTCCCTCGGTTAGCCCGGTTTTTCTTGCTCTTAGTAGCCCACTCTGCATCCTGACCGAGCCACAGATCCACCAATGCCGCCCATCCATCGTCCTTTCCATAACACCAACCAGGACACACCTACATAATGAAAGCATAATGGCATGTCAACACGAAACGATGAAATTTAGCACAAACGCCGGAATGAAAAGTCTGTTATACTTATGGCCAAGTACTCCTCCCTCTCCAAGGTAACATGCATCCTCCGCGCGTCTTCCTTGGTCATCTTCGTCTCAAGAGCGTCGTGATGATATTGCGAGATGGCCACCCAGCGCACCTCGTACTGCATCTGACGGGCCTTCTTCCTCGCTTGGCGCAGCACGATCTCATCGGCAGTGGACTTGTGCTCCTCAAGAACTCGATAGTATCTCTACAATCATTCAGAAAACCAGAATGGAAGAAGCCATGAGTTAAACCATTCGATGATAAACTACGGACGAAACTCAAGACTCGTGCTTCTGAAGAGAACTTACCCAAAAATTTGTGATCACGGCCTTAGCATATGTGGTATGGTCCCAGCTCGTGGCCAAAACCCGGTGCTCAGGCTGCCTGACTGGATCCGGACAGAACAGCCCCGGCCAGTGTTCCTTCAGCAAAACGGTGATGACGCCGTTTGGAAGACGGACCCCTTTAGGAATTATCCAGTTGCTGCAAAAGATAGAAAGAATGAAAATATGAGCATGTGTACAATCAAAAGAATGAAAATATTAGCATGTGTACAAGCAAAAGAATTAAATTATGATTAAGTGGCACTTACTCTTTCCCCTTGGGCTCAATGAGCCACTTCTGCTCCTCGTTAGCAGGAAGGGGAGGGAGCTTTGCATTACCACGCAGCCACCCCTTGTTGTGGGCAACCCCCTCGCTGTCACCACCATCCTCCCCGCCACCACCATCCTCCTCGTCCTCGTCCTCCTCCCCAACCTCCTCCTCCTCCTCCTCCTGAACCTCCTCCTCCTCGCGAACCTCCTCCTCCTCCTCGGTAGAGGAGGGCCTCGAAGAGGACACCCCTAAGTCGGTGAGGGAGCGTTGTTTCTGGCCCCGACCCTGTCCTCCTCTAGGGGCTCCCCCCCCCCCCCCCGCCACCCCCTCCACCTCTAGGGGCACCTCTCCCTGGACCTCCCTGTGAGGAGTCATCCTCAAGTAGTCGGGAGGGAAGAGTACGGGGTCGACCACTCTGACTAGTCATCCTGGTGAGCTTCGATAGGAAACCTGTGCCATCGGCCTTCCCCTTGCCCATGTTTAGCGAACCTGCATTGAAAAGAGAATAAACAATTAGTACATTAATAATGAAGAAAAAAGCATAATAATAAGGAATAAAAAACACATTAATAAATAAGCATAAAAAGGCATATTAACAAACCATAGAGAAAAAAAAGACATGAAACTGCTAGAACCCATATTAATCATCACTGTTGTAACTGATTCCTCGATTGGTCTCATCATCACTATCACGCATATCATCTTCGTTGTCTGACGGAGGTGGAGGCTCTTCCTCGTCGTCAGCGTCTTCGTTTAACTTTTCTAGCATAAGTATGTCATTTTCATTAACAATGGTCTCACCATCATTCCGTGCATCGTCATCGTTTCGATCGACTTCATCATCACCAAGGCGTCAGCGTCATCGTTTCTGACCACATCATCATCAGGTTGCTCTTGATAGAACACTCCCTCGTATGTCATGGGGTTAATGTTGTAGTAATCGTCATCGTTCGGGTCCGGTAGCTTACCATGTGGCGACACCTTGAACACAACTTCCCAACCCTTTAGGTACTCTTTCTGGCATGGGTAAGGCAGGTAATAAACTTGTGTGGCTTGGGTAGCCGCAATAAAGAGATCGGCTCGGGCATACACGGTTGATGGTTTAACTTCGACCAAACCAACGGAAGACGTATGTCTCAGCCCCGCTACTGGGTCGAACCATCGGCATTTGAACACAGGGAGACTTAGGGTTTCGCGCCCACGGCTGAATGTAAGCTCGTATATTTTTTCTACCCTTTCGTAGTAGTCAACTGAATTTTGACCTTGCGTGTACACTCCGGTATTTATAGTCTTGGGATCAGGTCGGCTGTTCTGGTGCTCCTCTGTATGGAAGTGATACCCATTCACATCATACTTTTCACATGTCTTGACCCGAGGGTCAAAACCCATTGAAACCCATCTCAATTCGTCATCCATGGATATGTTCGGATCTTGTCCCTACAAGTTTAATTGAAATTGCTGGGTGCATTAGTTCGGTAAACTAATAAATGTTGAACTAGGTATTTAATAGGGGAATGTGAAAGTTTACTTTCTTCATGAACCAAGCAACAAAAAATTTCTTTCCAGGGTTTCCATGCCGGAGAAGAGTAAGTTCCTCCGCCTCAGTAGGAGGAATCATTCCCGTCCACTCCTCACGAACGAATTAACTAAAAGAAGAAAAGCGGTGTTAGAACGGGACTAAGTGAACATAGAACATGATGTTGTGCAAGACATAAAGGAATGGTGTAGTGGTATTACCTCATCCACACATCCTCAACTTCCTTGATGTTGTGCAAGACATAGAACATGAGGTCCTCCCACTCTTGTTGTGGCATGTTATAAGATTTCGAGCCCCCAGCCCTGCCACCTTGCCCGCTGAATAGATGGAGCTTGGCTTTATACTTGGGCTGTTCTATATTGTATCGAGGCACCTTATTATGCAGAGTGGGAACGTGGTCTGGATAGTACGATGTCCTGAGGTCTGACACCTCCTCTAGGATAACTGCCTCAGCTATGGAAGCTTCAATCTTAGCTTTGTTTCCACATTTGTGTCGGAGATGCTTGTTCTGTCTCTCAGGGCCGTACTGCCAACGATTCTGCACAGGCCCCCCCAACAATACCTCGTTCGCGAGGTGCAAAATGAGATGTGTCATCGGAGTAAAGAAGCCTGGCGGAAAGATCTTCTCTAGCTTGCATATCAACTCCGGTGCCTTCTTATGCAATTGTCTAATCACCTCGGGACATACTTCTTTAGCACAGAGCGTGCGAAAGAAATGGCTTAGCTCCGCAAGCACTCGCCAGACATGCTCCGCAACAACTCGGGTGATTGTCCGGGTGGCGGGGGAACTCACCGAGGGGAGGCAGCAGCGGAGCGGCAGGAGGACAACAGGGGGTGGGGGAGGCGGTGTCGGAGGGGGGCGGGACGAGGTAGGGGCGGGGCCGGGACGAGGCAGGGGCGGGGTCGGGCGGACGGTGGTCGGGGCGGCGGCGGAGGAGGCCGGCCGGAGCCAGGCTAGGAGAGGGGTGAGCGTCAGGGCCGGGGCCCCCCTTAGGGAGGGCGTCGGCGGAGGGGGCGGAGCGGCGCCCGGGGAAGAGGCCGGGGCCTCCGGCGAGAGGGCGTCCGGCGGAGGGGGGTGGAGACGACGGCGCGGCGCGGAGTGGAGGCGGCGGCGCGGCGCGGGTGGGGACAGTGGCGCGGCGAGGAGTGGAGACGGCGGCGGCGGGTGGGGACGGTGGCGCGGCACGGCGGCGGGTGGGGACGGTGGTGCGGCGCGGCGCGGAGTGGAGGCGGCGGCGGCGCGGGTGGAGGCACTGGTGCGGCGCGGCGTGGGTCGGCGGCGGGGTCGGGCTTGGGGTGGATAAGGCACGAGTGGACAAAACGGGGCAACCGCCGAGTGGATAAGGGGGGCACTATGCCGACGACTTGGCCGTCGGCATAGCATGGGTCCCACGTGTCAGGGGCAGCTGCCCGAGTGGATAAGGTGGCACTATGCCGACGGCTTTGCCGTCGGCATAGCATGGGTCCCACATGTCAGGGACAGCTGTGGATATATGCCGACGGTTTTGCCGTCGGCATAGATAGGAGGTCAGCAATTTTTAAAAAATAGTACCACCTCGCCCAAAGACAAGCAACATGACCAGTTTAAATAGTTGGCTAATCCATACGAAGTAAGCTCCGGTATTCATTAGACTTCTGTTAAGAAAATGGACAATTACTGTGAATCTTTCAGTGCCCGGGCACTGAAGGATTCACAGTGAGAGTCCATTTTCCATGATGGATGCCGGTGTTTTTTATTAATTCAATTATTACTATTTTTTAGTTTGCCGTCTGTGTGAGCACCCGGTGCGAAGCTCTGGTGGCCGTTTCCCCCCTCCGTGCGACGGCGGCAGCGACATCCGTGAGGGGCGTCACACTACGGAGCCGCGTGTCAGGTGCTTGCACCTGCTACCACGCTTCCACACGCGTAGGAGGGCCCACCGCAAGACCTGGCGTGTTTGCTACCCCCCAGGTACCCCGTCCCGTCTAACCCTGACAAAGACGACCGGCGGATCTAGCCCTTTGACTTTCACCGGACAGGGTTTGACCGATGGACCTTTTCACCGGGTTGCCATAGCCCAGCTCATAGCTACACCCCCGAACACGGTCCCGGCCCAACCCACCCCAAGATTCCCTCTGTGTCGGCCCGACGTGGCCGTTTCCCCCCTCCGTGCGATGGCGGCAGCGACGCCCGTAAGGGGGGCACACCCCAGAGCCGCGTGCCGGGTGCTTGCGCCTGCCACCATGCTTCCACACGCGTAGGAGGGCCCACCGCAAGACCTGGCGTGTTTGCTACCCCCCAGGTACCCCGTCCCGTCTAACCCTGACACAGACGACCGGCGGATCTAGCCCTTTGACTTTCGCCGGACGGGGTTTGATCGATGGACCTTTTCACCGGGTTGTCATAGCCCAGCCCATAGCTACACCCCCGAACACGGTCCCGGCCCAACCCACCCCAAGATTCCCTCCGTGTCGGCCCGACGTGGCTGTTTCCCCCCTCCGTGACACGGCGGCAGTGATGCCCGTGAAGGGGGGGCACACCCCGGAGCCGCGTGCCGGGTGCTTGCGCCTGCCACCACGCTTCCACACGCGTAGGAGGGCCCACCGCAAGACCTGGCGTGTTTGCTACCCCCCCCCCCCCCCAGGTACCCCGTCCCGTCTAACCCTGACACAGACGACCGACGGATCTAGCCCTTTGACTTTCGCCGGACGGGGTTTGACCGATGGACATTTTCACCGGGTTGTCATAGCCCAGCCCATAGCTACACCCCCGAACACGGTCCCGGCCCAACCCACCCCAAGATTCCCTCCGTGTCGGCCCGACGTGGCCGTTTCCCCCCTCCGTGACACAGCGGCAGCGACGCCCGTGAGGGGGGGCACACCCCGGAGCCGCGAGCCGGGGGCTTGCGCCTGCCACCACGCTTCCACACGCGTAGGAGGGCCCACCGCAAGACCTGGCGTGTTTGCTACCCCCTAGGTACCCCGTCCCGTCTAAGCCTGACATAGACGACCGATGGATCTAGCCCTTTGACTTTCGCCGGACGGGGTTTGACCGATGGACCTTTTCACCGGGTTGTCATAGCCCAGCCCATAGCTACACCCCCGAACACGGTCCCGGGCCAACCAACCCCAAATTCCCTCCGTGTCGGCCCGACGTGGCCGTTTCCCCCCTCCGTGACACGGCGGCAGCGACGCCCGTGAGGGGGGGCACACCCCGGAGCCACGTGCCGGGTGCTTGCGCCTGCCACCACACTTCCACACGCGTAGGAGGGCCCACCGCAAGACCTGGCGTGTTTGCTACCCCTCCCCCTAGGTACCCCGTCCCGTCTAACCCTGACACAGACGACCGACGGATCTAGCCCTTTGACTTTCGCCGGACGGGGTTTGACCGATGGACCTTTTCACCGGGTTGTCATAGCCCAGCCCATAGCTACACCCCCGAACACGGTCCCGGCCCAACCCACCCCAAGATTCCCTCCGTGTCGGCCCGACCTGGCCGTTTCCCCCCTCCGTGACACGGCGGCAGCGACGCCCGTGAGGGGGGGCACACCCCGGAGCCGCGTGCCGGGGGCTTGCGCCTGCCACCACGCTTCCACACGCGTAGGAGGGCCCACCACAAGACCTGGCATGTTTGCTACCCCCCCAGGTACCCCGTCCCGTCTAAGCCTGACACAGACGACCGACGGATCTAGCCCTTTGACTTTCGCCGGACGGGGTTTGACCGATGGACCTTTTCACCGGGTTGTCATAGCCCAGCCCATAGCTACACCCCCAAACACGGTCCCGGCCCAACCAACCCCAAGATTCCCTCCGTGTCGGCCCGACGTGGCCGTTTCCCCCCTCCGTGACACGGCGGCAGCGACGCCCGTGAGGGGGGGGCACACCCCGGAGCCGCATGCCGGGTGCTTGCGCCTGCCACCACGCTTCCACACGCGTAGGAGGGCCCACCGCAAGACCTGGCGTGTTTGCTACCCCCCTAGGTACCCCGTCCCGTCTAACCAGATTCCCTCCGTGTCGGTCGTTTCCCCCCCTCCGTGACACGGCGGCAACGACGTCCGTGAGGGGGGCAATCGTTATATAATTGAGGTATGTTTTTTGTTTAGATAAGGCACATTTAAGTTAATCAAATTAGTTCTAAAAAAAGAAAAATAAATAAAAAAGAGAAAATAAATAAAATAGAAAAAAATAGCACAAATCTATGCCGACGGCAATGCCGTCGGCATAGCTACGCCCACGGATCCACGAAGCCCTGGATCGATGACGTGGCATAGGACGCGGATCGATGGCATGGCAGAGGCCATGGGCCAGGCCTATGCCGACGACAAGGCCGTAGGCATACCTCTGTCACCCCACGGACCGACGAGAGGCTCGGATCGATGACGTGGCGTGCGTCGCGGATCGGTGACGTGGACAACTCCTACGCTGATGGCAAGGCCGTCGGCATAGCTATGCAGACGGCCGCCGTCAGGGCCGTCGGCATAGATATGACGGCGTCAAACTCCCGTCAGAGGAAGGCTCACCGGGCCCATATCTATGCCGACGGCCCCGCTATGCCGACGGCTACTGTAGGCATATATCACGATATGCCGACGGCCTATATATGTCGACGGCCACCGTAGGCATAACTCTAGGTACGCCGACGGCTTTTCTGCACCGACGGCTTCGCGTAGGCCGTCGGCATACCTCCGTTTATGCCGACGGGGGCCGTCGGGATTAGGGGCGATTCCGGTAGTGTTTGAGGTGTTTAGTACTTCTTCTAAACTTTTATAATAGTTCTGGATCCTTTTCGCAAAAAAAAAGACAAAGAGATATGGTGGGTGGTTTCGATTGATCACAACGGATCTCGATTTCAATCGAAGGCTTGAACTGAAAAAACACCCCACTATCAATTGTTGGGTAGACTTACATTTTTCCCATATAGACCTCTGAAAGACGAGTTCCCTATCATCATGATAATGGAACAAGCGTAACCAGTGGATATACTCGCCCTTCTCTCGCCACGTGTAGTGATGCTCTAGCTTGTCTTGAAGGGCTCAATCTCACGTCACGGGAGATGGACATAGGAGTTGAGACATGCCAATGATGGCGGAGTTAATTCGGTTGATGGTGGTCGAGACACCAATCACCATAAGAGGCTTGGTGACACGGATGAAACATGTATAATAAGAAGATGTGTTTTATGATGAAACCTGATAGAACTAATTTGATATTACAAATGTTTATACATTTTTTTATAGACTTGATTGACCCAAAAGAAATTTGACTTAAGATAAAGCTAGAACTTCAATTAATTTAAAACCAAGAGAGTATTAAGTTTCTTTCTTCTTCCACACTTTTGGTGACATTTGAACACATGAACGGGTTGGCGAGGAGGAAGGTTCGGCCCTCTCTAGGCCTGATGCAACCGTGCACTGCATAATGAGTGTAAACCTATAACTCATATTGGCCTCTCTCTTCCAATGCCAAAAATATCAGGTGCTTTCAACATTTACATGCTCCTATGTTTTAAAAAATCAAATCTGAAAGTCTTAATGTTTTTAGGAAATATTGCGAATGTTCATAAGACATGTGACAACAACCAATGAAAAGTTTAATTCCAAATTCAAAATACACACAAAAAACTAAAAAGACAAACTTAGGATAAATAGTGTGACAAAAATGCAAAAGAAAAAAAATGCTGGTATTCACATCTGGATATCAATGACGTTTCATGTGAGGATTCTACCACTACCATTGACGAGATCTAGGGTTTGAAAGAGGTATTAGCTATCCGCCCAACCACCCACACAGCAATTCGAATTACACACGCAACTCTTGTCCTGGCCGAAGCCACCAACTCGCCGTTCGCCGTCCTCAGGAAGAAAGGTAAGCAGTATTTAAACTTGCTACCGTTACACCCGCCTTAGCGGGCCCAGTCCTGGCATGCAAGCCACTGGGGAATTCTACGATCGCGAGTGGGCCGGCCCGTCGGCCCACGAGTTGAGTCTTCATTCTCCCGCCACTTCCCACGATCATCTTCAGTATCTTCAGCAGCAACAGTGGGTACGCTGACATCCCCCCGTTCTTGAATCATGGCTTGTCCCCAAGCCAGAGCTCGTGGAAACAACTGCTGCAGAGCATCTTTGTCTTCCCATGTTGGTTCGGACGAAGGAGAGTGCTACTTGTAGCTTGCGTTGGTATTTCCCTGAAGAGGAAGGGATGATGCAGCACAGTAGAGATAAGTATTTCCCTCAGTTATGAAACCAAGGTTATCGAACCAGTAGGAGAATCACGCAACACCTTGTTAGCAGCACCTGCACACAAACAACAAATCCTTGCACCCAACGCAAACGAGAGGTTGTCAATCTCTCGGCGGTCAATTGCAAGATTAAATTGTATATGGTAGATAGATAGATTGAAACAAAAGTACAAAATAAAATAAAATAAAAATGGCAGCAATATTTTTAGCATTTTAGTAATATGATTTAGATAGACTCGGGGGCCATAGATTTCACTAGAGGCTTCTCTCAAGAAAATAGCATACGGTGGGTAGACAAATTACTGTTGGACAATTGATAGAAAAGCCAATAATCATGACGATTTCCAAGCCAATGATCATGTATATAGGCATCACATCCGAGACAAGTAGACCGACTCCTGCCTGCATCTACTACTATTACTCCACACATCGACCGCTATCCAGCATGCATCTAGTGTATTAAGTCCATAAAGAACGGAGTAACGCCTTAAGAACGATGACATGATGTAGACAAGATAAACTCACGTATGAATAAACCCCATCTTTTTACCCTTAATAGCAACGATACATACGTGTCATGTCCCTTTCTGTCACTGGGATTGAGCAACGCAAGATCGAACCCATTACAAAGGACCTCTTCCCATGGCAAGATAAATCAATCTAGTTGGCCAAACCAAATCAATAGATCGGAGAAGAAATACGAGGCTATAATAATCATGCATAAAAGAGTGCAGCAAAGACTCAAATAATTTCATGGATAATCTGATCATAAACTCATAATTCATCGAATCCCAACAAACACACTGCAAAAAGTGATTACATCGGATAGAACTCCAAGAACATCGAGGAGAACATTGTATTGTAGATCAAAAAGAGAGAAGAAGCCATCTAGCTACTGCCTATGGACCCGAAGGTCTGTGGTAAACTACTCACGCATCATCGGAAGGGTAGCAAGGTTGATGTAGAACCCCTCCATGATCGATTCCCCCTCTGGCAGATTACCGGAGAAGGACCCCAGATGGGATCTCTCTGGAACAGAAACTTGCGGCGGCGGAAAAAGTATTTCGTGGACTCTCCTAAGGGTTTCTGATTTTTTTTGAATTTATAGTGCTAGAATTAGGTCAAACGGAGCAAAGGGGGGCCACGAGGCACCAGGGCGCGCGCCTGCCCCCCCTCCCCCAGGCGCGCCCTGGTGGCTCGTGGCCACCTCCTGGGTCTTCTGGCCCTCTCCCGAAGCTTCTAGTGTTTATCTTGGCCAATAAAAAATCTCCAAAAAGTTTCGTGGCATTTGGACTTCGTTTGGTATTGATTTTCTGTAAAACAAAAATAGGGCAGAAAACAGCAACTGGCACTGGGCACTAAGTTAATAGGTTATTCTCCAAAAATGATATAAAATTGCTGTAAATGATTATAAAAACATTCAAGATTGATAATATAATAGCATGGACTAATCAAAAATTGTAAATACGTTGGAGACGTATTAGCATCCCCAAGCTTAATTCCTGCACGTCCTCGAGTAGGTAAATGATAAAAACAGAATTTTTGATGTGGAATGCTGCCAAACATATTCATTACATATTCTTTTCTTTTGTAGCATGGACATTGGACTTGAATGATTTAAAGCAATAGTCTATAATTTGACATGAAGATATAAATACTCAAGCATGCTAACAAGCAATCATGTCTTTCAAAATATCAATGCTAAAGAAACTTATCCCTAGCCCATTATGCTCAATCATTGATCCATTCATGAAACACACTCAAATATTAGCTACATCCAATGCACAAGTATGACAATAGTGCTCTCTAGTTGGTGCTTTTGTAAGAGAAGATGGAGACTCAAAGTAAAAATAAAAATTGCAAAAAAGTAAATAGATAGGCCCTTCGCAGAGGGAAGCAGAGATTTGCTAATGTGCCAGAGCTCAAAGCTGAAATTAAAGAGATCAAAATATTTTGAGAGGCTTGCTTTTCCTGTCAACGAAAACGACCGAGAATTCCCAATATTTTCCATGCTAGACACATCATAGGCGGTTCCCAAACAGAAAGTAAAATTCATTTCCTTTCCATCATTCTTTCACAATCCATGGCTAGCCGTATCCACGGGTGCCCTCCAAACCAACACTTTCCAAGAAATTTTGTTGTTATTAATTTTTGATTTCATTGTGGGACTGGGCATCCCTATTACCAACCATTCTCTCGTGCAATGACAAGTGAATAAACACTCATCGTGAGAATAACACACCTAGCATGGAAAATAATGGCCACCCCTTGCCGCTTCATGAGCGGTACGGGCACACAAAACAGAAAAATTATTTTGAAAATTAGAGTTGGCACACGCAAATTTACTTGGAACGGCATTGAAATACCGCATATAGGTAGATATAGTGAACTCATTTGGCACAACTTGGGTTTAAGGATTTTGGATGCACAAGCAGTATTTCCGCTTAGTACAAATGAAGGCTAGCAAAAGATTGAGAAGCAACCAACCAAAAAACAAAAACGGTCATATACATGCATTGAATATAACTAACACCGAATAATGCACCATAAGTAGGATATAATTTCTTTGCATAACTATTGACTTAATTTGCATGCATAGGGAATCACAAACCTTAACACGAATATTTTTACTAAATCACAATTACTCACTAACATGACTCACATATTACCATTTCCATATCGCAAAACTATTGCAAGGAATCACACTTATCATATCCAATGATCTATATGAAACGTTTTATAATATCCCTCTTGAATATTCATCACTTTGGGACCAAATTCATACCTTGTGCAAATTACCGTTACTATCATCAACTCTCAAAAATATTTAAGTGAAGCATGAGAGTGCAAATATTTCTTCAAAATTTCAATTTTATCAATTCTCAAAATAATATAAGTGAAGCATGAGAATTAATTTCTTCAAAATTTTGATCAACTCTCAAAATAATATAAGTGAAGCATGAGAGTTTATTTCTTCAAAATATAGCAACCACCGTGCTCAAAAATATTTAAGTGAAGCACTAGAGCAACTGCCTAGCTCAAAAAAAATTAAGTGAAGCACATAGAGTATTCTAACAAATGATGATAAACGTGTGGCTCTCTCAAGATGGGTGTGTTCAGCAAAGATGATTGTGACAAACTAAAAAGCAAATAAGCAAAGACTCATATAATACAAGACTCTCCAATCAAACACATATCATGTGACGAATAAAAATATAGCTCCAAATAAAATTACCGATGGTTGGTAGAAGAAAGAGGGGATGCCTTCCGGGGCATCCCCAAGCTTAGACGCTTGAGTCTTCCTAGAATATTACCTTGGGGTGCCTCGGGCATCCCCAAGCTTAGGCTTTTGCTACTCCCGATTCCTTCATACATCGTGATCTCACCCAAAACTTGAAAACTTCAATCACACAAAACTCAACAAAAACCTTCGTGAGATCCGTTAGCATAACAAAATAAATCACTACTTTAAGTACTGTTGCAAACCCATTCATATTATTTTTTTGCATTATACCTACTGTACTCTAAATTCACCATGTCTTATACCACCCGATATAATCCATAGATTTATCAAAATAAGCAAGTAGTGCATCAAAAACAGAATCTGTCAAAAACAGAACAGTCTGTAGCAATCTATTTAAAAGCCATACTTTTGTAACTCCAAAAATTCTGAAAAATTAGGACAACGTGGGAAATTCATATACCAATACTGTGTAAAAAATTCAGATTTTTCTCTCCAGTACAGAAAAAAAATTCGGGCACTGGACGCAAAACTTTCTGTTTTCCAAACAGCATCAATTATACTATCTTCCAAATCATCCCAAAGGCTTTACTTGGCACAAACACTAATTAAAAACACAAAAACACAATCATACCAGTAGCATAAATGTGAAAACACACAACAACAGAAAAAAAAATTATTTTATTTATTGGGTTGCCTCCCAACAAGCGCTATTGTTTTATGCCCCTAGCTGGGCATAATGCATATATAGTTTCAAGTATGGTCATATTTCTTCTTCTTATCGAAAGGTGCACTTTTATCAAGGGGTTTTTCAAAGGTAATATGAAATATATCGTCCATAGGAATTTTAGCATTAGCAAGTTGTCCATCTTTAAATCCCTCTTGATTACCGGCTATAATCCAAGAGTATTGTCTATTGACGCTATTGAAAACTTGTTGGATTATATTCAAAGGAGGAACTTCCTTTTTAATATTATCATCAAAGATGTGGTCATTGCGGAACAAATATCTCAGCAAGTAATCATTATTATAAAGGATCTCATCTATTACCGGTTTTTCACGGCTCATACCATAAAAGTCAAAGATTTCCCTAGCTTCTCGCACTATATGATCAAATTCATTCATGAGAACAAGGGTAGCTATTTTCTTAGCTCTAGGATCTTTTATAACCGGTAACTCATAAAACAATCTTTGCAAAGTAGGATGGGTGCGAATAAATCTTCTTTCAAGTTTAAGAACAAGTGCGGAAATAGCATCGGCATAACTATTAGTTTCTTTAAGTATAGGTACATCATCAAAAGCCAAGGTCCCAATGCAATTAAAGAATTCTTGGATGACACTTTTTCCTATAATATTACCATGTCCCAAAACAAAAGTTTTAGCATCAAGATTGGTAGAACTTCCCTTTATAGGAGTTTTACCATCATCGGTTTCCGCCATGCCAAAATCACTCATGATAACAAGTTTCAAGCAAGCAAACAAGAAAAAGGCAAACGGAAAATATTTTTGTATTTTTGTAAAACCATTTTAGAAGTGGGGGAGATTAAAACAAGAGGCAAATGGCAAATAAAGTAAAAGCAAGGAGATGAGAGTTTATGCAAAGGTACTTGATAGATGTTGATGATGTCTCCCCGGCAACGGCGCCAGAAATTCTTCCTGCTACTTGTAGCTTGCGTTGGTATTTCCCTGAAGAGGAAGGGATGATGCAGCACAGTAGAGATAAGTATTTCCCTCAGTTATGAAACCAAGGTTATCGAACTAGTAGGAGAATCACGCAACACCTCGTTAGCAGCACCAGCACACAAACAACAAATCCTTGCACCCAACGCAAACGAGAGGTTGTCAATCTCTCGGCGGTCAATTGCAAGATTAAATTGTATATGATAGATATATAGATTGAAACAAAAATACAAAATAAAATAAATAAAAGAAAATGGAAGCAATATTTTTAGGGTTTTAGTAACATGATTTAGATAGACCCGGGGGCCATAGATTTCACTAGAGGCTTCTCTCAAGAAAATAGCATACGGTGGGTAGACAAATTACTGTTGGACAATTGATAGAAAAGCAAATAATCATGACGATATCCAAGGAAATGATCATGTATATAGGCATCACATCCGAGACAAGTAGACCGGCTCCTGCCTGCATCTACTACTATTACTCCACACATCGACCGCTATCCAGCATGCATCTAGTGTATTAAGTCCATAAAGAACGGAGTAACGCCTTAAGAACGATGACATGATGTAGACAAGATAAACTCACGTATGAATAAACCCCATCTTTTTACCCTTAATAGCAACGATACATACGTGTCATGTCCCTTTCTGTCACTGGGAGTGAGCAACGCAAGATCGAACCCATTACAAAGCACCTCTTCCCATGGCAAGATAAATCAATCTAGTTGGCCAAACCAAATCAATAGATCGGAGAAGAAATACGAGGCTATAATAATCATGCATAAAAGAGTGCAGCAAAGACTCAAATAATTTCATCGATAATCTGATCATAAACTCACAATTCATCGGATCCCAACAAACACACCGCAAAAAGTGATTACATCGGATAGAACTCCAAGAACATCGAGGAGAACATTGTATTGAAGATCAAAAAGAGAGAAGAAGCCATCTCGCTACTGCCTATGGACCCGAAGGTCTGTGGTAAACTACTCACGCATCATCGGAAGGGCAGCAAGGTTGATGTAGAACCCCTCCGTGATCGATTCCCCCTCCGGCAGATTACCGGAGAAGGACCCCAGATGGGATCTCTCTGGAACAGAAACTTGCGGCGGCGGAAAAAGTATTTCGTGGACTCTCCTAAGGGTTTCTGATTTTTTTTGAATTTATAGTGCTGGAATTAGGTAAAACAGAGCAAAGGGGGGCCCACGAGGCACCAGGGCACGCCTGCCCGCCCCCCCAGGCGCGCCCTGGTGGCTCGTGGCCACCTCCTGGGTCTTCTGGCCCTCTCCCGAAGCTTCTAGTGTTTATCTTGGCCAATAAAAAATCTCCAAAAAGTTTCGTTGCATTTGGACTTCGTTTGGTATTGATTTTCTGTAAAACAAAAACAGGGCAGAAAACAGCAACTGGCACTGGGCACTAAGTTAATAGGTTAGTCTCCACAAATGATATAAAATTGATGTAAATGATTATAAAAACATCCAAGATTGATAATATAACAGCATGGAACAATCAAAAATTGTAGATACGTTGGAGACGTATCAGAGAGCCACTCCACTCAACAAGGACCTGAGCAATGGAGCGGTTATGTTTGCGCTTGACACGCTGTTGCAAAACCCGGAGGGGAACTTGGAAAGCAGTAGTAGGTGACGGCAACGAAGACTGCACCGTGTACTTGGGAGGAATGAACTTCTTCAATTGAGAAACATGAAACACCGGATGCACCTTACTGTCAGCAGGTAGAGCCAATCTATAAGCCACTTCTCCAATACGTTCCAGCACCTGAAAGGGTCCAAAGTACCTAAAGAACAACTTGTGATTAGCTCTCGGAGCAACTGACATCTGCACATAAGACTGTAACTTCAAGAAAACACAATAACCCACTGCAAACACTCGACCAGTCCTATGTTTATCAGCCTGATTTTTCATCCTCTGCTGAGTTCTGACCAAGTGTTGTCTGACAGAAGCCTGCACCACAGCTCTGGAGTCCAACCACTGTTGCACATCCACAGGAGTAATAGTATCGTCAGTACTAATGCCAAAGTATCTGGGTTCTTGTCCATACAAAACTTCAAATGGTGATTTTCCCAAGGAAGAATGCCAGTTAGTATTGTACCAAAATTCACTGAGAGCCAACCATTTGTTCCACTTCCTTGGATGAGCAGAGATAAAACAACTGAGGTAACATTCCACCTGTTGATTAACCCTCTCAGCCTGGCCATCTGTTTCAGGATGATAAGCAGTGCTCATGTTGAGGCTAGTACCAGTCCTTTTAGTGATCAATTGCCAAAACTGACTAGTAAAGATAGGATCTCTGTCAGATATGATAAACAGAGGTGGACCATGCAATTTGTACACATGATCCAAGAACAGCTCAACAATTTTAGGTGCATTGTAAGGGTGCTTGACTGGAATGAAATGACCATATTTAGTGAACTTATCAATAACATCCATGATACAGTCAAAGTGATAAGAAGAAGGCAAACCAGAGATGAAATCCATAGTAACTGTTTCCCATGCTTTCTTAGGAACTGGAGATACGTCTCCGTCGTATCTACTTTTCCAAACAATTTTGCTCTTGTTTTGGACTCTAATTTGCATGATTTGAATGAAACTAACCCGGACTGACGCTGTTTTCAGCAGAACTACCATGGTGTTGTTTTTTGTGCATAAAAAAGTTCTTGGAATTGGACAAAACTTTTTGGAGATTTTTTATGAATTAAATAAAAAATACTGGAGCCAAGACCCACTGGAGGGGGGCCACCTGCTGCCCACGAGGCACCAGGGCGCGCCACCCTATGACGCCCCCGACCCGACCGTGCACTAATCATACACGCAAATGCGCACGATCAAGCCTAGGGACTCACGGGAAGATATCACAACACAACTCTAGACACAAAATAAAATAATACAAGCTTTATATTACAAGCCAGGGGCCTCGAGGGCTCGAATACATAAGCTCAAGTTACACAAGAGTCAGCGGAAGCATTAGTATCTGAGTACAGACATAATTAGACAAGGTTGCCTTAAGAAGGCTAAGCAAAACAATGACATCTAGATCGAAAAGGCGCAGGCCTCCTGCCTGGGAGCCTCCTAAACTACTCCGATCGTCGGTCTCCACGTAGTAGTAGGCTCCGCCAGTGTAGTTGTAGTCGACGGCAGGATCAGCTGGCTCTGGGACTCCATCATCTGATCGCAGCAATCGGGTATGGGGAAAAGAGGTAGCAAAACAATCGTGAGTACTCATCCAAAGTACTCGCAAGACTTACATCAGAACTATTCTATTTATGCATCGGTATCAAAAGAAGGGGATGTATCTGTGGACTAGACTGCAGAAATGCCAGAATAGAGGGAAGGCCTAGCCTATCAAAGACTAGCATCTTGCAGCGTCTTGCAGCATTAGAAGAGTGTACATTAGTAGTATAACATCAAGTAACAAGTAATAGTAGCAATGCCCAGAGATCCTTCCTCGACTCCCTGCGAGAAAGCGATCCCGGAGCTATCATATTAATTAAAGTAACATGTATCCAGTTCAAGTTGTAGTAGATCGGGATACTACACTGAGCGTCCTGTTACCGTGGACACGGCTATTCGAATAGATAACTTCCCTGTAGGGGTGCACTACTGTTACCCAACACGCTCGATTAACTCTGGCCGGACACACTTTTTCGGGTCATGCCTGGCCTCGGCTGATCGACATGACGTAGTCCTACCTAGGCTCCGCAGAGAGGTCCCCGCCGGTCTACATCCTAAGCGCTCAGGGGTCTTGGGCCCATCGCCCTTTGCACTCCGGGTCGTTGTGTCACGTATCGGAGTCCAAGCCCACCTCAGTCTTAGGAATCACCCTCGATGGATTCCCACTCGATGTAACCGTCAAGGTGAACTTGGAGGAATCACCCTCGATGGGTTCACACTTGAGGAGCTGCACGACAGAGGCATCATCGGAGGTGGTGGAAAAGGAATCACCCTCAGTAACCCAGAACCGACTAGCTACGCTACAGAGATATCATCAGGAGTGAGGTAGGAGGTATCACCCTCGGCACTCGATAGTAGCTCTGCAGAGTCGTACAACTTAAGGGGGTGTGCGGTGCTGTGTCGATCTCTACACATCGATCATGTTGATCGAAACTTCCGAAAACAAAGCATGGCAACACGGACAAGGGTGTGGGGCCACTGATGGATCACTAACCAACCTATACTAAGCATTTAGGATAGCAGGTAAGGTATCAACAGCAGGTTACAAAATCAGGCTATGCATCAGAATAGGAGCAATCAAATATAGTAGCAAAATCTAATGCAAGCATGAGAGAGAAAGAATGGGTGATATAGGAATGATCAAGGGGCTTTTGCTTGCCTGAAAGCTTTGCGGTTTAAGAAGGGTCATCGGTGGTGTAGCAGTCCTCAGGGGTCACGTTAGACTCAGGGCTACCGGAGAGAAGAGGGGGAGGAAACAAATAAATACACAGCAAACAAATGCAGCACAGATGCATGACAGGGCAGTAGGGGTTGATTACGTGCTCTACTGCATCGCTAAGTAATTTAGAGGGAGCGGGAAAATATCTGAGAATATTTTCCCGGCTCTGGGCAATTATCGGACAGGCATTCCGGAGGGGAAGGTTCCATGTTTGTAGTGATGGACGGGTGTGGCAGGTATATGGATGACATATTTGGATTCGTCATATTTTTTGATCGTTTTTCATATATAAACTATTTTCATCATACTTACGGTTTATTTTCTATGATTTTCTAAAGATTTAATCATTTTCTGGAATTTCTCTTATCTATTTATTTTAATTAATAAATAGACAAAATACTTTATACACCTACAAGGGGGCTAGCCATGTGTATGACAGTGGGGCCCAGTGGAAGAGTTGACCCAGACAACGTTTGACTGGTCAACCAGTGAATAGTAATGGCGGGTCCCGCTTGGCATAGACTATATCATTTTGGATTAATCTTAATGGTTGATTAAGCTAGGGGGGCCACATGTCATACATACATTAGACTAATCAATCAACTAAACTAAACTAAATTAGTTTAGACCTAATTAAACTAGGCCGGCCCCACTGGGCAGTGGCCCAGCCGGCCACACACACGCATACACACAACACACACACACACACACACACACACACACACACACACACACACACACACACAGCACGCACACAGGGCACACACGGCTATGGCCATGGCCGTGGTCAGCAACAGCAGCAGCCGGCGGCAGTGCCCAGCAGCGGGCAAGCGCGGCAGCAGGCGAGTAGCAGCAGCAACCATGGCGAGCAGCAGCAGATCAAGCAGCGACAGGGGGAGGCAGCAGCAGCACAAGCAGCAACTCGGCAGCAGGCACGCGGGCACGCACACACAGGGCGCGGCCAGGGCGTGGCCGGCGTGTGGGCTGGGCGTGGGGCGCGACGGACGCAGGGCTGGGCGTGAGCGCGGGCCGGCGGGCAGTGGCACCCGGCGAGGAGCTCGGGCTCCCAGCCATGGTGACCAAACTCGAGGGGGGCGACGTACGGCGCGGAACTGAGCGGGAAAGGAGGGGATCCGGAGGAGGGACTCATGAGGAGGCCGCAGGAGAGCTCGGGGAAGGTCGGGGTGGACCGGAGAGGCGGTGGTGACGGAGAGACGGTGGCGGCCGGACGAAGAAGACGAAGACTGCGTCGCCTACGTAGCTCCCCGGCGCGAGCTGGTGCCCGGAACGGACGAAGCCGAGCGCGGCGAACCTCCTGGACGTGCTCCCGCACGTTGGCGACGACGGTGGCCGCGGTAATGACGGCGAGGCAGCGGTGACCACGAGATTACCGATCTCGATTTCGAGCGAGAGAGGAGGGGGAACGATGGGGGAACCAAAGGGGAATGGATGAGCTCGATCTAGTGTTTTCGTTTGGCACGGTTATAGGCCGAGGGGGAGGACATGGAGGCCATCGAGCCGTGGTGGCCGTGGATGCACGGCACGGCGTGCTCTGCCTCCTCCTCTCTGTACAGAGAAAGGAGAAGTCCCTTAGATGGGTTGGGCTGCACTGTAGCAACTCAAAGCCCGGTAGCACAGTGGTTTTCTTCTTTTTCCCTTTTCTATTTTCTGTTTTATATTTTGCTCTCGTTTTGCAGTTTATTTACCTAGCAAACGACTATTGTCATATTCGAAACTTGGCACATAAATCAAGCATAATAATCTGGGGCTGCACAAAAAGTTTCAGGGCATTTGGAGTTACTCACATTTACATTTTTAATTTAAATGACTCTAATCATTATTTTTGGTCCACTAAATTGTTGTTAGGGACAATATGGAAACTCAAATAATGTTGGTTTCTTCAAAGTTATTAGCTAGGGATTATTTGCAAAAACATGAACACTTTTGTTTTACTTTTTGAAGAAGTGAAATTTTGACTTGATATTTGAATTTGAATTTGAATTGTGTTTGAATCAAAGTGGCAATTAGCAAGGTTAATATGATGACATGGCATCATTACCATGTGGTCACTGTAGTTAACCACTAGGGGTGTTACACACCCCCCCAGGCGCGCCCTGGTGGCTCGTGGGGCCCACGTGGCTCCGCTGACCCTAATCTCAGGCCTATAAATTCACAATTCTAGAGAAAAAAATAAGAGAAGAAGTTTCATCATGTTTTACGATACGGAGCCGCTGCCACCTCCTGTTCTTCATCGGGAGGCCAAATCTAGAGTCCGTTCGGGGCTCCGGAGAGGGGGATCTTCCGGCATCGTCATCATCAACCATCCTTCATCACCAATTTCATGATGCTCACCACCGGGAGTGAGTAATTCCTTCGTAGGCTCGCTGGACGGTGATGGGTTGGATGAGATTTATCATGTAATCGAGTTAGTTTTGTTAGGGCTTGATCCCTAGTATCCACTATGTTCTGAGATTGATGTTGCTATGACTTTGATATGCTTAATGCTTGTCACTAGGGCCCGAGTGCCATGATTTCAGATCTGAACCATTTATGTTTTCATGAATATATTTGTGTTCTTGATCCGATCTTGCAAGTTATACGCACCTACTACGTGTTCTGATCCGCACACACCAGGGTGACAATAATTGGGATTCTTTCCGGTGATTACCGTAGTTTGAGGAGTTCATGTATTCACTATGTGTTAATGCTTTGTTCCGGTTCTCTATTAAAAGGAGGCCTTAATATACCTTAGTTTCCTTATGGACCCCGCTGCCACGGGAGGGTAGGACAAAAGATGTCATGCAAGTTCTTATCGCAAGCACGTATGACTAAATACGGAATACATGCCTACATTACATTGATGAATTGGAGCTAGTTCTGTGTCGCCCTAGGTTATGACTGTTACATGATGAATGTTATCCAACATAATCACCGATCCAATGCCTACGAGTTTTTCACATATTGTTCTTTACTAAGTTACTACTGTTTCCACTACTGTCACAATTGCTACTACTATTGCTGCTACCGTTACTATTACTGTTACTATTATTGTAACTGCTATCAAACTACCATACTACTGTGCTACTGATCACTCTGCTGTAGATATTTTGTCTCTAGGTGTGGTTGAATTGACAACTCAACTGCTAATACTTGCAAATATTCTTTGGCTCCCCTTGTGTCGAATCAATAAATTTGGGTTGAATACTCTACCCTCGAAAACTGTTGCGATCCCCTATACTTGTGGGTTATCAAGACCATTTTCTGTCGCCATTGTCGGGGAGCATAGCTTTATTTGCTGAGTCACTTGGGATTTATATATGTTGATCACTATGAAGAATCTGAAAGACGCTAAGACCAAGATTGTTCCCTCTAAGACGAGGGCAGGTAAGGAACTGCCATCTAGCTCTGCACTTGATTCACCTTCTGTTTTGAGTAAACTTGCAACACCACCACCTGCTATTAATTCTGATATGTCGCAAGTTATTGATGATACTGCTTCTGCTATGAATGATACTTATGATGATGCTAGTACTATGCTTGATAATACTGTGCCACTTGGTGAATTTCTTGATGAACAAATTTCTAAAGCTAAAGAAACTGAAAATGATGAAACTCTTGAAAATTATGATTCACCTATTATGCCTAGCTCTCCTACTAGAGTTGAATCACCTAATGAACATTGCTTTGATAGGGAGACGGCTAGAGCCATCCTTGCTTGTAATGATAGAGATGAAGTCATAAAATTGCTTGCTGAAATGAAAGAAAAATCTATGAGGGAGAGAATGAAATATGATCCTAAGTTTGCTACCTCTTCCATATTTGTTACTGATAAGGATTATGAATTCTCTGTTGATCCTAAGTTAATTACTTTGGTTGAATCTGATCCTTTCCATGGCTATGAAACTGAAACCGTTGTGGCACATCTTACTAAATTAAATGATATAGCCACCCTATTCGCTCATGAGGAAAAAATTCGCTATTACTATATTCTTAAGTTGTTTCCTTTCTCATTAAAAGGTGATGCTAAGGAATGGTATAATACTCTTGCTCCTGGATGTGTGCGTAGCCCCAGGATATGATTTATTACTTCTCTGAAAAATATTTTCCTGCTCATAAGAAATAAGCTGCTTTACAGGAAATATTTAACTTTGTGCAAATTGAAGAAGAGAATCTCCCTCAAGCTTGGGGGAGGCTTCTCCAATTACTTAATGATTTGCCTGATCATCCTCTTAAGAAGAATGAAATACTTGATATCTTTTATAATGGACTAGCCGATGCTTCTAGGGACTACCTAAATAGCTGTGCTGGTTGTGTTTTCAGGGAACGAACTGTTGGACAAGCTAAGGAACTATTGAATAATATATTGAAGAATGATAATGATTGGACCCCTCCTGAAGCACCGCCTAAACCCACTCCGAAGAAGAGGGGTATTTTATTTCTCAGTCCTGAAGATATGCAAGAAGCAAAGAAATGTATGAAGGAAAAAGGTATTAAAGCTGAAGATGTTAAGAATTTGCCACCTATTGAAGAAATACATGGTCTTGACACACCGCCACAGGTAGTAGAGGTAAATTATCTTATAAAGTTTGATGAAGGTGATATTCCTTATAACAAACCTCCTAGTCAATGCTTGTATGAATTTGACAATTATATTATTAAGCAAGATCATTTCAATGCAAATGTTATGAAACAATTGAAATGAAATGCCTACATGATTGATCGCTTGAGTGACTTGTTATTTAGAATTGCTAATGATGTTAAAGGTGTAGGTAAACATGCATCTATGGTTCAAACCCAATTGGAACAAGTTGCTAAATCTCAAATTGAATTGCTCAAAGAAATGAATGACAATATGAATGATCATGTTGTTAGAGTGATGACTAGAGGAGGCAGAATGACTCAGGAGCCACTTTATCCTGAAGGTCATCCTAAAAGAATTGAACAAGACTCTCAAAGAATTAATGTTGATGCACCTAGCTAGTCCATCTAAAAAGAAGAAGAAAAAGAAAAATGATATGACTTTGCATACTTCTAGTGAACCTGAGGTAGAAAAACCCTTAGAGGATAGTAATGATGTTTCTATTTCCGATGCCGAAACACAATCTGGTAATGAACATTCACCTGATGATAATAATAATGATGATGCTCATGTGGATGCCAACCAGATAATAATAAAGAACTTGATAATGATGTTGAAGTAGAACCTGCTGTTGATCTTGATAACCCACCTCCTAAAAACAAACGTTATGATAAAAGAGACTTCATTGCTAGAAAACATGGTAAAGAAAGAGAACCATGGGTTCAAAAACCCATGCCCTTTCCTCCTAAACCATCTAAGAAAAAGGATGAGGAAGAATTTGAACGCTTTGCTGAGATGCTTAGGCCAGTCTTTTTGCATACTCGTTTGACTGATATTTTAAAGATGGCCCCTTATGCTAAATATATGAAAGACATTGTCACAAATAAAAGAAAGATACCCGAAGATGAGATTTCTACCATGCTTGCGAATTATTCTTTTAAGGATGGAGTACCTAAGAAACTAGGAGATCCAGGAATACCAACTATACCATGCTCCATTAAAAGAAATTATGTCAAAACTGCTTTGTGTGATTTAGGAGCCGGTGTTAGTGTTATGCCTTTCTCTTTATATAAAAGACTTGATTTGAATAAACTCACTCCCACTGAAATATCATTGCAAATGGCTGACAAATCAACTGCCATACCTATCGGTGTTTGTGAGGATGTGCCCGTTGTAGTTGCAAATGTTACTATCCTAACAGACTTTGTTATACTTGATATGCCCGAGGACGACAACATGTCGATTATCCTTAGTAGACCCTTTTTGAATACTGTAGGGGCTTTTATTGATTGCAACAAAAGCAAGGTCACTTTTCATATCAATGGTAATGAACATACGGTTCACTTTCCGAAGAAACAATTTCAAGTAAATGGTATTCATGTTATTGAAAAGACTCCGACAATTACTATTGAAAGTTTTCAACTCCCTCTTCCTACTGTCAAAAAGTTATATGAAACTCTTATTATTGGGGAGATGCATATCCCCGTTGAGGTAACTTAGTGTTATACGAAAGTTCTTCGGTTTCATGTTACTCGGAAATGGTTTGTTAATAAGACTTGATCAACCTTATTAATGGATTCTTTTTTAGAGGCATGTGGTCGATGAATTTAGTAAGTACAAGCCTCTGTACCCACTTTTTGTTTTCTGTTATTTTTAGTTAAATGAAATTAAATGCCATGATTACCCTGTTTTCTGAATTATCCGTGCAATAAAAAAATGCCTAGAAATGAAAGTGCTCAGAATGCAATAAAATTTTGACATGAATTTTTATAGAATTTTTTACACTAAAAACATACCAGGGGGATGCCCCAGGTGCCCACGAGGAACCAGGGCGCGCCACCCTCCCTGGCACGCCTTGGTGGCTTGTGGGCCCCACAGGAACCCCCTCACTTATCACTTCAGCCCACTTCATCTCTTACCTCTAGCAAAAAATTCTGGTAGCTCTCTCTCCCATGGTCTTGATCCCAAACCTGAGATTTTCGATCTCTTTGCTCGGAGCTCCGTTTCCGAAACTGCTTTGGGAGATTGCTACTTGGTATGTGACTCCTCCATTGCTCCAATTAGTTTTTGCTCTAGTGGATTATATTTTGCATAATTAGATGCTCTTGGTGCTACTGAAAATGTACATGCATGTTGAATTCTTTGAGTTCCAAGTAGTTTGAATGCTTGATATAGCCTCTAGACATCCATATGAGTAGTTGCTATCAATTTTGTTAAATTTTGTGAACATCTTTTTGTGGCCCAAATTTTTTTCAGAAAATTGTTCGTAGAGAAAATGAATTTATTTCGGAGGAGTTCTTCGAGGAGGAGGTCTGCCAAGGCATCATCTAGCGAAAGCCCCGCACGTCAATCATACGTTGAACCAAGGGCAAGTTCGGTGCGAGGTGATACGTCTCCAACGTATCTATAATTTTTTATTGTTCCATGCTGTTATATTATCAATCTTGGATGTTTTTATATGCATTTATAGCAATTATATATCATTTTTTGGGACTAACCTATTAACTTAGTGCCCAGTGCCAGTTGCTATTTTCTGCCTGTTTTTGGTTTTACAGAATATCAATACCAAACGAAGTCCAAATGCCACAAAACATTTTGGAGATTTTTTTCTGGACAATACCAACACTAGAAGCTTCGGGAGAAGACCAGATGCCAGAGGAGGTGGCCACGAGCCACTAGGGCACGCCAAGGGGGGGGGCAGGCTTCTGTTCACGAAATACTTTTTCCGCCGCCGCAAGCTTCTGTTCTCGAGAGATCCCATCTGGAGGCCTTTTCCGGCACTCTGTCGGAGGGGGAATCGATCACGGAGGGGCTCCACATCAACCTCGCTGCCCTTCCGATGATGCGTGAGTAGTTTACCACAGACCTTCAGGTCCATAGTTAGTAGCTAGATGGCTTCTTCTCTCTTTTTGATCTTCAATACAATGTTCTCCTCGATGTTCTTGGAGTTCTATCCGATGTAATCACTTTTTGCGGTGTGTTTGTTGGGATCCGATGAATTGTGAGTTTATGATCAGATTATCCATGAATATTATTTGAGCCTTTTCTGATCTCTTTTATGCATGATTATTATAGCTTCGTATTTCTTCTCCGATCTATTGATTTGGTTTGGCCACCTAGATTGATTTATCTTGCCATGGGAAGAAGTGCTTTGTAATGGGTTCGATCTTGCGGTGCTAAATCCCAGTGACAGAAAGGGACATGACACGTATGTATCGTTGCTATTAAGGGTAAAAAGATGGGGTTTATTCATGCGTGAGTTTACTTTGTCTACATCATGTCATCTTGCTTAAGGCGTTACTCCGTTCTTTATGGACTTAATACACTAGATGCATGCATGCTGGATAGGGGTCGATGTGTGGAGTAATAGTAGTAGATGCAGGCAGGAGTCGGTCCACTTGTCTCGGACCTGATGCCTATATACATGATCATTGCCTTGGATATCGTCATGATTATTTGCCTTTCTATCAATTGCCCAACAGTAATTTGTCTACCCATCGTATGCTATTTTCTTAAGAGAAGCCTCTAGTGAAAACTATGGCCCTCGGGTCTATCTAAATCATATATTAAAAACCCTAAAAATACTTGCTGCACTTTTTCTTTATTTAATTTATTTTCTATTTTTGTTTCAATCTATCTATCTATCACATACAATTTAATCTTGCAACTTACCGCCGAGGGATTGACAACCCCTTGTTTGCGTTGGGTGCAAGGATTTGTTGTTTTGTGTGCAGGTGCTGCTAACGAGGTGTTGCGTGATTCTCCTACTGGATTGATAACCTTGGTTTCATAACTGAGGGAAATACTTATCTCTACTGTACTGCATCTCCCTTCCTCTTCAGGTAATTACCAACACAGCTCACAAGTAGCAGGAAGAATTTCTGGCGCCGTTGCCAGGGAGACATCATCAACATCTATCAAGTACCTACGCATAAAACTCTCATCTCCTTGCATTTACTTTATTTACTTTATTTGCATTTTCCTCTCGTTTTCATCTCCCCCACTTCTAAAAAGTTTTTACAAAAATATTTTCCGTTTGCCTTTTTCTTGTTTGCTTGCTTGTTATCTTGTTTGTGTAGCCACGATGTCTTAAGAAAATACAAAATTGTGTAATTTTTCCAATACTAATAATATTGATTTTATTAGTACTACGATTGCTCCTCCCGCCGCTAGTGCGGAGACTTGTGATATTAATGCCGCTTTGCTAAATCTTGTTATGAAAGAACAATTTTCTGGTAGTCCTAATGAAGATGTTGCATCCCATCTTAACACTTTCGTAGAATTGTGTGATATGCAAAAGAAAAAATATGTGGGTAATGATATTGTGAAATTAAAATTATTCCCATTTTCATTACGGGATCGTGCAAAAATTTGGTTTTCATCTTTACCACGAAATAGTATTGATTCTTGGGATAGGTGTAAAGATGCTTTTATTACCAAGTATTTTCCTCCCGCGAAAATTATTTCTCTTAGAAATCAAATTATGAATTTTAAGCAACTTCATCATGAACATGTTGCCCAATCTTGGGAGAGGATGAAATTAATGATAAGAAATTGCCCTACTCATGGTTTAAATTTATGGATGATCATACAAATTTTTTATGCGGGATTGAATTTTGTTTCTAGAAATATTATAGATTCCGCCGCGGGTGGTACTTTTATGTAAATTACTTTGGGAGAAGCTACTAAATTGCTTGATAATATTATGGAAAATTATTCACAATGGCATACTGAAAGAGTTCCTACTAGTAAAAAAGTGAATTATGTTGAAGAAATTAGTACCTTGAGTGATAAAGTTGATGCGCTTATGAAATTGGTTGCTAGCAAAAATACTACTATTGATCCTAATGATGTTCCTTTATCCACTTTGATTGAGCAAAATAATGATCCCGTGGATGTGAATTTTGTCTCGCGAAACAATTTTAATAATAATGCTTATAGAGGTAATTTCAATGCTAGACCGTCTCCTGGAAATTCCTCTAATAATTATGGCAATTCCTATGGTAATTCTTATAATAATAATAGGATGCCCTCTGATCTTGAAAGTAATATTAATTAGTGCTCAAAAAGTTTTCAACACTACGATAGAAGAAAAATTAAGTAAACTTGATTATATGTCTAGGAGCATTGATAGAATTATTCATGATGTGGAAAATCTTAAGACTAAAATTTTGCCACCCAAAATTGATATTAATGAATCAATTAAAGCTTTATATGTCTCCATGGATCAGAGTAAGAAAAGAACCACGATGCTAGAAGCTAAACGAGAATTTTTAGAAAAAGCGATTCCTCCCAGTTTTTATCGTAGTAATGAAGAGGATATTAAAATGATTGGTGTTTCATCTATTGATTCCTTGTTTAGCAATATAAAACTTGATGAAAAGGGGATTGAAGAATAGTCAACTTTAGCTAGTAGGCGTCCCCATAATTTGGAGGGTGAAAATCTTGATAAGAAAATTGATAAAAGTGGGTCTGGAGAGGTAAAAACTTTAACTAGCGATGTGCCCACTCTTTTGGATTACAAAGATTTTAATTATGATAGTTGTTCTTTGATTGAGTGCATTTCTTTGTTACAATCCATGCTAAATTCACCAAACGCATATGAGCAAAATAAGGCTTTTACTAAGCACATCGTAGAAGCAATGATGAAAGCGTTAGAAGAAAAGCTAGAACTAAAAATTTCAATTCCTAGAAAATTATATGATGAATGGGAACCCACCATTAAAGTTAAAATTAAAAATTATGAGTGCAATGCTTTATGTGATTTGGGTGCTAGCGTTTCCACAATTCCAAAATCTCTATGCGATGTGCTAGGTTTTACCAATATAGATGAATGCTCTCTTAATTTACATCTTGCGGATTCTACTATTAAAAAGCCTTTGGGTAGAATTAATGATGTTCTTATTCTTGCAAATATAAACTATGTGCCCGTTGATTTTATTGTACTTGACATTGAATGCAATCCTTCTTGCCCCATAATACTTGGTAGACCGTTCTTATGAACCATAGGTGCCGTTATTGACATGAAAGAAGGGAATATAAAATTTCAATTTCCACTAAAAAAGGGTATGGAACATTTCAATAGGAATAAAATTAAATCACCATATGAATCCATTATGAGGGCCACTTATGGAATCAACTTGAAGGATGACAATACTTGAAACTATGCATTATGCCTAGCTAGGGGCATAAAACAATAGCGCTTGTTGGGAGGCAACCCAATGAATAAAATATTTTTTTCTTTTTTTTTCTGTCATTGTGTGTTTTCACATTTACGCTACTGTTATGATTTTGTTTTTGTGTTTTTAATTAGTTTTTGTGCCAAGTAAAACCTTTGGGATGATTTGGAAGATAGTATAATTGATGTTGTTTCAAAAACAGAAAGTTTTGCGTCCAGTGCTGGAATTTTGGTTCTGTACTGGAGAGTCAGAAAAATCTGAAATATTTACAAAGTATTGGTATATGAATTTCCCACGTTTTCCTAAGTTTTCAGAATTTTTGGAGTTACAGAAGTATAGCTTTTAAATAGATTTCTACAGACTGTTCTGTTTTTGACAGATTCTGTTTTTGATGCTTTGCTTGCTTGTTTTGATGAAACTATGGATTGTATCGGGGGGGTATAAGCCATGGAGAAGTTAGAATAGAGTAGGTATAATGCAAAAATAAAATATGAATGGGTTTGCAATAGTACTTAAAGTAGTGATTTATTTTGTTATACTAACGGATCTCACGAAGGTTTTGTTGAGTTTTGTGTGATTGAAGTTTTCAAGTTTTGGGTGAGATCACGATGGATGAAGGAATAAGGAGTGGAAAGAGCCTAAGCTTGGGGATGCCCAAGGCACCCCAAGGTAATATTCAAGGAAGACTCAAGCGTCTAAGCTTGGGGATGCCCCGGAAGGCATCCCCTCTTTCTTCTACCAACCATCGGTAATTTTACTTGGAGCTATATTTTTATTCATCACATGATATGTGTTTTGCTTGGAGCGTCGTGTATTATATGAGTCTTTGCTTTGTTTGCTTTTCAGTTTGTCACAATCATCTTTGCTGGACACGCCTATTTGAGAGAGCCACACGTTCATCATAATTTGTTCGAATACTCTATGTGCTTCACTTAAATTTTTTGAGCTAGGCAGTTGCTCTAGTGCTTCACTTAAATCTTTTTGAGCACGACGGTGGCCATATTTTGAAGAAATAAACTCTCATGCTTCACTTATATTATTTTGAGAGTTGATAAATATTAAAATTTTGAAGAAATATTTGCACTCTCATGCTTCACTTATATCTTTTTGAGAGGTTACAATAGTAATGGTAATTTGCACAAGATATGAATTTGGTCCCAAAGTGATGAATATTCAAGAAGGATATAATAAAAAATTTCATATAGATCATTGGATATGATAAGTGTGGCCTTGCAATAGTTTTGCGATATGGAAATGATGATATGTGAGTCATGTTAGTGAGTAATTGTGATTTAGTAAGAATATTAGTGTTAAGGTTTGTGATTCCCTATGCATGCACATTAAGTTAATAGTTATGCAAAGAAATTATATCCTACTTATGGTGCATTATTCGGTATTAGTTATGTTCAATGCATGTTTATGACCATTTTCGCTTTTTGGTTGGTTGCTTCTCAATCTATTTGCTAGCCTTCATTTGTACTAAGCGGAAATACTGCTTGTGCATCCAAACTCCTTAAACCCAAGTTGTGCCAAATGAGTCCACTATATCTACCTAAATGCGGTATTTCCATGCCGTTCCAAGTAAATTTGCGTGTGCCAACTCTAATTTTCAAAATAATTTTCCGTTTTGTGTGCCCGTACCGCTCATGAAGCGGCAGGGGGTGGCCAATATTTTCCATGCTAGTTGTGTTATTCTCACGATGAGTGTTTATTCACTTGTCATTGCACAAGAGAGTGGCTGGTAATAGGGATGCCCAGTCCCACAATGAAATCAAAAATTAATAACAACAAAATTCCTTGGAAAGTGTTGGTATGGAGGGCACCCGTGGATATGGCTAGCCATGGATTGTGAAAGAATGGTGGAAAGGAAATAAACTTTACTTTCTGTTTGGGAACCGCCTATGATGTGTCTAGCATGGAAGATATTGGGAATTCTCGGTCGTTTTCGTTGACAGGAAAAGCATGCCTCTCAAAATATTTTCATCTCTCTAATTTAAGCTTTGAGCTCTGGCACATTTGCAAATCTCCGATTCCCTCTGCGAAGGGCCTATCTATTTACTTTATGCAATTTTTATTTTTATTTTGAGTCTCCATCTTCTCTTATAAAGCACCAACTAGAGAGCACTATTGTCATACTTGTGCATTGTGTGTAGCTAATATTTGAGTGTGTTTCATGAATGGATCAATGATTGAGCATAATGGGCTAGGGATAACTTTCTTTAGCGTTGATATTTTGAAAGACATGATTGCTTGTTAGCATGCTTGAGTATTTATATCTTCATGTCAAATTATAGACTATTGCTTTGAATCATTCAAGTCCAAATGTCCATGCTACAAAAGAAAATAATATATGATGAATATGATAGGCAGGATTCCACATCAAAAAAATTATTTTTATCATTTACCTACTCGAGGACGAGCAGGAATTAAGCTTGGGGATGCTGATACGTCTCCAACGTATCTATAATTTTTTATTGTTCCATGTTGTTATATTATCAATCTTGGATGTTTTTATATGCATTTACAGCAATTATATATTATTTTTTGGGACTAACCTATTAACTTAGTGCCCAGTGCCAGTTGCTGTTTTCTGCCTGTTTTTGGTTTTACAGAATATCAATACCAAACGAAGTCCAAATGCCACAAAACTTTTTTGAGATTTTTTTCTGGACATAACCAACACTAGAAGCTTCGGGAGAAGGCCAGAAGCCCCAGGAGGTGGCCACGAGCTACCAGGGCACGCCTGGGGGGGCAGACGCGCCCTGGTGCCTCGTGGGCCCACCTCTGCCCCTTTTGACCTAATTCCACCACTATAAATTCGCAAAAATCGGGAAACCAACAGAGGAGTCCACGAAATACTTTTTCCGCCGCCGCAAGCTTCTGTTCTCGAGAGATCCCATCTGGAGGCCTTTTCCGGCACTCTGCCGGAGGGGGAATCGATCACGGAGGGGCTCTACATCAACCTTGCTGCCCTTCCGATGATGCGTGAGTAGTTTACCACAGACCTTCGGGTCCATAGTTAGTAGCTAGATGGCTTCTTCTCTCTTTTTGATCTTCAATACAATGTTCTCCTCGATGTTCTTGGAGTTCTATTCGATGTAATCACTTTTTGCGGGGTGTTTGTTGGGATCTGATGAATTGTGAGTTTATGATCAGATTATCCATGAATATTATTTGAGTCTTTTCTGATATCTTTTATGCATGATTATTATAGCTTCGTATTTCTTCTCCGATCTATTGATTTGGTTTGGCCAACTAGATTGATTTATCTTGCCATGGAAAGAGGTGCTTTGTAATGGGTTCGATCTTGTGGTGCTCAATCTCAGTGACAGAAAGGGACATGACACGTATGTATAGTTGCTATTAAGGGTAAAAAGATGGGGTTTATTCATGCGTGAGTTTACTTTGTCTACATCATGTCATCTTGTGTTACTCCATTCTTTATGGACTTAATACACTAGATGCATGCTGGATAGCGGTCGATGTGTGCAGTAATAGTAGTAGATGCAGGCAGGAGTCGGTCCACATGTCTCGGACGTGATGCCTATATACATGATCATTGCCTTGGATATTGTCATGATTATTTGCTTTTATATCAATTACCCAACAGTAATTTGTCTACCCACCGTATGCTATTTTCTTGAGAGAAGCCTCTAGTGAAAACTATGGCCCCGGGGCTATCTAAATCATATATTAAAAACCCTAAAAATACTTGCTGCACTTTTTCTTTATTTATTTTATTTTGTATTTTTGTTTCAATCTATTTATCTATCACATACAATTTAATCTTGCAACTTACTGCTGAGGGATTGACAACCCCTTGTTTGCGTTCGGTGCAAGGATTTGTTGTTTTGTGTGCAGGTGCTGCTAACGAGGTGTTGCATGATTCTCCTACTGGATTGATAACCTTGGTTTCATAACTGAGGGAAATACTTATCTCTACTGTACTGCATCTCCCTTCCTCTTCAGGGAATTACCAACGCAGCTCCCAAGTAGCACGAGGTGCTGAAGCAAAGTCATGTAGATGGCCGTGCAACGAGTTCATGCTGGATGCAGGCATCAAGGAAGAATTTGACCAATATATTCACAACACCGAGCTCTCCATCTTCATCGCAGATAAGCTACCACAGCATTACTACCTCACTCATTCATTCACTCAAAACTTTGAATATCATCCGCGCACTTCTAGAGTTTTATTTCACCTCTAGGACAGATCTTATGCTATGTCTCTAGAAGAGTTTTGTGATGCATGCAAAATTCCTTATTGGGGTTCTTTAGATGAACCACTAAAATCTGATTATGAGATGTTTCTTAATAGTCTTTGTAACGGTGAGGATAGGGGTGTTACGCAGGCCAGAATAACTAGCATTCACTTTCCCGCTATTCGGTATTTTGCACTTTTTAATGGTAAATGCATTGTTGGTAAGCAAGACTGCAGTGCACTTTGCGCCCCTGATCTGAGTCTTATTCATACAGCTTTGACTGGTAGCAAGCATTATAATCTTGGGGCTATTGTTGCACGTAGACTGCAGCGTAACGCGGGTAATGGTGATTTGTATGGAGGAATTTATGCCTCCCGCGTAGATGCAAGGTTAGGGGTCTCGCCCAATTCCAATGATCCACTCTTACCTGTTAAATATTTGAATTTCAAAACAATGCGAGAACATAAGTTTTTAAAATGCGACGCACACGGATATGAATATAACTTAGTTTTTAATAAATATCGATCTGTGTATGTTGCTTTGCCTGCTCCTGCCCTCTTTGATTTTCAGAACAAACAGAGATATTTTCTATTGGAGAGCAAGGTGCACGAGTACAAGGCGGCAGTCGAGGCTGCTCGTTTGGCTGAGGAGGCGGCTCAGAACGCCTCTACGAGCTACCACTTTGATTATTACCCAGATCAGGGATGGCGATGACCAAACTAGGCAAAAGCCTAAGCTTGGGGGAGTACGTATCTCTCACCGACATTTCATTCATGTCCACACATTTCATTCCAGTTGTCGGTGTTCATACTTTTTCATTGTATAATCCATGTAAGTTTTATTTTCTCGCTTTCTTTTTGTATGTTTGAAAAACTTTGAGAAAACCCAAAAAGATTTCCCGTTCCTTCTTTTGCTTGTTGGGAGCTCTCCCGTGTAAATAGTTTTTCTTGTTTTTGTTCTATCTTCTTTAATTTGCTTCCTTCAAGAAAAAACTAAAAACTCCAAAAATATTTCAGTGTGTTTCTCTGAAATTCGTTTCTTTTGTTGAGTCATTGTAAGCAGAAGACCACGATGAAAATGTTGAGTGGCTCTCATATGCATTATTGTTGATCTAATAAAGAGCCCATATTACCTTGTCTTCTCCTTTGAATAAAATGTTTGCAGATTCCAGCTTAGTCCACGGCACACTTGCACTATTATTATTTTCATACCATTCCGCCGTGCAAGTGAAAGGCAATAATGACGATGATTTGATGAAGTGACTGTGGCAAGGAAAAGCGGGTATGAACTCAACTTGTTTTTGTTTTTGTAAATATGTTTAACTCAGTATCTATGATTCAGCATATTATGAATAAACATGTTTATGATGACAATTAAAGATTATAGTTGCTCATGCCATGTGTTGGCGCTCAAAAGTGGCACAATAGTAAAAGTTGCTTAAAGTTATGTCAACGTTAATTCAAACTTATGATTGGAAGTCACCTTCGGATGGCTCGCTTTGAGAAGATCAAGATGGATACGAAGATGGTCCAAGACGGAGCTCGGATGCAAAAGTTATGACGATTTCAGAGATGCTTGTGTTGACATCAGATTAAGGAATGGCCAAAAACTCAATTAAGATGGCCTCGGATGGAAAAAGTTTCAACATGAAAGCTGTGTGTCTCGTCGAAGCAGTTCATTTTGATATAAAACTAGTCTTAATCCGAGGTCGTATGCAACCTGTGGAGTCAAAACAATGTCAGGGACAGAAACTGCAGAGTCACTTCGGACCCACCGAGTTGATTTGACTCGGTGAGACCGAGTTGATGTTAGAAGATTACAGAAAGTTGGTCACGTTCACTCGGTGGGACCAAAGCAAACCACTCGGTGAGACCGAGTTGATGTTAGAAGATTACAGAAGGTTGACCATGTTCACTCGGTGGGACCGAAGCAAACCACTCAGTGGCTCCGAGTTGATCCGGAAAATTGCCAAAGATTACTGTCCGAGTTAAGTTAGGGTTTTTGATGTATTGGACGGAATTTTTAGTCCTTTTCTTGTACGGGAAGTCCAACCACCTCATAAATAGATGAGAGGTGACGGCCGATTGAACAACACACAATCAAACAATCAATCTACTATTTTTTCGTGTTCATCTACTTTTTATCTCTCTCCCTTGTATCTTCTTATCGTTCTTCGTTCGTTCTTCATCTTGTAGGACAGCAATCCACGAGGCCCTAGGGGCGATCAGGTCGACCTAGGGCAGCCCATAGCCGCTGCGCGCCCTGACGGGGTCCCTCCCGGGAGTGTGGGGTTTCGGGTCTACAAAAGGACCCACCGGACTGCTTGCGTACCGCGCTTCCAGACGGGTCTCCTTCGACATGAGCTGCGGTGCATCACCCCCGGCGTCGAGGGTACACGGTGACGTGTTCGTGTGTGAACACACTTTTTGGCGACTCCGCTGGGGACGAAGCTTTGAACGGTCTCCAGCCTGTTCTTTCTACGAAGAGATTGACATCAAGTTGCTGCAATCTACAAAGGTAATATGAATACCCAATTCCCCTTTGTAGATGCAAATAATCCATATGTTGTTGCTAGATCGCCTAATGAGCATAATGTATCGGCTAGCCCTAGTTTTATCAATCATGCATCTAATTATGCGCAAGGGCCGATGCAAAATAATCTTCATCCTTCAAATTATTATGATTTTAGCAACGTACAACATATGTATCCTAACTCTCATGCATCGGCAACCCCACAAATCCATATGCCGATGAACAACATGATGGGTTTGGTTAATCAATTTGAAACACCTCATGTTAAAATTTCCAATAGCATACAAGAAAGTGTTTCACCCTTTTATTCACCGGCAACTAATTTGCAATATGTGAATCCAACCTTGCCGATGGATGGGAGAATTGGCCATGCTACTACTAGCTATTTGGCCAGTTACTCTCAACCATCATATGCTACACCTCATGTTAGTAATGTTTCAGCACCGTACGCAACTGTAGATGTTCATAATTCGGCCCCGCACCTTCATGGTCATAGCCGAATAAGTGAAAATTTTGTAGGAACACACGTGTCGTCATCTAATACTGTAGCATATAATGCATGCTCTACGCAATTCGAGAATTTCAGCAACACTCACGAATTGTTGCCAAAAGAATCTAAAAGTATTGTGGAGCAATCCCTTCCAGAAGCGGTTGTGGCTGCATTAAAAAAGAGCTTGGCACAAAGCAAGAGGATTAGTGCTCTTTGCCTTGAACAATATGAAAAGGGGTTGTTTCCTGATTATGCTGCAATAAAGGCTAGAGTTTTGCAAGAAGATGAAACTTCATCAATTGATAGAATTGGCGAGAGAGCATATGGTTATACAGTAGTGCATACACCTCCACCTAGTACCACACCATATTATACACCCCCTACACCGTTGCAAAATTTCGGCAACACTAACAATTCATTGCCGAAAGATCCTAAAAGCATTGGGGGGCAAACTGATCTAGAGCGGGCCGAAATTGAGAGGGGAGTTAAAGCTTTGCGCGATAGGGTGCAAGTACTTCGCCAAGAGAGAATTGATAGGGAATTGGCTCGAAGAAAAGAAGCCTTGCCAATTGATATAACATATGAAAAGAATGGTGATTCAGAAACTAAAAGTGCTTCGGTTGAAAAAGCCGAATCAAGTAGTATATATTCCGAGTCCATCAAGTCCAAAGAGGCAAGCATTATTGAGAAAGGGCATGGCAAGCATAGCAAAACGACCATGCTTGATTTTTCTGAAGTTAATGAAACCTACTTCCTGCCCTATGAGTTTCGTTCCATAAGAATTGACGAGCCTCGAGGACAAGAAAAAGTAGCCGAACAAAGTTCGGTTGACAAAGATCTTCAAAGTAATGATGGACGGAATCAAGAAAAAGATGAGTACAAGGCATTGGAGAACCATTCAATAGTGGAGCAAGGTATTATTCAAGTCATACAACCATCATGCTCTCCCAACGTGTATGAAGAGGTATGTCTAGCAAGTGATTTACCTATTTTCATATTTGGTCACAACTTTATTGTTGATGCATCTATTAGGAAAAATCTTATAAGTAATTTTGAAAGACCAATGATGAAGGGTAATTTACTTGTTAGCAATAAAATTGTTACAAAGCATATCGGTCAACACATTGTACCATTCAAAGAGACTGATAGTGACTTATTACTGCAGCCAAAGCTTTTCCCATTGTTTTATGTGAAGTTTATATCTAATTGGGTAGCTTTGCTTATTTCTTACTTGGCTTACACTTGGTATAAATTGAGACATGAATGTTCTAACTATATTTGTTTCAGAAATTTAAAGCCAAGGTTAAAATCTTTTGAGAAAACCGATGCTAGTATAGTTTCTTATTTAAAGACATCGGAGATAGAGTGCAAAACACAATGCATGGCCGAATGGGGGGATGCCAAGTCTGAACCATTCGTTTGCTTACTTCCAAAGCCGTTCTCACAGCAAGATCGGCTAGAAGATAAAAAAATATACCTTCAATTCAAACATGTGTGATCAAATCTTTGATTTGTTGTTGAGAAATAATTATATTAGAATTCTTGATCACCATGTCAACCCATCTATCCAAAGACGAATGTATTGTAGGTTGCATCATTCGTTCAAACATAATTTTGAGGATTGCAATATGTTTCGTCAAATAGTCAAATCGGCCATTGATAAAGGACGATTGAGATTTGTTGAAATACCAAAGGATGACCAGTCTATTCCGATTGGTCCTGATGGCAAAAAGTTTTTGCATCGGCTTCTTCAAGCTGATTCATTAAATGATGAGAAGGTAAAAACAGTGGATGATGGGATCAAGTTTTCAAGTAAAGAAGTTGTTCAAGAGCACAATGAAGATATTCTTGAAGGCGGGAATTCCATCAAGGTTGCACAGAAGACGCCAAGTACTGGGGGGCAACAAGAAAATTCAGAGATCGGTGCAAGCACAACCAAAGAAAACAAAGGCCGAAATAAGCTCAAGGGCGAGAAATCAAAAGTTACTTTTGCAGAGTTACTAGCTAAATATCAAAAAGCGAGTGAAGCAAAAAGTGCTTAACGGCCAAGTAGTGTAAGAGCATCAAGATCACCCCCTAGGTGCAAATATGAGGATCGGTATTGGCAAAATGAGAATTTCAATGCAACATATTCATATCCTTATTTTGGGGCACCAATGCCAATGCCGTGGATACCTTCCTATTCTCACGTAAATCCGTATCCATCATGGGACAGGTATGATACAAGGGCACATTCTCCATCTTATTTTAGACCATCTCACCAACATTATGCAGCTCCAAGAAGATCAACATTTGAGAAACAATCACATGTCAAAAACCGTTTCAATCATAAGGAATCGGTCCGGAGCTCAGGGAACAAGAAAGAGGTGGTCAAGCAAGTTTACCGTGTTAAAAAAGATGGTCGTAAGAGTACTACTTCAGATTTGATCTCAAGTGAAAAAGAGCCAATTAAAGTGTTGACATTGGCTACTAAAGGCAATGATATGAAGCAATCAATTGTTGAGAGTCAAAGTGCCAAATCTGAAGAAAAGAGGTTGAGAGTGCACAAGGCCAAAAAAGAATTGCCATTAGTCGAAACAGAATCACAGCCGAGGTGCCCACTCGGCTTATCGTATTGGCAAAAGAAGGAATTACAAAAGCTTAGTGCACAAGAGCTGAGAAAGAAAAACATGGCATGGGTTCCCAAGAGGAGCAGTCAAAATAAAAATGATGTCCAGCCTTCTATTGCAACAAGTGTTACAAAAGTAAAGAAAGAGAAAGATGGAAGCGAAAAACAATTAAGCCGAAGGTTTGCATCACCCAATCAAAATCTTCGGTTATCACATCATCCATATTCGTCAAACATACCATTGATGTCTTTGCCATGGAAATCATCCCCAGGTATGATCGGTTACCCTACATGGGCTTATTTAGATCCATGGATGCAATATAATTTCTTATATCATGGAAGGGTATTACCAAATCACTATACATTTGATTAGCTACAAGTTTGTTGCTGATCCAAAGGGCCGAAATATTTGATTTGTCATTTGATTTGTTTATTTCGGCTATTCGTGCTTTTATGGATGAAGTTACATGGACCTTATGGTAATGGCCGATATTTATCTATCGTCCTAAGAATATGTTAATGCATGGCCGGTGTAGTATTCTAACATCATCCTTAGTTCGATTGGAGAGCAAGACAAGGTACGTGCTCATGGAAATTTATATGTATGCCTATATTATGCTTGCATGGAGTTGAGACATTATGACCGATGCCATTCAAAATATGTTGCAACCAATTCATAGCAGAATTGGCAAGTGGGCTTATGCTTTAATTGAGTATGATTTGGCTTATGAATCTCTAAAATCTATGAAAGGCCAAATTGTTGCTAATTTTATTGTTGAGCATCGGATTAATGACAAGCATGATATTGATATAAACCTTGTCTCATTAGTATCATGGAGATTATATTTTGATGGTTCAATCTGTAGCAATGGCCAAGGTGTTGGTATTGTTTATATATCTCCTCATGGTGCTGTTTTTTAAGCCTCATGCCGCTTAAAATATTGTTTGCACAATAATTGAAGCCGAATATGCAATGTTATTCGGCTTGGAGCTTTTGGTTGCCATAGGTACTACACATATTGAGGCTTTCGGTGATTCGTTATGAGTAGTGCAACAAATATCTAAGGGTTATCAATGTTTTGATGAATCACTTATAGTTTATCTTGAGGTATGTCTAGATGAAAATTTTACCTTGGGTTTCCTTAATATTGCTCATTTATCTAGACATGACAGTTGAAGAGCAAATGAGTTGGCACAGCAAGCATCCGGCTACCATGTTGATCATAGTGTATTGCATATCTATCAATAGCCGATGCTTGGTCTCACCGAAATAGGTAAGGCCGAACTATAGCTCACCGCTTCGGGCACTAATAAAAAATTTATGCAGGCAAAAGCAAGGATTGGAGAAAGTTCATTTTGATTATCTGCAAGATACTAGCAGAAGGGTGGACAATATAGTTTGGCGGATGGCTTTGACATGCATATCTATGGAAGTTTATCATCGGATTAATGAAGTCGAGAAGGTTTCACCCAAGTTTGCATCAAAATGTTCACACAAGCAATGGCCGATATATACTTATCTTCCTAAGCAGGTATATCGATGGCCGATGGAGTGTTGACATCGTCCTTATAGCAAACACGCTACAAGTTATTTTTCGGCACACTAGCTTTGCCGAAAAACAGGGGGGCATGTGTTGACGCTCAAAAGTGGCACAATAGTAAAAGTTGCTTAAAGTTATGTCAACGTTAATTCAAACTTATGATTGGAAGTCACCTTCGGATGGCTCTCTTTGAGAAGATCAAGATGGATACGAAGATGGTCCAAGACGGAGCTCCGATGCAAAAGTTATGACGATTTCAGAGATGCTTGTGTTGACATCAGATTAAGGAATGGCCAAAAACTCAATTAAGATGGCCTCGGATGGAAAAAGTTTCAACATGAAAGTTGTGCGTCTCGTCGAAGCAGTTGATTTTGATATAAAAATCGTCTTAATCCGAGATCGTATGCAACCTGTGGAGTCAAAACAAGGTCAGGGACAGAAACTGTAGAGTCACTTCGGACCCACCGAGTTGATTTGACTCGGTGAGACCGAGTTGATGTCAGAAGATTACAGAAAGTTGGTCACATTCACTTCGTGGGACCGAAGCAAACCACTCGGTGAGACCTAATTGATGTCAGAAGATTACAGAAGGTTGACCATGTTCACTCGGTGGGACCGAAGCAAACCACTCGGTGGCTCCGAGTTGATCCGGAAAATTGCCAAAGATTCCTGTCCAAGTTAAGTTAGGGTTTTTGATGTATTGGACGGAATTTTTAGTCCTTTTCTTGTACGGGAAGTCCAACCGCCTCATAAATAGATGAGAGGTGACGGCCGATTGAACAACACACAATCAAACAATCAATCTACTACTTTTTCGTGTTCATCCACTTTTTATCTCTCTCCCTTGTATCTTCTTCTCGTTCTTCGTTCGTTCTTCATCTTGGAGGGCAGCGATCCACGAGGCCCTAGGGGCGATCAGGTCGACCTATGGCAGCCCATAGCCGCCGCACGCCCTGACGGGGTCCCTCCCGGGCGTGTGGGGTTTCGGGTCTACAAAAGCACCCACCGGACTGCTTGCGTACCGCGCTTCCGGACGGGTCTCCTTCGACGTGAGCTGCGGTGCATCACCCCCGGCGTCGAGGGTACACGGTGACGTGTTCGTGTGCGAACACCATGCTTAAGTAGCTAGGAGTGGATAATGATTTATCTTGGGTATCAACATGCATTAAAATGACCATAATGTAGTATGATGATATGGTATTCTCCTCTGAATGTTTCGAGTGGCTTGACTTGGCACATGTTCACGCATGTAGTTGATTCAAAACCAACATAGCCTCCACTATATTTATGTTCATGGTGCTTATATCCTACTCATGCTAGTATTCAATGTTGACTATTCATAATGCATGATTATGACCGTTTTCGCTCTCTAGCTGGTCGCTTCTCAACCTATTTGCTAGCCTTCGCCTGTACTTAGCGGGAATACTGCTTGTGCATCAAAACCCTTAAACCTAAAGTTATTCCAGATGAGTCCACTATATCTACTTATATGTGGTATTACTCTGCCGTTCTAAGTAAATTTGCATGTGCCACCTCTAAATATTCAAATGAACATCTGTTTTGTGTGCCCGTACCGCTCATGGAGCGACAGGGGGCGGTCGGTATCTTCCATGCTAAGCGGGTTATTCTCATGATGAGTATTTATTCACTTGTCCTTACACGAGAGGGGCTGGTAATCGGGATGCCTAGTCCCATAATTAAAATTGCAAAATAATAAAACAAACTCCCCCGGAAAGTTGTTGGTATGGAGGGCACCCGAGGATTCGGCTAGCCATGGCTTGTGTTTGTTGGTGGAGGGGGAGTAAACTTTACTTTATCGCTTGGGAACCGCCGCTAATGTGTTTAGCATGGAAGATATTGAAAACTCTCGGTCGTAACGTTGACAGGAAAGGCATACCTCCCAAAATTATATCTATCTCTGATTTAAGCTTCGAGCTCTGGCACCTCTGCAAATCCATGCTTCCCTCTGCGAAGGGCCTATCTATTTACTTTTATGTTATTTTACTTTTATTGTTGAGTCATCACCTTCTCAAATAAGCATCAGTCCTGAGAGAACTATTGTCATTCTCATGCATTGTGTATAGTTAATGTTGTGTGCATCATGACTGGATCTCTTCTATCATGAATTACAGTGTTTAGTCGTTGCTTGAACTTTGGAGGTGCTCTGCATTTAAGTTTTGCGGTCTCAGAAAGGGCTAGCGAGATACCATGTTGTCATATTATCTCATTATTATTTTGACAAAGTGTTGGCATTTGAGATATCTTATTATTGCTCGCTAGTTGATTATGCCATTGATATGAGTGAATATAATTTCTAAGAGTTATCATTTGCATGGCTAGTTCATGATCTTTGCTGAAAACTTGGGTACTATTTAAGCATATATATAGATACAAGAACAAAAGAGTTCGTAAAAGTTTTTCTTTATCACTTTCAGATTGTCAACTGAATTGCTTGAGGACAAGCAATGAGTTAAGCTTGGGGGAGTTGATAGGTCTCCGTTGTATCTACTTTTCCAAACACTTTTGCTCTTGTTTTGGACTCTAATTTGCATGATTTGAATGAAACTAACCCGGACTGACGCTGTTTTCAGCAGAACTACCATGGTGTTGTTTTTTGTGCAGAAATAAAAGTTCTTGGAATTGAACAAAACTTTTTGGAGATTTTTTATGGATTAAATAAAAAATACTGGAGCCAAGACCCACTGGAGGGGGCCACCTGCTGCCCACGAGGCACCAGGGCGCGCCACCCCTCCCAGGCGCGCCCTGGTGGCTCGTGGGGCCGACGTGGCTCCGCTGACCCTAATCTCAGGCCTATAAATTCACAATTCCAGAGAAAAAAATAAGAGAAGAAGTTTCATCACGTTTTATGATACGGAGCCGCCGCGACCTCCTGTTCTTCATCGGGAGGCCAGATCTGGAGTCCGTTCAGGGCTCCGGAGAGGGGATCTTCCGGCATCGTCATCATCAACCATCCTTCATCACCAATTTCATGATGCTCACCACCGGGAGTGAGTAATTCCTTCGTAGGCTCGCTGGACGGTGATGGGTTGGATGAGATTTATCATGTAATCGAGTTAGTTTTGTTAGGGCTTGATCTCTAGTATCCACTATGTTCTGAGATTGATGTTGCTATGACTTTGCTATGCTTAATGCTTGTCACTAGGGCCCGAGTGCCATGATTTCAGATATGAACCCTTTATGTTTTCATGAATATATTTGTGTTCTTGATCCGATCTTGCAAGTTATACGCACCTGCTACGTGTTATGATCCGCATACCCCAAGGTGACAATAATTGGGATTCTTTCCGGTGATTACCGTAGTTTGAGGAGTTCATGTATTCACTATGTGTTAATGCTTTGTTCCGGTTCTCTATTAAAAGGAGGCCTTAATATCCCTTAGTTTCCTTATGGACCCCGCTGCCACGGGAGGGTAGGACAAAAGATGTCATGCAAGTTCTTATCGCAAGCACGTATGACTAAATACGGAATACATGCCTACATTACATTGATGAATTGGAGCTAGTTCTGTGTCGCCCTAGGTTATGACTGTTACATGATGAATGTTATCCAACATAATCACCGATCCAATGCCTACGAGTTTTTCACATATTGTTCTTTGCTAAGTTACTACTGTTGCCACTACTGTCACAATTGCTACTACTATTGCTGCTAACGTTACTATTACTATTACTATTATTGCTACTGCTATAAAACTACCATACTATTGTGCTACTGATCACTCTGCTGCAGATATTTAGTCTCCAGGTGTGGTTGAATTGACAACTCAACTGCTAATACTTGCAAATATTCTTTGGCTCCCCTTGTGTCGAATCAATAAATTTGGGTTGAATACTCTACCCTCGAAAACTGTTGTGATCCCCTATACTTGTGGGTTATCAACTGGCAAGGGAGATAATAGACCAGGATAACTAACTCTCTCTGTTTTGGCCTGTTGACAGATCACACAATACTGCACAAACTCTTTAATGAATGATTTCATGCCATTCCACTTGAAAAGAGCATGTATCCTTTTGTAAGTAACAGGGAATCCAGAATGACCACCAATAGGACTAGCATGGAAAGCATGACAAATTTTAACTTGAAGTGGCACATCACTGCCAATCCATAAGCATTTTTTGTATTTGATCAGCCCATTGACCAGAAAAAAATGAGGTTTTGATGCAGGATTAACTGCCAGCTGCTGCAGCAATTCCTGAGCTTTTTCATCTTGTGTATAACTGTCAATAATCTCTTGTAACCAAGCAGGTTGTGCAGATGAGATTGTTAGCAATTGAGAAGACATATTGGCCCTTCTAGAAAGAGCATCAGCAGCTGAATTGTCAGTCCCTTTCTTGTAAATGATCTTGTAATGGAGCCCAAGGAGCTTAGTGAACACCTTTTGCTGCCATGGTGTGTGAAGTCTGTGATCAGACAAATGAACTAAGCTTTTTTGGTCTGTTTTAATAACAATCTCCTGAAATTGCAGGTAGGGCCTCCACTGTTCTACTGCAAGCAGTATGGCCATATACTCCTTCTCATACACAGACAAACCTCTGTTCTTGGGCCCCAATGCCTTACTAACAAAAGCCAATGGGTGTCCATTTTGCATCAGAACAACCCCTATACCAGTATCACAAGCATCAGTTTCCAACACAAAGGGCGGATCAAAATTAGGGAGAGCCAAGACAGGAGCTTGTACAAGAGCTTGTTTGAGAGTTTCAAAAGCAGTTTCAGCAGCTGGAGTCCACACAAACAAGGTGCCCATCTTCAGAAGTTCAGTTAATGGCCTGCTAATCATCCCATAGTTTTTGATAAACTTCCTGTAATAACCAGTGAGTCCTAGAAATCCTCTGATTTGTTTTACATTTGTGGGAATGGGCCATTGCTGCACAACCACAATTTTGGTGGGATCAGTGGAGACCCCTTTGTCACTGATGATGTGGCCCAGGTAAGCAACTTCTTGTTGTGCAAATGCACATTTGCTTAATTTCACTTTCCATTGTTTCTCTTGCAGAGTACTGAGCACTTTTTCAACATGGACCAGATGTTCCTCCAGAGTCTTGCTGAAAATCATAATATCATCAAAAAAATACCAAAACAAATTTTCTTAAAGCAGGCAAATCAAGGTTCATAGCCCCTTGGAATGTGCCAGGAGCACCAGACAAACCAAAACCCATGACGAGGAACTCATAATGGCCTTCATGAGTTTGAAAAGCAGTTTTGAACTCCTCTCCAGGTGCAAGCCTGATCTAATGATAACCAGCTCTCAAGTCTAACTTAGTGAACCAGCAAGCTCCATGCAACTCATCTAACAGCTCATCAATTACTGGTATGGGATATTTACCTTTCATTGTGATAGCATTCAAATGCCTATAATCAATAACCATGCGCCAGGTACCATATTTTTTCCTAACCATAAGTACAGGAGAAGAAAATGGACTGAGACTGAGTCTGATCATACCATTCTGCAACAATTCCTTGACCTGTTTTTCCATCTCAGTCTTCAAGTGAGGAGCTACTCTGTAAGGCCTAATAGATATAGGTCTGGCTCCTGGAATTAAGGGAATAGTGTGATCATATGCTCTTCTAGGAGGTAATCCTTTTGGTTCCTCAAAGACCGCAGAGAATTTATCTAACAATGCTTGTACTTCAGGAATATGAGAAGAAGAGTTGGTGCCATTGGACAGCTCAATGCTCATCACTGTAAAAGCACACTCAGCAGGTAGTTCACCCTGTAATGTAACCCAAGCTCCCTGAAGCTGGAAGGAAAACCACTTCTATTCCCAATCAACAACCATAGGACTATGGCTGGCCAACCAATCAAGTCCTAGGATTCCATCATAATTGCCCAACTGAAGAAGTCTGAAGTCTGTTTTGAAAGTGGTATCCTGACATTCCCAGACACATTGCTTCACAACCTGTGTGCAGAACAGTTGAGCTCCCCCAGCCACAGTAACTGCAATAGGTTTTGAGACCTGGACATCCTGCAGAAGGGGGACTAGGTTTGTGTTAAGGAAGGAGTGAGTGCTCCCAGAATCCACCAGGAATGTGAGATGTTGTCCTTGCACAAGAACTCCAAGCTTCATTGTTAATGGATGAGATTCAGAGGAACAAGCGGCCGCTGACAGTAACATGAGATTATCAGAGTCACTATCGGATGACTCCTGTTGAAGCTTCCCTGAGGACTGTATATGCTCAATCATCTCTTGCACAATGTGAAGTTGGACTGAAGATTTGCACTGATGGTCTTTGGACCATTTTTCTCCACAAGTAAAACATAACCCCTTGGATTTCCTATATATACGCAGAGCACCCCACTTGTCATCAGAGGAATTTGCCTTGCTAGCGTTAGATTGCCTCTTGTCACTGCTGCTTGGAACTCTTGGAAGAAAACTAGTTGTAGACTGAATCTTCTTGGAAGAAAATACTGATGAACTCATGTCACTTAATTCCTCATGGAGTAAGGCCAAATCATAAGCACTATCCAGATCTTGTGGTTTCTGCAGGGCAACAGTCATGCATACACTAGGTGTGAGGCCATCGATGAAGCGAGTAGTATAGTACAGACTGTCAGGCATTTCCTCATACGCTGTCAGTCATACAATTCAGCGAAACGTTCCACATAATCAACCACTGTCGAGTCCTGAGCAATGCAAAACATCTGCCGCACCAGTGCCTGGTGTTGGTTACGACCAAACCTGTTCATCGGGAGTTGACAGAATTCTGACCACGACAAATTGGGCGATCTGCGCTGAACTGCCTCCAGCCAACAAGTTGCTGCACCTTCGAACTGAGAAGTGGCAAATGAAATCCACCTTGTTGCAGGAGTACCCCAGAGCTTGAAATAATCCTCACATCGATATTGCCACAGTCGCGGATTCGTACCATCGAAGCGTGGTAGTTCCACACGAGGAGCGGATTGGTACGTGTCAGACACATCAGAGGCATCAAATTCACGGGGAGAAAAAATTTCACGGGGAGAACCAGAATCGCGCGCACCTCTGACCGGAGGAGGCACATAGACCTGATGCGCCTTCCCCCGGTGAATTTTGTCGAAGCCAAGGGGATCCGCCGCGGCCGACTCGCGGCCACCCCCAACCTCCTTGTTGGCCGACGAACTCGCCTGCTTCCCCGCGGAGTCGTCCTTGCCGCAACGCTCGAGCTCGGTTCGGATCTGCTCCATGTCGAGGTTGGATTCGGCCCTGGCGCCATCGATCCGCGTGGTGATGAGGCCGTCGAGCGCCACCGTGGTCTCCTTGAGCATTTTGCTGACGGACTGGGTGATCTCCTCGCCATACGCCTTGAACTTCTGGTCCAGCGTCTCGGCGAAGTCCGACCGAAGCAGCTCCTGGATCTGCCGCCCTTCCGAGGACAGCTTGTCCATGGCGGCGCTCCGCTGCTGCAACCTGAAGCGCGTGGCGTGGATGTGGCTTGGAATTTCCAGGATCAAAAAGCTCTGAGTACCAAATGTGAGGATTCTACCACTACCATTGACGAGATCTAGGGTTTGAAAGAGGTATTAGCTGTCCGCCCAACCACCCACACAGCAATTCGAATTACACACGCAACTCTCGTCCTGGCCGAAGCCACCAACTCGCCGTCCGCCGTCCTCAGGAAGAAAGGTAAGCAGTATTTAAACTAGCTACCGTTACACCCGCCTTAGCGGGCCCAGTCCTGGCCTGCAAGCCACTGGGGAATTCTACGATCGCGAGTGGGCCGGCCCGTCGGCCCACGAGTTGAGTCTTCATTCTCCCGCCGCTTTCCCTCGACCATCTTCAGTATCTTCAGCAGCAACAGTGGGTACGCTGACATTTCATTGTTGGTGGAACAATAGTAGTATGAGTCGTTTTTGCCTGCGTCTACGTTTAGGAAAACGTACAAAGACAATTAACTTTGTACATTTTCCTAAGGGATACAGACGCTATGGTATATATTTTCGAATAAACAAAACAGATTGGTGTCACAAAGTTTTTCTTTTTGAGCACTTTTCCAGCTACATACAGGAGTGAGTTGGGGAACAAGAAGGCCCGGCCATCTCATACTTGTGGGCCGATTCCCGGCTCTGGCTGCTCGCCTATCCAACCGTCGTCGATGTAGCTCATGTCCACGAACTTCTCCACCTCCACCTCGCTCAGTTGCTTCTCCCACGGTACTCTCCTGGCCATGTCTGATCCCGGCCCGGTGCACCCAACCTCTGCGAACACGACGTCGTTAGTCTCGCCGGCGGCGTTCCAGGCATACCACCCCCGCGGGACGACGACACTGGACATGTTCACGTGGTAGTAGACGACCGTGGCGTACTGGTTCCACGCGCGTCCGAGGTACTGGCGCCCGGTGCCCCTGACCTCGCCGCCCTTGAACACAAAGCCGCCGGGGTCACTGGCGTGGACCCTGCCGTGCGCCGTCACCGACCCGGGCTTCTGGCCGTAGGACGGCGGCATGTTGGACACGATGGTGCAGCCGTCGTAGATGGACTGGCCGTAGCCGAAGATGAAGTCGATCCCGCCCTCGATGAAGCAGTCGCTGAAGTAGTGGCGGCCTAGGTCGTCGCAGAGCGTATCCTGGAAGCCATGGAAGGCGCAGACGTAGAAGGTGTTCCGATCGCCGCGGATCAGCGCCGCCACCGCTTGGCTCTTGTTGATCTTGTCGTGAGCGTTGTGCGTGTTCTTGAAGGCGATGTTCTGGGCAAGGAAGTCGTTGGCCAGGACGGTGAAGGTGGCGCTCTGGTACGTCGTCGACGTGTTGCCGCGGCTGCGGACGTGGGCGCCGGCGTAGTCGTTGAAGTTGATGTCCGTGTTCCAGGAGCCGTCCCCTTCCAGCAAGATGTAGCCTTTCTCCTCCGGGATGATCACCTTCTCCCTGCATGCACCACGTGTACCAACGCAAACATCAATTGGAAGGAGTACAAAAAAATAGTTGAGTGCAATATGGAATTGTCTAGCAAGGACGACGGACGTGTAGCTCCCTGCCCGGACGTGGATCCTGACCCACTCCCGGTTGCCGTCCGGCACGAAGTTCACCGCCGACTGCACCCTCCTGAAATCCCCTCCTCCATGACTGTCCACGGTGATGGTCCTCGACACCGGCGCCTGCGCTGAGCTCAACGCCGGCCACCGGAGCAGCAGCACGACCACGACCACGACCAAACTAACAACACGGTGGCACTCCATTTCTCCCACGTACGTATCTTTGGTCCTTCTGCTCCGTGGAAGACACGAATCGATCGATCCATCCATCCATTCGTGTCCCGTATTAATACAACTTTTTTACGACCGTTTGGAGGATTTTATAGAAAGAAACACGCACAACGGATTTTGTAGGAAGAAACACGCACACGCACAACTTTTTATCTATCAATTTTATGATCTTGCGTAGGAAGAAACACGCACACGCACAGCTTTTGGAAGATGTGGTAACGCCTTAATTTCCTAACTAAACTATCATATGATGACAGCGGTTACCACTGAAGTTTTCGCTCTGGCAGGTGTTAATTTTTACCATAAGGGATATATGTATTGGTTACTGTATATAAACGTGGTGATATTTTGTTAAAAAAAATGACATGACAATATGGTGAGGAATGGGTCGCGTACCTCCATTTTTCAAACGAATGTTTGAAGAAAAGAAAAGAAAGAAAATCCACATACCACTTGACTTTTTCAAAAAAGGATGGTTTTCCCTCCCCTATGCATTAGACAATGCACCACTTGCTCTATATAGATGACCAAACAGGCGTAACCAGGATAGACTTAATTACCACTCACCCTTCCCTCGCCATGTGTGATTATGCTCTGGCTTGTCTTGAGGAATTCAATCTGACGTCTTGGGATGGAGGAACATGGTTTGCTGGTGACCCCAAGCTTAGAGGGATAAAGATGGTCGTTGTGGGCAGGCCATGAGTGGAGACAGATCGAGGATGACGGAAGTGTGGTTGGTGATGGTTAACACGCCAAGCGTCATAAGAGGCTTGGTGACAGTGATGGATGCGATGAATCAAGCGGGTCGAAAGGGAGAGGGGAAGCACTAATGACGACGATATGGTTGTGACAACAACTTTGGGTCTAAAGGGGAAGTAGGAAAAAGAAGCGGATGAGAAGTTGGAGAAAATGAACGCGTTTGAAGAATGAGAAGGCATTGTCACTGAGAGGCCACATTTAAGTTGAAAAAACTAGGTCACCCGGAGAATACATTTGGGTTGAAGAGTGTACATCAAGCTGTATAGTAGTGTTTGTGGTCACGTGCGGGTCCCACACAAGACATGACAAAGACGGGCCGAAATCACTGTTCTGACCTTATCAGCAATCTTTGTCATAAATTGAACTCGACATGAAAGTATTTCACGATCTGACCCTTTTAGCAACGCCACCGCCCGCGGCGTTTCTGCCCAACTTAGAAACGCCGAGCTATCTCACGTTTCTGCTCCACATGGAAACGCCGAGGTAGCTCGCGTTGGTACTCCACATAGAAACGCCAAGGGCTTTGGCGTTTCTGACCTATACGGAAACGCCATTGGTTTTGGCGTTTCATACGTGGTAGTACTCCACAGCTCGATCGGCAGGAGCATGTATTGATTAGCGCAGACCGACCGGCGCCCTGCTGGATAAATAAAACTAGAGTAGATAGTAAAGCTGACGGCCGGAGGAAGCAGTATCTTATGCGCCCGGCCACAACTTTGTCGACTCACACAAGCAGATCCAGTTGATTCTGCTGCTATCATCCAAACGAACGCTACAAATCAAGTGCATGTCCCACCAGGATGTGTCTTTCTGGTGCTATTAGTATAGCATGCCCTTACTGTTACTAATATTCTTCAGACATATGGCTCGGCTCTTCCCTCCAGCGGCACCTACACGGTCTATACTTTCAACTCCTCCAAACATGGACACATGCATGTATTCTTCACCACCATCTCTCTCTCGATGATGTGTTTTGCGGCGGCAGCAGGAACCCCATTTATAGGAGGCGAGCACCGCGAACAACGTCGAAAATATCTAGGCTCTGAGCCATAGTGGCCTTTGATATAGGGTAATCAATTTCGTTGGGACAGGTATCCTTATGCCATAAGAAATGGCTAGCTACGTGAGCTGATGTTACTCTTTGGTTTTCTCTCCTCTACATGACACATACGAGCTGACTCTCTTCTCTTCTAAGCATGCACAAGTCCACGTAGAGATCAGGCGGTCCTAGTCATTAGTGGGCTGCCAACACAACATGCATACCATCTAATAATATGATGCCACGTTAACTCCCTCATAACTACCATGTACTATCAGCTAGTACTTCCTCAGTTCCTTTTTACTTCGCATATAGTCCCTCCGCTTCATAATTCTTGTCTATGTACACAGTTATTCAAAGTAGCTGGTTCTGCATGCTAGGTTTCTAGGCAGTAGCTGGTCGCTTTTGTCGTCTCACATGCACCGTTGTCTCTGCCGAGTCATGTTTGCCAGCGATTAAAGAAAAGAAGGAACAGTGTGCCCTGCTGCAGCTGACAGCGGAGAGAGAAAATGGGACGCTGCTTGCGGACATATGAGAGAGAGAGCTGTGGAGTACTACCACGTATGAAACGCCAAAACCAATGGCGTTTCCATATAGGGCAGAAACGCCAAAGCCCTTGGCGTTTCTACGTGGAGTACCAACGCGAAATACCTCGGCGTTTCCATATGGAGCAGCAACGTGAGCTAGCTCGGCGTTTTTAAATTGGGCAGAAACGCCACGGGCTGTGGCATTGCTAAAAGGATCAGATCGTGAAATACTTTCATGTCGAATTTAATTTGTGACAAATATTGCTGATAAGGTCAGAACAGTGATTTTGGCCACAAAGACGACGGTCCTCATGCCTCGACTTGTCGCTGCCAGATGGGGCACATCTTTCTTTAGTATGTTTGATCTTAATAATCATCCCTTAGGCGTGCTTCAAACTTAGGCATACCGTTTTCCACATAGGGTGCATTTTTTAGTACGTACGATCTTATCGCCCCTTCTGCTTGCTTATGGCATTTCGCTACATACTCGCTTGCTTCCAACCTTTCGCTACATGTTTATTCTACAGGCTTTTTCCTACTTGCTAACTATCACTGCTTTATGTTTGTTGTAACACTGTTCTCAACTAAGCCTAGCCCTCCCTTGATATGTGTGATGATAACCCACAAATGTAATGTATCGCAACAGTCTTTGATGAGAAGTATCACAATTCAAATTTTTTGATTCGACACAAGAGGAGTCAAAGGATATTTATAAGATTTAGCGGCTGAGTTGTCAATTCAACCACATCTGAAAACAAATTACCTACTCGAGAGAATTTATTAGTAGAAATTTGATGAAATCTTGATTTTTTTTATGAGTACCAAGGTTATTATCTTTTTGTTGAGTCGACCAATGTTTTTATCTTATACGGACGGTCTCACCATGAATCAAGCTTGGTCCTCAAGGAAATACTCCCTCAGTTCCTTTACATAAAGTTTGTTTTCTAATAATTAAAATTCCACAATGTAAGGTCCATTTCTTCTAATTCTTCGTAATTCCTGTTTTAGCCTTCCAGAAAAATAAAAATAAATCTCCCGATTGCATGTATCTCTTCTTCTAGAAAAAGAAGGAAAGTATGTCTCTTCAGATTTCCTGTATCTCTTCGTTTCCTGGCCTAATTGATTTATTTGCCATCAACCAGTGAATTAGCCAAGGATAATTTTGTGCTAAATTCTCTATAATTTTGTGCCTTGGTCACCGTGCCAAAAAGCACCTTGCATAAAGGAAGGGAGGGAGTCGAATGGTGAAAAAAACCATGTGCATCACGCGACAATTCTGCATATTGAACATGTGTGGTCACACTACACAACAACTGAGCCAAGGTCCTGTTTGTCAACGAACAAACGAGAAAAGCTAGCGTCGCATTTGAGGAGTGAGTGTTTTCTATTCAAATTTGAGCAGGAAATGAATCTTTTAGGACTTATAGTTCCTCAAATTGAGGAGTTATAAGTTTTGTGTTAGCTAAGGTTGAACTCCCCAAAATATGCCAATAAAATAAGTTAAGATTTTTGAAGATTCGATTAGAGATGCCTTTCTTTTTTGCGAGTGGTTAGAGATGCCCTAAACTCAAGCAACAATTTGTAAGTGTCCGTGGATCTAGCATTTTTTTTCTAGTTAAAACATTCCATGAGAATAGGAGAAAAGAGATTCTCCCGTGCACGGGAGGTCCCGTGCATATCTCAGCCGTCCATTTGGTTGGAGGTCTGCATGCATGCATGCATGCTTATCTTTTTTGTCTGCATGCCTTAGCCATTAATTAGTTATGGAGGGGTCCATGCATGCATGCTTTTGTTATTGAGTTATTACATGCGTAATCCATCCCACCTCCCATGCCTTTTCCATTTTATCTTCTAATTTTAATTTACTATATTTTTTGAACCAAAAATCTAAATTAAGTTTCATTTGCATATTTGTGTCCGTCGCGACGAGAACTTTCAAACAAGACCAATTTTGAATATATTTCGACAACTTAAAAAAAATCTAAGTTTCAAATACTGAAACTTGGTAACCGTAACATTATTTTTTACCAAGTTTTACCAAATTTCATATGCTTTAGGTTTTTAGGGTTCTGGGCTTGGGGCGTAGGGTTTTAGGGTTTAGGGTTTTAGTTTTAGTTTTGAAACTTGCTAAATTTATGAATCTGTTTCTATTAAATTTTAGTAGTTGAAACTTGCTCGACTACCAATTTAGCTCGCGATCCGCAAAGTCGTTGGATTTCGCACAAGGGCACACAAAGTTTTAAGTTTCAGATTCTGAATTTGCGATTTTGTCGTTCGCGCGTACCAAGTTTCAGCAGTTCAAACTTAATGGATTTTTAAATACTGGTCAAAACATATTCAAAATTGATATTATTTGAAAGCCTTCGTCATAAGCAACACGAATCTGAAAATGAAAATTAAATTGGACGTTCAAAATATATAGAAAATTAAAAATTGAATGTAAAAAATAAAAGGATGGGAGGTGGGATGGGTGGAGCTGCCAAAATCTGCAAAAAGCTGCATGCAAGGGGTCCATCCAAAGTGATCAATGCACTAAAAGAGATTCTCAGCAATCTGAAAAAATCTGAAGCAAACTTAACAAGAACAAAACCGCCGATATAACGATGGAATGTTGAGAAGGCGCTGCGTCTCGAAAAACGGGTGCCGCACCAAACTCTCCCTGAGCCTTAGCGCGCGCTGCGTCAGTATAACGCCCTTAGAGCCCCCGGGCCCGACGTCGACGGCCCTGACCGTCCCGCTCCTCACGTTGTACACCGCCACACCATGGTGAGTGCCCAAGATGACGTCCCCCTCCTCGTCACCGCCGACCACGACCAGAGGGGACGTCGGCATTCTGGCCTGCCACGGCACCTCAAAGCGGTGACAGAGCTCACCCCTTCTCTCCCGCGGATGCAGAGGCGGCGCCAGCGTAACCCTCGAGCACCCACAGGTCCACGGCCAGCTTCCTGAACTCGGACGCCATGAGCGACCCGTCCGCGACGAGCAGTCTGGCCAAGAGGTCGTTGGCCACGGGCGGGGCAGGCATCCGCCGGAAAGTCTCGTCCACCGTGTCGAACGCCGCCATCTCGCCGGCGGAACCGGCCTCGGGTGCCTCAGCCAGTGCAGGCGCCCGCGGAGAACCGCCGGGGTGATCATGTCACAGCGAGAGGGGGAAAAGAAGGCATGGATGCCCCCTGCTTTCACGTTGTCTAGCCGGCGGGGCTCGTTGGCGCCGGTCGAGAAGACGTAGTACGCGCCGTACGCCGCGGGCCAGCTGTCCTCGATCGTCACGTGACACAGAAGCCGGTACTCGCCGGACGGCTCGTGTGGAAGTAGAACCGGGACTCTTGGTACGCGGAGGTATGCAAGGACCCCAGCGACTAGCCGCGGGAGCTCGGCCCACTGCCGCTTGGCGGGGTTGGAGACGAGGTACTGGCCGGCGACGGCCGTCCCGAGCAGGAGGAGGCCGTCCCACGAGGCCAGCGGGAGGCAGAACTGCTCGGCCAGGAGCTTCGCCTGGGGTTTGGTCGCAGGGAGGCGCGCGAGCGGACGGCGCGCCGGGCGGCCCGGATGGCGGACGGAGACGGACAGAGCGTCCAGGTACATGTAGTCGTCGACGTGGCTTGCCGTCCTGGTGTAGAGGAGGATCTCGAGCGGGCGACGGCGCGCGTGGGCGGCGAGGAAGGCCGCGCTGGTGGCGACGCGGCGGAAGTCCTTGCAGACGGCGCGCGCGATGAGGACGGACCCGGTCGGCAGGTGGGTCAAGATCTCGGCGAGAAGATCTCACTACCGGAATAACTCTATATGCCTACGGCCATATCTATACCGACGGCTTTTTGTCGGGGCCGTCGGCATAGCTAGAGCTATGCCGACGGCCTGGAAAAAACCGTCGGCATACCTCCATCTATGCCTACGGCAGCCGTAGGCATAGTTAGTTCGTCGGCATACATCGATATATGCCTACGGTGGCCGTAGGCATAGTTAGGCCGTCGGCATAGAGGTGGCCCTGGCGGCCCGGGGATAGACGGCGGGCTAACGCCGGCGGGCTAACGCCGTCAAATCTATGCTGACGGCCCTGACGGCGGCCGTCGGCATAGATATTATCTATTTTTTTTATCAGGGGCTGCCACGTGGCAGAATTATGCCGACGGCAAAGCCGTAGGCATAGTTTTCCATCTATGCCTACGGCAAGGCCGTAGGCATAGTCCCGCCACGTGGCACCTACTGGTAGCTCCTGGTCGAGGACTATGCCTACGGCCATGCCGTAGGCATAGATATTATCCGTTTTTTTTTATTTTAAATTATTTTTATTTCTTTAAAGTTAATATTTGATTAATTTAAATTTGACTTATCTAAACTTAAACGTACACAAATTATATATCGATTTGGGGTAGAATTTTCCATAGATTATGGATATCCAGTTTCTTTTTGTTTTTGAGTATGTTAGAAATGTGACTCATGTACTTTTATATATAGGCCCTTACACTTTGTTAAAATCACAAGTAATTGATACTTGCATCGATTTTGACAAATTTTATATAGTTTTTATCAGAATCTTGAAAGGATTCTATTGCTATACTATGTTTTCAAATTTGAACAAACTAAAATCATGTCTACTTCATATTTACGGAAAACATCCTTTTGTTTAACTTTTTGTATATTTTCATTCCTTGGCCAAACGAAGGGGATTTTGTGGTGGGTTGGGCCGAGACCTTGTTCTGAAGTGTTCCCATGGGCTGACCTATCACAACCAGGTGGAGAAGTCCATTGGTCCAAGCCCGTCCGGCGAAAGTCAAAGGGGTGGATCTCGGGGTCAACGGGGCCAGGGTTAGGCCGGTCGGGGCCTTAAGGGGGTAGCAATGCAACCAAAACATCGCACCAGGTCCTCACACATGTCTTAAAGTGTGGTGGGATGTTTAAAAGGCAATACACATCTCCGTAGTGTGGCCCCCCTCATATATGATTTTACAAACCACCTTTGGACATCATTTCGGGTGGCCACTGTGTAGATCTACAATTTCCCGCATTGAAACCCTACGGATGCAATAAATGTCTCAAATATTGCATGCGCGCCCGAAAAATGTCATGTCTTGACACGTGTCATGCAATGGCCCCCTTTGAGTGCACGAGAAGTTTCAAGGTCAACGGAGCAACGGGCAGCGCACTTCCTTCACAAACCGGACACGTTCTCTCTCGATAGCCAGATACTACCTCACAGATAGTGCAGTTTACAAGAGGACTCCGGTCAGTCTTCCGTGAAACGCGCTCAAACTTTTACCACACCCTACAAGGGCCATACGACGGCAACGTGCCAGGTCCCGAGGATTTCCGGCACCGTATAATTTTCCTTGGATTTTTACGGCTGGATCTGGCATGCCGCCGAGGTACATTCGCCCCCCGATGGTGGGGCCTGCCCCTCCTTTGGTTGCACTAACATACCGCAAAGACATCATATATGATTTTACAAACCACTTCTGGACATCATTTCGGGTGGCCGCCATGCAGATCTGCAATTTCCCACATTGAAACCCTACGGATGCAATAAATGTCTCAAATATTGCATGCGGGCCTGAAAAATGCCATGTCCTAGCACGTGTCATGCAATGGCCCCCTTTGAGAGCACGAGAAGTTTCGAGGTCAACAGAGCAACGGGCAGCGCACTTCCTTCACAAATCGGACACGTTCCCTCTCGATAGGGAGATACTACCACGGAGATGGTACAGTTTACAAGCGACCTCCGGTCAGGCTTCTGCGAAACGCGCTCCAATTTTTACCACACCCTACAAGGGCCATATGACGACACCATGCTAGGTCCCGAGGATTTCCGGCATCGTATGATTTTTCGTAGATTTTTACGGCTGGATCCGACTTGCCGGGGCCTGCCCCTCCTTTGGTTGCACTAGGCCTACACATACCGCGAAGACATCATATATGATTTTACAAACCACTTCTGGACATCATTTCGGGTGGCCACCATGCAGATCTGCAATTTCCCGCATTGAAACCCTACGGATGCAATAAATGTCTCAAATATTGCATGCGGGCCCGAAAAATGCCATGTCCTGGCACGTGTCATGCAATGGCCCCCTTTGAGAGCATGAAAAGTTTCGAGGTCAACGGAGCAACGGGCAGCGCAGTTCCTTCACAAACCGGACACGTTCCCTCTCGATAGGCAGATACTACCTCGGAGATGGTGCAGTTTACAAGCGACCTCCAGTCAGGCTTTTGCGAAACGCGCTCAAACTTTTACCACACCCTACAAGGGCCATATGACGACACCATGCCAGGTCCCGAGGATTTCCGGCATCGTATGATTTTTCGTGGATTTTTACGGCTGGATCCAGCATGCTGCCAAGGTACATTCGCCCCCCGGTTGTGGGGCCTGCCCCTCCTTTGGTGCCGCCGTTCGATGGTGAGGGACGCCGCACGTACCGTCATCGAGGGCGATGGGGCAAGCCGGAGAGATGTTCCGTGCAACCGTCAGACAACCAATCTACTGTAACCATCACTATCTCCTTCTCGTCGCCCTCCTCTCCCCTCACAGATCGCCGGCGGCTGGATCCGCCGCACATCGCGCTGCCGCGTCCATCCATCCATCAGGATCTGCTCCTCCCGTCCACCCACAAACCTACCTCGTGGCTAGGGTTTCGGTGGCCTCCACCTCGAGCGCTGCTCCGATGGCGGCGAGGCCAGAGGCCGCCGGATCCTTCACCGGCGTGGATGCGGTTAGTACTTGTCGTCCTTTGTCGGTCCAAGAGGGTAGAAAAAGTTAGAAGAAAAACAAAAGGGAGAACACAATTGCATGAGCTTGATTTCTATTGGTGAAAACATTTGTGCCACGGATCGATGACGTGGCGCATATCCATCCATCTAGCTCTCCACCCCACGTCCATCCATCCATCCAACTAGAGAAAGGAGAAAAAAAAGAAAGAAAAGAGCCCACGAGAGAGAGAGCCCACCCAACTCCACCGAACGCCTCCTCCCTCTGTCTCGTGACCTCGCTCCTCTCTCCCCCATGAACTCCTCTCCCTCGCCGCCGCCACCACCCACGCCGGCCTATTCCGGCGAGCTCCGGCGACGGGAAGCACTCCCCCGAGCTCCCCAAGCTCCACGCCTCCTTCCCCTCCGTCCAGAATCGGCGCTCCCGCCCTCCATCGTCCCCCGTGGCTAGCTAGGGTTTCGGCCGCCACCTCACCTCCGGCGACGACGAGGCCTGCGGGCGGCGGATCCGGCACCGGCGTGTCCCAGGTTGGTACTTCCACTCATTCCTCGCACGGATTCTCCCTCCCCACCTCACCTCACCATCTCCTCCTTTCCTTCCCTTTGCTACAGGTAACCATGGCGCGGATGGGACGGCGACGGCGGCAGGAGGGCGCCGGCCATGTCCTGCTCGAGGAGGCGGAGGAGTAGGGGCGCGCCCAGCCGGCAGCCCTGTCCTGCTCGAGGGGGAGGGGCAGGAGGGGTCTGCTCCTCTGCTTCCATCGTGACCGCGGCAGGTATCTCCTCCATCTCCCTCCCCCTCTTCCTCTGCTCACTACTTCTGCTGCTAAGTTGATGAATATGTGATGCAAATCCTGCTTGTGCCAAGGAATTCTAGAGGGATTTGTATGAACAAGTCATGTTTTTTATTTTATTTAGGTTGTTAGTTACCAAACAGAGAGAGAAGATGAGCTCCTGCTTGGGTAATTTTTCTGCCAGCACATGATTTGTATGTATGCAACCATCATCTTGCGTGTACGAGCTGATTCCTTGCTTGTTTTGCTATTCCTATAAGTAGCTTGTTTTGCTACTGGATCAATCAACGGATGTGTCACTCTGTTGTGTTCCTTGACACTACTAATATAATGTTCGTTACCGAATAAACAATGGCTGATTCCTTCCTATATGGTGGAAATTGTGCAGGTTCCATGGTGCCAAGTGGCCTCTGGCCATCTTGTACTGGAACTCCAGTAACAAGTAGATGTTACTGCTGCACTCAACATTTTAAGTTGTTTTTTCTTTCTTTTTGAGAGAGAAGCGTATTAGGTGGTTGCCATGCTACACATATATACATACTATAGCTCACTGATATAAGCCGGCCTTTGTTTCTATTTGAACTAGCTCACCATTGTATTACCTAAATCTGCTACTCTATAGAGTTCTACTGGCACTTGCCTATGTTGTTCATATATAAGTTATAGTGCCTGCTATTGTTCTGTCTCAAGTAGAGGGGGTCATATACTGTTCTAGTACCCATGAATGACTGGTTCTCTACATTATAGCAGTTAGGATGATGGTATATATATATATATATATAGGTAATTTCTATAAATTGGTCATGGCCTGCTTACTTTCTTATGTATTAAACAACATGAACTAGTTCCTCTTCTATTGGTATTGCTCATACATGCAACTGTTCTTTTGGTAGATTATAAAGGATATAGTTCTTTTATTTATATAGTTACAGTGCTTGTAATTGCATAGATTATAATGATTTCTCCTGTCTATAGTTCTTTTCTTGCCAGGTTATGGATAGTATCTCATCTACCCAATTTTCCCTCTCCTAAATCTGATTTGAACAGACGCTACACTTGCCTTATCTCTTTCTCGCGTAAATCTCTCACTGATAAGAACAGATGTGACTTGATTTTATGCCAGCCGATGATGTCGCTCTGAGGCTCCTCTCTAGGATTTGATACTACACATGCTACACTTCTCATGATCCTACGATGATCTAGTCCAAGCACTTCTAGGCTATCTGAGGACATCTCCCCCAAAATCCTACCTTGGGGTCGGTGGCGGAGCGTGACGAGCAACTAAGGGGGGGCCAATTTTTTCAAATGGAAAGACAAATATGCCTGCAAAGTTGAAAACAGGCGTGACTCGCAGTGTAAAATTAAAAAATTATCATTGTTGCATGAGATGATAATTTGGCAATCATTGTTCCTTCTTAGATTCAAGTCTCTTTAATTGATATAACCAGAACGTGGTTGGCCAATTTAACATCTGATGATCTGAATCATGTTTCTTTAGTTTATACAACACCTCATGTCTCTTTCCTCCTCCACAAGAAAAGCTGTTCTCCTCCCGTCGGCGCCGCCGCCGGTCCGCCCCATCTCCGATGGCCTCTAGGCCATGGAGGTGTGGAGGATCTCGGCCCCCCCGCCGGCGGGAGGGACCCTGTTCTCGTTCTTATTAGATTCGGCGTCTTGGTTGGGGCTGTGTGGCGGCGGCGATGTCCCTTGGTAGGAATAATGTCTCCCACGTTCTATCCCCGTCCCGATGGTGTGTCTAGCATTGTCGGAGGACGTGTGGAGGTTTGTCTCCGTCGGATCTCGCGGGATTCGGTCGGTGCTGGTCTTCGGTGGATCTGTTTGGATCCGGTCTTCGTTCGTCTTCGTTTGGGTGTTGACAAGTTTGATCCTTCCGATCTACGACTTTCTTCATCGGCGATGGTTGCTATTCTGGTGCGCTGGTCCTATGGGGCCTTAGCACGACGACTTCCCGACTGTCTACTACAACAAGGTTTGCCCGGCTCCGGTGAGGGAGGGGCGATGACGGCGGCGCGCCTTCGGCTCGCTCCAGTGCTTGTAGTCGTCGCTAGGTGGTCCACAGACATGGTTGTAATTTTTATTACCTCTGTTGTTTTTTGTACTACCATGATCGAAGATGAATGGATTGGAAGTTTCTCGCAAAAAAAAAAACACCTCATGGGCCAGCAATCAGAACATGTTTTTTTTTTCTCCAACAAAGAGCAATCATAACATATGTGAATCAAGTTTCTATGGCAATTCACATGTACCTTGCTTCTTTAGTCTTTCGGCAGGAGGTCACTTCTCAGCTCATCGGCTGTCGTTGTTGGCCCAGGTCCTTTGTACGTCGCTCATAGACGAGTTCTTTCCGTCGAAAGCACTGTCGCGGTTGTCGAGCCGGACGAGTACTTTCCGCCCACACCCAAACTGCACGTGCGTGCATGTACGTAGAGTTGTTTTCACCAAGACACGTATAGTTAGCCTCGCTAAGCAGACAGGCAGGTGGATCGATTCCTTCTGCTGGATACGCAAGTACACGCAAGTACGGGTAGCTAGCTTAGTTAGCTAAGCTTAGCAATCAACTCCGCCGACGGCAGCGTGTAGAACTCAACACACACATCAATCAGCAGCAGTAGCACAACTCGCCGAGAACTCGCGCACACGAGACACAGCGGCTTTATTTAGCTAAGGTTGTTTATTCATTGGTTAGGCCATAATGCTTAGTACTAAATTTTATTTTTCATATTTGGAAGGGGGGGTCGTGGCCCCCTTTGGCCCCAACGAGCCTCCGCCAGTGCTTGGGGTGTTCTATTGCTTGTTCTTCTGGCTGTGTGTCTATTTGACTTGGGACTTGCTCCATTTAGCTGTGTGGTGCTTATCTTCCTACTGAACTTTATTTTCTCACAGGAAATGACTACTTAATCATTTGGCTTTAATTTCTTTTATAGAACTGCCTTTGCTGACTTGGAGTGCTTTATTTACATATTTGTTTATCTATTTTGGCCAGCTGGATTTCATGTGAAGGTTGGCCTCCTATGTTTGGGACTTTGTAAATGAGCTGGTGCTATGCTTTGCTGGTTTTGTGAGCTATGACTTTCTTGCTTCTGGAATGGCTTCAGTTCTGGCCTACTCTTGCATTTGACATGATCTGATGAAGGACTTGATCTACTACTACTGTTCTTTCCTACTTGTGGACTACTTCCTGTACTTTTGGTTTCTTGTCCTGTACATTTGATCCCTTACTGTTCTAGTTGTTGGTTTTATTGGTTTCTATTGCAAACTCTCTGATTACGGGTTTTTGGACCAGTTCCAGTGATCCTAGGTGCCAGCTCAAACAGCAATGCATTTCCCTAAGGGAAATGCAACATTTAAATCATCACCAAATTTCCTTTTCCTTTATTGTTTGTTTTGCAGGTTTTATTCCAGAAGAGGATCAGATGATCATCAAGATGAAGATCTAACTAGCTTAGACTTTTATTTTCTTTTCTTCTTACCTCTTTGATCCAATGTAAATCATAAGAACTTTGTATCTGTATTTATATCAATAAAGCTTATTATTATTTATTCAGATTGTGTAATTTACAATTTCACTTTATCACCGCATTGTTTAGATGATGACGATGATCTTGCAACTTTGGGCGCTATGATCTTGTCTATGACGATGATGATGTTGTGTAGACGATGATGACGATGTTGTGTAGATGTTATATATGTGTTGTGTTGCTATCTGTTAATTTGAACGGAAAAAAAATGTAAAAAAAAACTGACCAGAACTAAGCCTACGGCAAAGCTGTCGGCATAGTTTGCATCTATGCCTACGGTTTTGCTGTAGGCATAGACCTCAGCCAGGAGCTACCTGAAGCTACCACGTGGCAGGACTATGCCTATGGCTTTGCCGTAGGCATAGATGCAAAACTATGCCGACGGCTTTGCCGTAGGCATAGTGCTGCCACATGGCAGCTCTTGGTTGGCCGGACTTCGCGACGGCGCCGTCAGCTGCCGTCTGGTCCTTTTTTTGCTGACGGCGAAACTATGCCGACGGCTGTACGGAAGCCGTCAGCATAGGCTGCTATGCCGACGGTATTTCTATGCCGACGGTCTGACAAGACTACACCGTCGAGATCGACGCCGACGGGAAACCGTCGGCATAGGGGTATACCGACGGTAAACGGCCTATGCCAACGGCAAAAGGCCGTCGGCATAGGGGTTAATTCCGGTAGTGTCTTCGCCAAGATGAAGGAGGTGCTCCACCATCGTAGATCGATGATCTGCGCTTTCCGTGCTTCGTGCTTTTGCTATTTCACATCTAGATGTGAAATACTTATCTCACGTCTAACACCTAAACCGTTTGATGAAAAACTTTAAGATTAAAATTCTTTTAAGATGTGCGCTCGCGCAATGATTTGATTCTTTCGCATTGTGCGGTTGTCTCGTTTCGTACACTATGTTAGGTAGGTTTTTGTTGTTAGGATCGCTACGTTAGGTTTTTCTTTTTTAGACGAGGATGGCTACATTAGGTTTTTTTTTTAGGGGAATAGCCAATTTTATTCATCGAATGCCACAGAAGGTGGGATACAAATCGGATCATGGGGATGGCCCAACCAAATGTGGCGCCTCGGTCCAAGATTAAGTGAATGTTCCCGACCAAGGCGCCGGGACCAGACGGTTTTCTTGCCCACTTTTTTCAGAAGTACTGGCATTTATGTGGTGATGAGGTGACCAAGATTGTGATCAGAGTATTGAAGGGAGAGGACTCCTATGAGGAGACCAACAAAACGTTCATTGTTATTATTCCCAAGGTACAAAACCCAATTCTTCTGTCTCAGTTTCGACCAATTAGCTTGTGCAACGTGATTTTTAAGATCGCTTCAAAAGTACTAGCTAACAGACTGAAGCAGTTTCTCCCTGAGATTATTTCTGAAGAGCAGTCGGCTTTCGTGCCTGGTAGACTGATTACTGATAATGTCATTACGGCCTATGAGTGTTTACATTATATGAAGAGCAATAGAAGCAAGAAGAACTCGCATTGTGCAATTAAACTGGACATGCAAAAAGCTTATGATTGGCTAGAGTGGGAATATCTTGAAGCAATAATGAAGAAGCTGGGCTTCTGTAATTATTTTGTTGATGCAGTTATGCGTGCGGTGAGGACAGTAACTTTTTGGTCTTGTTCAATGGAGGAAGCACGAGGGAATTTTCACCGAGCAGAGGCATTCGATAGGGGGACCCGATCTCCCCCTATCTTTTCCTTCTTGCAGACGAAGGATTGTCATGTCTAATGCAACATGCATGTCGGTCTGGAGCTCTTGAGGGCATCCAGATTGCTCCTTACGCCCCGCAAGTGAGCATGCTTTTATTTGTTGATGATTGTTTGTTATTCAGCAGGGCCACTAGAGAGAAAGCTGAAATTTTGAAAGGAGTTCTGCACAAATACTGCCAGGTGTCTGGCCAATGGATAAATAATCAAAAATCTTCCATTTATTTTGGAAAGGGGTGTCCAGCTGTAACTAGAGGTTTGGTTAAGGGAGTCTTGAATATTCAAACTGAGACCCTTAATGAGAAGTATTTGGGACTGCCGTCCGACGTGGGCCGAGAAAAGAATGGCACCTTTGCGTATATCAAAGAGCGAATTTGGAAGAGGCTGCAAGGATGGATGGAGAAGATGTTAGCAGGAAGTGGCAAAGAAATTCTCATCAAATCTATTGTACATGCAATCCCTGCATATTCCATGTCAGTCTTCAAATTACCAAGGGGTTTATGTCAAGCAATCACGTCGATGGTGCGCAAATTTTGGTGGGGCAGTAAAGCCGGTTCACGAAAACCTGCCTGGGTGTCATGGGACACGATGACTATGCCTAAGTACAGAGGTGGTTTGGGCTTCCGCGACATGAAACTTTTCAACCTAGCATTGCTAGCACGTCAAGCATGGAGGATTTGCCAAGATCCGAGTTCATTAAGCTGTCGAGTATTAAAAGTAGTATATTATCCGCATGGAGATTTCCTAACTGTTGAACTAGGGAATAAGCCCTCTCAAGTGTGGCGTGTTGTGTGCGAGGGGAGGATGTTTTGAAGCTTGGGTTGATCAAAAGGATAGGAAATGGCAGGGATACCAATGTTTGGACTGATAACTGGCTACCGAGAAATTTTAAACTGAAGCCAGTTTGTGCCTTATCACCACACCCACCAGCCAAGGTTTCTGATCTTATTATTTTAGCTACGTGGGAGTGGAATCAAGCAGCACTGAATGAGCATTTACTCCCCATGGACTCGGAAATTATCCGTCAAATAGTGTTAAGCCACTCAAGTTGTCAGGATCGATGGGCATGGCATTATGAAAAATCTGGAAGTTTCACAGTACGCTCATGTTACAAGCTACTTGTAGATACAAAGTTGCAGCGTGAAGCTTGGCTGAATGGGGATGCACAAAATTCAAATATTGAGAACAAGAGAGGGGATGGAAGAAATTGTGGAAGACTAGGGTACCACCGAAGCTGCGAATGTTTGCCTGGAGATTGGCCCAAGCATCTCTCCCAACTGGTGAAGTCCGGGCTCACCGTAAAATGGCACTGTCTCCGGTATGTGAAATATGCAACACAGCAAACGATTCTTGGCGTCACTCGCTCCTTGATTGCAACATGGCCAAAAGTGTCTGGGCACTGAGGGAGGATGATTTATCAGTACCAATCTATGGAGATGAAACCCCTGATCCAAAGCTTTGGCTTTTTGGATTGAGTGAAACTCTAACCAGTGACAAATTCATTGAGACCCTAGTCACACTGTGGGCGATCTGGTATGCTCGAAGACGAGTAATTCATGAGAAGGAGCACCAAAGCCCTTTATCCACGCATTTATTTATCACCAGATATATGGAGGAGATCGCATTTCTCAGTCCCATGCAGCAACCAAGATCGATTCAGCAACGTGTAGTACCACGATGGATCCCGCCGACCCCTGGACATATGAAGTTAAATGTTGATGCGGCGGTGGCAAAGTCGACTAATAAGGGCTCGGTTGGGGTGGTATGACGTAATGAGCAGGGGGAGTTCATAGGTGCGTCTGATGTGGTTTTTGAAGGAATGATCGATCCTGAAACTCTAGAAGCACTCGCGTGCCGCGAGGCGATTGCCCTGAGTGAAGACCTAGGCCTTGAGAACGTGCAAGTCTCATCTGACTGTCTGAGAGTCGTCCGGGAGCTAGAGTTGGCGACAAATCTGGGGGCACACTGCATGGTTCTACATGAAATCAAAGAGAGAAGCAATCTATTTCGATCTTCCATTTTCATCTTTGAACAGCGCAACAACAGTGGGGAAGCTCACAGGTTAGCTAGGATGACGTCCTCGCTTGATGCGGGACGATATGTTTGGCTAGAATCTCCTCCTGATAATTTATGTATCCCTGTAAACATTGTTAACTTACAATAAAGTGCGCTGTGATCCGAAAAAAAGGCTAATCTATGTGCTTCAACAATGACAGCACGACCTTCGAAAGAAAAATTACACTGAAAAAAAGCTGCTCTAAGATTGATTTCGTGTACAATAGACCCACTCTTTCCTCTTCCACCACACAAGATATCTGCCACCGTTTGCTTGGAATCTGAATCCACTATAAAGTTGTGCAAGTTGAGGTCTTCTGCTAGTCCCAAGGCCTCTCTGCATGCAATAGTCTCAAGGATTGTTGGATCCTCTAGGCCCGCCACTACCAGCGCTGAGCTGCCAAGAAAGTTTCCCTGCCTGTCACGACATACAGCCGCTGCTGATCCGCCTCTTCTCGCTCTCACTCCGGCCTCTACATGTATCTTGGCATAGCCTATGGGAGGCGCCTTGGGTCGAACAGGTTGAGCAGTAGGTTGGACAGCAGGGTGAACATCACCCCGGGTAATGCTTCTCACATTGATCAAATTGAGTTCAGCAATGAACCGCCGGACAAAAAGGTTTGTTGCTTGCGGCGACTGGAAGATCCCTTCATGAATAGCCTTGCGGCGTGCTGTCCAGATCGCCCATAGGATGACTACCAATAGCACGAACTGATCATGTGATAGTGACTGCATCAAAGTGAAGAGCCATTGTTTGGCGTTGGGTTCCGTAGTTGAGACTAGTTTCTGTGCTAGATCCTCGTCGACTAGTGCCCAGATACACCTTGACGTGGTGCAATTGACCAGAGAATGCCTCCACGGGTCCGGTGAGCCACATAAGCCGCAGAGAGAGTTTTCTGCCATATGTCCTCAGTTGGGAGAGAATATTTGGATAATCGCCATAGGAACATCCGGACTTTTGCTGGAACTTGGGTCTTCCACAGAGTTTTCCACGCCCCCTCTTCACTTGCACTGTTTGACGATCCCGCCCTACCCTCGAGCCAGGCCTCCCGGCACTGCCTTGTTGCGACGAGCATGCGGTAAGCTGATTTGACAGAGAAGTTGCCGTTTGTTTCGAAGTTCCAGCTCCAGAAATCCTGAACATTCCGCATACACAGCGGTATTCCTATGATAGTGCGGGCATCCATTGGCATAAAAACTTCATTGATGCGTTGGCTATCCAATGAAGCACTAGAGTGGTCAATGAGCTCCAAAACCAGGACAGGCGGATTAGGGTGCAGGCACCCATATGGCCTTAGCATCTCATCTCTAGGCAACTATGGGTCATCCCATATACGTGTAGACTGGCCATTACCAATCCTACAGATCAGACCTTGTTTAAGTGTGTCTCGGCCTTCAATAATTGCTCGCCAGATTTGACTAGGATGGTTTCCCAATGTTGCCTGCAATATTGTAGAGTCAGGGAAATATATACTCTTCAATAATCGAGCACTGAGAGATTCCGGTGACTGGAGTAATCTCCAAGCCCATCGTGCCAATATCGCCATATTGAAGATTTCAAAATCTTTAAAACCTAGACCTCCCATTCCTTTTGGCTGTGTCATGCTTTTCCATGAAACCCAATGAGGCTTTCTTTTCCCTTCCTTGCTTCCCCACCAAAACTTCCTAATAAGCATGTTGAGATGTTCACATAATCCCCTTGGAAATTTGAAGCTGGACATAGAAAATACGGGTATGGCCTGGGCCACTGATTTGACTAGCACCTCTTTACCTGCAGTTGACATGGTATTCTCTACCCAGCCCTGCACCTTGCTCCATAAACGATCTTTCAAATATTTAAAAGCGCCATTCTTAGAGCTTCCAATATCAGATGGCAAGTCTAAGTACTTCTCATTAAGGTTTCATTGGGGATATTGAGCAAACCTTTAATTTCCGTCCTGACAGATTCTGGCACTCCTTTACTAAAGAAGATTGATGATTTTGCAAAGTTTACTCGCTGGCCTGATGCTTGACAGTAGGTATTCAATACTAGGTTCACCTCATTAGCTCCAGCACTATTTGCCTTGCAGAACAGCAGGCTGTCATCAACGAATAAAAGATGGCTTACCAATGGCGCCGTAGGAGCCACTTGCACTCCACCTACATTGGATGACTCACTCTTAGATTTTAACAAGCACGACAGGCCCTCTGCTGCTAGCAAGAACAAGTACGGAGATAATGGGTCCCCTTGTCTGATTCCTCTTGAAGGTTCAAACTCCTCCAACCTTTTCCCATTGAACATGACAGAAAATTTAACAGTGGTAACTAACCCCATGACAATGTTCACCCACCTTTCAGTGAAGCCCAGCTTGACCATGATTGCTCTCAGGTATGGCCATTCCACCCTATCATATCGCTACGTTAGGTAGCTGCGCTCTGCTCGTATATGTTCTTCTTATGGGCCGTAGTCTATATGGGCTGCTGCATTCTTTTTTTTCCTTTTTTTCATTATTTGTTTTAAATTGAACTATTTTAGTTTCATGTTTTTGTCTTTTATTTATATTTTCTATTTTCTATTTTCTCCTTTTCCTTTTCCTTTTCCATTTCTTTTTATTTTTTATTCTTTGTTTATTTGTTTTAAATTCAAGAAAAAAAATCACACGGTCATCCATTTGGTTTAAATGTCCTGCAAATCTTGATCGTGGATTATTTTGTCACCGCGTCCTGTGTCGCGTTGTGCGTCTGGTGTCTACTTGTCGACCTGCTTGCGCGTGAGTCTTTTATTGGGCCGTTTTTACGGCGCAATATAGAGGTCCGGTTTTCGGATCGGTTTTGCTAATTCTCATCTAGATGAGAGTTAACAATGTCTCATCTAACTCATATACCGTTAGACATACGTGCTTCTGAGTCGCGCTTGTTGTCGTTGTGTCGTGTTTTCTGTTCGTCCCTCGTGAAGCAGCGAGGCCCGATATAACTTTTTTTAGTTGGCCGTTTTTATGTTTTGTGTATTGGCTTTATTTTGTGGCTTGTAGCTTTTTCGTGGAGGGTCACCTGTCTTTTATTCCTTGTTTTGTTTATTTTGGTTCGATTGTGTTGTAGAGGAGAGCGTAACTAATGTTTTTCCTCGGATTTGCTAAATCTCATCTAGATGAGATTTAGTGATGTCTCATCTAAGTCTATAATCATTCGATTTGTTTAATGTTCGCACAAACTCGATCATGTGCGTCGGTGTCAGCTCGTTCTTCTTTGTCACGCGTCCTACTGTCCCCTTTTGTTTTGTGGTTCTCGCATTTCTTTTCACTTGGGCCCATATATGTCGTTGTTTGGGATGTGCGGCCCGTTTCTTTTTTGTTCATTTTTGCTACGCCTTTTTTGTGGCTTGGTGGAGAATTTGTAGAGTCCATCCTTGCGTCGCAAATGGATTCGTAGTTGTCCCAGTTGCAAGTTCATCCTCGACTCACAACTGGGCATGTGTTTTGTTTTTCATCCTAGTTGCAAGTCCATGCTTGATTCGTAACTGGGCTTGTAGTTTGTTATTGTCCCAGTTGCAAGTCCACTCTCGACTCGCAAAATAGTATCATAGTTTTGCATAGTTGTCCCAGTTGCAAGTCCGTCTTTGACTCGTAATTAGGCATGTAGTTTGTTGCATCCCGGTTGCAAGTTCACCCTTGACTCACAACTGGGCTCGTAGTCTCGTAGTTGTCCCAGTTGCAAGTTCGGCCTTGATTCACAACTGGGCCCATAGTTTTGTTGTTGTCCCAGTTGCAAGTTCAGCCTGGACTCGCAACTCGTATTATAGTTTTGTTTAGTTGTCTGGGTTGCAAGTCCACCTTGATTCGCAACTCGTATCGTAGTTTTGTGTAGTTGTTCCAGTTGCAAGTACATCCTCGAGTCGCAACTAGGTCCGTAGTTTGTTTCATCCCAGTTGCAAGCACACCCTTGACTTGCAACTTGACCTATGTTTTATTTTTCATCTCATTTACAGGCCCACCCTAGACTCGCAACGGGGCCCGTAGTTTGTTTAATCCCAGTTGCAAGTCGCCCCTTGACTCGGAACTGGAGTCATAGTTTTGAAGTTTTCTGAGTTGTAAGTCCACCCTCGACTCGTAAATGGAGTCTCTGTTTTTGTTTTTCATCACAGTTGCAAGTCTAACCTTGACTCGCAACTGGGCACATAGTTTGTTTCATCCCAGTTGCAAGTCGACCCTTGACTCGCAACTTGGCTAATAGTTTCGTAGTTGTCCTAGTTACAAGTCCATCCTCGACTCATAAATGGGCTTGTAGTTGTCCCGGTTGCAAGTCCACCCTTGACTCGCAACTGGGTATGTGTTTTGTTTTCATCCCAGTTGCAAGTCTACACTCGACTTGCAACTGGGCTTGTAATTGTTTATTATGACAGCTGCAAGTTCATCCTCGACTCGCAAATGATATCGTAGTTTTGTGTAGTGGTCCAAGTTGTAAGTCCGTCCTTGCCTCGCAACTATGCCCGTAATTTATTTTATACCAGTTGCAAGTCCACCCTTGAAATACAACTAGACTCATAGTTTCGTAGTTGTCACAGTTGCAAGTCCACCCTCAACTCGCATCAGGGCCCATAGTTTCGTTGTTGTCCCAGTTGTCCATAGTTTTGTGTAGTTTTCCCAGTTGCAAAACCACCATCGACTCGCAAATCGTATCATAGTTTTGTGTAGTTATCCTAGTTGCAAGTCCACCCTCGACTCGCAAATACGCTCGTAGTTTGTTTTATCTAAGTTGCAAGCCCACCATTGACTCGCAACTCGACCTATGTTTTATATTTCATACCAGTTGCAGGTCCACACTTGACTCGCAACTAGCCTGTAGTTTGTTTCATCCCAGTTGCAAGTCGACCCTTAACTCGCAACTGGGCTCGTAGTTTTGTAGTTGTCTCAGTTGCAAGTCAACGCTCGACTCGCAACTAGGCTCGTAGTTTTCCAAGTTGCAAGCCCACCCTCAACTCGCAATTAGAGCCTGTGTTTTTGTTTTTCATCACAGTTGAAGTCCACCCTCGACTCGCAACTGGGCCCGTAGTTTGTTTTCATCCTAGTTGCAAGCCCACCCTCGACTCGCAACTAGGCATGTATTGTGTTTGTCATCCCTGTTGCAACTCCACCCTCGACTCACAACCAGGCCCGTAGTTTGTTCTCATGCCAGTTGCAAGCCCACCCATAACTCGCAACTAGGACTGTAGTTGTTGTTGCCTCAGTTGCAAGCCTACCCTCGGCTCGCAACTGGGCCCGACCTGTTTTATTCGTGCCCAGTTGCAAGCTCGCCCTCGACTTGCAACATGGCCTGACCTTTTTTTTTGTTCACACTTAGTCGCAAGTCGACCCTCTACTCACAACCGGGTTCGATTTTTTTGTTGCCTAAGTTGCAAGTCCACCATCGACTTGCAACTAGGCTTTGAAGTTTTTTGTTGCCACCTCAATTTGCAAGTCTATCATCTGTGACTCACAATTGGGCTCCAAATTCACGACTAGTTTTTGAATCCACAAACAAATTTTGAACTCGTGATTTTTTTTTTTGAAATCATAGATATTTTGGAACTTGTGAGTATTTTTTTCAAAGTCTTCATTTTTTATAGTCGCAAACATTTTTCAAACTCGTGAACATTTTTTGTACTCACCAAGTTCGCGGACATTTTTCAAAGTAGTGCATAATATTCATCAACTTTTATTAAAATATTTACTTGAAAAATGTAAGCTGTTTACACGAATGCACTTTCATCGTTTGAAAAGGAAAACTATTTTTAATGCCCGCGTAGATGCTTTTTTGGGACATACACGCTTTTTGTGCTTTTTCTTAAGGTTAGTGTGATACAAGGTACAACCGATCGTTGTTTTTCACGATAGTTATTTTTCTTGGAGCAGCCCAAGTGGGAGTCGTGAGCCACGCTAGTGATGGGTTGGACTAAAGATCATGACAGAAACAAACAGTTGGGCTGGACGTTAGCTACGTGAGCGAGGTTAGCGATCGTGACGAAAACAAACAAACAAACATGTCACAAATAATTTTTTTTTGAACACAGTACAGACGCAAGCGCTCATATACACGCGCATACACTCACCCCTATGAACGCACACACTCACACCCTACCCCTATGAGCACCTCCGAGAGACTGAGCCGGCATATCATCTTGAAATTTACGAAGTCACCATAGACGCCTCGTCGTCGACGGGAACATCTCCTCCCACTGAATGCACATTGCCGGAAATCCTGAAATAAATTCAGGAATAAATGCGAGCACCAGGATTTGAACCCTGGTGGGCTGGGGATACCACAGTCCCTCTAACCATACAACCACAGGTTGGTTCGCACATGTCACAAATAATTGATGATATCATACTTAGATGTGAGGTATCATCTCACATCTAGATGAGATATAGTCAGACCCTAAAAGTTAATCAAAGAGGAATCTTTCTTGAATCGGACTCTCATACCATGGCTATTATTCACGAGTTTGGATATACTAGATACAAACATTGAAACACGTTTTTTTCTTCAAAAAATGTTATTAAACGAACATTAGATTTCTAGCAAGTTTCGGCGAACGCTCGGCCTAAAGCCTCCTCACAATAGACTTGGAATTGAATCCTAGTTCCTCCTCTCTTTTTTTACTAGGTGACAAAAATATGCAAATTGTTTTTTAGGTACAGGCAATTCTTCAAAAAAAGTATGTACATGGAGATTTATATATTATTTTTTGAACTTGTCACATGGCAAATAAAAAAATTGTAATGTTTTCACATGTCAAGTTTGTTTTGTACATGGCAAAAATTTGAAAAAAAATCTCATGATCCCATGGCAAATTCATGACATTTTTGTCTTCCAAACATGGGAATTTTATGTCTCTTTTTGCAATGCTACCATGGCAAGCTTTGGGAATTTGTATCAATTATTCATGGCAATTTTGGAAATGTTTTTTTCTACTTTCTCACATGACATTTTTTTTAATGACATGGCAATTTTTTTAATGGCCTGGCATTTTTATTTTATTTTTTATCATGGCAATTTCCTACGTGTGACTTCTATGTTTTTCAAAATGAAAATATAAAGCATGGCAAACTCCTTGTACGCCTTTTTTAATCAATATGTGAATTGCCATGTATGATCTTCTTTGTCTGCATTTCAGACCACATTATTATTTTGTTGGTTTATTATTTTTTTAGAGTTACTATGACCTTTTTTGCATGTAGGTATTTTTTTTAAAGCTATCATGGCAATTTCAGTAGGTATTTTGTAGTTTATTATGGCAATTTTTTGTAGTAAAAAAAGTTTTATCAAATGTTGCTTTTAAGAGGCCCAATAGGGAAGCTAAAGGGGCCTCTTTGGGCTGGTTCACCCTTGGGGTGGTTTTGTAGCGATCGTTTTTGTTCGCTCCATCGAACCACCCCCATTCCCAGGGAACAATTCGTTCGCTGCATCCTTCATTCCCAGCTGACGTACACCAGCTATTGGAGTCTTTTTTTTTATGACAGGAACGCATGCACACACACACACACACACACACACACACACACACACACACACACACACACACACACCTTGTCCATAGAGAGCCATGACACAAACTCCTCATCTTTTCTTTCAACAGAAAGAGTGTTTTCTACCATGTATGCTATCAGAGAGGAAAATGGCCGGTACCGGTAGTGTCAAGCAAGTAGTTCCGTAGATCCATGGTGGGTAGTTCTGTGTGCGGTGGCTGCGACTTTGTTGCGCTCAGCACCATTTTCTGGCTCGTGTACATCTTTTTCCTCTCTATCTTAATACATAGGCGAGCAAATCTCTTGTGTGTTCCTAAAAAAATATAATCATTCACCGAATGTGTTGAAGATTCGCGCATCTGAATTTTGTTAATATATACGATGAAACGTTAAAAGTAACATGATGATGCAGTCTGAAACAAGGGGAAACCTGATGAAGGTTCGTGCATCTGAATTTTGTTAATATATAATATTCATGATTTTTTTTCGTCAATGCATGGTGCTAATCTTTGTTTTGGTTGCATTGTGCCAAAGGTTACACGGTGTTGTGTTATAGTCTTGGCTGTTTCAGAAAAAAATTATGCACGGTGCTAATCTTACTAGAATATAAGAATCTTGATTTTTGTTTCTGTCGATTCAATAAGTGTGTTTTGTTTTCTTAGAAATTGGTTTGGTTCCGAATTTGTGGAATCATTTCACTCACATTCAACTCAGATTACTCTTCAATGGAATGATTGACATTTGAAGTCTACATTTTGATTTTGTTGTCGAGTGAGTATGTTCTTTCTATCAAGCGTGGATGTTGATCTTCAAGTTCGTGTGCCTCAAAACTTGCAATATTTTGTGAGGTGCTATCATGTTTTTGTCCCGTAATGGACTTCCAATATCGTGTTTGCATTGGAGAGTGATGTTTTCACATGGGTCCATATAAAACCCATGTGGCAATTTAGAGAGAGAACATACCTATAAGTTCTAAAATTTGGAAAACCTTGGATGGATAGACATGTGCGCATGCAAAGTTTGCTCAAGTACCATCATCGTCGGCAAACTCGAGAAAGTGCAAATTAAATCAACATATACTTAGCTACATTGCATGTTACGGTAAACACAGTATATTTTTACCAAAGTTTACCTGCTTGTGTTTCTACTCATTCTCTCCATGCAAGCAAGAATTATTTACAATTTTTTGAAGTGCTGAGGTTGACTTTCTTTAGTAAAGTTCCAAATATAAAGTACCTATGTACCCACCATGTCGAGAAGCGATCTCATTGACCCTCGTACCCCCCTCGTCGCTCGCCCCTCCAGGGCGATCGGGGGGGGGGGGGGGGGGGGGGGGGGCAACCCTAGCCCCCAGCCGCCTCGATCCCATCCCTCCTTCGCCTCCGCCGCCGCCGGGGGACAGCGCCGGGCAGAGCCCGTGCGTTCGACGGTGGCGGCGGAGGGCTGCTCCTCCTTCCCGGACTTGTACGGCGGCGAGGGCGCCAGATCCGCGGAGGTGCGGCCTCTTCCTCGATGCATGGCGGCGCGGTGGCTCCTGCTGGAGGCGTTTGTGATGTTGCGGGGTGAGATGGCCAGAGGATGGAGGTGGGGTTGGGCGTGGCCGATGGCGGCGGCGGCGTCCGGCCCGGATCCGGTCTTGGCAGACGCGGCGGTGACTCCGGCCCGAATCCGAACATGGCGGCGGCGGCGTCCCCTCTGCCAGGGATGACGGGCCAGATGGTGGGTCCTCGTGGCGGCGCCGGTGGCGGCGGATCTTGGGATCCCGCACCCGGGGACGACGCAGGATGCGCGTGGCGGCCGGAGCTTCCTCCGGCGTCGACGGCGCGTGATGCGGGATTGCGGCGGCGGTTGCTGTTGTATGGGCGACGACAACGGCTGGCGCAACGGTGGGTGCTCCCTGTAGCGCCCGAAATCGGGGCGGCGGCCCCTCTTCATCAACGGCGGTGGACTCCGGGATCGTGTGGGCGATTCGGAGTCTGGATCTCGAGGTGGTGACGGCCTTCTGAGGCTGGTGGCGGTATGGGACGTCCCTTCCATCAACAGATCGGGTTCGATGCGGCTCGGCAGGTGACACATGTGCCTCTTTCGGAGTTGTCGGGCGGTCCTGTCGCCGGCAGGTGAAGCCACCGGTGGATGCGCTACCGGCGGATGCTACGCACGGCGTCTTATATGGAGACGTCAAGTCATGCCTGCTACCGGCAGGTGATGCACGGTGGCTCTGGCGGAGGTGTCATGTTTAGCCTGTTGCTGTCGGATCGAAGGTGGTGCGACAGTAGCGGGAGGCAAGCGGTATGGGACGTCTTTGTCTTCCGTTGTCTCCTCCAGAGGTATCCGGCTATCGAGGTGTCGGTAGACGGATAAGGGCGGATGGTACAGACGGCTTCAGCGACGAGTTTATGCACTCCGGTGGAAACACAAGATCTCTGATCAGACTATGTCGTCGCTCGCCTGTGTCGTGTCCTTGCTGAAGGTGGTGGATTGAAGCTTGGCTTTGGGGATGAGAATCCGGAGTTCAACCTTGTGGTGGACTCACCATCATCGGCGCACGTGCGGCGATTCCTTCTTGAAGGCGTAGCCTAGGAGTTGTGTATTTTTTGTTTATGTTGTGTCTTGTATCATAGGGATTAGTGGCTATCTGGGGGAGGTACTGTCGCGAGGTATACGGCCTCAGGGTTTGTTTGTCGATTTATTTCCGGGTCGATGGTGTTCGGCTGCTGGATTTTGCACTATTAATAATATATGGCTGCATGCATCGTGCTGATGCGGAGGCCGGGGGTTATCCTCCTTTTCTAAAAAAAATGTACCCATCATGTCACTATGAGTCCACAAATTAAACACACTAGTTTTACTTTGTCAAAAACTACATTACAGATTTTTAACATCGTCTAGTGGCATAATAGCTAGCCTTTGTTTTGCGGTCGTCAAATATAGATGGCTGCCTCCAGTTTGGAGCCGCGGTGTTCTTCTTCTCTGTTTCCAAAACTCGTCTGTTTTGAACCGCGCGTCGGACCTCATCAACTCATTGACAGAATCTGAACGACGGCAAGCCGGGATGCCGCCGCGCCTCGAAGAAACCGTGCCGAACCAGGCTCTCCCGAAACACATACCGTGACGGGAGAAGAGGGTCGTCTCCTGACTCGTCGACGTCGACCACCTGCCTGACCGCCCCGCTCCTCAGGTTGTACGCCACCACGCCTTGGTTATGTCCCAGAACGACGTCCCCTCCGTCGCCACCCGCCACGAGCAACGGCCTTGTGATCAGCCACGGCATGTCGACGCGGTGCCGGCGCTCCCACGTCCCCTCGGCCGCGCCACAGCCGTAGCCGTCGAGAAACCAGAGGTCCACGAACTGGTCGCCCAGCTCGGCCGCCATGAGCGTCCCGTCCGCGACGAGCAGGTGCGAGTGCTCCTTGCGTGTCACGGGGGGAGGAGGCATCCGCCGGAACGTCTCGGCCGCCGTGTCGAACGCCACCATCTGGTCCGTGCGCCCGGCCTCCATGTGCTCCAGCCAGTGCAGGTGCCCGTGAAGAACAGCCGGCGTCATCAGGTTCTTGAAGCATTGGTTCCCTGCCATGGTTGCCTGGTCGGCGGCGATGATGGTCTGCTCTATGGCTGTGGCTTGCACGCTCAGCCGCCGCGGCTCGTTGGCGCCGGCCGAGAAGACGCAGTAGTATGGCACCTGGCCGTGGAAAGTGATGTGGCATAGGAGCCGGAACTCACCGGAGGGCTCGTGGAAGTAGAAGCCGGACTCCCGGTGCGTGGCGCGGCCGTGGCGGCGGTGCTGCTGTCCAGCTCCCCGGTTCAGCCGCGGCAGGTCGCTCCACTGCCGGGTCGCGGGGTTACAGATGAGGTACTGCTCGGCGCCGTTGACGACCGCGCCGTCGTTGCGGAGCAGCAGGAGGCCGTCGCACGAGGCCAGCAGGGAGCAGTAAGGCTTCCACTTACCGGCCCTCTCGGGGAAGAGCGCGAGAGGCCGCCGCGTCGCCGGCCGGTGGGCGCAGACGTCCACAGCGTCCAGCCCCTGCTGGTCGACGGAGGCCACCGTCGTTCTGGTGTACAGGAGAACCTCGAGCGGGCAACGGCGCGCGTGCGCCGCGACGAAGGCCGGGCTGTCGGACGGCGCGGAAGCAGAGGACGGACTTGGTCGGCAGGCGGGCGAGGATGTCGGCGACAAGTCCCTCGTCGAGGTAAACGTCGACGCGCAGGCACATCTTCTTCCTGGGCTGCTCCATTGATAATCGATCCACCCTAGTCGAGGTGGAGGTCGGGTGGGAGGTATATTACACCATGGTTCACGAGCTCGACACGGACACGGACACGGACGAATTTCGAAAGCGGCTCCTCTACCGTGCTGTTAAGCACGGCACCCTGCCGTGCCTCCTTATGGCACTAGCGGACGCAGGCATATGGGCCTTGTCAAAAACCAATATAGCAGGAGAGGCCGCCGCGTCGCCGTTCCATGCATCACACACCTGAACAGATTAATGAATTAACTATAATTAATACAGTACATGACTAGCAAAAATGAACTCATTTTAGAAAAACTGTTTTACTAAATCTCAATCTTATTTTACATGGAGCGGAATATGTCCTTTTCCTTTTTTTTATTTATTAGTTTAATCGGTTCAATTGGTACTTTTATTTTTGTTTTTGTGTGCTTTTAAATAATATTGTGAAAAAATGAACTCATTTCAGAAAAATTGTTTTGCTAATCTCAGTCTTATTTTACGCGTATCGGAATATGTCCTTTCTATGTTCTATTTATTATTTTAACCAATTTGATTGGTACTTTTATTTTTATTTTTACCACGTTCGTCGACCACGCACAACTATAATCGCATGCCAACCGATCGTGCGCAACTGTCAGCTGGAGAGAAAGCAAGCTTACGGTGCTTTGGATGTTAATGTTTTCAGTCGCACACCCGTGCATCAGCGTGCAACTACAAATTGCATGTCCATCGATCGCGTTTAACTATAGTTAAAATCATCATGTTGTATCCCTTTGGTCGCCACTGGGTTGCGGCTAGAGTTTCCTGCTCGGCTGCGTAGCCGCCTCGCTCACAAGCTTCAACAAATATATTACCCGCAAAAAAAACACAAATGTATCCATGTATTAAAAATATGGTTTTAAATAGCACATTTTTCTTTCGTCCTTCTTTTTCTAGATTTATTATGTTTTTTAATACATGAATATATTTGTCGGAGATCGTGAGAGAGGTGGCTACGCAGCCGACCACGGCGCGACACTTGTTCTCTCCCTCGTGCTGTCGCCTGGGCACGGAGACATCGGCGACGGATGGACATGCAATTGTAGATACACGCTGGTGCATGTGCATGCGACTGCAGTTGCGCATGATTGGTTGGCAGGCAACTATAATTATGTGTGGTCGACGGGCGTGGTAAAAATAAAAGCACACAAAAACAAAAATAGAAGTACCAATCGAATTGATTAAAATAATAAAATAGAAAATGGAAAAAGGACATATTCCGCTCCATGTAAAATAAGACTGAGATTTTGTAAAACTATTTTTTTGAAATGAGTTCATTTTCGTTAGTCATGTATTGTATTAATTATATATTTTTTAGGTTTCTGTATTAATTATAGTTAATTCATTAATCTGTTCAAGCGTGTGATGAATCGAACGGATGGCCCGGGTAGCTAGATTGGTTTTTGGCAAGGCCCATATGCCTGCGTCTGCTAGCGCCATAAGGAGGCACCGCAACACGAGAGCTATTTCTCGCTTTAAGCGAGCCGAAAGAACCCTCTCGTGTCGAGGCGCTACAGTATTTGGCCGGCCCACCAGAGCTTATCTGTTCAGGTGTATTAATTATAGTTAATTCATTAATCTGTTCAGGTGTGTGATGAATCGAACGGATGGCCTGGGTAGCTAGATTGGTTTTTGGCAAGGCCCATATGCATGCGTCTGCTAGCGCCATAAGGAGGCACCGCAGCGTGAGAGCTATTTCTCACTTTAAGCGAGCCGAACGAACCTTCTCGCGTCGAGGTGCTACAGTATTAATTATATATATTTTTAGGTTTCTGTATTAATTATAGTTAATTCATTAATTTGTTCAGGTGTGTGATGAATCGAACGGATGGCCTAGGTAGCTAGATTGGTTTTTGGCAAGGCCCATATGCCTGCGTCTGCTAGCGCCATAAGGAGGCACCGCAGCGCGAGAGTATTTCTCGCTTTAAGCGAGCCGAACGAACCCTCTCGTGTCGAGGCGCTACAGTATTGGGCCGGCCCACCAGAGCTTATCTGTTCAGGTGTATTAATTATAGTTAATTCATTAATCTGTTCAGGTGTGTGATGAATCGAACGGATGGCCTGGGTAGCTAGATTGGTTTTTCGCAAGGCCCATATGCCTGCGTCTGCTAGCGCCATAAGGAGGCACCACAGCGCGAGAGCTATTTCTTGCTTTAAGCGAGCCGAACGAACCCTGTCGCGTCGAGGCGCTACAGTATTGGGCCGGCCCACCAGAGCTTATTTTCGGGAAAACAAATAAAAAGTCTGTGCGCGCGAGGGATCGAACTTGGATCTCCTCGTTGCGAGGCAATCCTGCTAGCCACTGCAATAGCATTGACTTCTTGTCCAATACGTAGGACGAGGCCTACTTGAAGAAAACAAAAGCCGTTCTTCATACTGATTCATCATTTTTCCCGTTTTCTTTCTTTTATTTTTATTTTTTTTCTTTACTGTACCGCTGGCACCGTCGGGTTTTTCTGTTTCTGTCGGTTATTTGAGTAGGCAGTTTGGTTTTTCTTTTTTCCCTTTTTTTTTTCTTTTCTTTCTTCATATTCTTCTGTGTTATTCGGTTTTTCTTCCTTTTTCTGCTTTTTTTGTTCTCCGTTTTTTTGTTTTTCTCATTCTTTTTTCGTTTGTTTCTTCGGTTTTCAATGCTTTTTTCGTACATGTCAAAAATATTTTTTGTAACAAGTGATCAACACTTTTTGTATACACGTTCAACATTGTCCGAACACTATTTCAACATATTTCAAATACTTGTTCAACATTTTTAGTACTTATTCAACATTTTCAAAAACTTGTTGAACATTTTTCAAATACTCTTTCAACATTTTTTAATACCTATTCAACATTTTTCAAATACTTATTCAACATTTTTAATACTTATTCAACAATTTCAAAACTTGTCAACATTTTCGAATTCTTGTTCAACATTTTTTAATACTTTTTCAATATTTTTCAAATACTTGTTCAACATTTTTTTAATACTTATTCAACATTTTTCAAATACTTCTTCAACATTTTTAGTACTTACCCAAAATTTTCAAATACTTGTTCAAATTTTTTCATATACTCGTTCAACAATTTTTAATAGTTATTCAACATTTTTAAAATACTTGTTCAACATTTTTTTATACCTTTTCAACATTTTTTTATATACTTGTTCAACAATTTTAATACTTTTTCAACATTTTTAAATACTTGTTCAACATTTTCAAATTCTTGTTTCAACATTTTTCAAATGTTTTTATAAAGTGTTTTTTCTAATATATATATTTATAATATTTTGAAGTATAAACAAAATTAAAAAAAAGGAAAAAAGGAAAACAGAAAGATAAAAAAAACAGGAAAAGGAGGCTGGAGCTTCCTGCGCTGTTGGGTCGTGGCCCATGTAGAGCACCCCGACGCGAGAGGCTGCCCTCGTCTCGCGTAACGCGAGAAATAGGGGTGCCCGGCACCGCAGGGTGTCGTGCTTAACAGCACGGTAGAGGAGCCGGTTCCACGAATTTCCGGTCTCGATCTCCTCTCATCCTCTCTGGGCCAGGCCGCGTCGTTGCGCGGGACTTTCTCGCTTAAGATCCTTCGAGAGCAACTAATTAACAAGCCCTTGTTCGGAAGCCTCCCATCGATCACTTAGGGTGGGCTGAGAGTGTGCCACTTGGCGCGCTCTCAGCAGCCGCCACGTGTCGCGCTCTGGGCACTCCCTCCGAATTTTATTTTCTTATTTTTTCGCACGCGTTTTCTGCTTTTTGAGGGTTTTTTTAGGTTTTTTGGACTTTTTGGTTTTTCACCGGTCTTTCTTAGCTTTTCGATGAAAAAAATCAAAAAAAAATTGCAGGAAAAAAGGCGTTTTCTTTTTTCTTTTTCTTCCGCGAGAGCCACGGTTTTTCTTTCGTGAGAGGCACGGCCATGCCTCTCGGAAACGAAAAAAATGCATTTTTTTTGTCCTTCTGTGAGAGGCACGTTTTTGCTTCCGCGAGAGGCACGGTTTTGCTTTCACGGGAGGCCGTGCCTCCCGGAAACGGAATAAGACGCGTTTTCTTTTTCTTTTCTTCCGCGAGAAGCATAGCTTTGCTTCCGCGAGAGGCACGGATTTGCTTACGCAAGAGGCACGGTCGTGCCTCTCGAAAACGGAAAAAATACGCGTTTCTTTCTCCTTTCGCGAGAGTCACGGTTTTGCTTCCGCGAGAGGCACGGATTTGCTTTCGCGAGAGGCACGGGTTTACTTCTCGTGGAGGCACGGATTTGCTTCCGCGAGAGGCACATGTTTTTTTCCTTTCGCGAGAGGCACGGGTTTACTTCTCGTGGAGGCACGGATTTGATTCCGCGAGAGGCACAGTCGTGCCTCTTTCGGAAAGAAAAAAAAAGTGCTCCCGGTTCGGTTTTTTCGTCTGGGATTTTCCGTGAAAAAAAGTTCGTCAAAACCTATCAACATGGGATCTAATTTTGAAGATCTTGACGTGAGGAATCCAATGGTGAAAATAGTTCGAGATTTGGACGCACGGTTTAAGAGATAAAACATTTTGAATAAACAGATCTACGAAAAAAGGGAAAACTCTCAGGTTGCGACAAGTGGCGCACATGGCCGGCACCCCGCCACAAACGTTTTCCAATAGACAAGCGCATTTTACTATGTCCTCAAAGGTGTTCGATAGATAAGCAGAAGTAGGGGTTTCATTTTGGATTCCCCAAGTTTGAAAATCGCATATTAATTTCCTTCATATGAACAGAAAAATATGATGACTCAAAGAAGTTCTCTACCAGGAACTCTGTATCGCGCACATGACTTAGGACAACTAGGAAATTAAGATAAAGTTCGTCGGAATAGCAATATTTTCCATCCGGGTATTACTCATGTCAAGAGATTATTTAGATAATTAGCAAAACAATTGTGTGGCTGCATTGCAAGAAATCTACTGTAAAAAGGAAAGAATGTGGGAAAAATTTTTAGCAAAAACAATTGTGTGGCTGCTGGGTCACTTGTCGCAACCTGGGAAGGTGGGAGTGATCTTTGAAAGAAGTAATCCTCAATTAGTAATTTCGAGATCTTTCCCCTGCGACTCATTTGGAATCTGGGCTCTTATATATTCGACTTATTTTTTGGCATTATTCTTTATTTATTTCATTTTGATTTTTCCCTCTTCCTCAATCCATATCCTTTGGGCCGGCCCCGTTTTGCTATTTTCGCGATCGCTCGCTGCACTTCCTTCGCTCGTTCGCTGGGCTAGTTTTCGAACGAGTTCCTTCGCTAGCTGAGCTTCGCTGGTTTTGCAAGTTTTTTTTTGGTTTTTCTTCTTTTCTCGCTAGTTTCTTTGATTTTTCTTTTTTTAAATGTTTCTCTTCCTTTCTTCTCGGTTTTTCACTAGGTTTTTTCTTTTCTTTTTTCCTTTGTTTTTCACCGGTTTTCTTCCGTTTCGTGTCTGTTTTCTTTTCTTTTCATTCTTTTTTCTTTTGTTTTCCTGTGGTTTTCTTGGTTTTCAAAGTTTTTTATTTTGCTTTCTTTCTTACCAGTTTTCACTGTTTTTCGATACTTGTTGCATTTGTTTTATTTTTCATTTATTTGTGCCTTTTTCGTTTATTTTTTGGTTTTCATTGTTTTTTTGTTTCCGTTGGTTTTCATTCTACATTTTTCATATACGTCAAAAACATTTTTTAATACACATTTAACATTTTCTAAAGACAAAATTGAATTTTTTGTTAATACATCGTCAACATTTTTTCTATACACATTTAACATTTTTCAAATGCTTGATTCACATTTTTCAAATACTTGTTCAACATTTTTTCAAATGCTTGATTAACATTTTTATATACATGGTAAACAAATTTTATTATTTTTTAATACATATTCAGTATTTTTTCTATACACATTTAACATTTCCAAATGCTTGATTAACATTTTTCAAATACCTGTTTAATATTTTTTTGAAATGCTTGATTAACATTTTTTATATACATGATAAAAAATTCATCATTTTTTAAATTCATGGTCAATGTTTTTTTAAACACATTTAACATTTTTCAAATGCTTGATTAATATTTTTCAAATAGTTTTTCAAATGCTTGATTAACATTTTTCAAATACATGATCAATCTTTTTATACATTTTTCATACACATGATAAACATTTTGTCTATACACATTTAACATTTTTCAAATGCTTGGTCAACATTTTTCAAATGTGTTTTAGAGTTTTTGGTCAATATATATTTAGAATATTTTAAAGTATAAACAAAAGTAAAAAATAAAGAAATAAAGAAAACAGAAAACGTAAAAAAAAAGGAGGCTGTAGTCTCCCGCGCAGCTGGCCGGCCCATTTGGAGTTTCCCCGACGCGAGGCTTGCCCTCTGTCTCGCTTACAGCGGGACATAGGGGCGCCCGCGTCGTTGGAACAAACAAAGACCGGTGGGACTGTATCGGGCCTAGTGAGGACGGTCAATAGAACAGCCTGCTACAAAGCCGAACGCGCAAGGTGTGCCCTGCTAAACGGGCGCTGATATAAGTTTCGCTGAAGGCAAGCTCCATATTGGGCCGGCCCATGGCGCCGCTTAACAGAGGCCACAGGCCATATTCTCGTTTTTTTACGTGTTTTATTTTCCTCGGGGAAGCGTGAGAGGCCGCCGTGTCGCCGGCCGGTGGGCGCTGTCCACAGCGTCCAGCCCCTGCAGGTCGACGGAGGCCACCGTCGTTCTGGTGTACAGGAGGACCTCGAGCGGGCGACGCCGCGCGTGACCGGCGAGGAAGCCCGGTCCGTCGATGATGCGGAACCGTCCTTGCAGACGGCGCGGAAGTGGATGACGGACTTGGTCGGCAGGCGGGTGAGGATGTCGGTGACCAGACCCTCGTCGAGGTAAACGTCGACCATTGGAATCGATCCAAGCTTACATACACGGATTGTTCAGTGAGTGTGAGTGTACACCGATTGTTCAGTAGGTGTGGGCGTATTCAGTTGGTGGGACTGGGGGAGTACAGGTTATTTGGGTGGGTGATATTCTGCCCTTTATGTAGGTTGATTTGATTTTTTTTTAAATGATACTATTTATTGATTGATCATTCAGGCCATAGTTCAGAACCGTAGTACTCCACTGTATTTGGTCTGTATTTGGTTGGGGAGATATTTAGTGACCGTAGAACTGCACGCACCAGACAGTTCATCCAAAAGCTCATGTTGATGGGGAAAAGGTGTGATATGCATTGATACGTTAACACCCTCCCTCACGTGTGGCTTCCTCAGGCCTAAACGTGGATCGAAAGTGGGCTGCTATTTAATTGCGTCAGCCGGGTCTTGAACTCAAGACCTCTTAGCTCCGATACCATGTAGAACTGTACGTACACGAGGCGACTCGCGGACGAAGGGAGATCGATGCTTGATGCTTTGATCATGTGCTGGTTCCATTCGGTGGGTTATTCGGCTTTATCTGCTTATTATGGGTTGGACGAGAGTGTGTTTAATATACCTGATAAATTCTTATTTGCAAGTTTGGAAGGAGGTCATGGCCCAGTTTGACCTCCACGGCGCTCCGTCGGTGTCTACACAGTACAAGACAGTAAGATCAATTTTCTATTTGAAGTAATCTTGTCATAGGGTCCCAGTCAGTGTGTCTATCCATTCTGTTAGATTGGCATTTTTGCTTGTGGTGAAGACTAACATGTTAAAATCATGTATAACATGTGCTTGCTGCTTATGGTTCGACTAATAATTAACATGTGCACTTTAAAATATTTTTTGTATGAGATTTGACGAAGTGTTAGTATGATGATCTAGCGATTTTGATTTATCTAGCTATGAAGATCTACGGGCGGTGCAATTATTATATACTAACTATATGTGATATGTTTATGTGCAGTCATGTAGATCTAACATATGTGATATATTTGTGTATGTCTTACGTAGATCTATTGTGTATAATTATGAAGATCTAACTGTTGTGGTCTAACTTGCTTGTCGAATTCACTTTCGGTCACGAGCTAGCTTTCCCTTTCCCCTACTACAGGAGAGAGGTGGCGATAAAGTAGGCGACCGCTGCGCCTCGCTTTCCGCCGGCCAGATCCTCGTCTCCCTCCACTCCGGGGCGGCCTCGCCGCCGTCGGGGAGGAGTGGGCGATGGTCTGGCCGGGCGGAGTCCTGTACAGTAGACTAGGTAGTAGTTTAGCTGTAGGTTTCGGGCGGCTGCCATTTCTTCACCGGGAGGAATGGAGGCGGCCGCGATTTTGCTTCCTCTTGCTTTTCCCCCGACGCTGCGGCCTCGTTCTCAGCGGAGGTGGCGGCGGAGGCAAAGCAAGGTGGATGGTTGTCGCGGATGGGGCGCTTGGTTGGAGGCGGCGCTCCGTGTTGTTCGCCGGGTCGGTGCACTGGTGGAGGCAGCGGCTCTTCGGCGATTTTGGCTGCCGGAGCTCCTTCTACCTCGTCGTCGTCCTTCGGGATGGATACGGGGAGCTGTTGGCGTAGATTCCTGCCGCTCCGAGCGAGCGGCGAGGCTAGGATTTGCTCTGCCGGCGCGCGCGCTGGAGAGCTTCGTCTTCTCGAGCATGGTTGCTGAAGCGGCGGCGGCAACCATGTGTGGAGATGCTGCTTCCTCCGCCTTGTCCCTGCTGCGGCGGTGCGTTCTCCGGCGCCGGCGCAAGGCGGGTGGATCCCCTGTTCCGGGCCTGTGCAGGAGAAGGCCGAGGAGCTCAGATCTGTGCGAGGTCTCGCCGGTGACGGTCTCTGCGCTGGGGTGCTGGTCCTTTGGACCGAAGCCCGGTGACTTCCCGTCCGCTCGAGATGGCCGGCGAACAAGATGCGAAGCGGCGATGGCGGCGGCGCGCCATCGGCTCGCTCTGGCGTTTGTGGCTGTGTGGCTCTCCAAGGACCTGCTTGTAATATCTTGCTTTGTTGGGGTGCCTTGTATCACTGGTTGGCCTTATTAATAGATCTGAGGTCCTTTCCGCAAAAAAAAAAAAAAAACTGTTGTGGTCTGATTAGGCACATATATGTTGATCTGATGTTTATTTTTAGGTACATTTATGTATATCTAATAGTTGTGATATACTAATAAAGTGATGGTTTACCGTACCAACGACCAATTTTTTTGGCCCCTTTTCTGGCTTGTGTATCACTTTATTTTCTCTATATTTGTCCTTTTAGTTAGTGTATAGTAGGAGGATCAAGTCAAAAATTCCTATGGTATGGTACATTTACATGATAATTTCTAGCTTAGTTTTAAAGAATAGTCTGTGTGATGAGCATACAACCACGTGGACTGGATACTTAAAGTAAAAAAGGAATAAACAATCAAGTGTTTGTGTCTTTTCACACTAATATTCAAATCTGCGTATATCTAATTGTTGTGATATACATTTTTGACAAAAATAAAGTTTTATTATATTGAAATAACAGTTACATCATCTATGAGGAGGGCTACAATATCATTCAGAGGCTCCTCAAACCAATTATAAGTTGTAGAAAACCTAGCTACCCTCGCAAGCTCATGAGCAACCATATTTGCTTCCCTATTACAATGTTCAAAGCTAGCGATAGGAAAATCACAAGCCATATAATACCAGTCATAAAAAATAGCTGTTGCCGCTCCCGCGTAACGCCCTCCATTCTTCATGATTTCGATAACCTCCAAATTATTCGAATTGACAACAAGGCGATTGCATCCAACCCTTTGTGCGAGGGATAATCCAAATCTTAGTGCCAAGGCCTCAGCCGTGAGAACATCCGTACACCAACCAGTTCTCATATTCCCCCAGCAGTAAAAATACCTTTATTATGTCTCTCAACTACACCAGTTGTACCCATAAGCAAGTCTTGGTCGAAGGAAGCATCAACATTAAGTTTTACAAAATGCATTGGGGGTCTACTCTATCCCCCTCTTTTCATTGTAGCATTTGGAGAGGAAGCAAAGACATAATTAGCCGTGAAAGCTCGAAACCCCATATTAATCTGATAGGCATCTTGAGTTTTATACTCACGCACACTTTGGGTACCCAAAATAGATAACTCCTGATCAGGTAGCAGAAGTAAAAACTCAAGGACAGCCTCACCGGCACGATCAACTTCACAAGCCCTTTGAGTAATATCATCCAACTAACATCCTCCAAACCTCTTTAGCTTTTTGGCAAACAAACATCAAATGTTTGGAATCTTCTAGTCAATTAGAACAAGAAGGACATTGAGGCAAAACTTTCATGTGTCTATTAGCTAGCATAACACGACATGGAAGAGTACCATGCAATATATGCTAAATAAAAAAATACTTTGGTCGGCCATGACAACTTTCAAATCTTACTCCAAATAGGGTTGTCTTTGACTTGACTCATACCATTAGTCCTATGAAGTTTCCTCCCATGATGGTGATCCCTTTCCACAAAATAAGTTGATCTGACGGAGAAATTCCCATTTTTTGTAAAACCCCAAGCAACAAAATCTGACATCTCATGCACTGGAAGAGGGATCGCAAGAACCTGTTGTGCATCAATTGGCCACAATATTTGTCTGGCCGGAACTTCATCCGATTTATTATTAATTGGGTCAATAAGATCACCAACCTTTGACAGAATATTTCCCCGAGTTTTAAAAATTTCTTTTGAAACTTCAAAACTCTCGGAACCCAGCAGCGGAGCGAGTGATAAAAGGTTTCAGTGAGCGAATGTGAACATGCGAACAGAAACTAAGTGCATGCATCGAATGTAATCACATGGTTGAATCATATCATGCTGGACTGACAGAATGTAAACGAGTGAAGAAATAACAGTGATGCTCGATGGCGACAGATAATTTGTTCGACCAGTTCGTCCTTCTGCACAAGGACTACGTCTGGTTGGAGGGGTTGTGATTTAACACAGAAAATAAACTCTCTTCACCCTATTCTCCTCGCCAATTGGTTCATCAACCAATGCCGATTACTCGTGGTAGATGCTTGAGGTGATCTCCGAACCTTTACAGACTTCTTCTTCGAGTACCACAATCACTCTTGGTCTCTGAAGAAATTGACATCTAACCGTCTAGAGAGTTTGCAGCTCTCAAGAGTAATAGGCGGAGTGTACTGGACTTAGATTCGAGTGATGCTAAACCACTATCTAATTCTTCGGCTCTAGGGTTTTTCTCTCGGTGGATTTTAAACTCAAATCACTCTGGAGAGGGGGTTGCTCAACAATCTTCTCAGAATCAAACGGAGCAGCCACCGAACGAAGCCGGTGCGGGGTGGCTATTTATAGCCGCAGCCTTCCCAGATGGGAAATGACCATTTTGGACACGCGGTCCAGCCAATGGCCAAACTACATGTTCACAACGGTCGAATTTGAAAGCAACGGTAACATTACTTGAGGAACAAGTAATGCTAACTCTTTAGTCTGAGACAAATCTCTCGCGGCGAAGAAGATCACAGTCTCTTGCTGGCAAGTATTTGCTCGGAACACAAAGAGATTTCTCTCACAACTTTCATAGGATTGAGTTTAGCATCAGAGAATCAATGCTTCGAACACTATACCCCTCTTAATAGTACGTTGGTCCTATGACTCAATGAAAGAAAGAAGAATAACGAAAAGAATGCTACGTCTTCTCTTCGCCTTTGACTCCTTTCGTTTGCAGTCACTTCCTTCGGATGCCACCGAGCAGATTGTTTTTCGTCAACAATTTTGGGGGCCACTCTTCACAGTATAAGCTTCATGGATTATGCACGCTGCCACGCAGGGCATATTCCTCGGAGTTTGTATCAAACTCCTCATGACTTCAGGGACCTGCCACTCTGTGTGCACTAGCAAACACATTAGTCCCTTACTGTTTATGTCAACAATCTTCAAAACATAAGGAGGCAAATCATTGCACCAACAATCTCCACCTTTTTGAACGATTGTTGACAAAACAGATAATCATCAAAGAGAGATAGATAAGCGATAAGTAACAATAGTGAGAGTGATAAAAGTGTTACTGATCTCGTGGATGAAATATGCTCCCCCTGAATGTATGCAGGGAATTAATTTTATGATAAGAATCTCCCACAATAATATGCATATATGGAGGAAATTTCAGTCGAACGAGATAATGATTCACACTGATGAGATGAAATCCATTTCTAGTAAAGTGCAATCATTCGTAACTTCCGATAATGAATCCTCCTGGAAAATAGATACTACGAGAGAATAGATATTGCAAGGGGGTTATTAACATTACAACACAGAAGTTACTTAGAGTTTTACAACAGAGTACAGAAAACCATAATGACTGAAGTTGCAAACTCGAGATAAAACCAAGTCCAAACGAACAACAAAAGGCAAATCTATCGAACTCGATGTAATTCTCCCCCTTTTTGTCAACAAGTGGCAAAAAGGTGATGAATAACATGAGTGAAGAACCGAGGCGAAAATGACTCGGAGGCATCGCCAGAAGAGCTGTCCGAGGTGAGATCTTCTTCGGAAGTGACAGGAATTGCATTGTCTTTAGCAGCAACAGGATTTCCTTCAGGAATAAGAGCTGGGTGCTGAGCGGACGAACTTGGCATATTTGGATCAGCCACAGGAGGAACATTTGATAGGGGATTGCCTTTAGAGGATTTTACGGTTGGTGATGTGGGTTCAGATTCTTCGAGCAATTTGCAAATTTGGAGATGAAGTATATCTAAGGGATGTTCTCGAGCAGGTAGAGAAGGAGTACTGCGCTCCTTGAAATCATCCACATTGAATCCTTTGTCAATGTAGTCATAGAGCTCCTTGAGGTTCACATTCAGTAGTTGCTTTTCCATGAAGAATTTGCGAACCAGTTTCCAGAGCCTCTTTTTTGTACTTGTCGGCAATCAAATGTACCAGCCTGGTACGATTGTTGATGATGTTCATTTCATTCGCCAGATGTTCTTTCTCTCGACGATCATCAACAATATGTTGCAGGAGAAGTTGTTGAGTACGCATGCTAACTTCCAGATGAGACGGTGGCTGTGAAGTGGGCATGCGCACACGCTGAGGCAGCCGAGGACCATCAAAGTGATTGTGATAATCATCAGTAGAATGCGATGGTTTTTGCTACTTGTAGATTGCGTTGGTATTTCCTAGAAGAGGAGAGGATGATGCAGTATAGTAGAGATAAGTATTTCCCTCAGTTAAGAACCAATGTTATCAATCCAGTAGGAGAACCAAGCAAAATTTCGTTAAGCGCACCTGCACACACAAGAGCAAACACTTGCACCCAACGCAAATAAGAGGGTTGTCAATCCTCTTAGCGGTTATTTGCAAGGATTAAATCTTATAGAGGTAAATAGATAAACTAAAATACTAAATAAAATAAAAGTAAATAAATTGCAGCAAGGTATTTTTAGGTTTTTTATATATGATAAAGTAGACCCGGGGGCTATAGTTTTCACTAGAGGCTTCTCTCTCGAACACATAGCATACGGTGGGTAAACAAATTACTGTTGGGCAATTGATAGAAAAGCAAGTAATTATGACGGATTCAAGGCAATGAACATGTATATAGGCATCACGTCCGAGACAAGTAGACCGACTCCTGCCTGCATCTACTACTATTACTCCACCCATCGACCGCTATCCAGCATGCATCTAGGGTATTAAGTATGAAACAGAGTAACGCCTTAAGCAAGATGACATGATGTAGACAAAGTAAACTAAAGCAATATGATTAAACCCCATCTTTTTATCCTTAATGGCAACAATACAAATACGTGTCATGTCCCCTTCTGTCACTAGGATTGAGCACCGCAAGATTGAACCCATCACAAAGCACCTCTCCCATTGCAAGACAAATCAATCTAGTAGGCCAAACCAAATTGATAGATCGGAGAGAAATACAAAGCTATAATAATCATGCATAAAAGAGTTCAGAGAAGACTCAAATATTTCTCATGAATAATCTAATCATAAACTCACAATTCATCGGATCCCAACAAACACACCGCAAAAGAAGATTACATCGGATAGAACTCCAAGAACATCAAGGAGAACATGGTATTGAAGATCAAAGAGAGAGAAGAAGCCATCTAGCTACTAGCTATGGACCCGTAGGTCTGTGGTAAACTACTCACACATCATCAGAAGGGCAGCAAGGTTGATGAAGAAGCCCTCCGTGATCGATTCCTCCTCCGGCAGAGTACCGGAAAAGGCCTCCAGATGGGATCGCGAAAGAACAGAGGCTTGCGGCGGCGGAAAGGTTTTCTCTTCTGTCTCTCTGGTATATTGGGAATATTTAAGAATTTATAGCGCTGGAATTAGGTCAGGAGGGGCAACGAGGGGCCCACAAGCATGGGAGGCGCGCCCTACCCCTTGGGCGTGCCCTCCAGGCTTGTCGCCTCCTCGTGGCTCTTCTGGTCTTCTCCCGAAGCTTCGCGGGTCTCTTCTGGTCCAGAAAAAATTAATCCAAAGTTTTTTTCTTGTTTGGACACTTTTTGATAATGATTTTCTGAAAAGGCAAAAACAAGCAGAAAACAGCAACTGGCACTGGCCACTGGGTTAATAGGTTAGTCCCAAAAAATGATATATAATGGCATATAATTGCATATAAAATATCCAAGATTGATACTATAATAGCATGGAACAATAAAAAATTATAGATACGTTGGAGACGTATCAAGCATCCCCAAGCTTAATTCCTGCTCGTCCTTGAGTAGGTAAATGATAAAAACAGAATTTTTGATGTGGAATGCTACCTATCATGTTTCATCATGTAATCTCTCTCTTACGGTATGAATAATAAGATCCGAATTATTCAAAGCAATAGTCTATAATTTGATATAAAGACATCAATACTCTGGCATACTAATAAACAATCATGTCTTTCAAAATAAAAATGCTAAAGAATGTTATCCCTACAAAATCATATAATCCTGTCATGCTCCATCTTCTTAACACAAAATATTTATCATGCACTACCCCGGTTTTAGCCAAGCAATTGGTTCATACTTTTTAACGCGCTTCAGCTTTTTCAACCCCCACGCAATACATGAGCGCAAGCCATGGATATAGAACTATGGGTGGAATAGAGTGTGGTGGTAGAGATAAATAAGAGAAGTCAAAAATAAAAAGATAGTCTCACATCAACGAGGCTAATCAACGGGCTATGGAGATGCCCATCAATTGATGTCAATGCGAGGAGTAGGGATTGCCATGCAACGGATGCACTAAGAGCTATAAGTGTATGAAAGCTCAACATGAAAAGTAAGTGGGTGTGCATCCAACTTGCTTGCTCATGAAGACCTCGGGCATTTGAGGAAGCTCATCATCGGAATATACAAGCCAAGTTCTATAATGAAAAATTCCCACTAGTATATGAAAGTGACAAAATAGGAGACTCTCTATATGAAAAACATGGTGCTACTCTGAAGCACAAGTGTGGAAAAAGGATAGTAACATTGCCCCTTCTCTCTTTTTCTCTCATTTTTTTTCATGGCTCTTTTTGGCCTCCTTTTTTTTCTTTTTTTTCGTTCGGAGTCTCATCCCGACTTGTGGGGGAATCATGGTCTCCATCATCCTTTCCTCACTGGGACAATGCTATAATAATGATGATCATCACACTTTTATTTACTTACAACTCAATATTACAACTCGATACTAGAACAAAAATATGACTCCATATGAATGCCTCTGGCAGTGTACCAGGATGTGTAATGATGCTAGCGTAACATGTATAAAAATGATGAACGGTGGCTGACTATATGATCATGTAAAGCAATATGACAATGACGATGTGTGTCATAAAAATGGAACGGTGGAAGTTGCATGGCAATATATCTCGGAATGGCTATGGAAATGCCATGATAGGTAGGTATGGTGGCTGTTGTGAGGAAGATATAAAGAGGCTTATGTGCGATAGAGCGTATTATATCACGGGGTTTGGATGCACCGGCGAAGTTTGCACCAACTCTCGATGTGAGAAAGGGCAATGCACGGTACCGAAGAGGCTAGCAAATTGCCAAAGGGTGAGAGTGCGTATAATCCATGGACTCACATTAGTCATAAAGAACTCACATACTTATTGCGAAAGTTTATTAGCCCTCGAAGCAAAGTACTACTACGCATGCCCCTAGGGGGGAGGTTGGTAGGAGTTAACCATCGCGCGCCCCCGACTGCCACACAAAGGAAGACAATCAATAATAAATCATGCTCCAACTTCTTAGCATAATGACAGATCATACGTGCATGCTTCGGGAATCACAAACCTTAACACCAATATTCTTACTGAACCACAATTATCTACTAATACCTCCCACATATTACCATCTTAATATCGCAAAACTATTGCAAGGAATCAAACTTATCATATTCAGTGATCTACATGAAAGTTTTTATTATATCCCTCTTGAATACCTATCATATCAAGACCAAATTCATAACCCGTGCATATTACCATTGATAATTATTAGACTCTCAAAAAGATATAAGTGAAGCATGAGAGTGCAACTATTTCTTTAAAATATAACCACCGCCGTGCTCTAAAATATATAAGTGAAGCACTAGAGCAACTGCCTAGCTCAAAAGATATAAGTGAAGCACATAGAGTATTCTAACAAATCACGAATAATGTGTGTCCCTCTCAAAAAGGTGTGTTCAGCAAAGATGATTGTGACAAACTAAAAAGAAAACAAAAGCAAACAAACTATATCACAAGACGCTCCAAGTAAAACACATATCATGTGATGAATAAAAATATAGCTCCAAGTGAGTTACCGATAGATTGTAGACGAAAGAGGGGATGCCTTCCGGGGCATCCCCAAGCTTAGACGCTTGAGTCTTCCTTGAATATTACCTTGGGGTGCCTTGGGCATCCCCAAGCTTAGGCTCTTGCCACTCCTTATTCCTTTATCCATCGTAGTCTCACCCAAAACTTGAAAACTTCAGCACACAAAACTCAACAGAAACCTCGTGAGATCCGTTAGTATAACAAACAAATCTTAAACTTTAGGTACTATTGTAAATTGATTCATATTTATTATTGGCATAATGCTACTGTAATCCAACTTCTCCATGACTCATACCCCCCGATACGATCCATAGATTCATCAAAACAAGCAACTATGCAACAAAAACAGAATCTGTCTAAAACAGAACAGTCTGTAAAGATCTATTTAAAAGCCATACTTCTGTAACTCCAAAAATTCTGAAAAATTAGTAAAACTTAAAAAATTCATATATAAATACTGTGTAAAAATTTCAGATTTTTATGACTCTGCAGTACAAAATTAAAATTCCAGCACTGGACGCAAAACTTTCTGTTTTCCAAATAGCATCAATTATACTATCATCAACATCATCCCAAAGGCATTACTTGACACAAACACTAATTAAAACATGAAAATACAATCATAACAGAGGCTATAATTGTTTAAACACTCAAGAACAGAAAGTAAAAGCAAAAAAAATATTTTATTCATTGGGTTGCCTCCCAACAAGCGCTATTGTTTTATGCCCCTAGCTAGGCATAATGCATAGTTTCAAGTGTTGTCATCCTTGGTTTTTGCATCCTTAGGTGTGTGATTTTCAGGAGGTTTTTCAAAAACAATGGGGAACACATCATCAACCAAAATTTTAGGGTCATTAAGGCTGCTTTCTTCGAACCCTTGTTGGTTCCCTTTTACAATCCAAGAGTACTTCTGATTAATTCCATTAAAAACTTGTTGGATGATATGTAGGGGAGGAACTTCTTTTTTAGTATTTTCATCAAAAGCATGGTGATCATGAAAAACATATCTCAACATATATTCCTCATTATATAAAATTTCATCTATCACGGGATTTTCTTGGCTCATATTATAGAAATCAAAGATCTCTCTAGCTTCTCGTACTATGTAATCAAACTCCTTCATAAGGATAAGAGTAGCTATCTTTTTAGCTTTAGGATTATTTATAACCGGCAACTCATAAAACAATCTTTGCAAGGTAGGGTGAGTACGGATAAATCTTCTTTCAAGTTTAAGAATAAGTGCGGACATAGCCTCCCCATAACTATTGGTTCTTTTAAGAATTGGAGTGTCATTACAAACCAAAGTTCCCGTGCAATTAAAGAACTCTTGAATAATGTTTTTCCCTATGACATTTCCACTCACTACTACAAAAAAATTTGAGTCTAAATTTGAGGGAATTTCTATCTTAGGGATTTTACCATCCTCACTTTTTTCAATAACAAACTCAGACATAGTGGCAACTTCAAGCAAAGCAAGCAAACTAGCAAACTAGCAAATAAAAATATTTTTGTGTTTTTGTAAAAAAAAATTAGAAGTGAGGGAGATGAAAACTAGAGGCAAATGCAAATAAAAGGCAAATAAAATAAATGCAAGTGGATCATAGTTTGTGCGAAGGTACTTGGTAATTTTGATGATGTCTCCCTCGCAACGGCGCCAGAAATTCTTCCTGCTACTTGTAGACTGCGTTGGTATTTCCCCGAAGAGGAGAGGATGATGCAGTATAGTAGAGATAAGTATTTCCCTCAGTTAAGAACCAAGGTTATCAATCCAGAAGGAGAACCAATCAAAATTCCGTTAAGCGCACCTGCACACACAAGAGCAAACACTTGCACCCAACGCAAATAAGAGGGTTGTCAATCCTCTTAGCGGTTATTTGCAAGGATTAAATCTTATAGAGGTAAATAGATAAACTAAAATACTAAATAAAATAAAATAAAATAAATTGCAGCAAGGTATTTTTAGGTTTTTTATATATGATAAAGTAGACCCGGGGGGCATAGTTTTCACTAGAGGCTTCTCTCTCGAACACATAGCATACGGTGGGTAAACAAATTACTGTTGGGAAATTGATAGAAAAGCAAATAATTATGACGGATTCATGGCAATGATCATGTATATAGGCATCATGTTAGAGACAAGTAGACTGACTCCTGCCTGCATCTACTACTATTACTCCACCCATCGACCGCTATCCAGCATGCATCTAGGGTATTAAGTATGAAACAGAGTAACGCCTTAAGCAAGATGACATGGTGTAGACAAAGTAAACTCAAGCAATATGATTAAACCCTATCTTTTTATCCTTAATGGAAACAATACAAATACGTGTCATGTCCCCTTCTGTCACTGGGATTGAGCACCGCAAGATTGAACCCATCACAAAGCACCTCTCCCATTGCAAGACAAATCAATCTAGTTGGACAAACCAAATTGATAGATCGGAGAGAAATACAAAGCTATAATAATCATGCATAAAAGAGTTCAGAGAAGACTCAAATATTTCTCTTGAATAATCTGTTCATAAACTCACAATTCATCGGATCCCAACAAACACACCGCAAAAGAAGATTACATCGGATAGAACTCCAAGAACATCGAGGAGAACATGGTATTGAAGATCAAAGAGAGAGAAGAAGCCATCTAGCTTCTAGCTATGGACCCGTAGGTCTGTGGTAAACTGCTCACACATCATCGGAAGGGCAGCAAGGTTGATGAAGAAGCCCTCCGTGATCGACCCTCCCCCCCTCCGGCAGAGTACCGGAAAAGGCCTCCAGATGGGATCATGGAAGAACATAGGCTTGCGGCGGCGAAAAGGTTTTCGCTTCTGTCTCTCTGGTATATTGGGAATATTTAAGAATTTATAGCGCTGGAATTAAGTCAGGAGGGGCAACGAGGGGCCCACAAGCCTAGGGGGCGCGCCCACACCCCCCTGGGCGTGCCCTCCAGGCTTGTCGCCTCCTCGTGGCTCTTTTGGTCTTCTCCCGAAGCTTCATGGGTCTCTTCTGGTCTAGAAAAAATTAATCCAAAGTTTTTTTCTCGTTTGGACACTTTTTGTTAATGATTTTCTGAAAAGGCAAAAACAAGTAGAAAACAGCAACTGGCACTGGGCACTGGGTTAATAGGTTAGTCCCAAAAAATGATATATAATGGCATATAATTGCATATAAAACATCCAAGATTGATACTATAATAGCATGGAACAATCAAAAATTATAGATACGTTGGAGACGTATCAGTTTTCCTGAAGAAAATTCTTCCATAACCTTCATTGTGTCTCTGACAGGAGGAATGAAGCTTTTGTGGCTAGCCTTGGCAAGATACACAGTTCTCATGGCATGATCGATAACTTTCTAAATCCAAGGAGCATATACTTTGACACATAATGGAAATTGTGCAGCGTCCTTCAGAATACGAAGAAATAGATCTTCCACATCGAAGATATACCTTACGGAGATAGCATAAATAGTGTTGCGAAGGATATCCGATATTGAGTTATCCGCATTCATGCCAGCCAGAGGGCAAATGGTGTAGGTGAGCAGATGGTACAAAGTCTGGTTCTCGAAGGTTAAGTGTTCAGGAATGGGAGGACCAGAGTAGTCTCGAATCTTTTCTTTGTCCATGGTGCACTCGAAATCTTTATCGGATATGACATCAATTTTGTGCATTCGAATTTCAGTAGTTCCATGCTCAAAGCGAGGAAAATGAAAGTGGTTAGGTGAAATCTATGGAAGTGCACTTGATTCGTTTTCCTTCGGTCATCCATTCGAAGATCCATTTTGAGCTATCATTCTCATCACCAGAGATGTACAGTGTTGCATAGAACTGAAGAATAATTTCTCGGTTCCAAGGATGCTCGAATTCAAACACCTTGGTGAGGCAGAAATCATCCAAGTCTTGAAGCAATTGATTGACGCAGCCAATATTTCTCATCGCAGGGATATCAGGAAATTCATGAGGGGAAATCTTCTTGCTTTCATAGAGCACATGAGAGTAGTAGATGGCCCATTCCTTGGTCCAGAAACGAGGGGAATCAGACGTGCAAGGACCATCATAGGGACTCTCCTGAAAGAACTTCGGAAGAGAATGCCTATTGAACAGGGGGCCTTTAGCACCGGCACCCGCAGAGAAAATGGGCAGCTCTTCTCGAGGAAAAGGATAATTGAGTTCTTCCTCGGGCGTAATGAATTCATCACCATAGACAACATAATCAGGATGACGGCCAGAAAGAGATCGTCGTTCAGAGGGACCAGCATCAGCATTTCTTGCATTGGAGTCCACCGTCAATTGAAGCATAGATGGAGTGGAGATCACAGATGGAGGAGCTGTGTTGACGGTGGGTTGAGCTTCGGGCAAAACAGGAGCAGATTCATGCTCAGGAGGTGGAACTATACTTTGCTCTGTAGCATGTTGCTGTTGTTGTTGCTCGATGACCACGGGTTCTGAAGGAACTGGGGCAACAGGGGTAGGTACATTTTCTTCGAAGCGAACAACTTCACCCTCCTCAGGAGCAGATCGGATAGGAGATGCTGCTCGAACTGGTGAGGCCACAGGCACTGTTTCAGTTGGCCTTGGCGAAGGTTGTGCTTCAGTTTCCTGAACGAGGGGTTCTGAGTGAATGACTGGCTCAGGAGTCTTTTTCTTCGTTGGAGGCGGATTTCTGGTTTAGTAGTGGGTGCTTGCCTTCCAGCAGTTTTCTTTCTTTGCTTCCTTTTCTGTTGAGCAATAGGGTCAATATGGTCCTTAACGAGATCATTGTCACCGGTTACTTGTGCTTGATGAGCATCACAAATTTTTCGAACAATACCATCAAGATCGGAGTGAAAGCCCAGGTGTCTGTGATGAGGCATAGTCAAGGCACGATTGACATCCTTGTATGAGTCTTCAAGCTCTCTGATGACAAATTTGGAGGAGGCAATTTTGATTCGATCATCAAGGTCAAGCAGTTCAGCAGAGAGAGAATTTATTTCAACAGAGTCTTCTCTCATGTCATCGACCAGGGAGGTAGCTTGTTCAATAACCTCAGCAGGGATGGGCAAAGATGTCACTTCTCCATCAAAAGGATTTTCCACAAACCTATCAAGCTGTTCCATAATGAACGTGTGATTGTAGGAATGAGGAGCACTTGATGCATGAGCAGGAGCAGCTTGCATGGCAACTTGCTCGGTGGGAGGCATCGATGCCAATGGCTGAGTGAGGGTATAGGTGCAAACTTGGCAGCCTTCTTCTTCGGAGCAACATCCTCCTTAGCCTTTGGTGCCTCTTCAGCTTTTTCTGGCGGAGCACTTTGCTCGGTAGCTGGTGCCTTTAGTTGCTTTAAGGCAGGCTTGGGGAGCCGTTCACCTGGCTTGGCAGATTGCACTGGGGCTTCGACAACCAAATCTTTCAAGTCGATTGCATCTGGATGAGGAGTGGTATCAACATGTTGTTTCATCATGACAGTGGTAGGAGGAGTATTCCTGGAAACTAATGACCCACAAGTATAGGGGATCAATCGTAGTCCTTTCGATAAGTAAGAGTGTCGGACCCAACGAGGAGAAGAAGGAAATGACAAGCGGTTTTCAGCAAGGTATTTTCTGCAAGCACTGAAATTATCGGTAGCAAGTAGTTTGATAGCAAGATAATTTGTAACAAGTGACAAGTAGCAATAGTAACTAAGGTGCAGCAAGGTAGCCCAATCCTTTTTGTAGCAAAGGATAGGCCGAAACAATCTCTTATAATAAGCAAAGCGTTCTCGAGGACACATGGGAATTTCATCTAGTCACTTTCATCATGTTTGTTTGATTCGCGTTCGCTATTTTCATAATTTGATATGTGGGTGGACCGGTGCTTGGGTGCTGTTCTTACTTGAATAAACCTCCCACTTATTATTAACCCCTCTCGCAAGCATCCGCAACTATGAAAGAAGAATTAAGATAAATCTAACCATAGCATTAAACATATGGATCCAAATCAGCCCCTTACGGAATAGCGCATAAACTAGGGTTTAAGCTTCTGTCACTCTAGCAACCCATCATCTAATTACTACTCCATAATGCATTCCCATAGGCCCAAAGATGGTGAAGTGTCATGTAGTCGACATTCACATGACACCACTAAGAGAATCAACAACATACATATCATCAAAATATCGAACGAATACCAAATTCACATGATTACTTATGACAAGACTTCTCCCATGTCCTCAAGAACAAAAGTAACTACTCACAAATCATATTCATGTCCAAGATCAGAGGGGTATTGAATAGCATAATGGATCTGAACATATAATCTTCCACCAAATAAACCAACTAGCATCAACTACAAGATGTAATCAACACTACTAGCAACCCACAGGTACCAATCTGACGTTTTGAGACAAAGATTGAATACAAGAGATGAACTAGGGTTTGAGATGAGATGGTGCTGGTGAAGATGTTGATGAAGATTGGTCCTCCCGCGATGAGAGGATCATTGGTGATGTCGATGGCTTTGATTTCCCCCTCCCGGAGGGAAGTATCCCCGGCGGAATCGCTCCGCCGGAGAGCAAAAGTGCTCCTGCCCAAGTTCCGCCTCGAGACGGCGGCGCTCCGTCCCAAAAGTCTTCTCCTTATTTTTTTCTAGGGTAAATGGGCTTATATACCAGAAAATGGGCACCGGAGGCTGGCCAGGGGCCCCACAAGCCACCAGGGCGCGCCTGGGGGGGTGGCGCGCCCTGGTGCCTCGTGGGCACCTGGGTGGCCCCCTCTGGTACTTCTTTCTTCCAATATTTTTTATTTATTCCAAAATAAATCTCCGTGAAATTTCAACACATTTGGAGATGTGTAGAATATGTATCTCTGACATAGCTTTTTCAGTTCCAGAATTCCAGCTGCCGGCAATCTTCCTCCTTATGTAAATCTTGCGTATTAAGAGAGAAAAGGCATTAGAATTGCTCCACAAAGTGTTATATTGATTAAAAACACTATAAATAACAGTAGAAAAACATGATGCAAAATGGATGTATCAACTCCCCCAAGCTTAGGCCTCGCTTGTCCTCAAGCGAAAGCCGATATCGATAATCATGTCCACATGTTTAGAGAAAGAGGTGTCGATAAAAACAAAATACGGACATAGTAGCATCATGATCATTATTATAACAGCAATATTCCTTATCATAGAACTTCTCATGAGCAAGTAACAATTCATCACAATAACGAAGTATAAGGCATAAACTTTCTTGAAAACTAACAAACTATGTTCTCAGTCAACAATGCAATTGCAATTCATCATATTTTCAGGAAGGGTCTCATGTAGGAGCTTTTTAGCAAGTCCACATACTCAACCATCATTTAGTCTTCTATGATTGCTAACACTCACAACATATATATGGAGCAAAAAGTTTCAGCCAGACACATAGAAAGATAGGGGCTTATTATTTCGCCTCCCAACTTATTCACCTCAAGGGTAATGTCAACAATAATAACTCATGATCACTCATATCCAACGGGATATATGTGCCTAGATCTTTCCCCACCACATGATGCTTGCAAAAGAGAAAAATAAAAAGGAATAGAGGAGAACACTATTGACTCTTGCATAAAAAGTAAATACATAAAAGTAAAAGATAGGCCCTTCGCAGAGGGAAGCAGAGGTTGTCATGCGCTTTTTGTTGTTGGATGCACAAGCTCTTAATGTAAAGGAAGGTCACTTTATATTGCCCTTGTGATAGCAACCTTTATTATGCAGTCCGTCGCTTTTATTTCTTTACCATCACAAGTTCGTACAAAGCTTATTTTCCCTTACAATAAAAGTTCATACATATTTAGGAGCAATTTTTATTGCTTTATGCACTGATGAAAACTTACTTGAAGGATCTTATTCAATCCATAGGTCGATATAGTGGACTCTCATAACATGAAACTGGGTTTAAGGGTTTTGGATGCACAAGTAGTATCTCTACTTGGTGCAGATTTTTGGCTAGAAAAGATATTGGGCAAGCACCACATGTTGGAGGATCTATGACAATATAACTTCTATGTGAATATAAGCAAACATAAATCATTACGTTGTCTTCCTTGTCCAACGTCAACAATTTGACATAAAATACTCAATGGGGGCTCACAATCATAAAAGATGTCCAAGATAGTGTATTTGCGTGTGAATCTTCTCTTCCCTTATTAATTTTTTCATGAATTGCATCATTGACCAATGCTATGTTTGTTAACTTCCAATAAATTTTACCACTTATACTTTTCTTTATGTAATGTCATTACTTTCCATAAAATTAGCATATGATCTTTTTTATTATTTTCATTGCTAGGATTGAAACATAAAAGTAAAGAAGCAAAAACTCAAACTACTCTTTATTATATAACTCTCAACTCAATTACATAGATAGATAGATCACGAAACTAGCACTCGAAAATAGATCATACTAAACTTTTATTCAACTAGATCACAAAATAACTAAGAATCAAACTAAAAATAGGTAAAGATAATAAAGGTTATGGTGATACGATACCGGGGCACCTCCCCCAAGCTTGGCACAAGCCAAGGGGAGTGCCCATACCCATGTACTCAAGTTTCCTTCTTCGGTGTTGGTGGTGGTGATGAAGTGGTGGGCTTGTCCTTCAGTTTCCGCTTGAGAACATAGTTTTCTCCCTTCAACCTGCTAATTTCTTGTTCAAGCTCCACTATATTCTCACACAATACGTTCTTGTTTTCCTGTAGAAGACGGAAATGGATAAATTGGATCTTAGATTTGTTTATTGTGTTTGGGAGACTCGACGTCTTGAACTCCACATGCATATCTCCCGGTTGAGGTAGAGGGGCATCGTCTTCATCCGAGCTTGCGTCCTCCGTTCCCTTCATGTTGGCATCTCGCTCCTCCTCCGCGGACCATCCATAGGGGTCTATATCCCCATAGATCCTTGGATCTATAACATAGTGCGATACGAAGCTCTCTCCGTCTGAGTCTTGAGACGACATACTGTCGGATCTGTCAGAAAAATAGCACGAAACAAGAATAGAGAATATTTCTGCGATACGGTGGTCAAAACATACGGGAGTATATATAAAGAATTTTTATCTTGCAAAATAAGTATTCCAGAAGAAAACGGAGTCGAGAAGGCTCACGAGGGGCCCACGAGCCACCAGGGCGCGCCTGGGGGGGTGGCGCGCCCTGGTGCCTCGTGTGCACCTCGTGGGTCCCCTCGGCTATTTCTTATTTTTTGTATTTTTTCTAATATTCCAAAACTGACAGAAAGTATTTTTATGGAATTTTTGGAGTCGGTTTACTTACCGTATCACGTACCTCTTTCTTTTTAGGGTTCTGGAGTATTCTGGAAGGTCTCTCTTATGTATTCCTCCGGTGCCATTGTTTCAATAATATTAGTTTCAACATTAATGGGAGTACCAGAAATATAGTGCTTAATTCTTTGCCCATTCACCACTCTAGGATTAGTGCCTTCGGAGTTGTTTATTTTGATGGCTCCGGAGCGATAAACTTCTTCGATGATATACGGTCCTTCCCATTTAGAGAAAAGTTTTCCTACAAAGAATCTCAAACGAGAATTGTATAATAAAACATGATCACCTACTTTGAATTCCCATTTTTGAATTCTTTTATCATGCCATATTTTAACTTTTTCTTTAAATAGTTTGGCATTTTCATAAGCTTGGGTTCTCCATTCATCTCGTGAGCTAATATCAAATAACCTCTTTTCACCGGCAAGTTTAAAATCATAATTGAGTTCTTTAATGGCCCAATATGCTTTATGTTCTAACTCAAGAGGTAAATGACATGCTTTTCCATAAACCATTTTATAAGGAGACATACCCATAGGATTTTTATAAGCAGTTCTATAAGCCCATAATGCATCGTCAAGTTTCTTAGACCAATTCTTTCTAGATCTATTAACAGTTTTTTGCAAAATTAATTTTATTTCTCTATTGCTCAATTCAACTTGACCACTAGATTGAGGGTGATAGGGAGATGCAATTCTATGGTTGACATCATATTTAGCAAGCAGTTTACGGAATGCACCATGAATAAAATGTGAACCACCATCAGTCATTAAATATCTAGGGACTCTGAACCTCGGGAAAATAACTTCTTTAAGCATTTTAATAGAAGTGTTGTGATCAACACTACTAGTTGGAATAGCTTCTACCCACTTAGTAACGTAATCAACAGCAACTAAAATATGTGTATACCCATTGGATTTAGGAAAAGGTCCCATATAATCAAATCCCCAAACATCAAATGGTTCAATAACAAGTGAATAATTCATAGGCATTTCCTGAAGTCTACTAATATTACCAATTCTTTGACATTCATCACAAGATAGGACAAACTTATGAGCATCCTTGAAAAGAGTAGGCCAATAAAAACCAGATTGTAGTACCTTATGGGCAGTTCTGTCTCCCGCATGGTGTCCTCGGTAAGCCTCGGAGTGACACTTCCGTAAGATTTGTTCATGTTCATGCTCAGGTATACAACGTCTAATAATACCATCCACTCCTTTATAAAGATGTGGGTCATCCCAAAAGTAATGTCTTAAATCAAAGAAAAACTTTTTCTTTTGTTGATATGTAAAACTAGGTGGTATAAATTTAGCAACAATATAATTAGCATAGTCTGCATACCAAGGAGTATTACGAGAAGCATTTATCACAGCTAATTGTTCATCAGGAAAATCATCATTAATAGGAAGTGGGTCAACAAGAATATTTTCCATTCTAGACAAATTATCAGCTACGGGGTTCTCAACTCCCTTCCTATCAGTAATATGCAAGTCAAATTCTTGTAGCAATAGAACCCACCTAATGAGTCTAGGTTTAGCATCTTTCTTTTCCATAAGGTATTTAATAGCAGCATGATCGGTGTGAACAATTACTTTAGAATTAACTATGTAAGATCTGAATTTGTCACATGCAAACACAACTGCTAGAAATTTTTTCTCAGTAGTAGCATCATTTCTTTGAGCACTATCTAGGGTTTTACTAGCATAATGGATAACATTTAATTTCTTATCAACTCTCTGTCCTAGAACAGCACCAACAGCATAATCACTAGCATCACACATAATTTCAAAAGCCAAGTTCCAATCAGGTGGTTGAACAATAGGTGCAGAGGTTAAGGCTTTCTTAATTGTTTCAAAGGCTTCTACACAATCATCATCAAAAACAAATGGAACATCTTTTTGCAAGAGATTGGTAAGAGGTCTAGAAATTTTAGAGAAGTCTTTTATAAACCTTCTATAGAAACCAGCATGACCTAGGAAACTTCTTATACCTTCGATATCTTTAGGACATGGCATTTTCTCAATAGCATCAACCTTAGCTTTATCAACTTCAATACCTCTTTCAGAAATTTTATGCCCAAGGACTATACCTTCATTAACCATAAAGTGGCACTTCTCCCAATTTAAGACAAGATTAGTTTCTTCACATCTATGCAAAACTCGATCAAGGTTGCTTAAGCAATCATCAAAAGAAGTTCCGTAAACGGAGAAATCATCCATGAAAACCTCAACAATCTTTTCACAAAAGTCAGAGAATATAGCAGGCATACATCTTTGAAAGGTAGCAGGTGCATTACATAAACCAAAAGGCATACGACGATAAGCATAAGTTCCAAAAGGACAAGTAAAGGTGGTTTTCTCTTGATCTTCAGGTGATACAGGTATTTGAGAGAAACCAGAATAACCATCTAGGAAACAAAAGTGTGTATGCTTAGACAATCTTTCTAACATTTGATCAATAAAAGGCAAGGGGTAATGATCTTTTCTAGTAGCTTTATTTAATTTTCTGAAATCAATTACCATCCTATAACCAGTTACAATTCTTTGTGGGATGAGTTCATTTTTATCATTAGGAACAACGGTAATACCTCCCTTCTTAGGGACACAATGAACGGGACTCACCCATCTACTATAAGTTATGGGATAGATTATACCTGCTTCCAGAAGCTTTAATATTTCATTTCTTACCACCTCATTCATCTTAGGATTTAATCATCGTTGGTGGTCGACAATTGGTTTAGCATCAGGCTCCATATTAATTTTGTGCTGACATAGAGTGGGACTAATGCCCTTAAGATCATCAAGAGTATATCCAATAGCAGCGTGGTGCTTCCTCAGAGTTTTTAATAATCTCTTTTCTTCATGCTCTAAAAGGTTAGCACTAATAATAACAGGATATATCCTCTTTTCATCTAGATAAGCATATTTCAGTGTATCAGGCAATTGTTTTAGTTCGAATATAGGGTCACCCTTAGATGGAGGAGGGCCTCCATGTGTTTCAACAGGCAAATTGTGTTTAAGGATAGGTGGTTGATCAAAGAACATCATATCTATTTCATTTCTTTCATTCATGTGCATATCATTTTCATGGTCTAGCAAATATTGTCATAACGGATCAGTGGGAGGTACGGCAATAGAAGCAAGACCAATAATTTCATCTTTACTAGGCAATTCTTTATCATGAGGTTGTCTACGAAACTTGGAGAAATTAAACTCGAGACATACCACCAAAATTAACACTGACAGTTTCTTTAGCGCAATCAATCTTGGCATTAACAGTGTTCAAGAAAGGTCTACCAAATATAATGGGACAAAAATTATCTTGTGGAGAAATGAGGACTAGAAAATCAGTAGGGTATTTTATTTTTCCACACAAGACTTCAACATCTCTAACGATCCCAAGCGGCGTAATGGTATCTCTATTTGCAAGTTTAATGGTAACATCAATGTCCTCTATTTCAATAGGTGCAATATCATTCATAATTTCTTGATATAAAGTAAACGGAATAGCACAACACTAGCACCCAAATCACATAAGCCATGATAACAATGATCTCCTATTTTAACAAAAACAACAGGCATGCCTACTACAGGTCTGCTTTTATCTTTAGGATCTGGTTTAGCAATTCTAGCTGCTTCATCACAAAAATAAATAACATGCCCATCTATATTATCGACCAAGAGATCTTTAACCATAGCAACATTAGATTCAACTTTAATTTGTTCAGAGGGTCTAGGTGTTCTAATATTACTTTTGTTAACCACAGTTGATACATTAGCATGTTCCTTAATCCTAGCAGGAAAAGGTGGTTTCTCAATATAAGCAGTAGGCACAACTAGATCAACATGGTAAACAATTGTTTCTTCTTTAACACTAACGGGTTCCTCAATATTTTCTTTAACAGGGGGATAATATCTAAACCACTTCTCCTTAGGGAGATCAACATGAGTAGCAAATGATTTGCAAAAGGAGGCTACTATCTCAGAGTCAAGTCCATATTTAGTGCTAAACTTATAAAAAGCATCGGTGTCCATAAAAGATTTAACACAATCGAACTCAAGTGTTATACCTGACTCATTACCTTTGTCGAGTTCCCAATCTTCAGAGTTGCGTTTAATTCTTTCCAGAAGATCCCATCTGAATTCAATAGTTTTCTTCATAAAGGAGCCAGTCGAAGAAGAATCGAGCATGGTTTGATCATCATGAGAAAGCCGAGCATAAATTTTTTGAAGGATTATTTCTCTTGAGAGCTCATGATTGGGGCATGTATGCAACATGTACTTAAGCCTCCCCCAAGCTTGAGCGATGCTTTCTCCTTCACGAGGCCAAAAATTATATATATATAATTCCGATCACGATGAACCAAATGCATAGGGTAAAATTTCTGGTGGAATTCCAGCTTCAACCGGTTCCAGTCCCATGTATCAGTATCATCACATAGCCTATACCATGTCAATGCCTTTCCCTCCAAAGATAAAGGGAATACTTTCTTCTTAACTTCATCTCCAGATAAACCTGCAAGCTTAAACAATCCACAAATTTCATCCACATAGATCAAGTGCATATCAGGATGTACTGTTCCATCTCTTGCATAAGGATTAGCTAGCAGTTTCTCTATCATACCCGAAGGAATCTCATAATAAATATTTTCAGTAGGTGCAGTAGGTTGAGGAGCAACTCTTTGTGCTTCCGATCGAGGTGAAGATACCCCGAACAAACCCCTCAAATGATTACTTTCCATAGTGACAAGTGACAATAAATTTTAGCACGTAATATAAATGTTTTCTTACCAAATTCCACTCACCAAAGGCGCTTCACTCCCCGGCAACGGCTCCAGAAAAGAGTCTTGATGACCCACAAGTATAGGAGATCAATCGTAGTCCTTTCGATAAGTAAGAGTGTCGAACCCAGCGAGGAGCAGAAGGAAATGACAACGGTTTTCAGCAAGGTATTTTCTGCAAGCACTGAAATTATCGGTAGCAAGTAGTTTGATAGCAAAAAAATTTGTAACAAGTGACAAGTAGCAATAGTAACTAAGGTGCAGCAAGGTAGCCCAATCCTTTTTTTAGCAAAGGACACACCGAAACAATCTCTTATAATAAGCAAAGCGTTCTCGAGGACACATGGGAATTTCATCTAGTCACTTTCATCATGTTTGTTTGATTCGCGTTCGCTATTTTGATAATTTGATATGTGGGTGGACCGGTGCTTGGGTGATGTTCTTACTTGAACAAACCTCCCACTTATGATTAACCCCTCTCGCAAGCATCCGCAACTACGAAAGAAGAATTAAGATAAATCTAACCATAGCATTAAACATATGGATCCAAATCAGCCCCTCACGGAATAGCGCATAAACTAGGGTTTAAGCTTCTGTCACTCAAGCAACCCATCATCTAATTACTACTCCACAATGCATTCCGTTAGGCCCAAAGATGGTGAAGTGTCATGTAGTCGACGTTCACATGACACCACTAAGAGAATCAACAACATACATATCATCAAAATATCGAACGAATACCAAATTCACATGATTACTTATGACACGACTTCTCCCATGTCCTCAAGAACAAAAGTAACTACTCACAAATCATATTAATGTCCAAGAGCAGAGGGGTATTGAATATCATAATGGATCTGAACATATAATCTTCCACCAAATAAACCAACTAGCATCAACTACAAGATGTAATCAACACTACTAGCAACCCACAGGTACCAATCTGAGGTTTTGAGACAAAAATTGAATACAAGAGATGAACTAGGGTTTGAGATGAGATGGTGCTGGTGAACATGTTGATGAATATTGGTCCTCCCACGATGAGAGGATCGTTGGTGATGTTGATGGCTTTGATTTCCCCCTCCCGGAGGGAAGTATCCCCGGCGGAATCGCTCCGCCAGGGAGCAAAAGTGCTCCTGCCCAAGTTCTGCCTCGAGACGGCGGCGCTCCGTCCCAAAAGTCTTCTCCTTATTTTTTCTAGGGAAAATGGGCTTATATACCAGAAAATGGGCACCGGAGGCTGGCCAGGGGCCCCACAAGCCACCAGGGCGCGCCTGGGGGGGTGGCGCACCCTGGTGCCTCATGGGTACCTGGGTGGCCCCCTCTGGTACTTCTTTCTTCCAATATTTTTATTTATTCCAAAATAAATCTCCGTGAAATTTCAGCTCATTTGGAGATGTGCAGAATAGGTATCTCTGACATAGCTTTTTCAGGTCCAGAATTCCAGGTGCCGGCAATCTTCCTCCATATGGAAATCTTGCATATTAAGAGAGAAAAGGCATTAGACTTGCTCCACAAAGTGTTATATTGATTAAAAAACACTATAAATAACAATAGGAAAACATGATGCAAAATGGACGTATCAGAAACCACTTTCTTCGGAGGAGCCTGATGAATAACTTGTGCTCGAAGATCAGGCAGTATGGTGGAAGTAGTGATATTCACTTGCTCACTAAGAGTTGCAGCAACTTCTTCTTTGGTGAGTGGAGGATCATCATCATCAGAGGAAGCACTCATTGCAAACTCATCAGTGGGTTAAGCCTTCCTTTTCTTCGGAGCACGCTTTCTCTTCGAAGAAGCAGCTGAGCTGGGATCATGAGTGTGTTTTGTGTGCCCTTCTGATTTTCCTTCTGCCTTCTTCTTTGCTACTTCATCCTTAAGAAGGCGGCAGCTATCCTCTTCACGAGCCTTTTGCTTTTCTGCCCATTTTGCTCGCTTGATAGCATTTCGCTGACACTTTGCCAGCTCATCTGGATAAGATTCAAGCGTGCGAAGAGATGACTCATGTGCATCTGGAGGTGGTGGAGGTCTTGCTTCGGGACCCTGGCGAGGTATAAGAGAAATTTCCCGGCAATCACCCCACGGTGGATGGAAAGCAAAATTCTGAGCAAACCGAGGGTGAATGAATTCATAGTTGAACCATTTTCGAACCCAATGACGTCGAATCCATTGCAGGCGCTAATCTCTTTCATGTTTGGTTTCTCCTTTGACAGTGTTATATCGGTCATGGGAGATATATTCAACAATATTGGTATAGGGCTGCCTGCCACCTCTCTTCTTTTTCTTCGGAGCAGTTTCTTCTTGCTTGTTATCTTGATCGTCAGTTTTCTTTTGCTTGTGAGAGGAGGGGCCTACTATTGGGCCCTTTGCATTCGGTGCCTTAGATTCATCAGCAGTCCCTAAGAACAAGTCTTCTTCTCTGTCAGTGTGGCCCAAAGGCTGGGCAGAGTCTTCGACAGACTGCATTTTCCTGTGAATAAGAATAGATGCGAGGGAAAATGGGGTAGGGTTATGAATGCACACAGTGAAGATTTTGAAGAAAAACATTTTCTGAGGAAGTAGATGCAGACTTTGAGCAGTGTTTCGAATGAAGGAAATGAACAGATTGAACTAGTAAAAAAATACTAGTTAATGAGCTATGCATTTCGTTCGTTTGAGACAGAGCACAAACCTACTACTTGTAGACTGTGTTGGTATTTCCTCGAAGAGGAGAGGATGATGCAGTATAGTAGAGATAAGTATTTCCCTCAGTTAAGAACCAAGGTTATCAATTCAGTAGGAGAACCAAGCAAGATCCAGTGAACAGCACCTACACACACAAAAGCAAACACTTGCACCCAACGCGAATAAGAGGGTTGTCAATCCTCTTAGCGGTTACTTGCAAGGATTAAGTCTGATAGAGATAAATTGATAAAGTAAATTACTAAACCAAATAAAAGTAAATAAATTGCAGCAAGGTATTTTTATGTTTTTTATATGATAAAGATAGACCCGGGGGCCATAGTTTTCACTAGAGGCTTCTCTCTCGAGCGCAGAAACATACGGTGGGTAAACAAATTACTGTTGGGCAATTGATAGAAAAGCAAATAATTATGACGGCTTCATGGCAATGATCATGTATATAGGCATCACGTCCGAGATAAGTAGATCGACTCCTGCCTGCATCTACTACTATTACTCCACTCATCGACCGCTATCCAGCATGCATCTAGAGTATTAAGTTAATACAAATAGAGTAATGCCTTAAGCAAGATGACATGATGTAGAGAAGTAAATTCAAGCAATATGAATAAACCCCATCTTTTTATCCTTAATGGCAACAATACAAATACGTGTCATGTCCCTTTCTGTCACTGGGATTGAGCACCGCAAGATTGAACCCATCACAAAGCACCTCTCCCATTGCAAGATAAACCAATCTAGTTGGCCAAACCAAATCGATAGATAGGAGAGAAATACAAAGCTATATTTAATCATGCATAAAAGAGTTCAGAGAAGACTCAAATATTTCTCATGAATAATCTGATCATAAACTCACAATTCATCGGATCCCAACAAACACACCGCAAAAGAAGATTACATCGGATAGAACTCCAAGAACATCGAGGAGAACATGGTATTGAAGATCAAAGAGAGAGAAGAAGCCATCTAGCTACTAGCTATGGACCCGTAGGTATGTGGTAAACTACTCACACATCATCGGAAGGGCAGCAAGGTTGATGTAGAAGCCCTCCGTGATCGATTCCCCCTCCGGCAGAGTACCGGAAAAGGCCTCCAGATGGGATCGCGGAAGAACAGAGGCTTGCGGGGACGGAAAGGTTTTCTCTTCTGGCTCTCTGATGGTTTCCAAATATTTGTGAATTTATAGGAGTGGAATTAGGTCAAACGGAGCCACGAGGGCCCCACAAGGCATCAGGCCCCCCCCGGGGCCGCGCCATGTTGCCTTAAGGAGGCTTCGTGAACCTTCTGGCCTCCTCTCCAAGTCTCCAGGGTCTCTTTTGTCCAGAAAAAAATCTCCAAAAAGTTTCGTGGCATTTGGACTTCGTTTGATACTGATTCTCTGAAAAGCCAAAAACAAGCAGAAAACAGCAACTGGCACTGGGCACTAGGTTAATAGGTTTGTCCCAAAAAATGATATATAATTGCATATAAAAGCATCCAAGATTGATATTATAATAGCATGGAACAATAAAAAATTATAGATACGTTGGAGACGTATCAAAACCCTAGATCTAAAAAGTGAGGAGCGATGAAAAACTACAAACTGCATCCAGAGAATGTAACCTATCAATGTGGATCTGATAAATGCGGTAAAAACACAGAGAAATTATCGCGGATGAACTCGAATAGAGAAACAGAAGCACGAGGAAGGACTCCGGCGACCTCCTTCCGGCAGCTAAGTGGCGAGGATGATCGGCGTCGTCGCGCTCGAGGTGGAGCGGTACGGTAGTGGTTCGAAGGTGACGGTGGCTGAGAGGCAAAGTGAAGGAGGTTGGACGGGGGCGGCCGAGGTATATATAGGCGAGGGGAAGTAACCGCACCCGGTGAATCTGATCGGATAGACGTAGTGAAAAGCCGTTTGCTATTCAACAGTCCAGATAAGCGAGCAGTTGCTGATAAGCACGTGGCAACCGTCAAGGAGACGTGGTCCTGACTTGGGCGGGAAACCCCAAATTTTGGACGGCTTTCGCCAAATTAGATTAAGTTCGGACCGAAACAAATTTGTGGTCAAGGACACCAGATAAGTTTCGTTACCAGATGAAATTGTGCAATCATAACGGAACAACATAGATTGGAAGAGGTAGATGAGAGGAAAAACAGGGTCCTAGGCATTTCACTCAGTCGAAGAAGAAATGACAATCGAAAAGATAGCTATGAGTGAAATACATTCGGACAGAAAACGAAAAATGCCGAACGAAAAACAATTCTCTAAGAAAGTGTGGTGGCATGACCCACCGTATAAAATCTGTATGACCCCAAGTATCACACAACTCGTTTTGGCACTCGATTAGTCTAGTTCTTCGTTAATGTATTCACTCTCAGAAAGAAAATTTCACTTTGTCAAAATTTTCTGGCTCTTCGAGTGTTATGCACCCTTTCCTTCAAAGATGTGGAAGTGTAGGCACGGGTGTCGAGTCCAGCTTACTGCACGTTTGTGGAATCTAGGATATTTAGCTCACACCGTAACGCACAGAATCTTTTCTCATCGAGAGGCCTGGTGAAGATATCAGTGAGATTTTCTTCAGTCTTGACGTGACTGATCACAATATCCTCTCGAGCAACATGATCACGAAGAAAATGGTGTCTGATCTCAATATGCTTGGTGCGAGAGTGTTGCACTAGATTGTGTGCAATTTTGATCGCACTCTCATTGTCGCACAATAAAGGAATCTTCTTGACCTTGATGCCATAATCCTTCAGAGTCTGCTTCATCCATAGCAACTGAGTGCACCAAGCGCCAGCAGCAATATATTCGGCCTCAGCCGTAGATAAGGACACACAGTTCTGCTTCCTTGACGACCAACATACCAAAGATCTACCGAGGAAATGGCATGTCCCCGAAGTAGATTTCTTGTCAACCCGGTCACCTGCATAATCTGAGTCTAAATAACCAATGAGGTCAAACTGTGCTACCTTAGGATACCATAAACCTAAGGTGGGGGTGTGAGCCAAATATCTCAGAATACGCTTGACCGCTTGGTGATGCGATTCTTTCGGTGCAGCTTGGAAACGAGCACACATGCAAACACTCAACATAATGTCAGGTCTGGATGCACATAGGTAAGGTAAAGAACCAATCATCGAACGATATGCTTTCTGATCATAATCTTTACCGTACACATCAGCATCAAGCTGACCATTCGTTGGCATAGGAGTTTTGTAACCTTTGTGATTGCAGTCAGACATTTTAAACTTCTTCAGGCAGTCCTTGAGATATTTCTCCTGCGATATGAAAATGCCATTCTTCTGCTGACGAATTTGCAATCTGAGAAAGAACTTAAGTTCACCCATCATTGACATCTGATATTTCTCCGACATCATTCATCTGAATTCCATGCTGCAAGCATTGTTAGTACAGCCGAATATGATATCATCCACATATATTTGACACACGAATATGACACCATCAATAGCACGTGTGAAAAGAGTAGAGTTAGTGGATCCTAGCTTGAATCCCTTTTCGAGTAGGAACCTCCTCAGTGTATCATACCATGCTCGAGGAGCTTGCTTGAGCCCATAAAGAGCCTTTTCAACCTGAAAATTTTGTTAGGGAATTGAGGATTTTCAAAGCCAGGTGGCTGTCTAACATAGACTTCCTCATCAATTTCACCATTGAGAAAAGCACTCTTCACATCCATTTGATATAGCAAGATGTCATTGTAATTTGCATATGGAAGAAGAATACGAATGGCCTCAAGACGGGCAGCATGAGCATAAGTTTCACTGAAATCTATACCTTCTACCTGTGTATACCCTTGAGCAACAAATTGTGCTTTGTTTCTTACCACAATGCCATCTTCATCTTGCTTGTTTTGGAAGATCCATTTGGTACCAATGATATTGTGCTTGTTAGGATTCGATCGATCAACCAATTCCCACACATCATTCAGCTCGAATTGCACCTACTCTTCTTGCATAGCATTCATCCAATCGGGATCATTCATGGCCTCCTCATACTTGGTAGGTTCTGCTAATGAGACAAAAGAGAAACTACCACAGTAGTTAGCCAAACGAGTGCGAGAGCGAGTGGTTGGTCTATGACCTGGATTCTCGAGTTCTTCAAGAATTAATGAAGGGTCCACTCGATTTGCCGCTCGTGGAAGAAGATTTCCTTCTGGATGATTATTTTCCTCAGTATCAGCATCTGGATTGGCATTTGCATTTCCATTTCCATCAAGATTGCCATTTTGATCGGCATTTGTATTAGGATTGCCATTTGGATTCGGAACAACATTCTCTACGGCAAAGGACTGACGAGTTCTTCTTTGAACAATGGGAGCATCATCATCGGAGGAGTCATGAGCATTTCCTTCGACTGGCCTGACGTCGCCGATGGCCAGTTGCCGAATAGCATCTTAAATCGGGGGTTCATCTATCACAATTGGCAGATGCTCCTTTTGAGAGTCATTAGATTCATCGAACCGCACATTTACGGTTTCCATAACCTTCCCATGATGAGAGTTACAGACCCGATAAGTGTGCGAGTTCGAGCCATAACCAAGAAGAAAACCTTCATGTGCTTTAGGTGCAAACTTAGAATTGTGATTCATGTCATGAATATAGCATGGTGCACCAAAGACACGTAAATAAGAAACATTCGGTTTCTTGCCAGTGATGAGCTCATATGAAGTTTTCTTAAGGAACTTATGAAGATAAACATGATTCACCACATGGCAAGCAGTGTTAATAGCATCAGCCCAGAAACGAATAGGAGTTTTGTACTCACTGATGTAGGATCGAGGAGATAGGTCTAGAGGGGGGTGAATAGCCTCCTAACCAGCCAAATTAGCAGTTTTTAATTTCTCTTGGAACTTAGGCAGATTTTGGCACAAGTTAAGATCACTCATATACTTTCTACACATGCATATCTAGAGATTGAGCAGCGGAAACAATAAAGCATGCAATAGTACGGAAAGTAAAGGGGTAGAGAATGGAAGATCAAACGCAATGAAGACACGGTGGTTTTTGGCGTGGTTCCGATAGGTGGTGCTATCGTACGTCCACGTTGATGGAGACTTCAACCCACGAAGGGTAACAGCTGCGCGAGTCCACGGAGGGCTCCACCCACGAAGGGTCCACGAAGAAGCAACCTTGTCTATTCCACCATGGCTTACGTCCACGAAGGACTAGCCTCACTCGGGGTAGATCTTCACGAAGTAGGCGATCTCCTTGCCCTTACAAACTTCTTGGTTCAACTCCACATCTGGTTGGAGGCTCCCAAGTGACACCTAACCAATCTAGGAGACACCACTCTCCAAAAGGTAAAAGACGGTGTGTTGTTGATGAACTCCTTGCTCTTGTGCTTCAAATGATAGTCTTCCCAGCACTCAAACACTCCTCACAGATTTGGCTATGGTGGAAGAAGAATTTGAGTGGAAAGCAACTTGGGAAAGGCTAGAGATCAAGGTTAAAATGGTAGGAATGGAATATCTTGATCTCAACACATGAGTAGGTGGTTCTCTCTCAGAAAATGAATGGTGGAAGTGTAGGCACGTTCTGATGGCTCTTCTTTCTGAGAAGGAGGGGGTGGAGGGGTATATATAGCCTCCACACAAAATCCAACCGTTACACACTTTTGACCCAACTCGGTGGCACCGAAACGATCATCTCGGTAGCACCGAACTGTGTAAAAGATATGAACGTTAGGAATCTCGGTGGGACCGATACGAACAACTCGGATGGACCGAAGTGCAATGGCTTAGGGCAATCCTCATCTCGGTGGCACCGATTGCATCAACTTGGTAGGACCGAAGTGAAGCAATAAGGTAGCAGAGAGTTGGCAAGCCATCTCGGTGAGACCGATATGCATAACTCGGTGAGACCGAAGTGAATGCAACCGATTACAGAGAGTTGGCAAGGCCATCTCGGTGGGACCGAGATCCATTTCGGTGGATCCGATTTGTTAGGGTTTGGCAGTGGCTAAGTCTTGGATAAACTCGGTGGGGCCGGATTGGAAATTTCGGTGGGGCCGAGTTGGACTTTAGGTTTAGGACATATTTGGGTAGAGAGAGTGGTTGAGGGTTTAGGAATACTGTCACTAAGCACTTGAGCAAAAGGACCATTAAGCAACACCTCATCCCCTTTTAATAGTATTGGCTTTCCTATGGACTCAATGTGATCTTGGATCACTAAACCAAAAATGTAGAGTCTTGATCCTTTGCCAATCCTTGTCCTTAGCATTTTGAGGGGGTTCCACGTCCTCTTGTCCACACCACGCCATTGTTGAACTTGTCTGAAATTCACTAGATAAAAGCATTAGTCCAACAACATGTATGTTGACATAAATTACCAAAACCACCAAGGGAGCAAATGTGCTTTCAATCTCCCCCTTTTTGGTAATTGATGACAACATACATCAAAGCTTTAAATAAAGATTTAGCAGAGGTATGTATGAAAGCTTTGAAGGAAACATGTAACATGTATGAGCTCCCCTGAACTCCCCCTGAAGATGTGCATAACATGATGATATCTTATGGGAAATATACATGCAACATGTATCTTGGCTATATGCATCAGAGCAATATGTATATGTGACATTAGGGTATCCACATGTACAAGATTTTCTCCTTGCAAACAATATATACTTAGCAAGAAGTCAACCATGTACATGAGTGTGATGCATATACTTACCTTGAAGTTCTTGATCAAGTACCTGAAGAAATACACTTGAGAAAACAGGGTTAGATAACACAAGATAATTTCTTCAAGAAAAGGACACAAGATCAACAAGAAACCAAGATTGGGATGACATGTAGAAGAGAGTATCACTAGGTGAATACTTCTTTGACGCAGACATGTCCCCAAAAGAAATAGCTGTCTCCCCTTAAAGAACTTCCTCTCCCCCTGAATCTGACATGGATATTGGGAGTAGGTAGGGTGAGAACACTCAAACAACAGCCAAAGAACAGACTAATCATGTTTCTCCCCTCTTAGAAACATGTAACATTCTCTCCTCTTGTAAGGTGCATCTTTGTTTTAAATAGATAAGCTTAAGCTTTGATGTATTCCTCTCTCCCCCTTTGACATCAATTTCCAAGAAGGGACTTCAAGGTTATTGATTAAGTGAGTTTGGTCCTTGAGAAATACAGCTAGATGCATGTAGAGGATAAGAATCATCGAGTGGAGCTGGAGCAGAAAAACTCAGGGAAAATTTGACAGAAAATTCCTTAGAGCAGTCAAAATCGGTGACACCGAGTTGAGACAATTCGGTGGAACCGAGTTTGATGCAATGGAATATTTTGTCAACTCAGCTCACTAGGCAAGGAAATATCACAAGGATTTGCAAAGAATTAACTGCGAATCAAGCTAAAAGGGAAGAAACGGAAAAGAAGCAAAGAAACGTCTAGATGAAGTTTTTTTTTGAAAAGAAACACTCTAGCAAGAAGAGAACAAGCAGAAGAAACACTAGAGAACTTCATCTAGATGGGTCGGCGACTAGGTCACCTATGTTAGAGTATTTTGACTTAGGAGTCAAGTGAAAACACTTGATCATAGGTCATACTCGTCGTTAAGCTCAAAATGGGGTTGCCATTTTTCTTTTAAGCATTTCAATGTATTCACATCTTGTTGAGTTGCTTTAGCTCATGTCTTTGAGTGAAGCTTCTCTAAGATGTGAGAACTTACATTGGTATTTGGTGGTGAAGTCCATCATTTAGTTGAACTTGAAGTGGATGCTCATGAATTGAAGTTTGGAGCTATCCTATCATTTGTAGTTCATCTTCCTACATGGGTTAGATTTGCAAGGAACAACATGTGTATCCAAAATGACAAGAATGAAGCATAACTCAAATGTTGTCAAAGGATATGTTTAGGTTGTCTTGTTCCTTGTTACTCCATCAATTGTTGATACTTGGGTTATACAAGATTGCTCAAGATAAGAGTGTGATGCAATCTTGTGACATGAAGCTTGTCCAAGTACCTACAAAAGGTTAGATACCATACAAGGGAGCAAAATGTCCAAGATATAAAATGATCATGAAGGATATCATGGATTAGTCAAGAATGCTCATGCCCTTGTATGCTTTCGCAATGAACCTCTAGTTTACGTTTGAAGCATCAATGATGTTCAATTCACTTCTCAAGTGACAAAACACTTTCTCATCAAGGGGTTTGGTAAAGATGTCCGCCAATTGTTTGTCAGTCCGAATATGTCTAAGGTCAATATCACCTTTCTCAACATGATCTCGAATGAAATGGTGATGAACCTCAATATGCTTAGTTCGAGAATGTTGCACGGGATTGTGTGCTATCTTAATAGCACTCTCATTGTCACAAAGTAATGGTACATGTCTCACATGCACACCATAATCTTTAAGAGTTTGTGCCATCCATAGTAATTGAGCACAACATGATCCCGCGGCAATGTATTCCGCTTCGGCAGTAGATAGAGATACGGAATTTTGTTTCTTGGAGGACCAAGACACAAGAGATCTACCAAGAAATTGACATGTACCCGAAGTGGATTTTCTGTCAACCTTGTCTCCGGCATAGTCCGAATCGGAGTAGCCAACAAGATTGAAAGAAGATCCTTTGGGATACCATATGCCAAAGTTTGGTGTATGTATCAAGTATCTCACAATTCTTTTCACCGCCTTAAGGTGACACTCTTTTGGTGCCGCTTGGTATCGTGCACACATGCACACACTTAGCATAATGTCGGGTCGGGAGGCACATAGATATAATAATGAACCAATCATCGATCGATAAACCTTTTGATCAACTAGTTTGCCATCCTTGGTCAAGTCAAGATGTCCGCTCATTGGCATGGGAGTTTTCATACCTTTACTCTCTTGCATGTTGAACTTTTTGAATAATTCCTTAGTATACTTTGTTTGAGAGACAAAGGTACCTTCCCTAGTTTGCTTGATTTGCAAACCAAGAAAGAATTTGAGTTCACTCATCATAGACATCTCAACTTCTCCGACATCAACCTTCCAAACTTTTCACTAAAAGAGGGGTTAGTAGATCCAAAGATAATATCATCAACATAAATGTGGCATACAAATAATTCTCCATTAACCCTCTTAGTGAACAAAGTTAAATCAATTTTCCCAATTTCAAAACCTTTTTCAAGAAGAAACTTTGTCAAGCATTTGTACCAAGCTCTAGGGGCTTGCTTGAGACCATAAAGAGCTTTACGAAGTTTGTACACATGATTAGGTTTCTTGGGATTCTCAAAGCCGGGAGGTTGTTTAACATATACTTCCTCCTCAATTTCACCATTTAAGAAGGCACTTTTAATATCCATTTGGTAAAGAGTGATATCATGGTGATTGGCATAAGCAAGTAAAATGCGAATGGATTCAAGTCTTGCAACGGGGGCATAGGTCTCACCATAGTCCATACCTTCGATTTGTGTGTAACCATGTGCTACGAGACGAGCCTTGTTGCGTACAACTTGTCCATCTTCATCTTGCTTATTCCGAAACACCCATTTGGTTCCAATGATGTTTTGCTCTTCCTTAGGCTTCTCAACCAATGTCCACACTTGGATCCTCTCAAAGTTGTGTAGCTCTTCGTGCATTGCATTCACCCAATCGGGGTCCTTGAGAGCATCTTCTACCTTCAAGGGTTCAACACTAGAGATAAATGAGTAATGCTCACAAAAGTTAGCTAAACGAGATTTAGAGCGAGTAATTCTCCCGGTTTGGATATCTCCAAGTATTTGTTCGACGGGATGATCCTTGTCGATTCTTGCTCTAACTTGAGGTAGCTTTTTCTTGGGTTGTGGTGAGGCTTCCTCATCATCATCATCTTCTTCTTCTTCGTTGATGTTGTCGTTGTTTGTTTCTGGAGGTGGAGAAGGAGGTTGAGGTGGATCATCTTGTTGCACTTCCTCATTCCCATCGTCTTGACGTGTTCCACTTGTGGATGCCTCCATATCAGCTTGTCGTTCACCTTGATGTGAGGTTGGGGTTTCCACTTGAATAGACGAGGCACTCTCCTTTACTTCCACGGGGCGAATCTTGCCAATGGGAAAGTCTTGGATTGCTTCCGATGGTTCTTGATCTCCTACATCAAGTGGCAATTGCTCGACTTGCGAGCCGTTAGTCTCATCAAACTTCACATCTACCGTCTCTTCAACTTTTCGAGTGAAGTTGTTGTAGACACGGTAAGTGTGAGAGTTCGATCCATAATCAAGTAGGAAACCTTCATGAGATTTAGGAGCAAATTTTGAACGACGATGCTTATCAAGAATGTATCATTTTGAGCCAAATACTCAAAAGTATCCAACTTGTGGTTTGTTACCGGTGAGCAGTTCATACGCCGTTTTACCAAGAAGCTTGTGAAGATAGAGTCGGTTTGTTGCATGACAAGCTGTTTCAACCGCTTCTGCCCAAAAATGTCTTGGCGTCTTGTATTCATCAAGCATTGTTCTTGCCATCTCAATAAGTGTATGGTTCTTCCTCTCAACAACTCCATTTTGTTGAGGTGTGTACGTAGCCGAGAACTCATGTGAAATACCCTCCTCATCAAGAAAGGTGTCCACATTGGCGTTCTTGAACTCCGTTCCGTTGTCACTCCGAACCTTCTTGATCTTTACTTAAAATTGATTTTGAGCCTTTCTTGCGAAGTTCTTGAAGATCTTTTGTACCTGCGATTTGTCATCAAGAACGAACACCCACGTAAATCTGGAAAAATCATCAACAATGACTAAACCGAAAGAGTTACCACCAAGACTCTTATAGGCGTTGGGACCAAACAGATCCATATAAAGTAGCTCGAGTGGTCTCCTCGTGGTCATAATGTTCTTTACGAGATGGCTTCCTCCAACCTGTTTTCCTGCTTGGCAAGCACTACAAAGTCAATCTTTGTCAAATATAACATCTTTCACTCCAAGAATGTGATCTCCTTTAACAAGTTTATCAAGGTTACACATACCAACATGTCCAAGTCTTCTATGCCATAACCAACCTTTAGAAGATTTTCCAATTAAACATGTACGAGGTTGGGCTCTCTTAGTGAAATCAACAATGTATAGATCACCTCTACGAATGCCGGTAAAGACTATATCATGATTATCTTGGCGAAACACTTGGCAATCTACTTTGGTAAATAGAACATTAAAACCAAAATCGGCTAGTCTAGATACGGAAAGAAGATTGTAACCAAGAGATTCAACAAGCATAACATTTTGTATGGAGCTATCATTGGATATGGCCAAGTACCTTACCCTTGGAGTTGTCTCCAAAAGTCACATACTTGCGTGGACCATCATTTTTAGTAACCTCACGAAACATGTCTCTATCTCCAGTCATGTGATCGGTACAACCGCTGTCAAGAATCCACTCTTTTCCTATAGCCATATAATCTCGAAGATTTGCCATAAGACTGAGATTCCTCATGGTCTTTTCAAATTCAATATCAAAGTCTTCGTCTTCATTATAATAGCCGTGCTCAACATCATCATCATCATGCATGTGATTAACAAATTCATTAGTCTCATGATCATGACAATGTTCAAGTTTATGAATTCTAACAGTTTCCATGATAATATTGCTAATAGTTCTAACATCTCCTTTGGCACGCATGAGATCACGAAGCTCAAACAAGCAATCATCAAACTTAGGATCATTAGGACTCATCTTGTGAAAAACAACAGCCTTATGAAGAATCTTATCAAGACTCTTTAGAGAATAATCGGGATATCGCTTTTCTAAATCATGCCATAGAGTATAAGCACATGCAAAGTTTCGCATACAACCAAGCACAATCTTAGGTAATCCTCTAATGATAAGATTGACGGTTCTAAGATTACAAAGCATGTCAATTTCCTCTTCATGAGTAGGATGCAAGGGATCAATAGGGGGCACATAAGGATTATGAATATACTTGCTCAAGTTAAACTCATCAAAGATATCAAGCATTTCATCCCTCCAAAAGTTGTAATACTCCCCATTGAGAATAGGCACTCTACGTCTAATACTCCCGAACGTAGACATATCCATCTCCCTCCAATGGTGATGAAACCAAAGCAATGGAGACCAAAGCTCTGATACCAATTGTAGGATCGAGGAGACAGGTCTAGAGGGGGGGTGAATAGACTCCTAACCAGCCAAATTAGCAGTTTTTAATTTCTCTTGGAACTTAGGCAGATTTTGGCACAAGTTAAGATCACTCCAATACTTTCTACACATGCATATCTAGAGATTGAGCAGCAGAAACAATAAAGCATGCAATAGTACGGAAAGTAAATGGGTAGAGAATGGAAGATCAAACGCAATGAAGACACGGTGGTTTTTGGCGTGGTTCCGATAGGTGGTGCTATCGTACGTCCACGTTGATGGAGACTTCAACCCACGAAGGGTAACGGCTGCGCGAGTCCACGGAGGGCTCCACCCACGAAGGGTCCACGAAGAAGCAACCTTGTCTATTCCACCATGGCTTACGTCCACGAAGGACTAGCCTCACTCGGGGTAGATCTTCACGAAGTAGGCGATCTCCTTGCCCTTACAAACTTCTTGGTTCAACTCCACATCTGGTTGGAGGCTCCCAAGTGACACCTAACCAATCTAGGAGACACCACTCTCCAAAAGGTAAAAGACGGTGTGTTGTTGATGAACTCCTTGCTCTTGTGCTTCAAATGATAGTCTTCCCAGCACTCAAACACTCCTCATAGATTTGGCTATGGTGGAAGAAGAATTTGAGTGGAAAGCAACTTGGGAAAGGCTAGAGATCAAGGTTCAAATGGTAGGAATGGAATATCTTGATCTCAACACATGAGTAGGTGGTTCTCTCTCAGAAAATGAATGGTGGAAGTGTAGGCACGTTCTGATGGCTCTTCTTTCTGAGAAGGAGGGGGTGGAGGGGTATATATAGCCTCCACACAAAATCCAACCGTTACACACTTTTGACCCAACTCGGTGGCACCGAAACTATCATCTCGGTAGCACCGAACTGTGTAAAAGATATGAACGTTAGGAATCTTGGTGGGACCGATACGAACAACTCGGATGGACCGGAGTGCAATGGCTTAGGGCAATCCTCATCTCGGTGGCACCGATTGCATCAACTCGGTAGGACCGAAGTGAAGCAATAAGGCAACAGAGAGTTGGCAAGCCATCTCGGTGAGACCGATATGCATAACTCGGTGAGACCGAAGTGAATGCAACCGATTACAGAGAGTTGGCAAGGCCATCTCGGTGGGACCGAGATCCATTTCGGTGGATCCGATTTGTTAGGGTTTGGCAGTGGCTAAGTCTTGGATAAACTCGGTGGGGCCGGATTGGAAATTTCGGTGGGGCCGAGTTGGACTTTAGGTTTAGGACATATTTGGGTAGAGAGAGTGGTTGAGGGTTTAGGAATACTGTCACTAAGCACTAGAGCAAAAGGACCATTAAACAACACCTCATCCCCTTTTAATAGTATTGGCTTTCCTATGGACTCAATGTGATCTTGGATCACTAAACCAAAAATGTAGAGTCTTGATCCTTTGCCAATCCTTGTCCTTAGCATTTTGAGGGGGTTCCACGTCCCCTTGTCCACGCCACGCCATTGTTGAACTTGTCTGAAATTCACTAGATAAAAGCATTAGTCCAACAACATGTATGTTGACATAAATTACCAAAACCACCAAGGGAGCAAATGTGCTTTCAACTGAGCATAGTTCTCGCCATTTCAATGAGACTTCTATTTTTTTCGCGCCACAACTCCATTCTGTTGGGGAGTGTATGTAGCAGAGAACTCATGAGTGATACCATTTTCATCAAGAAAATCTTCGATATTGGTATTTTTGAACTCAGTGCCATTGTCGCTTCTGACATGCCTAATGCGCACATCATATTCATTCTAAGCTTTCTTGGCGAATCTCTTGAAGATATCTTGAGTGTAGGTCTTGTCTTCGAGAAAGAATACCCAAGTATAGCGAGAGAAATCATCAACAATAACCAGATCATAATGACTGCCACCGAAGCTGGCATAATTTTGAGGCCCGAATAAATCCATATGAAGAATTTCCAGAGGTCTTGTCGTGGTCATGACAGTCTTGGAAGAATGATGCTTCTTGGCCAATTTTTTGGCCTCGCAAGTAGCGCAGAGACGATCCTTATCAAATTTCACATCAGGAATGCCACGAAGATGATTTTTCTTCACAAGTGTCTGCAAGTTTCGCATACCTGCATGACCAAGTCTACGGTGCCAGAGCCATCCTTCGGTTGCTTTTGCAAGCAAGCAAGTTTGAACTGAGGGACCCTTAGAGAAATCCACAATATATAAATCACCTTTTCTATTTCCCTCAAAGACGAAGGAATTGTCAGTGGCCATAAAGACAATGCATTTAGTGATAGAGAATAGAACTAGCATGCCTAGATCACAAAGCTTCCCAACTAACATGAGAATGAATCCAAGAGACTGAACAAGTAAGACATCATCAATGTTCTTGTCTTTGGATATCGCAATTTTACCTAACCCAATTACCTTTCCTTTGTTGTTGTCGCCGAAAGTAATATACTTCTAAGATGAAGCAGTTAAGTTGGGGTCGACAAACAACGACTTGTCTCTGGTCATATGACTAGTGCATCCACTATCCATGATCCATTTAGTACACCCGGAGACATAGTCCTGTAGGATAAATAGCCTTTCTTAACCACCCACATCTTTGCAGGTGGCTTCGAAACATATGAACGAGCAGGATATGATTTCTTTTGAAAACCACTCGAGTTGTTCCTCGAGGAAGTGCGATCATAATCAAAGGAGTATGCATTGAAGTTCTTCCCAGACATATGAGCATAGTGGTTTGAGGAAGTATGCATGTACTCATTGTGCCGAGCCTTCTTGAGTATGTATTGAGCATTTTCAGCCTGCATGGTTAGTAGCACTGTAACAGGTAATGCCTCGATAGTTTTCTTAGGGACCCATTGTTTTCTTCGGAGGTCCATTCCTGCTATTTGGTCCAACATAGCGAGCAACAGCCTCACCACGTTGGTTCTTGAACAACTTGTAGTTGTCCAGAGAATCAACAGAAGAGTATTCAGGAATGGGGCAATCATATCCCGAAAGTAATGCAGGGTCGAGCGTTTTGCTCTTAGCGGGCACCCACACAGTGCGAGGGTATTGATCTGGTTCCCAGTAAGAACCATTCTCATTTAGTTTCCTTTCGAAACCAACACCTTCTTTTCTAGGATTTTTGTGAAGAATGGATTTCTTCAGGACGTCACAGAGGGTTTGATGCCGTTTGAGACTTTTGAACATTCCTGTCTGAAGAAGATCCTTCAACCTAGCATTTTCATCAGATACAGAACCATTTACCTCGACCGAGGGGTTAGCATTCACAAAGGATTCAACATTTGATTCGGCATTGCTGTGTTCAAGGCTATTTAAGCAAGGAGGTATAAACACAGTTTTATCCTTGAGTTGTTGGGTGAGAAGAGAATTTTCTCTGATCAAATCATCATGAGCCTCTCTCAGTGATTCGACGTCCTGTTTCCTTTTCAGGTAGTCGTAGGTCAGTCTTTCGTAATCAGCTGAGAGAAAATCATGACGATTTGTCAGTTCTTGACTTCAGAGCAGAATACTCTTCAGTCATCAACTGGTTTTTCTCCATCTCCTCAACCAATAACCCTTCGGATTTCCTTAGAGTTTTCTCAATCTTTTCGAGAGAGTTTTGTTGCTTCTTAGCAATTTTGATCAGCTTAGCACGGTCATCCTCATCAGAAGAAAATTGATCACTGGTATAGATCTTATGGTTTTTCGAGGATACCTTTTCCTTCGATGCTTTAGCCATGAAGCAGAAGGCAGGAAACTCATCGTCACTCGAATGGCTCTTGAAGATGTTTGATGTAGAAGCACAAGCTATACTAGCCATGCCCGAGTCTGAATCATCATCAGTTTCAGCAACTTCTTCGGAGCCCGATGACTCCTCTTCATCAGAGTCCATTTCCTTGCCGATGTACGCCTTGGCCTTGCGAGAAGTGTTCTTGCGGTTGGACGAGTACTTGGAAGGATTCCGTGAAGAAGATCTTGACGAGGACTTGGAGGAGATGTCCTTCTTCTTGAAGAACTTCTTGGATTTCTTCTTGTCATCTGAGTCGTAGTTCTTGCTCTTACCTTTTCCATGGTTGCTGTTTCCCGAATCAAATCTTCCACTGGCTCGTATCTCAGCTTCCCAGAGAGGACAGTCCGAAATGAAATGTCCTGGTTTCTTGCACTTGAAACAGGTGTATTCTCCCGAGGGTTTTGATGAGGCCTTTGAACTTCCAGAGTTGCTAGATCCTTTTCTCTGAAACTGATCTTTCTTTCGGAAGCGCTGGAATCTTTTGGTGATCAGTGTGAGATCTCTGCTGATCTTGTAAGGGTCATCATAATCTTCTTCTGCATTATCTTCGGACGAAGAATTTGCAACTGCCTTGAGGGCGTGATTCTTTCGGTGACTGGAGCCATAGAGATCTCTCTTCTCTTCTTCTTGTTCTTCATGGGTGTTCAGCCTTTCCATGATGTCAGCAGAGTCAAGTGTCTTGAAGTCACTTTATTCACGGATCATCAGAACAAGGGTATCAAAGGAACTATCAAGTGACTGGAGCAATTTCTTCACCACTTCATGATCAGTGATGTCTTTGGCGCCGAGACCTTGCAATTCATTCGCGATGTCACTCAGACGATCGAACGTTTGCTGACAACTTTCATTTCCAATTCTTTTGAAATGGTTGAACTTCACACGAAGAGTGTCAATGCGAGCTTCTTTCTGAGTCGAAACTCCTTCATTGATCTTCTCAAGGATGTCCCACAAATCATTCGCAGTTTCACACTGGCGATAACAAAGAAACTGTGACCGAGAGAGATGGCTACCAATTTCATCTTTGGCCTGAGCATCCATCTGGATAAGTTTCTTCTCGTGTTCAGTGGGTACTTGAGGTATTTCCACATTGAATCCATTCTGCACCACGTTCCACATCTCATCATCAATAGCTCGGAGACGGATCTTCATCTTCTCCTTCCAGAAGGGATAGTCCGTCACATCGAAGCTAGGAATCTTGAGGTGCGACTTGTAACTCACTGAAGACATACTTAAACTCCAAGGTTGTTAGATCAAAATGAGCAGAGTCAAGGAGTACCTCGCTTTGATGCCAATTGTAGGAACGAAGTATGTCTACCAGAGGGGGGTGAATGGGAGTTTTAAAAATTTCTTTCGAAAACTTCAAAACTCTCGGAACCCAGCAGCAGAGCGAGTGATAAAAGGTTTTAGTGAGCGAATGTGAACATGCGAACAGAAAGTAAGTGCATGCATCGAATGTAATCACATGGTTGAATCATATCATGCTGGACTGACAGAATGTAAACGAGTGAAGAAATAACCAGTGATGCTCGATGGCGATAGAGAATTTGTTCGACCAGTTCGTCCTTCTGCACAAGGACTACGTCTGGTTGGAGGGGTTGTGATTTAACACAGAAGATAAACTCTCTTCACCCTATTCTCCTCGACAATTGGTTCGTCAACCAATGTCGATTACTTGTGGTAGATGCTTGAGGTGATCTCTAAACCTTTACAGACTTCTTCTTCGAGTACCAAAATCACTCTTGGTCTTTGAAGAAATTGACACCTAACCTTCTAGAGAGTTTGCAGCTCTCAAGAGTAATAGGCGGAGTGTACTGGACTTAGATTCAAGTGATGCTAAACAACTATCTAATTCTTCGGCTCTAGGGTTTTTCTCTCGGTGGATTTTAAACTCAAATCACACTGGAGAGGGGGTTGCTCAACAATCTTCTCAGAATCAAACGGAGCAGCCACCGGACGAAGCCCGTGCGGGGTGACTATTTATAGTCACATCCTTCTGATAACCCACAAGTATAGGGGATCGCAACAGTTTTCGAGGGTAGAGTATTCAACCCAAATTTATTGATTCGACACAAGGGGAGCCAAAGAATATTTGCAAGTATTAGCAGTTGAGTTGTCAATTCAACCACACCTGAGACTAAATATCTGCAGCAGAGTGATCAGTAGCACAGTAATATGATAGTTTGATAGCAGTAGCAATAATAGTAACGGTAACAGTAACGGTAGCAGTAGTAGTAACTTAGCAAAGAACAATATGTGAAAAACTTGTAGGCATTGGATCGGTGATATTCGTTCGATAACATTCATCATGTAACAATCATAACCTAGGGCGACACAGAACTAGCTCCAATTCATCAATGTAATGTAGGCATGTATTCCGTATATAGTCATACATGCTTGCGATAAGAACTTGCATGCCATCTTTTGTCCTACCCTCCCGTGGCAGCGGGGTCCATAAGGATACTAAGGGATATTAAGGCCTCCTTTTAATAGAGAACCGGAACAAAGCATTAACACTTAGTGAATACATGAACTCCTCAAACTATGGCAATCACCGGAAAGAATCCCAATTATTGTCACCTTGGGGTATGCGGATCATAACACATAGCAGGTGCATATAACTTGCAAGATCGGACCAAGAACACAAATATATTCATGAAAACATAAAGGGTTCAGATCTGGAATCATGGCACTCGAGCCCTAGTGACAAGCATTAAGCATAGCAAAGTCATAGCAACATCAATCTCAGAACATAGTGGATACTAGGGATCAAGCCCTAACAAAACTAACTCGATTACATGATAAATCTCATCCAACTCATCACCGTCCAGCAAGCCTACGAAGGAATTACTCACTCCCGGCGGTGGGCATCATGAAATTGGTGATGAAGGATGGTTGATGATGACGATGCCGGAAGATCCCCCTCTCCGGAGCCCCAAACGGACTCCAGATCTGGCCTCCCGATGAAGAACAGGAGGTGGCGGTGGCTCCGTATCGTGAAACGCAATAAAACTTCCTCTCTTATTTTTTTCTTCTGGAAACTGAATTTATAGCGTTGGAATTAGGATAGACGGAGCCACGTGGGTCCCACGAGGTACCAGGGCGCGCCAGGGGGGGTGGCGCGCCCTGGTTCCTCGTGGGCACTGGGTGGCCCCCCCTCGAGTGGGTCTTGGTGCCAGTATTTTTTATATATTCCATAAAAAAATCTCCAAAAAGTTTCATCCAATTCCAAGAACTTTGATTTTCTGCACAAAAACAACACCATGGCAATTCTGCTGAAAACAGCGTCAGTCCGGGTTAGTTCCATTCAAATCATGCAAATTAGGGGCCAAAACAAGAGCAAAAGTGTTTGGAAAAGTAGATACGACGGCGACATATCAACTCCCCCAAGCTTAACTCATTGCTTGTCTTCAAGCAATTCAGTTGACAAACTGAAAGTGATAAAGAAAAACTTTTACAAACTCTTTTGTTCTTGCATCTATATATATGCTTAAGTATTGCCCAAGTTTTTAGCAAAGATTATAACTAACCATGCAAATGATAACTCTTAGAAATTATATTCACTCATATCTATGGCATAATCAACTAGCGAGCAATAATAAGATATCTCAAATGCCAACACTTTGTCAAAACAATCATGATATAATATGACAACATGGTATCTCGCTAGCCCTTTCTGAGACCGCAAAACATAAATGCAGAGCACCTCCAAAGTTCAAGCAGCGACTAAACATTGTAATTCATGGTAGATGAGATCCAGTCATGATGCACACAACATTAACTATACACAATGCATGAGAATGACAATAGTGCTCTCAGGTCTGGTGCTTGTTTGAGAAGGTGATGACTCAACAATAAAAGTAAAATAACATAAAAGTAAATAGATAGGCCCTTCATAGAGGCAAGCATGGATTTGCAGAGGTGCCAGAGCTCAAAGCCTAAATCAGAGATAGATAAAATTTTGGGAGGTATGCCTTTCCTGTCAACGTCACGACCGATAGTTTTCAATATCTTCCATGCTAAACACATTAGCGGCAGTTCCCAAGCGGTAAAATAAAGTTTACTCCCCCTCCACCAACAATCACAAGCCATGGCTAGCCGAATCCTTGGGTGCCCTCCATACCAACAACTTTCCGGGGGAGTTTGTTTTAGTATTTTGCAATTTTAATAATGGGACTGGGCATCCCGATTACCAGCCCCTCTCGTGCAAGGACAAGTGAATAAACACTCATCATGAGAATAACCCACTTAGCATGGAAGATACTGACCGCCCCCTGTCGCTCCATGAGCGGTACGGGCACACAAAACAGATGTTCATTTGAATATTTAGAGGTGGCACATGCAAATTTACTTAGAACGGCAGAGTAATACCGCATATAGATAGATATAGTGGACTCATCTAGAATAACTTTAGTTTTAAGGGTTTTGATGCACAAGCAGCATTCCTGCTTAGTACAGGCGAAGGCTAGCAAATAGGTTGAGAAGCGACCAGCTAGAGAGTGAAAACGGTCATAATCATGCATTATGAATAATCAACATTGAATACTAGCATGAGTAGGATATAAACACCATGAACATAAATATCGTGAAGACTATGTTGGTTCTGAATCAACTACATGCGTGAACATGTGCCAAGTCAAGCCACTTGAAACATTCAGAGGAGTATACCATATCATCATACTACATCACAATCATTTTAACGCATGTTGACACTCAAGATAAATCATTATCCACTCCTAGCTACTTAAGCATGGCATGAGCAACTATAATCTCTAATTGTCATCATAAACATGTTTAATCATAACATGCTGAATCATGGATACTGAGTTAAACATATTTACAAAAACAAAGAACAAGTTGAGTTCATACCCGCTTTTCCTTGCCACAGTCACGTCATCAAATCATCGTCATTATTGCCTTTCACTTGCATGACCGAATGATATGAAAATAATAATAGTGCAAGTATGCCGTGGACTAAGCTGGAATCTGCAAGCATTTTATTCAAAGGGGAAGACAAAGTAAAATGGGCTCTTTGTTAGATAAACAACAATGCATATGGGAGCCACTCAACATTTCCATCATGGTCTTCTCCTCACAATGACTCAACAAAAGAAAAGAATTTCAGAGAAACGCACCGAAATATTTTTGGAGTTTTTAGTTTTCTGAAGAAAGCAAATTAAAGAAGAAAACGAGAAACGAGAAAAGAAAACTATTTACACGGGAGAACTCCCAACAAGTAAAAGAAGAAACGGGAAATCTTTTTGGGTTTTCTTTTACTACTACGAAACTACAACTAATTAAACTAGAAAGAAAAACCGAAAAGAAACGAGAAATGTTTTTGGATTTTCTCAAAGTTTTTCAAACACACAAGAAGAAAGCGAGAAAAATAAAACTAGCATGGATTATACAATGAAAAAGTATGAACACCGACAACTGGAATGAAATGTGTGAACATGAATGTAATGTCGGTGAGAGATACGTACTCCCCCAAGCTTAGGCTTTTGCCTAGCTTGGTCTACTGCCATGGCTGTCCTGGATAATAATCAAAATGATAGCTCGTAGAGGCGTTCTGAGCTGCCTCCTCAGCCAGACGGGCAGCCTCGACCGCCGCCTTGTACTCGTGCACCTTGCTCTCCAATAGATAGTATCTCTGTCTGCTCTGAAAATCAAAGAGGGCAGGAGCAGGCAAAACAACATACACAGATCGAGATTTATTAAAAACTAGGTTATATTCATATCCCTGTGCATTGCGTTTCAAAAACTTGTGTTCTCGCATTGCTTCGAAGTTTAAATATTTGTAAGTCAAGAGGGGGTCATCGGACTTGGGTGAGACCCCTAACCTTGCAGCTACGCGGGAGGCATAAACTCCTCCATACAAATCACCATTACCTGCGTTACGCTGCAGCCTACGTGCGACAATAGCCCCAAGATTATAATACTTGCTGCCGGTCACAGCTGTATGAATGAGACTAAGATCAGGGGCACAAAGCATACTGCAGTCTTGTTTACCAACAACGCATTTACCATTAAAAAGCGTAAAATACCGAATAGCGGGAAAATGAATGCTAACTATTCTGGCCTGCGTGATTCCCCTATCCTCACCGTTACAAAGGCTATTGAGAAACAACTCATATTCAGATCTTGGGGGCTCATCTAATGAACCCCAATATGGAATTTTGCATGCATCGCAGAATTCTTCTAGAGGCATATTATAAGATTTGTCATAGAGGTGAAATAAAACCCTAGAAGTATGCTGGTGAAAGTCAAAGTTCTGAGTAAAGGAATGAGTGAGGTTGTAATGTTGTGGTGGCTTATCTGCGATAAAGGCTGAGAGCTCGGCATTGTGAATATATTGGTGAAATTCCTCCTTGATGCCAGCACCTAGCATGAACTCGTTGCACGGCCATCGACATGATTTTGCTTCGGCATCTCGCACTAAACTTGCCCTTGGTTCCTCATATGATTGGCGTGCCGAGCTTTCATTTGATGACGCTTCCGAGGACCTCCTCCTCGAAGAACTTCTCCGGAAGATATTCATTTTCCTAAGAACAATTTCTGAAAATTTTTGGGTCACAAAATGATATCAATAAAACTTCACAAGATTGATAGCAACTACTCATATGGATGTCTAGAGGCTATATCAAGCATTCAAACTACTTGGAACTCAAAGAATTCAACATGCAAGCTCATTTTCTGTAGCACCAAGAGTGTTGGTGCAATACTTGCCCTCTTATGTTTTGGAGATTGTTGACAGAAACAGGCATGGACTGATTTGTTTGCTAGTGCACACAGAGAGAAATAGTCCATGCAGTGCCGAAGAGTATGATGTCTCAGGTGTACAGTTCGAGTAACTTCACCAAAGAGAAGATCGAGCTACAACCTTCACAGACTGGTAGACGAGAAGAATGATGTGAAGGAATTGTCCCCTCGAAAATTTAATGCTGACGAAAAGCAATTGGTTCAGAGATTCGGTCCGAAGAAGATTGACTGCAGCGATGGAAGACGAAGACGAAGTGAAGACGTAGCATTCTTTTCGTTGTTCTTCTTTCATTCATTTGAGTCATAGGACCTCCGTACTATTAAGAGGGGTATAGGTTCTCGAAGCTTAGATCCGCTGTGATGCTTAGCCCAAACCTATGCAAGACTGAGAGAAATCTCTTTATGTTTCGAATGATTACCTGCCAGCAGAAGACGTTGTTCTTCGGTGCTGCAGGAGATATCTTTCGAACTGAGGAGTTAGCATTACTTGCTCCGCACGTAATTTTACCGTTGTGCTCAATTCCGACCGTTGGACTCGTGTCGTTCGGCTATTGGCTGCTCCACATGTCCAATTTGGTCATTTCCCATCAGGGAAGGCTGCGGCTATAAATAGCCACCCCGCTCCAACGTTGCCCGTTGGCTGCTCCGCTTAAGATTCCTGAGAAGATTGATTGAGCATCCCCTCTCCGAGTGATTTGAGTTTAAGATCCACCGAGAGAAAAATCAAGAGCCCAAAATTAGACAGTGGTTGAGCATCACAGTAGTTCTGAGTTAGAGTTCTTGTACCTATTACTCTTGAGAGCTGTGCACTCTCTAGACGGATAGGTGTCGGCTCGAGTGTCGAAGAGTAATTGTCTTCACCGAGCAAGATCTTCAGCAACCAAGAGTAATTGTGGTTCGCGAAGAAGTCTGTCGAAGGTTTGGAGATCGCCGACAAGTATCTACCACGAGTGAAATCAACTGGAGTCTGATCAGCTCCGAGTTGAAGGAGAATAGGGCGAGGAGAGTTTATCCTCTGTGTTAAATCACAACCCCTCCAACCAGACGTAGTCCTTTGGCAGTAGGGCGAACTGGTCTACCAAATTCTTCTATCGCCATCGAGCACCACTGGTTCGCTTTACATTACTGCATTTCCTTCAGCAGTTAACATTCGTGCTCAGTGCAGATAGTTGTATCTGATCAATCATAGTTCATCAATTGTCTGTCGCATTCTCATCATCTTTCCATCGCCTCAAGTTAATTTATTTCTCATCATAGTAGTGTATGACTGTGATATCAACTTGTGCTGTATTCATTCACCTTGTCACCATTACGTGCATCTTCATCGCAGTTCATATGTAGTTTTCAATCGTGATTTTGCATCTGATCTTATGCTCCACTACCTTCATACATATCAGACTTGTGATATTCATCGCTCGATAAAATTGCTGCTTTCCTCATCGATAGATATGGTCCTCTATTGTGAGCTAAATTAAGTGCCTTGCTACCGTACCTCTTTTCCGCTGTTGTGTTTGGGTTCGGTTCAAAACATTTGCAAGAATTTTTTTTTGAATCTCCCATTCACCCTCCCCCCCTCTGTTCGATATACTCTCGGTCCTAACAAAGAGCAACTAATTATGCAAAATATAATCCACTAGAGCAAAAACTAATTGGAGCAATGGAGGAGTCACATACCAAGGAGCAATCTCCCAAAACAGTTTCGGAAACGGAGCTCTGAGCAAAGAGATCAAAAATTTCAGTTTTGTGAGCAAGAACACGAGAGAGAGCTACTAGGAATTTTTTCTAGAGGTAAGAGATGAAGCGGGCTGAAGGAATAAGTGAGGGGGTCCTTGTGGGGCCCACGAGGTACCTGGGCGCGCCAGGGGGGTGGCGCGCCCTGGTGCCTTGTGGGCACCTGGGACACCCCCCTGGTATGTTTCCAGTGCCAAAAATTATTAAATATTAAATAAAAATTCATATCGAAATTTTATTGCATTTTGAGCACTTTTATTTCTGGGCACTTTTTTATTGCACGAATAATTCAGAAAACAGGATAATCATGGCATTTTATTGCATTTAACTAAAAATAACAGAAAACAAAAAGTGGGTATAGAAGGTTGTGCTTACAAAATTCATCGACCCCATGCCCCTCAAAAAGAATCCATTAATAAGGTTGATCAGGTCTTATTAACAAACCATTTCCGAGTAACATGAAACCGAAGAACTTTCGTATAACACTAAGTTACCTCAACGGGGATATGCATCTCCCCGATAATGAGAGTTTCATATTTCCTTTTAACAGTAGGAAGAGGGATTTGAAAGCTTCCAATAGTAATTGTCGGAGTCTTTTCAATAATATGAATACCATTTACTTGAAATTGTTTCTTTGGAAAGTGCACCGTATGTTCATTACCATTGATATGAAAAGTGACCTTGCTTTTGTTGCAATCAATAACAGCCCCTGCAGTATTCAAGAAGGGTCTACCAAGGATAATCGACATGTTGTCATCCTCGGGCATATCAAGTATAACAAAGTCTGTTAGAATAGTAACGTTTGCAACTACAACGGGCACATCCTCACAAACACCGATAGGTATGGCAGTTGATTTGTCAGCCATTTGCAATGATATTTCAGTGGGAGTGAGTTTATTCAAATCAAGTCTTTTGTATAAAGAAAAAGGCATAACACTAACACCGGCTCCTAAATCACACAAAGCAGTTTTGACATAATTTCTTTTAATGGAGGATGGTATAGTTGGTATTCCTGGATCTCCTAGTTTCTTAGGTACTCCATCCTTAAAAGAATAATTTGCAAGCATGGTAGAAATTTCAGCTTCAGGTATCTTTCTTTTATTTGTGACAATGTCTTTCATGTATTTAGCATAAGGTGGCATCTTTATAATATCAGTCAAACGAGTACGCAAAAAGATTGGCCTAAGCATTTCAGCAAAGCGCTCAAATTCTTCCTCATCCTTTTTCTTAGATGGTTTAGGAGGAAAGGGCATGGGTTTTTGGACCCATGGTTCTCTTTCTTTACCGTGTTTTCTAGCAACGAAGTCTCTTTTATCATAACATTTATTTTTAGTAGGTGGGTTATCAAGATCAACAGCATGTTCTATTTCAACATCATTATCCGGTTCTTTATCATTATCTGGTTGGGTATCCATATGAGCATCATCATTATTATTATCATCAGGTGGTTGTTCTGTGACGCCCCTGGCCCGACTGTGCACTAATCATACATGCAAATGCGCACGATCAAGCCCAGGGACTCACGGGAAGATATCACAACACAACTCTAGACACAAAATAAAATAATACAAGCTTTATATTACAAGGCAGAGACCTCGAGGGCTCGAATACATAAGCTCGAGTTTTACAAGAGTCAGCGGAAGCATTAGTATCTGAGTACATACATAATTAGACAAGGTTGCCTTAAGAAGGCTGAGCAAAACAACGACATCTAGATCGAAAAGGCGCAGGCCTCCAGCCTGGGAGCCTCCTAAACTACTCCTGGTCATCGGTCTCCACGTAGTAGTAGGCTCCGCCAGTGTAGTAGTAGTCGACGGCGGGATCAGTTGGCTCCAGGGCTCCGTCATCTGATCGCAGCAATCGGGTATAGGGAAAAAGAGGTAGCAAAGCAACCGTGAGTACTCATCCAAAGTACTCGCAAGACTTACATCAGAACTATACTAAGTATGCATCGGTATCAAAGGGAAGGGGTTGTATCTGTGGACTATACTGCAGAAATGCCAGAATAGAGGGGAAGGCCTAGTCTATCGAAGACTAGCATCTTGCAGCGTCTTGCAGCATTAGAAGAGTGCAGATTAGTAGCATATAATAAAGTAATAAGTATGTAGTAGCAAAGCCCAGAGATCCTTCCTCGACTCCCTACGAGAAAGCGATCCCGGAGCTAACAAATTATTAAGTATCCCAGGTATCTAGTTCAAGTTGTAGTAGATCAGGATACAACACTGAGCGTCCTGTTACCGTGGACACGGCTATTCGAATAGATAACTTCCCTGCAGGGGTGCACTACTGTTACCCAACACACTCGATTAACTCTGGCCGGACACACTTTTCCGGGTCATGCCCGGCCTCGGCTGATCGACACGACGTAGTCCTACCTAGGCTCCGCAGAGAGGTCCCCACCGGTCTACATCCTAAGCGCTCAGGGGTCTTGGGCCCATCTCCCTTCGCACTATGGGTCGTTGTGAGGACGGTGGATACCTGCACCACCCCTCTCCTGGATGGCACGATCCGACCATGCCACAATGCTGAACTGGACACCTGACAGAGCTTTCGGCTGATACATACGACGCCGAGGACCCCATTAAACCATTATCCCGCGTGGTGGTAGTGCGTATAGGCCAGTGGCCAACTCAGATCAAATACCCAAATCCGTTAGTGAATTATTAGGAGCTCGCGGAGACGACTAGTGCTTCGGCCGTTCTGAGTAGGTATCTCGCGGACCACGACCAGGGACTTGGCCCACCTCTCTCCTAGGTAGTCTCCACTTGCCCTGTCGCTCCGACTACAGTGTAAGTTCTGTGTCGGCTGTAGGGACAAGTCCCGAGCTACCACCACATCCTGGGTGGTACCGCTAACAGCCAGCCACCGCAGGACTCTCTCGCGGATACCCTTGGGGTCGACCCGACTTCAACATTATCTCGCGGGTGCTCTTGGAGCCGACCCGTCTTTAACAATGGTCTGAGGTGAAGGTCAAAGTACCCGGGTGTCCATAACATCGAGGGGAATCCGAGGAATCACCCTCGATGGATTCCCACTTGATGTAACCGTCAAGGTGAACTTGGAGGAATCACCCTCGATGGGTTCACACTTGAGGGGCCGCACGACAGAGGCATCATCGAAGGTAGTGAAAGAGGAATCACCCTCGGTAACCCACAACCGATTAGCCACGCTACAGAGATATCATCAGTAGTGAGGTAGGAGGTATCACCCTCGGTACTCGATAGTATCCCTGCAGAGTCATACAATTAAGGGGGTGTGCGGTGCTGTGCTCGGTCTTTGTACATCGATCACACTGATCAAGTCACCAGTGGTAAAACATGGCAACAAGGACCAGGGTGTGGGGCCATTGATGGATCACTAACCAGCCTATACTAAGCATTTAGGTCAACAGGTAAAGTATCAACAGTAGGTTACAAAATCAGGCTATGCATCAGAATAGGAGCAATCAATTACAGTAACAAAATCTAATGCAAGCATGGGAGCGAAAGAATGGGCGATATATGAATGATCAAGGGGTTTTGCTTGCCTGGAAGCTCTGCTGAAAAGGAATAAGGGTCGTCGGTGACGTAGTCGATCACAGGGGTATCGGCAGCAGTCGCAGGGCCTACCGGAGAAGAAAGAGGAGGGAGAAACAAATAAATAACAGGCAAACAATTACACACAGATGCATGTCAGGTCAGTAAGGGTTGATTATGTGCTCTAATGCTTCACTAATTATTTTAGGCGGAGAGGGAAAATATCCGGGAATATTTTCCCAGCTCGAGGTGCTTGTCGGTATAATGATCCGGAGGGGAAGGTTCCATGTTCGATAGGTTAGAGGGGTGTGGCAGGTATGTGGATGGCATATTCGGATTCATCTCATTTTTATGATCATTTTTCATATATAAATTATTTTCATCCGAGTTACGGTTTAATTTCTACGAATTTCCAAAGTTTCAAACAATTTCTGGAATTACTGGATTTATTAATAATTCAAAATTCTTTTAATATTTAACTGCTAGGGGTACCCAAAAGTGTACCCAGCAGAGTGCTGGTGTGGCTAACAGTGGGGCCTGTTGACTGAGTCAACCGTCCAGTCAGCAGAGGTTGACATGTGGGCCAGGGGGTGCTGAGTCAGCAGTCAGCTTTGACCACGTTGACTGGTCAAAGGGGCCCACTGGACCCACCTGCCAGTGACTGGGCTTGCCCAGTCAGCAGGTTTGACTGGTCAACTGGGTCCAGTGGGGCCCAGTTGACAGTGACTGTTAGGCTAAATATTTGGTTAGTTTAATTAACTAAGTCAATTAGCACAGTGGGCCCATTATGTCAGTGACTCAGTAGGTTAGTTAGTTAGTCATTTTAATTAAGCCGAGGTTAATTAGGGTGTGGGTCCCACGTGTCAGTGGCATTGGGCGCGGTTAGCACTTAGACTAATCGCGCCGCATCAGCACGCCGGCGTTTAGACGCCGGCGACCGAAAACATGGCGAAGGCGCACGGGAGGTCGCCGGAAAACGCGCTCGGGGCACGGTTTGATGCGCCGCGGGGTTGGTTCAAACGAGCGCGACGAGGCGCATCGCATGGTAGTGGTGGTTCGTCCGGGGATGGCCGGAAACGGCGCCGGCGACGAGCGGGGGCGGGGGCCGCTTTGGGAGCTCGACGAGGGACGGCGCTAGGGGCAAGGCGAGGCGAGCTGGGTAGCTTGTCGGCTTCCTGGGGATGCCAGGAGCACGAGCCCATGCTCAGGCGCAAGCTGGGCAGGTTGTGGCCGCGACGGCGAAGTGACAGGCGGCGGCGAACTACGGCAATGGCGATGAGACGGCTAGGGGCAGCGGAACGAGGAGGAAACAGAGGGGTTTTGCGCGGGGCTCACAGAGGAGCGCACGAGGGCTCATTGGGGGGTTTAGTAGCAGCTGACCGCGACGAGATCGACGGTGAACGGCGGCGGCGATCCGAGGAAGAAGATGGAGGCGATCCGGCGATGGAGACGCTCCCGGCTCGAGCGAGAGGTAGGGGAGGAAGTAGTCGATGACGGCGGTCTCGTCTGACACGGAGAGGCGGCGAGGAGGGCACGGTGGCCGCGATGAAGCAGTGCGGCGACGGCTGCACACTGGTGAGGTTGAGAGAGAGCGAGCGCGCGATGGAGAGGCGAGGAGGAGTGACGGGGGCGTCCAGGGGAGGGGTTGGCGTCGTCCTTATCCTCGCGGGGCGCCTGTAGACGGCAGGTGGCGAGCAGCGGCCGGAGCCACCGCGCTCTGGCCAGGGCACCGTCGACAGCGAGGCGGGAGCAGGTAGGAAACGGGGTAAGTGGGCTGGGCCGGCTACTGTAGCCCTAGAGCCCGTAGGCACAGTAGACCTTTGTCATTTTTCCTTTTTCTTTTTCTGCCTTTTAATTTAGCTGCTGACTTGGATTAGTTAGTGCCCCAAATGATTTTTGCTAGGGTTGAAACTTGGCACATAAATACTATGTAACATTCTAGGCTGGCACAAAAAGTTTCAGGATTTTTGAAATTGTTTAATTATTTTAGAAATTGAAATTGTCAATTAAATTGTAGCTGGTCCACTGTTTTGGTTGCTAGGGTCAATTTGGGAATTAAAATAATGTTGGTTTTATTTTTATAATTGCTTTGGGATTATTTGCAATATTATGAACACTTTTGTTTAATTAATTGAAGGAGTTTTTTTTCCTTGCTATTTGAATTTAGAAATTGAATTTGTTCTGAGGCCAAGTGACTAGTGGCATTGCAAAACTAGATGACTTGGCATAATTTGCAGGGGTTTATTGTAGCTTAATTGCAGGGGGTGTTACATGTTCATTACCAGATTGTGTTTCAGCATCAGAAATAGAAACATCATTACTATCCTCTAAGGGTTTTTCTACCTCGGGTTCACTAGAAGCATGCAAAGTTCTATCATTTTTCTTTTTCTTTTTCTTTTTAGATGGACTAGGTGCATCTACATTAATTCTTTGAGAGTGTTGTTCAATTCTTTTAGGTGACCTTCAGGATAAAGTGGTTCCTGAGTCATTCTACCTCCTCTAGTCATTACTCTAACAGCATGATCATTCATATTGTCATTCATTTCATTGAACAATTTTCTTTGAGATTTAGCAACTTGTTCTAATTGAGTTTGAACCATAGATGCATGTTTACTCACACCTTTAACATCATTAGCAATTCTAAATAACAAGTCACTCGAGCGATCAATCATGTAGGCATTTCGTTTCAATTGTTTCATAACATTTGCATTAAAATGATCTTGCTTAATAATATAATTGTCAAATTCATATAAGCATTGACTAGGAGGTTTGTTATAAGGAATATCACCTTCATCAAATTTTATAAGAGAATTTACCTCTACCACCTGTGTCGGTTTGTCAAGACCATGTATTTCTTCAATAGGTGGTAGATTCTTAACATCTTCAGCTTTAATACCTTTTTCCTTCTGGCATTTCTTTGCCTCTTGCATATCTTCAGGACTAAGATGTAAAATACCCCTCTTCTTCGGAGTGGGTTTAGGCGGTGGTTCAGGTAGTGTCCAATCATTATCATTCTTCAATATATTATTCAATAATTCCTCAGCTTGTTCAATAGTCCTTTCCCTGAAAACACAACTCGCACAACTATCTAGGTAGTCCCTAGAAGCATCGGTTAGTCCATTATACAAGATATCAAGTATTTCATTTTTCTTAAGAGGATGATCAGGCAAAGCATTAAGTAATTGGAGAAGCCTCCCCCAAGCTTGAGGGAGATTCTCTTCTTCAATTTGCACAAAGTTAAATATTTCCTGTAAGGCAGCTTGTTTCTTATGAGCAGGAAAATATTTCTCAGAGAAGTAATAAATCATATCCTAGGGACTACGCACACATCCAGGAGCAAGAGTATTATACCATTCTTTAGCATCACCCTTTAATGAGAAAGGAAATAACTTAAGAATATAATAATAGCGAATTTTGTCCTCATGAGCAAATAGGGTGGCTATATCATTTAATTTAGTAAGATGTGCCACAACAGTTTCAGTTTCATAGCCATGGAAAGGATCAGATTCTACCAACTTAATCAACTCAGGGTCAATAGAGAATTCATAATCCTTATCAGTAACAAATATGGGAGAGGTTGCAAACTTAGGATCATATTTCATTTTCTCCCGCATAGATTTTTCTTTCATATCAACAAGCAGTTTTATAACTTCATGTCTATCGTTACAAGCAAGAATGGCTCTAGCTGTCTCCCTATCAAAGCATTGTTCATCAGGTGTTTCAACTCTAGTAGGAGAGCTAGGCATAATAGGTGAATCATAATTCTCAAGAGTTTCAGCATTTTCAATTTCTTTAGCCTTAGCAAGTTGTTCACTAAGAAATTCACCAAGTGGCACAGCATTATCAGGCATAGTACTAGCATCATCATGAGTATCATTCATGGCAGAAGTGGTATCATCAATAACTTGCGACATATCAGAATTAATAGCATGTTGTGGTGTTGCAAGTTTACTCAAAACAGATGGTGAATCAAGTGAAGAGCTAGATGGCAGTTCCTTACCTCCCCTAGTCTTAGAGGGAACGATCTTGGTCTTAGTGTCTTTCAGATTCTTCATAGTGATCAACAGATATAAATCCCAAGTGACTTAGCAAATAAAGCTATGCTCCCCGGCAACGGCGCCAGAAAAAGGTCTTGATAACCCACAAGTATAGGGGATCGCAACGGTTTTCGAGGGTAGAGTATTCAACCCAAATTTATTGATTCGACACAAGGGGAGCCAAAGAATATTTGCAAGTATTAGCAGTTAAGTTGTCAATTCAACCACACCTGAGACTAAATATCTGCAGCAGAGTGATCAGTAGCACAGTAATATGATAGTTTGATAGCAGTAGCAATAATAGTAACGGTAACAGTAACGGTAGCAGTAGTAGTAACTTAGCAAAGAACAATATGTGAAAAACTCGTAGGCAATGGATCGGTGATATTCGTTGGATAACATTCATCATGTAACAGTCATAACCTAGGGCGACACAGAACTAGCTCCAATTCATCAATGTAATGTAGGCATGTATTCCGTATATAGTCATACGTGCTTGCGATAAGAACTTGCATGCCATCTTTTGTCCTACCCTCCCGTGGCAGTGGGGTCCATAAGGATACTAAGGGATATTAAGGCCTCCTTTTAATAGAGAACCGGAACAAAGCATTAACACTTAGTGAATACATGAACTCCTCAAACTATGGCAATCACTGGAAAGAATCCCAATTATTGTCACCTTGGGGTATGCGGATCATAACACATAGCAGGTGCGTATAACTTGCAAGATCAGACCAAGAACACAAATATATTCATGAAAACATAAAGGGTTCAGATCTGGAATCATGGCACTCGGGCCCTAGTGACAAGCATTAAGCATAGCAAAGTCATAGCAACATCAATCTCAGAACATAGTGGATACTAGGGATCAAGCCCTAACAAAACTAACTCGATTACATGATAAATCTCATCCAACTCATCACCGTCCAGCAAGCCTACGAAGGAATTACTCACTCCCGGCGGTGAGCATCATGAAATTGGTGATGAAGGATGGTTGATGATGACGATGCCGGAAGATCCCCCTCTCCGGAGCCCCGAACGGACTCCAGATCTGGCCTCCCGATGAAGAACAGGAGGTGGCGGCGGCTTCGTATCGTGAAACGCAATAAAACTTCCTCTCTTATTTTTTCTTCTGGAAACTGAATTTATAGCGTTGGAATTAGGTCAGACGGAGCCACGTGGGGGGTGGCGCGCCCTGGTGCCTCGTGGGCACTAGGTGGCCCCCCTCCAGTGAGTCTTGGTGCCAGTATTTTTTATATATTCCATAAAAAATCTCCAAAAAGTTTCATCCAATTCCAAGAACTTTGATTTTTTGCACAAAAACAACACCATGTCAATTCTGCTGAAAACATCGTCAGTCCGGGTTAGTTCCATTCAAATCATGCAAATTAGGGGCCAAAACAAGAGCAAAAGTGTTTGGAAAAGTAGATACGACGGAGACGTATCACCTTCCTAGATGGGAAATGACCATTTTGGACACGCGGTCCAGCCAATGGCCAGACGACACGTTCACAACGGCCGGATTTGAAAGCAACAGTAACATTACTTGAGGAACAAGTAATGCTAACTCTTCGGTCTGAGACAAATCTCTCGCAGCAAAGAAGATCACATTCTCTTGATGGCAAGTATTTGCTCGGAACACAAAGAGATTTCTCTCACAACTTTCATAAGATTGAGTTTAGCATCAGAGAATCAAAGCTTTGAACACTATACCCCTCTTAATAGTACGGTGGTCCTATGACTCAATGAAAGAAAGAAGAATAATGAAAAGAATGATACGTCTTCTCCTCGCCTTCGACTCCTTTCGTCTGCAGTCACTTCCTTCGGATGCCACCGAGCAGATTGTTTTTCGTTAACAATTTTGGGGGTCACTCTTCACAGTATAAGCTTCATGGATTATGCACGCTGCTATGCAGGGCATATTCCTCGGAGTTTGTATCAAACTCCTCATGACTTCAGGGACCTGAAACTCTGTGTGCACTAGCAAACACATTAGTCTCTTACTATTTATGTCAGCAATCTTCAAAACATAAGGAGGCAAATCATCGCACCAACAGTGTCTCTTCTCTTACTTTTCTATGTACTGTTATTTTAGTATATAATAATAGATAGATCAAGTCAAAATCCTTAGGTTATGGTATGTTTACATGGTAATTTCTAGCTTTTTTAAAAGAATAATCAAACTGATGAGCATATAACCACATGGATCATGGACCAAACGCTTAAAGTGAGCAGAAAAAAATCAAGTGTTTGTGTTTTTGTCATGAATATTCAAGTTTGAGAACATTTAATAGATATCATGTTGGTTTGAACCTTTCAACATTGTACTATCAAGAAAGTAAGTAGGATATATGCTTCATTAAGGCGATGCAGGCCTCTCCCATCTCCACTGTCAAAAGCACGAACCACACACATTAAAACCTCCTTAACAGTAGTCTGGCAAGCTTGGTAGAAACGAAAGGAAAACCCATCCAATTCAGGCACCTTTCCGGTGGCATCTCTTTGATAGCAGCCCACACATCCTGCTCGAAGAAACCCGCCTTCAGTGCCGCTATGTCCACCGGAAGGAGATCCAGCGCCGACAAGTGAAGGCAATGATCCCTGGGCATGGGATAGCGCAATAGGCCAACCAAGTGCTCGAAAGCGCCCTCCTGAGACGTCGCCTCCGTGTCCCCAGATCGCAACTTGAACATATGATTCCTCCAGCGCCTGGCACTCGAAAATGATTGAAAGAATCATGTGTTGGCACCCCCCCTCCCTCCACCACTGAATTCGAGACTTTTGACAAGTGATACTACGTTGCAGAGATGCGAGCCCCAGAACTTCCTTATTCAACTGACCACAAGCCAAAAGTCAGCGTCAAAGAGGGCACGACAGTCCATCACAGCATCAAGCAATCTGATAACCTCATTTGTCATCAACAACTGCTCCCAGTGTTCCCGTTAGTGCGCTGGCTCCATCTCCTGAGTTCTTTGGTAGTGGACTTGAGACGGCAAAACAAATCCATGAAGGGATCGCGTTGCGGCATAGAAGCAAGCGTTCCATCCCACGGTCACAACATCCTGGAACCCCCGCATTGACGGCCAATGAGATTGAATGGAAGCGGGATTTGCGGTGGAAATTGACATTAGTGGACATTAGCAGTGGGCAGTGGTCCAACAGAGAAGTGGATAATGCCTACAGCAGATGATCAGGGTGATCCACGTCCCAGTCAATGGAAGTGAACCACATGTCCATCTTCTCCAAAGTCGGCGCACGACGTTCATTACTCCACGTGTAACGGCGCCCCACCAACGGAGATTCCTTTAACTCCAGGTCATTAAGCATTCTCCGAGACTTACCCATTGATGACCCACAAGTATAGGGGATCAATCGTAGTCCTTTCGATAAGTAAGAGTGTCGAACCCAACGAGGAGCAGAAGGAAATGACAAGCGGTTTTCAGCAAGGTATTTTCTACAAGCACTGAAATTATCGGTAACGAGTAGTTTGATAGCAAGACAATTTGTAACAAGTGACAAGTAGCAATAGTAACAAAGAGTGCAGCAAGGTAGCCCAATCCTTTTTGTAGCAAAGGACAGGCCAGAACGATCTCTTATAATAAGCAAAGCGTTCTCGAGGACACATGGGAATTTCATCTAGTCACTTTCATCATGTTTGTTTGATTCGCGTTCGCTACATTGATAATTTGATATGTGGGTGGACCGGTGTTTGGGTGCTATTCTTAGTTGAACAAACCTCCCACTTATGATTAACCCCTCTCGCAAGCATTCGCAACTACGAAAGAAGAATTAAGATAAATCTAACCATAGCATTAAACATCTGGATCCAAATCAGCCCCTTACGGAATAGCGCATAAACTAGGGTTTAAGCTTCTGTCACTCCAGCAACCCATCATTCCCTTAGGCCCAAAGATGGTGAAGTGTCATGTAGTCGACGTTCACATGACACCACTAAGAGAATCAACAACATACATATCATCAAAATATTGAACGAATACCAAATTCACATGATTACTTATGACAAGACTTCTCCCATGTCCTCAAGAACAAAAGTAACTACTCACACATCATATTCATGTCCAAGATCAGAGGGGTATTGAATAGCATAATGGATCTGAACATATAATCTTCCACCAAGTAAACCAACTAGCATCAACTACAAGATGTAATCAACACTACTAGCAACCCACAGGTACCAATCTGAGGTTTTGAGACAAAGATTGAATACAAGAGATGAACTAGGGTTTGAGATGAGATGGTGCTGTTGAAGATGTTGATGAATATTGGTCCTCCCACGATGAGAGGATCGTTGGTGATGTCGATGGCTTCGATTTCCCCCTCCCAGAGGGAAGTATCCCAGGCGGAATCGCTCTGCCGGAGAGCAAAAGTGCTCCTGCCCCAGTTCCGCCTCGAGACGGCAGCGCTCCATCCCAAAAGTCTTCTCCTTATTTTTTCTAGGGCAAATGGGCTTATATACCAGAAAATGGGCACCGGAGGCTGGCCAGGGGCCCCACAAGCCACCAGGGCGCGCCTGGGGGGGAGGGGAGGTGGCGCGCCCTGGTGCCTCGTGGGCACCTGGGTGGCCCCCTCTGGTAATTCTTTCTTCTAGTATTTTTTTTTATTCCAAAATAAATCTCCGTGAAATTTCAGCTCATTTGGAGATGTGCAGAATAGGTATCTCTGACATAGCTTTTTCAGGTCCAGAATTCCAGCTGCCGGCAATCTCCCTCCTTATGTAAATCTTGCATATTAAGAGAGAAAAGGCATTAGAATTGCTCCACAAAGTGTTATATTGATTAAAAACACTATAAATAACAGTAGGAAAACATGATGCAAAATGGACGTATCAACTCCCCCAAGCTTAGACCTCGCTTGTCCTCAAGCGAAAGCCGATAGCGATAATCATGTCCACATGTTTAGAGAGAGAGGTGATAAAAACAAAATACGGACATAGTAGCATCATGATCATTATTATAACAGCAATATTCATTATCATAAAACTTCTCATGAGCAAGTAGCAATTCATCACAACAACGAAGTATAAGGCATAAACTTTCTTGAAAACTAAAAAACTATGTTCTCAGTCAACAATGCAATTGCAATTCATCATATTTTCAGGAAGGGTCTCATGTAGGAGCTTTTTAGCAAGTCCACATACTCAACCATCATTTAGTCTTCTATGATTGCTAACACTCACAACATATATATGGAGCAAAAAGTCTCAGCCAGACACATAGAAAGATAGGGGCTTATGATTTCGCCTCCCAACCTATTCACCTCAAGGGTAATGTCAACAATAATAACTCATGATCACTCATATCCAACTGGATATATATGCCTAGATCTTCCCCACCACATGATGCTTGCAAAAGAGAAAAATAAAAAGAGAATAGAGGAGAACACTATTGACTCTTGCATAAAAAGTAAATACATAAAAGTAAAAGATAGGCCCTTCGTAGAGGGAAGCAGAGGTTGTCATGCGCTTTTGATGTTGGATGCACAAGCTCTTAATGCAAAGGAACGTCACTTTATATTGCCCCTTTTGATAGCAACCTTTATTATGCAGTCCGTCGCTTTTATTTCTTTACCATCACAAGTTCGTACAAAGCTTATTTTCCCTTACAATAAAAGTTCATACATATTTAGAGGCAATTTTTATTGCTTTTTGCATCGATGACAACTTACTTGAAGGATCTTATTCAATCCATAGGTAGATATAGTGGACTCTCATGACATGAAACTGGGTTTAAGGGTTTTGGATATGCACAAGTAGTATCTCTACTTGGTGCGGATTTTTGGCTAGCAAAGATATTGGGCAAGCACCACATGTTGGAGGATCTATGACAATATAACTTCTATGTGAATATAAGAAAACATAATTCATTACGTTGTCTTCCTTGTCCAATGTCAACAATTTGACATAAAATACTCAATGGGGGCTCACAATCATAAAAGATGTCCAAGATAGTGTATTTGCATGTGAATCTTCTCTTCCCTTATTAATTTTTTCATGAATTGCATCATTGACCAATGCTATTGTGACGCCCCCGACTCAATTGTGCACTAATCATACACGCAATGCACACGATCAAGCCTAGGGACTCACTTGAAGATATCACAACACAACTCTAACACAAAGTAAAATAATACAAGCTTTATATTACAAGCCAGGGGCCTCGAGGGCTCGAATACATAAGCTCGAGTTACACAAGCATCAGCGGAAGCATCAGATATCTGAGTACAGATATAAAAGTAAAACAGATAGGCCTAGAAGGCAGGGCAAAACAAAACACAGATCGAAAAGGCGCAGGCCTCCTGCCTGGGAGCCTCCTAAACTACTCCTGGTCGTCGGGGATCTCCACGTCGTAGAAGGCGCCTCCGGGGATCTCCTGCTCCTGGGCTCCATCATCTGATGTATCCTCAAATGGGTATGGGGAAAAGAATAGCAGAGCAACCGTGAGTACTCATCCAAAGTACTCGCAAGACTGACATCAGAACTATGCTAATCATGCATTGGTATCAAGTGGAGAGGCGGTATCTGTGGACTATATAGCAGCAAGGCCAGAATAGAGAGAAAAAGCCTAGCCTATCGAAGACTAGCATCTTCAGCGGTCTTGCAGCATTAGAAGAGTGTAGATTAGCATATTATAAATTAACAAGCATGTTGAAGCAAAGCCCAAAGATCCTTCCTCGACTCCCTGCGAGAAAGCGATCCCGGAGCTTCCAATTAATAAACATATCTCCAGTTCAAGTATTAGTAGATCGGGATACAACACTGAGCGTCCTGTTACCGTGGACACGGCTATTCGAATAGATAAATTCCCTGCAGGGGTGCACTACTGTTACCCAGCACGCTCGATTACATCTGGCCGGACACACTTGCTGGGTAATGCCCGGCCTCGGGTAATCGACACGACGTAGTCCTACCCAGGCTCAACAGAGAGGTCCCCGCCGGTCTACATCCTAAGTCCTCAGGGGTCTTGGGCCCATCACCCTTTGCACTCCGGGTAGTTATGCGACGAGCCGGGACGAGCACCACCTCATCCTGGATGGCACTGGCCCGACAGGCCCACAATGCTGAACTGGACGTCTGACAGAGCTTTCGACTGATACATACGACGTAGAGGGTCCCATAACCATTATCCCACGTGGTGGTAGTGCGTATAGGGCCAACGACCCACTCAGATCAATACCCAAATCCGTTATCGCATTATTAGGAGCTCGCGGTGACGATCATTACTCCTGTCGTCCCGTCTCGAGGAAGTGCAACAAGGGCCAGGCCCATCCCTCTCTAGGGCGGTCTCTGCCTCGTAATATCTCGCGGGTGCCCTCCAGGTCAACCCGTCTTCCCAGGAGACTGTCGGGAACTCAGGTCCACCTCTACCGGGGTGGTACCGCCTGTCCCTTCAGTCCCACAGTAACAGTACATGTGGGCAACATTTAAAGGTAACCGTGTGTTCCTGTCATCAAGGGGGAAATCCGAGGAATCACCCTCGAGGGATTCCCACTTGAGAGGTTGTACGACGGAAGCTTTATCAGAAGTGATGAAAAAGGAATCACCCTCGGTAACTCACATCCGGATAGCTATTCTACAGAGGCATCATCGGTAGTGAGATAAGAGGTATCACCCTCGGCACTCGATGCCAGCTCTGCAGGGTCGAACGACTTAGGGGGAATGTGCGGTGGTGTGTTGGTCTCAGCCCGTTCGGTCACATCGATCGGGGCACTGGTTCTAAAGCGGAGCAACTACAGCAAGGAAGAGGGGCCACAGATGGTTTACCATCCAACCTATACTAATCATTTTGGATAACAGGCAGGTATCAATAACAGGTTACAAAACCAGGCTATGCATCAGAATAGGATAAAGCAAAGCAGTAGCAATTTCTAATGCAAGCAGGAGGGAGAAGGAATAGGTGATATAGGCATGTGTCAAGGGGATTTTGCTTGCCTGGTTGCTCTGCGGCAAAAGCGGGGTCTTCGGGGATGTAGTCGGTCTCCTGGGCAGCGTCGGTCTCGGAGGCTATCGAAAAGAAGGGGGAGAAGAAACAATAAATCCACGGCAAAATGCAATCACTATGCATGACATGCCTAACTGATATGCAGAGGTGTTATATTGCCTAACTAAATGTTTTAGTTAATTTAGGAATTTATTTGGATTTATTTTATTAAAGTTGAGCACTATTCATTTATCGAAATCAGTCAAAAAGTTCCATGTTCACCTAGCTAGGAGTGTTGGACAGGCATTTTGATTACATATTCAGATTCTTCATATTTTTCTGATCATTTTTCATATATAAATTATTTTCATCCGAGTTACGGTTTAATTTATATGATTTTTCAAAGTTTTAATGATTTTCTGGAATTATTTTATTTAATTAAATACGAATTCTCCAGAACAGTAGAGGGGTGACGTCATCATGACGTATGGCTGACGTCAGCGGTCAACAGACCCGCTGACCAGTCAAACCTGACCAGTGGGTCCCACTGGTCAGTGACTGGACTAATTAAACAGAGTTAACTTAATTAAACTAATCCTAATTATCTAGCGGGACCCACCTGTCAGTGTCTATTTTAATTATAGATTAAGTTTAAATTTGAATTAGCACTAATTAATCGAGGGGGCCCCACATGTCGGTCTCACTGGGTTGCCCAGTCAGCAGTTGACTGGGTCAACCCAGTCAACTGGGACCCGTGGGGCCCACTGTCAGCCTCACAGGAGGCTGCCACGTCGGCGCCTGGTCAGCGTCGCTGGAGTTTCACCGCCGGCGACCAATCCAGCGGCGGCGTGGCCTCGGGTGCGGTCGGAAACCGCGCACAGGGCGCCGTTTGCCGCGTTCTTGGGCGCATCCGAAAGAGGGGAGTGAGGCGAGTCGATCTGTGGCGGTCTAGCGGCCGGGGAGGCTCTACGGCGACGGCGGCGAGCTCGGGAACTTCGCCGGAGTTTGGCCGCGTCCGGATCGGGCGTTGCAGGGCACTAGGAGGCGAGCGAGTGGGCGCGTTGGGCTCGTGCAGATGCACTGAGCAGAAAGCCGTGCTCGTTTGAGCACGACGACGAGAGGGTTCACGACGACGAGCTCGCCAGCGGCGTGGAGTTCGGCCATCTCTAATGCGGCGTCTACGGCGATGGAAACGCGCGGGAGAGAGAGGGGAAAGTCGCGTGGGCTCACCGGGACCTGCCGATGTGCAATAGCGGGTTCGGAGGAGGCACGAGGTAGCCGGATTCGTCGCCGGAGCTGCGGTGGCCGAAGGTGGAAGATGAGCTCGAGGAGCTCAATGCAGGGGCTCCCGGCTCCGATGGATTGCACAGGGCGACGTAGAGGAGGGTGGCGATGCCTCACGACATCTCGGCGAGGCTAGACGGTGACGGAGACCGTGGGATCGACGGCAATGGCGGAGGCGACTTTCGAGTGAGCTTGTGCGAGAGCGATGGAGGGGACGAGAGGGGGTTCTGGTGGGCTAGGGTTTCGCGGAGGAGGGAGAGGCGACCAGGGGAGGCTTTAGCGGCGCCGGGGAGCCGGCGGATGGCCGACAGCGCGACGGGCGGCGTCGGATGCGCGCGCACGGCGACAGCTGCCTGAGGAGGACGAAGGCGCGGTTGGGCTGGGCCGCGCTACACTGTGCACTCGAGGCCCACTGGCACAGTGCACTGGTTCCTTTTTCTTTTTCTATTTTCTGTTTTTCTGTTTTATCTCTGTTTTGCAAATAGATAGGCCACTAAATGACTTTTATAAAATGTGTGGCTTGGTTCAAATATTATAGTGCATTATTACCTAACACCAGAAATTGGTTTGGATAAAATATAATTTCATTTGTAATTCTATTAATTAAAATGGTATTAAAATGTTGTTGTTTGCTACTGTTTTAGGTTAATAGAGTCACTTAGGCATTTTTTTGTGATGTTGTTTTCCTGAACATATTTAGTTATGAATTATTTGCTAGTTAATGAACATTTTAGTTTTCAATTCGAACAACTTTTATTTTGCACTTTAAATTTGAATGGGAATTTGAAATGAGATATGATCCTAATGATGATCAAACACTGTTAAGCATGGTGACTTGGCATTATCAGAGGGTGATCACTGTAGCTATTACACAGGGATGTTACAGCTATGTTTGTTAATTTTCAATAAATTTTACCACTTATACTTTTCTTTATGTAATGTCATTACTTACCATAAGATTAGCATATGATCTTTTTCATTATTTTCATTGCTAGGATTGAAACATAAAAGTAGAGAAGCAAAAACTCAAACTACTCTTTATTATATAACTCTCAACTCAATTACATAGATAGATAGATCATGAAACTAGCACTCGAAAATAGATCATACTAAACTTTTATTCAACTAGATCACGAAATAACTAAGGATCGAACTAAAAATAGGTAAAGATAATAAAAGTGATGGTGATACGATACCGGGGCACCTCCCCCAAGCTTGGCACAAGCCAAGGGGAGTGCCCATACCCATGTGCTCAAGTTTCTTTCTTCGATGATGGTAGTGGTGATGAAGTAGTGGGCTTGTCTTTCAGTTTCCGCTTGAGAACATAGTTTTCTTCCTTCAACTTGCTAATTTCTTGCTCAAGCTCCACTATCTTCTCACACAATACGTTCTTGTTTTCCTATAGAAGACGAAAAGGGATAAATTGGATCTTAGATTTGTTTACTGTGTTTGGGAGGCTCGACTTCTTGAACTCCACATGCATATCTCCTGGTTGATTTAAAGAGGCATCTTCTTCATCCGAGCTTGCGTCTTCCGTTCCCTTCATGTTGGCATCTCGCTCCTCCTCCAGGGACCATCCATAGGGGTCTATATCACCATATATCTTTGGATTTGTAACGTAGCGTGATACGAAGCTCTCTCCATCTGAGACTTGAGACGACATACTTTCGGACCTGTCAGAAAAATAGCACGAAACAAGAGCATAGGAGAATCTTGCGATACGGTGGTCAAAACATCCGGGAGTATATATAAAGAATTTTTATCTTGCAAAACAAGTATTCCAGAAGAAAACGGAGTCGGGAAGGCTCACGAGGGGCCCACGAGCCACCAGGGCGCGCCTGGGGGGTGGCACGCCCTGGTGCCTCGTGTGCATCTCGTGGGTCCCCTCGGCTGTTTCTTATTTTTGTATTTTTTCTAATATTCCAAAACTGACAGAAAGTATTTTTATGGAATTTTTGGAGTCGGTTTACTTACCGTATCACGTACCTCTTCCTTTTCAGGGTTCTGGAGTGTTCTGGAAGGTCTCTCTTATGTATTCCTCCGGTGTCATTGTTTCAATAATATTAGTTTCAACATTAACGGGAGTACCTGAAATATAGTGCTTAATTCTTTGCCCATTCACCACTCTCGGATTAGTGCCTTCGGGGTTGTTTATCTTGATGGCTCCGGAGCGATAAATTTCTTCGATGATATACGGTCCTTCCCATTTAGAGAGAAGTTTTCCTGCAAAGAATCTCAAACGAGAATTGTACAATAGAACATACTCACCCACTTTGAATTCCCGTTTTTGAATTCTTTTATCATGCCATCTTTTAACTTTTTCTTTAAATAGTTTGGCATTTTCATAAGCTTGGGTTCTCCATTCATCTAATGAGCTAATATCAAATAACCTCTTTTCACCGGCAAGTTTAAAATCATAATTGAGTTCTTTAATTGCCCAATATGCTTTATGTTCTAACTCAAGAGGTAAATGACATGCTTTTCCATAAACCATTTTATAGGGAGACATACCCATAGGATTTTTATAAGCAGTTCTATAAGCCCATAATGCATCGTCAAGTTTCTTAGACCAATTCTTTCTAGATCTATTAACGGTTTTTTGCAAAATCAATTTTATTTCTCTATTACTCAATTCAACTTGACCACTAGATTGAGGGTGATAGGGAGATGCAATTCTATGGTTGACATCATATTTAGCAAGCAGTTTACGAAATGCACCATGAATAAAATGTGAACCACCATCAGTTATTAAATATCTAGGGACTCCGAACCTCGGGAAAATAACTTCTTTAAGCATTTTACTAGAAGTGTTGTGATCAGCACTACTAGTTGGAATAGCTTCTACCCACATAGTAACGTAATCAACAGCGACTAAAATATGAGTATACCCATTGGATTTAGGAAAAGGTCCCATATAATCAAATCCCCAAACATCAAATGGTTCAATAACAAGTGAATAATTCATAGGCATTTCCTGACGTCTACTAATATTACCAATTCTTTGGCATTCATCACAAGATAAAACAAACTTACGAGCATCCTTGAAAAGAGTAGGCCAATAAAAACCAGACTGTAGTACCTTATGCGCAGTTCGGTCTCCCGCATGGTGTCCTCCATAGGCCTCGGAGTGACACTTACGTAGGATTTATTCCTGTTCATGCTCAGGTACACAACGTCTCATAATACTATCTACTCCTTCTTTATATAGATGTGGGTCATCCCAAAATTAATGTCTTAAATCAAAGAAAAACTTTTTCTTTTGTTGGTATGTGAAACTAGGTGGTATAAATTTAGCAACAATATAATTAGCATAGTCTGCATACCAAGGAGTATTTCGAGAAGCATTTATCACAGCTAATTGTTCATCAGGAAAATCATCTTTAATAGGAAGTGAGTCATTAAGAACATTTTCTATTCTAGACAAATTATCTGCTACGGGATTCTCAGCTCCCTTCCTATCGGTAATATGCAAGTCAAATTCTTGTAGCAATAGAACCCACCTAATGAGTCTGGGTTTAGCATCTTTCTTTTCCATAAGGTATTTAATAGCAGCATGATCAGTGTGAACAGTAACCTTGGAATCAACAAGATACGATCTGAATTTATCACATGCAAACACAACTGCTAGAAATTCTTTCTCAGTAGTATCATAATTTCTTTGAGCACTGTCTAGGGTTTTACTAGCATAATGGATAACATTTAATTTCTTATCAACTCTCTGTCCTAGAACAGCACCAACAGCATAATCACTAGCATCACACATAATTTCAAAAGGCAAGTTCCAGTCAGGTGGTTGAACAATAGGTGCAGAGGTTAAGGCTTTCTTAAGTGTTTCAAAGGCTTCTACACAATCATCATCAAAAACAAATGGAACATCTTTTTGCAAGAGATTGGTAAGAGGCCTAGAAATTTTAGAGAAGTCTTTTATAAACCTTATATAGAAACCAGCATGACCTAGGAAACTTCTTATACCTTTGATATCTTTAGGACATGGCATTTTCTCAATAGTATCAACCTTAGCTTTATCAACTTTAATACCTCTTTCAAAAAATTTATGCCCAAGGACTATACCTTCATTAACCATAAAGTGGCACTTCTCCCAATTCAAGACAAGATTAGTTTCTTCGCATCTCTGCAAAACTCGATCAAGGTTGCTTAAGCAATCATCAAAAGAAGTTCCGTAAATGGAGAAATCATCCATGAAAACCTCAACAATCTTTTCACAAAAGTCAGAGAATATAGCAGTCATACATCTTTGAAAGGTAGCAGGTGCATTACATAAACCAAAAGGCATACGACGATAAGCATAAGTTCCAAAAGGACAAGTAAAGGTGGTTTTCTCTTGATCTTCAAGTAATACAGGTATTTGAGAGAAACCAGAATAACCATGTAGGAAACAAAAGTGTGTATGCTTAGACAATCTTTCTAACATTTGATCAATAAAAGGTAAGGGGTAATGATCTTTTCTAGTGGCTTTGTTTAATTTTCTAAAATCAATTACCATCCTATAACCAGTTAAAATTCTTTGTGGGATGAGTTCATTTTTATCATTAGGAACAACGGTAATACCTCCTTTCTTAGGGACACAATGAACGGGACTTACCCATCTACTATCAGCTATGGGGTAGATTATACCTGCTTCCAGAATTTTTAATATTTCAGTTCTTACCACTTCCTTCATCTTAGGATTTAATCGTCGTTGGTGGTCGACAACTGGTTTAACATCAGGCTCCATATTAATTTTGTGCTGACATAGAGTGGGACTAATGCCCTTAAGATCATCAAGAGTATATCCAATAGCAGCACGATGCTTCCTCAGAGTTTTTAGTAATCTCTTTTCCTCATGCTCTGAAAGGTTAGCACTAATAATAACAGGATATATCTTCTTTTCATATAGATAAGCATATTTCAATGTATCAGGCAATTGTTTCAATTCAAATACAGGGTCACCCTTAGGTGGAGGAGACCTCCAAGAGTTTCAACAGGCAAATTGTGTTTAAGGATAGGCGGTTGATCAAAGAACATCCTATCTATTTCATTTCTTTCATTCATGTGCATATCATTTTCATGGTCTAGCAAATATTGTTCTAACGGATCAGTGGGAGGTACGGTAATAGAAGCAAGACCAACAATTTCATATTTACTAGGCAATTCTTTATCATGAGGTTGTCTACGAAATTTGGAGAAATTTAACTCATGAGACATACCACCAAAATTAACACTAACAGTTTCCTTAGCGCAATCAATCTTGGCATTAACAGTGTTCAAGAAAGGTCTACCAAATATAATGGGACAAAAATTATCTTGTGGAGAACCGAGGACTAGAAACTCAGTAGGGTATTTTATTTTTCCACACAAGACTTCAACATCTCTAACGATCCCAAGCGGTGTAATGGTATCTCTATTTGCAAGTTTAATAGTAACATCAATGTCCTCTATTTCAATAGGTGCAATATCATTCATAATTTCTTGATATAAGGTAAACGGAATAGCACTCACACTAGCACCCAAATCACATAAGCCATGATAACAATGATCTGCTATTTTAACAGAGACAACAGGCATGCCTACCACGGGTCTGTTTTTATCTTTAGGATCTGGTTTAGCAATTCTAGCTGCTTCATCACATAAGTAAATAACATGTCCATCTATATTATTGACCAAGAGATCTTTAACCATAGCAACATTAGGTTCAACTTTAATTTGTTCAGAGGGTCTAGGTGCTCTAATATTACTTTTGTTAATCACAGTTGAAACTTTAGTATGTTCTTTAATCCTAACAGGAAACGGTGGTTTCTCAATATAAGCAGTAGGCACAACTGGATCAACATGATAAGCAATTGTTTCTTCTTTAACACTAACGGGTTGCTCAATCTTTTCTTTAATAGGAGAATGATATTTAAACCACTTCTCCTTAGGGAGATCAACATGAGTAGCAAATGATTCACAAAAGGAGGCTACTATCTCAGAGTCAAGCCCATATTTAGTGCTAAACTTATGAAAAGCATCGGTATCCATAAAAGATTTAACACAATCAAACTCAAGTGTTATACCTGACTCTTTACCTTTGTCGAGTTCCCAATCTTCAGAGTTGTGTTTAATTCTTTCCAGAAGATCCCATCTGAATTCAATAGTTTTCTTCATAAAGGAGCCAGTCGAAGAAGAATCAAGCATGGTTTGATCATCACGAGAAAGCCGAGCATAAAAATTCTGTAAGATAATTTCTCTTGAGAGCTCATGATTGGGGCATGTGTGCATCATGTACTTAAGCCTCCCCCAAGCTTGAGCGATGCTTTCTCCTTCACGAGGCCAAAAATTATATATATAATTCCGATCACGATGAACCAAATGCATAGGGTAAAATTTCTGGTGGAATTCCAGCTCCAACCGGTTCCAGTCCCATGTATCAGTATCATCACATAGCCTATACCATGTCAATGCCTTTCCCTCCAAAAATAAAGGGAATACCTTCTTCTTAACTCCATCTCCGGATAAACCTTCAAGCTTAAACAATCCACAAATTTCATCCACATAGATCAAGTGCATATCAGGATGTATCGTTCCATCTCCTGCATAAGGATTAGCTAGCAGTTTCTCTATCATACCCGAAGGAATCTCATAATAAATATTTTCAGTAGGTGCAGTAGGTTGAGGAGCAACACTTTGTGCTTCCGGTCGACGTGAAGATACCCCGAACAAACCCCTCAAAGGATTACTTTCCATAGTGACAAGTGACAACAAATTTTAGCACGTAATACAAATGTTTCCTTACCAAATTCCACTCACCAAAGGCGCTTCACTCCCCTGCAATGGCGCCAGAAAAGAGTCTTGCTAACCCACAAGTATAGGGGATCAATAGTAGTCCTTTAGATAAGTAAGAGTGTCGAACCCAACGAGGAGCGGACGGAAATGACAAGCGGTTTTCAGCAAGGTATTTTCTGCAAGCACTGAAATTATCGGTAACGAGTAGTTTGATAGCAAGACAATTTGTAACAAGTGACAAGTAGCAATAGTAACAAAGAGTGCAGCAAGGTAGCCCAATCCTTTTTGTAGCAAAGGACAGGCCGGAACGATCTCTTATAATAAGCAAAGCGTTCTCGAGGACACATGGGAATTTCATCTAGTCACTTTCATCATGTTTGTTTGATTCGCGTTCGCTACTTTGATAATTTGATATGTGGGTGGACCGGTGCTTGGGTGCTGTTCTTACTTGAACAAACCTCCCACTTATGATTAACCCCTCTCGCAAGCATCCGCAACTACGAAAGAAGAATTAAGATAAATCTAACCATAGCATTAAACATATGGATCCAAATCAGCCCCTTACGGAATAGCGCATAAACTAGGGTTTAAGCTTCTGTCACTCCAGCAACCCATCATCTAATTACTACTCCACGATGCATTCCCTTAGGCCCAAAGATGGTGAAGTGTCATGTAGTCGACGTTCACATGACACCACTAAGAGAATCAACAACATACATATCATCAAAATATTGAACGAATACCAAATTCACATGATTACTTATGACAAGACTTCTCCCATGTCCTCAAGAACAAAAGTAACTACTCACACATCATATTCATGTCCAAGATCAGAGGGGTATTGAATAGCATAATGGATCTGAACATATAATCTTCCACCAAGTAAACCAACTAGCATCAACTACAAGATGTAATCAACAGTACTAGCAACCCACAGGTACCAATCTGAGGTTTTGAGACAAAGATTGAATACAAGAGATGAACTAGGGTTTGAGATGAGATGGTGCTGTTGAAGATGTTGATGAAGATTGGTCCTCCCACGATGAGAGGATCGTTGGTGATGTCGATGGCTTCGATTTCCCCCTCCCAGAGGGAAGTATCCCAGGCGGAATCGCTCTGCCGAAGAGCAAAAGTGCTCCTGCCCCAGTTCCGCCTCGAGATGGCAGCGCTCCATCCCAAAAGTCTTCTCCTTATTTTTTCTAGGGCAAATGGGCTTATATACCAGAAAATGGGCACCGGAGGCTGGCCAGGGGCCCCACAAGCCACCAGGGCGCGCCTGGGGGGGAGGGGAGGTGGCGCGCCCTGGTGCCTCGTGGGCACTTGGGTGGCCCCCTCTGGTAATTCTTTCTTCTAGTATTTTTTATTTATTCCAAAATAAATCTCCGTGAAATTTCAGCTCATTTGGAGATGTGCAGAATAGGTATCTCTGATATAGCTTTTTCAGGTCCAGAATTCCAGCTGCCGCCAATCTCCCTCCTTATGTAAATCTTGCATATTAAGGGAGAAAAGGCATTAGAATTGCTCCACAAAGTGTTATATTGATTAAAAACACTATAAATAACAGTAGGAAAACATGATGCAAAATGGACGTATCACCCATCATACGTCTATTGATGAGATCATTGTTCTTGTCCGCCACATCAACAATAAGGTTGAAGTCTCCAACCACTATGTACGTGAAAACCTTCGCATAAAGAGGATAGGTAGGCATAAGTACATCCAAAAATTTGAAGTTAGCCACAGTATAAGTCGTAATGTGACGTTGAAAACTGTAAGTTTCAATAGACACAAAGTGTAAGATTCTAATTATTTTTATCTAAGTGTACACATTTGATTTTGGAACATAGGGGTTCGAGTTGTTTAAGTCCCCTAGTGTTTTTTTTTTGCGGGTGGCCAAAAAAAAACTCAGTGTTTGAATTGGATGGCTCATAGTGTTGAATTAAAAACAGTTATTTTTCAGTCTCATAAGAAATATCAAAACCATTGTAAAATATAGTGTTCTTATAAAGTGGTACTCCCTTCGTTTTTATTTACTCCCCATATTAATGTTGACTGAAATCAAATATTATAAAGTTTGACCAAGTTTGTACAAAACAATATGTACATTTACAATAACAAATCTCTATGATGTGAAAATATATTCAATGATGAATCTAATGGTATTGATTTGATGGTGTATATGTTAATATATTTTTCTACAAACTTGGTAAAAGTTTATAAATTTTGACTTTACACAAAGTTAATATACAAAGTAAATAAAAACGAAAGGGATACTAGATCGTGTACACTCGGTGACAATGACACTACCACTGCGTTCGGATGTCTGAATTAGACCCTTCGAATTGGATATGGTATGATTACCTGCCAATTCAGACGTTCGAATGTATACCGAATCGAGCGAACCGAAACGGTCCAGATACAGAGCCGAATTAGCCTCCACGTGCGCAGCCCTCCCACGATACGGAGGTCCGAGCCTCCGATTTGGATTGAATTGGCCAAGTCCCGCAAAACATAACGTTTCGAGACAGGTCTCGCTCGCGACCTGCCTTTCCTCCGCGGAGACGCAAGCCCCAGCCGGCGGAGATGCAGGTATGGATCCCCACGCCATGGCCCTCCTTCCCCCTCCTCTCTCTGGTGGCGGCGGAGCTTCAAGCTCTTACTGCATCTGGCCGGCGCAACCCCTTCATCCCGGCCATCTTGCTGGCCAGCGTGCCTTCCATCTCGGCCATCTCGCTGGCCGGCGCAGCCCCTCCACCGCCTGCCATCTTCTTCCCCTTCTCCTTTGCCATCTTCTTTCCTTTCCTCTTCCATCTTCTTCTTCCGATCCCCTCCCCTGGATCCCCTTCTTTCTCTTTCTTTCCTTACCCAGCCAAGTTTCTCCTCTTCCCTTGTTCTGTTCTTCCCCTGCTGTCCATGTTCCCATGAATTTACTAACCACCTGTTCATTTTTTGCAGGGGTTGCTGATAAGGGGAAGAATATGGTTATGTGACTGTAGATTGTGTGCTAGTCATATAGATTGAATAATGCATGGTTATGTGACTGTAGATTGTAAATTGTGTACGAAAGAGAAAAGGGATTATTATGATAGCCAATGAGTCTGTTTGTCTTGGCATAATTATTGTTGTTGTTAGAGATTTATTATTGTTTCTATTGATGTGTGAATATTATTTGGTGTCATAGTTCATTTCTAGACTATTTGTTCATTCTTATTGCTATATAATCATTCAATTATACTCACACATTGTACAAATTTTGATTTGATGCATAAAACACAAAGCATATGCAATTCCATAGTTTATCATCCGAACATGATTTGGTATTGCGATTCCATGGCCCAATTCCATTAGCATCCGAACATGTGAATTCTTATTCATGTCCATTACAGTTTCCTCCTCGAATTGAAATTGAAACCAATTCAATACAGAGGTCTCCAATACAGACATCCGAACACAGCGTACGAGAAGTTCAGATTTTGAAAAATTACAAAGCAGATTACTCCCAGTGGCACAGCAACTCTGACAAACAGTTCATAACAATACTTTATTTTATCACACGATATAAAATACTCCCTCCGTCCCATAATTCCCATAATGTAAGACGTTTTTTGACACCAGTGTAGTGTCAAAAATCGTCTTACATCAGGGGAATTTGAGGATTTGCCACACCTTTCCTTGCACTCTGAGGATTTGCCCTCTTTTTTATTGACACTGATGATTTGCCATAGCTTTGCTAAAAACTTAAGGATTTGCCCTGACAAGATGAGCCCACCATGAGATGACGAAAATACCCTCGAACTGCCCGTCGAATCACGCTCGGCTCTCTGCAGTTCTCTGTCCACCTGTTGTCATGGACGCGCGGCGGCGCGGCGACCTCCCCTTCGCCTCTCTTCTCCCCACAACCAATTTCTTCGACTCTGCGCTTCCTTAGCCGAGATGCTCCGCAGCCGCCACGTTCCCCCCGCCGCTACACTCCCCAGCCAGCATGCTTCGTTGTCGGCTCCCCCGGTTGTTGCTGCTCCGCCGCCGGCTAGCCCGAACCGCTGTTGAGCTCTGTCAGGCTGTTGCATCCCCCGCCATATCTCCTCCTCACTCGCTATATGGTGGCGCAGACCCTTGCTGTACCGCCACTTGGGACGGCGCCGCGCGAGGCTGGCAGTGACCACGCACACGGCCTCGGCGAGCAGCATGGCCAACACGCGCGAGGAACGCTCTCGCCGTGGAGGCGGGAGGCCAGCCAGGCAGCAGCATCGGGCGTATGAGTCGCACGGGGCGAGCAGCGGCTGCCCGCGACGCACGGATCCACTCCAATGACTCAATTCGGCAGGTAGGACTCCTCGTCGTTGAGCTCACGGTCCGTCGTGGACAGCGGCGACCACTGGCCGGCCTCCATGAACAACATGTCACGCTCGAGCAGGACGGACGGCGGCGCCTCAAGGCGGACGGCCAGCGAATGTGTGCCTGAGTGCTTTGTGTGCGCTGTGCGTGCGTGCTCTAGCACTTGGGCGTGCGCCATGTGCTAGGCGTGCGTGTGCCTGGGCGTGCATGTGTGTGTGTGCTCTCCGTATATTGTGTGCGTGCATGCTCACCTGGGCGTGGTGCATGCTCTGTGCGTGTGTTGTGTGCGTTGGTGTTCTGGCACCGGGGCGCCCGCCTGTTGCTGCTGCTACTGCTGCATACACAGAGAAGGACGCCGATGTCTGAGCTCGCTCCCTGTCTGGCGCGCCCTCGCCGAGCTCGCCATGGACAGACACCACCGTCCCCGGGCTCGGGCCATGGATGGCACCCTCCGCGTGCCACATCCGGCACACGCACAGGAGCAGCAGCAGCTGGCGAACGCTACCGGAGCATGGGGAGTGGAGGAGCACCGACAGCACAACACAGGGAGGCAGGTGGATGAGGCATGGCGAGCTGTCGTTACGAGTTTTTGCAAAAGTGGCATTTTGGTCATCCAATCTATAGTGTAATCTCAAATCAGATAGAAAGAGCAAATCCTTAAGTTTTTGGCAAAGTTGTAGCAAATAATCAATGTCAATAAAAAAGAGGGCAAATCCTCAAAGTGCAGGGAAAGGTATGGCAAATCCTCAAATTCCCCCTTACATTATGGGATGGAGGGAGTATAATATTGTCCGTGGATAAAGCAAAACAAAATCCAAAACATTGTCCCTAAAAAATCCAAAAACATCGGAAAAAAAAACAGGCCTTTGTTCTTCTCCTCTGTTTTTTCTCTCTCGAAGCAATTCTCCTCTGGCTTGAACCGCAAGAGCATGCTGGCTAGCTCTAACGATCTCAGCTGAACAAGAACAATGGCAAGCCGGGATGCGGCCGCGCCTCGAAGAAGCCGTGCCAAACCAGTCTCTCCCGAAACACGTGGTGTGACGGGAGAAGACGAGTGCCGCCTCTGGACGCGTCGACGCCGACGACCTGCCTGACCGTCCTGCTCCTCAGGTTGTACGCCACCACGCCTGGGTTATGTCCCAGGACGACGTCCCCTCTGTCGCCACCCGCCACGAGCAACGGCCTTTCCACGGGCCACCGCACCTCGACGCGGTGCCGGCGCTCCCACGTCCCCTCGGTAGCCGCGCCGCCGCCGTAGTGTTAGCTATAATCTTGACATCCAAGCTTCGGGCGTGCGGCCTGGCGCGTCGTGCGGCTGCCAAGGTCGTGGGCATGGTTGTTAGCTGCATGTGTGCGTGCATGTAGTTAGCTGTTTAGTTGGCTGGGTTATAGGTAGTGGCCGAGTGTGTGCCGGCCAAGTGAGTAGACGTGCATGCGTGGGTTAGTTAGTGCATGGATCAGATCGGCTGGATAAGTTGTTAGCTGGCCGGATAGACTCCAGGGTAGTTAGCTAGGTGTGCGCAGGCGAGTCTGGCTACTTAGGCATGTACAATGGTGCTATCTTAGGAGTGTCACGTAGGATAAGCGTTGAAGTGGAGGAAAGAGAAATCATAAAAAAAGACTTGTCTTCTCTTATTTAAGAGATAATCTCTTAGCACAATATGTCTCACCATGTTTTTAGGAATAGCTAGTTATTGGAGATAAGACTAAGAGATAATCCATTGTAGACATGCTTTTATTGTTATATCTAAATTACATGCAAGGCTTAAGATAAGACTGTTTTATCAACCATTGTACATGCCCTTAAGCCATGTAATCCAGTCCATTGTGGTGTGGTATGTGCCACCGAGTGGGGGTATGTGCCCAGGTAGAGAGGCAGCATGAGAGGAGCCAGAGATGAGATGTAGTCTCCGTCGGGACCGTGGTGTGCGCCCGGTCGACAGGAGAGAGAGCTCCTCTAGGTAGTACGGCGTGTATGCGTGTGTACCTCCATGTATGTGTTTGAGTCGTTGTGAGAAATAAAGCCAAGATACAAGCGTTCGTGCGCCGCGGCGTTCATCGCCGGGAAAATTGTGGTGTCTCCTTCGTCTATCTCTGTCCGACGTTTGTGTCGCCGGCAGGCCGCTCGGCGTGTGTCGCCGAGGAGGGGTTGGTCTGCCCCCAACACGTAGCCCTCGAGAACCCAGAGGTCCACGAACAGGTGGCCCAGCTCGGACGCCATGAGCGACCCGTCCGCGACGAGCAGCTGCGAGTGCTTCTTGCAGGTCACGGGCGGAGGCGGCATCCACCGGAACGTCTCGGCCGCCGTGTCGAACGCCACCATCTGGTCGGTGAGCCCGGCCTCCATGTGCTCCAGCCAGTGCAGGTGCCCGTGAAGCACCGCCGGCGGCTTAAGGTTCATGAAGCTTCGGATCCCTGCAAGGGTTGCCTGGTCGGCGGCCATGATGGTCTGCTCTATGTCTGTGGCTTGCACGCTCAGCCGCCGCGGCTCGTTGGCGCCGGCCGAGAAGACACAATAGTATGGCGCCCAGCCTCTCAACCCGTACGAGATGTGGCACAGGAGTCGGTACTCGCCGGAGGGCACGTGGAAGTAGAAGCCGGACTCCGATTGCACGACGGCGCCGTGCTGCTGTTCGGCTTCGGCGTCCGGGCTGAGCCGCGGCAGGTCGCTCCACCGACGGGTCGCGGGGTTACAGATGAGGTACTGCTGCTGCCGCTCGCCGTCGTTGCGCAGCAGGAGGAGGCCGTCGCACGAGGCCAGCAGGGAGCAGTATTGGTTGTACCCACCGTCGAGGCTCGCCGGGAAGCGCGCGATAGGCCGCCGGGCGGAGACGGCCACAACGTCCAGCTCTACGTCGAAGGCGGCCTTGCGACCGTCACCGTCGGGCCGAACTACCTTCGTTCTGGTGTACAGGAGGACCTCGAGCGGGCGACGGCGCGCGTGCGTGGCGAGGAACTCCTGTCCGTCGATGATCCGGAGCCACTCCTTGCACACACCGCGGAAGCGGAGGACAGACTTGGCCGGCAGGGGGGCGAGGATCTCGGCGACCAGACCCTCGCTCAGGCACATCTTCTTCTTCGGCTTTTCCATTGAAAACTGAAATCGATTAGGGTTGGGAGGAAGATATATTGCCATGATCGTTCACGAGATCGACACGGACTGCTCAGTGCGAAACGGAAAATTGCGCGGTCGCGGTAGGTACCGGCAACCCGCTAGCCTATCAACTAGTGACACCTCGTACCGTATATTGATTCTTGTGTTGTATAAAAGGTTTTCACTGTTTATGAAATATTGGTATTTCAGTAGCTGGTCCACCACCAGAGTACTATTTTTGTCAGTCTAGCAGGCTCGGAGTACTACTTTTTGTCGGGCAAGGACACACATGCATCAGCCTCTTCTATCTCCGTTGCAAACAAATCCATAGACTTTATTTCATCTTAGCAAATTAAAATCATTCATATCTTTCAAACCATAAGTTCGTATTTGAAATAATTTATATATTTGAATTCTTGACGCCAAGACCTTTAAAACTAGACCGATCTTGGATACATTTCAAACACATTTAAATTTCAACATTTCACATTTGGTATGTGGAACTAACATATTTCACTTGAGAAAATGTGAAACAAGCCAATAACATATTTCAGAATTGTGAAATAATAACTACAGAAATTGAAATTGTAATATACGATTGTAAAACTGATTATTTGAAAATATGAACAGTGTATTTCACTTTATGTGCTTGCTATTTCACAATTAAGAACCAACATTTCACTTTCCACTGGCTTCTTTCGCAAAAATAACACCTATTTCAATTGCACATTTCTAAAATAACTTGTTTCACTCTTTTAATAAATTGTTTCAAACTTGCAAATAATCTGTTTGACAATGATATATTATAATTTCACCTTTTGTGGTTACTAGTTCACAAATCAGAACCTACATTTCATTTTACACTGGCTTGTTTCACAAAAAACATATATTTCAACTGCACATTTCTCACATAAACTATTTCACTATTTTGAAATAAGTTGTTTCACATTTTCGAATAATCAGTTTCACAAATGATATAATTTCACTTTCTGTGGTTGCTATTTCACAATTCAGAAGCTATATTTTTCTTTTCACTCGCTTGTTTCATAAAAAGCACATCTATTTCAGTTGCTCATTTTTTAAATAACATATTTCACTCTTTTGAAATTAAACTATTACATACTTCCAAATAATCAGTTTCAGAAGTTGACATTTCAGTTTCATATTTTTTTCACTTTCAAAACCTATATTTCACTTCCGCTGTCTTGTTTCCCAAAAAACACATTTTGTCAAGTGAAATAGGCTTGTTTCACGTACGAAATGTGAATTTTTTTTTTTTGCGGGTGACGAAATGTGAAACGTTGAAATTTAAACGTGTTTGAAATATATCCAAAATAGTTATTTTCAAATCATCTGTGTCACAATGATATATTTTAATTTCACTTTTTGTGGTTACTAGTTCACAATTCAGAACCTACATTTCACTTTACACTGGCTTGTTTCACAAAAAACATATATTTCAACTGCACATTTCTCAGATAAACTATTTCACTATTTTGAAATAAATTGTTTCACATTTTCGAATAATCAGTTTCACAATGATATATTATAATTTCACTTTCTGTGGTTGCTATTTCACAATTCAGAAGCTACATTTTTCTTTTCACTGCCTTGTTTCATAAAAAACACATCTATTTCAGTTGCTTATTTTTGAAATAACATATTTCACTCTTTTGAAATTAAACTATTACACATTTACAAATAATCAGTTTCAGAAGTTGACATTTCAGTTTCATATTTTTTTTCACTTTTAAAGCCAATATTTCACTTCCGCTGTCTTGTTTTGCACAAAACACATTTTTCAAGTGAAAAAGGTTTGTTTCACATACGAAATGTGACACGTTGAAATTTAAACGTATTTGGAATATATCCAAAATTGGTTTACTTCTAAAGGACTTGACGCCAGGAGTTCAAATATATAAATTATTTCACAAACAAACTTATGTTTTAAAAGATATAAATGTTTTTAATTGGTCAAGATGAAAAAAAGTCCATGGATTTGTTTGTAAGGGAGAGAGAAAAGACAGATGCATACGTGTGTGAAGAAAGAGAGAGGGAGTGAACTGTCACATCCATGCATGCGAGGTAAGGACAAAAGGTGTGGGTCAATAGCTGTATTTGACTTAGTATTCATTTTGTATAGCAAAAAAGGATGAATAATTGCTTTTCGTGGACCGAATCTTAAAGCAGTTGTTCAGTGGTGAGATCGTTGACGGCACATGCCGCAACCGCGCAAAAGGACTTTGCGCTGCTCAGTGTACATGTTACCAGACACGGGCACGTGGAAAATTCCGATCTCCTCTCCCGACGGGCCGCGTACCAAGCCCAATGAGGATGGCCCATGGCCCATCGCTGAGCCGAACGCGGGAAGTGTGCCATGCTAAACCTCTTCATGCTCGTCCGGTTCTCGGCCGAGATAAGCTGCGCCCTGAAACCCTTGCCGCCTTCCTCCTTCTCTCTGCCTTGCACGAGACCTCCTTTCTTGTATTCCCCTTTCCTCTCGCCGCCGCCAGTGACCTCATCCACCGATGTTTACCTCCCAAAACAGGTAAGAATCCCTAGCGTTGTCGCCTAGGCGACTCCGCGCCCTCCCTTCTTGCGACTCTCTTGTGTCTCGGCGGCGTGGTTGGTGGGTTGACATGTGTGTGATGGGGTTGGTTTTTTTTATGGGTTCTGACGGGTGAGGAGGAGATATTGTTGTCGTTGTTCACCGGCAGCCACCTCCTCCATCGATGTTTGCAACCCGAAATAGGTAAGAATCCCCAGCGCTGCCTCCTTGGCGACTCCACGTCTTCCCTTCTCGCGACTCTCTTGGTGTCTCGGCGGCGTTGCTTGGCTGCTATTTTTTTTATGATTTCTCGCAAGTGAGGAAGAGATGTCGTTGTTGCTCGAGACAATCGTGAGGTTCTCCCCTTTCAAGGTGTTGGATGAGGGGAAGCTCGACAAAGTCGAGGTATTTGCTCTATAAACTCGAGGTGTTCATAACCACAGATTCCTTTGTTCCAGAACTCTTGATCCACATATTTCCACTTGGACATATCTTTTGTTTCCATGCATCAGTACTTTCGAGCATGACATTTCATTGGCACTTCTGAGTCGTCTCAGTTTGCTTCCCTGCTAGTCACGGTATAAGCTTTGCTTCTTTTTTTTAGAACTTCCAATCTATGACTTAGCTCTATTCTGCAGATTCTCAATCTAGCAACTGCTTTGCTTTGTATGGTGCTACAGAGAAATTAGTTTTACGGGTAGGCAACTCCGCGTCCTCCCTAGCGTTGTCGCCTAGGCAATTCCGCGTCCTCCCTTCTCGCGACTCTTTTGCGCCTCGGCGGCGTGGTTGGTGGGCTGACATGTGTGTGATGGGGTTGCTTTTTTATGGGTTCTAGCGGGTGAGGAGCAGTTGTTGGCGCTGCCGCCTTGGCAACTCCACGCCTTCCCTTCTCGTGACTCTCTTGGTATCTCGGCGGCATGGTTACTGGGCTGACACGTGCATGCTATTTTTTTTATGATTTCTCGCAAGCGAGGAATAGATGTTGTTGTTGTTCGAGACGCTCGTGTGGTTCGCCCCCTTCAAGTTGTTGGATGAGGGGAAGCTCGACAAAGTCGAGGTATTTGCTCTACAAACTCGAGATGTTCATAACCATGGATTCCTTTGTTTCGGAATTGTTGAACCACATATTTCCACTTTGACATGTCTTTTGTTTGCATCAGTACTTTCGAGCATAACATTTCATCGGCACTTCCGAGTCGCCTCGGTTTGCTTTCCTGCTGGTCACAGTATAAGCTTCGCTTCTTTTTTTGGAACTTCCAATCTATGACTTAGCTCTATTCTGCAGATTCTCGATCTAGCAACTGCTTTGTTTTGTACGGTGCTAAAGAGAAATTAGTTTTATGGGTACTTTTGAGTCGTTTTATCCTCGCAAAAAAGGTGCTACCTTTTGTCCCCCACTCATTCTTTGATCGGTACTTCTAGGTACTATATTTCTCCTTATTTCTGAACACTGCCCTAGCCATTCAAATTTATTTGAACTAGTTCAGTAGTTTTGCTAGTTTACAAGCTGCCGGTGCTTCCGAGTCTTAGTTACAGTTTTTTTAGTAATGGCCAGATTTTGAACTCCCTCTCTATATATTCTCTACCATACCCTTTTTGTGGTTCCAATCATCCATTCCCTCACAACCAGTCCACCACAGTTTCATTGCTAGCCACCCACATCACATTCCACTCCACTCAAATCCACCTACCACATAGAGATAGATAGATCCATGGCAAGAAAAGAAGAAGAAAAGTGTTGGATGACTCTATGTTCACTTATTGATTCTTTAATAGCCAAGAACTCCCCTTTATTGAATCCCTATACCTCCAGTTCATCTCTTTCACCACAAATCCTATCCTTGTGAGAGAGTTTTTCAATGGATTCTTGAGAGAAGCTTTGATTGCAGATCTTTCAAGGAGTTCTTATATCAAGTAACATTGTTTTGCTTGCAGAGAGAGCCTTAGCTCAGTGGTTGGGCATGCAGTTGTGCAGCCTAACGACCCGGGTTCAATTCCTAGAATTGACAGGTGATGCACATGGTTTTCCCCATTTATTGAGGACCAAGCTTCGTGTGTGGTGGAACCACTCGTCAAGATAATATCTTGGTACTCATTTAAAAATTCTTTGAGGACCATGCTTAACTTGGTACTCATACTGAAATGGTTGTGTGCATCCCTAGTTGGTGCAGAGGCCGGGAAGTGAAATTATCTCCCAAATTTTAATCGATTGGTTAAGTTCTTCCTTCCGGCGTCGCTCACATAGACCCACGACCCGTCGCTCACGTTGCCTCCAGAGGGCGGCTCGGGCGAACCCTAGCCGCCGCCACCCCCGACCCCCTTCCCCTCTGCTTACCCGCCGCCATCGGAGGAGGCCGGTGAAGCTCGCCCGGCGGACGGCGGGCTCTCCTCCTCCCCTCGCGTGAGAGCCTCTGGCCAAGACGCGACGGCGCCCCTGTGCGCCCGGCATGGCGGCGGAGATGGAACGCTGGGGCGGCGGCCCCAGGGTTCCGGCAGCGGCAGTGCCACCACGGCTGCGAGGGCAGCGTGGGGGCAGCCATGGTGGCTAGTGGCGGCGGATCTGGGGTTCCCGGCCTAGATCTGTTCCCCTCCGGCTACGGTCCTAGGGTTCTTCTAGCGTCAAGACGGTGTTCTGCTTGATGCCGGCCCTCATTGATCTGGCCGTTGACGAGTTCCGGAAGGCTCTGCCGGAGATCTCAATTGGGTGCTTGACGCGTGTAGATTGCTGGATCGGATGTGATTCGGTCATGTGCACCCCCCTATTTCAGCCCATGTGGCTTCAGGAGGGCGTGACGTGATGCTTCGTTGTCTATTGACATTATGGGACATGTCGGTATTTCGATTTCCATGGTGAAGACAGTGATGGAGAACGTCATGGTGGCTGAGGTGTGAGGCCTAGTAATGGCGGATCGAGTCTTCGAGGCGATGCGGACTTTGCTTGGTGATTCATGACTCGTAGCAGCGGCATCGGCAAGTGGGGGCGGCAGCACAGGAGGAGTACAGAGTCTTAGCTTTCAGGGTGTAAACCCAAGGTCTGGCCTTAATTGGTTATGCCTGACAGTGGCCTTGTTGAAGGCATTATTTTGAGAGCGCGAATTTTCTTCAGGATGAAAACCTAAGATCTATGATCGGGTGACGACCGCGCTTGTGCACTGTTTCCTTCTTGGAGGCGTTGCTTCTGAAGATTTTGGACTTTGGGTGTTGTCTTGGTGGTGGTTCGTGTTGTAGTTACAAGGAATTGATCACTGTAGCGGGATCTTTCGTTTTTTTTTCTTCTTCTTTTTGCTTTTGGGTTGTGTGCATCCGTAATGTCTTTAGGACATTTTTGTTGTTGCAGAGGCTGGGTGCAATTGGTATCTCAGCGATATTAATATATTCCCTTTGTCATAAAAAAAACATTGTTTTGCTTATACTCTCGGATGGTGAGCGCATCCTAGATGGTTAGGAGTCGCTTGTGATCCTATCAAGTTCTACGTGTGAATGACACAAGAGTTTGTACGGGCCCAGAGATCACTCAGTCACTCATTTCATGAAAGATTTATCCCTAGCGAGGCTTCTAACTGCAAGCCATGAAGGAATAGGTCGGTCGTGCTCCCTAGGACACTTGATGGGCATCACAACCGGAACTATTGAATCTTAGAATCGTTTGGCTCGAAGCCTCCGTCAACGTGGATGGAAGATAGTGCCGACTATCCGAACCACGAGAAAACATCCCTATGTCAACCAATGTTTGCATTCTCTACTCTACTCCCTTACTTCCATGCAAGTTATTCTATTTTCACTTCTCTACTCATTGTGCTTGCTTGATTGTTCAACTAGCCTCTTGTGCTTAAAACTACCCAATTCGAAAACTTGCATCAAATTTTATATTATGTCTATTGAACACCCCCCCTCTAGACCATAGACCAAATCTGTGATTTCTATGAAATTAGCCTAGATATGGATTCAGGAATCGTGTCTCCCATTCGTCTGATCTTCAATATATGTTGATTGCCATTTGGAGTATACCTTTTGGTTTGAACGTGGATGAGAATTATACTTTTACCCTTTCTCATGAAAGTGGATATTGATTTTGGTGCTATCGTGTTTTGTTTACAAGATAGGGTTTCCATAAGAGAAAACATAGCTATAAACTTACGATACTAATTCAAACAAGTTATGTGTCTTCTATACAAAAATAGAAATTAATGGTACTAATTCCTGGAAAATTATGTAAAAAGAATTTGAGTGAATTCTCTAGATATTTTGTGCCTTTATCATTTTAAGTGAAAAAAGAGATAAGTTCATGGTAATTACTCTTGGAATTTCATGATACTAACCTCATAAAAACATACCCTTCCAAGAAAACCCACAATTTCATGATTTAATTCTAGGAGCTTAATGTCACAAAAGGTGCACTTAACCATTACAGTCAGAACGAGATTATCCTAGTACACATGCTCGTAGATATTAGTTCTCGCATGCATTCACTCAGTCTAGCAATGATATATGTTTACTAGCGCTGAAGTAGTGCGGCGCATGCCGTGCCCGTGGCCGATTTCGTCTGTATTTTATCGAAATAAGCAAGAAAACAACACATATTTTTATTTATTTTTGTTATTTCTTTTGGATTATTGTCCACGTGAATGCATAGTGCTGGTTTACTGTTTTTATTTCTTCTGGATTTCTGTTCACGTAAATGCATAGTGCTGTTTTTTTTTGTTTCGGTTTATTTGGGTGTATTGTTTTGGTTTAAAATTCGGTTACTGTTTCAGTTTTATGGTTCGTGTGAGTTAATGTTTTCAGTTTATTTAGGTGTTGTTCCGTTTTATTGGTTTTATTGCTCTGGATTATTCGAGGTTGTTGTTTCGGTTTATTTGGGCTATTGTTTCGTTTAGTAGCCCTGAGTTTATTCGGATAATGTTTCGGTTTTTGTTCGGGTATTTGTTAGTGCACTTTTAACTGTTATTGTGTTGTAAAAATAGGCAGTAATCGGTCAAGAACTTATTTTTCCCATGGATTACTGTTCATGCGAATATACAGTTTCAGCCTACTGTTTTTGTGTCCTGGCAGCACTATCATCGGAAAGGATCAGCAGACGATTAAGGCGGTTGTGCATCGGTACGCCGGTGTTGAGAAATGATGTATAGAAAATTCTAAATCATAACTCTCTATATAAGGACGCGAGGGTGGAGGAAGGGGAGAGAAATGATGTGTAAAAAAATCCCAGTTTTTTTTTTAAAACGTGCGTATTTTTCTTCGGTGAAAGCTAAAAGAAGTAAGGGGAGGAAATCAGATTATTTGGAGCACTGGTTAAGCAGAAATACTGGTCATCCGAGATGACTGTTCACTCGCGATTACTGTTCATAGACGATTACTGTTCATGTATGGTACTATTTGTCACTATTGTTTACTGAAAACGTGCGCATTTTTCTTCGGTAGAAGCTAAAAGAAGTAAGGCGAGAAAATCAGATTATTTGGAGCACTGGTTAAGCAGAAGTACTGTTCATCCAGGGATGGCGGTTCACCCACGATTACTGTTCACAGACGATTACTGTGCGTGTGTGGTCCCGTTCGTAGGTGATTACTGTTCACAAACGGTATTGTTCATATACGGTACTGTTCACTGACAGCGACGGAAAATGAGTAGTAATCTTTAAAAAAAAAACAGAAAAAGGGAATCCTTCGCGCTTTAGTATTAGTACTTTCGCTCGTTTTAATGCTTCGGGTTATTCGGGGTTGTTGTTTCGGTTTATTTGGGCTATTGTTTCGGTTAGTAGTCCTGAGTTCATTCGGATAATGTCTGGTTTTTGTTTCGGTTTATTCGGGTGTATTGTTTTGGTTTAAAATTTAGTTACTGCTTCAGTTTTATGGTTCATGTGGGTTAATGTTTTTGGTTTATTCAGGCGTTGTTCCGTTTCGCTGGTTTTGTTGCTCCGGGTTATTCGGGGTTGTTGTTTTGGTTTATTTAGGCTATTGTTTCGGTTAGTAGTTCTGAGTTCATTCCGATAATGTCCGGTTTTTGTTTGGGTATTTGTTAGTAGATACTGTTTCGGTTTATGATTCGGGTGGGCTAATGTTTTCGGTTTACTCCGGTGTTGGTCCGTTTCACTGGTTTTACTGTTTCGGGTCTAGGGAGGAGGAGTTCCAGTTTTTTTGGTTTTTTTTAATATATTTCTTATGGATTTCTGTTCACGTGAATGCGTAGTGTTTTTTTTTCTTTTTTTTAGTTATTTCGGTTTATTCAGGTGTATTGTTTTGGTTTAAAATTCGGTTACTGTTTCAGTTTTATGATCCGTGTGGGTTAATGTTTTCGGTTTATTCAGGTGTTGTTCCGTTTCGCTGCTTTTATTGCTCCGAGTTATTCGGAGTTGTTGTTTCGGTTTATTTGGTCTATTGTTTCGGTTAGTAGTTCTGAGTTCATTCGGAAAATGTCCGGTTATTGTTCGGGTATTTGTTAGTGCACTTTTAATTGTTGTTGCGTTGTAAAAATGGGCAGTAATCGGTCTAGAATTTATTTTTTCCACGGATTACTGTTCGTGCAAATATACAATTCCGGCCTACTGTTTTTGTGCTCTGTTAACACTATCATCAGAAAGAATTAGGAGACGATTTAGGCGGCTGTGTATTGATACGCCGGTGTTGTGCATCGGTACGTCGGTGTCGAGAAATGATGTATAGAAAATTGTAAATCCTAACTCTCTATATAAGGACGTGATGGTGGAGGAAGGGGAGATAAATGATGTGTAAAATATATCCTATTTTTTTTAAAAAAAATTGCATATTTTTTCTTCGGGGAAAACAATTTTTTTAGAGAAAGAAAGCACTGTTTATGGACTACTCTTCATGAGCGAAGGTACTGTTTACAAAGGGCACCGCCCGTCAGAGATTACTGTTCATGCATGGGTATTGTTCATACGTAATTACTGTTCACTGACGACGACGTTGCCGTGAAATACGAACAGTAGGCGCCGAATTTTTTTCAAAAAAACAAGAAAAATCAAACCATTCCCGCTTTAGTTATAGTACTTATGAGATATTAATTCTGATATGTATTCACTTGGCCTCACATTTCTGGCATGTATTCACTTTGCCTAACACGGAACCACATGTTTCTAATATGTACCAATTAAGCCGAATTAACTGAGGATCAATGTATATCTAGAGTCAGGCGGCCCATTGCCGATTTGCTGTCCTGCTTCTCCTCTCGGTCAGTCTTGACCTAGGCAACCCTCCCATCGTCTCACCTCCTACCTCCCGTCGATTCCTATGCGTCGGGCGATGGCCGTTGAGTTGTGGTCAAGATATGGTTCGATGTTGGTCGCTTTATGGTCGTTGGTCCTTGGTGGCTGGGTTTTGCGCCAGTGACTTTGTTTTCATGGCAGTTCGCCCTCCTCTTCTCTAGTCGGGGTTGCCTTAGGGCTCGTTGGCTATCTCTTCCTTGCTCCTTTGCCACGCTTAACTGTTGGTTGTGACTGAAGTCATCCTCGTTGCTCGTGCGCGTTACGTGCTCCCCTCTGTTTGCGCTTCCGCCCCCGTTGGCCTTCCTACTATGTTCACTCTCGCCCCCCGCTGGCCTTCCTACTATGGCCTGGGCGACAGTCGTTCTGGTGGCGTTGGGCTTTGGCCTCGTTGCGTGTAGTGATGGCGTCCTTCGTTGTGGAAGTGGAGTTGTCTTGGTCGTCCTCGTGCCGACACTCATGCTCGTGCAAGTTGGATCTTTTCGGGCTGATGGCAATGGCCATTCCGAAAGAGCTATGCTTTTGTTTTCATGGTCGTTACTCTCCGATGATGCTACTTCCTTCGGCGTCTGGTCATTGCTTTCATGCTTCTTTGAGGTCCTTACTTGTAGTTGTTTGACCTCTAGTGTTATGTCTAGGTCGTTTGTTGCTGACGCTTGTGCCTGGATCCTTAGTTTCTCAATGTTGTTAAGGTTGTGGTTTTTGTTGTTTGGGTCGTGCCATCTTTGGCGTTGTACGGTGCCTTCTTGACGTTGCACTCTTCTTTCTCTCAAATGAAATGCATGCAGCTCTCCTGCATGGCTAAAAGAAAATCCGTAATCAACTGGTCCGATACAAAGGCACTTTGATTAGGTGAATAATTTATGAAGAATTTGTTTTAAGCGAATTGCAAGTATCTTTGAAACCAACTTGCACACTACTCCCTCCGGTCCTTTTTACTCTGCATATTAGATTTTTGTCAAGTCAAATTTTACAAAGTTTAACCAAATTTTTATTAAAAAAATATCAACATCTATAATACAAAATATATATACTATGAAACTACATTTCACAATGAATCTAACAATATTGATTTGACATTCTGAATGTTGATACTTTTTTTCTATAAGTTTAGTTAAAGTAGAGATACTTTGATTTCGGACAAAACTTATATGCAGACTAAAAAACACCGGAGGGAGTACATTACAATGACTGATTCCCCTAAAAAAACTGATTGGTCTAAGATCCTTACTGTAGCTATGCTCGTCCATTCACTCGAAAAAGAAAACTATGCTCGTTCACGTGCTCGTCGCTGTACTTTTTTTTTAGGGTTGACCAATTCCGGGTCTCGAGGTGATGGGCCGCGTCGCTGTGAGATTGTTATACCAGGCGCAGCAAGGACGGCCCACGGTAGAACGGCCCGCTACGGAGCCGAACGCGCGAGGTGGGCCCTGCTAAACCTCTCCACGCTCGCTCCGCCGATATAAGCTGAGCCCTAAAACCCTGGCCGCCTTCCTTCTTCTCCCCACCCCGCGCGGCGCCTCCTTTTCCTCTCTTCCCCTCTCCCCTCGCCGCCGCCGCCAGCGCCTCCTCCGCCACCGCTTGTCCTCCTATAAACAGGTAAGGTAAGAATCCCTAGCGCCGCCGCCTCGCCGGCTCCGCGCCCTCCCTTCTCCCCGCTCTCGTGGTGTCTCGGCGGCGTGGTTGGTGTGCTGACGCGTTCGTGCCGTGGTTGGGGTTTTTGCCGGCAGGTGAGGAGGAGATGTTGGTGCTCTTCGAGACGCCCGCGGGGTTCGCCCTCTTCAAGGTGCTGGACGAGGGGAAGCTCAGCAAAGTCGAGGTATTGGCTCCCGCTACGTCTATCTTTGTGCCAGTGTATGTTTGAGGTGTTCGTTTTGGTCCGTTGGCTAATGATTCCTGTGGTTTTTGGTGTGTAGGATCTGTGGAAGGACTTTGCCTCGTCGGACAAAGCAAGAAAGGTGGAATGATTCGAGCCTCTGTTCTTGATTTCCTCGTGGATGTTGTTGGTTGCTGTAAAGCTGTGATTTTTATAGTTAACCTGGGACTGCATACACCTAGTTTCTACCTTGTCTCGGTCCAGAGGTCACCGCCATGTCTTTTGTTTTCGAATGTTAGCGGTTCAGGTTCACCGAGGGACTTATGCTTGCAAGTTAATATTTTTCCACATGGATTGCTACTAAAACTTATTTTTGTATATTGATTGCCTGGGTGGATCCACTGTCAGAAGATTTTTTATCTAGGCAATTAGGCAGCTTATTGTGGGAGGCTTAGTTTGTGGGTCCTTATTCAATAATAATTTGTAATGCTTTCTGTTTAGTGGCCATGGGGCTTGCTGCTCGCTGAGATCTTGCCCTCCAGCTGTAGGGTTCTCTCTGTTCCTTCTTATTAAGGATGTTATATGTATCATTGGTCATAACTAACTTGCTGTAATGGATTTTATACCAGGTGGTTGAGCTGAAGGCTTTCAACAAGTTTGAAAATACCTCCGATGCTCTTTCAGCTGCAACTTTGCTAATTGATAGCAAACCCAGCAAGGGTCTGCGCAAGTTCCTGCAGAAGCACTGTGATGGTGAAACATTGGCTGTTGCTGATTCTAAACTTGGGAATGCTATCAAAGAAAAGCTGGTTAGTTTGGAGACCCTTCACATGAGTTGATCAATACTAGTGTATCACTGACGATTATGGTATTTTGATTTCGCAGAAAATTGATTGCCTTCACAACAGTGCTGTCATGGAACTGATGAGAGGGCTGAGGAACCAGCTTACTGAACTTATGTCTGGACTAGCTGAACATGATCTAGGTCCGATGAGCCTAGGATTGTCCCACAGCTTGTCTAGGTATAAGCTGAAGTTCAGCCCTGAAAAGGTGAGCAACTGCTGCAAGGTCACCTAGGATTGTGATGCTTACTTTGACTATTGTTGTGCTTCAGAGTTGTTATAAACTATGCTCTGGTATATTCTAGCATATATTCTAGCATGTATTCTGGTTATGCTCTTCTTTTTGCTGCATGTTCTCCATTTCCCTCCTATGTGCAAGTGAGGCTACAGTAAATTTATGATCGTGCCCATTTATGCAGGTTGATACTATGATCATTCAGGCCATTGGCTTGTTGGATGATCTTGACAAGGAGCTTAACACTTATGCTATGAGGGTCCGTGAATGGTACGGTTGGCACTTTCCGGAGCTCACAAAAATTGTTGCAGATAATATCCATTACGCGAAAGCTGTGAAGATGATGGGCAATCGTGTTAATGCAGTGAACCTTGACTTCTCTGAGGTGAATTGTGTCCACAAGTCCAAACTTGTGTTCTGCATGTGCCTAAAACTTGGTATTAAGTGATAGTTTCTGCTTCTTTTAGATACTACCAGAAGATGTGGAAGCAGAGCTGAAGGAGGCAGCTGTTATTTCCATGGGAACAGAAGTCAATGATCTTGACCTCTCAAACATCAGGGAACTGTGTGATCAAGTTCTCGCTCTTTCTGAGTACAGAGCCCAGCTCTATGACTATCTAAAAAGTAGGATGAATACCATTGCTCCCAACTTGACCGCACTTGTTGGTGAACTTGTTGGCGCTCGCCTTATTGCACATGGTGGTAGTTTGATGAATCTGGCGAAGCAGCCTGGCAGCACGATTCAGATTCTGGGGGCAGAGAAGGTTTGTTGACTTACATACAGTGTGCTTCTGTGAATTTTTAATTTTACTCTTTCTTTGACTAGTTGAACCTGATGTTCTGGTAGTTGTATACTGTCTTGCTTTTGTGGTTGAAATTATCAATTTTTTTGCTGCAACTGAACTTGAGCTTTAGCCCCAGGGAGGACTAACTGGTTATTTTTTCTGCAGGCGTTATTCAGAGCTCTGAAGACGAAGCATGCTACACCAAAGTATGGTCTCATCTATCATGCATCATTAATTGGACAGGCGGCTCCGAAGCACAAGGGAAAGATCTCTCGTTCACTTGCTGCTAAGTCTGCACTTGCCATAAGATATGACGCCCTTGCTGACGGTGACGATAACTCCATGGGTCTTGAAAGCAGGATCAAGGTACTTGTTACCGTGGTGTGGAAGCGATATTTTGACACCATAGATTATATATTTTTCTCATATTTGAATCTTTGAACAGCTTGAAACACGGCTTCGAGTTCTCGAGGGTAAAGAACTTGGGAGGTCTGCTGGTTCCACGAAAGGAAAGCCCAAGATTGAAGCGTATGAAAAGGACCGGAAGGGTGGTGGTGCTTTGATCACTCCCGCTAAAGTAAGTTGTTTTTGGCTTGTTCTATGTTTCAAACTGTAGACCAGTTGTTGAACCTTGTCATTTGCCAAAAACAGTAGAATTCTCATTTAACTGGACGAATTTTTCTAATTGAAAGATGATTATCAGGATGTTACACTGACTTTGTTCTTATTGATCAAGATCCTGGCAGATCTAACAATTACATATGTTCTGTAATAGCAAAACCTAACTTGCTTTTAAGTACTGTATATTTTTGTTACCTAACATAAAGAGGTAATTCTGCATATTCTGTCACACAGCACCTGTTAACCAACAGCTTTTATATTTCCCAGTAATGATTATCTATACATACTATTGTTGAACAATTGGAGTTTTAAATTTGCCTGACCTTGTTTTGTTGTCATTTTCAGACTTACAACTCAGCAGCAGATCTAGTGCTTGGACAAACCACCGAAGAAACGCCAAAGAAGTCAGAAGTGGCTTCAAAGAAGAGGAAGCACCAAGAAGAAGAACCTACCGCGGAGGCAGCTGAAGAGGATGGTGAGCAGGAGAAAGAGAAGTCCAAGAAGAAGAAGAAGAAATCCAAGGACATCGAGGAGACTCCAGCAGCTGTCACCGACGCTAGCGAGAAGAAGAAAAAGAAGAAGAGCAAGGAGGCCGAGGAGACCCCTGCAGCCGACGTCGACGGCGAGAAGAAGAAAAAGAAGAAGAAATCAGAGGCTGAGGACGCCCCCATGGAGATCGACGTGTCCGCTAAGAAGGAGAAGAAGAAGCATGCTGACGAGTGAGCGGCACAGGAATTCGGCGGAAATTGTGGTGTAATGCTGTACTATCATCATCTGAAAGTTTTGGGACTTCCCGTTCATGTAGAATGGAATGCCACATTAGGATTAGCAGCGACAAACCCTACAATTCGAAACTTGCAAGTGGTGAGCAGTCACTTTAAGAGGCCCAATGCTGTGCTCTCATCTATGACATCTGCTATGTTCATTTTGTTGAGTAGTAGTAATATATTTATCTGTTGTTAATTGCCAATTTTATTCATCATCCAGTGAGCAGATTACACTTGCTGTGCAGACATTGTTTTTTGCTGTTGCATGCATCAGCACTAATTTTATATTGTATATTCTTTCGTTCACCGGCCTTGGGTGGGCAACTAAGCATACACAAGTCATTGGAGTGTAACTGGTTCAGAATCTGCCAACGCACCAGCTGCCAAGAAGAACGATGCCATCATGCCAATGCTGAATCTTATGTTGCTCTCATCTATAACATCTGCTACGTTAATTATGTCAAGTATCAGGCGTGAATGATGATCTTCAAAAATAAAACATACAAAAATGGATGTTGACACTGTAAACAAGATCGTGCTGGGATGGATGCCATATGCCGATGAAGGAATTTTGCAAGTGGTCCTGGGAACTGGTATAGATAGCGTCCAGTGAAGTCTCAGCACAAGTTGCACAATTTGACAGTTCTCGCCGTTCTTGTCTGTCATTCCACATATACTCCAGTGGAGTGGAGTATATATGCTACCATGTCATCAGGCATCAGGCCCTCCCCTAGGCTTATGAGGCACTTCAGTACAGCACACGCTCTTCAGATCACAGTACACACAAGCCAAGCCAAGTACAAACGCATAGTCCTCACAAAATTTGCACTTCGGAGCCGGCACCGCCGTCCGCAACCTCCACCGGCGCCGCCGCCGACGGTGGCCACCAACCTCCTGCGAGCTGGCGGGTAACCTACTACAGCTTCGACTATGACCTTCCTTCTCCGCCTTGCCGCCGAGAAGGCAGCGTGCACGTCCGTCCTGGCCTTTGCACCTGAGCTGTTCGATGAAATGCCATACACGATGATGATGTCCAAAACGATGTCACTGGTGTTCGCCATGCATAGAGAGCTTCTCTTCTCAGGCTCAGGTACATCACCCCTGCTGATAAACTCCATCAGTGTCTATCTTTATAGGTAGTGCAGGTTCAGGCTCAGATACCGTATAGGTCGTGTAGGTTTCAGCATCCTTGCAGCGCCCTGTTGTTTTGTTTCAGGTTCAGGATCCGAATATCATGATCACATATAATCGTTATCTACAGCAAGGTACTAGTGATGTCATATATATATATCATAACTCAAGCATCCCGCCAAAAAGAACTCCACAAAACTACTTGACAGTGGAAATGCTTCACAAGGCCACTCTGGAATTGCACAAACATAATTCATGCCCATTTTACTCGCATGTACAGTACCATGCCAAGAGTAGAGCACACTGGCTAAATTACAGAAATATAAATCACTTAGATATCTAGTACGGAGTACAAAATAACAAGGACTAGCTAGCTTTTGCGTGCCTTCACAAGTCTTCTATCTCTCCTAAGCATCACAAGCCGTTCCGTCACCTCAGTCATATCAGGTCGTTCTTCTATATCTACATTCAGGCACTCATTTGCCAGCTTACCTATCTCTTCAAGGACGTAGATGTCTTCTTCTGCTGCAATCTTCTTGTCGAACATGTCGAACATTGCTCTCCCACTCTTTTCGATCTCATAACATTTGCGGTACTCAACGATGAGGCTACAGTTATACACAGTCTTCCTGGTAATGAGTTCCAGGAGAACCACTCCGAAGCTGTAGACATCACTCTTTGGCGTTAACATGCCAGTTTTCATGAACACTGGGTCTATGTAAACCATCCGTCCAATAACTTCCTTGGTGGAGTATTCATCCACTTCAAGTGACTGCGATAGCTGAAAGCATGAGACTTTTGGGGTAAATTTTTCATCGAGAAGTATGTTGTATGGTTTAACATTACCGTGCCATATGTCTACAGAGTGCATGTGCCTTAAGCCTTCTGCGGACCCAATCGCAATGTCCAAACGCAAGTCTAAGGGGAGCATTCGATTTTTGTTGCCATGGAGAATGCCCATGAGGCTCCCGTTAGCAGCATACTCATTAACCGATATCGGAACATCAGCTTCCAGGCAGTAGCCGATGAGCTTGACAATGTTCTTGTGGCACATTTGTGTCCGGACCTCCACTGATGAACGGTGTAATCTTTTTTTAGTAATCCAAAAAAAAAAACTTCTTCCTTTCTTTCTCGAGTACCATCTCCTGCCCTGTTTGGTTTGGGATTCATCTACCGCGAACCTCGTGGGCGCCTCTTGTAAGTTGTAACCCACACGGCCACATCCCACCCCGTCCAATCCATGAAAACCCTAGATTTTGATTCTGGCCTAGAACCGGAGACGATGGATGTCGACATCGACCCAAAGATCCTAGGAATGGAGGGCGTCGGCCTAGATCCGAGTAAGAGGATGGATTTCGCCGTACTCAGAATCCTCAGCTGCCGATTCATCCTGCCGCCAGGAAGCTGCAAACCCATGGAGAAGTTTCTGAAGCTGGGGAGAAACGATCCTGTCAAGCGGCCGCCTCCGCTAAAAGTCATTCGCCACCACAGGAAAAAGGATCTCGTGGAAACCTCATGGGGCTGGAACCGGCTGCTGCCGTGGATGGGCGGCTGCGTTCTCTTCGAGGACTATTTCGCTTACCTCAAGAGGTACCACGACAAGAACATCCATGGTGTTTTCGAATCTTTCAAACTGGAGGAAGGCCTGAAGAATGTTGACGACGATCCTTCTTCTTCGGCGCGTCTCGACGCCGCCGCAGCTGCACGGTGTTTGGAGGCGGAGCGAATGCTAAGCCGTATCTCTGCGGCTGACGATGACGGTGAGTCGACCAGAATCTCCGGCGAGCTGAGCCCGGAGATCATGGAAGAAGCGAGTCGTATCGAAAATGCGGCCTCTTCGCCGCCTGCTGTTCCGGCCGGTTCCATTGTTCCGGCTGCCTGCTTCATGTGCATCGCGGAGGAGGCCAAGTTCATGTATGTGATGTGCACCACCAAGGCCGACGAGTATCCGGTTGAGCTCAGGCAAGAGAAACTTGAGTTTGCAACGAGGTCCGGCAGGTAGCCCTGAAGATTCTGACCACGTACAGAGGGCCTTACTCTGAGCAGGTCTCTGCCGCCGTGCTGGGCATGAAAGCAGAGACTTGTGCCGCGTGTCTCGACTTGCTGGCTCCAGACACCGAGGGCACTTACGAAATGTATCACATCTCTCAAGGTATCCGGCGCGATTTGCTGAGACTTTTGATCCTCATTCAAGAACGGTTTCCCTCTGAATCTCCTATCGGCTATGATCTGATCGAACGCGTTCGTATTGCTTTGGCAAAGAAGTATAACCTATCAAATGAGGTTTCTCCGGTTGATGTTGCCATTCCTGAAACTCTCACCAGCAATGCTGCTTCAGTGCCTCGGAACCTATCTGAAGCAAGCAATGAATCTGAAAGTGCACATGAGATTTCTGGCGTTCCTAACACTCGCATACCGACCGATATTATTACTGCTCCTGCTACTCCATCGTCACAGTCTGTAACTGATTATGAATCTTACCTGAGCAACGCGATCAACAAAAAATTGGAGAGCATGGGAGGGGCCCCAGACAGTGAAACGCCCACTACGCAGCCATCCGAGCGAAGGAAGGATAGTGGATCTGCAGAGGATTTGGGTTTTCGAAGTACCAGTGGTGGCGTTGCAGCTCCTGTTAATCCCATGCCAAAGTACCAGTGGTGGCGTTGCAGCTCCTGTTAATCCCATGCCAGCCATGGGCAATCCTGTTCAGTCAAGGTTAATAACACGTACACATATTGATTTCGATGGCAAATCCGATGAAGAAAAGAACACCAACAAAAAGAAAAGTAAAAGCACTGTAGAGATCCAAGGCAGTTAAGTGGCTAGTTTGCAGACATATGAGACTGAAAATGCAGATGACACGTAGCGCTGATGATCTACTACGCGGTAAAATAAAAGGTTCAATGGGGCAATAAGGATGTCTAAGTCGACATGGGCTCTCTCTTGGGCTGCATTACTGTTACAGTAAAGGACACTAGTGGTGAATGCTCTGTTTTATCCTCTGAAGCTGAACTCTGTATTGTTGTCTTAAGTAGAAATAATCCCCTTCGCGCTGCAGTGTGTTAACTGGTGTCATATATTTCCTGTGTTTATTGGTTAAACTGAAAATACTGAATCAAGTATGGTTGGTTTTATCCACTGAGCTCAACTCCTTGTAATCGGCAGACTGTCGCGTATCGCCATCGTCGTGGTGTCTCGGCAGCCTGGTTGATGTTGTGCTGTTCGAGACACCCGCGAGGTTCGTCCTCTTCAAGGTGCTGGCCGAGGGAAAGATCAGCGAAGTTCAGGTGAGTGGCTCTGTTACGTCTATATATCTATCTACCTGTGGTTTTGGCTTGTAGGATTTGTGGAAGGATTTTGGTTCGTCAGGCAAAGCAAGAAAGGTTGAGTGATTCGAGCCCCTGTCTTGATTTTCTCGTGGATCTTGTTAGTTACTTGTACAGTTGTGATTTTTATAATTAATCAGGGACTGCCGTGTGTCTCGGTCCAGAGGTCACCGCTATTTCTTTTGCTTTCAAATGTTAGCGGTGCAAGTTCACCGAGGGAATTCAGATTGCAAGTTAACGTTTTGCCACATCGATTGTTGCACAAATTTAATTTTGTATAATTTTCGGCTGGATGGATCCACTGTCGGATGATTACTAACTAGGCAGCTTAATGTGAGAGGCTTAGTTTGCAGGTCCTTATTCCATAATTTGGCATGTGGCTCGGTGTTTGCTGAGATCTTGCGCATTGGTTGTAGCCTGTAGGGTTCTCTTTGTTTGTTCATATTAAGGATGCTATCTGTAGACTGTATCATTGATCATGACTTGCTTGATTGTATAACTGGTGGTTGAGCTGAGGGCTTTCAACAAGTTTGACAATCCACCGAAGAAAAGCAAAGAAGTCAGAAGTGGCTTCAAAGAAGAGGAAACACCAAAAGGAGGAACCTACCAATGAGGCAGCTGAAGAGGATGGCGAGAAGAAGAAATCCAAGGATAGCGAGGAGCCTCCAGCGGTTGATGCCGACGCTGTCCAGAAGAAGAAGAAGAAGAAGCATGCCGAAGAAGTGAAGAGTGAGTCGCACGGAAATACGGCAGAAATTTGGCGGTGTAATGCTGTGCTATCTTCTGAAAGTTTTGAGTAGCCTCCTATTCGTGTAGAATGCAATGGCACATTAGGATTAGCATCGACGAACTCCGCATTTCGAAACCTGCAAGCGCTCAGCAGTCGCTCAATCTTATGTTGGTCTCGTCTATAGCGATCTGCTATGTTCATTCTGTCGAGTAGTAACTAATATATCAATCTGCCGTTAATTGCCATTTTTGTTCATTATCCAGTCAGCAGATTTTTGATCAGCACTTGCTGTGCAGGGCTGGAGACTACACTCAACTGGACATTCTTTGTTGTTGCATGCATGCATCACCTCTAACTCTAATGTCGCATTATTTGGATCACAAACCATAGGTGATTAAAATACTTGCAGGGCTTGCTAATTAGTAGTCAATCAGATGTAACACTAACGTGCTGCCGCCAGCCAATTCTTTTGTGCTGCATGCATCACCTCTAATTTTATTTTATATTCCAAGATCAACAATCTCAATCAGCCAGAGATAAGAAAACCACTCTTGGGGCTTGCTAACAGTCAGTCAAATGTAGCACTAACCTGCCGCCATTATATTTTACAATCAACACCCCCAATCAGCCAGAGATTGACCTAGACCAGTGATAAGAAAAACCATTAGATCCCGGAAAGTCAAAAGCAGCATCACTGCATGGTTCAGGCAGAAAATCTACCTGAGCTCCCTCTCTCAAATCTGTCAAATCTAACCAGCTGCAGCAACCAATCCATGATGCAAGCGCACAACTAACCATAGCTAGCACCTAGTATAACTGCGTCAGTGGAGTGTAACTGAAACTGAAACTGAATCTGTCCACGCACCAGATGCCAAGAGGAACGAGTGTCCTGGAGAATCGTTCACTGCGCTGCAGCAGTTGGGGACTGGATTTTTTCTGATGAATAGTCAGTCGGTCAACTTTGGATAGAGAAGATCAAATCAAACCAAGGGAGAGGGAGAGGGAGTGATGAGTCTGGTGTGGGTCCGGCGTGTCAGTGACTGTGGGGTTCCCTTTCGCTGGCTCCTTGGATCCCCCTCCGCCTCGCCACTTGCCGGTGAGGTGGCCATCACCATTCAAGGTGCCACAGGATATACCCAGTGGAGAGAGAGCGAGAGAGAGAAAGAGGACCATCATTCATTCATACTTGTCAGCAAAAAACAAAAAAACAAAAAAAAAACACGGCCCATGATAGTACTGAATCATCATTCATACGTGTCAGATCATTTTTCTTTTATTTTTTTCTGCATGACAACCAATGGATTATGCAGTAGACTAGTAGAGTGCACTTCTTTTCTTAACAAGGATCAGGTGTAGGTAGTTTTCAGAGGGAGGCTTCTATTTTTTCCCTTTTTGTTCTGACAATGAATACTCTCCTTGGATTCAGGCCTTGCTGATTCTTGCTGACAGTAGTACCGGTTACTATTACTATTAGTACAAACAGACGTTGTACGGGTGAGCAGAAGAGAAGAGGATCCAAGCCGATTTCCGGCGGAAGGGGCGTCGCTGTCCCCCCGTCGTTAAGGGTTGCCTCCGTACTCCAATGGGTACCCCAACTCATCAACTCAAGTCAAGGAAGCTACTATACCAGTGGTGCCCAGTGCAGGCAGACATCTTCCTCTCTTCCAAGGCAACTCTTCCTTCCTTCCTTTATTTCTGGATGGGCTTCTTTGGGATCCACACACACACGGCAAAAATGACAAAATTGACTTGAGGACGAAAAGAATTCACAAACTGAACTGTGTTTGAAATAATTTCACCCAGCTGACCCTTTTGTGCAGCGCCCGACAGTCAGGCGCTGCACAGCTGCACTCCATTGTGCAGCTGATATGGATCAAGGTGATCCAAAGGGGTTTAGGCCCGATCTTTCACGTCAATCAGCAGAACAGCAGCAGGATAACACACAAGAGAACTCAATAAGAAATAGATCAAACTGATTTCCCTTAATACCTCACGTTGGAACTGACCTAGATCAACTCCCACGCATAGCAACACATCAGATCAATACGATCAGCAAGCAAACACACCAATAGATACTCGCAATAGGCCGCCCATCCGGGAGGAACCTGTTGATAACTCTTATCTTATCTTTCTTGTCCCACCCTAAAACGGAGGTAGGGGAAAAGTATTTATAGCCTAACACGAAACGAAAGGGTACACGGGCTGCAAAGCCCAAATCCTGCGCGCAGGCAGATAAGCGGTACTACCGCTATAGCAAGCGGTACTACCGCTATAAGCGGTACTACCGCTATAAGCGGTACTACCGCACCACTTCCGTACCACTTCCGCTTGGGGACGCCGGGACTCCAGAAGTTATTTCGTAAGCGGTACTAGGAACGGTAGTAGCAAGCGGTACTACCGCTTCAAGCGGTACTACCGCTCTGGAGGGCGGTACTACCGCCCTGGGAACCCTGCAGGTCTTCCAGGTCTTCCTCCTCTCCCTGCTGCAAGGCCTCTGGAGGTGTTCTGAAGGTGGGCTTCACTGCATCTGTATGAGGAATTGCAAAACAAAAGGATCCAAACTTCAGAATATCAGGAGGTGGCAAAATTATAGGAGCAATAGATATCCTCCCCTCATCATCCCCCCCAACTTGAGAGGAAACCGTCCTCGGTTTTGCCTTAATGTGTTGGACCTTCGGCTTCATAGTAAGCGCATCCACTTTAATATCCGCGTCAAGCATAGGCTGCAGCACATGACGCTTCCCCTTATGCCACAAGGAATAAACATTGGTTCTGCCTTCATGAGTGGAACGCCTATCAAATTGCCACGGTCCGCCCAGCAGCACATGACATGCTTCCATAGGTAAAACATCACAGACCACCACATCCTCATAAGTACCTACGGAAAAGGTCAGACGCACCTTATGGGTGACCTTCAGCTTCCCTGAATTATACAACCACTCAACACAATGTGGCTGCGGGTGCTTCCATGTAGGCAATGAGAGAGAATCCACCAAACTCTTGCTAACCATATTGGTGTAACTGCCACCATCAATAATCAGCTTGCAAGCGGTGTTCTTGACTGTGCATTGGGTCTGAAAAATATTCCAGCGCTGCCCTTGTCCTGCTATGCGATCTTCTGGCACACGTTGCACCATCAAGTTAATGCAATTAGGGGCAACATCCTCAGGGTACACATCAACGGTGTCCTGGTCCTTAGACTCCTCACTAGATGAATCACCAACCTTCTCATCGTCACTGGCAGAAACATATCCATCTTGGGTGAGCATAACCCTTTTTGTATTAGGGCAATCACGCCTCAAGTGTCCGCGGCCTCCACAAGTGAAACACTCTATACCAGCGGTGGACCGAGTAGACGCAACTTTAGACACTCCTGATTTTGGCGCCTGATCATCAGAAAGATTGTTGGAGCGTGTAGAAGGTGCCGGTTTAGCACTAGACCCAGCAGCCTCGGTAGGGGAATAACGCCATGTGTTCGTGGCTGCAACTTGGCTCTGATACCAAATGATATGGATCAAGGTGATCCAAAGGGGTTTAGGCCTGATCTTTCACGGCAATCAGCAGAACAGCAGCAGGATAACACACAAGAGAACTCAATAAGAAATAGATCAAACTGATTTCCCTTAATACCTCACGTTGGAACTGACCTAGATCAACTCCCACGCATAGCAACACATCAGATCAATACGATCAGCAAGCAAAACACACCAATAGATACTCGCAATAGGCCGCCCATCCGGGAGGAACCTGTTGATAACTCTTATCTTATCTTTCTTGTCCCACCCTAAAACGGAGGTAGGGGAAAAGTATTTATAGCCTAACACGAAACGAAAGGGTACACGGGCTGCAAAGCCCAAATCCTGCGCGCAGGCAGATAAGCGGTACTACCGCTATAGCAAGCGGTACTACCACTATAAGCGGTACTACCGCACCACTTCCGTACCACTTCCGCTTGGGGACGCCGGGACTCCAGAAGTTATTTCGTAAGCGGTACTAGGAACGGTAGTAGCAAGCGGTACTACCGCTTCAAGCGGTACTACCGCTCTGGAGGGCGGTACTACCGCCCTGGGAACCCTGCAGGTCTTCCAGGTCTTCCTCCTCTCCCTGTTGCAAGGCCTCTGGAGGTGTTCTGAAGGTGGGCTTCACTGCATCTGTATGAGGAATTGCAAAACAAAAGGATCCAAACTTCAGAATATCAGGAGGTGGCAAAATTATAGGAGCAATAGATATCCTCCCCTCATCAGCAGCGCCTAGCTCTCAGGCGCTGCAAACCTGGCCAGCGTGGCACAGTTGGGCCCCGCACCGAGCAGTGCAGCGCCTTGGAGCTAGGCGCCACACATGTAATGTGCAGCGCCTAGCTCTTAGGCGCTGCACATTCTGTTAGTAGTTGGTAGGCTGGCCCCCGTCCCCCCCCCCCACACACACCCAACCCCACACCCTCTCCCCTCCTCTCAAATCCTTCTCCAAATCTTCCAAATCTGAAGATTTTCACCGTGGATTTCGAACCCAATCCCTCCGACAAGGTAATCTCCTCCGATACCGTCGTTTTCATCCAAAAAATGCTCACATTTGCTCAATTTTTGCTAGGGTTAGGCAAACCCTAGTTCTTCATGAATTTTGCAATTTATATATATATAGAGATATGAGATGATTGTTTGACATTTTGCTAGGGTTAGACTTCTTAGTATGTTAGGGTTAGGGCTATGGTTCTTGTTATGTTGGGGTTAGGGTTAGGGTTGTTTGTATGTTAGGGTTAGGGTTATGGTTGTTGTTAAGTTGGGATTGGGGTTATTGTTCGATATCTATTTTAGGGATATGGATTTTGAGTTAATATTGGCATGACTACTTATGAAATATATTTTTCATTGTGTTTTTTAATTATTTTAGGGATGGGAAGAACATGTGTTTATGTTCATCATGTGGACAAAGACGCCTTTTTGAAAGGCAATATTGAACCGGACCCGGATGAGCTTGACGTGGTGTTTGAGAGTAATCCTAGCTATGCCGAGGTCTTGGAACAAGTTAGGAAAGATTTGAATTGGATGGACCCAAGTGATATCGTTGAGTTGGAGGGAAGGCATAATGTGGGTTTTGGAATGCACATCCGTTGGAAGACTATGCGTGTGAACTCCGAGCAACGTTGGGTTGCATACAAGGAGACGGTGGCCGAATCACTAGACAAGGCTCTTGAGTTATTTTCTACGAAGAAGGTTGAGTCTAGTTTGCATTTGGACTTGAACCGGAACCCCCGTTGGTTGCTAGTAGTCCCCCACCCATGAACCAAGATGAAATGAGTGAATCACCTTTGACTCAACAAGTGAGGCCAACATTGAGCCCAATTTCAAACAACAAAAATGAAGCTTTGCAAGAGGAGAATGATGAGTATGAGGACGATGACAGTGAAGTTAATCTCCATGAGAACAATGTGGGTGATCTCGACAAATATCATGTGCAAGAGACAATGGACCATTCCATCCCTTATTCCCGTGGCTATGCATCGGAGTCGGATGACGAAGGTCCCGATGAAGAACTTGATGAGGAGGGGTTCACGGTGAAGGAGGCCGAAGCTTTCGAGAAGGTATTCGGGCGGGATCATCGGACACCATTGTTCAAGGATGTTAGTCTCGCGGATGAAGCCGTGGTGGACGGTGGCAAAGGTGTATGTCTTGGAGTTAGGCCATCTTCTCACCGGGATTTGGAAGACGGCAAGAACGGGATTTCTCCCGGGTCAAAATTCGGAACCTTGTTGGAATTGAAGATGTGGCTCGACAACTACCCGGTCACGCATTATCGTCCACACAAGGTGGTTCACTCGGACATCAATGTGCGTTACACGGTTGCATGTGAGGCTGACTGATGTCCATGGATTGTGCGTGCAAGACCATGGAAAGGAGGGCCCACTTGGCACATAGTTAGTTGTGTACCAAGTCACATGTGCCGAGGCAAGAAGGTGGATGGCAAGATTGTGTCCCAAGACCATAGACAACTCACGTCCAAGTTCATCGCTTACAGGCTTTCCAACACAATATCCACACTTCCAATCATGAGCATTCAGAGCGTCATGGACCTTGTGAAAGCCATCTTTCATTACAAGGTGAAATACGGCAAGGCATGGAAGGCGAAGCAAGCCGCATTCAAGATGTTGTATGGTAATTGGGATGAAGCATATAACCGAATCCCTAGGTTGTTGTTAGCTATGGCCGCCACTAACCCAGGCATGGTTCATGTGGTCGAGCCTCATGGGCAAAAAACAACGATTCACGACGGAAGGACCGTGCGAGTATTTGGCTGTGCATTTTGGGCGTTCGACCAATGCGTGAGGGCTTTCGAACACTGTCGGCCGGTCATCGCCGTTGATGGCACGTTCTTGACCGGACAATACAAGGGCACCTTGTTGGTTGCAATAGCAAGTGATGCCAATAACCGGGTGTTACCTTTGGCTTTTGCTTTGGTTGAGGTGGAGAACAATGATAACTGGGAGTGGTTCTTGCGTCTTTTGAGAACCAAGGTATTACCGGCTCAAAGGAAAATTCGTGGCATATCGGATCGCCATCAAGGAATTCTTAACGCGGTGGACATTGACATTCCCGGGCATGCTCCGTTGCACCATCGATGGTGCATGAGGCACTTTTGTTCAAACTTCTATAGGGCATGTGGCCTTAAGGAGTTGGCCGATGATCTTCAAGATTGTTGTCTCGCTTTCTCTGACAAGCAGTTCGCCAAATTGTACAACAAATGAACATTGAATAAAGGAATAAGTGGGCACGTGCTTTTGATGAAAATGGCTGGAGGTATGGTCAAATGACAAGCAACATGGCCGAATGCTTCAATAGGGTGCTCAAGGGTGTACGTGCATTACCCGTGACGGCAATAGTTCAATACACATTCGACAAGATGAATGCGTACTTTCTAAAGCACTCAATGGAAACGGATAAGCAGATTGCGGGTGAGAACAAGAAGAAGTACAAGTACAAGTTCCCACCAAAGGTTGATGAATGGTTGGAATTTCAATCACGGAAGGCGGACTCCCAAGAAGCTATATTATATAACAACGACGATTGGTTGTTCGAAGTGAAAGAGCCAGGAGGAACCACAAACGATGGCCGCCAACACGGAGGACGGGCTTTCAAGGTCTCCCTAACACGGTGTGATTGCTCTTGCCAGAGGCCATTATTGCTTCATCTCCCATGCTCGCATTTGTATACCGCAGCTCGCGTTAGGAATGTGGACGTCAATCACCCGCTCACCGTGAGGGAGTCCGAGTTCTCAATCATGACGGTTAAGAATACATGGGCTCCCCGATTTCACCCATACTTCGACCAATCACAATGGCCGGAGTACCATGGAGTTCAACTATGGCCCAATCCGGAATTGAAGGTCGTTAAACGGGAAAGACGTAAGACAAAGCATCTTAGAGGTGACATGGACGGATGGGGCCATGGTGGCGGTCGAGAATCGGGCAACGGCCAATTCCAAGAGCCTCGTGAGAGATCCCATTGTGGTGACTACAAAGGTAGGGGACACAACACAAGAACTTGTACCAAACCAAGAAAGAGATCAAAGAAAAATGATGCAAGCACAAGGCAACAAGGAGATACACAAGTTCTTAGCCAACGAGGGCCAAGCCAAGCAAATAGTAGTGAACATGATCATACGCAACAAGGGCCAAGCCAAGCAAGTGGTAGCCAACCAAGTGCTAATCAACAAGTGCCAAACCAACCAAGTAGTAGCCAACAAGGGGCAAGCCAACGAGGAACTAGGCAACAAAGAGAGAGGCAACTAGGTCTTACAAGAGGCCGTGGTGGTGGTCTTGGACTTGGCGGTGGTAGAGGCCGTGGTGGTGGACTTGGCCTTGGTGGTGGTCTCGGCCAAGGTGGTGGTAGAGGAATGTTTGGATACCTAGCTGGACCTTTTCCGTACGTGGCTTACTACCTATTTTGTTGCAGTATACATGTTTTTTATACTTTGTTCTTGTCCTTACTAACTATTATTTTGTAATTTACATGTTTTTTAATATGTTCTTCTTGTCCTTACTAACTATTATGTTCTAATTTTTATAGGTATGGCGGCTTCTCAACCCAACAAACCAACAATGAAGGGGGTGGGGGAGAAGGATGGGGAAGGTGAGATGGCGGGGTGGTGGGAGAAGGCTGCGAGGAAGCTGAGAGAGAAGGATGCGGCCACACTAGAGAAGAAGAAGCAACATGAGTTCGAAGAGAAGATGAAGGAAAAAGAGAGAGGGATATTTGAGGAGATCACGAGGAGGGACAAGTTGAGGATTGCATGTGAGAAGGCAGCTGCGCAACGGCAAAAGGATTTTGAAGAAAAATGCAAAAAACTTTGGGCTTTTGAGAAGGAAAAGAAAGAGAGGGAGCATAAGGTATTCATAGAGAAGGTGGTTCATGAGTCTCATCTCATAAGGAAAAGGGAGGAGGAAGAAGAAGATGAGAGGAAGAAGAAGAAGGGAAAGGGACCTTGCTCGACACAATAGAGCAATGTGACCTTGTTGTCTACTACGCTATGATCTTCGATTTGGTTGTCGACCAAAGTTTGTAGTATTATGTGATATCACTCTTCTATGTGTACTTCTATGTCCGCCAACCTCCTCTATGTGTTCTAGTATGTCCTATGGACTCCTCCTTGTGCTATGACTCTTGTAAGTCTACTACGATGTGCTATGACTCCTCTATGTCTACTAATATGTGCTATGGACTACTCTATGTGTATTTGTGCTATGTGTTGTGGACTAATCTATGTGTATTTGTGCTATGTGCTTTTTGATATAGGATTTGAACCTCAAAATGTATTTTTTTCAGTTTTCTAAAAAAGCCAACCGTGCAGCGCCTGATGCCTAGGCGCTGCACTGTGTAGTGCAGCGCCTAGCCCTCAGGCGTTGCACTACACAGTGTGACGCCTGACGCCTATGCGTTGCATATGTGGATATCAGCAACAGAAAGGTTCCAGTAGGTTTTCGTCCAATTTTTTTTCTAAGTGTCGGTGCAGCGCCTTTGACTGAGGCGCTGCACTGCACAGTGCAATGCCTGAGAGCGGGCAGTTGCACGGTGGGATCTTCCAAAATGTCCTCATCATACGCCGGCTTCAATATCTCCACACGAGTACTTGCAAGATACCATTTAAGGTAGTTGTTGAACGCGAGCAAGCAGTGCTCACGAAGCTGGGATCCTGCAGTCGACTGAGCTCGCTCCACACTTAGCTCGAACATGGTGACATACTTCTTATGATGTTTGTCCCAGTCCTTGATCTTTCGCTGCTTTTTCCTATCCAACCTGCATGTTAACAAACCAAATTTTAGGACCATCAAAAAGGACTTGAAGATGCTAAGTGCACAAGGGTCATTCTCTCTTACCTGTGAAGCATTTTGTCCGTGTCCTCCCATTCCGGCGGGTGACCCTGGAACAGACCAAACTGGCGGAACACACGATGTGGCATGTGAAGCTCAACCGCCCAGTTGCATATGAGCGGGCACCGCATAAGCCAAAGATGCCTATCCCGCAAGCACATCGGATTCAGGATGAATTCTCCTACATTACCTAGTCTATCCTTGGCGCCATATGGCTCCCATTCCACCTGGAACATAGCACAACAACGCAACATTGATATCGAGTTTTCATAAAAGCACGAGAATGAGTGATGTAATGTCAATGTTTACCTGTTCAGCCGTAATCGTGTCCAACTCGTTGGTGTACTGCCTATACATGAGAGTGACATCGCTCGTCATCTTGGATACCACATCCCACTTGTAAGCCCAAGTGGGGAGCCGTAGTTCGTCGTCTTTGTCGTCCCATTCATTGAACTTGACGTCCTTCGGGCGTCCGACCGGCAGGCGCTCCCAGCTCCATACCGAGAGTACGAGCATACAACCAATCCTATTCCTACTAGGACTCTCCCTTTTTTCCTTCCCTAGCTGCGTGGGCTTTTGAGGACTTGGTGCGCCTGGCCCAATAAGGCCAGGGTGCCTCCCCTTAGCCCATGCCAGCCCTTTGGGATGTGGTGGACCCACTTGTGGACTTCTGGACCCCTTCGGAATTCTCCGGAACCTTCTGGAAGCTTCCCGGTACAATACCGAAAAAACTGCACCTTTTTCCGGAACCCAAAATATGACTTCCCATATATAAATCTTTACCTCTCGACCATTCCGAGACTCCTCGTGACGTCCGGGATCTCATCCGGGACTCCGAACAATATTCGGTTACCAATTCACATAACTCATATAACACTATATCGTCAACGAACGTTAAGCGTGCGGACCCTATGGGTTCGGGAATGATGTAGACATGACTGAGACGCCTCTCCGGTCAATAACCAATAGCGGAACCTGGATGCTCATATTGGTTCCTACATATTCCACGAAGATCTGATCGGTCGAACCGCAATGACAACATACGTAATTCCCTTTGTCCGTCGGTATGTTACTTGCCCGAGATTCGATCGTCGGTATCTCCATACCTAGTTCAATCTCGTTACCGGCAAGTCTCTTTACTCGTTCCGTAATACATCATCCCGTAACTAACTCCTTAGTCACTTTGCTTGCAAGCTTCTTATGATGTGCATTACCGAGAGGGCCCAGAGATACCTCTCCGAAACACGGAGTGACAAATCCCAGTCTCGATCCATGCCAACTCAACGGACACCTTCGGAGATACCTGTAGAGCATCTTTATGATCACCCAGTTATGTTGTGACGTTTGATAGCACAGAAGGTATTCCTCCGGTATCCGGGAGTTGCATGATCTCATGGTCTGAGAAACATGTATTTAACATTCAAGAAAGCAGTAGCAATAAACAGAACGATCATATGCTAAGCTAACGGATGGGTCTTGTCCATCACATCATTCTCCTAATGATGTGATCCCGTTATCAAATGACAACTCATGTCTATGGTTAGGAAACCTTAACCATCTTTGATCAACGAGCTAGTCTAGTAGAGGCTCACTAGGGACACGGTATTTGTTTATGTATTCACACATGTATTTAAGTTTCCGGTCAATACAATTCTAGCATGAATAATAAACCTTTATCATGAACAAGGAAATATAAAATAATAACAACTTTATTATTGCCTCTAGGGCATATTTCCATCAGTCTCCCACTTGCACTAGAGTCAATAATCTAGTTCACATCGCCATATATACGTACAAATTTGTATGGAACCAAGATTGACAATACAAATCAACAACATTAGGGTTTCAAAAAGATTGCATATCATCTAGAAATCCTAAATCACACAACACTCTTTCAATGTATCATATACATTTCTAATCCAACCAAATCAAGGGTTTCACTCTAACTTGCAAACAAATCTAAGAAAGTGAACAATTTTATGGATACAAAGAAGGGGATCGGAGGAATTTACCTTGTACCAGGAATTAGGAAATAATTCCACGGCCGAAACCTTCGGATCGGAAGAATTTTGGAGAGGGGATAGAGGGGGGGGGAGAGGAGATGGCCGCCGCCACGCTGCTCTGTTCAGTTACTGGAACGAAAAATGGGGGGTCGGATGGGGATGGGCGGCCCGCGGTGGTTTAAGTCATTGTGCAGCGCCTATCGTCTAGGCGCTGCACGTGGTAGTGTACCGCCTAGCTCCAAGGCGCTGCACTGCTCGGTGCGGGGCCCAACTGTGCCACGCTGACCAGACTTGCAGCGCCTGAGAGCTAGGCGCTGCACAGTGGAGTGCAGCGCCTGACTGTCGGGCGCTGCACAAAAGAGTCAGCTGGGTGAAATTATTTCAAACACAGTTTAGTTTGTGAATTCTTTTCGTCCTCAAGTCAATTTTGTCGTTTTTGCCCCCACACACACATACAGTGTCAGAGATGAACAATAGTGTATATTTTGAGAGAGATAGAGAGAGAGCGAGCGAGCGAGCGCATTCTGCTGCGTGTCGCCGTCGTCGTTTACTCCGAGCCCGTCCTACGAATGGGTACGAGTACTAGTACTACACTCCAAGCCACTGCCAGGAATTTTGCTGTCAGGTCAATTCGGCGTCTACTACTTTCTAATTTTCTCTTGGAAAAAAACACCAGTATATGTATCTTTCAGGTATACTGGGAAACCAAACCCGTTACGTGCCAAGTTGGAATAGGATAATTCATGTTTTTGTCCATTTCCCGTTGTTCATGTTGACAATGTGCACAAAAGCGTATCAAATGCCGGGCGAGAACGACGTGCGGTAGTCAAGCTGCTGCTAAGCAGAAGTGGATGTTTTTATTTGTTTAGTACTATATAACGTGGTTAAAGGCTTAAAGCATTTTTGGCTTTCGGCTACACCTAAAAGCCCCGAATGCATCCGAAGCGCACTTTCAGTGCACGGCGGCATTGGCGCACTTTATCTACGCCGTGTCTTGCATGCTTCGAGATGGCAACAACCAGTGCCAGCGTGTAATACTAAGGATATGCTGGACTCCATACGTTCTGTATTGTTACGCTATATACACCTGGTACGGTCCAGGATCCAAAAGTAGTTCGGAGATTTGCCACTCGTACTTGTGCCTTCCTGGTGGGATCCGAAGCCAAACCAGCACAGGTCCAAGTTATGTGTGCTGGGGTTGTAGCCCTCGGTATGTGCCTGCGCCGGTGCATGCAAGTCGTATCTGGTAGGCGCCCCTGGTTGCATGTAAACAGTACAATATATAACTAAAACTCTCAAGGCCGGGGCAACATCACTGTTAGAAAGGATAGAGAAGGATGATTGACGTAATGCGATGGATATATTATTGAGCCCCGAGGGCGAGTATATATTGAGTACAAGACTTGAAGGACAAGACGCCTCCTAGAGATAAGATGAAAATCATTCCTATCTAATCCCGGACAATCTCTACATACCAAATATATCTCTAACATCCCCCCTCAGTCGTAGCGGTAGCGTTGCGAACAACAGGAGCGTCGCGGACGGTCAGACTGGAGAGAATAGCAGCCGACGGGCTGACATCCCCCCGCAGTCGCAGCGGGAGCGTCGTGGACGGTGTCGCGTCGCGGACGCGTGGACTGTAGAGGAAGCCGTCGAGTTGCTCAAGCAAGGTGATAGCCCTTTGTGCCGATGTCGATGTAGCCGAGAGCGTAGGGTGGTGTAGCCGTGGTCGAGGTAGCCGTGCGAGGGACGCCGTGATCGATGTCGAGTCGGGGTGGCCGGCGTCGAGACAGTCGCCGTGGAGCCGCGAAAGAAGTGCGGCGGCGGCCTGAGGAGGCGGCGGCGGTGCTCGAAGTAGGCGAGAAAGAACCCGACAGCGTGACGAAGACCGGCGCGGACGGTGACGTTCCCGCGCCAAGGGAGGCGACGCGGCGCATATCACGTACGTGGAAGTCGACGCGCGGGGACGGCAGAGTGGACTGCGCGCCGCGACGCTACGGCCCGAAGGGGCGACGCAGTGGCAACGCGAGGGTCGGGGCGACGGCGGGGAAGACCTCAGGGCGGTTGCAGGGACCGCGTGCCACGCTCACTACGGGCCGACGGGGCAACGCAGTGGCAGCGCGAGGGTCGGTGCAGCCTCGGGGACGGCCTGGAGCGGACGGCCTCGGGGCGGCGGTTGACCGCGGACCGCGGCACTACGGCCCGAAGGGGCGACGCAGCGGCAGCGCGCGGGTTGGTGCAACCACGGAACGGCCTCAGGGCGGCGGCGGGGACCACGTGCCGCAGCACTGCGGCCCGAAGGGGCGACGCAGCGGTGGCGCGGATCGGTGCAGCCACGAGTAGAACCACGGGGCGGCGGTGCTACGGCCTGATGGGGCAACGCAGCGGCAACCCGTTGCTCGATCGGTGGAGACGCGCGTATAGTCGATGACGATCTTCACGAATTTCGACCCAGTACATGCAGTTGATCAGACTGAACGGCGCGTCAAACGGCGGGATGTTACAGCAGCAACCGGACGTGGGCGTGTACGTGTGCAGAAAGGCTGATCTGAACGCGGACACACGCGAGCAGCCTCCATTGCATGAAACCCAAGTGCACGGATAGCCAGCCAGCCACGGATGCATGCCCGGCCAACATGCAAGCAACCTGCATGGAACGGCCATGGGGCGTGCATCGACTCCAGCAGCCAACCTCGGCCGCGCGGGGCGCGCGAGTGGTCGCGGGCGACGCGGCCAGCCCGACTGGTCTGCGCATGACTGCGCGAGCGACCGCCGGACCAGCGCACCCGACGCACGCGCGGAAGGCCTGAGGCGCCGTGTGGCAACCAATCCCGTCGGAGTCGATGAAGATGTTGATGAAGTAAAGCGCGTTGTAGATGGCGAACGGCGGAGAGCGACGCAAACCGATCTTAGATCGGAAAACCAAAGAAAAATAACACCGATCAATCGACCGGCGAGAGAGAAAAAAATTGTAGGAGATATGCCCTAGAGGCAATAATAAATGTTATTGATTATCTCCCTGTTCATAATTATGTTTATGTTCCATGCTATAACTGCAATGATTCTCGAGTCTGCAAATAAAACGAGGCTTGGAGGGAAACTCATGTGCACGTGTGGGATAATAAACGGTAAAATGTATTCCTAGTCAAGCCTCTATGACTGGCTCAAGTATTGCATGATGATCCTGTTTTCCTGATCATGGGCATGGCTATGCCGGCAACTTTGAGGGCACAATGTTAGTAGAACACTTGTGTTGAATCGACCCGATTGATGTTATGCTATGAGATTCATTCGTCATAAGTTAATGGTTAATAACACAGAGAAGTTAATGTTTGCATAATTCCTTAGACCATGAGAGTGTCGAGTTTCTTCATGCTTGCTTCATGAACTTTGGGGTTTGTTAAACGTCATCCGTAAATGGGTGGCTATTACGGCGGCTTACGGGTTCATGGAAAAGTATGTTAAGTAACTTGATAGCTCAAGATTGGGATTTGCTCCTCCGACGATGGAGAGATATCTCTGGGCCCTCTCGGTGTTACGGTATCCATCATCGTCTGGCCAGACACAAGTGTGATTTGATCACAGGGATGCCGGAACACAGAAACGAGAAAAGAGAACAAAAACCAGCAACGAGGTAACTGGCATTGTGGACAAGTGTTGATCCACGAGGATGCCGATGTTTCTCACCTCGGGTATTTGTAACATATCGCGAAGCAACAGGAATAGCACACAGCAACTGGAGGTTCACTCGAATATTCATTCGTGTGGGTATAGGGGTCAATATGGGTGTCCACGGCTCCGATGTTGATCATTGATCGGAAAGTGTTCCGGGTCATGTCTATACTTCACCGAACCTATAGGGTCACACGCTTAAGGGTCATCTATCTGCTGAATACTAGACGGGGAGTCTGAGAGAAATTCACCGAAAAAGTTTCGGACGAAACGGAAACGTTCCGGAGAGGATATCGGAATAGTTCCGGTGAAACTGAAAAGTTGTTTCAGGGTATTCCATAAAGTCAAATTGGTTTCGGCACATGCCTGGAAATTATTGGAAGGTACCAGAATTGTTCCGGTAACTTCTGAGATTTTTCAGAGACGAAAACCGGAAATGTTCCGGACTGCCGGAACCGCTTTAGTTGCTTTTCACAGATGAAAATCACTAAACCGAAAAGTTGTTTCGGAGTACACCATAAAGTCAAATTGGTTTCGGAACATGCCTGATAATTCTTGGAGGGTGCCAGAATCATTCTGGAAACTTTCTGGAATTTTCCGGAATGAAAACCGGAAATGTTCCGGAGCTGCCGAAACCGCTTCAGATGCTTTTCGCAGATGAAAATCACTAAACCGGAATTGTTCCGGCTCGCGTTGAAAATTATTTTGGTGGGTACTGGAAATGTTCTAAGCCCACATGAATATTTTCAGTTCGACCAGACGCTGAAAAATGTCGTCGTGAATAGTGAAATCAGATTTATGGATATGGTTGGAAGTTGGCTTTCCACAAATATCTTCCCAAGATATTTTGGGATGACATGGCATTTTGGATATGCCCATCCTACCCCTTGTTTTTCCTATAAATAGAGGGGAGGAGGCAGCCCCATATGCATCATCCTTGCTCTCACATACACATGCCATGACATTTCTGGCTTCTCTCTCCCTCCCAGCGAAATAGTTTCGTAGAGCCGAAAGGCTGTCTGGGTTCCGGTGGGAACTAGTTCTGGACGGCGAAGCCCTACCGGATAGATGACACCGTATGTGTGCAACTCTGTAGAGAGATCGTAGTTTCAGTCTTAGTTCGAGAGTGCCTCCCGAAGGGCTGTCCGAGTTACAGTTTGAGTTTCGGGTGTCCTCCCGAAGGGCTGTCCGAGTGACCCGCCCGAAGGGCTGTCCGTGAGGCCTCCCGGAGGGCTGTCCGAGGATCCGTCCGGTGGGACTATCCGAAGGACTGTCCAGAGGCCTCCCGGAGGGCTGTCCGAGGATCCGTCCGGTGGGACTATCCGAAGGACTGTCCAGAGGCCTCCCGGAGGGCTGTCCGAGGATCCGTCCGGTGGGACTATCCGAGGGACTGTCCAGGGGCCTCCCGAAGGGCTGTCCGAGGATCCGTCCGGTGGGACTATCCGAGGGACTGTCCCGATGCCTCCCGAAGGGCTGCCCGGAGATCCGTCCGGTGAGCTGACGTGGGAGTACATCCTCGCGGTTGGGAGGTTGTAAATCCAAGCTGCGGGGATCTGCACCGCCGATCGTCATCGACTCTACTTCCGCTGCGCTACGAGTCGGTAACGAAACAGATCAAACCTTGTATGCAGTCTCCATAGTGATCCTGGGCTGGTACGTAGGTCGGAAAATTTTTGTTTTCTGCTGCGTTCCCCAACAGTGGCATCAAGAGCCGTGCTATGCGTAGATGCAGGTTGCGATCTAGAATACATAGAGATGTATGGGTGTTGCACAATATAATTAGGTAGTAGATGAGATCTATTGCTGAAAATTATTTGTGCGGGTGACAGATGAAGTCTGTTACCCGATGTTCTTGTTGCTTCCCTAGAATTTGCGTTTGCTCAATCTCGAGACAGTATGGTGGAATTTCACAAAGTTCTGGCAATCCGCGATCCTGATTGATCAACGAAGTGCTTCAGTTCTTTGGGTTCCGCCATAGTCAAAAGAAAGATGAAATTCGCAGATGAAAGGGCATTGCAGATATGATCTGCACGGGGGTCATGCGTATGACGAAGTTTAGTATGGGGCTCGAGATTTAATTATCTCGTGTTTCATACACCCCGCGATGTTAATCTAGCGACTTGAATTATCACACTTGATGATAATACGTTGGTAGCTTCGGTTTGTTTCAAAACCTTAGAAGCCACGTAAAATAAAATTTTGCATGAACCGATTAGAGGCGTCTAACTTGGTTTTGCAGGATGGTTTGCATGTGCATGTAATGTGGTATAGCAGTGTTCATAATAATTTGATTATGTATGAGATGACTATATGATGTAAATTGATTAACATGACCTGCGTGTCATGATTCGGCATGATGGCTGGAGCCATATGATTGCACTTTAATGACCTGCGTGTCAACCTTATGTAATGCACTTATTTTATTAGCTATAGAGATAGCAATATTATCTGGTGCATCGACAAGGTGTGGCAATCTTCGCGAAGGTGAACACCAACGCGAATGCCGAAGACGAAGAAATACAAGACTTCTCCGTCAGAAAGGGCTATACCATATCATGCTATTATGAATTGCCTGAGATGTTTATCCCTTATGATGCACCCTTTTGATTGCGCGGTAGTCGCTTTTATTAGGGTGATCTCTCACAAAAATATCAAGTAGTTAGTGTTCTCCCAAGTGTAGCACCGTCACGACACCTAACTTTTCGGGGTATCACATGGATACATGGGTACGAACGATTAGGGATGTGTGAGGCGGGTGAGTTGAGACCTCGCAGCGAGATCACTTGGTTGTCTTGACGTTCAGGCATGAAAGTCATGAGCTCGGAACACACGCATCGAAAGATGAACAAGAGTCACATAGAGATGTGATTGGCAAGTTGGCCTACCGATTGCAATTCTCGTCACTTGAGATGGATACATCCTTGGCGTTGAATTGTAATTTGGATCTTGAATCGCTCACAATCAATTATGAGAGATATAGATTTGAGTGGGAGCGCATTATAGAATTAACTTGTTTAATTCTCAGTGCAATTAATTTTGAACACTGTCTAAGTGTGGTTTGCATAATAGTTGTAGAATAATGGCTCGCGTTTCCACCTTCCCTATTAAAATTGAATAGCTGTTAAATATCTGGTTAAAACTTTACGGCTGGTAACGTAATGTGAGGATTGTCCTCTAGAGTGCCGAGAAGGACTTTGTCCTATCGCATACTTTCGGTATTCTCCCGCTAATGCTATGGATCATGTGACTCTCGTCCTTCGATCCAAAAGCTAGAATTCTGTTTTAGTCAAGTGCAATGCGTTTGCTTCCATGAGACCCGAACTTCAAAAGTTTGGATAGTTATGTGATATTCATGGAATCTGAAAATCATTTTCAGAGACAGACAAAAGCTAAAAGATATGAGATATCCAAAGCAATATTTGTTTGCAAACTGTTAGTAAAGGAGTTTACTATGCATTAGACTGATAAGAGAGGGATCCAGAAGAATGCCAGTCATATGATGATGGTGAATAAAACAACAACTTAAAGAGAAAGGAAGTGTCCGAAGGGTGTTAGTGAAACTTTCACGCCTAGGAAGTCCGGGGCTATCGCCACTCTTAAGTTGGGTGCTTCTTCTGAGAGTAGGAGAAATACTGAAAGTTAAACTGTTAGAAGTATAATGGCAAAAGGAAAGAAGACTGGAATATCCAGCTCATGTATGAATGTCATACAAGTTTTTGATGTAAAGAAGGCTGGTCAAAGATATAGTTCTTAGGAATTATGGTTAAACATGTTAATCACTAATTCTTGGGTATTGTGAGTAAATCACAAAGATACCCGCTCGATTGCATTCTGTTGCAGCTCGATTGAAGAACTACTATGGCCTGAAAGACTAGCCAGGAATGAGGTTTAGATACACGCAGGGAACATAGTAAATGTTACTATACCTTCCAACGGTGTATTCCCTATGTATTTACTTTCATAATTCATTTTAGAGTTTTACACTCTAGCCCATTGCATAAAGTATCTTGCAAGAAGGTTATTCATAAGAGAACTTTTGATGTTCGATGTTATGAATAACATAAGGGCCATATTTTCATTATGAATGAGATGTATGTTATGAATATTGATATTAATACATTACCTCTGGGTTTACTTTCATAATTCATTTTAGAGTTTCACACTCTAGCCCTTTGCATAAGGTATCTTGCAAGAAGGTTGTTCATAAGAGAACTTATGATGTTCGGTGTTATGAATAACATGAAGGGCCATGCTTCCATACAGGATGGGATGTATGCTATGAATATTGATGGTAATATGATACATCCATAAACACTGACGCTAAATGTCGCAAGACTAAAAGAATACCACACAAGTGTGGCACTGCATTTGGTCACATTGGAGAAACCCGCATGGAAATTCCATTATGATGGATTTTGAAGTCGTTTGATTTTGAATCATCTGACACTTGCAAATTTCCTCTGAAAAGTGAAGTGACTGAAATACCGTTCCCAGGCCATAAGGAACGAGCATAGAACATATTGGTGATCATACATTATGATGTGTAGTCCAATAAATGTTGTTGCAAGTAGTGGATTTATCTATCTTCAGAAATGACTCAAGTAGATATATGGATATTTACTTGATGAGACATGAGTCTGGATCTTTTGAAATCATTCGAAAGGTTTTCAAAATGAAGAAGAAAATATTGTAACAAGAAAATTATGTTTCTACAATTCGATTGCAGAAAGGAATATTTGAGTTACAAGTTTAGCGAATGTCTGATGAGTTGTGAAAAGAGTTTCATAACTTACACCTCCCAGAACACCACTGCAAGTGGAAAGTCCGTGAAGATGTAATCGAACCATTTATGACATGGTAAGATCAAAGATGACATAAATAAAATTGCCATTATCCCATTTAAAGTAATGCTTTAGAGACTGCGGTTTTTACACTGAAAAGAGATCCATCAGGTCAGTTGAAATGACGTCATGGTATGGTACGCCCAACCATGTTAAAACTTTTCTTAACATTTGGAATATGGGGCTTGTGTAAAAAGTTACAAACCTATTCCAAATCAGACAAGTGCTACTTTGTAAGGTTATCCCAAGTCATTGGGTATTTCCCCACCACTATACCGAGGCAAAGGATTTTTGCCGCAAAACGGTATGCTTTTAAAGAGAATAGTTCTTACAAAAGGTGAGTGGGAGGACAGTGCAACTCGACGAGATAACCAGTATCTTCGTCATCAGGTCAAAGGAAAGGAACCTTGGAAGTGATTCCGGAGTTTCCTACTGCGACTGATACGGAAGCCTCTACATGAGATGTATGGACTTCGGTCGAACTTGCAGCTGAACCACGTAGGCAAAGCTCGTGCAAACCTATCAGGTGCGCAAACGAGATATTGTTGTTAGACAACAGTATACCTACAATACACAAGGAAGCGTTGATGGGCCCTGACTCCGGAATTGGCTAAATGCCAATACAATCCGAGATAGTTTCCATATAAGTGATTCGAGATTAAAATCTTAATACACCTTTCGGAAGACTTAGAGTCTAACGAATATTTATGGAACTAAAAACTGATACGGATAAAATGTTTTATCCATAAAGCTCGACTTGTTGCCATAACAAGTTCAAGGAGTTGACTACGATGAGATTGTCTCACCGTAGCGATGCTTGAAGTCGGTTCGGGTTGAACTAGCAATTAATACATATTTCAATCATGAGATATGAAACATGGATGACAAAAAGATTTCCATCTGATGGAAATGAAACCTAGGACTTGTATGTGATACAGTCCAAAGTAATTTGTCGATCCAGAGGATGCTAGTAAGTATGCAAACTTCAGAGTTCCAGCGATGGACAGAAGAGAGCAAAGTGGAGTTGGAATCTTCGTTTTTGATGAAATGGTCAAGGGGGTTTGACTTCATCAAATGGGTATCGAAGATGCTTGTGATTCAAGAAAGTAAGTGGGAGCATAATAATATTTCTAAAAACCTTGTGTACTTAACACATTGTTAATTGGAAATAAATTTCTTGATACGAATTAGGACTTCATTTGAAAATAGTTTTTCAATGAAGTGCTTAGGCTAAATAGCCTCAATATTAGGCATGATGATCTATGGAGATAGATTTACCTAATGGGGCTAAGCAATGAATACATATTGACAAGATGCTAAAACCTTTTAGCATTTAAAACGCCAAGGAGTGATTCTTGCCGAAGTCACATGGAAAGAGTTTTTGCAAGACTCGGTGTCCCAAAACACTGATGAGTAAAATACATGATGGAGATTCCACACACTCTTGTGTTTGGATTAACCATGTATTCCATGGTATGTAAAAACAAACAGATATGTCCAATACTCCAAAGTTGTTGCGAGTATAGATACCATAGTGATCAAAGTACTGATCATGGGACAACAGTGAAAGATGTCATTAAGTGCTAAGAGTAGTGTTGATGACATGTTTTCTCGCAAGTAGAGATTATGAAGTGCTCGTTGTAAGTGATTACATCGATACAGTCTTCATCAATGCTCCATGCGATTTTCGATTTAAATTGAGGGTTTTGTGTGATACACAATATGGTGGCACGGTAGTTGGAAATTGTTCCAAACAAGATACTGTGGCGAATTCTATAACAAAGGCTAAGTATGTTGACGCTTAAGAAGCGACAAAGAAGTTGTTGAATCATATAGTTCATTCATGAACTTAGTATGGTTCCAAGATGGCTTTGGTCTATGGGACACTATTGCAGATAGCTGCTCCATAGCTCAGTCTGAGGAATCAGGTTTCGACCAATGATTCACACATATGCAAAGCCAAGTCCACACAAAATATGAATTTTGTGAAAGCGTGAAAACGCGGGGATATGCAAAGTTACACACGGAGCTGAAGTCGTCAGATCCGTTGGACATCAGGCTATACCACATGCGAAGCATATTTTACACCAGTATGCCATAGGTGTAAAGTGCATTAGCATTGACTAGATTATTGACTCTAGTGCAAGTGGGAGTCTGTAGGAGATATGCCCTAGAGGCACTAATAAATGTTATTGATTATCTCCCTGTTCATAATTATGTTTATGTTCCATGCTATAACTGCAATGATTCTCGAGTCTGCAAATAAAACGAGGCTTGGAGGGAAACTCATGTGCACGTGTGGGATAATAAACGGTAAAATGTATTCCTAGTCAAGCCTCTATGACTGGCTCAAGTATTGCATGATGATCCTGTTTTCCTGATCATGGGCATGGCTATGCCGGCAACTTTGAGGGCACAATGTTAGTAGAACACTTGTGTTGAATCGACCCGATTGATGTTATGCTATGAGATTCATTCGTCATAAGTTAATGGTTAATAACACAGAGAAGTTAATGTTTGCATAATTCCTTAGACCATGAGAGTGTCGAGTTTCTTCATGCTTGCTTCATGAACTTTGGGGTTTGTTAAACGTCATCCGTAAATGGGTGGCTATTACGGCGGCTTACGGGTTCATGGAAAAGTATGTTAAGTAACTTGATAGCTCAAGATTGGGATTTGCTCCTCCGACGATGGAGAGATATCTCTGGGCCCTCTCGGTGTTACGGTATCCATCATCGTCTGGCCAGACACAAGTGTGATTTGATCACAGGGATGCCGGAACACAGAAACGAGAAAAGAGAACAAAAACCAGCAACGAGGTAACTGGCATTGTGGACAAGTGTTGATCCACGAGGATGCCGATGTTTCTCACCTCGGGTATTTGTAACATATCGCGAAGCAACAGGAATAGCACACGGCAACTGGAGGTTCACTCGAATATTCATTCGTGTGGGTATAGGGGTCAATATGGGTGTCCACGGCTCCGATGTTGATCATTGATCGGAAAGTGTTCCGGGTCATGTCTATACTTCACCGAACCTATAGGGTCACACGCTTAAGGGTCATCTATCTGCTGAATACTAGACGGGGAGTCTGAGAGAAATTCACCGAAAAAGTTTCGGACGAAACGGAAACGTTCCGGAGAGGATATCGGAATAGTTCCGGTGAAACTGAAAAGTTGTTTCAGGGTATTCCATAAAGTCAAATTGGTTTCGGCACATGCCTGGAAATTATTGGAAGGTACCAGAATTGTTCCGGTAACTTCTGAGATTTTTCAGAGACGAAAACCGGAAATGTTCCGGACTGCCGGAACCGCTTTAGTTGCTTTTCACAGATGAAAATCACTAAACCGAAAAGTTGTTTCGGAGTACACCATAAAGTCAAATTGGTTTCGGCACATGCCTGATAATTCTTGGAGGGTGCCAGAATCATTCTGGAAACTTTCTGGAATTTTCCGGAATGAAAACCGGAAATGTTCCGGAGCTGCCGAAACCGCTTCAGATGCTTTTCGCAGATGAAAATCACTAAACCGGAATTGTTCCGGCTCGCGTTGAAAATTATTTTGGTGGGTACTGGAAATGTTCTAAGCCCACATGAATATTTTCAGTTCGACCAGACGCTGAAAAATGTCGTCGTGAATAGTGAAATCAGATTTATGGATATGGTTGGAAGTTGGCTTTCCACAAATATCTTCCCAAGATATTTTGGGATGACATGGCATTTTGGATATGCCCATCCTACCCCTTGTTTTCCTATAAATAGAGGGGAGGAGGCAGCCCCATATGCATCATCCTTGCTCTCACATACACATGCCATGACATTTCTGGCTTCTCTCTCCCTCCCAGCGAAATAGTTTCGTAGAGCCGAAAGGCTGTCTGGGTTCCGGTGGGAACTAGTTCTGGACGGCGAAGCCCTGCCGGATAGATGACACCGTATGTGTGCAACTCTGTAGAGAGATCGTAGTTTCGGTCTTAGTTCGAGAGTGCCTCCCGAAGGGCTGTCCGAGTTACAGTTTGAGTTTCGGGTGTCCTCCCGAAGGGCTGTCCGAGTGACCCGCCCGAAGGGCTGTCCGTGAGGCCTCCCGGAGGGCTGTCCGAGGATCCGTCCGGTGGGACTATCCGAAGGACTGTCCAGAGGCCTCCCGGAGGGCTGTCCGAGGATCCGTCCGGTGGGACTATCCGAGGGACTGTCCAGGGGCCTCCCGAAGGGCTGTCCGAGGATCCGTCCGGTGGGACTATCCGAGGGACTGTCCCGATGCCTCCCGAAGGGCTGCCCGGAGATCCGTCCGGTGAGCTGACGTGGGAGTACATCCTCGCGGTTGGGAGGTTGTAAATCCAAGCTGCGGGGATCTGCACCGCCGATCGTCATCGACTCTACTTCCGCTGCGCTACGAGTCGGTAACGAAACAGATCAAACCTTGTATGCAGTCTCCATAGTGATCCTGGGCTGGTACGTAGGTCGGAAATTTTTTGTTTTCTGCTGCGTTCCCCAACAAAAATCCCAATCAACGGATCGAGAAAAAGACTCTTTAGGGCAACCGGTCAACACGACCGGCGGACGAACCCTAGGTACGGGCGGCGCGGCCCCCGGCGGCGGTCATGGAGGCCGACCGCCCCGGGGACGGCGCGCGGGGCGGAAGCGGTGGGCGGCGGCTAGGGTTGGATCGGTTAGTCTGATACCATGTTAGAAGGGATAGAGAAGGATGATTGGCGTAATGCGATGGATATATTATTGAGCCCCGAGGGCGAGTATATATTGAGTGCAAGACTTGGAGGACAAGACGCCTCCTAGAGATAAGATGGAAACAATTCCTATCTAATCCCGGACAATCTCTACATACCAAATATATCTCTAACAATCACGATCAGAATAGCTGCAAGGAGGGGAGTGGGGGAGGATCTGAACTCGCCAATCTTTGATCTGCAAGGGGCATGAAGTTCATTGACATGGACGAACAGTTAAGGTGAGCTTGCATACGGTTTATATTGTTTTGTTTTGCGATTTTTACAAAATCCTGATATACTGCTTGCTACTTAGATCAACTGCTAGTTTGATCCCACAATCTCTGCAACCGTCGCTACCAGTTCGTGATGTTTTGGGTGCGCAGTCAACATGCTCATCTGAATCTTCTCAAGCTTGTCCGAGGCAAGAAGAAACTTTAGTGGGCCTCGCGAATCATGGTGTTGCCCCCCTGCATGCTGCCATCGACGCATCTGAAGCTGGAAGAGTAGACGAAAACAACGACGAGGGATCGGCTTCGTGTGCCTTGGGGGCAGCGAATGTCGAAGCAGACTCTTGCGAGGTAGGTGGTCTGGATGCTTGTGGGGAAGCTACATCAAGGTGGAAACGAAGGTGAGATTTGTTTGTTAATATTCACAATGATACTCTGGTGTTCTTCGTTAATAGCAATGTTTATATATCAAAAACATTGTGCTTTATATCTATATCTATATCTATACCAATATAAAAAGACCCAAAGGGGCAGATCCAACAAATCCCAGCCGTCAAATCAGGTCAATCCAACGACTCAGGCTGCTCCAATGGTGAGCGCTCAACACGTTTAGTGTGCAGTTAATATCATACCAAATATTAATGCCAATGCTAATCACGTAATTAATACACAAATAATATCCTACCTAATATTTACGTGTAATTAATATATTACCTAATATCAATGTGCATTGCACGTACACATTTACTAGTATATATCAAGTATAGAATGATTTGGTTTGGTCTAACTGGTGGGTGAATGAGAAGCGCATATTTTTGGAAAGTGGAACAAGATTTTTTTGATTACTGCGGCGTTTGTTCTTCAGCACGGCGGTGTGGTTCTTTTGGTTGGTGAGGGTCTCGGAGGGGGGAAGAAGAACAGTAAATGTTTTGGGCGGTGGGTTGGTGCACCTTGTGGGATTATCTGGTCAAAACCGAGGGAAAAACGTCTGCCTGCTCCGGCTGCTGCGGCTACAGTACGTAGGAGTGGGGTGTGTGTGTGTGGTGGTGGGGGGGGGGGGGGGGGGGGGTTAATTGTGCGTGCCTAGCTAATTATTAATGCAAAACATGATCGCCTGTGTAAATGACTTATGGTAATGACGATTTGCGACAGTGACTGAATACATGATTGGCAGCGTGGATGCCGCACATACCACTTGGGTACATAAAAAAAACATGGCCTGATTAGCGGGTGCAGAAAATGATTAGCGCGTGTGTTACTGATTAAAAGACGTCGCCCATACTAACTGTGAGGTTCTAACAATTGGAACGCCGTAATTTGAACCGGAGATCGAGAATAATAAACGATTATAAAAAGGTTGAAGCCCCCAGCTTTTTGGCCCATGAAGACTGGTAAAGACTTGTACCGGCATTGGTACTTCATGCAACCAGGGCCTAATAAGGAGCTGGTTCGGGCATCGCCTCCTCCGGGTACTAGGGAATCCAGGACCAACATTTCTGCAATACAGTTGCCCGGGCGTCAAATACTCCGTGCTGTAACTCAGAAGCAAATTTCTTATACATAGCTTCATAAATGCGGATTGTTGATCCATATGCACATGTATGGTGCAGATAAAGTGCGCCAATGCTGCCGTGCACCGAAGGAGCTTTTCGCGAATGCATCACCCTAAATGCCGTATTGCCTCCCCCCGCGAGATCTCTGCAAACCTAATATAAATTGCAAGCAATAGGCCTCTATGCACCTTTTTATTCAGTTCATTATTATTCAGGCTTTGGCTTATTGGCTGGACAAGTCTCCATAGAAAAGAGGGAAATAATATCACGAGATCCTCAAAAGGAGAAGCAAAAATCCAAAAAGGGGCAGGCAATCATGCACAATAGAAAATTGTACTATATGGTCTAACAAGGATGGTTTGTTTGTTTCAAGAATTCGCGCATGGATCTGATTTCATTAAGTGGATTTGATGGAAAATTTACACGAGAAAATTTCTTGACCTTTCGATGAAAAATTGTCTTCACCGCAAACATAAATTTACAATTGTGTCGTTCTCTCTACCGGTCACGGGCTCATTCATAAAATATTTGTGGCGTCGTCTCTCGTCCCTGCACACAACCCTGTAACGACCAAGTCTCAACGCGCAGTCGCTTTCGATGAGAACCCTCTCACGGTCAAGGGTACGTGTGCATTTATTGTGTACGTTGACGCCCAGATACACATCGAATACCATCTTGTCTATGTTTTTTTAAATCTTATACTGCATCTGATCCGAAGACTAAGTCCTTCACAATTTTTCACCGCCAGAGCCTTCTCTACAGGCTTTTGTTTAAAAGGTCCTTCACAATTATATATATTATGCAGACGTTTCCAAGTTTGACCAGCTGTAATTACATAACGAATTACTCGCATCCAAATTATCAAATTCATACTAGTACACTTATCATGAGTATCCTTTCATCATGTATAAATATTTTCATGTGAGACAACGCGTTCACTCAGGAATTACTGGCCGTCATACCTTTTCAAAGAGTATGTCATTGTCACGGAAAACTTTCACTTTGGATCTGAGGTAGTACAACCTGAAATCGCCGCGCAAGAAAAACACAAAAAATAATCAATATTGCTATATTTAACATTTTTATTATTATAACTTTCTTCTTCCTTAACTGTCATGCATGAGCTATGGTGGTTCTATAGGACAGGAACGTGACACGGGCACAAAAAACATCCACAGAGATATAGGTGCAGGTGTAGGAACTCACGTCGGAGTTAGAATCAGTTGGGTTCCACTCCTCCACCACACCATCTCTGCTCCGTTCCCCTCTCCCTCACTCGCAAGCAGCCAGGCGCAAATCTACTACTCCTACCCGTATCATCTCCCCCTCCCCAACCCCGCCATCGCTTTGTGATCGCGACCTCCCCCTCTGTTCCGGTGATACCGCCCAGATTGCGCCTTAAAAGGAGAAGCAAAAATCCAAAAAAGAGCAAGCAATCATCCCACAGTAGAAGATTCTTTGAAGAACTTAACATGGTTATTATTTAATTAAGTGGGTCTGAAGGGAAATTTACATGAGAAATATTTCTTGACCTTTGGACCAAAAGTTGTCTTCCCCAAAAACATAAATTTACAACGTGTCATCATCTCTACCATACCACCGTCCATCATCACACAGTTATTCATAAGAAAATATGTGGCGTCGTCTTTGGTTCCATGCACACAACCCTATAACGACCAAGTCTAAACTTGCCATCACTTTCGATGATAACCATCTCACAGTCAAGGGTACGTGTGCATTTATTTTGTACGTTGACGTCTACGATCGTAGATGTACATACACCTCGTGTACAATTTGAATGTCATTTTACCAACTCCTTAAAAAAATCACCGCACCCGATCCATCATGCAAGCTCTTTTCAAATCTATATTAGGCAAAAGTTTCTAAGTTCGATAAACTTACAAAGGAAAAAAAAAACTTGCATCAAAAACATCAAACTGGTACTAGCAAATGCATCATGAACATGCTTTCAAAACATAAAAACTATTTTCATGTGAGATAACATGTCCGCACATCAATTAGTGGTCGACGTACCCTTTTCGAGGATACGTCAACATCGCAAAAATGCCATTTGGATCCAAGGCAGTAAAAAACAAAATCATGAGAAGAGAAAAAAAAACGCAAATCGATAATCAAATATTGCTACATTTTTTTATCAACTTATTTTTGTTATGATGCATTTTCCTCTTCCTTAACCATCCTACATGGGCTACGCCGCTGTGGCGGTTCTGTAGGACAGGAACGTGACACGGGCGCAAGGAAACATCCATCCAGAGAGATACAGGTGCTACTTCAAAAAAAAAAAAAAAAAAGAGAGATACAGGTGCAGGTGCAGGAGCAGACCCGTCGCGTCGCGTCCGAGTCAAAACCAAAACCAAAACCGGTTGGGTTCCACTCCTCGATCCCCACCAGCTCCGTTCCGTCCCGTTCCCCTCACTCGCAGGCAGCCAGGCGCCCCCAACTTTACTACTCCCCACCTCCCCCCACCCCCCTCGACCCCGGCGCCCCTCCCCCCGGATCACGCGCGGCCTCCCGGCGAGACCGCCCGCCCGCCCGCACGCATGCGCCGTCGCCGGTGAGGAGCCGTCCGCCCGTCCGTCCCCATGGGCTGCGTGCACGGCCGCCCCTCCGCCGCCTCCACCCCCAGCCCCGACGCCGCCGCCACCTCCCGCCGCTGGAACCCCCAGCCGGAGCAGGAGGGGCCCGCCCCTGATGCTGCCGCTGCTGCGGCGGAGGCGGCGGGGGAGGGGCGGCAGGCAGCCGAGAAGGACGGGCAGACGGCCGTCGCCGCGCCGGTGAAGAGGGAGCGGCGGTCGCGGTCGTCGCGGCACGGGCCGGCGCACGCGGAGGTGCGGCTCGGCGGCAGCTTCGCCAACAAGGCGCGCGGGGAGCAGGTCGCCGCCGGCTGGCCCGCCTGGCTCTCCGCCGTCGCCGGCGAGGCCATCAACGGCTGGACCCCGCGCCGCGCCGACACCTTCGAGAAGATCGACAAGGTGCGTCTCCTGTCCCCCCACCCACTCCCACTCCCCCGGCTCCGTGATCCGTGCCGCGGCAGCAGCGCCCGCCGGAAGAATTTTGTGTTTTTTTTTTGGTTTGACGAGCGAGTCTGGCGGTGTTTCAGATCGGGCAAGGCACGTACAGCAATGTGTACAAGGCGCGGGACTCGCTGAGCGGCAAGATCGTGGCGCTCAAGAAGGTGCGGTTCGACAACCTCGAGCCCGAGAGCGTGCGGTTCATGGCCCGGGAGATCCTCATCCTCCGCCGCCTCGACCACCCCAACGTCATGAAGCTCTACGGCCTCGTCACCTCCCGCATGTCCTGCAGCCTCTACCTCGTCTTCGATTACATGGTCCACGACCTCGCCGGCCTCGCCGCCAGCCCCGACATCAAGTTCACTCTGCCACAGGTCAAGATTCCATTTAGCTGTCACAGCCATCGTGTCCAATTATCACTTAAAATGTGGTCTGGTGTAGCTAGTCTGAGTCTGATCGAGGTGTTTATACTCCACAGGTCAAGTGCTATGTGCATCAGTTGCTGTCAGGGTTGGAGCATTGCCACAACCAGGGAGTGCTGCACCGTGATATTAAGGGGTCGAATCTACTCTTGGATGATGACGGTGTGCTGAAGATTGGGGACTTTGGTCTGGCGTCGTTCTTTGACCCGAACCATAAGCAACCAATGACCAGTCGCGTGGTGACACTGTGGTACCGGCCACCAGAGCTGCTGTTGGGTGCTACGGATTATGGAGTAGGTGTGGACTTATGGAGCGCCGGGTGTATCCTTGCCGAATTGCTGGCTGGGAAGCCTATTATGCCGGGACGGACCGAGGTTAGCTATGGAACACTTGCTCTTTTTCCACATACTAAAGTTGATTTTGTTCAAGTGTGATGATGCTGAAGTACTGTTCATAACTTGTCAACCATTCCATGCAAACCACGTTAACATTCAAGATAGGTCTCGTGCAAGACGACCTTGCTGATGAAAATGATATACATTCTAGAGCAAGTTCAGATAGAATAAGCACTACTTCCAAATGTTGTTCTTTATAAGGGGCGGACCCAGAGAGAAATTGACCCGGTGTCTCGGTGTAAAACCACACATATTTCCCATCCAAAAATGTGGTGTCACACACTATACTATACACAAAATTACCAAGAAAACAATCTTGCACCCGGTGTCCTGTGCACCTGAGTAGCTGAACCAGGGTACGCCCCTGTTCTTTATTGGTCATCGGGCATAACAGTTTTCCTCGAAATGTACTATTTTGGCAACATAGAACATGGTGGAAGGACAATTTTTATGTTATCACTGCTATAAAAACCAGTGGAGTAGATGATAAAGATTATTCTAGCTCTTAGTATTTTGTGTAACCTTTACTCTTTTATCATATATGCCCTTTGGTCCTATAAAAGCTGTCATTTTGGACAAGAATGGAGTCGAAATTTTGGCTACCAGTATCTTTGCAAAAATTTAGACTGCGTACTTGAAAATCATACATGTGAATTTGTGTCAGAAAGTTTAGTGGAAATGCTGAAGCATACCGAATCACTGCCTAATACTTTGTTGCATGTTTGCAGTTCATATCTGTCATGAATACTTCAATTCTATTTGTGTTGCACTTTTAAGTGATATAGTAATACTTTAGTCACACATTATTATAATTGTATATTTACAATGTTTTTTAATCATGTCTTCTTTTTCAGGTAGAACAGTTGCATAAAATATTTAAGCTATGCGGATCCCCCGCTGAAGAATATTGGAAAAAATCAAAGCTGCCTCATGCAACCATATTTAAGCCGCAGCAGCCGTACAAAAGGCGAATAGCAGAGACATTCAAAGATTTCCCGCAATCAGCACTTCGGCTGATTGAAACACTCCTATCAATTGATCCAGCTGATCGTTTAACAGCAACTGATGCATTAAATAGTGATGTAAGTTTTCTGAGTATTTACCATTCTTTTCCTGTTTGATGTAAATTGGTAACAAGAACGACATTCTCAACTCGTTGGATAAATTGGCACAAGGATGACAAATAAATTAGTTATGCAATAGATGGAACTTATATGCGTTGTGTCAATAAATTAGATTATTGCGTCTTTTGTATTCGTTTAAACTTGTAATATTGATATTTGATTAGTTATGCCCTCTTGATGTTAGAGTTAAATCCAAGTCATTGGAATCACATTGAGATCACGGTATCTTGTTCTTCCTCTCTACAGAGTTTCAACTTTTAGGTTCAATATAGGGCCATGAAATTATGCTCAAAATTTGTCTAGAGTTTATGATGTGATTCTGATATTTAACATGGTATTTGTAAGACAGAACCCGAATTCTAATTTTGATATAATGTAAGTTTTTTGCAAACACTTTGGTAGAGGGCTAGTTATTTTTTTTATGAAGTATCCTCATTGTTGCTCCTTGTTGTTACACCGTACTTGATAACTTACACCTTTTTGCACTACCAACACAGTTCTTTAAAACGGAACCTCGTGCTTGCGATCCATCAAGTCTGCCCCAATACCCACCAAGCAAAGAGATGGATGCAAAACGAAGAGATGAAGAAGCTAGACGGTTTGTCATCCTAACACTCCTTCCTTCCATTTGAAAGTGGTGTTGATTTTTTGCATTTGAGTTTGCCTTATCTTTGTGGATGCTCTAAAATGTCATTTAAGCTCTTCACAATCTAGAAATGTAAGCACGTTGTGGTTTTAGAAAGCATGCACAGTCAAAGTCATATGGCATAGATGGGTCGTTGAAACAAATTAGCATAACGTCCGTGCTTTGCTATGGAACCACAAAAATAATTGCACTTGCACTTGCAACAACCAATGCACTTACAACAATGTGGAGAAAAATAAAATCAATCAAGCAGGCAACACTGCAATTGCGTAACCGCAGTGACCATGGGAGCACTATTGCAAGATTTGCAGCGGCAGAGCCATGGTTGTATTTTGAAATTTGAAAGTTAGGACAATGGAGATTTGGAGGAGTAGCAGTTGGAGCATGGGGATTGGGGAGGAGCCGCTGCAGGAAGAAAATCCTTTGGTGGATTGACTGGCTGGTTCATGCCGCGGAAAAATAATAATGTAATGTCATGTACTTATAAAATACTTTCCTATGCAAAACATGAGTGGCACGGTGGCTTGTTGGACCAGAAGGGATCTGGTAGGCCCTGGATGGATGAGGGGGATTGGGATGGAGTTGGGACGTGAACTCATCGCCACCACCACCAACTCTATAAATTGGAGTAGTAGAGAAACTCCAATTTATATAAGATAGTAGAGAAAAGAGTGCTGAAGAAATTGTTGGAAGTTATAGAGTAGAGTTAGGAATACAGTTACAGGAGCCTACTTCTGCAGAATGCTTCGATGAACTTGATAACAGGAAAGCATAACTTGACAACACTGTATAGCACAGCAGAATATAAGGAAGAAAAATAACATTTCTTTGATTCAAAAGGTAACTTCAGTGGGTGCTAGGCGTATACTTATTTGTGGTACTAAAAGTAAGTCTTGGCTATCGTGCCAACTGCCAAGATTCCTGTATTCCTGGGAACTTGTTGGGAATAATTGCTTAGACATCATCATGAGTCATGCTGTCATGCAACAATTTGTCTCACCTTTCTGATGTATATATCTTATGCTTTGTTTTGGAAATATTTGTAAATATCTTATATTTCTCCACCTCTTGACCTTGTTCATTGGCTGATATAAGCTGAGCTTTTGCACTGTATAAATTGCTAATTGGCTTCTTCATTGGATGAAAAACAGTTTAAGGGCTGCTGGTAGTAGACCTAATGGTGATGGAGCTAGGAAGACAAGGACGCGGGATCGGCCTAGGGCTGTTCCAGCACCAGAGGCAAATGCCGAACTTCAAGCAAATATTGACGTATGTCGAGTTATCTTGGTTCCTTACCGGTTACAGTTTTTCATTTATTCATAGCCTTTTTTTTGCTTCCCCCCGTCCGCTGTTGCAAACACTAATCTGGACTCAACTTTACTCTTTACAGAAAAGAAGGCTAATAACGCATGCAAATGCGAAGAGCAAGAGCGAAAAGTTCCCTCCACCACATCAAGATGGCGCACTCGGCTATCCGTTGGGTTGTTCGAATCACATGGAACCTACATTTGAGCCCCCCGATCCGTCTTCGTTCAGCACCGTATTTCCTTACGACAAGACCGCCGTGCCTACTTGGTCTGGACCACTGGTTGACCCTCCTGGAGGCAACCAGAAGCGGAAACACAAATCTGGACGCTCTTCAAAACAACCATCAACTGCCCGTGCTCGGTGATACATTCTGTGATATTTGGTGCATAAGAAATTCTTCAATACGGACAATTTACTTGGCGACAGTTCCTGGAAGCTGCTCGGGAGATCTGATATACGACCAAGGCAAGCAGCGATGAAATTTTTCAAGACCCATGAATTCATTCCATGTACGGATTCTTTTCAAACAGCAGTGTATAGATGGGAGAGGGAGCTCAGTTAGTCGAATTCTGTACATTAGGTTGTCCTTTTTCAATTCTTACAAGCAGCTATATGTCATGTTAGATTCGTTCGAGTGAGTAATGGAACTTTTAGGTCTACTTGGCATGCCACTGCAACTTACTGTTAACTCTTACTGCAGTTATATTTCATGTTAGATTGAATATTTCTTAAATCTGATGTTTCATCCAGCTTTATGTTTTCCCTTTATGACTTCAAGTTGTAGATTCAGACAATTTGGACATCAGTTTATAAAAAAATTGTTGCATTGTCCTTCGGTTCTTCAGCAAAATGCTGACACTTGAGCAGTTTCAACTTCTGGCAATACTTCTGTATAAATATGCCCTACTTGCATGCCCGTCACCGTGGCGTAATGCGCGCCCGAAGGTTGTATCTCCTCTTGGCGATCGACGCTGAGAGCGAGTTTTCGCCGATTTCTTCCCGGAAACTGTGGTCCTTCCTGCAGATCTCATCTTCCCGGAGCATGAAGTCCGGGTCGATTTCGCTGTCGACGTCGTCCTGCAGCTCGTCGAAGACCCACGAGTAGTCGCTGAGGCTACTTTCATCATCACTGCCTGTGCCCCATGGACACATCTTGTCTCCTGGACCAGAGAATGATGATAAACTTTTAGCTCAGATCCGTATCAGCATTACGGTTCAAAATTCAAACAGCAGTTGGCGGGCATGGGAGATGGGACTGGTGAAAGCGAGAGGAGATTTCCTGTCATTTTTTGTACTACTAAGTAAGCTCACCGGCGGCGTTGTCTTCTATTGCCCGGACTTTCTCCACCAGCGTCTGGAGCAGCTCATGGTTCAGCACATCGTAATCCCTGCAGCATAAAAACGGAAAATCAGATGAGATCAGCACCAAATGTGATGTGTCTGGAGAGTCTCGAGTCTCAGTGTACTTGAAGGCGAAGATGGCGTGCAGGATCTGGGCGGCGGCGACGGCGAGGAAGGCCGACCGGAGCAGCAGCACCTTGGACACGATCCAGAACGGCTTGGTGAGGTCGTCGTCGGCGCCGAGCCTGATGAGCGCGACCTCCACCACGAGCGTGATGCACAAACCTGGTTTGGTCAAATCCAAGAAACGCATGAAGAAATGAACCAATGGAGTGAAGGAAGCGATGATCTGATGAGTCTGAACTCTGAAGATGCGTTACCGAAGTAGAGCTGGCCTCTGATGGCGAAGGTCTGCTTGGCGCTGGTGAGGAGGTAGAGGAGGAAGACGACGCAGCAGTAGAAGAAGAAGGCCTTGATGAAGCGCGACTCCACCAGGATGGCGTTGTGGAGCACGTATAGCTTGTCCAGCGCCGCGAAGATGTTGGCCTGCTTCGCGCTGAACTCCTCCTGCGCCTGGAGGATCGACTCCGAGCTGTGCATGAGGTGGTCGTGGGCGCGCCGGAGCTGCTCCTGCCGGGACAGCAGCTCCTCCTGCTGCTGCCGCCCGAAGCGCGCCAGCTTCTGCATCGCCTCCCTGCTCTCCTCGAGCGCCCGGGTCAGGAAGCCGTGGAGCTCCCCGAGCGCCCTCGTCGCGTTCGCCTGACCTTCCAGCAGCTCCCTCTGGTTCTCCAGCGACTTGCCGGCGGCGCTCCCGATCTCCTCCGCGGTGCGCTGCAGGCCCTCCATCCGCGCCGCCATGGCGTCGCCCACGAGCCTGACCTCCCGCTCGATGCCCGCCGCCTCCTCCTTCAGCCTCCCCATCTCCTCGCCGAGCCTCGCGTACTCCTCCTCCACCCGCGCCATGCCGGCGTCGATCCGGCCCCGCATCTCCTCCTGCCCTTCCCTGAGGCCCGCCTGCGCCGCCGCGATCTGCCTCGACTGCTCCGCGATGGCCGCCGACTGCTCCAGCACGTCCCCGATCCGGGATTTCAGGTTGTTGGACGCGGCGGCCAGGTGCTCGGTCTGCGACACGATCGACGACATGGAGCCGTGGAGCTTGCTCGATTCCTGGATGATCTGGTCCGACCTCTCCTCGATCGCCGACAGCTTCTCGCTCGCCGCCGCCGCCGACCGGGTCAGGTCGTTCACCAGCCGCTCCGTGCTCTGCTTGAACGCCTCCGCCCTGCACGCACAATTCACAAATCAATCATGAAGAATCCATCCTTCATCTCATCGGAGCAAGAAGACGAAGATTATCATGGTGGAAGGTGGATTATATCGCGTACGTACTGGAGCTGGTGGCAGAGGGTGTTGGTCTCGAGGAAGAACTCGAGGAACACCTTCTCTTCGTGCTCGGAGAGGCGCTTGCGGCAGTGCACCATGCGCGACCGGTCGTAGCAGTGCGGCAGCGGCGGGCGGCCGGAGTCCTGCTGGTAGCAGGCGCTGAGGCGCCACGCGAGCCTGGACTGGAGCTCCTTGTCGGACATGATGTGGGCGCAGCTGGCGAAGAGGCCGCGGTACGCCTCGCCCCAGCAGGAGGCCGGGCCGGCGATCCTGCGCCGCGCGCCCTCCAGCAGCTCCACGCCCCTCGGGCCGCCGGTGCCGCCTTCCATCGAGAAGTCGACCACCGTCCTGCCGCCGCCGCCGTCCGGCCGCGTTGGCGCGGCGACTGTCTGGCTCGTGGGTTTAGAGGAGGAGGAGGAGAAGATGCTCCATGCAGTGGCTGCGGGGCACAGCGACGATAGGATCACCAACGCCATGGCAACAACAAGAAGAGGATGGCATTTGCTTCTCATCTTGAAATTGTGTTACCCAGTCTGGACTATGGATGGATCTCTGAATGATTTTGAGAGTGTGATGTTCAGGCTTGCACTGCGAATTTTTGTGAAGATTATTACTTCGATCAATGCAAGCAAAAACAGACGCGTCGTAATTAAACGGAGCTGCATTTGCATAGACCAAAGCAGGGAAGTTTTGAAGCCTGGTCATTATTATGACCCCGTTCCATCCAAGCTGTGAATTATGTTAGCAGTGACATGGATGCATGCCTGCACTGAAAAACGCAGGACTAGAATCTAGCCACAACTCACAATCTGGCACTAGTAGCAGGAACTGATTTTGATGTGTTCGTCTCTGGAAGAGGGCAAGGAAGTGATGCATCGAAAGATGTCCAGCAAAGAAAACCCTGAAGTTAAACAAGAGCAAACCCTGAAGATGTAAATCATGCACCGGAAGTTAAACGGGTTCTTTTTAGTTTGGTTAACGGTGGAATTTCGTTTTGATCGATTGCAAATCTGCTGCGGTGCCCTGATCCCTTCTCCCAGGTCCAGCCTTCTCCTTCTTCTTCTCCGGCGGTGCTTCTCTCTCTCCGTCCGATCAGTCGGCGGCGCTCGTGACCAGGCATGATTTGCGGGTTCGGAAAAGGCTAAAACGCGCGGCACGCACGGCGCCGGCCGTTTCGCGATTCATGGCTCCTCTGCATTACGATCATGCAAGGAAGCAAGAAACAGAGCAGTAACGTACGGGACAGAAACCAGTAACAGGCATCCGGCACGTACGTAGGTACGAACGAACTGCTGCGGCGGTTCCGGCCGGTTCGCCTCGAGCTCGAACGTCTCCTCTCCTCTCCTGCCCGCGATCCCTCGAGTCTGCCCGGAGATGAGAGTGGACGGCGGATCGGACCGGAGCAGGAAGAAGAAGGCGAGGGGAAAACGAATGGGTCGGGAGCCCCGGGCCGTATTTATAGATGCGCGGAGGGATGGCGGTTCAGCGTTTTGCGTTGGCGCCAAGAAAGGAAGGGGAGCCGGTTCGGGAGATCCATTAATCGCACCGCCGCGTGAACGCGGCGTCTGTGCACCACCGCGTGAACTATGTTACGGTGCGGCACGCCGACACGCCCCCACGGCGTCCGGCATGCCGTTGCCGACATATATTTTTTAAAAACTAGGTTCTAATTTTTTAAAAATGTTTTAAAATTCAAAAGAAGTTCATGAACTTAACAAATGTTCTTGGATTTCAAAAAATATTAATAAATTTGAACAATCTTCATGAATTTGGATTTTTTTTAAATAACCACGTATTTGAAAATTGTTCCCATATTTTGATTTTTATTCGTGTATTTTAAAAATATCTATGGATTGCAGAAATCGTTCATGAATTTGGAAAAATAAATTCGAATTAAAAAAAGTATTAACAATTCTGAGAAATATCCCTGGATTGTAAAAATTGTTCGCATATTTGATTTTTTTTTCATGGATCTCAAAAAATATTCATGATTTTAAAAATATATTCCGAATTTAAAATAATGTGCACCAATTTAAAAAAATGTGCCCAGATTTCAAAACTATTAATGAATCTGAAAATAAAAAAATAAATAAAAATAGAAAAGATAAAAGAAAAAGGAAATGAATAAGCAAAAATGAAAAAAGTAGAAAAACCCAAAATAAAAACACTAAAAAATAAAACCAGGTATGAGAATGTTCTAGAACCTTTCCAAAATGGGATAGGGGAGCTAGTTGGGCCGGTCCAAATGTACATAGCGGCAGGATGGAGGGTACACGATACCTCGCTATTCCCCGACCTATGCGCTAATTAGGATCACCGTCGATGAGAGGGAAGAAAGTGATGGATGTGAAACCAAAAAACTTTCCTTTAACAGGAGAAATATGACCAACCGAAAGAAACGAATCTAAAAGATGGAACTTATTAGGTTTTTTTAGGGGAAGATGAGACTTATTAGGTTTTTTAGGGGTTAAACCAAGTTTTATTTCTCAAAATCCACATGGTGTGGGATACAAAACGGATCATGGGGTTCGAACAACCAAACGTGCCGCCCCTATCCAAATAGTGAGAGAACTTGGCTAACCTATTTGCATTTGTGTTCGAAGCTCTACCTTCAAAAGTAAATTTACAATTAAAAGCTAATGATCTAAGCTTAATCTTGCTAATAATAGCTCCGTAAGATCCACGACTGCCTTTGTCAATGTCACTCACCACCTGTTTCGAGTCCGAGGCCATAATGAAGTTGTGTAGCATAAGATCTTGCGCTAGGGATAAACCCTCATGACAAGCAGTCGCTCCCACTGTCGCCACATCAGTTATGGCAATGATCACCAGGGCTGAGGTACCCATAAAGTTACCCGCCTCATCTTGACACACTGCCACAGCTGCACTCCTTGCATGGGCTCTAGAAATTCCCGCATCAACGTGAATCTTTGCAAATCCCGGTGGTGGAGCTTTAGGTCTAGCCGCTGTAACTCTTGGTGGTGCTGTTCCTCTAGCTTCCGCTCTTGGCAGTAGTTGAAGCTCGGTGATGAACCGTGTAATGAACTGGTTGGTTGCCGAGGGGCTTTGATAAATCTCTTCATGGATGGCCTTCCTCCTAGCCCACCAGATAGCCCAGAGGGTAACAACTAGTCGAATGAAGGCATCATGTGATAATGTGTCTATCATAGTGAAAATCCATTATTTGGCACTTGGTTCGGACGTTGCGCAAAGATGTTCTGCCAAATCTCCATCCACAAGTGCCCAAATGCAGCGAGACATTGAACATTCAAGCATGGAATGGCGCCAAGAATCCCGTGCTCCACATAAACCACAAGCGCTCGATGTTGCCATTTTTCGATGTGCTCTGGCATCTTCGGTAGGGATGGAATGCTTCGCTAGTCTCCACGAGAACATGCGAATTTTACCGAGGCTTATTAGGTGACTCTGGATGTGTTTTCAAAAATAAAAATGACTACTGGGTGGGCCTGGGCCTGGATCGGCGTCGGGCCACCAATAGAAACATGCCGATAGACGAAGCAACTACTAAACGGTGGTCCATTTCCGTCTCCCCAGTCTGGTTTACAGCTCTTGACTCCCGTGGCGACAACGGCGGAGCTACGTTGTGACTTGAGGGGGCCGTGGCCCCCCAGCCCAAACGATCTTTTTAGGTAGCAGTGGCCCCTGCAGGCTGTAGCTCGGCTTAGAATATTGCTTAGAATAGTGCAGCAACTAACAGTGAAGCAACGAACCAGCCCATCTTCATGCAGTAGGGGTGCGTTTGGTTGCAAGGGTTGGGACGGATGGGTTGGGATGGTTCAATTTCTTTGGGTGTTTGGTTGCAAACTCAATGGGCGGTCCCAACCAACTTTATAGAATATACCTCAAAGATTCTGTACCATTTCATCCGCTAAAATCGGTCGAACCATCCTGCCCACCTTTGCATGCATGTGCATGTGAGGAGGCTGTGGTTCTGACTGGTGGTCCCCTTCCAAATAATTGGCTCATCCCTCATATACAGCCAAACACATGGATTGAATGGTCCCGTCCCAAAAAAACTGAACGGTCTAAACCCATTCATACCACACCTTCAACCAAACACATCCTAGCTCAGCTGCTTCTCAGCTCATATGGTATGCTTCATCTCAACCAGCCGCCCCCGACGCGACGCACAGCCTAAGTCTGAAGTCTCTAATTGGGAATTTTTTGGTGATGGCAATACAATTTTTTTCTCTAAGTGGCAGTTGGTCAGTGGTCGATTGAACTGGACTATACACATTATAAATTTGTTCTCTCGTTAGTTCCTCGCTACAGAAACTAACAGTGAAGCAACGAACCAGCCCATCTTCATGCAGTAGGGGTGCGTTTGGTTGCAAGGGTTGGGACGGATGGGTTGGGATGGTTCAATTTCTTTGGGTGTTTGGTTGCAAACTCAATGGGCGGTCCCAACCAACTTTATAGAATATACCTCAAAGATTCTGTACCATTTCATCCGCTAAAATCGGTCGAACCATCCTGCCCACCTTTGCATGCATGTGCATGTGAGGAGGCTGTGGTTCTGACTGGTGGTCCCCTTCCAAATAATTGGCTCATCCCTCATATACAGCCAAACACATGGATTGAATGGTCCCGTCCAAAAAAAACTGAACGGTCTAAACCCATTCATACCACACCTTCAACCAAACACATCCTAGCTCAGCTGCTTCTCAGCTCATATGGTATGCTTCATCTCAACCAGCCGCCCCCGACGCGACGCACAGCCTAAGTCTGAAGTCTCTAATTGGGAATTTTTTGGTGATGGCAATACAATTTTTTTCTCTAAGTGGCAGCTGGTCAGTGGTCGATTGAACTGGACTATCGTCATGCGCGGCCACTCGGATATCCACGAGCTCGACCTCTGCGGGATGGCGCAGGTCGCCGTCCGCCGCAGCGCCGGGCAGTGCGAGGCCTTCTGGGGCGAGTACGCCGCCCATGAAGGCCTGATCCTCTTCCTCGGCGACCAGTGAGACTCTTCCCCTAACTTCTGGGCTCCTCAATTTGATCGTTTGGCTGATGACCTTGTGCTTCATTTTATCCTCGAATTATGATTTCCTGCTGTTTTGTTATGCTGTATCATATATGTGTCCTGCTTCCGTCCAAAATTGTGGGCTCCGAAATTTAAGGATTTATTTCTGAATTGGATACAGTTGGGTTAGATACCGAGATCAGATGGAGATTGATGAAATAAACACTAACCTGAGAAATGATGTCCTGTGGAGTTTCCCATTCATAATTCTATCGTCACATATTCCTATGCCTGAGCCTATGTATTGTACTACTGAATGTTTCATACTATTTCTATAGCATGGGACAGTAGGAAACTAAATGCACAAGTGGGAAAATTGCTGCTCAGTCTTGTAGCCTTTAAGTATGTTTTATTCATACTTTCGCGACAGTGAAGTGAATGCTGAATGAACTCTGAAGTATATTAACTTCATCTAAGGCTGGTGCTGGTTCCAGCATTAGAATATAGAAATGCTCTGCAACATGTTGGTAATTGAGAATCCATCAAGTGAGTCCACTTTAGTTTAGCACTAGTTTACTAACCCTTTGGTGGTTACTTGTCTTCAGACAGTGATAGGGCAGACCTTGCAAAGCGTGTGCGCTGAAAATTACGGCGTAACGGGCTTATGAATCGATGTGGCAATGGTAGTAGGGTAGTTGACATATTAACTGTAACTGTTTAAGACAAGCAACATGCTTTTTCGGATTAGCTAGTTTGAAATAGAGCGTAATTCTGAGATAGCTTTTCAGCAGTTAGAAGCATTACCATGTGAGACAGTCAAAAAATTGTAGAAACTCTAAATTAATATTTATGCTGCTAAACTATAATTGGACTCTGCAGCCAAACATGATGACAGATTGCTCCTCTTTCTCATGTCAAATAAAATAATTATTGCACAAATTACATGTCACGGAACCCTTGTAGATGTTGGAGCAGTGCTTATGTCTGATTTATCTACCAAAGAGCCTCAATCAGTCCCTCCTATTTGCTGTCATCTCTAGATTATCTTCTATGGGCCTGTGTTTACTTTTTGTACAGCATGCTTCTACTTTTCCTTTCAAAAGGACATATACTGGTAACCTATATCCAAGTAATATGTTTGCAGGGCACCATCTCTGAAGAGTCTTCGCCTCATCTCTTGCCACCGTGTCTTCATTGAAGAATTGGTGGAGGCAATAAACAAGTTCTCTTTACTAGAGGAGCTCGAGCTCTCACAGTGTTCAAACCTTGGCAGTGGGAATCATATGTTTGAGGTCAGCAAAGCATGCCCGCAGCTAAGGCGCTTCAGAATGAGTGAGCTTCGGTTCCACAATTTGCAAGACGACAGTGACGGCGAAGACGCTGACAGCGAGTTCAGGTACAACAAGAACGATGACGTCAAAGGAATCGCAACCATGCTCCAGCTACGCTCCCTACAGCTCTTTGCCAGCAACCTCACCAACGAAGGGCTGACAGCGATCCTCGACAACTGCGTGCACCTCGAGTCCCTCGACATTCGCCACTGCTTCAACATCGTCATGGACGACGCCCTGCGAGCAAAGTGCTCCAGGATCAAGACGCTGAGGCTCCCCCACGACCCGACAGATGACTATGACCTTGAGGCTTTGAGCCCTATCTGGCCAGGTTATGGGGTGGGCGTCGGCTCCGACAGTGATGATGACTGCTGGTATGGTGGGCCTGACTACATTCTGGACTCGGATGAGTACGACGATTACTGCGATCCTGAGCGCTACCTTGATGGCGTCTACATCGGCAGGCGTGTTACTCTCATGGATCTGCTCGATTCGGGTTACTGAATGCTGGGGTCTCTCTCAACTTTCGTCTACATTGGCAGGCGCGTTATTCTAATGGATCTGCTCTTTTCGGGTTACTGAATGATGCTGGAAGATTGAGTACCGACCGCACTGCAGTCTATCTTATGTTAGTTGTGCGCATCGACATCTAGTTTGTGAACTGAGTCGTGTTCTGTTTAGATCGTGTTCCAGAGTATGCAGACAATTTGAAATGCCAACTACTGAGCTTGGTTCTGACACTTGGTTACCTTTTGTCCACATTTTTGGTATTGCTGGCAGGAGTAGCTATAGTTTTGCTGCGCCCACATTTTTGAAATGCCAACTACTGAGCTTGGTTCTGACATCTCGAGCCATGATTCATCACGGAAAACATCTCTGGCAGGCCTTCCGTGGACGTCTGAATAACAATAAAACGACTGGTTGTATCCAGGGAAAAGCTTGGGAACAGCCGGCTGATCCCGCGCTGGGCGTCCGCCACCTCCGGCTCGTGACGCGTGGCCCGCGCGGCCACTACATCTTTGCTGTAATTTTTCTGCAACAACATCTGTGTTGCAAAAGTTCCTTCCGCAATAACACCGATGTTACTAAAGTGAAAATGCAAAATAATAATAATAATAATTCTGCAACAAGATGTCCGTTGAAAAAATATATGCAACAAGACCAAAAAAATTATGCAACAAGACCTTTGTTGCCAAAATAATATATGCAACACTAACTTTATTGCAAATGTTTTTCAACAAGAATTGTGTTGCAAAAAGAAACTTGCAACACACCATCTGTTGCAAAAGTGAGGACAAGCTGAGCCACGAGATTACACCCGATGTGACGGCTCGCAACCCGACAGATCTCTTAAAAAGATCCGCGGCCGACGTGTAGCATGTTCCTTGTATCCATCACGGAGTACTAGTTTACTATAGAGCTACGTATTGTATGAGGCTGTGAGCAAAGCTATGGGCCTCTTTGACCCTGCATCTAAGCAACACGTCGGCTTCTCGCCCCTCGCGTCGCTCCCGCGAGCGACCGAGGGGGAAACCCTAGCCGTCGGAGCAAAGTCCCCCGCCTCCATCGCCTCCCCTCGCCGCCGCCGGGCAAAGCCTGGCTGGTGCTGGCGGCGGCGGGGCCCTCTCTCCTCTCCGCGTGTGGGGGTTCGGTGCGGGCCGGCGATCCCGGGCGGGGGCGCGGCGGCGCTGGGCGAAGCTCGGAGGCGGCCCGTCTTCGGTTCTTCGTCCCGGTCGTGGAGGGCTGGTCGTGGCGGCGGCCGGCGGGGGCACTTGCCCAGATCCGGCCCGTCGAGATCCAGGGGAGCCCCGCGGTGTTTGGCCCTGCTGTTCTTCGAGCTCTAAAACTTCGATTTGCTTCATGTCGGCCTCCTCGATCTGGGCACCGACGGGTTCCGGTCTTCCTCTCGGAGATCTCAGCTTTTGGTGCATGGCGTCACTGGATATCTAGATCGGAATTGATCCAGTCGGGCGCGCCCCCATGTTCGGCCAGAGAGGTTTCATGAGGGTGTGGCGCGAAGCTTCGCTGTCTTGCCGGTGCCATGGGACATGTCTAAGTATAGATTTCCACGGTGTTGACAGTGGTGAAGAAAGTCATGGTGGCTGCGATCGGAGACTTGTAATGGCGGAGAGGAGTTTTGGTTGCGTTGAAGAATGGCGGCACAGGTTTTCTTCCTGTGTGTCGGGTGTTGAGGACTTGCAGCGGCGGCCTTGGCAGGAGGGGGCGGCAACACATGTGGACAATATTTTTGGGGTGCTTCTCGAGTACCGAGCCGCGATCTCCAGGGTGAAATCCCAAGGTCTGGCCTTCATTGGTTGTACCTAGCAATGGTCTTGCGAAGGCATTGTTTTGGGGATCTCAGACTCTCTCCAGGGTGAAAACTCAAGATCTTTGATCGGACGACGACAACGCTTGTGCATTATTTCCTTCTTGGAGGCGTCACTTTTGGAGAACCTCTTCTGTAGTCCGGGTGTTGTCTTTGGTGGTGGTTAGAGTGTTGCTGTTACGAGTGTTTCATCACTGTGACGGGGTCTTTGTTTTTATATTTTTCTCTTTTTTATTTTTGTTCTTGGCTGTGTGCATCCTTGATGTCTTTCGATATCTTGTTGGTGCAGAGGTTGGGAGTAATTGGTATCTTCGCGATATTGATATACTTACTTTATAAAAAAATGAGCAATGCTATGCTTATGGAAAAATTCTTACCGTGAGGGCTTATGGGATTAGATGGAGGGAGCAAGGGGTTAGTAGGAAAGATGACACATGAGCGTAAATTAGTCAGGATTGTTGCGTATTGCATAGCCGGCAAGCTCCGCATTATCTAGTCCTGAATAGTTAGGTGAACGTGTCCACAGCTCTCATGTGGCCAAGTACTTGACCAATCTTCTTGATGTTCTAGTTTAAGCCATTAAAATCCATGTTTTGTCGAAAAAGTACTCGACCAATCCTCGGAGCGAAATGATGAACGAATTCTCGAGGTCTGATTCATTGAGGCCGGCATCACATGAAACCTTTAGCACTTGGTTTCATGGGTCTTTGGATGGAGCATGACAGGTCAGCCTAGCTAGTCTTGTCAATTGGTCGTGACCCGTCTTCTCTTTGGTATGTACCGCTACTGAACTTCGGCGGTTGGGGCGTTTATCTCGTCTTAGATGAAATAGGATAGAGGTCTTCCAGCTTTACCTCATTTTTGGGTTCGGCATGTGAAGAGGGACACAGATAATTCGACACATCTTGGTGCTAACACGTACTGTTGGTTTGGCGACAACTTGGAATTCCTTGTAAGAAGCTTGCTGGCTAATTGTAACCGAATCTCACTTAATCAATAAAGCTCCCCCGAATTTGATGCAAAAAATAGTTAGATGATCGTGTGTGGTACCGATCTTGGTCTGTGCCGACGGCTGCACGGTTAGAGCGGCACGGGCAAGGCTAGTGGACCACACCGTTAGAGCATTAGAGACGATCGGACTCTATGCATCAACCAGTGAGCCTAGCAGGCGACGGGAGTCCAGTACGATTGCTTGCATTTCTCTGGAATTAAACTAGCCCTTGGGAAAGGTAGACGTGAAGGTACTAAACCTGGGCATTCGTCAGGCCGGGCCGGGTTTCGGGCCAGGCTTGTAGAAGCCCGACCTTCACCAGCCAAGCCCGAGCCCGGCCCGAAGCCCGAAAAATACACTAAATACAAGCCCAAGCCTGGCCCGAGGCAAAAGCCCAAAGCCCGAGGCCCGGCCCGAAAGCCCGAGAACTCAGCTTTGACATACCAAAAAATGTCACTCTCTGCATACTATGATATGCATCTCTTTGAAATAGGCAGAAAAAAAGTGAAGTCAAACATCGACATGGATACAAGTTGTACAGATCTGAGTAGTGCACATACACTCATTCGCACATACATCATTCACATCGATTTGACTAGTACACATATAGCCATACACTGATACACATCCACTCGATTAGTACAGAGACTACAGAATACAAACGATGCTTTCACGCGACCTCAACGGCGCCGCCGCACACGACAACATATGGTCAGCGGGAGCAGCGGCTAGTAGATCAGCGGGAGCAGCGGCTAGTAGATCAGCGGGAGCTGCGGCTTTTAGATCAGCGGGATAAGCCGCCGTGCAGGACAGCAGCCAGCGGGAGCAGCGTCCACCGCCGTTCGGTTGAAGGCACGGCTTCTTCAGGATGCCGGCCTGCCGCCACGCGTGGGAGGAAGATGCCTCGGGACGCCTCCCTGATGGCACGCACAGGAGGGAAGCACCACCACGCAGGGGAGGCCGTCGCCGTCCAGTTGACTCGCTGCGGCGACGAGGGCGACGGTAGGGGCGGCGCGGATGAGCGAGGTGGAATGGGGGGCTGCGGCTGCTTGGATCTAGAACGTGGGGGTGGGGACTGGGGGTTAGGGTTAGGGAGAGAAGCGAGCGTGGGGGGTAGATATAATGTTGGTGTGGCGGATTGGTGGGCTGGGCCTTCAATTACACGAGTCGTGACACAGACACAGAGCAGACAGTTATGTAGCGTACATGATTTAGACATTGCCGGGCCGGGCTGGGCTAATTTCGGGCCTAAAACTGAAGCCCGAGCCCGGCCTGAATATTACTTCGGGCTGTGAATTGAAGCCCGAGCCCGGCCCGAACGACAAGCCCGGCCCGGCCCGGGTTTTTCGGGCCTGGCTCGGGCCGGGTTGCCGGGCCGGGCTGCCCATGCCCAGGTTTAATTTCTCACTTTATAAAAGCGTTAGAGCTCGGCTGACACAATGATCGAAAGCTGCGCAACCAAAACAACTTGAAACCGCCCATGCACCTTTTGCTTTTCCTGATATCGTCCCATCTACCCTTTCACCTTTGCTTAAAAATCACTCCAACTTGTGGCGTGATCACTTATCCCCTCACTAGTTCTTGCATGTAAACCCTTACTTGAACACTCAGATTCTTTGAAATTCAATTCAGGTGGGGAGCCTTCCCCCCAGTCTAAGGCAGAGGAGGTCGCGCACGGTGAGGAGGTGATGGTAGATACGTATGCACTACACCGATTTGTTAGTAGCAAACATGTAAAAGCATGGTGCGGGGCGATCCTTTGCACTACAACACTCACATCGCAGAAGAGCCACCGAATGCTCCTTTGCATTGAGCGGTCACAATGCACGCGTGTTTGGCTTTTCCAGGGGTCCCAATGCGCACACCTTTGGCCTTTCTCAAGTGTCCCAACACAAGCATTTTGGATATTTTCAAGATCCTTTTTTTACGGAAAAGATCAAAGGCCATATATTGAAGTTGACCAACCTTACAAGACCATCCTTACATAAATTAAAAATTACACGCTGGTCCTTGGGGAAACCGACACCGTCCTCCTCATGCACTCACCGACGGCGAGCTGTGAGCAAAGCTCGATGTCGGGTCTGGGCCTCTGGAACACTATCAAAGCCAGGGAAATGTTGTTGATGCATCACCCGGAAGTCGCCAGTCGGAGTCAGAAGATGCCGGAAACAATGATGTGGTAAACAGATCACCACCCCAGCGAAAAAGGCGATGAAGAAAGCTGGATGACCACCCCAGATCTGACTACACAAATGCAGGGAGACATAGCCTCAGAAGCTCACTAACGATGCCAAAGCTGACCCAACTTCACTGGTTAAAGAAATAGCAAGAGGACAAAGGCACGAAGTGGCGCCATGTACTCCACTGGAAGACACATTCGAAGACCACTTGCATAACAAGAAGATACAATCAGATCCACCACTCCAGAAGAGTCGCGACTAGATGATTCTCCGTCGTCTTTATGTGGTTTGTGATGGGGAACGTTGCATGAAAATCAAAAAAATTCCTACGTACACCTAAGGTCTAATCTAGGAGATGCATAGCAACGAGAGGGGAGTGTGTCTACACACCCTTGTAGACCGAAAGCGGAAGCGTTAATAACGCGGTTGATGTAGTCGTACTCTTCGCGATCCGATCATGATCCAACCGATCTAGCACCGAACGGACATCACCTCCGAGTTTAGCACACGTGCGGCTCGGTGACGTCTCCTCCTCCTTGATCTAGCAAGAGAAGGGGGAGAAGTAGATGGGATCTCAACCAGCACGACGACGTGGTGGAGATGGTAGTGGTGGTGCGCCGAGCCGTACCGGGAGGAGATATGGTGGCAGGAAGGGGGAGGGGCTGCACCAGGGTATAGGGTGCGGCCCCCCTCCTCTCCCTCCACTATATATAGGGGTAAGGGCGGGGAGGGGCGCAACCCTAGCCCCTCCTCCAAGGAGGGGTGCGGCCAGGTAGGGAGGAGTCCCTCTCTCGTACGATAGATGCGATTTCTCCCTTCCACTTCAGGGACTCTTCCCCCCCAAGCCACGTGGACTCTGGGGTGGCTGGTGCGCCTGGCCCATCTAGGTCAGGGTATCACCCCTCAGCCCATGGTGGCCCCTGGGGGTGGTGGGACCCACTGGTGGTCCCCCGGAACCCTTCGGTGGCCCCCGATACACTGCCGGCATACCCCCGAACTTTTTCGGTACCCCGAATATGACTTCCCATATATCAATCTTTACCTCCGGACCATTCCGGAACTCCTCGTGACGTCCGGGATCTCATCTGGGACTCCGAACAACATTCGGTCACCAACATACATATCCCAATACTACTCTAGCGTCAACGAACGTTAGGCGTGCGACCCTGCGGGTTCGAGAACTATGTAGACATGACCGAGACACCTCTCCGGTCAATAACCAATAGCGGAACCTGGATGCCCATATTGGTTCCTACATATTCCACGAAGATCATTTATCGATTGAACCATGATGTCGAGGATTCAGTTAATCCCGTATGCAATTCCCTTTGTCCAGCGATATGTTACTTGCCCGAGATTCGATCGTCGGTATCTCCATACCTAGTTCAATCTCGTTACTGACAAGTCTCTTTACTCATTCCGTAATACAAGATCCCGTGATTAACTCATTAGCCACATTGCTTGCAAGCTCTTTACGATGTTGTATTACCGAGAGGGCCCAGAGATATCTCTCCGTCATATGGAATGACAAATCCCAATCTCGATCCATGCCAACCCAACAGACACCTTCGGAGATACCTGTAGAGCACCTTTATGATCACCCAGTTACGAAGTGACGTTTGATAGCACACAAGGTATTTCTCCAGTATCCGGGAGTTGCATGGTCTCATGGTCTTAGGAATAGATACTTGGCATGAAGAAAGCTGTAGCAATAAACTTAAGTGATACGATCATATGCTAAGCTTACGGTTGGGTCTTGTTCATCACATCATTCTCCTAATGATGTGATCCCGTTATCAAATGACAACTCATGTCTATGGTTAGGAAACCTTAACCATATTTGATCAACGAGCTAGTCTAGTAGAGGCTCACTAGGGACACGGTGTTGTTTATGTATCCACACATGTATTTAAGTTTCCGGTCAATACAATTCTAGCATGAATAATAAACATTTATCATGAACAAGGAAATATGATAATAACCAATTTATTATTGCCTCTAGGGCATATTTCCAACAGTCTCCCACTTGCACTAGAGTCAATAATCTAGTTTACATCGTAATGAATCTAACACCCATGGAGTCCTGGTGCTGATGATGTTTTGCTCGTGGAAGAGGTTTAGTCAACGGGTCTACAACATTCAGATCCGTATGTACTTTGCAAAGTGCTATGTCTCCATCCTTAATGTAATTACGAATGGAGTTGAAGCGGCGCTTGATGTGCTTGGTCTTCTTGTGCAACCTGAGCTCCTTGGCAATGGCAATTGCTCCAGTGTTGTCACAAAAGATAGTCATTGGATCCGATGCACTAGGTATTACTCCTAGATCGGATATGAACTCCTTCATCCAGACTCCTTCTTGTGCTGCTTCCGAAGTAGCTATATATTTCGCTTCACATGTAGATCCCGCTACGACACTTTGCTCTGCACCAACTGACTACTCCACCATTCAATATAAATACGTATACTGTTTGAGACTTAGAGTCATCCGGATCTGTGTCGAAGCTAGCATCGACGTAACCCTTTACGACGAGCTCTTCGTCACCTCCATAAACGAGAAACATGTCCTTAGTCCTCTTCAGGCACTTAAGGATATTCTTGACCACTGTCCAGTGATCTACTCCTGGATCACTTTGGTACCTCCCTGCTAGACTTATGGCAAGGCACATATCAGGTCTGGTACACAGCATGACATACATTATAGAGCCTATGGCTAAGGCATAGGGGATGACCTTCATCCTTTCTCTTTCTTCTGCCATGGTCGGGCTTTGAGTCTTACTCAACTTCACACCTTGCAACACGGGCAAGAACCCTTTCTTTGACTGGTCCATTTTGAACTTCTTCAAAATCTTGTCAAGGTATGCGCTTTGTGAAAGTCCTATTAGGCGTCTTGATCTATCTCTATAAATTTTAATGCCTAATATGTAAGCAGCTTCACCTAGGTCTTTCATAGAAAAACTCTTGTTCAAATAACCTTTTATGCTTTCCAGAAATTCTATATCATTTCCAATCAACAATATGCCATCCACATATAATATTAGAAATGCTACAGAGCTCCCACTCACTTTCTTGTAAATACAAGCTTCTCCGTAAGTTTGTATAAAACCAAAAGCTTTGATCACCTCATCAAAGCGTATATTCCAACTCCGAGATGCTTGCACCAGTCCATAGATGGATCGCTGGAGCTTGCATACTTTGTTAGCATCCTTAGGATCGACAAAACCTTCTGGTTGCATCATATACAACTCTTCCTTAAGAAACCCGTTAAGGAATGCTGCTTTGACGTCCATCTGCCAAATTTCATAATCATAAAATGCGGCAATTGCTAACGTAATTCTAATAGACTTAAGCATCGCTACGGGTGAGAAGGTCTCATCGTAGTCAACCCCTTGAATTTGTCGGAAACCCTTTGCGACAAGTCGAGCTTTATAGACGGTGATATTACCATCAGCGTCCGTCTTCTTCTTAATGATCCATTTATTCTCAATGGCCTACCGGTCATCGGGCAAGTCCACCAAAGTCCATACTTTGTTCTCATACATGGATCCTATCTCGGATTTCATGGCCTCAAGCCATTTGTCGGAATCCGGGCTCATCATCGCTTCTTCATAGTTCGTAGGTTCACCATTGTCTAACAACATGACTTCCAGGACGGGATTACCGTACCACTCTGGTGCGGAACGTACCCTGGTCGACCTAAGAAGTTCAGTAGTAACTTGATCCAAAGTTTGATGATCATCATCATTAGCTTCCTCTCCGGCTAGTGTAGACATCACAGGAACTTCTTTCTATGATGCGCTACTTTCCAATTCGGGAGAAGGTACAATTACCTCATCAAGTTCTACTTTTCTCCCACTCACTTCTTTCAAGAGAAACTCCTTCTCTAGAAAGGACCCATTCTTGGCAACAAAGATCTTGCCTTCGGATCTGTGATAGAAGCTATACCCAATGGTCTCTTTAGGATATCCTATGAAGACGCACTTCTCCGCTTTGGGTTCGAGCTTATCTGGCTGAAGCCTCTTGACATAAGCGTCGCATCCCCAAACTTTAAGAAACGACAGCTTAGGTTTCTTGCCAAACCATAACTCATACGGTGTCGTCTCAATGGATTTAGACGGTGCCCTGTTTAAAGTGAATACAACCGTCTCTAATGCATAACCCCAAAATGATAGTGGCAAATCGGTAAGAGACATCATAGAACGCACCATATCCAATAGAGTACGATTACGACGTTCGGACACACCATTACGCTGTGGTGTTCCAGGTGGCGTGAGCTGTGAAATAATTCCACATTGTCTTAAATGCATACCAAACTCGTAACTCAAATATTCACCTCCACAATCAGATCGTAGAAATTTAATCTTCTTATTATGATGATTCTCCACTTCACTCTGAAACTCCTTGAACTTTTCAAATGTTTCAGACTTGTGTTTCATTAAGTAAATATACCCATATCTACTTAAATCATCTGTGAAGGTAAGAAAATAATGATATCCACCACGTGCTTCAACACTCATCGGACCGCATACATCGGTATGTATTATTTCCAACAAGTCACTTGCCCGCTCCATTGATCCGGAAAACGGGGTTTTAGTCATCTTGCCCATGAGGCATGGTTCACATGTCTCAAATGATTCATAATCAAGAGATTCCAAAAGTCCATCAGCATGGAGTTTCTTCATGCGCTTTACACCAATATGACCTAAGCGGCAGTGCCACAAGTATGTGGTACTATCATCATTAACTTTGCATCTTTTGGCATCAATATTATGAACATGTGTATCACTATGATCGAGATTCAACAAGAATAAACCATTCAACAAGGGTGCATGACCATAAAAGATATTATTCATATAAATAGAACAACCATTATTCTCTGACTTAAATGAATAACCGTCTTGCAATAAACAAGATCCAGATATAATGTTCATGCTTAACGCAGGCACCAAATAACAATTATTCAGGTTCAAAACTAATCCCGAAGGTAAACGTAGAGGGAGCGTGCCGACGACGATCACATCAACCTTGGAACCATTTCCGACGTGCATCGTCACCTCGTCCTTAGCTAGTTTTCGTTTATTCCGCAGCTCCTGTTTCGAATTACATATATTAGCAACCGAACCAGTATCAAATACCCAGGCGCTACTACGAGCACTAGTAAGGTACACATCAATAACATGTATATCAAATATACCTTCGTTGCGTTGCCAGCCTTCTTATCTGCCAAGTACTTGGGGCAGTTCCGCTTCCAGTGACCATTCCCCTAGCAATAGAAGCACTCAGTCTCAGGTTTGGGTCCAGCCTTGGGTTTCTTCATGGGAGCGGCAACTGATACGTCTCCGTCGTATCTACTTTTCCAAACACTTTTGCTCTTATTTTGGACTCTAATTTGCATGATTTGAATGAAACTAACCCGGACTGACGCTGTTTTTAACAGAACTACCATGGTGTTGTTTTTGTGCAGAAATCAAAGTTCTCGGATTTGGACGAAACTTTTTGGAGAATTTTTATGGAATATATAAAAATTATTGGCGCAAGGATCAACAGAAGAGAGGCCACCTGTTGCCCACAAGGCAACAGGGCGCGACCCCCCTAGGGCGCGCCCTGATGCCTTGTGGGGCCCACAGGCGGCCGTCTGACCTAATTCCAACGCTATAAATTCACTTTCCCCGAGAAAAAAATATGAGAAGAAGTTTCATCGCGTTTTACGATACGGAGCCGCCGCCATCTCCTGTTCTTCATCGGGAGGGCTGATCTGGAGTCCGTTTGGGGCTCCGGAGAGGGGGATTCGACGCCGTCGTCATCATCAACCATCCTCCATCACCAATTTCATGATGCTCACCACCGGGCGTGAGTAATTCCTTCGTAGGCTTACTGGACGGTGATGGGTTGGATGAGATTTATCATGTAATCGAGTCAATTTGCTAGGGCTTTGATCCCTAGTATCCATTATGTTCTGAGATTGATGTTGCTATGACTTTGCTATGCTTAATGCTTGTCACTAGGGCCCGAGTGCCATGATTTCAGATCCGAACCCTCTATGTTTTCATGAATATATTTGTGTTCTTGATCCTATCTTGCAAGTTATATGCACCTATTACATGTTATGATCCGCATACCCCAAGGTGAAAATAATTGGGATTCTTTTCGGTGATTGCCGTAGTTTGAGGAGTTCATGTATTCACTAAGTGCTAATGCTTTGTTCCGGTTCTCTATTAAAAGGAGGCCTTAATATCCCTTAGTTTCCTGAAGGACCCCGCTGCCACGGGAGGGTAGGACAAAAAATGTCATGCAAGTTCTTATTATAAGCACGTATGACTATATACGGAATACATGCCTACATTACATTGATGAATTAGAGCTATTGTGTATCGCCTTAGGTTGTGACTGTTACATGATGAATGTCATCCAACATAATTATCATCACCGATCCAATTCCTACGACTTTCTCATATTGGTTTCTGCTAAGTTACTTTGTTGCTACTGCTTTACACTTGCTACAAAACTGCTACTATTACTGTTGCCGTTACTATTGTTACTGTTGCTACTGCTATCAAAATTATCATATTACTGTGCTACTAAATATTCTGCTGCAGATATTTTATCTCCAGGTGTGGTTGAATTGTCAACTCAACTGCTAAAACTTGCAAATATTCGTTGGCTCCCCTTGTGTCGAATCAATAAATCTGGGTGAAATACTACCCGCGAAAACTGTTGCGATCCCCTATACTTGTGGGTTATCAAGACCTTTTTCTGGCGCCGTTGCCGGGGAGCATAGCTCTATTTGTTGAGTCACTTGGGATTTATATCTGTTGATCACTATGAAGAATCTGAAAGACGCTAAAACTAAGACCGTCCCCTCTATGACTAGAGGAGGTAAGGAACTGCCATCACACTCCGCACTTGATTCACCTTCTGTTTTGAGTAGGCTTGCGACACCACCACCTGTTATTCATTCTGATATGTCGCAAGTTATTGATGATACTACTTCTACTATGAATGATACTTATGATGATGCTACTACTATGCTTGATAATAATGTGCCACTTGGTGAATTTCTTGATGAACAACTTGCTACAGCTAAAGAAATTGAGAATGCTGAAAATGTTGAAACTCTTGAGAATTATGATTCACCTATTATGCCTAGCTCTCCCACTATAGTTGAAATACCTGAAACATCTGATGGTCATGTTTTTGATAGAGAGACAACTAGAGCAATTCTTGCTTGTAATGATAGAGATGAGGTTATAAAATTGCTTGCTGAAATGAAAGAAAAATCTATGAGGGAGAGAATGAAATATGATCCTAAGTTTGCTACCTTTCCTATATTTGTTACCGATAAGGATTATGAATTCTCTGTCGATCCTGAGTTAATTACCTTGGTTGAATCTGATCCTTTTTATGGTTATGAAACTGAAACTGTTGTGGCACATCTTACTAAGTTGAATGATATTGCCACCCTATTTGCTCATGAGGAAAAAATTTGCTATTACTATATTCTCAAGTTGTTTCCTTTCTCATTAAAGGGTGATGCTAAGAAATGGTTTAATACTCTTGCTCTTGGTTGTGTGCGTAGTCCCCAGGATATGATATATTACTTCTCTGAAAAATATTTTCCCGCTCATAAGAAACAAGCTGCCTTACAGGAAATATCTAACTTTGTGCAAATTGAAGAAGAGAATCTCCCTCAAGTTTGGGGGAGGCTTCTCCAACTACTTAATGCTCTGCCTGATCATCCTCTCAAGAAAAATGAAATACTTGATATCTTTTATAATGGACTAACCAATGCTTCTGGGACTATCAAGATAGTTGTGCTGGTTGTGTTTTCAGGGAACGAACTGTTGGACAGGCTGAATTACTATTGAATAATATATTGAGAAATGCCGATGATTGGACACTTCCTGAACCACCACCTAAGCCAACTCCGAAGAAGAGAGGTATTTTATTCCTTAGTCCAGAAGATATGCAAGAAGCCATGAAATCTATGAAGGAAAAAGGTATTAAAGCTGAAGATGTTAGGAATTTACCACCTAATGAAGAAATACACGGACTTGATATCCCGACACAGGTAGTGGAGGTAAATTCTCTCACTAGATTTGATGAAGGCGATATTCCGTATAATAAATCTGCTAGTCAATGCCTGTATGAATTTGATAATTACATCATTAAACAGGAACACTTTAATATGTATGTTAGCAATCAACTAAAACGGAATGCCATCATGATTGAACGCTTGAGTGATTTGATGTTTAGAACTGCTAATGATGTTAAATGCTTGAGTAAACATGCTTCTATGGTTCAGACTTAGTTAGAACAAATTGCTAAGTCACAAAATGATTTGCTTGATGAAATAAATAATAAAAAGAATGACCATGCTGTTAGATTTGTTACTAGAGGAGGCAGAATGACCGAGGATCCTCTATATCCTGAAGGTCATCCTAAAAGAATTGAACAAGATTCTCGAAGAAATAATATTGATGCACCTAGTCCATCTAAGAAGAAAAAGAAAAAGAAAAATGATAAAACTTTGCTTGCTCCTAGTGAACCTGAGATAAAAAAACCTCATGAGAATCAAAATGATGTTTCTATTTCTGATGCTGAGACACAATCTGGTAATGAACATACACCTAGTGATGACGATAATGATAAGGATAATGATAATGATGATGTTCATGTTGATGCTCAACCAGAAAATGATGTAGAAATAGAACCTGCTGTTGATCTTGATAACCCACATTCTAAGAACAAAAGATATGATAAAAGAGATTTTGTTGCTAGAAAACATGGAAAGGAGAGAGAACCATGGGTTCAAAAACCTATGCCTTTCCCTACTAAACCTTCTAAAAACAAAGATGAGGAAGACTTTGAGCGCTTTGTTGAAATGCTTAGACCTGTCTTTTTGCGCACTCGCTTGATTGATATGTTGAAAATGCCTCCTTATGCTAAATATATGAAAGATATTGTCACTAATAAAAGAAAGATACCTGAAGTTGAAATTTCCACCATGCTTGCAAATTATTCTTTTAAGGGTGGAGTACCTAAAAAGTTAGGAGATCCGGGAATACCTACTATACCATGCTCCATTAAAAGAAGTTATATTAAAACTGCCTTATGTGATTTGGGAGCCGGTGTTAGTGTTATGTGATACGTCCATTTTGCATCATGTTTTGCTACTGTTATTTATAGAGTTTTTAATCAATATAACACTTTGTGGAGCAATTCTAATGCCTTTTCTCTCTTAATATGCAAGATTTATACAAGGAGGGAGATTGCCGACAACTGGAATTCTGGACCTGAAAAAGCTATGTCAGAGATACCTATTCTGCACATCTCCAAATGAGCTAAAATTTCACGGAGAACTATTTTGGAATAAATAAAAAATATTGGAAGAAAGAAGTACCAGAGGGGACCACCCAGGTGCCCACGAGGCACCAGGGCGCGCCACCCCCCCAGGCGCGCCCTGGTGGCTTGTGGGCCCCCTGGCCAGCCTCCGGTGCCCATTTTCTGGTATATAAGCCCATTTGCCCTAGAAAAAATATAGAGAAGACTTTTGGGACAGTGCGCCGCCATCTCGAGGCGGAACTTGGGCAGGAGCACTTTTGCTCTCCGGCGGAGAGATTCTGCCGGGGATACTTCCCTCCGGGAGGGGGAAATCGTCGCCATCGACATCACCAACGATCCTCTCATCGTGGGAGGACCAATCTTCATTAACATCTTCACCAGCACCATCTCATCTCAAACCCTAGTTCATCTCTTGTATTCAATCTTTGTCTCAAAACCTCAAATTAGTACCTGTGGGTTGCTAGTAGTGTTGATCACATCTTGTAGTTAATGCTAGTTGGTTTATTTGGTGGAAGATTATATGTTCAGATCCAATATGCTATTTAATACCCCTCTGATCTTGGACATGAAGATGATTTGTGAGTAGTTACTTTTGTTCTTGAGGACATGGGAGAAGTCTTGTCATAAGTAATCATGTGAATTTGGTATTCGTTCGATATTTTGATGATATGTATGTTGTTGATTCTCTTAGTGGTGTCATGTGAACGTCGACTACATGACACTTCACCATCTTTGGGCCTAAGGGAATGCATTATGGAGTAGTAATTAGATGATGGGTTGCTAGAGTGACAGAAGCTTAAACCCTAGTTTATGCTCTATTCCGTAAGGGGCTGATTTGGATCCATATGTTTAATGCTATGGTTAAAGTTATCTTAATTCTTCTTTCGTAGTTGCGGATGCTTGCGAGAGGGGGTAATCATAAGTGGGAGGCTTGTTCAAGTAAGAATAGCACCCAAGCACCGGTCCACCCACATATCAAATTATCAAAGTAGCGAACGCGAATCAAACCAACATGATGAAAGTGACTAGATGAAATTCCCACGTGTCCTCGAAAATGCTTTGCTTACTATAAGAGATTGTTCCGGCTTGTCCTTTGCTACAAAAAGGATTGGGCCACCTTGCTGCACTCTTTGTTACTATTGCTACTTGTCACTTGTTACAAATTATCTTGCTATCAAACTACTTGTTACCGATAATTTCAGTGCTTGCAGAAAATACCTTGCTAAAAACCGCTTGTCATTTCCTTCTGCTCCTCGTTGGGTTCGACACTCTTACTTATTGAAAGGACTACGATTGATCCCCTATACTTGTGGGTCATCATTATGCCTTTCTCTTTATATAGAAGACTTGATTTGAATAAGCTCACACCTACTGAAATATCTTTGCAAATGGCTGATAAATCCACTGCTATACCTATTGGAATTTGCGAGGATGTCCCTGTTGTTGTTGCAAATGTTACTATCTTAACGGACTTTGTTATACTTGATATGCCCGAGGATGACAACATGTCGATTATACTTGGAAGACCCTTTTTGAATACTGCAGGGGCTGTTATTGATTGCAACAAAAGCAAGGTTACTTTCCATGTCAATGGTAATGAGCATACGGTTTATTTCAAGGAGAAACAAACTTCAGTGAATGGTATCAATTGTATTGAGAAGGTTTCGATAATCACTATTGGGGGATTCAAATTTCCTCTTCCGACTGTCAAAAAGAAATATGAAATTCTTATTGTTGGGGAGATGCATATCCCCGTTGAGGTAACTTAGTGTTATACGAAAATTCTTCGGTTTCATGTCACTCGGAAATAGTTTGTTAATAAGACTTGATCAACCTTATTAATGGATTCTTTCTGAAAGGCATGTGGTCGATGAATTTAGTAAGCACAACTTTCTGTAATCTTAGTTTGCTCTCTGTTATTTATAGTTTAAATAAAATAAAATGCCATGATTATCCTATTTTCTGAATTATCCATGCAATAAAAAATGACCCAAAAATAAAAGTGCTCAGAATGCAATAAAATTTTAACATGATTTTTTTGGGAATATATAAGAATTTTTGGCACTGAAAACAACCCAGGGGGGGTGCACCTGTTGCCCACAAGGCAACAGGGCGCGGTGATACGTCTCCAACGTATCTATAATTTTTGATTGTTCCATGCTGTTATATTATCAATCTTGGATGTTTTTATATGCATTTACAACAATTATATATCATTTTTGGAGACTAACCTATTAACTTAGTGCCCAGTGCCAGTTGCTGTTTTCTGCCCTGTTTTTGTTTTACAGAATATCAATACCAAACGAAGTCCAAATGCCACGAAACTTTTTGGAGATTTTTTTCTGGACAATACCAACACTAGAAGCTTCGGGAGAGGACCAGACACCAGAGGAGGTGGCCACAAGCCACCAGGGCGCCTGGGGGGGGGGCAGGCGCGCCCTTGTGCCTCGTGGGCCCATCCCAGCTCCGTTTGACCTAATTCCTCCATTATAAATTCCCAAAAAATTAGAAACCCTCAGGGTAGTCCACGAAATACTTTTTCCGCCGCCGCAAGTTTCTGTTCCAGAGAGATCCCATCTGGGGTCCTTCTCCGGTAATCTGCCGGAGGGGGAATCGATCACGGAGGGGCTCTACATCAACCTTGCTGCCCTTCCGATGATGCGTGAGTAGTTTACCACAGACCTTCGGGTCCATAGTTAGTAGCTAGATGGATTCTTCTCTCTTTTTGATCTTCAATACAATGTTCTCCTCGATGTTCTTGGAGTTCTATCCGATGTAATCACTTTTTGCGGTGTGTTTGTTGGGATCCGATGAATTGTGAGTTTATGATCAGATTATCCATGAATATATTTGAGTCCTTGCTGCACTCTTTTATGCATGATTATTATATCCTCATATTTCTTCTCCGATCTATTGATTTGGTTTGGCCAACTGAGTTGATTTATCTTGCCATGGGAAGAGGTGCTTTGTAATGGGTTCGATCTTGCGGTGCTCAATCCCAGTGACAGAAAGGGACATGACACGTATGTATCGTTGCTATTAAGGGTAAAAAGATGGGGTTTATTCATATGTGAGTTTATCTTGTCTACATCATGTCATCGTTCTTAAGGCATTACTACGTTCTTTATGGACTTAATACACTAGATGCATGCTGGATAGCGGTCGATGTGTGGAGTAATAGTAGTAGATGCAGGTAGGAGTCGGTCTACTTATCTTGGACGTGATGCCTATATACATGATCATTGCCTTGGATATCGTCATGATTATTTGCTTTTCTATCAATTGCCCAACAGTAATTTGTCTACCCACCGTATGCTATTTCCTCGAGAGAAGCCTCTAGTGAAAACTATGGCCCCCGGGTCTATCTAAATCATATTACTAAAACCCTAAAAATATTGCTGCCATTTTATTTTATTTATTCTATTTTGTATTTTTATTTCAATCTATCTATCTATCACATACAATTTAATCTTGCAATTAACCGCCGAGGGATTGACAACCCCTCGTTTGCGTTGGGTGCAAGGATTTGTTGTTTGTGTGCAGGTGCTGCTAACGAGGTGTTGCGTGATTCTCCTACTGGTTCGATAACCTTGGTTTCATAACTGAGGGAAATACTTATCTCTACTGTGCTGCATCATCCCTTCCTCTTCGGGGAAAATACCAACGCAAGCTACAAGTAGCAGGAAGAATTTCTGGCGCCGTTGCCGGGGAGACATCATGAACATCTATCAAGTACTTTTGCATAAACTCTCATCTCCTTGCATTTAATTTATTTGCCATTTGCCTCTCATTTTCATCTCCCCCACTTCTAAAACATTTTTACAAAAATACAAAAATATTTTCCGTTTGCCTTTTTCTTGTTTGCTTGCTTGTTATCTTGTTTGCGTAGCAACGATGTCTCAAGAAAATACAAAATTGTGTGATTTTTCTAATGCTAATAATAATGATTTTATTAGTACTCCGAGTGCTCCTCCCGCCGCTAGTGCGGAGACTTGTGATATTAATGCCGCTTTGCTAAATCTTGTCATGAAAGATCAATTTTCCGGTAGTCCTAATGAAGATGCCGCATCCCATCTTAACACTTTCGTAGAATTGTGTGACATGCAAAAGAAAAAAGATGTGGATAATGATATTGTGAAATTAAAATTATTCCCATTCTCGTTGCGGGATCGTGCAAAAAATTGGTTTTCATCTTTACCACAAAATAGTATCGATTCTTGGGATAGGTGTAAAGATGCTTTTATTACTAAGTATTTTCCACCCGCGAAAATTATTTCTCTTAGAAATCAAATTATGAATTTTAAGCAACTTGATCATGAACATGTTGCCCAATCTTGGGAAAGGATGAAATTAATGATAGGAAATTGCCCTACTCATGGTTTAAATTTATGGATGATCATACAAAATTTTTATGCGGGATTGAATTTTGTCTCTAGAAATCTTTTAGATTCCGCCGCGGGTGGTACTTTTATGGAAATTACTTTGGGGGAAACTACTAAATTGCTTGATAATATTATGGCAAATTATTCACAATGGCCTACTGAAAGAGTTCCTACTAGTAAAAAAGTGAATTCTGTTGAAGAAATTAATATTTTGAGTGATAAAGTTGATGTGCTTATGAAATTGGTTGATAGCAAAAATGCTCCTATTGATCCTAATGATGTGCCTTTGTCCACTTTGATTGAGCAAAATAATGATCCCGTAGATGTGAATTTTCTCTCGCGAAACAATTTTAATAATAATGCTTATAGAGGTAATTTCAACGCTAGACCGTTTCCTGGAAATTCCACTAATAATTATGGCAATCCCTATGGTAATTCTTATAATAATAATAATAGGATGCCCTCTGATCTTGAAAGTAATATTAAAGAATTTATTAATGCTCAAAAAGTTTTCAACACTACGATAGAAGAAAAATTGAGTAAAATTGATGATATGTCTAGGAGCATTGATAGAATTATTCATGATGTGGAAAACCATAAGACTAAAATTATGCCACCTAAAATTGATATTAGTGAATCAATTAAAGCTTTATATGTCTCCATGGATGAGAGTAAGAAAAGAACCGCCATGCTAAAAGCTAAACGAGATTTTTTAGAAAAAGCGATTCCTCCCGGTTTTTATCGTAGTAATGATGAGGATATTAAAATGATTGGTGTTTCATCTATTGATTCTTTGTTTAGCAATATAAAACTTGATTAAAAGGGGACTGAAGAAGAGTCAACTTTAGCTAGTAGGCGTTCCCATAATTCGGTGGGTGAAAATCTTAATGAAAAAATTGCTAAAAGTGGGTTTGGAGAGGTAAAAACTTTAAATAGCGATGTGCCCACTCCCTTGGATTACAAAGATTTTAATTATGATAATTGTTCTTTGATTGAATGCATTTATTTGTTACAATCCATGTTAAATTCACCCAACGCTTATGAGCAAAACAAGGCTTTTACTAAACACATCGTAGAAGCGATGATGAAAGCGTTAGAAGAAAAGCTAGAACTAGAAGTCTCAATTTCTAGAAAATTATATGATGAATTGGAACCCACCATTAAAGTCAAAATTTAAAATTATGAGTGCAATGCTTTACGTGATTTGGGTGCTAGCGTTTCCACAATTCCAAAATCTCTATGTGATGTGCTAGGTTTTACCAATATAGACGAATGCTCTCTTAATTTGCATCTTGCGGATTCTACTATTAAAAAGCCATTGGGTAGAATTAATGATGTTCTTATTCTTGCAAATAGAAATTATGTGCCCGTTGATTTCATAGTACTTGACATTGAATGTAATCCTTCTTGCCCAATAATACTTGGTACACCGTTCTTACGAACCATTGGTGCCGTTATTGACATGAAAGAAGGGAATATAAAATTTCAATTTCCATTAAAGAAGGGTATGGAGCACTTCCCTAGAAAAATAATTAAAGCACCATATGAATCAATTATGAGGGCCACCTATGGAATCAACTTGAAAGATGACAATACTTGAAATTATGCATTATGCCTAGCTAGGGGCATAAAACAATAGCGCTTGTTGGGAGGCAACCCAATGAATAAAATAAAATTTTCTGTTATTGTGTGTTTTCACAATTATGCTACTGGTATTATTGAGTTTTTGTGTTTTTAATTAGTGTTTCTGCCAAGTAAAGCCTTTAGGATGATTTGGAAGATAGTATAATTGATGCTGTTTGGAAAACAGAAAGTTTTGCGTCCAGTGCCCGAATTTATTTTCTGTACTGGAGCGTCAAAAAATTCTGAAATTTTTACACAGTATTGGTATATGAATTTCCCACGTTTTCCTAATTTTTCAGAATTTTTGGAGTTACAGAAGTATGGCTTTTAAATAGGTTGCTACAGACTGTTCTGTATTTGACAGATTCTGTTTTTGATGTGTTGCTTGCTTGTTTTGATGAATCTATGGATTGTATCGGGGGGTATAAGCCATGGATAAGTTAGAATACAGTAGGTATAATGCAAAAATAAAATATGAATGGGTTTGCAACAGTACTTAGAGTAGTGATTTATTTTGTTATACTAACGGATCTCACGAAGGTTTTGTTGAGTTTTGTGTGATTGAAGTTTTCAAGTTTTGGGTGAGATCACGATGGATGAAGGAATAAGGAGTAGCAAGAGCCTAAGCTTGGGGATGCCCGAGGCACCCCAAGGTAATATTCAAGGAAGACTCAAGCGTCTAAGCTAGGGGATGCCCCGAAAGGCATCCCCTCTTTCTTCTACCAACCATCGGTAATTTTACTTGGAGCTATATTTTTATTCGTCACATGATATGAGTTTTGCTTAGAGCGTCTTGTATTATATGAGTCTTTGCTTTTTTTTCTTTTTAGTTTGTCACAATCATCTTTGCTGAACACACCTATCTTGAGAGAGCCACACGTTTATCATCATAATTTGTTAGAATACTCTATGTGCTTCACTTAATTTTTTTTGAGCTATGAAGTTGCTCTAGTGCTTCACTTAAATCTTTTTGAGCACGATGGTGGCTATATTTTGAAGAAATAAACTCTCATGCTTCACTTATATTATTTTGAGAGTTGATTAAAATTTTGAAGAAATGAATTCTCATGCTTCACTTATATTATTTTGAGAATTGATAAGATGAAAATTTTGAAGAAATATTTGCACTCTCATGCTTCACTTAAATATTTTTGAGAGTTGATGAAAGTAACGGTAATTTGCACAAGATATGAATTTGGTCCCAAAGTGATGAATATTCAAGAGGGATATAATAAAAACTTTCATATAGATCATTGGATAAGATAAGTGTGATTCCTTGCAATAGTTTTGCGATATGGAGATGATAATATGTGAGCCATGTTAGTGAGTAATTGTGATTTAGTAAGAATATTCGTGTTAAGGTTTGTGATTCCCTATGCATGCACGTTAAGTCAATAGTTATGCAACGAAATTACATCCTACTTATGGTGCATTATTCGGTGTTAGTTATGTTCAATGCATGTTTATGTCTGTTTCCGTTTTTTGGTTGGTTGCTTCTCAATCTTTTGCTAGCCTTCATTTGTACTAAGCAGAAATACCGCTTGTGCATCCAAAATCCTTAAACCCAAGTTGTGCCAAATGAGTCCACTATATATACCTATATGCGGTATTTCAATGCCGTTCCAAGTAAATTTGCGTGTGCCAACTCTAATTTTCAAAATAATTTTTCTGTTTTGTGTGCCCGTACCGCTCATGAGGCGGAAGGGGGTGGCCAATATTTTCCATGCTAGGTGGGTTATTCTCACGATGAGTGTTTATTCACTTGTCATTGCACGAGAGTATGGTTGGTAATAGGGATGCCCAGTCCCACAATGAAATCAAAAATTAATAACAACAAAATTCCTTGGAAAGTGATGGTTTGGAGGGCACCCGTGGATACGGCTAGCCATGGATTGTGAAAGAAATGGTGGAAAGGAAATAAACTTTACTTTCTGTTTGGGAACCACCTATAATGTATCTATCATGGAAGATATTGGGAATTCTCGTTCGTTTTCGTTGACAGGAAAAGCATGCCTCTCAAAATATTTTTTATCTCTCTAATTTAAGCTTTGAGCTCTGGCACATTTGACAAATCTCTGCTTCCCTCTGCGAAGGGCCTATCTATTTACTTTTATGCAATTTTTATTTTTCTTGAGTCTCCATCTTCTCTTACAAAAGCGCCAACTAGAGAGCACTATTGTCATACTTGTGCATTGGATGTAGCTAATATTTGAGTGTGTTTCATGAATGGATCAATGATTGAGCATAATGGGCTAGGGATAACTTTCTTTAGCGTTGATATTTTGAAAGACATGGTTGCTTGTTAGTATGCTTGAGTATTTATATCTTCATGTCAAATTATAGACTATTGCTTTGAATCATTCAAGTCCAATGTCCATGCTACAAAAGAAAAGAATATATGATGAATATGATAGGCAGCATTCCACATCAAAAATTCTGTTTTTATCATTTACCTACTCGAGGACAAGCAGGAATTAAGCTTGGGGATGCTGATACGTCTCCAACGTATCTATAATTTTTGATTGTTCCATGTTGTTATATTATCAATCTTGGATGTTTTTATATGCATTTACAGCAATTATATATCATTTTTGGAGACTAACCTATTAACTTAGTGCCCAGTGCCAGTTGCTGTTTTCTGCCCTGTTTTTGTTTTATAGAATATCAATACCAAACGAAGTCCAAATCCCACGAAACTTTTTGGAGATTTTTTCCTGGACAATACCAACACTAGAAGCTTCGGGAGAGGACCAGACGCCAGAGGAGGTGGCCACGAGCCACCAGGGCGTGCCTGGGGGGGGGGCAGGCGCGCCCTGGTGCCTCGTGGGCCCACCCCAGCTCCGTTTGACCTAATTCCTCCACTATAAATTCCCAAAAAAAACAGAAACCCTCAGGGGAGTCCACGAAATACTTTTTCCGCCGCCGCAAGTTTCTGTTCCAGAGAGATCCCATCTGGGGTCCTTCTCCGGTAATCTGCCGGAGGGGGAATCGATCACGGAGGGGCTCTACATCAACCTTGCTGCCCTTCCGATGATGCGTGAGTAGTTTACCATAGACCTTCGGGTCCATAGTTAGTAGCTAGATGGCTTCTTCTCTCTTTTTGATCTTCAATACAATGTTCTCCTCGATGTTCTTGGAGTTCTATCCGATGTAATCACTTTTTGCGGTGTGTTTGTTGGGATCCGATGAATTGTGAGTTTATGATCAGATTATCCATGAATATATTTGAGTCTTTGCTGCACTCTTTTATCCATGATTATTATAGCCTCGTATTTCTTCTCCGATCTATTGATTTGGTTTGGCCAACTGAGTTGATTTATCTTGCCATGGGAAGAGGTGCTTTGTAATGGGTTCGATCTTGCGGTGCTCAATCCCAGTGACAGAAAGGGACATGACACGTATGTATCGTTGCTATTAAGGGTAAAAAGATGGGGTTTATTCATACGTGAGTTTATCTTGTCTACATCATGTCATCGTTCTTAAGGCATTACTCCGTTCTTTATGGACTTAATACACTAGATGCATGCTGGATAGCGGTCGATGTGTGGAGTAATAGTAGTAGATGCAGGCAGGAGTCGGTCTACTTATCTTGGACGTGATGCCTATATACATGATCATTGCCTTGGATATCGTCATGATTATTTGCTTTTCTATCAATTGCCCAACAGTAATTTGTCTACCCACCGTATGCTATTTCCTCGAGAGAAGCCTCTAGTGAAAACTATGGCCCCCGGGTCTATCTAAATCATATTACTAAAACCCTAAAAATATTGCTGCCATTTTCTTTTATTTATTCTATTTTGTATTTTTATTTCAATCTATCTATCTATCACATACAATTTAATCTTGCAATTAACCGCCGAGGGATTGACAACCCCTCGTTTGCGTTGGGTGCAAGGATTTGTTGTTTGTGTGCAGGTGCTGCTAACGAGGTGTTGCATGATTCTCCTACTGGTTCGATAACCTTGGTTTCATAACTAAGGGAAATACTTATCTCTACTGTGCTGCATCATCCCTTACTCTTCAGGGAAAATACCAACGCAAGCTACAAGTAGCACGCGGCCACCCCCCAGGGCACGCCAAGATGCCTTGTGGGTCCCACAAGGACCCACTCACTTATCCATTCAGCCCACTTCATCTCCTACCTCCAGAAAAAAATCGTGGTAGCTCTCTCTCTCGTGTTCTTGCTCCTAAACCTGAGATTTTCGATCTCTTTGCTCGGAGCTCCATTTCCGAAACTGTTTTGAGGGATTGCTCCTTGGTATGCGACTCTCCCATTGCTCCAATTAGTTTTTGCTTTAGTGGATTATATTTTGCTTAAATTGCTGCTATTGGTGCTAGTTAAAATGAGCTTGAATGTTGAATTCTTTGAGTTCTAAGTAGTTTGAATGCTTGATATAGCCTCTAGGCACTTGTATGAGTAGTTGCTATCAATCTTGTGAAGTTTTGTTAACATCTTTTTGTGGTCCAAATTTTTTCAGAAATTTGTTCTTAGGAAAATGAACTTTCTTCGGAGGGGTTCTTCGAGCCGGAGCTCCAAGGGTGTCCTTGGGGATGCCCGTGACCACGACCTCAACATTCCGTGCAGGACGGAGGTCCGACCATGCGAGTGGCCGCACAACACCTTCATGAACGACGCCGGGTTTCGTCAAGAGTTCGCACAATTTGTTGCGAACGCCAGGCTGGCCGACTTCCTCACAGATGAGTGTGACCAGCACCACATCCTTACAAATTCCTTTGTTCAATTTTTTTATTTCATGCCTAGGCTCGATATCCCCATGGTGCGTTTCGATTTATATGCTGAACATCATGACTTAATGCTAGATGAGTTTTGTGAGATATGCTTGATCCCTTCTGATGGGGATTTGAGGGAGCCTCGGCCTGAGGAGTTCGAGGACTTCCTTCGCACTTTGACTGTGGGGGAATTTAGGGGCATTTCAAAAGCCCGTGTTACTAGCTTGCATTTTCCTACTGTGTACTACTTTGCTTTATTCATAGGGAAATGTTTGACCGCCAGGGAGGAAGGTGGTACGCTCAGTGTCCCTGACCTCGCCATCTTGCGTCATGCTATTCACGGCGATAACACTTTTAGCTTGGGAGCTATCATTGCACGCCGATTACACATCAACATGACTAAGGGTAAAGTCCATAGCGGTATTTATGCTTCGCGTCTTGCGAAACGTTTTAATGTTGCTATCCGCCCAAATGACTACTTGCTGCCCAAGGCTTACTTAGACCAACAGTGCATAATCGATCACCACTTTATTGATGAACCCGAACCTCCTCAATATATTCGTTATAACCTGGTTTTCAGCGAGAGAACGATATTATTCCGTTGCCTGCACCCTCTTTGTTTGACTCTCATGCCAGGAGCGGATACACCATCATGCCGGCGGACATCACAGCTTACAGGAATGAGCTGGCAGCAGCGGAGAACGAGGTCCAGCAGTGGGATCCTCAGGTGCCTCCGCCCCAATACTATCCGCCCGGTCCTAATGGATACTACGGGTGGTGATTACCAAGCTAGGCCAAAAGCCTAAGCTTGGGGGAGTACGTATCTCTCACCGACATTACATTCACGTTCACACATTCATTTTAGTTGTCGGTGTTCATCCTTTTTCATTGTATATCCATGTTAGTTTTATTTCCGCTTTCTTCTTGTGTGTTTGAAAAACTTCAAAAAACCCAAAAATATTTCTCGCTTCTTTTCGGTTTTTCTTTCCCGTTTGTTAGTTCGTAGTATTAAAAGAAAACCCAAAAAGATTTCTCGTTTCTTCTTTTGCTTGTTGGGAGTTCTCCCGTGTAAATAGTTTTTCTCGCTTTTCGTTTTTCTTCTTTAATTTGCTTTCTTCAGAGAAACTAAAAACTCCAAAAATATTTGAGTGTGTTTCTCTGAATTTCTTTTCTTTTCATTGAGTTGTAGTAGGGAGAGGACCACGATGAAAATGTTGAGTGGCTCTCATATGCTCTATTTTTGATCTAACGAAGAGCCAATTTTACCTTGTCTTCTCCCTTGAATAAAATGTTTGCAGATTCCAGCTTAGTCCACGGCACACTTGCACTATTATTATTTTCACATCATTTGGTCGTGCAAGTGAAAGGCAATAATGACGATGATTTGATGAAGTGACCGTGGCAAGGAAAAGTTGGTATGATCTCTTCTTGTTTTTGTTTTTGTAAATATGTTTAACTCAGTATCCATGATTCAGCATATTATGTGTAAACATGTTTGTGATGACAATTAGAGATTATAGTTGCTCATGCCATGCTTAAGTAGCTAGGAGTGGATAATGATTTATCTTGGATGTCAACATGCATTAAAATGGTTATGATGTAGTATGTTAATATGGTATCCTCCTCTAAATGTTTCAAGTGGCTTGACTTGGCACATGTTCATGCATGTAGTTGATTCAAAACCAACATAGCCTCCATGGTATTTATGTTCAGGGTGTCTATATCCTACTCATGCTAGTATTCAATGTTAATTATTCTCAATGCATGATCATGACCGTTTTCGCTCTCTAGTTGGTCGCTTCTCAATCTATTTGCTAGCCTTCACTTGTACTAAGCGGGAATACTGCTTGTGAATCCACAATCCTTAAACCAAAGTTGTTCCAGATGAGTCCACCATATCTACCTATATGCGGTATTACTCTGCCGCTCCAAGTAAATTTGCATGTGCCACTGCTACTTGTAGTCTGCGTTGGTATTTCCCCGAAGAGGAGAGGATGATGCGGTACAGTAGAGATAAGTATTTCCCTCAGTTAAGAACCAAGTTTATCAATCCAGTAGAAGAACCAAGCAAAATTCCGTTAAGCGCACCTGCACACACAAGAGCAAACACTTGCACCCAACACAAATAAGAGGGTTGTCAATCCTCTTAGCTGTTATTTGCAAGGATTAAATCTTATCGAGGTAAATAGATAAACTAGAATACTAATTAAAATAAAAGTAAATAAATTGCAGCAAGGTATTTTTAGGTTTTTTATATGATAAAGATAGACCCGGGGGCCATAGTTTTCACTAGAGGCTTCTCTCTTGAGCACATAAACATATGGTGGGTAAACAAATTACTGTTGGGCAATTGATAGAAAAGCAAATAATTATGACGGATTCATGGCAATGATCATGTATATAGGCATCACGTCCGAGACAAGTAGACCGACTCCTGCCTGCATCTACTACTATTACTCCACCCATCGACCGCTATCCAGCATGCATCTAGGGTATTAAGTATGAAACAGAGTAACGCTTTAAGCAAGATGACATGATGTAGAGAAGCAAATTCAAGCAATATGAATAAACAACCCCATCTTTTTATCTTTAATGGCAACAATATAAATACGTGTCATGTCCCCTTTTGTCACTGGGATTGAGCACCGTAAGATCGAACCCATCACAAAGCACCTCTCCCATTGCAAGATAAATCAATCTAGTAGGCCAAACTAAACCGATAGATTGGAGAGAAATACAAAGCTATAACAATCATGCATAAAAGAGTTCAGAGAAGACTCAAATATTTCTCATGAAAAATCTGATCATAAACTCACAATTCATTGGATCCCAACAAACACACCGCAAAAGAAGATTACATCGGATAGAACTCCAAGAACATCGAGGAGAACATTGTATTGAAGATCAAAGAGAGAGAAGAAGCCATCTAGCTACTAGCTATGGACCCGTAGGTCTGTGGTAAACTACTCACACATCATCGGAAGGGCAGGAAGGTTGATGTAGAAGCCCTCCGTGATCGATTCCCCCTCCGACAGAGTACTGGAAAAGGCCTCCAGATGGGATCACGGAAGAACAGAGGCTTGCGTCAGTGGAAAGGTTTTCTCTTCTGGCTCTCTGGGGGTTTCCCGATATTTTTGAATTTATAGAAGTGGAATTAGGTCAAACGGAGTCACGTGGGCCCCACAAGGCAACATGGCGCGCCCCCTGGGGCGCGCCCTAGTGCCTTGTGAAGCCTCCGTGAGGCTTCTGGCCTCCTCCCGAAGCTTCCCAGGTTTCTTTTGTCCAGAAAAAAATCTCCAAAAAGTTTCGTGGCATTTGGACTTCATTTGGTACTGTTTCTCTGAAAAGCCAAAAACAAGCAGAAAACAGCAGCTGGCACTAGGCACTAGGTTAATAGGTTAGTCCCAAAAAATGATATATAATTGCATATAAAAACATCCAAAATTGATACTATAATAGCATGGAACAATCAAAAATTATAGATACGTTGGAGACGTATCAGCCACCTCTAAACATTCAAACGAACATCTGTTTTGTGTGCCTGTACCGCTCATGGAGCGACAGGGGGCGGTCAATATCTTCCATGCTAAGCGGGTTATTCTCGAGATGAGTGTTTATTCACTTGTCATTGCATGAGAGAGGCTGGTATTTGGGATGCCCAGTCCTATGCTCAGAATCGAAAATATATAATGCAAACAAACTCCCCCGGAAAGTTGTTGGTATGGAGGGCACCCGAGGATTCGGCTAGCCATGGCTTGTGTTGGTATGGTGGAGGGGGAGTAAACTTTACCTTTCCGCTTGGGAACCGCCTATAATGTGTTTAGCATGGAAGATGTTGAAAACTCTCGGTCATGACGTTGACAGGAAAAGTACACCTCCCAAAATTATTTTTCATCTCTGATTTATGCTTCGAGCTCTGGCACCGCTGCAAATCCTTGCTTCCCTCTGCGAAGGGCCTATCTATTTACTTTTATGTTATTTACTTTATGTTATTTTACTTTTATTGTTGAGTCTCACCTTCTTGCACTAAGCGCCAATCTTGAGAGCACTATTGTCATCCTTATGCATTGAGTATAGTTAATGTTGTGTGCATCATGACTGGATCTCTTCTACCCTGAATTACAATGTTTAGTCGCTGCTTGAACTTTGGAGGTGCTCTGCATTTATGTTTTGCGGTCTCAGAAAGGGCTAGCGAGATACCATGTTATCATATTATATCATGATTGTTTTGAAAAATTGTTGGCATTTGAGATATGTTATTATTGCTCGCTAGTTGATTATGCCATTGATATGAGTAAATATAATTCCTAAGTGTTATTATGAACATGGTTAGTTCATGATCTTTGCTGAAAACCTGGGTACTATTTAAGCTTATATACGGATACAAGAACAAAAGAGTTCGTAAAAGTTTTTCTTTATCACTTTCAGTTTATCAACTGAATTGCTTGAGGACAAGCAATGAGTTAAGCTTGGGGGAGTTGATACGTCTCCGTCGTATCTACTTTTCCAAACACTTTTGCTCTTGTTTTGGACTTTAATTTGCATGATTTGAATGAAACTAACCCGGACTGATGCTGTTTTCAGCAGAACTACCATGGTTTTATTTTTGTGCAGAAATCAAAGTTCTCGGATTTGGACGAAACTTTTTGGAGAATTTTTATGGAATATATAAAAATTATTGGCGCAAGAATCAACAGAAGAGGGGCCACTTGTTGCCCACAAGGCAACAGGGCGCGACCCCCCCTAGGGCGCGCCCTGTTGCCTTGTGGGGCCCACAGGCGGCCGTCTGACCTAATTCAACGCTATAAATTCACTTTCCCCGAGAAAAAAATATGAGAAGAAGTTTCATCGCGTTTTACGATACGGAGCCGCCACCACCTCCTGTTCTTCATCGGGAGGGCTGATTTGGAGTCCGTTTGGGGCTTCGGAGAGGGGGATTCGACGCCGTCATCATCATCAACCATCCTCCATCACCAATTTCATGATGCTCACCACCGGGCGTGAGTAATTCCTTCGTAGGCTTGCTGGACGGTGATGGGTTGGATGAGATTTATCATGTAATCGAGTCAATTTGTTAGGGCTTTGATCCCTAGTATCCACTATGTTCTGAGATTGATGTTGCTATGACCTTGCTATGCTTAATGCTTGTCACTTGGGCACGAGTGCCATGATTTCAGATCTGAACCCTCTATGTTTTCATGAATATATTTGTGTTCTTGATCCTATCTTGCAAGTTATATGCACCTATTACGTGTTATGATCCGCATACCCCAAGGTGAAAATAATTGGGATTCTTTCCGGTGATTGCCGTAGTTTGAGGAGTTCATGTATTCACTAAGTGCTAATGCTTTGTTCCGGTTCTCTATTAAAAGGAGGCCTTAATATCCCTTAGTTTCCTTAAGGACCCCGCTGCCACGGGAGGGTAGGACAAAAAATGTCATGCAAGTTCTTATTATAAGCACGTATGACTATATACGGAATACATGCCTACATTACATTGATGAATTGGAGCTATTGTGTATCGCCTTAGGTTGTGACTGTTACATGATGAATGTCATCCAACATAATTATCATCACCGATCCAATGCCTACGACTTTCTCATATTGGTTTCTGCTAAGTTACTTTGTTGCTACTGCTTTACACTTGCTACAAAACTGCTACTGTTACTGTTGCCGTTACTATTGTTACTATTGCTACTGCTATCAAAACTATCATATTACTGTGCTACTAAATATTCTGCTGCAGATATTTTATCTCCAGGTGTGGTTGAATTGACAACCCAACTGCTAATACTTGCAAATATTCTTTGGCTCCTCTTGTGTCGAATCAATAAATCTGGGTGAAATATTACCCGTGAAAACTGTTGCGATCCCCTATACTTGTGGGTTATCAGCAACTTGCTTGCCATTCTTCTTGAAGTTCCCTTTCTTTCCCTTGCCTTTCTTGAAACTAGTGGTCTTGTTGACCATCAACACTTGATGCTCCTTCTTGATTTCTACCTCCGCGGCCTTAAGCATCGCGAAGAGCTCAGGGATCGTCTTCTCCATCCCTTGCATATTATAGTTCATCACAAAGCTTTTGTAGCTCGGTGGCAGTGACTGGAGAACTCTGTCAATCACTACTTCATCCGGAAGCTTAACTCCCAACTGATTCAAGCGGTTGAAGTACCCAGACATTTTGAGTACGTGCTCGCTAACGGAGCTGTTCTCCTCCATCTTGCAGCTAAAGTACTTGTCAGAGGCGTCATACCTCTCGACCTGGGCATGAGCTTGAAATACCAATTTCAGCTCCTGGAACATCTCATATGCTCCGTGGTGCTCAAAACGTCTTTGGAGCCCCGGTTATAAGCCGTATAGCATGGCGCACTGAACTATCGAGTAGTCATCAACTCGAGTCTGCCAGATGTTCATAGCATCTACAGTCGAGGGAGCGGGTGGCACACCTAACGGTGCATCAAGGACATATACTTTCTGTGCAGCAGTGAGGATAATCCTCAAATTATGGACCCAATCCACATAGTTGCTTCCATCATCTTTCAACTTAGCTTTCTCTAGGAACGCATTAAAATTCAAGGGAGCTACAACGCGAGCCATTGATCTACAACATTAATTTGCAAAGACATTTATACTAAGTTCATGATAATTGGTTCTGTTAATCAAATAACTAAAGAACTCCCACTTAAATCAACATCCCTCAAGTTGTCTAAGTGTTACATGATCCAAATCAACTGACCCATGTCCGATCATCACGTGAGATGGGGCAGTCATCAATGGTGAACATCTCCATGTTGATCATATCTACTATATTACTCATGTTCGACCTTTCGGTCCTTCGTGCTCCGAGGCCATGTTTGTACATGCTAGGCTTGTCAAGTTTAACCCAAGTATTCTGCATGTGTAAAACTGGCTTACACCCGTTGTATGCGAACGTAGAGTCTATCACACCCGATCATCACGAGGTGCTTCGAAACGACGAACTTTCGCAATGGTGCATACTTAGGGAGAACACTTTTATCTTGAAATTAAGTGAAGGGATAATCTTATAATGCTACCGCCGTTCTAATCAAAATAAGATGCATAAAAAGATAAACATCACATGCAATCAATATGTGACATGATATGGCCATTATCATCTCGTGCCTTTGATCTCCATCTCCAAAGCACCGACATGATCTCCATCGTCACCGGCATGACACCATGATCTCCATCATCATGCTGTCATGTAGTTGTCTCCGCCAACTATTGCTTCTACGACTATTGCTAACGCATAGCGATAAAGTAAAGCAATTACATGGCGGTTAATAGTTGACACGCAGGTCATACAATAAATTAAAGACAACCCTATGGCTAATGATAGTTGCCGTACTCATCGACATGCAAGTCGTGAACCTATTGCAAAACATGATCATCTCATACATCAACATATATCACATCACGTTTTGGCCATACCACATCACAACATGCCCTGCAAAAACAAGTTAGAGGTCCTCTACTTTGTTGTTGCAAATTTTACGTGGCTGCTATGGGCAACTAGCAAGAACCGTTCTTACCTACGCAAAGCCACAACGATGATATTCAAGTTGCCTTTTAACCTTCTACAAGGACCGCCCTTGTCAAATCAGATTCAACTAAAGTGGGAGAGACAGACACCCGCCAGCCACCTTATGCAATACAAGTTGCATGTCAGTCAGTGGAACTGGTCTCTTGTGCGAGGACAAGTAAGGTTGGTCCGAGCCGCTTCATCCCACAATACCGCAGAATCCAAATAAGGCAAAGGAATTAAGCAATTTAAACATCAACGCCCACAACTTCTTTGTGTTCTACTCGTGCAAATACATCTACGCATAGACCTAGCTCATGATGCCACTGATGGGGAACGTTGCATGAAAATCAAAAAATTTCCTACGAACACCCAAGATCTAATATAGGAGATGCATAGCAACGAGATGGGAGTGTGTCAACATACCCTTGTAGACCGAAAGCGGAAGCGTTAATAACGCGGTTGATGTAGTCGTACTCTTCGCGATCCGATCACGATCCAACCGATCAAGCACCGAACGGACGGCACCTCCGAGTTTAGCACACGTGTGGCTTGGTGACGTCTCCTCCTCCTTGATCCAGCAAGAGAAGGGGGAGAAGTAGATGGGATCTCAACCAGCACGACGGCGTGGTGGAGATGGTAGTGGTGGTGCTCCGGCAGGGCTTCGCCGAGCCGTACCGGGAGGAGATATGGTGGTAGGAAGGGGGAGGGGCTGCACCAGGGTTTAGGGTGTGGCTCCCCTCCTCTCCCTCCACTATATATAGGGGTAAGGGCTGGGAGGGGTGCAGACCTAGCCCCTCCTCCAAGGAGGGGTGCGGCCAGGGAGGGAGGAGTCCCTCTCCCGTACGATAGATGTGATTTCTCCCTTCCACTTCAGGGACTCTTTCCCCCCAAGCCACATGGACTCTGGGGGCTGGTGCGCCTGGCCCATCTAGGCCAGGGCATTACCCCTCAGCCCATGGTGGCCCCTGGGGGTGGTGGGACCCACTGGCGGTCCCCCAGAACCCTTCGGTGGCCCCCGGTACACTGCTGGCATACCCCCGAACTTTTCCGGTACCCCGAATATGATTTCCCATATATCAATCTTTACCTCCGGACCATTCCGGAACTCCTCGTGACGTCCGGGATCTCATCCGGGACTCCAAACAACATTTGGCCACCAACATACATATCCCAATACTACTCTAGCGTCAACGAACGTTAAGTGTGCGACCCTGCGGGTTCGAGAACTATGTAGACATGACCGAGACACCTCTCCGGTCAATAACCAATAGCGGAAACCTGGATGCCCATATTTGTTCCTACATATTCCATGAAGATCTTTTATCGGTTGAACCACGATGTCGAGGATTCAGTTAATCCCGTATGCAATTCCCTTTGTCCAGCGATATGTTACTTGCCCGAGATTTGATCGTCGGTATCTCCATACCTAGTTCAATCTCGTTACTGGCAAGTCTCTTTACTCGTTTCGTAATACAAGATCCCGTGATTAACTCATTAGCCACATTACTTGCAAGCTCTTTACGATGTTGTATTACCGAGAGGGCCCAGAGATATCTCTCCGTTATACGGAGTGACAAATCCCAGTCTCGATCCATGCCAATCCAACAGACACCTTCGGAGATACCTGTAGAGCACCTTTATGATCACCCAGTTACAAAGTGACGTTTGATAGCACACAAGGTATTCCTCCGGTATCCGGGAGTTGCATGATCTCATGGGCTTAGGAATAGATACTTGACATGAAGAAAGTTGTAGCAATAAACTTAAGTGATACGATCATATGCTAAGCTTACGGTTGGGTCTTGTCCATCACATCATTCTCCTAATGATGTGATCCCGTTATCAAATGACCACTCATGTCTATGGTTAGGAAACCTTAACCATCTTTGATCAACGAGCTAGTCTAGTAGAGGCTCACTAGGGACACGATGTTGTTTTGTATCCACACGTGTAATTAAGTTTCCGGTCAATACAATTCTAGCATGAATAATAAACATTTATCATGAATAAGGAAATATGATAATAACCAATTTATTATTGCCTCTAGGGCATATTTCCAACAGTTTGTACCAGGAGAATCAAGGTTCAATCCATTTATTAAAAGCAATGACTTTAGGGATATTTTCAATGGTGGCCAAAGTCTCAAAGGATTATATGGATTTAGATATGAATATGTGCTTATGCAAGATAAGAGGGAAATTCTGGAGAAGTGAATTTTTTTATTAAAAGCATGAAAAAGTATTAATCACCATATATTTTATTTTAGTAAAAAAAATCATCGAATATTGTTATGAACCCAAATCAAGGGTAGCTACATCAAGGTCGTCGGAATGCAAACATAAAAAAAGTTTGTACTTAGTATCTTTCATCTATCACCACAACAAGATTGTTTCATTTATAAGTTCAAAATATATTTATTTATACTATTTTTTACTTGTTTATAACTCACTCTCTCGGCATACAGTCTTAATAAGTACAATTTTCTATTGTGCATAGCAAATCTGACCACATAATAATACAACTAAATATTAAAAATATAAATATTTAATTGCATAATTTAAAATTTTCTCTAGAAAACGAGATTGCACAAGGTTAATCCATATATTGTAAGAAATCATTACCCTTTAAAATTATTGGGTTAACCCGCGTTTTCGGACTAGAGAAAACTAATAAAAATTTTGCGTGTCATTATAGATTAATTAGTTTGTGCCACCCAGATGAACTGTTAGTATGTGTATGTATACAAATCAATATTTGTTTCGTTAAATATCATGGCAGCTAGCTGTGAAACTGAGAGAGGTTTCTAGAGTGCATAATTGTGTATTTTAGGCATGTAGGGAAATAGAACGAATGGTTAGCGATTGTACTAAAATAAACTAAAATGTACACAATTTTTCTGAGCGGTTTGCCCTCGAATCATTCACCATTTACTTAGTTTATTACTTGCTCAATTTTTTTGTACAATGATCTGGTTTTATTTTTTTCATTAATCAATGAAAGTACAATAGACTAAAAAAAATCAAATGGATACTAACAATAAAGATCCCAATAAAACTGATAGCTCCAATAAGTCTCTTTGAAATAAGCATATTTTTTCTTTGATAAATGGCACTTTTATTAATTCAAAATGTAGCATCAACTAGATACAAAACATGACGAGAAGCACCCGGCCTCTGCATAGCTAAGATGCACACAACAACACCAACAATCTGACAAAAGAAAAGATAAAAAAAAACAACATATCGGCAACAGTAAAGTCATATAATACCGACACTATGTTAAAATATTGGTAAAAACCTCCTTGGCCACCCGCTCGAACCGTATTAAAGTCCTCTTTGATCAAGATTGTCAAAATGTATGTCAAGATTAGAGTGCCACGTTCTCTTATCTTGAATGATTGCAGAACTACAAAAACTAGATGAAACCCCATGTGTTGTTGCGGGGATTGGTTGCAATACTTTGTAATGAAATTTAAATAGATATATTATATAGTATTTTGTTATTATATAGTTGTAAATATATATAGAATATAAATAGTATTTCTCATGTATGGTAAGAAAAATATAATTCGAATGATTTAAGTTGGGATGTGTGCATGTTGAGAGAGTATAAATAGTCGTTCTCATGCATGTTAAGAGAAATAATTAGCGGGCTAACGAGATTGCATGTGTGGTGAGGTGGCATGTGTGCATCTTGAGACGATTGAGATAGTGGGGACCAACTATTTAGGTATACTAGAGAATACCCCACGCGTTTTGCTGCGGGAATCAATTGCAATATATTTCAGTTATTTGATTGTATGAAACATGCATAGTTGAATTAATAATGCTAAAACTAAAAATGAATATTACATATTGTATTTGATTATTGTGTAGTCGAATAATATTTTAAATATAAGTGGCATAATATAATGAGAAAAAGTCCATGCATGTTGAGTGGAGTTTTGATGAGGTGGCATGTGTGGTGAGGTAAGATGTGTGCATGGGGTCAACTAATAATGTAACACTTTTTCTCATGGATGTTGTGGTGGACCTTTGATCAAGTGTTATGTATGCATGTTAAGATAATAGAGGAAGTGAGGATGAACTATTTAGGTAGGAGTATATAGGATATGATATGATATGACATATGATGCAGATGAAAGAACGTTTGATAGCATATGAAGACAAAGGCATTCTACCAAGAAGTTTGAGTGGATGAATTTTTTTCCCTCCAAATTAAGGTACGAATGAATCCTATCAAAAAATTCATAAATATTTCAATCATGTAGATCAAACGACTAGTGTAGAAAATTTTCTAAAGATCTAAATCCTTCAAAAATCGTATGGAATGCTTTCGAATCAAAGGAGCCCTATAAGTGAGAATCTAAGATCATTGCGTACCACAAAGTGACATACCTTTGTAAGGCAAGCTATGCGACCGTTGCTCCCTTGTTAAATCAACAAAGAAGAAGACCAAAAGCACGAAAAATGTGTTTTGTGAACCACTCGCTCCATTGTCCATGGAGTAAGCGGCTACGACTCGCCACCACCCACCAAGGACCCACAAACTTGAAGACGCCAAACTACTCACCAGATGTTAATCTGTGGTACGGGAAACCAACGGGATGGAGAATAGAGATGGTGGTCTTTCAAGCAGCGGCGGCTAGGGTTTCTCAACATGAATGTTGTTCTTCTCTTTTTTAGACGAAGTTTGTTATTGTGTTGGTTCTTTCATTTCTTGGAGAAGAGGCTGATGTCAACAATATGAGCCTGTGTTGTTCTAGTATATCCTTTTATTATCAGGATATATTATATTAACATAAATCAGATTCTGGAGAGAGAGGGGGAGAGAGAGGGAGAGAGAGAGCATGAGCAGCCGGTTTGTGAATCTGGCGGTGAGGAACATGAACGGCCGTCCCGCCCCCTTCAACCTATACCGCATAGATCCAGCGAAGTTGTTTTACCCGGCCGGCGGCGCATCAGCAACGGCGACGTCGTCCGAAGGAAGATCATCAGATCTAACGACAATGAGGAAATCTCGGTTGCCTAGGCCGGCCATCTCCTTCGACTGGCCCTGCGAAAAGAACCAGGCCGCGGCCGGGCAGATCGATTTCATGTCCACCGGCCGCGGCGGGAACGCCATCATCGCCGTGGACAACGTCGGCCGCACCATCCTGTATAACGCAGACCTCCACACCATCCGCACCAGCCTGCCCATGATGTTCCAACCCATGCGGGACCCCATCGCCATTGCCGTCGGCGACGACGACCTGTTCGTCATGGCGAGCAGGCCCGGCCCGCGGCCCCAGATGGAATGCTTCCAGGCCCTCCTCCGCGACAGCAAGTCGTCCTCGTCGCCCTTGAAGAAATGGCATTGGCGCTACCTCCAGCCACCTCCCTTTACCTGGCGCTGCGAATATGACCATCATCCGATCTGCTGCTGCTGCCGCTACCACGACAGCGACGGCTTGCCGGGCACTGAGTTCCAAGACGCCTTTGCAATCTGCGCCCACACGATGGTCGGCGACTCGCAGATCTGGATATCCACGCCAGCCGCCGGCACGTATACCTTGGACACGGAGAGCGGCGCGTGGATCAAGGTGGGCGACTGGGCACTGCCGTTCAGAGGCCGCGCGGTGTACGTCCCCGAGGACGGTCTCTGGTTTGGCTTTTCGCCGGACTACGAGCAGCTCTGCGCGTTTGACCTGACCGCCCTGTTGACGGCGATGGCGCCGCCCGTGCTGCTGATGGCGTGGGACGATCTGGCCTGGCCGGAGAGCTGGGTCCCGACGGCCGGACGGATCGTGCCGCTGGGCTCTGGCAGGTTCTGCGTCGCCAGGTTCTTCTATACCTGGGTGAACCAACTGATCACGTTCGCCAGCGGGCTCACCTATGATAACCACACCACGACGAATCTTGCGGTGCTCACCGGCGTGGAGGTGGAGCACGGTGGCGCGCACGGGCTGGGAAGGATGGTCCGGCACAAGTCCAAGCGTTACGACCTCGGCTGCAACGTTGCCAAAGCCCTGTGAATGATACAAGGGGGGGCTCCCCTGCTTTTGCTGGCGTGCTATGCGGGTGCTCGTGCTTTTGTTATGGCTGAAAATACTTGGACAAAATTGTTACTCCCTCCGTCCCATAATGTAAGACGTTTTTTGACACTACACTAGTGTCAAAAAATATCTTACATCATGGGACTGAGGGAGTACTACTTAACTCCCTTCTTTCCAAAATAGTAACAGAAACATCGTGCGGAGAATATTTCGCACTAACAGAAACATCACAAAGGAATATGGGAAAGATGTTAGCTGAACCACATGGCAGCTACCTTCTATTAGCCGTTTGATTTTGCATTGAGATCCTCTTTACTACCCAAACAGCTCCCTTCCTATCAACCCTATTTCACGTGTCTTGCTTCTTTCGGTACAATTTCTCATGTAGCATTTATCTACAAGGAATCATTCATCATAAACAAAGATATGGAGAGTTTACGAGCAAGTAGAATACTTGTCAATTAATATTGCATACGACATCGTTCATGGAACAAGCTAGACAACAATGGAGTGCTTCTATGGCATATCGCAACGAACAAAACTCTCTGGGAACTGATGATGCCGAAGGATCAAAGCCCTTATTAACTTCTAAGTAGGGTTGTTTACGTGGAATACACTTCTAGGACGAAGTACTCCGGGGATCGTACTATTGACCATATTCTGTTTTGAAGGAAGTTCTCACGGCATCTCTACACGTCAGTGGCCTCAAATCTCTCGGCATTTTGTCTTGTTTCCTGCAACATGCTCAACATGCTTAAACTCTTCCCCGCCATCGAGCAATGCAAGAAACTGCAATGCAAACAAATTTTGGAAACTGGAGGTATTACCTCAAAAGTTGAATTGTGTTCCCAAGGCATAGGGTTTGGAAAATATTCATCTGGAGCATAATGAGGTGTAGTTCCCATCAAATGATCAACCCAAGCATAAGTAGTATCGGGTTGACGTGGCTCATTGCCACTAGTCTGTAAAAAGTCAAGCTTTTTATTATTATATATGTTAAACAGAATGCATGATGTAAGCATGCAGGTTATCAACAAGTAGCTAGCAGACCGAACTTGCTGTGTCAAAACTTCTTATAGTACTCTCGAAAAAAAAACGTCTTATAAAAGTTACAGAGGGAGTACTGAATAGTGTTAGCTAGCTTATTGACTCTTCTAGCTGTTGTATACAGCAACAACAACATAAGCCATGTATAATGGTTGATTCTTTTCTTCTGTATTCATGTCATCTAAAGAGACAATAAACATGTTGTGCAATAGATTAATTCTTAGTATCATCTCTAGCAATTAATGTGTGTGCGCTTCAAAAATTATGGAGTGTAAAAAATTAAACTACAAAACAGACTGAGAGAAGACATCTAGTACAGTGGAGAAGAATTCCATATCTTGCTTGCTAATCAGATATAATCTTTTACTAAGATAAGGCAAACATTATTCTATGTGGAAGTGGTAATTAAGAGCACCATTGTTCGTATCCTAATGTCCACTCGTTATGTATGCATGGTCCTGATTTGGTTGCACGTCAGAAAGATTTGGTTGGCCCAACCCGAGTTCAAGCTAGTTAGCGTACCATGCCATTCTGGTTGGGTGTAAAAGCATCCATGCCATTCCCAAACGAAATGATGGATGAGTCATTCTGCATTGGTATCTGATCAACAGGAGCATCCGGTTGTGGAAGCTGGAAACATGAGGTAATGATGAGTAAGTCACTTCAATTTCAATAATGTAATTAACCACAGCAACACTAACGATATTATGATCTTAGAAAGCTCAAAAACATGGATTTATTTATAAGGTGGGACGAAAGCTTATTTCGAGAAAGCTAAAAACAAAGAGTAGCTATATTTACACTCCAATTGGTCTACTTGATCTAAGTCAAAATGAATAGTGAGATGAGATTCGGTCGACGAATAAAAATAGGAGTTGGACATGTCTAGCTAGCCATATTGTAGCTAGTTAGAACTTAAAACTGGAGTTGGAATTCTGGAAGAGCTTAAGCACACTAGAGGAGCCGTTTCCACTTCAAATAATATCCCGGGCATTTCTGACTCACACTGCCTCTTCACATGGCTATGGATGTGTGCAAGTAGAATTAGACATTAAATCTTCTTCTGGTTGGCATTATATGACAGAGTGAACACAAGGGGGCTACTTAAAAGAAAATCATTTCTCATCAACTCCTATAGCTGTGTGATGTGCAATGAAAACTGTGAAGAGTCCATTCAGCATCTCCTATGGGACTGTACTTTTGCTCAGCAGTGCTGGTCTTTACCGGCCCGATAAAAAAAAGGGGGCATATCTTTCTTTGCTGAAGTGGTACTCCTCCATAGCACTCTACCAAACAAAATAGCCATGGACATCACTGTCATGGGATGTTGGAATCTATGGATGCCGAGAAATGGAAAGCTCTTTCAAAATGAAGTACCAAGTCCTGCTTCTTGGAAATTCAAGCTCAAGCAAGATCTTCTTTCTGGTCAGGCACATGACCAAAGTAAAGAATGTGGAAGCTCTTTCTCAGTGGATTGATTCACTGATTTGATTAGTTCTCAGATTTATTTTCCACATGTTAGAGAAAACTGGAATTGGTTAGCCGCAGACTACCTTCTGCGGTTCTGCCTGTATTTTCTTTTGGTGTTTGTACAGTGTAATTTTATAATTTAATGAAAATATACAGTGTACGGTTCAGGGTTCAAAAATAATAATATCACCTGTATTGGGAAACTAGAAGGGAAGTGTGCCATGGGCGTATCAAAATAGTTGCAGTACACGGGGCAAGTGATAGTAGACATATTCCCAGAGTTTACAGGAGGAGCATAATCACCGTATCCATAACTCTGCAAATTAAGAGCAACATCGCCAAGGTTACTTCTAGCTGATACTATTGAAAAGATAAAATCACAAACATTATCAATGCAAGGCAAAACTAGAAAGGAAGTTTATTACCATGGCTGTATACGGGTTGCCATTCACTGTCCAAGTGTTTTCTTGACTCGTCATAGACTTTCCAGGAGGAGCATTATCATCTCCAAAACTCTGCAGATAAAGAGCAATTACCAAAGGTTCCAATATGAAAAACAAACAGGCAAATTTTAAGATGGTCCCATTTACCTCCTCTTTACACATGGGAGGTAAGAAGGTAAGAGTTACTCAGACCCCAAAAATGATATCAACGGCTCAAATCTATTATATACTCTTATCTCCAGTGTTGTATAGATTCATCAAAGACTTTCCAGGAAGAGTATGATCATATTCGACACTCCGGAAGTCAAGATCAATCAGCAAGGTTACTTCTACTCCCATTCGTTTCAAAATATTTGAAGTTTTACGTTTTCCCCAAGTCAAACTTCTTTAGGTGTAATCCCCCCAAAACGAACTTCTTTAGGTGTGACTAAGTCTATAGAAAAATTTATCAACATCTACAACATCAAATTAGTTTCATTAGATTCATCATAAATTACATTTTCATACTATATACAGGAAGTAGTCGATACATTCATTATCATTTGAAGGGAAACTATAGAATAGAAATGTTCCATGGGCGTATCATATGGGTTGTCATTAATAGGGCAAGTGTTTGGATAGACTGGTCATGGAGTTTCCTACTGTAAAAGAAAATGGAGTTTCCAAGAGGAGTATGATTATATCTCACACTCTGCAATATCAAAATCAAGAGCCGCCGTTGCTAAGGTTGCTTCCAGTTGATGGTATATGAACATTGAATAGAAAATATCACATGCATTATCATTGCGATGGAAACTACAAGGGAAATGTACCATGGTCGTCCCATTCAGGTTGCCGTTGCTAGGCCAAGGGTTGGATAGAGTCGTCAATGAGTTTCCAGGAGGAGCGTGACCGTATCTAGCACTCTGCAAAATCAACACCAGTGGTTCTTCATTAGATGATACAAAACTAAATTCTATAAAAACATTTATTGCCTGTCTGGTTGTTGGGTTTGACAAAGAGAAATGTTTTTCCTTATATTATGTGACGGAGGGAGTAGTTACAACAACATTTTCGTGTTACAGTCAGCATTGTCCCCTTTAAATATGAATATGAAGCGAAACTCATTTTCTGGGCTTGATCGGAAGGCAGGGATAGGGTTTAAATTTTGATGCACGGAGAAAAATATGCATGCAATTATATACCCAGGCATGTTCCAAACAAAACAAATTTGGCAATTGGGTTTTGTCTCTTTGACAAATAAAATTGATACTTCGTCAGCTGTACAGAATTGGTTTAGCATACGTGACACTATTTTTCAAAAGAAAATAGAAACTTACCATGTAAGTGCTTGACCCCAAGTACGGACTGACACCGCGATAGTCCCCTCTATGTAGAACGCAGATAGCAACCCGTGGCTAATAAAACAAATCCACATGAAAATATCAATATAATCTGTTGCCTGATCTGCGTGAAATTTCGGGAAATATTGCATGCATGAAGAAACCTCGTTTGTATCTAATGTTGTTAGACGCAAAATATTGCAGCCAGGATGAAAAGAGCTATGCAGAAACATGAATAATTCTAGGATGTAAATAGTTCAGTAGAAGGATAAAGAAATAAACTTTCTGATCGACGTCATATGCACAAAGTCATCATCGATTTTTTCCTGATGGACGTTAAATAGCATTTCAGTCGAGCTGGACCTAGCTAGTTTCTACACGATAAAAAATCTTTTGGTACTCACGAATTGAAGAGAGCACATAGAGCATAAAATCAAAAGAAATGTGTGCAACCGTGCAAGCATCTGCCTACCTGGATACTTTCAAGAATGAACTCAATCACGGTGAATCCATCCTCCTTGCGCTTGTCTGTGCCATCCTTGGGATAGTACAATTTAGTCGTCTTGAACTGATGGCTGCCTGTCTTTGGTTCTGGTTGTCCTTTATTCACCCATGTCGCGCCTCCCAAAGCCTTCCTGCTGCGAGGCGCCGTGATAAGCGTGTAGAACACGAATACGGGTAGTATTTGCAACACAACACCCATGTCCAATTCCTCTTGCAGTAGCCCACCTGCACGTGGAAGAGACGAATATGTGAGCTCAGTCTCTCTAGTCTCTACATGGTTTGCATGGTAATGCATGGAAAACTGGAAAGCTTCTCTACTTACTTTGCTCCTGCCAAGTGGGGAGTGCGTCGTACATGCGGAGCCACGGGGGGGCAGCGGCGCCATTGAGCCAGAGAAACTCTCCGAGAGATCTGACCATCCCGTTTGGGCCGGAGTACCCCACAAGACAATCCACCAACCTATTTCTTTCAGATATCAAGAACTCCAAGAGGTCGACGCCGCCGGAACCATGGTGGCGCCTGCTAAAGATGCTGCTCATCTCTCTCTCTCTCTCTCTCTGGATCGATCTTCTCACTGAACTCCGAAGTCAGTGCGTCTCGTCTTGAGCTGCGGGCACTCTGGCAGTCTGGCTGCGGTTTATAAAGGAATGGGGAGAGGTGGCGGGGAATATGAAAATGTAGGTCCGAGGCCGGATCGGAGACGGAGTAGGGGGGGGGGGGGGGGGGGGGAGGGCGGAGATTCTGTCTCCGACTTGGAAAGGGGCTATAGAGAGAGAGAGAGAGAGAGAGAGCGAGAGAGGTTTTGGAGGAGAAGGTTTCCAGGGCATCAATGTACAAACACAGCTTAAGTCACGCGTTTTGCTTGTGGGGTGCGTGGGCTGGGGAGTGAGGGCTGCTAACTCTACTGTGCCCAGTACTTTGGGGCGACGCGTGTGAGGACACAAATCGCCCACATGGCCGCCGAGTCGGAGTCACCGTGTTATTGCTCGAGTAGATCTGCACTTAAGCTAGGGTAAATTTGTAAACAGTTTCCAGTTAAGAATGAGATAATTCCTTAATTATTTCTGTTAAACGTTCCAGTGTTCACCTTTGTCCCATGTCCGGCTAATTTAATGAAGTCTAACACGCATCTGTGCATGCATGGTAGTGGGGCCCGTTTGTTTTGTCACGTAGTTTGTTAGGAATGAGTATTATAATTCCGTGCAGTACCTAGCTAGCGGTACAAAATGAAGGTACTTATGCTCACGCTATGTGGCAGGAGCGCGTTAAGTAGAATATAGTTTAGTTTTGGGTAAGATACGCACACGGCGAGATAGGGTTCTTTGACATGCAGCGGCGGCGACAGGAATCAGACAAGCCAAGGCCGATCCAGGGGGCCTTTACTGTAGCACTATACGTACAATAATGGCTACAGTCAACGAAGCAAACAACCATCACGCTGGGGCCTGTCTCCGCCACTGGATGCATGCATGGTTAGTTGGCTAGCTTTTGGTTCCGGCCGCTTCAAAAAAATCTTAAGTCTTTACAGTTTTTTGCTGTGACTTTCTAGGAATGTAAATCATTGTTATGATCGATAAAGTCAAAATATCATAAATTTAGGATTTCAAAATTTGAGTTAAATCTTAGACTGATTTTTTTTTGAATGGTGACTGTAAATTTTTAGAAGAGTAAAATACACACATCCGCAATCCACTTGCACATTGCACTCGCTCTAGTGACTCTGACCATGTGGGTCCTAGCCACCATGATTGGCAGACTTGACTTCACCCGGTGGCCTCGCCCTCACCAGCACCAATGCCACAACTGTGTCGCCTACAAGATATCGCTCGCCAGTCGTCTCGTGGAATTGCAATTCGTAGATCGGTAGATGCATCACGAATTGGCATGCCCGTGCACCTGGGTGCGCAGCGCAGAACTGCTCGCCGGGCAGCCAGGGCTTCGCCCGGCACTCCGGCTGAGGAGCAGGGCTTCACTCGGAGCCAGGGCTGGACCCACGACGTCACACTGGAGCGTACGGTTTTGGCCAACGAGATCATGAGAGTGTAGGCGTGCAACTGGCCTTGGAAGTCGATGATGAGCGTGTAGTGCACTAGCACTAGTGCTGCTGTGAAGAAGAGGAAACGAGAGGACGACGTATTTTGGGGAGGACATCACCAGAACGTACGTAGGAAAACGTAAAAACCATGCAGCCTGCTTTCGACCCCAAGATTTTACATGGATACGTGTGGGTAGCTAGGATATGCTCATTCTGACGCAATGAGGCGGCGGCTCCGAACCTTGGACCGCTTCCTCCTCCCCACGGGGGAGAGAAGAACCTGGAACTGGAACAAAGCAGAACGGTCCAAAAGGAGAGCAGGCGAGCCTGCGAACCGGATAGTTTTTTTTTCTCGAAAAGCGGATAGTGAAGGAAGAGAGAGAGAAAGTTGCGGCAGGGACAGGAGATTCGGATGGCCATGTGGGCTCGGATGACTGGGACCGTAACGTGAGCACTCAACAATGGTAGGTAGGCATGGTCAACACTCAACAATGCCATGTTATAGTACTGAGCACCTTGTATTTCCAAAACAAAAATATACTAGTATTCTAAATCTCTAACCGTAACGTGAATTGCTTGTCAGTTATCGGATTATTAAGTATGATGATTATAGTGGTTAAATACTTTTTGAAATATTAAGATGAATAAATAATCTGAAGTTTGGATTAATTATATTGCTTTATAAATAATCTGAAGTTTGGATTATACTTTTTAAATAATATATTTTTTAAAAATCAATATAATTAATCCAAACTTCAGATTATTTATTCTACTAGTACTGTACAAGTAGAAAATGGAAGAGGAGGCAGATCCTATGCCGTATTGGAGTCGGAGTCGCAGAAGGATGTCGGAGGGGCAGAGAGGCCGGGTTTCTCGAGGTGCGCCGATGAGAGATTCCTATCCCGACTTGGGGAGGCTTTGCATGGGCCTGCGTGCCCATTTGATATTTCAAGCTGCTTAGTTAAAACTGTTCGTTCTGGAGGATGAAGGGTTTTGCAGGGTAGCTAGCGGGCTTTGCTGTAGCCGCGACCAGATCGTTGCGCACGGTGGTGTGGATAAATCACTTAGTTACCTCCCCCGCAAAAGAAATATACTCCCTCCGTAAAGTGATCTAGACGTTTTTATATTATTTTTTTACGAAAGGAGTAATCACTAAGTTCCTCCTTAATCTCGCTAGTGGTAATAAAGTTGGATTCTTTTATTTCGCCACTTCACATGGAGTACGATAGAAGCTACTACTACGGACATCTAACCAGAGGCTCTCCTTGTCAGTAGTCCCACGTTAGTACGTACTATAGACGTTCCATTTGTTTTGGTAGTGATCTGTAATTTTGTCCGCCATCCATCTTGTATTCTCTCTTAAAACATGCTTTCGTCCCGCCTTATATATAAAGCAGCAGCCGTACAAAGTACAAGGTCGAACCATACAAGATGGTGAGATAGCCCTTATACAATGCCGATCTCAAGATAACCGGGTTACGCAGGACACACACGACTATGCTACCGATAGAGAGCACATGAAGGACTGGGTACAATGCCATGCTATGCCCTGTAACACCTAAACTCCACGACGACACCCTAAGAGGGAGAACGGCGCTAAGCATTGCCGCTTCCGAGTCCAAATGGACAAAGGTTTTCATCCGGAACCCAGCCACGGAGAGGAGCACCACGACAACGTCTTCAAGAAAAGAGCGGCACTCGCGAGTGTCGCCGGCAACGGTGAAAAAGCGCGAAGCTTTCGCTTGGCAGCTCCCCCGTGCCACAACGAGCCCTCCATGACAAGCGCGATGAGACCAAACTCCAGATCCGGATCAGGGCACCGCCACTAGCGTGCCCGAGCCACCCGCCGCTCCACCTTTCGCCTCCCCAACGACCAAGAGAGAAAGCCACCACCGCCGCCATGGTGCCTGCCGGAGAGCCAACCATGCGGATGGAGCCGCCGCCCCAGCATCAATGTCTGAAACACCACCACCGGCCTACGTCAAGGTGGCCCCACCACGATAGGAGAAGTAAAAGGGGTCTCCTTTCACTCCTAGCTTGGCATCAGCCACGGAGTTTGGGTCAGCACCTCCACGGTAGGAGGCGTCGACGCATGCATCTCCAGCCGGTTCCGGTGGACCGGGGGACACACAACGCGTGGCTACCAACGGCCGTCGCCGAGCATGCTCACACGACGCCAAGTGCGAGGTCTCCGACATCGATCTGCCCCGACAAGGTAAAGGAGTCCCAACCACCACCAACGACCACCATACGCACGAGGAGAGAGACCCTCAGCCGCGGGCACTACCCGGGCCGAGCCAAATCTCACCTACCCGACGCTACTGCACCGACCCACCTTGGGCCCAAATCTAGCCCACCCGAGCACGAATCCTAGGACAGAGCCACTGCCGTCGTGTGTGTGGCAAGCCCGACACCCGCCCGACACTGCGCGTCGCCGGCTTGGTCCCAGGAACGCCGGCACGCCGCCACCCTACGCCACCAACCAGAGCCCAACCGCCAGATCCGTAACGCTGCGAGCTCCACCGGCCCGCACCACCGTCCCAGCCGGCTAGGAAAACCCACCCGGGATCTCAGCGCCGCACGGCTGAGCCCCGCCACACCGCAGCCTCCACCATGCCGCCCCACCATGGCAGAGGCACATGCTTGTGCCGACTGTAGCTCATGCCGCCGAAGGCAGCAAGACGGCAGATTCAGGCAGATCACATGCCGCCGGCGTATCCCTGCCCCAGACGCGCCGAACCACCCGAGGAGAAGCTCGTGCAGCCATTGATCGCACCACACACAGGCACCAGTGCGCTGCCGCAACGCCACCAGACGACGTCGCTGCCACCCCACGCGCCCGCTGACGCGTCGCCGAGCCCCGCACCAACTCAGCGCCTCCGTCGGTCGGCCATCCCGCGCCAGCCAAGATCCACTGAGCGGAGAGGAAGAAGCTGCCCCGCCGCAGCCAACGCTGGTCGGGCTTCACCCAGCGGCAGGGGTGGGCAGCTGGAGGAAGCGGGGTGGAGACAGGCGGCTAGGGTTTCCCCCGTCCGCTCGCGGGAGCGGCTCGGGAGAGAGAGGTGGAAAGGGGCACAGTTGATAGGCCCCTTCCATCTTGTATTCTCTTCGGTCTGGTGAGTGGGAAACAAACACCTCCACTCTAATTGAGATATCTGATGTTTTTTCTCCATTCTTACTCTTTTGTTCTCCATCTGTTATCCTATATATATAAAGCTTTAGTTTCTACAACTGTTCTCCTATATATTAAGCTTATCAGAGTTGGAGTGATAGACTATGTGAGTAAAGAGTTCATGTGTTTTTCGCAAAGATATAATCACGTCAAGTTGCAATGCTTATAACGAAAAGAAAAAAATGTTTCTATAATTGACTCGTCGTGTACGCAGAGCATTCAATATTGTAAAATGATTAACCCTATGGTCTGACCGAATCAAATGGGGGTGACTAAACGGCTGGATAAAATATCCATGTTAGTCGATTCTGACTGGTTTTTCTACTTCCTCCTCCCAATACTCTACTCGATGCACCCCTAACCCCTCCTCCCTCCCCTCCCGGTTACCGTCGGCTGATCCTCCGGCTGCCAGCGACCAGTAATCTACAACGGCTCCGGGGGTGTCGGGGGAGGGGGACACGGCCATGGAGGAGGACCCGGACGAGGCGTCGGGCATGGAGATTCCCGACAGCTTAGGCATGGCGGAGGCGGAGATTCCTGAGGTTTGAGGCGGAGCAAGCCATCATCCTTGACTCGATCCAATGTGAGTGGGAGGTGGCGGTGAACCACCGTCGTACCCATCTCACCGACGTGAGGGAATAGTGTCTCTTCGCCGAACTCGAGGAGGAGGAGGACGACGAGGAGAAGCTGGAGCTGCGCCCCTCCACAAATGACCACGAGGCCGGTCTATCCATCACATTGGTCATACCCGCAAAAAAATAAAAATAAAAAAATCTACATCTCTGACGATGAGTAAAAGTAGGCTAGTTTTATTTCGATGTAGCTTCATTTGATCTATGTATCGATGAACTACATGATGAAATTTTACTTCGCATGGCTAGTATGAAAAGTAAAGTTTGCATATGAGGGTTATGGTTGCAGCGTCGGACATTTAAGGGGTGACCAGATCAGGTCCGCGGACACGCCTGGACACGTCCGCAGACGTATAGGGGGTCAGATTTACCTTTCCCGACTGTGTTGGTGGCGGTTACAACGACACTCATTTGCTACGTGCCCCTCCTTGGATCCTTGGAGGTGTCATTATGGGCCCATGTCGCCATCCCATCAGTGCCTAGGGTGAGAACGCATGTCCGGCTTGCTGGACCGGGTGGTTGCGACCACTCTCCAGCTCTCCGGAGCGCAGTCCCTTCTTGAAGGTACCAGCTCTGCGCCAGTCGCACCACCCGCACACTCCCATTGGAGCTTCAATTTTCGGGCCTCACAGGTGGCCGGTGAACTTGCTGGACATGGGGAAGACATGTCGTAGGAACGGGCGCCGCCGCGGCCGGCGATTATTTAGACTAGGTTAAAAAAAATCTTGCCCACTATTGTTTAGTTGAAATATGTCAAAAATGTAATGATTTTGGTCCGGTTTAAATGAAAATCATCAAGTTTGCATGAAAAATTTGTCCGTTTAGTTTGAATTTGCGTTGAAATGTATGCGGATATGGTTGAATGGCCGGCTTCCATATCACTATCTGTAGACGCGTCCGCATGCCTCCGCAAACAGATACATGTTTGTTTCAGGGGTCGACATTGGAGATGCCCTGTCTAAACTATTGTATATGCCCTTAGGAGCCTAGAGTCTACTCTGGCTAGAAGTTGTATCTACGGTTTTTTAAGGGCAAGAAGTTGTATCTACGTGGTCGACATTTGTTGGTCTCGGTTCGACGTCGGCCCGTGGTGCGGTAATCATATCTGAAGTCTATTTTTCAAACCATCGTTTGCATCCCCAGGCGTTGGCCCAACGCCCTACGGTACGATGCCCTTTGACCAGGAGGCGCACTTGGGCGACAGATATGGATGTCACTACGTCGGTGTCTTGCCTTCTTTGCAGCAAACAAGGGCAATATTTTTTTTCCTCCACCAGCCTTCTTCGCCTCAAGATCCTGCATCCGGCTCATCTGATCAGTGGTTGTTTCCTTTTTGACAGGTGATCAGCGGTTGTTTTGGTTGTTGAGGACCTGTCCAGGTTCAAACGACGCGCTCTGTGTTTATTTCCTTCTATAAGCTGATTTCCTTTTTTTTTTTTGAGGCAATAAGCTGATTTCCTTGGCTCTATGTATCTGCCGTTTGTGGCCCATTAATTCAAAGATGGGCCACATTCGCAAAAAAAAAAAAAATCAAAGATGGGCCTAATGTTTTCCCTTAAGAAATTTTTTTGACCATCGTTGATCATAGGCCTGTCACAGCAAAATGAAAAAAGGCCTTTTGTCACCGATTAAGGAATAAAGGCCTGTTCCGATAGGTCCGGCACATTTGTCAAACTTAGGCCTTATTGCTCCGCAATGATGGGCTGTGATGCATCTGAGTCCTATTAGACGCACTGCGTCTTACTTTTGGAAAGGGGCACACACCGGCCTGACCATTTGGAGTTGTTTTTCCCGGCAATTTGTTTTTTCTGTTTTCCGTTTAATGTGGATTTTTCCAATGTTCTTTTGGTTTTTCCTCTTTGGTATCCTTCCAGGTTTTCCCTTCTTTTTATTTTTAAATATATTTATTCTTTTATGTGAATTTTGTTTGTCAAATAATGTTGAACATTTTTCAAATACATAGTGCATTTTTAAATACATGATTATAATTTTTAAAATTTAAATAATATTTGTGTTTAAGAACATGTACCAAAATATTTTTTTAATTCCCTCCAAAATTATTTTTGATTTATTTTAAATAATATGTAACTATTGGACCACGCATGTTGCCGGCCCCAAACTGCAACGTGTGTGTGGGGACGTGATGCATGTGCAAATTAGTTTAGTTACAGGTGGACATCGACCCATCTATCCAAAAGGCCTAAGATGGATAGAAGATGTATACTAGCTCGAGTTTACATTATCTCCTATAAACGCTCCAACTTACAGCCGCATATCAATTGTAACATAACTAAATCTATATAGAGATGTACTCCTAGAAATATGTTAAGCCATGTAATATATATGAAATAAGAAATAATTTGGTACTCTAACACGAATGAAAAATAGTCATTTCCAAGTTAATATGAAGAGACATTTGATGTGTCCCTAGGAAAAAAAAGAGCCATTTGATATGAACATCTTTGTACTAGTATAGAAGGATGAGATGATATTGGATGGATAATAAACAATGTAAACTTAGAGATAATAGCATTTCTAATCGACTGGGCTGTAGGCACTACTATAACTAGATGATACCCTGCGCGTTGCAGCGATAATTGGTTGCAATATATTTTAATAATATTTGGTTATATTTAACATGAATATGGAATAATAAATTAAAACTAAAATATATATTATATATATTATATTTGATTATTGTTTAGTTGAAAAAAATCAATAAATAAGTAGCACAATATAATGGAAAACATTTTTCATGCATGTAGAGGTGGGCATTTGATGAGGCTGCATGTGTGGTGAGTTGAGATACGCACATGTTGAGATAAATACTAGCGGGGACCAACTAATAATGAAAAATAAATCAGGCATGTTGTGGTGGGCCTTTAACGAGGTGACATGTGTGCATGTTAAGATAATAGAAATACAGAGGATCAACTAAATGTATATAAGTTTGCTACTAAATATCAAATACTGTCTATTGAATTGAACCATATATTTTTTTTTTAAGAAAAGAAGACTACCATTCCGCTCAGAGTATAGGACCTTTTTCATTTATTTTCTTGGAAGTGAAAAACTTACCAGTACACTTGCTCTCTAATTAATTAAGGTGGTCATCCAGGACATGCTTCAGATATTGTCGCCATGGCTACTGTTGAGTACCATCAAACGGCCGTATTTTTTCTCCACTTCACAGTCTATCACTGAATTGATGAAACAAGTTATAAAAAAGGACAACACACCCAATGCAACATACCGTATGTAGCTAGCGGTAATGGCACATGCTAGTTTAGTGTTACGTGATGGTGATGTATATATGTATATGCAGTGGCGAATCTAGCACCACAATGTAGGATAGTCTCAAGATATGAAGTTTCTGAGCCTAATTAGCAAATGCATTATAGTTCGTGCAAGTAAAGCACCTCAATATAATTTTCAAGCAGTATTTTAAGCTGAAATAGGATTTTTGGAGGGGTAGGTTTAAGCCTATTGAAGCCCACATAGTAGAATCGCCACTGTGTATACGTGTGGTTTGATTGAAAAAGTCAAATACCTTATATTTTTGCTAAGTTAGAAAAGAGAGAAGAGAAGTGGACTGTAAGTTAAGAGCTAACCGTGGCATAGATTCCAAGAAACAATGTGATAGTGTGACGTGACCCATGTGTTAATAAGTAATCCCTTCATTCTCAAAGGGAAGGCATATAACTTTTGGTCAAGTCAAATGGCGCAAATTTGACCAAGTTTGTAGGAACAACTACCAAAAACTACAACAATAAAAAGATACTATAATATAAAACTATGTTTTATTATGGATTTAACAATACTAATTTGGTATTCTAGTTGTTGATATATTTTGCTAGAAACTTGATCAAACTTTGTACAGTTTGACTTGAGCCAAATGTTATATATATGTCTTTCTTTTGAGAACAGAGGGAGTAGTATTTTTTATACTCCCTTCATTTTTATATACAAGGCCACAAACTCATATTACAGGTATCAAGATAAAATTTAATGTCTTGCTTTGTAAACCAATTTTTCTTTTCGTTTACTGTGATCAATAATACACCGCATGCATGCAAGGAAGGAATAGGAAACTGATTGGACTGTCATTATATGTGCATGCATGCAAGTATTAAACGGGTTGCTAGTACGAGAAAATATTATGTTGACTATCAACTTAATTATACTCCCTCTGTTTCTAAATATAAGACGTTTTGACAATTCAAATCCATATATAGCTAACTATTAACCTGTCAGTTTTTTTTCCCTAGCGTGACTCCCAATGAGAGCACTCAAGTGTGAACGACGCATCGGAATCGGAAATCACAAAGAGAGTACTCCAGTGTGAACGACGCATCGGAATCGGAAATTACATATTCTGAAACCGATCCGGGTGACTTAGATGTGCGATTGGTCAAGTCAGACAACTAACGCAAATTTTAAACGAACAATACAGGTGGATGCGGCTGTCAGAAAACAATGCAATAATTTGTGCGTAGATCTCAAGAATTTTTTTTCCGATCGAGGGCGTAGATCTCGAGATGAAAATATACAGTAGAATATACGCATATAGCCCCAAAGGCCACTGGCGCGCGGTGGGGTCAGGCTGGTGCTTGCGATTTTGTTGCGAGAGGTGGGTGACGACTGACGAGCGCCCACCCGCTGAGCAACTGAAGCTCGTCGCCGGTGCCGAAGGGGCAGGCTGGGATGGTTTCTAGCCCATCCGGCTAGCAAGGTTGCTATTTTGGTGGGTACCGCCGGGCGCCTTGTTCCATCCAACTAACCCGCCAAGCCCATTTCATTCTTCCATCAATATATTGTTTCTCATACATTGAGCGATCCATGACTGAAATGTTGCATGCAATCCCTTGGATTGCAAGCTCAGCTTTTGCAACTTTTGAGGTTAACCTCGAAATCACTACACCGTTCATTGACAAGTTTGCTTGTCATGTGGACCACAACTAAACTTACTCTCACATGCATTGTGCTAAATCCTACCCCTATACTGTCAACGTTAATCTGTTTATACATACAAGTTCTAGATTGGATGTTAGCCCGGCCGGTTTTCTAAGGAAAACTTGATGGACCGAAATAATGCGAGGGATGGAGGATTTTCCGTGACATGTAGGTAGCTAATTTGTCACTGTCATGGATATCTATCAGTAGCAACTTCTCCGCGCTTGGAAGAAACTCAACTTCCTCGGCTTGGAGAAATGATTTCGAGCCTCGATAGGATAGCGTTGTTCCATCAAAAATCATAGAGCATCTCATTATTTGTGCTATTGCATCAGAAATAGAAGCAGGCAACACAAAGTATTGTAGTCGACAGGTTAATACTAGCTATAAAAAGAGATCGAGGAATCACTTCTTGAATCTTCTTATGGAGCACAAAGTCGTGTTCTTGTGCTTAGCCTGAGGCTAAGTTAGAGGTAAACAAACAGTGACACATGCATCTTAATGGATTGTTGGTGCAAGAGTGCAGCACGAATAGCATATAAGGATTCAATCTGCGTCTATTCGTTTTTGTAGGGAGGACTTAATTATCACATGTTCATGTTCTTATGGCATGCCGAATATGCCCAATTTTCATGATAGGTAAGCTAGGAAAAAAACAATATAAAAGCTTGCTTTAAAAAGCAGAAGAGTTAAATCACCTTAGTGATACGAGAGGGCTGCACCCATACCATCCATGAACAGCCTGTGAATTCCCGGGCCGGTGATATCCAGTAACATTGCACGATGGTACTCTTTTTCCTGTGGATTAAGGGAATTAATTCCAACTAGCAAGTGAAGTGATGCAAGAGTAGAGTAATAACGACCTAGTTATATAGAGCTTGACTGGCCTTGTGTTATGTGGGTAAATGCCTAACAGGGTGCAACTATATGTAGCTTGGCTATGCGAGAAAATTACCTTACCATATACATGTAGTCGGCGGCAGCGATTGTAAGCGCAAATTCACGGCAGACATGGGCCGCAATGGCGATTCTAAGCGCAAATTTATGGCTGACATGAATGCATGTAAATGAGCACCACACAAATGACTACCAAATTATCAAAGCTGTTGAGATGAACATCCTCTGATTAGAAATGTGCGAGAGATAGCTAGCTAGCTAACAGAAGAATCATATATCATACGAATTACGTTATATAACCGACTATATGAAGACCTACATACAGCCTCGTCCATGGTAGAGAGCGAGCAGAGAGAGAGAGAGAGAGATAGAGCATACTTTTTTGCGAGGGAGAGATAGAGCATACTAGCTATACCTACGTAGTTGCGGGCGATGGATGTGAAGTCGCCCATCCGAAGCGAATTAGGGCGCTCTCACGAATTGGACCTCTGCCTGGAAACTACACCAGCATGAATGGAAATATGAGCGTTCTCTCCTACCCCGCCCAGCTCAGATGTACTAAATACCTCGGATCGAGCTACGCGCCAAAACCCGACACATGATCGTCAGTCAAGTCAAGTTAAATAATATATTGACCTGACCAATGGGCCATCGATCTAGTATATCATTGGGTCCCCGAGGCCGCATCCGATGTTCTGTTTGGAGATAGGAATATTTTTTTGTCGCTTGGCTTATAGATATTTTTAAAACCATAGACTCATCGTGGGCAGGAAACCAAAATGAACGAACATATGTTTAAACATGTACTCCCTCCGTACCGGTGCATAAGTCATCTTACGAAAATCAAATAATCTCAAAACACTTGCGCGATGCATTAACTCTCACCTCGTTTTCTTATTTCTTGACATGAATGAAGGGATCAACCAATAAGAAACGTGGGGCGTGTATGTTTTTAATGACTTGAGACTACCTAGCACGACATGCAATGGTCAGTTTATTGCATGCAATGGTATTAATTAGCAAATAAACATTAAGTTCTCTCGTTTTCCCCTCCGCCTTGGTCGCGGTGCACAACGTAAGATGACCTATGCACCGGTACGGAGGGAGTAGTGTGCTTATAGGTGGGGAGATCCTTCCCGAGCCAACCGATCTGGAGCTCGTACAGCTCCTCCAGCTCCAGACTACAGCACATGGATTGCTAATCCTCACAGGGCCACTCTTTACTACATTTGATCTTGATATGTTAACCCTATGAGATAGATATGTAAGATAGAAAAATATGTGCAAACTTAACTCATAAGTTTGTGGAAATTTTGATCATGAATCATTAGGGAAAGTTTCAAAATGCACGTGCAGGCGCCGAATAGGGGCTCCTAAAGTCCTAAGACCGACTGGCGGTATCTCTAGCCATACTGTTCGGGCACCAAACAGATGGTGCTCAAAGGCACCATACCTCGCTCGGGATATACGAATGTGTCCGGAAACACCCAAGTTCTGTTTGGAGGCTCCGAACATGTCGTGCTCTGACGCACCGAGTGTGTGCATGGGACCTATAGCTTTAATTATCACATGCTCATTCTAGCCCTAAACGAGATGTGAACAAGATTTTGCAACGTGGACTTGATTTATCACCATGTGAATTTGATCTCCATGTGCGAATCCGAAGTTTGAAACATGGGGAGGTCCACACTTACCCTAACTTGTCGTAGCCCAGCTCATGTGGTGGCGGAGAAGATTGCCCATGACGACGGGAAAATTCACCGGTAGAACTCATCGAAGAGGGGAAGAATAGAGATGACGTGATAGTGGGTGACCTTTCGGAGGAAAGAGCGAGAAGGAAGTGATTTGAGTGAAAATCCTCAATCGGTTGGTCAAGGATTTATAGGGTTTGTTCACTATGCTATTCAAAGGCACTAAACAGCCCATCCAGAGGCTCTGACCAATATAGAGAAGTCTATGTTAAGAGTGGATCGAAAGCTCCTAATGGAGTTCGGTCGGATGCTCTGAAGATCAAAGACTTCAAAGAATTTACAATCCGCTCGCGTTTTGAAGGCACCGAATGGATAGTGTTTGGATATTGCCAATCATTATTGGAAGGTTTGTTACCGAGCCAACTCGATGTGATGCTCCGGACATGCCTTGTTCGAGGGTCGAGTGACTGACCAAATGGTCCAATGTGCTAGACAGAATTAAATTTAGATAAGGCCTTTGGAAAGAAATATCTAGATATCGTCCTAATTGATTCTCTGCACACCCAACTGGCAAACACTATAAGCGATCAAAGCAACAATTGAATGGATTTGAATAAGATGATGTGAGCAACATAAATTCTAATTCCTAAAGAACCATAAATGATAATGGGATTTGGCAGTGAATTTTCCGCGTTGCATGTGCAATGTTGACCTAGGACCACACGTTGAAGGTTGAATTGGATCCTATGAGTCATGCTCATCTTGTAGCACAATTTTCACCTTAGGCATTGCAGATGCACCAAAATATTTACATTTTCACACATAAGCCGTAAAACCCCCGTCGTGTGTTCACCATCTTAAGATCTATTACTAATACATGTAAATGCTTTGTGATGATATCAACAAGTTGTTTGTCTATGGTGTTTAGCTCACTCCTCAACATTCAAATGGTCTTCTCATTTAGAGGCTTTGTGATGATATCACCAAGTTGTTTGTCTGTGCGAAGATGTTTTAGGTAAATATCACTCTTGGCAACATTATCATGAAGAAACAGATAGGCAGGGTACGAGAATATTTGACATGGTTGTGGGTTGTCTTGATTGCACATTCATGTCACGGAGGAGTGAGATGTTGTGGGAGACGTCATAGTTCTTGAGTGTTTGCCTCACCCACAAAAACTTGGCACAACAAAAACTGGCAGGTATGTATTCAGCTTTGATGGTGGGTAGAGAAACAAATTTTAAAGAAAGAGGGGGTGATTATTGGGAGTTCCCAAAAAAACTTTTGGAGCTATAGCAATTCAGGGGATGGGTTAGGCATCTCCAACGCCGACCCTCAAACCGCCCGGACCGCGTTGTCCGGACCGTGGAAGCAGTGCGGGCCTGTATCGGTCCGTAGGGTGGTCCGGACGTTTTTTCTCCCGCAAACCGGAACCAAACATGGGGGGGGGGGGAGGGGTTGCGGGGGTCCGTACACGCGAAACATCGCTCTCCGGCCCCCCGGCCCACCCAAAAGGAAGGCGGAGCCCGCGCTTTTGTAGCATCCCGCACTGTTTCCGCGCGAAAATCCCCCACTCTCATCTTCCATCCCCCGCCGCTCTCCGCCCAATTCCCGCTCTTTTCTTCCACCCTCTCCTTCCTTCCTCCGCCGACGCATGGAACCGTCGGAGAACCTGTCGGAGATGGAGGCGGCTGAGGTGCTGGAGGATCCGATCATCACGCTCGCCCGGAAGATCAGCTCGGCTATGCGGCAAACTCGCTGCGTCAAAGCGAAGGTCGCAAAGGAGGAGAATCTCAAGAAGCGGTTGACCGCCGGTGGGCCTGGTGGTGGCGTTGGGCGTGGAGGTCGTGGCGGACGAGGCGTTCGTGGCGGCCGTGGCGGACGCTGCTAGACAGGCGCGCCCATAGTATAGACGGTGTCATGGCCGGAGCATTACAAGCCTCCGTACTACTACGCCGCCAAGCAGCTCGGAACCCCTGCCGGTACGGTGTCTTACATCTTCGAAGTTAATGCGGCACCGCTCTTCTCTGAGTATTCTTCATCGCAGCTCATCCGGGCGCGGATGACGGGTGGGGAGCAGATGGGTGTGCGCATGCTGTTCGCTGCAATGCCTAGAGCGGGGGAGCCGGCGTACGATGACCCAGACAAGAAGATGGTCGACATCATCCACGATGGAGGCAAAGGAGGAGGGAGGGGGCTATGAGGACGGGTAGGTGGAAGACTCGAATCCCACCCAGGCCGGCAACTACCAGCAGTAGCAGTGCTTCACCCAGATCGGTCATGGCACACAACAAGAACAACATTGGGCCACCGGACAGCAGGAGCCGGAGGAGGAGGAGGAGGAGGAGGACGGTGAGGACGATGATCCAGATGATACAGCCGGCAATCCGAAGAAGAAGGGTATAGGAGAAAGCTTCAACATGCCGGAGGATGAGCTGTTGTGCGATGCATGGTTGGCCACTAGCCTCGATCCTGTCCATGGCATGGAGCAAAAGGGCACAACCTTTTGGAGGAACATTCACATATGGTTCCATGAACACAAGCATTTCGCGCCCTACTCCGACGTTGTAAGTGCATCAAGTGCCCCCTTAGTGGTTTTGTAGTATTGAAGACAAATAGGTTAAGGAACTAATGTGTTTGTGAGTGTACACAGGAGAATATAGTCCCTGAAGACTTGGTTTAACCACGGAAGATGACCCCTAAAAATGTATTTCTTCAAGTGAAGAATTGGTACGGCCGTTGAGGAAATTGATGTGAAGACTTTGAAGCATGAAGACTTTGTTTTCATAGTTTCTTTTTCTTCTTATTTGAGTCATAGGAAAAACCGTACAGTTAAACGGGGTCTAGGTGAAACATTTATCACATTTCGAAAGTGATGCTCAAACCTATACACACTACAGCCGCTTCGAGTGAAGCCTTTGGAAATCTCCAGAACAGTTGACGAATTGCTAGCGACAGTGACGCAGTTCATCTGGTCACTGACGAATTTGGTCAGGCTGAGGAGTTAGGATTTCGCCAGTGCGATCTGCCTATCGTGAGGAAATTGAGTGCCCCGACGAAATTGAGAGCTTCAATTCCGACTGTTGCTGCACCGCGTGCCAGCTGTCGAGTGGATCCTTATCCTGACAACGGTCTTATCTGAGAAGGGCATTTATGACATTTTATGTCGGGTTGCCTCCTGGCTATAAATAGCCGTCCCCTACAACCACTAGTTGGTTGGCTGCTCTAGAGAGAACTTAACACTTGTCATTTGAGACCTCTGACGACTTTGTGAGAACCCAAGTGAGGAAAAACCCAACCAGAGCCAAAGTGACTGAGCATCACTGAAGAAGTTGATCTGTGTGATCTGACGCTTATTACCTTTGAAGACTGTCATTCTTCCAGACGGTTAGGCATCATGTTCTGAGCACCCAAGAGTAATTGTGGCGTGCCGGTGAACAAGTCTGTGAAGGTTTTGGAAGTCTACCTTGAAGACTTACCACGAGTGATTGGGCAAGGACTAAGTGACCTCAGCTCAAGAGGAATACGGTGAGGACTAAGTGTCCTCTGAGGTAAAACTCAGCCGCCTCAACCAGACGTACAGTTGATACAGCAACTAGAACCGGTCTACCAAATCGCTGTGTCTTCGTCAAGCTAACCTGGTTTGAAATTCCTCACCCTTTACTTTTCCGCAATTCCGCTGCTGAAGAACTTGTGTCTTACCTTTCTGATGAATTTGAACTGAAGACTTTAATCATGTTATTTCACTTTCTTCAGTTCATCTTCCTCATGCTTATCTATGTGTATGATTGCATCTTCTTCACTTGCTTATACTTTGTATGCATGCTTTCCATATCTGTGTAGAGGTAGTTTCAATTCTGTTTCTATTTCTTCACTCTGTTTTTCGTCAAAGTCTTCAGAGTTTGATGAATTTCTAAAAATCTCCCATTCACCCCCCTCTGGGAGTAATCATGCGCTTTCAATTGGTATCAGAGCAAGGTACTCCCTTGTTCTGTGTGATTTTGGTTTAACCACCTGGAGTTTTAGTTATGTCGACCGCAGGAGTGATCAAGGTCTCCGCTGCGTGCCCCATCTTCGATGCCACTGACTATCCCTACTGGAAGAACAAGATGCGTATGCATCTTGAGGCGATTGACAATGATCTCTGGTTTGTCGTCGAGAATGGGGTGCCTACTGTGTCTCCAAGCATCAACGCCACTGACGTGAAGAGATTCAAACAACTCGACTCTCAAGCGAAGAATATCATATGTGGTCATCTGAACAAAGGCCAGTATGGTAGAGTGAGTGCTTTGGAAACTTTGAAGCTTATCTGGGACTGGCTCTCCAAAGTGAATGAAGGTGTCTCCACTCAACGAGACTCCCGTGTTGACGTCCTTCAAAATCTCTTCAACCGCTTCAAGAGGCTTGATAACGAGAATGTGCAGCAAACCTTCGACCGCCTTACTGATATCTCCAATGAGCTTCAGGCTCTTGGGGCTGCTGACATCACCGATCATGAGGTGGTGAAGAAATTGCTGAGATCTTTGGACAGTTCATTTGATACCTTGGCACTGATGATACAAGAGCGTCCTGACTACAAGTCATTGGACCCGGCTGATATTCTTGAGAGGCTCAATACTCATGAATTTCAACAAGCTGAGAAAAGGGATATGTATGGTCCAAGCTATGGAAGACCTCGCGCTCTGAAGGCAAAAGCTAAAGCCAAAGCTATTTCTTCATCTAAGGAAGAGGAGGAGTCTGACTGTGATTCTGATGGTGCTGAGGAAATTGGCAGAGAACTTGCAATGCTTGTGAGGAAATTCCAGAAGTTTTCCAAGAATTGCTTTGGAAAGTCCTCAAAGTATGAGTCGAAGAACACTGAGGCTGCTGATCGTGACTACAAGAAGATAACCTGTCACAAATGCAAGAAACCTGGTCATTACATCGCTGATTGTCCTCTCTGGCTGAAGAAAAAGAAGAAGAAGAGCAGAGATGATGACTCTGATGACAAGAAGAAGAAATCCTCAAAGTCTTCATCAAAATCTTCATCACGCAAGAAGGGCAGTTCTAGCAGAGCTCGTGCATTCATTGGGAAGGAAATGGATTCCGAGGAAGAATCTGATAACGAGGAAGCTGAGGAATCTGAGGAGGAGTCAGATACTGGCGTGGCGAGCCTAGCTCTCGCTACGGAGTTCGTCAGCAAGTCTATCTTCAATACTGAAGAAAATGATGTCTCCACCAACAATGAAGAAAGTGCTGATGACTACACTCCCACCTATTGCTTCATGGCAAGAGGTGCAAAGGTAACCTCACGAAAAGCTTACTTTGAAACTTCCAGTGATGACGACTCTGAGTGTGAATCTACACCTAACTACAAGAAACTTGCTAAAATTGCAACTGAGCAACAACATGCCATGGAAAAGATTCAAAAACTGCTAGACAAAAGCGATGACCTATTAGACGAGGAAATGGATCGTAGTCAGGATTTGTCTGAGGATCTCAGACGTCTCAAGTCATAGTATTATGAACTTGAAAGTCGTCATGTGGCCCTCTCAGCCGAACATGAGAAACTCTCCTATGAATTTCTTCAAAGGAAGCAGGATCTTGAGAAGCTGAGAGCGTCTCATGATGACCTTCAAACAAAAAACAATTCATTGCTCGCCCAACAGATCAGTACCGCTCAGGAAGAATTTGTTGCACCATGCTTAAAATGTCTTGAACGTGAAAATGCAAATTCTTCAGCTGAATGTTCAAATGCTTTAGTACTTTCAATTGCTTTAACTGCTTCGGTGGCCACTAACCCCTCATCTGAGGAAGCCACCAGTTATACTGACGAAAATGCAGGGTTGAAGGAGTTGTATGTCACAGGCATGTACAAAAGCCTCAAAGGGCATCAAACCCTTTGTGATGTGCTCAAGAAGCAGATTCTTCACAGGAACTCTAGGAAAGAGGGTATTGCTTTTCAGAGAAAGCTGAATGCTGATGGTTCCTATTGGAAGCCTGAGTAGTATCTCAAAACCACTTGGGTTGCTGCAAAGGGACCTCCAGTTGATTCATCAACTCTCTCTGGCTATAACTGTGATTCTTCACATTCTTCAGATGATTCAATTGACTCAAACTTCAAACTGTTCAAAAATCAGAATGGTGAAGTATTTGCCAGATTTGTTGGTACTAACAGCAGGAACGGTTCCCCAGTGAAAAAAATCTGGGTACCCAAAAGTATCATTGAGGATCTTCAAGTGAATGTTGTCATGACACCACCCATGATGAAGAACTATCCCAGGGCAAATTCTTCACATGGTTCAAAGTCATCAAATGGTCGCAGACCTACTCATGGTCGTGCTAACGCCTCTGTTTCGTAGGGAAACAAACAAAGATCTGATGAATATGTGTATCATTCTTCGAACCACTATGTTCACAAATCATCGAAGAATTTCTCTGCTTATTCATTTGAGTACTATAACCCTCCTGTGAAGAGAAATGCATATTCTTCAATGCCTAAGTTCTCCATTAATGCACTTTGTTACATTGCTTCTCAGCCACCCATTCAGATGTGGATGGTTAAGAAGAAGAACTATTCTCTTCTGCAGGGTCAGTTCTTCAGACAACAAAAATGTCTGATGAATTTGCTGAAGACCTGACAGAATGCCTGTTGGGATGCAGGCTAATCAATGAAGAAATGAAATATTCATTTCACATATCCCTTATGCTGCTATATACTTTTCTTTGATGAAATTGTCTGACGAAATTGATCATCCTCATATTCTTCACTTTGAAGTATATGAATTTGTAAGTGAGATTAATGCTTCTACAGGATGACACACCCTCAGCCACTAAATGGGTCTTGGATAGTGGCTGCACGAATCACATGACTGGTGATAAGAAATTACTCACTGATGCTCCCCTTACTCCGTCTCATCTGAAGCATATCACATACGCCGACAAAGGAAAAAGCAAGGTATTGGGTCTAGGTAAGGTTGCTATCTCTAAGGATCGACACATGGAAAAGGTGATGCTTGTCGAGTCCCTTGGATACAACCTCATGTCTGTCTCAATGCTTTGTGATCTTGATATGATTGTCATCTTTGGCAAATATAGATGCATTGTGCTGTTGGAATCTGACAAATCCAAAGTCTTCGAAGGCTTTAGGAGAGGTGACTTGTACATTGTAGATTTCTCTACAGGTCCTCAGCCTGCAACATGTCTATTAGCAAAAGCTTCAGAATGCTAGCTATGTCATCGACGACTTGGACATGCTGGGATGAGGAATTTGAGTACTCTCATCAAGAAGAAGCATATCATTGGCGTTGAGGGAGTCAAATTCGTCAAGGATCATCTTTGCGGTGCTTGTGAGTCTGGAAAGATGACCAGATCCAAGCACTTGGCGAAGACAATCATGACCACTACTCGTCCTTTTGAATTGCTTCTTATGGACTTGTTTGGTCCTACCCATTATGCTACACTAACCAATGCAGCATCACTCTATGGATTCATCATTGTTGATGACTACTCTCGCTACACCTGGGTGCACATCATTTCCATCAAGACTGAAGTTCAGGATGTCTTCAGACGATTCTCCAATCGGGCCATGACGAATTATGGTCTCAAGATCAAGCACATCCGGAGTGACAATGGCACCGAGTTTGAAGAACTCAGGCCTTGATGACTATCTTGATGAACTTGGCATCACTCATGAGCTATCTGCTCCCTATACGCCCCAGCAGAATGGAGTCGTGGAGCGCAAGAACAGGACACTCATCGAGATGGCGCGTACTATGCTTGATGAATACAAGACCCCTCGTCGATGGTGGCCTGAAGCAATTGATACTGCATGTCATATCATCAATCGGGTATATCTTCACAAATTCCTCAAGAAGACTTCATATGAGCTACTCACCGATAAGAAACCCAATGTGAGTTATTTCAAAGTCTTCAGTGCTAAATGTTGGATTAGAGATCCACATCACAGTTCTAAATTTGCACCGAAATCACATGAAGGTTTTGTGCTTGGTTACGGAAAGGACTCGCACACCTACAGAGTCTTCAACACCTATCACAACAAGGTTGTTGAAACTGTGGATGTGCGGTTTGATGAAACTAACGGCTCACAAAGAGAGCACCTGCCTCCTGTGCTAGATGAAATGCCTCCTGAGGAATCTATCAAGCTGATGGGCACTGGTGAAATTGTGCCTAGTGAAGAAATAGCCGCTGATGAAGAAGTGGTTGTTCCTCGTCGTGAAGAAAATGAACATCCTGACGAAAATGATGATGAGGAATCTGCACAGCAACAACAACAACAAGGCCCTCGTCTAGCACATCCTCGAGTGGCCAATGAAGTGCAGATTGAGAAGATCCTCGACAACATCAATGCACCTGGTCCGCTCACTCGCTCAAGAGCTTCACATTTAGCTAACTTTTGTGGGCATTACGCGTTTGTCTCTATTTCAGAGACCACCAAAGTTGATGAAGCCTTTCTGGAACCTGAATGGATTCAAGCAATGCAAGAGGAATTGCATCAATTCGAGCTCAACAATGTGTGGGAGCTTGTCAAGCGTCCCGATCCACGCAAGCACAATATCATCGGCACTAAGTGGATCTACCGCAACAAACAAGACGAAAATGGCCAAGTGGTGAGGAATACGGCCCGTCTTGTAGCTCAAGGCTACACACAGGTTGAGGGTATTGATTTCGATGAAACATTTACACCTGTTGCTAGGCTTGAAGCTGTGACACCCTGGTTTTCCAACCTTTCTTTTCAAAAACTCTTTTGAAATTTATTTTGGAATTTGATTTGGATTCTGATGTTGAATAGCTCTATGGACTTAAAACTTGGGAATATTTTACTTTTCTTCCCCAAGTGACTCAAGCCTCCAAAAATCTCTCCCAGGTCATGTCATTTCTATTCTTGCTCAATCTCAACTTTTATCCTAATTTAATATTACTTTTTCCTATTATAGGAATAGTTCTTCTGCTCTAGGTTGTGAGGCAACCCATATTACTGTCCTTTCTAAAATTCCAGGAAAATTCCCACAAATCCTTTGGACCATGTGAACCTTGGATATGTGAAAATATTCAAGATTCCATCCTCATGGTGAGCACACCATCCAATCTTTGTTTCTGGATGTAATTTCAGTTTGTGAAGCAACCATACTTTATATTGCTTTAAAAATTCTGAAATTAATCCAGGACCTTCTCCTAACCATATTATCATACTCCACCAAATTTTGGCCCATTTCATTTAGCCATTTTATTCACAAAATTCCCCCAAGTTTCTGTCCAGTGAGATGCTTTGTGAAGGAAGTACCATTTATACTTATCCAAATGGTATGAAATTTTTATAGCATCTTGCCATCACCAAATTACCCACAAATACCAAGGTTCATATCCAAGAGCCCATCTATGTAAGTGCAAGATCTTCAGCAAGGTTTCTAGACTAGAGAAGCAGTTGTAAAGCAACTACATCCAAAACTTGTCCATTTGGTCTGAATTTTCTCCAGCATGGGCACCTTCCTACTACATTTCTGTGTGACAAATTTCCTCTCCCAAATTTCTAGCCATTTCTTCTCAGCTTCTGGCCCAAGTATCCATCCAGAAACTTGTCTGGAAACTAGCTAGTTGTCCAGGCCACCCTTTGCCAAACCAGACACATAGAGAGGTCACTGGAAGGATGGACTATCGCGTGGACATGACCAAGCGCGCCAGAGCACACCGCGTGCGCACCAGTGCACGCGGTGACCATGCGTCTGCCAGGGCTGAAGCCGCGCTCTGCGCGCCCAGCCGCGTCGGATGCGACCACTCCGGCCAGCCCCTGCCTCCTCTCCTTGTCCGTTGGTGCCGACGTTGTCCCAGCCGCACACGTAGCCTCTCCAGAACCCTCTCCCATCGCCGGCAAGGCTCGCCGCCGCTCACGGCCAAGTTCACGCATGGGCGGCACAATTGCCGTACGGGGGATGAGCTGGCTGGCAGCTTCCCGGCGAGCCGTCGTCTCGCGCTTTAACTCCCCTGACCTCTCTCGTCACTTCGCCCACTCCGCGACGCCCACCTCGCCGTACCTGCTCCGGCGACGTGTCCGTGGCGCCAAGCGGCTCGGCCACCTCTCGTTCGCCTATAAAAGGCCCCGCTCGGCCTCTCCCTCCCTCACCACTCCACCCCTCTCCCTCTCAATCGCTGCCAGCAGCGCCAGAGCAGGCCGAAAAGCTGTCCTTCTTCGCCTCCGGCGAAGAGCTCCGCCGCTCTGCTCCTGCTTCTCCAGCTCGCTCCAGTGCCTCTCTGCTCCAACCACGCCCACCCCCGAGCTCCTGGTGCTTCACTGGTTCTTCCCAGCCGCTCTGCTGCTCGAGAGCTCGCCGGAATCGCCGGATCCGTCGACCACCGTAGTTCTCCGCTGCCTGAGAGGAAGGGGCCGACGCCGTCTGGCTGTCTCCCGACGAGCTACGGGTACGGGCGTGCTCGCCAGCGTCCGCCCATTCCATCCCCTCCCTCGCCCAGCTCCGCCGTGGCCTCAACGCCGGCGAACGGTCACCGGTACGCCGCCATCTCTCTGTTCCCTCTCTCTCTCTTTAAATCTGACAGGGGGTCCCACCTGTCGGCGACTCCCTGTGCGCCCGAAACGGTACGCAAGTGGAGGCGTAAACTGGGTTTACGCCTTCGACGTGGCCGCTCCTGGGTTTTTCTGATTTTCGGTTTAAGTTCAAATAAATCCAGAAATTTGACCAAACTTTGACCAGCTCTAACTTTTAAACCATAAGTCCAAATGAGTTCATTCTTTTTGCATTATTTTTCTTTTGGGCTCCTCTATTTGCTGTAAAAATTTGGTATTTTTCTCTGCTGTCTAGAATTTCTGGACAGAGAAGAAAATGCTCTATGTGATGTTTGAAAATGTTTTCCAAAATATTTTTCAGAGAGATTTGAATAGTGGGTGAAGACCAGGAGTACTCCCACACTCTGTTGGTGCCAGGCAAGCCACAACTCTCATTTGCATAATTGCATTGCAATATCATGGTTAGATAATTATTTTAATGGTAAATATGAATTATTTGTAAATAAGTTAATTCATGCAACACTTTGAAAATATTGAGTAGGCTCCTGTCATGTTGATGATGAGATTATAGTCATTAGTGGATTTCAAGTTTGATGAGGATATGACACGGGTGGATTAAGAGATTACCGTCTATGATTATTTTGTGATTCCGCCCGATACCTCATATATGAAATCAGTAGTGGTAGTTGATCATATTGCTCATTGGATTTCTAGTTGGTTATTGTTGTAACTTGGATCACTGTAATACCGGAGTGTCGGTAATGACTATAGTTGCTTGGGGATAAATTCCTTCATTGTTGATCAAGTGCCACTGAACCGAACTTTCCAGTGCAGCAACACCTGCCGGAATGGGACGGCCTTGGCTTGGTCTAACCGCGTGCTCTTTTATCGGTACCACCAAAGAGGGGAGGTTATGCGTGCGTGCTGCCCTGATCAGGTAGACGACGATAACCTTGTGAGCCCGGTTTGGTTATTGAGCTCAGGTCCCCGTTTGGGACAGTTTGTTTGGCCACGACGGTGGCAGGTGTCAGAAGTGACACAGGGGCCACCCAGGGCATGACCCGGAAAGGGGAGTGATTGTTGGTGGTACGGTGGAGGAGCCACGGGTTAGGCAAGTTTTGTTGGAGCAGCACCGGTCCACCTGGAAGGGAAGTGTACCGAGGTACGGGACCAGGAGCTCCATAGTGTGGGTAAAGTGCGCAACCTCTGCAGAGTGTAAGAATCTATTCGAATAGCCGCGTCCACGGTATTGGACATAGTTCGTGTTAAGTCACACTGTCTGATCAACACCATGATGGAATGACTTGATAATGATGGAAGAACTCGTTCCAGTACGGTGAGGTATTTACTTGGTGAAAGAACCACTGGCAACGTTGGTAGGCAATCTCAGGGATGATGGTCCGAGGTTTCTGAGATGACCAAGAGTTGGTCACAGGAGTAAGTGTTTCAACCGAGTAGCCCAGAGCATTATGGTTCCTGTGATTTTAGCATAGGTAACTCTCGGTGGATAGTTTAGCAATAATATGTTATTATTTTCTTCCACCCTTTTTATAACATTTGATCTGATATAATCATGATTTACTATGACGTTGTCGTGCCTTGATGCTTGTGTTTGTTGTGAGCTTGCGAGTACATTCAAAGTACTCACCTAGCGTGTCATGCCAGTTTGCAGGTGCTGCCCTGTTTGCATAGCGGAGGTGTTTGAGTTGCGAGCTAGAATGTGTCCCAGCCAGAGTCCCTGCGGAGTGGAGTCCATTACCGTTGTCGTGATTCCACTGCTAGGAGTTGTGCCGCTGCTAGCATAGAGCTACTTCGGCAGTAGTGGAATCAATGTAACCGTTTGTAACTCTTTGTAACCCTTGTACCCCAACTATTAGAAATAAAGAGCTGATTTGTTCTATGCCAAGCAGTGCCGTATTCCAAAAGACTTGATCTCTGGGCTGGAATACGGGGTGCTCCTGTGACTCTGAGCCGGGGTGCCACAGAAGCCATTCGTATATTGCTTGCCTATGCTAACCATCATGATATCCTCTTATATCAAATGGATGTGAAAAGTGCATTCCTCAATGGTAAGCTTGAGGAAGAAGTATATGTTGCTCAACCACCAGGTTTTGAGGACCCACAGCATCCTGACAAAGTCTTTAGACTAAAAAAGGCTCTCTATGGCCTCAAGAAAGCCCCGAGGGCTTGGTACGATACACTGAAGGAGTTCCTGAAGAAAAAGGGGTTCAAGCCCGGTTCACTTGACCCTACTCTTTTCACTAAATCTTATGATGGTGAATGAGGGTGTCCCGGATTAGGGGGTACTCGGGCTGCCGGCCTATCTCCTATAGGCCGGACTAATGGGCCACTTTTAACTCGTCAAAGGAAGGCCGGATTACGGGTGACCCCGTACACCAGAAGGAATCCACCGAAGACTTGGCGTCTCCTCCAAGAAACGTTTAGCGTAACCGGCATGATCATCCTCTGAGGGCAACCGACCATATGTAACACTAGGTCCCCCTGGTGTCTATATAAACCAGGGGGTTTAGTCTGTAGAGGCAGAAGAACCATCGCCATTATACCCACTTAGGGTTTAGTTCAGTCGATCTCGAGGTAGATCAACCAACTCTGTAATTGTCATACCCTCACATCAATACAATCAAGCAGGACGTAGGGTTTTACCTCCTCGCGAGGGCCTGAACCTGGGTAAACACCGTCTCTACGATCCCTGTTATCCATTGACTCCTAGATCCACAGTTCGGATCCCCTATCCGAGATCTGCCGGTTTTGGTACTGACATTGGTGCTTTCATTGAGAGGCTCCGCTGTAGGGTCATCGAGGATCAATGGCCTGCTTAGTCATCAGCAACAGTGCCAGCTGCGGTGACATCTTCGTTCCCGGCCAGCTCTTTGCGTTCGGCAGCGTCATGCTACACGCCGATCCGGCCGGTCGCCTCGGCCGGGTCGACAGCTTTACCCCCGATCAGGAGATCAGGTTCGGAAACTTAGAGTTCGTCGCCGACTCCCGGGGAGACCTTATTCTTACAGGGTCCTCGGCCTCGCCTGGAGGACCCGCAAATCCTGAAGCTCTGACTTCGGGGACGGCCTACCCCGCTATCGGGACGGCCGTCACTCTGGATCCAGCCTTGAGCCCAGATCCAATCTCTGCATTCGACGGACGAAGACTGGCCTCAGCCGAACATGACTGCGGGGCGATGTCGAACGCCTCCGGCACAGCCATACTGCAGGCTAACCCCGAAAACTGCCGGAATTTGGGTCCGACGGATCTCTCGCTACTAAACGGGATACTAGATCGGATCCAAGCCATGGGAATCACCGATGGCCAGTCCTCGGTCTATGACCAGATCGGGGTTAAAGTCGATGACAGGGAAATTCATACTGATACGTCTCCAACGTATCTATAATTTTTGATTGTTTCATGCTGTTATATTATCAATCTTGGATGTTTTTATAATCATTTACAGCAATTATATATCATTTTTGGAGACTAACCTATTAACCTAGTGCCCAGTGCCAGTTGCTGTTTTCTGCCGTGTTTTTGTTTTACAGAAAATCAATACCAAACGAAGTCCAAATGACACGAAACTTTTTGGAGATTTTTTATTGGACAAGATAAACACTAAAAGCTTCGGCAGAGGGCCAGAAGATGAATGAGTGGGCCACGAGGCACCAGGGCGCGCCTCAGGGGGGTGGCGCGCCCTGGTACCTCGTGGTGCCCACCCAGTTCCGTTGGACCTAATTCTTCCACTATAAATTCAGAAAAAATCAGAAACCCTCAGGGGAGTCCATGAAATACTTTTTCCGCCGCCGCAAGTTTCTGTTCCAGAGAGATCCCATCTGGAGGCCTTCTCCGGTACTCCGCCGGAGGGTGAATCAATCACGGAGGGGTTCTACATCAACCTTGCTGCCCTTCCGATGATGCATGAGTAGTTTACCACAGACCTTCGGGTCCATAGGCAGTAGCTAGATGGCTTCTTCTTTCTTTTTGATCTTCAATACAATGTTCTCGTTGATGTTCTTGGAGTATATCCGATGTAATCACTTTTTGCGGTGTGTTTGTTGGGATCCGATGAATTGTGAGTTTATGATCAGATTATCCATGAAATTATTTGAGTCTTTGTTGCACTCTTTTATGCATGATTATTATAGCCTCGTATTTCTTCTCCGATCTATTGATTTGGTTTGGCCAACTAGATTGATTTATCTTGCCATGGGAAGAGGTGCTTTGTATTGGGTTCGATCTTGCGGTGCTCAAGACAGAAAGGGACATGACACGTATGTATCGTTGCTACTAAGGGTAAAAAGATGGGGTTTATTCATACGTGATTTTATCTTGTCTACATCATGTCATCGTTCTTAAGGCATTACTCCGTTCTTATGGACTTAATACACTAGATGCATGCTGGATAGCGGTCGATGTGTGGAGTAATAGTAGTAGATGCAGGCAGGAGTCGGTCTACTTATTTTGGACGTGATGCCTATATACATGATCATTGCCTTGGATATCGTCATGATTATTTTCTTTTCTATCAATTGTCCAACAGTAATTTGTCTACCCACCATATGCTATTTTCTTGAGAGAAGCCTCTAGTGAAATCTATGGCCCCCGGGTCTATCTAAATCATATTACTAAAACCCTAAAAATATTGCTGCCATTTTCTTTTATTTATTTTATTTTTTATTTTTGTTTCAATCTATCTATCTATCACATACAATTTAATCTTGCAATTTATCGCCGAGAGATTGACAACCTCTCGTTTGCGTTGGGTGCAAGGATTTGTTGTTTGTGTGCAGGTGCTGCTAATGAGGTGTTGTGTGATTCTCCTACTGGTTCGATAACCTTGGTTTCATAACTGAGGGAAATACTTATCTCTACTGTGCTACATCATCCCTTCCTCTTCGGGGAAATACCAACGCAAGCTACAAGTAGCAGGAAGAATTTCCGGCGCCGTTGCCGGGGAAGACATCATCAACATCTATCAAGTACCTTTGCATAAACTCTCATCTCCTTGCATTTATTTTATTTGCCATTTGCCTCTCGTTTTCATCTCCCCACTTCTAAAACGTTTTTACAAAAATACAAAAATATTTTCCGTTTGCCTTTTTGCTCGTTTGGTATCTTTGCTTGTGTGCCATGTGCCTTCTATTTGCTTGCATCTTCTCTTGCTAGAAATCTATTGATATGGATCCATTTAAAGTTTACCACCTGAATCGTGTTCGATCCATTTGTGCTTGTGCTGAAACCCCAACTAGTTTAGTTGAGGGAAAATCATTAGATGAGCATGCTCATTTTGTGCGTCACCGTTTGTCCCAAAAGAGGATACTCCTATGGCATCAAATAAATAGTTTGCTATGCTATGCTTGGAATCTATGTGAAATTTATGATTTTACTTATTGCTCTAAGAACCCTAAAAAACACCTTCCCTACCTATGTGAGTTTAATGATAATGAAATATTGTCTTCTTATGCCAAGGGTGTTTATAATTACTATGATATCGCACAAATTGAAGAATTTGTTGCTTTTAAGGGTGCTTATGAAGTTGCTTCTTTAATTGAAAAGTATGATATTACTTTCCACAAATCTGAAAATTTTGCCATACTTAAGTATTGCTATGAAAATTATGCATCTAATGCCTATGTTAGTGAATTTATTGAGAGAATGTCTACTGCTTTGGAAGAGAATAATGATACAAATGAATCTATAGATAATCATGATTCCGATGATTCGATTGAAATATCCCCTCTTGATGAACATGATGCTTGTTATTCTTATGGCCACGATGCCAATATTGAAGATGCTTATAGAGATGAACTTGCTATAGTTCCTTATGTTAAAAATGAAATTATTGCTATAACACCCATACTTGATAGCCCGTTGAATGAAAAGCATGATTGCAATGATGTTACTATAAATTCTATTAGTGTCAATTGTGCTAATGATATGCAAAACCACAAGCTTGGGGATGATAATTTTGTCATGTCCACTACTTATTGCAATGATCATGACTGGGGTGATAATGCTTTTTATGATCTTGAAAATTTATTTAAGCCTCATGATGAATATGTTATTGATAATAAAATTTTCAACACTATTAAAAGTGGGTTTGGAAGAGCGTCAACTTTAGGTAATAATGATCCCACTACTTTGGAGAATTATTAATCTTATGAAATTTTTGATAAAAGTGGGTTTGGAGAGGTCATAACTTTCGTTGATGATAATCCCACTATTTTGGAAGATAATAAAATTTTTATGCATGTGGATCATGATGAGAATATTTTATATGATAGCTATATTGTTGAATTTGATTATGATCCTACATGTAATTATTATGAGAGAGGAAAATATGGTTGTAGAAATCTTCATGTTACTAAATTACCTCTCGTTATGTTGAGATTGTCAATGTTTTATTCCTCTCCTTTGCATATGCTAGATATTGCTTGTCTTGATAAATTGTTTACTTATAAAATGCCTATGCATAGGAAGTATGTTAGACTTAAATGTGTTTGTCAAATGTATTATGATGCTCTCTTTGTGCTTCAATTCTTATCTTTCATGTGAGCATCATCGAAATCTCAAAGCCTATCTTAATGGCTATAAAGAAAGAGCTTCTTGGGAGGCAACCCAATGAATAAAATAAAATTTTCTGTTATTGTGTGTTTTTACTTTCATGCTACTGGTATGATTGTGTTTTTGTGTTTTTAATTAGTGTTTGTGCCAAGTAAAGCCTTTCGGATGATTTGGAAGATAATATAATTGATGCTGTTTGGAAAACAGAAAGTTTTGCGTCCAGTGCCCGAATTTTATTTCTGTACTGGAGCATAAAAAAAATCTGAAATTTTTACACAGTATTGGTATATGAATTTCCCACGTTGTCCTAATTTTTAAGAAGTTTTGGAGTTACATAATTATGGATTTTAAATAGATTTCTACAGACTGTTCTGTTTTTGACAGAATCTGTTTTTGATGCGCTACTTGCTTGTTTTGATGAATCTATGGATTGTATCGGGGGGTATAAGCCATGGTGAAGTTAGAGTACAGTAGGTATAATGCAAAAATAAAATATGAATGGGTTTTCAACAGTACTTATAGTAGTGATTTATTTTGTTATACTAACGGATCTAACGAAGGTTTTGTTGAGTTTTGTGTGATTGAAGTTTTCAAGTTTTGGGTGAGATCACGATGGATGAAGGAATAAGGAGTAGCAAGAGCCTAAGCTTGGGGATGCCCGAGGCACCCCAAGGTAATATTCAAGGAAGACTCAAGCGTCTAAGCTAGGGGATGCCCCGAAAGGCATCCCCTCTTTCTTCTACCAACCATCGGTAATTTTACTTGGAGCTATATTTTTATTCGTCACATGATATGAGTTTTGCTTAGAGCGTCTTGTATTATATGAGTCTTTGCTTTGTTTGCTTTTTAGTTTGTCACAATCATCTTTGCTGAAGACACCTATCTTGAGAGAGCCACACGTTTATCATCATTTGTTAGAATACTCTATGTGCTTCACTTAAATTTTTTGAGCTAGGTAGTTGCTCTAGTGCTTCACTTAAATCTTTTTGAGCACGGTGGTGGCTATATTTTGAAGAAATAAACTCTCATGCTTCACTTATATTATTTTGAGAGATGATTAAAATTTTGAAGAAATGAATTCTCATGCTTCACTTATATTATTTTGAGAATTGATAAGATTGAAATTTTGAAGAAATATTTGCACTCTCATGCTTCACTTAAATCTTTTTGAGAGTTGATGATAGTAATGGTAATTTGCACAAGATATGAAGTTGGTCCCAAAGTGATGAATATTCAAGAGGGATATAAATAAAAACTTTCATATAGATCATTGGATATGATAAGTGTGATTCCTTGTAATAGTTTTGCGATATGGAAATGATAATATGTGAGTCATGTTAGTGAGTAATTGTGATTTAGTAAGAATATTAATGTTAAGGTTTGTGATTCCCTATGCATGCACGTTAAGTCAATAGTTATGCAATGAAATTATATCCTACTTATGGTGCATTATTCTGTGTTAGTTGTGTTCAATGCATGTTTATGACCGTTTTCGTTTTTTGGTTGGTTGCTTCTCAATCTATTTGCTAGCCTTCATTTGTACTAAGCGGAAATACTGCTTGTGCATCCAAACTCCTTAAACCCAAGTTGTGCCAAATGAGTCCACTATATCTACCTATATGCGGTATTTCAATGCCGTTCCAAGTAAATTTGCGTGTGCCAACTCTAATTTTCAAAATAATTTTCCGTTTTGTGTGCCCGTACCGCTCATGAAGCGGCAGGGGGTGGCCATTATTTTCCATGCTAGGTGTGTTATTCTCACGATGAGTGTTTATTCACTTGTCATTGCACGAGAGAATGGTTGGTAATAGGGATGAACAGTCCCACAATGAAATCATATTAATAATAACAAAATTCCTTGGAAAGTGTTGGTATGGAGGGCACCCGTGGATATGGCTAGCCATGGATTGTGAAAGAATGGTGGAAAGGAAATAAACTTTACTTTCTGTTTGGGAACCACCTATGATGTGTCTAGCATGGAAAATATTGGGAATTCTCGGTCGTTTTCGTTGACAGGAAAAGCATGCCTCTCAAAATAGTTTTATCTCTTTAATTTCAGATTTGAGCTCTGGCACATTGACAAATCTCTACTTCCCTCTGCGAAGGGCCTATCTATTTACTTTTATGCAATTTTTATTTTTTGAGTCTCCATCTTCTCTTACAAAAGCACCAACTAGAGAGCACTATTGTCATACTTGTGCATTGTGTGTAGCTAATATTTGAGTATGTTTCATGAATGGATCAATGATTGAGCATAATGGGCTAGGGATAACTTTCTTTAGCGTTGATATTTTGAAAGACATGGCTGCTAGTTAGCATGCTTGAGTATTTATATGTTCATGTCGAATTATAGACTATTGCTTTGAATCATTCAAGTCCAATGTCCATGCTACAAAAGAAAAGAATATGTGATGAATATGATAGGCAGCATTCCACATCAAAAATTCTGTTTTTATCATTTACCTACTCGAGGACGAGCAGGAATTAAGCTTGGGAATGCTGATACGTCTCCAACGTATCTATAATTTTTGATTGTTCCATGCTGTTATATTATCAATCTTGGATGTTTTTATAATCATTTACAGAAATTATATATCATTTTTGGAGACTAACCTATTAACCTAGTGCCCAGTGCCAGTTGATGTTTTTTGCCCTATTTTTGTTTTACAGAAAATCAATACCAAACGAAGTCCAAATGACACGAAACTTTTTGGAGATTTTTTATTGGACAAGATAAACACTAGAAGCTTCGGGAGAGGGCCAGAAGATGAAGGAGTGGGCCACGAGGCAACAGGGCGCGCCCCAGGGGGGTGGCGCGCCCTGGTACCTCGTGGGGCCCACCCAGCTCCGTTTGACCTAATTCTTCCACTATAAATTCAGAAAAAATCAGAAACCCTTAGGGGAGTCCACGAAATACTTTTTCCGCCGCCGCAAGTTTCTGTTCCAGAGAGATCCCATCTGGAGGCCTTCTCCGGTACTCCGCCGGAGGGGGAATCGATCACGGTGGGGTTCTACATCAACCTTGCTGCCCTTCCGATGATGCGTGAGTAGTTTTCCACAGATCTTCGGGTCCATAGGCAGTAGCTAGATGGCTTCTTCTCTCTTTTTGATCTTCAATACAATGTTCTCCTCGATGTTCTTGGAGTTCTATCCGATGTAATCACTTTTTGCGGTGTGTTTGTTGGGATCCGATGAATTGTGAGTTTATGATCAGATTATCCATGAAATTATTTGAGTCTTTGCTGTAATCTTTTATGCATGATTATTATAGCCTCGTATTTCTTCTCCGATCTATTGATTTGGTTTGGCCAACTAGATTGATTTATCTTGCCATGGGAAGAGGTGCTTTGTATTGGGTTCGATCTTGCGGTGCTCAATCCCAGTGACAGAAAGGGACATGACACATATGTATCGTTGCTACTAAGGGTAAAAAGATGGGGTTTATTCATACGTGAGTTTATCTTGTCTACATCATGTCATCATTCTTAAGGCATTACTCCGTTCTTATGGACTTAATACACTAGATGCATGCTGGATAGCGGTCGATGTGTGGAGTAATAGTAGTAGATTCAGGCAGGAGTCGGTCTACTTATTTTGGACATGATGCCTATATACATGATCATTGCCTTGGATATCGTCATGATTATTTGCTTTTCTATCAATTGCCCAACAGTAATTTGTCTACCCACCGTATGCTATTTTCTTGAGAGAAGCCTCTAGTGAAATCTATGGCCCCCGGGTCTATCTAAATCATATTACTAAAACCCTAAAAATATTGCTGCCATTTTCTTTTATTTATTTTATTTTGTATTTTTGTTTCAATCTATCTATCTATCACATAAAAATGAATCTTGCAATTTACTGTCGAGAGATTGACAACCTCTCGTTTGCGTTGGGTGCAAGGATTTGTTGTTTGTGTGCAGGTGCTGCTAACGAGGTGTTGTGTGATTCTCCTACTGGTTCGATAACCTTGGTTTTGTAACTGAGGGAAATACTTATCTCTACTTTGCTGCATCATCCCTTCATCTTCGGGGAAATACCAACGCAAGCTACAAGTAACACATACACCTCCGGCCGCCCACTTGGTCGCCACTATCGAAGGATCGACCGAGGGGTCGCTCCTCCTCCCGGAGCCGAGAGCACATGGGGTGCGAGTTTCCGATCATCAAGCTCCATCCTCTAGCTCGGCAGCCAAACTCCGCTCCGGAAAGAATTCAAAGCCGAAGTCTGATTTGGCACACGACCTCGAGTCTACGCAACCGCGCCTGGCTAAGAATCCGGATCCAGAGTCCGACACGTCAGATTCCATGTCGATCTAGGGCACAGCCACCAAAACCCCAGACTCACACTCTGCTAGGATCAAATTTTTTATCCCACCCACCCCCACATCGAGTACTGTCCAAGTAACTCAGGACGGCCCGACATATGGGACCTAATGTACGTAAAGCAACAGCCCGGAGAGACAGCTCAGCACTTCTGGGCCAGATTCCTCCTCGTCAAAAACAAGATAACGGACTGTTGCAGCAAGGAAATTCTGGCGGTTTTCCGACAGAACTGCCGAGACGAAGGCATCTTAAACGCCCTCGCCCGCCGTCACATCCAAAACTTCTCCGAGTTATCAGACTTGGTGGCCAAATACTGCGCCATGGAGGATGCTTGGCAGGCTCAGCTCGAGCAACTAGAGTCAATCCATGCCAAAGGATCAAGCCGAGCTCGGGCAAAATGCGCACACCCTCGCCGGACACCTCAATACGAGCCATCCGAGAAATGGAAGAAACTCCTGACAGGATCCAGAACGGTCCTTGATGAACTACTGGACAAACCGTGCCCCATACAGTCCGTCCTGCTCAACACAAACCCAACCCTCAGCCTTCGAGCTTGCTGGGTGGTCAGGCAAGTCGCCAAGAGCGGTGAAGCCATCCTCGGAGGCTCGTACTCAAATAGATGTCCAGTAGCGCCCCTTGACGATGACGCCGAGATCCTAACAATCTACGAGACGTATTCCTCAAAGAATCAGAGGAAGAGAGCCCTTCAAGAGCTCGGTTAAATTCACCACATGGCAGCCGTGGACTCATGGACGGACATACCTATCACTTTCAACGAACAAGATCAGCCGAGGTCCCGCCCTATCCGAGCTGCTGCCGCCCTTGTCCTTGACCCCATAGTGGATGGATTCCAACTCCACAAGGTGTTAATGGATGGCGGCAGTGGGCTAAACCTCATTTACGAGGACACCCTGGATAAAATGCTGTTTGACAGATCTCGCATCGAGCAAAGTCACACTACCTTTCGAGGGATCATTCCCGGAAAGGAGGCCCGTTGCAGTGGTCGAGTCACTCTCGATGTAGTCTTCGAAACCCCCGAGAACTATCGATCCGAGGAACTGCTCTTCCACATTGTGCCCTTTCGCAGTGGCTACCACGCCTTATTGGGACGTGACGCATTCGCACGATTCCATGCTATCCCACAGAACTGCCGAGACGAAGGCATCTTAAACGCCCTCGCCCGCCGTCACATCCAAAACTTCTCCGAGTTATCAGACTTGGTGGCCAAATACTGCGCCATGGAGGATGCTTGGCAGGCTCAGCTCGAGCAACTAGAGTCAATCCATGCCAAAGGATCAAGCCGAGCTCGGGCAAAATGCGCACACCCTCGCCGGACACCTCAATACGAGCCATCCGAGAAATGGAAGAAACTCCTGACAGGATCCAGAACGGTCCTTGATGAACTACTGGACAAACCGTGCCCCATACAGTCCGTCCTGCTCAACACAAACCCAACCCTCGGCCTTCGAGCTTGCTGGGTGGTCAGGCAAGTCGCCAAGAGCGGTGAAGCCATCCTCGGAGGCTCGTACTCAAATAGATGTCCAGTAGCGCCCCTTGACGATGACGCCGAGATCCTAACAATCTACGAGACGTATTCCTCAAAGAATCAGAGGAAGAGAGCCCTTCAAGAGCTCGGTTAAATTCACCACATGGCAGCCGTGGACTCATGGACGGACATACCTATCACTTTCAACGAACAAGATCAGCCGAGGTCCCGCCCTATCCGAGCTGCTGCCGCCCTTGTCCTTGACCCCATAGTGGATGGATTCCAACTCCACAAGGTGTTAATGGATGGCGGCAGTGGGCTAAACCTCATTTACGAGGACACCCTGGATAAAATGCTGTTTGACAGATCTCGCATCGAGCAAAGTCACACTACCTTTCGAGGGATCATTCCCGGAAAGGAGGCCCGTTGCAGTGGTCGAGTCACTCTCGATGTAGTCTTCGAAACCCCCGAGAACTATCGATCCGAGGAACTGCTCTTCCACATTGTGCCCTTTCGCAGTGGCTACCACGCCTTATTGGGACGTGACGCATTCGCACGATTCCATGCTATCCCACATTACGGGTATATGAAACTTAAGATGCCAGGGCCAAACGGTGTGATCACAGTCGCAAGTGATCCGGACAGAGCTCTTCGGGCCGAGAATAAAACAGCATCGCTCGCCCTCGAAGCATTGTCCAAGGCACTCGCAGCTGAAGAACTAACCACGCTTCATTCAACGGTGGACAAGGATGATGCAATCCTCAATAAAAGGCCCAAATCCACGTCCTTCAAACCAGCAGATGAAATCATCAAATTCCAAGTGCATCCAATAGATCCCAACAAGACGGCATCCATCGAAGCTCAGCTGGATCCCGCGGTCGATGAAGAGTTGCGCAAGTTTTTGTGCGAAAACTGGGATATCTTCGCCTGGCACCCGTCAGACATGCCAGGGATCCCACGAAATTTAGCCAAGCACAGCTTGAACATAATCAAAGGTTTCAAGCCAGTCAAACAGGCTTTACGCCGATTTTCTGAACCCAAGCGTCAAGCTATGGGCGAGGAATTGGCAAAGTTGCTCGAAGCCGGATTTATCCGAGATATCAAACATCCGGAGTGGTTGGCTAATCTGGTCATGGTACCCAAGAAGGACAAATCCTGACGGTTGTGTGCCAATTTCAAGGACTTAAACAAGGCCTACCCCAAGGATCCTTTCCCCTTGCCCCACATAGACTAGATCATAGACGCCACTTCCGGGCATGACTCACTGTGTTTCCTCGATGCTTACTCCGGATACCATCAAATTAAAATGAAGGAGTCCGATCAAGCGGCCACATCATTCATCACCCCCTATGGACCGTTCTGTTTCAACACAATGCCCTTTGGATTAAAAAACGCAGGGGCTACATACCAACGCATGATCCAAACGTGTTTGGAGAAGCAGATCAGCAAAATGGTCGAGGCATATGTGGACGACGTGGTTGTCAAAACCAAACACGTCGGTCAGCTGGTGGACGATCTCCGACAAACCTTCGACAATCTACGAACTTTCGATATACGGCTCAATCCGGAAAAATGTGTCTTCGGAGTGCCGACCGGCAAGCTGCTCGGATTTATTGTTTCCCATAGAGGAATAGAGGCTAACCCAGCGAAAATACGGGCACTGTTCCAGCTAGCGGTTCCTACCGAGCTGAAGCACGTCCAGAAACTGGCCAGCTGCGTGGCAGCCTTGAGCCGCTTCATCTCACGCCTCGGAGAGAAGGCCGTACCACTATACAAGCTGCTTAAACGGACCAAGAACTTTGAGTGGACTAGCGAGGAAGCGGCCGCACTAGAGGACATTAAAACACTACTGGCTGGCAACCCCATCTTGGCAGCACCCATTTTGGGCGAGCCAATGCTGCTATACATTTCGGCCACGGATCAGGTGGTCAGCGTGGTTCTCGTTGTCGAACGAGAGGCAGAGGGTCACAAGCTCCAGGTGCAGAAGCCAGTGTACTATGTATCCGAAGTGCTCACCCCATGTGGAACGAGGTACCCGCATTATCAGAAGATAGCCTACGCAGTTTTCATGGCATCCCGAAAGCTCCGCCACTATTTTCAAGAGTGTTTGGTCACGATGGCATCCGAAGTACCCCTGAATGACATAATCAACAATCGAGACGCCACTGGCCATGTAGCTAAATGGGACATCGAGCTCCTCCCCTTTGAAATCATATATCGACCACGCCGAGCTATTAAATCTCAGGTGTTGGCGGATTTCGTAGCGGAATGGACAGAAGCCGAGCTCCCTAAAGAGTACAGTACATATTCGCATTGGACGATGTACTTCGACGGCTCCAAAATGCTCGCCGGGCTGGGGGCTAGAGTGGTTCTCACATCTCCCACTGGCAATAATATCCGGTATGTACTTCAGATCATGTACACCGACTCCAACAACGCGGCCGAATATGAAGCTCTATTGCATGGCCTTCGGATGGCAGTGTCAATGGGTGTACAACGGCTCGAGGTACGGGGAGACTCTAATCTCGCCATCTCTCAAGTCAACGGCGAATTCGATGCAAAAGACCCAAAAATGACAGCATATCGCAACGCCGTCCTAAAAATATCTGCCCGCTTTGAAGGGTTGGAGTTCCACCATGTTTCTAGAGACAGCAATCAAGCTGCCGATATCCTCGCTCGAATGGGCGCCAAGCGCGATCGTGTTCCTGAGAACACCTTTTTGGAACAACTCTTCAAGCCATCCGTAGTGTGGCAGGAAGATGGCCAGGACTCTAAAACCAAGGCCTCGGGAGAGCTCGTCCCTCCAACTATCGAACCAGACGAAGGAATTGTTGGGGGCTCGGCCGTCGAAGAGACGTCTTCGGCCCATGAAGTCATGGCGATAATTGCGCCATGGACCGAGCCCTTCCTCGCCTATCTTATCCGCCAAGAGCTACCCGATGACCAGACTAAGGCAAGGCACATAATTCGGCGATCTAAGGCCTACAAGGTCCACGAGGGCGAACTATGCAAGAAAAGCACTACCGGCGTTCTCCAAAGATGTATATCCGAAGAGGAGGGGAGACAGCTCTTGGCCGAGATCCACGCCGGCATGGGCGGTCACCACGCAGCAGCTCGGACCCTGGTCAGCAAGGCCTTCCGAGCCGGGTTCTTCTAGCCCACTGCCCGTGCAGACGCCCAAACATTGGTCCAACATTGTGTTGGATGCCAGCTCTTTGCAAATCAAACCCATATGCCCCCCACGGATCTTCGGATGATACCGATTACTTGGCCTTTCACGGTTTGGGGGCTGGCATGGTCGGACCACTTAAAGGGGGGACAAGGAAGAAGAAATATCTACTCGTTATGGTAGACAAATTCACTAAATGGATTGAGGCAAAACCGGTAACCTTAGCCAAGTCCAAGCCGGTCATTGATTTTATATCCGGCGTCGTGCACCGTTACGGTGTCCCCCATAGCATAATAACGGACAATGGATCCAATTTTACCGCCCAGGAAGTCAAAGGCTGGTGCGCCAATTTAGGCATTAAGCTCGACTATGCCTCGGTATACCACCCACAGTCCAATGGACAGGTCGAGCGAGCTAATGGACTAATTTTGAGCGGCATTAAGCCCCCTTTGGTCCGATCTTTAAAAGAATCTGACTGCCACTGGGTTGAGGAGCTCGACTCCGTATTGTGGGGCCTACGCACCACTCCCAATCGATCCACCGGCTACACACCATTCTTCATGGTGTATGGGGCAGAAGCCGTCCTCCCCAGCGATCTTATTCACGACGCACTTCGAGTACGCATGTATGAAGAAAGGGAGGCCGAGCTGGATCGGCAAGATGACCTGGACGCCCTGGAAGGCGAGCGCGACATAGCTCGGGCTCGTTCTGCCTTCTATCAGCAGCAGGCCAGACGCTATCGGAGCAGGTACGGGCAAAAGCCTACAACGTGGGTGACCTCGTCCTGCGCCTCCCGGAGAAGCAGAAGCACAAGCTGTTGCCCAAATGGGAGGGGCCCTTCATAATTGATTAGGTACTCGCGGGCAAAGCTTATCATCTCCGCGACCCTAAGGACGACCGCCTTGAACCAAACCCATGGAACGCAGCTCGGCTTCGATGCTTCTACGGCTAAATCAGCGTCATCACCCTCTTCGGTTTATCCTTCTCGGATTTATATTTTTCTCAAGTGACTAGTCTTTCCCGGGTTGTGTTCGGTTAAGCCGAACTACGTTAAGTTTTTCTTCGGCAAGCATCCTCGAATGTACCACACGCTTTTACCTAGGGGCTTCTTTTACGGAGACGGTCATATATTATTTGTGCAACTATCAGTGTTTACATGTTTGCAACCTTCCAGTATCGTTCTAAAGCCATCATATGCATCAATTTGACTTAAGATTTGGCCAAGCTGGGTTGCCTCACTCCTATGTTTACTCCCTACATTCCCGATTGTTTGGCTAGGGAGTAAAGGGAGCACCTCTGCGATTGTTACGTCCGGATTACCCGGGTGCGTACCTCAGACGGGTGAAGCCAAAAGCTAGCGTTCTTAAGAACATAATTGGTCGGCCACGGGGAAGTGAAAATAATTGGTAGCTATTGCCAAGATTCCGGGGTTATTTCCCGAAGTAACCATCACCCGTCTATTCCGAGTATTCGGTTATACGTCCATGGTCAACATGACAACCCGAAGAAAGGAACCCATAGAGGAACTATGTTCGTTGGAAGATGTTTCTTACGTTAAACAGTAATATAACATAACTCCCCGAGCGCGTTTTTGTCTGTTTGCACCAAATGGCTGGATTGCCTGGCTCTCCGAAGTGCTTTTCCGATGTTCTCAGATCGCACAGTAAGAAGCACCCCTCGGCCCCTGGCTGGGGGGGGGGGCAGAAGCCGATGGCCGGTTAAGACAATGTTTCAAGCACGGTTTGGAGACTATTTGATGTAAAGTACATAGATACATAGAATCAAAATTTCACTCTTGATCAAGACCATCTATTATGGTCTCCAGAGCACAATCTGCTTGGGACAACCGAGCTGCGGGCATAACCTGATCATATACCAGATGCACGGGCACTTCCTGCCCATCTGGCCCTACCGACCCCAACCTAGCTAAATGCTCCGGGTCAGCTTGGTGAAGCAGGTTTTAATCATCGCCCAAGCTTCCTGTGCTCCCTCTCGACAAGATGACATCTTCCATAACTCAAAGCAGCACCGAGCTCCTTTGAATCGATTAGCAAGTTCGGCCATCCCCTCCGAGGCCACCTCGCCAGGCCACAATGCCTTGAACATGCTCTTCATGGCTTTTCGGGCCCGCTCATGTACGGCGGATAACTCCTTCAGCAGGTCCCGTCCGAAAGAACTGGTCTCCTCTTTGGGGCGTCCGGTCAGAAGAGCTAAAATGAGACGTGGCGTTGTTCATATTACTGTCTAATACATACAGTCTATGAACTGAAAAACTAGGTTGCACTCACCGAACATGCCCATTTTCAGTCTCTGGTTCTCCTCCTGGGATAGGGCCAGTCGAGCTTTCAAGCTCTTGATTTCTTGGGCCTGTTGTTGACCTTCTGCCTTGAGCTTATCCCTTTCCTCATGACTTCGGGTCAGCACGCGGTAGCCAGCCTCTTGCTGCGACTCCGCATACCTTTGCGCTTCTCTGGCAGCATTCAGATCCTTTTGCAGCTGATTTATCGACTCGGCTGCTATGGATCCATCTTTCATTAGAAAATGTGTTCCATTAAATTTTTATTACACACATTTAAGTTTGGCACTTACCGTCTGCCTCTCTGGTAAATTTCTTGACCTCCTCTAATTTGGCTTTCACAGCTTTTAACTGTGTTTGCGCCAGCCCGAGGTCTTCGGACAACTTTTTGTTTTGTTCCCGAACAGTCTGCACAACAGCACGACATTATAAACAACAGACCCTTAACTCGGCCGTTCCACCCAAATTAAGGCTCAGGGGCTACTGGGTTAGGTAATCGGTTGTTAAAACCAACGGTATACCTGCAGATTAATAGACATGAGCTTAGCTGCCCCCTCGAGTCCCGTTCGGGCAGCTCCGAGATACGCGTCTATCGAACTAAGAGCATTAAACTCCTGATCAGAAAACGCAAAGTGCCGTAGCGATGCCTTGTGCCACCGATGATTCATCACTCTTTCGACCTCGGAATTAGTGACTGAGACTTACCCTGAGTCCTCGGGATGATGGTCCTCGGCAGGAACCTCCGGAGTAACGCCAGTTACAACTGGGGACCTCGGTTTTGGGTCACCCCTCGGCACCTCTTCAACATCCTCAGGTGAAGGCGGTTCTACATATCGCCTATAGGACACCGTAGAGAAAATGGTTGGCATTCTCGGCGAGTGTCAAAGATAAAGACTATGTTGGTATGACGGATGCGTTACCTCTTCGGGCGGGGCGCGGACGACGTAACTCCCGTTGGGGCCGCGTGTTTAGACACCCCACGATCACTTGCCGCTGGGGCCGCTGGTGCCTCTCTTGCAGCTGTCCGGCGCATCGTACGGCGGCCCTTGGGAGTAGAAGTCAGTGTATTTGGAGCCGCAGCAGCTGAGTGTCTTTTTCGAGAAGGAGCCCGTTGGTCACTTACAACGGAGGAGGGAAGCGCCCCGGGATGATCGGCTAAAAGGGCCACCTTAGAGCCATCGAGGCTCTCCTGGTAGAAGACCCCCTCCTCGAAATCGATCGATGTTTCGGGGTCGTCATGAAACCCAGGGTCGTCATCACGAGAATGACTCTCTGGTTGAGGAGCAGGGCAGCTCACTGTCTCGATCCAGCGCCTCCAGCTCTATTCAGACAAGTTGAAAATCTAATTAATAAAAATTGGCGTGCCGTCCGAGCTATGAAGCATAGTTGGACTCACCGTTTCGATAGGTTTATAGCTCGAGAAGCCATCCTTGGGCCTTTGCCGAGCAAACTCTTACTCTTCCCCTTGAAAAGGTCGGCCAGTACGGCTGCCAACGCCGCCTGATCGGCAGGACCCTTCCGTGTGTTTTGGGTCGAGTAATTCGCCCCATTGTAGCACCATAGCCGGTGCACCCTCTGTTAAAGAGGTTGAACGCACCGAGCATTGGCTGCTGCCATCACGTCAATAATGGTTAGCCCATTGTGGGCTAGCCACCTCACTTGAGCGGCCAGCCGCGTTACTTCGGCGCTTTCCTCTTGGGAAGGACTCTTCAGGCGCCAGTTGAACCGCTTCTTCGGAGAAACAAGTGAGAATTCGGGCAACCCCCTCCGAGCTGGATTGAATAGGGGGACGTCTTCAATATAAAACCATTCTGAGGTCCACTCCTCGGCATCTTTTTTGGGAGTCCCTATCGGGTATCCCGTTCCGGCGATGCGCCATACTTCGGCCCCGCCGACCTCGTAAATTATCCCCCCTCGGGTGCGGGGGACAAGACAGAAGTATTTCCTCCACAACTCGAAATGAGCCTCACAGCCCAGAAACATCTCGCAAAGGGCGACGAAGCCCGAGATATGTAGAATCGATCCTCGGGTAAGGTGGTGGAGTTGGATCCCATAAAACTCTAGTAGACCCCTCAGGAAGGGATGAATGGGGAAACCTAGGCCTCGCCAGAGGAAGGGCACGAAGCATACCCTTTCCTCCCCGTGGGGGTAGGGAAGTTCTCTGCAAGGGCTTTCCCGTCCGCGAAAGTCAACCCGGGGCGGGTGGACGCGAGATCCGAAACAGGAAGATACCCCTGCGTCTCGAGGCTGCCTAGTCGCATGCGGGAGACTGAGCAGCTCACCCAGTCGCCTTGACGGGGGCCGTGAGGGCGTGAGGAGGAGCCTGGAACGCTCGCCATGGTTTGCTGGCTATGACCTCTCGGGGATGTGAGGAAGAATGGCAGGGGATGGAGTGCGTTAGCCTCCACGCCCTTGGCCTATTGAAAGAGCATTCTTTCCCCCCAAAAGGGGGATATTTTTGTAAAAACCTATTGGGCCACTTGCATTCCCTGGGTACGCAGAAATCGAGGGGCATCATTAATTCCGGGTGAGGAAAAATGGTGTGGCGGGCCCCACAATGCCTCGCCAATCGGAAGATTTTCGGTAACTGAGCTATTGGTGGCCGAACACTGAAGACGGGAGGAACTCACCTCTCAAGGCGAAGACCTTGGAAGCCCGGAGCTAATGGAAACTGTCGACTTCGGCATTGGAGGCTAGTTCGGGGGCTACTGAGGGTGTCCCGGATTAGGGGGTAATCGGGCTGTCGGCCTATCTCCTATAGGCCGGACTAATGGGACACTTTTAACTCGTCAAAGGAAGGCCGGATTACGGGCGACCCCGTACACCAGAAGGAAACCACCGAAGACTTGGCGTCTCCTCCAAGAAACGTTTAGCGTAACCGGCATGATCATCCTCTGAGGGAAACCGACCATATGTAAACCTAGGCCCCCCCTGGTGTCTATATAAACCAGGGGGTTTAGTCTGTAGAGGCGGAAGAACCATCGCCATTATACCCACTTAGGGTTTAGTTCAGTCGATCTCGAGGTAGATCAACTCTGTAATTATCATTCCCTCACATCAATACAATCATGCAGGACGTAGGGTTTTACCTCCTCGCGAGGGCCTGAACCTGGGTAAACACCGTCTCTACGCTCCCTGTTATCCATTGACTCCTAGATCCACAGTTCGGACCCCCTACCCGAGATCTACCGGTTTTGGTACCGACAGTGAACTATTCATATGCCAAATATATGTTGATGATATTATCTTTGGTTGCACTAACAAACGATACAGTGACGAATTTGCATATATGATGCGTGAAGAATATCAGATGTCTATGATGGGGGAGTTGAAATTCTTCCTTGGACTTCAAATTCATCAACAACCCAATGGCATTTTCATATCTCAGGAGAAGTATCTCAAGGATTGCCTGAAGAAATTCAGCATGCAAGATTGCAAAGGCCTCAAGATACCAATGCCAACAAATGGCCAACTCAACACTGACGAAAATGGTAAAGATTTCGATCAGAAGGTATATTGCTCCATCATTGGTTCGCTTCTTTACCTATGTGCGTCTAGGCCAGATATTATGCTTAGCGTTTGCATGTGTGCCCGCTTTCAAGCGTCACCAAAGGAATCACACCACCAGGCTGTGAAACGAATTCTTCGATATTTAGCTCACACACCAACGCTTGGATTATGGTATCCCAAGGGCTCATCACTCGATCTTGCTGGATATTCTGATTCTGATTATGCTGGAGATCGTGTGGATCGCAAGTCGACCTCAGGCACATACCATTTCTTCGGACGATCTCTTATTTGTTGGTCCTCGAAGAAGCAGAACTGCGTCTCACTTTCTACTGCCGAGGCTGAGAACATTGCCGCTGGCGCCTGCTGCTCTCAGTTACTATGGATGAAGCAAACCCTCAAGGATTATGGCGTTAACGTGAAGAAAGTGCCACTCTACTGTGACAATGAGAGCGCCATCAAGATCGCCCACAACCCAGTGCAACACTCAAGGATGAAGCACATTGAGATTCGTCACCATTTTCTTCATGTTCATGTGCTGAAGGGAGACATCGTCATTGACCACGTGAAGACAGAAGACCAGCTTGCTGATATCTTCACTAAGCCCTTGGATGAGAGAAGGTTTTGCATGTTGCGGTGTGAGCTAAACATTCTAGAATCTTCGAATGTCCTTTGAAAAGGACACACATCCTAACGCTTATGCATTCTTGATGACCTTGATGCACAACACACGAAGTAACGTTTTTCTTCAATCAATGAAGACTAACCCTCTAAGTGTGAAGAAATTAATGAAGAACTAGATTCTCAGAACCCTACGACAATTGTACGCGGTGTCTGAAATCATCATAGTTCTTATACGGTGGGTAACACCACCACCACTTTATGACTTGCTTAAATTTGAGTTTTTTGTCATTTGCAATTTCGTCAAACCGTTTCAAATTCGTCGTGTTGTGGTTATTCATCATTGCTTGAGTAGACTATATATATTTGAGTTTTTTTATGTCCTCAACAGCATCCACATATAGCTAATTCTTCAAACTGTGTTTTTCGTCGTCTATGTGGATGTGTGATGACCCACAAGTATAGGGGATCAATCGTAGTCCTTTCTTTAAGTAAGAGTGTCGAACCCAACGAGGAGCAGAAGGAAATGACAAGCGGTTTTCAGCAAGGTATTTTCCGCAAGCACTGAAATTATCGGTAGCAAGTAGTTTGATAGCAAGATAATTTGTAACAAGTGACAAGTAGCAATAGTAACTAAGGTGCAGCAAGGTGGCCCAATCCTTTTTGTTGCAAAGGACAGGCTGGAACGATTTCTTATAATAAGCTAAATGTTCTCGAGGACACATGGGAATTTCATCTAGTCACTTTCATCATGTTTGTTTGATTCGCGTTCGCTACTTTAATACTTTGATATGTGGGTGGACCGGTGGTTGGGTGCTGTTCTTACTTGAACAAGCCTCCCACTTATGATTAACCCCTCTCGCAAGCATCCGCAACTATGAAAGAAGAATTAAGATAAATCTAACCATAGCATTAAACATATGGATCCAAATCAGCCCCTTACGGAATAGCGCATAAACTAGGGTTTAAGCTTCTGTCACTCTAGTAACCCCTCATCTAATTACTACTCCACAATGCATTCCCTTAGGCCCAAAGATGGTGAAGTGTCATGTAGTCTACATTCACATGACACCACTAAGAGAATCAACAACATACATATCATCAAAATATCGAACGAATACCAAATTCACATGATTACTTATGACAAGACTTCTCCCATGTCCTCAAGAACAAAAGTAACTAATCACACATCATATTCATGTCCAAGATCAGAGGGGTATTGAATAGCATAATGGATCTGAACATATAATCTTCAACCAAATAAACCAACTAGCATCAACTATGACATGTAATCAACACTACTAGCAACCCATAGGTACCAATCTAAGGTTTTGAGACAAAGATTGAATACAAGAGATGAACTAGGGTTTGAGATGAGATGGTGCTGGTGAAGATGTTGATAAAGATTGGTCCTCCCACGATGAGAGGATCGTTGGTGATGTCGATGGCTTCGATTTCCCCCTCCCGGAGGGAAGTATCCCCGGTGGAATCGCTCCGCCGAAGAGCAAAAGTGCTCCTTCCCAAGTTCCGCCTCGAGACGGTGGCGCCCCGTCCCAAAAGTATTCTCCTTATTTTTTCTAGGGTAAATGGACTTATATACCAGAAAATGGGCACCGGAGGCTGGCCAGGGGCCCCACAAGCCACCAGGGCGCGCCTGGGGGGGGGGGGGGGTGGCACGCCATGGTGCCTCGTGGGCACCTGGGTGGCCCCCTCTGGTACTTCTTTTCTCCAGTATTTTTTATTTATTGCAAAATAAATCCCCGTGAAATTTCAGCTCATTTGGAGATGTGCAGAATAGGTTTCTCTGACATAGCTTTTTCAGGTCCAGAATTCCAGCTGCTGGCAATCTCCCTCCTTATGTAAATCTTGCATATTAAGAGAGAAAAGGCATTAGAATTGCTCCACAAAGTGTTATATTGATTAAAAACACTATAAATAACAGTAGGAAAACATGATGCAAAATGGACGTATCAATGTGATCGGACCCGCTCCCCTCTATGCTGAACTCAAACCACTCTGTTCTCAATCTCTTCATATGCGTTCTAATTGACACCATTCAAAGTCTTCACTATGTCCTTGTCAGCTGAAGAAATTGAGAACACATCCCGCGCATCCGACGCGTGGATAAGCACACTCAAAATGCATGTGTGACACATGTCACTCAGATGCGAAACGCCAGGGGCTTATCCGTCCAAAATCTTCAGATCGCTCGGTTTTCACCGCGCCTATATAAAGGCTTGACCTCGTCAACCCTAACTCATTTCACTCCTCACGCCCCTGTCGCTCTCCGAACCCTAGCACCGCCGCTGGAATTCATCGTCGCCGGAGAGGAAGAGCTTCACTGCCTGGACTTCTTCGTCGTCGTACTCGCGTCGGCCACGGATTTCTTCACCTCCACTCCCGCCGTAGCTGTCTTTCATCGCCAAGTTGGGGCACGAAAGATCTGAGCTGACGATTTCCATCAACTCGTCGTCCAGTTCATCGAGTTCATCCTTGGGATAATTAAAATTTATTTTTACCGCCTAAGTTTGATCATTTTACTGCCTCAAATTCTTCAAGTGCTGTTTTTACCATTTCTTTCCAAATCTTCAGCACTTCCTTCTGGCTAGTCTTGGTTATTTCATCTAAGTTACTCTTAGTGCATAGATTCCTCAGCTGTGCAATTGCCTCAATCTGTACAGCCCTGGAATCTAAGTCAAGCACACTTAGTGAATTTATTCAAGACGATAAGGGTCAATTTCCTCAACTGGTTTATTTTTGAAAATCTCTGAGAATGCATGTGACTCTTCCCAATTTCCTCGCAACTATACTCTATTCACAGGTACCCATGTCTGCGGACGAATCTCTTGGTTCTCATCAAATTAATTCATTTGCAGCATTGCTTGAGGAAAATCTTCAGACTTCTTCAGAAACATCAAAAGTTCAAACCCCTCAGTTGAAGAATATGGCAGAAGGTAAAAAGCCTCAGACGGGAGGCAAGAGGAAGGAAGAACACACAACATTTGAGATCCCTGATGACATTTATGCTGGATATTGCACGCCTGATGAAAACATTCATGGCAAGGAAACTAAGGAATAGCGCAAGATGCGCATGCAGAAAATCAAACGCAGGTGGGCTTATGAATGGAGGGCATACAGATATGTGACTCCAAAGTACAAGAAGGAATTCGCTGTGAAACCCCCTTGCAATAGACCACCACTTGCTCCTGGTCAAACTACAGATCCCACGAGCATTAGATCTGGTGAAGAATTTCCCAAAGAATGGGCAAGGCGTCAAGCCACTTTGCGGAGGCATGCACAGAGAGCTGTTGATGAATTCAACAGGGCATCAAAGGCTTCACAAGATGCTGGTGCAGGGTCAAGTGCCAGGGCACCGAAGAAGTCCATGAAGAAGAAGCCGGCTCAAAAGCCAAAGCCCTTAGCTAATGTGCCCTCATGGCCAAAATCTTCAGCTCCAAAATCTTCAGTGGCTAAATCTTCTATAAAGCCCTCAGAGCCAAAGCCGTCATCATCAAAGGCTTCTGCACCTATGGCACCTTCTGCTCCAACTTCTTCAGCACCACCGCCAGCCACCAGTTCTTCAATGGCTGCTGCAAGAGCGTCAACGCCAGTTGTGTTGGCATCATGCTAACGAACTGAAGGCTTTCAAACAGCCACCATTGCTGCATCAAGTGCCTCAGCCTCTGGGCATATTTCTTCAAACGTGCCTTTGCTGAAGAAGAAGGCTACTGCAGGCCGCGGTACAAGGCCCAGCCCCAAGAGCAAGGCCATAGTGCCTCAGGCTGACGAACAGGGCATGGTAGATGAAGATGAACTAGCTGAATATGTTCAAAGGAGAATGGAGGAGGCCACTCGTGCCAAGAACACCGCAGTCCCCTCATTTCTGAGTCCGAAGAAGATTCTTGACTTCATTGACATCTGGTGTCAAAAACCTGATACTCCACTTGATGATTTGAATCTGCCTCCGGGACCCAGTCATGTCCTTTCTGCTTTCGTCCTAAATGAGAAGCACAAGATTGAGAAAGCCAAGCTTGTGAGGAAGGAGATGAAGAAGAAGCAAAAAGAGCTCAAGGATAACATGCTCACCATATCCCCTCAGCAGCTAGTTGTGATGCAAACTGAGATTCAGCGTCTGTCTGAGGAATATGATCGACAGGCTGAGCACTGCTGTGGAGTAAAGGACGGATTCATCAGCGCTTCTATCAAGGTGGTTGATGACCATAACAGAAGGGAGGCTGCAAAGTTTGGCCAAGCACCTCCATCAAATTCCTCAGCTCCTCAGCAACCCCCTCAGGCCAGTAAAACTATGCCTTCACCTCCTCCGCAAGACCAAGGCAGGGCAACTGCATCAGTTGTGCCTGAAGAACCTGCTAGGGCAACTTCATCAGTTGTTCCTGAAGAAAACACCACTGCAGCTGCATCTGCTGCATCTAAAGACAATGCCAGAGCAACTGCAATAGTTGCGTCTGAAGAAATTGTACCACCCAGCTCCTCAGCGGCAGCAACAGATCAGTCTTCAGCTTATTACATTTCCTTCTGCATCAGAAGCGAAGAGAACTAAGACTGCTAAAAAGAGAAATGCTTCAGAACCCCCTGCCGCAGAGACAGTGAAGAAGGTGAAAACGGCACCAATGTCTTCAACTGTACCAATTGATGTCATACCAATCTCGTCAGCACCCCCAACCAGAAACATGGAAGAGCTTCAAATTGTTCCCTTCGGTGTGGATTATGTCATCCCACCTGAAGACGATGCTGATACCCACTCTGCTGCTTCCACAGAGCATGTGGATGAAGAAATTGAAGTTGAAGTACAATCTTCACTTCCATTGGTAACATCTCCCTCAGTGCTGATGACTGAAAGACCGACGGCTTCGCATCGAAGCCAGGAAGAAACTGATGAGGATGTGGATGTGGGCTCCACAACGCCAGTAATGCATAATGACTTCTGGGATGCCACTCACCCGAACTCACCCCTTACCACACCCCTCACCCAAGTGCCTCAGTCTTGAGCTGTCACTGAGGAAATTCGAACTGCGTCTGATAGCCAACAACCATTGCTTCAGACTATCTCTGAAGAAATTCTAGCTACATCAGCTGAAGAAGATGTGCAACCTATGGTCACAGATGATGTTGCACCACCACCCCCTCAGCAAGAAGAACCAGCTCCCTCAGCCGATTCGGAAACTGTACCAGTGGCAACAGCTGAGGAAGTTGCCAAATCTCTGGCCCTCACAGATCCCAATGATTCAACAGGCTCACCAAGGCCCATTCTGGATCTGAGGCCCAGAAAGATAATCTTCAGCCTGTGCCCTCAATGCCCAAAGTTGGCAAAAGCATCAGAAGGCCGAAGTTTGACAATGTTGCTTTCTTCGAAGAGAAGAATTTCTTCATAGGCGAGTCCCCTTATGACTCGGCCAAAATAAGACGTCAAAGATTCTGGACAAACACTCAGATGAACTACTACTCTTCATTGCTCTTTGACAAGAACAAAGTGTTCCCGCATCGTCATATTCCTCATGTTGATATGTAATCGCTGCCATGCTTCACGCCAGTCTTGGCTGTTCTTCATGAAGCAGGACTGCTCAGCTTCATCACTGACGTATGCGACTGGAATGAAGAGCTCATTCTTCAATTTTATGCAACTCTGCATCTGTCAGGTGAAGTTGATGACATTCACTCATGGGCTATTGACTGGATGAGTGAGAATACACACTAGGCTCCATCTGATGAATTGCTTCGAGCCCTTCCCGTTGACCTGCCCTCTGCTTATGCAAGGAAAATCTATGAAGAACCTGAGCTGCCACATCATTTGATGAATGTGCTGATGACACCTCTGGCTGAAGGAAAAGTACCAAGGACCACCTTCCTTGTGAAGGATCTGCTGTTTGTGCCTCGCACCGTGTATCGTATCTTGGCCAAAACCCTCAGTCCCATCAAAGGCCACAATTCTGAGACTGAAGAAGTTGTTGGCGTCATGAAGAACTTGCTATTCAACATCATTCATGGGATTCCCATTGACATCCATGATTTCTTCATGAGGATTTTGGCCACTGTTGCCCAATCACTGTTTGAATTGAAGCCTTATGCACCCTGGATCATGAAATTCATCAGAACAAGGTCTTCAACTAACTATCGAGCAGACTGTCAAAATCACCTATGCTTCATGCCAGATGTGGAAATTCTTCCAAGCACAATTGCATCAGTGCCAGGCAAAGGCAAGGCTGTCGTTGATGAAGGAGTTCGTCCCCTTGATGGCCAATTTCGTCAGCCTGTCTCTCAGTCTACAGGATATGATACCTCAAGTCAAGACACTGACGCAAATGCCACATGGCAAAAGCCTCAAGGTGAAGCTCCTCGTGTCATGACTGATCGTGAGCTTCTGATAAGTCTTCATCAGAAAGTGGATCGCAATCATAACTGGGTTAAGCGTCAGCTCCATGCCATTCTGGGAAATATGACTATGACGCAAAACTCTGTGCGCAAGAATCATTATTATCTGCATGAGATCTTTGACAGAAGTTGGGACATTCTTTCACATCTGAAGACCCCGACTGAACTTGAAAAAAAGGAGTTCCAAATGAACTTTGATTGGGCCAATCAACACAAGAAGAAGTTCAAGAAGGTTCAAGTTCCTCCGATGGTTCCCAGCTCAGTGTCTCCCTCTCGAGCTACTGACGAATATGAGGACATTGAAGACACTGCTGCAGGCCCTTCATCGACTCGCAACCCCGACGACAACGATGGCGCTCCCTCGACTGCTTCATGATCATATTCTTCAGCGCGCGTTAGTCCTCAGTTTCGTCTCCTTTTGGTCATCTGATGACAAAGGGGGAGAAATTTGAGTTAGTCTTCAAGCGGGTCGTATAAAGTTTAGGGTGGTTTATTTTGCCAAGTTGCAACTCTTGCGTTTTATTCGATTTTGCTCCTTGAAGAGTTGTAACTTTAACTGTTGGCGATCTGACTTCTTTCTGCAACGTTTATCCTCATGCGTGTTGATGCTTTGATCCTTAAATATATGTGTGCATGCATGCTGCAATACTTCATACACCAATTCTCATCATGCATTCAAATTCTTCAATATCTTATGAACATGCATGATTGGATTCCAAGATATAGGGGGAGATCTCCACAATTCCAACCTGCCATGTGCATTTGCAATCAAAAGTAAATTCTTCATATGCACATCTTCAAGGGGAGTTCCTCAATATCTTGTAACCAATGTCTTCACATTCTGTACTTACACTTCCATTATTTTATTCCCATTGAAAACTTAACTGATTTGTCATCAATCACCAAAAAGGGGGATATTGTAAGTGCATTGCTACTTGTAGTCTGCGTTGGTATTTCCCCGAAGAGGAGAGGATGATGCTGTACAGTAGAGATAAGTATTTCCCTCAGTTAAGAACCAAGGTTATCAATCCAGTAGGAGAACCAAGCAAAATTCCGTTAAGCGCACCTGCACACTGTGGCACCCCGGCTCAGAGAGACCGGAACACCCCGTATTCCAGCCCAAAGATCAAGTCTTCTGGAATACGGCACTGCTTGGCATAGAACAAATCAGCTCTTTATTACAAATAACACGGGTACAAAGGTTCTGAAGGCATGAAGGTTACAGGGGCACGGCGACACTACGCCTTCTTAGATAGCTCTATGCTAGCAGTGGAACAACTCATAGCGGAATAACTCCTAACAGCGGAACAACGACAACGGTGATGGACTCCACTCCGCAGGGACTCTGGCTGGGACGCATCCTAGGGCGCAACCTCGGGATCCTCGACAAGCAATCAATCACGGCATGACCTGCAATCTGGCATGACACGCCAGGTGAGTACTTTGAATGTACTCGCAAGCTCACAGCAACCAAAGCAATCAAGACATACAACAGCATGGCGGTTATAGGTTAATTATCAATGATGAACACGATACTACTAGAGCAACATGAGCATGGCAACGACATGAGCATGGCAACAACATGAGCATGGCATATAATTCATGATATGAACAGGATGATACTAGCACTAGCATGCAAGGGGGTCGACGTTTACGGTCTCGTGGACCAACTTAATCTGCTCGGAGGTTATCTCGTACCACCAACTTACCATCGTGATCATCACACGATCACCTCAGAATCAACCAAGCTCGGTATCAACTATACCATCGTGATCATCACATGACCACACAGAGCTTGATCTCTTCCTGTGATCATCGCACGACCACATAAAGATCAACCAACTTCTTTCGCATGGAACCGGGGTTGTTTATTATTCAGGTTATTATTTTTGTTGACCCATAGTGTGACCTACTACGAACTGTGTCCATGACCGAGGACGCGGCTATCGATAGATTATACACTCTGTAGAGGTTAGTACACTGTACCCACACCACGGAACTCATGGCCTCGTGCTCCCATTCGGGTGGACCAACGGCATTCCGACAAAACCAATCTATTGCATGACACTCTCCCGGCCACTCCCGACAAACTCCCCTTTGGGCTATGTCCTGGGTCGCCCTGATGTCAACTCGTGACATCTGCCACCTTTGTGGCCGCCACCGTCGTGGCCAAAACAAACTCGTCCCAAACGGGGACACCCGGGTACAACACAACTTGGGCACAAGGCTTATGGCCGCCTACCTGATCAGGGTAGCGCGCGCGCATAACCTTACCTAGTTGGAGGCACCGGCGAGAGGCATGACAATAGACCGCATTAGGGCCTCCCCATCCAGGAAAGTGTGGTTGCACTAGTGAGCTCGATTCGGTGGCACCATGACTCAGCCAACAGATTTGTTCAAGTTCGATTAATGTCAGGTTCAACTTGAATGATGATGAGCTGAGTCATGACAGTAACATGATGAAATAATAATGCATATGAGCATGATAACAGTGCAACCATGGATGGGCAACATAACCATATGACAATAATAAATCATTTATTCTACGGGATGCAAATGAACATGGCATAACGGTGATCATGAATATCACAAGTAGTTTCATATCAAACCGTAACAATTCATATGAGCATAACCTTATCAATAGCATCGGAAATAATTACAAGAATAAAACATGATAAGAATATCCTTAGCAATTAATCATATCACTTACTAGATGAAAAAGAACATGGCATAAGCATAGACATGGATTCACAAGCATATTCGAAGCATTCACAAAATAATTAAATGAGCAAAAAAATATTAAATATTCAAGTGGAAAACCATGGCTACTGCAATGCCATCATGCAAGTGGCTGTTGTGGCTTGCCTGGGGGTGAAGAAACCACCGGGAAGAAGTGCGGAGATACTCGCGGAAAAATCGCCGGAAAAGATTCCCTCTCGGAGGGGGCTGAATAAGGGCAGTGGAAAAATGGTCATTTTCAGAGTGTGACAACATTATGAAAATGGTACCATCGGAACGGGCTCGACGAACTGAGATCGTGGGCTTTGGAATCACCTGATTCGGAGTTGTGGGTGAAAAGTTACGGCCGTTCGTTTGATAGACAGAAAAATAAATAAAAATTGAGTTTTTCTGTGGCTAACGGACGAACGTCCGCAATATAATCCTTTCGGCCGGCTGGGTTAAACAGAAAGCGTACTTTGCCAAATACGCTTTCAGAAAGTGAAAGCGCACTTTCTCCCGCAGCCGTGACAGAATACGCTTTTATTAAGCGAAAACGTATTCTGTGAATACGTCTTCACTTAAACGTGCGCGGGCCCGGGGTCAACGGCTCCTCTGGCTGACGGGTGGGGTCGCTGGGTGTGGGGCCCGCCCGCCACGTCAGCGTCTTCAACCTCCCTCCCGCCCGCGCCGCACAGGAGAGACGCGCGCTCGCCGGCGCTTGCCCGGCGACTCGGGCCATCTCCGGCCGAGGTGAGGGCACTGGCGAGTTCGGGAGAGCGGGCCGCATCCGTCCCCGCGTAGCACGGACGCCGAGGAGGTATGGAGTGGCGGTGGCTTGAGCAGCGGCGGAAGAGGTCGTCGACCGGATTTGGGGGCGAGGCCATAGCCGCTCCGGGGACGAGACGAAGGGGTGGGGGTGCTCAGCGAGGTCCGGGTGATCTTCTGGGGGTGGTAGGAAGGAGAGAGGAGCTCGGGCTCGCCGGGATTTAGGCCGACCCGAGCGGCGGCCATGGTGGCAATGCTCAAGGAGGAGAGCCTCCCGAGCTCGGTTGACTGGTCGAGGGAGGCTAGGGAAGGGGAGTGAGGTTGCTGGTGAGGTCGGGGTTGCTCGGGGTGGGCTTATATAGCCACGGCATTGATGCCATAGTCGGACGACGACGGGAGTGCTCGGACGATTCCTCTGGCGCGACCGCGTGCACGCGCGCACGCGCGGAGAGGGAGAGAGGGCTAGGGGAGGTGTATTCGGTGCAAAGTTGCCGCGGGGATGGAAAGGACAAAGGCAAAGCGACGACGGCCGCTGGCATCCCGGGACGGCGTGCTCGCCGGAGCGGAAAGAGGGGAGGGGGAGGGGTCCAGAGAGTACACGCAGACGCATCAGAGTGGGGGCATTGCTGTGGCCATGGTGCGGTGGCGGAAGCTCGCCGTTTGGGCGGCGGAAGAGGGACCCGAAGTCCAGAGCGCGCTTTCGGCGCGCCAGACCGCATGGTCACCGCGTGCACTGGCGCACGCGGGACTTTAGGGCCGCCCAAACTGTGTCTACCGTGTAGTCCTTCCAAAGTGGGTCCTACCTGAGGTGATAGATCGAAGAAAACCTCTGTGGATTGATGGGAGGGATCGACTGAACTTTGCTGTTGCAAACTTAAGCCTGAAGTAGTGATCAACTTAGACAGGATAAGAATTAACCAGGATTTCTCAGGGGCTTAGGGTAGGAAGGACTATGATCCTGTGAATTTGGAGGTAATTTGGACAAGGTTAGAGTGCAGTTGCTTCACAACAGCAAAAATGTGGCCAGAATCTAGATCAGGAAGTAGCACTCACATGGTTGATTGGATTGAGTTGAAAATGGGTGAAGGGTGATCATTTGGGCATATGAAGGTGCCATAAAAATTTCATCCCATTTGGATAAACCAAAATGGTACTTCCTTCACAATGATACCCACTGGACAGAAACTTGGGGGAATTTTTCAGAGAAAATGGCTTGGCAAAATAATGTGAATTTTGTCATGATCACATTATTTATGGATATTTAGGTCCTGGATTAATTTCAGAATTTTTTAAGCAATAGAAAATATATTTGCTTCACAAACTGAAATTGTGACCAGAAACCAAGATTGGATGGTGTGCTCACATAGATTGTTGTATGGAGATGAAATTTGGTGGAGAGTCATGATTTGATCACATACATGATATACCCAAATTTCAACTCATTTGGATAAGCCTAGCTAATACTTCCTTCACAAAGCTTCCCTCTGGACAGAAATTTGGAAATTTGCTGAGGAAGATTTACTAGGCAAATGAAGTTGAATTTTGGCATGTGGCAATAATTTGGATATGAGAGAGTGCCCAAAATTTTTGAGGGCAATCAAGAAAATATAAGTAGCACTTCCTTCACAAAGTGCCATTCTGGACAGAATGGGAAATGAATATTCCTGAATTATTTTTGAACTAGGCAATGATAGGTTTTGACATATTTGTGGAAGATATGATCCAAAGAATTTATGAGAATTTTGTGGGAATTTTTTTGGAAGGCAGAAATATAGATTGCTTCACAACCTAGGGCAAACAGGGTTATTCCTTTAATAGCAAAAGGAATATTCCCAATAAATAAATATTGGAGTTGGGCTAACACTAGTAGAAAACAGGGCTTTGATCCTGGCCAGATCAGAGCTTTAGACCCGGTCGAGTTACAAACCGGGACTAATGGGTGCATCAGTCCCGGTTCGAGCGGCCAGGGAGCCGACCGAGCCTCGGCGGGCATCAGTCCCGGTTCGTCTGGGACCTTTAGTCCCTGTTCCAGCTACCAACCGGGACTAAAGGTCCTGGCTCCTGGCGCAACCCCTTTCGTCCCGGTTCATGTCTGGAACCGGGACTAAAGGTCTGTCTTCAGTCCCGGTTCTAGCCACGAACCGGGACTAATAAAATGCCTATATATACCCCGCCCCCGCCGCTCACTCCTCTGTTTTTTGGCCGGCCAGCATGTGCAGGGTGTGTGCTACTCTCTGTTCTCACCTCCTATGCACATGAGGTGTTCGATGAAATGCCCGAGCAACACTTAAGCTTTCTCTCCTCTCCAAGCTCGACCTCCAAGCTCCATTTTGCCCAAGATTTCTCTAGGTTTGGCGGTGCACCAACTATCCAGGTGTTCTAAAAAGGTTAGCAACTTCATCGTTTCATCTCTCACTGCTAGTTTAGCTCATTTCAAATGCTCTAGAAGTAGAGTGGTTTGTGGGTTTTAGTGGAGGAGTGTATGTGGGAGTTCTTTTGATTTAGATGCATAATTTGAGCTGAAATTAACTTCTTAGAGTCTGCACATGTGTAGGGTGCCGTCCCCGTCCCCGTCCTCACCGCCGTCGATCGCCCGCGCCGATCTCGTCGCCGGCACCACCGTGGTGAGCCTCTTGTTCTTATCTTCTTTTTAAAAGAAAAAAATTCTTACTTGTATGATTTAGATAGATACTTGTATAATTTTCTTACTTTTATTATTGTTTGATATTATATAGTGCCATGACTTTGGTATCCGCCCCCGTCGGCCCTCGTCCTGTCTATGATTCGGATGTGGTATATTATGTTTTATTATGATTTGTTTCATTTAGTGTTTATGACAATTATGCCGACCAACGTCACATAGATGTTTTTATCTAGGAGGTATGTGAACCGGAAATTCCAACCGACCCTCTTGTCGAGAGGTTAAATTTAGTTGAAAAAGAAAACAATTACTTGAAGAAAAAATTGAAAAGAATTGAGGAGGAGAAGATGGAATTGGAGTTGCATGTTGCCGATGTCGTCGATGATCACAAGATCAAGATGGATGCAATGCGCTTGAAGATTAGAAAATATGCCATTCATAATGAGGCTTGGTATCATTATGCCGTTGGATCAATTGTAACCTTAGTTGCGATTATGATCGCATTTGTTGTTGTTTTTCATAGTTTCAATGTATGTTTTAATTAGATGCTCTAGAGAGCTATATGTTGTTCTATGAGAACTATATATGTATGAACTTTATGTATTTATTTTTTCAGTAATAACATTTGATCACTACTGTACTTTGGTTTTAATGTGATGATGAACTTGTATTAATTTAGTCACTTCTCTATTCATGATGTTCTGTAATGGTTTTTGATACACTTAATTATATAATGCACGCAGATGAACCGGCAATGGATGTACGGTGACCAACGCACCTCCGAGTATCTTGAGGGCCTGCATAAATTTCTCGAAGTGGCTGAGGCAAACAAGCAGAATGGTTTTATGTATTGTCCATGCCTTGTCTGTGAGAATATGAAGGATTACTCTAACTTGAAAACCCTTCACGTCCACCTGCTTGAGAAGGGTTTCATGCCACACTATAATGTTTGAACAAAGCACGGAGAAAGAGGGGTTATGATGGAAGACAACGAAGAAGAAGAGGATGATGACAACTATCCCCCGAAATACGGTGATACTGCAACGGGGGAAGCTGAAGATCAAGAGGAACCAGACGATGTGCCCGATGATGATCTTCGCCGGGTCATTGTTGATGCAATGAGACAATGCCAAAGTGAAAGGGAGAAGTTGAAGTTCGATCACATGTTAGAGGATCCCAAAAAAGGGTTGTACCCAAATTGCGAAGATGACAACACAAAGCTCGGTACCACACTGGAATTGTTGAAATGGAAGGCAGACAATGGTGTATCTGACAACGGATTTGGGAAGCTACTGAAAATAATGAAGAAGAAGCTTCCAAAGGATAACGAATTGCCCGACAGTACGTACGAAGCAAAGAAGGTTCTATGCCCTCTAGGATTGGAGGTGCAGAAGATACATGCATGCCCTAATGACTGCATCCTCTACCGCGGTGAGTACGAGGATTTGAACGCATGCCCGGTATGCGGTGCATTGCGGTATAAGATCAGACGAGATGACCCTGGTGATGTTGAGGGCGAGCGCCCCAGGAAGAGGGTTCCTGCCAAGGTGATGTGGTATGCTCCTATAATACCATGGCTGAAACGTCTGTTCAGAAACAAAGAGCATGCCAAGTTGATGCGATGGCACAAAGAAGACCGTAAGAAAGACGGGAAGTTGAGAGCACCCGCTGACGGGTCGCAGTGGAGAAAAATCGAGAGAAGGTGGGGGGACTTTGCAGGTGACGCAAGGAACATATGGTTTGGTTTAAGTGCAGATGGCATTAATCCTTTTGGGGAGCAGAGCAGCAATCATAGCACCTGGCCCGTGACTCTATGTATCTATAACCTTCCTCCTTGGTTGTGCATGAAGCGGAAGTTCATTATGATGCCAGTGCTCATCCAAGGCCCTAAGCAACCCGGCAACGACATTGATGTGTACCTAAGGCCATTAGTTGAAGAACTTTTGCAGCTGTGGAATGGAGAAGGTGTACAGGTGTGGGATGAGCACAAACAGGAGGAATTTGACCTACATGCGTTGCTGTTTGTAACCATCAATGATTGGCCTGATCTTAGTAACCTTTCAAGACAGACAAACAAGGGATACCACGCATGCACGCACTGTTTAGATGACACCGAAAGTATATATTTGGAGAAATGCAGGAAGAATGTGTACCTGGGACATCGTCGATTTCTTCCGACCAACCATCAATGTCGAAAGAAAGGCAAGCATTTCAAAGGTGAGGCAGATCACCGGAAGAAGCCCGCCCTCCGTACTGGTGATCACATACTTGATATGGTCAAGGATTTACAAGTAATCTTTGGAAAGGGTCCTGGCGGACAATCTGTTTCGAATGACGCTGAGGGACGCGCACCCATGTGGAAGAAGAAATCTATATTTTGGGACCTACCCTATTGGAAAGACCTAGAGGTCCGCTCTACAATCGACGTGATGCACGTGACGAAGAATCTTTGCGTGAACCTGCTAGGCTTCTTGGGCGTGTATGGGAAGACAAAAGATACACCGGAGGCACGGGAGGACTAGCAACGTGTGCACGAAAAAGACGGCATGCATCCAAAGCAGTATGAAGGTCCTGCCAGCTACGCTCTTACCAAAGAAGAGAAGGAAATCTTCTTTGAATGCCTGCTCAGTATGAAGGGCCCGTCTGGCTTCTCGTCGAATATAAAGTGAATAATAAATATGGCAGAGAAAAAGTTCCAAAACCTAAAGTCTCATGACTGCCACATGATTATGACGCAACTGCTTCCGGTTGCATTGAGGGGGCTTCTACCGGAAAACGTTTGATTAGCCATTGTGAAGCTATGTGCATTTCTCAATGCAATCTCTCAGAAGGTAATCAATCCAGATATCCTACCAAGGTTAAAGAATGATTTGGTGCAATATCTTGTCAGTTTCGAGCTGGTGTTCCCACCATCCTTCTTCAATATCATGACGCACGTCCTAGTTCATCTAGTCGACGAGATTGCCATTCTGGGTCCTGTATTTCTACACAATATGTTCCCCTTTGAGAGGTTCATGGGAGTCTTAAAGAAATATGTTCGTAACCATGCTAGGCCAGAAGGAAGCATCTCCATGGGCCATCAAACAGAGGAGGCACGCTAGGAGCGGATGCAATAATATGTAGGGACGGGCATTCTTGGGCTCAAGCACACTACGCAGTTCTACAAAATTCAACCTTGGTGACCCCGTATGTCAATGAACACAAGAATTTTCTGCGCTCCAAACACCCGGAGCAGTGTGACGACTGGATTACATGTGAACACATCAGGACTTTCGGCAGTTGGTTGCAAACACATCTCATGGGTAACAACATTGTTGGAGATGAGCTGTACTCGTTGGCCACGACACCATCTACGACTGTATTGACTTACCAAGGTTACGAGATAAATGGGAATACATTTTACACGATCGCCCAAGATCAAAAGAGCACCAACCAAAACAGTGGTGTCCGCTTTGATGCAGCAACCAACAGGGGAAAGGACACATATTATGGTTACATAGTGGACATATGGGAACTTGACTATGTACATGATTTTAAGGTCCCTTTGTTTCGGTGCAAATGGGTCAATCGGTCAGGAGGCGGGGTACAGGTAGACCCGCAGTACGGAATGACAACAGTGGATCTCAACAATCTTGGGTACACAGACGAACCATTCGTCCTAGCCAATGATGTGGCGCAGGTTTTCTATGTGAAGGACATGTCTACCAAACCGAGAAAAAGAAAAGATAAGGAAGCGAATACATCATACGATGAGCCAAAGCGCCAGATAGTTCTTTCAGGGAAAAGAGACATCATGGGAGTGGAGGGCAAGACAGACATGTCTGAAGATTATGAAAAGTTTCATGAAATTCCTCCCTTCAAAGTGAAGGCTGACCCAAGCACCCTGTTAAACGATGAAGATTATCCATGGTTACGGCACAATAAGCAAGGGACATGCGCGAAGAAAAAGTGAAGACTTTCTCTCCACAACTATTCTGATGATGGCTTTGATCTAGAATATCACTGCAGTTACATGTCAAGAAATGAAATGCCTTTTGTAACATATGAGTTTTTGTCCTTTTCAGAGTTCATTTGTACTGCTTTTCAATTTCAGGGTCCATTTTGTACACGAAGTGCATCCAGTTTTTTCCATAACCCTCTCAACTTTTTAGCACATGCTATGTGGGTGAAATGATGATACCATGCCAACTTTCAACCTTTTCAGAGTTCATTTGTAGTGCTTTTCAATTTCAGGGTCATTTAGCTCAAAAAAAGATTAAATGCATGAAAAGAATGAACTAAAAAGCTTTTATAAAACTCTAATAGCAAAAAGAATGAACTAAAAAGAATCAATTTTTTTTTTTTGTTATGATCAACTAAAACAAAACTATAATATTCTTCAAGAGCAAAAAGAATCAACTAAAAAGCTTTTATAAACCTCTAGTTATTATAAAAGTATTTTTGAAACTAAAATTATATAAAATTTATGCAACTAAAATTATCAAAGTATTTTTTGTTCAAAACTTTAATAGCAAAAAGAATTTTCATAAAGTATTTTTTGTTAGAAACTTTAATAGCAAACTAAAATAACAAAATCTGTTTTTGATTAAAACACCCATTTAAAATAACCTAAAAATTACCAAATTGAATATAATGATAAAACACACTAATATTAAACAACAGGAAAAAGAATCACTCAAAAATCTATTTTTAAAGTAAAGTTATTCACAAACTAGTGATTCACACAAATTTCAAAGAATTCAAATTTAAACTATTCAAATTTGAAAACTACTGGCACTAACAGAAAGTTTATAATTTTTGTGACCTAAAGCAAAAAGAATCACTCAAAAACTCTAAGTATTTAGCTGTAAGTAGAAACAAAAGAAAATAAATAAAGCAAAAAACAAAACAAAAATACTGGAAAAGAGTAAAAAAAAATTAAAAATATGCCGCCTACTGGGCCACCACGGCCTGCATACGACTAGAAACCCAACATGCTCGTTGGGCCAGGATTCAGGCCCGCAGCAGGCCTAGTAGGCCCACAGGCAGAGAGAGGGCGTTTATGCCTGTAGGCCTGCATAAGAGAGGAGCTCGAGAGGGCTGGCGCAGCCACGCTTATAAACCACTCTCGACGCCTCTCAGCTAGCGAGGTGGGACTAAACATCCACCCGCCCGACGCCGTGCCAGCCGCAGCCCTTTAGTCCCAGTTGGTGGCACCAACCGGGACTAAAGGCCCCCCTTTAGTCCCGGTCCGAGCCACCAACCGGGACTAAAGGGCTGCGCTTCCCGCCCTTTGCGCTGCTGAAAATGACCTATAGTCCTGGTTGGTGGCTGCAACCGGGACTAAAGGGGGTCCTTTAGTCCCGGTTGCAGCCACCAACCGGGACTAAAGGTGGGGCTATATAAGCCAACACTTAGGAAATTTTCCCCAAATCTCACTTCTTCTTCCCCCGACGCCGCCAGGCTGCTCCGCCCGCTCCTCGTCGCCGCCGAGCCCTGCCCCCGACGCCGCCAGGCTGCTCCGCCCGCTCCTCGTCGCCGTCCCTGCCCTGACCCCGACGCCGGCCACCGCTCCCTACCCTGACGCCGCCGAGCCCTGCCCCAACGCCCGCGGCCGCTTTCCTGCCCCGACGCCACCCCCAGTGAGCTCCGCCCCCTTCCCCTGCGGTGCCGCCGCCGCCCCTGCCCCTGCCCCTGCCCTGCGCCCCGCCGCCCCTGCCCTGTTGCTTAGCCGCCGCCGCCGCCGCCCCTGTGCTCTTTGCTAGCCACACTTAGCATTTTTTTTGTTCTTAAAAAATTTTATGTTCATAGATTTTTTTGTCCATGTGTGTTTGTATGTATGTATGGATGGATGGATGTATATAGAAAATGTTGATATGATGAATTTTTTTTGTTCATAGAATTTTTTTGTCCATGTATGTATGTATGTATGGATGGATGGATGGATTGATGTATATAGAAAGATGCTTACTACTGTATGTAGATGTATGTATGTATGTTTATGTATGTATGTATATGTAGATGTATATGTATATGTATGTATGTATATGTAGATGCTTAGTGTATATATATGTATGTAGTTGTATATGTATGTATGTATACTTTAGTATGTAGATGTATATGTATATCATAGCAAAAAAAAAGATGTATTCCCGGATGTTATCCCCCTTCACCTATATCGTGTAGTGCCGCGTTAGAACACCCCTAACTCTCTCGGGAATTCAACATATCCCCGATAACTTCGACATGAGGGGGGGTCGTTAAAACATAACCCCGATAACTTCGACATGAGGGGGCCAGGGGGTGTTCGTTAAAACATAACCCCCTAGAAGAAAGAGCGGTGTCGATCTACCCCCTCCCGCCCCTACCCGTAATTGTTATGTATAATACTATATATTGGCGTCTAATTCACCGGTCTTACCTCAGTGAACCGAAGGGACTTTATTTATTCGGTAGGTGGCCGGCATAGGTCAATGTGGTAGAATGGATAGTTCGATCTCCTGCATAGCGATTTTTTTTTGTAAAGTGTCCTCTCCTGAAAGTATAACCCCGATAACTTCGACATGAGGGGGGACGTCAGACATGCATGAGAGAGGCGGTCCGCAAATTAAGTATAACCCCCGATAACTTTGCATGATGTTTGCGACTAATCCATTGCTCATATATGCATATGATTCCTTGTTGTGATTAGCTAGGTCTATGTTTGCCACTAATCCATCTCTCATGGTTGTATATTGCCATGTTGTAACATTTGCAGAAACTATGGACAGATACTTAGAAAAAGAAGAGTTGTTGGGGGATATAATCCACGACGGTTGTGATCCCTTGTCGTTTCTCAATGACATCGGTGGTGAGGAAGGAGATCATGACGGCTCCGGTGATCGAGTGGAGGAGGAAGGAGATCATGACGGCTCCGATGACTGAACGGAGGAGCAAGGAGATCATGATGGCTCCGGTGACCGAACGGAGGAGGGAGCCTTAACTATTGCAAAGTCCGGCGAGGTATATATACATATATTAATTAAGCCTCTGCTGACTTGATGCATTAATTGTTTTGTATGTACATATATTAACGCTTCTTTCTTCTTTTAATTAGTGCTCCGGATCGAGCCAAACTTCCGTAAGGAGACGAGGCCCGAAGAAAAGGTTGCGCCAGGATGAAAGGTTCACGATCGAAGAAGTCGGTCGAGATGGCCAACCGATTGCTCCCAAGTGGAGCAGGGACACATTTATACATCAGTGCGGAGTGGTTGTTAGGGACCGTGTCCCGATCAGCATCCAAGAATGGAATAAGAAGAAGGACCCTGAAGTTTCTTATGTCCAGGATAGACAGAAAGGTGATCTTTGGACCTCGCTGATGACAAATTTCAGCCTACCGCCAGAGGTGGATCCGAATAAGGTCAAGGCGTTTGCTCTTAAGAAGATGGCAGAACTATTCAAGAACTGGAAGAAAGATTTGAACAAAAAGTTTGTCGAGAAAGACAAGACACCAGAATTCACCGGTGCATATGAGAAGATAAAAGATCACTGGCCCGCATTTGTGGCCTACAAGAAATCGGACAAGGGCAAGCAAAGGTCAGCGACAAATAAGCTAAATGCTGCAAAGAAGAAGTATCACCATGTTACGGGGTCAGGTGGCTACAGCAAAGCCCGGCCTACGTGGGACAAAGCTGAGCAAGACCTGCTTGCTAAAGGGGTCCAACCAGCGACATTGCACTGGCCAGATCGGTCAAGGACTTGGTTCTTCGGGGTTGGGGGAACTTTGGACCCAGACACAGGGGAGTGTGTTTGGACGAAAGCTCAACTTGCAATACCCGTCAAGAAGCTTCAGGAAGCAATCCAGGCATCGCAGGAAGGGAGGTTACATCCCGACAGAGAGAATGACGAGCTGACACATGCCCTCGGGAATCCTGAACACCCTGGACGAACACGAGGCACATCAGGCTCCATTCCGTGGAAGGATGGGTTTCCCGACAGCGATGGTTATAGAAGCCGCCAGAGAAAGAAGAAAGCGGAAGCAAGCGAAATGCAGAAGATCAATGCAAGATTAGCGAAACTAGAGGAACTTGAGAGCCAGCGAGCTACCGGCCAACCATCTCAGCGGCACGAAGATCCTTCCTTCGACACTGCCCCAGAAGCTACCCCACCATCTCAGCGGAGAAGCAGCGTGGCTTCCACGGAGCTCCTTCAGCCTGATATCACGGCTCCTCGCTACCCCGTGGATAGTATCACGCAGGCTGAACATTGTGTGCTAATGGCGAAATGCCAGAACCTGACCTTGAAGGCGGCGGTCGGCTCTGTTTTACCTCCTCGAACTGAGGGAACTTTCCATTGCCGTCTGATTCCACATGGCTATGCTATTGTCACGGTGGATGAGATAATGGCGGGATTTGAGGGGCTGGAGCTTGACTACCCTACAGGTGAAGGGGAGGATCTTCTGGAAAATGCCTTAAGGAGTACCTGCCTATGGAGAAAGGAGTACATCAAGCTTCCAAACTGGACGCCGCCTCAGCAGACGCAGCCGGATCCTTAGCAGACTCCTCCTCACAGTCCAGTTGTGCTATCTCCGCTGCCTGAGTCGTCTCCGGCGCGTCATCCATCTCCGCCGCCTCAGCGGACTCTAACGGGGGAGGCCCCTCAGCAGAATCCTCCTCCGCCTTAGCTGTCTCCGGCGCGTCAGCCGTCTCCGCCGCCGCAGCTGCCTCCGGCGCGTCAGCGGTCTCCGCCACCTCAGCAACAGCGGAAGAGAGCCGCCACCGCTCCGGCGGCTAGCAGTACAAAAGGGGGGAAGAAATTCAAATATTGTCCAAGCCTCAGGGTTCCTCCAAAGTTACCATATGAGAGGACTGATGAGGAAAACAAGGACATCAGTGCTGCCGAAGTGCAGGCCCATTTTGAACGGAAACGTCCACCTCCGAAGGAAACAATAGATCCGGTGAAAGCGAAGCGCACTCTGGATGCCCTTAAGCGACCACCACCGCCTCCGCCGCAATCCAACTATGACCGCTGTATTGAAAAGACATATGATGAAGCACGGCGGTCGGGAAGTACTGCCAGTGCTTCAAGATGAAGAAGTGGGAAAACAATTCCTCAGCTCGGCAAACAGGAGAAGCAATCGTGCCCCCCGCTCAAGTTGTCTAGCGATATCGCTAATCATCCGGGGCTACTGCCCGGTACCACTCTTGGTGATTACGTGGGCGATGATGTACAGTTTGAAACGGCTGAGGTAGTAAAGATCTTTAGATACGAGCACGGGAAGCCTCTCGTCAAACCTGATCATCCTCCTCTAACAACGATGATGCGAAGATTGCATGAGTGGTACTTGGAAAGCTGCAGGAAGAATGGGTCCGATAGTTTGATGGTGAGAATTAAAGATGAGCACGACCTCATTGGAGTCGACCTGATGCCTGTTGAATTTGTGGAGTTATTTCAGTTATTCAATCAAGAGGCCCTCGACAAACAAATCATGACTTGCTACTGTCTGTAAGTATTACTTCTGTAATTAAGTCTCTAGCTCAGCTCGTTCATTGCATGTATATATAATTATCCTCACTATATTATGCAGATTGAAGATCGTCGAATGCCCAAAAAGACAAATCTATGACATTGGGTTCATTAGCCCAAATACCGTAAATGAATGGACGGTACAAAACAATGTTAAAGAAACCGAGGAAAACTTGCTAAAAGCGTTCCTTCGACATCAAAACAAAAGGGAAATACTCTTTCCTTACAACTTCAAGTGAGTGTTACTGTCTTCTGCATATTCGGTTTCGCTTACTCGAGGTTAAGTACTGTAATTGATGAGTTATGCGTGCGCAGGTTCCACTATATTCTGCTATCCATTAAGCTTGACGGGGGAGTAGTAACTGTCTTAGACTCGAGACGTAAAGATCCCAAGGATTATGTGGACATGACTGCAATGCTCCAGAAGTAAGTTCAATCAATACCGGGACCATATCGGCAACTTTCATTCATTTCCTGATATCAAGTAATCATTTTCTTTGCCTGGCAGGGTTTGGAAACAGTTCACCGGACAGGTTCCGGGTCTGAAGAACGAGCTGCGATTTACACACCCCAAAGTAAGTAGTACTAGCTAGTTCCGCGCATCTCTCATTGATTCTAGTTTCATCAATACCATTATCGTGCTTGATTATCAGTTTGATTGAACTCTATTCTTGTAAAGTTCTTGTGGCAGGAACCCGGAAATAATTTATGTGGATACTATGTTTGCGAGTACATTCGCCACAGGACCTCTGAGCGGGGAAGATCTGAAGAACAATTTCAAGTATGTAAACAATATTCACAATTTTATTTTATTACCATCAATTGTGTTGAGTTTCATTCATATATATGTATTGACCCCCTTCTTTAAATTAGATCTGGCAGATGCGGGATGAACTCCTACCACATGATCGCATACGAGCAATTCAAGAGGAATTGGCGGGATTCTTTCTTAACCACGTCATACATGAAAAGGGAGAATACCATATGGAAATTCAATGGGAGTTTGATGCTTGATGATGTCAGGGATGTTATATTGTATATATGTAGTAGCGTCGGATAGATATACGAAAACTTGTTGTTCGACCAAGCACGGAGAAAGAGAGGTCACTTCTCTCTGTATATGTTCATGACGATCTTGTGTAATTAATGGTTTCCTTCATTTGCTTACTAGCTAGCGTCGAGTTCTCTCTATATGTAGTAGGTAGCGTCGACCAAGCACGGAGAAAGAGAGGTCACTTCTCTCTATTAGCTAGCTAACACAATATGAAACCCCTAAACCCTCCAAAACCCCTAAACCCCCCCTTTCAAAAAAAACAAAAACCCCAGCGCCTGCGAGCTGCTGACGCGTGGCTGCCTTTTGGTCCCGGTTGGTGTTACCAACCGGGACTAAAGGTCCTCCTGCCTGAGTGCTGCGAAGCGGCCACGTGGAGCTCCTTTAGTCCCGGTTGGTGTTACCAACCGGGACTAAAGGTCCTCCTGCCTGCGCGCCCCACAGCGGCCACGTGGAGCACCTTTGGTCCCGGTTTGTAGGCCAACCGGGACTAAAGGTTTTAGGCATTTGTCCCGATCGTTTTGTCCCGGTTCCAGAACCGGGACTAAAGGCCCTCTGGAACCGGGACTAATGCCTTGTTTTCTACTAGTGTTAGATGGAAATGACATGGCCTTGGGATAGATTTGAGAATGACAAGCCACTTGGGAGTGGCAGGAGAGAAGATTTTCCCAGGTTTCAAGACCACATAGCCACGGAAAAAGAACTCCAAATAAAAAAAATCGAAGAAATCCAAAAGAAAAAGAAAGGGCCAAAAATCGGGGTGTTACACACACACAAGAGCAAACACTTGTACCCAACACAAATAAGAGGGTTGTCAATCCTCTTAGCGGTTATTTGCAAGAATTAAATCTTATCGAGGTAAATAGATAAACTAAAATACAAATTAAAATAAAAGTAAATAAATTGTAGAAAGGTATTTGTAGGTTTTTTATATGATAAAGATAGACCCGGGGACCATAGTTTTCACTAGAGGCTTCTCTCTTGAGCACATAAACATATGGTGGGTAAACAAATTACTGTTGGGCAATTGATAGAAAAGCAAATAATTATGAAGGATTCATGGCAATGATCATGTATATAGGCATCATGTCCGAGACAAGTAGACTGACTCCTGCCTGCATCTACTACTATTACTCCACCCATCGACCGCTATCCAGCATGCATCTAGGGTATTAAGTATGAAACAGAGTAACACCTTAAGCAAGATGACATGATGTAGAGAAGCAAATTCAAGCAATATGAATAAACCCCATCTTTTTTATCCTTAATGGCAACAATACAAATACGTGTCATGTCCCTTTCTGTCACTGGGATTGAGCACCGCAAGATTGAACCCATCACAAAGCACCTCTCCCATTACAAGATAAATCAATCTAGTAGGCCAAACTAAACCGATAGATCAGAGAGAAATACAAAGCTATAACAATCATGCATAAAAGAGTTCAGAGATGACTCAAATATTTCTCATGAATAATCTGATCATAAACTCACAATTCATCGGATCCCAACAAACACACCGCAAAAGAAGATTACAACGAATAGAACTCCAAGAATATTGAGGAGAACATTGTATTGAAGATCAAAGAGAGAGAAGAAGCCATCTAGCTACTAGCTATGGACCCGTAGGTCTGTGGTAAACTACTCACACATCATCGGAAGGGCAGCAAGGTTGATGTAGAAGCCCTCCGTGATCGATTCCCCCTCCGGCAGAGTACCGGATAAGGCCTCTAGATGGGATCGCGGAAGAACAGAGGCTTGCAGCAGCGGAAAGGTTTTTTTCTTCTTGCTCTCTGGGGGTTTCCCAATATTTGTGAATTTATGTAAGTGGAATTAGGTCAAACGGAGTCACGTGGGCCCCATAAGGCAGCACGGCGCGCCCCTCCCTGGGGCGTGCCCTAGTGCCTTGTGAAGCCTCCATGAGGCTTCTGGCCTCCTCCCGAAGCTTCCCAGGTTTCTTTTGTCCAGAAAAAAATCTCCAAAAAAGTTTTCTGGCATTTGGACTTCATTTGGTACTGTTTCTCTGAAAAGCCAAAACCAAGCAGAAAACAACAACTGGCACTGGGCACTAGGTTAATAGGTTAGTCCCAAAAAATGATATATAAATGCATATAAAAACATCCAAGATTGATACTATAATAGCATGAAACAATCAAAAATTATAGATATGTTGGAGATGTATCATGCATCAAGTTCCCCCTTAGTGGTTTTGGAGTATTGAAGACAAATAGGTTAAGGGACTAATGTGTTTGTGAGTGTACACAGGAGAATATAGTCCCTGAAGACTTGGTTTAACCACGGAAGATGACCCCTAAAAATGTATTTCTTCAAGTGAAGAATTGGTACGGCCGTTGAGGAAATTGATGTGAAGACTTTGAAGCTTGAAGACTTTGTTTTCATAATTTCTTTTTCTTCTTATTTGAGTCATAGGAAAAACCGTACTGTTAAAGGGGGTCTAGGTGAAACATTTATCACATTTCCAAAGTGATGCTCAAACCTATACACACTACAGCCGCTTCGAGTGAAGCCTTTGGAAATCTCCGGAACAACTGACGAATTGCTTTCGACAGTGACGCAGTTCATCTGGTCGCTGACGAATTTGGTCAGGCTGAGGAGTTAGGATTTCTCCAGTGCGATCTGCCTATCGTGAGGAAATTAAGTGCCCCGACGAAATTGAGAGCTTCAATTCCGACCGTTGCTGCGCCGCGTGCCAGCTGTCGAGTGGATCCTTATCCTAACAACGGTCTTATCTGAGAAGGGCATTTATGACATTTCATGTCGGGTTACCTCCTGGCTATAAATAGCCACCCCTACAACCACTAGTTGGTTGGCTGCTCTAGAGAGAATTTGACACTTGTCATTTGAGAGCAACCCTTCCTCTGACGACTTTGTGAGAACCCAAGTGAGGAAAAACCCAACCAGAGCCAAAGTGACTGAGCATCACAGAAGAAGTTGATCTGTGTGATCCGACGCTTATTACCTTTGAAGACTGTCATTCTTCCAGACGGTTAGGCGTCATGTTCTGAGCACCCAAGAGTAATTGTGGCGTGCCGGTGAACAAGTCTGTGAAGGTTTTGGAAGTCTACCTTGAAGACTTACCACGAGTGATTGGGCGAGGACTAAGTGACCTCAGCTTAAGAGGAATACGGTGAGGACTAAGTGTCCTCTGAGGTAAAACTCAGCCACCTCAACCAGACGTACAGTTGATACAACAACTGGAACTGGTCTACCAAATCGCTGTGTCTTCGTCAAGCTAACCTGGTTTCAAATTCCTCACCCTTTACTTTTCCGCAATTCCGCTGCTGAAGAACTTGTGTCTTACCTTTCTGATGAATTTGAACTGAAGACATTAATCATGCTATTTCATTTTCTTCAGTTCATCTTCCTCATGCTTATATGTGTGTATGATTGCATCTTCTTCACTTGCTTATACTACGTATGCATGCTTTCCATATCTGTGTAGAGGAAGTTTCAATTCTGTTTCTATTTCTTCACTCTGTTTTTTTGTCAAAGTCCTCGGAGTTTGACGAATTTCTAAAAATCTCCCATTCACCACCCCTCTGGGAGTAATACTGCGCTTTCAGACGCGCTTATCCGCAACTGTGAATGGAAGTCCCTCAACCATTGATGGTACACCATCCAAGAGGTCGTGTCCACGTATTGCGGGCACTTGAAGCATCTAATCGCACGGTGACCTAGCGGTGCACAAATCACCGAGCAACTAAGTTGATCACTAGTCGGACAAGCATCGTTTTGTTGCTCACTAGCCGGATATGCTTAGTTTTGTTTATCACTAGCCGAACATGCATTGTTTTGTTGCTCACTAGCCAGATATGCATTGTTGAAATGTTTCACTTTGTAGCCTACTCGTGCTTGTTTGGTGTACAAGAAGTTGGAGAAGAAGTCCTTCACCGTCATGCTGAAAGCACATTTGCTCCCTTGGTGGTTTTGGTAATTTATGCCAACATACATGTTGTTGGACTAATGCTTTTATCTAGTAAATTTCAGACAAGTTCAACAATGGCGTGGCATGGACAAGAGGACATGGAACCCCTTAAAAATGCTAAGGACAAGAATTGGCAAAGATCAAGACTCTACATTTTTGGTTTAGTGATCCAAGATCGCATTGAGTCCATAGGAAAGCCAATACTATTAAAAGGGGATGAGGTGTTGCTTAATGGTCTTTTTGCTCAAGTGCTTAGTGACAGTATTCCTAAACCCTCAACCACTATCTCTACCCAAATATGTCCTAAACCTAAAGTCCAACTCGCCCCCACCGATATTTCCAATCCGGCCCCACCGAGTTCATCCAAGACTTAGCCACTGCCAAACCCTAACAAATCGGATCCACCGAAATGGATCTCGGTCCCACCGAGATGGCCTTGCCAACTCTCTGTAATCGTTTGCATTTACTTCGGTCTCACCGAGTTTGCAAATCGGTCTCACCGAGATGGCTTGCCAACTCTCTGTTGCCTTATTGCTTCACTTCGGTCCTACCGAGTTGATGCAATCGGTGCCACCGAGATGAGGATTGCCCTAAGCCATTGCACTTCGGTCCATCCGAGTTGTCTGTATCGGTCCCACCGAGATTCCTAAAGTTCATATCTTTTGCACAGTTCGGTGCTACCGAGCTTATCGTTTCGGTGCCACCGAGTTGGGTCAAAAGTGTGTAACGGTTGGATTTTGTGTGGAGGCTATATATACCCCTCCACCCCATACTTCTCAGAAAGGAGAGCCATCAGAACGTGCCTACACTTCCACCATTCATTTTCTGAGAGAGAACCACCTACTCATGTGTTGAGATCAAGATATTCCGTTCCTACCATTTGAACCTTGATCTCTAGCCTTTCCCAAGTTGCTTTCCACTCAAATCTCTTTTCCACCATAGCCAAATCTGTGAGGAGTTGATTGAGTGCTGGGAAGACTATCATTTGAAGCACAAGAGCAAGGAGTTCATCAACAACACACCGTCTATTACCTTTTGGAGAGTGGTGTCTCCTAGATTGGTTAGGTGTCGCTTGGGAGCCTCCAACCAGATGTGGAGTTGAACCAAGAAGTTTGTGAGGGCAAGGAGATCGCCTACTTCGTGAAGATCTACCCCGAGTGAGGCTAGTCCTTCGTGGACGTAAGCCATGGTGGAATAGACAAGGTTGCTTCTTCGTGGACCATTCGTGGGTGGAGCCCTCCGTGGACTCGCGCAGCCGTTACCCTTCGTGGGTTGAAGTCTCCATCAACGTGGACGTACGATAGCACCACCTATCGGAACCACGCCAAAAATCCACCGTGTCTTCATTGCGTTTGATCTTCCATACTCTATCCCTTTACTTTCCGTACTATTGCATGCTTTACTATTTCCGCTGCTCAATCTCTAGATATGCATGTGTAGAAAGTATTGGAGTGATCTTAACTTGTGCCAAAATCTGCCTAAGTTCCAAGAGAAATTAAAAACTGCTAATTTGGCTGGTTAGGAGTCTATTCACCCCCCCCCTCTAGACCTATCTCCTCGATCCTACAATTGGTATCAGAGCATTGGTCTCCATTGCTTTGGTTTCATCACCATTGGAGGGAGATGGATATGTCTACGTTCGGGAGTATTAGACGTAGAGTGCCTATTCTCAATGGGGAGTATTACAACTTTTGGAGGGATGAAATGCTTGATATCTTTGATGAGTTTAACTTGAGCAAGTATATTCATAATCCTTATGTGCCCCCTATTGATCCCTTGCATCCTACTCATGAAGAGGAAATTGACATGCTTCGTAATCTTAGAACTGTCAATCTTATCATTAGAGGATTACCTAAGATTGTGCTTGGTTGTATGCGAAACTTTGCATGTGCTTATACTCTATGGCATGATTTAGAAAAGCGATATCCTGATTATTCCTTAAAGAGTCTTGATAAGATTCTTAATAAGGCTGTTGTTTTTCACAAGATGAGTCCTAATGATCCTAAGTTTGATGATTGCTTGTTTGAGCTTCGTGATCTCATGCGTGCCAAAGGAGATGTTAGAACTATTAGCAACATTATCATGGAAACTATTAGAATCCATAAACTTGAACCTTGTCATGATCATGAAACTAATAAATCTATTGCCCTAGGTAATGATCAAATGCGTGATGATGATGATGTTGAGCACGGCTATTATGATGAAGATGAAGACTTTGATATTGAATTTGAGAAGACCATGAGGAATCTCAGTCTTATGGCAAATCTTCGAGATTATATGGCTGGAGGAAAAGAGTGGATTCTTGATAGTGGATGTACCGATTACATGACCGGAGATAGAGACATGTTTCGTGAGCTTACTAAAAATGATGGTCCACGCAAGTATGTGACTTTTGGAGACAACTCCAAGGCAAAGGTACTTGGCCTTGGTAAGGTGGCCATATCCAATGATAGCTCCATACAAAATGTTATGCTTGTTGAATCTCTTGGTTACATTCTTCTTTCCGTATCTAGACTAGCCAATTTTGGTTTTAATGTTCTATTTACCAAAGTAGATTGCCAAGTGTTTCACCAAGATAATCATAATATAGTCTTTACCGGCATTTGTAGAGGTGATCTATACATTGTTGATTTCACTAAGAGAGCCCAACCTCGTACATGTTTAATTGCTAAATCTTCTAAAGGTTGGTTATGGCATAGAAGACTTGGACATGTTGGTATGCGTAACCTTGATAAACTTGTTAAAGGAGATCACATTCTTGGAGTAAAAGATGTTATATTTGACAAAGATCGACTTTGTAGTGCTTGCCAAGCAGGAAAACAAGTTGGAGGAAACATTATGACCACGAGGAGACCACTCGAGCTACTTCATATGGATCTGTTTGGTCCCAACGCCTATAAGAGTCTTGGTGGTAACTCTTTCGGTTTGGTCATTGTTGATGATTTTTCCAGATTTACGTGGGTGTTCTTTCTTGATGACAAATCGCAGGTACAAAAGATCTTCAAGAACTTCGCAAGAAAGGCTCAAAACCAATTTGAAGTGAAGATCAAGAAGGTTCGGAGTGACAACGGAACGGAGTTCAAGAACGCCAATGTGGACACCTTTCTTGATGAGGAGGGTATTTCTCATGAGTTCTCGGCTACGTACACGCCTCAACAAAATGGAGTTGTTGAGAGGAAGAACCGTACACTTATTGAGATGGCAAGAACAATGCTTGATGAATACAAGACGCCAAGACATTTTTGGGCAGAAGCGGTTGAAACAGCTTGTCATGCAACAAACTGACTCTATCTTCACAAGCTTCTTGGTAAAACGGCATATGAACTGCCCACCGGTAACAAACCACAAGTTGGATACTTTTGAGTATTTGGCTCAAAATGTTACATTCTTGATAAGCATCGTCGTTCAAAATTTGCTCCTAAATCTCATGAAGGTTTCCTACTTGGTTATGGATCGAACTCTCACACTTACCGTGTCTACAACAACTTCACTCGAAAAGTTGAAGAGACGGTAGATGTGAAGTTTGATGAGACTAACGGCTCACAAGTCGAGCAATTGCCACTTGATGTAGGAGATCAAGAACCATCGGAAGCAATCCGAGACTTGCCCATTGGCAAGATTCGCCCCGTGGAAGTAAAGGAGAGTACCTCGTCTATTCAAGTGGAAGCCCCAACCTCACATCAAGGTGGACGACAAGTTGATATGGAGGCATCCACAAGTGGAACACGACAAGACGATGGGAATGAGGAAGTGCAACAAGATGATCCACCTCAACCTCCTTCTCCACCTCCACAAACAAACAACGACAACATCAACGAAGAAGAAGAAGATGATGATGATGAGGAAGCCTCACCACAACCCAAGAAAAAGCTACCTCGAGTTAGAGCAAGAATCGACAAGAATCATCCCGTCAAACAAATACTTGGAGATATCCAAACCGGGAGAATTACTCGCTCTAAATCTCGTTTAGCTAACTTTTGTGAGCATTACTCATTTATCTCTAGTGTTGAACCCTTGAAGGTACAAGATGCTGTCAAGGACCCCGATTGGGTGAATGCAATGCACGAAGAGCTACACAACTTTGAGAGGAACCAAATGTGGACATTGGTTGAGAAGCCTAAGGAAGAGCAAAACATCATTGGAACCAAATGGGTGTTTCGGAATAAGCAAGATGAAGATGGACAAGTTGTACGCAACAAGGCTCGTCTCGTAGCACAAGGTTACACACAAGTCGAAGGTATGGACTATGGTGAGACCTATGCCCCCGTTGCAAGACTTGAATCAATTCACATTTTACTTGCTTATGCCAATCACCATGATATCACTCTTTACCAAATGGATATTAAAAGTGCCTTTTTAAATGGTGAAATTGAGGAGGAAGTATATGTTAAACAACCTCCCGGCTTTGAGAATCCCAAGAAACCTAATCATGTGTACAAACTTCGTAAAGCTCTTTATGGTCTCAAACAAGCCCCTAGAGCTTGGTACAAATGCTTGACAAAGTTTCTTCTTGAAAAAGGTTTTGAAATTGGGAAGATTGATTCAACTTTGTTCACTAAGAGGGTTAATGGAGAATTATTTGTATCCCAAATTTATGTTGATGATATTATATTTGGATCTACTAACCCCTCTTTTAGTGAAAAGTTTGGAAGGTTGATGTCGGAGAAGTTTGAGATGTCTATGATGAGTGAACTCAAATTCATTCTTGGTTTGCAAATCAAGCAAACTAGGGAAGGTACCTTTGTCTCTCAAACAAAAGTATACCAAGGACTTATTCAAGAAGTTCAACATGCAAGAGAGTAAAGGTATGAAAACTCTCATGCCCACGAGTGGACATCTTGACTTGACCAAGGATGGCAAACCGGTTGATCAAAAGGTTTACCGATCGATGATTGGATCATTATTATATCTATGTGTCTCTCGACCCGACATTATGCTAAGTGTGTGCATGTGTGCACGATACCAAGCGGCACCAAAAGAATGTCACCTTAAGGCGGTGAAAGGAATTGTGAGATACTTGATACATACACCAAACTTTGGCATATGGTATCCCAAAGGATCTTCTTTCAATCTTGTTGGCTACTCCGATTCGGACTATGCCAGAGACAAGGTTGACAGAAAATCCACTTCGGGTACATGTCAATTTCTTGGTAGATCTCTTGTGTCTTGGTCCTCCAAGAAACAAAATTCCGTATCTCTATCTACTGCCGAAGCGGAATACATTGCCGCAGGATCATGTTGTGCTCAATTACTATGGATGACACAAACTCTTAAAGATTATGGTGTGCTTGTGAGACATGTACCATTACTTTGTGACAATGAGAGTGCTATTAATATAGCACACAATCCCGTGCAACATTCTCGAACTAAGCATATTGAGGTTCGTCACCATTTCATTCGAGATCATGTTGAGAAAGTGATATTGACCTTAAACATGTTCGCACTGACAAACAATTGGCGGACATCTTTACCAAACCCCTTGATGAGAAAGTGTTTTGTCACTTGAGAAGTGAGTTGAACATCATTGATGCTTCAAACGTGAACTAGAGGTTCATGTGGATGCATACAAGGGCATGAGCATTCTTGACTAATCCATGATATCCTTCATGATCATTTTATATCTTGGACATTTTGCTCCCTTGTATGGTATCTAACCTTTTGTAGGTACTTGGACAAGCTTCATGTCACAAGATTGCATCTCACTCTTATCTTGAGGAATCTTGTATAACCCAAGTATCAACAATTGATGAACTAACAAGGAACAAGACAACCTAAACATATCCTTTGAAAACATTTGAGTTATGCTTCATTCTTGACATTTTGGATACACATGTTGTTCCTTGCAAATCTAACCCATGTAGGAAGATGAACTACAAATGATAGGATAGCTCCAAACTTCAATTCATGAGCATCCACTTCAAGTTCAACTACATGATTGACTTCACCAAATACCAATGTAAGTTCTCACATCTTAGAGAAGCTTTACTCAAAGACATGAGCTAAAGCAACTCAACAAGATGTGAATACATCAAAAGGTTAAAAGAAAAATGGCAACCCCATTTTGAGCTTAAATGATGAGTATGACCTATGATCAAGTGTACTCACATGACTCCTAAGTCAATATACTCTAACATAGGTGACCTAGTCGCCGACCCATTAAAAAACTTCATATAGACGTTTCTTTGCCTCTTTTCTGTTTCATTTCGTTTAGATTGTCTCGCAGTTAATTCATTGCAAATCCTTGTGTGAATTCCTTGCCTAGTGAACTGAGTTGACAAAAATTCCATTGCATCACACTCGGTTTCACCGAATTGTCTCAACTCGGTGTCACCGATTTTGACTGCTCTAAGGAATTTTCTGTCAAATTTTCCCTGAGTTTTTCTACTCCAGCTCCACTCGATGATTCTTATCATCTACTTGCATCTAGATGTATTTCTCAAGGACCAAACCCACTTAATCAATAACCTTGAAGACCCTTCTTGGAAATTGATGTCAAAGGGGGAGAGAGGAATACATCAAAGCTTAAGCTTATCTATTCAAACCAAAGATGCACCTTACAAGAGGAGAGAATGTTACATGTTTCTTTTAGGGGGAGAGAAACATGATTAGTCTGTTCTTTGGTTGTTGTTTGAGTTTTCTCATCCTACCTACTCCCAATATCCATGTCAGATTCAGGGGGAGAGGAAGTTCTTTAAGGGGAGACATCCATTTCTTTTGGGGACATGTCTGCTTCAAAGAAGTATTCACCTAGTGATACTCTCTTCTACATGTCATCCCAATCTTGGTTTCTTGTTGATCTTGTGTCTTTTTCTTGAAGAAATTATCTTGTGTTATCTAACCCTGTTTTCTCAAGTGTATTTCTTCAGGTACTTGATCAAGAACTTCAAGGTAAGTATATGCATCACACTCATGTACATGGTTGACCTCTTGCTAAGTATATATTGTTTGCAAGGAGAAAATCTTGTACATGTGGATACCCTAATGTCATATATATATATTGCTCTGATGCATATAGCCAAGATACATGTTGCATGTATATTTCCCATAAGATATCATCATGTTATGCACATCTTCAGGGGGAGTTCAGCGGAGCTCATGCATGTTACATGTTTTCTTCAAAGCTTTCATACATACTTCTGCTATATCTGTATTTGAAGCATTGATGTATCTTGTCATCAATTACCAAAAAGGGGGAGATTGAAAGCACATTTGCTCGCTTGGTGGTTTTGGTAATTTATGCCAACATACATGTTGTTGGATTAATGCTTTTATCTAGTAAATTTCAGACAAGTTCAACATTGGCGTGGCATGGACAAGAGGACGTGGAACCCCTTCAAAATGCTAAGGACAAGAATTGGCAAAGATCAAGACTCTACATTTTTGGTTTAGTGATCCAAGATCACATTGAGTCCATAAAAAGCCAATACTATTAAAAGGGGATGAGGTGTTGCTTAATGGTCTTTTTTCTCAAGTGCTTAGTGACAGTATTCCTAAACCCTCAACCACTATCTCTACCCAAATATGTCCTAAACCTAAAGTCCAACTCGCCCCCACCGATATTTCCAATCCGGCCCCACCGAGTTCATCCAAGACTTAGCCACTGCCAAACCCTAACAAATCGGATCCACCGAAATGGATCTCGGTCCCACCGAGATGGCCTTGCCAACTCTCTGTAATCGTTTGCATTTACTTCGGTCTCACCGAGTTTGCAAATCGGTCTCACCGAGATGGCTTGCCAACTCTCTGTTGCCTTATTGCTTCACTTCGGTCCTACCGAGTTGATGCAATCGGTGCCACCGAGATGAGGATTGCCCTAAGCCATTGCACTTCGGTCCATCCGAGTTGTCTGTATCGATCCCACCGAGATTCCTAAAGTTCATATCTTTTACACAGTTCGGTGCTACCGAGATTATCGTTTCGGTGCCACCGAGTTGGGTCAAAAGTGTGTAACGGTTGGATTTTGTGTGGAGGCTATATATACCCCTCCACCCCATCCTTCTCAGAAAGGAGAGCCATCAGAACGTGCCTACACTTCCATCATTCATTTTCTGAGAGAGAACCACCAACTCATGTGTTGAGATCAAGATATTCCATTCCTACCATTTGAACCTTGATCTCTAGCCTTCCCCAAGTTGCTTTCCACTCAAATCTCTTTTCCACCATAGCCAAATGTGTGAGGAGTTGATTGAGTGCTGGGAAGACTATCATTTGAAGCACAAGAGCAAGGAGTTCATCAACAACACACCGTCTATTACCTTTTGGAGAGTGGTGTCTCCTAGATTGGTTAGGTGTCGCTTGGGAGCCTCCAACCAGATGTGGAGTTGAACCAAGAAGTTTGTAAGGGCAAGGAGATCGCCTACTTCGTGAAGATCTACCCCGAGTGAGGCTAGTCCTTCGTGGACGTAAGCCATGGTGGAATAGACAAGGTTGCTTCTTCGTGGACCCTTCGTGGGTGGAGCCCTCCGTGGACTCGTGCAGCCGTTACCCTTCGTAGGTTGAAGTCTCCATCAACGTGGACATACGATAGCACCACCTATCGGAACCACGCCAAAAATCCACCGTGTCTTCATTGCGTTTGATCTTCCATACTCTATCCCTTTACTTTCCGTACTATTGCATGCTTTACTATTTCCGCTGCTCAATCTCTAGATATGCATGTGTAGAAAGTATTGGAGTGATCTTAACTTGTGCCAAAATCTGCCTAAGTTCCAAGAGAAATTAAAAACTGCTAATTTGGCTGGTTAGGAGTCTATTCACCCCCCTCTAGACCTATCTCCTCGATCCTACACATGCATTGTTGGTTGAAGTAGAATAGGTAACCGAAGTGGAACCTTTTCATAGCCAAGACCGCCGCCCAAGCCAACCAGGAAGAAACCGGTGACCCTACCGACCCAACCCAAGAACCGCCGAAGAAGGTTAGAAGTAATTTATGGGGGGGAGAAGTGGGAGAAGGAGAGGGCGAAGCGAGACGGTGCGGCGGCCAAGCTAACGGAGAGGTTCGAGGACATCTTGGCGAAGAAGGAGGAGGCATGCGTGAAGCGCTCGGACATCAAGGAGGAGAAAAAGGCGGAGAGGATCAAATTGTTGATGGAGGCTACGGACAAGAAGCTCAAGCTCGAATAGAGGAGGACCATGATCGAAGAGAGGAAGGCCGCACTCGAGGAAAAGAAGGTGAAGATCGCCGCCAATGCGGAGGACCCCAAGCTGTTGACCTTGAATGTGGACTCTTTGGGTGCTGACGCAAGAATGATCATGCAATCCGTCTGCTACCAGATGTTGCAGCGGCAGAAAGATCAATTGGCGGTGGCGGACAACGAGGACGCGGCGGAGGCGGACATGGATGCGGAGGCGGAGGCTGTCTACGTGGCGGCGACGGAACCACCTTGATCGGGGAGCAGACAACTGGGATTGCCGGTCCGGTAAGGTAGAAAATTGCACGGACTGTCGGACTGATGTTCTTTTGAATTCGGGCATGTAAAAACTAAGCATACTTGCCTCTTTTTTATTGTGATCGGGCATGCGATCCGGCGCTGGTGTGATACGACACGTTGTGTGGATCGGAGTAAATTTGAATTTCGAATTGCCCTTTACTGGCGGACATATACAGGTTAGCGTTAGATGGCGGCCTCCCTCATCCGTGTCCGTGGACTGGTCCCCCCTGTCCGCGGACGGATGCGGGAGGAAATTTGCAATGCCCTTCGAGTAGGATAAATCTCTATATTTGGAGTTATGTTATGTTAGGGAAGATGAGAGATGGTCTTACGATCGATGTTATTTCACACTGAAGGTGGTTGTGGAGAAGAGGGAAGGGGGTGGGTGTGGAAAGGGAGGGGGAGCAGTCCAGTTGTCTAAACAAGCCCGATGTGCGGGGCGTCATGAAAGAGGTATGCATGGAACGGTGGAATAACATGGCCACCGGCTCGGATGTGCAATATGATGGTTTCGCCCAATATGTTGGTTTGGCCTCGAACACAGATGTAAATAGGTTAGTCAAGTTTTTTCATTCATTAGATCGGGGGCGACATGTCTGGTTGTCCGAATCCCATGATCTGTTTTGTATCCCACACCATGTACATGTGAATTATGGGCAATAAAGCTTGGTCTAACCCCTCAAAAAAAAGTTGATTTTTAGAATGCAACTACTCCGTGATCTTAGCTAACCGTCTGCTGTTAAATGGTGTACTTAAAAATTCCATAAATTATTTACGTATGGATAGCACTGCTCTTAACTCTTCTAGGTGAGAACAAGGGAAAATATCAGGTGATACTACCTCTTGTATGCTTCTATGATACCAATTTCAAAAAATCAAATTTAAATGTTTCAAAAAATTCCGATTTTTTTTTTGAAATCGATATAATGGGAGCATATAAGACATGGTATCACCTGATACTTCCCCGTGAGAACAGATCGAGCATGTAGAATGGGCACGTTACCCCTGAATATACTACATACATGTCATCAGGCTAGTGGTCCAGGGAGTTCATGTCGTTCAAAGGCATTGGCCGATCTCCAGGCAAACGAATCTTTCATTTGCCCCCTTTAATTAGTGCATACTTTACAAGTGACCGGATGGCGGTCCCTGCTGGTGGCGCGGCAGTTCATATGCAGTCCAGGCCGACGGCTTTGTTCCGGTACTTCCTTTGCGGAAATTCGCAGCGGCACGCGAGTGCGGAGACACTTACCTGTCAAGCCCTACCGTCCGCTTAATTTGTCTTGCGATTCGTGAAGTAGTTAAATCCGGTATGAAGACACAGTAAAAAGTGAAATCCGTCAAAACTTTAAGTTTCAATGATGAGACTTACGGTTTTTGCATCTAAAAATGCCAAGTTTCAACAAGTTTCAGAGATATAATTTTAAGCATTTTTCCGATCGGTCGTAGACACAAAATAATTGATTTTTATCGGTCTCGTACTAAGTTTCAACATTGAAACTTAACATATTTTTTTAAAAGTCGTCAAAATATATTCAAAATGGATCTTATTTCAAAGCGCTGGTCACGAGAAACACGAATATAAAAACATAACTTAATTTGAAATTTTTGTTTAAAAGATATACAGTTTTGAAAATCGGAAGCCAAAATAAAAAGCCGGCAACGGGGACCTGAGTGTCCCCGCACTTGCGAGCCGCAAATCCTTATCCACTTCCTTCGTTTTCTTTTACTTCGCATATAAGGTATTTTTTGACAAATCTGGCCCGTTTCAGCGACTTCAAGCATGTCTGGCCTCTGGCCGAAACTAATTCTCAATCTGGCCCCTGAGGTCGGCGCCACAGAGGACGGCGCCAAAACTGCACATCTCGGCTCCAGAGTGTATGGCGCCGAAGTTGTGGGCCCAACAGGACGACCGTCACACCGAACGGATGGCAAAACCGGCGACGTGGCATATTTGGCGCCATCCTCCCTGGCGTCGAACTAGGTTTTCTTACCTGCATCGATTCACCGTGGGGAATTTCCCCATATCCATTCATCCACCCCAGTCGAGCCGCCGCCCCCAGCAGAGCTAGTCGTCGTCGACGCCCCCAGCCCCGGCCAGTCGCCGTCGACGGCCCCAGCCCCGAACCATGCGCTGGCGCAAACCGACCGGGCCCTCCGCGACGAACCTCGTCGCTTGAGGTCCGACCCGTCCGCCTCATCCTCTCTCCGCCCCAGACCCTCCTGGCTGTCTCCTCCGCAACAACGGCGGCTGGCTTCTTCTCCACCCACCGTGAAGGTATCTCCACCTCCCATGTATTTATTTTTTATTAATTTGTCACAGCACAAATGCAGTTAATATGATATTTGGTTAAGTTGATATTTGGTGAAATTGATATGATTTTGATGTGATATTTGCTATATATGAAGTGATGTAGATTTTAGGTTATATAATATATGTCCATACCCGTCTATTTTCGGCGTTTTTGTTGTATAATTTGTGCGCTAATGGGTAAAGTTCTATTTTTTGGAAATGAATATAGATGGCATATTCAAAGATACTTCATGTTCATCATGGAGGGCGTGTGACCTCCTCCAGCAGTGGTGTAGAGTTTGTAGACATGACGAGTTAAGTTGTGTTCTTCCCGCGTAGTCCTAGTTTCAATGAGGTTGCTTTGAAGCTTAGAGAAGTGTTGGGGTGGACCGACATTGGTGATGATGTTTCTTTAGAAGGAAGATATGATGCTGGGTGTGGCTCTCGGTCGTTTACTCAGATGATACCTATCCGTGGCATCGACGAGTGGGATTTATACAAGGAGCTTGTTGAAGGGTCCCAAATAGATCTCTAGTGGTCGTTGCCGTCAAAGTCACCGGTGTTGTGAGGCCTCAACTTCTCATTGATCTGAATGAGTGCCCCTCGATTATGGAAGTGGGTCCAAGCCAGCCATCAAATGTTGTTGGTTATGCGGACGCTTATGAAGTGGGTCCAAGCCAGCCATCAAATGTTGATAATGAAGATACGCCAACTCAAAATGCTTGTGTTGCGGTGATAGGTTTGATGGATACACATGCCATCATCGAGGAGAAAGTGAAGGCTGCAAACATAGGTAGTGGAGAGACAAGTATCTTTCGGAAAGATGGTACACCACCTCACAACCATTGCGGGGGGGTGTCGGCTTTCACCGAGAAAGAAAACAATTCTCAAGGCGAAGGGACCGACGAACAGTTTGTCGACGTCCCCAAAATCATGTTTCCATCCTCACCTTGTGTACCTCTCATGGCATCAAGCCAACTTGATGGAGATCCAGAGACATTGGAAGAAAAAAATCCTGAAGATGAGGGTTATGCTCAAGCTTTTGTGTCTGACTCTGACGAGGACCGTCCGGAGTTCCAATTTACCAAGGAGGAGATCGATGCATTTATTAAGGTATGGGGCAGACATCCGAGCATTCATGAGTTCAGAGATGTTAGGGATGCACACCTAGCTGTAGCTGACTCTAACATGCGGGAATTTGGGCCGGAACCGCCTAATCCCGTCACCGAGGAGGAAGCACGAGAACGACCTCGGCGACGACCTTTGATATATGAAGGCTTGAAGTTCAAGACTTTGTTGCACATGCAGATCTGGCTACAAGAGTACGCCGTCAAACATCATCGGCCATACATAGTATTCAAGTCCAACAAAAATGTTGTGATGTGCGAGAAGGAAGATTGTCATTGGAAGGTCAGAGCTAGGAAGACCTCGGGTGGTTGGTGGAAGATAAGTAGATATGAAGGGCCCCACAATTGTGGTGACACCATCCTCATTGGCGACAAGCACCGGCAACTGACATCCACTTTTATTGCTCACCGGTGCGCCGGAGCTATCGAAGCTACGCCAACCCTCTCAGCGGGTTCTTTGGTGAAGTTCATGTTCTTGATATTTGACTACCATGTGAAGTATGGGAAGGCGTGGAGGGCAAAACAAATGGCTCTAAAGATGGCTTACGGTGATTGGGAGGATGCATATGGAAGGCTACCTAGGATGTTGGCAGCGATGGCCTTTCGCAACCCTGGAATGACGCAGGTAATCGAGCCGCATCCAAGCAAGTCCCGCACTGTGAAGAATCTAAAGTACCCAGTGTTTGGTCGAGCATTTTGGTGTTTCGGCCCTTGTGTCGAGGCGTTCAAGCATTCCCGGCCATTTCTGTCTGTTGATGGGACATTCTTGACGGGGAAGTTTAAAGGCACCCTACTCGTTGTGATCTCCTATGACGCGGACAATCGATGGGTCCCTTTGGCCTTTGCTTTGGTTACCAGGGAGGACAACGACAATTGGAGCTGGTTCATGTACTTGCTTAGGACTAAGGTTGTTGGCCCTGGACGGGTGGTTTGTGTCATATCCGACTGCCATCATGGGATATTGAATGCCGTGAAGGAGGAAATTGCCGGGCACCCCCTAGTGAAGCACCGTTGGTGCATTAGGCATTTTGCGGCTAATTTATACCGGGCTTGCCGTAATAGGAAATTGTGCGAGTACCTCCGTAGGCTTTGCATGGTGTATGAGCCAGAGGTATTGCAGGAGATGTACGATGAGTTGTATGGTTTGACCAATGCAAAGGGACATGCTTTTTTGAAAGAGCATTTGCCGCATAAAGGGCTATGGTCACAAGCGTGCGACGGGGATGGAGTTTGGTATGGTCACATGACAAGTAACATGGCCGAGATATTCAACAAAGTTCTAAAAGGGATCCGTGCGTTGCCGGTTACAGCCATAGCAGCTTATACTTTTGACAAGTGCAATGAGTATTGGGTTACGAGGAGGGACGAAACAGATGCCCTATGGAACTGAGGTAAGAGATGGCCAAAGACCGTGGAGGAAGAGCTTGATTACCAGGAAAGGAAGTCACAAGGCCAAACATTTAATTGTTTTGACAAGAAGGTGTGGAAGTATGAGGTTTCTGAGCAAGGAGGCCAACTTGTGGCTGTGAGCAATATGGTGGTCGCAGTTATGTCGTGGTCCTCACCCCTCCCTCGTGCTCATGCCAAATGCCGTTACAGATCCATCTTCCATGCTCTCATATGATAACAGCATGTCGTGCTCGGGGACTTCTAGCAAGGAGCTCGACTTGTTTGTTACCCTTCTACCATATGAGAGCTCGACATTCGGCGCTTAGTATCCTGGCGCCGACATTGCCACGTCGCCGGTTTTGCCATCCGTTCAGTGTGGCGGGGTCCTGTTGGGCCCACAATTTCGGCGCCATACAGACTGGAGCCGTGACGTGCAGGTTCGGCGCCGTGGGCTTTGGCGCCGACCCCAGGGGCCAGATTTGGAATTAGTTTCGGCCAGAGGCCAGACGTGCTTGAAGTCGCTGAAAGGGGCCAGATTTGTCAAAAAATACGCATATAAGATTCGTGTTAAGTTAAACTTTATAAAGTTTGACTAAATTTATATATAAATTATCAACAACTACATTACTAGAGATATACAATGATACATCCAATGATACTGATTTTATATTAGGAATGTTAATATATTTTTTTCCTATAATCTTAGTCAAACTTTACTAGTTTGACTTAAGACAAATCTTATATGAGGACTAAAAAAACGGAGGGGGTATTACCTCTAGATTGGGTTTATTAGTCCCCATCATATTTAGTGTCAAAGTTTGACCTTATATTTGACTAGAAAATGTTAATGCATGTTATAAAAATATATTATTGGATTCGTATATGAATGTAGTTTACAATGATATTATTTTTGATACATATAACTTATCAGTTAAAATTATGGTCAAAATATGATTCAAAATACGAGGAGGGCCAGTAAAACAGGACGAAGGGTTGGAGGTAGTATGTGGGAAGCCGGCTAGCGCGATGCTCTATGTCAGTATTAGGTACTCTCCCGTAGCAAGGTTTACTAGCCCTCCTCGTATTTTGAATCATATTTTGACCATAATTTTAACTGATAAGTTATATGTATCTAAAATAATATCATTGTAAACTACATTCATATACGAATCCAATAATATATTTTTATAACATGCATTACATTTTCTAGTCAAATATAAGGTCAAACTTTGACACTAAATATGATGGGGACTAATAAACCCAATCTGGAGGTAATACCCCATCCGTTTTTTTAGTCCGCATATAAGATTTGTCTTAAGTCAAACTAGTAAATTTTGACTAAGATTATAGGAAAAAAATATATTAACATTCCTAGTATAAAATCAGTATCATTGGATGTATCATTGTATATCTCTAGTATTGTAGTTGTTGATAATTTATATATAAATTCAGTCAAACTTTATAAAGTTTAACTTAAAACGAATCTTATATGCGTATTTTTTGACAAATCTGGCCCCTTTTAGCGACTTCAAGCACGTCTGGCCTCTGGCCGAAACTAATTCCAAATCTGGCCCCTGGGGTCGGCGCCAAAGCCCACGGCGCCGAACCTGCACGTCACGGCTCCAGTCTGTATGGCGCCGAAATTGTGGGCCCAACAGGACCCCGCCACACCGAACGGATGGCAAAACCGGCGACGTGGCAATGTCGGCGCCAGGATACTAATCGCCGAATGTCGAGCTCTCATATGGTGGAAGGGTGACAAACAAGTCGAGCTCCTTGCTAGAAGTCCCCGAGCACGACATGCTGTTATCATATGAGAGCATGGAAGATGGATCTGTAACGGCATTTGGCATGAGCACGAGGGAGGGGTGTGGACCACGACATAACTGTGACCACCATATTGCTCACCGTCACAAGTTGTGCCTCCTTGCTCAGAAACCTCATACTTCCACACCTTCTTGTCAAAACAGTTAAATGTTTGGCCTTGTGACTTCCTTTCCTGGTAATCAAGCTCTTCCTCCACGGTCTTTGGCCATCTCTTACCTCAGTTCCATAGGGCATCTATTTCGTCCCTCCACGTAACCCAATACTCATTGCACTTGTCAAAAGTATAATCTGTTATGGCTGTAACCGGCAACGCACGGGTCCCTTTTAGAACTTTGTTGAATATCTCGGCCATGTTACTTGTCATGTGACCATACCAAACTCCATCCTCGTCGCATGCTTGTGACCATAGCCCTTTATGCGGCAAATGCTCTTTCAAAAAAGCATGTCCCTTCGCATTGGTCAAACCATACGACTCATCGTACATCTCCTACAATACCTCCGGCTCATACACCATGCAAAGCCTACGGAGGTACTCGCACAATTTCCTATTACGGCAAGCCTGGTAGAAATTAGCCGTAAAATGCCTAATGCACCAACGGTGCTTCACTAGGGGGTGCCCGGAAATTTCCTCCTTCACGGCATTCAATATCCCATGATGGCGGTCGGATATGACACAAACCACCCGTCCAGGGCCAAAAACCTTAGTCCTAAGCAAGTACATGAACCAGCTCCAATTGTCGTTGTCCTCCCCGGTAACCAAAGCAAAGGCCAAAGGGACCAATCGATTGTCCGCATCACAGGAGATCGCAACGAGTAGGGTGCCTTTAAACTTCCCCGTCAAGAATGTCCCATCAACAGACAGAAATGGCAGGCAATGCTTGAACGCCTCGACACAAGGGCCGAAACACCAAAATGCTCGACCAAACACTGGGTACTTCGCATTCTTCACAGTGCGGGACTTGCTTGGATGTGGCTCGATTACCTGCATCATTCCAGGGTTGCGAAAGGCCATCGCTGCCAACATCCTAGGTAGCCTTCCATATGCATCCTCCCAATCACCGTAAGCCATCTTTAGAGCCATTTGTTTTGCCCTCCACGCCTTCCCATACTTCACATGGTAGTCAAATATCAAGAATATGAACTTCACCAAAGAACCCGCTGAGAGGGTTGGCGTAGCTTTGATAGCTCCGGCGCACCGGTGAGCAATAAAAGTGGATGTCAATTGCCGGTGCTTGTCGCCAACGACGATGGTGTCGCCACAATTGTAGGGCCCTTCATAGCTACTTATCTTCCACCAACCACCCGAGGTCTTCCTAGCTCTGACCTTCCAAGGACAATCTTCCTTCTCGCACATCACAACATAACGCTTGTTTTTGTTGGACTTGAATACTATGTAGGGCCGATGATGTTTGAAGGCGTACTCTTGTGGCCAGATCTGCATGTGCAACAAAGTCTTGAACTTCAAGCCTTCATATATCAAAGGTCGTCGCCGAGGTCGTTCTTGTGCTTCCTCCTCGGTGACGGGATTAGGCGGTTCCGGCCCAAATTCCCGCATGTTAGAGTCCGCTACAGCTAGGTGTGCATCCCTAACATCTCTGAACTCATGAATGCTCGGATGTCTGCCCCATACCTTAATAAATACATCGATCTCCTCCTTGGTAAATTGGAACTCCGGACGGTCCTCGTCAGAGTCAGACACAAAAGCTTGAGCATAACCCTCATCTTCAGGATTTTTTTCTTCAAATGTCTCTGGATCTCCATCAAGTTGGCTTGATGCCATGAGAGGTACACAAGGTGAGGATGGAAACATGATTTCGGGGACGTCGACAAACTGTTCGTCGGTCCCCTCGCCTTGAGAATTGTTTTCTTTCTCGGTGAAAGCCGACACCCCACCGCAATGGTTGCGAGGTGGTGTACCATCTTTCCAAAAGATACTTGTCTCTCCACTACCTATGTTTGCAGCCTTCACTTTCTCCTCGATGATGGCATGTGTATCCATCAAACCTATCACCGCAACACAAGCATTTTGAGTTGGCGTATCTTCATTATCAACATTTGATGGCTGGCTTGGACCCACTTCCATAATCGAGGGGCACTCATTCAGATCAATGAGAAGTTGAGGCCTCACAACACCGGTGACTTTGACGGCAACGACCACTAGAGATCTATTTGGGACCCTTCAACAAGCTCCTTGTATAAATCCCACTCGTCGATGCCACGGATAGGTATCATCTGAGTAAACGACCGAGAGCCACACCCAGCATCATATCTTCCTTCTAAAGAAACATCATCACCAATGTCGGTCCACCCCAACACTTCTCTAAGCTTCAAAGCAACCTCATTGAAACTAGGACTACGCGGGAAGAACACAACTTAACTCGTCATGTCTACAAACTCTACACCACTGCTGGAGGAGGTCACACGCCCTCCATGATGAACATGAAGTATCTTTGAGTATGCCATCTATATTCATTTCCAAAAAAATAGAACTTTACCCATTAGTGCACAAATTATACAACAAAAACGCCGAAAATAGACGGGTATGGACATATATTATATAACCTAAAATCTACATCACTTCATATATAGCAAATATCACATCAATTTCACCAAATATCAACTTAACCTAATATCATATTAACTGCATTTGTGCTGTGACAAATTAATAAAAAATAAATACATGGGAGGTGGAGATACCTTCACGGTGGGTGGAGAAGAAGCTAGCCACCGTTGTTGCGGAGGAGACAGCCAGGAGGGTCTGGGGCGGAGAGAGGATGAGGCGGACGGGTCGGACCTCAAGCGGCGAGGTTCGTCGCGGAGGGCCCGGTCGGTTTGCGCCGGCGCATGGTTTGGGGCTGGGGGCGTCGACGGCGACTGGCCGGGGCTGGGGGAGGCAACTGGCCGGGGTTGGGGGCGTCGACGGCGACTAGCTCGGCTGGGGGCGGCGGCTCGACTGGGGTGGATGAATGGATATAGGGAAATTCCCCACGGTGAATCGATGCGGGTACGAAAACCTAGTTCGGCGCCAGTGAGGATGCGCCAAATATGCCACGTCACCGGTTTTTCCATCCGTTCGGTGTGACGGTCGTCCTGTTGGGCCCACAACTTCGGCGCCATACACTCTGGAGCCGAGATGTGCAGTTTTGGCACCGTCCTCTGTGGCGCCGACCTCAGGGGCCAGATTGAGAATTAGTTTCGGCCAGAGGCCAGACATGCTTGAAGTCACTGAAACGGGCCAGATTTGTCAAATAATACCTTATATGCGAAGTAAAAGAAAACGAAGGAAGTGGACAAGGATTTGCGGCTCGCAAGTGCGGGGGCACTCAGGTCCCCGTTGCCGACTTTTTATTTTGGCTTCCGATTTTCAAAGCTGTATATCTTTTAAACAAAAATTTCAAATTAAGTTATGTTTTTATATTCGTGTTTCTCGTGACCAGCGCTTTGAAATAAGATCTATTTTGAATATATTTTGACGACTTTTAAAAAAATATGTTAAGTTTCAATGTTGAAACTTAGTACGAGACCGATAAAAATCAATTATTTTGTGTCTACGACCGATCGAAAAAATGCTTAAAATTATATCTCTGAAACTTGTTGAAACTTGGCATTTTTAGATGCAAAAACCGTAAGTCTCATCATTGAAACTTAAAGTTTTTGACGGATTTTCCTTTTTACTGTGTGCTCGTACGAGATTTAACTACTTCACGAATCGCAAGACAAATTAAGCGGACGGTAGGGCTTGACAGGTAAGTGTCTCCGCACTCGCGTGCCACTGCGAATTTCCGCGAAGGAAGTACCGGAACAAAGCCGTCGGCCTGGACTGCATATGAACTGCCGCGCCACCAGCAGGGACCGCCATCCGGTCACTTGTAAAGTGTGCACTAATTAAAGGGGGCAAATGAAAGATTCGTTTGCCTGGAGATCGGCCAATGCCTTTGAACGACATGAACTCCCTAGACCACTAGCCTGATGATATGTATGTAGTATATTCAGGGGTAACGTGCCCATTCTACATGCTCGATCTGTTCTCACGGGGAAGTATCAGGTGATACCATGTCTTATATGCTCTCATTATACCGATTTCAAAAACTCAAATTTAAATGTTTTAAAAAATTCCGAAAAAATTTGTGGATGTTCACAACACGTATGTCTACAAGCCCTAAAACATTCAGATCAAACTTCCAAGTACACAAAGAGAAACAAAAAAAACAAATTCAGCATAATAATGTCAATAAAGACAAAAGCATGAATAGTGTCAAAACCTACACTATTCACATCCAGTTTTTACTTTTTTGTTTCTCTTTGTGTACTTCGAATTTTGATCTGAATTTTTTAGGGCTTGTAGGCATACGTGTTGCGAATATCCACAAATTTTTTCGGAATTTTTTGAAACATTTAAATTTGATTTTTTGAAATTGGTATCATAGAAGCATACAAGAGGTAGTATCACCTGATATTTTCCCTTGTTCTCACCTAGAAGAGTTAAGAGCAGTGCTATCCATACGTAAATATTTTACGGAATTTTTAAGTACAGCATTTAACAACAGACGGTTAGCTAAGATCACGGAGTAGTTGCATTCTAAAAATCAACTTTTTTTTGAGGGGTTAGACCAAGCTTTATTGCCCATAATTCACATGGTGTGGGATACAAAACGGATCATGGGGTTCGGACAACCAGACATGTCGCCCCCGATCTAATGAATGAAAAAACTTGACTATCCTATTTACATCTGTGTTCGAGGCCAAACCAACATATTGGGCGAAACCATCATATTGCACATCCGAGCCGGTGGCCATGTTATTCCACCGTTCCATGCATGCCTCTTTCATGACGCCCCGCACATCGGGCTTGTTTAGACAACTGGACTGCTCCCCCTCCCTTTCCACACCCACCCCCTTCCCCCTTCTCCACAAACACCTTCAGTGTGAAATAACATCGATCGTAAGACCATCTCTCATCTTCCCTAACATAACATAACTCCAAATATAGAGATTTATCCTACTCGAAGGGAATTGCAAATTTCCTCCCGCATCCGTCCGCGGACAGGAGGGACAAGTCCACGGACACGGATGAGGGAGGCAGCCATCTAACGCTAACCTGTATATGTCCGCCAGTAAAGGGCAATTTCAAATTCAAATTTACTCCGATCCACACAACGTGTCATATCACACCAGCGCCGGATCGCATGCCCGATCACAATAAAAAAGAGCCAAGTATGCTTAGTTTTTACATGCCCGAATTCAAAAGAACATCAATCCGACAGTCCGTGCAATTTTCTACCCTACCGGACCGGCAATCCCAGTCGTCTGCTCCCCGATCAAGGTGGTTCCGTCGCCGCCACGTAGACAGCCTCCGCCTCCGCATCCACCTCGGCCTCCGCCGCGTCCTCGTTGTCCGCCGCCGCCAATTGATCTTTCTGCCGCTGCAACATCTGGTAGCGGACGGATTGCATGATCATTCTTGCATCAGCATCCAAAGAGTCCACATTCAAGGTCAACAGCTTGGGGTCCTCCGCATTGGCGGCGATCTTCACCTTCTTTTCCTCGAGCGCGGCCTTCCTCTCTTCGATCATGGTCCTCCTCTCTTCGAGCTTGAGTTTCTTGTCCGTAGCCTCCATCAACAATTTGAACCTCTCCGCCTTTTTCTCCTCCTTGATGTCTGAGCGCTTCACGCATGCCTCCTCCTTCTTCGCCAAGATGTCCTCGAACCTCTCTGTTAGCTTGGCCGCCGCACCTTCTCGCTTCGCCCTCTCCTTCTCCCACTTCTCCCCCCATAAATTTCTTCTAATCTTCTTCGGCGGTTCTTGGGTTGGGTCGGTAGGGTCACCGGTTTCTTCCTCGTTGGCTTGGGCGGCGGTCTTGGCTGTGAAAAGGTTCCACTTCGGTTACCCATTCAACTTCAACCAACAATGCATGACGGTGAAGAACTTCTTCTCCAACTTCTTGTACACCAAACAAGCACGAGGAGGCTACAAAGTGAAACATTTCAACAATGCATATCTGGCTAGTGAGCAACAAAACAATGCATGTTCGGCTAGTGAAAAACAAAACTAAGCATATCCGGCTAGTGAGCGACAAAACAATGCATGTCCGACTAGTGATCAAATTAGTTGCTCGGTGATTTGTGCACCGCTAGGTCACCGTGTGATTAGATGCTTCAAGTGCCCGCAATACTTGGACACGACCTCTTGGATGGTGTACCATCAATGGTTGAGGGACTTCCATTCACAGTTGCGGATAAGAGCGTCTGAAAGCACAGGATTACTCCCAGAGGGGGTGAATGGGAGATTTTTAGAAATTAGTCAAACTCTAAAGACTTTGACAAAAAACAGAGTGAAGAAATAGAAACAGAATTGAAACTACCTCTACACAGATATGGAAAGCATGCATACAAAGTATAAGCAAGTGAAGAACATGCAATCATACACACAGATAAGCATGAGGAAGATGAACTGAAGAAAATGAAATAGCATGATTAAAGTCTTCAGTTCAAATTCATCAGAAAGGTAAGACACAAATTCTTCAGCAGCGGAATTGCGGAAAATAAAGGGTGAGGAATTTGAAACCAGGTTAGCTTGACGAAGACACATCTATTTGGTAGACCAATTCCAGTTGCTGTATCAACTGTACGTCTGGTTGAGGCGGCTGAGTTTTACCTCAGAGGACACTTAGTCCTCACCGTATTCCTCTTAAGCTGAGGTCACTTAGTCCTCGCCCAATCACTCGTGGTAAGTCTTCAAGGTAGACTTCCAAAACCTTCACAGACTTGTTCACCGGCACGCCACAATTACTCTTGGGTGCTCAGAACATGACGCCTAATCGTCTGGAAGAATGACAACCTTCAAAGGTAATAAGCGTCGGATCACACAGATCAACTTCTTCAGTGATGCTCAGTCACTTTGGCTCTGGTTGGGTTTTTCCTCACTTGGGTTCTCACAAAGTCGTCAGAGGAAGGGTTTCTCTCAAATGACAAGTGTCAAGTTCTCTCTAGAGCAGCCAACCAACTAGTGGTTGTAGGGGGTGGCTATTTATAGCCAGGAGGCAACCCGACATGAAATGTCATAAATGCCCTTCTCAGATAAGACCGTTGTCAGGATAAGGATCCACTCGACAGCTGGCACGCGGCGCAGCAACGGTCGGAATTGAAGCTCTCAATTTCGTTGGGGCACTTAATTTCCTCACGATAGGCAGATCGCACTGGAGAAATCCTAACTCCTCAGCCTGACCAAATTCGTCAGCGACTAGATGAACTGCGTCACTGTCGAAAGCAATTCGTCAGTTGTTCCAGAGATTTCCAAAGGCTTCACTCGAAGCGGCTGTAGTGTGTATAGCTTTGAGCATCACTTTGGAAATGTGATAAATGTTTCACCTAGACCCCCTTTAACAGTACGGTTTTTCCTATGACTCAAATAAGAAGAAAAATAAATTATGAAAACAAAGTCTTCAAGCTTCAAAGTCTTCACATCAATTTCCTCAACGGCCGTACCAATTCTTCACTTGAAGAAATACATTTTTAGGGGTCATCCTCCGTGGTTAAACCAAGTCTTCAGGGACTATATTCTCATGTGTATACTCACAAACACATTAGTCCCTTAACCTATTTGTCTTCAATACTCCAAAACCACTAAGGGGGCACTTGATGCATGATACGTCTCCAACGTATCTATAATTTTTTATTATTCCATGTTATTATAGTATCAATCTTGGATGTTTTTATATGCAATTATATGCATTTATATATCATTTTTTGGGACTAACCTATTAACCTAGTGCCCAGTGCCAGTTGCTGTTTTCTGCTTGTTTTTGGCTTTTCAGAGAAACAGTACCAAATGAAGTCCAAATGCCACGAAACTTTTTGGAGATTTTTTTCTGGGCAAAATAAACCTGGGAAGCTTTGAGAGGAGGCCAGAAGCCTCATGGAGGCTTCACAAGGCACTAGGGCGCGCCCCAGGGGGGCGCGCCGTGCTGCCTTGTGGGGGCCCACGTGACTCCGTTTGACCTAATTCCACTTGTATAAATTCACAAATATTGGGAAACCCCTAGAGAGCAAGAATAAAAAACCTTTTCGCCACTGCAAGCCTCTGTTCTTCCGCGATCCCATCTGGAGGCCTTTTCCGGTACTCTGCCGGAGGGGGAATCGATCACAGAGGGCTTCTACATCAACCTTGCTGCCCTTCTGATGATGTGTGAGTAGTTTACCACAGATCTACGGGTCCATAGCTAGTAGCTAGATGGTTTCTTCTTTCTCTTTGATCTTCAATACAATGTTCTCCTCGATGTTCTTGGAGTTCTATCCGATGTAAACTTCTTTTGCGGTGTGTTTATTGGGATCCGATGAATTGTGAGTTTATGATCAGATTATTCATGAGAAATATTTGAGTCATCTCTGAACTCTTTTATGCATGATTGTTATAGCGTTGTATTTCTCTCCGATCTATCGGTTTAGTTTGGCCTACTAGATTGATTTATCTTGTAATGGGAGAGGTGCTTTGTGATGGGTTCAATCTTGCGGTGCTCAATCCCAGTGACAGAAAGGGACATGACATGTATTTGTATTGTTGCCATTAAGGATAAAAAGATGGGGTTCATTCATATTGCTTGAATTTGCTTCTCTACATCATGTTATCTTGCTTAAAGCGTTACCCTGTTTCATACTTAATACCCTAGATGCATGCTGGATAGCGGTCGATGGGTGGAGTAATAGTAGTAGATGCAGGCAGGAGTCGGTCTACTTGTCTCGGACGTGATGCCTATATACATGATCTTTGCCATGAATCCGTCATAATTATTTGCTTTTCTATCAATTGCCCAACAGTAATTTGTTTACCCACTGTATGTTTATGTGCTCAAGAGAGAAGCCTCTAGTGAAAATTATGGTCCCCGGGTCTATCTTTATCATATAAAAAACCTAAAAATACCTGCTGCAATTTATTTACTATTATTTTACTTAGTATTTTAGTTTATCCATTTACCTCGATAAGATTTAATCCTTACAAATAACCGCTAAGAGGATTGACAACCCTCTTATTTGCGTTGGGTGCAAGTGTTTGCTCTTGTGTGTGCAGGTGCGCTTAACGAAATTTTGCTTGGTTCGCCTACTGGAATTATAACCTTGGTTCTGAACTGAGGGAAATACTTATCTCTACTGTACTGCATCATTCTCTCCTCTTCAGGGAAATACCAACGCAGACTACAAGTAGCAATGCACTTACAATCTTCCCCTTTTTGGTGATTGATGACAAATCAGTTAAGTTTTCAACGGGAATAAAATAATGGAAGTGTAAGTACAGAATGTGAAGACATTGGTTACAAGATATTGAGGAGCTCCTCCTGAAGATGTTCATATAAAGAATTTACTTTTGATTGCAAATGCAGATGGCAGGTTGGAATTGTGGAGATCTCCCCCTATATCTTGGAATCCAATCATGCATGTTCATAAGATATTGAAGAATTTGAATGCATGATGAGAATTGGTGTATGACGTATTGCAGCATGCATGCACACATATATTTAAGGATTAGAGCATCAACACGCATCAGGATAAACGTTGCAGAAAGAAGTCAGATCACCAACAGTTTAAGTTACAACACTTCAAGAAGCAAAATCGAATAAAACACAAGAGTTGCAACTTGGCAAAATAAACCACCCCAAAGTTTATACGACCCGCTTGAAGACTAAGTCAAATTTCTCCCCCTTTGTCATCAGATGACCAAAAGGAGACGAAACTGAGGACTAACGCGCGCTGAAGAATATGATCATGACGTAGTCGAGGGAGCGCCAGCGTTGTCGTCGGGGTTGCGAGTCTTTGAAGGGCCTGCAGTAGTGTCTTCAATGTCCTCATATTCGTCAGTAGCTCGAGAGGGAGACACTGAGCTGGGAACCATCGGAGGAACTTGAACCTTCTTGAACTTTTTCTTGGGTTGATTGGCCCAATCAAAGTTCATTTGGAACTCCATTTCTTCAAGTTCAGCCAGGGTCTTCAGATGTGAAAGAATGGCCCAACTTCTATCAAAGATCTCATGCAGATAATAATGATTCTTGCGCACAGAGTTTTGCGTCACAGTCATATTTCCCAGAATGGCATGGAGCTGACGCTTAACCCAGTTATGATTGCGATCCACTTTCTGATGAAGACTTATCAGAAGCTCACAATCAGTCATGACACGAGGAGCTTCCTTTTGAGGCTTTTGCCGTGTGGCATTTGCGTCAGTGTCTTGACTTGAGGTATCATATCCTGTAGACTGAGAGGCAGGCTGACAAAATTGGCCATCAAGGGGACGAACTCCTTCATCAACGACAGCCTTGCCTTTGCCTGGCAGTGATGCAATTGTGCTTGGAAGAATTTCCACATCTGGCATGAAGCATAGGTGATTTTGACAGTCTGCTCGATAGTTAATTGAAGACCTTGTTCTGATGAATTTCATGATCCAGGGTGCATAAGGCTTCAATTCAAACGGTGATTGAGCAACAGTCGCCAAAGTCCTCATGAAGAAATCATGGATGTCAATGGGAATCCCATGAATGATGTTGAATAGCAAGTTCATGATGCCAACAACTTCTTCAGTCTCAGAATTGTGGCCTTTGATGGGACTGAGGGTTTTGGCCAAGATCCGATACACGGTGAGAGGCACAAACAGCAGATCCTTCACAAGGAAGGTGGTCCTTGGTGCTTTTCCTTCAGCCAGAGGTGTCATCAGCACATTCATCAGCTGATGTGGCAGCTCAGGTTCTTCATAGATTTTCCTTGCATCAGCAGAGGGCAGGTTAACAGGAAGGGCTCGAAGCAATTTATCAGATGGAGCCTAGTATGTATTCTCACTCATCCAGTCAATAGCCCATGAGTGAATGTCATCAATTTCACCTGACAGATGCAGAGTTGCATAAAATTGAAGAATGAGCTCTTCATTCCAGTCGCATACATCAATGATGAAGCTGAGCAGTCCTGCTTCATGAAGAACAGCCAAGACTGGCGTGAAGCATGGCAGCGATTCCATATCAACATGAGGAATATGACGATGCGGGAACACTTTGTTCTTGTCAAAGAGCAGTGAAGATTAGTAGTTCATCTGAGTGTTTGTCTAGAATCTTTGACGTCTTATTTTGGCCGAGTCATAAGGGGACTCGCCTATGAAGAAATCATTGGGATCCAGAATTGAAGAAAGCAGCATTGTCAAACTTCGGCCTTCTGATGCTTTTGCCAACTTTGGGCATTGAGGGCACAGGCTGAAGATTATTTTTCTGGGCCTTAGATCCAGAATGGGCCTTGGTGAGCCTGTTGAATCATTGGGATCTGTGAGGGCCAGAGATTGGGCAACTTCCTCAGCTGTTGCCACTGGTACAGTTTCCGAATCGGCTGAGGGAGCTGGTTCTTCTTGCCGAGGGGGTGGTGGTGCAACATCATCTGTGACCATAGGTTGCACATCTTCTTCAGCTGATGTAGCTGGAATTTCTTCAGAGATAGTCTGAAGCAATGGTTGTTGGCTATCAGACGCAGTTCGAATTTCCTCAGTGACGGCTGGAGACTGATGCACTTGAGTGAGGGGTGTGGTAAGGGGTGAGTTCGGGTGAGTGGCATCCCAGAAGTCATTATGCATTACTGGCGTTGTGGAGCCCACATCCACATCCTCATCAGTTTCTTCCTGGCTTCGATGCGAAGCCGTCGGTCCTTCAGTAGTCGGCACTGAGGGCGATGATACCAATGGAAGTGAAGATTGTACTTCAACTTCAATTTCTTCATCCACCTGCTCTGTGGAAGCAGCAGAGTGGGTATCAGCATCGTCTTCAGGTGGGATGACATAATCCACACCGAAGAGAACAATTTGAAGCCCTTCCATGTTTCTGGTTGGGGGTGCTGACGAGATTGGTATGGCATCAATTGGTGCAATTGAAGACATTGGTGCCGTCTTCAACTTCTTCATTGTATTTGTGGCAGGGGGTTCTGAAGCTTTTCTCTTTTTAGCAGTCTTAGTTCTCTTCGCTTCTGATGCAGAAGGAAATGTAATAAGCTTCAAAGCTGAAGACTGATCTGTTGCTGCCGCTGAGGAGCTGGGTGGTACAATTACTTCAGACGCAACTGTTGCAGTTGCTTTGGCATTCTCTTTAGATGCAGCAGATGCAGCTGCAGTGGTGTTTTCTTCAGGAACAACTGATGAAGTTGCCCTGGCAGGTTCTTCAGGCACAACTGATGCAGTTGCCCTGGCTTGATCTTGCGGAGGAGGTGAAGGCATAGTTTCACTGGCCTGAGGGGGTTGCTGAGGAGCTGAGGAATTTGATGGAGGTGCTTGGCCAAACTTTGCAGCCTCCCTTCTGTTATGCTCATCAACCACCTTGTTAGAAGCGCTGATGAATCTGTCCTTTACTCCACAACAGTGCTCAGCCTGTCGATCATATTCCTCAGACAGACGTTGAATCTCAGTTTGCATCACAACTAGCTCCTGAGGGGATATGGTGAGCATGTTATCCTTGAGCTCTTTTTGCTTCTTCTTCATCTCCTTCCTCACAAGCTTGGCTTTCTCAATCTTGTGTTTCTCATTGAGGACGAAAGCAGAAAGGACATGACTGGGTCCCAGAGGCAGATTCAAATCATCAAGTGGAGTATCTGGTTTTTGACACCAGATGTCAATGAAGTCAAGAATCTTCTTCGGACTCAGAAATGAGGGGACTGTGGTGTTCTTGGCACGAGCAGCCTCCTCCATTCTCCTTTGAACATATTCAGCTAGTTCATCTTCATCTGCCATGCCCTGTTCGTCAGCCTGAGGCACTACGGCCTTGCTCTTGGGGCTGGGCCTTGTACCGCGGCCTGCAGTAGCCTTCTTCTTCAGCAAAGGCACGTTTGAAGAAATATGCCCAGAGGTTGAGGCACTTGATGCAGAAATGGTGGCTGTTTGAAAGCCTTCAGTTAGTTGGCATGATGCCAACACAACTGGCGTTGACGCTCTTGCAGTAGCCATTGAAGAACTGGTGGCTGGCGGTGGTGCTGAAGAAGTTGGAGCAGAAGGTGCCATAGGTGCAGAAGCCTTTGATGACGACGGCTTTGGCTCTGAGGGCTTTATAGAATATTTAGCCACTGAAGATTTTGGAGCTGAAGATTTTGGCTGTGAGGGCACATCAACTGAGGGCTTTGGCTTTTGAGCCGGTTTCTTCTGCATGGACTTCTTGGGTGCCCTGGCACTTGACCCTACACCAGCATCTTGTGAAGCCTTTGATGCCCTGTTGAATTCATCAACAGCTCTCTGTGCATGCCTCCGCAAAGTGGCTTGACGCCTTGCCCATTCTTTGGGAAATTCTTCACCAGATCTAATGCTCGTGGGATCTGCAGTTTGACCAGGAGCAAGCAGTGGTCTATTGCAAGGGGGTTTCACAGCGAATTCCTTCATGTACTTTGGAGTCACATATCTGTATGCCCTCCATTCATAAGCCCACCTGCGTTTGATTTTCTGCATGCGCATCTTGCGATGTTCCTTAGTTTCCTTGCCATGAATGTTTTCATCAGGCATGCAATATCTAGCATAAATGTCATCAGGGATCTCAAATGTTGTGTGTTCTTCCTTACTCTTGCCTCCCGTCTGAGGCTTTTTACCATCTGCCATATTCTTCAACTGAGGGGTTTGAACTTTTGATGTTTCTGAAGAAGTCTGAAGATTTTCCTGAAGCAATGCTGCAAATGAATTAATTTGATGAGAACCAAGAGATTCATCTGCAGACATGGGCACCTGTGAACAGAGTATAGTTGCGAGGAAATTGGGAAGAGTCACATGCGTTCTCAGAGATTTTCAAAAATAAACCAGTTGAGGAATTTGACCCTTATCATCTTGAAGAAATTCACTAAGTGTTCTTGACTTAGATTCCAGGGCTGTACAGATTGAGACAATTGCACAGCTGAGGAATATATGCACTAAGAGTAACTTAGATGAAATAATCAAGACTGGCCAGAAGGAAGTGCTGAAGATTTGGAGAGAAATGGTAAAAACAGCACTTGAAGAATTACCCCAAGGATGAACTGGACGATGAGTTGATGGAAATCGTCAGCTAAGATCTTTCGTGCCCTAACTTGGCGATGAAAGACAGCTACGGCGGCAGCGGAGGTGAAGAAATCCGCGGCCGGCACGCGTACGATGACGAAGAAGTCAAGGCAGTGAAGCTCTTCCTCTCCGGCGATGATGAATTCTAGCGGCGGCGCTAGGGTTGGGAGAGCGACAGGGGCGCAAGGAGTGAAATGAGTTAGGGTTGACGAGGTCAAGCCTTTATATAGGCGCGGTGAAAACCGAGCGGTCCGAAGATTTTGGACGGATAAGCCCCTGGCGTTTCGCATCTGAGTGACATGCGTCACACATGCATTTTGAGTGTACTTATCCACGCGTCGGATGCGCGAGATGAGGTTACTGTGGCAACCGCCAAAAATTAGACTAGAATATTTTAAAGTGTGTTCTCAATTTCTTCAGCTGACCAGGACACAGTGAAGACTTTGAACGGTGTCAATTAGAACGCATATGAAGAGATTGAGAACATAGTGGTTTGAGTTTAGCATAGAGGGGAGCGGGTCCGATCACATTGATGCGTCCATTTTGCATCATGTTTTCCTACTGTTATTTATAGTGTTTTTAATCAATATAACACTTTGTGGAGCAATTCTAATGCCTTTTCTCTCTTAATATGCAAGATTTATATAAGGAGGGAGATTGCCGGCAGCAGGAATTCAGGACCTGAAAAAGCTATGTCAGAGATACCTATTCTGCACATCTCCAAATGAGCTGAAATTTCATGGGGATTTATTTTGCAATAAATAAAAAATACTGGAGAAAAGAAGTACCAGAGGGGGCCACCCAGGTGCCCACGAGGCACCAGGGCGCGCCACCCCCCCCCCCCCCAGGCGCGCCCTGGTGGCTTGTGGGGCCCCTGGCCAGCCTCCGGTGCCCATTTTCTGGTATATAAGTCCATTTGCCCTAGAAAAAATAAGGAGAAGACTTTTAGGACGGGGCGCCACCGTCTCGAGGCGGAACTTGGGCAGGAGCACTTTTGCTCTCCGGCGGAGCGATTCCGCCGGTGATACTTCCCTCCGGGAGGGGGAAATCGAAGCCATCGACATCACCAACGATCCTCTCATCGTGGGAGGACCAATCTTCATCAACATCTTCACCAGCACCATCTCATCTCAAACCCTAGTTCATCTCTTGTATTCAATCTTTGTCTCAAAACCTCAAATTGGTACCTGTGGGTTGCTAGTAGTGTTGATTACATCTCGTAGTTGATGCTAGTTGGTTTATTTGGTGGAAGATTATATGTTCAGATCCATTATGCTATTCAATACCCCTCTGATCTTGGACATGAATATGATTTGTGAGTAGTTACTTTTGTTCTTGAGGACATGGGAGAAGTCTTGTCATAAGTATTCATGTGAATTTGGTATTCGTTCGATATTTTGATGATATGTATGTTGTTGATTCTCTTAGTGGTGTCATGTGAACGTCGACTACATGACACTTCACCATCTTTGGGCCTAAGGGAATGCATTGTGGAGTAGTAATTAGATGATGGGTTGCTAGAGTGACAAAAGCTTAAACCCTAGTTTATGCGCTATTCCGAAAGGGGCTGATTTGGATCCATATGTTTAATGCTATGGTTAGATTTATCTTAATTCTTCTTTCATAGTTGCGGATGCTTGCGAGAGGGGTTAATCATAAGTGGGAGGCTTGTTCAAGTAAGAATAGCACCCAAGCACCGGTCCACCCACATATCAAATTATCAAATTAGCGAACGTGAATCAAACAGACATGATGAAAGTGAGTAGATGAAATTCCCATGTGTCCTCGAGAACATTTAGATTATTATAAGAAATCGTTCCGGCCTATCCTTTGCAACAAAAAGGATTGGGCTACCTTGCTGCACCTTAGTTACTATTGCTACTTTTCACTTGTTACAAATTATCTTGCTATCAAACTACTTGCTACTGATAATTTCAGTGCTTGCAGAAAATACCTTGCTGAAAACCGCTTGTCATTTCCTTCTGCTCCTCGTTGGGTTCGACACTCTTACTTATCGAAAGGACTACAATTGATCCCCTATACTTGTGGGTCATCAAGACTCTTTTCTGGCGCCGTTGCCGGGGAGTGAAACGCCTTTGGTGAGTGAAATTTGGTAAGGAAACATTTGTATTACGTGCTGAAATTTATTGTCACTTGTCACTATGGAAAGTAATCCTTTGAGGGGCTTGTTCGGGGTATCTTCACCTCGACCGGAAGCACAAAGGGTTGCTCCTCAACCTTACTACACCTACTGAAAATATTTATTATGATATTCCTTCGGGTATGATAGAGAAACTGCTAGCTAATCCTTATGCAGGAGATGGAACAATACATCCTGATATGCACCTAATCTATGTGGATGAAGTTTGTGGATTATTTAAGCTTGCAGGTTTACCCGGAGATGAAGTTAAGAAGAAGGTTTTCCCTTTATCTTTGAAGGGAAAGGCATTGACATGCTATAGGCTATGTGATGATATCGGGACGTGGGATCGGAATCGATTGAAATTGGAATTTCATCAAAAGTTTTATCCTATGCATCTGGTTCATCGTGATCAGAATTATATATATAATTTTTGGCCTAGTGAAGGAGAAAGCATTGCTCAAGCTTGGGGGAAGCTTAAGTACATGATGTACACATGCCCCTGAGCTCTCAAGAGAAATTATCTTACAGAATTTTTATGCTCGGCTTTCTCATGATGATCAAACCATGCTCGATTCTTCTTCGACTGGCTCCTTTATGAAGAAAACTATTGAATTCAGATGGGATCTTCTGGAAAGAATTAAACACAACTCTGAAGATTGGGAACTCGACAAAGGTAAGGAGTCAGGTATAACACTTGAGTTTGATTGTGTTAAATCTTTTATGGATACCGATGCTTTTCATAAGTTTAGCACTAAATATGGACTTGACTCTGAGATAGTAGCCTCCTTTTGTGAATCATTTGCTACTCATGTTGATCTCCCTAAGGAGAAGTGGTTTAAATATCATCCCCCTGTTAAAGAAAAGATTGAGGAACCCGTTAGTGATAAAGAAGAAACAATTGTTTACCATGTTGATCCAGTTGTGATTACTGCTTATATTGAGAAACCACCTTTTCCTGTTAGGATTAAGGAACATGCTAAAGATTCAACTGTGGTTAACAAAAGTAATATTAGAGCACCTAAACCCTCTGAACAAATTAAAGTTGAACCTAATGTTGCTATGGTTAAAGATCTCTTGGTCGATAATATAGATGGGCATGTTATTTACTTCTGTGATGAAGCTGCAAGAATTGCTAAACCAGATCCTAAAGATAAAAACAGACCTGTAGTAGGCATGCCTGTTGTCTCTGTTAAAATAGGAGATCATTGTTATCATGGCTTATGTGATTTGGGTGCTAGTATGAGTGCTATTCCTTTTACTTTATATCAAGAAATTATGAATGATATTGCACCTATTGAAATAGAAGACATTGATGTTACTATTAAGCTTGCAAACAGAGATACCATTACGCCGCTTGGGATCATTAGAGATGTTGAAGTCTTGTGTGGAAAAATAAAATACCATACTGATTTTCTAGTCCTCGGTTCTCCACAAGATAATTTTTTTCCCATTATATTTGGTAGACCTTTCTTGAACACTGTTAATGCCAAGATTGATTGCTCTACAGAAACTGTTAGTGTTAATTTTGGTGGTATATCTCATGAGTTAAATTTCTCCAAGTTTCATAGACAACCTCATGATAAAGAATTGCCTAGTAAAGATGAAATTATTGGTCTTGCTTCTATTGCCGTACCTCCTACTGATCCATTAGAACAATATTTGCTACACCATGAAAATGATATGCACATGAATGAAAGAAATGAAATAGATAAGATGTTCTTTGATCAACCACCTATCCTTAAACACAATTTGCCTGTTGAAACTCTTGGAGGCCCTCCTCCACCTAAGGGAGACCCTGCATTCGAATTGAAACAATTGCCTGATACATTGAAATATGCTTATCTAGATGAAAAGAAGATATATCCTGTTATTATTAGTGCTAACGTTTCAGAGCATGAAGAAAAGAGATTACTAAAAACTCTGAGGAAGCACCGTGCTGCTATTGGATATACTCTTGATGATCTTAAGGGCATTAGTCCCACTCTATGTCAGCACAAAATTAATATGGAGCCTGATGCTAAACCAGCTGTCGACCATCAACGACGATTAAATCCTAAGATGAAGGAGGTGGTAACAACTGAAATATTAAAGCTTCTGGAAGCAGGTATAATCTATCCCGTAGCTGATAGTAGATGGGTAAGTCCCGTTCATTGTGTCCCTAAGAAAGGAGGCATTACTGTTGTTCCTAACGATAAAAATGAACTCATTCCACAAAGAATTGTAACGGGTTATAGGATGGTAATTGATTTTAGAAAATTAAACAAAGCCACTAGAAAAGATCATTACCCCTTGCCTTTTATTGATCAAATGTTAGAAAGATTGTCTAAGCATACACACTTTTGTTTCCTATATGGTTATTCTGGTTTCTCTCAAATACCTGTATCACCTGAAGATCAACAGAAAACCACCTTTACTTGTCCTTTTGGAACTTATGCTTATCGTCGTATGCCTTTTGGTTTATGTAATGCACCTGCTACCTTTCAAAAATGTATAACTGCTATATTCTCTGACTTTTGTGAAAAGATTGTTGAGGTTTTCATGGATGATTTCTCCATTTACGGAACTTCTTTTGATGATTGCTTCAGCAACCTTGATCGAGTTTTGCAGAGATGTGAAGAAACTAATCTTGTCTTGAATTGGGAGAGGTGCCACTTTATGGTGAATGAATGTATTGTCCTTGGGCATAAAATTTCTGAAAGAGGTATTGAAGTTGATAAAGCTAAGGTTGATGCTATTGAGAAAATGCCATGTCCTAAAGATATCAAAGGTATAAGAAGTTTCCTAGGTCATGCTGGTTTCTATAGAAGGTTTATTAAAGACTTCTCTAAAGTTTCTAGGCCTCTTACTAATCTCTTGCAAAAAGATGTTCCATTTGTTTTTGATGATGATTGTGTAGAAGCCTTTGAAACACTTAAGAAAGCCTTAACCTCTGCACCTATTGTTCAACCACCTGATTGGAACTTGCCTTTTGAAATTATGGGTGATGCTAGTGATTATGTTGTTGGTGCTGTTCTAGGACAGAGAGTTGATAAGAAATTAAATATTATCCATTATGCTAGTAAAACTCTAGACAGTGCTCAAAGAAATTATGCTACTACCGAGAAAGAATTTCTAGCAGTTGTGTTTGCATGTGAAAAATTCAGATCCTACATAGTTGATTCTAAAGTAATTGTTCACACTGATCATGCTGCTATTAAATACCTTATGGAAAAGAAAGATGCTAAACCTAGACTCATTAGGTGGGTTCTATTGCTACAAGAATTTGACTTGCATATTACTGATAGGAAGGGAGCTGAGAACCCCGCAGCAAATAATTTGTGTAGGATGGAAAATGTTCTTGATGACCCACTTCCTATTAATGATGATTTTCCTAATGAACAATTAGCTGTGACAAATGCTTCTCGTAATACTCCTTGGTATGCAGACTATGCTAATTATATTGATGCTAAATTTATACCACCTAGCTTTACATATCAACAAAAGAAAAAGTTTTTCTTTGACTTAAGACATTACTTTTGGGATAACCCACATCTTTATAAATGAGTAGATGGTATTATTAGACGTTGTGTACCTGAGCATAAACAGGAACAAATCCTACATAAGTGTCACTCCGAGGCCTATGGAGGACACCATGCGGGAGACAGAACTGCACATAAGGTACTACAATCTGGTTTTTATTGGCCTACTCTTTTCAAGGATGCTCGTAAGTTTGTCTTATCTTGTGATGAATGTCAAAGAATTGGTAATATTAGTAGACGTTAGGAAATGCCTATGAATTGTTCACTTGTTATTGAACCATTTGATGTTTGGGGATTTGATTATATGGGACTTTTTCCTTCCTCTAATGGGTATATACATATTTTAGTTGCTGTTGATTACGTTACTAAGTGGGTAGAAGCTATTCCAACTAGTAGTGCTGATCATAACACTTCTATTAAAATGCTTAAAGAAGTTATTTTCCTAAGGTTCGGAGTTCCTAGATATTTAATGACTGATGGTGGTTCACATTTTATTCATGGTGCATTCCGTAAACTGCTTGCTAAATATGATGTCAACCATAGAATTGCATCTCCCTACCACCCTCAATCTAGTGGTCAAGTTGAATTGAGCAATAGATAAATAAAATTAATTTTGCAAAAAACCGTCAATAGATCTAGAAAGAATTGGTCTAAGAAACTTGACGATGCATTATGGGCTTATAGAACTGCTTATAAAAATCCTATGGGTATGTCTCCTTATAAAATGGTTTATGGAAAAGCATGTCATTTGCCTCTTGAGTTAGAACATAAAGCATATTGGGCAATTAAAGAACTCAATTATGATTTTAAACTTGCCGGTGAAAAGAGGTTATTTGATATTAGCTCACTAGATGAATGGAGAACCCAAGCTTATGAAAATGCCAAACTGTTTAAAGAAAAAGTTAAAAGATGGCATAATAAAAGAATCCAAAAACGGGAATTCAAAGTAGGTGATCATGTTTTATTATACAATTCTCGTTTGAGATTCTTTGCAGGAAAACTTCTCTCTAAATGGGAAGGACCGTATATCATCAAAGAAGTTTATCGCTCCGGAGCCATCAAAATAAACAACTCCGAAGGCACTAATCCGAGAGTGGTGAATGGGCAAAGAATTAAGCACTATATGTCAGGTACTCCCATTAATGTTGAAACTAATATTATTGAAACAATTACACCGGAAGAGCACATCAAAGAGACCTTCCAGAACACTCCAGAACCCTGAAAAGGAAGAGGTACGTGATACGGTAAGTAAACCGACTCCAAAAAATTCCATAAAAATACTTTCTGTCAGTTTTGGAATATTAGAAAAAATACAAAAATAAGAAACAGCCGAGGGGACCCACGAGGTGCACAAGAGGCACCAGGGCGCGCCACCCCCCAGGCGCGCCTTGGTGGCTCGTGGGCCCCTCGTGAGCCTTCCCGACTCCATTTTCTTCTGGAATTCTTGTTTTGCAAGATAAAAATTCTTTATATATACTCCCGGACGTTGACCACAGTATCGCAAGATTCTCCTCTGTTCTTGTTTCGTGCTATTTTCTGACAGATCTAGATTACCATGGCTCCCCAAAAGCTCCGTACCAAGCACCGTATTGTGCAACCGTCGCCGGGCAAACGCCCCTATAGCGAGGTTTACTACGAGTGGTCGTTGGGAGAGGAAGACAATGGCAAGGAGGACAAGGTCGAGGAAGTTGCGGAAACCCAGGCTCCAGAAGGGGGGCAAGTCATTCCCATGGAGGAGACCACAGAGAAGGGAGATATCCTTCAACCCCATTATGATGATCCCTCCCCATCTGTAATTGAAGCCCTAAGAGTCTTTGAAACAGTTTGTGCTCAGAATACATCTCTCACCCGTGAAGTTATTTTGTTGGAAGAGCAAAACATCGCCCTTCGAAGCATCAACCGTAAATTGGAGTATCTGCTAAAGCTGAAGGACAAGCCCACCACTTCATCACCACCACCATCACCGAAGAAGGAAACTTGAGTACATGGGTATGGGCACTCCCCTTGGCTTGTGCCAAGCTTGGGGGAGGTGCCCTGGTATCGTATCACCATCACTTTTATTATCTTTACCTATTTTTAGTTCAATCCTTAGTTATTTCGTGATTTAGTTGAATAAAAGTTTAGTATGATATATTTTCGAGTGTTAGTTTCGTGATCTATCTATCTATGTAATTGAGTTGAGAGTTATATAATAAAGAGTAGTTTGATTTTTTGCTCCTTTACTTTTATGTTTCAATCCTAGCAATGAAAATAATGAAAAAGATCATATGCTAATCTTATGGAAAGTAATGACATTACATAAAGAAAAGTATAAGTGGTAAAATTTATTGAAAGTTAACAAGCATAGCATTAGTCAAATACACTATCTTGGACATCTTTTATGATTGTGAGCCCCCACTGAGTATTTTATGTCAAATTGTTGACGTTGGACAAGGAAGACAACGCAATGAGTTATGTTTGCTTATATTCACATAAAAGTTATATTGTCATAGATCCTCCAACATGTGGTACTTGCCCAATAACTTTGCTAGCCAAAAATCCGCACCAAGTAGAGATACTACTTGTGCATCCAAAACCCTTAAACCCAGTTTCATGTCATGAGAGTCCATTATATCTACCTATGGATTGAATAAGATCCTTCAAGTAAGTTGTCATCGGTGCAAAAAGCAATAAAAAATTGCCTCTAAATATGTATGAACTTTTATTGTAAGGGAAAATAAGCTTTGTACGAACTTGTGATGGTAAAGAAATAAAAGCGAGGGACTGCATAATAAAGGTTGCTATCACAAGGGGCAATATAAAGTGACGTTCCTTTGCATTAAGAGCTTGTGCATCCAACAACAAAAGCACATGACAACCTCTGCTTCCCTCTGCGAATGGCCTATCTTTTACTGTTATGTATTTACTTTTTATGCAAGAGTCAATAGTGTTCTCCTCTATTCCTTTTTATTTTTCTCTTTTGCAAGCATCATGTGGTGGGGAAATATCTAGGCACATATATCCAGTTGGATATGAGTGATCATGAGTTATTATTGTTGACATTACCCTTGAGGTGAATAAGTTGGGAGGCAAAATTATAGGCCCCTATCTTTCTATGTGTCTGGCTGAGACTTTTTGCTCCATATATATGTTGTGAGTGTTAGTAATCATAGAAGACTAAATGATGGTTGAGTATGTTGACTTGCTAAAAGCTCCTACATGAGACCCTTCCTGAAAATATGATGAATTGCAATTGCATTGTTGACTGAGAACATATTTTGTTAGTTTTCAAGAAAGTTTATGTCTTATACTTCGTTGTTGTGATGAATTGTTACTTGCTCATGAAAGGTTCTATGATAATGAATATTGATGTTATAATAATGATCATGATGCTACTATGTCTATATTTTGTTTTTATCGACACATCTCTCTCTAAACATGTGGACATGATTATCGATATCGGCTTTCGCTTGAGGAAAAGCGAGGTCTAAGCTTGGGGGAGTTCATACGTCCATTTTGCATCATGTTTTCCTACTATTATTTATAGTGTTTTTAATCAATATAACACTTTGTGGAGCAATTCTAATGCTTTTTCTCTCTTAATATGCAAGATTTACATAAGGAGGGAGATTGCCGGTAGCTGGAATTCTGGACCTGAAAAAGCTATGTCAGAGATACCTATTCTGCACATCTCCAAATGAGCTGAAATTTCATGGGGATTTATTTTGCAATAAATAAAAAATACTGGAGAAAAGAAGTACCAAAGGGGGCCACCCAGGTGCCCACGAGGCACCAGGGCGCGCCACCCCCCCACCCCCCAGGCGCGCCCTGGTGGCTTGTGGGGCCCCTGGCCAGCCTCCGGTGCCCATTTTCTGGTATATAAGCCCATTTGCCCTAGAAAAAATAAGGAAAAGACTTTTGGGATGGGGCGCCGCCGTCTCGAGGCGGAACTTGGGCAGGAGCACTTTTGCTCTCCGGCGGAGCGATTCCGCCGGGGATACTTCCCTCCGGGAGGGGGAAATCGAAGCCATCGACATCACCAACGATCCTCTCATCATGGGAGGACCAATCTTCATCAACATCTTCACCAGCACCATCTCATCTCAAACCCTAGTTCATCTCTTGTATTCAATCTTTGTCTCAAAACCTCAGATTGGTACATGTGGGTTGCTAGTAGTGTTGATTACATCTCGTAGTTGATGCTAGTTGGTTTATTTGGTGGAAGATTATATGTTCAGATCCATTATGCTATTCAATACCCCTCTGATCTTGGACATGAATATGATGTGTGAGTAGTTACTTTTGTTCTTGAGGACATGGGAGAAGTCTTGTCATAAGTAATCATGTAAATTTGGTATTCGTTCAATATTTTGATGATATGTATGTTGTTGATTCTCTTAGTGGTGTCATGTGAACGTCGACTACATGACACTTCACCATCTTTGGGCCTAAGGGAATGCATTGTGGAGTAGTAATTAGATGATGGGTTGCTAGAGTGACAGAAGCTTAAATCCTAGTTTATGTGCTATTTCGTAAGGGGCTGATTTGGATCCATATGTTTAATGCTATGGTTAGATTTATCTTAATTCTTCTTTCGTAGTTGCGGATGCTTGCGAGAGGGGTTAATCATAAGTGGGAGGCTTGTTCAAGTAAGAACAGCACCCAAGCACCGGTCCACCCACGTATCAAATTATCAAAGTAGCGAACGCGAATCAAACAAACATGATGAAAGTGACTAGATGAAATTCCCATGTGTCCTCGAGAACGTTTAGCTTATTATAAGAAATCGTTCTGGCCTGTCCTTTGCAACAAAAAGGATTGGGCCACCTTGCTGCACCTTAGTTACTATTGCTACTTGTCACTTGTTACAAATTATCTTAATATCAAACTACTTGCTACCGATAATTTCAGTGCTTGCAGGAAATACCTTGCTGAAAACCGCTTGTCATTTCCTTCTGCTCCTCGTTGGGTTTGACACTCTTACTTATCGAAAGGACTACAATTGATCCCCTATACTTGTGGGTCATCACACATCCACATAGACGACGAAAAATACAGTTTGAAGAATTAGCTATATGTGGATGCTGTTGAGGACATAAAAAAAACTCAAATATATATAGTCTACTCAAGCAATGAAGAATAACCACAACACGACAAATTTGAAACGGTTTGACGAAATTGCAAATGACGAAAAACTCAAATTTAAGCAAGTCATAAAGTGGTGGTGGCGTTACCCACCGTATAAGAACTATGATGATTTCAGACACCGCGTACAATTGTCGTAGGGTTCTGAGAATCTAGTTCTTCATTAATTTCTTCACACTTAGAGGGTTAGTCTTCATTGATTGAAGAAAAATGTTACTTCGTGTGTTGTGCATCAAGGTCATCAACAATGCATAAGCGTTAGAATGTGTGTCCTTTTGAAAGGACATTCGAAGATTCTAGAATGTTTAGCTCACACCGCAACATGCAAAACCTTCTCTCATCCAAGGGCTTAGTGAAGATATCAGCAAGCTGGTCTTCTGTCTTCACGTGGTCAATGACGATGTCTCCCTTCAGCACATGATCATGAAGAAAATGGTGACGAATCTCAATGTGCTTCATCCTTGAGTGTTGCACTGGGTTGTGGGCGATCTTGATGGCGCTCTCATTGTCGCAGTAGAGTGGCACTTTCTTCACGTTGACGCCATAATCCTTGAGGGTTTGCTTCATCCATAGTAACTGAGAGCAGCAGGCGCCAGCGGCAATGTACTCAGCCTCGGCAGTAGAAAGTGAGACGCAGTTCTGCTTCTCCGAGGACTAACAAACAAGAGATCGTCTGAGGAAATGGCATGTGCCTGACATCGACTTGCGATCCACACGATCTCCAGCATAATCAGAATCAGAATATCCAGCAAGATCGAGTGATGAGCCCTTGGGATACCATAATCCAAGCGTTGGTGTGTGAGCTAAATATCAAAGAATTCGTTTCACAACCTGGTGGTGTGATTCCTTCGGTGATGCTTGAAAGCGGGCACACATGCAAACGCTAAGCATAATATCTGGCCTAGACGCACATAGGTAAAGCAGCGAACCAATGATGGAGTGATATACCTTCTGATCGAAATCTTTACCATTTTCGTCAGTGTTGAGTTGGCCATTTGTTGGCATTGGTATCTTGAGGCCTTTGCAATCTTGCATGCCGAATTTCTTTAGGCAATCCTTGAGATACTTCTCCTGAGATATGAAAATGCCATTGGGTTGTTGACGAATTTGAAGTCCAAGGAAGAATTTCAACTCCCCCATCATAGACATCTGATATTCTTCACGCGTCATATATGCAAATTCGTCAGTGTATCGTTTGTTAGTGCAACCAAAGATAATATCATCAACATATATTTGGCATATGAACAGTTCACCATCATAAGATTTAGTGAAAAGATTAGGGTCAAGTGAACCGGGTTTGAACCCCTTTTTTCTTTAGGAACTCCTTCAGTGTATCGTACCAAGCCCTCGGGGCTTGCTTGAGGCCATAGAGAGACTTTTTGAGTCTGAAGACTTTGTCAGGATGCTTTGGGTCCTCAAAACCTGGTGGTTGAGCAACATATACTTCTACCTCAAGCTTACCTTTGAGGAATGCACTTTTCACATCCATTTGATATAAGAGGATATCATGATGGTTAGCATAGGCAAGAAATATACGAATGGCTTCAAGCCTAGCAACAGATGCAAATGTTTCATCAAAATCAATACCCTCAACCTGTGGTTAGCCTTGAGCTACAAGACGGGCCTTATTCCTCACCACTTGGCCATTTTCGTCTTGTTTGTTGCGGTAGATCCACTTAGTGCCGATGATATTGTGCTTGCGTGGATCGGGACACTTGACAAGCTCCCACACATTGTTGAGCTCGAATTGATGCAATTCCTCTTGAATTGCTTGAATCCATTCAGGTTCCAGAAAGGCTTCATCAACTTTGGTGGGCTCTGAAATAGAGACAAACGCGTAATGCCCACAAAAGTTAGCTAAATGTGAAGCCCTTGAGCGAGTGAGGGGACCAAGTGCATTGATGTTGTCGAGGATCTTCTCAATCTGCACTTCATTGGCCACTCGAGGATGTGCTAGACGATGGCCTTGTTGTTGTTGTTGTTGTTGTTGTTGTTGTTGTTGTTGTTGTTGTTGTTGTTGCTGTGCAGATTCCTCATCATCATTTTTGTCTGGATGTTCATTTTCTTCACGACGAGGAACAACCACTTCTTCATCAGCGGCTATTTCTTCACTAGGCACAATTTCACCAGTGCCCATCAGCTTGATAGATTCCTCAGGAGGCATTTCATCTAGCACAGGAGGCGGGTGCTCTCTTTGTGAGCCATTAGTTTCATCGAACCACACATCCACAGTTTCAACAACCTTGTTGTGATAGGTGTTGAAGACTCTGTAGGTGTGCGAGTCCTTTCCGTAACCAAGCATAAAACCTTCATGTGATTTCGGTGCAAATTTAGAACTGTGATGTGGATCTCTAATCCAACATTTAGCACCGAAGACTTTGAAATAACTCACATTGGGTTTCTTATCGGTGAGTAGCTCGTATGAAGTGTTCTTGAGGAATTTGTGAAGATATACCCGATTGATGATATGACATGTAGTATCAATTGCTTCAGGCCACCATCGACGAGGGGTCTTGTATTCATCAAGCATAGTGCGTGCCATCTCAATGAGTGTCATGTTCTTGCGCTCCACGACTCCATTCTGCTGGGGCGTATAGGGAGCAGATAGCTCATGAGTGATGCCAAGTTCATCAAGATAGTCGTCAAGGCCTGAGTTCTTGAACTCGGTGCCATTGTCACTCTGGATGTGCTTGATCTTGAGACCATAATTCATCATGGCCCAATTGGAGAATCGTCTGAAGACATCCTGAACTTCAGTCTTGATGGAAATGATGTGCACCCAGGTGTAGCGAGAGTAGTCATCAACAATGACGAATCCATAGAGTGATGCTGCATTGGTTAGTGTAGCATAATGGGTAGGACCAAACAAGTCCATATGAAGCAATTCAAAAGGACAAGTAGTGGTCATGATTGTCTTCGCCAAGTGCTTGGATCTGGTCATCTTTCTAGACTCACAAGCACCGCAAAGATGATCCTTGACGAATTTGACTCCCTCGATGCCAATGATACGCTTCTTCTTGACGAGAGTACTCAAATTCCTCATCCCAGCATGTCCAAGTCATCGATGCCATAGCTAGCATTCTGAAGCTTTTGCTAATAGACATGTTGCAGGCTGAGGACCTGTAGAGAAATCTACAATGTACAAGTCACCTCTCCTAAAGCCTTCGAAAACTTTGGATTTGTCAGATTCCAACAGCACAATGCATCTATATTTGCCAAAGATGACAATCATATCAAGATCACAAAGCATTGAGACAGACATGAGGTTGTATCCAAGGGACTCGACAAGCATCACCTTTTCCATGTGTCGATCCTTAGAGATAGCAACCTTACCTAGACCCAATACCTTGCTTTTTCCTTTGTTGGCGTATGTGATATGCTTCAGATGAGACGGAGTAAGGGAAGCATCCATGAGTAATTTCTTATCACCAGTCATGTGATTCGTGCAGCCACTATCCAAGACCCATTCAGTGGATGTGGGTGTGTCATCATGTAGAAGCATTAGTCTCACTTACAAATTCATATACTTCAAAGTGAAGAATATGATGATGATCAATTTCGTCAGACAATTTCATTAAAGAAAAGTATATAGCAACATAAGGGATATGTGAAATGAATATTTCATTTCTTCATTGATTAGCCTGCATCCCAACAGGCATTCTGTCAGGTCTTCAGCAAATTCATCTGACATTTTTGTTGTCTGAAGACCTGACCCTGCAGAATAGATTAGTTCTTCTTCTTAACCATCCACATCTGAATGGGTGGCTGAGAAGCAATGTAACGAAGTGCATTAATGGAGAACTTAGGCATTGAAGAATATGCATTTCTCTTCACAGGAGGGTTATAGTACTCAAATGAATAAGCAGAGAAATTCTTCGATGATTTGTGAACATAGTGGTTCGAAGAATGATACACATATTCATCAGATCTTTGTTTGTTTCCCTACGAAACAGAGGCGTTAGCACGACCATGAGTAGGTCTGCGACCATTTGACGACTTTGAACCATGTGAAGAATTTGCCCTAGGATAGTTCTTCATCATGGGTGGTGTCATGACAACATTCACTTGAAGATCCTCAATGATACTTTTGGGTACCCAAATTTTTTTCACTGGGGAACCGTTCCTGCAGTTAGTACCAACAAATCTGGCAAATACTTCACGATTCTGATTTTTGAATAGTTTGAAGTTTGAGTCAATTGAATCATCTGAAGAATGTGAAGAATCACAGTTATAGCCAGAGAGAGTTGATGGATCAACTGGAGGTCCCTTTGTAGCAACCCAAGTGGTTTTGGGATACTACTCAGGCTTCCAATAGGAACCATCAGCATTCAGCTTTCTCTGAAAAGCAATACCCTCTTTCCTAGGGTTCCTGTGAAGAATCTGCTTCTTGAGCACATCACAAAGGGTTTGATGCCCTTTGAGGCTTTTGTACATGCCTGTGACATACAACTCCTTCAACCCTGCATTTTTGTCAGTATCACTGGTGGCTTCCTCAGATGAGGGGTTAGTGGCCACCAAAGCAGTTGAAGCAATTGAAAGTACTGAAGCATTTGAACATTCAGCTAAAGAATTTGCATTTTCACGTTCAAGACATTTTAAGCATGGTGCAACAAATTCTTCCTGAGCGGTACTGATTTGTTGGGCGAGCAATGAATCGTTTTCTATTTGAAGGTCATCATGAGATGCTCTCAGCTTCTCAAGATCCTGCTTCCTTTGAAGAAATTCATAGGAGAGCTTCTCATGTTCGGCTGAGAGGGCCACATGACGACTTTCAAGTTTGTCATACTGTGACTTGAGACGTCTAAGATCCTCAGACAAAGCCTGACTACGATCCATTTCCTAGTCTAACAGGTCATCGCTTTTGTCTAGCAGTTTTTGAATCTTTTCCATGGCATGTTGTTGCTCAGTTGCAATTTTAGCAAGTTTCTTGTAGCTAGGTTTAGATTCACACTCAGAGTCGTCATCACTGGAAGTTTCAAGTAAGCTTTTCGTGAGGTTACCTTTGCACCTCTTGCCATGAAGCAATAGGTGGGAGTGTAGTCATCAGCACTTTCTTCATTGTTGGTGGAGACATCATTTTCTTCAGTATTGAAGATAGACTTGCTGACGAACTCCATAGCGAGAGCTAGGCTCGCCATGCCAGTATCTGACTCCTCCTCAGATTCCTCAGCTTCCTCGTTGTCAGATTCTTCCTCGGAATCCATTTCCTTCCCAATGAATGCACGAGCTCTGCAAGAACTGCCCGTCTTGCATGATGAAGATTTTGATGAAGACTTTGAGGATTTCTTCTTGTTGTTATCAGAGTCATCATCTCTGCTCTTCTTCTTCTTTTTCTTCAGCCAGAGAGGACAATCAGCGATGTAATGACCAGGTTTGTTGCATTTGTGACAGGTTCTCTTCTTGTAGTCACGATCAGCAGCCTCAGTGTTCTTCGACTCATACTTTGAGGACTTTCCAAAGCGATTCTTGGAAAACTTCTCGAATTTCCTCACAAGCATTGCAAGTTCTCTGCCAATTTCCTCAGCACCATCAAAATCACAGTCAGACTCCTCCTCTTCCTTAGATGAAGAAATAGCTTTGGCTTTAGCTTTTGCCTTCAGATAGCGAGGTCTTCCATAGCTTGGACCATACATATCCCTTTTCTCAGCTTGTTGAAATTCATGAGTATTGAGCCTCTCAAGAATATCAGCTGGGTCCAATGACTTGTAGTCAGGACGCTCTTGTATCATCAGTGCCAAGGTATCAAATGAACTGTCCAAAGATCTCAGCAATTTCTTCACCACCTCATGATCGGTGATGTCAGCAGCACCAAGAGCCTAAAGCTCATTGGAGATATCAGTAAGGCAGTCGAAGGTTTGCTGCACATTCTCGTTATCAAGCCTCTTGAAGCGGTTGAAGAGATTTCGAAGGACGTCAACACGAGAGTCTCATTGAGTGGAGACACCTTCATTCACTTTGGAGAGCCGGTCCCAGATAAGCTTCAAAGTTTCCAAAGCACTCACTCTACCATACTGGCCTTTGTTCAGATGACCACATATGATATTCTTCGCTTGAGAGTCGAGTTGTTTGAATCTCTTCACGTCTGTGGCGTTGATGCTTGGAGACACAGTAGGCACCCCATTCTCGACGATGAACCAGAGATCGTTGTCAATCACCTCAAGATGCATACGCATCTTGTTCTTCCAGTAGGGATAGTCAGTGCCATCGAAGATGGGGCACGCAGCGGAGACCTTGATCATTCCTGCGGTCGACATAATTAAAACTCCAGGTGGTTAAACCAAAATCACACAGAACAAGGGAGTACCTTGCTCTGATACCAATTGAAAGCGCAGGATTACTCCCAGAGGGGGGGTGAATGGGAGATTTTTAGAAATTCGTCAAACTCCGAAGACTACCTCTACACAGATATGGAAAGCATGCATACAAAGTATAAGCAAGTGAAGAAGATGCAATCATACACATAGATAAGCATGAGGAAGATGAACTGAAGAAAATGAAATAGCATGATTAAAGTCTTCAGTTCAAATTCATCAGAAAGGTAAGACACAAGTTCTTCAGCAGCGGAATTGTGGAAAAGTAAAGGGTGAGGAATTTCAAACCAGGTTAGCTTGACGAAGACACAGTGATTTGGTAGACTAGTTCCAGTTGCTGTATCAACTGCACGTATGGTTGAGGCGGCTGAGTTTTACCTTAGAGGACACTTAGTCCTCACCATATTCCTCTTGAGCTGAGGTCACTTAGTCCTTACCCAATCACTCGTGGTAAGTCTTCAAGGTAGACTTCCAAAACCTTCACAGACTTGTTCACTGGCACGCCACAATTACTCTTGGGTGCTCAGAACATGACGCCTAACCGTCTGGAAGAATGAAAGTCTTCAAAGGTAATAAGCGTCGGATCACACAGATCAACTTCTTCAGTGATGCTCAGTCACTTTGGCTCTGGTTGGGTTTTTCCTCACTTGGGTTCTCACAAAGTCATCAGAGGAAGGGTTGCTCTCAAATGACAAGTGTTAAGTTCTCTCTAGAGCAGCCAACCAACTAGTGGTTGTAGGGGGCGGCTATTTATAGCCAGGAGGCAACCCGACATGAAATGTCATAAATGCCCTTCTCAGATAAGACCGTTGTTAGGATAAGGATCCACTCGACAGCTGGCACGTGGTGCAGCAACGGTCGGAATTGAAGCTCTCAATTTCGTCGGGGCACTCAATTTCCTCACGATAGGCAGATCGCACTGGCGAAATCCTAACTCCTCAGCTTGACCAAATTCGTCAGTGACCAGATGAACTGCGTCACTGTCGCTAGCAATTCGTCAGCTGTTCCGGAGATTTCCAAAGGCTTCACTAGAAGCAGCTGTAGTGTGTATAGGTTTGAGCATCACTTTGGAAATGTGATAAATGTTTCACCTAGACCCCGTTTAACTGTACGGTTTTTCCTATGACTCAAAAAAGAAGAAAAAGAAACTATGAAAACAAAGTCTTCAAGCTTCAAAGTCTTCACATCAATTTCCTCAACGGCCGTACCAATTCTTCACTTGAAGAAATACATTTTTAGGGGTCATCTTCCGTGGTTAAACCAAGTCTTCAGGGACTATATTCTCCTGTGTACACTCACAAACACATTAGTTCCTTAACCTATTTGTCTTAAATACTCCAAAACCACTAAGGGGCACTTGATGCACTTACAGCGTCGGAGTAGAGCGCGAAATGCTTGTGTTCATGGAACCATATGTGAATGTTCCTCCAAAAGGTTGTGCCCTTTTGCTCCGTGCCATGGACAAGATCGAGGCTAGTGGCCAACCATGCATCGCACAACAGCTCATCCTCCGGCATGTTGAAGCTTTCTCCTATACCCTTCTTCTTCGGATTGCCGGCTGTATCATCTGGATCATCGTCCTCACCGTCCTCCTCCTCCTCCTCCGGCTCCTGCTGTCCGGCGGCCCAATGTTATTGTTGTTGTGTGCCATCACCAATCTGGGTGTAGGACTGCTACTGTTGGTAGTTTCCGGCCTGGGTGGGATTCGAGTCTTCCACCTACCCGTCCTCATAGCCCCCCCTCCTCCTTTGCCTCCATCGTGGATGATGTCGACCATCTTCCTGTCTGGGTCATCGTACGCCTGCTCCCCCGCTCTAGGCATTGCAGCGAACAGCGTGCGCACACCCATCTGCTCCCCACCCGTCGTCCGCACCTGGATGAGCTGCGACGAAGAATACTCGGAGAAGAGCGGTTCCGCATTAACTTCGAAGATGTAAGACACCGTACCGGCGGGGGTTCCGAGCTGCTTGGTGGCGTAGTAGTATGGAGGCTTGTAATGCTCCGGCCACGACACCGTCTATACTATGGGCGTACCTGTCTGGCGGCGTCCGCCACGGCCGCCAGGAACGCCTCGTCCGCCACGACCTCCACACCCAACGCCACCACCAGGCCCACCGGCAGCCAACCGCTTCTTGAGATTCTCCTCCTTTGCGACCTTCGCTTTGACGTGACGAGTTTGCCGCATAGCCGAGCTGATCTTCCGGGCGAGCGTGATGCTCGGATCCTCCAGCACCTCAGCCGCCTCCATCTCCGACAGGTTCTCCGATGGTTCCATGCGTCGGCGGAGGAAGGAAGGAGAGGGTGGAAGAAGAGAGCGGGAGTTGGGCAGAGAGCGGCGGGGGATGGAAGATGAGAGTGGGGGATTTTGGCGCGGAAACAGTGCGGGGTGCTACAAAAGCGCGGGCTCCGCCTTCCTTTTGGGTGGGCCGGGGGGCCAGAGAGTGACATTTCGCATGTACGGACCCCCGCAACTGTAGGAGATATGCCCTAGAGGCAATAATAAATGTTATTATTTATCCCCATGTTCGTAATTAAGTTTATATTCCGTGCTATAACTGCTATGGTTCTCGAGTCTACAATAACCACGAGGCTCGGAGGGAAACACATATGCACGTGTGGAATAATAAACGGTAAAATGTATTCCTAGTCTGGCCTCTAAGACTAGCTCAAGTGTTGCATGATGGTTCTGTTTTCCTGATCATGGGCATGACTATGCCGGCAACTTTGAGGGCACAATGTTAGAAGAACATTTGTGTTGAATCGACCCGAATTGATGTTATGCTATGAGATACATTCGTCACAAGTTAATTGTTAATAACACAGAGAAAGTTAACGTTTGCATAATTCCTTAGACCATTAGAGTGTCGAGTTTCTTCATGCTTGCTTCATGAACTTTGGGGTTTGTTAAACGTTATCCATAAATGGGTGGCTATTACGGCGACTTACGGGTTCATGGAAAAGTGTGTCAAGGGACTTGATAGCTCAAGATTGGGATTTTCTACTCCGATGATGGATAGATATCTCTGGGCCATCTCGGTGTTACGGTATCCACCATCGTCTGGCCAGACACATTGTGATTTGATCACAGGGATGCCGGAACACGGGAACGAGAAAAGAGAACAAAACCGGTAACGAGGTAACTGGCATAGTGGACAAGTTGTTGATTCACAGGGATGCAAATAAATCTCACCTTGGGTATTTGTGACATATCGCGAAGCAACAGGAATAGCACACGGCAACTGGAGGTTCACTCGAATATTTATTCGTGTGGGTATAGGGGTCAATATGGGTGTCCACGGCTCCGATGTTGATCATTCATCGGAAAGAGTTCCGGTCATGTCTATACTTCACCGAACCTGTAGGGTCACACGCTTAAGGGTCATCTATCTGCTGAATACTAGACAGGGAGTGTGAGAGAAAGTCACCGGAAAAGTTTCGGAGACAACGGAAAAGTTCTGGAGAGAGAACACCAGAATAGTTTTGGTAAAACTGAAAAGTTGTTTCAGGGTATACCATTAGGTCAAATTGGTTTCGGCACATGTCTGGAAATTCTTGGAGGGTGCCAGAATTGTTCTGGAAACTTCTGGGATTTTTTCGGAGAAAAAACCGGAAATGTTCCGGAGCTGCCGGAACCGGTTTGGTTGCTTTTCGGAGATGAAAATCACTAATCCGGAATTGTTTTGGAACACGTTCAAAATCATTTTAGTGGGTACTGGAATTGTTCTAAGACCCACAGAAATATTTTTGGATTTAACGGTCGCGGAAAAATGTTTTCGTGAATAGTGAAAGTGCTTTTTGGGCTACTTTATGGAAAGCCACCTTTTAGGGCTTTTCCCAAAAGGCTTCTAGAAGAACTTGGGGACTAAGGAACCCCCTTTAGGGGGGTCCACATGGGGGGTGGCCGGCCAAGAGGGGCTCCTCCATGGAGCCCCACTTTCCTTCTCATGTATGCCCTTGTGAAGGACATATTTTGGGGGCATTTTGGTATTTCAAGTGGCACCCCTACCCCTTGGGATTTCCTATAAATAGAGGTGGAGAGGTGCTCTCCACACTCACTCCTTTCTCACATACAAGTGACATGCATGATCTGGCTTCTCTCTCCCTCCCCGCGAAATAGTTTCGTAGAGCCGAAAGGCTGTCTGGCATCCGGTGGGAACTAGTTCTGGACGGCGAAGCCCTGCCGGATAGATGACACCGTATGTGTGCAACCCCGTAGAGAGGTCGTAGATTCGATCTTTTTGCCCGAAGGGCTGTCCGAGTGACCGTCCGAGTTTTGAGGGTCCTCCCGAATGGCTGTCCGTGACACCGTCCGAGGGACTATCCGACCGCCTCCCGGAGGGCTGTCCGACGAGCAGACAAGGGAGAATATCCTCGCGGTTGGGAGGTTGTAAATCCTAGCTGCGTGGATCTACACCGCCGATCGTCATCGACTCTACTTCCGCTGCGCTACGAGTCGGTAACGAAAAGATCAAACCTTTTATGCAGTCTCCATAATGGTCCTGGGTTGGTGCGTAGGTCGGAAATTTTTTGTTTTCTGTCGCGTTACCCTACTGTGGCATCATGAGTCATGCTATGCGTAGATGCAGGTTACGATCTAGAATACATAGAGATGTATGGGTGTTGCATAATATAATTTTGTAGTAGATGAGATCTATTGCTGAAAATTATTTATGCGGGTAGCAGATGAAATCTATTACCCGATGTTCTTGTTGCTTCCCTTGAGTTTGCGTATTTCTGATCTTGATAACGGTATGGTGGAGTTTCAAAGTTCTGGCAATCCGCGATCCTGATTGATCAACGAAGTGCTAACAGTTCTTTGAATTCCACCATAGTTGAAAGAAAGATGAAATTTCGCAGACGAAAGGGCAATACAGATATGATCTACACGGGGGTCATGCGTATGATGAAGTTAAGTATGGGGCTCGAGATTTTATTATCTCGTGTTTCATACACCCCGCAAAGTTAATCTAGCGACTTGAATAATCATGCTTGATGATAAACATTGGTAGCTGCGGTTTGGATGAAACCTTAGAAGCCACGTGAAATAAAATTTTGCATAAACCGATTAGAGGCGTCTAACTTGGTTTTGCAGGATGTGCATGTGATTTTGTATAGCAGTTCTCATATTAATTTGATTATGTATGAGATGACTATATAATGTAAACTAACATGACCTGCGTGTCATGATTCGGCATGATGGCTGGAGCCATATGATTGTCACTTTAATGACCTGCGTGTCAACCTTAAGTAATGCACTTAATTTTATTAGCTATAGAGATAACAATATTATCTGGTGCATCGACAAGGTGGTGGCAAACTTCGCGAAGGTGAACACCGACGCGAATGCCGAAGACGAAGAAATTAAAGACTTCTCCGTCAGAAAGGGCTATACCATATCATGCTATTATGAATTACCTGAGATGTTTATCCCTTATGATGCACCCTTCTTGATTGCGCGGTAGTCGCTTTTTATTAGGGTGATCTCTCACTTAAAATATCAAGTAGTTAGTGTTCTCCCAAGTGTAGCACCGTCACAGCATCTTTCCTTTCGGGGTGCGCCATGTCTACATGGGTACGAACGATTGTACGGGTGTAAGGCGGGTGAGGTCAGACCTCGCAGCGAGATCACTTGGTTGTCTTGATGTTCTGGCTTGATCGTCCTGAGCTCAGAACACGCCCATTGAAAGATGAACAAGAATCACATAGAGATGTGATTGGCAAGTTGGCCTACCGATTAAAATTCTTGTCATCAGTGATGTCCACATCAATGGCGTTGAATTGAAATGCGGGTCTTGTATCACTCACAATCAATTATGAGAGATATTGATTTGAGTGGGAGCGCATTGTAGAATTAACTTGTTTAATTCTCTGTGCAATTAATTATGAACTTTGTCTAAGTGAAATTTGCATAATAGTTGTAGAATAATGGCTCGCGTTTCCACCTTCCCTATTAAAATTGAATAGCTGTTATATATCTGGTTAAAACTTTACGATTGGTAACGTAATATGAGGATTGTCCTCAAGAGTGCAGAGAAGGATTTTGTCCTATCACATGCTTTCGATATCCTCCCGCTAATGCTAATGGATGATGTGACTCTCGTCCTTCGATCCAAAAGCTAGAATTCCGTTACGGTCAAGTGCAATATGTTTGCTTCCATGAGACCCAAACTTCAAAAGTTTGGGATAGCTATGTGATATTCATGGAACTGAAAATTTGTTTCAGATACAAACAAAGGCTAAAAGATATGAGATATCCAAAGAAATGTTTGTTTGCAAACTATTAGTAAAAGTGTTTACTATGCATTTGACTAATACGAGAGGGATCCAGAAGAACGCCTATCATATGATGAAGTTGAATAAAACAACAACTTAAAGAGAAAGGAAATGTCCAAAGGGTGTTAGTGTGACTTACACACCTAGGAAGTCCGGGGCTAATGCCACTCTTAAGTTGAGTGCTTCTTCTGAGAGTAGGAGAAATACTGAAAGTTAAACTGTTAGAAGTATAAAGGCAAAAAGAGAGAAGACTGGAATGTCCAGCTCATGTATGAAAGTCATACAAGCTATTGATGTATAGAAGGCTGGTCAAAGAAATAGTTCTTGGGAATTGTGATTAAATTGTTAGTCACTAATTCTTGAGTATTGTGAGTTGATCATAGAGATACCCGCTCGATTGCATTCTGCTGCGACTCGATGCAAGAACTACTACGGCCTAAAAGACTTGCCGAAGTGAGGTTTAGATATGCGCTGGGAACATAGTAAAAGTTGCTATACTCGGTACATTACCTATGTATTTATTTTCATAATTCATTTTAGAGTTTTTATACACTCTAGCCCATTGCATAAAGTATCTTGCAAGAAGGTTGTTCATAAGAGAACTTTTAATGTTCGGTGTTATGAATAACATAAGGGCCATGCTTCCATCATGGATGGGATGTATGTTATGAATATTGATAATAATATATTACCTCCGTATTTACTTTCATAATTCATTTTAGAGTTTTACACACTCTAGCCCATTGCATAATGTTTGTTGCAAAAGGGTTGCTCATAAAAGAACAATTGTTGTTCAGTGTTATGAATAACATAAGGGCCATACTTCCATCATGAATGGGATGTATGTTATGAATATTGATGGTAATATGATACATCCATAACACTGACGCTAAATGTCGCAAGACTAAGAGAATAACACACATGTGTGGCACTGCATTTGGTCACATTGGAGAAACCCGCATGGAGAAATTCCATAATGATGGATTTTGAAGTCGTTTGACTATGAATCATCTGACACTTGCAACTTTCCTTCGAAAAGTGAAGTGACTAAAATACCGTTCACAGGCCATAAGGAACGAGCAACGAACTTATTGGTGATCATACATTTTGATGTATGTAGTCCGATAAATGTTGTTGCTAGCAGTGGATTTATCTATCTTCAGAAATGACTCAAGTAGATATATGGATATCTACTTGATGCGACATAAGTCTGGATCTTTTGAAATCATTCATAAGGTTTTCAAAAATGAAGTAGAAATTATTGTAACAAGAAAATTATGTTTCTGCAAACTAGATTGCCAAAAGGAATATTTGAGTTACAAGTTTAGCGAATGTCTGATGAGTTGTGAAAAGAGTTTCATAACTTACACCTCACGGAGCACCACTGTGAGTGGAATATCCGTGAAGATGTAATCAAACCATTTATGACATGGTAAGATCAAAGATGACATAAATCAATTTTCCATTATCCCTTTTAAAAGTAATGCTTTAGAGACTGTGGCTTTTACACTGAAAAGAGCGCCATCAGATCTGTTGAAATGACTCCATGGTATGGTACACCCAACCATGTTATGTCTTTTCTTAACATTTGGAATATGGGGCTTGTGTAAAATATTTACAAACCTATTCCAAATCAGACAAGTGCTACTTTGTAGGTTATCCCAAGTTATTGGGTATTCCCCCACCACTGTACCGAGGCAAAAGGTTTTGCCACAAAGAACGGTATGCTTTTGAAGAAAATGGTTCTTGCAAAAAGGTGAGTGGGAGGACAGTGCGACTCGACGAGATAACAGTATCTTCGTCATCAAATCAAAGGAAAGAAACCTTGGAAGTAATTCCAGAGTTTCCTACTGCGACTGATACGGAAGCCTCTACATGAGATGTATGGACTTTGGTCGAACTTGCAACTGAACCACGTAGGCAAAACTCGTGCAAACCTCTCAGGTGCGCAAGCGAGATATTGTTGTTAGACAACAATATACCTACGATACACAAGGAAGCGTTGATGGGCCCTGACTCCGGAATTGGCTAAATGCCAATATAATCCGAGATAGTTTCCATATAAATGATTCAAGATTATATCTTGATAAACCCTTCGAAAGACTTAGAGTCTAACGAACATTAATGGAACTATAAACTGATGTGGATAAAATGTTTTATCCATAAAGCTCGACTTGTTGCAATAACAAATTCAAGGAGTTGACTACGATGAGATTGTCTCACCATAGCAATGCTTAAAGTCAGATCGGGTTAAACTAGCAATTAATACATATTTCAGTCTTGAGATATGATACATGGATGCCAAAAGGATTTCCATGTGATGAAAATGCAACCTAGGACTTGTATGTGATACAATCCGAAGTATTTTGTCAATCCAGAGGATGCTAGTAAGTATGCAAACTTCAGAGTTCCAGCAATGGACAGAAGAGAGCAAAATGGAGTTGGAATCTTCGTTGTGATGAAATAGTCAAAAGAGTTTGATTTCATCAATGGATAACGAAGATGCTTGTGGTTACAAGAAAGTAAGTGGGAGCATAATAATATTTCTAAAAACTTTGTGTGCTTGACACATTGATTGATTGGAATTAATATAAATTTCTTGACACGAATTAGGACTTCATTGAAAATAGTTTTTTGATGAAGTGCTTGGGCTAAATAGCCTTGATATTAGGCTTATTTATCTACGAGATAGAATTGCCTAATAGGCTAAGCCAAAAATACATATTGACAAGATGCTAAAACAGTTTGGCATAAGAACACCAAGGAGTGATTCTTGCCGAAGTCACATGGAAAGAGTTTTGCAAGACTCGGTGTCCCAAAACACTGATGAGCAAAATACATGATGGAGATCCCACACACTATTGTGTTTGGATTAATCATATATTCCATGGTATGTAAAACAACCAGATATGTCCGATACTCCCAAGCTATTGTAAGTATAGATACCAAAGTGATCAAAGTACTGATCATGGGACAACAGTCGAAAATTTCATTAAGTACTAAAGTAGCACTGATGACATGTTTTCTCACAAGCAGAGATTATGAAGTGCTCGTTGTAAGTAATTACATCGATACAGTCTTCATCAATGCTCCATGCGATTTTTGATTTAAGTTAAGGGTTTTGTGTAATACATGATATGGTGGCACGGTAGTTGGAAATTGTTCCAAAAAAGTTACTGTGGCGATTTCTATAACAAAGGCTAAGTATGTTGACGCTTTGGAAGCGACTAAGAAGATGTTGAATCATATAGTTCATTCATGAACTTAGTATGGTTCCAAGAAGGCTTTGGTCAATGGGACACTATTGTAGATAGTCGCTCCATAGCTCAGTCTGAGGAATCAAGGTTTGACCTGTGATTCACATATATACAAAGCCAAGTCCACACAAAATATGAATTTTGTGAAAGCATGAAAACGCGAGGAGATGCAAAGATACACACGGAATTAAAGTTGTCAGATCCGTTGGACATCAGGCTATACCACGAGCGAAGCATATTTTACACCGGTATGCCATAGGAGTAAAGTGTTTTAGCATTGATTAGATTATTGACTCTAGTGCAAGTGGGAGTCTGTAGGAGATATGCCCTAGAGGCAATAATAAATATTATTATTTATCCCCATGTTCGTAATTAAGTTTATATTATGTGCTATAACTGCTATGGTTCTCGAGTCTACAATAACCACGAGGCTCGGAGGGAAACTCATATGCACGTGTGGAATAATAAACGGTAAAATGTATTCCTAGTCTGCCCTCTAAGACTAGCTCAAGTGTTGCATGATGGTTCTGTTTTCCTGATCATGGGCATGACTATGCCGGCAACTTTGAGGGCACAATGTTAGAAGAACATTTGTGTTGAATCGACCCGAATTGATGTTATGCTATGAGATACATTCGTCACAAGTTAATGGTTAATAACATAGAGAAACTTAACGTTTGCATAATTCCTTAGACCATGAGAGTGTCGAGTTTCTTCATGCTTGCTTCATGAACTTTGGGATTTGTTAAACGTCATCCGTAAATGGGTGACTATTACGACGGCTTACGGGTTCATGGAAAAGTGTGTCAAGGGACTTGATAGCTCAAGATTGGGATTTGCTCCTCCGACGATGGAGAGATATCTCTAGGCCCTCTCGGTGTTACGGTATCCACTATCGTCTGGCCAGACACATTGTGATTTGATCACAGGGATGCCGGAACACGGGAACGAGAAAAGAGAACAAAACTGGTAACGAGGTAACTGGCATAGTGGACAAGTTGTTGATTCACGTGAATGCCAATAAATCTCACCTTGGGTATTTGTGACATATCGCGAAGCAACAGGAATAGCACACGGCAACTGGAGGTTCACTCGAATATTTATTCGTGTGGGTACAGGGGTCAATATGGGTGTCCATGGCTCCGATGTTGATCATTGATCGGAAAGAGTTCCCGTCATGTCTATAGATCACTGAACCTAGAGGGTCACACGCTTAAGGGTCATCTATCTGTTGAATACTAGACAGGGAGTCTGAGAGAAAGTCACCGGAAAAGTTTCGGAGACAACAGAAAAGTTCCAGAGAGAGAACACCGGAATAGTTTCGGTAAAACTGAAAAGTTGTTTCAGGGTATACCATTAAGTCAAATTGGTTTCGGGACACGTCTGGAAATTCTTGGAGGGTGCCAGAATTGTTCTGGAAACTTCTGGGATTTTTCCGGAGAAAAAACCGGAAATGTTCCGGAGCTGCCGAAACCGGTTTGGTTGCTTTTCGCAGATGAAAATAACTAATCCGGAATTGTTTCGGAACGCATCCAAAATCATTTTAGTGGGTACTGGAATTGTTCTAAGACCCACAGAAATATTTTCGGATTTAACGGTCGCGGAAAAATGTTTCCGTGAATACTGAAAATGCTTTTTGGGCTACTTTATGGAAAGCCACCTTTTAGGGCTTTTCGCAAAAGGCTTCTCGAAGAACTTGGGGACTAAGGAACCCCCTTTGGGGGGGGGGTCCACATGGGGGCTGGCCGGCCAAGAGGGGCTCCTCCATGGAGCCCCACTTGCCCCACTTGCCTTCTCATTTATGCCCTTGTGAAGGACATATTTTGGGGGCATTTTGGTATTTCAAGTGGCACCCCTACCCCTTGGGATTTCCTATAAATAGAGGTGGAGAGGTGCTCTCCACACTCACTCCTTTCTCACATACAAGTGCCTTGCATGATCTGGCTTCTCTCTCCCTCCCCGCGAAATAGTTTCGTAGAGCCGAAAGGCTGTCTGGGTTCCGGTGGGAACTAGTTCTGGACGGCGAAGCCCTGCCGGATAGATGACACCGTATGTGTGCAACCCTGTAGAGAGGTCGTAGGTTCAATCTTTTTGCCCAAAGGGCTGTCCGAGTGACCGTCCGAGTTTTGAGGGTCCTCCCCTGTCCGTGACACCGTCCGAGGGACTGTCCGACCGCCTCCCGGAGGGCTGTCCGATGAGCAGACAAGGGAGAACATCCTCGCGGTTGGGAGGTTGTAAATCCTAGCTGCGGGGATCTGCACCGCCGATCGTCATCGACTCTACTTCCGCTGCGCTACGAGTCGGTAACGAAAATATCAAACATTGTATGCAGTCTCCATAGTGGTCCTGGGTTGGTGCATAGGTCGGAAAATTTTTGTTTTCTGCCGTGTTACCCTACAGCAACCCCTCCCCCCCCCCATGTTTGGTTCCAGTTTGCGGGAGAAAAAACGTCCGGACCGCCCTACGGACCGATATAGGCCCGCGTTGGATGGCTTCCATGGTCCGGACAACGCGGTCCGGGTGGTTTGAGGGTTGGCGTTGGAGATGCCTAACCCATCCCCTAAATTGCTATAGCTCCAAAAGTTTTTTTGGGAACTCCCAATAATCACCCGCTCTTTCTTTAAAATTTATTTCTCTACCCACCATCAAAGCTGAATACATACCTGCCAGTTTTTGTTGTGCCAAGTTTTTGTGGATGAGGCAAACACTCAAGAACTATGACGTCGCCCACAACATCTCACTCCTCCGTGACATGAATGTGCAATCAAGACAACCCATAACCATGTCAAATATTCTCGTACCCTGCCTATCTGTTTCTTCATGATCATGTTGCCAAGGGTGATATTTACCTAAAACATCTTCGCACAGACAAACAACTTGGTGATATCATCACAAAGCCTCTAAATGAGAAGACCATTTGAATGTTGAGGAGTGAGCTAAACACCATAGACAAACAACTTGTTGATGTCATCACAAAGCATTTACATGTATTAGTAATAGATCTTAAGATGGTGAACACACGACGGGGGTTTTATGGCTTATGTGTGAAAATGTAAATATTTTGGTGCATCTGCAATGCCTAAGGTGAAAATTGTGATACATGATGAGCATGACTCATAGGATCCAATTCAACCTTCAACGTGTGGTCCTAGGTCAACATTGCACATGCAACGCGGAAAATTCACTGCCAAATCCCATTATCATTTATGGTTCTTTAGGAATTAGAATTTATGTTGCTCACATCATCTTATTCAAATCCATTCAATTGTTGCTTTGATCGCTTATAGTATTTGTCAGTTGGGTGTGCAGAGAATCAATTAGGACGATATCTAGATATTTCTTTCCAAAGGCCTTATCTAAATTTAATTCTGTCTAGCACATTGGACCATTTGGTCAGTCACTCGACCCTCGAACAAGGCATGTCCGGAGCATCACATCGAGTTGGCTCGGTAACAAACCTTCCAATAATGATTGGCAATATCCAAACACTATCCATTCGGTGCCTTCAAAACGCGAGCGGATTGTAAATTCTTTGAAGTCTTTGATCTTCAGAGCATCCGACCGAACTCCATTAGGAGCTTTCGATCCACTCTTAACATAGACTTCTCTATATTGGTCAGAGCCTCTGGATGGGCTGTTTAGTGCCTCTGAATAGCATAGTGAACAAACCCTATAAATCCTTAACCAACCGATTGAGGATTTTCAGTCAAATCACTTCCTTCTCGCTCTTTCCTCCGAAAGGTCACCCACTATCACGTCATCTCTATTCTTCCCCTCTTCGATGAGTTCTACCGGTGAATTTTCCCGTCGTCATGGGCAATCTTCTCCGCCACCACATGAGCTGGGCTACGACAAGTTAGGGTAAGTGTGGACCTCCCCATGTTTCAAACTTCGGATTCGCACATGGAGATCAAATTCACATGGTGATAAATCAAGTCCGCGCTGCAAAATCTTGTTCACATCTCGTTTAGGGCTAGAATGAGCATGTGATAATTAAAGCTAGGTCCCATGCACACACTCGGTGCGTCAGAGCACGACATGTTCGGAGCCTCCAAACAGAACTTGGGTGTTTCCGAACACATTCGTATATCCCAAGCGAGGTATGGTGCCTTTGAGCACCATCTGTTTGGTGCCCGAACAGTATGGCTAGAGATACCGCCACTCGGTCTTAGGACTTTAGGAGCCCCTATTCGGCGCCTGCACGTGCATTTTGAAACTTTCCCTAATGATTCATGATCAAAATTTCCACAAACTTATGAGATAAGTTTGCACATATTTTTCTATCTTACATATCTATCTCATAGGGTTAACATATCAAGATCAAATGTAGTAAAGAGTGGCCCTATGAGGATTAGCAATCCATGTGCTGTAGTCTGGAGCTGGAGGAGCTGTACGAGCTCCAGATCGGTTGGCTCGGGAAGGATCTCCCCACCTATAAGCACACTACTCCCTCCGTACCGGTGCATAGGTCATCTTACGTTGTGCACCGCGACCAAGGCGGAGGGGAAAACGAGAGAACTTAATGTTTATTTGCTAATTAATACCATTGCATGCAATAAACTGACCACTGCATGCCGTGCTAGGTAGTCTCAAGTCATTAAAAACATACACGCCCCACGTTTCTTATTGGTTGATCCCTTCATTCATGTCAAGAAATAAGAAAACGAGGTGGGAGTTAATGCATCGCGCAAGTGTTTTGAGATTATTTGATATTCGTAAGATGACTTATGCACCGGTACGGAGGGAGTACATGTTTAAACATATGTTCGTTCATTTTGGTTTCCTGCCCACGATGAGTCTATGGTTTTAAAAATATCTATAAGCCAAGCGACAAAAAAATATTCCTATCTCCAAACAGAACATCGGATGTGGCCTCGGGGACCCAATGATATACTAGATCGATGGCCCATTGGTCAGGTCAATATATTATTTAACTTGATTGACTTGACTGACGATCATGTGTCGGGTTTTGGCGCCAGCCTGACAGTTTCCATGTGCTTACCCCGCAAAAAGAAAAAGTTTCCATGTGCTTACGTAGCTGGATCCGAGGTATTTAGTACATCTGAGCTGGGCGGGGTAGGAGAGAACGCTCATATTTCCATTCATGCTGGAGTAGTTTCCAGGCAGAGGTCCAATTCGTGAGAGCGCCCTAATTCGCTTCGGATGGGCGACTTCACATCCATCGCCCGCAACTACGTAGGTATAGCTAGTATGCTCTATCTCTCCCTCGCAAAAAAAGTATGCTCTCTCTCTCTCTCTCTCTCTCTCTCTCTCTCTCTCTCTCTCTCTCTCTCTCTCTCTCTCTCTCTACCATGGACGAGGCTGTATGTAGGTCTTCATATAGTCGGTTATCTAACGTAATTCGTATGATATATGATTCTTCTGTAAGCTATCTAGCTATCTCTCGCACATTTCTAATCAAAGGATGTTCATCTCAACAGCTTTGATAATTTTGTAGTCATTTGTGTGGTGCTCATTTACATGCATGCATGTCTGCCATAAATTTGCGCTTAGAATCGCCATTGCCGCGCATGGCTGCCGTGAATTTGCGCTTACAATCGCTGCCGCCGACTAACATGCATATGGTAAGGTTCTTTCTCGCATAGCCAAGCTACATATGGTTGCACCCTGTTAGAGCATCTTCAATAGATGATGTATATTTTGGTGCTCCAAACCGGTGATGTAAAAATTTGAAGCACCAAAAAGTGCTTTTTACATCTCCGAAAAAGGCTCAACTCCAACAGATGGTCCAAAACGGAGATGTAAAAGAGCAACTCCAACAGACGGTCCAAAACGAAGGATGTAAAACCGGCCGCCGGCCGCGCGGCTGGTGTTCAGCCGCTGTACAGCCGCGGTTTTGCATTGAAATATCACTTAAAATTTCAAATTAAAGTGCATCATCATCATAGTTTCAAATCCCTAACAAAAGTGCATCATCATCATCATAGTTTCAAATCCCTCTACCAAAAGTGCATCGTCCCAATCAAAGTTTTCCGCCTACAAATTAAAATGCACATGAATATCATTCATGCGGGTCATCAACACCACCGGCGTTGTGAACCGTGGTACGATCATCATCATCACCGGCTTCTTTGTCGACGTTGTGAAGCGGTGAAGTCTCGTTGCCGGGAGCACCACCGGAAGCACCTTCATTGCCTCCCATGCCGGTCATGTTGCCGACGAAGCCACCTCCAACGCCACTCATGTTGCCGCCATAGCCACCTCCGAAGCCACCCATCATGTTGCCGCCAAAGCCACCTCCCATGCCGGTCATGTTGCCTCCGAAGCCACCTCCCATGCCACCAAAGCCACCTTCCATGTTGCCACCGAAGCCACCTCCTATGTTTCCGCCAAATGCACCATTCATGGCACCTCCCATCATGTTCATGTAGCCACCCATGGCACCTCCCATGCCTCCTCCCATGGCACCTCTCATGCCTCCTCCCATGGCACCTCCCATGGCACCTCCCATGCCTCCTCCCATGGCACCTCCCATGCCTCCTCCCATCATCATTTGCCTCATGAGCATTTGCTTCTTCATGAGCATTTCATCACGACAAAGTTCAACATAGGCCTTTGCCTTGGGATCAAGAGTAGATGTGTCCATAAACATAAACTTGAGTGCCTTCTCGTCGACCAACTTCATCTCCTCGGCCGCGGCCTTTTTCTCCTCTAGGTCCACCTTCCTCTCCTCGGCCGCAGCCAACCTCTCCTCGGCCGCCGCCCTCCGCCGCTCGGCCTCACTCCTCTCCTCTATTTCCTTGAGCTTCAACATTCTTTTTTCTTCGGCATACTCTTTCCTCGCCGTGACAATGGCATCAAATCCTTCCTTGAGATCATTGTCTCCGGCCTTGGCTCCCTTCACTTTCTTGTTTCCATCGGGCCTATAAGATTTTGTCGCGGAGTGAGGAGTGGGGCTCCTTCTCTCCTCACCGGCGACATCTTCTTCATCCTCAATCACCACACTCTTCTTCTTCGAAGCATCAAAAGTCTCTCTAGTTTTCCACTTCTCCTCATCCTTGAGCTCTTTGTAGCAATGATGAAAAGTGAAAGCTTTTCCTTTCTTCTTCTTCTTCTCGCCTTTCATGTTCCTCTCTCGAAACAATCCTTGCGCAATCATTTTCTACAATAAAACAACCAACACGTCATCATCAAAATGTGGAACAATCCAATATTTGAGAAAGCACGCATGAAGAGGAAATATTTACCAAGTCACTATCACCGCAACCACTTGGGTTCATGCGAGCAACATTTGACAAGCAACCGGCCCACTTTTGGCATTCGGCGTTGATGGTGGACCAACGTTGGCGAAGAGAGTCGCTCGAACGGAAGTGACCACTTGTGTTGCGCTCATCGAAGTAATCCTTGATGCGTTGCCAATAGGTGTTAACCGTTTGGTCGCTTCCAACGGATGCATCTTGAGAGACTTTCTTCCATGCGGTGCATATCAACACATCCTCCGCATTGGTATAATTTCCACTTCTTCCCTTCGCAACAAAGCCCTCATCGTCCATGTCAAGATTGTCATCACCATATTGGGTTTCATATTCTTGTGACACATACTCGTGCGACACATAATCATCATTTGCCACATTTGTCACGTGCATGAAGGCTTCATCATCAAGACTACAATTGGACGTACAAACATTCAACATCACATTCAATTTGAAACAACAAACGAGAGTACAAAAGAATTTTTTTTACCTTTGCGACATATCATCGAACATGTTGGAGGCGGTGGCCGTCGGCGTGGCCACATCTTCCTCCACGGCCGGCGGTGGCGGCGGCGGAGGTCGAGGAACGGCTCCTTGGCCGGCCGAGCCGCACTTTCGACCGGGTTGCGGCCGCGCTTCGCCGGCCGTTTGCCTCCGCCTCGTGCCTTCGTCGCCTTCGTAGGAACCGCCGGCGCGGTGGCGACCGGCCGGGGCGGCGCGAATCCGGGCCGGCGGGCGGGGGGCGGCGGCATGGACGCGATCGCGGAGGGCGAGTTCGCCGCGGCGGCGACGTGGGTCAGCCCACCGGCTGCGGCGGCGGCGGAGAAGGCGGCGGGGTCGTCGGCTTCGGCCATGGCGGCGGCGGACGGCAGGGGGGGGGGGGCGGCGGACGGGCGGGTCGCGGGCGGGCGGTCACGAGCGGGCGGGCGGGGAAATGAAATGAACGGGCGGTTGGTGGTTTCGCGGGCGGCCGCGGTTTTACATCAGATGTATCTCGTGATGCAAATTTGCATCACGAAGTGTTGTATTTTACATCTCCGGGAGGCGGTAATGTAATTTTTTTTACATATGGATCATCTGTTGGAGCAGCGTTTTTTGCTCTCGAAGCTCCAAAAGTTGATTATTTTTATCATATGGACCGTCTATTGGAGATGCTCTTAGGCATTTACCCAAATAACACAAGGCCAGTCAAGCTCTATATAACTTGGTCGTTATTACTCTACTCTTGCATCACTTCACTTGCTAGTTGGAATTAATTCCCTTAATCCACAGGAAAAAGAGTACCATCGTGCATTGTTACTGGATATCACCGGCCCGGGAATTCACAGGCTGTTCATGGATGGTATGGGTGCAGCCTTCTCGTGTCACTAAGGTGATTTAACTCTTCTGCTTTTTAAAGCAAGCTTTTAATTTGTTTTTTGCCTAGCTTTTAACTATCAGGAAAATCGGGCATATTCGACATGCCATAAGAACATGAACATGTGATAATTAAGTCTTCCCTACAAAAACGAATAGACGCAGATTGAATCCTTATATGCTATTCGTGCTGCACTTGCACCAACAATCCATTAAGATGCATGTGTCACTGTTTGTTTACCTCTAACTTAGTCTCAGGCTAAGCACAAGAACACGACTTTGTGCTCCATAAGAAGATTCAAGAAGTGATTCCTCGATCTCTTTTCATAGCTAGAATTAACCTGTCCACTACAATAGTTTGTGTTGCCTTCTTCTATTTCTGATGCAATAGCACGAATAATGAGATGCTCTATGATTTTTGATGGAACAACGCTATCCTATCGAGGCTCGAAATCAATTCTCCAAGCCGAGGAAGTTGAGTTTCTTCCAAGCGGAGAAGTTGCTACTTTATATACTTTGTATATACTGAGTGGAGCGTTTGTGAGCTCGGGCTCCATGGAGGCCGGATTTTTAAAAAAAATCAAAATTCGCACTTTTCTGTTTCAAAAAAATTTGAAAAAAATTATACAAATAAACAAGGATGTTATGTGTATGTGTGTAAAATTTAAGGATGAAATACCTTAAAATGCGATCTGAGCAAAAAAGACAAATTCATGGACTTTGAGGATGAATAGTGCATCTACTAAAAAGCCTCAGATTTGTTCTTTTTGTGTAGCACTCATTTTAAGGTATTTCGTTCTGAAAATTTACACACTTATGCTTTATGTCTCTAAGTATATGTGTATTTTTTTCATATTTTTTTGAAACATAAAAATTTGAATTTTGATCAAGTCAAACTCGGCCTCCATGGAGGCCGAGCTCCATTGAGCATTTTCGGTATATACTTTACTTTAATGAAATTTCCGTAGAATGATTGTTCTACGGTTTCGGTTCAAAAAAAAGATATCCATGCCAGTGACAAATTAGCTACCTACTACATGTCACGGAAAATCCTCCATCCCTCGCATTATTTCGGTCCATCAAGTTTTCCTTAGAAAACCGGCCGGGCTAACATCCAATCTAGAACTTGTATGTATAAACAGATTAACGTTGACAGTATAGGGGTAGGATTTAGCACAATGCATGTGAGAGTAAGTTTGGTTGTGGTCCACATGACAAGCAAACTTGTCAATGAACGGTGTAGTGATTTCGAGGTTAACCTTAAAAGTTGCAAAATCTGAGCTTGAAATCCAAGGGATTGAATACAACATTTCAGTCATGGATCGCTCAATGTATGAGAAACGACAGGAAGGATGCAAACGGGCTTAGTGGGTAAGTAGGGTGGAAGAACACAGCGCGGACGGGTTAGAGACCAGCCCAGCCTGCCCTTTGGCACCGGCGACGAGCTTCACTGTTGGTCAGTGGGTGGGCGCTCGTCAGTCCTCACCCACCTCGCTAAATCGCAATCACCAGCCTGGCCCCTCCACCAGTGACCTTTGGGGCGATTTTCATCTCGAGATCTACGTACTAATTATTGCCTTTTTTCTGACAGCCGCATCCAAATTGTTTACTCCTGCACTTTTCGTTTAAAAATTTTGCACCACCTTAGTTTTCTGACTTGACCAATCGCACATCTGAAGTTTTCTGACTTGACCAATCGCACATCTGAGTCGTCTGGATCGGTCTCAGAATAGTCATCTCCGATTCCGATGCGTCGCTCACACTGGAGTCCGAACCTCTCACCAAAATTTTATAAATAAAAAATAGATAAAAGACAAATAGTACTACTCCCTTCGTTCCAAAATATAGTGCGTCCTCGGTTTCCGCGCTTCAACTTTGATCATAAATTTAACCAACGAGACCGACTGCGACGGGAGCAAAAATTATACCAGTGAATTCGTATTCGAAAGAAGTTTTCAATTATATAATTTTTGTTCCTGTCGCAGTCGGTCTCGTTGGTTAAATTTATGGTCAAAGTTGAACCTCGGGAAGCACGGGCGCACTATATTTTGGAACGGATGGAGTAGCTTTTTTTTCCGGGGCAACAAACCTAGCACCAAAAGCCTACTAATCTCTTTGGGAACCACGCTAGAGAAAAAAAAAACTTGCAGGTTAAAAGCAACTCTAACAGAGTTGTTACATGGTCCCGATCATCTTAATAGCCGCTATTTTAGTGATTTTGGTCTAAAATGAAACTCTAGCATAGTCGTTGTATGGCCCCCGATCATTATAATTTACGAAGCTTGTTTCATAAAAAAAAGCTTGCAACCTCCATATTTGAAAGGTGCGGAAGGCTAATATGGAGCTCACTCCAACCCAACCACGTGGAAGGGAAGTTTTAGCTTCTTTCTCCTTGCGCCACGGTCGGGTTTGAAGTTGCACAACGTCCCAGTCACAAACTGGCGAACAACCACCCGCCCATCAATGCAATGCCCGCTCCCACAGAATCCCATCGTGGCTCATTGGATGGCCACCACGCGCATCAACCCTTCGCTTGCGTGTAAATAGGATGGGAGGTGTCGTATGAGCAGCCGGGAGGCGTGCGAGCGGCCGCCACAACATTTCTCACCGAGAGGCACACCCTTTGACCGCCCGACGTCAGCCGCCTATCGCCTCCCCAACTGCCTCTTTATTGGCGTCAACGACGGCTTATAAAAGATTGGCGCCCTCCGCTCTCTCTTAATTCAATCCTATCTCCGGTGCTTCCCATTCCAATGTCGTCCGGCTCCAATCCACCACCCACTTATGCGTCCATGGAGCTCCCCATCGTCTTCACTTTTGTCCATGAGGTGGAGGAGGAGCCGCCGGATCCCCTCGCCGAAGATTGGGCCACCATCAATGCGGCCAAAGAGGCATGGCGAAAGGAGGAGGCAGAAAGGAAGCGACGCATTAGGAAGAAGTGTGCGCCCGCCGTCGACGGTGACGAATGGCCAGCCTGGGACGCGGCCGCTGAGGCACTTCCGCCCCATGGATGGTTGCATTGCCGCATTGTACGCCAACCGTAGAGGTGGTCGTGGCCATGGCCATGACAGTAGCCATATGGCAACTAGTTAAGTAATTAATTAATACTATAGTTTAATTAGTTATTAGTTGTTGTGTGTATATGAAAGCAATCTATGCTACTGAATCTATGTTCGTTGGAATTTTTCAATTTTTGAGTAAGGACCCGATGATAAATGAGCCATGTTGGTAGGTCATATAAGAAGGCCACATTATGACGACTCTATGTTTGCGCTTTGCTTCAACAGCCTTCAAATCTATAAGGAGCGCGCTCAATATGTGTTATGAAGGTTGGCCATATGGTGAGTTGCTCTAAGCTCGATAGATTTTTAAACGTAAGACACACATATACACCAACACTAACCCATGTGCCATTAGCACGACATACGGTATGTTAGCTAATTGGCTCATCAATACCGCCCGCACATTGATGTGTTGTTTTCAAAAACTTGTCTTACTTATTCAGTGATAGAATGTGAACGAACGAAGAGAAAATATGCGGCGGTTTGATGGTACTCAACACTAGCCACGACGACAATACTTGAAGCATATCCTGGATGATCACCTTTGACAGCAAAGTGTATACTAAGTAAGTCTTCTACTTCCTCGAATTATTTTAGAATTAACTATTTCGCATTTGTCTTAGAAGTACCAAAATCATTTTACTTCAGTACATTTTACACGGCTACAAATGATTTTTTTACATCCTAATATTATAACTCTATCCCTTTTTTTAGAAAAGTTTTATCCATTTCTACAAATAATATGCGACGGTGAACCTCCGGGGGTATCTTTTCGCAAAAAAAAAAAAAAAACCCAACAGAGTAGCATAACTCCTTTTCAGAAGGGAAAAAATTGCGGTTTTAGGCAATTTTATTTTTTTGTGGTTGTGAACCACACATGCTAAATCTTGCTCAAGCGTGTACATCATTCTGAGTATCTTAGGCCCTTTGAATAGATGGGCCCGAATCCACCCTGGGAGCACCCTGGCAGCATGACGGACGTACAGCTCGCAGCCGCCGAAGTGGGCTTGCCCAGTACCGGTCGTTCCGTTCAGCTTTTCTGCTTTGCGTTCGTTTCTTCGTCTTTTCTTTTTAATAGCTACTAGGTATTTGCCCGTGCGTTGCCACGTGGGGCAAATATTTATTAACACAATAAAACGATCATACTGGACAAATTTTGATGCAAAATAAATAGATAAATAAAATTATGTTTTGGTTATATAAAGCATAATTTTTATCATTTATTAAATTGGCAAAGTAGGAATATGCATGTAACTGATCTTCTTTATTGGGTTTCCATAGATAAGGGACTGATTGATATTATTTGTCTAATAATATGGAATTTATTCTTATTTATTTAGTTACCAAAAAAGATGGAGGGTGCGAGGTTGGACGAATGGGTGGTGGGGAGAAAGTGAAAGATGGAACTTTACGTTCTTTAGTATATAGAGACTAGGTATGTGCCCGTGCGTTGTCACGGGGTCAAAATATTTTTTTAACACAATAAGAGGGCTATACGGGACAAATCTTGATGCAAATCAAATAGACAAAATAATATTATGTTTTGGTTATAAAATAGATTTTTCGGATATTTCTTAAACTGATAAAATAGGTATGTGCCCATGATTATTCTACTTCATTTTGGGTTACCAAAATATAAATGATTGATTTTATATTATTTGCTTCTGGGCCGTGAATTTATTCCTATTTATTAGGTTACAAATATGTCTGGCAGGTACCAGATTTTACCATAAGAAACAATTTTTTTACGGACCGTGAATTTATACCTATACAATAGATTGATCCGGCTTATTTGGTTAGTAAATATTAGTGTGATGAAAACCAGAAGGGGATGAAAAACCAAGAAAAACGGTGATGGGTGGGAGGTTGGACGAAGAAGTGATGGGGAGAAAACTGAGTGAAAATTGTTGAAACCTTAGGTTTTTTTAAGTAGTAGAGATAGAGATTTGTTTTTTTACTTTTGTGTATTTTAAATACTCTAAATATAAATATTACATAAATTGATCTACTTAAAATTTTAAACATGTTCATCATGCATTTAAGAAATGTTCATGCGTAAAAAAGTTGTTGCAACTTTAAAATAATGTTTGTACCATTAATAAAAAAAATTATAGCACTTATCAAATGCTTTCACATTATAAAAAAAATTCATGCCATTTATGAAAAATGTTCTATGCCTGTTAAAAAGTTATTCACCGTGTATTTAAAAAATATTCAACGTGCATTTCACAAAAGTTCAACGTGTATTTCAGAAAAATGTTCAACGTGTATTTAAAAATGTTCAGCATGTATCTGAAAATATTCAACTTGTATGCAAAAAAGGTCCAACGTGTATTTGAAAAAAAAGGACAAATAAAAGTAAAAAGGAACAAGAAAACCAAAAGAAAAAAGAAAAACCCGGCGGAACCTATGCAGAAAAAAATCTCATAAATTCTTTTAAAACTTGTCTGAACCCGTCCATAGCAGCTTCCTAAAACGGCTCTGAACACGCGTCATGGGCAGGACTGGGAGCGCCAGAGGCGAGACGAGCTTAGGTCTCACGGTAAGCGAGACATAGCTCTCGCGGCCCATCCTGACTGAACAATAAGGCTTAATTTTATACAATGGGCCGTGTCCTGGACCCTTCCGAACATACCTTTATTTTTTGTGGATTGCGAAAGGCCGTGCTTTAGGCTACTGAGCCTAAGAAAAGAAAGAAAAAAAAAAAGACGAGGCCTTGTTTTCTAATAAAAATAGAAAAAGTTATTAGGACCTAAAAATACTGATCTCGTCGGTGCGAACCTGCTACAGTAAGTTTTTTTAAAAAAATTGTGATGATGATGAGAAGATGAGGGACCTGCGGCAGCTCTTAGCTAGCCTCCCAAACCCTTCCTCAAGAAAAGACGTTATCAGTTATCTTGACACCAAAATAGCACCACCTTGTTGGTCTCTGCCGGATGGCGATTTTCGGCGATTTGCCGGCTCCTCCCCCTAATCCTAATCTCCTCCTAGATTTCCTCTTCCTTCAAGTCTGATTCTAGTTTCTAGCCCCAAATCCTCTATCTCTGCTCCTCGCAACCCCTTTCGGTTCTCCTGTTTCTCCATCCCCTGCTATCTGTCCCCTTCGTCTCTTTTCCCTGCGGGCCTGTTGGAGGCGGCGTTCGTGGAGATTTTCTCTGGCGCCGGAGCTCCATCCTGGGACTTCGCGATTCCCTTGAAGATGGCGGCCGGGTGTGCGGGCGTGGATCCACTGCAGGTGGAGGGATGGAAGGCGCGGGCGCAGCTGATTGTTCGGAGTTCGCCGGATCCGGCGCGAACCCTGCAGTGGTTGCGGGGGAAGGCATCGGCTCTGTTTGGATTCAGTGACTGTCGGCCGGTAAACAAGAAGCATCGACGAACCTCTGCCCCTGCTCCCCTGATTCCATTGGTTCCTGACGCGCATGTTGTCAGGCGTGAAGAAAGGATTGAGGTGGAGAAACCATGTTGTACTGGACCTGTTGCCCATGTTATTGGTGGCGCTGCTACTGCCGTCACCGCTCAGGTTGATTTCCTTAATGTGCCGGATAAGCAGGTCTCGCCGTCTGGTGGTCTTCGCCACCAGCCCCGACGCTCCAGGCGTTGCGATGGCAGTATGAGCTTTCTGCTTCGGTGAGGTGGTTCAGACCACGGTCATCGTGCAATTGTTCGAGCGGTCACTGTCCAGATGATGCAAGGCAATTTTGGGAAAGGAATTCAGTTGTACACCACCCAGGAAGACATGACAAAGAAGTGCATCACAAAGAAAGTCAAGATGAAGATATTTGACTCCAACAAGAAGCAACGTACCTCAAACACTCGATCGGCAGATCCGGCGGAGGCTGCAGAGCAGCCCCGCCAGACGCAATGAGTATCATTTGCTGGAACTGTCGAGGCTTGGGGTCGGACTCGACAGTTGGCGAGCTTCGCTGGCTTGTGAAGCTCTACCGCCCCTCCCTCCTCTTTCTTTCGGAGACGCAGATGAGGGACTCTCGAGTGAGGAACTTTATGTGGTCTCTGGGTTTTACTGGCTGCTTTGCTGTCAGCAGCGAGGGCCTCAGTGGTGGTCTTGCCTTGTTTTGGTCATCTACAGTTGATGTGTCAGTTAAAGCAGCTAACAAGCGTTGCATCGATGCCCATGTAAAACTGAATGATGGTGTTGTTTGGCGTGCATCCTTCATATATGGGGAACCAAGACGTGAAGACAGATCTTTGTTCTGGGATTTTCTTCGTCGTTTGCAGCCTGTTTGGGAGGGCCCTTGGATATGTTGTGGGGATTTCAACGAGGTACTTTCACAGGATGAACATTGCGGGCCTAGGGATCGCTCTGAGTCTCAGATATCGGCCTTTAGAGATTGCTTGATGGACTGTGGATTAACTGATTTGGGCTTCTCGGGCCCTAAATTTACATGGTGCAACAAGCAAGATCCGAACTACCACGTCAAATGCCGTCTTGACCGGGCCGTGGCAAATGGAGCTTTCACCAGTTTGTTTGATTTTTGTGGGGTTGAAAATCTCATCGCCACTACTTCTGATCACTACCCCATCCTGATTTCCCTAGGCTGCAATGATCTTCAGGGACGTCCTCCACCTGTACAGCAGGGTTTCAGGTTTGAAGCTATGTGGCTCCGTGCTGAGGATTACAGAGAGACACTTGAACAGGCATGGTCGGATGGTAGGGATGGCAGCCCTTCCTTGCAGTCTACATGGTCTAACTTAAAGCATGTTGCTGGTTCTCTGCGGACATGGAGCAGGGAGGCTTTTGGTAGTGTCCGGAGGAAGATTGGGAAGTTGGAGCGTCGCCTGGCTACTATTAGGGCTTCGCCTCCTTCCCCTTCTTCGCTCATGGAGGAACGGTCTATCGAGCGCCAACTCTGTGAGCTTTTTGAGCAGGAGGAGATAATGGAGAGACAGCGCTCCCGCGTCGACTGGCTAAAGGCGGGAGACCGAAATACTGACTTCTTCCATGCTCGAGCGACGACACGTCGTAGGACGAACAGAATTCAGTCGTTGATCCGTGAGGATGGCTCTATTTGCGGCTCCCAAAAGGAAATTAAAGGTATGGTGCAGAGTTTTTATGACAAGCTATTCACTTCTGAACCATGCCAAGCCGCTGACGAGGTCATTGAAGCTATTCCTCAAAAGATTACGGCTGAGATGAATGAAGAATTATGCAAGCCGTACACTAATGAAGAGATTAGGGCTGCCTTGTTCCAAATGGGTCCAACGAAAGCTCCGGGTCCTGATGGGTTCCCGGCTCTATTCTGTCAAACTCATTGGAATTTTCTGGAAGAGGATATTTGTCAGGCTGTGCGGGGATTCCTCGAGGGAAGACCTATACCCGACGGTTTCTGTGATTCTGTGATTGTTTTAATCCCCAAGATGGCTAGACCGAAGCATTTGAAGAATTTCCGCCCGATAAGTCTTTGCAATGTACTCTATAAGATTGCTTCCAAGGTCTTGGCCAATCGCTTGAAGGTGCTTCTGTCGGTTGTGGTGTCTGAATGTCAGAGTGCTTTTGTCCCGGGAAGACTGATTACTGACAACATCCTAATTGCTTATGAGTGTTTGCATACCATCCGTCAGCAGCGTGTGAAGCAACCTTTCTTTCCCATGAAAATTGATATGATGAAAGCATATGATCGTGTTGAATGGAGCTATCTGCATGGTTGTTTGTGTAAGCTTGGTTTTGCCCCAGCCTGGATTGATTCTGTGATGAGGTGTGTGACAAATGTTCGTTATGCTATCAGAGTCAATGGGGAGCTTACTAATCCGGTGGTACCCTCCAAGGGTATCCGTCAAGGGGATCCAATCAGCCCCTACCTGTTCCTCTTATGCACTGAAGGTTTGTCTAGTCTGCTTTTTCAGAAGGAGTGTTGTGGCGAGCTACATGGGATCCAAAATGGCCGTCAAGGTCCACCTATCTCACACCTCCTATTTGCAGACGATAGCATTTTCTTTGCTAAGAGTGATCACCGTAGTGTGGACTCGTTGGAGTCGGTTTTAAAATTATACTGTGAGGGCTCTGGTCAAGCAATCAATAAGGAGAAATCTTCAATCTTCTTTGGGCGTCACTGTCCTGAGAGTGTCAAGAATAGTGTTAAGGCTAGGCTTGGGGTTCATAATGAGGTCTTTCATGATTCTTACCTCGGTATGCCCACTGAGGTTGGCAGATCACCCACTAGCACATTCAAATTCTTGACTGACAGAGCTTGGCAGAATATTCATGGATGGTCTGACCGGCCTTTGTCTAGGGCTGGGAATGAAACTTTGTTGAAATCAATCACACAGGCTATTCCGACCTTTGTCTCGAGCTGCTTCCGCCTCCCTGTCGCTACTTGTGAGAAGTTTCGCCAAATTGTGGCTGATCAATGGTGGGGTCGGGAGGACGGAAAGAAGAAACTTCACTGGAGATCTTGGGCATGGCTCTCGACTCCAAAATCGCTTGGTGGCATGGGTTTCCGCGACATGGCGCTGTTTAATCAAGCGATGCTTGGCAAGCAGGGCTGGCAGCTTCTAACTGAACCTGATTCATTATGCGCCCGTGTGTTGAAGGGAAGGTACTTTATGACTGGGAACTTTTGGAATGCCACGGCACCTCGTACTGCCTCAGCGACTTGGCGTGGTATCCTGCATGGCCGAGATCTGCTAAAACAAGGTGTACAATGGGGTATTGGCGACGGAAGAAGCACTCGTATCTTGTCTGATCATTGGATCCCGTCAACTCCACATGCTGTTCTGCAACCTATCTCTCCCATTCCGGAGACCGCCACGGTCCATTGCCTTCTTAATGAGGAGAACGGATCCTGGGATGAAGAAACGGTGAGGGCTTTCTTCCCTGAAAGAGTGGCTGATGATATTCTTCATATTCCAATTAACAGTTTAGGGGGTCCAGATTATGTCCGATGGCCATTTACCAAATATGGAGATTATTCTGTCCGGTCTGCTTATAACCTGGCAAGAACGAGGCGTTTCTTAACGGCTCGCAGTGGCAACGGCCTGGGTCAGAATTTGAATTGGTCGGAGGAGGAAAAATTGTGGAAAGCGCTGTGGAGGGTCAAAGCTCCCAACAAGATGAAAATTGTGCTATGGCGTCTGGCTCATGATTGCCTTCCCTCGGGCGATCAGCTTCGTCATCGCCAGGTCCCGACTCGGACAGACTGCTGCTTCTGTGGTAGGCCGGAGAGTGTGGAGCATGCACTGCTATTCTGCTCCCATGCTCGCGCGGTATGGGAAGTGATCAAGGAGACCTTTGGCATCAAACTCTGTCGGTCGTCTTTTGCGTCACCTAAGCAGTGGCTCTTCGATTATCTCTCTCGCTGCTCCGATCAGGAAGCGACGGTCATGACTGTGACGATATGGCATATCTGGGAGGCTCGGGACACTGCAAGAAATGAACCTGAGGCTCCACACCCGAAGCGCACAGCAGCTAGGACCCAGGCTTATATCGAGTTGATCATCCAACACCTGTACAAACCTGTACCTGCACATAGGCGTGAGACCTCTACTCCAAGTCCTCTCTGGTCTCCGCCGCCATTAGGTTCGCTGGTTGTTTTCTCTGATGCTGCTGTTTCTGAAGAGCTGAATAGAGCCGGAGTGGGTGTTGTGGTTCTGGATCATTTGGGTCAGTGTGTGGCCGCTTGCTCTGAACCTCTGAAGGGTGTTCTGTCCCCTGAAGTGGCCGAAGCCATGGCGCTTCGTCGGGCGGCCAGGTTTGCGCGAGAGGAAGGCTATGCTGATGTGGTCTTCAAGTCGGACTGCCTCTCGGTTGTGCAACGTTTGACATCACCGACCAGGGATCGTTCTGCTGTTGGATCCATTGTGGATGATATCAAGGAGGCGGCAAGTGATCTTCCCGCTGCGTCGTTCATGCATGTTCGTCGGCATCTCAATGTTTTAGCTCATGTTTTAGCTAGATCAAGTTTGAACTCTACTAGTCTTTGTATTTTTCGTTCTGCTCCGAATTGCATCTGGGAGACTCTTTGTAAAGTTGTTACTTGATCAATAAAGGCCGACGTTCTTTCAAAAAAAAAAACCCTTCCTCAAGAAAGAACATTTTTAATTCCTACCCCGTGGCCGGCGCGAACCCCAAGCAAGCTGTCCGATTCCCTCTCCAAGTCCAAGTCGGGATAGGAATGGGAATAACAGTCGCACCGCAACGAACCCTGCCTCGGCTTCTCCGCCCCTCCGACACCCCCCCTCTCCCACTCCGAGGCAGCATAGGATCTGGCTCTCCCCTTTCCCCCTGTGTATAAAGCTACTGCCAGGACAGGAGCTCAACAAGATATCGCCAGAAAAATACATAGGCGACGGAAGAGGGAAGAAGAAGATCGATCCATGTGTATGTGTATGTGCATGCATGGGTTCGGCGATGGCATGTGTATGTGCATGCACTCCTGTTCGGATTGCGCGGGGTCGCACGCAATATCTCACTCATGCCTGCTTGCTGTCCCCCTCCGCCCGAGGTCGAACAAAGAATCAGCAGTGTAATTGTCACCGCCCTCGCAAAAAAAAAAAAAAAAACACGGAGGACCTTTGATCTCGCTCTAGCACATGGACACACGTCGCTCTAGACGTACGTTTGGTTGCCTTCCAGACTTTCATGCCATTTTGTGACGCCCAAATTGGTCCACGGTACTTGTAGTAGACATTGGTCAGCAGTCTAATCTATAATAGGCGAGGTAAAAGGCTCAAACAATATTTCATGTCACAACTGTATTTGCCAATTAATTGCCACCGCACGTCTGGCTAAGCGTGCCTACAATCTACAAACCAAACGTTCCATACGACCCCGACCACATGTTGCGTTGCGAATACTTGGGTGTAAAACTATGTTTTCATTCGCTTTAACTTAGGACATCGGCATTTAGCGATGCTCCTACTTTTGAATAGCTACTATGTACTATCCCATTTAAAAATAAAAAACAGTAAATATGCCTGTAAACATTCTAAAATTTTGATCATTGTTAATAAAACAAAAGTATATGTCAGTAGTTGACAAGAATAGTATCTTTGTATTTGTATTCAAAATATGTTAGTTATTCCGTATGTGATATGTATTTATATTATACAAAATTTAGAAATCAAACCCCCCCGCCCCAAGTCACGACAAAGCCTCCTCCTCGCACGACTCGACTACTATGAGCTCCCACCCCCTCGTCTAACCCACTGCAGTCCTGCGTGACTCCCACTAAGGATCAACGGGCATGCCGCAACCTGGGGGCTTCATCTTAGGGTAGCCTGCTCCTTTCAGGCAGTTATTCTCTCCTTGTGCTCTCCCCGGTTCCGGATTCTACTCTCACCCCTGGGGAGGACGTGGGCAGGTACCATGTGTCAGCTGCCGAACCCGCCGCCATGGTAGATCTGTCAATAGCACTCAGGGGTGGTCTTTTTTGTCAATAACGTTCAGTAGGTGGTCTTATATGCAAAAAAATCCATTGCCTTATCAAAGGATGTGCATATCTTACACATATCCATGGAGGGATTGCTTAGGTGTAAGTCGACTGAAAATTCAATCTGGGCTAGTCGATTCGTTTCAGCCGTCGGATGCAAAACGCACGGATCATGTTGCTTCTTCAACCTCCAGCCCACCCCACGTTCTTCTTCTTCCCCACACTAGTAGAAAACAGACCTTTCGTCCAACCCTTTAGTCCCGGTTTGATTACGGCCCGGGACTAATGTGACCATTAGTCCCGGTTCCAACGGCTAGGAGCGGTCTGGGGCACGGGCATCATTAGTCCCGGTTCATTTTCTACCTATAGTCCCGGTTTGTATCGTCCCGGTTTGTAATACAAACCGGGACTAAAGGGGTGGTGGCAGGCTGGTGTCAGGCTGGGGCCCCACAATCACCTTTAGTCCCGGTTTGTATCACAAACCGGGACTAGAGGTGGACCTTTAGTCCCGGTTTGTATAACCAACCGGGACTAAAGACGTCCCTATATAAACCCTTCGTCCAGCCCGAGCCCATTCTCTCTGTTTTCCCCTTTCTCTCCTCTGTTCTTCCCCTTGCTCTCGAGCTCATCCTTCATTTTTGCCAAAGATTTGTCAAGATTTGAAGGCACCCCATCTATCCAAGTGTTCACAAAGGTTAGCAACTTTGTCCTTTCATCTCTCATTGCTAGATTAGCTCGTGCAATGCTCTATAATTAAGTATAGTGATTTGTGGGTTCTAGTTTGGGAGTAATTATGTGGGAGTTTATTTGATTTATATGCAATTTGAGCTCAAATTAACTTCTTAGTTTGCATATGTGTAGGTGTGGTTTACTTAGTGCCTTCCCGTCCCCGTCCTAACCACCGTCGATCGCCCGCACCGTCCCGTCGCCGGCACCACCTTGGTGAGCCTCTTGTTCTTATCCTTTTTACAAAATAAAATAAAAATCTTATTTGTATGATTTAGATAGTTAATTGTATAATTTTCTTACATGTATGATTGTTTGTTATACATAGTGCCATGACTTTGATATCCGTCCCCGTCGGCCCTCGTCCGGTTTATGATTCGGATGTGGTATATATATTCTCTTTATAACTATTTGTTGCATTTCGCATTTATGACAATTATGCCCATCAAGTTGACATAGATATTTTTATCTAGGAGGTATGTGAACCGGAAATTGCAACCGACCCTCTTGTCGAGAAGTTAAATTTAGTTGAAAAAGAAAACGAGTATTTGAAAGAAAAATTGAAAAGAATTGAAGAAGAGAAGATGAAATTGGAGTTTTATGTTGCCGATGTCGTCGATGATCACAAGATCAAGATGGATGCAATGCGCTTGAAGATTAGAAAGATTAGAAACTATGCCGTTAATAAAGAGGCTTGGTATCATTATGTTGTTGGATCAATTATTACCTTAGTTGCGATTTTGATCTCATTTGTTGTTGCATTTAAATGCTTTAGCTAGATAGTTTTATGTTGTTTTATGAGAATAAGTGTGTATGAACTTTATGTATGAACTTGTACTAATTTGGTCTTTTCGGTGTTGTGTAATGAAGATGAGTCGGCAATGGATGTACGATGACCGACGCTCTCTCCAGTTCATTAATGGCATGCATAGTTTTCTGCGTGCGGCTGAGGCAAACAAGCGGAATGGTTTTATGTGTTGTCCATGTGGTGTCTGTAAGAATGATAGGAATTACTCTAGCTCAAAAGTCATTCACGTCCACCTGTTTACGTCCGGTTTCATGTCCGGATATAACTGTTGGACCAAGCACGGAGAAAGAGGGGTTCTAATGGAAGAGAATGAAGAAGAAGAGGATGATGACAACTATGCTGGGTTCCCTGAATACGATGGTACTACAATGGGGGAAGAGAATGAAGAAGAAGAAGCTGAAGAAGAGGCATCAGATGAGCCCGCTGATGATCTTGGTCGGGCCATTGCTGATGCAAAGAGAAACTGCGAAAGTGAAAAGGAGAAGTTGAAGTTGCAGCGCATGTTAGAGGATCACAAAAAATTGTTGTACCCAAATTGCGAAGATGACAAGAAAAAGCTGGGTACTACACTGGAATTGCTGCAATGGAAGGCAGAGAATTGTGTAGCTGACAAGGGATTTGAAAAGTTGCTGAAAATGTTAAAGGAGATGCTTCCAAAGGACAACGAATTGCCCGACAGTACGTACGAAGCAAAGAAGGCTGTCTGCCCTCTAGGATTAGAGGTGCAGAAGATACATGCATGCCCTAATGACTGCATCCTCTAGTGCGGTGAGGAGTACGAGAATCTGAATGCATGCCCGGTATGCGGTGCATTGCGCTATAAGATCAGCCGCGATGACCCTGGTGATGATGTTGAGGGCGAGTGCCCCAGGAAGAGGATTCCTGCCAAGGTGATGTGGTATGCTCCTATAATACCACGGTTGAAACGTTTGTTTCAAAACAAAGAGCATGGCAAGTTGATGCGATGGCACAAAGAAGACCGTAAGAAAGACGAGAAGTTGAGAGTACCCGCTGACGGGTCGCAGTGGAGAAAAATCGAGAGAAAGTGGCGGGACTTTGCAGATGACGCAAGGAACGTATGGTTTGGTTTAAGTGCAGATGGCATTAATCCTTTTGGGGAGCAAAGCAGCAATCATAGCACCTGGCCTGTGACTCTATGTATCTATAACCTTCCTCCTTGGTTGTGCATGAAGCGGAAGTTCATTATGATGCCAGTGCTCATCCAAGGCCCCAAGCAACCCGGCAACGACATTGATGTGTACCTAAGGCCATTAGTTCAAGAACTTTTACAGCTGTGGGACATAAAAGGTGTACGTGTGTGGGATGAGCACAAACAACAGGAATTTGACCTATGAGCGTTGCTGTTTGTAACCATCAATGATTGGCCTGCTCTTAGTAACCTTTCAGGACAGACAAACAAGGGATACCACGCATGCACGCACTGTTTAGATGAGACCGAAAGTATATATTTGGATAAATGTAAGAAGAATGTGTACCTGGGACATCGTCGATTTCTTCCGATCAAGCATCTCTTAAGAAAGAAAGGCAAGCATTTCAAAGGTGAGGCAGATCACCGGAAGAAGCCTCGCCACCGTACTGGTGATGATATACTTGATATGGTCAAGGATTTAAAAGTAATCTTTGGAAAGGGTCCTGGCGGACAATCTGTTCCGAATGACGCTGACGGACACGCACCCATGTGGAAGAAGAAATCTATATTTTGGGACCTACCCTATTGGAAAGACCTAGAGGTCCGCTCTGCAATCGACGTGATGCACGTGACGAAGAATCTTTGCGTGAACCTGCTAGGCTTCTTGGGCGTGTATGGGAAGACAAAAGATACACCGGAGGCACGGGAGGACCAGCAACGTATGCACGGAAAAGACGGCATGCATCCAAAGTAGTATCAAGGTCCTGCCAGCTACGCTCTTACCAAAGAAGAGAAGGAAATCTTCTTTGAATGCCTGCTCAGTATGAAGGTCCCGTTTGGCTTCTCGTCGAATATAAAGGGAATAATAAATATGGCAGAGAAAAAGTTCCAGAACCTAAAGTCTCATGACTGCCACGTGATTATGACGCAATTGCTTCCGGTTGCATTGAGGGGGCTTCTACCGGACAACGTTCGATTAGCCATTGTGAAGCTATGTGCATTCCTCAATGCAACCTCTCAGAAGGTAATCGATCCAGAAATCCTACCAAGGTTACAGAATGATTTGGTGCAATGTCTTGTCAGTTTCGAGTTGGTGTTCCCACCATCCTTCTTCAATATCATGACGCACGTCCTAGTTCACCTAGTCGACGAGATTGCCATTCTGGGTCCTGTATTTCTACACAATATGTTCCCCTTTGAGAGGTTCATGGGAGTCTTAAAGAAATATGTTCATAACCGTGCTAGGCCAGAAGGAAGCATCTCCAAGGGCCATGAAACAGAGGAGGTCATTGAGTTTTGTGTTGACTTTATTCCTGACCTTAAGCCGATTGGTGTTCCCGAATCGCGGCATGAGGGCAGACTGGGTGGAAAAGGCACGCTAGGAAAGGATTCAGTAATATGTATGGACGGGCATTCTTGGGCGCAAGCACACTACACAGTTCTACAAAATTCCAGCTTGGTGGCTCCGTATATCGAGGAACACCTGGATAGTGTACGCTCCAAGAACCCGGAGCAGTCTGTGCCCTGGATCAAACGTACACACATGGCGTCATTCGGCGGTTGGTTGCAAACACGTCTCATGCATGACGACACTGTTGGAGATGAGCTGTACTTGCTGGCCAAGTCACCATCTTCGACTATATCGACTTTCAAAGGGTACGAGATAAATGGGAATACATTTTACACGATCGCCCAAGATAAAAAGAGCACCAACCAAAACAGTGGTGTCCGCTTTGATGCAGCAAACACCAATAGGCCAAAGGACACATATTATGGTTACATAGAGGAGATATGGAAACTTGACTATGGACGTGATTTGAAGGTCCCTTTGTTTCGGTGCAAATGGGTCAATCTGACTGGAGGCGGGGTAAAGGAAGACCCGCGGTACGGAATGACAACAGTGAATCTCAACAATCTTGGGTACACAGACGAACCATTCGTCCTAGCCAATGATGTGGCGTAAATTTTCTATGTGAAGGACATGTCTACCAAGCCGAGAAAAAGAAAAGATAAGGAAGCGAATACATCATACGATGAGCCAAAGCGCCACATAGTTCTTTCAGGGAAAAGAAACATCATGGGAGTGGAGGACAAGACAGACATGTCTGAAGATTATGAAAAGTTTCATGAAATTGCTCCCTTCATAGTGAAGACTGACCCAAGCATCCTGTTAAATGATAAAGATTGTCCATGGTTACGGCGCAAAGGGACACACGCGAAGAAAAAGTTTTATACCCCAATATCCCACTCTGGGATGTGACCGGCTTCATCGTCATCACTTTCTTCTCTAGTGAGTTTTCGGACTTATCTGGAAAGTCCCACTTCGGACAAACCGGAGGGAATCTTTGTAATAGTTAGGGTATATATATGTGTTTTGGCATTTGAAACGCGAAGGAACGCTATTTTTCATGCATTTATTGATTTTTTTGAGCTAAATGACCCTGAAATTGAAAAGCACTACAAATGAACTCTGAAAAGGTTGAAACTTGGCATGGTATCATCATTTCACCCACATAGCATGTGCTAAAAAGTTGAGAAGGTTACGGCAAAAACTGGACGCACTTTGTGTACAAACTGGACAATCTCTTTTGAAGTATCAGGGTTTCGGACGAAAACTCGTCTGTTACAAAGGCATTTTATTTTTTTAAACTTATTTTAACTCCAGACTTTTTGTGCGTTCAATATGCACCATTCAAAGCCACGTCATCAATTTTCAACCCTTTCTGACTTCATTTGCTATTTTTCATGCATTTATTGATTTTTTTGAGCTAAATGACCCTGAAATTGAAAAGCACTACAAATGAACTCTGAAAAGGTTGAAACTTGGCATGGTATCATCATTTCACCCACATAGCATGTGCTAAAAAGTTGAGAGGGTTACGGCAAAAACTGGATGCACTTCGTGTACAAACTGTACAATCTCTTTCGAAGTACCAGGGTTTCGGACGAAAACTCATCTATTACAAAGGCATTTCATTTTTTTAAACTTATTTTAACTCCAGACTTTTTGTGCATTCAACATGCACCATTGAAAGCTACATCATAAATTTTCAACCCTTTCTGACTTCATTCGCTATTTTTCATGCATTTAATGATTTTTTTGAGCTATAAAACTAAAAGAGCTAAACAAAATCTGTTTTTGATTAAAACACCTATTTAAATAACCTAAAAATTACCAAATTGAACATACTGATAAAACAGACTAATATTAAACAGCAGGAAAAAGAATCACTCAAAAATCTATTTTTAAAGTAAAGTTATTCACAAACTAGTGATTCACATAAATTTCAAAGAATTCAAATTTAAACTATTCAAATTTGAAAAGTACTGGCACTAACAGAAAGTTTATAATTTTTGTGACCTAAACCAAAAAGATTCACTCAAAAACTCTAAATATTTGGCTGTAAGTAGAAACAAAAGAAAAAAATAAAGCAAAAAACAAAAAAAACTGGAAAAGACCTTTAGTCCCGGTTGGATCCACCAACCGGGACTAAAAAGTTGACATAACATATGCAAAAAAGAAAAAAATGCACGCCTACTAGGCCACCACGGCCTGCATACGACTAGAAACCCAACTATATATGGGCCAGGATGCAGGCCCGCAGGGCTAGCAGGGCCCACAGGGCAGGGCAAATGTTATGCATGTACTGCCTGCTTTAGAGAGGAGCTCGAGACGACTATCGCAGCGGGGCTTATAAACTGGTGCGAGTGCCTCTCGCTTGGCGAGGTGGGACTAAACTTCCACCACGCCAGGACCAACCCTTTAGTCCCGGTTGGAGCCACCAACCGGGACTAAAGGCCCCCTCCCGCGCTTAATTTGGGCCCGAAAACAGACCTTTAGTCCCGGCCCGTGGCTGTAACCGGGACTAAAGGCCCCTCCCGCGCTTAATTTGGGCCCGAAAACAGACCTTTAGTCCCGGTTGCAGCCACGAACCGGGACTAAAGGTCCTTTAGTCCCGGTTCATGGCTGCAACCGGGACTAAAGGTCGATCCTATATAACTGTCACCTAGCGTTTTCCACCGCCCAGGAGACAAATCGATCACCACGCCGCCAGGCTGCCCAAGTTCTCCTGCGATCCACACCGCTCGTCGCCATCGCCGCTCCTCGTCTCCGACCTCCTCCTCGCCGGTCTCCTCCGAGCCTCGCCGCCCCTCTCCTCAGCAACGCCGGTAAGGCCCAGGCCTCCCCCTCCCTCTGTCCCCGTCGAGCTCCGCCGCCCGCGCCGCCACGGATGTGCTCGCTGCTGTCGGCTCCGGCAACCCCGCGCCCCCCTGCCGCATTCCGTGGATGTGCACGAGCCAGAGGCAAAGCTGTGAAGGAGAGGAAGGAGAGGAAGAGTGAAGTGCACGACAGTGCAATCTCTGAACTTTGCCCAATTTCTGAATTTGTGCACAGCAAGTGTTCGATAGCAATGCCAACAGTAGCTAGGCATTTTTCAAAATTTTAAATTTTTTTGTGGTGCTTCTCTGATGCATGGTTGAGGTGCTGTAAAAATTTCAGAATTGTTGGAGTAGTAGAGATTGGGTTTTGAGCAAGGAAACTGAATCTGGTCCAAATTTCATTTGAATGAAACTTGAAATTTTTGAACTAGTGGACAAATTATTTTTGGAGAAATGAAGTGTGGGTACTAGCATCTAGCTGAGATAGTTTTTGCTGGACTAGAAATGTTAGGGGGAATATAGTTCCTTTGCAAAACCAAAGGAGGTCATGAATTGATAGAATTTGGTTTTGTAATTGTTTGAATATTAATAAAAGAAGTTTTAATGAAAGAAATGATATTGGGTACTGTCCTAAGATAGAAGAAATGCTTGATGGAATTTTATGAATGGAAATTGTGTTTTGAGAAGATCCTAGGTTCTCTTTTTTTGAAAGAAATGTTAATTAGATGGATTTATTATGTATTTTTATGTGTAGATGAATGTTAATTAGATGAATGTTAATTAGATGGATTTATTATGTATTTTTGTGTGTAGATGAATGTTAATTAGATGAATGTTAGATGGATCAATGCTATAAAATGTTGTTCAAATTTGCCCATCTACTATAGTTGTAAAAGTTTATTAAATATGAGTAGCATAATAAAATGATAATTATTGCATAGGAATTTGTTTTCATAAGAATTTGTTCTCGACGTCGACGATGCCCGGCCCGCATCCTCGTCGTCGACTCGGCGGCGACAACCTGCTTGAGAGGCGCCATGTCCGGGACTGGGCTCCGTCGGGCTGTCACTGGGAGGTGCTACCTTCCGAGGCGCGCAGCTTGGTGAGGAATCGGGCTCCCGTCGTTGACCCGGAGCTTCTTTGGTGGCGGTTGCGTGGGCCACTATCGGTGCGGAGGCAGCCGGCCCCCGAGGAGGTGGTACATCGCCGTGTCAGGGAGGAGGACGAGCACGTCCGTCGCTACATGGTTGCGTTGGACGTCAGGTTCTCCAATACCTGGCAGGTTCTTCAGGGATCTCACCCGAGCTATGATCCTGTGATGGTTCCTTCTCTTTGGGTGTCCACCGCCCGCGCCTCAGGAACCGCGAGTCAACTGGATTATTCGATAATATTCGAGCTGTATTAGCTAGTGATGTTATATGATATATTCGAGATGTATTAGTGATAATACTCGAGATGTATTCGAGATTATATTCGATAATATTCGATGATGCATTAACTGGATTATTCGAGATGTATTAGTGATATTATTCGAGATGCATTCTAATTTGAATACTAAATTGTTTTATCTTTCTTCTGGATTAGTTAAGCTATGGACGCTAGCGGCAGAGACGACCATGATCAAGAGCATATCATGTTCGACATGATTCGAAACCCAGAGGGTGAACCTGAAGATGACGGCTCACAATATCTGAACGACGCCGGTGAGGGAATATTTGAGGAAGAACCAACAGACGAAGGGCACACAAACAATGATGGCAAAGGAAATGATCTTCAATTAACAAAGACCGGCGAGGTATATATAAGGCCTCTGGTGATCATTACATGTATTAATTGATTTGTATATATATATATATATTAACGAATCTTTCTTCTTTTAGCCCTCCGGATCGAGCAAATCTTCTACAAGCAGGGCAGTACGAGGCGCGGCCAAAAAGTTGCCGCCTGGCATAAAGTACAACATCGATGAGATCAAACCAAATGGCGAACCGCTTGCTCCTAAAAAGAATGCGGACAAATTTACTCGTCAGTGCGGAGTTATTGTCAGGGACCAAATCCCAATCTCCGTTCAAGAATGGAATAAGCCAAAGGGAGATCGAGAAGTTAGTTTTGTCGACGAAAGAGCAAAAGATCTGCTTTGGGAAACGCTCATGTCACATTTCACCCTACCAGAGCATTTAACAGATGCAGAACGGGAGAAAGTCAAGAAGAGTGCTCTTCAGAAGATGGCCACACAATTCCGCAACCACAAGAAAAGATTATGGGCCTGCTACGTCGAAGCAGGAAAGCAGACTCCAGAATTCACTGGAGCACTGGAGAAGGCAAAAGATCACTGGGACTTATTTGTGGAGTTCAAGGAATCGGAAGCAGCTAAGGAACGGTCGAGGATAAACAAGATCAATGCTGAGAAGAAACAATTTCACCATGTTCTGGGGCCAGGTGGCTACAAGACTGGCCGGCCTAAGTGGGATGAATCTGAGGAAAAGATGATTGCTGCAGGGGTCACTCCAGCAACATTGGGTTGGCCCGACAGGTGCAGGACTTGGTTTTATGCGCATGGGAGAAAGTTGGACCCAAAGACAGGGGAGATTATGGTGCAGGCAAGTCTTAAAGAAGCCTCGGACGCTTTACTTGGTGCAATAAAAGCGGCTCGAACAGGGGCGTTCCAGCCCGAGAGAGAGAACGACGAGCTTACACGCGCCCTCGGGAATCCTGAACACCCGGGACGAACACGAGGCAAAGGCGTTGTTCCGTGGGTTGAGGGGTTTGCGGACTGGAACGTCAGTTACAGAAGCCGTGCGAGAAAGAAGAAGCAGGAGGAAGACAAGAAGAAGCAGGATGCAGACCGGCTTCAACAGCTAGAAGCAAAGCACGCGGAGTTCGAACGCGCTTTCATGCGGCAGCAGGAGCAGATCGACACACTTAGCCTGGAAAGGGCGTCTCAGCGGCAGCAGCAAACAGATCCAGCATTGGATAGCACCGTCCCATCTATGCCGAAAAGCAGCGTGGGTTCCACGGGGGTCCTGGCCGATGATGCACTGCTGGCTCGCTACCCCGTGGATGATATCCAAGAGACGACAAGTTGTGAGCTACACCTTCCACTGAAGAACATATCCATGAAGGTGGCGGACGGCTATGCTTTACCAAATCCCCCTAAAGCAGCCTTCCACGGCAATCCGATTCCACCTGGCTATGCTCGTGTCGGGGTGGATGAAGTTCTGTCGGCATATGACTCACTACAGCTTGACTTTCCTGGAGGTCAAGGGGAGCAGACACTGGGAGAAGCCAAACGTGGTATCATTGTATGGAGGAAGGATTGCATCGTCTTTCCAAACTCGACGCCAAGGGCACCGACTCCTCCTCCAAGTCCGCCGCGTCAGCCGACTCGTCCTCCAAGTCCGCCGCGTCAGCCGACTAGTCCTCCAAGTCCGCCACGTCAGCCGACTCATCCTCCAAATCCGCCACGTCAGCCGACTCCAGCCCACCCCGAGACGGAGCCCAGCGCGAGTTCGCAATATCAAACTCTGCAGCGTTAGCGGACTCCCAAGCGGAAGAGAGCACCAAACAAGAAACCCGAGCCTCCTGCCAACAAGAAGTTAGCTTACGAGATGACTGAGGAGGAAAACAAACGGGTCGTGGATGCCCAAGTGAAGGCCCATTTTGCACCGAAACCGCCCCCGCCGCCGAAGGAGAAAATACCTGAGAAAGTCATACAACACTTTGTGGATCTTGCTAAACCGGTTGTGGAGAAAAGCGATTCAGACTATGAGCGCTCTATTAAGAAGTCATATCATGCACAAAAAGATAAGGAGTCGAGCCTTACAACAGGTAGTAATAAAAGCGGGAAAACTGTTCCCCAGCTGGGAGAACAGGCAGTGCAATCGATCCCCCCGCTCAAGGTGAGTACCACCGATAAGCCGGTAATAACCGACGCTGCTAGACAGATGGCTAGAGAGGCCGGTGTCACTGTTGAACAACTCCTAGGCATCGAGGATCTTCCCACGAATATTGATGAGAAGGAACTAGCATGGAAATACGTCCACGGGAACCCTCTGGTCAGGCCTGAGGAGGTCGAGCTTCTACCAACGCAGATGCGCAGATTGCATGACTGGTACCTGAGAGAAGTAAAGGCCGGGCGAGAGAGTCACATGGTGAAAGTCAAGCCAGAGCATTACTACCATGGAAAAGATGTGTGGATTGAATTGCCAGAACTTTTTCAGTTATACAATCAAGACGCACTGGACAAATCTCTCGTCAGTTGCTATTGTCTGTAAGTGATTTCTTTCTGTAATTTAAGTCTCTAGCTCAGCTCATTCATTGCCTGTAATTATCCTCACTATATTCTTTTGTGTGGTATTATGCAGATTGAAGATTTCTGAAATGAAAAGAGATGGAGTCTATGGCATTGGGTTCATTGACCCAAATACCATTTATGAACAAGTGTTAAAAAAAGAACCCAAAGACACAGAGGCCAACTTGCTAATATTTTTGAAGGAACTAAATGCCAGACCAGAGATAGTATTTCCTTACAACTTCAAGTGAGTGTTACTGTCTTGTACTACAAATTCTATTTTGCTTAGTCGATGTTAAGTGTAGTTGATGAGTTATGCATGCCCGCTTATACAAACGTGTGCGCAGTTTCCACTGGATCCTGCTAATCATTAGAGTTGACGAGGGAAAAGTTGAAGTACTGGACTCACTAACTAGAGACCCTAAAGAATACTACGACCTGAAGTTGATGCTCGACAGGTAATTTCAATCATTATCGCACTATGTCGGCCTCTTTAGTTCATTTCCTGATATCAAGTAATTAATAACTCATTTATTCATTTTCTTTGCCGGGCAGGGTTTGGAAAACGTTCATCAAAGAGGTTGTCGGTCAATGGAAACCAAGCCTGAAATGGTGGCGACCAAGGGTAATTAAGTAGTACTAGCTAGCTAGCTACGTCTGCGCATCTCTTTAATTCTAGTTTCAATACCATTATCATGCTTGATTATTATCTGATTGAATTCTTTTCTCGTAAAGTGCTTGAGGCAGACACCGGGGAATAATTTATGTGCATACTACGTTTGCGAGAACATTCGCATTATTATCAACGAAAGGAGCAGAGATGCAAGAAATCTTTGGGTACGTAAATACTATTCACAATTCTTTTTATCATTATCTAATATATATACACACAACTAATATATTCATATTGATCTCCTTCTTTAAAGATGAAAGAGATGCGGGATCAGCTCCTACCAACGGACCGCATACGAGCACTTCAAGAGGAAATGGCGGGATTTTTGCTTAAGCAGGTCATATCTCCCGACGGAGAATACCATTTCACCTAATGCCTGCATGTAATGATCTGCAAGTTGTAGGAGAAACTGTATATACCAAATTGTATATACCAAACTGTATATACCAAATTGTATATATATATATGTGTATGCATGGTCGTACGAGAAATTCTATGATATATGATTGGTTCTACGAGAAATTCTATTATATATGCATAACGTGTACAGTATGTAGTAGCGTAAAATATGTTTGAAATGAAAAAAAAAATGGAAAACACAAAATGAAAAGGAAAAATAAACAATAAACCCTAAACCCCTAAACCTTTAGTCCCGGTTGGTGTCACCAACCGGGACTAAAGGTCCTCCAGCCCCAGCGCACAAGCGCAGCCACGTGGAGGGCCTTTAGTCCCGGTTTGTGACCAACCGGGACTAAAGGTGGGGGCCTTTAGTCCCGATTGGGCTGTCCCGGTTGGAAAACCGGGACTACAGGCCCTTCCCAACCGGGACTAAAGGCCCGTTTTCTACTAGTGCCAGCTGAACGTACCACCGGCCACCACCGTCCGCGGCCAGCGGCGCTCCTACGCCAGCCTCACCGCCCCGCCCTCCCATCAATGTCCTCCCACCGCCGTGCTGCCGCCGCCCCCAACTACTGGAAATTAGGTCAATAACGACGAGCCACAAACAATACTTGGTCGTTACTTTTAGGCCGGGCCAACCCAAGTCCAACTTGCGCACGCGAGAACCCATAGTATTAGCTGGTAGTCGTTGTTGCGATCTCCTTAGTTAATTATCTTATCTTTGTGGAGTAGTTAACAATTTATTTAATATTAATCGATGAAAAGGATAAATATCAACGTATTGAGTCTAGGTTTCTTATCTAATAACTGAGGCGGCCCCTTTGACTGAAACATGGACGCTTGCCTCGATTCAGATCGGCCAGCCGATGGCGTCGGCGGCGGCTTTGGAGAAGGATTGCTGGATGCCGGAGGAGGCGGAGGCCGAGGCCCTTCTGGTAGAGAAGGTGGGCGTGCTGCCCTCCGGGTTCTACGACGCCTTCGTGCTCCACGACATCCGCGTCCACGCCGTCCGGCCCAGCCGCCTCCTCTGCCACTTCCCCGTCACCTCCCGCCTCCTCATGAGTCCCTCTCCCCCTGCAGCCAGCTCTACTCCTCTTCCCTTCCCCGTCACCTCCCGCCTCCTCGTGAGCTCCTCTCCCCCTGCAGCCAGATCTACTCCTCTTCCCTTCCCCGTCCCCTCCCCTGCTCAATCCTGCTAGATGCATGCTAATTATTGCACGTAGTACCCAAAACCAAGCATGATTTAGTTTCCCCACATCTACTACTGTACTACTTTCACTGGCACTTCTCCGCAGAATTACCTTCCCTGTGTACTGTAGCTGAAAAACAAGTTGTGCCATCATCCATGTAGCAGCTTGTGTACTACTGCATTTTGCTGATGGTTGTGTTGTTGAATGTTCAATTCCTACTGGATTTTGCTAATTATGGCACTAGTACTGAACCCCAAGCATAATTTTGCATCTACTACTCCCTCCGTCCGGAAATACTTGTCCTAGAAATGGATAAAATGGATGTATCTATAAGTAAAATAAGTCTAGATACATCCATTTGAGAGACAAGCTTTTTCGGACGGAGGGAGTATTATTCTACATCCATTGACATTTCTTCAAAAAATATTATCTTTCCACTATATACCTGAGGAATTTAATTTTCATAATAACTGCATAGTTCCATTCCCTCATCTAATTGTTCGCTGGAAAAACAACTTGTACCATCATGCATGGAACAGCCAGTTTGTTTACCGCATTCTGTTGAGTGTTGCTGAGATGATGCATTTTTGTGATGGTCGTGTTGCTGAGAAATCATAGAACTCGGGCAGCTTCCTGCAAGGGGCGCGACTGCATTGCTGGTTTACTTGATGGGTTCTTCTGTACACCGCTGGGTCACAAACCAGGGTCTCGCCACTAGAGATGAACATCTACCTAGATACTGCGTTTTCGGATGTGACTGACTTTCTTACCCAATCGGAATTGGATGCGAAATAATACATGTGGTGGTTCATCAGCATAACTTCTCAAGGTATGCTTGTTGGTGATGTTGCTTGTTTATGTTATTTTTGGTTTTGCATGACTTTCTTCCGGAGGAGGTTCATGTTTAAAACCATTTCTGCTCAGTTATATCAGATTGGTCAGTCATGTTTAAAGCAGATATAGTGACTAGTTTGTTATGTGCTTTGCAGGTTAGTCATATGGTTTCTATAATGGACCTATAGCTCGTTCTTATCTTTTTCAGGTTCAGAGATCAGCGCATTTATTAGTTCCTTCACTATGCTTTGATGTCCAGGTTACAACTAAGAATTTCATATGTATGTATATCACTTATCACATAGCAGTATAGTATTCTTTTTTTAGCAGAGGAGAATAATTTTCAGTGTTAATTTAGTTGGGTACAGACCATCAATCAAAAAAGCTCAAAACGTTTTGCCCATATATAGAATAACTCAAGTCTTGCTAGAACTAGATATGAAACAGACCAATTAATTGTTCGCAAAAATAGTTTCTCTTTGTTGCATAAGGACTGTAGAAGAATTTGGATTAAGACATGTCTAAGCTACAGGAAATAGTATACAATGTTATTTAGTCTAAAATGATTCACGTGCAAAAAAATTTCATATGTGCTACTATCCTTTTGAGCTAATTCATTTATATGTACTACTAATAAATCATTTATGTTTTTGCAGAACAGATGGTTCACCGTAATAGGAGCATCACAAGACATTGTGGTCATTGGTGAAGAATGATATGCAGTGAAACACAAGGACTTATGATGGTGTCCCATGACCGAAGATTATGAAAAATCACTCTTCTAGTTGATGTATTTCTGGTTAGATATGAACTAAAATAGTTGTCTACAAGGTGTTTTTGGTTCATATTTTCTAAATGGTATTTATTAACTCCGCTGTATGTTAGGATCCTCTTCAATATGTATGATTTTGATTAATGAAAACAGGTTATATACTTTGACTGTTCAAATTATTTTGTTCCTTGATGAGTGTGGCCAATAATCTTCAAAAGTGGTCGTTAATGATACCTAAATCACCATAAGAACATTATTAGTGATGACGAAAGTGGTCGTCAATACTACAATTGTGGTCGTTATTGCATCGGCATTGACGACGACAGATCATCCCGTCGTTACAAAATAACGATCACAATATGTGGTCGTTATACTTTTAACGACGGAGCCTATCACGACCAACATATTGTGGTCGTTAATGGCCTTTAACGACCACAATCCGACTTTTAACGACCACATATACCGTCGTTAAAAACTATTTTCCTAGTAGGCCCGGGCATTCCTCTAGCCCCGGCGATGACCCGTTTTTTTCGGCCAACTGGCACCACCCCCACACCCCTAAGATAGATAATGGGGTAGCCTTCTCCGGCCAGCTCCTTCCTTCTATCCAGCGACCTCCTTCCTTCCCTCCGCTGTTTCTTCCTTCACTGAAAATCGACTGGCCAAAATTGCATTTTCAGGTGACGGACGTGCAGCTAAACTGATCCATGAAAGTGAAACTATTGTTCATTAGTTGGTTTTCCATCATTACGGTAGGCCATGCTGCATGGCTTGTACCTCTACGTTACCCACGTTATGGTACGTCCTCCACCAAAATTGATCATCCTCTCGTTCGTGTTGTTCCTTTCTTCTTCAAATGCCTTTTTTTTTGCGGGTGCTCTTCTTCTTGGCACCTCTTGTAACGATACCTCACTAGTTCAGTCGATACACTCCATTACACGCTCATCACCGAGCTCCAAGGCCAGTTGCATGCAGACATGCACTCTCTTTGTCTCTTTGACGAGCTTGGCCACCCGTACGTACACTCCCAGTGCGACGTCGTCCGTCTGTGCCCTTTGGTCTCTGCAGCCTTGCTCCCCAGCCGGAGTGGGGTGATTTTCGTGTTTTGACCCTTTTGCGAAACTTAAGCCAGATCTGACCCTGCTTCGAAAAAATTTCGGGATCTGACCCTTTTCCTACCGCCGAGGTCCATGGCGGTAGGGTAAACTAGCCTACTGCCAAGGGCCTTGGCGATAGGAGTGCACGCCCTACCGCAAAAAATGTCTAAGTATCAAATACAGTGCTTGCACGTACCTACCGCCGGGCACCTTGGCGGTAGGGTTGCACATGCTACCGTCAACCTGTTTGACAGTAGGGCTGCACCGTGCTAACGTGGATAAGTTGCCTACTGCCAAGGACCTTGGCGGTAGGCTGGTTTACCCTACCGCCATCGACCTTGGCGGTAGGAAAAGGGTTAGATCCCGAAATTTTTACAAAGCAGGGTCAGATCCTGCTTAACTTTCCGAAAAGGGTCAAAACACAAAAATTATCCGTCGGAGTGCCGACCTCGGGCAGACGCTGCCTGAGCGAAGAGCAGCTTTGCGTCGACCTGCATGCGTGGGTACATCAGTACATGCATGCCGTATATATGCATGATGCATCTACGAGTTGCATGCAATTCCGCACGTTGACAGATAGATGCCTGCGAGCAAGAAGTTGTATGCGGCAGCTAGCTGTGTCGTGGGTACTGGTGAGGAGGCGAAAGGATGAACTGGAGCGTGCCAATCATGCATGCTGACTAGGACGTAGACCCACCATGCTGCCGCCATGCAGTGGCGGACCCAGGAATTGAAGTTAGCCGGGGCGAACATTTGATGTCCAAATTTTTTTCGCTACAATTGCAACTCTATTCAACCAAAAGTCATAGCATTCGACAACAAAAGAATAAAAAGGCTCTTAAAAACTAGTAAACTGCTAACATTGACTCTTGTCGCTTGAAACGCTCACTTATGCCACAATATGATCCCATAATTCCAATTTCCAAACAGGACCTACAAAATTATGAATGCATTAGCACAAGTGTGATGAGAGTTGTATACTTTGATATGGTCATCTGATGGTACTAGGTGGCAGTATACCTTTAAGATGTAATTGCATAATGAACACGTGGTTGTGGAGGTAGATGACCTCGACGGCTCTTCAAGGCATGAAAATGAACCATAATCTCTTTATCACTAATTTTAGCAAATATCTCGCGCTCAACAAAGCAAACCATCAAATCATTAAGCCATTCATCACCCATCTTGTTTCGAAGATCTGTCTTTATAATATTCATGGCTGAGAAAACCCTCTCCACTGATGCAGTTGCCACCGGTAATGTCAATGCAAGTCTGATAAGCCGATAAACCAATGGAAATACCAGATATTGTTTACTTTGAACCAACTTGAGAGCAAGAGAACTCAAACTATCGCAAGCCAAGAATTCAGTACTTCTTTTCATCACATCAATATATATGTTGAGTTGATCAGTCAACAAATAGCGCTCTCGTGAAGAGAAATCAATAGAGTAAATATTTGCAAGCTCAACTAGCTTATCATGATCAAAGTTGCTAAATGAGTCTCTAGGATCAAGGCAAGCAATGCACTTCAACAAGCATGTAGAAGTTTCACTAAATCGATTATTCATCTCAACTATGTTTCTATCCAATACCTCATTGAATATAGTTACCTTGTAATGATGGAGACAAGTAACCATTTTGCGTGATCTTCTTGGGTAACCCCTTGCTGAAATGTTATCATCCATATTGGGCACTATTATATTTCTTGCCACACAAAAGTTAGTAGCAGATATCAAGAGAGGCTCCCATCCATCATCTCTCAACTTTTGTAATAGACTTTTCACTGACACAATCATATTCATAGCACAGACTATATTCTGATCTTTTTGTTGCAATGCTTGTGACAAATCATTGGTTAAACCAAGCACTCGAAGCATCAAATGCAAGATAAGAACAAATTCAAAAGTTTCCATGTTTATCATCAAGCCAGAAGCCAAACCTCTATCATCTGCATCCGCTCCATCAAGAGAAATACCATGTAGCACTTCAACCACGGAATCCCACATTTGATAGATCCGGATTAGAGTCTTGTGGTGTGACCCCCATCATGTATCACCAGGTCTTGCTAAACTTGTCTCTTGATGCTGGCCTTTTCCTGACAAAATCTCCCCATGCTCTAACTGTACAACCAAGTTGTCATGATGCTTCTGCAACAATGCATCTTTCCTTTTACACGAGGAACTTGCCTACAAGAAAAGAGTAAGTGTGGTTAGAATTTTACAATGGCTAGATATATACTATCTGGATTTGTAAATAGCCATAAGCTATAAGAACTAAGCACTAACCATGTTGACAATCTTATTTGTATGGCCAAAGAAACCACTAACAGCTAGAACCCCCTTGACAACAGCAACAACCACCAATTGAAGTTGGTGGGCAAAACAATGCACATAAAAAGCATACGGGTTGACATCTAGCACCAATTTCTTTAAACCATTAAGTTCTTCACGCATATTTGAGGCCCCATCATATCCTTGTCCTCTCAATCTAGACATGGATAAATTATTTTTAACAAACATTGCATCCAAAGATCTTTTCAAAGAAGCGGATGTAGTATCAAGAACATGTTCAACACCAAGCAATCTTTCCAAAGACGCCCCTTTTTGATTCGTGAACCTGCAAGCAACAAATATAAAATTAGAACAAGTATGTGAAGGTAGAGTAGTTACATTCAGAATTAGAACAATCATGACAATTGACAAATAACTAACCTCACAATCACAGCCATTTGCTCTCTAACCGATACATCGCGAGACTCATCAACAAGTAGAGAGAAATTACTATCACCGAGCTCATTCATTATCACTTTTGTAGTCACTTCTGCACATGCTTGTACTATTTGTTTTTGGATTTTATGACAAGTCAATTGATGATTGCCAGGAGCATTTTTATGGACCACATCGGCTACATCTTTGCATCTTTCCGCATACCAATCCAACATCTCACGGAAGTTACCCTTGTTCATGGAAGTGGTACTCTCATCGTGCCCACGAAAAGCTAGACCTTGAGAGACAAGAAACCTTACCACACCTACAACAGCCCTCAAACGCTCTTCATATTCAATATGTGATTTCTCAACATGACAAGTCATTGCATATGACACACTTTGCTTTTGGTTCTTGAAATCTTCACACCGTCTTCTAGCATTGTTGTGAGCGCTGTTTGGTCCACCTACATGAACATTGAATATTTCCACTGCCTTCTTCCAATTTTTGAACCCTTTCTTAGTAAAGACATCATGGCCAAACTTGTCACCAATACTTGAAGGCTTGAAAAGAAAATAAGGAAAACAATAGGCAGACTTTGTCTCTTTACTATACTCTAGCCAGTCATAATCTTTATACCATGCTTCTTTAAAGTTCCGCCAATCTTTCCCAAAACGAGTACGAGGGAAATCATGACCATACAAACGCCCCACACCTTTCGACAAATATGCCCTTCTCATTTCATCTCTAATTTCTGGAGTTGCATACTCTTCAATTTGCTTACGTGTGCCAGGATCAGAATCCACATCAGCTAAATTAAATGCCGGAGGAACCTACAACATCAAATGGCACCAAAATTCAATGTCCTGTTACTACTGACCACCTAATGTTCCTATTCAACATTTCAAATTTCCAACTAACATATCAAAAGAAAGAATACAAGCAGAGGATACCTGCTGCTGCTGGTCATCGGAGTCATGTGGATGCTTCCGTTTGGTTGATTGCGCCGAAGCTACAATCGCAGCAGCAGCTGCTTCGACAGCAGCAGCCTCGGCCTCAAATTTTTTGAGTTCGACAGCAGCAGCCTCGGCCTCAGCTTCTTCGAGTTCGACAGCTGCAGCTAGCCCTATCCAATCCACATCTTCACTGTCACCGGAATCCATCACCTGATCACCAGCAGTTCGACAGCAGCAGGCAGCACCGCAGCAGCTAAATCCTGCCAGCACCGCCCCCACAGCCCCACTGCCGCCCCCGCCGCTGGCTCGACCTCCAGCACCAGCACCGCCCCTCGCCGCCGGCCGCCGCAGCTAACTCCGGCCAGCACCGCCCCGGCGCCCCCCACTGCCGCCCCCACCGCTGGCTCGACCTCCAGCACCGCCCCTCGACGCCGGCCGCCGCAATACCAGCCCCTCCCCTGCCGGCCGCCGATGCAGATGCCTCCCCCTGGCCTCTCCGCCTCTGGGCTCTGGCGGCGGCGGCGTAGCACCACAGTAGCTAGGTCGAGGGAGTCAGGGAGGGGAACGAGCGATGCGTTCTGGGCTTCTGGATCGAGAGCGATTGGTGATTTTTTCTGTTTGACGAGACGAGGAAAGGAGAGAGTTTGGGCCGGTAGTCTGTACAAACAAAGCCCACTCCACCGGCCCAGCCGTCCAGGTCAGTTACCCCTTCGTTCCTCTCCATCGATCGATGCCTGAAACGGGAGCGCCGCCGCCGGACGAAAGTTACATAGGTCAGGGTCGATCTTTGGCCGCCGACGACCCGGGGCGGCCGCCCCAGCTCGCCCCAGTGGTAGGTCCGCCACTGCCGCCATGTAAGCCGTCAGAATCACTGTGAGCAAATTTGAACATAAGAGAACGACGTTACCAAGTTTATGGACGTAAATGTAGACTTTGAGTCCGCTCTTTAGTGTAAGTGAACACTCGTGCTAAGTTAATGATGGACTCCAAACCCGTCCTTAGTGGAGCTGTTTAAGATTCTGTCAGTAATTAGTAGCTCTTTCTGGAGTAGTGTATGAGGATTTATTTAAGGAAAGTAGTGTATGACGACAAGTTGACCACCGGAGTACGTGCAGTGTCGAATGTATTGCGGATGGGTGTAGTCTTCTTACTCTTTCGAAAATTCACAGTCTGAAATTTAGCTCGAGTTTTGAGATCTTAAAATTTATGATATTTCGAATTTGTATAGACCGTAATAATAATCTAACAATTTAAAAGTAAAACCGTAAAGTTTTATTATTAACTTCGTCTGAAGCCGCCAGAACCAAGAACCAACTAAATAACCATATTTTCTAAAAAAATGAGTTAACCGTATGTGTGTGTCTTATCTTATACTCCCTCCGTCCGAAATTATTTGTCACGAAAATAGATATCTATTTCTCCGACAATTATTTCCGGACGAAGCAAGTACGTTGTATACCAGTACTAGTTAGTAGTCAGTTTCCCTCAAACAAAAAAAGTAGTCGGTTCTAACGGGACTGCAGTACGTACGGAATTATACTCGGAGACAGCGAAACCAAATGGGAATGGTGTGCACTGCCTATATAAAGAAGTACACACGGCCGTGTTGTCATGCACGCACTCTCGCATGCATGCATGCACGTGTCGTCTCGTGTAAACCATTTTGTTTAACACAGTAGTAGTTGATTCAGAGATTCATAGATGTCGGGGGAGGGCCGTGAACTGTATTTAAAAAAGATTAACCCTGGCTAAAGTAGTAGTAGTACATACTAGGTACTAGAGCATCACACGGCAGTTTTGACCAGGACTCGTAGCGGCGCGCGTTGCCATGTGGGATTTTTTTGTCCTATATAGCCAGTGACGGAGAGGCAGCAGGGGGCTAGCTGGGGCCATGGCTCCCCCATGCTGATTCTTTTTCTCAAGCCATGGATTTATGAAGTTAATCCCTAAACTTATATGTTTGCCCCCCTCCAATGCACTGCATGTTTCATCGGCACCCCTCGTATAAAGATTCTGGCTCCGCAACTCGCGGCCTCGCGGGCTACCCGTCCCCCCAAAACCTCCCTCGCTTTGTCCTCTTGCGCTCTCTCCCTTGCCCTTGCCCTTCCCGACTCGGGATTAACATCTCGCCGGAGCTCCCCAAACTCGGTCGGCCGTGCGCTCTAACACCCCCGACTCCGTCCCCGACCTGGCATCGGACCTGCATTTTCAATTTTTCATATCCCCACGCCCCTCTCCCCAGTCTCCCACCTCTTCTTGGCCTCTCCCGAGCCGTTCCCCTATATAAGTGCCAGGAGCTCAAAGACGAGACGCACCGACGCCGGAGCTCACTGACAAGATCGATCCATAGAGGAGAGGGAGAGGGAGAGGGGGAGAGAGAGAGAGAGAGATGAGCAGCAGTGGTTTCGGCGTCGTCGACCGGGAGTCCTTGATGTCTGAGAAAGTTAGGTTGCTGAAATTGATTGAGAGGTACTTCGGCCCCAACGAGATGGCCATGTGTCTGGGGACGTCCCTCAGGTGTGGCGGCGCCAGCGACGTCCGCTGGCGTCGCATGTACGAGGCATTCCCCTACTGGCAGCAGCAAAGTAAGTAAGCTTTCCAGTTTTCCATGCATTACCATGCAAACCATGTCGAGATCGGGCTCACATATTGGTTTCTTGCACGTGCAGGTGGGCTACTGACAAACGAATTGCACAAAGATGTTGCGGAAACACCAGTACAGGTGTTCTGCACGCTTATCAAGCCCCGCAGCAGGAAGGCTTTGGGAGGAGGGACATGGGAGAACAAAGGAGCACCAAAACCAAAGGCAGGCAACCAGGAGTTCGACATGACTAAATTGTACTATCCCAAGAACGGCACGGACATGCGCAAGGAGGATGGATTCACTGTGATTGAGTTCGTTCTGAAAAACCAGCAGGTAGGCTCATGTTTGGCTTGCAATGTTTGAAGCTTTGCACACATGACTTTCGATTTTATGCTCTATGTGAACTCAACCCGGCAATCCGACCCATGGGCGGCCGCGCCCATGGGCACCCGACCCGAATGGGTAGGGTATGGGTCGCCATATTCACCCATGGGTCAGCCCGATGGGTAACCCGATTAGTCATGGGTAGGGTATGGGCATAATGTTCTGCCCGTGGGTCGCCCGATGGGTCACCCGATTAATATTAGTGATTAAAATATATTTTTATTTTATATTATGTGTGGACGTTTTAGTAAAGATACTTGCTAATTAATTTCTTTAGAGCAAGCCAACGCAGCCAGTAGCAATGCATGTATGCATCTTTGCTCTGCCTTTTATTTCTTGTCGATCACTCCTAAGGACCATAGATGAATTAAATGTTACTGCTTGGATCGTTGGTTCAGCAGCTAAGCAACAGCCCAATATTGGCCCTCCAAAGCGAGCCCAGCTCGCTTTGCATGCACGATAGCACATGGGAACGAGACAACGATGCCGGTTGCCAGCTTGTTAATTTAGTACCACCTCGCCTAGTCGCGCTGGTGGGAGGTGCAGTTTTGCCTATATAAGGGACTCGAGAACAGGTGCAGAAGGGGCAGCAGCTATTGCATTGTCTTGGAGTGTCTACTACGTCCAGTAGCTGGGGTGCACTAAAACAGCAGCAACCTTCGCTGGACGCACGATGCGTACAATTTTTAAAGTAAAAATAAATTTCGGGCATGCTCTGTTGTGCACTGTACAACAACCCGATGGGTAACCCACTGGGTCGGGTTACCCGATGGGTATGGGCGTGGGTCTGCTCCTCTGCCCATGGGTAGGGTCGTGGGCGAAGGGGTAGACCCATTTACTGTAGGAGATATGCCCTAGAGGCAGTAATATCAGTTACTTTTGTATCTCCAAGTTTGTAATGAATGTTTATGATCCATGCTATAACTGCAATGATTCTCGAGTCTGCAAATAAAACGAGGCTTGGAGGGAAACTCATGTGCACGTGTGGTTTAATAAACGGTAAATTGTATTTCTAGTCTTGCCTCTAAGACTAGCTCAAGTATTGCATGATGATCCTGTTTTCCTGATCATGGGCATGGCTATGCCGGCAATTTTGAGGGCACGATGTTGGTAGAACACTTGTGTTGAATCGACCCAAATTGATATTATACTATGAGATATATTCGTCACAAGTTAATGGTTAAATAACACAGAGATGGTTAATGTTTGCATGATTCCTTAGACCATGAGAGTATCGAGTTTCTTCATGCTTGCTTCATGAACTTTGGGGTTTGTTAAACGTCATCCGTAAAAGGGTGGCTATTACGGCTGCTTACGGGTTCATGGAAAAGTATGTCAAGTAACTTGATAGCTCAAGATTGGGATTTGCTCCTCCGACGTTGGAGAGATATCTCTGGGCCCTCTCGGTGTTGCGGTATCCATCATCGTCTGGCCAGACACCTAGTGATTTGATCACGGGGATGCCGGAACACGGGAACGAGAAAAGAGAACAATACCGGCAACGAGGTAACTGGCATAGTGGACAAGTTGTTGATCCACGGGGATGCCAACATGTCTCACCTCGGGTAATTGTAACATATCGTGAAGCAACAGGAATAGCATACGACAACTGGAGGTTCACTCGAATATTTATTCTTGTGGGTATAGGGATCGATATGGGTGTCCACGGCTCCGATGTTGATCATTGATCGGAAGGGGTTCCGGGTCATGTCTATGCTTCACCGAACCTATAGGGTCACACGCTTAAGGGTCATCTATATGTTGAATACTAGACAGGGAGTCTGAGAGAAAAACACCGAAAAAGTTTCGGACACCGGAAAAGTTTCGGACAGCGGAAAAGTTCCGCAGAGAGAGGTCACCGGATGAATTTCGGTGAAACTAGAAAAGTTGTTTCAGGGGATACCATAAAGTCAAATTGGTCTTGGCACATGCCTGATAATTCTTAGAGGGTGCCAGAATCGTTCTGGAAACTTTTTGGAATTTTCTGGAATGAAAACCGGAAATGTTCCGGAGCTGCCGAAACCGCTTCAGATGCTTTTCGCAGATGAAATCACTAAACCGGAATTGTTCCGGCTTGCGTTGAAAATTATTTTGGTGGGTACTAGAATTGTTCTAAGCCCACATGAATATTTTCAGTTCGATCAGACGCTGAAAAATGTCGTCGTGAATAGTGAAAGTGCTTTTGGATATTTGTGGAAAAACACCTTTTTGGATATTTCCAAAAAGGTTTCTAGAAGGCCTTGGGGGCCAAGGCAGCCCCTCATGGGGGTCCCCCAAGGGTGTGGCCGGCCAAGATGGGTGGGGCACCATGGTGCTCCACATGGCACTCCCATATGGCATATTCCTTTTATGAAAGGGATATTCCATGGGCATTTTGGGGTTTTTGTATGACAACTTTACCCCTTGGCTAGCCTATAAATAGAGGTGAGTGGGCAGCCCACTTCCTCATCCTTGTGCTCTCATACACATGCTATGCTTTGCTAGCTCTCTCTTCTCCCTCACACGAAAAGAGTATTTCGTAGAGCCGAAAGGCTGTCTGGGTTCCGGCAGGAACTAGTTCTGGACGGCGAAGCCCTGCCGGATAGTTGACACCGTATGTGTGCAACCCCGTAGAGAGGTCGTAGTTTCGATCTTTTGCCCGAGGGGCTGTTCGAGGGTCCTCCCGAAGGGCTGTCCGAGTTTCCGTTCGAGTTTCGAGGGTCCTCCCGAAGGGCTGTCCGTGACATCGTCCGGGGGACTGTCCGACCGCCTCCCGAAGGGCTGTCCGACGAGGGAGTACATTCTCGCGGTTGGGAGGTTGTAAAATCCTAGCTGCGGGAATCTGCACCAACGATCTCCACCGACTCTTCTTCCGCTACGCTACGAGTCGGTACGGATCAGATCAAACCTTGTATGCAATCTCCATAGTGGTCCTGGGCGTGCTTGCTATACCGAAAATTTTTGTTTTCTGTCGCGTTCCCCTACAGTGGTATCAGAGCCAGGTTATGAGTAGATGCATGTTATGATCTAGAATACATAGAGATGTATGGGTGTTGCACAATATAATTAGGTAGTAGATGAGATCTATTGCTGAAAATTATTTGTGCGGGTAGCAGATGAAATCTGTTACTCGATGTTCTTGTTGCTTCCCTTGAATTTGCGTAGTCCTGATCTTGACAGCATTGTGGAATCTGACAAAGTTCTGGCAATCCGCGATCCTTTCATGTTGCTCCTGAGTATGCTGATTGACAGATCAACGAAGCTAATAGTTCTTTGGGTTCCACTTTAGTCAAAGAAAGATGGATGTTTCGCAGACGAAGGGCAATGCAGATATGATCTGCACGGGGGTCACGCGTATGACGAAGTTTAGTATGGGGCTCGAGATTTTACTGTCTCGTGTTTCATACACCCTGGATAGTTAATCTAGCAACTTGAAGTATCATACTTGATGATAAACGTTGGTAGCTGCGGTTTAAGTAAAAACCTTAGAAGCCACGTAAAATAAAGTTTTGCATAAACCGATTAGAGGCGTCTAACTTGGTTTTGCAGGATGGTTATGCATGTGATGTGGTATAGCAATGCTCATATTAAATTTGATTATGTATGAGATGACTATATGATGTAATTAACATGACCTGCGTGTCATGATTCGGCATGATGGCTGGAGCCATATGATTGCACTCTAATGACCTGCGTGTCAACCTTATGTAATGCACTTATTTTATTAGCTATAGAGATAGCAATATTATGTGGTGCATCGACAAGGTGGTGGCAATCTTCGCGAAGGTGAACTCCGACACGAATGCCGAAGACGAAGAATACTTGACTTCTCCGTCAGAAGGGGCTATACCATATCATGCTATTATGAATTGCCTGAGATGTTTATCCCTCTTGATGCACCCTTCTTGATTGCGCGGTAGTCGCTTTTTATTAGGGTGATCTCTCACTTAAAAATATCAAGTAGTTAGTGTTCTCCCAAGTGTAGCACCGTCACGGCACTTTTCTTTTCGGGGTATCACATGGATGCATGGGTACGAACGATTAGACATGTGTGAGGCGGGTGAGTTGAGACCTCGCAGCAAGATCACTTGGTTGTCTTGACGTTCAGGCATGAAAGTCATGAGCTCGGAACACACGCATCGAAAGATGAACGAGAGTCACATAGAGATGTGATTGGCAAGTTGGCCTACCAAATGAAATTCTCGTCACTTGAGATGGATGCATCCTTGGCGTTGAATTGAAATTTGGGTCTTGAATCACTCATAATCAATTATGAGAGATATTGATTTGAGTGGGAGCGCACTTTAGAATAAATATGTTTATTCACTAGTGCCAAAATCATTATAAACAATGTCTAAAATGAACTTGTGTTTTCCGTTGTAGATCAAATGGCTCGCAACACCACGTTCAACTTAGGCCCTATGTTAGAGAAAGAGAAGTTAGCTGCGAATGGAAACAACTATGCGGACTGGGTCCGTACCCTGAGGATTGTCCTCAGGAGCGCTAAGAAAGTGTACGTGCTTGATGGAGCTCTTCCACCTAAGCCGGCGGCAACAGCCGCGGCAGACATACAAAATGTCTGGGCCACTAAGGATGATGATTTCAACTTAGTGCAGTGCCTCATGCTGTCTTGCATGAGTTCAGAGCTTCAAAAACGTTTTGAATTTCATAACTCCTTTGATATGATCAAGGATCTGGATGCTCTGTACAAGTTTAATGCACGGTCTGAACGTTTTGATATCATGAAAATGATGTCGGAGACCAAGATGGCTGAGGGCAGTTCAGTTGGCGAGCACGTAGTCAATATGATTGGCTACGCTGAAAGGCTTAAAACCCTGGAATTTCCACTTCCAGAAGAGCATGTTATGGACATGTTGCTCCGTTCACTCCCCCCTTCTTACGGAGGTTTTGTCATGAACTACCACATGAATGGGATGGACAAAACACCTAATGAGGTGCTTGCCATGCTGAAATCTGTTGAAGGAGGACTGCAGAAAAATCGCAAGCAAGTGTTGCTTGTGAATAAAACTGCCAGTTTCAAAAAGAAAGGCAAGCCAAAGAAAGGCAAGGGCGCCGGTAAGACCGGCTTCCAACGCAAATCTAAGGGCGGAGCCAAGAATGAAACTGAGTGCTTCTACTGCAAGGGCACAGGACACTGGAAGAGAAACTGCAAGAAGTATCTGGAAGATAAGAAGTCCGGGAAAACCGGAAAAGGTATAATTGTTATACAAGTTAATGTCATTGACGTTTTGCTTGCTTGCGAAAATTCTAAGTCTTGGGTATTTGATACCGGATCGGTTGCTCACATTTGCAACTCGATACAGGGGCTTCAGAAGGTGCGCAAGCTGACAAAGAATGAAGTCGTGATGCGTGTCGGGAACGGCGCTGGGATCGCCGCTCAAGCCGTCGGCATTATGCCTCTACGTCTCCCTTCAGGATTTATTTTGGAACTTAATAACTGTTATTTTGTTCCGGCATTGTGTAGAAACATTATCTCTGGATCATGTTTGGTACACGATGGGTACTCCTACAAGTCTGAGAACAATGGTTGTTCACTTTATTGTAAGGACATGTTTTATGGATTTGCACCCATTGTTGGGGGCCTTTTCATACTGAATCTTGAATGTGGAAATGATGTCTTTAACGTGAATGCTAAACGCCTTAAGAAGGCTGATACCACCACCACTTACTTGTGGCACTGTCGACTTGGCCACATCGGAAAGAAACGCATGCAAAAACTCCAGTCAAATGGAGTTTTGCCGTCTTTTGATTTTGAATCATTCGACACATGTGAAGCTTGTCTGATGGGGAAAATGACCAAGACGCCGTTCACGGGTCATCCAGAACGGGCGGGTGAATTATTGGAAATAATACATAGTGATGTATGTGGTCCAATGAACACGGCCGCACGGGGTGGGTATTTTTACTTCGTGACTTTTACTGATGATTTAAGTCGGTATGGCTATATCTACTTGATGAAGCATAAGTCGGAAACTTTTGAAAAGTTCAGAGAATTTCAGAATGAGGTAGAAAATCATCGTGACAAAAAGATTAAGTTTCTGCGGTCTGATCGCGGAGGCGAATATCTTAGTCATGAGTTTGGCCAACATCTGAGTGACCGTGGAATCGTTTCACAGCTTACGCCTCCCGGAACTCCACAGAGAAACGGAGTATCGGAACGACGTAACCGAACCTTGTTGGACATGGTAAGGTCGATGATGTCTCTTACGGATCTTCCGATATCTTTTTGGGATCACGCACTGGAAACTGCTGCTCACACACTAAACAAAGCACCGTCTAAGTCTGTTAAGACGACACCACATGAGATGTGGCATGGGAAGAAACCTTGTGTGTCGCATCTTAAAATTTGGGGTTGTGAGGCATACGTAAAGCGTTTACAGCCTAGCAAACTCGATCCCAGATCAGACAAATGTTACTTTGTAGGTTATCCAAAAAACACCGTTGGGTATTCCTTCTACAACCAGTCCGAGGGCAAAACGTTTGTCGCAAAAGTTAGACACTTTCTCGAGAAAGAGTTTCTCGCTAAATAATTGAGTGGGAGGACAGTACAACTTAATGAGATTAGTGAATCTTCGGCAACCGTTGATATGGCTAAGGAACCGGAAGAAATTCCGCTAATTATCCCTACCACCGAGCCGGAAGTTGTCGCATGTGATGTGGAGACTTCAAACAATGTTGTAACTGAACCGCGCAGATCAGGTAGGGCTATCCAACCACCTGAGTGGTTTCATAACGAAATCTTCATTCTTGAAGACGATGAACCTGCGCACTACAAGGAAGCGATGGCGGGGCCTAGCTCAAGAGAATGGCACAAATCCATGAGATCCGAAATGGAATCCATGTACGAAAACCAAGTTTGGAACTTGGAAGAACTTCCAGATGGCGTAAAACCCATTGGTTGTAAATGGATTTTCAAAAGAAAGACGGACGTGGATGGTAACATTACTATCCACAAAGCTAGACTTGTCGCGAAAGGGTTCACGCAAGTTCCAGGAGAGGACTACGACGAGACTTTCTCGCCCGTAACTATGCTTAGGTCTGTTCGGATATTACTAGCAATTGCTGCTTATTTCGATTATGAAATATGGTAGATGGATGTCAAAACGGCTTTCCTAAATGGAAACCTTGATAGGGATGTATACATGATACAGCCAGAAGGTTTTGTCGATCCTAAAAATGCTGGAAAGGTATGTAAGCTTCAGAAAGCCATTTATGGTCTGAAGCAAGCATCAAGGAGCTGGAATATTCGTTTTGATGAAGTGGTCAAAGAGTTTGGCTTCATCAGGAACGATGAAGAATCTTGTGTGTACAAGAAGTTTAGTGGGAGCGCAAAAGCATTTCTAATCTTGTATGTGGATGACATATTGTTGATTGGAAATGATGTGAAATTTCTTAGCGAAATAAAAGACTCATTGAAGAAGAGTTTTTCAATGAAAGACTTAGGCGAAGCGGCATATGTATTAGGCATCAGGATCTATAGAGATAGATCAAGACGCTTAATAGCGCTAAGCCAAAGCACGTACATTGACAAGGTGTTGAAAAGGTTCAACATGGAGAACTCCAAGAAAGGCCTACTCCCCATGTCACCTGGCACAGTGCTTTGCAAGAATCAGAGTCCTCGGACCCTTGATGAGCGAGTACAAATGAATGATATTCCATATGCTTCGGCAGTTGGTTCTATTATGTATGCCATGCTATGTACAAGACCGGATGTTTCCTATGCGCTAAGTGTTAGCAGCCGGTACCAAGGTGATCCAGGATTGGAACACTGGGCCACAGTCAAGGGTATTCTTAAGTACCTCAGAAGGACCAAGGATTTACTCCTTGTGTACGGAGGTGATGAAGAGCTCATTGTAAGTTGTTACACTGATGCAGGCTTCATGTCTGACCCAGATGACTTCAAATCTCAATCTGGCTATGTTTTCATATTGAACGGCGGCGCAGTTGATTGGAAAAGTTCCAAACAAAAGACTGTGGCGGATTCTACAACGGAGGCGGAATATGTTGCTGCTTCAGAAGCCTCCAAGAAAGTTGTCGGTATCAAGCAGTTTCTTGAAGACCTTGGTGTGGTTCCAAGTGCTCTGGACCCGGTGGAGATCTATTGTGATAATAGTGGCGCCGTGGCTCAGGCAAGGGAGCCATGTTCGCACCATAAGACAATGCATATTCAACGCAAATATAAACTCATTCGACATCATGTCGAAGAAGGTTTAGTGAAAGTACGCAAAGTTCACACGGATCTGAATGTATCAGACCCGATGACGAAGCCTCTACCACGAGCAAAGCATGAGCAACACCGGATTGCCATTGGTGTTAGGGAAGCCATGTAACTAGATTATGACTCTAGTGCAAGTGGGAGACTGTAGGAGATATGCCCTAGAGGCAGTAATATCAGTTACTTTTGTATCTCCAAGTTTGTAATGAATGTTTATGATCCATGCTATAACTGCAATGATTCTCGAGTCTGCAAATAAAACGAGGCTTGGAGGGAAACTCATGTGCACGTGTGGTTTAATAAACGGTAAATTGTATTCCTAGTCTTGCCTCTAAGACTGGCTCAAGTATTGCATGATGATCCTGTTTTCCTGATCATGGGCATGGCTATGCCGGCAATTTTGAGGGCACGATGTTGGTAGAACACTTGTGTTGAATCGACCCAAATTGATGTTATACTATGAGATATATCCGTCACAAGTTAATGGTTAAATAACACAGAGATGGTTAATGTTTGCATGATTCCTTAGACCATGAGAGTATCGAGTTTCTTCATGCTTGCTTCATGAACTTTGGGGTTTGTTAAACGTCATCCGTAAAAGGGTGGCTATTACGGCTGCTTACGGGTTCATGGAAAAGTATGTCAAGTAACTTGATAGCTCAAGATTGGGATTTGCTCCTCCGACGTTGGAGAGATATCTCTGGGCCCTCTCGGTGTTGCGGTATCCATCATCGTCTAGCCAGACACCTAGTGATTTGATCACGGGGATGCCGGAACACGGGAACGAGAAAAGAGAACAATACCGGCAACGAGGTAACTGGCATAGTGGACAAGTTGTTGATCCACGGGGATGCCAACATGTCTCACCTCGGGTAATTGTAACATATCGTGAAGCAACAGGAATAGCATACGACAACTGGAGGTTCACTCGAATATTTATTCTTGTGGGTATAGGGATCGATATGGGTGTCCACGGCTCCGATGTTGATCATTGATCGGAAGGGGTTCCGGGTCATGTCTATGCTTCACCGAACCTATAGGGTCACACGCTTAAGGGTCATCTATCTGTTGAATACTAGACAGGGAGTCTGAGAGAAAAACACCGAAAAAGTTTCGGACACCGGAAAAGTTTCGGACAGCGGAAAAGTTCCGCAGAGAGAGGTCACCGGATGAATTTCGGTGAAACTAGAAAAGTTGTTTCAGGGGATACCATAAAGTCAAATTGGTCTTGGCACATGCCTGATAATTCTTAGAGGGTGCCAGAATCGTTCTGGAAACTTTTTGGAATTTTCTGGAATGAAAACCGGAAATATTCCGGAGCTGCCGAAACCGCTTCAGATGCTTTTCGCAGATGAAATCACTAAACCGGAATTGTTCCGGCTCGCGTTGAAAATTATTTTAGTGGGTACTAGAATTGTTCTAAGCCCACATGAATATTTTCAGTTCGATCAGACGCTGAAAAATGTCGTCGTGAATAGTGAAAGTGCTTTTTGGATATTTGTGAAAAAACACCTTTTTGGATATTTCCAAAAAGGTTTCTAGAAGGCCTTGGGGGCCAAGGCAGCCCCTCATGGGGGTCCCCCAAGGGTGTGGCCGGCCAAGATGGGTGGGGCATCATGGTGCTCCACATGGCACTCCCATATGGCATATTCCTTTTATGAAAGGGATATTCCATGGGCATTTTGGGGTTTTTGTATGACAACTTTACCCCTTGGCTAGCCTATAAATAGAGGTGAGTGGGCAGCCCACTTCCTCATCCTTGTGCTCTCATACACATGCTATGCTTTGCTAGCTCTCTCTTCTCCCTCACACGAAAAGAGTATTTCGTAGAGCCGAAAGGCTGTCTGGGTTCCGGCAGGAACTAGTTCTGGACGGCGAAGCCCTGCCGGATAGTTGACACCGTATGTGTGCAACCCCGTAGAGAGGTCATAGTTTCGATCTTTTGCCCGAGGGGCTGTTCGAGGGTCCTCCCGAAGGGCTGTCCGAGTTTCCGTTCGAGTTTCGAGGGTCCTCCCGAAGGGCTGTCCGTGACATCGTCCGGGGGACTGTCCGACCGCCTCCCGAAGGGCTGTCCGACGAGGGAGTACATTCTCGCGGTTGGGAGGTTGTAAAATCCTAGCTGCGGGAATCTGCACCAACGATCTCCACCGACTCTTCTTCCGCTGCGCTACGAGTCGGTACGGATCAGATCAAACCTTGTATGCAATCTCCATAGTGGTCCTGGGCATGCTCGCTATACCGAAATTTTTTGTTTTCTGTCGCGTTCCCCTACATTTACTTATAGGGCATGGGTCTGGTAGAGGTCGACCCGACCAAACCCGACCCGACTGCCAGGTTGAATGTGAACTGATCTCATGGAGCCGTGGGTACCAAAAGACTTTTTCAGGTGTCGACCCAAAATTATGTCAAGTTAAACTGAGATGCTATTTGATTTTTATTAGGAAAAAATCGATGCTGACGTCGATCAAAAAGTTTATTTCTTATAATCCTTCTACATACTGCAGGATTTTGATCCTCAAATTATTCATGTTTCTGCATTAGCTCTTTTCGTATTAACTGCGGTATTTTGCATCTAACAACATTAGACAAAATCAAGGTTAATTAATGTGTAAAAAAGTTCATGAAATTTCACGCAAATTAGGCAACATACTATTAATTGATCTTTCGCATGGATTTGTTTTATTAGCCACATGTTGCTGTCTGCGTGCTACATCCTACGGACTATCGTCGTGTCAATCGGGACTTGCAGGCGTATGCTGACAAGGTATGTTTTCATTTTCTGTTGAAAATTATTGCCATGTACGTGTGCTAAATTAACCAATGTTTGTGTCAGAGGCAAAACTCAGTAGCCAAATTTGTATCGTTTGGAACATGCATGGCTATATAATTGCATGCATATAATTTCTGACCGTGCATTCATTTAAGAGGGGCAATACTGCTAATTATAAGTTGTAGTAGCACGAACACACAACTGGATATTATTTACTCCACACATTTTAATTACATACCGAAATAGGAGAAAACCAAACTAGTACTAGTAGTACATGATATGCATAGACGTATTTCAAGGTAATTATTTTCACTATAGAGACAGGACTTTCAACACCCGGGTGCCCCTACACCCTCTATAAACAGTAAATTCCAAAAAAATTAAAAACAAAATAAAAAAATCTGAAACTTTGGAAAATTAAACATGATCAGACATTCAACGTTCTTGCAAAGTTTCAGCCTCAAATACCATTCGAGGAGCCCTCACGTAAAAAAACAAAATCAGTGTTCAAAGTTTATGTGCACTTTTTAGCAGTATTTTTTTTTGTGAGGGCTCCTCGAGTGTTATTTGTGGCTGAAACTTTGCAAGAACATCAAAAGTTTGATCATCTTTGATTTTCCAAAGTTTCAGTTTTTTTTATTTTTTTTCGTTTTTTTCGAATTACTGTTCATGAGGGTGTAGGGGCACCCTGAATAGTAAATTCAAAAAAAAAAAATGAAAACCAAATCAAAAAAATCTGAAACTGTGGAATATCAAACATGATCAAACATTCAACGTTCTTGCAAAGTTTCAGCCTCAAATAACATTCAAGGAGCCCTCACGTAAAAAAACAAAATCAGTGTTCAAAGTTTATGTGCACTTTTGAGCAGTAATTTTTTGTTTGTGAGAGCTCCTCGAGTGCTATTTGTGGCTGAAAATTTGTAAGAACATCAAAAGTTTGATCATCTTTGATCCCCCAAAGTGTCAGATTTTGTTTTATTTTTTTCCATTTTTTTTTCGAATTTACTGTTCATGAAGGTGTAGGGGCACCCGGGAGCTGTCACACCTTTCTCTTTACTTTATGAAATCTTTTTTTTACTCAAATTGACTTTATGAAATCTAGCGACGACACACATGCAATTAATACTCCCTCTCTCTCATAATATACGGCGTATTGGTTTTCATGAAAGCCTAGCTTCACAAACTTTGACCAAACTTACATAGACATTATATATATCTACAATACCAAATCTATATAATATGAAAATATATTTTATGACGAATCAAATGGTATTGGTTTGGTATTATAAATGTTGGTAAATTTATATAAACTTGGTCAAAGTTTTCAAAGTTTACGTTTCAAAATATCTAATACACACTACATTTTAGGACACATGGGTATTGTTTTAGAATTTAATTTATCATGTTAATTTTGCAGAGTGTTGGGTATGGTCGTGCTCCTCCTGAGAACCTTTTGACGAGTCCATGTACTAATTATCCTTTTAATGACATTCAGCGTTATGAGACGTCGACCATGGTACATTTCCCTTCTAGTTTCCCTTGCAATGGTAATGCATGTGATATTTGTTGCTCATATAGTATATCTGGGAGTAACCTTGGCAGTTGCTATTGATTACTATGAAGCAGAGTGTCGGATTAAATCATACTCCTGGAAAGTTCGTAATTGAATCATTCTACCCTTGTCCTATGGATGCCATCCTGTCTGCTATGCCTGCGGTAAACTTTCTTTGTACCCGTGGAATGATAATGCATGTGATACTTGCTTTTCCGAAGTATTAACTTGAAGTAACCTAGGAGATTGCTCTTTTGCTGCAGTGTTTTGGATACGCTAATGCTTCTGCTGGAAACTCTATGACGAGTCAAGAAAACACTTCGACAATGAATGCGGTAAAGTTTCTTTCTAGTTTTGCCTTTCATTGACAATGCATGAGAATTTTTTTTTTTCAAATAGTATCAACTAGAAGTAGCCTTGGCGATGTGTTGCTTTTATTTGCGGAGTTTCGCATACACGGTCATGCTCCCCCCGCCCCCCGGTAAACTTTCTGATGAATATGTCTACCACTTCCGCTGTTGCAATATCAAAAACTAATAATTAATTATGATATGTCCAACGTACACTTCCCTTCCCTTCTAGTTTCCCAATGCAGGTAATATTAATTTGTTTTTTAAATATCAACTAGAAGTGGAAACGACACCTCTAATGTGATTAAGCTCATCCAGAAGTCTTACTCCTAACTTGATTCGTCCACCGAATCTCAAAATCCTACTATTCATTTGACTAGATCAAATTTACCAATTGAAGTATGATATAACTAGATTTTGTATTTGAGCTTTCTACTTTTTTACAGATAATGGGCATTTTTATTGACTCAAAATGTAGCATCAAGAGGATACAAAGCATGATGAGCAACATCTGGGCTCTGCATAACTAAGATGCACACAGCTAAAGACTAACAAACTGAAAGAAGATTAAAAAAGCCGCATATCAATAAAAATAGTCATATAGGGCCGACACTATGCCTATGTCGAAGGAGGTGGTGGACCAATCCTGAGATTATGCTGCCACCCATGTTGGGTAAAGACCTCTCTGGCCATCCGCTCCAACTGCATACACACCGCCTTAACATCGGTTGAGATACTCCGTTCAGTGTAGCATAGACCACGTACGAAGCGAGTGCGTACATCGAAAAATAACCTACAAGGGAGAGGTGTTTTTGAAGAAGATGCACACATTTTCATAATTTTACTGTCCATTGTGGTTTCTAGCATAGTTGTTCTGTCGTTTTCGTGTATGGAGCTAAAATTCAAGTTATTTGTAGTAGAACGAAAGTATTTGCAGCAGTGAAAAATATTAGTCTTTTATATTTGCAGGTAACAATATTTCTGGTTCCAGTTATAATTTTAAATCCTCTATAGCAATGATATGGTAGCATTTCCGTGACCCCACAAGAGAAAACGACTACACCTGATCTTACCTTAAACTCAGCTTGCACCAATCAACTTACAGATTGCATAAGAAGCTCACATGATGGTGTGTGTTGTATAAAACAATTATAAGAGCTAAGCTAGCTTACATTCTTCAAATCACTTTTACCAGTTCGGTTTGTTGATTGATGATAACTGCTTACAGCTGCTTTCCATTTAACATAAATAATAACAGCTTAAGTTTCAACAGACTAATCACAGCGAGATATCTCCTCCGGGTGAGCATCAAGATGGACACTTGTAATTTTCTGAACACAGTTGAACTATTGAGGTATGTGCTCTACCGTGCTTGTTCACCATCAGCTATTTCTTCTGTCCCAGTTAAGTTACTAATTATTAATTATTTCTCGGGGCCAAAAATAAATATTAATTACCAGACCAGAAGTAAATTGACAAGCCTATATGATTTGGCCTTACCTCCAGTTTCCAAAATTTGTTTGCATTGCAGTTTCTTGCATTGCTCGATGGCGGGGAAGAGTTTAAGCATGTTCAGCATATTGCAGGAAACAAGACAAAATGCCGAGAGATTTGAGGCCACTGATGTGTAGAGATGCCGTGAGAACTTCCTTCAAAACAGAATATGATCAAGAGTACGATCCCTGGAGTACATCGTCCTAGAAGTGTATTCCACGTAAACAACCCTACTTAGAAGTTAATAAGGGCTTTGATCCTTCGGCATCATCAGTTCCCAGAGAGTTTTGTTCATTGCGATATGCCATAGAAGCAACTATATATGCATATTTTTACGCCATTGTATTCTTAATTATGATATTTTGGATAATTGTTGTCTAGCTTGTTCCTTGAACGATGTTGTATGCAATATTAATTGACAAGTATTCTACTTGCTTGTTCCTTGTGCGCCCATCAGAAACAGAGGTCAGCATACAGGTAGAAGGCCCCCGCGTCGCTCCTAGGGGCGGCTCGGGTGGAAACCCCATCCACCGCCGCCGGCCCCCTTCCACCACCCTCATCCCCTCGCCGCCGTCGGCGCACGCCACCGGGCAAAGCCCGCAGGCGGCCGGCGGCGGTGGGACTTGGTCCTCGTGCGCTTGCGGCGGGGAGGAGCGTCCCTCCTGGTGGTTACGTGCTCTGGATCTGCGTGGCGCCGTGGCGGCTGGTCACGGGCGGCGCTCCGGCGGGCTGTGGCGAGGGTCCTCCTGCTTCGTGGTCCTCCGGTGCGGCGTGGGGGTGGCTGCAGTGCAGGGCGCGGCGCGGGGCGCGAGCGGCGGTGCTGCGGGCCCGATCTGGGCCGTGCAGGGCCTGCTGCGTGTGCGTGCGAGGGTGGGGTGGAGCTCGGCCGGTGCGCCGGCGGCCGGTTCCGGCGCGTGGAGGTGCAGCAGTGCTGCTGGTAGGCTTCAGCGGTGAGCCGCGTCAAGGGGCGCGGCAGGGCGTCGTGAGGACGCCCTGGTGCTGCGCGGGTCGGGGGCCCGGGTTGTCGACGAAGTGTGCCCCAGCTGCGAGTGATGCTGATCCGGTCTCCGGCGGATGTGGTGGCGTGCATGGGGCGCGCTGGTACTTCTGTTGCTCGGCCGCGGCTCGGAACCATGGTGGTTCTTGGCTTCGGGCAACGCTCCTCCGTTCCTACCGGCATGGTGCTTGGCAGGGCACGGCGGCTCGCGCTGCGTCCGGTGGCTGTGCGTCCGACAGGCCATGGATGGATCTGTCGCCTCGTTCTGGTGGTTGGCCGCCGGTGGTCTCCGCGAGGTGCGGTTGACTGCGGTGGATCTTGGAGCTTCTTCTTCGTCGTTGGGCAGCTCCGATGGTGGTGGTGGTTGGTGGGCTCGCTGGCGCCGGTGCGGGATGATGTGTGGCTAAGGTGGTGTGGGAGCTTGGGTGAAGACCCTGTCCCGGCCTTGTGCCGTGACCAGTGATGGCGGCGGCTGTGGCCGTCGTTGACCTTCCTGGAGGCATCGTTGATTTGTTGCCGCTCCCCTCCTGCACGGATCCGGCCAACTCGGTCTCTCCGGGGGAAACCCTTGATCTGTGATCGGACGATGGCGGCGTCTTGGTGTCGTATTCCCTCTTGGGGGCTTCGTCTTGGGAGCTCGGCGTCGGTGGGCGGGACCCGTGGATGGCGGCGGTTGGGGCGACCAGGCTTCTGTGGCAACGATGATGGTGGGAGCGATGTCGGCGACGCGGCAATGGTTGTGGTAGTCGGCTCTTGTTCGGCGTGTCCGCGGTTTTGCCTCGGTTTGTTTGTTGCTGTGGAGTCGAAGCTGCGGCGGCGGGGGCCTGTGGTATACGATGACCGGCTGCAAGTGGCCCGTTCGGCGATCTTCCGTGGCGTCAGCCGTGCCTGGTTTTGTTCTTCAGAGTTCTCCGTCAGAGTCGGAGCTGCGCTGTCTGGCCGCAGGTGGCTGAGCTTTGGCGCAGATCTTCATGCAGCTTCACGCGTCCGCTACGGTGTGGGTTGTGTCGACGATCGCCTGCGGCGAAGTCGGAGTCGTTTGCTCAGAGTGTAGGGATGGCGATGACGCCTCTAGGGGAGGAGTGATGACGATGACGATGACGCCTGCGTGCTGTCTCGCTGAGACCCTCTTTGGAGTGGTGTGCGTGGGCTTTTCTTATGTGTGCCGCTCAGCGGTTGTGATGGTTTTCGCCCGGTTCTCCATAATTAACTGGGCAATTCTCTTCTTCTTAATTAATCGATGAGGCAAATCTTTTGCCTCCGTTTCGAAAAAAAAACTCTCCATATCTTTGTTTATGATGAATGATTCCTTGTAGAACCCCTCAAAAAAAATTGATTCCTTGTAGATAGATGCTACATGAGAAATTGTACCGAAAGAAGCAAGACTTATTATGAAATATGGTTGATAGGAAGGGAGCTGTTTGGGTAGTAAAGAGGATCTCAATGCAAAATCAAACGGCTAATAGAAGGTAGCTTCCATGGGGTTCAGCTAACATCTTTCCCATATTCCTTTGTGATATTTCTGTTAGTGCGAAATATTCTCCGCACGATGTTTCTGTTACTATTTTGGAACGGAGGGAGTTAAGTAACAATCCAGTGGTATTGTTCTTATTTTGTCCAAGTATTTTCAGCTTTTTTTTAATAAAAGAAGGGCTTTCCCCTTCCGATTTCCATTAGAGAAACCATACGATCTTCATCTTACAAGTTCAGAAACGGAGCAACCAAAAGTAAGCGACATAGTTTCTACATCAAGTTTAGACAACAGGGGGTCGCCCTGAATGGCAACTACATACCCCTAGACCGAAGATCTACAGACCAAAAGTAGCACTAAAGCCCTACAGCAGCAGCCGAAGTAAAGCAAGCTCCAGGGGTGCAGCGTGCACATCATCACCCCTCCAAACGCATCACATTGCATCTCCACCCCTGCGATGCCTTGTAAGCTTCACTTGCTATCCGCTCTAGAAGCTTTGTTCCCAACTCCAATACCTCTTTGTTTGGCTCCTTTGTCTGCAAAATAGACCAGTCCATAATCCAACGACACATTAGTTTGATCAAGATTATTGGATCAGTGTATCGTTTATTATCAAAAATCACCCCATTTCTGCACTTCCATAAAGTCCAGAACAGGGCAGAAGTACCTACTAATACAAGTTTTCTTTCTTTTTCACAAAGGTTTTGATCCAAGTACCCAAACATTCTTCAATAGAAGAGGGGATTTTTTCAGATCAAAAGCACATTGCAGCAAATTCCAAATCAAAGATGCAGCCGAACAAAAAAAATAGATGATCGACAGATTCATTTTTACTACAGAACACACATTTCTTCTCCCCTTTCCATCCTCTTTTAATCAAGGAGTCCCTGGTCAGGATGCTTTTTCTATTAACCAACCACATAAAAACTTTAATTTTCGCAGGCACTTTAATTTTCCAGAGAAATTTCTGTGGAAAGTTCAGGTTATCAGTAATCAATTTTCTATATAGGGATTTAACAGAAAACTGCCCGTTACTAGTAAGGGTCCATATAACCTTATCTTTGCCCTCCCCCATCTCCACTTCTTCACACCTATATTTGAGGCTATTCCATAGCATCAACATCTCCCCATGTAGTGTTCTTCTAAATCTGAAGCCACTCCAGCCTTTTTGAATAGCATCAAATACAGTAATATTGTGATCAAAGTTGTGATCATACAACCTGGGATAAGCTTCTTTAAGAGGTTTATCATCTACCCAGACATCTTCCCAAAATCAGGTATTATTACCATTCCCCATTTTTTTTACAAATCTGTAAAATATTTCCTTAATATCAACCAAGCTAGACCAGAATTGAGAGTCACCAACCCTTTCACAAATTTTAGACAGACATCCCCCACTTACATATTTGTTGGTGATAACTGTTTGCCACAACCCCTCTTCATTTTCAAGTTTCCAAAACCATTTTGCCAACACAGCAATGTTCATTATTTCTAGGTTTAAGATACCCAAACCCCCAATGTCTTTAGGTAAACAACATTTATCCTATCTTACTAAATGGTATTTTTTTTCATGCTCATCTTCCTGCCATACTAATCTAGCTCTGTAAAAATCAGCCTTCTTCACTATTCCCTTAGGTATATGATAAAAAGACATCATAAAAAGAGGAATATTGGTTAAACAGGCCTGGACCAATGTGATCCTCCCTGCAATCGATCCCAGCAGCCTCCCCAGTCAGCAACTACACCTTTTTTCAATTTTATCTGTAACACATCTTCAATTAGCATTTTTAATCCTGACATCAGAAACTGGCATCCCTAAATATTTCATAGGGAGTACCCCCATTTTGCAGGTGAAAATTTCCTGATATATATTTTGTTTATTCACTGCATTGCCAAACAACATCAATTCACTTTTATGAAAATTTATTTTTAGTCCAAACATTTGTTCAAATGCACATAAAATAAATTTTAAATTTTTTGCACTCTCAATATCATCCTGTAGAAGGAAAATTGTATCATCCGCATATTCAAAATAATCTCGGTATTAACATAAGGACCAAGATTGAGACTATCATAAACAGATTTGGGGATAGTGGAAACACTTGCCCCTAGATCACATAAGCTACTGAATTTATTCAATCCTATCTCAATCTCTACTGTAGGTTCAAAATCATCCTCTTGCTTAGCTGGTAACTTACTGTAGAGCTTTTTCCTTTCATCATCAAGTTCACGTATCTTGGCTGCAACTTGTTAAACAATGACATTATATCCTTCTTTATTAGTTACCTCCGGTAGTGGATACTTCATGGATATCATTTCTACTTGTAGACTGCGTTGGTATTTCCCCGAAGAGGAGAGGATGATGCAATATAGTAGAGATAAGTATTTCCCTCAGTTAAGAACCAAGGTTATCAATCCAGTAGGAGAACCAAGCAAAACTCCGTTAAGCGCACCTGCACACACAAGAGCAAACACTTGCACCCAACGCAAATAAGAGGGTCGTCAATCTTCTTAGCGGTTATTTGCAAGGATTAAATCTTATAGAGGTAAATAGATAAACTAAAATACAAGTTAAAACAAAAGTAAATAAATTGCAGCAAGGTATTTTTAGGTTTTTTATATATGATAAAGTAGACCCGGGGGCCATAGTTTTCACTAGAGGCTTCTCTCTCAAACAGATAGCATACGGTGGGTAAACAAATTATTGTTGGGCAATTGATAGAAAAACAAATAATTATGACGGATTCATGGCAATGATCATGTATATAGGCATCACGTCCGAGACAAGTAGACCGACTCCTGCCTGCATCTACTACTATTACTCCACCCATCGACCGCTATCCAGCATGCATCTAGGGTATTAAGTATGAAACAAAGTAACGACTTAAGCAAGATGACATGATGTAGACAAAGTAAACTCAAACAATATGATTAAACCCCATCTTTTTATCCTTAATGGCAACAATACAAATACGTGTCATGTCCCCTTCTGTCACTAGGATAGAGCACCGCAAGATTGAACCCATCACAACGCACCTCTCCCATTGCAAAACAAATCAATCTAGTAGGCCAAACCAAATCGATAGATCGGAGAGAAATACAGAGCTATAATAATTATGTATAAAAGAGTTCAGAGAAGACTCAAATATTTCTCATGAATAATCTGATCATAAACTCACAATTCATCGGATCCCAACAAACACATCGCAAAAGAAGATTACATCGGATAGAACTCCAAGAACATCAAGGAGAACATGGTATTGAAGATCAAAGAGAGAGAAGAAGCCATCTAGGTACTAGCTATGGACCCGTAGGTCTGTGGTAAACTACTCATACATCATCGGAAGGGCAGCAAGGTTGATGAAGAAGCCCTCCGTGATCGATTCCCCCTCCGGCAGAGTACCGGAAAAGGCCTCCAGATGGGATCGCGGAAGAACAGAGGCTTGCGGCGGCGGAAAGGTTTTTTCTTCTGTCTCTCTGTTGGTTTTGGAATATTTGGGAATTTATAGCGCTGGAATTAGGTCAGGAGGGGCAACGTGGGGCCCACAAGCCTGGAGGGCGCGTTCTCCAGGCTTGTCGCCTCCTCGTGGCTCTTCTGGTCTTCTCCCGAAGCTTCATGGGTCTCTTCTGGTCCAGAAAAAATTAATCCAAAGTTTTTTTCTCGTTCGGACACTTTTGATAATGATTTTCTGAAAAGGCAAAAACAAGCAGAAAACAGCAACTGGCACTGGGCACTGGGTTAATAGGTTAGTCCCAAAAAATGATATATAATAGCATATAATTGCATATAAAACATCCAAGATTGATAATATAATAGCATGGAACAATCAAAAATTATAGATACGTTGGAGACGTATCAAGCATCCCCAAGCTTAATTCCTGCTCGTCCTCGAGGAGGTAAATGATAAAAACAGAATTTTTGATGTGGGATGCTACGTATCATGTTTCATCATGTAATATCTCTCTTACGGTATGAATAATAAGATCCGAATGATTCAAAGCAATAGTCTATAATTTGATATAAAGACATCAATACTCAGGCATACTAATAAACAATCATGTCTTTCAAAATAAAAATGCTAAAGAACGTTATCCCTACAAAATCATATAATTATGTCATGCTCCATCTTCTTAACACAAAATATTTATCATGAACAACCCCGGTTTTAGCCAAGCAATTGGTTCATACTTTTTAACGCGCTTCAGCTTTTTCAACCCCCATGCAATACATGAGTGCAAGCCATGGATATAACACTATGGGTGGAATAGAGTGTGGTGGTAGAGATAAATAAGAGAAGTCAAAAATAAGAAGATAGTCTCTCATCAATAAGGCTAATCAACGGGCTATGGAGATGCCCATCAATCGATGTCAATGTGAGGAGTAGGGATTGCCATGCAACGGATGCACTAAGAGCTATAAGTGTATGAAAGCTCAACTTAAAAACTAAGTGGGTGTGCATCCAACTTGCTTGCTCATGAAGACCTTGGGCATTTGAGGAAGCCCATCATCGGAATATACACGCCAAGTTCTATAATGAAAAATTCCCACTAGTATATATGAAAGTGACAAAATAGGAGACTCACTGTATGAAAAACATGGTGCTACTCTGAAGCACAAGTGTGGAAAAAGGATAGTAACATTGCACCTTCTCTCTTTTTCTCTCATTTTTTTTCATGGCTCTTTTTGGCCTCTTTTTTTTTCTTTTTCTTTTTTTTATTTTCGTCCGGAGTCTCATCCCGACTTGTGGAGGAATCATGGTCTCCATCATACTTTCCTCACTGGGACAATGCTTTAATAATGATGATCATCACACTTTTATTTACTTACAACTCAATATTACAACTCGATACTAGAACAAAAATATGACTATATGAATGCATCTGGCAGTGTACCAGGATGTGCAATGATGCTAGCGTAACATGTATAAAAAAATGATGAACGGTGGCTGAGCCACAAATACTATGTCAGCTATATGATCATGCAAAGCAATATGACAATGACGATGTGTGTCATAAAAACGGAACGGTGGAAGTTGCATGGCAATATATCTCGGAATGGCTATGGAAATGCCATGATAGGTAGGTATGGTGGCTGTTTTGAGGAAGATATAAAGAGGCTTATGTGTGATAGAGCATATCATATCACGGGGTTTGGATGCACCGGCGAAGTTTGCACCAACTCTCGATGTGAGAAAGGGCAATGCAAGGTACCGAAGAGGCTAGCAAATTGCGGAAGGGTGACAGTGCGTATAATCCATGGACTCACATTAGTCATAAAGAACTCACATACTTATTGCGAAAGTTTATTAGCCCTCGAAGCAAAGTACTACTACGCATGCCCCTAGGGGGAGGTTGGTAGGAGTTAACCATCACGCGCCCCCGACCGCCACACAAAGGAAGACAATCAAGAATAAATCATGCTCCAACTTCTTAGCATAACGACAGATCATACGTGCATGCTTCGGGAATCACAAACCTTAACACCAATATTCTTACTAAACCACAATTATCTACTAATACCTCCCACATATTACCATCTTAATGTCGCAAAACTATTGCAAGGAATCAAACTTATCATATTCAGTGATCTACATGAAAGTTTTTATTATATCCCTCTTGAATATCTATCATATCAGGACCAAATTCATAACCTGTGCATATTACCATTGCTATTCATTAGACTCTCAAAAGGATATAAGTGAAGCATGAGAGTGCAACTATTTCTTTAAAATATAACCATCACCGTGCTCTAAAAGATATAAGTGAAGCACTAGATCAACTGACTAGCTCAAAAGATATAAGTGAAGCACATAGAGTATTCTAACAAATCACGAATAATGTGTGTCCCTCTCAAAAAGTTGTGTTCAGCAAAGATGATTGTGACAAACTAAAAATCAAACAAACTATATCACAAGACGCTCCAAGTAAAACACATATCATGTGATGAATAAAAATATAGCTCCAAGTGAGTTACCGATAAATTGTAGACGAAAGAGGGGATGCCTTCCGGGGCATCCCCAAGCTTAGACGCTTGAGTCTTCCTTGAATATTACCTTGGGGTGCCTTGGGCATCCCCAAGCTTAGGCTCTTGCCGCTCCTTATTCCTTTGTCCATCGTAGTCTCACCCAAAACTTGAAAAATTCAGCACACAAAACTCAACAGAAACCTCGTGAGATCCGTTAGTATAACAAACAAATCTTAAACTTTAGGTACTGTTGTAAATTGATTCATATTTAATATTTACATAATGCTACTGTACTCCAACTTCTCCATGATTCATACCCCCCGATACGATCCATAGATTCATCAAAATAAGCAAACTATGCAACAAAAACAGAATCTATCTAAAACAGAATAGTCTGTATAGATCTCAATTAACGTCATACTTCTGTAACTCCAAACATTCTGAAAAATTAGGACAACGTGGGAAATTCATATATCAATACTGTGTAAAAAATTCAGAATTTTATCATGCTCCAGCAAAAAACCAAAATTCCAGCGCTGGACGCAAAAGTTTCTGTTTTCCAACAGCATCTATCATATTATCTTCCAAATCATCCCAAAGGCATTACTTGGCACAAACACTAATTAAAACATAAAAATACAATCATAACAGAGGCTATAATTGTGTAAACACTCAAGAACACAAAGTAAAAGCAAAAATTTATTTTATTCATTGGGTTGCCTCCCAACAAGCGCTATTGTTTTATACCCCTAGCTAGGCATAATGCATAGTTTCAAGTGTTGTCATCCTTAGTTTTGACATCCTTAGGTGTGTGATTTTTAGGAGGCTTTTCAAAAACAATGGGGAACACATCATCAACCAAAATTTTAGGGTCATTAAGGCTGCTTTCTTCAAACCCTTGTTGGTTCCCTTTTACAATCCAAGAGTACTTTTGATTAATTCCATTAAAAACTTGTTGGATGATATGTAGGGGAGGAACTTCTTTTTTAGTATTTTCATCAAAAGCATGGTGATTATGAAAAACATATCTCAACATATATTCCTCATTATATAAAAATTCATCTGTCACAGGATTTTCTTGGCTCATATTATAGAAATCAAAGATCTCTCTAGCTTCTCGTACAATGTAATCAAACTCATTCATAAGGATAAGAGTAGCTATCTTTTTAGCTTTAGGGTTGTTTATAACTGGCAACTCATAAAACAATATTTGCAAGGTAGGGTGAGTACGGATAAATCTTCTTTCAAGTTTAAGAATGAATGCGGAGATAGCCTCCCCATAACTGTTGGTTCTTTTAAGAATTGAATGTCATTACAAACCAAAGTTCCCGTGCAATTAAAGAACTCTTGAATAATGTTTTTCCATATGACATTTCCACTCCCTACTACAAAAAAAAATTAGTCTAAATTTGAGGGAATTTATATCTTAGGGATTTTACCAACCTCACTTTTTTCGATGACAAACTCAGACATTGTGGCAAAGCAAGCAAACTAGCAAACAGGCAAATAAAAAAATATTTTAAAAAAAAAAATAGAAGTGGGGGAGATGAGAACTAGAGGTAAATGCAAATAAAAGGAAAATAAAATAAATGCAAGTGGATGATAGTTTGTGCGAAGGTACTTGGTAATTTTGATGATGTCTCCCCGGCAACGGCGCCAGAAAATTCTTCCTTCTACTTGTAGACTGCGTTAGTATTTCCCCGAAGAGGAGAGGATGATGCAGTATAGTAGAGATAAGTATTTCCCTCAGTTAAGAACCAAGGTTATCAATCCAGTAGGAGAACCAAGCAAAATTCCATTAAGCACACCTGCACACACAAGAGCAAACACTTGCACCCAATGCAAATAAGAGGGTTGTCAATCCTCTTAGCGGTTATTTGCAAGGATTAAATCTTATAGAGGTAAATAGATAAACTAAAATACTAATTAAAATAAAAGTAAATAAATTGCAGCAAGGTATTTTTAGGTATTTTATATATGATAAAGTAGACCCGGTGGCCATAATTTTCACTAGAGGCTCCTCTCTCGAACACATAGCATACGGTGAGTAAACAAATTACTGTTGGGCAATTGATAGAAAAGAAAATAATTATGACGGATTCATGGCAATGATCATGTATATAGGCATCACGTCCGAGACAAGTAGACCGACTCCTGCCTGCATCTACTACTATTACTCCACCCATCGACCGCTATCCAGCATGCATCTAGGGTATTAAGTATGAAACAAAGTAACGACTTAAGCAAGATGACATGATATAGACAAAGTAAACTCAAACAATATGATTAAACCCCATCTTTTTATCCTTAATGGCAACAATACAAATACGTGTCATGTCCCCTTCTGTCACTACGATAGAGCACCGCAAGATTGAACCCATCACAACGCACCTCTCCCATTGCAAGACAAATCAATCTAGTAGACCAAACCAAATCGATAGATCGGAGAGAAATACAAAGCTATAATAATCATGCATAAAAGAGTTCAGAGAAGACTCAAATATTTCTCATGAATAATCCGATCATAAACTCACAGTTCATCGGATCCCAACAAACACACCGCAAAAAAAGATTACATCGGATAGAACTCCAAGAACATCGAGGAGAACATGGTATTGAAGATCAAAGAGAGAGAAGAATCCATCTAGCTACTAGCTATGGACCCGTAGGTCTGTGGTAAACTACTCACACATCATCGGAAGGGCAGCAAGGTTGATGAAGAAGCCCTCCCTGATCGATTCCCCCTCCGACAGAGTACCGGAAAAGGCCTCCAGATGGAATCGCGGAAGAACAGAGGCTTGTGGCGGCGGAAAGGTTTTCTCTTCTGTCTCTCTGTTGGTTTTGGAATATTTGGAAATTTATAGCGCTGGAATTAGGTCAGGAGGGGCAACGAGGGGCCCACAAGCCTGGGGGCGCGCCCTACCCCCCTGGGCGCGCCCTCCAAGCTTGTCGCCTCCTCATGGATCTTCTGGTCTTCTCCTAATGCTTCGTGGGTCTCTTCTGGTCCAGAAAAAATTAATTCAAAGTTTTTTTCTCGTTTGGACACTTTTGATTATGATTTTTTTGAAAAGGCAAAAACAAGCAGAAAACAACAACTGGCACTGGGCACTGGGTTAATAGGTTAGTCCCAAAAAATGATATATAATGGCATATAATTGCATATAAAACATCCAAGATTGATACTATAATAGCATGGAACAATCAAAAATTATAGATACGTTGGAGACGTATCAATCATCTTCACAAAATCTGCAACGGTATAATTGTACTTTGGCATATGGCTTGTATCAAGCACTTCGGCCTTCTCTTCGGTGCTTCTCACCATTTTAACTTCTTCAACCAGGTTAGGCTCCGGTTTACCTGCAAACTTAGCCAAAATTAATGTTTGGCTCTCTGCTATTTTAGCCAATTGTGCTTCCATATTCTTGGATCTTCCTTCAAGTATCTGCACATCATTTGTTAGTCCAACAAACTTACTGGTCAATTGACCAAGTAAGTTATCATGATTCTTTAAGATATTCTTGAAGTTTTCATTCTGCTCAGTCTGGCTAGCAATAAAAATTTTAAGGGTTTCTTCAAGAGTATTTCTATTGCTACCATTAGCTCCATTAAAATTGTTTGATGCTCCTCCATTACTGGGGTAAGGAAGTCTAGGAGCAAAGCCATTATTTTTCCAATTAGGATTGTAGCTATTACGAGCAATAAAGTTTACATCACTTGCCAGTGCTGGAATTTTGGTTCTGTACTGGAGCGTCAGAAAAATCTGAAATTTTTACACAATATTGGTATATGAATTTCCTACGTTGTTCTAATTTTGCAGAATGTTTGGAGTTACAGAAGTATGCCCTTTAAATAGATTGCTACAGACTGTTCTGTTTTTGACAGATTCTGTTTTTGATGCACCACTTGCTTGTTTTGATGAAACTATGGATTGTATCGGGTGGGGGGGTATAAGCAATGGAGAAGTTAGAATACAGTAGGTATAATGCAAAATTAATATATGAATGGCTTTGCAACAGTACTTAAAGTAGAGATTTATTTTGTTATACTAACGGATCTCACGAAGGTTTTGTTGAGTTTTGTGTGATTGAAGTTTTCAAGTTTTGGGTGAGATCACGATGGATGAAGGAATAAGGAGTGGCAAGAGCCTAAGCTTGGGGATGCCCGAGGCACCCCAAGGTAATATTCAAGGAAGACTCAAGCGTCTAAGCTTGGGGATGCCCCGAAAGGCATCCCCTCTTTCTTCTACCAACCATCGGTAATTTTACTTGGAGCTATATTTTTATTCGTCACATGATACATGTTTTGCTTGGAGCGTCATGTATTATACGAGTCTTTGCTTTGTTTGCTTTTTATTTTGTCACAATCATCCTTGCTGGACACACCTATTTGAGAGAGCCACACGTTCATCATAATTTATTAGAATACTCTATGTGCTTCACTTAAATTTTTTGAGCTAGGCAGTTGCTCTAGTGCTTCACTTAAATCTTTTTGAGCACGGCGGTGACTATATTTTGAAGAAATATTTGAAATCTCATGCTTCACTTATATTATTTTGAGAGTTGATAAGATTAAAATTTTGAAGAAATATTTGCACTCTTATGCTTCACTTATATTATTTTGAGAGTTGATAAAATTTTGAAGAAATATTTGCACTCTCATGCTTCACTTATATCTTTTTGAGAGTTGATAATAGTAATGGTAATTTGCACAAGATATGAATTTGGTCCCAAAGTGATGAATATTCAAGAGGGATATAATAAAAACTTTCATATAGATCATTGGATATGATAAGTGTGATTCCTTGCAATAGTTTTGCGATATGGAGATGATGATATGTGAGTCATGTTAGTGAGTAATTGTGATTTAGTAAGAATATTAGTGTTAAGGTTTGTGATTCCCTATGCATGCACATTAAGTCAATAGTTATGCAATGAAATTATATCCTACTTATGGTGCATTATTCGGTGTCAGTTATGTTCAATGCATGTTTATGACCGTCTTCGCTTTTTGGTTGGTTGCTTCTCAATCTGTTTGCTAGCCTTCATTTGTACTAAGCGGAAATACTGCTTGTGCATCCAAATTCCTTAAACCCAAGTTGTGCCAAATGAGTCCACCATATCTACCTATATGCGGTATTTCAATGCCGTTCCAAGTAAATTTGCGTGTGCCAACTCTAATTTTCAAAATAATTTTCCGTTTTGGGTGCCCATACCGCTCATGAAGCGGCAGGGGGTGGCCAATATTTTCCATGCTAGGTGTGTTATTCTCACGATGAGTGTTTATTCACTTGTCATTGCACGAGAGAGTGGCTGGTAATAGGGATGCCCAGTTCCACAATGAAATCAAAAATTAATAACAACAAAATTCCTTGAAAAGTGTTGATATGGAGGGCACCCGTGGATACGGCTAGCCATGGATTGTGAAAGAATGGTGGAAAGGAAATAAACTTTACTTTCTGTTTGGGAACCGCCTATGATGTGTCTAGCATGGAAAATATTGGGAATTCTCAGTCGTTTTCATTGACAGGAAAAGCATGCCTCTCAAAATATTTTTATCTCTCTAATTTAAGCTTTGAGATTTGGCACATTAGCAAATCTCTGCTTCCCTCTGCGAAGGGCCTATCTATTTACTTTTATGCAATTTTTATTTTTATTTTGAGTCTCGATCTTCTCTTATAAAGCACCAACTAGAGAGCACTATTGTCATACTTGTGCATTGTGTGTAGCTAATATTGAGTGTGTTTCATGAATGGATCAATGATTGAGCATAATGGGCCAGGGATAACTCTCTTTAGCGTTGATATTTTGAAAGACATGGTTGCTTGTTAGAATGCTTGAGTATTTATATCTTCATGTCAAATTATAGACTATTGCTTTGAATCATTCAAGTCCAAATGTCCATGCTACAAAGAAAATAATATGTGATGAATATGATAGGTAGCATTCCACATCAAAAATTCTGTTTTTATCATTTACCTACTCGAGGACGAGCAGGAATTAAGCTTGGGGATGCTGATACGTCTCCAACGTATCTATAATTTTTGATTGTTCCATGCTATTATATTATCAATCTTGGATGTTTTTATATACATTTACAGCAATTATATATCATTTTTTGGGACTACCTATTAACTTAGTGCCCAGTGCCAGTTGCTGTTTTTTGCCTGTTTTTGGTTTTTCAGAATATCAGTACCAAACGAAGTCCAAATGCCACGAAACTATTTGGAGATTTTTTCTAGACATAACAAGTACTGGAAGCTTCGGGAGAGGGCCAGAAGATGGAGCAGTGGCCCACGAGGCACCAGGGCACGCCCCAGGGGGGGTGACGCGCCCTGCTGGCTTGTGGGGCCCACACAGCTCCGTTTGACCTAATTCCACCACTATAAATTCTCTAAAATCGGGAAACCAACAGAGGAGTCCACGAAATACTTTTTCTGCTGCCGCAAGCTTCTGTTCTCGAGAGATCCCATCTGGAGGCCTTTTCCGATACTCCACCGGAGGGGGAATCGATCACGGAGGGGCTCTACATCAACCTTGCTGCCCTTCCGATGATACGTGAGTAGTTTACCATAGATCTTCGGGTCCATAGTCAGTAGCTAGATGGCTTCTTCTCTCTTTTTGATCTTCAATACAATGTTCACCTCGATGTTCTTGGAGTTCTATCCGATGTAATCACTTTTTGCGATGTGTTTGTTGGGATCCGATGAATTGTGAGTTTATGATCAGATTATCCATGAATATTATTTGAGTTTTATCTGAACTCTTTTATGCATGATTATTATAGCTTCGTATTTCTTCTCCGATCTATTGATTTGGTTTGGCCAACTAGATTGATTTATCTTGCCATGGGAAGAGGTGCTTTGTAATGGGTTCGATCTTGCGGTGCTCAATCCCAGTGACAGAAAGGGACATGACACATATATATCGTTGCTATTAAGGGTAAAAAGATGGGGTTTATTCATGCGTGAGTTTACTTTGTCTACATCATGTCATCTTGCTTAAGGCGTTACTCCGTTCTTTATGGACTTAATACACTAGATGCATGCTGGATAGCGGTCGATGTGTGGAGTAATAGTAGTAGATGCAGGTAGGAGTCGGTCTATTTGTCTCGGACGTGATGCCTATATACATGATCATTGCCTTGGATATCGTCATGATTATTTGCTTTTCTATCAATTGCCCAACAGTAATTTGTTTACCCACCGTATGCTATTTTTATGAGAGAGGCCTCTAGTGAAAACTATGGCCCCCGAGTCTATCTAAATCATATATTAAAAACCCTAAAAATACCTTGCTGCACTTTTTATTTATTTATTTTATTTTCTATTTTTGTTTCTATCTATCTATCTATCACATACAATTTAATCTTGCAACTTACCGTCGAGGGATTGACAAGCCCTTGTTTGCGTTGGGTGCAAGGATTTGTTGTTTTGTGTGCAGGTGCTGCTAACGAGGTGTTGCGTGATTCTCCTATTGGATTGATAACCTTGGTTTCATAACTGAGGGAAATACTTATCTCTACTGTACTGCATCTCCCTTCCTCTTTAGGGAATTACCAACGCAGCTCACAAGTAGCATAGTACTAGATTTTTATTTCTATATCTATATCTACACTACTCCTTCCGTTTTTGTTTACTCCGCATATAGCTTTGACTATAGTCGAACTTTATAAACCTTGACCAAGTTTGTAGAAAACAATGTGAACATTTACAGTAACAAATTTACATGATGTGAAAATATATGCAACGATGAATCAAATGATATATATTTGATCGTGTATATGTTAATATATTTTTCTACAAACTTGCTAAAAGTATACAAAGTTTGACTTTAGACAAACCTAATATGCGGTATTATGTATTATATATTCATTATTTTTATGTAGTCAATGCGTGCATTTGCACGTATACGATATAAACCGTTGATTGATGTTGATCCAATGCTCCAGGTGGCTGGGATTCGGATCTAGTATAACCTAATTGTACCCAGACACATTCTTCTCGAACTAGCAGCGCGGCAATATGATCGATCCACACAAGAAGCTCGCAACAAGACATCCAGATGTGCCATGTGGCTTCATGGGTGCCCCCCACATCATATTATTCGTAATGCATTGACTGAGAAAAGAGAGAAATCACCCGAAACAATATCTTTGCCCCAAATTTGTTCCTACGAAGCTGTACTGTGCAAGTACCGGAGTACTAGTACTCTAGTAGTAGGAGTATAACTTTGTACAGTAGTAGTTGTACAGTGGCAGTAGTACTACAAAGTAGTACGGAGTGCTCCTACTCTATCGACACGACTCCCATCTGACACCAAATTTCTTGGCGTCTGTGCTACAGCGCTCTTCCCCTCCTTGTTTCTTTCTTCCAATTCAAATTCAGCCAACGCGCGGCAGGAGGGGTGGGGGTTTGCCGATAGTCGGTTGCTCAACTGCGGGCCCACATGACAGTGAAAATGCTAGGCAACACGCCTTCCTTGGCTATGCGGCGTGCCGGACCGACCGTGGAGTACTCCCGAGTCCCGACCGTGTGGGCGTGCGACTCGAACACAGCAGGCTTTTCATTTTAAAATTATATAGTATGAAAATACATTTCATGGTGCATCTGATCATATTGATTTTACATTGTGAATGTTGATATTTTTTAATATAAAGTTAGTCAAACTTTACAAGGCTTGACTTTGACCAAACTTTATATGCAGACTAAAAAGAAACCGATGGAGTATAAATTGTAACATTATTATTATTTGAAATATAAATTGTAACATTTGGTTCTGCTCCTTGGCGCGATCGATACATAGAAATGACGATTGAAAACGCTAGGGCGGGCCTTTTCCCGCGCGGTAAGCGAGGGAGTTAGGCAGTTTGGCACATCGTCGGTTTCCTCACATGCGGTCCCACATGTTAGTGATACTATATGCCTAGCCAATGCACGTTGACCGGCGGGCCGGAACGACAGTGTGGGATGCGACGTGAACGGGTCAGGCTTGTTGTACGCGTTCCAGTTTCTTATTTTGAACTTGCGAACGGGACAGGCGTGCTGCACAAGTAGTTTTGAATTTATAAGTTCGGTCGTAGTTTTGAATTTACGAGTAGTTCGGTATGTTGGGTCAAGCCTCGTACGTAAATTACGAAGTTGGTGCAAAAGGTAAGCACAACGTCCGTCCTGGTATGTTGGTCCCCTTTGTGCCATACTTTAACCATAGATTTAACTAACAAAAAGTTAATGCATGTCACCAAAAAATATATCCTTGGATTTGTACTTGAACATAGTTTCCAATGATATTATTTTTGTGACATGCATTAACATATTGTTAGTTCAATCGAAAGTCAAAATTTGGCACAAACACACGAAGGTGACCAATAAACCAGGACGGGGGTACTACTAGTTACAGTGATGCATATAATTGACGCCAAATGTGAGCAAAGGGATCACACATGTCTTTATCGACTGGAATGAGAATGCGATACAATAAGAATTAAGGCCACGATGACGCGATCGCAGTGGTGGTTACAGGAGGCAAGAAGAGAGATGCATCCATCAACGATCTCCTCCTCCTCGACTCAATGCGCCGGGCCACCGACCGGCGGCTGAGGAGCAGCGACTTTTGTGGCGAGGTCAAGGTGCTTCTCAACAAAGGCGTCCAAGGCTTCCAGCCGGTTGAGGAAGGCCAACATCGTAGCGTCCTCACTGGCCTTGTAGAGGCCTATGTACATGACTTGATCGTACACGTGGATGTGTAGGTCGATGAATGCTTGCAGGGCGAGGCACCTCGCGGCGAGCGCGACCTCGAGGTGGACATTCTTCGTCGCATTGGCGGGCAGTCGCAGGGCCACCAGTGCTTGAAAGAGGTTCTCACCATGGAGGCCGATTAGGGTGGCTGGCAACGAGGAGCCTGGGCGCGCGGGCTGGAGGAGTACGGCGATGTCGTCCGCGAGCTTCTTGACGACGGTGAACTTGTTGATGGTGTCGACGATCATCTTGTACAACTGAGAGTCGTAGCTGGCGTCAACGCCGGCTATTCACTACTGCAGGATGGTCCTAACACGACACATGCATCAGAGACCCCGCGACCAAACTGTGTGCGCTGCATAAATCGCAAACGGTGTCGTAACAAAACCGTCACCAATAAGACGAACTGTTTGCGATGGCTGAGACATCAAGCACGATTCAGATTACAGACGCGTGTGCGATACATGGCATACACTTGATCCATACGAACTGTTTGCGACGAGCCAGAACAACAGAAACAGGCAGCCAGTTCGAGGTGTGTGCGATACACGGCATACAGTTCACTCGGATGAACTGTTTGTGATTACCCAACACAACAGAAACGGTCAGACAGATCAAGGTGTGTGCGATAGACGGCATACAGTTCAATCGGATGAACCGTTTGCGATTACCCAGCACAACAGAAACGGTCAGCCAGATCAAGGAGTCTGCGATATACTGGCACACATTCTAATTAAAAGAATTGTGCGCGATGGTAATAACAAGCGCACACGCTTGCCCACATTACACCAATCGTGCCGCACTTCGAAACCAGAACCGTCAAATAATTTTGAGCTTGTTTCCTGTCACATTCCAAATTACCACGCTATATTTAATTGCAAACCTGTTCACGCCGATCAAAACCTAAACATTTTCCCACTTAGCAGCTTATTACTAGGTTATAAATACTACCTACTCGAAAATGACTGCACATTCCTCCTCAATTCCTCATCAACAAACAAACAAATCTTCGTCGTTCCTTGCATCTGTCATGGCCCGTGGGGGGGGGGGGGTTCTTGGTCAAGAAATGACCACGAAGCGGCGAGCGAAGCAGCAGAGATGTCCCGCCTCGCCGCGATAGCAGCCGAGAGGTCCCGCCGCACCGCCGAAGTAGCACAGAGGTCCCGCTGCGCCGCCGAAGCAGCACTAAGGTCCCACCATGCCGCCGAAGCAGCAGAGTTGTAACGCCCAATATGCGATCCTATCCTCGAGGGACTCGGAGGCCCCACCAGAGATAGAAGCGCATATCGAAGACGCTTGCAAGGTGGATATCATTACATCATACCATGTACATAATAGATGGGGATACATACAAATACATACAGTCTTCACAGGAATACATCCATACATAGCAAACAACATACCGAATAGCAGAATCCGACTACGGATGAAACACAAACGAAAAAACACGAACGACATCCACCCTGCTAGCCCAGGCTGCCGACCAGGAACCTATCCCAAGGTCGACGAAGAAGAAGAAGAACTCCAAAAGCAAACGTGCATTGCTCTCACGCCAGATCATCGCATTACCTGTACATGCATCTGTTGTTGTAGTAATCTGTGAGCCACGAGGACTCAGCAATCCCATAACCATGGGTAGCAAGACTATCAAAGCTTAAATGTGTATGGAAGGGTAAGGTGGTGAGGTTGCAGTGAGCACTGGCATTGTATGGTGGCTAACTTACGAGTACAAGAATAAGAAGAGTAAACTACGCATAACGGTCGCAAACTAATAATGATCAAGAAGTGATCCTGAACACCTACTTACGAGTACAAACATAACCCCACCGTGTTCTCTTCTCGAACTTCCTCGAAAAGAGACGGTCACGGTTACGCACACGGTTGGTGTGTTTTAATTAGGATTTAGTGTCAAGTTCTCTACAACCGGAGGTTATAAATTTCCAAGTCGCCACATAACCGCGGGCACGGCTTCGCGAAAGATTTAACCCTGCAGGGGTGCTCCAAGTAGTCCATTATAAATTACCACACGCATCCGATGGAACATCCTCACACCATGATAACACGATGCTTACGATAAGGAATCCCGATGGACAAGCCACTCGTAACAGGCGAAACTAAACCAGCAAGACCTCCCGGTGAGCCAGATCCGTGTCTAGAGCCGCGCGCACTCTATCTACGGGCATCATCCGTCTATGCTAAGTGGACGGTAGCCAAAAGAACCCGAGTTGCCCCGAGGCGGCTCCGCCGACTGCTAGGTAGGTGGACCAACACTCATGAGGAGCACTGGCCCGGGTTGTTGATTAATTATCCACGGGGGCCGGCAGGTCCCTATGCAAGTTTTAGTTGTTATTAGGCAAATGGTAAAACCAATGTTGGGCCTTGCTGGAGAAGTTTAACCTAAAACGAATGGACAGGGGGGTTCCCATATGCCCCACATGTGTTAGAAGCGCTCATCAAGGAACATAACACCGGTATTACGGAAACTAGGGCGGCATGAGTGGAACAAAACACTAGGCAAAAGGCCGAGCCTTCCACCCATTACCAAGTATATAGATGCATTAATTAAATAAGAGATAATGTGATATCCATGTCCCAACATGGAACAAACTGCAACTGCACCTGCAACTAGCAACGCTATAAGAAAAGGGCTGAGCAAAGCGGTAACATAGCCAAACAACGGTTTGTTGGGTAAGGGTGGTTAGAGGCTGTATCGTGACATATGGGAGGCTGACATATATGTGGTAGGAAGCGCGACATAGCGATAGCAACGAGACAACTAGCAAGCAAAGATAGTAAAGATATCCAAGATCATGATCATCTTGCCTGAAATCCCGCTCGGAAGAAGAACGAGTCCATGAAGAAGACGAACAAGCGTAGTCGAACGAATCCTCACGATCGCAATGAAACCAGAACTATCGAGAAGAAGCACAACCGGCAATAAACAAACAATATGGTAAACAAACATAATCATGGCATGATGCACAACCAAGTATGATGCATGTCCGGTTCAAAGATGAATGGCATGGCAAGGTGCACAGCAATACTACACATTAAGTGAAGCTCAAGACGAAACTCCACAACAATTATTTAGTTCACTCCCGTTTATGCTACTCATCAATATTAAATGTTGGTTACCATGGCAAGAGATGAAGCATAACTAAACTACCTATCTAGGCAATTTAAATGAGGCCAGAAACAACACAAAACATTTCCGGAAAATCCTCATATGCAATTTTCGAATTTGGTACTGTTCTGCCTAAAACATAATTTTAATGTTGTTAAACAGCAAAAGTAAGTGCACCATGTTAATCTACACGTTTTTCTACACAAGTTACATATAAAGTTTATTTAATTCGGAGCTACGGTTATTTAGTTATGAAATAAATCATTTTAGCATGTCATTTATGCAAATTAATGCAAACAACAATTTTAACATTTTATCGTGGATGAAAGTTGGATATTATGAAACTACATGGAATTCTAAGCATTTTACATATATGATTCATTTTAATCCAATGCACGGTTCATGAGTTATTAAATGCATGAGGATGACATGTTTAAGTTAGATGCAATTTATGAAAAACATGGCATATGATATGATATGGAACATTTGTCGCCATGGCGGAAAGAAATGGGTGCCCCGGCGGCGATAACGGAAATGATGCCACGGCAACATTCCGGTTCCGGTAACCCGTTGAGATACCGGTGCAAAGAAGGAACAAGTGTGCGGATGTGCGAAACATGCAAGAGATGGTGGGGTGATCCCGATGACCAGGTTCCCACGTGTCGGTGGCATGGCAAACAAGGAACGTGCAAGAACATTTCGGACACGGTGCATACACGGGCATCGCATACAAAACATGCATTCGTTCACGGCGGTCGTCTCGGCGGTATACCTTCGAAGCGTGTGTTTCGGGGCTAATCGAGTTTGATGGTAGTGGAAGTAGTGGTACACGGGGTCGTCGTGGGAGTAGCGGTTCAAGTTCCGGAAGCAGTTTCACGGCGATGGTAGTCGAATTTGGCGTTCCGAAAGGGTACTTGTGGTCTTCCGAGCACTTGTGTCGCCGTGGGAACTTGACGAATCCAAGTCCTTCGGGTCGACGGTAGTGGTACTTGACGCATCATTTTGGTGTCTTTAGACTTGGTGATCCGGGTCTTCACCGTGTGGGCGTACATGAGTCATTTGACTTGGCGGTCCGGTCGGGGCAGTGAGGCACCGTCCATCTTGGCGGTCTTGGGTCTGGTGCAGAGGAGACGCGTACAAGACGGCGTGGCTCACGAGCAGAGGCCGAACGGGGTCAGCGGGCGGTCGGGTGACCTGCAGAAATGGCAACAATGGCGACGCGGCGGCTCTCCGGTTGCTGCCCACTGTCGGAAGGGTGGCAGGGACAGCGAGCAGCCATGGACCCGATGGAGCTCGTGTCGGGCGTGGCGAAGGAGAGGCATCGGGCGCGAGCGGAGGAAGGAGAGGCGCCATGGCGCGGCCGTGGCAGGGAGGCGAAGGGGCGCGCGAGGAGGCCGGCGGCTTGCTGCAGCAAGGGAGGCGAGGCGGCGGAGCTTGATGGCGAGGCGGTGGAGCGGATGGTGGTGGCGGCCATGGGAAGGAGCCCGGAGCTCGGGGCGCGGGCGGAGAGGAGAGACAGGGCGCGGGTCGAGGGAGGTCGTCGGCGGCGGCGGAGCCTCGCTGGGGCGGCGGCGCAAGGCGGCGCTGGGGATCGGGCGGCGAACGATGGTGGGGACGAGGTGCTCGGGGACGACGCGTGGGCATGGGAGCTCCGGTGGCTTGCGGGGCAGCTCCGGCCGGCGCGAGGAGGAGCAGAGGAGGGGCTGCAGGATTGGGTCGATCAGGTGGAGAGCAGTGGCGTCGACGCACGAGAGGAGAGGGAGATCGAGAGGAGGCCAGCGAACGAGGGGATAAGAGAATCGATGGGCTAGGGTTAGGTCTAGTAGGTGGGGCGGCTGGGCCTCTGGTGGGCTGCGGGGCTGGTGGCTGCAACAGGTAAGTGGGCTCTGCCCAGCTTCTTCCTTCTCTGTTTTTTCTTTTTTTAAGAAATTGACAGAAATAAAGAGAAAAGAAACAGGGGCTAGGAGAAGAATATGGAGGATATAAAAATATCCCTGGGTTCCTGGATTTCTGAGATATTTGAATAAAATGCTCTAGCAATTTTTAGAGACTACAAATTTATGCAAGTTTGAAAATAACTCAAAATTGAATAAATCCTTAGCCCAACCAAAACACTTCCAAAAGACCTGAAAACTGGAGGAGGTGATATTGGCATGGTCTAAAAAGTTTAGGAAAATAGTGAGCATTAATCTGAAACAGAGAATGCCACTAGAGCAACAGTTGAAAGAAAGAAAGAGAATGGACAAGTCCTTGTTGGGATTGAAAACTTGGTGAGAACAAGTTGGAAGAGCTTGGGCACGGGAATTTAATTGCAAGTTTGTTATGGTTCTTCCAAAATTAATGGAATGGTTTATAATAGCTCCCTAATAATATTGGGAGGATATATGTTATAAAGAGAAATCACCATGTGAATTCCCTCAATTTAAATAGATGAAAGGATCTATGCAATTTATTTAGTTGAGTTGCAAAATTTTAATGACATGATGGCATGATGACATGATGCAATGCAAAATGAAATAAAATAGCTCAAACAATAAAATGATAATAATTATGGAAGGGATCGGTCTCGGGGTGTCACAAGAGTGGTCCGGCTGGGCCACGGAAGCGGCACAGATGTCCCGCCGCGCCACGGAAGCAGCAGAGAGGTCCTGTCGCGCCGCGGCGGCCTGGATGGATTACTCGCGGGCAGTCGACGGCTCTCACACGCGCATGCGTGCTATGCTCAATAAGCTGATGGATGCCATCTCCGGCTGGGCAAAGCTGCAGGAGGAGAGCTATGCCTCATTGGATAAGGCGACCCGCATCATCCAGGGACTAAGGGGTGACAAGGTTAGGCTCCGCACCGAGCGCGACCTACTGAGGGCGAGGATCGCCGACAGGGCGAAGCAGCACGAGGAGACAACTGCCGTGTTGAAGAAGACGGCCGTCATGGTCAGGAAACTTATGGACGAGAATGCTAAGCTCTGCATCGAGCGTGAAAGGCTCGTGGAGGAATCCATGGATGCTCTCAAGCAACGTATTGAGGACGTGAAAGAGATCAAGGCCGCTCGCCGCGAGAACTCCTGCGACATATCGACGAAGACGAAGATGGCGGAGTAGATCGAGGTGAAGTAGAGAGCAGCGACCTAGATCGTTGTCTGCGTCTTCCTTCTTCTTTTGCCCTTGTGTCTTTCGGGCGTTGCCGCATGTGGCTTCTTTAATTATCTTCCTGAATATGTAAGACAATTATTATTATCCATTGCCATCGTCGTCATATATATCAGTCTTGCTAAGTCTCAGTCGATGCTATGTCCGTGAGATCTTACATCAAGATCCGTGCAAAATTTTCTTTTCAGATTTTCTTTCTCTCTCTCTGTCTCTTAAATTTCAGTCGACTGAGACCTAGCCACGCCATTAAAACAGGGGCTCGGGCGCCATTAATGGAGAAGTTGGGAGCGAGGTGGGCGGCGGATGGAGGTCAAAGGGCTCGCCTCCCGGTGAGCCTGCGCAGCGGTCTGCTCCACGCCTCCCGTCTACTCAAATAGCTACCCGCACGGCGCCTCCTAGCCAATAAAAATGGGGACACGTGGCGGCACGTAAATGGTTAGTACAACGCCCACGGTTTGAATAACACTTGTGTTTCCGATTGTAACGTGGCAGCTCTTTGTTCCAAAATGACTTTGTTGGTTGTTAATCTGTGCGCCTTCAAAAAATCGGACAAAGTTTTTACCACAGCATGTTGGTGCCATGTCAAGGCAAATGCCAAGTTTCATGATATTTTCAGGCAAGTTTTGGATTTACAGGAATTGAAAAACCAAGTTTGTCAATGTTTTCGGCCGAGCCACGACGCCCAGATGTTTGAAATTCATTCCCATTTCTTGCATGGGACCTAAACATTCACCCAAGGACAGATATATGATTTTTCAACCCATTTTGGTGCACTGGAGCATGTGCATGTAGTTCAAATTTGAATTATGCACATTAAATGCCTAGGAAACTCAATAAATGTATAAAAAAGGCCAAATGAACCGGGAATAATTCCAAATTTTAGCACGACACTCCTATTGGTCTTTGTTGCCTCTGTAAAAAAAATCAAGGAAGGAAGAGGCAGCGCATGTCGTTTCGCCCGCAAAGGTGACACCTCCCCTGTCTGAACCATGAGCCTTCTTGAGAGAAGCTCCGGTTTGTAAGAAGCTTATACCAAAACTTGTCCCAAATCGAACAAAAAATTTACCACAGCATGTTGGTGCCATGTCAAGACACCATGCCAAGTTCCGTGATTTTTAGGCAATTTTTGGATTTACAGGAATTTAAAAACCTAGTTTCTCAATGTTTTCGGCCGAGCCACGACGCCCAGATGTTTGAAATTCTCTCCCATTTCTTGTATGGGACCTAAACATTCACCCAAGGACACATATACGGTTTTTCAACCCATTTTGGTGCACTGGAGCATGTGCATGTAGTTCAATTTTGAATTATGCACATTAAATGCCTAGGAAACTCAATAAATGTATAAAAAAGGCCAAACGAACCCGGAATAATTCCAAATTTTAGCACGACCCTCCTATTGGTCTTTGTTGCCTCTGTAAAAAAATCAAGGAAGGAAGATGCAGCGCATGTCGTTTCGCCCGCAAAGGTGACACCTCCCCTATCGGAACCATGAGCCTTCTTGAGAGAAGCTCCGATTTGTAAGAAGCTTATACCAAAACTTGTCCCAAATCGAACAAAAAATTTACCACAGCATGTTGGTGCCATGTCAAGACACCATGCCAAGTTCCGTGATTTTTAGGCAATTTTTGGATTTACAGGAATTTAAAAACCTAGTTTCTCAATGTTTTCGGCTGAGCCACGACGCCCAGATGTTTGAAATTCACCTCCCATTTCCTGTATGGGACCTAAACATTCACCCAAGGACACATATATGATTTTTCAACCCATTTTGGTGCACTGGAGCATGTGCCTGTAGTTCAATTTTGAATTATGCACATTAAATGCCTAGAAACTCGATTAATGTATAAAAAAGGCCAAACGAACCCAGATTAATTCCAAATTTTAGCACGACACTCCTATAGTTGCATGTTCACTGCAAATAAATGTTCTAGCAATTCAAACATCGACCTTTCCTGCTGTAACCCCATTTTATCTTTCAAATCAAAAAGAAAAAATCAAGTACACCACAAACAGTTTATTAGCAAGAATCGTGTGCGATGCAGTATAAAATATCTTGGGTCTCCCTCATGTATGGCTTACACCGGAAGGTTCGTCGGCTACAGTCCACTGGCCGCGTGTCAACCACACTTGCGTGCCAGTTTTTCGCTGCACCGTTCGTAAATTTTCGGCAACCGCGGAAATATCTAGGTCCCCGCCCTCTCCCCCCACCAAAAGCCACATTTCCACTATTTCCTCCTTCCTTTCCAAGTTCAAACCTTCACTGCTTGCTATGCAGCGCCACCTCCTCACCGGTGGCGCTCCTTCCCGCTGCGCGGCCTCGTCGATATAGTCAGGTAATCCACACTCCACCCCCATCCTCCTCCTCCTTCTCCATCCCACATGCCTCGACCGCCGGCGCGACACCTTCCACCCAAATCACTGCCCCATCCTCCAAATAAGCGCTGCCCATAGCCATGGTGCACGCGTTATAGCCAGGAGCTCAAGGAGCATCTAGCAGCGGTGAAGCAAATCGCGGCCGCACGCGCGGATGAGGTCGCGATGGCTACCATGCGTGCCGACCCCTAGATCTTGGAGGAGCACCTCGTCGTCGAGGCCACCGTCGACCCCTCGTGCACGGACGCTGCCACGTGGTTGGCTACTTTAAACGACAGTTCGTGGTGTTTTCTAAAGGCCGCCTCCGGTGCCTTCTAGTGAATTGTCCTCTGTAATGTTAATATGCAATCTGATCTTCTGAAATGTGATGTTCAGTTAACAGTTTGGTTCATTTGTTGTGATGTTCAGTTAACTGTTTGGTTCAATTCTGAAATGTGATGTTCAATTCCTGTGGGTACAATTTTTTTTATTGTTATGCATGTGAGGAATAAAATCGAATTTGGATGTACTCTATACATGAGAAACATACACAAATTCTATATTTCCTAGTACTTCTTAAGCACGCTAGGCTTGGTTAACGGTATGTGATCTTCTAGTATATGTTCTATTCTGCAATGTGGTTCTCAGTTAACTGCTTGCTTCATCTATTGTGGTGTACAGTTAACTTTTTGGTTCAATTCTGCAGTGTGATGTTCATTTGTTGTGGGTACAAGTTTTCATTAATATATTCTACTGGTAGTATGCCAACTCTCACTTAAACTGATCAATATCTGCCTTATATGTGTTGCAGGGAAACAATGGGAGGCACTGAGGTTTACCATCGAGGTTTGCACATGCATGGTCCTTTGGCTAATAGCACATTATTTTGCATTTGCAGGAACCATTCTAATATTTAGGTTTTTAACAATTTGGTCTTGCACATGTAAGTCTGCTGTCAGAGGTTTAGACCCACTGTTCGATCCATTTTGCATATGGGGAAATGAGATCGACATGAATATCAATCAAGTCAAGAAACTCAGAAAGATTGTTAGGATAAACAAACTAGCGATGAATAGCAACAAGATCTTTGTTTGCACAATGAAGAAGACATCAGTTAACTATAGGACGGTACTAACTCTTTTACCTTGTGTTTTTTTCCTATGCGCCATTTCAAAATTTAGAACAGATATTTATGCATATCTTTGTTTTTAGTCCTTTCCAAAGCAGTTCACCGATGATTACCTATCAAACCACCTCCATGGTCAAGAGGTACTACTTGTAGCTTGCGTTGGTATTTTCCCCGAAGAGGAAGGGATGATGCAGCACAGTAGAGATAAGTATTTCCCTCAGTTATGAAACCAAGGTTATCGAACCAGTAGGAGAATCACGCAACACCTCCTTAGCAGCACCTGCACACAAACAACAAATCCTTGCACCCAACGCAAACGAGGGGTTGTCAATCCCTCGGCGGTCAATTGCAAGATTAAATTGTATGTGATAGATAGATAGATTGAAACAAAAAATACAAAATAAATAAAAGAAAATGGCAGCAATATTTTTAGGGTTTTAGTAATATGATTTAGATAGACCCGGGGGCCATAGTTTTCACTAGAGGCTTCTCTCGAAAAAATAGCATACGGTGGGTGGACAAATTACTGTTGGGCATTTGATAGAAAAGCAAATAATCATGACGATATCCAAGGCAATGATCATGTATATAGGCATCACGTCCGAGACAAGTAGACCGACTCCTGCCTGCATCTACTACTATTACTCCACACATCGACCGCTATCCAGCATGCATCTAGTGTATTAAGTCCATAAAGCACGGAGTAATGCCTTAAGAACGATGACATGATGTAGACAAGATAAACTCACGCATGAATAAACCCCATCTTTTTACCCTTAATAGCAACGATACATACGTGTCATGTCCCTTTCTGTCACTGGGATTGAGCACCGCAAGATCGAACCCATTACAAAGCACCTCTTCCCATGGCAAGATAAATCAATCTAGTTGGCCAAACCAAATCAATAGATCGGAGAAGAAATACGAAGCTATAATAATCATGCATAAAAGAGATCAGAGAAGACTCAAATAATATTCATGGATAATCTGATCATAAACTCACAATTCATCGGATCCCAACAAACACGCCGCAAAAAGTGATTACATCGTATAGAACTCCAAGAACATCGAGGAGAACATTGTATTGAAGATCAAAAAGAGAGAAGAAGCCATCTAGCTACTAACTATGGACCCGAAGGTCTGTGGTAAACTACTCACGCATCATCGGAAGGGTAGCAAGGTTGATGTAGAGCCCCTCCGTGATCGATTCCCCATCTGGCGGAGTATCGGAGAAGGCCTCCAGATGGGATCTCTCGAGAACAGAAACTTGCGGCGGCGGAAAAAGTATTCCGTGGACTCCCTTAAGGGTTTTTAATTTTTCCTGAATTTATAGTGGTGGAATTAGGTCAAACGGAGCTGAGGTGGGCCCACGAGGCACCAGGGCGCGCCTGCCCCCCCCCCCCCCCAGGCGCGCCCTGGTGGCTCGTGGCCACCTCCTCTGGCGTCTGGTCTTCTCCCGAAGCTTCTAGTGTTTATCTTGTCCAGAAAAAAATCTCTAAAAAGTTTCGTCGCATTTGGACTTCGTTTGGTATTGATTTTCTGTAAAACAAAAATAGGGCAGAAAACAACAACTGGTACTGGGCACTAAGTTAATAGGTTAGTCTCCAAAAATGATATATAATTGTTGTAAATGCATATAAAAACATCCAAGATTGATAATATAACAGCATGGAACAATAAAAAATTATAGATACGTTGGAGACGTATCAGCATCCCCAAGCTTAAATCCTGCTCGTCCTCGAGTAGGTAAATGATAAAAACAGAATTTTTGATGTGGAATGCTGCCTATCATATTCATCACATATTCTTTTCTTTTATAGCATGGACATTGGACTTGAATGATTCAAAGCAATAGTCTATAATTTGACATGAAGATATAAATACTCAAGCATGCTAACAAGCAACCATGTCTTTCAAAATATCAACGCTAAAGAAAGTTATCCCTAGCCCATTATGCTCAATCATTGATCCATTCATGAAACACACTCAAATATTAGCTACATCCAATGCACAAGTATGACAAATAGTGCTCTCTAGTTGGTGCTTTATAAGAGAAGATGGAGACTCAAGTAAAAATAAAAATTGCATAAAAGTAAATAGATAGGCCCTTCGCAGAGGGAAGCAGAGATTTGTCAAATGTGCCAGAGCTCAAGGCTGAAATTAAAGAGATAAAATATTTTGAGAGGCATGTTTTTCCTGTCAACGAAAACGACCGAGGATTCCCAATATTTTCCATGCTAGACACATCATAGGCGGTTCCCAAACAGAAAGTAAAGTTCATTTCCTTTCCACCATTCTTTCACAATCCATGGCTAGCCGTATCCACGGGTGCCCTCCATACCAACACTTTCCAAGGAATTTTGTTGTTATTAATTTTTGATTTCATTGTGGGACTGGGCATCCCTATTACCAACCATTCTCTCGTGCAATGACAAGTGAATAAACACTCATTGTGAGAATAACACACCTAGCATGGAAAATAATGGCCACCCCCTGCCGCTTCATGAGCGGTACGGGCACACAAAACGGAAAAATTATTTTGAAAATTAGAGTTGGCACACGCAAATTTACTTGGAACGGCATTGAAATACCGCATATAGGTAGATGTAGTGGACTCATTTGGCACAACTTGGGTTTAAGGATTTTGGATGCACAAGCAGTATTTCCGCTTAGTACAAATGAAGGCTAGCAAATAGATTGAGAAGCAACCAACCAAAAAATGAAAACGGTCATAAACATGCATTAAACATAACTAACACCGAATAATGCACCATAAGTAGGATATAATTTCTTTGCATAACTATTGACTTGATGTGCATGCATAGGGAATCACAAACCTTAACACTAATATTCTTACTAAATCACAATTACTCACTAACATGACTCACATATTATCATTTCCATATCGCAAAACTATTGCAAGGAATCACACTTATCATATCCAATGATCTATATGAAAGTTTTTATTGTATTCCTCTTGAATATTCATCACTTTGGGACCAAATTCATATCTTGTGCAAATTACCGTTACTATCATCAACTCTCAAAGATATTTAAGTGAAGCATGAGAGTGCAAATATTTCTTCAAAATTTCAATCTTATCAATTCTCAAAATAATATAAGTGAAGCATGAGAATTTATTTCTTCAAAAATTTAATCAACTCTCAAAATAATATAAGTGAAGCATGAGAATTCATTTCTTCAAAATTTTAATCTTATCAACTCTCAAAATAATATAAGTGAATCATGAGAGTTTATTTCTTCAAAATATAGCCACCACCGTGCTCAAAAAGATTTAAGTGAAGCACTAGAGCAACTGCCTAGCTCAAAAGATTTAAGTGAAGCACATAGAGTATTCTATCAAATGATGATGAACGTGTGGCTCTCTCAAAATAGGTGTGTTCAGCAAGGATGATTGTGACAAACTAAAAAGCAAACAAAGCAAAGACTCATATAATACAAGACGCTCCAAGCAAAACACATATCATGTGACGAATAAAAATATAGCTCCAAGTAAAATTACCGATGGTTGGTAGAAGAAAGAGGGGATGCCTTCCGGGGCATCCCCAAGCTTAGATGCTTGAGTCTTCCTTGAATATTACCTTGGGGTGCCTCGGGCATCCCCAAGCTTAGGCTTTTGCTACTCCTTATTCCTTCATCCATCGTGATCTCACCCAAAACTTGAAAACTTCAATCACACAAAACTCAACAAAACCTTCGTGAGATCCGTTAGCATAACAAAATAAATCACTACTTTAAGTACTGTTGCAAACCCATTCATATTTTATTTTTGCATTATACCTACTGTACTCTAACTTCACCATGGCTTATACCCCCCGATACAATCCATAGATTCATCAAAACAAGCAAGTAGTGCATCAAAAACAGAACAGTCTGTAGTAATCTATTTAAAAGCCATACTTCTGTAACTCCAAAAATTCTGAAAAATTAGGAAAACGTGTGAAATTCATATACCAATACTGTGTAAAAATTTCAGATTTTTATGACGTACCAGTACAGAAACAAAATTCGGGCACTGGATGCAAAACTTTCTGTCTTCCAAACAGCATCAATTATATTATCTTCCAAATCATCCTAAAGGTATTACTTGGCACAAACACTAATTAAAAACACAAAAACTCAATCATACCAGTAGCATAATTGTGAAAACACACAATAACAGAAAAAAATTTATTTTATTCATTGGGTTGCCTCCCAACAAGCGCTATTGTTTTATGCCCCTAGCTAGGCATAATGCATAGTTTCAAGTATTGTCATCTTTCAAGTTGATTCCATAAGTGGCCCTCATGATGGATTCATATGGTGCTTTAATTTTCTTCCTAGGGAAATGTTCCATACCCTTTTTTAATGGAAACTGAAATTTTATATTCCCTTCTTTCATGTCAATAACGGCACCTATGGTTCGTAGGAACGGTCTACCAAGTATTATTGGGCAAGAAGAATTGCATTCAATGTCAAGTACAATAAAATCAACGGGCACATAGTTCCTATTTGCAAGAATAAGAACATCATTAATTCTACCCAAAGGCTTTTTAATAGTTGAATCCGCCAAGTGCAAATTAAGAGAACATTCATCTATATTGGTGAAACCTAGAACATCACATAAAGATTTTGGAATTGTGGAAACGCTAGCACCCAAATCACATAAAGCATTGCACTCATAATTTTTAATTTTTAATTTAATGGTGGGTTCCCATTCATCATATAATTTTCTAGGAATTGAAATTTCTAGTTCTAACTTTTCTTCTAACGCCTTCATCATTGCTTCTACGATGTGTTTGCAAGGAGATGAGAGTTTATGCAAAGGTACTTGATAGATGTTGATGATGTCTCCCCGGTAACAGCGCCAGAAATTCTTCCTGCTACTTGTAGCTTGCGTTGGTATTTTCCCCGAAGAGGAAGGGATGATGCAGCACAGTAGAGATAAGTATTTCCCTCAGTTATGAAACCAAGGTTATCGAACCAGTAGGAGAATCATGCAACACCTCGTTAGCAGCACCTGCACACAAACAACAAATCCTTGCACCCAACGCAAATGAGGGGTTGTCAATCCCTCAGCGGTCAATTGCAAGATTAAATTGTATGTGATAGATAGATAGATTGAAACAAAAATACAAAAAAAAATGGCAGCAATATTTTTAGGGTTTTGGTAATATGATTTAGATAGACCCGGGGGCCATAGTTTTCACTAGAGGCTTCTCTCGAGAAAATAGCATACGGTGGTGGACAAATTACTGTTGGGCAATTGATAGAAAAGCAAATAATCATGACGATATCCAAGGCAATGATCATGTATATAGGCATCACATCCGAGACAAGTAGACCGACTCCTGCCTGCATCTACTACTATTACTCCACACATCGACCGCTATCCAGCATGCATCTAGTGTATTAAGTCCATAAAGAACGGAGTAACGCCTTAAGAACGATGACATGATGTAGACAAGATAAACTCACGCATGAATAAACCCCATCTTTTTACCCTTAATAGCAATGATACATACGTGTCATGTCCCTTTCTGTCACTAGGATTGAGCACCGCAAGATCGAACCCATTACAAAGCACCTCTTCCCATGGCAAGATAAATCAATCTAGTTGGCCAAACCAAATCAATAGATCGGAGAAGAAATACGAAGCTATAATAATCATTCATAAAAGAGATCAGAGAAGACTCAAATAATATTCATGGATAATCTGATCATAAACTCACAATTCATCGGATCCCAACAAACACACCGCAAAAATTGATTACATCAGATAGAACTCCAAGAACATCGAGGAGAACATTGTATTGAAGATCAAAAAGAGAGAAGAAGCCATCTAGTTACTAACTATGGACCCGAAGGTCTGTGGTAAACTACTCACGCATCATCGGAAGGGCAGCAAGGTTGATGTAGAGCCCCTCCGTGATCGATTCCCCCTCCGGCGGAGTACCGGAGAAGGCCTCCAGATGGGATCTCTCAAGAACAGAAACTTGCGGCGGCGGAAAAAGTATTTCATGGAGGGTTTCTGATTTTTCCTGAATTTATAGTGGTGGAATTAGGTCAAACGGAGCTCAGGTGGGCCCACGAGGCACCAGGGCGCGCCTGCCCCCCCCCCCCCCAGGCGTGCCCTGGTGGCTCGTGGCCACCTCCTCTGGCGTCTGGTCTTCTCCCGAAGCTTCTAGTGTTTATCTTGTCCAGAAAAAATCTCCAAAAAGTTTCGTGGCATTTGGACTTCGTTTGGTATTGATTTTCTGTAAAACAAAAACAGGGCAGAAAACAGCAACTGGCACTGGGCACTAAGTAAATAGGTTAGTCTCCAAAAATGATATATAATTGCTGTAAATGCATATAAAAACATCCAAGATTGATAATATAACAGCATGGAACAATCAAAAATTATAGATACGTTGGAGACGTATCAAGAGGCGACGAAGGTACTCATTCAACACCCACGGTACAATTTTGAAGTCTTCCTCAAGAGGACGAAGGTTGGGCGGGCAATCATCCGCAGCCACTGGCGTAAAGTTGCAAGGACATTCAACATCATTGAAGGCTCAATATTCGCCTTCAGATTCAGCTGTTTCCAGATGAGATTCATCTCTCTATATATTGTATATGATGCTACTTTCCAAAGGTTTTAGATGTTGCATGTGGAACTTCGTGCTGTTGTGTAATTGCGTAGCTAGCTATATGCCTATATGGTGTAACTAAGTGCTGAAGCTATGTGATGTTGTACTCTGATGTAATTCAGGAATGAAATATTGGTTGCCGTAATACGGCTATGAAACATATGGTGTGTTTGATATGAAATGTCAATTTGATTATTAAATGCATTATCAATAATAGGTGAATTAGCCTGCTTATTGTGTTTTTGTATTGCAGATGGTTTCTCAGACAACACCGTGGGCGATGACCTCAAACAACGCACACAGTTTCTAGAAAGTAGCTGTGTTGGATCAATGAACAATCTGATACGTCTCCAACGTATCTATAATTTTTGATTGTTCCATGCTGTTATATTATCAATCTTGGATGTTTTTATATGCATTTACAGCAATTATATATCATTTTTTGGGACTAACCTATTAACTTAGTGCCCAGTGCCAGTTGTTGTTTTATGCCTGTTTTTTGTTTTACAGAATATCAATACCAAACGAAGTCCAAATGCCACGAAACTTTTTGGAGATTTTTTTCTGGACAATACCAACACTAGAAGCTTTGGGAGAAGACCAGACGCCAGAGGAGGTGGCCACGAGCCACCAGGTCGCGCCTAGGGGGGCAGGCGCGCCCTGGTGCCTCGTGGGCCCACCCCAGATCCGTTTGACCTAATTCCACCACTATAAATTCCCAAAAAATCAGAAACCCCCAGGGGAGTCCACGAAATACTTTTTCCGCCACTGCAAGTTTCTGTTCTCGAGAGATCCCATCTGGAGGCCTTTTCCGGAACTCCACCGGAGGGGGAATCGATCACGGAGGGGCTCTACATCAACCTTGCTGCCCTTACGATGATGCGTGAGTAGTTTACCACAGACCTTCGGGTCCATAGTTAGTAGCTAGATGGCTTCTTCTCTCTTTTTGATCTTCAATACAATGTTCTCCTCGATGTTCTTGGAGTTCTATCCGATGTAATCACTTTTTGCGGTGTGTTTGTTGGGATCCGATGAATTGTGAGTTTATGATCAGATTATCCATGAATATTATTTGAGTCTTTTCTGATCTCTTTTATGCATGATTATTATAGCTTCGTATTTCTTCTCTGATCTATTGATTTGGTTTGGCCAACTAGATTGATTTATCTTGCCATGGGAAGAGGTGCTTTGTAATGGGTTCGATCTTGCGGTGCTCAATCCCAGTGACAGAAAGGGACACGACACGTATGTATCGTTGCTATTAAGGGTAAAAAGATGGGGTTTATTCATACGTGATTTTATCTTGTCTACATCATGTCATCGTTCTTAAGGCGTTACTCCGTTCTTTATGGACTTAATACACTAGATGCATGCTGGATAGCGGTCGATGTGTGGAGTAATAGTAGTAGATGCAGGCAGGAGTCGGTCTACTTGTCTCGGACGTGATGCCTATATACATGATCATTGCCTTGGATATCGTCATGATTATTTGCTTTTCTATCAATTGCCCAACAGTAATTTGTTTACCCACCGTATGCTATTTTCTTGAGAGAAGCCTCTAGTGAAAACTATGGCCCCCGGGTCTATCTAAATCATATACTAAAACCCTAAAAATACTTGCTGCACTTTTTCTTTATTTATTTTATTTTGTATTTTTGTTTCAACCTATCTATCTATCACATACAATTTAATCTCGCAATTACCGCCGAGGGATTGACAACCCCTTGTTTGCGTTGGGTGCAAGGATTTGTTGTTTTGTGTGTAGGTGCTGCTAACGAGGTGTTGCGTGATTCTCCTACTGGATTGATAACCTTGGCTTCATAACTGAGGGAAATACTTATCTCTACTGTACAGCATCTCCCTTCCTCTTCAGGGAATTACCAACGCAGCTAACAAGTAGCACAATCACACACGACTTCCGCCCGACAAATGTTTGCGTTACGCCACCTTGCACAAACGTTTCCACATAAAAATTGTGTGTGATGTACATATGAACGGAAACATTTTTCTGAGATTGACTGTCTGGGATGTACATACGAACAGAAACGATTGGGCCAGTATAATTGTCTGCGATGGCTAGCCCGATCGCACACAAGCTCTTTTTGCCCCGCGTGTGTGACCGGAGGCCCTATCGCGGACGGTTTCTGGGTCGTGTGGGAAGGACCCCCCCTATCGCACACATAGGAAAGGCGACGGTTTAAAACTGTGTCGTGGAAAGGGGGTAAAAACCGTTTGTATAGCAGCTCGTTGTACCAGTGATTAACCAGCCGGTCCAAAGCACCAGCTCGAGATGATCCACGGTGCCGTGCAGCAGGCCGGTGTCTCAGATCATCTGGCACAACCGCAGGCCACTCACGCGCATCGCCGCCATGGGTCTGGCTTCTAGTCACTTGGTTTGGGAATTGGTGTGAGCACTGTTGCGCTTAGTGTAGGTGCGTAGGTGCGTACGATCTGGCAGATGCATTGGAGTGGAGGGGCGCCTTTCTATGAGTGCAAACTGCGTCACATTCACATCGTGCTGCCTCCTTTCCACTTCTCCCATTAATTACTTCCCTCGGCATGCTAATTGAAGGAGGATGCATCATTGGCCGTTCAATGTTTCGGGAACCGCTACCCTTTGCCTCGTCTGCATTCAAACCTCCGTCCTGGTTTATTGGTCTCCTTCGTATTTTGAGCTTAATTTTGACCATTGATTTAATTAACAAAATTTTAGTGCATGTCACCAAAAATTATATTGTTGGATTCATATTTGAACATAGTTCTCAATGATAGTATTATTTTTTGTGACATGCATTAAAATTTTGTTAGTTAAATATAAGGTTAAAGCTTGGCACAAAATTCAAAGAGTACAAGTTTACCCTCCATTTGTCAAAAAAAAAATACCATCTTGGTTTACTATATGTAAAGCACTAGACTGGTGCGCCGGCCGAGGGCGCCGCCCGCTACACGCCCGGCTGAACACGCCTCCTCGCCGCAGTCAAACGCCTCCATTAAACCCGCGTGGAAGCTTAGAAACCTACTCCTGCCACACGTCCGTCAATGAGCGGGCTAGCATTAAACGCAACGCCGGCCGAGCTCCTCCCGTCCACCCTCTATTTTAACTGAGACCAGACGACGGGCAAGAATCGCACCCCTCCGCCGCTCCCCCATTTCCTCCTTCACCATTTTGTCCACTCTTCTGATGGCTTCCGACGAGCAGTTCTCCGGCATGCAAGCCGGCTCGGTGGCCCACTGGATATGAGCGAGGCAGCTCGCTGCTCCACCTCCCTCACCTAGCACGACGGAGCTAGTTGCCGCCCCAAGCCGGCGCGTGGTTCAGCAACTCGCCGCTCCAGGCCAGCTCGATGAGCAGTGGCGAGTTGCTCCACGCTCGCACGGGCGTCGAAGCTCCCGTGTCTGTGACCGCGCCTCCCATGCCTGCGACCGCGCCTCCCGTGCCTGCGGACGTGCCATGCAGGCAGAGACAGAAGCCGGGTGCGCGGAGAGCGACGAGTCGGTGGCCAGCGCGTCCGCGTCCGCCGCCATCATCGAGGAGAAGTAGAACACGGGAGGCCGCCACCGCTTGGGTCCCATGAAGTCCACCGCCGAGGCGACGACGGCGTACACAGCCGGTGGCTTGCCTGGTTCTTCTCTTGCGAGGACCTTTGTCGACCCCGCAAGTGTCTTGATCGGGCTGCCGGACATGAGGAAGACAAAGGGATCCGCCGGTGACCATTTAGATTAGGTATTAATTATACCTCCAGAGCCGGATGAGCATTGCTTAGTTGATTTAAATGTAATGAAATCCGTCATGTTTATATGAAAATCCGTCATTTTTATATGAAATATGTCATGTTTATATGAAACCCGACCGTGTTTGCACGAATTTCGTCTGGTTGGTTCGAGTTGTTGTCAAAATGTATGCGGCTAGCATTGGATGTCGTCGTGTACGCGAACGAATGCGGGAGAAAATTTGCTGGTTGCCGTTGGAGTTGCCCTTATGCTGGAAATTATAGTCACAAAAAATTCTTCCAAATTCACAAATTCCCAAAAAAAATTGCATGGTAGATAATTTATTGCATGAGGTCCGCTCCAATTTTCAGATCATTTGGACATGTGAGTAGCTCTCGACCAAAAATTGGGTCAGAATAGTACATGAACAGTAACACAACTAGCGAGAGTGTGTGTGTTTGAGAGAGAAGCCAATAGATAGATTAAGATCAAGATCGAGGTGTCACCCTGCTCCTTTCTTTGTTGGGAGGGGGAGAGCGAGAGAAAGGCGTATTGAGAGTGTGCGTGTGCTAGGCACAGAGACACAACTAGCGATGTGTTTGTGTCTGAGAGAGAAGCCAATAGATAGATTAAGACCAAGATCGAGGTGTCACCTTGGTCCTGCCACGGGGGAGGGTGCCAGAGACACTTAGAGAGAGATAGATAGATAGAGAGAGAGAGTTTGTGTGTTACAGATCTATATTAGGGGATAGGTAGATAGCATGTGTGCGAGGCATGCCTCAAACATCAGGGAGATAAACAAGCGAGTGTGCATGCAAATGCCCGAAACAAATGAAGAGAGAAACAATGTGTGTGTGTGTGTGTGTGTGTGTGTGTGTGTGAGAGAGAGAGAGAGAGAGAGCGAACTCTTCTCGAAATACGAAAACAAAAGGTTCTCAACTTGAATCCCATTGTATGGATTCATATGGTTCCGGGGACTCGAGTTAACCTTAGGGATATGTGTGCGAGACATAGTTATACTTTGAGATATGAGTGGCGGTGGGTGGGCGGAATTAAAGGGGTGGGAGTGTTCGACAGAGAGTGTGTGTGTGTGTTTTTGTGTGAGAGACTTGTAGGACGAGGTAGAAAGACGATTTCTAACCTTGACGGAGGGAGAGAAATAGACGGAGCGCGCGTGTGTGATTGAGATGCCCACGGAGAAGGGAGATTTGTATGTGTGTGAGAGAGATTGCACAATTCATTCACGTATCACTATCTAACGGTCGAGGACGTGCCTCGCTTGAACATAATCAATATCTACTTCGTATCGTGGCCGAAGATACAATATCGATTCAGCGCTATAAAGATTGGACACTCACATACCGCATAAGTTATACTTTTTTTTCAAATAGCCTTTTTCAATCATGCATGCCAAAGTTATAGTGATATTTCTTCAAACAACCATTGTAGTTATGTTGTACATGCACCATTGTTAGTGTTGCATTCAAATTCATTAGTTTTGGATGATTTAAGGTTCTATGATGAAGAAATATACATAATATTCATATGGGTACTGCAATTTATGAAATGGATGCCATGTAATCATATGAGGTAACACTTTTAAGTAGCGGACTATAATATCCATTTCTTTTGCGCATCTATATTTATCCATTTGTTACTGTACAATATAATTGAAATTAACACGTTAATGCATTGTGTTTAAAATAAATTACCAATGGCACAAAATTACATATTTACAAGAGAAATACATAGGCTGAGCGTTTGCTCCGTTTTTTTATGACCGCGCCTCAGTTACACCCGTATGATCGGCTGCGCCCGTGTGATCGTAACAAGTTATCAGTGCATCATCCAGGTTATTGTCTTTTTTTCTGGGGTCGACTTCATACTGTACGAGTTATTGCTGACGTGTGCGCCGTGTACACAGTCGCGCATCACCGGCTTCCCGCTAGGACTGTCCAAAATGAGTTGAAACTGGAACGAACGATCCCGCGGGCGGCAAAATCTCCCGCCTACTTCCAAAATTTCCGCGACCTAGTCTGGAGCATGCGAAATTCCCCTTTTGTCCTTCCTGCAAGGAGAACAACACGGCCCTCATTTACATAATAGGTCGGGGTTACTTTGGTAACTTCCGGTCCCCCCCACCACACAGCACCCCCATTTCCTCTCCCCTCCCGCAAAAATGACTACTCCAGATCATCACAGCATCTTACAGCACGCCGTCCGTACTTCATCGGCGATTCTACCCCCTTCCCTCTCGAAACCCTAGACTGCTCATCCACCGGCGTACCAGAGCCTATTCACTACCGGCGTCGTCCACCTCGCCGGATCTGCTTCTGAGGCCGCATCTACCCCTCCCACCTCCCATAGAAACCGTAGACTGCTCATCCACCACTGTACCACAGCCCATTCAGCGCCGGCCTTGTCCACCGCACCGGATCTGCTTCGCCGGTACTCTCATCAACCGCAGCGCATCTGCAGCGGCTCCTTCCTACACCGCACCGGAGCCGCATCATCAACACCCCCGGAGCCGCCTGACCAACGCCCCCGTCGACGGCCTCAGATCCGCTTCATCGACACCGTCCTCAACCCTACCAGAGCCGCTTCGCCGACACCATACTCAACCCAACCGGAGCCGCTTCGTCGACGCCCAAGTCCACAGCCTCAGATCCGCATCGTCCACACAATCGTCCACCCTACCGGAGCAGCTTCACGACGCCCTCGTCTACGGCCGTAGATCCGCATCGTCGACACCATCCTCAACCCTACCATAGGAGCAGTTTCACCGACGCCCTCATCCACGGCCGCAGATCCGCATTGTCGACACCATCCTCAACCCTACCACCGGAGCAGCTTCACCGACGCCCTCGTCCACGGCCGCAGATCTGCATCATCGACACCATCCTCAACCCTACCACCGGAGCAGCTTCACCGACGTCCTCGTCCACGGTCCTAGATCTCCTTACTGGACCCCGAGAGCCACCGCAGCGTCATCACCCTTGATGTTTCTAACCTGGTTCCCACCGTCTGGCACGATGCCAAGCACCCACCGTGACCTAGGTACTTGTCACCTTTAAACCCGTTCAGCATCACCTGCCAGATGTACTTCAAATATACTAACAGGTCGCTATTACATGTTATGGAGCTGGCAAGAGCCACAAGGACGTTGTTTCTTCTGGATCTAACACCTTGGCCAACCAAACTCTTGGACTGAAGCATTGCTATGATCTTGTAAGTACGTCTCTCTCTTGTATTGTTGTGTGCTTGCCAGCGTGCTTTGCTAGGATTTTCGACCAGTAATCCCTTTGTGTAGCCAATGATTACCACTACTGGCTGCTAAATTAGAGAAATAGACGTCATACATTATACAAAGTCATAGGTGGCATGAAGGAATGCCAGTGCACTAAATTAGGCTCCCTTAGAGTGCCTGCAAGTCCAGTAGACATAGTCATGGCTAGTTTATGTGACGCACACAATCATTAATTGGTGGTTTAATTATGTGCAAGAGATATGCAATGTATTATCATGTAGAGATGTCTCAAATTAGCAGTGTCAACTTGCAGATGGGGCGCAGCAATGAAAAAGTACAAGATTTCTTAGTACAAGATGTATGGTGCATTTTCATGGAACATCGCAAAAAAATGAGGGTCAGTGGTGAGCCTATACAGCGTGGTATGGTAAGTCACTCCATTGCAATCATCGTGATGTTATTTGTTTGGCATTGCTGTTGGCCAGGGTTCTTAGGGCCAGTTATTTTGAGTTATCCTATGAAAATAAGCTCCTGTGAATATAAGCTCGAGATAATAAGCGAACCAGTTCTTGTCATTGCCTGCTTTTTTAGCTTATCTGTTGTATGATCTGTGAAAAGTCTATTGCATTATATTTTGTCATTTTGTTGCCCATGTGAAAATAAATTTGACTTGCAAACATCATGAATTGAACCCATTGCAGTAATTAATATGATAGGAAAATAGACCATCATTATTTGTTCAAAATGCAAATGCAAAGATACCATCTACTTGGCATAATTTACTTTGGTCAATGTCTTCCAAACAGAGCACACTTGCCTAAATTTATATGATTAATCATTATCTATCAAAATTCCATGGTCCAAGTGGCTTGCTTTTATCATATAGCAGCACCACCTGAAAGCATCATATAACAGCAGCAACAGCAGCTCATAGCAATTCATCATATAGCAGCAGCAGCTTATAGCAATTCATCGTATAGCAGCAGCAGCAACAGCTCATAGCAATTCATCATATAGCAGCAACAGCGGCTCATTGCAATTCATCATATAGCAGCAGCAGCAGCTCATAGCAAATCATTATATAGCAGGAGTAGCAGCTCATAGCAATTCATCATATAGCAGCAGCAGCAGCTCATAGCACTTCATCATATAGCAGATCAGAATGAAAATTTGGCAAAAAATCAGAGGAGATCCTCACCTTGTTGGATGAGCTCATCCCGCAACAGCACCTCATGGCCACGGCCTAGGAGGAGGGGAGGGGGAACGAGGGGCCTTGTGCCGGAGTGGGGCGTCGGCCGTAGTTGGGCGGCGGCCGCCGGAGGGGAGCGTTGGACGGACCATAGCGGAGCAGCTGCTGGGGACCAGCAGAGTGAGGGGCAACGCCAGAGGGAGGAGCTGCCGGGGAGATGGAGCCCTACCCGCAGGCCATGGAGCCTCGCTGGAGAGAGCATCATCGAGGAGCAGGGCGGATGGGACCGGTGGTGGTGGCTCGCAGGAGGAACTCTAGCGCTGCAGGCAGGGGATCGAGGCAGGGGGAAGGGGAGAGGAGATGCGGGCGGGCAGGGGAACGAACGCTTGCGTGTTTGTTTTTACTTGGGGGTCGGGTGTGACACGGGCCTGAGCAGTGCCATTTTCAGTGTAATATGGGCAAACAACAGAGTCATTTCGCTATACCCCTTCAATTTTAAGAGAGCTTCTATGGGAAGCAACCCCCCTCCCCCAAAGCTTTTTCTCATTGTGAAGGAATGGGTGGTGGAAATAACTTCAACCCAAGCCCATAACTCAAAAACGAGTTCTTTAGAGCTTTTATGGCTTATTTTGACTATAAGCTCTCAAAAGGTGGAAAAGAAATGGCACTTAACCTACAATTCAATAGTGCGTGCAATGATGAATCACTACTGCCTGCTATAGAGTAGATTTAGGCATCATACATGGCATAACCTAATACATGTGCATTTCATTATAGAATCTGAAATATGCAATGTTTATGCTAGTTCGTACGTTGCACATGATGTTTAAATGCCTCCTAAATCTGGTCAGTCAAGTGATGGTCTTTAAGCCTCCTTCTATGCTTGTTTTCTTGATATATAATTCAGTGTTGTGCAAGATTTGCTCACACATGTGTTCAATTGCTTGCTTGTATCAGCCAGCCATACTAGAAGTGTTTGCTTTGATTACTTGCTGTTCATGACCTAACGGAGCTTGTCAATGATTTAAACACTAATGGCTGTTGTAGTGGGGGCTTGTATAACTCATAGGTGACATAAAGGTTTGCCTGTACACTAAACTAGGCTCCCCAAGAGTACGTGGAGGCCCAGTTCACGAAGGTACGCCTAGTTTATACATAGAGCACACATAGTAAATGCTCATTTGAGTGTGTGCTAGAGATGTGGCATGTTTCATTATGTGGTGTCATTTTGTTATAAACTCATGCTTTGGTGTTGCCCAGAGACTGGAAAGTATGCATATTTATCTTCCATGTAAGGAGACATGTAACTAGTTTGTGTCACCTTGTAGAGGGGGTGCAACGAAGCAAAGATTCAGGATTTCCAAGTACAAGATGTTAGGAAGGAGCCTTTCAAGAGAAGGAGGAGCAGCGCTGAGCCTGTACAACCAGTTATGGTAAGTCACTGTATTACAATTACCCGGTCATCCTATTTGTCTGACATTGTGCTTGCGTAGGGTTCTCTCCCTGTAACCCAGTCACTGGGCCATTGATTAATACTCCCTCCGCTCACTATTATAAGATAAGATGTTCTAACTTTTTCCTAAATCAGATGTATGTAAACACATTTTAATGTGTCTGTTCACTCATTTCAGTACGGATGTAGTCTACATTTAAATATCTAAAACATGTTATATTAGTGAACAGAGTGAGAAACTCCTTCCTGCTATGGTAGAGTTCTCGATGTCATAAATGTCATAACCAAACGCATGTTCACATCATTAGCCTCCCTATCATTACTAGGATCTTGAGTACATACTAGTCGAGATACTTCATAGGGGGCAAACAATGTTACATTACTTGTTCCATTATATAGAAGATACATCAGCTGATTCAAATGTAGCCAGGCCAAGGATGTTATTGAGGCGTGCATGTCTGCATGCTGCCAACACAACAGTTCAATTGCTTGTTTGCTTCAGGCAAAATTGCTCTTTTCAATTGCTTTATTTGTCCTCAGTTAATTAGATGCCCAAACAATGCTGCCTCATGTAGGGTACTTGTATAACTATTAGTTGACATAATTAAATGCCTTACCATTTCATTACTCTGGTGAAGTGTGCCTGAAGCTTTGAAGTCCATTAACCAACTATTACTGCATGAGGCTCACAATCTAGTCTATACGAGGCTAATGATTGTATAGTTTTGCTTGCTGTAGTAGGTTTGTATGAATCCCTCTACAGTTCATTATGCTCCCTAAGACTCTTTTGAAACATGGCACACAAAGTTCCACCTAGTTAATACGAGCTAGATATATCTAATGTTCAGTAGCTGTGCGTGGTTTAAATTTGTAACCTGTCTGTGTTTTGGATTTGGCCCCAACATCATGCTCCTTTGGTGAGCTAGGAGAGATTTCTGTATGCGGTCTGCACAGACTACCATCTTTATACTTTTTAAAATATCACCTGCTTATGCTTCATGACGTGTGCATTATTGTTAGTCCTGTTTTGCCATGTACAAGATAGTCTGTCTTGCTCGCTTCACTATTGTAACTATAATTTTGCTGTAGTCATGTGTACATATAGACACTGTTTAAGAATTCATCCGATTAATCAGTTAACGGGCCAGTTAATCGCTACTCGCAAGATGACCGAATCGAATAGCACCTATTCATTGCATTAACTTGTCAGGCCGATTAACTTGCCTGTGAGGCGGATTAATAGGTTTTCAGGCCGATTAACTTGCGTGTGAGAGCGATTAATAGGTTGTCAGGCCGATTAATCACAGCTGGCCCATTAACTTTTGGGCAAACAAAGCCCAAATTTTTGGCCCGTAACCCCTCCCATCCCCCTCTCACTCCTCAATAGCTAGGCTTCAACCAAATCGTAACATATTTTGGAATATTACATAGTTGAAAGCATGAAAGTATGGTATAATACATACAAAATAAGATATATGTTGGCAGGTTCCTATTTAATCTACCGATTAATGGTCGACCGATTAATCCAGTTAATAGGCCGATTCACCGATTAATCGCTACTCCCAAGCCGACCAAGCAGTTACCAGTTACTGATTTCCTTAACAATGCTTATAGAAACATTTCAGGATAAAATGACATCAACACAATGCTCTCAGAGCAGTGCGGCATGGCCGTTACCAAATGATTATGGATTGGAATTGAAATGTGCTGATGTTCTAGAGCATCAACTAGAGGCGGCAAGACAGCGTGCATATGAGTGTCAAGATTTAATCAACATGTTGAGATTGGAGGTGTGGACAAAAGATGCAACAGTCAAAAAAATGAAACAAGAGACTGACGAAACCACAAAGAAAGTGGAGATTTTGCAGACTGAAATTTGTGCTCTCTGAATCCGGCCAATTCTATTTTGTGAAGAGATTATAGTTCAAATGGTAAGTTGTGTTGATGCGCGTCCATGATGTATGAGCTGTATGTGCCCAGTGTATGTAATTTGCTGTTTGTTTACGCTTTATTATCACTGTTGGCGAACTATGATGCCCAGTGGATGTAATCTACTGTAATTCTTTGTTGTATAGTGTAGGATTATTCTTCGTTTCTATGCCTTAAATCTCTTTATTGTATAGTGTAGGTTTTTTTAGGGGATTGTAGAGTAGGATAGTTCTATGTTATTATATATGCTATCGTTGAAACGGGGTCCAATAGGCCCAATCTACGTGGGCCCATAATTGCTCGGATGGTCCAATCTACGAGGCCCGTTACAATCATGGGTCGTCCCGTGGCAGAAATGGATTTGGGGCTCGAATGTGCCCCGTCGTAACTTGGGCTCTTACCAGGCCGTTGATAGGCCGAAAGCTCGACAGGCCCGCTATAATGGAAACGGGCCCAAAGGCCACAAGCAGGCTGAAATGATCGTCAGTTGAGTCTTGGCCCATTTTCATGTCGGGTCGTTAACATGCCGAAAGCTAATCGGGCCATGAGTTGGCCCATATAAAGAACGGGCCTTTCAACAGGCCGAAAGTCATGTCGGCCAGGAATTAGGCCATGGAGAACATGGGCCACTATGAGGCCGAAAGTCAGGTCGGAATGTAAATGGCCCAACTACGGTGTGGGCCGTTACCAGGCCGAAAGATACACCGGGCTAGAAGCTGGCCCAAACCGCTAATGGACCACTAAAAGGCCGAAATACCTACCGCCAGGAATTTGGCCCATGCCTATAATGGGCCTCTAACAGGCCGAAAGAAGTATAGCCTGGAAATTGGCCCTCTCTATAATGGGCCTATAACAGGCCGAAAGAATGTAAGCGGGCAAATGAGCCCAAAGACATAGCGGGTTGTTAACGGGCTAGAACAGACGATGGGCCGCAATGGTGTCAAATCGTTAACGGGCATTGACGGGCCGAATTTGCAGATCTCTTATGGGCCGTTTATTTAAATGGGCCAGACGAAAGTAGGCCGTAAATGGGCCGGCCTTTTTAACCTAAATGGGCCACTGTTGGGCCGTGCCACATGTCTACGTATCATAGGCGTCTCTCGTCCAATGAATGGATGACATCTGTCGCAACGCTGAGCTGACACGTGGATCCGCCGGCGAATGAGAAATTTACACGTGGAAAATCGCCATTGGTCAGGGCTGCTAACGGGTTATCGGATCCAAACCCGCACCCGATAGCTTAACGGCGACCCGTTACGGTGGATGCCACATGTCGGTTACCCTTGACGAAAACACTTCCATGACGCGACATTTATCGTCATGGAACTGGACACTTCCATGATGATAATTTCAGTATTGTCATGGAACACTTCTACGACAGCATAGGTATGACTATCTTGATTCTGTCATAAAATCGTCACGGATGTACATGCATGACAGAAAACTTGACCTACTGTGACAAAGACGTATCATCACGAAAGTGTTTTTTTGTAGTGCTAGGGGATGATGTGTGTATCTATGCCTCTACGAACTAAACCCTCTGGTTTATATAGGCACCAGGGGTAGCTAGGGTTACACATGATCGGTTACCATCTAGGGGTTACATGCCGAATCTTGCATCCTTGGGGTATACGCCAAGTCTTCGATCAGGCCCGATATGTTGGTTCTTCGAGTTAGAAGCTTCCGGAGTCCTTGCTCTTTGACGGGCCTTGAGTTCGGCCCATGGACTAGATCGACTAGGCCGGGACCCCCCCCCCCCCCCAGTCCAGGACACCGTCACTCCCTCTAATGAAAAATCAATCGAACTTGACCAAAGAAAATAGATAGACCGGAGAGCACACAAAGCTATTTAATTATGCACAACAAACCTCAAAAGATTCAATTGATTTTCATAAAAAATCTGACCATAAAGTGACAATTCATCATGTCCCAACAAATACACCACAAAAATTACATCGGATTGATCTCAATCAAGAATGAGAACATGGTATTGAAAATCCAAAAAGAGAGAGAACCATCTAGCTACTACTATGGCCCGTAGGTCCTGTTGGAACTACTCACACATGGTCATGGAGGCAGCAATGTTGATGAAGATGGCCCCGGCAATGGTTTCCCCCTCCAACAGTGCTCCGAAAAAGGCCTCCGGATGGGATCTCCGTGGAAAAGTGGCTTGCGGCGGCGATAAAATTCTTCTGGAGGCATGACGGGTGATTTCGGTATTTATAGGGAATTATGATGGTGGAATCAAGTCAAGGCGGTAAATGTGGGCCCCACATGGGCAGGCGCGGCCACCCCCTTGGCCGCGCCAGGCACCTGAGTGGGCCCCCTGGTGCACGTCTCGATCTCTCCCGAAGCTTCCTGTGTTTCTTGTCACCCAAAAAAATCGTGTTCAATAGGCAACTTATTTTGACCTTCGTAGATATTGATTTTCTGCGAAACGAAAAACAAGCAGAAAACATGAACTGACACCGGGCACTAAATTAATAGGTTAGACCAGAAAAATAATATAAATAGCTATAAAACGTATATAAAAATGATAATATAGCTTGGCCGCGAGCGCAACATGTGTTGCGGCATTCGGCACCGGTCGTCGAGCCAGTTCGCCGTTGAGATCACCTGCGAGGGTGAGCAGTTGTAGCTCGGCACCGTCGAGACCCCAAAGCTCGCCGCACGCACGTAAGACGTTGTGGCAGTCCAGTACAGCCGGAGTCATGCCAAACTCAACTTCCCCGAGACGACCGATGTTGCGTACTTCCTCGCCCCGCCCATGCGGATCGTGTCACGCGAGGAGAAGAAGGCAAACCGCCTGGCCAAGGAACAGTGCACCACCGAGGAAATATGCCCTAGAGGCAATAATAAAATGGTTATTATTATATTTCCTTGTTCATGATAATCGTTTATTATCCATGCTATAATTGTATTGGTTGGAAACACAAATACATGTGTGGATACATAGACAACAACATGTCCCTAGTGAGCCTCTACCGGACTAGCTCGTTGATCAAAGATGGCCATGGTTTCCAGGTCATAGACATGAGTTGTCATTTGATAACGGGATCACATCATTAGGAGAATGATGTGATGGACAAGACCCAAACTATGAACGTAGCATATGATCGTGTCAAGTTTATTGCTATCGTTTTCGCATGTCAAGTATCTGTTCCTATGACCATGAGATCATGCAACTCACTGACACCGGAGGAGTACCTTGTGTGTATCAAACGTCGCAACATAACTGGGTGACTATAAAGATGCTCTACAGGTATCTCCGAGGGTGTCTGTTGAGTTGGCATGGATCAAGACTGGGAATTTGTCACTCCGTATGACGGAAAGGTATCTCAGGGCCCACTCGGTAATACAGCATCACAATAAGCTTGCAAGCAATGTGACTAAAGAGTTATCCACGGGATCTTGTATTACGGAACGAGTAAAGAGACTTGCCGGTAACGAGATTGAACTAGGTATGGAGATACCGACGATCGAATCTCGGGCAAGTAACATACCGATGGACAAAGGGAACTGCATACGGGATTGACTGAATCCTTGACATCGAGGTTCGACCGATAAAGATCTTCGTTGAATATGTAGGAACCAATATGGGCATCCAGGTCCCGCTATTGGTTATTGACCGGAGAGGAGTCTCGGTCATGTCTGCATATTCCCGAACCCGTAGGGTCGCACGCTTAACGTTCGGTAGCGCTAGGGTAGTATTGAGATATTAATAGTGGAAAGTCCGAAGGTTGTTCGGAGTCCCGGATGGGATCCGGGACATCACGAGGAGCTCCGGAATAGTCCGGAGGTAAAGATTCATATATGGAAAGTTGTTATCGGGGTTCCGGAAAAAGTTCGAGTTTTTTCGGTATTGTACCGGGAAGGTTCTAGAAGGTTCCGGAGTGGGGCCCACCTGCATGGGGGACCCACATGAACGTGGGTAGTGGGGAAAGTCCCCACAACCCTGGTCTAGGCGCACCAAGATCCTCCCTTAAAAGGAATAGTATCATATCCCAAAGGGATAAGATCAGGATCCCTAAAAAGGGGGGATAGCGATCGGTGGGGAAGGAAAGGAGGGATTTCCTTCCTCCCCCTTTGGCCAACGACCCTAGGGCCTTGGAGGGCAAGCCACCAGCCCCCTCCACGCCTATATAAAGGTGGGGAGGCGTTGGGGGCAGCCACCCCTTGGACCCTTTCCCGTTACCTCTCCCAACTCCTCCCACGTTTCACCGGTACGCGCTTGGCGAAGCCCTGCCGGAATTCCGCTGCCACCACCACCACCATACCGTCGTGTTGGTCCCGATCTCATCTACCCCTCTCTCTCGCTTGCTGGATCAAGAAGGAGAGGACGCCGCCGAGCCGCACGTGTGCTAAACTCGGAGGTGCCGTCCGTTCGGCACTTGATCGGGAGTTCGCGGGACGGATCGTGATTGGATCGCGAAGACGTTCGACTACATCAACCGCGTTTCTTAACGCTTCCGCTTAGCGATCTACAAGGGTATGTAGATGCAATCTCTCCTCTCCTAGATGTTCATCTCCTAGATTGATCTTGGTGAGCGTAGGAAAATTTTGTTTCCCATGCAACGTTCCCCAACAGTGGCATCATGAGCTAGGTCTTTGCTTAGATGGCATCACGAGTAGAACACAAAGGAGTTTGTGGGCGTTGATATTCAGATTGCTTCCTTCCTTGGTCTTTTCTTGATTCAGCGGTATTGTGGGATGAAGCGGCCCGGACCAACTTTACATGTCCACGTACATGAGACCGGTTCCATCGACTGACATGCGACTTTGTTGCATAAGATGGCTGGCGGGTGTCTGTCTCTCCCACCTTAGTTGAATCGGATTCGACGAAGGCGGTCCTTGTAGAAGGTTAAATAGCAACTTGCATATCACCGTTGTGGTTTTGCGTAGGTAAGAATCGTTCTTGCTAGATACCCATAGCAGCCACGTAAAACATGCAACAACAAATTAGAGGACGTCTAACTTGTTTTTGTAGGGTATGTTGTGATATGATATGGCCAAAGACATGATGAAATATATTTGATGTATGAGATGATCATATTTTGTAATAGTTTATCTCGGCTTGCATGTCGATGTATACGGCAACCGGCAGGAGCCATCGGGTTGTCTTTAATTATTGTATGACTTGCGTGTCAATCATTAAGCGCTATGTAATGCTTTACTTTATCGCTAGACGGTAGCAATAGTAGTAGAAGCATGGTTGGCGTGACAACCCCGATGGCGACGCGATGATGGAGATCATGATGATGGAGATCATGGTGTCATGCCGGTGACGATGGAGATCATGCCGGTGCTTTGGAGATGGTGATCAAAAGCACAAGTTCATGGCCATATCATGTCACTTATGATTTGCATGTGATGTTAATCTTTTTATGCATCTTATTTTGCTTAGGACGACGGTAGCATTATAAGGTGATCCCTCTCTAAAATTTCAAGATAAAATTGTGTTCTCCCCAAGTGTGCACCGTTGCGAAAGTTCGTCGTTTCGAAGCACCACGTGATGATCGGGTGTGATAGACTCTACGTTCACATACAACGGGTGCAAACCAGTTTTGCACATGAGGAACACTTGGGTTAAACTTGACGAGCCTAGCATGTACAGACATGGCCTCGGAACACAAGAGACCGAAAGGTCAAACATGAGTCATATAGTAGATATGATCAACATGGAGATGTTCACCATTGAAACCACCTCATCTCACGTGATGATCGGACTTGGGTTGGTGAATTTGGATCATGTTACACTCGGACGACTGGAGGGATGTCGATTTGAGTGGGAGTTTTTAAGTAAACTAAACTCATTATCTTGAACAATATTCTAAGTTGTCCTTGCAAATTTATGTTGTAGATCAATGGCTCGCGCAGTAGCTCCCTTGAATTTCAATGCGTTCCTAGGGAAAGCCAAGCTGAAAAATGATGGAAGTAACTTTGTAGACTGGGCCCGTAATCTGAGGATTATCCTCACGGCTGCCCAAAAGGCTTATGTCCTTGATGCACCGCTTGGTGAGCAACCCCCTCCAGCGTCTGTGGACATTATGAACGCCTGGCAGGCGCGTGTTGATGACTACTCAATAGTTCAGTGCGCCATGTTGTATGGATTAGAAACGGGACTTCAAAGGCGTTTTGAACGTCATGGAGCATATGAGATGTTCCAGGAGTTGAAGTTTATTTTTGAGAAGAATACCCGGATCGAGAGGTATGAGACCTCCGATAAGTTCTATGCTTGCAAGATGGAGGAGAACGGGTCTGTCAGTGAACACATACTCAAAATGTCTGGGTATTACAACCGTCTGGCTGAGTTGGGAGTTGTGCTCCCGCCAGAGGCGATCACTGACAGAGTTCTTCAATCGCTACCACCTAGCTACAAGAGCTTCGTGTTAAACTTTAACATGCAAGGGATGAACAAGTCAGTCGCCGAGCTGTTTGCGATGCTGAAAGTCGCTGAGTCAGACATCCAGAAGGAGCATCAAGTGTTGATGGTCAATAAAACCACTAGTTTCAAGAAGAATGGCAAGGGCAAGAAGGGAAACTCCAAGAAGAGTGGCAAAGTAGTTGCCCCTCCCGTGAAGAAACCCAAGGCTAGGCCCAAGCCGGAAACTGAGTGCTTCTATTGCAAGGGAACTGGCCACTGGAAGCGGAACTGCCCCAAGTATCTGGATGACAAGAAGGGGGCCAACGCCAAACAAGGTATATATGATATACATGTTATTGATGTGTACCTTACCAACTCTCGTTGTAGTGCCTGGGTATTTGGTACCGGTGCGGTTGCTCACATTTGCAACTCAAAACAGGAACTGCGGAATAGACGGAGGCTGGTGAAGGACGAAGTGACGATGCGCGTGGGAAATGGTTCCAAGGTTGATGTGATCGCCGTCGGCACGCTCGCTCTTCGATTACCATCGGGATTAGTGATGAACCTGAATAATTGTTATTTAGTGCCTGCGTTGAGCATGAACATTATATCTGGATCTTGTTTAATGCGAGACGGTTACTCATTTAAATCAGAGAATAATGGTTGTTCTATTTATATGGGTAATATCTTTTATGGTCATGCACCCATTGTGAGGGGTTTATTCTTATTGAATCTCGATAGTGATGATACACATGTTCATAACATTGATGCCAAAAGATATAGAGTTGATAATGATAGTACCACTTTCTTGTGGCACTGCCGCTTAGGTCATATTGGTGTAAAACGCATGAAGAAACTCCATGCTGATGGACTTTTGGAGTCACTTGATTTTGAATCACTTGACACATGCGAACCATGCCTCATGGGCAAGATGACTAAGACCCCGTTCTCCGGAACAATGGAACGGGCAAGTGACTTGTTGGAAATCATACATACTGATGTGTGCGGTCCGATGAGCATTGAGGCGCGCGGTGGATATCGTTATTTTCTCACCTTCACCGATGATTTGAGTAGATATGGGTATATTTACTTAATGAAACACAAGTCTGAAACATTTGAAAAGTTCAAGCAATTTCAGAGTGAAGTTGAGAATCATCGTAACAAGAAAATCAAATTCCTACGATCTGATCGAGGGGGAGAATATCTGAGTTATGAGTTTGGCAGTCACTTAAGACAATGTGGAATTGTTTCACAGTTGACGCCACCTGGAACACCACAGCGTAATGGTGTGTCCGAACGTCGTAATCGAACCTTATTGGATATGGTGCGTTCTATGATGTCTCTTGCCGATCTGCCACTATCATTTTGGGGTTATGCGTTAGAGACAGCTGCATTCACTTTAAATAGGGCACCATCTAAGTCCGTTGAGACGACACCGTATGAACTGTGGTTTGGCAAGAAACCAAAGTTGTCGTTTCTTAAAGTTTGGGGATGCGATGCTTATGTCAAAAGGCTTCAGCCATAAAAGCTTGAACCCAAAGCGGACAAATGTGTCTTCATAGGATACCCAAAAGAGACGGTTGGGTATACCTTCTATCTCAGATCCGAAGGCAAAGTGTTTGTCGCTAAGAACGGGTCCTTTCTCGAGAAAGAGTTTCTCTCAAAAGAATTGAGTGGGAGGAAGATAGAACTTGATGAGGTTGTTGAACCTTTACTTCAACCAGAGAGTAGCACTGCGCAGAAAGATGTTTCTATGGAACCTACGTCAGTTGAAGAGGAAGCTGATGACGGTGATCATGAAGCTTCGGATCAAGTTACTATCGAACCTCGTAGGTCGACAAGGATACGTAATGCTCCTGAGTGGTACGGTAACCCTGTCTTGGGGGTCATGTTGTTGGACAACGATGAACCTACGAGCTATGGAGAAGCGATAGTGGGCCCGGATTCCGACAGATGGTTAGAGGCCATGAAATCCGAGATGGGATCCATGTATGAAAACAAAGTATGGACTTTGGAAGTATTACCTGAAGGGCGAAAGGCCATTCAGAATAAATGGATCTTCAAGAAGAAGACGGACGCGGACGGTAATGTCACTGTCTATAAAGCTCGACTTGTGTCAAAGGGTTTTTCACAAGTTCAAGGAGTTGACTACGATGAGACTTTCTCACCCGTAGCGATGCTTAAGTCCGTCAGAATCATGTTAGCAATAGCTGCATTTTTCGATTATGAAATTTGGCAGATGGATGTCAAAACAGCGTTCCTTAACGGTTTTCTTAAGGAAGAGTTGTATATGATGTAACCAGAAGGTTTTGTCGATCCAGAGAATGCTGACAAAGTTTGCAAACTCCAGCGATCCATTTATGGACTGGTGCAAGCGTCTCGGAGTTGGAATCTTCGCTTTGATGAGGTGATCAAAGCGTTTGGGTTTATACAAGTTTACGGAGAAGCTTGTATTTACAAGAAAGTGAGTGGGAGCTCTATAGCGTTTCTAATATTATATGTGGATGACATATTGCTGATTGGAAACAATATAGAACTTTTGGAATGCGTGAAGAAATATTTGAACAAGAGTTTTTCAATGAAGGACCTAGGAGAAGCTCTTTCATATTAGGCATCAAGATCTATAGAGATAGATCGAGACGCTTAATAGGACTTTCACAGAGCACATACCTTGATAAAGTTTTGAAGAAGTTCAAAATGGATCAGTCCAAGAAGGGGTTCTTGCCTGTTTTGCAAGGTGTGAAGTTGAGTAAGACTCAATGCCCAGCGACTACAGAGGATAGAGAAAAAATGAGTATCATCCCCTATGCTTCTGCCATAGGCTCTATCATGTATGCGATGCTGTGCACAAGACCAGATGTCAGCCTTGCCATAAGTATGGCCGGAAGGTTTCAAAGTGATCCAGGAGTGGAACACTGGACAGCGGTCAAGAATATCCTTAAGTACCTGAAAAGGACTAAGGAAATGTTTCTCGTTTATGGAGGTGATCAAGAGCTCGTCGTAAAGGGCTACGTCGATGCAAGCTTTGACACTGATCCGGATGACTCTAAGTCTCAAACCAGATACGTATATATTCTAAATGGGGGAGCGGTAAGCTGGTGCAGTTCCAAGCAAAGCGTGGTAGCTGATTCTACATGCTAAGCGGAGTACATAGCTGCCTCGGAGGCGGCGAAGGAAGGTGTCTGGATGAAGCAGTTCATGACAGATCTTGGAGTTGTGCCCAGTGCACTGGACCCGATGACTTTGTTCTGTGACAACACTGGTGCCATTTCTCTAGCCAAGGAACCAAGGTTTCACAAGAGGACCAGACACATAAAGCGACGCTTCAATTCCATCCGCGATGCGATCAAGGAGGAGGACATAAACATTTGCAAAGTGCACACGGATCTGAATGTTGCAGATCCGTTGACTAAACCTCTTCCACGGGCAAAACATGATCAACACCAGAACTCTATGGGTGTTAGATTCATAACCATGTAATGCTAGATTATTGACTCTAGTGCAAGTGGGAGACTGCTGGAAATATGCCCTAGAGGCAATAATAAAATGGTTATTATTATATTTCCTTGTTCATGATAATCGTTTATTATCCATGCTATAATTGTATTGGTTGGAAACACAAATACATGTGTGGATACATAGACAACAACATGTCCCTAGTGAGCCTCTACCGGACTAGCTCGTTGATCAAAGATGGCCATGGTTTCCAGGTCATAGACATGAGTTGTCATTTGATAACGGGATCACATCATTAGGAGAATGATGTGATGGACAAGACCCAAACTATGAACGTAGCATATGATCGTGTCAAGTTTATTGCTATCGTTTTCGCATGTCAAGTATCTGTTCCTATGACCATGAGATCATGCAACTCACTGACACCGGAGGAGTACCTTGTGTGTATCAAACGTCGCAACGTAACTGGGTGACTATAAAGATGCTCTACAGGTATCTCCGAGGGTGTCTGTTGAGTTGGCATGGATCAAGACTGGGAATTTGTCACTCCGTATGACGGAAAGGTATCTCAGGGCCCACTCGGTAATACAGCATCACAATAAGCTTGCAAGCAATGTGACTAAAGAGTTAGCCACGGGATCTTGTATTACGGAACGAGTAAAGAGACTTGCCGGTAACGAGATTGGACTAGGTATGGAGATACCGACGATCGAATCTCGGGCAAGTAACATACCAATGGACAAAGGGAACTGCATACGGGATTGACTGAATCCTTGACATCGAGGTTCGACCGATAAAGATCTTCGTTGAATATGTAGGAACCAATATGGGCATCCAGGTCCCGCTATTGGTTATTGACCGGAGAGGAGTCTCGGTCATGTCTGCATATTCCCGAACCCGTAGGGTCGCACGCTTAACGTTCGGTAGCGCTAGGGTAGTATTGAGATATTAATAGTGGAAAGTCCGAAGGTTGTTCGGAGTCCCGGATGGGATCCGGGACATCACGAGGAGCTCCGGAATAGTCCGGAGGTAAAGATTCATATATGGAAAGTTGTTATCGGGGTTCCGGAAAAAGTTCGAGTTTTTTCGGTATTGTACCGGGAAGGTTCTAGAAGGTTCCGGAGTGGGGCCCACCTGCATGGGGGACCCACATGAACGTGGGTAGTGGGGAAAGTCCCCACAACCCTGGTCTAGGCGCACCAAGATCCTCCCTTAAAAGGAATAGTATCATATCCCAAAGGGATAAGATCAGGATCCCTAAAAAGGGGGGATAGCGATCGGTGGGGAAGGAAAGGAGGGATTTCCTTCCTCCCCCTTTGGCCAACGACCCTAGGGCCTTGGAGGGCAAGCCACCAGCCCCCTCCACGCCTATATAAAGGTGGGGAGGCGTTGGGGGCAGCCACCCCTTGGACCCTTGCCCGTTACCTCTCCCAACTCCTCCCACGTTTCACCGGTACGCGCTTGGCGAAGCCCTGCCGGAATTCCGCTGCCACCACCACCACCATACCGTCGTGTTGGTCCCGATCTCATCTACCCCTCTCTCTCGCTTGCTGGATCAAGAAGGAGAGGACGCCGCCGAGCCGCACGTGTGCTAAACTCAGAGGTGCCGTCCGTTCGGCACTTGATCGGGAGTTCGCGGGACGGATCGTGATTGGATCGCGAAGATGTTCGACTACATCAACCGCGTTTCTTAATGCTTCCGCTTAGCGATCTACAAGGGTATGTAGATGCAATCTCTCCTCTCGTAGATGTTCATCTCCTAGATTGATCTTGGTGAGCGTAGGAAAATTTTGTTTCCCATGCAACGTTCCCCAACAGTGGCATCATGAGCTAGGTCTTTGCGTAGATGACATCACGAGTAGAACACAAAGGAGTTTGTGGGCGTTGATATTCAGATTGCTTCCTTCCTTGGTCTTTTCTTGATTCAGCGGTATTGTGGGATGAAGCGGCCCGGACCAACTTTACATGTCCACGTACATGAGACCGGTTCCATCGACTGACATGCGACTTTGTTGCATAAGATGGCTGGCGGGTGTCTGTCTCTCCCACCTTAGTTGAATCGGATTCGACGAAGGCGGTCCTTGTAGAAGGTTAAATAGCAACTTGCATATCACCGTTGTGGTTTTGCGTAGGTAAGAATCGTTCTTGCTAGATACCCATAGCAGCCACGTAAAACATGCAACAACAAATTAGAGGACGTCTAACTTGTTTTTGCAGGGTATGTTGTGATATGATATGGCCAAAGACATGATGAAATATATTTGATGTATGAGATGATCATATTTTGTAATAGTTTATCTCGGCTTGCATGTCGATGTATACGGCAACCGGCAGGAGCCATAGGGTTGTCTTTAATTATTGTATGACCTGCGTGTCAATCATTAAGCGCTATGTAATGATTTACTTTATCGCTAAACGGTAGCAATAGTAGTAGAAGCATGGTTGGCGTGACAACCCCGATGGCGACGCGATGATGAAGATCATGATGATGGAGATCATGGTGTCATGCCGGTGACGATGGAGATCATGCCGGTGCTTTGGAGATGGTGATCAAAAGCACAAGTTCATGGCCATATCATGTCACTTATGATTTGCATGTGATGTTAATCTTTTTATGCATCTTATTTTGCTTAGGACGACGGTAGCATTATAAGGTGATCCCTCTCTAAAATTTCAAGATAAAATTGTGTTCTCCCCAAGTGTGCACCGTTGCGAAAGTTCGTCGTTTCGAAGCACCACGTGATGATCGGGTGTGATAGACTCTACGTTCACATACAACGGGTGCAAGCCAGTTTTGCACATGCGGAACACTTGGGTTAAACTTGACGAGCCTAGCATGTACAGACATGGCCTCGGAACACAAGAGACCGAAAGGTCGAACATGAGTCATATAGTAGATATGATCAACATGGAGATGTTCACCATTGAAACCACCTCATCTCACGTGATGATCGGACTTGGGTTGGTGAATTTGGATCATGTTACACTCGGACGACTGGAGGGATGCCTTTTATGTGAATTTTTTATTTTAACTAAGTGAAATCGGCATTTTGAAATAAGTGAAAACCTGTGTTTTCAATATATGCACTTGGTTTTTAAGAAACAAGTGAAATCTGTTTTCTAGAAATGAGTGAAATCTGTTTTACTGGTTTAAAAATATACCAAGATTGGTCATGTTTTAAGAATTTCGTCGACCTTAATTCAAGTACATAAAAGTAAACTCAAAAATAAAAATTCGATTGAAAAGTTATGAGCAATTCAAAATGTCACAATGAAAATAAAAGGCAAATCTTAGTTCTAGAGAGTCATGTGTGCATGCAGCCATCCATCCCTCCACTATCGTACTACTAGATCGGGATCGCGCCTTGGCGCGAGGGTGCCGGTCCCAACGTTTTGGTCAAGCGGGTAATGCTAAGTCAGTACTAATCCAGGTTTAGCATATGCTTTTAAATTATGATCACTGAAAAGTTCGTTAATACAAATAAATAATTTTAAGCTGGACCTTTCCATGATCAAACTTTAGTTTCTTTGCACGTTCCTATAACAAAATCCAATCTACATGGAAATAATTTTAAACTGACTGAATATTATTTCATAAAAACAAATGGTTAAAGCAATGAAGCTTCAAAATAGGCACTTCTCCAACACATGTTCTGCATATTCTAATTCTGATAAAGCCAAGTGCAAACCTGAACTTACGAAAATAATATCAGTTTGACAACATCCAGGAATGTAAGTTGACTAAAAACGAATGTCAGTTTAGCTCAAAGCTACAAATTGTAGAATTCACAAAAAAAACTAAGCACAAAAAGATATCTAATGCCGGAAATTGCCGAGCCAAAATATTTTGAGCCAGATAAATTAACTCTAAATTTTGTTTCTGTGACCTAGAACCCGAACATGTCAACGACCTGACTGCAAGTTATGTTGCCAACTGGCCAGAGACCTCGTCAGACACCGGCGACCTGCAAGCCTCACGTCGCGGCGACCTGCAAGCCTCACGTCGAAGAGGACAGGCAACGGCAACGTCTGGCCACTGTATCCAGCTGCCACGAGCCCCTTCTCCATGTGCTCTCGCGTCAAAGAGGACAGGCAACGGCGACGGCTGGCCACCGGATCCAGCGCTGCCACGGGCAGTCAGCCTCTGCTTTACAGTAAAAGAGAAATCGACACAGGAAAACTAAATAAACCAATAGGCAACTACACCTGAAACCCACACTTGTCTACATCATGCAGGTTCATTAGAGCATTGATCATCACTCTTACTCCAGTATTCAACATCAACAATGAGTCTGCACTTACACCTTGGCATACCCCTGCAAGCAATCAAACCTTAGCCCAATGCAACAGAGGCATAGCTCCACGAGCAGAAAAAGCACTGAAACTGTAGGTGCAGAAGAAAGGTAGAAGTAGAAATAAAGTAGGTGCCTCCTCTCCGAGCGCCGCCGCCGCCGTCGCCGCCGCCATAGCCCCTTCCCCTAGATCCCAAGGGGGTCGGGGTGAGCACCGTCGACCCCATCGCTGGTCCTCTGCCCACGCAAGCCTGTTCACCTCGGCCTCCCCCTGTGTCGTCGGCGGCGCAGCAGAGGCGGTCGAGCCATCGAGGTGAACAGCGGTGGGCAGCTGTACGGTGTGTCCTCTTCTTTTTCTCTTATTCGTCGACGACGCCTCCGTGCTTTCCCGCGTCGCCTCACCAGCCACCACCAACAGCAGCATAGGGATCTATGGCTAGTGAACGAGTGGATTGCAGACAGAGCAGCGGTAACTTGGAATGGAAGAAGAAAAAAAGCTTATTGGGTGGGAGCGACTTTGTGTGGGGTGGACGATGTCGCCGTCAAGGTCCAGGTCAATGTCCTCCTCGTCCATGGAGGGAGGGCACCTACTGCATCCAAAACGAACAAAAAATAAATAAGCAAGGGTTGACAAACAAAGCAAGCAAAAAAAAATTACAAGAAATAGAATGCCCAGCTCAGAGCAGAGCAGAGCACAATCTTTTAACTGGAAATATCTACAAACTGATGCAAGTGTGTAGAAACTTTGCTGTATATATAGCATCAATCAATCCTCTCGTATTATTCAGTGAACATCGAAACTATGTAAACTCGAACACCATGAACAAGAGCTAGAAACTGTGTCATAGCAGAGCAGCAATAACTTGGAAAAAAATTTGTTTAGATGCATATAGATTGTTTCCTGATAAAACCGAAAGAATTCAGAGTGAGGGCCTACAGAAGGGCACTGAAGATGGCGTTGTGTTGATGAATGCTGAACAGGGACGATCCTCAATGGAGATTACACTTGCTACTCAAAAGGCAGTGATGGAATCCCTTCCCCTGGCATGAGTTTCAGACCGGTGATGGCACTTCTTCTTGCCTGTTGAGGATCCTCAATGGAGAAGAGAAGGCATCAGCACCATAAAAACCCAAAAAAAAAAAAAAAACTCTGAAAACTGAAAGGACCATGGGTTGCTGCTTACCTGAGGAGCCGTAGAGGTGGAGTTGGCCCTTGTACACGACGTGGTCGCTGGGCCAGCTCGGCTGCACCACACCGGCGCAGACGACCGCGACCACGGCGAGAGACCAAGGCACCGTTCTTCCGTCCAGCTCGACCATGCATGTGCGGGGCGTTGACGTCGCTGTGGAGGTCCCGGTGGTCGTCCTCATCCATGGAGGGTTCCTGCTGCTCCGAATCGAAGAAACAGGTAAGGGGATCAATCAATCCATGGAGAGAAGGAAGAAGAGGAGACACGCTCGTACACATACTGCTGCTAGTATATAAAGAAATCAATCAAGTTGGCTGGGTGTGTGCTTGAGTACGTATGTGGTTGGGCTCCTGGAGTACACGAGCTAGTGTTCTAACTAAACTGAAACAGAGCATGCCATAGGAGAGCAACCTAGAGCAGAGCAACCATAACTTGGAAAAAATCTCACAACCGAGAGAGAGGGATGGACCTAGTGTGGGGAGGGAGTCGTGGTGGTAGGGGTGGACGACCTCACCCTCGAGGTCCAGGCCCATGTCCTCTTCGTCCATGCCTGCATCCAAATCAAAAAAACAAAAAAAAATTCAGATCACGGACTTCTTGGCCACACTGTCTCTCAGCAAACAAATAACAAGAGTTGGACACAGTTGCACAAAAATAGAACTTTGATGTTTATTGGAACAAATCACTGAAGTGTGTCGTACCTACCTCATTGAGAACAGGCCCGTTCAATAGATCGAATGCCACATGCATCATTGAGCTTCAAGAAAAAACAAAAAGAACTTGTTGGATGGAATCAACCAAACCAGAAGTTATAATTACAGTTCAAACTTTCCGCAGTGCTGCAATATTAGTTCAATATTACATAGCCAGAATTCTGAATCGCATGATCAATTAGCAAGCCTCAATAAAATTCCACATTTTTTAGCCATGAAGCAGTAAGAACCAACGGTGAATCATTCAAGTTCAGCAGAAGACAGGTAACTTTTGCCAATCAGATTCTGACGCTTACTGTGGTTATCCCCAGATTGTGGTTATTAAATGCTAATAAGCCAATTAATCTTACCAACCAGGTGAGTTTGAATCGGAGTTGAGAAGGGGATAGTAACTGCTTACATCGAGACGGAGGTCGCGGGGCAGCAGGGACAAGAATTTGGGCGGGAGCAACAAGCAATCCTAGCAACAGAACAACGCAATCAAGACCTCTTTGAATCCACATACTTCACCAAACTTTGAACTGAATGTAGATACGAAGAGCCAGAGGAGAATCAGTGGCTTACTGTGAGTTCCTGGAGGAGGGGCAGGACGGGCTCCTCGTCGGGGTCGGCGCCGCCGACGGTCGAGGAGGAGGGGAGGCGCTTGGAGGAGTCAGAGGAGACGACGTGCATGGGAGGCGGTGACCTACGCCTCCGGAGATGGAAGCGCGAAGGGCGGGTGGAGCTGGAGCACGATGCGGCGGCGCCTGCGGCCGGGAGTGGCGAGGCGAGCAGCTAGCGGGCAGAGGAGCATGGCGGTGGCCATTGGGCGAGCCGCTGCCGTCCTCCCCGGCGGCGCCGTTCTCTGCAGGGGCCCGGAGACAAACAGGTGAGCGCGTGTGCGCGTCGGGATCAGCAGCGGATCAAGCACCCCACCCACCGAACATGAAACCGAATCAGTAGATCAATTAACAAAAAAAGATTAATGCTATCTCTGAACTTCCAAAAGATGGGCAAACAAAACAACTACAAAAGCTAGCTTTGCCAACCACAGCAGGCTTCTTGAGTTATATGAACACATTAGGTCATCAAATACCAAACACACAGATACATATTTCATATAAAACATATCTCCGAAGTTCTTATAACGCTAAATTGGTTGGTCGAAATTATTTTGTATATTCGTGTGAACATGTCAAGTAGCCTAGAGCGGTCTAAGAGCACTCATTTTGAAGCAAACATTTGAAAGTAATGTCAGATCCAATATCTCTACAGCCCAGCATTCACATGGCCTGTTCCAAATTCCATGGTTGCCTAAAATTGCATTTCAAGAACTAATGCAAAAGATTAACCAACCTAAAGCTAGTATTACCGAAGCTAAATGTGGGGAATTAAGAAGAGTTTGAGGTTAGAGCAAACCTGCCCAGGTCCACCACCATATCCACCATGTTTGTCCTGAAACAATTATAATTAAGCCACCATAAGAGAAAAAAATTGGTAATATTCAGAAATTACTGTATCTGCAAATGGGTATCTTCAGTGCTTTAATTATGTATGACCAATACTACTTGTATTTTTCCGTAAAAAAAATCATATTGCTACAAAAACTTCTAAGGGACAACCTAACCATAGCACAAAGTTAAATAAAGGTTATTTTCTTGTCATCCTTGTATGAAGCAATGTTGTTCAACTGAAGCATGAGTGCTATATAATTTATCAGATTTAAGATTTACTGTGTTGTGCAACCAGAGCATATTGTCTCAGCAACTTATTTATTAGTTTATATAATCTATAGTATGTATATATGCAAAATTACACGTGGATTGAGCTAATTTATTCATGTAGCCCCACCACCTTAAGCAGTTTGGCAAAGCGGTTCCATTCAATCTTGTTTCTCATATCAGCAAAGGAGCGGAAGTTTGAAACAAAGCCTTAAACAGTCTGCTTGTAAAGTTTTCAACATATATATCCTTAAGCATAAGTGTTATCAAAATTTAACTGCAAACTGCAGCAACATATCCATACAATTATATCGTAACAGATCAACAAACCTGGCATCGAGACAAGAAGTCTACAATATCGTTCTCGAGGTCATCGTCAAGCGTTTCATCCAGCAACACGAGCCCATGAACCATCCAATAGCACAACCAAGGTCGACTGGAATAACCAGAAGAAAACTGTCAGCAAAATAAAAACCAGGGACAGCACTTGAGTTAATTTAACACTGGAGAAGCAATACTTGGCATCGAGCACATGGAAACTAGGAGCAAGATGCCTCAGCCCTTTCGTCAAATACTCGACATGCTGATCGCGCCACAGCTCTAGCCTGCGGCAGAAGAAAAAACACTTGACGATCATGGGCTTTCTAGATCGAGAATTACATGATAGTGTACATTCAGCCCATAATACCAGCAAGATAATTAATTAATTTAGATATAATGGCACCAATAGACATAGCCCTGCAGACCAATTGGTCAAAATATAAAAGTTGAGTTCCTTTCAGGTTAGTTAGTGGCCTATATTGCCGCACAACGTTTTTAGATTGTTCTTGATTAGCATGTGATCTGATTGAGAAAAACACTTGTGTGGCCATTCTGCTTGTGTGGCCGCCCCGGCTCCTCACTAATGCAAATACCGATTAAACCATAATTGCAATTCAAGATTTGGAAACTAAGATCATGGCACCCTTGCCTCGGTTATTGTTGAATCATAGGAGCACAGTAAAAAGAAACAATAAATAAAACAAGCAAAGGAACAAAACCACCAACATTCCATGCACAAAGGTCAAAGGACCAACAATCATAGGCCCTACCAGGATCCAGACAAGGAACAAAAGGCATATATCTAAACTCCACTAAAAACAAGCAGTGAAGAAAGGAAACTACAAACATCCAATGCACAAAGACAAAAATACTTTTGGCTTTTACCAGAAAAGACATGATCGACAAGAGCGAGGCCAAAAACTCACATTGCCATACAATCCTACACCTAGGTCTGGAAAGAAGAGGAGGGGAAAGGAGGAGAAGAGGGGTTGACCCGAAGATCCGTGAACGAAGACGCATGAGGCTGCTAATAGATGACGTGCACGCAAGATCGAAGGAGGCATCAGCCAGGGGGTTTGACCAGAAGGACAAGAATCCGGTAATTGAGGACGAATCTGCATGAAAAAACAAAGCAAAAATCAAAGATTAGCAGCAGCCAATGACCAAGAACGGAACAAAATAGACACATACCTACGGATCGACGAGTGCAGCAGAGGTGGAGCACCATGGTGCGGTGTGCTTGCGGCCCGAGCTCCTTTGTTGATTTGCGAGGCAGAGGGACGGCACAGCCGCGGCGCCGAGTGGCAGCCTGTGCTCTCCTTGTTGAGCATAAAGGAGGGAAAGCGGAGCACAAACAGAGAGATGAACTTGCGGTGGTGCTGACCCTCATGTGAGGGCCGAGGAGGAGGGACGTGCACCTCTGGCACGAGCAACGGACCGCGCTGCTCGGGTCGAGCACCGGCGCGTCTCTGCAGCTCGAGCTCGGCGACGGGAAGTGCGAGAAGAGATGGGGCGGCGGCGGCGGCATGAGAGAGGCAGCAGGGGAACGAGCGCGGGAGAGGAGGCGGCTAGGAGATCGAGCGCGGGATTGAGTGGACAGCCTCCCCTGCTTTTGCTGGCGTGCTATGCGTGGTGCGGTTAAATTTGGTGTTTTACCCTTTCGCGAAAGTTGAGCTAGATCTGACCTGTGTCTGAAAAAATTTCGGGATCTGACCCTTTTCCTACCACCGGCGGCGATGGCGGTAGGGTATACCAGCCTACCGCCAGTGCAGCCCTACCGTCAAACAGGCTGGCGGTAGCCTGTACAGCCCTACCGTCGAGGTGCCCGGCGATAGGTGGGTATAAGCACTGTATTTGATACTTAGAATTTTTTTTTACGGTATGGCGTGCAACCCTACCGTCAAGGGCTTCGGTAGTAGGCAGTTATATCCTACCGCCATCGAGCCCGGCGGTAGGAAAAGGGTCAGATCTCGAAAAAAAATCAAACCAGGGTCAGATCTGACTCAACTTTCGCAAAAGGGTCAAACCATCAAAATCGGCCGCGTGGTGCCGGTGTTTATGTTATGCATGAAAATACTTTCAGAAAATAAGAACAATGCCACTAAATAGTTCTTTTCTTAGAACTCGTACCACTGCATTTTTACTTATTAAGAGCATCTCCAACGGCGACCCTTAAATTTTCTCCCACATCCGTCCATGAACAGGGGACCAGTCTGCGGACATAAATGCGGGAGGCCGCCATCCAACGCTGCCCGCATACATCCGGCCTCCCTCATTGTTTTAAAAGTCTGCACGTTCAAATAGCCACATATATAGAGTTCAGATGTTTAAATAGCCGCATACATAGAGTACAAACGTTCAAATAGCCCCATGCATCAGTAGTTTAAATTTTAAAAAGTTCAAATATTACATTCTGATACGTCTCCGGCGTATCTACTTTTCCAAACACTTTTGCTCTTGTTTTGGATTCTAATATGCATGATTTGAATGAAACTAATCCGGACTGACGTTGTTTTCAGCAGAATTGCCATGATGTTGTTTTTGTGCAGAAATCAAAGTTCTCGGATTTGGACAAAACTTTTTGGAGAATTTTTATGGAATATATAAAAATTATTGGCGCAAGAATCAACAGAAGGGGGCCACCTGCTGCTCACAAGGCAGTAGGGCGCAACCCCCCCCCCTAGGGCGCGCTGTGGTGCCTTGTGGGGCCCACAGGCGGCCGTCTGACCTAATTCCAACGCTATAAATTCTCTTTCCCTGAGAAAAAAAATAAGAGAAAAAGTTTCATCGCGTTTTACGATACGGAGCCGCCGCCACCTCCTGTTCTTCATCGGGAGGGCTGATCTGGAGTCCGTTCGGAGCTCCGGAGAGGGGGATCCGACGTCGTCGTCATCATCAACCATCCTTCATCACCAATTTCATGATGCTCACCACCGGACGTGAGTAATTCCTTCGTAGGCTTGCTAGACGGTGATGTGTTGGATGAGATCTATCATGTAATCGAATCAATTTGTTAGGGCTTTGATCCCTAGTATCCACTATGTTCTGAGATTGATGTTGCTATGACTTTGCTATGCTTAATGCTTGTCACTAGGGCCTGAGTGCCATGATTTCAGATCTGAACCCTTCATGTTTTCATGAATATATTTGTGTTCTTGATCCTATCTTGCAAGTTATATGCACCTATTACGTGTCATGATCCGCATACCCCAAGGTGACAATAATTGGGATTCTTTTCGGTGATTGCCTGTAACATCCCCAGATCTTAACCCTGTCATTAAGCTAATTAAATTGCCATGTCATCATGATCATCCTAATTAAATTGCATTTAGGAAATAATACAAATTCAAATTTCAAATTCAAATGCAAGTCAAATTATTACTTCTTCAATTAATTGAATAAAAATGTTCATAATGTTGCAAATAATCCCAAAGCAATTATAAACATAAAATCAACATTATTAAAATTCCCAAATTGACCCTAGCAACTAAAACAGTACCCAAAACAGCCCCATTAATTCAATTTCATTTATTCAAAATTCAAATGGAATTCTTTTGCCCCCAAACTTTTCTGTGGCAGTGAGGTATATTGCATCATAAATATTGAGACAAGTTGCACATTTTAAAAAATTGAATTGATACTAAAAGAAAATGCAAAACAGAAACTATAAAAGAAAGACAGAAAAGAAAATAAAGAAAAGAGAAAAGCTACTGTGCTAGTGGCCCTAGTGCTACAGTACCAACGGCCCAGCCCGCGCCTGTCCTCTCCCACCTCCTGCTCATCTCTCTCTCCTCTCTGTCGCCGCGCGCGCGCTCATCCCCTCCCTCTCTCCCGCACGACAGCGCGACGCCGCGCCCGTCCCTGGTCGGTTAAGACCCCCCTCGCCCCCGTGGACAAACCCTAGCCGCCCCATTCTTCCTCCCTCCCTCTCTCCCACCTCACCTGAATGCCGCCATGGACGCGCTCCGTTGAGCTCGCGGCCACCGAGCTCTTCTCGCCGTCCCTGCGTGTCCAACTTCATCGCCGTCCTCGACCACGTCGACTGCACCTCGCCGTTGGAGTCGGGGACCACCACAATGCCCGAACGCCGTCGTCGTCTACCTCGGTCCACCGTAGATCGCCATCATCGATCCGCCTGCTCCGAGCCTCCCCCGAGCCCGCTGCCATCCTCTACAGCTCCGCAGTGAGCTCCGCTTCCCTTCTCTCTCTCCTGCTGCTCCCCTAGCTGCTACTGCTGCTCGCCGCCGTGCCCGTGCTCTGCTCGCCGCCATTGCCGCAAACGCCGCGCTCTCGAGCCTCTGTGGCCTCGCCCGCCCGCCGTAGCGAGCTCTTGGTGAGCCGTAGGTGCCGCCCAGCCGCTTAGTGCGCTCGAAAATGAGCTGTAGCCGCGCGCCCGCTCGAGCCCGAACTCCGGCGCCATTCCGGTCGTCCCCGGCGCTATCCGTCGCCACCATCATCCGCGCGACGTCGAGCCGCGTCTAACGCACCCAACCACGGCCCCAGAGACCCCCTGTGCGCGATTTCCGGCCACCACCCGTACGCGCCGCCGCGCGTTTTGGTCGCCGGAGTTGCTCCGGCGACGGCGCCGACGTGGCGCCCACGTGGCCGCCCCCTGTCACGCTGACCGTGGGCCCAGCGGGCCCAGTTGACTGGGTTGACCCAGTCAACTATGCTGACTGGGCACCCCAGCCACTGACATGCGGACCCCGCACTGCTTAAACGATTTTATAAATAATAAAAATGCTAATTATTCTGTTAAGTTCATTAGCCACTGACAGTGGGGTCCCACCTGTTAATTAACCTAATTAGCTAAATTAACCTCTGTTAAGTTAAATCAGTCACTGACCAGTGGGACCCACTGGTCAGGTTTGACCCTGGCCAGCTGGGTTTGACCGATGACGTCACCCTGACGTCATGCTGATGTCACAAGTTACTGTTTTGGATAATTCGAATTTAATAATTAAAACAATTCCAGAAATTCAATAAAACTTTGAAAAATCATATAAAATAAACAGTAACTCGGATGAAAATAATTTATATATGAAAAATGATCAGAAAAATATGACGAATTCGAATATGTCATCTTCACTCATGTTAGAACTCTCTAAGTAGATGAACATTGAACTTTTAGCCTGTTTTCGATAAATGAATAGTGCATGACTTCGATAAAATAAATTCAAACAAATTCCTAAATCATCTAAAATGATTAGAGATGCATTATATCACCCCTAGCATAACCTTCCGGCATGTCATGCATCTGTGTTGCATCTGTGTGCTTTATATTTATTGTTTCTTCCCCCTCTTCTCTCCGGTAGACCCCGAGACTGACGCTGCCCCTGTGATCGACTACGTCACCGACGACCCTGCTTCCTTTTCAGCAGAGCTTCCAGGCAAGCAAACCCCCTTGATCATTCCTATATCACCTATTCCTTCTTCCCCATGCTTGCATTAGATTTTGCTACTGTAATTGATTGCTCCTATTCTGATGCATGGCCTGATGTTGTAACCTGCTGTTGATACTTTACCTGTTGTCCTATATGCTTCGTATAGTCTGGTAAGTGATCCATCAGTGGCCCTCACCTTTGTCCGTGTTGCCCTGCTTTGCTACCAGAAAACTCGATCGGTGTGATCATTGTACAGAGACCGAGCACAGCACCGCACACCCCCTTAGCTGTACGACTTTGTAGAGCCACTATCGAGTGACGAGGGTGATACCTCGCACTTCACTTCTGATGATGGCTCTGTAGCATAGCTAATCGGTTGTGGCTATCGAGGGTGATTCCTCTTTCACCACCTCTGATGACGACTCTGTCGTACAACCTCTCAAGTGGGAATCCATCGAGGGTGATTCCTCGGATTTCCCCCTTGATGACAAGAACACATTGTTACCTTTAACTGTTGCCCCTTTTTTACTGTTACTGTGGGACTGAAGGGACAGGCGGTACCACCCCGGTAGAGGTGGACCTGAGTTCCCGACAGTCCCTTGTGGAGTCGGGTTGACCTGGAGGGTACCCGCGAGATAATTACGAGGCGCGGCCGGGCAGGCAGAGACCGCCCTAGAGAGGGATGGGCCAGACCCTTGTTGCACTTCCTCGAGACGGGGCGACAGGAGTATTGATCGTCACCGCGAGCTCCCAACACACTAACGGATTTGGGTATTTGATATGAGTTGGCCACTGGCCTATACGCACTACCACCACGTGGGATAATGGTTTAATGGGGCCCTCGGCGCCGTATGTATCAGCCGAAAGCTCTGTCAGATGTCCAGTTCAGCATTGTGGCACGGTCGGATCGTGCCATCCAGGAGAGGGATGGTGCTGGTATTCACCCTGCTCGCAACGACCCGGAGTGCAAAGGGCGATGGGCCCAAGACCCCTGAGCACTTAGGATGTAGACCGGCGGGGACCTCTCTGCTGAGCCTAGGTAGGACTACGTCGTGTCGATCAGCCGAGGCCGGGCATGACCGAGAAAAGTGTGTCCGGCCAGAGTTAATCGAGCGTGTTGGGTAACCGTAGTGCACCCCTGCAGGGAAGTTATCTATTCGAATAGCCGTGTCCACGGTAACAGGACGCTCAGTGTTGTATTAAAAGAAAACCCAAAAAGATTTCTCGTTTCTTCTTTTGCTTGTTGGGAGTTCTCCCGTGTAAATAGTTTTTCTTGTTTTTCGTTTTTCTTCCTTAATTTGCTTCCTTCAGAAAAAACTAAAAACTCCAAAAATATTTCAGTGTGTTTCTCTGAATTTCTTTTCTTTTCGTTGAGTTGTCATAGGGAGAAGACCACGATGAAAATGATGAGTGGTTCTTATATGCTTTATTGTTGATCTAACAAAGAGCCAGTATTACCTTGTCTTCTCCCTTGAATAAAATGTTTGCAGATCCCATCTTAGTCCACAGCACTCTTGCACTATTATTATTTTCACATCATTCGGTCATGTAAGTGAAAGGCAATAATGACGATGATTTGATGAAGTGACTGTGGCAAGGAAAAGCTGGTATGAACTCTTCTTGTTTTTGTTTTTGTAAATATGTTTAACTCAGTATCCATGATTCAACATATTATGAGTAAACATGTTTGTGATGACAATTAGAGATTATAGTTGCTCATGCCATGCTTAAGTAACTAGGAGTGGATGATGATTTATGTTGGATGTCAACATGCATTAAAATGGTTATGATGTAGTATGTTAATATGGTATCCTCCTCTAAATGTTTCAAGTGGCTTGACTTGGCACCTGTTCATGCATGTAGTTGATTCAAAACCAACATAGCCTCCATGATATTTATGTTCAGGGTGACTATATCCTACTCATGCTAGTATTCAATGTTAATTATTCTCAATGCATGATCATGACCATTTTCGCTCTCTAGTTGGTCGCTTCTCAATCTATTTGCTATCCTTCGCTTGTACTAAGCGGGAATTCTGCTTGTGCATCCACAATCCTTACACCAAAGTTGTTCTAGATGAGTCCACTATATCTACCTATATGCGGTATTACTCTGCTGCTCCAAGTAAATTTGCATGTGCCACCTCTAATTATTCAAATAAACATCCGTTTTGTGTGCCCGTACCGCTCATGGAGCGACAGGGGGCGGTCAGTATCTCCCATGCTAAGTGGGTTACTCTCGAGATGAGTGTTTATTCACTTGTCATTGCACGAGAGAGGCTGGTATTTGGGATGCCCAGTCCTATGCTCAAAATCGAAAATACATAATGCAAACAAACTCCCCCGGAAAGTTGTTGGTATGGAGGGCACCCGAGGATTTGGCTAGCCATGGCTTGTGTTGGTATGGTGGAGGGGGAGTAAACTTTACCTTTCCGCTTGGGAACCGCCTATAATGTGTTTAGCATGAAAGATATTGAAAACTCTCGGTCGTGACGTTGACAGGAAAAGTACACCTCCCAAAATTATTTTTCATCTCTGATTTAAGCTTCGAGCTCTCGCACCGCTGCAAATCCCTGCTTCCCTCTGCGAAGGGCCTATCTATTTACTTTTATGTTATTACTTTATGTTATTTTACTATTATTGTTGAGTCTCACCTTCTTGCACTAAGCGCCAATCCTGAGAGCACTATTGTCATCCTTATGCATTGAGTATAGTTAATGTTTTGTGCATCATGAGTGGATCTCTTCTACCCTGAATTACAATGTTTAGTCGCTGCTTGAACTTTGGAGGTGCTCTGCATTTATGTTTTGCGGTCTCAGAAAGGGCTAGCGAGATACCATGTTATCATATTATATCATGATTGTTTTGACAAATTGTTGGCATTTGAGATATGTTATTATTGCTCTCTAGTTGATTATGCCATTGATATGAGTAAATGTAGTTTTTAAGTGTCATTATGAGCATTGGTAGTTCATGATCTTTGCTGAAAACCTGGGTACTATTCAAGCTTATATACGGATACAAGAACAAAAGAGTTTGTAAAAGTTTTTCTTTATCACTTTCAGTTTGTCAACTGAATTGATTGAGGACAAGCAATGAGTTAAGCTTAGAGGAGTTGATACGCCTCCATCGTATCTACTTTCCAAACACTTTTGCTCTTATTTTGGACTCTAATTTGCATGATTTGAATGAAACTAACCCGGACTGACGCTGTTTTCAGCAGAATTGCCATGGTGTTGTTTTTGTGCAGAAATCAAAGTTCTCGGATTTGGACGAAACTTTTTGGAGATTTTTTATGGAATATATAAAAATTATTGGCGCAAGAATCAACAGAAGGGGGGCCACCTGCTGCTCACAAGGCAGTAGGGCACGACCCCCCTAGGGCGTGTCGTGGTGCCTTGTGGGGCCCACAGGCGCCCGTCTGACCTAATTCCAACGCTATAAATTCTCTTTCCCTGAGGAAAAAAAATAAGAGAAGAAGTTTCATCGCGTTTTACGATACGGAGCCGCCGCCACCTCCTGTTCTTAATCGGGAGGGCTGATTTGGAGTCCGTTCGGGGCTCCGGAGAGGGGGGTCCGACGCCGTCGTCATCATCAACCATCCTCCATCACCAATTTCATGATGCTCACCACCGGGCGTGAGTAATTCCTTCGTAGGCTTGCTGGACGGTGATGTGTTGGATGAGATCTATCATGTAATCGAGTCAATTTGTTAGGGCTTTGATCCCTAGTATCCACTATGTTCTGAGATTGATGTTGCTATGACTTTGCTATGCTTAATGCTTGTCACTAGGGCCCGAGTGCCATGATTTCAGATCTGAACCCTTCATGTTTTCATGAATATATTTGTGTTCTTGATCCTATCTTGCAAGTTATATGCACCTATTACGTGTCATGATCCGCATACCCCAAGGTGACAATAATTGGGATTCTTTCCGGTGATTGCCGTAGTTTGAGGAGTTCATGTATTCACTAAGTGATAATGCTTTGTTCCGGTTCTCTATTAAAAGGAGGCCTTAATATCCCTTAGTTTTCTTAAGGACCCCGCTGCCACGGGAGGGTAGGACAAAAGATGTCATGCAAGTTCTTATTATAAGCACGTATGACTATATATGGAATACATGCCTACATTACATTGATGAATTGGAGCTATTGTGTATCGCCCTAGGTTGTGACTGTTATATGATGAATATCATCCAACATAATTATCATCACCGATCCAATGCCTACGACTTTCTCATATTGGTTTCTGCTAAGTTACTTTGCTGCTACTGCTTTACACTTGCTACAAAACTGCTACTGTTACTGTTACCGTCATTGTTGTTACTATTGCTACTGCTACCAAAACTATCATATTACTGTGCTACTAAATACCTTGCTGCAGATATTTTATCTCCAGGTGTGGTTGAATTGACAACTCAACTGCTAATACTTGCAAATATTCTTTGGCTCCCCTTGTGTCGAATCAATAAATCAGGGTGAAATACTACCCACGAAAACTGTTGCGATCCCCTATACTTGTGGGTTATCAAGACCTCTTTTCTGGCGCCGTTGTCGGGGAGCATAGCTTTATTTGTTGAGTCACTTGGGATTTATATCTGTTGATCACTATAAAGAATCTGAAAGACGCTAAGACCAAGATCATTCCTTCTAAGACGAGGGGAGGTAAGGAACTGCCATCTAGCTCCGCACTTGATTCACCTTCTGTTTTGAGTAGACTTGTGACACCACCACCTGTTATGCATTCTGATATGTCGCAAGTTATTGATGATACTACTTCTGCTATGAATGATACTTATGATGATGCTAGTACTATGCTTGATAACACTGTGCCACTAGGTGATTTTCTTGATGAACAACTTGCTAAAGCTAAAGAAATTGAGAATGCTAAAAATGTTGAAACTCTTGAAAACTATGATTCACCTATTATGCCTAGCTCTCCAACTAGAGTTGAATCACCTGATGAATATGTCTTTGATAGGGAGACAGCTAGAGCCATTCTTGCTTGTAATGATAGAGATGAGGTTATAAAATTGCTTACTGAAATGAAAGAAAAATCTATGAGGGAGAGAATGAAATATGATCCTAAGTTTGCCAGCTCTCCCATATTCATTACTGATAAGGATTATGAATTCTCTGTCGATCCTGAGTTAATTACTTTGGTTGAATCTGATCCTTTTCATGGTTATGAAACTGAAACTGTTGTGGCACACCTTACTAAGTTGAATGATATTGCCACCCTGTTTGCTCATGAGGAAAAAATTCGCTATTACTATATTCTTAAGTTGTTTCCTTTCTCATTAAAGGGTGATGCTAAGAAATGGTTTAATACTCTTGCTCCTGGTTGTGTGCGTAGTCCCCAGGATATGATATATTACTTCTCTGAAAAATATTTTCCTGCTCATAAGAAACAAGCTGCTTTACAGGAAATATTTAACTTTGTGCAAATTGAAGAAGAGAATCTCCCTCAAGCTTGGGGGAGGCTTCTCCAATTACTTAATGCTTTGCCTGATCATCCTCTTAAGAAGAATGAAATACTTGATATCTTTTATAATGGACTAATCGATGCTTCTAGGGACTACCTAGATAGTTGTGCTGGTTGTGTTTTCAGGGAACGAACTGTTGGGCAGGCTGAAGAACTATTGAATAATATATTGAAGAATGATAATGAGTGGACACTTCCTGAATCACCACCTAAGCCAACTCCGAAGAAGAGAGGTATTCTATTCCTCAGTCCAGAAGATATGCAAGAAGCTAAGAAATCTATGAAGGAAAAAGGTATTAAACCTGAAGATGTTAAGAAGATATGCAAGGACCCCGCTGCCACGGGAGGGTAGGACAAAAGATGTCATGCAAGTTCTTATTATAAGCACGTATGACTATATACGGAATACATGCCTACATTACATTGATGAATTGGAGCTATTGTGTATCGCCCTAGGTTGTGACTGTTATATGATGAATATCATCCAACATAATTATCATCACCGATCCAATGCCTACGACTTTCTCATATTGGTTTCTGCTAAGTTACTTTGCTGCTACTGCTTTACACTTGCTACAAAACTGCTACTGTTACTGTTACCGTTACTATTGTTACTATTGCTACTGCTACCAAAACTACCATATTACCGTGCTACTAAATACTTTGCTACAAATAGTTTATCTCCAGGTGTGGTTGAATTGACAACTCAACTGCTAATACTTGCAAATATTCTTTGGCTCCCCTTGTGTCGAATCAATAAATCAGGGTGAAATACTACCCGCGAAAACTGTTGCGATCCCCTATACTTGTGGGTTATCACATTCCAACATTGTTGTCCCCTTTAACCGCCAACTGGTGCTCAATCAGATCTTCCTTCAGCTGCTCGTGAGTTGGTCGATGCCGAATTTGTTGATGCATTTGAATAAACCCTTCAAATGTGGCTGGATTCTGGTTTGAAAGTTTGATAGGATCACCCATGTTCTCAAATTCTAGAGCTGCGGCATCATCCTCACCCTCATCCTCGACGGTCATGTTGTGCATGATCACACAACATGTCATCACCTCCCACAAGGTCTCCGGATCCCATTGTTTAGCAGGTCCACGAACAACTGCAAAACGTGCCTGCAGAACTCCAAATACCCTCTCAACATAGTGCTCGTATATGTACTCCAAATCGGAATCCATTGCTAGAGAGAAGAAGGAAAACTTTTTTTTGCTCCAGCAATTCATCGAACAGTTGCCGGGCATGGTGAGTATAGTAGTAGCGGATGGTACCTGGCGGGGCGGTCGGAGGACAGGGGTTGAACGGCGACGGAGGAGAAGCAGGGTGGAGCCCGGCTGGAACGCTGGAGGTGATGGAGACGTAGAGTTCCGGCAGGGGTGTGGCGTGGCGGCCGGGGTGGTGGAGCGGCGGCGAAGGTAAGAGAGAAAGAATGAAGAGAAAATGGGGAGAATGGAGGCGCGGGGTCCAGGAAGGGTTTTGGATGGGCCGGGGGTGTCGGAGTCCTACGTGTCTGCTGCCCGGACTCCCGCAACCCCCCACGTTTATCTCCGATTTGCCCAAAAAAGTACATCCGGACCGCTCGGCGGACCGATACAGACCCACGTTGGATGGTAAACCGTGTTTGGACCGGGCGGTCCAAACGATATGCAGGCGGTTTGCGGGTCCGTCTTGGAGATGCCCTAATTAAGTTGCCATTCGAGTGGAGAATATTTCGCCGAAAACATAGCAATGGTGAATCTTGCAATGGTAATATCGTTAGGACCGAGTTTGAGACATAGACACAGGGAAATGAAGAAGAAATGATAACCAAACAAAAGATAAAATACAAAAACACTGACAAAATAGACAGACGGGCGTTTTTTCGGCTCAAAAAAAAGACAGACGGATGCACAACCATGTTTAAATTAGATACAATAATCATGCTTAAATTAGAGGCATGCATGCATCACCATAATACTTCACAGCTATACCAAAATGGACAACCAGACCTACCTACCCTTCCGAAACCTATAAAGTCTGAAAAACAAACAACCAATATTCAACAGAGTGAAACTTAGATTCTTCTAATCTTACATAGAAGGGTTGAATTATACCCTAGGCTGGGGCCATTCAAAAAAAAAACCCTAGGCTGGGCAAAGAAGGGGGGAAAATGAGATAGAAGGAAGCAAGCTTCTTCTGCTGAATAGGCAAAAAACACGGCCTTGTCTGTGTACTAGCACAATGCCCGTGCGTTGCTACGAACTGCTTAAGATCATAATTTTGAGTTGGAGTCACATTTTTACAATTTTTATTTGTTCATTCTGCAAGTGTTGTTCTCACATGAAAGTAGTAGTATACTTGTTTATTTGTTTTAGGTCTCACATGTAAGTAAAAGCACATTTGTTTATTTATGTATTTTGGAAGGTTGCTAGTCCCACAAATGGTTAAGGGTGTATTTTTTTTATGAAGGTTGTTGGTCCCACATGTGGATAAGGGTGTATTTTTATTGATGAAGGTTGTCGGTCCCACATATGAACTCACCACCAACTCCAACCTTTATAAGTAGGAAAGATACTGAAAATCAAAACTGAGTGAATGAAAGAACACAGTAATAGACAAATTGGCTAAAGAGAAAATGAGGGGCTGAGAGAAATACTGAAGAGAAAATGAGATAAAGAAAATAGTGATACTAAGAAACTGATGACACTGAAGAAGAAATGAAAACTGAAGGCTGAAGATTAAGGGAGATACCAAAGAAGATAAGGCAAAAATAATTAAAACTGAACTTAGGAAAACTTTCGGAAAAATTCCAAGGATACGTCGACTTAACGAACAATGAGCGTAAAGGACTGCACATTGACTAAATAAGAAGTAACTGAATAGAACAAAAACAAACTGAAAAAATGGTACGTGTAAAATTCTGAAATAAGTGGTCGTTGTCCTAAATACAAGAGCCATGGGAAAAAGATCTCACTAACCGAAGAATGAATACTGAAACCTGAGACTCTAAAATAAAATGCACAAGTAAAATTAAACAACTGCATACTGACTTAAACGAAAAGAAATTGTATAGGCAAGGGAGCTATTCAAGGTGGTGTACCAACCGCTGTTCAAAGCGGTGTGTACGTGATTGAAGCAGGTGGCTACGAAGGTTTTTTTCCCAACATGGGTGACAGCATAACTTACGGATCGATCCACCACCTCCTTCGATATATGCATAGTGTCGGTCTATAAGACTCTACTGTTGCCGATTTGTCGGTTTTTATTTCATATTTTTTTGTCAGACTTTTAGATTTGGCTGTGTGCATCCTAATTATGCAGAGGCCGGGTGTTACTCATAATGTTTTGTATCCACTTGATGCTACATTTTGAGATAATAAAATCGCCCTTTATCGGAAAAAAAAAAGGGAGCTAACAAGGGAGACTAAAGATTGACTGAAAAAGACTGAAAACAAACTAAGAAAAATAGACAAACTGAAGAAAGATATACATACTGGCTGACAGGAAATATTGATGGACTGTCATCGTAGTACAAAACTAACTGCTCACTTTAGCTATGAATCGGTACAGATAATTAGGGGCAACAAAATACCTACATAAATTTCAAAGAAGTAAAAAAGTTACAGAGCCAAACGTAGCTTGCCTCATTGAAAAAAAAGGCAGAAAAACAGATACGGATCCGTGCGAAACATGAATATTATTATGACATGCTCTCATAAACATCAACTTGGAGATCGAAAATAGTTCCTCCCCGCGCCGCTCCCGCGAGCGACGGGGGGAAACCCTAGCCGTCACCGCAACTAACTCCCTCCCCACCTCCACTCTCCTCGCCGCCGCCGGAGCTCGCTGGCGGGCAAAGCCCGGCCGGCAGCGGCGGCGGCGGGGCCTCCTCTCCTCTCCGAGCGGTGGTGGGCAGCGCGGGACGGCCTCGTTGTTCAGGGACGCGGTGCTTCGTGGGGCGTGACGGCGCTGGCGGCTGCTGCCCTGGCGTGGAGGGCTGTGTGGTGTGACTGGCGGGGTTGTGCCCGTGGTGGCGGAAGCGGCGCGGGCCTGGCGGCGGCGGGGGCCCAAATCAGGATTTTCAGATCTGGCGGCTCTTCCTCGGCAGGCGGCGCGGGGGCTGGCCACGACTTGGCGTGGTCGTGGCGCTGGGAGTGGACCGCGGTGGCGCGCGGCCAGTTGCTGCAAGGGTGCGGTGGCTTCCGGTGGTGCGGTAGTCCCTCGGTGGTCGGGCGCTCTGGAGGCCTTCTTCGGCGGCTGGGTGTGAACGGTCCGGCGACCCTCGCTGGTGGACGGTTGGCCGCTGCTGTCTCGCGTGGAGCTGGCTGGAGGCGTGGTGGGGCGTCAGGGGTGACGTCTGGGGAGGTTGCAGGAGTTATGGGTGGTCTCTCTACCCGTCACTGGCGCAGGGGGCTCCGGTCCGGACATGCTCCACTCCTCTTCTCCCCATTTCCCCTACCTGGAGCTTTCGAGCTCCAGATCAAGTTGTTCGGGGCAGTCCGGTCACTGGCGGCTCTGTTCGTGCTAGGGATTTGCCGGTCGGTTCCAAGCCCGTTCCTTTGTTGGTCTCTGGACTGTCGGGATGCAGGGCGGCGGCCTTGGTGGCAGGAGCGGCGTGCTCGTGGGCGGAGCTCGTGGCTCAGGTGCGGGCTAGTCTCCATGGCCGTGTGGGCGGCATGGCGGCTGGTGCTTGTCGATCGGTGGCTGTGATGCGGCGTCTTTCCCCGGGACTGGCCGCAGCCTATTCGGAGGTGGAGTGTGTTCACCGGAGTGAAAACCCGGCCTGGCATTCCCAGGCCGACGGAGGCGGCGCCCGTGGACGTCATCATCTTCCTGAAGGCTCTGTCGTGGTTACTCCATATCCTCCAAGGTGCCTCGGATGAAAATCTTGATCCTCTGGATTGGGTGGTGGCGGCACCCAAGTGGCGTATCCTTCTTGAAGGCATCGCCTTGGGGTTGATAGATCAACGACTTTGCAGCTTGGTCTCTTCTCGGTGGCTTTCCTGGTTGAGTGCTCCCTCCGACTTCCTAGTGAGGCCTAGTGTGTATCTGTTGTTTACTTGGAGTTGTCTTGGGAGTGCTGGCTGCTTCTTAGCACCTTTGTATCTTGTCTTAGGTGCGTGTGGTGTTGTATCGCTCGTTGTAAGTTGGTTGGTGTTTTATATATAAAGCAGGACGAAAGCCTTTTTCGGTATAACCATCAACTTGGGACAACTAGGATCACTCAGTAAAAACAATTATAAACATACACATACAAATTTTGCTATCCAAAGAGGAAATGAAGATTTTAGTAGCGCAAACAGTGGTCCAAAAGAAAAAACAGTAGTGTATAATGACATGCAAAATTCTGTAATCTTCCACCGATGGTGGTCTTCTCACAAAAGCTAGAGCTCAACTGAAAAAACAGGATCCAATTATTTGCCACACTTCACTAAGGGTTACGGGTCAGTTTTATTGAAAACCGGACCATATGAAGGAAACTAGGCTGGGTAACGTAACCGCCTCAAACATCTGATTCCAGTTAAAATTCAGATAAACATACAAACATTAGAACCTTCTAGCATAGCACTTGACTTAAATAGATGAGAACACACAGAGCTGGCTACTATATATACAAGCAGACCCTGTACACAACAGCTCCCTACTGATTTCCTGAAACCCCTGCTCTCCACACAAACCACACCCAACACAGACCTCAACCGTGCGGACTACTAACAGATCCAACCAAGCCGGTTGAAAAAATTGCAAGAGATCAGTAATCGGAGACTACCTCGCCGGCGCCTGCTACTCCGCCCGTCCCACCGGCCGGCCCCTCCCAACCAGGAGCTCGCCGCTCTCACCTGGACAGGGACGGAGACAAATTAACACACGCATAGGAAAATCCAAAACGAGAAGACCCCCAGGCCTGCAACCCACAACCCGGAAAAAAACATGAACAGAAAACCTGAAATCGAAAAAAGACAGATGCGTTCAAAATCGCGCGCCGAGATGTGCACCTCCAGATCCGACATCCCCAAAATTTGACCCAAGCACGAAATCAAAAGCAGTCGAGTGAAATTTAGCGAAAATGGAGAAAATATTTCCTCAATGAGTCAATAGTACAAGCTTCAATTGAAGGAAAAACATGAGTAGAGACTTTGTAACTAAAGAATTATGGAGTTCAGGAACTCCTTCCAACTAAAAGATGATGGGACGGTCGATTTTCAAAGTACACCGTTTTTCAATTAGGACCAGAAGAAGTGAATCACAGGACGCGAAGCCAAGTCCAACACCTCGGTTGTTTGCTTCCTCTCCTCGGCGGTTTGTGCATATCTTGATGGACAAACCTTGCCCTTGATCTCAGGATCCAAGTCACCACAGCGCGCACATACCTTCCTGTCATGCAGAGATATCTCTGCCATATTAACCGCATGTTCCATGACACACTTAATGTATCACACAAAGATGTCGTCGGGTTGGAAGCCATAGATGGTGAGCTTAGCCAGATTCTTGTGCTTGCAATCAGGGGCATATGGCTTCCACTTCACGTCTGCCTTTTCACAAAAACCAATTTTCTTCCGAAGCTCTTTGTCTGTCACCCTGATGCACCAATGATCCCATACTGTGATGCACATCTCTTTTAGGGAGGGTGCAGCTTCAAGAATAAACATTGTCCAAGCTAAATCATATTCTTCAGGAAGATGATCCAGATTCACGTGCTGTAGTCTGCTGAGCACATGGGTAAGCAGTTTCGGGCATTCTAGTAGAACCCATATCTTTTCACTTCCAAAATCCAGATGCAGATCGTTTATGGAAGGAACATCAGCAAATAGCTGACTTAACTCGAGCGTCTTTTGCCAACGGATGGCAGTTTTCTTGAGTCTGAGCTTTGAAAGCTGTGGTACAAAACCAAAACACAGGAAATCTTCATTATAGTACCAATTATTATAGCTGACCCATTAGAGTTTTGGTAGACATGTCAGTTCAATTCTCTCAAATTTCCCCTGGTCGACCTCGAGCTCAACAAGCTGAGCATGTTCCACTTGAAGCACAGAACGGAACCCTGAGTCGCAGTGGGATAAATGCAAATACTCCAAGAGCTTGCAAGTGCCGAGAATGTTAGGGATGTCCAGTTCACCAAACCTCATATTGCGCAGCCACAGGCGCGTAAGGCCGGCAAATGCATCTGGAAAAGCACCGATAAAATCATTGAACTGCTTCCCAAAGTGGAGGAAATCGGCAGGAGAGGAGATCTTATAAGCCTTCTCCATTGTGATCTCAAACTCGGCTGCGCCAACCTTGCGGGTTGCCATGGCGCGGGCGACGGATTTGCCAATGATGAGAGAGTCATGCTGCGTCAAGATGAATTTGATTCTGAGTTTGCTGATGGTGATCTCCGGGCTCCTTGTGCTCAAGATGCTATCCGTAACATGAGCCACGGCACTGTTGGCTCGGAACGCAGCACTGGGGCTGAAAACTCGAGCTTTATCATGGTAACCTGGGAAGGAAGTGCAGCATAGGAAGAAGTGGGAGAGCATGGCGGGGAGCTGAAGCATTTGCTTGGATAGGATACAGGTCCTTATAGCATCGAACGTGTCCACCCTCTCCAGAATGTTGAGCAAAAGGTCATTGGGCAGCTTGCTGAGCCTGTCTCCGTCTCCGCTGCCAGCAGCAGCTTCGCTGAGAACTGCATCTTGCGTTGGGTTTAGATGGCATCTTCGGTGACCGCCGCCGTTGATCTTCATGGCTGGCAGGATCAACAATTGGCCTTATTGATGTCTGTTGCAACGGCGGACGGCAGGGGTTGGGTTGGGGGCTGTCGCAGGAGATGGCGACGGAGGGGGGACGGCAGGGGTGCGGTGGGGGCTGTCGCTGGGGATGGCGGCCGAGGCGGACGGCAGGGGTGCGGTAGGGGGATGCCGCAGGGGATAGCGGCGGAAGAGAGACGCGGTGGTCGCCGGCGGACGGCAGGGGTAGGGTAGGGGGCATGGTGGCGGAGGAGAGGAGTCGTGGTGGGATAGGGGGGTGGCGGCCGGGGAGGATCGTTTTTTGTGCTGGTACTGGAACTGAAGCGGATCCTATCCAACAATAGCTGACGATGTTAAACGCGCAACTCACTTTTTTTTTACAGTATAAACGCGCAACTCACCTTTTATGGACCTGCAAGGTTAACCTGAGAAAACGGGCTCAAATCAGTGCTTCCATCACAATTTGCCCAAGCCAGATTTGTAGTGGCGTATCTCGATGCGTGAGTAATCTGTCAGGCACCACTAAAGATAGCATACTTGACTACTAGCAGCTCACAAAATCACTTCTCGTTTAGAACGTGAATTTCAAATAGGACTGTGATATCCGTCAACCGTGTGGCAGATTGCAAAAAGTACCGAACGATCTCCCTCCCTTCGATCCCGCCCCCTCCCGAACGACCCCGCACGCTCGCCTGAGAAAACTGCTTCTCCCGCACATCTCGCGCGCTCACCCTCGAGAAAACTGCCACTTCTTCACGTCTCTCACATGATAAAAAAAATTGCGCATGTGGGATTCAAACCCACAACTCCCTGGCACCAAAGCGCACCACCACAACCAACTCACCCTTAGGGATTTGTTGCTCAACTAAAGAAAACAAACCGTTTTGACCCCTTTTTTTTTTACAATTGTGTTATTACAGAAAATTACCACGATTTCCCCTCGGGTCAAAGTTACCATGGTATTCGTATGCAAGTTATCAGGCCTGTGTTGCGTACGTTACCGCGCTATTTACATAGAACTTACCAGGTACTATGTATCAACAACTATACCCCCTTTCAAAGTTACCATTGTGTTTTGTACACAAGTTATCATGTCTCCGATGCGTAAAATACCGTGGTAATTACACATAAGTTATCAGGGTATGTTTACATCAACCTTCCCCCGGTCAAAGTTACCATGGGGGTTTGTACATGAGTTACCGGGTCTACGGTTCGTATATTATCATGGTACTTCCACCTAAAAATCCGGGTGTGTTTCGGTAGCTTTTTCCATAGGTCAAAAATTACCACGATGTTTTTGCGTAACTTATCACGCCTATAGCGGGTCAAAGCGGGCCGGTTTTTTTTTGGGCCAACCCACGAGCACGTGTGCCCCTCGTGACACTAAACATTATGTGACTTTGCCGTGGCACGCCATGTGTTGTGTTCATCCAAGAGGCCCCGTGAGGCGAGTGTATGTTTTTAACAACTTTTTTCCCTTTGGTAAAAAGTTACCATGATGTTTATATGTAAGTTATCGGTTATGCGGTGCTTATATTATCATGTTATTTACACAAAAATTATCGGCGATGTTTTGAGCAACTTTTTCCCGGGTCAAAAAGTTATCATGGTGATTCTAGGTAACCTATCAAGCCCGCAGTGCTTAAAATATCATGCTATTTACACAACATTTATCAGGGGTATGTTTCAACAAAATTTCCCCCCACGGGTCAAAAACTTATCATGGTGTTTAGTTATCGCAGTGAATATGTTTTCATGCTATTTACACAGAAAAATACCAGGGGGGTATACTACCGTGTTAGTTACACAGAAGTTACCGGAGTATCTTTTCAATAATTTTCTTCCCTATGGTCAAAGTTACCATGGTGTTTCTACCTCAGTTATCAGATTTGCGCTGCGTATATTACCATCTATTTACACAGAAATTATCGGGTATCTTTTCACATTTTTCTTCCCCAATGGTTAAAGATACCACGATGTTTGTATCTAAAATTATCAGGTCTATGGCGTGAATGTTATCGTGCTATTTACAGAAATTACCGGGGGGTGGGGGGGGGGGGGGGGGGGTCAACAAATTTCTTCCCAATGATCAAAGTTACCACGATGCTTTCACCAAAGTTATCATGCCTCCGGTCCTTATATGACCATGCTACTTACACATAATGTACAGTGTGGTATAAAAAAGTTATCATGTTGGTGGTGCGTCAGTTATCGTGGTGGTGATGGAGAATTTACCACGGGAAAAGTTTATGTGCCAGGTTTGATAGGTGAAACAAACAGTTTTTCCGTGCTAACATATTAAAGGCAAAACATGTCAAAAACCGTATTTTCCTTAGCTTGTTCAACAATGAGTCGTACGTGAGGTGGTTAGCTCCCGTAGTTGATTACCTGCAGACCAGAGATCAAATCCCAATGAAAGCATTATTTTTGCCCTGAAAATCAGGAAGGCACGTGGAGCCGTAACTGACGGTTACGAAAATTAGGGAGGCACGGGCGGGTGCGCGCGATAAAATCAGGGAGGACGTGCGGGAAAACTAAGAAGGAAGGAAATCGGGAGGGCGGGGCGGGTGCGCGCGATCGGATCTGACGGCGCTGGATGCGGTAGGTCGATTTTGCAATCTGCCACATACATATTTCGTTTCAAATAATGTAACGCTCAATATTTTGTGCAGAATTAGCCGCCCTAGGATTCGGTGAATTAACAGCATGTGTTTCCTCCGAAAAGGATTTGCCGCCTTCATCCAGTGTACCAAACAACAAAGTGTACACGTTATTATCGGAGGGTTCTAGTGCTACCGTGTCAATCCAATTATTGCATGCCGCCCAGTCAAATGTTTTCCTCGGGTAATCAGGTGTGCCGCAACATTTGCAGCTGCCGCATCGAGGTGTCCAGCAGCGGTGTTCCTTCTCTACGCTGCTTCAGGCTGCCGGGTGAGCTTGTCGAGATCCACAGAAATATCGAGGCCCGAATTGGCCATGGAGGTGGCCATCTTTGGGATGTCCTCAATCAAAGCTTTCTCCATTGCCTGCAATATGTAGAGATTCTGTTACTAGTCGAATGCAGACACCAATGTATTTTTCAGGTTCTGAGTAATTCTTCGTACTAGAAGACTGGTGTGCGAAACATATAGGCTAGTGGCTAGAGTCGCGAGGTGAAAATAATCATGCCAGGAGCTACAAACTGCAGAAACTGAACCAAAGATCGTCTATATCGATCTCACCTTCCTGTCATCTTTCTTCTGCCTCTTGATCACCTCAGTTGGCCATTCGGCAACAAGCTTTTGGAGTTCATCTTTCACAAATGGCTTCTTCTGATCAGGCAGGTGCTACATGCAACCAAAAGTTGTCATCAGGCAAATGTCAATTGCATAAGTAAAGAACTGCTACCAACTCTTGGCATCCAGATTTCCTAGAGTTGTGAAAATTGTTTGTACAAATTCAAAACTGCCAATAATAGCATGAGATAGAAAGGCTTCAGGAACATAACCACCTAAGATGAAGTAAGACACTAAGAGTGAGGAAGAGCCACCTGACAGAAACCAGTGCATGTTCTTGTCTTTTTGGTAATGAAGGAATTCCAGTATTGTAGGAACCAGTCTAATAACAGGATGCAGTCGGACAACAAGACTAGAATAAGTTTTACTATCCAGAAGGGAAATAAGTTGTTGCTGGTTGGTATGAAGCAATGCCAGTATTTCATAAACACATATCAATTAGCAATTAACATTGTGTAACCAACCTTGTAAAGAAGTTTAATGGTGGCAGCGGCATTTTCCGGCTTGCGTTCAAGCAGAGACCCCTGCAACAAGACAATTCATAATGGGCCTTGGATTAGAAGAAATTAGTGTAGTTTTATGTTAATCACGATGAGGGCGAAACATGAAGAAGTACAGAAGTGAACAAATTCAGCAAGTTCACATAAAATAAACATTAGAATCATCATCATAGTTTATCATTATGTACAAAATAGTGTGCATACTAGGAGCAATTACCTTTGCACATGCAAAACCTGATGTAAGAGTATAGTGTTTGATAGACTTGCCTCTCAGGCTATTGATGTTCCATATAGATTGAGAGTCTCCTGCAGGAGCAGAAATATATTAGTAAAGCATCCTTCACAGAACAAAACCTTTTATTTTCTGTCAAAAAAAAAAGAACTCCAAGATGCAACAGTTTAAACTTTAAAATTTAAAAAGCAACAGCAAAAATAAGATTTGAGTGGTGAACAACTAAAAATGTTTCTCATGAGAGGCAACATCACAACACAAAATTAACAGAAACATTAAATTCAACAGCATCACTACCACTCCTGGATGTTATAACGAAGATTACTGCCTTAGGAGCGAGCCAGGCCACTTGCAATGAGCAATGGAACATATTTAGTCCAGCCCTAACTGGCTAACTTGTAGCAATTTCTTGCCGTTTTTCGGCAGAGACCTGGAACGGCCATGCATCTCTAACACAGCTAAGCTTAAGCTTAGGTTGACTGTTACACTATAATTTACAAGAAGAGTCAAACTGCTTACCAACTTTGGCAGCAAATTCCATCCATATGTCAAATGCAGTACGACGCAACTTAACTCCAGCCTGAACAAATCTTGCCGCATATTTCGAGAGTAAATCCCATCTATCAGTGTTATAGCAGATACTGCATAATACAAAAGATACCCATGGAATTAATACCAAAACATGATCAGAGTCTTGGCCTAAAAAGGAAAACCGAAACATAAATCAAATCATAACAAAAAAACTCTGTGATACACTTTCTGAAAGATACTTCTGGGCTATGTGTGGATGTGTAACTAATAGCATACTAAGATAACATCTGGAAGATTTGTTAGGTTAAAAAAAGTCCCCGCAAAAAAAAAGGTTAAAAAAATAAGGACAAAGTTGGTCGGAACTACTCCCTCCGTATCAAATATAAGACGTTTTTTTACATTGTCATAGTGTCAAAAAACGTCTTATATTTTGATACAGAGGGAGTATCATGCAAAACAGAAAGGAGACGCGATGCAGTAAAAAACACCAGAACTGGTTTAAATTCTCCAAAGAGCTATGCAACTATGTACACTTCCACTTTAATCTAAAAGGGTAGGACTTGGCATACTACGATATGAAAAGCTTAAAACACTGAAAGAAAAGAATGGTATACATTGGTAAATAGCAACAGAGAACAAATGTAAGCATACCTGAAGACAATATCAGCAGTGCCTGGTTGTAATGGCAAGGAATTCCTCCTAAGGACTTGCATTATCTTCTCCATTAGTTTAGTATCATTGTGCTCTTTAGCATGTTGCTGTAGAGGGAAAAAATCATTACAGAGCAACTTGGGAAGTGATCAAAGGAGTTAGTAACATTGGATACCAGTAGATAATGGGCAGAACCAATGGTTGGCGTTATTCCATAAACATTATGATTCCATAAAACCTTCAACCCTGCATTCATGGCACAAAGATGAATTACAGGTTTTGGGTTCCATTAGCTAGAATGTGGCATTGACACCAAAAGCAGCACAAAAAAAGTTACATGCATTATTTTATCCACATAGCTGGAAATGCAGTTATGAAAGTCAGCACTTATATAACTGATATGACGCCACACATTGCCATGTCAACTTATCTAATGCTTCCTAGTAGTAAACAAGGTTAACAAATTTAGCCACATGTTCTTTCTTGTTTGAATATCTACACAGCATCCTTCTTTAATCATTTTCATTAGGATTTAGTACGCAAGGCATAAGGCCTACAAGGCAATCTACAGCTAAATACTAGAAATACATTAAACCACTGATTTATATGCCAACAAAAGGCCGGAAAGAAACACATGATAACAAATAACCACAGATTTTTCAGACTGCTAAATAGAACCATACCATAGTCAAGGACACCCACACGAGCACAAGTCTCAGAAACTTTCATACAGAGATGGTCGTTGAAGTTTGCATTGATGCGAAGATTTGATAGCCTCTGCATCAATAGAAAAGGTGTTGGTTTAAGACAGCATTTAGTCACAGAAAAATATAACTAGAAGTACAAAGAACACCCTTTGCCTGTCTACCATCTGGAAGAAAACTATTAACTAAAGGGGGGAGAAAAGACTGACATGCAAAACAGCTAACTATAGTTAGATACTTCATGTGCTAGCAATCCAAGAGTCTGGACAATCAATTGACATCATGATCGGAGAACATAGCAGTGGGACCCATATGTATATTTAAAGTCACTGGTAGAAAATTGTCAATATGTTCAACATACAATGGAAATTATATGTTAAAGTCGGCTAAGTGGGCGGCTATGTTGTTTCATAGAAACAGAAAAGATCCTGGATGTTAGGAAATATGCAACTTATATTGCCATGAGGCCATAGGCCAGTATATATACATGTACAGGTGTATGAAATATGCAGAGAACCCCTTATACAATGGGGTAAATACAAAAGGCTACACAGCTATATTATATAGTACTCTAACACTGGAAATCAAGAGTAGATGTTTCCCATAACTGTCACCGGGTGGGCAGTAAACTGGTGATACCACAAATGAGAATCTGTTGACATAATAACACTACGTGATGCTGCCTACTAAACTAGCAAAAGGAAGCATTCTTAACTTAAGAGGAAAATGGATGTGACTTACGAATATTCTTAGCTTCTGCAAAATCTGAAAAAGAAGTTTTATATCCTGCTCACTAGAGCAACTACTGATCATTGACCACAACCAGGCATTTGGTGGCATAGTCTGGGCTTCAACAGACTTCAGCATTTTCTGGTACAGCTCCTCTGCAGATTCTGCAGCAAATCATGACATGAGCAAATGCAAACACTATATTAAAAAACATACCAAAAGGGAAGGCTGATGAACCTTAAGAAATTTGCAATTAGTAAAGACAATCAGATAGAAACATGTGTCACACTACATTATTGTAACAATATGAAGTGAGAGCACTTAGACAAAAACTGACTGTGATAGATAAATATATAAAAGCATACAAAATCAATCCACTTGTATCAGAGGAAAGCCAACATAAATTTGCTAGAAAACGTAATTGAAAGAACTATTTGTTTTGCTTTCTGAAAATGGTTCATTTATCTGCAAACATTGTATATGTCTATGAACTTCTAAGAGCCGAAAGGAAATGTCAACTTGGGTAAATTGAATATAAGATAACAGCATTCATTCGAGCATTAAGAGTCAGGGTTTCACATAATAGATGGCAGGCCAGGAATTCTTACATTGCTAACTTAATAATGATAACAAGTATAACATAGTAAGTTAACGAATGTAGACATAGCGGTGAGGATTAACGGAAGAGCAGGAACGAAAGACAATGACAGGACAAGGGCATAGCATAGTACTCAAAAGTAACCTTTAGGTTGGTCGATTCCGCTTGAGTCTGTCGACAAATGAGCTCTTGCCATGTGATATCTGCTTGAGTGTGCATAGCCACACAAGCACACTGATTTCTTATACCGGCAGTGAGAAGTCACGGTTTGCGATAGCAAAATACCTAAATTACCCAAATAAATGTAGTTAGCTCAGCTGCTTTGTACGTAGTTTCCACTACCTAATTATTTTTTTCAGAGAAAATGCAATACTACATCCATCAGAGCAACGAAGGATCAGAAGCAACAGAACAATAAAAGAATAACCATGGCTCCCTAAAATCAATAGTCATGTGGCTTCTATGCAAACTAAGCGTACACGTGCAGAGCATAGTAATAAACGGCCACACAAGCATGTGGAGACTTTATAATATAGAGTATGTTCTATGATGATATATTACTAGGTCCTGAAGTAAATCAAGCAAGGGAATGCACCACAAAGCAACTGCATGGCCACTCTCAACTAATAATCCAGCACATCATCCACAATGTGCCTCGCCAAAAAAGCTGTCACCCAAGAAACAGATCTCTAAACCATAAACAAATAATCACATCCCTAAGTCCCAGCTAATTGGCCGTGAATTGACCTGAAAACACTTGGCAACAGCAGAAAACCACAGCCTTGTGTCAAAACTACCACATAAAGCCTTCCAGAGCATGATGCGCACTAGCGAACATTTCCATCGCCCTAAACCCTTAAACCTTCATAAGCTATTCGGATCCCCTTATCCCCACGCTAAACCACCTGCCCCTAGAACATGAGCTGGACTAACAAAATGAAACCCTCGAGACCGTGTGCTCGAGATCGTACAGCTAGCGCACCACCCTGCCTGCCCACCACCAGTTCGACGAAATGCCGCACCAAATAACTCGGAAGCAGCGCGCTGCCGATGTGGTCACCTTAAACAGATGAACGGATTCGAGGTGAGAGAACTCACGGGGTAGGTGGGACGAGAAGCTCCTCGTGTGATCCAGAGAGGAGCGCGAGGCGGGGAAGCCATTCTCGAGATGGGGCAGGAGAGCGAGCTCGGCGGCTGCCGCGCACCCGCGGTGAGAGGCGGAGAGGATTCCCTGGATCCCGGAGGCCGCCGGTGATGCGAGGAGGCGGCGCGCGCGCGCTGCGGCGGCCTGCATGGCTCGTCCTTCTCCGTGCGGCGGCCGGAGGAGAGGGGGGAGTGTGGGAGGAGATGGAGGCGGCCTGAGCTGGGCTGTTTGTGAGTCTGGTTAATTCGTCTGGGCTTGGGGCCCAAAAGCTCCAAGCAAAACATATCCAACGCCTCTGCGCCACTGTTTGGCACCTCGATCTGAGCCGTAGAAAGCTGATCGAAAGGTGGAGAGAAGTCCACGGCACACTTACGAAGAGTGTGGTTTGGCATACGCTCACACAGAGCATTTCCAGCGGATGATAAAATAGACATTTTGGTCCCAGCGCTCCAGAAGATGATATGTCTTAAATGGTGAGGAAAAAAAATTGAGCAGCCCAAAATTTATCCAAGTGCTTATATTTGTTGCGCCTGTTGTCGCAAAAATAAATCACAGCTGCGCGAAAGCATGTCGCTCCGCGGAAGTTTCCCCGCCGCCCGAAGCTGATTTCGGCTGGATTTCGCCATCGCGGCGAGTCCAACGTCTGCCCCCGTCCTAGCCGCCACCTCCCTCCCCGTGCTCCGGACGTCTGCGGCAGCCCTTCTCTCCACCGCCGCCTGATTTGCAGCGATTCAGGCAGCTCCGCACCCCTCCACCGCCCGATGTGGCCATCGCAGCAACAAGGCTCATCGTGGAGGTCGATTAGTTGCCACCCCATCCCCCATGTGACAGTCACTACCATCATCGAGCCGTTGCTCCTTTCAACGCTTGTGCAGCATGGCGCCGCCGGAGTTGGCCACACCCTGGGCCCCCTTCGACCCTTGTGCCTCCCGACGCCATCCCTAGGCGGCCCGATGACCGTCTCATCCCAATCTACGCCGGCCGAAATTGAGCTCGATGCCCCGGCGACCATTAGATCTGCCTTTTGACCTCCCAACCGTTGGATCCTTACGAGAGTACCCAGTCTGAATTTTTAGGGCGCTAGTTTTTGGGCATCTGTTAAGGTAGGAGTTTTTGGGCATCTGTTACGGTAGGAACTCTTCTAGTGCCCAGAAACCTTTTTTCCTACCCTAAACCATTTTTGGCACCAAACTTCTTCATCATCTTGGAGATACTTTCAGACGCGCTCCAACGATCCAATTGCCCGTGAAAAGTGCACGTGTACAATTGACGAATTGCATCGTGCGCGCGTGTGTTTCGTATGGTGACGTGTATGTGAGCCTCTGCATTTGTATTGTTTTCAAAATATAAAATCGACATTCTAACCACAGTCGTACATACGCGCGATCGCCCTAGGGTTCATACATCAAAATATGTTCCCAAATTATACATGCCAAACTTCGCGAACCAAAAAGCAAAATGTCACCGACGGAACGAAGCCAGATCGATCGAGTCAGTCTCTGTGGCTAGCTAGAGCTTGAAGAGCTTCCTGAGGTTCATGGGCGAGATGTACTTGCTGTCGCCGTCGACGATGTACTTGGCGAGCAGCACGTTGGCCTTCTCGCTGGGGTGGTAGGGGTCCCAGAACACGTGGTTCTCCCGGTCGTCGCACATGCTGGACGTCGGCCCGCACGGCACGATCCCGGCGTACCTGCCGCCGTTGCCGCAGCACGCCACGCTGGCCGTCGAGAACCCGTACTTCTTGTGGTTGGCGATCAGCTCCATCACCAGGTCGTACACGTTGGCCAGCAGGAACCTGCCCCCCGGCAGGCTCCCGCCGCCGTTGAGCTCGATGAGGAGGTCGCGCAGCCGGCCGTTGTACTGCGCGGCGAGCGTGTTGGGCAGCTTCACGCACTCGTCGTCCTTGACCCGGTTCAGCGTCTTCTGGTACGGGATGCACCCCAGCGGCCCCACGTTGGCCACCACGAACTTCCGGGCGCCCAGCGCGTGCAGCCGCGTGAGCTGCTCCCGGAGGTGGATGATGAGGTCGTCGATGAAGCCGTCGGGCGACTCGGCCACGCGCGTGCCGGCGGAGAGCAGCGGCATCAGGTAGTTGTTGAGGAAGTCGTTGGAGCCAACGGTGATGGAGAAGATGGCCTTCTTGTGGATGAACTCCCTGGCCTTGTCCTTGCCCAGCAGGTCGTCCAGCTCCCGCCGCGTGATGTTGAAGTAGTCCACCTGCACGTCCATGCCGATCCGGTTCACGAACACCCTGCCCGTCCCGTTCAGTATCCCCGCGCCGCCGGAGGCGTAGTTCACGCCGTTGAGCAGCGCGCCGCCCGTCGTGTTCGGGGCCAGGAACGGCGGCGAGTAGTCCGCCTGGCCAAGCATCTCTCCTGAAAAATGGAATTTACATCTTTTTAAGTGACAGAGTGATGGCAACTTGTTTCTTAATAAACAGAGTAATTAAGCTCATCGTACAAGGATAATATACAGTATTCAGTACGGGATAATGCGTTAACAACGACTGAAATTAGTATTTATGCCGCTGGCTTTGCTTACCGATGATGTCGGCGATGGTCCTGCCGTTGGTGAAGCGGCCGGTGGGGTTCCCGCCGGAGGCGGCGAAGTCGATGCCGTTGGGGTTCATGTCGGCCTTGGACAGCGTGGAGAGGTAGTTGTTGTTCCCGGCGTCGACCAGCGAGTCCCCGAAGATGAAGGACGCCCCGGGCGTGTCCTCGTCCACGGTGTCCTCCCCTCTCACCCTCACCACTGCCGCCGCGCACAGCACCGCCACGATGGCCACCACCGCCGCCGCCGTCGAACCCATTCTCCCCATGCAGATCGAGCTAGCCGCAACAACAGCACGCACGTACGGACTGGACTGACGCCACAAGAGCAGGGTATGTATATAGGCAGTGAGAGGCGCGCGTTAGGTGGCGCGGTCGATGACTATCTGGATTGTATGTCACCTTCTCCTAGCTCAGGATCTCCATGGGAGCGAGACCATGGATGGGAGAAGAACACGCGGCTCGATGATCTACTGTGGCTGTGGGTTTCGTGTGCAGTGGGGGTGCTTGATATGGAAGCTCAGTGGGGGGTTTGGTTTGCTGGTTTGACGCATGTGGTGGACAGTGCTAGATATGGTAGTTAAGCAAACAAGCGTTACGTCTCCCTCTCGTCGCTGCTCTCCTGCCTGCTTGTATGCCTGCAGTCTGCAGAGCGGAGACGTATGCGCGCGACCGCCGGAGTCAGCAGGGACGGTTGATGCGCGTTGGGTGCTCCCGAAAAGCGGCGCCTTTTCCCCTCTGCTGGCGCGGTTGGGCGGGCGTTTAGGTGGCCTGAAATGACCAAACGATGTTGCACGCGTTCAAGGGGCAGAGGTGTAGTACTCTCGTCGTTGTCTGGCAGATGGTTTCTGTGGGGTTTGCAGCCTTGTGGGAATGGATAGATGTTGGTGACGGAGAATCTGGGGGTGCATTAAGAAAACTGTGAATCCGCCGATCTTTCTGTATCCTTGCATCCTCTCCTCGTCAGCCGTTCGATGGAAATCTCGCGCCTAGCAGCCGTCAGCCATCATTTTTATAGAAACACGCCCGCCTACAGCCCAAGTCCTCCTTGTGAATTTTTGAAAAAGGTCCACAACCGACTACAGCCCTCCCAGATCACTACTCCCTGATCGTTTCAATCCAAATCCCTAGTCACGTTTTAACCTACAGCCGCCGGCGGCCACGGCCATCTACCCGGGCGATTGGCACGACGGGATGCATCTACCAGCGATCGCCGCGACGGACACGACGGAAAGCATCTCCCAACTCCCGATCAGCATGGTGGACGAATTCTCCTCGAGCAATACGCTGCAACCGATCGCCATGGCGGGCTACCGCTGCTAAGGACGTTGAATCGGCTTCGACAACAATCAAGGGCACCTGCTCATCCCCACTCCATAAATCAAGAGGTGACCCTGCATTAGACTCTGCATCTAGCTGTCAGCAAGACCATCTCACTTTCCCTACTATGGCTGTCCAAAGTCTTACAACTACAGAACACGGACTGTGCTTTAGCACTTTACATGAAGCTGCAGGTAACACATGGAAAAGAAGTAATATTTGTATGTGATGTAGATGTATACTTGCTGTGAGATTCTAAATGACTTATAATGCATATGCATGTGCATCTAGGGAATTGGGCAATAGCTCACAGGCTCAATTGGACGAGGAAGAATTTGCTACGCCAAAAAAGAAAGCCAACACTCCACTATTTGTGAGTTTAACAAACTTTCCTTGGCCATGTTATTCAATTTAGAGGGTTGTACATGACGACACTTACTCTAATTCATTATTTATTTATGTTTCAGTGCTCGGCTTTTACACCGAGATGCGACGAGAAACTGAAACCTAAAGTAGGGATGATATTTCAAGTTGTATCTTCGTCAAGTTGTATGGCGATAACACCTACAAGATGCACTCATGGGTTGAGCGCCACAGCCCTGGCCTTGTATCGCCTGATAAACGTCACTTGATCATATTGAATTGTAGAGTTAGTGAGAGGGCAAAAAATACATTATACACATGCCAGAAAGCAAGCATAGGCACATGCCAGGCATATAGGCTCCTACAAGTCAGCCACGGTGGGTTTTCGAATGTTGGATGCACAAAGAGGGACTTGCAACAGATGAAGCCAAATGGTGTTCCATGATGGTCCTCGGTCGTCTTCAAAAATCATGAATTTATACACCTTATAAGTTGTATTTTGATTTTTTTTTCATGTACCGACTTCTTGTAATGAATGAGAATATGTTTTTTTGTCAGACTGTGTTTCTCTTATTTTCTTTGATCAATTGCGAGTTCAATGGAGTGTAACAAGTAGCAGGAGCACCATGATATATTATGTTCTCATAAACCTGAACATGCTCTGGTTTTGTTATACCAAGAAACAGCTGCTATCACCTAGAAGAAATTCATGTCCAAGAAACTTAGTGACTGTGACTCTGTGAGCTCATCTATTTACTCTGCTGTACAAGCAGTGTTCGTTCAGTTCAACCACTCATCATATATTGGGATGTTAGCTGCTTAGTAGTAGAAGTAGCATGTATCAGGTTGTGTGTTGGCAGCATAAGAGACTTGTGAAACAAACTGCAATATGAATCACGCAATGAACAACTCAGCTTATGAATCCACATCAATCTCAACAATGGCATTCACCAAAAGAAAGTAAAATACTTGAGAGTAAACGAGAGCTTTTCATTCAATCTAGCAAACTAGTTTGTGGTGTCATTTCCAGTACAAGATATCCTGCCCAGTTCTGAAGCTCATCTGACATTCACCTTTTCTGAATTTTGCATTCAGCAATAGTACATGTTACTCCAATTCTGAAGCTCGATTGGCACGTCCAAACAACATCAACTGCTATTGCAATCGGCAAGAGGACTTCATCTAATGAGAACTAGCTACGTCGTTACATGAGTGGTCATCTAATAAACGATTGGGGTGTGCTCGCGGCCGTAGTCGTCGAGATGTGGTCGTCACGACCGTAGTCGGAGTGTGGTGTCTGCCTCCATCACAGGCCGTTGCAGCCGGGATGTGCTGCCCCCCTACGCGGACCTCCATCAAGGGATCCGTCAGGTGCTCCGTCGCCGGCTGCCGCCGCGACGGCCATCGACATGGATCTCCGTTCGAGTCTGGCGTCGCAGGCTGCCGTTGCGACGACCACCTACACGGCAAGCTGTCTTCCCCGTTGTGGCGATGTGCATTCCGTCCGTGGCTGTCGCTGGGATTGGATTTGGAGGGATCAGAGGTCGTGGCTGCCGTGGCTGCCGTGGCCGCCGGTGGGGTGACTGGGGATTTGGATTGAAACGATCAGGGAGTACTGATCCGGGAGGGCTGTAGTCGGATGTGGACCTTTTTCGAAAACCCACAGGGAGGACTTGGGCTGTAGGCGGGCGTGTTTCTGTAAAAAGGATGGCCGACGGCTGCTAGGCGCGAGATTTCTATCGAACGGCTGACGAGGAGAGGATGGAAGGATACAGAAAGATAGGTGGATTCACAGGATACGACGCTACAAACAAATCCGGCACTCTAAACGTTCGCAGACGTGACCGGACGTGCCCCCGCGGACAACGCCCGCCAGCTCCTCATTTGTCCTCTCTTATAACCACGCTCCCCATATGTCAACCCTCGTATTCGTGCAAATCTATGGACGTCCATCATACAGTACAAAGTCATCATCAATTCAACAGTTTGATGATACAAAATAAAAGACAATTCAAAAATTCATTACATGCCAAAATAAAATTCAACAATTCATACATAGATAGACTATACAAGAATGAATCAAACACCTCCGTTGTTGCACTCGTTGATCCTCTTCTTCATGCCGATCAACCACTTCTTACCTTCATCATCAAAGCTGCTAGTGTCCTGCAACATGATCATCGATTCCTCCGTGTCTCCCGCAAGCCTCAAGTTCTCTCTCTCTCTCTCTCTCAATTCCTTGCAATGTCGTCCTCTTTTCAACCTTCCGTTTTGCATACTTCTCTTACTTCTCTAATTCTATTTTCTCCCTCTCCATGTTCAACCTTTTCCGGTCAAACTCCATCTTCTCCCTTTGCACATCTATGAAGATCTTTTACCTCTCCTCCTTCTTCACCTCCTTGCCCGAAAAATGCCTATCCATATGGAGGACATTTGCTTGCCGCGCCATCATGTGCGACCCTTTCCTTGTCCCACTTGTTTCCTATCACCTGTCAGTTCCTCTTTGGGATGGTGGCTTGTATGTCTGCCCCTCCACTTTGCTCTTCTTCAACATCCAATCCAATTGATTGATTGGAGCTAGACCCATCGTTTTTCTTCATCTTCTTGGTGTTGTTTTGGAGGTCCTCAAGGACGGTTTGCCACTTTAATTTCCTATTCAATTTCAACCAACAATTGGACAAAGTGAATGGCTCTTCTTGGTTTGTCGGTACAAACTCGCCGCCAAAGTTGCATGGCTTTGGATTCCGATGCCACTTTGGTTCCGGCCAACCACTTAATTGTAGAACCAACAAACTTGCTCACGTTATCTTGGATGGTGGACCATCTATGTTAGAGAGAGCCCTCATTGCGGTTGGTATGGTATGGACTGGGTGTGGCTCCACATAGTGTTTTTGCTCATGATAGATTTTGTGGATTTTTTTGCCAATATTTGACGCCCATATTGTTCGATGATATGCCCCAAGACCGGGTACATTCTTTACCCCATATGACATTTGTGTTGGCTGATTCATTTGTTGCACATACCATTCGATCCATCTAGGGGTCAATCTAGGGATGATAGTTTATTTGTGATGCATATTGTAGGATGAAATAACGCTAAACATGATTAATGATGGTCAAGAGCACTTTTAATGCCGAAGATGCTGAGATAATTTTCCAAATCCCAGTTCGGAAATAAATAAGCGATGTCATAGCCTAGCGCTTTGATAAAAAGGGTGTCCTTTCAGTAAAATCACCATACAAAGTGGCAGTTGACTGTGCAAGACGGGAATCAACACACGGCCTTACATCAACTTCAATTGGCCAAGGCGAAGCTCCGAAGTTTGACTGGAAGAGAATATTGGCACTACCACTACGAAGCAAGGTGTTGCATTTCCTTTGGAGACTGGCAATGTACAACTTACCACATAGAACAAGGTTGAGGCTTAGGGGTATGGATGTAGACACCCGATGTCCTGTATGCTACCGATTTGATGAAGAGGGAGGACTCCGTTTCATGAAATGCAATAATGTGAACAAGTCAACAATTTAGGCTGAAGCTTGTTCAATGACCAGATCCTCTCAGCCTACTAGAAGATGTTCTCAAACTGGATGAAGAAGAATGAGCAAATGTATGCATCTTCCTCTGGACATGGTGGCACGAAAGAAATAAAATAAATGCATGCATGCGATGAAATGAGGACTCCTAAAGCTATTTTGCCTCTATCATCAAGCATGTTGAGTTCGGGAATATCAAGCATAGAAGGGCACTCCTGAAGAAAGTACCAGATAGTAGATGATCTCCTCCCAACGTGAGTTTCTGAAAATAAACATTGATGGTGCCTACCGTGAAATAACACACTCTGGTGGTTCCAGTTTCACAATTAGGAATGATCTTGGTAATCCGGTTGATGCAAGAAGGTTATATGGAGCACGTCTCCAGTGCACTACATGCTGAAGATTTGGCCATGTTGCATTCTATACATGTTGTTGCAAGAATGGGGTGCGGTCAAATCATCTTGGAGACGAACTCTGTGATGCTGATGCAGACGGTTTCAACTGAAGATTACAGTTTAGCTGCACTAGGATCTCCGTTTTACGAAATAAAGCTTCAGTTAAGAGTAGCTCTTGTCTCTTGATGTTGTTAAATTAGGTATTTGTCCAAGATCATGCAATGTTGCTGCACACACTTTAGCTACGTATGGAGTTGGTTCAGGGAATGATAACTTTGAAATCAGACTTTGTACTCTCTTGATCCATATTAATTGTCGCTGATTTAGTAAAGTTAACTGGATCGAATGGAGTAACAAACTCTGTAGCAGGCGACTACAGACACTTTTTAGCTAATGGAATACTGGTTGTTCCTTTAAAAAAAGAACAAATCTCCGCCGCTGGGGACTTGGATTCCGACAGACGCCGGTCGTCTCCGCGTCACCGCCTACTGGCGTAACTCCGCCACCTTCGGTACTCCAGCGTGGCCGCATTTTCAGCGGCCCCGTACGCGCCCCCGTACGCGTCCCCGCAGCAACCCTAGTCGCCACGGTGGCTGGCGCGTCTGTGTTGTTGACGCCGGCCCGGCCCACTACGCTCGACCTCGACGATGCTGTTCCACCTCGAATACCTAGACTCCGACGCCAACGGTTCAGTAAGCCACTCCTCATCTCCTCCCCTCCGCTCTTACCCTCGCTAGTACTCTCCTATCATGCCGGCAATCATGTCATGCAATTTATGGGTTGGGCTGTGCTACTGTAGAAGATGATGTGGTTTGGATGAAAGCTATTGAACGTTGCACGTCTAGGCTATTTTAGTACTTAGACGTGAGATCGATGTAGGCCGCAGAATCTTTTTTTAATATTGTGTTGGCAGGGTCTTGAACTTGAGACCTCTTGACTCGGGTATCATATTGAATTCATGCTCCAACCAACTCATCGAAAAGTCTGAATTGATTTTTTTAGAAAAGTCTGAATTGATGGAGAGAAGCGGGCAATATATTTCAACTGCTCCTTGTCCTGGTTGTACAACTAATAAGAGCAGATTGACTGCTATTCTTGTCCCTCTATGCTCTTTTAGATTAAAATCATGTGTTTGTGATGTGCAAGTGTGAGGCTAATGGGATATAAGTTAGGTTTACCACACTTTTCCTCATTCTCCCCCTCCCCTCTCCTCCTATCCTTTCCTCTCTACTGGTAAGAATGATGCTATTCCTTCTCTATTTCCTATCTTCCTCTGCTGAACTGTTAAGAACAGAGAACTATGTTTAATTTGGCTAAGCTCCTTTTCCAAGTTTCACTTTGGCCTAACGCATAATGTTTTAGTAGTACTTATGTTGGGTGATACGTCTCCGTTGTATCTACTTTTCCAAACACTTTTGCTCTTGTTTTGGACTCTAATTTGCATAATTTGAATGAAACTAACCCGGACTGACGCTGTTTTCAGCAGAACTGCCATGGTGTTGTTTTTGTGCAGAAATCAAAGTTCTCGGATTTGGACAAAACTTTTTGGAGAATTTTTATGGAATATATAAAAATTATTGGCGCAAGAATCAACAGAAGAGGGGCCACCTGTTGCCCACAAGGCAATAGGGCGCGACCCCCCTAGGACGCGCCCTAATGCCTTGTGGGGCCCACAGGCGGCCGTCTGACCTAATTCCAACGCTATAAATTCTCTTTCCCCGAGAAAAAAAATAAGAGAAGAAGTTTCATCATGTTTTACGATACGGAGCCGCCGCCACCTCCTGTTCTTCATCGGGAGGGCTGATCTGGAGTCCGTTCGGGGCTCCGGAGAGGAGGATTCGACGCCGTCGTCATCATCAACCATCCTCCATCACCAATTTCATGATGCTCACCACCGGGCGTGAGTAATTCCTTCGTAGGCTTGCTGGACGGTGATGGGTTGGATGAGATTTATCATGTAATCGAGTCAATTTGTTAGGGCTTTGATCCCTAGTATCCACTATGTTCTGAGATTGATGTTGCTATGACTTTGCTATGCTTAATGCTTGTCACTAGGGCCCGAGTGCCATGATTTCAGATCTGAACCCTTTATGTTTTCATGAATATATTTGTGTTCTTGATCCTATCTTGCAAGTTATATGCACCTGTTACGTGTTATGATCCGCATACCCCAAGGTGACAATAATTGGGATTCTTTCCGGTGATTGCCGTAGTTTGAGGAGTTCATGTATTCACTAAGTGCTAATGCTTTATTCCGGTTCTCTATTAAAAGGAGGCCTTAATATCCCTTAGTTTCCTTAAGGACCCCGCTGCCATGGGAGGGTAGGACAAAAGATGTCATGCAAGTTTTTATTATAAGCACGTATGACTATATACGGAATACATGCCTACATTACATTAATGAATTGGAGCTATTGTGTATCGCCCTAGGTTGTGACTGTTATATGATGAATATCATCCAACATAATTATCATCACCGATCCAATGCCTACGACTTTCTCATATTGGTTTTTGCTAAGTTACTTTGTTGCTACTGCTTTACACTTGCTACAAACTGCTACTGTTACTGTTGCCGTTACTATTGCTACTGCTATCAAAACTATCATATTACTGTGCTACTAAATACTTTGCTGCAGATATTTTATCTCCAGGTGTGGTTGAATTGACAACTCAACTGCTAATACTTGCAAATATTCTTTGGCTCCCCTTGTGTTGAATCAATAAATCTGGGTGAAATACTACCCGCGAAAACTGTTGCGATCCCCTATACTTGTGGGTTATCAAGACCTTTTTCTGGCGCCGTTGCCGGGGAGCATAGCTCTATTTGTTGAGTCACTTGGGATTTATATCTGTTGATCACTATGAAGAATCTAAAAGACTCTAAGACCAAGATCGTCCCCTCTATGACTAGAGGAGGTAAGGAACTGCCATCACACTCTGCACTTAATTCACCTTCTGTTTTGAGTAGACTTGTGACACCACCACCTGCTATTCATTCTGATATGTCGCAAGTTATTGATGATACTACTTCTGCTATGAATGATACTTATGATGATGCTAGTACTATGCTTGATAATACTGTGCCACTTGGTGAATTTCTTGATGAACAACTTGCTAAAGCTAAAGAAATTGAGAATGGTGAAAATATTGAAACTCTTGAGAATTATGATTCACCTATTATACCTAGTCCTCCTACTAGAGTTGAATCACCTGATGACCATGTCTTTGATAGGGAGACAACTAGGACAATTCTTGCTTGTAATGATTGAGATGAGGTTATGAAACTGCTTGCTGAAATGAAAGAAAAATCTATGAGGGAGAGAATGAAATATGATCCTAAGTTTGCTACCTCTCCCATATTTGTTACCGATAAGGATTATGAATTCTCTGTCGATCCTGAGTTAATTACTTTAGTTGAATCCGATCCTTTTCATGGTTATGAAACTGAAACTGTTATGGCACATCTTACTAAGTTAAATGATATCGCCACTCTATTTGCTCATGAGAAAATTTTTTGCTACTATTATATTCTCAAGTTGTTTCCTTTCTCATTAAAGGGTGATGCTAAGAAATGGTTTAATACTCTTGCTCCTGGTTGTGTGCGTAGTCCCCAGGATATGATATATTACTTCTCTGGAAAATATTTTCCTGCTCATAAGAAACAAGCTGCCTTACAAGAAATATTTAACTTTGTGCAATTTGAAGAAGAGAATCGCCCTCAAGCTTGGGGGAGGCTTCTCCAACTACTTAATGCTTTGCCTGATCATCCTCTTAAGAAAAATGAAATACTTGATATATTTTATAATGGACTAACCGATGCTTCTAGGGACTACGTACCTAGATAGTTGTGCTGGTTGTGTTTTCAGGGAACGAACTGTTGGACATGCTGAAGTACTATTGAATAATATATTGAGAAATGCCGATGATTGGACACTTCCTGAACCACCACCTAAGCCAACTCTGAAGAAGAGATGTATTCTATTCCTCAGTCCGGAAGATATGCAAGAAGCTAAGAAATCTATGAAGGAAAAAGGTATTAAAGCTGAAGATGTTAAGAATTTACCACCTATTGAAGAAATACATGGGCTCGACATCCCGACACAGGTAGTGGAGGTAAATTCTCTCACTAGATTTGATGAAGGTGATATTCCGTATAATAAATCTGCTAGTCAATGCCTGTATGAATTTGATAATTACATCATTCAACAGGAACACTTTAATATGTATGTCAGCAATCAACTAAAACGGAATTCCATCATGATTGAACGCTTGAGTGATTTGATGTTTAGAACTGCTAATGATGTTAAATGCTTGAGTAAACATGCTTCTATGGTTCAGACTCAGTTAGAACAAATTGCTAAGTCACAAAATGATTTGCTTGATGAGATGAATAATAAAAAGAATGATCATGCTGTTAGAGTTGTTACTAGAGGAGGTAGAATGACTCTGGATCCTCTATATCCTGAAGGTCATCCTAAGAGAATTGAACAAGATTCTCAAAGAAATAATATTGATGCACCTAGTCCATCTAAGAAGAAAAAGAAAAAGAAAAATGATAAAACTTTGCATGCTTCTAGTGAACCTGAGATAGAAAAACCTCCTGAGAATCATAATGATGCTTCTATTTCTGATGCTGAGACACAATCTGGTAATGAACATACACCTAGTGATAATGATAATGATGATGTTCATGTTGATGCTCAACCAGATAATGATATAGAAATAGAACCTGCTGTTGATCTTGATAACCCACCTACTAAGAATAAAAGATATGATAAAAGAGACTTTGTTGCTAGAAAACATGGAAAGGAGAGAGAACCATGGGTTCAAAAACCTATGCCTTTCCCTACTAAACCATCTAAAAACAAGGATGATGAAGATTTTGAGCGCTTTGTTGAAATGCTTAGACCTGTCTTTCTGCGCACTCGCTTGATTGATATGTTGAAAATGTCTCCTTATGCTAAATATATGAAAGATATTGTCACTAATAAAAGAAAGATACCTGAAGCTGAAATTTCCACCATGCTTGCAAATTATTCTTTTAAGGGTGGAGTACCTAAAAAGTTAGGAGATCCGGGAATACCTACTATACCATGCTCCATTAAAAGAAGTTATGTCAAAACTGCTTTATGTGATTTGGGAGCCGGTGTTAGTGTTATGCCTTTCTTTTTATATAGAAGACTTGATTTGAATAAGCTCACACCTACTGAAATATCTTTGCAAATGGCTGATAAATCAACTGCTATACCTATTGGAATTTGCGAGGATGTTCCTGTTGTAGTTGCAAATGTTACTATCTTGACAGACTTTGTTATACTTGATATGCCTGAGGACGACAACATGTCGATTATCCTTGGAAGACCCTTCTTGAATACTGCAGGGGCTGTTATTGATTGCAATAAAAGCAAGGTTACTTTCCATGTCAATGGTAATGAGCATACGGTTTATTTCCCGAAGAAACAAACTTCAGTGAATGGTATCAATTATATTGAAAAAGTTTCGACAATCACTATTGGGGGATTCAAATTTCCTCTTCCTACTGTCAAAAAGAAATATGAAATTCTTATTGTTGGGGAGATGCATATCCCCGTTGAGGTAACTTAGTGTTATACGAAAATTCTTCGGTTTCATGTCACTCGGAAATAGTTTGTTAATAAGACTTGATCAACCTTATTAATGGATTCTTTTTGAAGGGCATGTGGTCGATGAATTTAGTAAGCACAACTTTCTGTAATCTTAGTTTGCTCTCTGTTATTTTTAGTTTAAATAAATAAAATGCCATGCTTATCCTGTTTTCTGAATTATCCGTGCAATAAAAAATGGCCCAAAAATAAAAGTGCTCAGAATGCAATTAAATTTTAACATGATTTTTTCTGGAATATATAAGAATTTTTGGCACTGAAAACAACCCAGGGGGATGCACCTGTTGCCCACAAGGCAACAGGGCACGGCCACCCCCCAGGGCGCGCCAAGATGCCTTGTGGGTCCCACAGGGACCCACTCACTTATCCATTCAGCCCACTTCATCTACTACCTCCAAAAAAAATCTTTGTAGCTCTCTCTCTCGTGTTCTTGCTCCCAAACCTGAGATTTTCGTTCTCTTTGCTCGGAGCTCCGTTTCCAAAACTGTTTTGAGGGATTGCTCCTTGGTATGTGACTCTCCCATTGCTCCAATTAGTTTTTGTTTTTGTGGATTATATTTTGCATAAATTGCTGCTATTGGTGCTACTGAAAATGAGCTTGCATGTTAAATTCGTTGAGTTCTATGTAGTTTGAATGCTTGATATAGCCTCTAGGCACTTGTATGAGTAGTTATAATCAATCTTGTGAAGTTTTGTTAACATCTTTTTGTGGTCCAAAAGTTTTCAGAAATTTGTTTGTAGGAAGATGAACATTTTCAGGAGGAGTTCTTCAAGGAGGAGGTCCTCTGAGGCATCATCGAGTGAAACCCCAGCACGCCAATCATATGTTGAACCAAGGGCAAGTTCGGTGCGGGGTGCAGAAGCAAAATCATGTCGATGGCCGTGCAACGAGTTTATGCTAAGTGCATGCATCAAGGAAGAATTTGACCAATATATTCACAACACCGAGCTCTCCGCCTTCATCGCAGATAAGCCACCGCAGCACTACAACCTTACTCATTCATTCACTCAAAACTTTGAATATCATCCGTGCACTTCTAGAGTTTTATTTCATCTCCACAATAGATCTTATGCTATGTCTCTAGGAGAGTTTCATTTTGGGGTTCACTTAGCAAACCGCGGCAATCTGATTATGAACTATTTCTCAATAGTCTTTGCAATGGTGAGGATAGGGGAGTCACAGAAGCTAGGATAAAGAGCATTCACTTTCCCGCTATTCGCTACTTTGCACTTTTTAATGGCAAATGCATTGTTGGTAAACAAGACTGTAGTGCACTTTGTGCCCTTGACCTGAGCCTTATTCATACTGCTTTAACGGGTAGCAGACATTATAATCTTGGGGCCATTGTTGCACGTAGGTTGCACTGCAACTCGGGTAATGGTGATTTATATGGAGGAATTTATGCCTCCCGAGTAGCTACAAGGCTAGGGGTCTCGCCCAGGCCTAATGATCCTCTTCTACCTGATAAATATTTGAATTTTGAGGCAATGCAGAACCATGAGTTTCTTAAGCGCAACACTCGCAGTTATGATTATAACTTGATATTCGATAAATATCGTTCTGTGTTTGTTGTTTTGCCTGCTCCTGCCCTCTTTGATTTTCAGAACAAACATATATATTTTCTTCATGAGAACGAGGTGCACGAGTACAACACGGTAGTTGAGGCTGCCCGTCTGGCTGAGGAGGCGGCTCAGAACGCCTCCGCGAGCTACCATTTCGATTATTATCCTGGACAACCATGGCAGTAGACCAAGCTAGGCCTAAAGCCTAAGCTTGGGGGAGTACATATTTCTCACCGACATTACATTCATGTTCACTGATACGTCCATTTTGCATCATGTTTTCCTACTGTTATTTATAGTGTTTTTAATCAATATAACACTTTGTGGAGCAATTCTAATGCCTTTTCTCTCTTAATATGCAAGATATACATAAGGAGGGAGATTGCCGGCAGTTGGAATTCTGGACCTGAAAAAGCCATGTCAGAGATACCTATTCTGCACATCTCCAAATGAGCTGAAATTTCACGGAGATTTATTTTGAAATAAAAAAAAAATATTGGAAGAAAGAAATACCAGAGGGGGCCACCCAGGTGCCCACGAGGCACCAGGGCGCGCCACCCCCCCCCCCCCCCCAGGCGCGCCCTGGTGGCTTGTGGGGCCCCTGGCCAGCCTCCAGTGCCCATTTTCTGGTATATAAGCCCATTTTCCCTAGAAAAAATAAGGAGAAGACTTTTGGGACGGAGCGCCGCCGTCTCGAGGCGGAACTTGGGCAGGAGCACTTTTGCTCTCCGGCGGAGCGATTCCGCCGGGGATACTTCCCTCCAGGAGGGGGAAATCAAAGCCATCGACATCACCAACGATCCTCTCATCGTGGGAGGACCAATCTTCATCAACATCTTCACCAGCACCATCTCATCTCAAACCGTAGTTCATCTCTTGTATTCAATCTTTGTCTCAAAACCTCAGATTGGTACCTGTGGGTTGCTAGTAGTGTTGATTACATCTTGTAGTTGATGCTAGTTGGTTTATTTGGTGAAAGATTATATGTTCAGATCCATTATGCTATTCAATACCCCTCTGATCTTGGACATGAATATGATGTGTGAGTAGTTACTTTTGTTCTTGAGGACATGGGAGAAGTCTTGTTATAAGTAATCATGTGAATTTGGTATTCGTTCGATATTTTGATGATATGTATGTTGTTAATTCTCTTAGTGGTGTCATGTGAACGTCGACTACATGACACTTCACCATCTTTCGGCCTAAGGGAATGCATTGTGGAGTAGTAATTAGATGATGGGTTGCTAGAGTGACAGAAGCTTAAACCCTAGTTTATGCGTTATTCCGTAAGGGGCTGATTTGGATCCATATGTTTAATGCTATGGTTAGATTTATCTTAATTCTTCTTTTGTAGTTGCGGATGCTTGCGAGAGGGGTTAATCATAAGTGGGAGGCTTGTTCAAGTAAGAACAGCACCCAAGCACCGGTCCACCCACATATCAAATTATCAAAGTAGCGAACGCGAATCAAACAAACATGATGAAAGTGACTAGATGAAATTCCCATGTGTCCTCAAGAACGCTTTGCTTATTATAAGAGATCGTTCCGGCCTGTCCTTTGCTACAAAAAGGATTGGGATACCTTGCTGCACCTTAGTTACTATTGCTACTTGTCACTTGTTACAAATTATCTTGTTATCAAACTACTCGTTACCGATAATTTCAGTGCTTGCAGAAAATACCTTGCTGAAAACCGCTTGTCATTTCCTTCTGCTCCTCGTTGTGTTCGACACTCTTACTTATTGAAAGGACTACGATTGATCCCCTATACTTGTGGGTCATCATTCACACATTCATTCTAGTTGTCGGTGTTCATCCTATTTCATTGTATATACATGTTAGTTTTATTTTCGCTTTCTTCTTGTGTGTTTGAAAAACTTCAAAAACCCAAAAATATTTCTCGCTTCTTTTCGGTTTTTATTTCCCCATTTGTTAGTTTGTAGTATTAAAATAAAACCCAAAAAGATTTCTCATTTCTTCTTTTGCTTGTTGGGAGTTCTCCCGTGTAAATAGTTTTTCTCACTTTTCATTTTTCTTCTTTAATTTGCTTCCCTTTAGAAAAACTAAAAAACTCCAAAAATATTTCAATGTGTTTCTCTGAATTTCTTTTCTTTTCGTTGAGTTGTCTTAGGGAGAAGACCACGATGAAAATGTTGAGTGGCTCTCATATGCTTTATTGTTGATCTAACAAAGAGCCAATATTACCTTGTCTTCTCCCTTGAATAAAATGTTTGCAGACTCCAGCTTAGTCCACGGCACTCTTGCACTATTATTATTTTCACATCATTCGGTCGTGCATGTGAATGGCAATAATGATGATGATTTGATGAAGTGACTGTGGCAAGGAAAAGCTGGTATGAACTCTTCTTGTTTTTGTTTTTGTAAATATGTTTAACTCAGTACCCATGATTCAACATATTATGAGTAAACATGTTTGTGATGACAATTAGAGATTATAGTTGCTCATGCCATGCTTAAGTAACTAGGAGTGGATAATGATTTATCTTGGATGTCAACATGCATTAAAATGGTTATGATGTAGTATGTTAATATGGTATCCTTCTCTGAATGTTTCAAGTGGCTTGACTTGGCACATGTTCATGCATGTAGTTGATTCAAAACCAACATAGCCTCCACGATATTTATGTTCAGGGTGTCTAAATCCTACTCATGCTAGTATTCAATGTTAATTATTCTCAATGCATGATCATGACCGTTTTTGCTCTCTAGTTGGTCGCTTCTCAACCTATTTGCTAGCCTTCACTTGTACTAAGCAGGAATTCTGCTTGTGCATCCACAATCCTTAAACCAAAGTTGTTCCAGATGAGTCCACCATATCTACCTATATGCGGTATTACTCTGCTGCTCCAAGTAAATTTGCATGTGCCACCTCTAATCATTCAAATAAACATCCGTTTTGTGTGCCCGTACCGCTCATGGAGCGACAGGGGGCGGTCAGTATCTTCCATGCTAAGCTGGTTATTCTCATATGAGTGTTTATTCACTTGTCATTGCATGAGAGAGGCTGGTATTTGGGATGCCCAGTCCTATGCTTGAAATCGATAAAATATAATGCAAACAAACTCCCCCGGAAAGTTGTTGGTATGGGGGGCACCCGGGGATTCGGCTAGCCATGGCTTGTGTTGGTATGGTGGAGGGGGAATAAACTTTACCTTTCTGCTTGGGAACCGCCTATAATGTGTTTAGCATGGAAGATATTGAAAACTCTCGGTCATGACGTTGACAGGAAAAGTACACCTCCCAAAATTATTTTTCATCTCTGATTTAAGCTTCGAGCTCTGGCACCGCTGCAAATCCCTGCTTCCCTCTGCGAAGGGCCTATCTATTTACTTTTATGTTATTTACTTTATGTTATTTTACTTTTATTGTTGAGTCTCGCCTTCTTGCACTAAGCGCCAATCCTGAGAGCACTATTGTCATCCTTATGCATTGAGTATAGTTAATGTTGTGTGCATCATGACTGGATCTCTTCTACCCTGAATTACAATGTTTAGTCGCTGTTTGAACTTTGGAGGTGCTCTGCATTTATGTTTTGCGGTCTCGGAAAGGGCTAGCGAGATACCATGTTATCATATTATATCATGATTGTTTTGACAAATTGTTGGCATTTGAGATATGTTATTATTGCTCGCTAGTTGATTATGCCATTGATATGCGTAAATGAAGTTTTTAAGTGTTATTACGAGCATGGTTAGTTCATGATCTTTGCTGAAAACCTGGGTACTATTTAAGCTTATATACGGATACAAGAACAAAAGAGTTCGTAAAAGTTTTTCTTTATCACTATCAGTTCGTCAACTGAATTGCTTGAGGACAAGCAATGAGTTAAGCTTGGGGGAGTTGATACGTCTCCATCGTATCTACTTTTCCAAACACTTTTGCTCTTGTTTTGGACTCTAATTTGCATGATTTGAATGAAACTAACCCGGACTGATGATGTTTTCAGCAGAACTACCATGGTGTTGTTTTTGTGCAGAAATCAAAGTTCTCGGATTTGGATGAAACTTTTTGGAGAATTTTTATGGAATATATAAATATTATTGGCGCAAGAATCAACAGAAGAGGGGCCACCTGTTGCCCACAAGGCAACAGGGCGTGACCCTCCCTAGGGTGCGCCTTGATGCCTTGTGGGGCCCACATGCAGCCGTCTGACCTAATTCCAACGCTATAAATTCTCTTTCCCCGAGAAAGAAATAAGAGAAGAAGTTTCATCGCGTTTTACGATATGGAGCCGCCGCCACCTCCTGTTCTTCATCGGGAGGGCTGATCTGGAGTCCGTTCGGGGCTCTGGAGAGGGGGATTCGACGCCGTCGTCATCATCAACCATCCTCCATCACTAATTTCATGATGCTCACTACCGGGCGTGAGTAATTCCTTCGTAGGCTTGCTGGACGGTGATGGGTTGGATGAGATTTATCATGTAATCGAGTCAATTTGTTAGGGCTTTGATCCCTAGTATCCACTATGTTCTGAGATTGATGTTGCTATGACTTTGCTATGCTTAATGCTTGTCACTCGGGCCCGAGTGCCATGATTTCAGATCTGAACCCTTTATGTTTTCATGAATATATTTGTGTTCTTGATCCTATCTTGCAAGTTATATGCACCTGTTACGTGTTATGATCCGCATACCCCAAGGTGACAATAATTGGGATTCTTTCCGGTGATTGCCGTAGTTTGAGGAGTTCATGTATTCACTAAGTGCTAATGCTTTGTTTCGGTTCTCTATTAAAAAGAGGCCTTAATATCCCTTAGTTTCCTTAAGGACCCCGCTTCCACGGGAGGGTAGGACAAAAGATGTCATGCAAGTTCTTATTATAAGCACGTATGACTATATACGGAATACATGCCAACATTACATTGATGAATTGGAGCTATTGTGTATCGCCCTAGGTTGTGACTGTTATATGATGAATATCATCCAACATAATTATCATCACTGATCCAATGCCTATGACTTTCTCATATTGGTTTTTGCTAAGTTACTTTGTTGCTACTGCTTTACACTTGCTACAAACTGCTACTATTACTGTTGTCGTTACTATTGTTACTATTGCTACTGCTATCAAAACTATCATATTACTGTGCTACTAAATACTTTGCTGCAGATATTTTATCTCTAGGTGTGGTTGAATTGACAACTCAACTGCTAATACTTACAAATATTCTTTGGCTCCCCTTGTGCCGAATCAATAAATCTGGGTGAAATACTACCTGCGAAAACTGTTGTGATCCCCTATACTTGTGGGTTATCATTGGGCATTATTCCTCTTCTTTAAGAATCGAGTTTTTGGCCCCTTCCAACGACTCTCCTCTATTCTCTTACTAACCCAACCTTGTGGGCTTCTGAACTTGTTCTTAAATAGGACCCCAAGCCAAAGCTATTAGCTAGAGCCTCACAACACTACTTGGTGGAGCAAGTACCAAGAGAAAGGACCACCATCTCTAGTAGACTAAGATCAAGGAAAATGGTAGGCGGAGGCAGCTACCACAAGAAGAAGGTTGTTCTTCAAACGGAGAAAGGACCACCATCTCTAGTAGACTAAGATCAAGAAGAGAAAGCTAGGAGGAGTAGGCTTACCACAAGAAGGTTTTTCTGAATCCCTCGTTGCGGTAAGCATGCTCCTCTTAGCTTCATCTTTTTGTTTCAGAACATCCTTCGTCTGCTGATTACTTGCTGCACCAGGTAGTGTTGTGAGGCTCTAGCTATGGCTTGGGGTCCTATTTGTAGTCTCATGTAGTTCATGTCAAGATGACACCGCAAATGACCACTCTTGTTCATCATGGCTGAGTAAGCTACTTGTTGTCAACATCTAATTATCTGCCAACACCTCTGCCTTGCTGCCCTCTTCTCCTCGATAGTTATCCTTGAATCAGCTGGGTGGCCATTGTGGACAGGATTGCTGCATCAGCAGCTTGGTTTGCTCGGTTGGGCCTTATCTCCTTTGTAGCACCACTCTGGCATTAGTTCAGTTTGGAATAGGACTTTTCGAATTGAACCTTTCTAAAGGCTGCAGACATCCTAACACTAACCCCAAAAATCTTCTTTAGTCTTTGTTTCTCTTTGTGTGCAGATCTTAGTCTGAGAAGTGAAGAAAAGAAAAGAAGGATGACCTATTCTGATCTTTACATTAGAATTTCGCTTTCCATTATAATAGAACATTGTGATGTACTCGAACTATTTCTGATGAACTTGTTGTAGGGGAACGCGACAGAAAACAAAAAAATTCGGTACAGCGAGCATGGCCAGGATCACTATGGAGACTGCATACAGGGTTTGATCTGATCATTACCGACTCGTAGCGCAGCGGAAGTAGAGTCGGTGTAGATCGTCGGTGTAGATCCCCGCAACTAGGATTTACAACCTCCCAACCGCGAGGATGTACTCCCTCGTCGGAGAGCCCTTCGGTAGGCGGTCGGACAGTCCCTCAGACGATGTCACGGACAGCCCTTCGGGAGGACCCTCGAAGCTCGAACGGTAACTCGGACAGCCCTTCGGGAGGACCCTCGAACAGCCCCTCGGGCAAAAGATCGAAACTACGACCTCTCTACGGGGTTGCACACATACGGTGTCAGCTATCCGGCAGGGCTTCGCTGTCCAGAACTAGTTCCTGCCGGAACCCAGACAGCCTTTCGGCTCTACGAAACTATTTCGTGGGAGGGAGAGAGAAAGCTAGATAATGCATGGCATGTGTATGAGAGCAAGGGATCAGTGTGGAGAGCTCCTCTCCACCTCTATTTATAGGAAAATGCAAGGGGTAGGGTGGCTCACAAAAACCCAAAATACCCAAGGTTTATGTCACACATAAAGGGCATTATGGGGAAGCAAGTGGAGCTCCATGGAGCTCCACTCCTTGGCCAGCCACCCCTAGTGGTGCCCCCCATGAGGGGCTTCCTTGGTCCCCAAGCCCTTCTAGAAGCCTTTTGGTAAAAGCCCTAAAAGGTGGCTTTCCATAAAGTAACCCAAAAAGCACTTTCACTATTCACGAAAACATTTTTCCGCGACCGTTAAATCCGAAAACATTTCTGTAGGTCTTAGAACATTTCCAGTACCCACTAAAATAATTTTGGACGTGTTCCAAAACAATTCCGGATTAGTGATTTTCATCTGCGAAAAGCAACCAAAGCGGTTCCGGCAGCTCCGGAACATTTCCGGGTTTTTTCTCCAGAAAAATCCCAGAAGTTTCCAGAACAATTCTGGCACCCCCCAAGAATTTCCAGGCGTGTGCTGAAACCAATTTGACTTAATGGTATACCCTGAAACAACTTTTTCAGTTTTACCGGAAGTATTCCGGTGTTCTCTCCGGAACGTTTCCGTTGTCTCTGAAACTTTTCCAGTGACTTTCTCTCAGACTCCCTGTCTAGTATTCAGCAGATAGATGACCCTTAAGCGTGTGACCCTATAGGTTCGGTGAAGTATAGACATGACCCGGAACACCTTCCGATCAATGATCAATAGCGGAACCGTGGACACCCATATTGATCCCTATACCCACACGAATGAATATTCGAGTGAACCTCCAGTTGCCGTGTGCTATTCCTGTTGCTTCACGATATATTACAAAACACCCGAGGTGAGATTTATCGGCATCCCCGTGGATCAACAACTTGTCCACTATGCCAGTTACCTCGTTACTGGTTTTGTTCTCTTTTCTCGTTTCTGCGTTCCGGCATCCTAGTGATCAAATCACAATGTGTCTGGCCAGACGATGATGGATACCATAACACCGAGAGGGCCCGAGAATATCTCTCCATCATCGGAGGAGCAAATCCCAATCTTGAGCTATCTCGTTCCTTGTCATACTTTTCCGTGAACCCGTAAGCCGCCGTAATAGCCACCCAGTTACGGATGACGTTTAACAAACCCCAAAGTTCACGAAGCAAGCACGAAGGAACTCGATACTCTCATGGTCTAAGGAATTATGCAAACACTAACTATCTCTGTGTTATTAACCATTAACTTGTGATGAATGTATCTCATAGCATAACATCAATTCGGGTCGATTCAACACAAGTGTTCTACTAACATTGTGCCCTCAAAATTGCCGGCATAGTCATGCACATGATTAGGAAAACATGATCATCATGTAATACTTGAGCTAGTCTTAGAGGCATGACTAGGAATACATTTTACCGTTTATTATACCACACGTGCGCATGAGTTTCCCTCCAAGCCTCGTGGATATTGTAGACTCGAGAATCATTGCAGTTATAGCATGGATCATAAACTTTCATTACAAACTCGGAGATACAAAATAACTGTTATTACTGCCTCTAGGGCATATCTCCTACAGACTCCCACTTGCACTAGAGTCATAATCCAGTTACATGGCTTCCTTAACACCAATGCCTATCCGGTGCTGCTCATGCTTTGCTCGTGGTAGAGGCTTTGTCATCAGGTCTGACATGTTCAGATCCGTGTGAACTTTGCGTACTTTCACTATACCCGCTTCGACATGATGTCGAATGAGTTTATATTTGCGTTCAATATGTCTTGTCTGATGGTGCGAACTTGGCTCCCTTGCCTGAGCCACGGCGCCACTATTATCACAATAGATCTCCACCGGGTCCAGAGCACTTGGAACCACACCAAGGTCTTCAAGAAATTGCTTGATCCATACCGCCTCCTTGGAGGCTTCTGAAGCTGCAACATATTCCGCCTCCGTCGTAGAATCCACCACAGTATTTTGTTTGGAACTTTTCCAATCAACTGCACCGCCGTTCAATATGAAAACATAGTCTGATTGAGATTTGAAGTCATCTGGGTCAGTCATGAAGCCTGCATCAGTGTAACCACTTACAATGAGCTCTTCATCACCTCCGTACACAAGGAGTAAATCCTTGGTCCTTCTGAGGTACTTAAGAATACCCTTGACTGCGGCCCAGTGTTCCAATCCTGGATCACTTTGGTACCGGCTGCTAACACTTAGCGCATAGGAAACATCCGGTCTTGTACATAGCATGGCATACATAATAGAACCAACTGCCGAAGCATATGGAACATCATTCATTTGTACTCGCTCATCGAGGGTCCGAGGACACTGATTCTTGCAAAGCACTGTGCCAGGTGACATGGGGAGTAGGCCTTTCTTGGAGTTCTCCATGTTGAACCTTTTCAACACCTTGTCAATGTACGTGCTTTGGCTAAGCGCTATCAGGCGTTTTGATCTATCTCTATAGATTCTGATGCTCAATACATATGCCGCTTCGCCTAAGTCTTTCATTGAAAAACTCTTCTTCAATGAGTCTTTTATTTCGCTAAGGAAATTCACGTCATTTCCAATCAACAATATGTCATCCACATACAAGATTAGAAATGCTTTTGCGCTCCCACTAAACTTCTTGTAAACACAAGATTCTTCGTCATTCCTAATGAAGCCAAACTGTTTGACCACTTCATCAAAACGAATGTTCTAGCTCCTTGACGCTTGCTTCAGACCATAAATGGCTTTCTGAAGTTTGCATACCTTTCCAGCATCCTTATGAACGACAAAACCTTCTGGCTGTATCATGTATACATCCTCTTTGAGGTTTCCATTTAGGAAAGCCGTTTTGACATCCATCTACCATATTTCATAATCGAAATAAGCAGCAATTGCTAGTAATATCCGAACGGACGTAAGCATAGCTATGGGCGAGAAAGTCTCGTCGTAGTCCACTCCTGGAACTTGCGTGAACCCTTTCGCGACAAGTCTAGCTTTATGGATAGTAATGTTACCATCCGCGTCTGTCTTTCTTTTGAAAATCCATTTACAACCAATGGGCTTTACGCCTTCTGGAAGTTCTACCAAGTTCCAAACTTGATTTTCCTACATGGATTCCATTTCGGATTTCATGGCCTTGTGCCATTCCCTTGAGCTGGGCCCCGCCATCGCTTCCTTGTAGTGCGCAGGTTCATCGTCTTCAAGAATGAAGATTTCGTTATGAAACCACTGAGGTGGCTGGATAGCCCTACCTGATCTGCGCGGTTCAGTTACAACATTGTCTGAAGTTTCCGCATCACATGCGACAACTTCCGGCTTGGTTGTAGGGATAATTTGCGGAATTACTTCCGGTTCCTTAGCCATATCAACTGTTGCCGATGATTCACTAATCTCATTTAGCTGTATTGTCCTCCCACTTGCTTCTTTAGCGAGAAATTCTTTCTCGAGAAAGTGTCCAACTTTTGCGACAAACACTTTGCCCTTGGACTGGTTGTAGAAGGAATATCCAATGGTGTTATTGGGATAACCTACAAAGTAACATTTGTCTGATCTGGGATCAAGTTTGCTTGGCTGTAAACACTTTACGTATGCCTCACAACCCCAAATTTTGAGATGCGAGTATCTTCCCATGCCACATCTCATGTGGTGTCGTCTCAACAGACTTAGACGGTGCTCTGTTTAATGTATAAGCGGCAGTGAGTAGTGCGTGACCCCAAAAAGATATCGGTAGATCTGTAAGAGACATCATCGACCTTACCATGTCTAATAGGGTTCGGTTACGTCTTTCCGATACTCCGTTTCTCTGTGGAGTTCCGGGAGGCGTAAGCTGTGAAATGATTCCACGGCCACTCAGATGTTGGCTAAACTCATGACTAAGATATTCGCCCCCGCGATCTGGCCGCAGAAACTTAATCCTTTTGTTACGATGATTTTCTACCTCATTCTGAAATTATTTGAACTTTTCAAAAGTTTCCGACTTATGCTTCATCAAGTAGATATATCCATACCTACTAAAATCGTTAGTAAAAGTCACGAAGTAGAAATACACACCCCGTGCGGTTGTGCTCATCAGACCACATACATCACTATGTATTATTTCCAACAATTCACCCGCCCGTTCAGGATGACCCGTGAACGGCGTCTTGGTCATTTTCCCCATCAGACAAGCTTCACATGTGTCAAATGATTCAAAATCAAAGGACGGCAAAACTCCATCTCTTTGGAGTCTTTGCATGCGTTTCTTTCCGATGTGGCCAAGCCGACAGTGCCACAAGAAAGTGGTGGTGGTATCAGCCTTCTTAAGGCGTTTAGCATTCACGTTAAAGACATCATTTCCACATTCAAGATTTAGTATGAAAAGGCCCCCAACAATCGGTGCAAATCCATAAAACATATCATTACAATAAAGTGAACAACCATTGTTCTCAGACTTGTAAGAGTACCCATCGTGTACTAAACATGATCCAGAGATAATGTTTCTACACAATGCCGGAACAAAATAATAGTTACTTAGTTCCAAGGTAAATCCTGAAGGGAGACGTAGAGGCATAATGCCGACGGCTTGAGCGGCGATCCCAGCGCCGTTCCCGACACGCATCACGACTTTATTCTTTGCTAGCTTGCACACCTTCTGAAGCCCCTATATCGAGTTGCAAATGTGAGCAACAGATCCGGTATCAAATACCCAAGACTTAGAATTTTCGCTAGCAAGCAAAACATCAATGACATTAACCTGTATAACAATTATACCTTTTCCGGTTTTCCCAGATTTCTTATCTTCCAGATACTTCTTGCAGTTTCTCTTCCAGTGTCCTGTGCCCTTGCAGTAGAAGCACTCAGTTTCATTCTTGGCTCCGCCCTTAGAGTTGCTTTGGGAGCCGGTCTTACCGGCGCCCTTGCCCTTCTTTAGCTTGCCTTTCTTTTTGAAACTGGCGGTTTTATTCACAAGCAACACTTGCTTGCGATTTTTCCGTAGTCCTCCTTCCGCAGTTTTCAGCATGGCGAGCACCTCATTTTGTGTCTTCTCCATCCCACTCATGTTGTAGTTCATGACAAAACCATCGTAAGACGGGGGGAGTGAAGAAAGCAACATGTCCATCATATGGGCTGGTGGAATTGGAAATTCCAGGGTTTTAAGCCTTTCAGCGTAGCCAATCATTTTGACCACGTGTTCGCCAATTGAACTGCCCTCAGCCATCTTGCATTCCATCAAGGTCTTCATTATATCAAATCGTTCAGACCTTACGGTTTCCTTGTACAGAGCATCCAATTTCCGGATCATATCACTGGATTTATGGAATTCAAAACGTTTTTGAAGCTCTGGACTCATGCAAGCTAGCATGAGGCACTGCACTAAGTTGTGATCATCATCCTTAGTGGCCCAGACATTTTGTTCATCTTCCGGGGCAGTTACCGCCGGTTTAGCTGGAAGAGGAGTTTCAAGCACATACATTTTCATAGCGCTCCTGAGGACAATCCTCAGGTTACGGACCCAGTCCGTATAGTTGTTTCCAGTCGCAGCTAACTTCTCTTTCTGTAACATCGGGCCTAAGTTGAACGCAGTGTTGCGAGCCATTTGATCTACAACGGTAAACACAAGTTTCACTTAGACTTTGTTCATAATTAATTTGCACTAGTGAATAAACAATTTTATTCTAAAGTGCGCTCCCACTCAAATCAATATCTCTCAAAATTGATTATGAGTGATACAAGACCCAAATTGTAATTCAACGCCAATGATGTATCCATCTCAAGTGACGAGAATTTCAATCGGTAGGCCAATTTGCCAATCACATCTCTATGTGACTCTTGTTCATCTTTCGATGGGCGTGTTCCGAGCTCAAGACGATCCTCTGGAACGTCAAGACAACCAAGTGATCTCGCTGCGAGGTGTCAACTCACCCGCCTCACACTTCTCTAATCGTTCATACCCATGTATCCATGTGGTACCCCAAAAAGATAGGTGCCGTGACGGTGCTACACTTAGGAGAACATTAACTACTTGATATTTTAAGTTAGAGGTCACCCTAATAAAAAAGCGACTACCGCGCAATCAAGAAGGGTGCATCAAGAGGGATAAACATCTCAGGCAATTCATAATAGCATGATATGGTATAGCCCCTTCTGATGGAGAAGTCAAGTATTTCTTCGTCTTCGGCATTTGCGTCGGTGTTCACCTTCGCGAAGATTGCCACCACCTTGTCGATGCACCAGATAATATTGCTATCTCTATAGCTAATAAAATAAGTGCATTACATAAGGTTGACACGCAGGTCATTAAAGTGACAATCATATGGCTCCAGCCATCATGCCGAATCATGACACACAGGTCATGTTAGTAAATTTACATCATATAGTCATCTCATACATAATCGAATTAATATGAGAACTGCTATACCACATCACATGCACATCCTGCAAAACCAAGTTAGACGCCTCTAATCGGTTTATGCAAAAATTTATTTTACGTGGCTTCTAAGGTTTTGACTTAAACCGCAGCTACCAACATTTATCATCAAGTATGATTATTCAAGTTGCTAGATTAACTTTTCAGGGTGTATGAAACATGAGATAATAAAATCTCGAGCCCCATACTGAACTTCGTCATACGCATGACCCCCGTGCAGATCATATTTGCATTGCCCTTTCGTCTGTGAAATTTCATCTTTCTTTTGACTATGGCGGAACCCAAAGAACTGGTAGCACTTCGTTGATCAATCAGGATCGCGGATTGCCAGAAATTTGTCAAATTCCACCATGCTGTCTCGAGATCAGAAATACGCAAATTCTAGGGAAGCAACAAGAACATCGGGTAACAGATTTCATCTGCCACCCGCATAAATAATTTTCAGCAATAGATCTCATCTACTACAAAATTATATTATGCAATACCCATACATCTCTATATATTCTAGATCGTAACTTGCATCTACGCATAGCAAGGCTCTTGATGCCACTGTAGGGGAATGCGACATAAAACAAAAAAAATTGGTACAGCGAGCACGCCCAGGATCACTATGGAGACTGCATACAGGGTTTGATCTGATCATTACCGACTCGTAGCGCAGCAGAAGTAGAGTCGGTGTAGATCGTCGGTGCAGATCCCCGCAGCTAGGATTTACAACCTCCCAACCACGAGGATGTACTCCCTCGTTGGACAGCCCTTCGGGAGGCGGTCGGACAGTCCCTCGGACGATGTCACGGACAGCCCTTCGGGAGGACCCTCGAAGCTCGAACGGTAACTCGGACAGCCCTTCGGGAGGACCCTCAAACAGCCCCTTGGGCAAAAGATCGAAACTACTACCTCTCTACGGGGTTGCACACATACGGTGTCAGCTATCCGGCAGGGCTTCGCTGTCCAGAGCTAGTTGAACCCAGACAACCTTTCGGCTCTACGAAACTATTTTGTGGGAGGGAGAGAGAAAGCCAGATAATGCATGGCATGTGTATGACAGCAAGGGATCAGTGTGGAGAGCTCCTCTCCACCTCTATTTATAGGAAAATGCAAGGGGTAGGGTGGCTCACAAAAACCCAAAATACCCAAGGTTTATGTCACACATAAAGGGCATTATGGGGAAGCAAGTGGAGCTCCATGGAGCTCCACTCCTTGGCCGGCCACCCCTAGTGGTGCCCCCCATGAGGGGCTTCCTTGGTCCCCAAGCCCTTCTAGAAGCCTTTTGGTAAAAGCCCTAAAAGGTGGCTTTCCATAAAGTAACCCAAAAAGCACTTTCACTCTTCACGGAAACATTTTTCCGTGACCGTTAAATCCGAAAATATTTCTGTAGGTCTTAGAACATTTCCAGTACCCACTAAAATAATTTTGGACGCGTTCCGAAACAATTCTGGATTAGTGATTTTCATCTGCGAAAAGCAACCAAAGCGGTTCCGGCAGCTCCAGAACATTTCCGGGTTTTTTCTCCGGAAAAATCCCAGAAGTTTCCAGAACAATTCTGGCACCCCCCAAGAATTTCCAGGCATGTGTCGAAACCAATTTGACTTAATGGTATACCCTGAAACAACTTTTCAGTTTTACCGGAACTATTCCGGTGTTCTCTCCGGAACGTTTCCGTTGTCTCCGAAACTTTTCCGGTGACTTTCTCTCAGACTCCCTGTCTAGTATTCAGCAGATAGATGACCCTTAAGCTTGTGACCCTATAGGTTCGGTGAAGTATAGACATGACCCGGAACACCTTCCGATCAATGATCAATAGCGGAACCGTGGACACCCATATTGATCCTTATACCCACACGAATGAATATTCGAGTGAACCTCCAGTTGTCGTGTGCTATTCCTGTTGCTTCACGATATATTACAAAACACCCGAGGTGAGATTTATCGGCATCCCTGTGGATCAACAACTTGTCCACTATGCCAGTTACCTCGTTACCGGTTTTGTTCTCTTTTCTCGTTTCCGCGTTCCGGCATCCCAGTGATCAAATCACAATGTGTCTGGCCAGACAATGATGGATACCGTAACACCGAGAGGGCCCGAGAATATCTCTCCATCGTCGGAGGAGCAAATCCCAATCTTGAGCTATCTTGTTCCTTGTCATACTTTTCTGTGAACCCGTAAGTCGCCGTAATAGCCACCCAGTTACGGATGACGTTTAACAAACCCCAAAGTTCACGAAGCAAGCACGAAGGAACTCGATACTCTCATCGTCTAAGGAATTATGCAAACATTAACTATCTCTGTGTTATTAACCATAAACTTGTGATGAATGTATCTCATAGCATAACATCAATTTGGGTCGATTCAACACAAGTGTTCTACTAACATTGTGCCCTCAAAATTGCCGGCATAGTCATGCCCATGATCAGGAAAACATGATCATCATGCAATACTTGAGCTAGTCTTAGAGGCATGACTAGGAATACATTCTACCTTTTATTATACCACACGTACACATGAGTTTCCCTCCAAGCCTCATGGATATTGTAGACTCGAGAATCATTGCAGTTATAGCATGGATCATAAACTTTCATTACAAACTCGGAGATACAAAATAACTATTATTACTGCCTCTAGGGCATATCTCCTACACTTGCATTATTCACAATCATTCATGTAACTCCAATTCCTTCCATGTAATACTGATAATTGATCAAAACTTGTAATGGTGGGATTATTAAATTATTTATGTAATTCATAATTATTCTTTCTTAGTCAGCTGCTTGTTATTCCAATCTCCTATTATATCTGGTTTGTACTTTGCTAATCAAAGTTCTCAGTACTTATTTTTGACGAAAAGCTGCCGGTGCAGCATTTCATTGAAATAAGGAAGAATACAAAGTACAGCGGGGTGCCCCTAGGGGTGATTACATCCAGTACACCACTCACGCGCTAAGCAAGCTAAACCAATTAGTCTAGTTCCCTGGGTCTGTTAACCAGATCGGCAATCCTACTTGTAAGAGTAGGGATGGGGAATGGCTAGTAATACTCGATATGTACTCTCCAATGCTGATTATAGGTAGCTATTACATGGATTACATGAATGGATCGAGAGTTTTGCTGAGGAAGAAGGGAATGGAGGTAGGAGGAGATAGGTAGGGGAAAGAGCCGAGCCGCCGTTGCCGTGATCCTCTGGATAGTTGGTTCGGTCCTGTTGTGCTGGTACTTGTAGTCCGTATTGCTCGGCGTGGTGCACAGTCCGGCCTGGCCCATGTGCTAGTCGAGGGGGCAGGCCCAAGTAGGCTCCTAACATCCCCCTCTTTCTTGAAATGCAGCTTGACCCCAAGCCAACCACCGCCAACCACCCGGGTCCCAGTGCACTCGATGTTCCTGGACATGATCAGAGTCGGTAGAAGCCAAGGTAGTGCTCATGGCCCACGAGGCGTTGCGTGAAGACGGCGACGACAATGATGACTCCCCCCTTCTTGAAAATGATCTTGTTTGTAGCCTGTAGAGAATATCTTACCACTGAAAATGTTCTTGTTTGTTTCTTCCCTGAAAATGTTCTTTGTGGCAGCCATAAGAGAACTGCATTGCATTCACCACATGATGGCCATCATGAAACAGTATTCGGCAGTGAGTAATATCTCCCCATGGGTGAGAAAACTGAACTGACAATGTCTTGTCTTCGGGGCCAGGATCCCAGGATTGCTCAAGGTGACGTGCACTAGCTAATTTCCTACCAAGCAAATGAGCAATCCCAACTTCACACAATCTTGCATAAATCTTCAGAAGAGTCACGAATCCAGTAATAGTCGTCATGGGAAATAAGAGCTGCTGAGTGAACATAGCTGCAATAGGAGATGGCCATGGGTGTTTTGGTTGGACTGACGGTAAACAGAAGGGTATGTGGGGTAACTTGCTCAAGAGAAAAGCCCCAAACTCCACAACCCATTTGACAGTTGGCGCACTGGATATCATATAATTGGATCCATGAACTGGAGATACCGTCAAACAATAACTCGCAAACCCATTGAAACGACTGTGCATAGGTTGAGTTACAGTCGAAGTTACCCCACAAAATAAAATTTCCATGGCTGGACTAGTTAAACCCCTGCTATCCAGCTTCCTCACCAATGCAAACTTCCTCAAATAAAATTCAGAAGAAATGTTACCATGGACAAGATATTTAGTACCTTCCCATGGCTGGAGTACACAAAATGAATATGACAACAAGCCCTTGTAGTTAATTTGCTTCCCATGTATCACCTCTGAACCCGACAATGCCATGTTGACAAAATCCATATAGATCAGACAACCTGCATGTGTAGGAAATGTTCCAAGACAAGATATTTCCTGAGTAACTGGCCAGCTGCGACAACAGCAGACCCCCATCAGATAAGTAACAGGAGTTGGTGGCCATGGATGAAAAACCAGCAGTAAGTTTTTGTCCCAAGGAAAGAGTCGGTCAGTGATGCACTCCCAAATACTTGCTGGATCAGGTGGACGCTTGAAATGGATAAGCAACTCCCAATCCCAATTGTTTCTATGCTCAAACATGTAAATAACAGCGGCATCGACTACCTTCAGTTTCAGATATGCTTCAGTAGAGCCAACCTCAAAGTAGCATCTCAGCTGTACACACGGAATCCTTGATGTTTGTAGTATTGTTGAATCACTTTCTTTATGAACCATGCGACATTTGCGACATCCCTTGTCCATGAATAGATTACAAGCCCCGGTTGATATAAGATGCTCACAATCATGTTTTTTTAAAGCCTGAAATTTGGCGACTGAGGGTTCAGGAATATATGTGTTGCATACAATGAGAATAACATCATGAAACGAATCGCTAGGCTGACACTCAGAAAGTCTAGGTTGAATGCCGGTAGCTAGCATCAGTTCATAGCGCGGAACTCCAAACACATCAAGTAGAACAAGATAGCAACATCTTCTCCTGTCACAGACTGAGAAATAACCAGGAGCTGAGTTGGCCCTGTGAAACCCCAAAAACTTTGAAGTGTATGGAGTCCAAAGAAACCTTTGTTTATGCCCAAATAGGAAAGCACCAACAACAAACAAACTGAACTCTGAATCTAGTATCACTGTTGCAACTTGTACGGTCTGAACAATCAGCATTCCGAGGATCTTCAAATACCAATAGTAATGATTGGCCTCATTGCAATATGCTAGTTCATATGGCAGCCCAAACACTGCATGCTGCCATGGATACTTGTCAGAGATAAGCTGCCGTTGTTCAGTTATGCTAGCTAGATCAGAAGGTAGTACTGGCTCAAGCTGTATTAACTGCAAACAAAAACTACTTGCCGTGTTCCAAGCACCACGGTTCTTCACACTCCGAACCTCATGCACAGCCGTAGTAGCAAGACAAGAATGATGTACTTCAAGAGCAAGGATAATGGTACATGTACAGAGTTCCAAAAGCCACTGTGTGTTGGAAGAAAATTGCTTGACATGCTTACAGGGACATGAACCAACATTGTTCTGTTGCAAAGGCCATAAGTATGAGAGCTCGACAGAGATTAGCTGTATGCAGTGTCCACTGTGATTGCCCACAAGATCTCCAACATGACATGATTCCATAGGAAACGTGCTACAAGTCAAACCCATATCAAGCAATTGGACAAACTGAAATGGATGGGGAATGGCTAGTAAGAGTAGGGATGGGGAATGGCTAGTAATACTCGATCTATACTCTCCAATGCTGATTACAGGTAGCTATTACATGGATTACAGGAATGGATCGAGAGTTCTGCTGAGGAAGAAGGGAATGGAGGTAGGAGATAGGTAGGGGAAAGAGCCGAGCCGCCGTTGCCGTGATCCTCTGGATAGTTGGCTCGATCTTGCTGTGCTGTTATTTGTAATCCGTATTGCTCGGCGTGGTGCACAGCCCGGCCTGGCCCATGTGCTAGTCGAGGGGGCAGGCCCAAGTAGGCTCCTAACACTACTCCTCTTCGCTAGTCTCCAAAGCTCGATCTCATTGATGACACGCTGGCGCACCTGGGTCACGGAGGAGGTTGATGTCTACTACACAACTTATTCTTGTAGACTCGTGTTGGGCCTCCAACCGCAGAGTTTTGTAGGACAGTAGCAATTTTCCCTCAAGTGGATGACCTAAGGTTTATCAATCCGTGGGAGGCGTAGGATGAAGATGGTCTCTCTCAAACAATCCTGCAACCAAATACAAGAAATCTCTTGTGTCCCCAACACACCCAATACAATGGAAAATTGTATAGGTGCACTAGTTTGGCGCAGAGATGGTGATACAAGTGTAGTATGGATAGTAGCTATAGGTTTTTGTAATCTGAAAATATAAAAACAGCATGGTAGCAAGTGATAAAACGGAGCACAAACGGTATTGCAATGCTTAGAAACAAGGCCTAGGATTCATACTTTCAATAGTGCAATCTCTCAACAGTGGTAACATAATTGAATCATATAACAATCCCTCAACGTGCGACAAAGAATCACTCCAAAGTTCTTATCTAGCGGAGAACATAAGATGAAACTGTTTGTAGGGTACGAAACCACCTCAAAGTTATCCTTTCCGATCAATCTATTGAGCTATTCCTATAAGTGTCACAAACAGCCCTAGAGTTCGTACTAGAATAATGCCATATGATACACATCAACCAACTCTAATGTCACCTAGATACTCCAATGTCACCACAAGTATCCGTGAGTTGATTATTCGAATGCATAAAAAAACTTCAGATTCATAATATTCAGTCCAACACAAAGAACTTCAAAGAGTGCCCCAAGATTTCTACCGAAGAAAGTAGGACAAAAACGTGCATCAACCCCTATGCATAGATTATCCCAATGTCACCTCGGGAATCCGCGAGTTGAGTGCCAAAACATACATCAAGTGAATCAATACAATACCCCATTGTCACCACGGGTATTCATATGCAAGACATACATCAAGTGTTCTCAAATCCATAAAAATATTCAATCCGATAATAGTGAAACGTCAAAGGTAAAAACTCAATTCATCATAACAAGATAGAGAGGGAGAAACACCAAACGATCCAACTATATTAACAAAGCTCGCGGTACATCAAGATTGTGCCAAATCAAGAACATGAGAGAGAGAGAGAGATCAAACACATAGCTACTAGTACATACCCTCAGCCCCGAGGGTGAACTACTCCCTCCTCGTCATCGAGATCGCCGGGATGATGAAGATGGCCTCCGGTGATGATTTCCCCCTTTGGCAGGGTGCCGAAAAAGGGCTTTAGATGAGATCATGGAGGTACAGAGGCTTGCGGCGGTGGCGTCAAAGTTTTAGGGTTATTTCTGGAAGTTTCTGAATATATAGGAATTTTTGGCGTTGTAATCATGCAAAGAGGGGCCACAGGGGGCCCACGAGGCACCAGGGCGTGCCCAGGTGGCTTGTGGGCCCCTGTGGGTCTTCTGCTGCTACCCCGAAGCTTCCTGGGTCTGTTTCCTTCCAGAAAAAATCGTCAAAAAGTTTCGCTGCATTTGGACTTCATTTGATACGGATTTTCTGGAAAATAAAAAACAAGCAGAAAACAACAACTGGCACTGGGCACTAGGTCAATATGTTAGTCCATAAAAATCATATAAAAGCCATATAAAAGTGCACCAAAATCATACAAAACTATAATAAACATGGCATGAATACTTCATAAATTATAGATACGTTGGAGACGTATCACCATGTTGATAAAATACATATAGATCAGACAACCTGCATGTGTAGGAAATGTTCCAAGACAAGATATTTCCTGAGTAACTGGCCAGCTGCAACAACAACAGACCCCCATCAGATAAGTAACAGGAGTTGGTGGCCATGGATGAAAAACTAGCAGTAAGTTTTTGTCCCAAGGAAAGAGTCGGTCAGTGATGCACTCCCAAATACTTGCTGGATCAGGTGGACGCTTGAAATGGATAAGCAACTCCCAATCCCAATTGTTTCTATGCTCAAACATGTAAATAATAGCGGCATCGACTACCTTCAGTTTCAGATATGCTTCAGTAGAGCCAACCACAAAGTAGCATCTCGGCTGTACACATGGAATCCTTGATGTTTGCAGTATTGTTGAATCACTTTCTTTATGAACCATGCGACATTTGAGACATCCCTTGTCCATGAATAGATTACAAGCCCCGGTTGATATCAGATGCTCACAATCATGTTTTTTTAAAGCCTGAAATTTGGCGACTAAGGGTTCAGGAATATATGTGTTGCATACAATGAGAATAACATCATGAAACGAATCGCCAGGCTGACACTTAGAAAGTCTAGGTTGAATACCGGTAGCGAGCATCAGTTCATAGCGCAGAACTCCAAACACATCAAGCAAAACAAGATAGCAACATCTTCTCCTGTCATAGACTGAGAAATAACCAGGAGCTGAGTTGGCCCTATGAAACACCAAAAACTTTGCAGTGTATGGAGTCCAGAGAAACCTTTGTTTATGCCCAAACAGGAAAGCACCAACAGCAAACAAACTGAACTCTGAATCTAGTATCTCTGCTGCAACTTGTACGGTCTGAACAATCAGCATTCCGAGGATCTTCAAATACCAATAGTAATGATTGGCCTCATTGCAATATGCTAGTTCATATGGCAGCTGATACGTCCAATTTGCATCATGATTTCCTACTGTTATTCATTATGTTTATGATCATTATTTCACTTTATGGTACAATTCTTATGCCTTTTCTCTCTTAATTTGCAAGATTTACATGAAGAGGGAGAATGCTGGCAGCTGGAATTCTGGACCTGAAATAGCCATATCAGAGATACCTATTCTACAGAGCTCCAATTGACCTGAAATTTCACGGAGATTTTGTATTGAATATATAAAAAATACTGGAGAAAAGAGATAACAGAGGGGACCCACCAGCTGCCCACAAGGCAGTAGGGCGTGGCCCCTCCTTCTGCTATATGAAGCCATTTGCCCTAGAAAAAATAGAGAGAAGGCTTTTGGGATGAAGCGCCGCCGTCTCGAGGGGAACCTGGGCAGGAGCAATTTTGCTCTCCGGCGGAGCGATTCCGCCGGGGATACTTCCCTCCGGGAGGGTAAAATCGGAGCGATCGACATCACCAACGATCCTCTCATCATGGGAGGACCAATCTTCATCAACATCTTCACCAGCACCATCTCATCTCAAACCCTAGTTCATCTCTTGTATTCAATCTTTGTCTCAAAACCTCAGATTGTTACCTGTGGGTTGCTAGTAGTGTTGATTACATCTTGTAGTTGATGCTTGTTGGTTTATTTGGTGGAAGATTATATGTTCAGATCCTTAATGCTATTCAATACCCCTCTGATCTTGAACATGACCATGATTTGTGAGTAGTTACTTTTGTTCTTGAGGACATGGGAGAAGTCTTGTCATAAGTAATCATGTGAATTTGGTATTCATTTGATATTTTGATGATATGTATGTTGTTGCTTCCTTTAGTGGTGTCGTGTGAACGTCGACTACATGACACTTCACCATCTTTGGGCCTAAGGGAAGGCATTGTGGAGTAGTAATTAGATGATGGGTTGCTAGAGTGACAGAAGCTTAAACCCTAGTTTATGCGCTATTCCGTAAGGGGCTGATTTGGATCCATACGTTTCATGCTATGGTTAGAGTTATCTTAATTCTTCTTTCGTAGTTGCAGATGCTTGCGAGAGGGGGTAATCATAAGTGGGAGGCTTGTTCAAGTAAGAACAACACCCAAGCACCGGTCCACCCACATATCAAATTATCAAAGTAGCGAACGCAAATCAAACAAACATGATGAAAGTGACTAGATGAAATTTCCATGTGTCCTCGAGAACGCTTTGCTTATTATACGAGTTCCTTCTGGCTTGTCCTTTGCTACAAAAAGGATTGGGCCACCTTGCTGCACTTTATTATATTTTTTACTTGTTACGTGTTACAAATTATCTTGCTATCAAAAATATCTGTTACCGCTACTTTTAGTACTTGCAGAGAATACCTTGCTGAAAACCGCTTGTCATTTCCTTCTACTCCTCGTTGGGTTCGACACTCTTACTTATCGAAAGGACTACGATTGATCCCCTATACTTGCGGGTCATCAAGACTCTTTTCTGGCACCGTTGCCGGGGAGTGAAGCGCTTTTGGTGAGTGGAATTTGGTAAGGAAACATTTATATTACGTGCTGCAATTTATTGTCACTTGTCACTATGGAAAGTAATCCTTTGAGGGGCTTGTTCGGGGTATCTTCACCTCGACCAGAAGAAATAAGAGTTGCTCCTCCACCTATTGAATGTACTGAAAATATTTATTATGAAATTCCTTCGGGTATGATAGAGAAATTGCTAGCTAATCCTTATGCAGGAGATGGAACGGTACATCCTGATATGCACTTGATCTATGTGGATGAAATTTGTGGATTGTTTAAGCTTGCAGGTTTATCCGGAGATGGAGTTAAGAAGAAAGTATTCCCTTTATCTTTGCAGGGAAAGGCATTGACATGGTATAGGCTATGTGATGATACTGATACATGGGACTGGAACCGGTTGAAGCTGGAATTCCACCAGAAATTTTATCCTATGCATTTGGTTCATCATGATCGGAATTATATATATAATTTTTGGCCTCGTGAAGGAGAAAGTATCGCTCAAGCTTGGAGGAGGCTTAAGTATATGTTGCATACATGCCCCAATCATGAGCTCTCAAGAGAAATAATCCTTCAAAACTTTTATGCTCGATACTTCTTTTGCTGGTTCCTTTATGAAGAAAACTATTGAATTCAGATGGGACCTTCTTGAAAGAATTAAACGCAATTATGAGGATTGGGAAATCGACAAAGGTAATGAGTCAGGTATAAATCTTGAGTTTGATTGTGTTAAATCTTTTATGGAAACTGATGCCTTTCGTAAGTTTAGTACTAAATATGGACTCGACTCTGAGATAGTAGCTACCTTTTGTGAATCTTTTGCTGCTCATGTTGATCTCCCTAAGGAGAAATAGTTTAAATATCATCCACCTATTGAATTGAAAGAAGAACCTGTTAGTATTAAAGAAGAAACAATTGTTTACCATGTTGATCTAGTTGTGCCTACTGCTTATATTGAGAAGCCTTCTTTCCCTATTAGGATTAAGGAACATGCTAAAGCTTCAACTGTAGTCAATAAGAGTAAAATTAGAGCACCTAGACCTTCTGAGCAAATTAAAGTTGAACCTAGTGTTGCAATGGTTAAATATCTTTTGGTTGATAACATTGATGGACATGTCATATATTTCTGTGATGAAGCAACTAGAATTGCTAAGCCAGACCCTAAAGATAAAAATAAACCTGTAGTTGGCATGCCTGTTATTTCTATTAAAATTGGAGATCATTGCTATCATGGTTTATATGATATTGGTGCTAGTGTGAGTGCTATTCCGTTTACTCTCTATCAAGAAGTCATGAATGATATTGCACCCGTTGAGATTGAAGATATTGATGTTACTATTAAGCTTGCAAATAGAGACACTATTTCACCGCTTGGGATTGTTAGAGATGTTGAAGTCTTGTGTGATAAGATCAAATACCCTACTGATTTTCTTGTTCTTGGATCGCCACAAGATGATTTTTGTCCCATTATATTTGGTAGACCCTTCCTGAATACTGTTAATGCTAAGATAGATTGCACTAAAGAAATTGTTAGTGTTAATTTTGGTGAGATGTCTCATGAGTTTAATTTCTCTAAGTTTCGTAGACAACCTCATGATAAAGAATTGCCTAGTAAGGATGAAATCATTGGTCTTGCTTCTATTGCTGTGCCTCCTACTGATCCACTAGAACAATATTTGCTTGAGCATGAGAATGACATGCATATGAGTGAAAGAAATGAAATAGATGAATTATTCTTTAAACAAGCACCTATCCTTAAAACATAATCTGCCTGTTGAAACCTTGGGAGGTCCACCTCCACCCAAGGGTGATCCTGTGTTTGAATTGAAGCAATTACCTGATACGCTTAAATATACTTATCTTGATGAAAAGAAGATATATCCTGTTATTATTAGTGCTAACCTTTCAGAGCATGAAGAAAAGGGATTACTTAAAACTCTGAGGAAGCACCGTGTCGCTATTGGATATACTCTTGATGATCTTAAGGGCATTAGTCCCACTTTATGTTAGCATAAAATTCATATGGAGCCAGATGCTAAACCCGTTGTTGATCATCAAAGAAGGCTGAATCCTAAAATGAAGGATGTGGTAAGAACTAAAATATTAAAGCTTCTGGAAGCAGGTATAATTTATCCCATAGCTGATAGTAGATGGGTAAGTCCTGTTCATTGTGTTCCTAAAAAGGGAGGTATTACCGTTGTTCCTAATGATAAAAATGAACTCATCCCACAAAGAATTGTAACTGGTTATAGGATGGTAATTGATTTCAAAAAATTAAATAAAGCTACTAGGAAAGATCATTACCCCTTGCCTTTTATTGATCAAATGTTAGAAAGATTGTCTAAGCATACACACTTTTGTTTCCTATAGATGGTTATTCTGGTTTCTCTCAAATACCTGTATCACCTGAAGATCAAGAGAAAACCACCTTTACTTGTCCTTTTAGAACTTATGCTTATCGTCGTATGCCTTTTGGTTTATGTAATGCACCTGCTACCTTTCAAAGATGTATGACTGCTATATTCTCTGACTTTTGTGAAAAGATTGTTGAGGTTTTCATGGATGATTTCTCCGTTTACGGAACTTCTTTTGATGATTGCTTAAGCAACCTTGATCGAGTTTTGCAGAGATGTGAAGAAACTAATCTTGTCTTGAATTGGGAGAAGTGCCACTTTATGGTTAATGAAGGTATACTCCTTGGGCATAAAATTTCTGAAAGAGGTATTGAAGTTGATAAAGCTAAGGTTGATGCTATTGAGAAAATGCCATGTCCTAAAGATATCAAAGGTATAAGAAGTTTCCTTGGTCATGATGGTTTCTATAGAAGATTTATAAAAGACTTCTCTAAAATTTCTAGACCTCTTACCAATCTCTTGCAAAAAGATGTTCCGTTTGTTTTTGATGATGATTGTGTAGAAGCCTTTGAAATACTTAAGAAAGCCTTAATTTCTGCACCTATTGTTCAACCACCTGATTGGAACCTACCTTTTGAGATTATGTGTGATGCTAGTGATTATGCTGTTGGTGCTGTTCTAGGGCAAAGAGTTGATAAGAAATTAAATGTTATCCATTATGCTAGTAAAACTCTAGAGAACGCTCAAAGAAATTATGCTACTACTGAGAAAGAATTTTTAGCAGTTGTGTTTGCATGTGATAAATTTAGATCTTATATTGTTGATTCCAAGGTTACTGTTCACACTGATCATGCTGCTATTAAATACCTTATGGAAAAGAAAGATGCTAAGCCTAGACTTATTAGATGGGTTCTTCTGCTACAAGAATTTGATTTGCATATTGTTGATAGGAAGGGAGCTGAGAATCCCGTAGCAGATAATTTGTCTAGAATGGAAAATGTTCTTGATGACCCACTTCCTATTAATGATGATTTTCCTGATGAACAATTAGCTGTGATAAATTCTTCTCGTAATACTCCTTGGTATGCAGACTATGCTAATTACATTGTTGCTAAATACATACCACCTAGCTTTACATATCAACAAAAGAAAAAGTTTTTCTTTGATTTAAGACATTACTTTTGGGATGACCCACATCTATATAAAGGAGTAGATGGTATTATTAGACGTTGTGTACCTGAGCATGAACATGAACAAATCCTACGTAAGTGTCACTCCGAGGCCTATGGAGGACATCATGCGGGAGACCGAACTGCACACAAGGTATTACAATCTGGGTTTTATTGGCCCACTCTTTTCAAGGATGCATGTAAGTTTGTCCTTTCTTGTGATGAATGTGAAAGAATTGGTAATGTTGGTAGACGTCAGGAAATGCCTATGAATTATTCACTTGTTATTGAACCATTTGATGTTTGGGGTTTTGATTATATGGGACCTTTTCCTAAATCCAATGGGTATACTCATATTCTAGTTGTTGTTGACTATGTTACTAAGTGGGTAGAAGCTATTCCAACTAGTAGTGCTGATCATAACACTTCTATTAAAATGCTTAAAGAAGTTCTTTTCCCGAGGTTCGGAGTCCCTAGATATTTAATGACTGATGGTGGTTCACATTTTATTCATGGTGCTTTCCATAAGTTGCTTGCTAAATATGATGTTAACCATAGAATTGCATCCCCTTACCATCCTCAGTCTAGTGGTCAAGTTGAATTAACTAATAGGGAAATAAAATTGATTTTGCAAAAGACAGTTAATAGATCCAGAAAGAATTGGTCTAAGAAACTTGATGATGCATTATGGGCTTACAGAACGGCATATAAAAATACTATGGGTATGTCTCCGTATAAAATGGTTTATGGAAAAGCATGTCATTTACCTCTTGAATTAGAACATAAAGCTTATTGGGCAATTAAAGAACTTAATTATGATTTTAAACTTGCCTGTGAGAAGAGGTTATTTGATATTAGCTCCTTAGATGAATGGAGAACCCAAGCCTATGATAATGCTAAGTTGTTTAAAGAAAAAGTTAAAAAGTGGCATGACAAAAGAAATCAAAAATGGGAATTCAAAGTAGGTGATCATGTTCTATTATACAATTCTCGTTTGAGATTCTTTGCAGGAAAACTCCTCTCTAAATGGGAAGGACCGTATATCATCGAAGAAGTTTATCGCTCTGGAGCCATCAAAATAAACAATTCCGAAGGCACTAATCCAAGAGTGGTGAATGTGCAAAGAATTAAGCACTATATTTTAGGTACTCATTAATGTTGAAACTAATATTGTTGAAACAATTACACCGGAAGAGCACATCAAAGAGTCCTTCCGGAACGCTCCAAAACCCTGAAAAGGGGTAGGTATGTGATACGGTAGGTAAACCGACTCCAAAAATTCCATAAAAAATATTTCTGTCAGTTTTGGAATATTAGAAAAATTACAAAAATAAGAAACAGCCGAGGGGACCCACGTGCTGCCCACAAGGCAGTAGGGCGCGACCCCCCCCGGGGCGCGCCGTAGTGCCTTGTGGGCCCCACGTGTGCCTTCCCGACTCCGTTTTCTTCCCGTTTGCCTGTTTTGCAAGATGAAAATTCTTTATATATACTCCCGTATGATTTGACCACCGTATCACAAGTTTTCTCCCTGTTCTTGTTTTCGTGCTGTTTTTCTGCCAGACTCTTGGGGTGGAGCGCCATGTCATCTCAGGACTCGGATGGGGAAAGCTATGCCTCTCATATTGTCGCAAACCCTAGAGTCTATGGGGACACTGGTCCCTATGGTTGGACCTCTGATGAAGAGGAAGATGCTGATTTAAGGGAAAGGCAAGGTCATTCCAGCGAAGAGGATGAGGATCCCCCACTGCTTCAACCGGGGGACATGCACATCGAATTCAAGAGGTCTAGCTTACCGGACACAGCAAAGGTTCCTAAAGTTCAATTCACCCCTTTTCGTCATGTGCAGGAAGATTCGGATAAACTACGTTGCAAAATTTGGGATCTCGAAAGAGAAAATGACAAATTAAAAGAAGAAATTCGTGTCCTCAGGTGGAAAGCGAAGGACAAGCCCACCACTTCATCACACCATCACCGAAGAAGGAGACTTGAGTACATGGGTATGGGCACTCCCCTTGGCTTGTGCCAAGCTTGGAGGAGGCGCCCCGGTATCGTATCACCATCACTTTCTCATCATCATTATCTATCTTAGTTCGATCCTTAGTTATTTTGTGATTTAGAGGAATAAAGTTTTAGTATGATTTAGTTTCGAGTGCTTGCTGTGTGATCTATCTATCTATGTAATCGTGTGTGAAAGTTATATAATAAAGATTAGTTTGAGTTGAGTGTTTTTCTTTTGATGACCCAATCTTAGAAATAAAGAATAAAAAGTAAGATCATATGCTAATCCCATGGGGAGTGATGACTTCACATAAAAGAAGTATAATTGATAAAACTTGTTGGAAGTTGACAAACATAGCATTGGTCATTGTAGCAATTCATGAAAAAGTAATAAAGGAAGAGAGGTCTCACATATAAATATACTATCTTGGACATCTTTTATGATTGTGAGCCCCCATCAAATATTCTATGACAATTAGTTGACGTTGGACAAGGAAGACAATGTAATGGGTTATGTTTGCTTATATTCACATAGAAGTTATATTGTTTTGGATCCTCTAACATGTGGTGTTTGCCCCCTATCTTTGCTAGCTAAAAAAATCCACACCAAGTAGAAATACTACTTGTGCATCCAAAAACCCCTTAAACCCAGTTTCATGCCATGAGAGTCCACTTTATCTACCTATGGATTGAATAAGATCCTTCAAGTAAGTTGTCATCGGTGCAAAGCAATAAAAATTGCTCCTAAATATGTATGAACTTTTATTGTAAGGGAAAATAAGCTTTGTACGATCTTGTGATGGTGGAGCAATAAAAGCGACAGAATGCATAATAAAGGCCGCTATCACAAGGGGCAATATAAAGTGACGTTCCTTTACATTAAGAGCTTGCACATCCAAAAAGAAAAGCGCATGACAACCTCTGCTTCCCTCTGGGAAGGGCCTATCTTTTACTTTATGTATTTACTTTCATGCAAAAGTCAATAGTATTCTTCTCTATTCTGTTTTTATTTTCTCTTTTGGCAAACATCATGTGGTGGGGATTGATCCATGCATATATATCCAGTTGAATGTAGGTGATCATGAGTTATTATTGTTGACATTACCCTTGAGGTAAATACATTGGGAGGCGAAATTACAAGCCCCTATCTTTCTATGTGTTCGACTGAAATTTTTGCTCCATAAGTATGCCGTGAGTGTTAGCAATCATAGAAGACTAAATGATAGTTGAGTATGTGAACTTGCGAAACAAAGCTCTTACATAGACTCTTTCTGATAATATGATGAATTGTAATTGCTTCAGTGACTAAGATCATAGTTTGTCAGTTTTCAATTTGGTCTATGGTTCATACTTTAACTTGTGGATGAATTGTCACTTCTTCATGAGAAGTTTTATGATGATATATTGCTGTTATAATAAAGATCATGATGCTCCATGTCCGTATTTTATTTTTATCGACGTCTCTCTCTCTAAACATGTGGTCATGATTATCGATTTCGACTTTTCGCATGTGGGCAAGCGAGGTCTAAGCTTGGGGGAGTTGATACGTCCAATTTGCATCATGATTTCCTACTATTATTCATTATGTTTATGATCATTATTTCACTTTATGGTACAATTCTTATGCCTTTTCTCTCTTAATTTGCAAGATTTACATGAAGAGGGAGAATGCCGGCAGCTGGAATTCTGGACCTGAAATAGCCATATCAGAGATACCTATTCTACAGAGCTCCAATTGACCTGAAATTTCACGGAGATTTTTTATTGAATATATAAAAAGTACTGGAGAAAAGAGATATCAGAGGGGACCCACCAGCTGCCCACAAGGCAGTAGGGCGCGGCCCAGGGCCGCGCCCTACTGCCTTGTGGGGCCCACAGCTGGCGTCTGGCCCCCTCCTTCTGCTATATGAAGCCATTTGCCCTAGAAAAATTAGAGAGAAGGATTTTGGGACGAAGCGCCACCGTCTCGAGGCGGAACCTGGGCAGGAGCAATTTTGCTCTCCGGCGGAGCGATTCCGCTGGGGATAGTTCCCTCCGGGAGGGGGAAATCGGAGCCGTCGACATCACCAACGATCCTCTCATCGTGGGAGGACCAATCTTCATCAACATCTTCACCAGCACCATCTCATCTCAAACCCTAGTTCATCTCTTGTATTCAATCTTTGTCTCAAAACCTCAGATTGGTACTTGTGGGTTGCTAGTAGTGTTGATTACATCTTGTAGTTGATGCTAGTTGGTTTATTTGGTGGAAGATTATATGTTCAGATCCTTAATGCTATTCAATACCCCTCTGATCTTGAACATGAACATGATTTGTGAGTAGTTACTTTTGTTCTTGAGGACATGGGAGAAGTCTTGTCATAAGTAATCATGTGAATTTGGTATTCGTTCGATATTTTGATGATATGTATGTTGCTGCTTCCTTTAGTGGTGTCGTGTGAATGTCGACTACATGACACTTCACCATCTTTGGGCCTAAGGTAAGGCATTGTGGAGTAGTAATTAGATGATGGGTTGCTAGAGTGACAGAAGCTTAAACCCTAGTTTATGCGCTATTCCGTAAGGGGCCGATTTGGATCCATATGTTTCATGCTATGGTTAGAGTTATCTTAATTCTTCTTTCGTAGTTGCGGATGTTTGCAAGAGGGGGTAATCATAAGTGGGAGGCTTGTTCAAGTAAGAACTCCAACCAAGCACCGGTCCACCCACATAACAAATTATCAAAGTAGCGAATGCAAATCAAACAAACATGATGAAAGTGACTAGATGAAATTCCCATGTGTCCTCGAGAACGCTTTGCTTATTATATGTGACACCCTGGTTTTTGGCAACTTTTTCTTTTCAAAATCTTTCTGGCTTTATTTGCAAATTTGGAGGGTTTTTGAATCTTTTCAGTTGACTTTGGACTTAGGAAACTTTTGAATTCCTCCCAAAGCCCTCATCATCTTGCCAAAATCTTGTCACACACCACCTGGATCAAATTCCAATTTTCAATCTTTCCCAATAATTCATTTTCTTCCTTTGGGAAAATCTGTCATCACTATGGGTTATGAAGCAACCTATAGTTCTGATGATCAGAAAAATTCTAAATTAATACCACACCTTCTTGTCATCATCTACTCCCACAATCTTCAAAAACATCTTGTGGTCCAGTATAAAATTTTGTCCAGAAAACTCCATTTACCTTCTGGACAGTACTGGCCCTTTGTGAAGCAGCCCATATTTTCCCAACTCAGAAAACTCTCAAATAATTCCCTATACTAGGGAACCTATCTTGCCACAATATCCAAAAATATCATCTTGTCCAGTACAAATTTTCAGCAACAATATTCTGGCAAGTTTCTGCTCAAATGGAACCTCTGTGAAAGAAGTACCAGCTAGAGGTATTCAATTGAGCTGAAATTTTTATGACATCTTCTATCCACCAAATAACCCTCCCACACCAAATTTCAGCTCCAGCAGATCAACCAGATGAGTGCAACAGGCTCATCTTGTTTCTAGACCAGTAACAGCAGTTGTACATGAACCACCTTCAAATCTCGTTGAAAACTTCTCAATTTTGTCTAGTTTGGAGTCCTTCCAAAGTAGATCATCCCAGACATTTCTACTGGCCCCACCTCCAGCTCACCTCTCCTCCAGATCTCTCTCAAAGTTTCTGTTAGAAACTATTCATGAAGCTACACTTCGAACAAGAGTGCATCTAGTCAAGCCAGTGGCACAGAGAGGCTAAGTGGTCAAGGGTCGACATGTTGGACAAGATGCGCCAGGCTTGCGTGGCCTCCAGATGCCAGTGCCCGTGGTGAGCACGGCAATGGCATGCCAATGCACGCGCTCTGCACTGCGTCCGCGTCTGATGTGATGCATCCGGCTGCCCTGCGTGACAGCGCCTTGTCCCAGCTCACCGACATCCTCTCCTTCACCCACCTGGCCGTTCTGGAATGCTCCCATCGCCGGAATCGTCCCGGCGGCCGCCACCGCACACGGGCACTGTGGCACCCGTGTGGCCACAGTGGCCCTGCTGGCCGTCATCTTGCCCCGCTAGCCACCACCGCCCGCATTAACTTCTCTGCCCTCTCCTATCCCGTCGCCCACGCCGAGACAGCCAGCGCAGCGTCCTTGTGCCGGTGACGTGGCCGAGCTCCGCCAGGTTCCAGAGAGCTCGCCCCCGCCTATAAAAGGCCATGGCCAGCCCTTCCTAGCCCCTCACCGCACTCCGCCTACTCCCAATTGAGCTCCCGAGCAACGAGCCAAGGCCGAGAGGCCCTCTGGCCTCGCATCTCGCCGACGATCCACCGCCACCCGAACTCCGCCACCTCGCCGTTTCGCTCCACCCTAGCCTCAACCGAGTGCACGTGCGAGCTCATCTAGCTCTCCTGACCCCGCCTAAACCTCTGCCCGACCGAAACTCCGTCGGAATCGCCGTCTCCGACGACACCCGAGCGTAGTCGCCACCGGAGAGGAAGGGGACGATGTCGTCTGGCCATCTCTCGTCATGCTATGGGTACGTACGTGTTCGTCTCCGTCAGCTCGTTCCATCCCCGTAGTCGCCGGACCCCTCCGCCGTCTGTGTCGCCGGCGACCATCACCGGAGCTCCGCAACTCTCTGTTCCCTCTCTCTCCCCTTTTTAAATCTGACAGAGGGGCCCGCTAGTCAGTGGCTCGCCGAAGCGGTAAGTGGAGGCGCCCTGGCGAAATACGTCTTCGACGTGGCCCTCTGCTGATTTTCTATTTCCTGTTTTAAAATCAGATTTGACCAGTAACTTTGACCATCTATAAATTTTTATCCATAAGTCCAAATCAATTGATTCTTTTTGCATTGGGTTTGTCTTGAGCTCCTATATTTTCTGGTAAAATTTGGTATTTTTCTCATGCTCACAGAATTTCTGGTGAACAAAACAGTGTTATGTGACATTTTCCTTTGCATTTTCAAATTATTTCCAGAAGGAAATCCTTTTGGTTTCGAAGCCCAGGAGTTTGTGGACAACCCAACAGAGCAAGGCAAGCCATGTCATCCATTACATGAAGCATTTCAATAGTGTTGGTTATTTAATTGAATTATATGCATTATTTTAACATGTGAAAGTTCATAGTAATTTATGATGAATATCCATGCTTGTTAAGTACTTGACAACACTAAACCTAATTGGTTGATCAAGTGCCACCTATCCAGACTTATCCGTGCAGCCATATTTGCCGGTATGGGACGGCCTTGACTTGGTCTGGCTTTGTGCTCTTTTATCGGTACCACCAAAGAGGGAGGGTTATGCGTGCGTGCTACCCTGATCAGGTAGACGACGGTAATCCTGTGAGCCCAGTGAGTTATTTTGCCGGCGTCCCCGTTTGGGACAGTTTAGTTAGCCACGACGGTGGCAGGTGTCACGGGGTGACACAGGGGCCACCCAGGACATTACCCTGGGAGGGTATGATTGTCGGTGGTACGATGGAGGAGTCACGGGTTAGGCAAGTTTCGTTGGAGCAGCACCGGTCCACCCAAGAGGGAAGTGTACCGAGGTACGGGACCAGGAGCTCCATGGTGTGGGTAAAGTGCGCAACCTCTACAGAGTGTAAGAATCTATTCGAATAGCCGCGTCCACGGTATTGGACAGTCCGTACTAGGCCACTGATTGGTCAACCGCAATAATGATAATAATGATGGAAGAACTTGTCTTATGTTCGGAAGTACTCAATGGATCATGAGTATCTTGAGGGTTGTGGGACAACCCAGAAGAGAGTAAGTTGGTGTTTGGTAACAGTAGCACCTAAGCACTTAATATGATCATTGCCATGCTATTGTTTGCTGCATTGTCATGGTTGCTGTGAGCTTGCGAGTACATTCCAAATACTCACCTGGCGTATCATGCCAGATGCAGGAGAAGCCGAGGACGGAGGTCCCGATGGTTCGTGCTACGCTAACTAGGCCGTGTCCCAGCAGTGTCCCTGTGGATGGAGTTTTCCGCGCTATGTTCCGCCACGCCATAGAATCACCCAGTAGTATCGAGGCCCTGCTATGTTCCATAAATTTTTTCATAGCACATGATGTGCTTCTGGCCTCGCTATCGATGTAAATTATGAGCTTGTACTCGAGATATATCAATAAAGTTCAGTTATGTTCTATTCCAAGTTGTTGTGTGTTTCCAGAAGACAAGATCTCTGGGTTGGAAACACTGGGTAAACCGGTCCTCTGAGCCGGGGTGCCATAACGCTTGGTATCAGAGCCGCGCTGACTGTAGGATACCCTAGTTAACCCTGCGCTAGAACCGCGACTAGTTTAGAGTCTTGGTGTGTGCTTTGCTTGTTGCATCTGTTTGCTGCATGGCATGCATATAGTTTTTATTGTGCTAACCATTGGCCTTGTGAGTGTAGATGGCACCAGTTCCGTACCACTACAATCATGAGCCGGCATCGTTTACTTTTCCAGTACTACTTTGTAGTGTCTGGCTTCGGTTGTATCCCAACGGCGAAGACCCAGTGTACCAGGTGTTTCGAGAGAAGCTTGCTGGTTCAGTGTACGAGTATCACGCGGAGGCCTTTCTTACTGCGAGTTCGGATATTGGCAGCTACTCTCGCTCTTCCAAGGGCGGAACTGCTTCTACTCTGGAGCTGGCGATCGAGTTTGCTGCGATGGAGGCTCTCACTGACTTGCGCTTCCACGAGGTCGAGATGCAGACTCATCCAGGTTTCTTTCACTACCCCACCCTGTTGCCTGCGACAGGGCGAGTCCTTTTCGCACCTGTTGACCCGGCGAGTGATCGTGCTACTGGTGTTTTATCTCGTTATCTGAACGCCAGTTACCGTATGATCACTTCACTAGCTGAGGAGCTGACTCATGCCCGAGGGGCACTTGCAGCTGTTGCGGCAGCACAGTCTCCTCCTCCACCTCCGTTTTCACCCGTATATACTCCACCCGTTCCACCTTCTGAGACTCCTTCTAGCTCGTTCGGACCGCCAGGCTTTTCGTCTGGTAACCGACATGAGACCCCGGCAGAGTGGGCCTCACTCCTAGCTACTCCAGCTACTCCGATGCTGCGGCGTCGTGCTTCTTCTCCTTCAGAGGGGGAACCTTCCCGTCAGCGTCGCCGTGTTACCTTTGACTCGGAGACCGAGGTTCACATCATCAGCTCAGATTCTGAGACAGGATCAGATGACGAGGAGTCTTCAGTTTGCCAGTGTCCATGCCACCCGCACTACTAGAGTGGAGACTTGAGTCTCAGTGCATGCATCATAGCATCTCTCCATATGTCAACTGCCGTATGAGCAGTCCAGCCATGATAATTCTCCTACTAGCTTGTCATGTATGATGTTGGGTTGCCTTGTATAATTATGTTGTTCTCCTTATCTTCTCTTTTATTTGGCTTCTTTTTCTGGTGTCATATTGCTGTGCTTCCCTTATGGATGTTGCTCATCGATTCGGTATTTTGCAATGGGAACAAATTTAGGATGAAGAGGTGTAGTAATCAAGGCGGCGATGGAACTCCCGTCCGTCGATCCGCCAGACAAGCAGGACAGTCAGCAGATTTGCCACCTCCACCATCTTTGCCACCGACCACTGATCAGATCATGAGAATGTTTGAGGAGAAAAGAAATCAAGATCTCATGGAATTTCTGAAAAGTATGCAGACTATGGTTGGTCAGAATAACAACAATGGGACACACTCTAAATTATCTAATTTTCAGCGGACCAAGCCACCCAGTTTTGGTCAAGCTGTGGATCCTATGGAAGCTGATGACTGGCTGTGGACCATGGAAAAGAAGTTGGACATAGCCCGCTGTGATGAGTCAGACAAGGTTCCTTTTGTTACTCACTACCTGGAGGGACCAGCAGCTATATGGTGGGATAATACAAAAATAATGTGGCCCTCTGGAGGAAGATATTTCTTGGGAAAAGTTCAAGGAGGTATTCCGCAAGTATCATATTCCTACCGGCATAATGAAGGTGAAACAGAGGGAATTTCTTGCTCTTACTCAAGGGAACATGTCAGTGGGTGAGTATCTGAATAAGTTCAATAATCTGGCACGGTACTCTACCCATGACGTGTCCACAGAAGAAAGAAAGATTGATCGATTCCTAGGAGGACTCAATCATACCCTTCGCTGTCAGCTTTGTATGCTTGACTTCCCTGATTTCCAGACTCTGGTGAACAAGGCTTTCATAGCTGAACGAGAGCATAAGTCAGGATATGATGATCGCAAGCGGAAGTTTGAACCCAAGAAAGACAACCGTGAGCAGTTTGCACAGAAGCCACGTATCTGGCAACCAGGTCCATCTGAATACAAGCCTGCCTGGAACAATGGCAACAACAACAGTAAGGCCGTCAGCCAAGACAAGACCTTTGGCAAACAACCAGTGCTGGAGGACTGCCGTCGCAACAACACGTGCTTTACTTGTGGCCAGAGCGGGCATTACTCCAAGCAGTGTCCTGCAAGAAATGGGAAGCCATCATCCGACTACAAGCCACAAGTCAACAATGTTGGACGCCGCCCCAACCCGAACTTCTACCGCGGCCAAGTCCATCATATCTCGACTGAGGAAGCCCGCGAAGCACCATATGTGGTCCTTGGTATGTTTTCTATTAATGACATACCTGCAATAATTTTATTCTATTCTGGGGCTTCTCATTCGTTTATTTCGCAGAGTTTTGCCACCTTGCACAAATTTTCTCCTTCTGTTTTGGACAAAATCATGGTGGTACAATCCCCTGGCTCCATGCTCAGAACAAATGTGATATACAAGGATCTGGAAATTTCGATACATGGCGTCAAGTTTCCAGCTACTCTTGTTGCCATTGAATCCCCTAGACTGGATATAATACCGGGGATGGATTGATTGACACCACATCAGGTGTGTATCAACTGTGCCACCAGCACGGTGACACTGGTTAACCCGGCAGGCCAAACAGTGCAATTCGCTGCTAGCAGAATGATGTCAAAGAAGGAAATGGCATTCAAAGCCACAACTACAGACATAAATCTGATTCCAGTAGTCAGTGAATTCCCGGACGTATTTCTGGAAGAAATACCAGGAATGCCACCTGATCGGGAACTGGAGTTCGCTATTGATATTGTTCCCGGAACTGCTCCAATTTACAAGAAGTACTACCGCATGCCTTCCCCAGAGCTGGTGGAACTAAAGAAACAGTTGGATGAATTATTGCAACAAGGGTACATTTGTCTGAGCACTTCACCATGGGGATCACCTGTGCTGTTTGTTAAGAAGAAGGATGCCAGTCTACGAATGTGCGTGGATTATCGTCAACTGAATGAGGTCACCATCAAAAATAAATATCCGCTCCCCCGCATTGATGATTTGTTCGACCAGTTGAACGGGGCCCGGGTATTCTCCAAGATTGATCTTCGAACGGGGTATCATCAGTTAAAAATCAGGAAAGAGGATATCCCCAAGACAACCTTCACTACTAGATATGGTCTGTATGAATTTACAGTCATGTCATTTGGGCTGACAAATGCTCCAGCATACTTTATGAGCATATGAACAAGGTCTTCATGGACTTCTTGGACAAATTCATGGTAGTATTCATCGACGATATTCTCATCTACTCCAAAGATGAAGAAGAGCACACGCAACACCTCCGTACTGTCCTGGAAAGACTAAGGACCCATCGCTTGTATGCCAAATTCAGTAAATGCGAATTTTGGCTAAGAGAGGTGGGATTTCTGGGACATGTTCTGTCAGAACAAGGTGTGGCTGTCGACCCCAGCAAAGTGACCACGGTATTAAACTGGAAGACACCAGCCACAGTAACTGAAGTCCGCAGTTTTCTGGGATTGGCAGGCTACTATCGTCGCTTCATTGAAGGCTTCTCAAAGATAGCCAAACCATTGACAGAACTGTTGAAAAAGAACCACAAGTTTGCCTGGACGGAAGAATGTGACAGCAGTTTCATGGAATTAAAGACGAGGCTAACTACGGCCCCTGTCTTAGTTCTTCCAGACCTCCATAAGAACTTTGATATATACTGCGATGCTTCCAGGCGTGGAATCGGCTGCGTTCTAATGCAAGAGGGAAAGGCTGTAGCATATGCATCCAGACAGCTACGACCCCATGAAGAGAACTATCCCACTCATGATTTGGAATTGGCAGCCGTGGTTCATGCATTGAAGATTTGGAGGCATTATCTCATTGGGCAGCGGTGTGAAATATACACAGACCATAAGAGTCTTAAGTATATTTTCACCCAACCTGACCTTAACCTCAGGCAGAGAAGATGGCTTGAACTGGTCAAGGACTATGACATTGGAATCAATTACCATCCGGGAAAAGCCAATGTGGTCGCAGATGCTCTCAGTAGAAAACAAGGCACCATAAATGCAATAATGGAGGGTATCCATCCCAGGCTACAAGAAGAATTTGCTAAGCTGAATATGGCGCTATGCAGCCCAATTAACATGGAAACCTTGGAAATTATTCCGACACTTATGGAAGAAATTAAGATAGCTCAGAAATCAGATAAAGGTATACAAGAGATCAAGGAGCATATTCAGCAAGGGAAGGCCAAGTCCTTCCGAATTGATGACCAGGGCACTTTATGGTTTGAGGACCGAATATGCGTACCCGATCAAGAAAATTTGAGACAGCAAATACTCAGAGAGGCACATGAATCCGCATACTCTATCCATCCAGGAGGAAGAAAAATGTACCAGGACTTGCGAGAGACCTTTTGGTGGCCCGGAATGCGAAGGGATATTGCATACTATGTCGCCTGTTGTGACATCTGCAACAGAGTCAAGGCTGAACATCAGAAACCCGCTGGACTACTGCAACCTTTACCAGTTCCCTAGTGGAAATGGGATGACATATGCATGGACTTCATTGTTGGACTACCCAAGTCAACAAGAGGCCATGATGCTATCTGGGTCATCGTGGATATACTTACAAAAGTGGCTCACTTTATTCCGGTAAAGACCACTTTCAAAGCTAATCAGCTTGCACAGCTCTACATGTCCCGGATAGTCAGCCTTCACGGAGTACCCAAGTCTATCACATCGGATAGAGGCTCCTTATTCACTTCAGCATTCTGGCTGCGTTTGCACCAAGCACTGGGAACCGTGCTAAAGCATAGTACGACATATCATCCACAGACAGATGGACAGACCGAACGTGTGAACCAGATATTATAAGATATGCTTTGGTCTTGTGCTCTCACCTATGGACCCAAATGGGAGGATAGTCTACCCTATGCAGAATTCTCTTACAATAACAGTTATCAGTCGAGTTTTAAGATGTCACCATTTGAAGCGTTGTATGGATGAAAGTGTCGCACTCCTTTAAATTGGTCTCAGACTGGAGACAGCCGTATCTTCGGCACGGATTTGATGCTCGAGGCTGAGAAGCAAGTCAAGGATATTCAGGAACGTCTTCGAGCAGCCAAGTCCCGTCAAAAGAGTTACTATGACCCTAAGCACCGAGAAGTAAATTTTGAGCCTGGAGAATATGCTTATCTTCGAGTTACCCCCATGAAAGGAATAAAGAGGTTTCACACCCGAGGAAAGCTTGCACCGAGATATATCGGTCCCTTTCCAGTAATGGCTAGAAGAGGCAGAGTGGCATATCAGCTGGAATTACCACCAGAGTTGACTGACATTCATGATGTCTTTCACATTTCACAACTGAGAAAGTGCATTGCACCACCGATCAAGCAGGCAGATATGAGTGAGCTAGAGCTGACTAAAGACTTGACCTATGAGGAAATACCTGTCAGAATATTGGATGAGATGGAAAGAACTACCAGGAGTAAAGTAATCAAATTTTACAAAGTATTGTGGGTGCATCATACCGAGGAAGAAGCTACCTGGGAAAGAGAGGATTTTCTGAGATCGGCATATCCACACTTGTTCCCTGAGTAATCGAATCTCGAGGACGAGATTCATTCTAAGGGGGGTAGGTTTGTGACACCCTGGTTTTTGGCAACTTTTTCTTTTCAAAATCTTCCTGGCTTTATTTGCAAATTTGGAGGGTTTTTGAATCTTTTCAGTTGACTTTGGACTTAGGAAACTTTTGAATTCCTCCCAAAGCCCTCATCATCTTGCCAAAATCTTGTCACACACCACCTGGATCAAATTCCAATTTTCAATCTTTCCCAATAATTCATTTTCTTCCTTTGGGAAAATCTGTCATCACTATGGGTTATGAAGCAACCTATAGTTCTGATGATCAGAAAATTCCAAATTAATACCACACCTTCTTGTCATCATCTACTCCCACAATCTTCAAAAACATCTTATGGTCCAATATAAAATTTTGTCCAGAAAACTCCATTTACCTTCTGGACAGTACTGGCCCTTTGTGAAGCAGCCCATATTTTGCCAACTCAGAAAACTCTCAAATAATTCCCTGAGATACTAGGGAACCTATCTTGCCACAATATCCAAAAATATCATCTTGTCCAGTACAAAGTTTCAGCAGCAATATTCTGGCAAGTTTCTGCTCAAATGGAACCTCTGTGAAAGAAGTACCAGCTAGAGGTATTCAATTGAGCTGAAATTTTTATGACATCTTCTATCCACCAAATAACCCTCCCACACCAAATTTCAGCTCCAGCAGATCAACCAGATGAGTGCAACAAGCTCATCTTGTTTCTGGACCAGTAACAACAGTTGTACATGAACCACCTTCAAATCTTGTTGAAAACTTCTCAATTTTGTCTAGTTTGGAGTCCTTCCAAAGTAGATCATCCCAGACATTTCTACTAGGCCCATCTCCAGCTCACCTCTCCTCCAGATCTCTCTCAAAGTTTCTGTCAGAAACTATTCATGAAGCTACACTTCGAACCAGAGTGCATCTAGTCGAGCCAGTGGCAAAGAGAGGCTAAGTGGTCAAGGGTCGACATGTTGGACAAGATGTGCCAGGCTTGCGTGGCCTCCAGATGCCAGTGCCCGTGATGAGCACGGCAATGGCATGCCAATGCACGTGCTTTGCACTGTGTCCGCGTCTGATGTGATGCATCCGGCTGCCCCGCGTGACCGCGCCTTGTCCCAGCTCGCTGACATCCTCTCCTTCACCCACCTGGCCGTTCTGGAATGCTCCCATCGCCGGAATCGTCCTGGCGGCCGCCACCGCACACGGGCACTGTGGCACCCGTGCGGCCACAGTGGCCAAGATGGCCGTCGTCTTCCCCCGCTAGCCGCCACCGCCCGCATTAACTTCTCTACCCTCTCCTATCTCGTCGCCCATGCCGAGCCAGCAAGCGCGGCGTCCTTGCGCCGGTGACGTGGCCGAGCTCCGCCAGGTTCCAGAGAGCTCGCCCCCGCCTATAAAAGGCCATGGCCAGCCCTTCCTAGCCCCTCACCGCACTCCGCCTACTCCCAATTGAGCTCCCGAGCAACGAGCCAAGGCCGAGAGGCCCTCTGGCCTCGCATCTCGCCGGCGATCCGCCGCCACCCGAACTCCGCCACCTCGCCATTTCGCTCCACCCCAGCCTCAACCGACTGCACACGCGAGCTCATCTAGCTCTCCTGACCCCGCCTGAACCTCTGCCTGACCGAAACTCCACCGGAATCGCAGTCTCCGACGACACCCGAGCGCAGTCGCCGTTGGAGAGGAAGGGGACGACATCGTCCGACCATCTCTCGTCACGCTACGGGTACGTACGTGTTCGTCTCCGTGAGCTCGTTCCATCCCCATAGTCGCCGGACCCCTCCGCCGTCTGTGTCGCCGGTGACCATCGCTGGAGCTCCGCAACTCTCTGTTCCCTCTCTCTCCCCCTTTTAAATCTGACAGAGGGGCCCGCTAGTTAGTGGCTCGCCGAAGCGGTAAGTGGAGGCGCCCCGGCGAAATACGTCTTCGACGTGGCCCTCTGCTGATTTTCTATTTTCTGGTTTTAAATCAGATTTGACCAGTAACTTTGACCATCTATAACTTTGTATCCATAAGTCCAAATCAATTGATTCTTTTTGCATTGGGTTTGTCTTGAGCTCCTCTATTTTCTGGTAAAATTTGGTATTTTTCTCATGCTCACAGAATTTCTGGTGAACAGAACAGTGTTATGTGACATTTTCCTTTGCATTTTCAAAATATTTTCAGAAGGAAATCCTTTTGGTTTGGAAGCCCAGGAGTTTGTGGACAACCCAACAGAGCAAGGCAAGCCATGTCATCCATTACATGAAGCATTTCAATAGTGTTGGTTATTTAATTGAATTATATGCATTATTTTAACATGTGAAAGTTCATAGTAATTTACTTTAATGCATAGCTACTGTCAGGTTAAGTTATTTATGATGAATATCCATGCTTGTTAAGTACTTGACAACACTAAACCTAATTGGTTGATCAAGTGCCACCTATCCGGACTTATCCGTGCAGCCACATTTGCCGGTATGGGACGGCCTTGACTTGGTCTGGCTTTGTGCTCTTTTATCGATACCACCAAAGAGGGAGGGTTATGCGTGCGTGCTACCCTGATCAGGTAGACGACGGTAATCCTGTGAGCCCAGTGAGTTATTTTGCCGGCGTCCCCATTTGGGACAGTTTAGTTAGCCACGAGGGTGGCAGGTGTCACTGGGTGACACAGGGGCCACCAAGGACATGACCCTGGGAGGGTATGATTGTCGGTGGTACGATGGAGGAGTCACGGGTTAGGCAAGTTTCATTGGAGCAGCACTGGTCCACCCGAGAGGGAAGTGTACCGAGGTACGGGACCAGGAGCTCCCTGGTGTGGGTAAAGTGCGCAACCTCTGCAGAGTGTAAGAATCTATTCGAATAGCCGCGTCCACGGTATTGGACAGTCCGTACTAGGCCACTGATTGGTCAACCGCAATAATGATAATAATGATGGAAGAATTTGTCTTATGTTCGGAAGTACTCAATGGATCATGAGTATCTTGAGGGTTGTGGGACAACCCAGAAGAGAGTAAGTTGGTGTTTGGTAACAGTAGCACCTAAGCACTTAATATGATCATTGCCATGCTATTGTTTGCTGCATTGTCATGGTTGCTGTGAGCTTGCGAGTACATTCCAAATACTCACCTGGCGTATCATGCCAGATGCAGGAGAAGCCGAGGACGGAGGTCCCGATGGTTCATGCTACGCTAACTAGGCCGTGTCCTAGCAGTGTCCCTGTGGATGGAGTTTTCCGCGCTATGTTCCGCCACGCCATAGAATCACCCAGTAGTATCGAGGCCCTGCTATGTTCCATAAATAATGTAGATATTGTCATAGCACATCATGTGCTTCTAGCCTCGCTATCGATGTAAATTATGAGATTGTACTCGAGATATATCAATAAAGTTCAGTTATATTCTATTCCAAGTTGTTGTGTGTTTCCAGAAGACAAGATCTCTGGGTTGGAAACACTGGGTAAACCGGTCCTCTGAGCCGGGGTGCCACATTATACGAGTTCCTTTCGGCATGTCCTTTGCTACAAAAAGGATTGGGCCACCTTGCTGCACTTTATTATATTTGTTACTTGTTACGTGTTATGAATTATCTTGCTATCAAAAATATCTGTTACCGCTACTTTCAGTACTTGCAGAGAATACCTTGCTGAAAACCGCTTGTCATTTCCTTTTGCTCCTCGTTGGGTTCGACACTCATACTTATCGAAAGGACTACGATTGATCCCCTATACTTGTGGGTTATCAGCTGCCCAAACACTGCATGCTGCCATGGATACTTGTCAGAGATAAGCTGTTGTTGTTCAGTTATGCTAGCTTGATCAGAAGGTAGTACTGGCTCAAGCTGTATTAACTACAAACAAAAACTGCTTGCCGTGTTCCAAGCACCACGGTTCTTCACACTCTGAACCTCATGCACAGCCGTAGTAGCAAGACAAGAATGATGCACTTCAAGAGCAAGGATAATGGTACATGTACAGAGTTCCAAAAGCCACTGTGTGTTGGAAGAAAATTGCTTGACATGCTTACAGGGACATGAACCAACATTGTTCTGTTACAAAGGCCATAAGTATGAGAGCTCGACAGAGATTAGCCGTATGCAGTGTCCACTGTGATTGCCCACAAGATCTCCAACATGACATGATTCCATAGGAAACGTGCTACTAGTCAAACGCATATCAAGCAATTGGACAAACTGAAATGGATGGGGAATGGCTAGTAAGAGTAGGGATGGGGAATGGCTAGTAATACTCGATCTATACTCTCCAATGCTGATTACAGGTAGCTATTACATGGATTACAGGAATGGATCAAGAGTTCTGCCGAGGAAGAAGGGAATGGAGGTAGGAGGAGATAGGTAGGGGAAAGAGCCGAGCCGCCATTGCCGTGATCCTCTGGATAGTTGGTTCGATCCTGCTGTGCTGTTACATGTAATCCGTATTGCTCGGCGTGGTGCACAGCCCGGCCTGGCCCATGTGCTAGTCGAGGGGGCAGGCCCAAGTAGGCTCCTAACACTACTCTTCGCTAGTCTCCAAAGCTCGATCTCATCAATGACATGCTGGCACACCTGGGTCATGGAGGAGGTTGATGTCTACAACACAACTTATTCTTGTAGACTCGTGTTGGGCCTCCAAGCGCAGAGTTTTGTAGGACAGTAGCAATTTTCCCTCAAGTGGATGACCTAAGGTTTATCAATCCATGGGAGGCGTAGGATGAAGATGGTCTCTCTCAAACAACCCTGCAATCAAATACAAGAAATCTCTTGTGTCCCCAACACACCCAATACAATGGCAAATTGTATAGGTGCACTAGTTCGGCGAAGAGATGGTGATACAAGTGTAGTATGGATAGTAGATATAGGTTTTTGTAATCTAAAAAATATAAAAACAGCAAGGTAGCAAGTGATAAAACGGAGCACAAACGGTATTGCAATGCTTAGAAACAAGGCCTAGGGTTCATACTTTCACTAGTGCAATCTCTCAACAGTGCTAACATAGTTGAATCATATAACAATCCCTCAACGTGCGATAAAGAATCACTCCAAAGTTCTTATCAAGCGGAGAACATAAGATGAAATTGTTTGTAGGGTACGAAACCACCTCAAAGTTATCCTTTCTGATCAATCTATTGAGCTATTCCTATAAGTGTCACAAACAACCCTAGAGTTTGTACTAAAATAACACCATATGATACATATCAACCAACTCTAATGTCACCTAGATACTCCAATGTCACCACAAGTATCCGTGAGTTGATTACTCGATATGCATCAAACAAGTTCAGATTCATAATATTCAATCCAACACAAAGAACTTCAAAGAGTGCCCCAATATTTCTAACAGAGAAAGTAGGACGAAAACATGCATCAACCCCTATGCATAGATTACCCCAATGTCACCTCGGGAATCCGCGAGTTGAGTGCCAAAACATACATCAAGTGAATCAATATAATACCCCATTGTCACCACGGGTATTCATATGCAAGACATACATCAAGTGTTCTCAAATCCATAAAAGTATTCAATCCGATAATAGTGAAACCTCAAAGGTAAAAACTCAATTCATCACAACAAGATAGAGAGGGAGAAACACCATATGATCCAACTATATTAACAAAGTTCGCGGTACATCAAGATCGTGCCAAATCAAGAACACGAGAGAGAGAGAGATCAAACACATAGCTACTAGTACATACCCTCAGCCCCGAGGGTGAACTACTCCTTCCTCATCATGGAGACCATCGGGATGATGAAGATGGCCTCCGATGATGATTTCCCCCTCCGGCAGGGTGCCGGAACAGGGCTCCAGATGTGATTTCTTCAGTACAGAGGCTTGCGGCGGCATCGAAGTTCTAGGGTTATTTCTGGAGGTTTCTGAATATATAGGAATTTTTGGCATTGGAATCATGCAAAGAGGGGCCACAGGGGGCCCACGAGGTACCAGGGCACGACCACCCCCCTTGGGCGCGCCCTAGTGGCTTGTCGGGCCCCTGTGGGTCTTCTGGTACTCTCCCGAAGCTTCCTTGGTCCCTTTCCTTCCAGAAAAAATCATCAAAAAGTTTCGCTGCATTTGGACTTCGTTTGATATGGATTTTCTGGAAAACCAAAAACAAGCAGAAAAAAGCAACTGGCACTGGGCACTAGGTCAATATGTTAGTCCATGAAAATCATATAAAATCCATATAAAAGTGCACCAAAATCATACAAAACTATAATAAACATGGCATGAATACTTCATAAATTATAGATACGTTGGAGACGTATCAGCATCCCCAAGCTTAATTCCTGCTCGTCCTCGAGTAGGTAAATGATAAAAATAATAATTTATGAAGTGTGAATGCTAGCATAGTGCATAAGTTTGATCAATGATAATTTCAATCACTTTTCCTAGCATCATAACAGCAACTCTTTCTCATAAAACTCATCATGATAAAGTTGCAATCCATTCACATGTTATGGTTCAAACAATGCATTCTCTTGGAACTTAGCAACCTATATTCTTAGTCACCAAACAATTGCAATTCAACTTATCTTCAACAAAGTCTAAGTAAGAGCTCCACATACTCAATTATCATATAGTCTTCTATGATTGCTAGTACTCAAAGCATATTTTTAGAACAAATGGCATCCATCGAACACAGAGAAAGATAGGGGCTTAATGTTTCGCCTCCCAACTTATTTATCATAGAGATAATTGTCAACATTAATAATTCATGATCAAATATATTTGAATGGCCATATGTGCCTAGATCTTTCCCCACCACATGATGCTTGCCAACTAAAGAATAATTTAGGTTGAAATGAGAATGAATACTTATTGACTCTTGCATAAAAGTAAATACATAAAGTAAAAGATAGGCCCTTCGCAGAGGGAAGCGGAGGTTGTCATGCGCTTTTCATTTTGGATGTGCAAGCTCTTAATGCAAAGGAACGTCACATTATATTGCCCCTTGTGATAGCAACATTTATTATGCAGTCCATCGCTTTTATTTCTTTACCATCACAAGTTCATACAATGCTTATTTTCCCTTGCAATAAAAGATCATACATATTTTAGGAGCAATTTTTATTGCTTTTTGCACCGATGACAACTTACTTGAAGGATCTTATTCAATCCATAGGTAGATATGGTGGACACTCATGGCAAGAAACTGGGTTTAATGGTTTTTGGATCCACAAGTAGTATCTCTACTTAGTACGAATTTTTGGCTAGCAAAAGATCCTAAGCAAGCACCACATGTTGGAGGATCCATAACAATATAACTTCTATGCAAATATACCCAAACATAACTCATTACGTTGTCTTCCTTGTCCAACTTCAACTAATTTGCTCAAGTTTGAAAATAGTTAATGGGTATTCACAATCATAAAAGATGTCCAAGATAATATATTTATATGTGAAAGTTCTCTTCCTTATACTAATCATTCATGAATTGCTTGTATGACCAATATTGTGATTGTCAAGCTTCAATAGATTTTACCTTCTAAACCCAATGTGAAGCTACTACTAGGCATGATACAAGCATATGAAGCTCATATTATTTCAACTTCATGATATTCAATTTATTCAACAATTTACTCATAGGATATAAGTGAAGAACAAGAGTAAATGACAAACTACTCCAAAAAAGATATAAGTGAAGACCAAATGAGTAGTTAAGTAAATAGGTAGCTATGTGAGGACTTTCTCTCATTTAAAAATTTCAGATCTTAAGTATTTTATTCAAACAGCAAAGAAAACAAAATAAAATGACATTCCAAGAATAGCACATCTCATGTGAAGAAGCAAAAACTTAGGCTCAACCAAGACTAACCAATAATTCTTGATGAAGAAAGGCGGGATGCCTGCTAGGGCATCCCCAAGCTTGAGCTCTTGTGTCTCCTTAATTCCTCTCATATCATGGTTTCTCTAAATCTTAAAAACTTCATCCACATAAAACTCAACAAGAACTCGTGAGATAAGTTAGTATAAATCAATACAAAACCTTATCATTCTCTACTGTATAAAATCACTAAAATTATAATTTAACATTGCATACTAACTGCCTCTGCATATTTAGTACTCCTATCCTCAAATAGAATCATTAAACAAGCAAACATATGCAAACAATGCAAACATAACAGCAATCTGTCTAAACAGGATAGTCTCTAAAGGGTGAATAAGAATTCATACTTCCCTAACTCCAAAATTCTGAAAAATTACCACGTGACAGAGAACTCATGCATGCTTACTGTGTAAAAAATTTCAGATTTTTATCATGTTCTGACAATTCACAAAAATTCAGGACATCACAGAAAACTTTCTGTTTTCAAACAGCAACACATAAACTTGCAAAATGAGCATGGTAAAGGCTATACTTGACATTTTATTGAACTAAAAGATACAAAACATGATTATTGATAACACCAAGCAAATATCAACAGAAGAAAATGATGCTCCAAGCAAAACTCATATTATGTGACGAATAAAAATATAACTCCAAGTGAGGTTACCGATAGTGTTGAAGACGAAAGAGGGGATGCCTTCTGGGGCATCCCCAAGCTTAGACGCTTGAGTTTTCCTTGAATATTACCTTGGGGTGCCTTGGTCATCCCCAATATTAGGGTCTTGCCACTCCTTATTGTCCTCATATCGACATCTCACCCGAAATTTGGAAACTTCAATCACACAAAACTTAACGGAACTTGTGAGATAGGTTAGTATGATAAAAATAAATCATCCACTTAGGTACTGTCAAGACAAGATTCATAATTGTTCTCACATAATGCCTACTATATACTATCATTTCCACAATTTATATTACTCAATATAAGCTATGGAAACACTAAAACAAGCAAACTATGCACTAAAAACAGAATCCGTCAAAACCAGAACAACATGTAGTGAGCGATTTAAAAACCATACTTCTGTACCTCCAAACATTCTGAAAAATTAGTACAATGTAAAAAATTTGTAACTCAATATTGTGTAAAAAATTCAGAATTTTCTCACGCTACATTACAGAATAGAAATTCCAGCACTGGACGCAAAGGTTTCTGTTTTTGCACAGAATCAAATCAACACGTATCCACACTATCCCAAAGGCTTTACTTGGCACATTATTGAAAGAAAACATATAAAACATGATTACTACAGTAGATTAATCATGTTAACACACAAAATCAGTAGGGGGAAATATTGGGTTGTCTCCCAACAAGCGCTTTTCTTTAATGCCTTTTTAGCTAGGCATGATGATTTCAATGATGCTCACATAAGAAGTGGAGAATTGAAACATAATGGGAGCATCATGAAGCATATGACAAGCACATTTAAGCCTAACCCAGTTCCTATGCATAGGGATTTTGTGAGCAAACAACTTATGAGAGCAAGAATCAACTAGCATAGGAAGGCAAAACAAGTATGATTCCAAAAGTTTCAACATAAAGAGAGGAAACTTGATATTGTTGAAATATATATAAGCATATCTCCCTCTCTCATAATAATTTTCAGTAGCATCATGAACAAATTCAACAACATAACTATCACATAAAGCATTCTTTTCATGATCCAAAAGCATAGAAATTTTATTACTCTCCACATAAGCAAATTTATTCTCATCAATAGTAGTGGGAGCAAACTCAATGAAATAACTATCATGTGATACTTGATTGACATAATCCAATTAAAAATGAAAATCATGATGACAAGTTTCATAGTTATCATTATTCTTTATAGCATACATGTCATCACAATAATCATCATAGATAGCAACTTTGTTGTCATAATCAATTGAAACCTCTTCCAGAATAGTGAAATCATCATTAAATAAAGTCACGACCTCTCCAAATCCACTTTTATCATTATTCCAAAAAGATTCAACACCCTCCAAAATAGTGGGATCATTAGTACCTAGAGTTCACACTCTTCCAAACCCACTTTCATTAATATAATCATCATAAATAGGAGGCATGCTATCATAATAAATTTTCTCATCAAAACTTGGGGGACTAAAAATATCATCTTCATCACACATAGCATCCCCAAGCTTGTGGCTTTGCATATCATTAGCATCATGGATATTCATAGAAAGCATACTAACAACATTGCAATCATGCTCATCATTCAAAGTACTCACATTAAATATTTTATTAAATTCTTCCTCTAGCAATTGAGCACAATTTTCTGAATCCTTATTTTCAAGAAAGACATCACATAGATGAAGCATGTGAGGCAACCTCAATTCCATTTTTTTTGTAGTTTTATTTTATAAACCAAACTAGTGATAAAACAAGAAATTAAAATATTCAATTGCAAGATCTAAAGATATACCTTCAAGCACTCATCTCCCCAAAGACGGCACCAGAAAAGAGCTTGATGTCTACTACACAACTTATTCTTGTAGACTCGTGTTGGGCCTCCAAGCGCAGCGTTTTGTAGGACAGTAGCAATTTTCCCTTAAGTGGATGACCTAAGGTTTATCAATCCATGGGAGGCATAGGATGAAGATGGTCTCTCTCAAACAAACCTGCAATCAAATACAAGAAATCTCTTGTGTCCCCAACACACCCAATACAAATGGAAAATTGTATAGGTGCACTAGTTCGGCGAAGAGATGGCGATACAAGTGTAGTATGGATAGTAGATATAGGTTTTTCTAATCTGAAAATATAAAAACAGCAAGGTAGCAAGTGATAAAACAGAGTACAAACGGTATTGCAATGCTTAGAAACAAGGCCTAGGGTTCATACTTTCACCGTGCAATCTCTCAACAGTGCTAACATAGTTGAATCATATAACAATCCCTCAACGTGCGATAAAGAATCACTCCAAAGTTCTTATCAAGCGGAGAACATAAGATGAAATTTTTTGTAGGGTACGAAACCACCTCAAAGTTATCCTTTCCGATCAATCTATTGAGCTATTCCTATAAGTGTCACAAACAGCCCTAGAGTTCGTACTAAAATAACACCATATGATACCCATCAACCAACTCTAATGTCACCTAGATACTCCAATGTCACCACAAGTATCCGTGAGTTGATTATTCAATATGCATCAAAAAACTTCAGATTCATAATATTCAATCCAACACAAAGAACTTCAAAGAGTGCCCCAAGATTTCTACCGGAGAAAGTACGACGAAAACATGCATCAACCCCTATGCATAGATCACCCCAATGTCAGCTCGGGAATCCGCGAGTTGAGTGCCAAAACATACATCAAGTGAATCAATATAATACCCCATTGTCACCACGGGTATTCATATGCAAGACATACATCAAGTGTTCTCAAAGCCATAAAAGTATTCAGTCCGATAATAGTGAAACCTCAAAGGTAAAAACTCAATTCATCACAACAAGATAGAGAGGGAGAAACACCATATGATCCAACTATATTAACAAAGCTCGCGGTACATCAAGATCATGCCAAATCAAGAACATGAGAGAGAGAGATCAAACCCATAGCTACTAGTACATACCCTCAGCCCCGAGGGTGAACTACTCCCTCCTCATCATGGAGACCGCCGGGATGATGAAGATGGCCTCCGGTTATGATTTCCCCTCCGGCAGGGTGCCGGAATAGGGCTCCAGATGGTATTTCTTCGGTACAGAGGCTTGCGGCGGCGGCGTCGAAGTTCTAGGGTTATTGTTGGAGGTTTCTGAATATATAAGAATTTTTGGCGTTGGAATCACGCAAAGATGGGCCACAGGGGGACCACGAGGCACCAGGGCGCGACCACCCCCCTGGGCGAGCCCTGGTGGCTTGTGGGGCCCCTGTGGGTCTTCTGGTACTCTCCCGAAGCTTCCTGGGTCCCTTTCCTTCCAGAAAAATCATCAAAAAGTTTCGCTGCATTTGGACTTCGTTTGATATGGATTTTCTGGAAAACCAAAAACAAGCAGAAAACAGCAACTGGCACTGGGCACTAGGTCAATATGTTAGTCCATGAAAATCATATAAAATCCATATAAAAGTGCACCAAAATCATACAGAACTATAATAAACATGGCATGAATACTTCATAAATTATAGATACGTTGGAGACGTATCGGAGGTGACATTGTTAAAGATGCGGGCGTTTCTCTCTTTCCATGTGTTCCAGCACACAAGCTGCACCAGGGAGCTCCATGCTCCGCGTTGATCAGCCGGAACGGCATTCCTACCATTCTCCCACCACTGCAGCAGCGATTTCATGGACGACAATGGCCTAATCGCCACGGGCAAATTACAGTACTACAACACCCGCAGTTCTCAGTACTTTGCTAATCACATTTTAAAGTTCCCGCATACTCATTAGTTAGCTATTCTAATTGTTTGAAGGAAAATGAACAAATTTCCCTGATGCTTAACATGCATAACGCGTCAGCAAACTACGGGTCATCACTCCAATATTTGCTTGTTGCCAGTGAGTTCCAGGATTGACCACTTATTTTTTGAGTTACATTAAGTACCACTTCCAACTTCTCCCCTCAACTCAAATAGTCCATCGATCAATGGTCCAGATAGATAATCCTAGCAGCCGTCCTAGCAGATTACTCGTTCACCCTACATACAAAGTCACAAACACCTTTGCTATCTGTACGTTTACAATTGTCTTACCAGATTACTACTAGTTCACCCACCGATCAGGCATATAATAAGTATTATATGCACTCCAAGGCTTCGAGCCATGGTCCTCCAGAGTAGGCAGTACAACGGCACTTGCAACAAAAACCTTGGGCTTTCTGGACGCAGACGCTGCAGGCAAGGAACGAGGTGAGAAAAGCCAGCGGTACCTTGCTTGTACTATTGCCGCTTTCCAGTTCCACCATAACTAAATGCCTCCAACTGGTGACCACAGAAACTGTAGCTTAAGTTGGACTAAGTCACAAGCCAACGCCAACCTACAACACAAGGACCGAATCAATTACTCACCAAGGGCATCTCCAAGGCCGACCCTCAAACCGCTCGCATCCGTCTAGACTCCGGATCACGGAAGCCATCCAACACGGTCCTATATCGGTCCGCGGCGCGGTTCGTACATACTTTCTCCCGTAAACTGAAGACAAATGGGAGTGGGGGGGGGGGCATTGCGGGCGTTCGGACAGCAACCACGCCCGCTTTTGACCGCCCTGGCCCACCCAAATCCCCTCCCTAGCCCGCACGCGCTTCCCGCCCGAAACGATCGGCGCCGCTCCAGAGCGTCAGTGCCCGCATTCATGCCCAGCCAGAGCGGACGCGACCGCTCATTGGCGCCAGCATTGAAGCGGCGCGCCGGCCGAGAGAGCGCCGCCCGCGCCGCTTGCGGGTGCAGGCGACTGCTCCACGTTCAAACAACACGATGGCTGCCCGTTCGTCCGTCTACCGCCCACATTAATGACACACGGTTACCAAGGCGCCTACTCCGGCACCACCCGTCAGTCCCTCTGCCTCCCACCATTGCTATATAAACTGTTGCCCCGGCCATTGCCGCAGTCATCCGCCTCCGATCCCTCTCCGCACGACTCCCACCATCGATTCCTCCCCGCCAAAGCTCTCTGGGACGGGCTCACGCCGGCCCAGAAGAAGGAGATGGCCACCATTGCTGCCGGCTGGCTGGCCGACAGGCACCCGTAGGACGATGACGTCCCAATGGAGGACGCGGCCAACGACGAGCCGGCGCCACCCTCCTCCTCCTCCGCGCCACCCTCGCCGGTGCACTGCACCATACCATCGGCGAGGCCCGTGCACATTACATGGACATGGTGCGGAAGGAGTTGTTCCGGGAGGCGCAGGCCGGCGCCGCCTACAACCACCAACTCCTCCAGGAGGACCTGCAAGCAGAGAAGCAGTGCTACTTGTGAGCTGCGTTGTGATTTCCCCGAAGGGGAGGGGATGATGCAGTGCAGTAGAGATAAGTATTTCCCTCAGTTATGAAACCAAGGTTATCAATCTAGTAGGGGAATCACACAACAACTCGTTAGAAGTACCTGCACACAAAACAACAAATCCTCGCACCCAACGCGAACATGGGGTTGTCAATCCCTTGGCGGTTAATTGCAAGATTAAATTGTATGGTGATAGATAGATATATCAAAAAAAAATACAAAATAAAATAAATAAAGTAAAATTGCAGCAAGGTATTTTTAGGATTTTCAATATATGATAAAGGTAGACCCGGGGGCCATAGTTTTCACTAGAGGATTCTCTCTTAAAAATAGCATACGGTGGGTGAACAAATTACTGTTGGGCAATTGATAGAAAAGCAAATAATCATGACGATATCCAAGGCAATGATCATGTATATAGGCATCACGTCCGAGACAAGTAGACCGAAACGATTCTGCATCTACTACTATTACTCCACACATCGACCGCTATCCAGCATGCATCTAGTGTATTAAGCTCATAAAGAATGGAGTAACGCCTTAAGCAAGATGACATGATGTAGACAAAGTAAACTCACGCATGAATAAACCCCATCTTTTTACCCTTAATAGCAACGATACATACGTGTCATGTCCCTTTCTGTCACTGGGATTGAGCACCGCAAAATCGAACCCATTACAAAGCACCTCTCCCATTGATAAATAATTCTAGTTGGCCAAACCAAATCAATAGATCAGAGAGAAATACGAAGCTATAACAATCATGCATAAAAGAGTTCAGAGAAAACTCAAATAATATTCATGGATAATCTGATCATAAACTCACAATTCATCGGATCCCAACAAACACACCGCAAAAAGTGATTACATCGGATAGAACTCCAAGAACATCGAGGAGAACATTGTATTGAACATCAAAAAGAGAGAAGAAGCCATCTAGCTACTAACTATGGACCCGAAGGTCTGTGGTAAACTACTCAGGCATCATCGGAAGGGCAGCAAGGTTGATGTAGAGCCCCTCCGTGATCAATTCCCCCTCCGGCAGAATGCCGGAAAAGGCCTCCAGATGGGATCTCTCAAGAACAGGAACTTGCGGCAGCGGAAAAAGTATTTCATGGACTCCTCTGTTGGTTTCCCAATTTTAGAAAATTTATAGAGGTGGAATTAGGTCAAACGGAGCAGAGGTGGGCCCACGAGGCACCAGGGCGCGCCACCCCCCTGGGGCGCGCCCTGGTGGCTTGTGGCCACATCCTCTGTCTTCTGGCCCTCTCGCGAAGCTTCTAGTGTCTCTTATGTCCAGAAAAAAATATCCAAAAAGTTTCGTGGCATTTGGACTTCGTTTGGTACTGATATTCTGGAAAACCAAAAACAGCAACTGGCACTGGGCACTAAGTTAATAGGTTAGTCCCAAAAAATGATATATAATTGCTTGTAAATGTATATAAAACATCCAAGATTGATACTATAATAGCATGGAACAATCAAAAAATATAGATACGTTGGAGATGTATCAAGCATCCCCAAGCTTAATCCCTGCCCGTCCTCGAGTAGGTAAATGATAAAAACAGAATTTTTGATGTGGAATGCTACCTATCATATTCATCATATATTCTTTTCTTTGTAGCATGGAAATTTGGACTTGAATGATTCAAAGCAATAGTCTATAGTTTGACATGAAGACATAAATACTCAAGCATACTAACAAGCAACCATGTCTTTCAAAATATCAACGCTAAAGAAAGTTATCCCTAGCCCATTATGCTCAATCATTGATCCATTCATGAAACACACTCAATATTAGCTATACACAATGCACAAGTATGACAATAGTGCTCTCTAGTTGGTGCTTTGTAAGAGAAGATCGAGACTCAAAATAAAAATTGCATAAAAGTAAATAGATAGACCCTTCGCAGAGGGAAGCAGAGATTTGCAGATGTGCCAGAGCTCAAGGCTTAAATTAGAGAGATAAAATTATTTCGAGAGGCATGCTTTTCCTGTCAACGAAAACGACCGAGAATTCCCAATATCTTCCATGCTAGACACATTATAGGCGGTTCCCAAATAGAAAATAAAGTTTATTTCCTTTCCACCATTCTTTCACAATCCATGGCTAGCGTTATCCACGGGTGCCCTCCATACCAACACTTTCCAAGGAATTTATTATTATCATCATATTAAAAAAAATCATTTCAGGACTAGGCATCCCTATTACCTACCACTCTCTCATGCAATGACAAGTGAATAAACACTCATCGTGAGAATAACACACCTAGCATGGAAAATATTGGCCACCCCCTGCCGCTTCATGAGCGGTACGGGCACACAAAACGGAAAATTATTTTGAAAATTTAGAGTTGGCACATGCAAATTTACTTGGAACGGCATGGAAATACCGCATATAGGTAGGTATGGTGGACTCATTTGGCACAACTTGGGTTTAAGGAGTTGGATGCACAAACAGTATTCCCGCTTAGTACAAATGAAGGCTAGCAAATAGATTGAGAAGCGACCAACCAAAAAGCGAAAACGGTCATAAACATGCATTGAACTTAACTAACACCGAATAATGCACCATAAGTAGGATATAATTTCGTTGCATAACTATTGACTTTATGTGCATGCATAGAGAACCACAAACCTTAACACCAATATTCTTACTAAATCACAATTACTCACTAACATGACTCACATATTATCATCTCCATATCGCAAAACTATTGCAAGAAATCAAACTTATCATATCCAATGATCTTTCATGAAAGTTTTTATTATATCCCTCTTGAATATTCATAAATTTGGGACCAAATTCATATCTTGTGCAAATTACCATTACTATTATCAACTCTCAAAAAGGTATAAGTGAAGCATGAGAGTGCATATATTTCTTCAAAATTTAATCTTATCAACTCTCAAAATAATATAAGTGAAGCATGAGAGTTCAAATATTTCTTCAAAATATAGCCACCGCCGTGCTCAAAAAGATTTAAGTGAAGCACTAGAGCAACTGCCCAGCTCAAAAGATTTAAGTGAAGCGCATAGAGTATTCTAACAAATCATGATAAACGTGTGGCTCTCTCGAATAAGTGTGTCCAGCAAAGATGATTGTGACAAACTAAAAAGCAAACAAAGCAAAGACTCATATAATACATGACGTTCCAAGTAAAACACATATCATGTGATGAATAAAAATATAGCTCCAAGTAAAATTACCGATAGTTGGTAGAAGAAAGAGGGGATGCCTTCCGGGGCATCCCCAAGCTTAGACGCTTGAGTCTTCCTTGAATATTACCTTGGGGTGCCTTGGGCATCCCCAAGCTTAGGCTCTTGCCACTCCTTATTCCTTCATCTATCGTGATCTCACCCAAAACTTGAAAACTTCAATCACACAAAACTCAACAAAACATTCGTGAGATCCGTTAGTATAACAAATAAATCCTTAACTTTAAGTACTGTGGTAAATTGATTCAAATTTAATATTGGCATAATGCTACTGTACTCCAACTTCTCCATGACTCATACCCCCCGATACGATCCATAGATTCATCAAAATAAGCAAACTATGCAACAAAAACAGAATCTGTCTAAAACAGAACAGTCTGTAAAGATCTATTTAAAAGCTATACTTCTGTAACTCCAAAAATTCTGAAAAATTAGGACAACGTGGGCAATTCATATACCAATACTGTGTAAAAATTTCAGATTTTTTTGACACTCCAGTACAGAAATAAATTCCAGCACTGGACGCAAAACTTTCTATTTTCCAAACAACATCAATTATACTATCTTCCAAATCATCCCAAAGGCATTACTTGGCACAAACACTAATTAAAACATAAAAACACAATCATAACAGTAGCATAATTGTGCAAACACACAAGAACAGTAATAAAAAGTTTATTGGTTTGTCTCCCAACAAGCTCTTTCTTTATAGCCATTAAGATAGGCTTGAGATTTCAATGATGCTCACATAAAAAATAAGAATTGAAACGCAAAGAGAGCATCATGTAGCATGTGAAAAACACATTTAAGTCTAACATACTTCCTATGCATAGGCATTTTCTAAGGAAACAAATTATCAAGACAAGAATAACCTAGCATATGCAAGGAAGGAGAAAGAAACAATAGCAATCTCAACATGTGTGACACCCTGGTTTTCGCTCCTTGTTTTTTTTCCTTCGCGGGATTTGACTCCCGTTTTTTTTCCGATGTTATCGGAATTTCTCTTGCTCTTGGGTATGTGAGGATGGTCATTTAGCCTTGCCTTTCCTATCCAACCGGAGATTCTCTCCAGTTCAACCTTGCCATCCAAGATATATTCTCAGGATTTTGCCGCCGAAACCCTACCTTCCGAGTTACCGAAAGTGAAACCCTAATTCCTTCCGTTACAAAGGAACCCCAATTTTCTTTGATCTGTTACCTCCCAAATTTTTCCCAATGACTTTCCCACATCTATAAACCCTGGATATGTAAAAATATTGCCAAGTCATTTGCAATATTTTTCATTTAAAATTAATTCCTTTTTCTGCTGTTTAAAGGAATTGAATCCAGAAAAATATCTATCCATCTCCAAAGTTCATGAAAACTTGTGGAGATATTCTTTGTGATCATATTGAGCTCTCATAAAAATATTGTCCATAATTAAATAACGGAAATTGCATTTTCCTATTTAAAGCCAATATTGCATTCTGGGCACTTTCCAAAGGAGCTACCATTTTGGTAGCCAAGAAAAATCCCAAATTATTTTTGGAGCTTATCCTATTCATATCTTCACCATTTCCATCAAGAACCCAAGTTCCACAGTTCAAAGTTTGAGAGCATCATCCAATTCTAGTTTCTGGACTTATTTTGAAGTTGTGAAGCAACTATATGTTATATTGCTTAAAAATTCTTGAAATTAATCCAGGACCTCAAATTCCTCATATGATGTGAGCATGCAAAAACTCATATCATTTTATCTAGCCATTTTCTCCCAAAAATTCCATCTAGTTTCTGTCCAGCAGGGAGCACTGTGAAGGAAGTACCAATTTGGTATGTCCAAATAGTATGAAATTTTACCAGTGCCTCCATACCTCCAAATCATCACCCCACACCAAAATTCAGCTCATTTCATCAAGCCAGTTGAGCACAGCTTCCAAGTCCAATTTCTGGACCAAAGTTTGCATTGCAAGGAAGTATATGCAAATTAGGTCCAAATGCATTCAATTTTTGCCAGAACCTACTCTTTTCTACCACATTCCACCATGGCAAGAATCCAACTCCATCCCTTTAGCCATTTCTCCAGAAACCTCCATCTAAGTTTCTGTCCAGAAACTGTTTTGGACAAGACTGAACCACCCAGGCCTATCCTAGCCCTTCCAGTGGCATAACCCATCTATTTGAGTGCTGAGTCACACACCAGACATGGTTTCGTGTCAAAGACATGGCCTGGGCACCATATGCACGTGGTGACCACGCCGAGAGTAGGTTAACTGCGTGCCCTGTGCACTGACCTCGTCGGGTAGCTCACTCCGGCCAGCTCCGGCGTGTGCCGACGTGTCTAATGGCTTCGCGGAGTCCACGTACCCCCGCTGGACCCTTCTCCCCCTCCTCATTTCCTCTCGTTGCGCCACGGCGAGCGCCGCCGCGGCCACTGTCCCGCACATGATCCCCGCCGTCCCCACCTGTCTTGGCCCTTCCTCCCCGAGCCGTCCCCTCCTTCTGTGGATCGTCAGGTCGGCACCGCTTCCCGTGCGCCACCTCGCCGGAGCTCCAGTGCGGGGATGAGGATGCCACGGCGACCATCCTCATCTGCTCGCCGCGGTAGGGCTATAAATAGCCACGGCCGAGCCCTCCCCGGGCATCCCCGAGCACCCTAGCCTCCTTCCCTCTCCCTCTAACTCACCCCCATGCCCCTGCCCGGCCAAGCCCCTCGCCGGAGTGCCGCAATTTAGCTGCGGTCGCAGCCCACGGCCACCACCACAACCATGCACCTAGCCCTCCCTGGTGCCCGTGGAGGTGTTTGCTGGATGCGGTGCTCATCGGTGACCTCGCCTGCACCGTTGCCCCGCCCCCCTCGGCCACTGGAGCCTCCAAATTGACCGGAGCCACCGTGGCATGGCCACCACCACAGCCCACCAGTGAACGCGGCAAGGAGCTGCGGATCCATCCCCGTCGACGCCCGGGGTAGCCGCGGCCTCCATCGCAGGGAAGCACGCGGCCGGCGCCCTCTGTCTCTGCATCGTGAGGAAGAAGAAGGAGGCAGGGGAGGAGAGAGAGAAGTCGGTGGGCCCCGTGTGTCGGCAACTGGAGGCTGTTGATACGTCTCCATCGTATCTATAATTTTTGATTGTTTCATGCCAATATTCTACAACTTTCACATATTTTTGGCAACATTTTATATTATTTTTGGGACTAACATATTGATCTAGTGCCCAGTGCCAGTTCCTGTTTTCTGCTTGTTTTTTGTTTCACAGAAAATCTATATCAAACGAAGTCCAAATGCAATAAAATTTTACGGAGAATTATTTTGGAATCAACGCAAACGGAGGCCCACAACCTCCACAAGCCACCTGGGCGCGGCCCCCCTGGCACGCGGTGGTGCCTCGTGGGCACACCGTAAGTCGGTTGGGGCTCTTCTTTGGCCGCAAGGAAGCAAATATCTGGAAAAAAATTGTGTTCAAATTTCAGCGCAATCGGAGTTACGGATCTCCGGGAATTTAAGAAACGGTGAAAGGTCAGAAAACAAGAACGCGAAACAGAAGAGAACAGAGAGAGAGATCCAATCTAGGAGGGGCTCCTGCCCCTCCGCCGCCATGGCAGCCATGGACCAGAGGGGGAACTCTCCTCCCATCTAAGGGGGAGGCCAAGGAAGAAGAAGAAGGAGGGGAGCTACACCAACAACTTCGCCGCCGTCAACACCAACTCTCTCCCCCTTTATGCAATGGTGTAACACCTCTTCTACCCGCTGTAATCTCTACTTAAACATGGTGCTTAATGCTACATATTATTATCCAATGATGTGTTGCCATCCTATGATGTTTGAGTAGATTCGTTTTGTCCTATGGGTTGATTGATGATCGTGATTGATTTGAGTTGTATGTTTTATTTTGGTGCTGTCCTATGGTGCCCTCCGTGTCACGCAAGCGTGAGGGATTCCCGCTGTAGGGTGTTGCAATACGTTCATAATTCTCTTATGGTGGGCGGCTAGAGTGATAGAAGCTTACACCCGAGTAAGGGGGTTGTTGCGTATGGGAGTAAAGGGGACTTGATACTTAATGCTATGGTTGGGTTTTACCTTAATGATCTTTGGTACTTGCGGATGCTTGCTAGCGTTCCAATCATAAGTGCATATGATCCAAGTATGGAAAGTATGTTAGCTCATGCCTCTCCCTCATATAAAATTGCAATAATGATTACCGGTCTAGTTATCGATTGCCTATGGACAGATCTTTCTCTTGTGTTACAAAAACTTCCTACTAAACAACTAACTTTTATTATCTCGCAAATTACTCCTAGTTTCATTCTCGTTAAGTACTTCTAGTCTTATCCTTACACCAGCAAAATAGTTTCATACTTGTTCTAGGTAAAGCGAACGTTAAGTGCGCGTAGAGTTGTATCGGTGGTCGATAGAACTTGAAGGGAATATTAATTCTACCTTTAGCTCCTCGTTGGGTTCGACACTCTTATTTATCGAAAAAGCTACAATTGATCCCCTATACTTGTGGGTTATCAAGACCTTTTTCTGGCGCCGTTGCCGGGGAGTAATAGCGTGGGGTTGATATTCTCGTGTGCACTTGTTTGCTTTATCACTAAGTAGATTTATTTTCTGTTCTAAGTTGTTCTCTATCTTTAGTTATGGATATGGAACACGAAATACCAAAAAAAATAGTTGTACTTGCTACTCATGGAGATGGGGAACCTCCTAAAACCCTCGATGGTCGTTATGTGGAAATCATTAAACACTACTTTGGTAATCCTGAGAAAACCCCATTCAACTTGATAATGGGAGACACGTTGGATCAACATGAATACTTTAGGGATTATTGCTTGTCTCAAAAAGGGAAACTCTTATGGGATCAAATTGATTATTTGCAATGGTATGCTTGGAATTTATGATTGAGATATGATTATACTTGTTGCTCTAGGATGAAGGCTCCACACCTTCCCTTTTCATGTAAATTTAATGATAATGAAACCTTGGCTTCTTAGGCTAATGGTATATATGATTACTATGATGTGGAACGAATAGAAGAATTTGTTGCTTTTAAGGGTGCTTATGAAATTGAATCTTTGTTTGAAAAGTATGAAGATTGTGTTGATGCTGTCTACGGATTTGAAAATTTTGCTATACTTAAATATTGCTATGAGAATTACGAATACAATGCCGATATTAATGAGTTTATTGAGAAAGTCTCCGCTGTCCAAGAAGAGACTAATATTTTGCAGGCTCCTATGAAAGAAGAAAATGATGACACCATGAGCTCATTAGATGAAAAAGATGACGAGGAGTGCGAAGAACAAAGGGAGGACGAGCGGATTAGCTACCCGTGCCCACCTTCTAATGAGAGTAACTCTTCAACTCATACATTGTTTAATTTCCCATCGTGCTTACCGAAGGATGAATGCTATGATAATTGCTATGATCCCGTTGATTCATTTGAAATATCCCTTTTTGATGAAATTGATGCTTGCTATGCTTGTGGCCATGATGCCAATTTGAATTATGCTTATGGAGATGAACTTGCTATAGTTCCTTATGTTAAACATGAAATTGTTGCTATTGCACCCACACATGACAGTCCTATTATATTTTTGAATTCTCCCAACTACACTATATCGGAGAAGTTTGCTCTTATTAAGGATTATATTGATGGGTTGCGTTTTACTATTGCACATGATGATTTTGATGGATATAATATGCATGTGCTTGCTGCTCCTACTTGCAATTATTATGAGAGAGGAACTACACCTCTACCTCTCTTTGTTTCCAATACGATAAAATTGCAAGAAACTGCTTATACTATGCATTGGCCTTTACTTGATGTGCATGAATTGTTCTTTTATGACATGCCGATGCATAGGAAGAGAGTTAGACTTCGTCATTGCATGATATATGTTGCTTGGTGCTCACTACTAAATTACAAATCATTGTTAATTAAAATTGGCTTCGATATACCTTGGGATCCGGGTGGATCGATTACTTGAGCACTTTATGCCTAGCTTAATGGATTTAAAGAAAGCGCTGCCAGGGAGACAACCCGGAAGTTTTAGAGAGTCATTTATTTCTGTTGAGTGCTTTTATAAAGTTTAAAAACAAAAAAAATATAGAGGGGAACCTAAAACTTTACAAAAAGAAAAGTGAAAGTGAGACAGATGAGCAATGTGGAAGTGGGGGCTAGCCTTGAACTTTGTTCATGCCCATGGAAATTTGTGAACCTTGATTACAGAAAATTTTCAACAAAAATAATTATCCCCTTGTACAAATCCATTGTATTATAAAAATAATGTGCCAAAATTTACCGTTAGGATGTTTAAATTGCTTATTTGGTATGTGCAGTGCAAAAACAGAAACTTTTGCTGTAGTGCGTGAATTTACATTTTTTACTGGAACGTGAAAAAATTCTGAATTTTTTACACAGTACTTATATGCAAATTTTTTATTTTTTCCTAATTTTTCAATTTTTTTTTGAGTTACATAAGTATATGTACCATCTGTATCTTTACAGACTGTCCTGTTTTCACAGATTGCTGTTATAGTTTCGTTATTTGCTTATGTTTGAAATCTTGTTGAGCCCCATTGACTTGGGAGCCATAGAATTGTGATAGAATACAGTGGGTAATGTTTTATTATAATTATACAATAATGTTACAGCAGGACATGATGGGATTTGATGTTATATGTACTAACCCCTCTAATAAAAAGTTCGGTTAAGTTTTGTGTGGATGAAGTGTTCGATGATCGAGGAGGTATTGATATGAGAAGAATAAGGAGAGGCAAGAGCTCAAGCTTGGGGATTCCCAAGACACCCCAAGTAAATATTCAAGGATACTCAAGCGTCTAAGCTTGGGGATGCCCCGGAAGGCATCCCATCTTTATTCGACAATTATCGGTATGTCTCGGTTTTTGTTTTGTTCACATGATATGCATAAATTCTTGGAGCGTCTTTTGTGTTTATTTTTCCCTTTTATTTTATGCACCATGCTGGTATGAGATAGTCCTTGGTTGATTTATAGAATGCTCTTTGCACTTCACTTATATCTTTTGAGTATGGCTTTATAGAATGCTTCATGTGCTTCACTTATATCATTTGACGTTTGGATGCCTGTTTCTCTACTTATATAAAACCGTTATTTGAAGAATGCTATTTCGATTCACTTATATTTATTAGAGCATGGTCTTTTGTAGAAAGAATTAAACTCTCTTTCTTCACTTATATCTATTTAGAGAGTCAACAGGAACTGGTCATTCACATGGTTAGTCAGAAAATCCTACATAAACCTTGTAGATCACTGAATATGATATGTTTGATTCCTTGCAATAGTTTTGCGATATGGAGATGATAATATGTGAGTTATGATAGTGAGTAATTGTGATTTAGTAGGAATATTGGTGTTAAGGTTGGTGATTCCCTATGCATGCACGTAGAGCCAATAGTTATGCAACGAAGTTATATCCTACTTATGGTGCATTATTCAGTGTTAGTTATTCTCAATGCATGTTTATGACCGTTTTCGTTTTTTGGTTGGTTGCTTCTCACTCTATTTGCTAGCCTTCATTTGTACTAAGCAGGAATGCTGCTTGTGCATCCAACTCCTTAAAACCAAAGTTGTGCCAAATGAGTCCACCATACCTACCTATATGCGGTATTTCCATGCCATTCCAAGTAAATTTGCATGTGCCAACTCTAATTTTTTAAAATAATTTTCCATTTTATGTGCCCGTACCGCTCATGAAGCGGCAGGGGGTGGCCAATATTTTCCATGCTAGGTGTGTTATTCTCACGATGAGTGTTTATTCACTTGTCATTGCACGAGAGAGTGGCAGGTAATAGGGATGCCCAGTCCCACAATGAATCAAAAATAATAATAACAAAATTCCTTGGAAAGTGTTGGTATGGAGGGCACCCGTGGATACGGCTAGCCATGGATTGTGAAAGAATGGTGGAAAGGAAATGAACTTTATTTTCTGTTTGGGAACCGCCTATAATGTGTCTAGCATGGAAGATGTTGGGAACTCTTGGTCGTTTTTGTTGACAAGAAAAGCATGCCTCTCAAAATAATTTTATCTCTCTGTTTTAAGCTTTGAGTTCTGGCACCTCTGCAAATCTCTGCTTCCCTCTGCGAAGGGCCTATCTATTTTACTTTCATGCATTTTTATTTTTATTGAGTCTCCATCTTCTCTTATAAAGCACCATCTGGAGAGCACTATTGTCATACTTGTGCATTGGGTGTTGTTAATGTTGAGTGTGTTTCATGAATGGATCAATGACTGAGCATAATGGGCTAGGGATAACTTTCTTTAGCATTGATATTTTGAAAGACATGGTTGTTTGTTAGTATGCTTGAGTATTGATGTCTTTATATCAAATTATAGACTATTGCTTTGAATCACTCGTGTCTTAATATTCATGCCATGATTAGATTATATGATCAAGATTATGCTAGGTAGCATTCCACATCAAAAATTATCTTTTTTTTATCATTTACCTACTCGAGGACGAGCAAAAATTAAGCTTGGGGATGTTGATACGTCTCCGTCGTATCTATAATTTTTGATTGTTTCATGCCAATATTCTACAACTTTCACATATTTTTGGCAACATTTTATATTATTTTTGGGACTAACATATTGATCCAGTGCCCAGTGCTAGTTCATGTTTTCTGCTTGTTTTTTGTTTCACAGAAAATCCATATCAAACGAAGTCCAAATGCAATAAAATTTTATGGAGAATTATTTTGGAATATATGTGATTTTTGGGAGGTGGAATCAACGCAAACGGAGGCCCACAGCCTCCACAAGCCACCTGGGCGCGCCCCCCAGCGCGCGGTGGAGCCTCGTGGGCACACCGTAAGTCGGTTGGGGCTCTTCTTTGGCCGCAAGGAAGCTAATATCTGGAAAAAAATCGTGTTAAAATTTCAGCGCAATCGGAGTTACGGATCTCCGGGAATTTAAGAAACAGTGAAAGGCCAGAAAACAAGAACGCGAAACAGAAGAGAACAGAGAGAGATCCAATCTAGGAGGGGCTCCTGCTCCTCCGCCGCCATGGCAGCCATGGACCAGAGGGGGAACTCTCCTCCCATCTAGGGGGGAGGCCAATGAAGAAGAAGAAGGAGGGGAGCTCTCTCCCCCTCTCTTCCGGTGGCGCCGGAGCGCCGTCGGGGGAACCATCGTGACGGTGATCTACACCAACAACTTCGCCGCCGTCAACACCAACTCTCTCCCCCTTTATGCAGCCGTGTAACACCTCTTCTCCTCGCTGTAATCTTTACTTAAACATGGTGCTTAATGCTACATATTATTATCCAATGATGTGTTGCCATCCTATGATGTTTGAGTAGATTCGTTTTGTCCTATGGGTTGATTGATGATCGTGATTGATTTGAGTTGTATGTTTTATTTTGGTGCTGTCCTATGGTGCCCTCCGTGTCACGCAAGCGTGAGGGATTTTCGCTGTAGGGTGTTGCAATACGTTCATAATTCTCTTATGGTGGGCGGCTAGAGTGACAGAAGCTTACACCCGAGTAAGGGGGTTGTTGCGTATGGGAGTAAACGAGACTTGATACTTAATGCTATGGTTGGGTTTTACCTTAATGATCTTTGGTAGTTGCGGATGCTTGCTAGAGTTCCAATCATAAGTGCATATGATCCAAGTACGGAAAGTATGTTAGCTCATGCCTCTCCCTCATATAAAATTGCAATAATGATTACCGGTCTAGTTATCGATTGCCTATGGACAAATATTTCTCTTGTGTTACAAAAACTTTCTACTAAACAACTAACTTTTATTATCTCACAAATTACTCCTAGTTTCATTCTCGTTAAGTACTTCTAGTCTTATCCTTACACCAGCAAAATAGTTTCATACTTGTTCTAGGTAAAGCGAACGTTAAGTGCGTGTAGAGTTGTATCGGTGGTCGATAGAACTTGAAGGGAATATTAATTCTATCTTTAGCTCCTCGTTGGGTTCGACACTCTTATTTATCGAAAAAGCTACAATTGATCCCCTATACTTGTGGGTTATCAGCTGTCCAGCGTGGATAAGTGGAAGCGCCTCGGCGCGTTTACGCTTTCCCTCACGGGAAACGTATTACACTGCAGTACGTTTTCTTCTCTGGAAAATGATCCAGTCTAGAATACACCTTCCACACTGGGAAGCGCATTCCTAGCAGAGGCGCCACCAGATTTTCAGCCAGGGACCCGTAGGTCAAAACTTTATTTACAGACAGGTCCCTCCCCTTTAACCCCCCATATCTTCTCATCCGTAACTCCGATTCAGGTGAATCCAAAGCCCACGGTTTTTATTCGTCGAGCCCGTTCTGATGACATCACTTCCACCATGTTGACACAATCTTAAAATGACCATTTTACCCCTGCCCTCTATTTAGCCTGTTCCGGAGGGAATCTTTCGGACAATCCTTCCGCAAGGTGATCGCATCCCTCTTCTGATGAATTCTTCGACACCCAGGCAAGCCGACCATCTGATATATGCCCTAAAGCATTGCTCTGTGTTATTCTTGCATGTTTAATTAATGAAGATGCCGGTGATGAAATAATTAAACTCCTACTAGGTTGAACTTGTTTTTTACATTACCTGCTAATGCTTATCATATTATCACACTAGTGACTCGTAGGTGACAACATGGAGATAGGTTGTTATGTCTTCATCATGCATTACTGTTATTATTGCAATGATTAAGAATGTGACTTAATAATGACAACCTCCTCCGTCGGCTGGATCGAGTCATAGTGCCACCGAACCGAGCTCATCAGTGCATCCACATTTGCCTTTATGGAAGGCCCTAGCTTGGTCTATTGTCGTGCCTCTTATCGGTACCACCAAAGAGGGGGGATTATGCGTGCGTGCTACCCTGGCCCGGTAGGCGGCGATAATCCTGTGAGCCCAGTTGGGTTTTATGTGCACAGGTCCCCGTTTGGGACAGTTTTGTTTGGCCACGACGGTGGCAGGTGTCAAGAGTGACACATGGGCCATCCAGGACATGACCCGGAAGGGGTATGATTGTCGGTGGGACCATAAGAGTGCCAGGCAGTAGACAAGTTTTGTTGGAGTAGCACCGGTCTACCCGAATGGGAACATGTACTAAAGTACGAGGCAGGGAACTCCATGGTGTGGGTAACGTGCGCAACCTCTCCAGAGTGTAAATCTATTCGAATAGCCGCGTCCTCGGTCATGGGACACAGTTCGTACTAGGTCACACTATTTGGTCTGTGTCGAGTCTGGAGGAACAAACTATATAATGTTATTGCTAAGACTGAACCAGAGAATGGTAAGGTTTGTCAGACTTACAGTGAAGGTGCATGGGCACCGGATGATGTCAAATGTTAGCCATGCGATGGCTATGAGATAGGTGGTCAGATGACCGCAAAGTTTGGATTGGATTTGGATCATGAGAATATTTGGAGTATGGATTATTTACTTGATATGCTTTACCTTACTGTATTTCCTTCAATAGTTATCTTGCTAGATAATCCTGCCATAACATGATAGTTAATACTGTTAAGATAACAAGTGCATGTTTGAATGCCATGGATGGCTTTGCTTGGTGTATATGTTGGTTTGGTTTGCTTGCAAGTACATTCAAAAGTACTCAGCGGCCTTCAATGTGGCCAGGTTCACCTATGGATCCGATGTTCACTAGCGAGGAGCCGGAGCGTTCGCAAGCTAGAAGAGTAACCCAGTCAGATCCCTGTGGATTGGAGCTGCACCAAGACCATGCTGCCTTAGATAGAGCTTTTCCGCTGCCATCATCCTTGTAAAATATCATGTAAGACTTATATATATTCATTAATAAAAATGCCTGTGTTCATGATACTTGTTGTAAACGTGCACGCCAGAGTGATTTCCTAGGTTGGTGTGTGCGGCGACTGTCTGGCTACAGTGGTATTCAGGCGGGGCGCCACAACATGAAGAGAGGTAGTTTAGTAACATGAAAATTTCTACAACCATATTTTCCTCTCTCATAATAATTACATGTAGGATCATATTCAAATTCAACAATATAGCTATCATATAAATTTTTCTCTTCATGATCCACATGCTTAAAAGTCTTATAATCTTCCAAGACAGTGGGATTAACATCAACTAAAGTCATGACCTCTCCAAACCCACTTTCATCAAAAAATTCATAAGATTGAACACTCTCCAAAGTAGTGGGATCATTATTACCTAAAGTTGACGCTCTTCCGAACCCACTTTTAATAGTATTGCAAATTTTATTATCAATAAGATATTTATCATGAGGCTTAAATAAATTTTCAAGATCATAAGAAGCATCATCACCCCAATCATGATCATTGCAATAAGTAGTGCACATAACAAAATTTTCATCCCCAAGCTTGTAGCTTTGCATATCATTAGCACAATTGACATTAATAGAATTTATAATAATATCATTGCAATCATGCTTTTCATTCAAGAAGCTATCAAGTATGGGTGCTATAGCAATAATTTCATTTTTAACATAAGGAACTATAGCAAGTTCATCTCTATAAGCATCATTAATATTGGCATCATGGCCATAAGAATAGCAAGCATCACATTCATCAAGAGGGGATATTTCAATCGAATCAACGAAATCACAATTGTCTATGGATTCATGCATATCATTATTCTCTTCCAAAGCAGCAGACATTCTCCCAATGAATTCACTAACATAGGCATTAGGAGCATAGTTTTCATAGCAATATTTAAGTATGTCAAAATTTTTAGATTTGTAGAGAGTAATATCATACTTTTCAATTAAAGAAGCAACTTCATAAGCACCCTTAAAAGCAACAAATTCTTCAATTTGTTCGATATCATAGTAACTATAAACACCCTTGGCATAAGAAGATAAGATTTCATTATCATTAAACTCACATAGGTAGGGAAGGTGTTTTTTAGGGTTCTTAGAGCAACAAGTAAAATCATAAATTTCACACAGATTCCAAGCATAGCATAGCAAACAATTTATTTGATTCCATAAGAGTTTCCCTTTTTGAGACAAACGGTGACGCACAAAATGAGCATGCTCATCTAATGATTTTCCCTCAACTAAACTAGTTGGGGTTTCAGCATGAGCACAAATGGATCGAAGATGATCCAAGTAGAAAACCTTAAGGTGATCCATAGTATCTTAAATTTTTGTTTTACTTTCTGTTCTTGAGTGTTTGACATGAAGACAATAAAAGCAAGCAAGCAAGCAACCAAGCAAACAAGAAAAAGGCAAACGAAAAATATTTTTGTATTTTTGTAAAAAAAATTTAGAAGTGGGGGAGATGAAAATGAGAGGCAAAAGCAAATAAATTGCAGCAAGGTATTTTTGGATTTTAATACTTCCTCCATTCCACAATGTAGTGCGCCCATGCTTCCCGAGATCTAAGTTTGACCATACATTTAACCAACGAGACCGACTGCGGCAGGAGCAAAAATTATACCACTGAATTCGTATCGAAATAGCGAATTCAGTGGTATAATTTTTGCTCCTGCCGCAGTCGGTTTCGTTGGTTAAATTTATGGTCAAACTTAGATTTCGGGAAACGCGGGCACACTACATTGTGGAATGGAGGGAGTATACGATAAAAGTAGACCCGGGGGCCATAGTTTTCACTAGAGGCTTCTCTCCTGAACACATAGCATACGGTGGGTAAACAAACTACTATTGGGCAATTGATAGAAAAGCAAATAATTATGATGGATTCATGGCAATGATCATGTATATAGGCATCACGTCCGAAAAAAGTAGACCGATTCCTGCCTGCATCTACTACTATTACTCCACCCATCGACCGCTATCTAGCATGCATCTAGGGTATTAAGTATGAAACAGAGTAACGACTTAAGCAAGATGACATGATGTAGACAAAGTAAACTCAAGTAATATGATTAAACCCCATCTTTTTATCCTTAATGGCAACAATACAAATACATGTCATTTCCCTTTCTGTCACTGGGATTGAGCACCGCAAGATTGAACCCATCACAAAGCACCTCTCCCATTGCAAGATAAACCAATCTAGTTGGCCAAACCAAATCGATAGATCGGAGAGAAATACAAAGCTATAACAATCATGCATAAAAGATTTTAGAGAAGACTCAAATATTTCTCATGAATAATCTGATCATAAACTCACAATTCATCGGATCCCAACAAACACACCGCAAAAGAAGATTACATCGGATAGAACACCAAGAACATCGAGGAGAACATGGTATTGAAGATCAAAGAGAGAGAAGAAGCCATCTAGCTACTAGCTATGGACCCGTAGGTATGTGGTAAATTACTCACACATCATCGGAAGGGCAGCAAGGTTGATGAAGAAGCCCTCCGTGATCGTTTCCCCCTCCGGCAGAGTACCGGAAAAGGCCTCCAGATGGGATCGCGGAAGAACAGTGGCTTGCGGCGGTGGAAAGGTTTTCTCTTTTGTCTCTCTGGTATATTGGAAATATTTGGGAATTTATAGCGCCGAAATTAGGTCAGGAGGGGCTATGAGGGGCCCACAAACCTGGGGGTGCGCCCTTGTTGGGGAACGTTGCATGGAAAACAAAAAAAATTCTACGCACACGCAAGATCTATCCATGGAGATGCATAGCTACGAGAGGGGGAGTGTGTCTACGTACCCTCGTAGACCGTAAGCGGAAGCGTTAGAACAACGCGGTTGATGTCATCGAACAACTTCACGATCCAACCGACCGAGCACTGAACGTACGGCACCTCCGCGTTCAGCACACGTTCAGCTCGGTGATGTCCTCGACTTCTTGATCCAGCAAGACGGCGAGGTAGTGGATGAGTTCCGGCAGCACGACGGCGTGGTGACGGTGATGGTGATGCTATCTCCGCAGGGCTTCTGCCAAGCACTGCGAAAATATGTCCGAGGAACGGAACTGTGGAGGGGGGCGCCGCACACGGCTAAGACAATGTTGTGTCCTTTGGGGCGCCCCCTGTCCTCTATTTATATATGTGTACCGGCTTGGAGTAGAAGGAATAGTGCCACGTGAACAGTAACCGTGAATAGTACACACGTGGACTTGGACTCCAAAGTCCAATCCTATTCCTACTAGGACTCTCCCTTTTTTCCTTCCCTAGCTGCGTGGGCTTTTGATGACTTGGTGCGCCTGGCCCAATAAGGCCAAGGCGCCTCCCCTTAGCCCATGCCAGCCCTTGGGACGTGGTGGATCCACTTGTGGACTTCCGGACCCCTCCGGAATCCTCCGGAACCTTCTGAAAGCTTCCCGGTACAATACCGGAAAAACTGCACCTTTTTCCGGAACCCAAAATATGACTTCCCATATATAAATCTTTACCTCTCGACCATTCCAAGACTCCTCGTGATGTCCGGGATCTCATCCGGGACTCCGAACATTATTCGGTTACCAATTCACATAACTCATATAACACTATATCGTCAACGAACGTTAAGCGTGCGGACCCTACGGGTTCGGGAATGATGTAGACATGACTGAGACGCCTCTCCGGTCAATAACCAATAGCGGAACCTGGATGATCATATTGGTTCCTACATATTCCACGAAGATCTTATCGGTCGAACCGCAATGACAACATACGTAATTCCCTTTGTCCGTCGGTATGTTACTTGCCCGAGATTCGATCGTCGGTATCTCCATACCTAGTTCAATCTCGTTACCGGCAAGTCTCTTTACTCGTTCCGTAATACATCATCTCGTAACTAACTCCTTAGTCACTTTGCTTGCAAGCTTCTTATGATGTAAATTACCGAGAGGGCCCAGAGATACCTCTCCGAAACACGGAGTGACAAATCCCAGTCTCGATCCATGCCAACTCAACGGACACCTTCAGAGATACCTGTAGAGCATCTTTATGATCACCCAGTTACGTTGTGACATTTGATAGCACACAAGGTATTCCTCCGGTATCCGGGAGTTGCATGATCTCATGGTCTGAGGAACATGTATTTGACATTCAAGAAAGCAATAGCAATAAACAGAACGATCATATGCTAAGCTAACGGATGGGTCTTGTCCATCACATCATTCTCCTAATGATGTGATCCCGTTATCAAATGACAACTCATGTCTATGGTTAGGAAACCTTAACCATCTTTGATCAACGAGCTAGTCTAGTAGAGGCTCACTAGGGACACGGTATTTGTTTATGTATTCACACATGTATTTAAGTTTCCGGTCAATACAATTCTAGCATGAATAATAAACCTTTATCATGAACAAGGAAATATAAAATAATAACAACTTTATTATTGCCTCTAGGGCATATTTCCATCAGTCTCCCACTTGCACTAGAGTCAATAATCTAGATTACATAGTAATGAATCTAACACCCATGGAGTCTTGGTGCTGATCATGTTTTGCTCGTGGAAGAGGCTTAGTCAACGGGTCTGCCACATTCAGATCTGTGTGTACTTTGCAAATTTCTATGTCTCCATCCTTGACATATTCACGAATGGAGTTGATGCGTTTCTTGATGTGTTTGGTCTTCTTGTGAAACCTGGGCTCCTTGGCTATCGAAATTGCTCCAGTGTTGTCACAAAAGATTGTCATTGGACCCGATGCACTAGGTATTACACCTAGATCGGATATGAACTCCTTCATCCAGACTCCTTCATGTGCTGCTTCCGAAGCAGCTATGTATTCCGCTTCACACGTAGATCCCGCCACGACGCTCTGCTTGGAACTGCACCAACTGACAGCTCCACCATTTAATATAAATACGTATCCGGTTTGTGACTTAGAGTCATACGGATCAGTGTCGAAGCTTGCATTGACGTAACCCTTTATGACGAGCTCTTCGTCACCTCCATAAACGAGAAACATGTCCTTGGTCCTTTTCAGGTACTTCAGGATATTCTTGACCGCTGTCCAGTGATCCACTCCTGGATTACTCTGGTACCTCCCTGCCAAACTTATGGCAAGACACACATCAGGTCTGGTACACAGCATGGCATACATAATAGAACCTATGGCTGAGGCATAGGGAATGCCTTTCATTTTCTCTATATCTTCTGCCGTGGTCGGGCATTGAGTCTGACTCAACTTCACACCTTGCAAGATAGGCAAGAACCCTTTCTTTGACTGATCCATTTTGAACTTGTTCAAAACTTTGTCAAGGTATGTGCTTTGTGAAAGTCCTATCAAGCGTCTTGATCTATCCCTATAGATCTTGATGCCCAATATATAAGCAGCTTCACCGAGGTCTTTCATTGAAAAATTCTTATTCAAGTATCCCTTTATGCCATCCAGAAATTCTATATCATTTCCAATCAACAATATGTCATCCACAAATAATATTAGAAATGCTACAGAGCTCCCACTCACTTTCTTGTAAATACAGGCTTCACCGTAAGTCTGTACAAAACCATATGCTTTGATCACCTCATCAAAGCGTATATTCCAACTCCGAGATGCTTGCACCAGTCCATAGATGGATCGCTGCAGCTTGCACACTTTGTTAGCACCCTTAGGATCGACAAAACCTTCTGGTTGCATCATATACAACTCTTCTTTGAGAAAACCATTAAGGAATGCAGTTTTGACATCCATTTGCCAGATTTCATAATCATAAAATGCGGCAATTGCTAACATGATTCGGACAGACTTAAGCATCGCTACGGGTGAGAAAGTCTTATCGTAGTCAACCCCTTGAACTTGTCGAAAACCTTTCGCGACAAGTCGAGCTTTGTAGACAGTGATATTACCATCAGCATCTGTCTTCCTCTTAAAAATCCATTTATTCTCAATGGCTTGCCGATCATCCGGCAAGTCCACCAAAGTCCACACTTTGTTCGCATACATGGATCCTATCTCAGATTTCATGGCCTCAAGCCATTTGTCGGAATCCGGGCTTATCATAGCTTCTTCATAGTTCGTAGGTTCGCTGTTGTCTAACAACATAACTTCCAGAACAGGATTACCGTACCACTCTGGTGCGGAACGTACTCTGGTTGACCTACAAAGTTCAGTAGTAACTTGATCTGAAGTTTCATGATCTTTATCATTATCTTCCTCTCTTATTGGTGTAGGCATCATGGGAACGGTTTTCTCTAATGAGCTACTTTCCAATTCGAGAGAAGGTACAATTACCTCATCAAGTTCTACTTTCCTCCCACTCACTTCTTTCGAGAGAAACTCCTTCTCTAGAAAGGACCCATTCTTGGCAACAAAGACCTTGCCTTCGGATCTGTGGTAGAAGGTGTACCCAATTGTTTCTTTAGGGTATCCTATGAAGACGCACTTCTCCGCTTTGGGTTCGAGCTTATCAGGTTGAAGCTTTTTCACATAAGCATCGTATCCCCAAACTTTAAGAAACGACAGCTTAGGTTTCTTGCCAAACCATAGTTCATATGGTGTCGTCTCAACGGATTTAGACGGTGCCCTATTTAACGTGAATGCAGCTGTCTCTAATGCATAACCCCCAAACGATAGTGGCAAATCGGTAAGAGACATCATAGAACGCACCATATCCAATAAAGTACGGTTACGACGTTCGGACACACCATTACGCTGTGTTGTTCCAGGTGGCGTGAGTTGTGAAACAATTCCACATTTTCTTAAATGAAGGCCAAACTCGTAACTCAAATATTCGCCTCCGCGATCAGATCGTAGAAACTTTATTTTCTTGTTACGATGATTCTCTACTTCACTCTGAAATTCTTTGAACTTTTCAAATGTTTCAGACTTGTGTTTCATCAAGTAGATATACCCAAATCTACTCAAATCATCTGTGAAGGTTAGAAAATAACGATACCCGCCGCGTGCTTCAACATTCATCGGACCGCATACATTGGTATGTATTATTTCCAACAAATCAGTAGCTCGCTCCATTGTTCCGGAGAACGGAGTTTTAGTCATCTTGCCCATGAGGCATGGTTCGCAAGTATCAAATGATTCATAATCAAGAGATTCCAAAAGTCCATCCGCATGGAGTTTCTTCATGCGCTTTACACCAATATGACCTAAACAGCAGTGCCACAAGTATGTTGCACTGTCATTATCAACTTTGCATCTTTTGGCATCAATATTATGAATATGTGTATCACTACGATCGAGATTCAACAAGAATAGACCATTCACAAAAGGTGCGTGACCATAAAATATGTTACTCATATAAATAGAACAACCATTATTCTCTGACTTAAATGAATAACCGCCTCGCAATAAACAAGATCCAGATATAATGTTCATGCTCAACGCTGGCACCAAATAACAATTATTGAGGTCTAAAACTAATCCCGAAGGTAGATGTAGAGGTAGCGTGCCGACGGCGATCACATCAACCTTGGAACCATTCCCGACGCGCATCGTCACCTCGTCCTTAGCCAATCTTCGCTTATTCCGTAGCTCCTGTTTCGAGTTACAAATATGAGCAACTGAACCAGTATCAAATACCGAGGCGCTACTGCGAGCATTAGTGAGGAAGACATCAATAACATGTATATCAAATATACCTTTGCTCACTTTGCCATCCTTCTTATCCGCCAAATACTTGGGGCAGTTCCGCTTCCAGCACTACAGGAATCAGCTGATTTGCCGTCTGCCATGGCAGTCGGCAAAGGACCATAAAGCGGACGGCAAAGGTCTTTGCCGTCAGCCGCAGACGGCAAACATGGACGGCATTGTAAGTTACGGTAATGAGCTTCTTTGCCGTCTGTTTTCGCACAGCGGACGGCAAAGACATTTGCCGTCAGCTTTCCTGGGCCAGCAGACGGCAAAGAAAGTTGACGGCAAAGGATAGACGTTAGTCACATTAGGTGGCTAACGGGAGGCTTTGCCGTCTGCCGGCTGACGGCAAATGTGCCCTCCCCTTTGCTGTCTACTTCATGACGTCATCAGACCCGTCACCCTCCCCGCTCTTTGCCGTGTGCCGCTGCCATTCTTTGCCGTCCGCCACAGACGGCAAACCACACCATCCTTTGCCGTCTGCCACAGACGGCAAACCACACCATCCTTTGCTGTCTGCCATAGACGGCAAAGTGACCAAATGGGTCAGCCCCCAGTGCTCCCAGGTTGCACAGGTTGCTGCCACGTGTCCACTTTGCCGTCTGCGGCAGACGGCAAAGAGCCCTTTGCCGTCGGTGGCAGACGGCAAAGAGCCTGCATTGCCTCCTTTTATTCTGTTTTTTCTTATATCCAAGCATTTTCACAGCAAATATATGATATATATATATATTTCACAGGGCAAGTTTCACATCAAACATATGAGATATCCAACACATAAGTTTCATCCATACATACATAGTTCCATCCATACATACATAGCAAGTTCCACATACATAGTTTCATCCATATAGCAAGTTCCACATATGTTCAAAGGTACAAAATCAAAACAGAAAGTAAAAAAGAAGCACTCCATCAATGAAAGCTTCCGTGAAGTGAATGAAATCTGCAAAATGGGAAATAAGAAAGTTAGAAGAAGAAGACTAGAAGAAGAAGAAGAAGAGTAGAAGAAGAATAAGAAGAAGAAGACTAGAAGAAGAAGAAGAAGAAGAATAAGAAAGTAAAAAGAAGCACTCCATCAATGCAAGCTTACCAAGGTTATCATGCCATTTATGAGCTAAGTAAGCTAAGTATATGACATTTATGAGCTTACCAAAGTTATCATGCCATTTTTGACCTAAGTAAGCTAAGTATATGACATTTATGAGCTTAGCAAGGTTATCATGTCATTTATGAGCTAAGTAAGCTAAGTATATGACATTTATGAGCTTAGCAAGGTTATCATGCCATTTATGAGCTAAGTAAGCTACTTATGTCATAAATGAACTAAATAAGCTAAGTATAGGTCATTATTGAGCTAACCTAGGTAATTATGCCATTTTTGAGTTAACTAAGCATATTATGCCATTTTTGACATAAGTAAGCTAAGTATAGGTCATTATTGAGCTAACCTAGGTAACTAAGCATATTAGAGCTAACTTAGAGCTAACTTAGGTCATTTTGGGACTAACTTAGGTAAAATGGATCATTTTGGAGCTAAGTAAGCTTATTATGTCATTTTGGACGAAAATAAGCTAAGTATATGACATTTATGAGGTTACCAAGGTTGTTATGCCATTTTTGACCTAAGTAAGCTAATTATGCCATTTTTGACATAAGTAAGCTAAGTATATGTCATTATTGAGCAAACTTAGGTAACTAAGCATATTAGAGCTAACTTAGCATATTAGAGCTAACTTAGGTCATTTTAGAGCTAACTTAGGTAAAATGGATCATTTAGGAGCTAAATAAGCTTATTATGTCATTTTGGAGGAAAATAAGCTAAGTCTAGGTCATTATGGTAAGCATATTGGAGGAAATAAAGCTAAGTCTAGGTCATTATGCATTTGTTAAGCAAAACAGTAGAGAAAACTTACCGTCATCACGGAGCTGAAGCACCGGGGGTGCTCGTGCCGGTACCACCTGGAGAAGGATCGTGCGATGCTTGTCTGGAGTTACGCCGCACCAAAGATCATTTGCAATGTCTCGTTAGCATGATGACACTGAAATGTTAAGACTAGTAACTAATGACCATTCAAATGAAACTCACCGTGGTCCCCGGAGCAATGACTGGCATCGGCGGAGGGGTCTGACCGGTCTTCTCGCACACAGACTACACATTTGGTTTTGACGAGTCAGTCATATTAGTTAGTAATGAAACGAACATTAAGTGCATGATTTGGCTAATATGCAGAAGAAACTTACCACGAGGAGCTCGTACATGGCCCGGTTCGCCATGTCATTCCGTGACTTCTCCTCCTCCAACATTTTGGCCGTCCTCTCCTCCAACTCACGCTCCTTCTCCGCCGCCTGCCGGTCCCTCTCCGCCAGAAGCTCCTTGGTTGCCTCTCTCTCTTTCTGAATAGCAGCCTGCAACACCACTCCTCGTTAGCATTGTAATCATCGAGCAGACGCACACACAATGTAATGGAGAGGAAAGGTATCTGAGTCCGTATAACTAACCTCGATGGCGAGCTCCAGTGGCCGTGGACGAGGCCTTATCTCAGGACAGGAGCTCGTTTGGCGTGACTTGATCTCCGGGAGAGTGCGAGGACAACGTATCAGTCCATCTCCAATGGCTATCGAGCCATGGGGCCTCTCGCCACCAGATATCATCACCAGCTCTGGATCAATAGGCTGCTGGCTCGGGTTAAAGTCCTCGCCTTCCCCTCCTCTCTGTACCTCACGAGCTTGTGGTGGGAGGAGATGTTGGTGAAGTTCTCTGGATTATCGAGGTCAGACTCAGAGAATGCCTTGGCCTTCTTGTACTTTGCAGTATGGGCCATGGCATAGAGGTCGTACACCTGTGGCACCTCCGTGTTATTGTGTCGCGCCTAAAAGAGAGGAACAAAGTATTAGTAAATGACGCGGGCTCAGATACCTGAAGCTAGCATGAAGAATGAATTGCATGAATCATGAAGCAAAACACATACCCAGTTCCGCCCGAACTGAGATAAGTTGGCGCTGCCTTGATGGTGTGGCACACCAACCATTTTGGCACGCTGGTACTTAGCATTGTTGTGGACGGCTAGCCATTCGTCTGAGGACCACTCATTCACCAACGCCTCCCAACAATCCATCTTATCCGCACACCATCTCGGGGGCACCTAAGTCAGTAAAGAGAAATTTGAGCGCTACGCCTACGAATCAAATCAAGAAAACTAAGTAAAAGGCCTTAAGAATAGGTAATTACCTGCATGTACTGCTCCTTCTTCAGAAACTTTTCGCGGCACGACGGCTTGTCCTTCTTAATACCACGCGAGGCGTAGTAGTCTCGAACAGCCTGCGGCCGAGCCTCGTGCCGTAAGTTCTGTAGTAGGCGCTTGCACTCGGCATCGATAACCTGTGCCGCGGCCTCCTCGTATCCCTCCTCACACCTGTAGAAGGTCTGCAATCAAACGAGACAACACTGATTAGTACAATAACTAGCTATTGTTGATTTTTAATTGTGTAAAGGATGAATTACCCAAAACTTTCTGTCCACCATCTCGGCCCTCGTGGTGCACAAGACACCGTCGATCCTCTCCTCCGGCGGGGCCGGGGCAGCCAAGTAGTGCTCCCAGCTCAATCCTAGCTGTGAAAGCTGACCCTCACCGGGCAACGTGACAAACCCCGGGAAGTTTTCCCGGCAAATCACACCAAGGACGGTGTTGGGCCTGCGGACTTCCTTGGCGTGGTGCCAACCTTTGCAATATGACAAGGCCAACACATTAGATATTTCAAGAAACGTGAAGGCAAAAGGTTAAAAAAAAGTAAATGCACTTACTTCTCCCCATCAGGCCTAATGAACCACCTCTTCTCGCGGGTCGCCGGCACGGGCGGGAGCCGTGTACTACCACGCTGGTAGACGGTGTGCCCCTCAACCACCTCGCCCTCGCTATCAGAAAACCTATCCCCGCCACCATCAGCATGGCCACTCGACTCTGGCCAGGCATCCCATCGGGTCTCCTGAGACGTAGCCTGATCCCTGCCCTGGTCCGGAGTCTCGTGGGATGAAGCCTCTGGGACAGGAGTCTCGTGGGTCGAAGGCTCGTCGACCCGAGGCTCGTGGACCGGAGTCCGCGTAGCCTCCACCTCAGACGGGTCGTCCACCCTAGCAGTCCTATGCTCGGGTGAATCAGCTGGGGGTGGCAGCGAGGAAGGCGTAGCAGCCCGCCTACCTCTCCCGCGGCCACATCCAGCTCTACTAGCTCTCTTCTTCCCCCGACCTCCTCTCTCGGTGGGCAACGACGCCGACGAAGAACCGCCCACCGGTGTTTGCAGACTGTCGATCAACGCTCTCCTCCCACTCACTTCTTTCGAGAGAAACTCCTTCTCTAGAAAGGACCCATTCTTGGCAACAAAGACCTTGCCTTCGGATCTGTGGTAGAAGGTGTACCCAATTGTTTCTTTAGGGTATCCTATGAAGACGCACTTCTCCGCTTTGGGTTCGAGCTTATCAGGTTGAAGCTTTTTCACATAAGCATCGCATCCCCAAACTTTAAGAAACGACAGCTTAGGTTTCTTGCCAAACCATAGTTCATATGGTGTCATCTCAACGGATTTAGACGGTGCCCTATTTAACGTGAATGCAGTTGTCTCTAATGCATAACCCCAAAACGATAGTGGCAAATCGGTAAGAGACATCATAGAACGCACCATATCCAATAAAGTACAGTTATGACGTTCGGACACACCATTACGCTGTGGTGTTCCAGGTGGCGTGAGTTGTGAAACAATTCCACATTTTCTTAAATGAAGGCCAAACTCGTAACTCAAATATTCGCCTCCGCGATCAGATCGTAGAAACTTTATTTTCTTGTTACGATGATTCTCTACTTCACTCTGAAATTCTTTGAACTTTTCAAATGTTTCAGACTTGTGTTTCATCAAGTAGATATACCCATATCTACTCAAATCATCTGTGAAGGTTAGAAAATAACGATACCCGCCGCGTGCTTCAACATTCATCGGACTGCATACATCGGTATGTATTATTTCCAACAAATCAGTAGCTCGCTCCATTGTTCCGGAGAACGGAGTTTTAGTCATCTTGCCCATGAGGCATGGTTCGCAAGTATCAAATGATTCATAATCAAGAGATTCCAAAAGTCCATCAGCATGGAGTTTCTTCATGCGCTTTACACCAATATGACCTAAACGGCAGTGCCACAAGTATGTTGCACTATCATTATCAACTTTGCATCTTTTGGCATCAATATTATGAATATGTGTATCACTACGATCGAGATTCAACAAGAATAGAACATTCACAAAAGGTGCGTGACCATAAAAGATGTTACTCATATAAATAGAACAACCATTATTCTCTGATTTAAATGAATAACCGCCTCGCAATAAACAAGATCCAGATATAATGTTCATGCTCAACGCTGGCACCAAATAACAATTATTGAGGTCTAAAACTAATCCCGAAGGTAGATGTAGAGGTAGCGTGCCGACGGCGATCACATCAACCTTGGAACCATTCCCGACGCGCATCGTCGCCTCATCCTTAGCCAATCTTCGCTTATTCCGTAGCTCCTGTTTCGAGTTACAAATATGAGCAACCGAACCAGTATCAAATACCCAGGTGCTACTGCGAGCATTAGTGAGGAACACATCAATAACATGTATATCAAATATACCTTTGCTCACTTTGCCATCCTTCTTATCCGCCAAATACTTGGGGCAGTTCCGCTTCCAGTGACTAGTCCCATTGCAGTAGGAGCACTCTGTTTCAGGCCTGGGTCCAGCTTTGGGTTTCTTCGTGGGAGCAGCAACTTGCTTGCCGTTCTTCTTGAAGTTCCCCTTCTTTCCCTTGCCCTTTTTCTTGAAACTAGTGGTTTTGTTAACCATCAACACTTGATGCTCCTTCTTGATTTCTACCTCCGCTGATTTCAGCATCGCGAAGAGCTCGGGAATTGTCTTCTCCATCCCTTGCATATTATAGTTCATCACGAAGCCTTTATAGCTTGGTGGCAGTGACTGAAGAACTCTGTCAATAACACTCTCAACCGGAAGATCAATTCCCAGCTGAGTCAAGTGGTTGTGGTACCCAGACATTCTGAGTATGTGTTCACTGACAGAACTGTTCTCCTCCATCTTACAGCAAAAGAACTTGTTGGAGACTTCATATCTCTCAACCCGGGCATTAGCTTGAAATATGAATTTCAGCTCTTGGAACATCTCATATGCTCCGTGGCGTTCAAAACGCTTTTGCAGTCCCGATTCTAAGCCGTAGAGCATGGCACACTGAACTATCGAGTAGTCATCAGATCGAGCCTGCCAGGCGTTCACAACGTCTGCAGCAGCTCCTGCATCAGGTCCATCACCTAGCGGTGCATCAAGGACATAATTCTTCTGTGCAGCAATGAGGATAATCCTTAAGTTACGGACCCAGTCCGTGTAGTTGCTACCATCATCTTTCAACTTAGCTTTCTCTAGGAACGCATTAAAATTCAACGGAACAGTAGCACGGGCCATTTATCTACAACATAGATATGCAAAGAAACTATCAAGACTAAGTTCATGATAAATTAAGTTCAATTAATCAAATTACTAATGAACTCCCACTTAAATTAACATCCCTCAAGTTAACTAAGTGATACATGATCCAAATCAACTAGCCCATGTCCGATCATCATGTGAGATGGGATAGTCATCAATGGTGAACATCTCCATGTTGATCATATCTACTATATGACTCATGTTCGACCTTTTGGTCTCCAGTGTTCCGAGACCATGTCTGTACATGCTAGGCTCGTCAAGTTTAACCCAAGTATTCTGCTTGTGTAAAACTGGCTTACACCCGTTGTATGTGAACGTAGAATCTATCACACCCGATCATCACGAGGTGCTTCGAAACGACGAACTTTAGCAACGGTGCATACTCGGGGAGAACACTTTTATCTTGAAATTTAGTGAAGGGATCATCTTATAATGCTACCGTCGTTCTAAGCAAAATAAGATGCATAAAGGATAAACATCACATGCACTCAAAATATGTGACATGATATGGCCATCATCTTGTGCTTTTGATCTCCATTTCCAAAGCATCGTCATGATTTCCATCGTCACCGGCTCGGCACCTTGATCTCCATCGTTGCGTCGTGGTCATCTCGCCAACTATTGCTTCTACAACTATTGCTAACGCATAGCGATAAAGTAAAGCAATTACATGGCGCTTGCATTTCATACAATAAAGAGACAACCATAAGGCTCCTGCCGGTTGCCGATAAATTACAAAACATGATCATCTCATACAATAACGTATATCACATCATGTATTGACCATATCACATCACAGCATACCCTGCAAAAACAAGTTAGACGTCCTCTACTTTGTTGTTATAAGTTTTACGTGGCTGCTACGGGCTTCTAGCAAGAACCGTTCTTACCTACGGCACAAAACCACAACGGTGATTTATCAAGTTTGCTGTTTTAACCTTCAACAAGGACCGGCCGCAGTCAAATTCGATTCAACTAAAGTAGGAGAAACAGACACCCGCCAGCCACCTTTATGCAAAACAAGTTGCATGTCTGTCGGTGGAACCGGTCTCATGTACGTGGACATGTAAGGTTGGTCCGGGCCGCTTCATCTTACAATACCGCCGAATCAAAATAAGACGTTGGTGGTAAGCAGTATGACAATCACCGCCCACCACTCTTTGTGTTCTAGTCGTGCATATCATCTACACATAGACCTGGCTCATGATGCCACTGTTGGGGAACGTTGCCTGGAAAACAAAAAAAATTCTACGCACACGCAAGATCTATCCATGGAGATGCATAGCTACGAGAGGGGGAGTGTGTCTATGTACCCTCGTAGACCATAAGCGGAAGCGTTAGAACAACGCGGTTGATTTCGTCGAACAACTTCACGATCCAACCGACCGAGCACCGAACGTACGGCACCTCCGCGTTCAGCACATGTTCAGCTCGGTGACGTCCTCGACTTCTTGATCCAGCAAGACGGTGAGGTAGTGGATGAGTTCCAGCAGCACGACGGCGTGGTGACGGTGATGGTGATGCTATCTCCGCAGGGCTTCGCCCAAGCACTGCGAAAATATGTCCGAGGAACGGAACTGTGGAGGGGGGCGCCGCACACGGCTAAGACAATGTTGTGTCCTTTGGGGCGCCCCCTCTCCCCTATTTATATATGTGTAGGGGCTTGGAGTAGAAGGAATTGTGCCACGTGAATAGTAACCGTGAATAGTACACACGTGGACTTGGACTCCAAAGTCCAATCCTATTCCTACTAGGACTCTCCCTTTTTTCCTTCCCTAGCTGCGTGGGCTTTTGATGACTTGGTGCGCCTGGCCCAATAAGGCCAAGGCGCCTCCCCTTAGCCCATGCCAGCCCTTGGGACGTGGTGGATCCACTTGTGGACTTCCGGACCCCTCCGGAATCCTCCGGAACCTTCTGAAAGCTTCCCGGTACAATACCGGAAAAACTGCACCTTTTTCCGGAACCCAAAATATGACTTCCCATATATAAATCTTTACCTCTCGACCATTCCAAGACTCGTCGTGACATCCGGGATCTCATCCGGGACTCCAAACAATATTCGGTTACCAATTCACATAACTCATATAACACTATATCGTCAACGAACGTTAAGCGTGCGGACCCTACGGGTTCGGGAATGATGTAGACATGACTGAGACGCCTCTCCGGTCAATAACCAATAGCGGAACCTGGATGATCATATTGGTTCCTACATATTCCACGAAGATCTTATCGGTCGAACCGCAATGACAACATACGTAATTCCCTTTGTCCGTCGGTATGTTACTTGCCCGAGATTCGATTGTCGGTATCTCCATACCTAGTTCAATCTCGTTACCGGCAAGTCTCTTTACTCGTTCCGTAATACATCATCCCGTAACTAACTCCTTAGTCACTTTGCTTGCAAGCTTCTTATGATGTGCATTACCGAGAGGGCCTAGAGATACCTCTCCGAAACACGGAGTGACAAATCCCAGTCTCGATCCATGCCAACTCAACGGACACCTTCGGAGATACCTGTAGAGCATCTTTATGATCACCCAGTTACGTTGTGATATTTGATAGCACACAAGGTATTCCTCCGGTATCCGGGAGTTGCATGATCTCATGGTCTGAGGAACATGTATTTGACATTCAAGAAAGCAGTAGCAATAAACAAAACGATCATATGCTAAGCTAACGGATGGGTCTTGTGCATCACATCATTCTCCTAATGATGTGATCCCGTTATCAAATGACAACTCATTTCTATGGTTAGGAAACCTTAACCATCTTTGATCAACGAGCTAGTCTAGTAGAGGCTCACTAGGGACACGGTATTTGTTTATGTATTCACACATGTATTTAAGTTTCCGGTCAATACAATTCTAGCATGAATAATAAACCTTTATCATGAACAAGGAAATATAAAATAATAACAACTTTATTATTGCCTCTAGGGCATATTTCCATCAGTCTCCCACTTGCACTAGAGTCAATAATCTAGATTACATAGTAATGAATCTAACACCCATGGAGTCTTGGTGCTGATCATGTTTTGCTCGTGGAAGAGGCTTAGTCAACGGGTCTGCCACATTCAAATCCGTGTATACTTTGCAAATTTCTATGTCTCCATCCTTGACATATTCACGAATGGAGTTGATGCGTCTCTTGATGTGTTTGGTCTTCTTGTGAAACCTGGGCTCCTTGGCTATGTCAATTGCTCCAGTGTTGTCACAAAAGATTGTCATTGGACCCGATGCACTAGGTATTACACCTAGATCGGATATGAACTCCTTCATCCAGACTCCTTCATGTGCTGCTTCCGAAGCAGCTATGTATTCCGCTTCACACGTAGATCCCGCCACGACGCTCTGCTTGGAACTGCACCAACTGACAGCTCCACCATTTAATATAAATACGTATCCGGTTTGTGACTTAGAGTCATACGGATCAGTGTCGAAGCTTGCATTGACGTAACCCTTTATGACGAGCTCTTCGTCACCTCCATAAACGAGAAACATGTCCTTGGTCCTTTTCAGGTACTTCAGGATATTCTTGACCGCTGTCCAGTGATCCACTCCTGGATTACTCTGGTACCTCCCTGCCAAACTTATGGCAAGGCACACATTAGGTATGGTACACAACATGGCATACATAATAGAACCTATGGCTGAGGCATAGGGAATGACTTTCATTTTCTCTATATCTTCTGCCGTGGTCGGGCATTGAGTCTGACTCTACTTCACACCTTGCAAGACAGGCAAGAACCCTTTCTTTGACTGATCCATTTTGAATTTCTTCAAAACTTTGTCAAGGTATGTGCTTTGTGAAATTCCTATCAAGCGTCTTGATCTATCCCTATAGATCTTGATGCCCAATATATAAGCAGCTTCACCGAGGTCTTTCATTGAAAAATTCTTATTCAAGTATCCCTTTATGCCATCAAGAAATTCTATATCATTTCCAATCAACAATATGTCATCCACATATAATATTAGAAATGCTACAGAGCTCCCACTCACTTTCTTGTAAATACAGGCTTCACCGTAAGTCTGTACAAAACCATATGCTTTGATCACCTCATCAAAGCATATATTCCAACTCCGAGATGCTTGCACCAGTCCATAGATGGATCGCTGCAGCTTGCACACTTTGTTAGCACCCTTAGGATCGACAAAACCTTCTGGTTGCATCATATACAACTCTTCTTTGAGAAAACCATTAAGGAATGCAGTTTTGACATCCATTTGCCAGATTTCATAATCATAAAATGCGGCAATTGCTAAAATGATTCAGACAGACTTAAGCATCGCTACGGGTGAGAAAGTCTCATCGTAGTCAACCCCTTGAACTTGTCGAAAACCTTTCGAGACAAGTCGAGCTTTGTAGACAGTGATATTACCATCAGCATCTGTCTTCCTCTTAAAAATCCATTTATTCTCAATGGCTTGCCGATCATCGGGCAAGTCCACCAAAGTCCACACTTTGTTCTCATACATGGATCCTATCTCAGATTTCATGGCCTCAAGCCATTTGTCGGAATCCGGGCTTATCATAGCTTCTTCATAGTTCGTAGGTTCGCTGTTGTCTAACAACATAACTTCCAGAATAGGATTACCGTACCACTCTGGTGCGGAACGTACTCTGGTCGACCTACGAAGTTCAGTAGTAACTTGATCTGAAGTTTCATGATCTTTATCATTATCTTCCTCTCTTATTGGTGTAGGCATCACGGGAACGGTTTTCTCTGATGAGCTACTTTCCAATTCGAGAGAAGGTACAATTACCTCATCAAGTTCTACTTTCCTCCCACTCACTTCTTTCGAGAGAAACTCCTTCTCTAGAAAGGACCCATTCTTGGCAACAAAGACCTTGCCTTCGGATCTGTGGTAGAAGGTGTACCCAATTGTTTCTTTAGGGTATCCTATGAAGACGCACTTCTCCGCTTTGGGTTCGAGCTTATCAGGTTGAAGCTTTTTCACATAAGCATCGCATCCCCAAACTTTAAGAAACGACAGCTTAGGTTTCTTGCCAAACCATAGTTCATATGGTGTCGTCTCAACGGATTTAGACGGTGCCCTATTTAACGTGAATGCAGCTGTCTCTAATGCATAACCCCAAAATGATAGTGGCAAATCGGTAAGAGACATCATAGAACGCACCATATCCAATAAAGTACGGTTACGACGTTCGGACACACCATTACGCTGTGGTGTTCCAGGTGGCGTGAGTTGTGAAACAATTTCACATTTTCTTAAATGAAGGCCAAACTCGTAACTCAAATATTTGCCTCCGCGATCAGATCGTACAAACTTTATTTTCTTGTTACGATGATTCTCTACTTCACTCTGAAATTCTTTGAACTTTTCAAATGTTTCAGACTTGTGTTTCATCAAGTAGATATACCCATATCTACTCAAATCATCTATAAAGGTTAGAAAATAACGATACCCGCCGCGTGCTTCAACATTCATCGGACCGCATACATCGGTATGTATTATTTCCAACAAATCAGTAGCTCGCTCCATTGTTCCGGAGAACGGAGTTTTAGTCATCTTGCCCATGAGGCATGGTTCGCAAGTATCAAATGATTCATAATCAAGAGATTCCAAAAGTCCATCCGCATGGAATTTCTTCATGCGCTTTATACCAATATGACCTAAACGGCAGTGCCACAAGTATGTTGCACTATCATTATCAACTTTGCATCTTTTGGCATCAATATTATGAATATGTATATCACTACGATCGAGATTCAACCAGAATAGACCATTCACAAAAGGTGCGTGACCATAAAAGATGTTACTCATATAAATAGAACAACCATTATTCTCTGACTTAAAATGAATAACTGTCTCACAATAAACAAGATCCAGATATAATGTTCATGCTCAACGCTGGCACCAAATAACAATTATTGAGGTCTAAAACTAATCCCAAAGGTATATGTAGAGGTAGCATGCCGACGGCGATCACATCAACCTTGGAACCATTCCCGACGCGCATCGTCACCTCGTCCTTAGCCAATCTTCGTTTATTCCGTAGCTCGTGTTTCGAGTTACAAATATGAGCAACCGAACCAGTATCAAATACCCAGGCGCTACTGCGAGCATTAGTGAGGAACACATCAATAACATGTATATCAATTATACCTTTGCTCACTTTGCCATCCTTCTTATCCGCCAAATACTTGGGGCAGTTCCGCTTCCAGTGACCAGTCCCTTTGCAGTAGAAGCACTCTGTTTCAGGCCTGGGTCCATCTTTGGGTTCTTCGTGGGAGTGGCAACTTGCTTGCCGTTCTTCTTGAAGTTCCCCTTCTTTCCCTTGCCCTTTTTCTTGAAACTAGTGGTTTTGCTAACCATCAACAGTTGATGCTCCTTCTTGATTTCAACCTCCGCTGATTTCAGCATCGCGAAGAGCTCGGGAATTGTCTTCTCCATCCCTTGCATATTATAGTTCATCACGAAGCCTTTATAGCTTGGTGGCAGTGACTGAAGAACTCTGTCAATAACACTCTCAACCGGAAGATCAATTCCCAGCTGAGTCAAGTGGTTGTGGTACCCAGACATTCTGAGTATGTGTTCACTGACAGGACTGTTCTCCTCCATCTTACAGCTAAAGAACTTGTTGGAGACTTCATATCTCTCAACCCGGGCATTAGCTTGAAATATCAATTTCAGCTCGTGGAACATCTCATATGCCCCGTGGCGTTCAAAACGCTTTTGCAGTCCCGGTTCTAAGCCGTAGAGCATGGCACACTGAACTATCGAGTAGTCATCAGATCGAGCCTGCCAGGCGTTCACAACGTCTGCAGCAGCTCCTGCAGCAGGTCCATCACCTAGCGGTGCATCAAGGACATAATTCTTCTGTGCAGCAATGAGGATAATCCTCAAGTTACGGACCCAGTCCGTGTAGTTGCTACCATCATCTTTCAACTTAGCTTTCTCTAGGAACGCATTAAAATTCAACGGAACAGTAGCACGGGCCATTTATCTACAACATAGATATGCAAAGAAACTATCAAGACTAAGTTCATGATAAATTAAGTTCAATTAATCAAATTACTAATGAACTCCCACTTAAATTAACATCCCTCAAGTTAACTAAGTGATACATGATCCAAATCAACTAGCCCATGTCCGATCATCACGTGAGATGGGATAGTCATCAATGGTGAACATCTCCATGTTGATCATATCTACTATATGGCTCATGTTCGACCTTTCGGTCTCCAGTGTTCCGAGACCATGTCTGTACATGCTAGGCTCGTCAAGTTTAACCCAAGTATTCTGCTTGTGTAAAACTGGCTTACACCCGTTGTATGTGAACGTAGAATCTATCACACCCGATCATCACGAGGTGCTTCGAAACGACGAACTTTAGCAACGGTGCATACTCGGGGAGAACACTTTTATCTTGAAATTTAGTGAAGGGATCATCTTATAATGCTACCGTCGTTCTAAGCAAAATAAGATGCATAAAGGATAAACATCACATGCACTCAAAATATGTGACATGATATGGCCATCATCTTGTGCTTTTGATCTCCATTTCCAAAGCATCGTCATGATTTCCATCGTCACCGGCTCGACACCTTGATCTCCATCATTGCGTCATGGTCGTCTCGCCAACTATTGCTTCTACAACTATTGCTAACGCATAGCGATAAAGTAAAGCAATTACATGGCGCTTGCATTTCATACAATAAAGAGACAACCATAAGGCTCCTGCCGGTTGCCGATAAATTACAAAACATGATCATCTCATACAATAACGTATATCACATCATGTCTTGACCATATCACATCACAGCATACCCTGCAAAAACAAGTTAGACGTCCTCTACTTTGTTGTTATAAGTTTTACGTGGCTGCTACGGGCTTCTAGCAAGAACCGTTCTTACCTACGGCACAAAACCACAACGGTGATTTATCAAGTTTGCTGTTTTAACCTTCAACAAGGACCGGCCGCAGTCAAATTCGATTCAACTAAAGTAGGAGAAACAGACACCCGCCAGCCACCTTTATGCAAAACAAGTTGCATGTCTGTTGGTGCAACCGGTCTCATGTACGTGGACATGTAAGGTTGGTCCGGGCCGCTTCATCTTACAATACCGCTGAATCAAAATAAGACGTTGGTGGTAAGCAGTATGACGATCACCGCCCACAACTCTTTGTGTTCTAGTCGTGCATATCATCTACGCATAGACCCGGCTCATGATGCCACTGTTGGGGAACGTTGCATGGAAAACAAAAAAAATTCTACGCACACGCAAGATCTATCCATGGAGATGCATAGCTACGAGAGGGGGAGTGTGTCTACGTACCCTCGTAGACCGTAAGCGGAAGCGTTAGAACAACGCGGTTGATGTCGTCGAACAACTTCACGATCCAACCGACCGAGCACCGAACGTACGGCACCTCCGCGTTCAGCACACGTTCAGCTCGGTGACGTCCTCGACTTCTTGATCCAGAAAGACGGCGAGGTAGTGGATGAGTTTCGGCAGCACGACGGCGTGGTGACGGTGATGGTGATGCTATCTCCGCAGGGCTTCGCCCAAGCACTGCGAAAATATGTCCGAGGAACGGAACTGTGGAGGGGGGCGCCGCACACGGCCAAGACAATGTTGTGTCCTTTGGGGCGCCCCCTCTCCCCTATTTATATATGTGTAGGGGCTTGGAGTAGAAGGAATAGTGCCACATGAACAGTAACCGTGAATAGTTCACACATGGACTTGGACTCCATAGTCCAATCCTATTCCTAATAGGACTCTCCCTTTTTTCCTTCCCTAGCTGCGTGGGCTTTTGAGGACTTGGTGCGCCTGGCCCAATAAGGCCAGGGCACCTCCCCTTAGCCCATGCCAGCCCTTGGGACGTGGTGGATCCACTTGTGGACTTCCGGACCCCTCCGGAATCCTCCGGAACCTTCTGGAAGCTTCCCGGTACAATACTGGAAAAACTGCACCTTTTTCCGAACCCAAAATATGACTTCCCATATATAAATCTTTAACTCTCGACCATTCCAAGACTCCTCGTGATGTCCGGTATCTCATCCGGGACTCCGAACAATATTCGGTTACCAATTCACATAACTCATATAACACTATATCGTCCACGAACGTTAAGCGTGCAGACCCTACGGGTTCGGGAATGATGTAGACATGACTGAGACGCCTCTCCGGTCAATAACCAATAGCGGAACCTGGATGCTCATATTGGTTCCTACATATTCCACGAAGATCTTATCGGTCGAACCGCAATGACAACATACGTAATTCTTTTTGTCCGTCGGTATGTTACTTGCCCGAGATTCGATCGTTGGTATCTCCATACCTAGTTCAATCTCGTTACCGGCAAGTCTCTTTACTCGTTCCGTAATACATCATCCCGTAACTAGCTCCTTAGTCACTTTGCTTGCAAGCTTCTTATGATGTGCATTACCGAGAGGGCCCAGAGATACCTCTCCGAAACACGGAGTGACAAATCCCAGTCTCGATCCATGCCAACTCAACGGACACCTTCGGAGATACCTGTAGAGCATCTTTATGATCACCCAGTTACGTTGTGACATTTGATAGCACACAAGGTATTCCTCCGGTATCCGGGAGTTGCATGATCTCATGGTCTGAGGAACATGTATTTGACATTCAAGAAAGCAGTAGCAATAAACAGAATGATCATATGCTAAGCTAACGGATGGGTCTTGTCCATCACATCATTCTCCTAATGATGTGATCCCGTTATCAAATGACAACTCATGTCTATGGTTAGGAAACCTTAACCATCTTTGATCAACGAGCTAGTCTAGTAGAGGCTCACTAGGAACACGGTATTTGTTTATGTATTCACACATGTATTTAAGTTTCCGGTCAATACAATTCTAGCATGAATAATAAACCTTTATCATGAACAAGGAAATATAAAATAATAACAACTTTATTATTGCCTCTAGGGCATATTTCCATCAGTCTCCCACTTGCACTAGAGTCAATAATCTAGATTACATAGTAATGAATCTAACACCCATGGAGTCTTGGTGCTGATCATGTTTTGCTCGTGGAAGAGGCTTAGTCAACGGGTCTGCCACATTCAGATCCGTGTGTACTTTGCAAATTTCTATGTCTCCATCCTTGACATATTCACGAATGGAGTTGATGCGTCTCTTGATGTGTTTGGTCTTCTTGTGAAACCTGGGCTCCTTGGCTATGGCAATTGCTCCAGTGTTGTCACAAAAGATTGTCATTGGACCCGATGCACTAGGTATTACACCTAGATCGGATATGAACTCCTTCATCCAGACTCCTTCATGTGCTGCTTCCGAAGCAGCTATGTATTCCGCTTCACACGTAGATCCCGCCACGACGCTCTGCTTGGAACTGCACCAACTGACAGCTCCACCATTTAATATAAATACGTATCCGGTTAGTGACTTTGAGTCATCCGGATAAGTGTCGAAGCTTGCATCGACGTAACCCTTTAATACGAGCTCTTCGTCACCTCCATAAACGAGAAACATGTCCTTGGTCCTTTTCAGGTACTTCAGGATATTCTTGACCACTGTCCATTGATCCACTCCTGGATTACTATCTATTCGAATAGTCGTGTCCGTGGTTAAGGACTACAGTCTGGGTTGGTCAAGTGTCGGTCTTAGTGTCGGTCTCCGTAGGAAATAATTAAATTGAGCATGACATTATTTTGCAGAATGATTAGTGCCACTATCGATATTATCATGAGTATTATTATTACTATGCATATTATTGTGGACTAACCCGTTTCTCTTATTTTATTTCCTGAGTGTCTCAGGGGCTGGCTGGACTACCCCGGACACTCGGTTTTATTTCTTTTCAAGACCTCTCATGGCATCGCTTGAGTTCTCGGGCGGTCCTGTCTCGCCCGATTCTCTTTTAGACACCCGTTTGGCATTTCTTTTCAAGACCTCTCGTGGCGTCGCTTGAGTTCTCGGGCGGTCCTGTCTCGCCCGATTCTCTTTTAGACACCCGTTTGGCATTTCTTTTCAAGACCTCTCGTGGCGTCGCTTGAGTTCTCGGGCGGTCCTGTCTCGCCCGATTCTCTTTTAGACACCCGTTTGGCATTTCTCTTGGATACTCGGGCGGTCTTGTCTCGCCCGATTCTCCACTTTATATTTTCCTTTGGATTCTCGGACGGTCTTGTCTCGCCTGATTATCCACTTTTAACCTTCTTGGTTTGTCACTAACATTTTATTTACTCATACTTCTGCACATGCTAATATTTATCATGCCATAATTTAATTTCAGCCAACATATGCATCTCATTTAACCCATCATGGTCATATGCATTCGGTATATCTTTTGTTCATTATGTTTGCGAGTACATTCCAACGTACTCACTGGCTTGTCCCTGGCTATTTAATTGGCCAGGTCAGGATTTCGACAAGGAGTATTACCACGACGTCCATGCGGAGCCTAGGATAGCAGCCATGCGGGATAGGAATTATCCTGGTCAGCCGTTCCTGTGGGAATGGAGGCCCATCGACGTTGGAGAACCACGAGTCGCTTCCGTTATCCTCACTAGAAATCATTGTTGTATCATTAGACCTTTATGGTCTTGTATCCAATTCTTGTAATTGCTTGGTAATCTGTAACAAGGACGTGTCCACCAGTAACCGTAATCCTGGGCTAGTGATGACACGAGGGGTTAATTTCTGGGATATCATGTCCCGGAAATCCGGCCCCAACACAGTCTCATCAAACTTGTACCTTCAATCCACTGATCGTGCCACACCTCGGTGGTTCTTCTGTCTCCCACTCGCTGAATGAGACCACGTCGTAACATCTCCTTTCCTTTGATGATTGCTTGCCACGTTTGAGATGCACCCGCCGGGCACCCTGCCGTGAGAATTTCACCATTGGCGTAACACCTACCCTTAAGCACTCTAGCACACAAGCTATTGGTATTATCAAGGAGCCTCCACGCTTGTTTAGCTAGCATAGCATCATTGAAGATCTCAAGATCACGAAACCTGAGACCTCCCTTGGATTTGGCAATACACATCTTTTCCCAATACTTTCAATGCGTACCTCTTTTGTCTAGTGATACAACCCACCAATATTTGGACATATTTGTTGTCAGTTTCTTGCACAGACTTTTTGTGAGTTTGAAACAAGTCATAGAGTAGTCTGGTAAATCCTGAACCACAGACTTTATGCACCTTTTCTACTTGTAGACTGCGTTGGTATTTCCCCGAAGAGGAGAGGATGATGCAGTATAGTAGAGATAAGTATTTCCCTCAGTTAAGAACCAAGGTTATCAATCCAGTAGGAGAACCACGCAAAATCCCTTTAGCAGCACATGCACACACAAAAGCAAACACTTGCACCCAACGCAAATAAGAGGGTTGTCAATTCTCTTAGCGGTTATTTGCAAGGATTAATTTTGATAGTGATAGATAGATAAACTAAAATACTAAATAAAATAAAAGTAAATAAATTGCAGCAAGGTACTTTTGGTTTTAAATATATGATAAAAGTAGACCCGGGGCCATAGTTTTCACTAGAGGCTTCTCTCTCGAACACATAGCATACGGTGGGTAAACAAATTACTGTTGGGCAATTGATAGAAAAGCAAATGATTATGACGGATTCATGGCAATGATCATGTATATAGGCATCACGTCCGAGACAAGTAGACCGACTCCTGCCTGCATCTACTACTATTACTCCACCCATTGACCGCTATCCAGCATGCATCTAGGGTATTAAGTATGAAACAAAGTAACGCCTTAAGCAAGATGACATGATGTAGACAAAGTAAACTCAAGCAATATGATTAAACCCCATCTTTTTATCCTTAATGGCAACAATACAAATATGTGTCATGTCCCTTTCTATCACTGGGATTGAGCACCGCAAGATTGAACCCATCACAAAGCACCTCTCTCATTGCAAGATAAACCAATCATGATGTAGACTACTACTACGTGGAGACCACCAACGACCAGGAGTAGATAGGAGGCACCCAGGCAGGAGGCCTGCGCCTTTTCGATCAGATGTCGTTGTTTTGCTTAGCCTTCTTAAGGCAGACTTGTTTAACTTTGTGTCTGTACTCAGATACTGTTGTTGCTTTCGCTAACACTTGTTCGCAAGCTTATGTATTCAAGCCCTCGAGGCCCCCTGGCTTGTAATATAAAGCTTGTATGACTTTTATTTGTGTTTAGAGTTGTGTTGTGATATCGTCCCGTGAGTCCTTAGGCTTGATCGTGTGCATTTGCGTGTATGATTAGTGCACGATTAAGTCGGGGGCGTCACAAGTTGGTATCAGAGCCGACTGCCTGTAGGAACCCCCCTTTCCAACTACTTGGCCGAAGTTGAGTCTAGTCTTTGAAAAACAATTTTACTAACATGGTTGTGTGGCTTACGGGCCCACGTCGCCAATGGGTGGTATTAGGATCTTTTATTCCTCTTCTTTACTCTGGGACTCTGAACTCTCTTCTATTCGGGTTAAAGATTTTGCTCACTCTAACATTAGGTTCTCGTGATCACATTCACCCGGAGAGCTGGATGATCTGCAACATTTCTTTCCAATGCTATCATATGATTCTCACACTATCGTTTGACATCTTGCACTCCTCTGTTTCAGATGCGTCCCGCAAGACAGCTCGTAGGCCACACTATGGCTGTTGATGCGACTGGGTTCCCTGCTATCTTGGTCGTTCTTTTGACCAGGCTAGGATATCGCTGGTACCCGGAGTACACTGTTTACGAGGATTATCGCGAGTTCAACCAGGAGTAGTACCATGCTGTGGTTCGTATCTTTGATCGGCAGAACAACTCCATCACTGAGTTGCACACCTTTCACGGAGTTGGAGTGACTGTCGACATGGCCGTCCATGATGCTGCCTATACTGCTATTGCCCGTCTCCGTGGAGAGCACAGTCGCTTGGAGGAGACTGCTTTCAGATATATCCCCAATGTCCCCGCTGGGGATGAGACTGGATATTACACTGCTGTCTGTACCCCTTACGTGCCACGTCGTTATGACCCGCAGGTTTTGGTATAGTATACTCAGGCTCTGGATCGCACTGCCCGAGCTCTTGCTGTCGAGTTGTACCCCACTCGTGCTCGTCTTTATGACGCTCTAACACAGTTGCTGCCAGCAATCAGTGCGAGGATGCATCCAGAGTATATCCTTTACCCGCGCAGGACGGAGATACCACCAGGTCTTGAGTGGCCTGCTGTTGGAGGTTGTACTCCTCCACGTGGTCCTCTTCTTCCAGTTCGGGACCAGGTTCTGCACTAGAGTGTTCACGGAGCGCAGGACCCTTACATCGAGGGTACCCTGCGTCGTCACCTGCAGCTGCCTGGCTTCAGTGGTTTTCTCCGACGTTGATGTAGCTATTGCTATGCCCCGTTGTTGTATCCCTCCACCGCGTGCCTGCGTGCCGCCTAGTTGTCTAGCTTTGTTTCCGTTGTTGTAACGCTGGCTTGTAACCGAATCTATGTATGGATCTGTATGTCATGTTTGACTATGTTGATGTATCTATTGCACTTCCTTTTGTTGTGCGTGTTACTTCATGAATGATTCCATACAACTGCAATACTCGTTGCTAAACTACCCCTGTTGATTTTAGCAGGATGGTTAGACCCGCAGGTCATGGCCGTGGTGCCAACAATCCACCACCGCCCGACTATATGGCTGCAATGATGCAACAATTTGAATTGCACCGTCAGTTCATGCAAGGACTTATGGATCAGTTTCCTCGCCCGAATGCCAATCAGCAGCCAGCTGCAATAACCTTGCAAGAGTTTGTGCGCCTTAATCCAACTATCTTCCGCAACTCAGTTCGGCCGCTTGACGCTGATGACTGGCTCCGCGACATCACTTTCGAGATGGAGTCTGCGAATGTGCCCCCTGCCAGCTATGTCACTTTTCCAACATACTTTCTGAAGGGACCCTCAGCTCAATGGTGGGACACTCACAGACATACCCTACCTGCTGGAACCATCATCACTTGGGTGGAATTCTAGGCTGCTTTCCGTGCCCATTACATTCCACAAGGCGTCATGGACTGGAAAAGGCGTGAGTTCCGCAACCTTACCCAGGGCAACAAGTCCGTGGAGGCCTATCAGCGGGAGTTTCTTGAACTATACCGCTATGCTGAAGAGGATATTGCTATTGATGCCCGCAGACAGGAGAAGTTCCGTGAAGGGCTCAACCCAGATATCAAGCTCGCATTGCTAGTCCAAGACTTTGCCGACTTCGCCACCTTGGTGAACAAGGCTATACAGGTTGAGACTGGTCTGAAGGATCACAAGGACGCTCTTAAGCGCACCCGTGAAGCGGGCTCATCTTCGGGCCCGTCTTCCCAGAAGCGCAGTATTTGGATCCCTCACAGCATGTACCGTCCGACTGTACCTGCTCCAAGGCCATCGTATGCTGCACCTCGTATGCCTCCTCCACCTCTGAGGCAGCCAAGACCTCAAGCTGCACCATTTCGAGCTCTTGCTCCCTGTCCTGAGGATGGACTGTGTTTCACTTGTGGACGTCCAGGTCACCGTGCCAAAGACTGCCGTCAGAACCAGAATCAGTTGGCACTTCCATCTGGTGGCCGTGGTAATGGCCGTGGCAATCACCAGCCCCGCAACAACAATGCCAGGCCTTCTTATGGTCGTGGTCAGGCTTATCATGTAAACATGAATGAAGACCAAGACCAACCAGCTACTGTGATGGGTACACTTCCTATTAATTCAGTACCAGCTTCTGTTTTGTTTGATTCAGGAGCATCGCATTCTTTCATATCAGAAGAGTTTGCATTCATGCATGGCATTAAACATGAACATTTGCACCAACCGTTAGTGGTTAACACTCCCGCGGGTCATTGTCGAACCTCTATGTTCAGCCCCGATGTTACCATTGAAATTGAAGGGTTGGAATTCCATGCTTTTCCCATTATTTTGAAGTCTTCCAAGGTTGACCTCATTCTGGGAATGGATTGGTTAAAGGCTCACACCGCCTTAATAAATTGTGCCACTAAAGCTGTCCAACTTCTGCACCCCTCGGATGAGATAGTAAATTACCATGCTCATATCGTTCAAAATGCCGAGGCTCAGATTTATGCACTGAATGCGTTGAACGCTTCTCCTCTTGAGGGGATCGAAAACGTTCCAGTCGTTCGCGACTTCCAAGATGTCTTTTCAGAAGAACTTCCAGGAGTACCCCCTGCAAGAGCTGTCGAGTTTGTCATCGACTTAAAACCAGGCACAACTCCTTTTGCGAAGCGTCCCTACAAGATGTGTGACGCCCCGAGACCGATGCTCCAGATGTCTTCCTTTTATTCGTCGTCGTTGCCATGTCATTCGCTTGCGTGTTGCACCTTGGCCATGTCATCATGTGCATTTCATCCGCATGTTTTTCAAAAACTTGCATCCGTTCATAGTTGGCATTCTCCCCGTTCCTTCCGTTGTCCGTTTCGAGTCCCGACACACTCGCACGTGCCCGCGGCACCTCCGAAATATTATTTTGTAAGTGGGATAAAAATGTTCTCGGAATGGGTTGAAAGTTGGTGTGCGGTCTTATTATATTGTAGGTACACTGTCTGCCAAATTTCGTCCCATTCGGAGGTCGTTTGATGCCCCAACGGATAACCTATAGCGGCACTATAGCCGGACAAAACGTCGGATGTTTTCGGTGTTCCGAAACTTGTCACCGGGCCGCCCACTTCCCTCTCATCTCAGCCCATGGCCTCTTTACACAGCCACACCAGCCCACCTAGCAACCCCCTCTGTTTCGGTCCATCGAATCGTGATCGGGAGGCTCCGAAACCCTCTCCTCTAACCCCCTTTCCTTATTTAAGCAGACCCCCCTCCTCCAGATTTGGAAACCCTAGCCTCTTCCCTCAATTTCCGTGCCGCCTCAGCCGCGCGCCGCCACCTGTCGCCACCCAGCCGCCGCCACCTCACTCTGTCTCCCACCTTCAGTCGCCGCGGCCCTGCGAAGCCCATCGCGGGCCCGCTCAAGCCCATCCGCACCCGAGCGCAGCCGCTCACCCGCAACCTCCCGCAGCGCTCGATCCATTTTGGATCGAGGCAACTGCCCCGCGCGCCCCGGCCTCCTCCTGGCCTCGCCGGACCGGCCGCCGCCAGCGACCAGCACCTCCAGGCCGTTGCCCCTGCCTCCTTCCCTTTCTCTCTTTCTTGTTCTTCCCCCGCTCACATCTCTCTGTTTCCTCTTTCTCTCCCCCGCAGGAGCAGCCGCCGCCATGGAGCTCCTCGCCGCCCGACCCTGTCCGCCGTCGCCGTGGCCCGGATCCGGCACCGGCCGGCCGGATCCGCCCATTCCCGGCCTCCGCTCGCCGGATTTCTTCGCGCCGCCGAGCCGTATGCCGCCGCCGCCCCTGCCTCCCTCGATCCAGTAGGGGATCGAGGAGGACAACGTGCGCGCCCGAGCCGGCCCACCTCTCCACCGACTAGGCTTGGCCCATGGTGAGCAGCCACCCTATCCCGCGCCCTGAGCGTCTTTTAGTTATCCCGCGCCCGTGCGATTTCTGCAAGTTTTAAAAATTCCAGCATCATGTGGTCATTTTGTGAGGCTTGTATCTTTGTGCATGTTGATCCTATGATGATGATCTTTATATGTAAATTGCTCTACTCTTCGTGCTCTACATGATGGTGCCATTTGCATTCATGTTAGGATCCATATAAATGTCATTATCTCTGTTGCAAAAGTGCCTCATGATGTTAACTGCGGAAACTGTTAATATTTGTCATTGTCATTTTTGTGTGATTTAATGCATGCACCATGTGAGCAACTTGTCAACATGACTTTGGAGCATTTTCATGTCTTCTTGCTTCTAGTATTTATTTCATGCCATGATATGCCTTGATGTGAGTGCCATGAGCTTGTAAACATGCCTAGTTAATGTTGCTGTTCTGAGTAAAGCTGTCTATGATAAAACTTGCCAACTTTGCTTGATGGTTGCCACTAATCTATAGCTCATATGCATATGATTCCTTCAGGTGATTTGGTCTATGCAATGTGTACTTTGATGCCATGCCCTTGGTTGCTATGTAATCTTGCTGTAGCTTGTCTATTTGTTGCTCTCAAGTTGCCATCATGATATAACTGTCATCCTGTAACAGAATGTTCCATTATATAAAAATCATAGTAATTAATCTGTGCATCCTATGAACTTTTGCCAATGGAGTGATTTGAAGATTGCCATGTCTACTGTATGCTCATGTCAATTTCATAAATATTAAAATTGCTATGCTTGCTATTATGTGCCTCCCAAGTCAGCATCATAATGTTGTTGACAGCATGCTCAGTTTTCTGTTAGTTCATGATTGCATATTGCCTTGATGATTGCCATGAATCTGTTGTTCCTATGATTATGCCCATGTTGTATGTTTTCATCTACATGTTGTATAATTCCATGATGTACCATTTGTCGCCATGTTATTGCATTGTAGCATATTTGTTTCTTGCCTCCAACATGCCATCATATTAACTATGCTCATGTATATGCCCTGTTTAGCAGAACATTGCATTTTGCATGGATCATATCGACTTAACCTTGATACCTATGAACCTGAACCTTTAAGATAAATTGGAGTATATCATGTCTATTTCAAGTGCATATCAAGTTTGTGCCCATCATGTGCCTGTAGCTTGCTGTTTTGATGTTGGCAAAGTGCTATGTTACTGTTTGGGGCAGATTATTATTATAGCTTGTGTTGATTGTAATTGTTGAACCGTTGCTCCGTTTTGATCATGTCCTATATGAAACTTGCTTAGATTTGTGTGTAGATTCATGTTGTCATGTTGCATCCTTGATTTGTGTGTTCGTGGTTGATGTTTGCATGCATTTTGCATCCTTGCCATGTTAAACTTGTTTAGCTCATATCTTCTAGCCCGTAGCTCTGAATTAAATGATCTACATATGTAACTTGACTAGAAAAGCATGTAGATCATTGTGATGCATGTTAACTTGCTGTTTAACAACTTTAACATTGTGTTTAATTCAGATCAGTACCAATTTCGAAATTTGCATATGGGGAAATACCGGAATTGTTGTTTGTGTTTCCGGCCTCATTTAAACTTGCCTAGTTGTATGGATTGCTTATGCTTCATCTCTTGCCATGTTTAAAAACATTTAATCTTGTCATGCATCATATTTGGATTGTGCATCATGCCATGTTTACGCTTGTGTGTTTACCATGTTGTTTGCTTCTTTCCGGTTGTGCTTCTTCTCGATAGTTCTGCTTTCGATGCGATTGTGAGGATTCGTTCAACTATGATTGGTTCGTCTTCTTCATGGACTCGATCTTCTTCCGAGCAGGATTTTAGGCAAGATGATCATGACCTTGGATATCTTTACTATCTTTGCTTTCTATTTGTCTCGTTGCTATCGTTATGTCGCGCTTCCTACCACATATATGTCAGCCTCCTATATGCCATAATACAGCCTCTAACCACCCTTACCCAGCAAACGGTTGTTTGGCTATGTTACCGCTTTGCTCAGCCCCTTTCTTATAGCGTTACTAGTTGCAGGTGCTCTTGCAGGTTGCTCCATGTTGGGACATGGACATGTTGGGATATCACAATATCTCTTATTTAATTAAGGCATCTATATACTTGGTATTGGGTGGAAGGCTCGGCTTTGGCCTAGTGTTTTGTTCCACTCAAACCGCCCTAGTTTCCGTAATGCCGGTGTTATGATCCATGTTTAGCGTTCCTAACATGCTCAGGGGAATGGGACCCTCTTGACAGTTCGCTTTGAATAAACGCTTCCAGCAAGGCCCAACTTTGGTGTTACCATTTGCCAACATAATAATACTGAATCAATTAATTAATTTTGCATAGGGCGTCATGAACCCGAGGATTCTTAATTCAACATAATACAGGTGGGCCAGTGCTGATGGTGTTGGTCCAAAACTAGAGCACTGTGCGGGGCCGCCCCTTGGCAACTTGGGGTCTTTTGGCACCTGTACGTGTAGCTTCTCCGGTCGTGGCCTGAGAATGAGATACGCGCGGCTCCTATCGGGGTGTCGGCACGCCGGGAGGTCTTGCTGGACTTGTTTACCATTGTCGAAATGTCTTGTGCACCGGGATTCCGAGGATACTTTGGGCTATCTTGAGGTTGAGGTATTTCCACCGCAGCTTGTGTAGGTCTATGATGGACCAGGTTGGAACACCCCTGCAGGGTTAAATCTTACGCGAAGCCGTGCCCGCGGTTATGTGGCACTTGGATATTTATAACCTCCGGTTGTAGAGAACTTGACACTAAATCCTAATTAAAATACACCAACCATGTGCGTAACCGTGACCGTCTCTTTTCGAGGAAGTTCGAAAAGAGAACACGGTGGGATTATGTTTGACTCGTAAGTAGGTGTTCAGGATCACTTAGTGATCATTTGTAGTTTGTGACTGTTTTGCGTAGATGCTCTTCTTATTCTTGTACTCGTAAGTTAGCCACCATACAATGCTTAGTGCTTGCTGCAACCTCACCACCTTACCCTTCCATACCCATTTAAGCTTTGATAGTCTTGCTACCCATGGTTATGGGATTGCTAAGTCCTCGTGGCTCACAGGTAACTACCACAATAGTTGCAGGTACAGGTAATGCGATGTCTTGACGTGAGAGCGATGCTTGTTTGCTTTGGAGTTCTTCTTCTGCTTCTTCTTCTTCGTCGATCTGGGGATAGGTTCCTGGTCGGCAGCCTCGGCTAGTAGGGTGGATGTCATTCTTCTTTTCGTTTGATTTTATCCGTAGTCGGATGCTGCCCTTCTGTATGATGTGTGTTGTGTATTGATGTATTCATGTGATGATTGTATGTATTTATATGTATCCCCGTCTATTATGTATGTGGTACGATGTAATGATATCCACCTTGCAAGCGTCTCCAATATGCGTTTCTACTCTTGGTGGGGCCTTCGAGTTCCTCGAGAATAGGATCGCATATTGGGCGTGACAAGTTGGTATCAGAGCCTCGACCGACCATAGGAGCCCCCTTGATTGATCGAACCGCTGACGAGTCTAGAAGAAAACTATTTTGAGTCCTAGTTATATATCGGAGAGTAGGAATTCTTTTTACTTCTTATCCCCTTCGTCGCTCTGGTGAGGAATTGTGACGTAGGTGTTTTGATTCTACTATCTCTTCTCACTCAAATTTTTTTAGGATCACGCGGGTATTGTTGGAATGGTTGCGATATCGGTGTGACGTGACTCTGTTCTTGGTGCCTCCTGACCGTATGGATTGGACCCGAGGAGTTGAGCTCCAAGGGGTTCTTGTGACATTCACTATCGTTTCAGTTCCTAAATACCAGAGGACGCCGACATCAAAACGCTTCTATACTTTTTGTGGTGGCAAATAGTACCGTGACTTTTCCCCAGTACTGGTGGAGATAGCGCGGATGATCCACTATGACTAGTATCGCTGTGCTTTCGAAGGTCTGAGGTAGACGGATTTGCGAAGTTTCTTGGTCGTGTGTGAAGGTTGCGGATTGGTTGCAGCTGATTAGGATATTATTGTTGTTGTGTGCTGAGTAGGTTCCCATATCCGCAACCTGATCTTATAACCAAGAAGTTTCGGGAGTTCTTAGGTGGGAATTCAAGTATTACCTAGAATATCTTTTCCAACAGACACATGATACGATATGGGGTCTATCATATGTTTGTTCCGGCTTATTCTACAAGCCAAATCCTTGTGTTGTTTTTGTTGTGGTATTTGAGTTGCTTCGAAGTCAAGTGTGGATTCTAAATCTTTCCTAAGCGGTGTTCCCATATTTTGATGTGAAGGCCAATCCTTTTGATCATTGAGATTGTCATGACAATTCTTTTCACCCGATGTGCTTCTCTTCAAGTTGATCCAATCCTTTCAACATTTGCAAGATCAATTCCCAGTTTTCTCAATGGAGTTCATTTCATCCATCTAAGTTGTCTTTCTTTTTCCCACCCTCCCACCCTTTTTCTTTACGGAGTCAAAATTCTCAAATCAATTATCCATTGTATTCATGAGAAGTCTCTACATTCTTTTCCTTCAATGTTCTTAACCGGTGATTTCTTGTGATGGTGCTCAGTATTTTGTTGTTCATCATTCTTCATTCTCATTTTCTTTTCGATGGATTCAATTCAAGCTTTCGGTGTTGATCATATCCCGTTCATTGTTTCAAATGCTTTCCCATGCCGGCGCAACGCTTAATCATCCATCTCTCTCTATTCTTACCCGGAGTGCCGTAATTATCTCAGAAGTTCCATCTTTCCATTCGAGATCCATTCGTTCTATCTCGTGGTTGTTACCTCTTCCAAGTCATTTAATTCAACCGGTGCAATCTCTATTTCAAGCAGTTGTTCCAACGGTGATTCTTGTGAGTGGGCCTTAACCCACAGGTCTTTTCCCAGGATCTTACCTGACTCTTCTAATTTTTTCCGGAGCTATTCCCAAAGTCTTTCAAAGTTTGACGTAAGAATGGATTCCATCAGTCAATTGCCTTCTCCAAGATCGCTTTCAAATTCTTTTCATCGTTGACTCAACCTTTCATTTCTTCATTATTCCGGAGTATCTCATAAATTCTTCATGGTGGTTCTCATCGTCATTCTTAGCATTTGAAGACCGAAGAAGAGTTTCTCTTAAATCTTATCCGTTCTCTTGGAGATCCGTGGTTCAAGCTTGATGCTATCTTGTTAAACTAGCGGAGTGACCCGCGCATTTGCGCGGCTAGTTTATTATATATTTTAATAACTTTTATCTACATGTTTTCATTTTTTTATTAGTTCGCAAGATTCACCACTGTATGAGTACTTATACAAAAGAGTTATATCCAAAATGTGCATTAAAAAACCTGGTTAAACTTGGGTTGCCATTAAACTTCGGTACAAATCTCTTTTTTGTATGACACTTTTTATAAAGGGTGTGATTTTCAAATTTCCCTAATCCACGCCTTATCCTGTACATTTATCTTTGTGCCAATATTGTTTAATAAGAATCTTTCTGCCAGTAAAAGTGCAATATTAATGACTTGTACGTGAACCTTGTTGTTTGTTCCATCATCTATCATGCCACTGATGCTTAGTGCAGTTTCATATATCCAAATATATGATAATACATCTTCTCGTTTTCAAAGTAGTTTGTTATATCATCTCTTTCGAATCTGAGCTAATGCAATCCCAAATGGTGTTGAACTTCTTACTTATTATCTTGCTCTCATCGTAGGTTGTTTCCTTTATAGTGCATAATATACTATTTTGCATTGACTAAGATAATAGCCAAAATATGCTTCTCGAGTAAGCTTGTTTGCACGTTGGTGGGAATTCTAGGTTTTTGTATTTTATTGATTGTATGACATCGATGTGTGACAATGGGTAATCGATGTTACAGATCAATCTCCCGCAATGCAAAACCATATAATTTCATACTTGTCTCCACCTCTCCCTCTCTCTCTCTCTCTCTCTCTCTCTCTCTCTCTCTCTCTCTCTCTCTCTCTCTCTATCTCTCTCTCTTTCTCTCTCTCTCTCTCTCTCTCTCCCCCTATTCTTCAGCCACTATTTTCTCCCACAACTAAATGCATTTAATAAAATTGGTATTAAACATTTTAGTTTTGTGATTTCTGGGATTGTCGTAAGATAATTATTTATAGATAGGCATTAAGAACAACTATATAGGTTCATGTAAGTAGAAAGGATAAGAAGGTCATCGTTGGATTACTATGAATATCATCGATAAATGACATTTTAAGTCGACCGAGAAATAGTCGCTCCTTTAAATTTTCTCTCGCACAATTGTTGTGTCCTTATTGTTTTGCCGAAACATACATTGTAATCAAGTGGTAATCGTGTTGTTGCTTTATGTGGACTTTTATTTCATATTCATCTTTACGGGTAATTTTTTTATATTCAAATCCCGCCCCTGAATTTTAGATAATGAAAATTGGTTTGCTATTTTTTATTTCTAAATTCTCTTATAAATCAACTTTTATTATTTATTTATGCAATAAGGAATGTATTCACTATTATATTTTTAGAACAATCTGAAAAATAAGGAACGTATCAAGTATATTTATTTTATTTTAGCTTACAAAATTGGCAATATGTCCTGCTTTGATGGGAAAAAAAGAAGAACGAAAACTTGAACATGTTTTTTTTTGCGGGAAAAACTTGCACATGTTTATGTGTCAGAGGCATGAGAGTGTACTGTCAATATTTTGCATGCATCGTCAAATTTTATATTTAAATCCCACACCTGAAATTTATATAATGAAAATTGGTTTGATTTTTTTTTTCTATTATTTGCAGCTTCACGCATAAATCAAGTTTTGTTATTTATTTACGCAATAACAAATGTATTCACTAATATATTTTTAGAACAATCTCAATAATAATCTTGTTAAACTAATGATAAAATGTGCTATTAATTTATATTTTAGCTTTAAGAATCAGCAATACGTCCAGCTGGTGGTACATGTATGGGATTTTCTTTTGAGGAAGCGTGTATGGGATGCTTTGATGGAAAAAAAAAAGGAAAAGCATGCATGATTTTGTGTGTCAGATGCATGAGAGCGTATGATCAATGAATATATTTAAAAAGGAAAAGTTGCATGTACATATACATGCTACGTGTCCAGGAGGAAGGAGGCATGTACGCTGGTGACTGGCTTCATGCGTGTTGCAGATGGACTTGATGATGCCCGACCAGACCAGTCAATGCCCTTTTTTTAGACTGACCAGTCCATGACCGGATACAACTATTTGTAATATTCCTTCTAATCGTCTCACGTAAGGTTTTCTTTTTTTCCTTCCAATAAATCTCAGCCGTTTAAAAATAAATAAATATCTCAGCCGCTCCTTTGCAATTGGTGTGCGTATAGTTAAATCCAGACAGTGTAATTATGAGACATGCTAATGTAAAGTAAGTTAATTGTGAGACATGCTAATGTAAAGATGGAGTTTTCCATTAAACGTGCATTAGTACTTTTTTCTCGAGGGACTATAATCTAACATTAAACCGATAGTACTTTCGTACTTGTGGGCCTTTCCAACTCCAACAGGACACTATAATCTAATATTGCTTGGTAAAAAACGTTTGGACACGTACAGATCCATAGATTCATTAAATCTCAACCGCTCTTCTTTGCTAATTAAATCTCATCCTTTCGTTTTCTATCGTTTTAATCTTTCCCTTAATAATAAATCACGGATTGACTCCGTGGGTTCACCGTCACAATACGCTTCTTTCCATGAGTTTTTTTTTTTTTTTTTTTTTTTTTTTTTTTTTTTTTTGCAACGACTTCTTTCCATGAGTTTACGTCTTCACCCATATCATATTTTTCTTATACTATCCGAGGTGGTACTAATTTTGTATACGCCCGGCTATTGCTTCTTACCACCGTAATTTCGTCCGTCCGTCGTCGGTCCACTTTGCCCATATTATTTTTTATATCCGAGGTGGTACTAATCTTACGCTTCATCTGATCGAGCGTATGTAGACCTCCACCAGCGATCTCTCGCGTTTGCGCCGCCTGGGCCGAGCTCTTGCGCTTCGATTTACCGTGCGTCCGCCCCGCTTCTACCCGAGTTATAGGCCCAATGCGTGTAGCCTTTTTTTCTGAGAAGCCTACAGGCCCAACGCCGCCGGCCCACCTACACTGGGAGGTGCAAAAATATTAGCGCGTGTTCTGTCTGTAGGAAGGATCGAACTCACGACCTCTCGTGTAATCTGTAAGCCTACAGCCAGCTGAACAAGTTTCTGCTTGTGTTTTAGTACCACCTCGCTCCAATAGATTCAATAGTACCAGTTTAAATACGTGTGTGTAACTTGTACTAGAGGAAATTGTGTGAGCCCACTGTATGATAAAAACATGATTGTGGGGGCTCTGCTTGATAATTGGAAGAGGAGATTTGTGAGCTGCATTAGAGAAATGGGACTCTAACATCAGTGGCCGGGAGAGCCGTGCGAAGCGGCGGCGAAGTACGACGTCGGGACCGGCTGGCCGGATGGAGGTCGCTTGGCCGTATTCATGAGGAGAGGTGGCGCGGCGGACGCTCTCAGCCAATTCGGGATGATGATGGGATAAGAAGGAATATTTGGCTATATCGGTTGCACCTTATCACCGTAATTTCGTCCGTCCGTCGTCGGTCCACTTCGCCCATATTATTTTCTATATCCGAGATGGTACTAATCTTACGCTTCCTACTTCCCCTGATCGAGCGTACGTAGACCTCCTCTTGCGCCGCCCACCTATCCTGGCCCATTTAAGACACACGGAAGCAAAAATAGTGCTGGTGCAACGAATCGAACACACAACCTCATGCTGAATAACTAGCGTCGCTACTGTTGGGCTAGATCATGTTGTTTGTACAAAAAAAGGGTTGACTCACATATTGAATTGTCCCACGTCGCCTTTTTACACCCAATTCTCTCAATTTATATATGTCTTCCGGTTTGCTGGGCATCAAGGAGCTGTGTCGAAAATTAATAAGCGGAGGATGAAGACTCGGTCCTGGTTATCTCTAGAGAAGATTTCAAAAGACGTGGCAGAAGAATATGGAAGGACAAAAAATATAAAATGAGGTCTCCAACAGCTAATGCATGCTTACAAAAAACGCAGACGAGGTCTCCAACTAATGGGACTCCATGCGGGAGGATATGGAGACGCTGGACTCCATGCGGCCATGGCCGAGGCAAAATAGGACAGGCAGAGGAGAAATAGTGGACTGGCTACTACAAGGAAGATACATGTACGACTCATATCATCGTGGTATGTCCCCGCAAGGACAACGATGTCAACCTTACCTCCACAAACATGTTTCATATTTTCAATTTAAATCTATAGAACCTCGGAATACCTATGATGGCGCCGCCTCCGAACGATTGCCCTCACTGGAAGGTGTGTGTTGCCGACATCGACGTATTCCCTTACTCCTCAATGTTGTGCCTCTGCGGGATGAACCCGATAGATCGGTAAATCATATAGTGATACACAAAGAGGCAAAAGGCGGAGAAGAACTTCGACGTTTGCCACGACACAAATGAAAGCATCTCTTGCAATGCACCCATACCAACACACGGGTCCGTGTTCTCCGTTGTCGAGTGGCCGTCTCAATGCTAAGTACTGGCGATCGGTGTGGAAATGGCGGTGGTCCTAACATGATGTGCATGGGCATTTGGTCGGTGGGGACGACCAGGTTGTAGAGGAGTAGCCTCCAGAAAGATGAAGACGGGACATGAGTTGTGATCTGCCGTGGACGGGCACAATTCGGATGTTGTTGGGCCGTGCTGACGGATATTTTAGTGGACACGTCAATTATCTCTCCCGTTGCAACGCACGGGCATATGTGCTAGTAATATCTTTCCCACGGATTGACTCCGTGGGTTCACCGTCACAATACGCTTCTTCCCGTGAGTTTACGCTTTCAGTTTGAATTCTTTCCCTAATAATAATAATAATAATAATAATAATAATAATCTTTCCCTAATAATAAAGCACGGATTGACTCCGTGGGTTCACCGTCACAATACGCTTCTTCCCGTGAGTTTACGCTTTCAGTTTGAATTTAAAACATATACGCGAGGTGGTACTAATTAACGGCTGGCGTCTAAAATTCTGTCCGCAGCAGCCCACTTGGGCGTCACCCGCCAATGAAGCAAGCCCGGTAGAAAGTCACCTGGGCTGTGTTGGGCTTGATCTGCACAATTTTCGGTCGAGCCCGGTAGAAAGTCATCTGGGCTGTGTTGGGCTTGATCTGCACAATTTTCGGTCGACTAGCAAAAATTAATTGCTTTCTCGCACGGTGTCGAACTTGCGACCTCCCCTTCGTGCCCACAAGGCTGTTGCCAACTGTGCGAACCTTTTCTTGCGTTACAAACACGTTTGCTAACAATTTATATAGTCCCACCTCGCCCGTTTTCATCACTATTCATCAATTTATATACGTTCTTAAGTTTTCTGGAGAATCAAGAAGCTGTTTCGGGAATAGATGTGAATTTGATTGCCGAAAGAAAGAGAGGCCAAGCGGGGGAAGCTTTGCTTGATTAGTGGCTCTATAGAGAGAGAAGGGGCGAGAGAGCGCCATGGGAGGAGGAAGGAATCGGAGAAGGGGGAGCGCGTACAAGGAGGCGGTGCCGAAGGGAGGAAGAAAACGGGAAGGAGGCAGTTGTGTGGCCCGGTGATGCACAACATGAGGAGGGGTCGGGTGATGAGCTGTGCTCGCTGTCATGGCGCTGAGCGGCGGCTCGGGCGAGCTCGGGAGGGGGAAGGTCGACGAGGTCGGCGTCCATGGCGGATAGAGGGGAGACCCGCGGAGGACGGTCGAGGCAGAGGGGCGCGGCGGAACATCTGCAGGCGGCGGGACGCTGGTCAAGGGGTCGGACGGCGAAGCTCGAGGTTGCTGCTCCATGGTATGGTGTGGCCATGGTGTCTCGTGACGAGAGAGAGACGTAGGGAAAAGACGACGACAGGAATATAAGCGTCCGCGGTCGAGGAGCAGGTCTGTTTCTTCGTGCGTGCCTTCGGCCTGATGGGCTTCTGGTGCTGACTAGATTGACCAGGCCTGCTCACGGGATTTTTTTTTGCCTCAAACTGAACTCACGAAAAAAAGAAAATTCACCTCAAAAGAAAAGGAAAAAAAGGTAAAACCAGCATAAGCTTTTCTGAGATGCAATTTTATGTGCATGTGAAGATGTGCGGTGCTATGATTGTTTTGTTTGTTTGTCAGACCTACTCTTATCAATAGTATTTGTTTAGGTAACTCCAGCATATAGATCACAATGGATTGTAGTGTATGCATAAACTCAGATTTTGGTTGGTCTGTTGTACATTGCATTGCTAATATCACCCGATTTAATTTCTAACTATTGCAACAATGCTCTGTTGTTTACTGAAGCTGAGAAGCAGTAGATAGGATGGATGTTCTGAATTTTTGCATTGAGATTCAGCAAATACCACGGTTGAGATTGCTAAGCGTGATATTGATGTATGGTGTTTCCAGAAATATCTAGGAGGCTATGAACAAATTTAGATGGTCAATGACGGGAATACATACCCTATTCCCAAACTACGTTTGATTTATAGTTTTTTTAATCAGAGACTTTTCTCCTACATTGGTCGTGACTAAAGTAGATTTAGGTTACTTGGGTGACAAGAGAGTTAAAGGTGGTCAAGGTGCCTAGGTTTAATTGGCAAATGAGAAAGTTACAATCAGTTGATTTTTTTTCTCCCTAGAAATGCATGGGCATTTAACCATATCTCTTTATGTAGACAAATGCACGTATGATACTTTAACAAATGGACAATTAAGTTTTCAGTTAAGATGAATCTTGATAGCATCACATACATGAGTGTTCTCCCATGGCAACACACAGACGCACAAACATGAAAAATTCTTTTTATGATCGTAAGAAATTCTTTTCATACTCACCCGGAGCTTTCCTTGAGTCCTTTCCATTTTCGATTCTCCGAAGGCCGTCATTCAGAAGAGTTCTTCATTCTCAATGCTCATCTCTAGTTTTCAAATTCTTCCGGTGCATCGTTCAAGTATTCTTTAGTCAGTTCGCGATCGCTTCGTTATCTTGTATCTAAATTCCCTCGAGTATCTTCGTTCATTTTCTAATTCTTCCCAGCAATTCTTTCTCTTTTTATTCGTTCTTTTCATTTCTTATGGTGGTTCGTTCAAGATTCCTCTTCCTTTGTTATCGTATCAATTCATTCATTATTTTCAAATCCTACCGGTGTTTCCTCGAAGACTTCGTCAAGTTGGCACTATATCTCTCTTTTATCTTTTCAAGAAAATAAGTAGTATGCAAAACCCATTGCTTTTCATCAATTTAAGTTGATGAGGGATAAGCATAACGTAATTCTTATTCTTGTTTCATCGAGGTGAATTAATTCCTTCTTCCGGAGTTCGTTCATGATATCAATTTCTCGGTTCTAACTGCTTCATCTTTTTCTTCCGGAGTTCAAAGATTTTCTCATTATCTCGTCATGAAGCTCCATCTAAATCATTGCAAGGCTTCATCATGTTCTTCTGCCTTCACTTCTTTTCTAGCATCCTTTCTATCCGGAGTTGTTCGAGAGTTTCTTCTTCGTGCCTCGTTAAGTACTTAATTCATTCTCGAAGTGTTCTTCAAGATTCTTGTTGGAGCTCAAGTATTCTCCTTCTCGCATTCTGAAGTGCAAGTCATTCTCCCTTATCTTTGGTGATGGTGTTATACCATTCTTGATTCATGAGGAGTCTCGAAGAGAAATTGTCAAGAATGATATATTTAAAACCATCATTTCTTTCTCGTAGCTACCTTGGTATAGATTTCACCTAAAACCTTTTCGATGGATTGTTGCTATTGTGGTGATTATCAATGATCCAAGTTCCCTCTTAAAACATTTCGGTGAAAGAAGTTTTTCATCTCTATGTTGCTCTCAAGCAATCAATTCTTTCCGTAGTGGCTGAATTTCACCTCAAGTTTTGGAGATGTTTTCCATAAGCCCACGACAAGATTATTCTTTCCGTTGATGATTTTCCAACAACTCCGTTCAGTCCTTGTTTGCGAGGATGCTTTTCAAATTCAATTGTGGTAGAAGTTGTCATTTGCTTCTCCGTTCTTTTGTTTCCAACGATTTAGCTTCTACTCTATTGTTCCGGAGGCGTTGTGATGTTGCTCTCTTCGAACCATTATCTTTTTTCGCCAAGATCATGTTCTTTCCTTTCTTATCCATTTTACCGGAGCATTGTCCTATTTCAAGTTCTTTTCATCTTATCAAGCTTTTCCGGTGCATCGTTCAAGTATTCTTTAGTCAGTTCGCGATCGCTTCGTTCTCTTGTATCTAAATTCCCTCGAGTATCTTCGTTCATTTTCTAATTCTTCCCAGCGATTCTTTCTCTTTTTATTCGTTCTTTTCATTTCTTATGGTGGTTCGTTCAAGATTCCTCTTCCTTTGTTATCGTATCAATTCATTCATTATTTTCAAATCCTACCGATGTTTCCTCAAAGACTTCGTCAAGTTGGCACTATATCTCTCTTTAATCTTTTCAAGAAAATAAGTAGTATGCAAAATCCATTGCTTTTCATCAATTTAAGTTGATGAGGGATAAGCATAACGTAATTCTTATTCTTGTTTCATCGAGGTGAATTAATTCCTTCTTCTGGAGTTCGTTCATGATATCAATTTCTCGGTTCTAACTGCTTCATCTTTTTCTTCCGGAGTTCAAAGTTTTTCTCATTATCTCGTCATGAAGCTCCATCTAAATCATTGCAAGGCTTCATCATGTTCTTCAGCCTTCACTTCTTTTCTATCATCCTTTCTATCCGGAGTTGTTCGAGAGTTTCTTCTTCGTGCCTCGTTAAGTATTTAATTCATTCTCGAAGTGTTCTTCAAGATTCTTGTTGGAGCTCAAGTATTCTCCTTCTCGCATTCCGAAGTGCAAGTCATTCTCCCTTATCTTTGGTGATGGTGTTATACCATTCTTGATTCATGAGGAGTCTCGAAGAGAAATTGTCAAGAATGATATATTTAAAACCATCATTTCTTTCTCGTAGCTACCTTGGTATAGATTTCACCTAAAGCCTTTCCGATGGATTGTTGCTATTGTGGTGATTATCAATGATCCAAGTTCCCTCTTAAGTCATTTCGGTGAAAGAAGTTTTTCATCTCTATGTTGCTCTCAAGCAATCAATTCTTTCCGTAGTGGCTGAATTTCACCTCAAGTTTTGGAGATGTTTTCCATAAGCCCACGACAAGATTATTCTTTCCGTTGATGATTTTCCAACAACTCCGTTCAGTCCTTGTTTGCGAGGATGCTTTTCAAATTCAATTGTGGTAGAAGTTGTCATTTGCTTCTCCGTTCTTTTGTTTCCAACGATTTAGCTTCTACTCTATTGTTCCGGAGGCGTTGTGATGTTGCTCTCTTCGAACCATTATCTTTTTTCGCCAAGATCATGTTCTTTCCTTTCTTATCCATTTTACCGGAGCATTGTCCTATTTCAAGTTCTTTTCATCTTATCAAGCTTTTCCGGTGCATCGTTCAAGTATTCTTTAGTCAGTTCACGATCGCTTCGTTCTCTTGAATCTAAATTCCCTCGAGTATCTTCGTTCATTTTCTAATTCTTCCCAGCGATTCTTTCTCTTTTTATTCGTTCTTTTCATTTCTTATGGTGGTTCGTTCAAGATTCCTCTTCCTTTGTTATCGTATCAATTCATTCATTATTTTCAAATCCTACCGGTCTTTCCTCGAAGACTTCGTCAAGTTGGCACTATATCTCTCTTTAATCTCTTCAAGAAAATAAGTAGTATGCAAAATCCATTGCTTTTCATCAATTTAAGTTGATGAGGGATAAGCATAACGTAATTCTTATTCTTGTTTCATCGAGGTGAATTAATTCCTTCTTCTGGAGTTCGTTCATGATATCAATTTCTCGGTTCTAACTGCTTCATCTTTTTCTTCCGGAGTTCAAAGTTTTTCTCATTATCTTGTCATGAAGCTCCATCTAAATCATTGCAAGGCTTCATCATGTTCTTCAGCCTTCACTTCTTTTCTAGCATCCTTTCTATCCGGAGTTGTTCGAGAGTTTCTTCTTCGTGCCTCGTTAAGTATTTAATTCATTCTCGAAGTGTTCTTCAAGATTCTTGTTGGAGCTCAAGTATTCTCCTTCTCACATTCTGAAGTGCAAGTCATTCTCCCTTATCTTTGGTGATGGTGTTATACCATTCTTGATTCATGAGGAGTCTCGAAGAGAAATTGTCAAGAATGATATATTTAAAACCATCATTTCTTTCTCGTAGCTACCTTGGTATAGATTTCACCTAAAGCCTTTCCGATGGATTGTTGCTATTGTGGTGATTATCAATGATCCAAGTTCCCTCTTAAGTCATTTCGGTGATTTTTTTTTTCATCTCTATGTTGCTCTCAAGCAATCAATTCTTTCCGTAGTGGCTGAATTTCACCTCAAGTTTTGGAGATGTTTTCCATAAGCCCACGACAAGATTATTCTTTCCGTTGATGATTTTCCAACAACTCCGTTCAGTCCTTGTTTGCGAGGATGATTTTCAAATTCAATTGTGGTAGAAGTTGTCATTTGCTTCTCCGTTCTTTTGTTTCCAACGATTTAGCTTCTACTCTATTGTTCAGGAGGCGTTGTGATGTTGCTCTCTTCGAACCATTATCTTTTTTCGCCAAGATCATGTTCTTTCCTTTCTTATCCATTTTACCGGAGCATTGTCCTATTTCAAGTTCTTTTCATCTTATCAAGCTTTTCTGGTGCATCGTTCAAGTATTCTTTAGTCAGTTTGCGATCGCTTCGTTCTCTTGTATCTAAATTCCCTCGAGTATCTTCGTTCATTTTCTAATTCTTCCCAGCGATTCTTTCTCTTTTTATTCGTTCTTTTCATTTCTTATGGTGGTTCATTCAAGATTCCTCTTCCTTTGTTATCGTATCAATTCATTCATTATTTTCAAATCCTACCGGTGTTTCCTCGAAGACTTCGTCAAGTTGGCACTATATCTCTCTTTAATCTTTTCAAGAAAATAAGTAGTATGCAAAATCCATTGCTTTTCATCAATTTAAGTTGATGAGGGATAAGCATAACGTAATTCTTATTCTTGTTTCATCGAGGTGAATTAATTCCTTCTTCTGGTGTTCGTTCATGATATCAATTTCTCGGTTCTAACTGCTTCATCTTTTTCTTCCGGAGTTCAAAGTTTTTCTCATTATCTCGTCATGAAGCTCCATCTAAATCATTGCAAGGCTTCATCATGTTCTTCAGCCTTCACTTCTTTTCTAGCATCCTTTCTATCCGGAGTTGTTCGAGAGTTTCTTCTTCGTGCCTCGTTAAGTATTTAATTCATTCTCGAAGTGTTCTTCAAGATTCTTGTTGGAGCTCAAGTATTCTCCTTCTCGCATTCCGAAGTGCAAGTCATTCTCCCTTATCTTTGGTGATGGTGTTATACCATTCTTGATTCATGAGGAGTCTCGAAGAGAAATTGTCAAGAATGATATATTTAAAACCATCATTTCTTTCTCGTAGCTACCTTGGTATAGATTTCACCTAAAGCCTTTCCGATGGATTGTTGCTATTGTGGTGATTATCAATGATCCAAGTTCCCTCTTAAGTCATTTCGGTGAAAGAAGTTTTTCATCTCTATGTTGCTCTCAAGCAATCAATTCTTTCCGTAGTGGCTGAATTTCACCTCAAGTTTTGGAGATGTTTTCCATAAGCCCACGACAAGATTATTCTTTCCGTTGATGATTTTCCAACAACTCCGTTCAGTCCTTGTTTGCGAGGATGCTTTTCAAATTCAATTGTGGTAGAATTTGTCATTTGCTTCTCCGTTCTTTTGTTTCCAACGATTTAGCTTCTACTCTATTGTTCCGGAGGCGTTGTGATGTTGCTCTCTTCGAACCATTATCTTTTTTCGCCAAGATCATGTTCTTTCCTTTCTTATCCATTTTACCGGAGCATTGTCCTATTTCAAGTTCTTTTCATCTTATCAAGCTTTTCCGGTGCATCGTTCAAGTATTATTTAGTCAGTTCGCGATCGCTTCGTTCTCTTGTATCTAAATTCCCTCGAGTATCTTCGTTCATTTTCTAATTCTTCCCAGCGATTCTTTCTCTTTTTATTCGTTCTTTTCATTTCTTATGGTGGTTCGTTCAAGATTCCTCTTCCTTTGTTATCGTATCAATTCATTCATTATTTTCAAATCCTACCGGTGTTTCCTCGAAGACTTCGTCAAGTTGGCACTATATCTCTCTTTTATCTTTTCAAGAAAATAAGTAGTATGCAAAACCCATTGCTTTTCATCAATTTAAGTTGATGAGGGATAAGCATAACGTAATTCTTATTCTTGTTTCATCGAGGTGAATTAATTCCTTCTTCCGGAGTTCGTTCATGATATCAATTTCTCGGTTCTAACTGCTTCATCTTTTTCTTCCGGAGTTCAAAGATTTTCTCATTATCTCGTCATGAAGCTCCATCTAAATCATTGCAAGGCTTCATCATGTTCTTCTGCCTTCACTTCTTTTCTAGCATCCTTTCTATCCGGAGTTGTTCGAGAGTTTCTTCTTCGTGCCTCGTTAAGTACTTAATTCATTCTCGAAGTGTTCTTCAAGATTCTTGTTGGAGCTCAAGTATTCTCCTTCTCGCATTCTGAAGTGCAAGTCATTCTCCCTTATCTTTGGTGATGGTGTTATACCATTCTTGATTCATGAGGAGTCTCGAAGAGAAATTGTCAAGAATGATATATTTAAAACCATCATTTCTTTCTCGTAGCTACCTTAGTATAGATTTCACCTAAAACCTTTTCGATGGATTGTTGCTATTGTGGTGATTATCAATGATCCAAGTTCCCTCTTAAAACATTTCGGTGAAAGAAGTTTTTCATCTCTATGTTGCTCTCAAGCAATCAATTCTTTCCGTAGTGGCTGAATTTCACCTCAAGTTTTGGAGATGTTTTCCATAAGCCCACGACAAGATTATTCTTTCCGTTGATGATTTTCCAACAACTCCGTTCAGTCCTTGTTTGCGAGGATGCTTTTCAAATTCAATTGTGGTAGAAGTTGTCATTTGCTTCTCCGTTCTTTTGTTTCCAACGATTTAGCTTCTACTCTATTGTTCCGGAGGCGTTGTGATGTTGCTCTCTTCGAACCATTATCTTTTTTCGCCAAGATCATGTTCTTTCCTTTCTTATCCATTTTACCGGAGCATTGTCCTATTTCAAGTTCTTTTCATCTTATCAAGCTTTTCCGGTGCATCGTTCAAGTATTCTTTAGTCAGTTCGCGATCGCTTCGTTCTCTTGTATCTAAATTCCCTCGAGTATCTTCGTTCATTTTCTAATTCTTCCCAGCGATTCTTTCTCTTTTTATTCGTTCTTTTCATTTCTTATGGTGGTTCGTTCAAGATTCCTCTTCCTTTGTTATCGTATCAATTCATTCATTATTTTCAAATCCTACCGGTGTTTCCTCAAAGACTTCGTCAAGTTGGCACTATATCTCTCTTTAATCTTTTCAAGAAAATAAGTAGTATGCAAAATCCATTGCTTTTCATCAATTTAAGTTGATGAGGGATAAGCATAACGTAATTCTTATTCTTGTTTCATCGAGGTGAATTAATTCCTTCTTCTGGAGTTCGTTCATGATATCAATTTCTCGGTTCTAACTGCTTCATCTTTTTCTTCCGGAGTTCAAAGTTTTTCTCATTATCTCGTCATGAAGCTCCATCTAAATCATTGCAAGGCTTCATCATGTTCTTCAGCCTTCACTTCTTTTCTATCATCCTTTCTATCCGGAGTTGTTCGAGAGTTTCTTCTTCGTGCCTCGTTAAGTATTTAATTCATTCTCGAAGTGTTCTTCAAGATTCTTGTTGGAGCTCAAGTATTCTCCTTCTCGCATTCCGAAGTGCAAGTCATTCTCCCTTATCTTTGGTGATGGTGTTATACCATTCTTGATTCATGAGGAGTCTCGAAGAGAAATTGTCAAGAATGATATATTTAAAACCATCATTTCTTTCTCGTAGCTACCTTGGTATAGATTTCACCTAAAGCCTTTCCGATGGATTGTTGCTATTGTGGTGATTATCAATGATCCAAGTTCCCTCTTAAGTCATTTCGGTGAAAGAAGTTTTTCATCTCTATGTTGCTCTCAAGCAATCAATTCTTTCCGTAGTGGCTGAATTTCACCTCAAGTTTTGGAGATGTTTTCCATAAGCCCACGACAAGATTATTCTTTCCGTTGATGATTTTCCAACAACTCCGTTCAGTCCTTGTTTGCGAGGATGCTTTTCAAATTCAATTGTGGTAGAAGTTGTCATTTGCTTCTCCGTTCTTTTGTTTCCAACGATTTAGCTTCTACTCTATTGTTCCGGAGGCGTTGTGATGTTGCTCTCTTCGAACCATTATCTTTTTTCGCCAAGATCATGTTCTTTCCTTTCTTATCCATTTTACCGGAGCATTGTCCTATTTCAAGTTCTTTTCATCTTATCAAGCTTTTCCGGTGCATCGTTCAAGTATTCTTTAGTCAGTTCGCGATCGCTTCGTTCTCTTGTATCTAAATTCCCTCAAGTATCTTCGTTCATTTTCTAATTCTTCCCAGCGATTCTTTCTCTTTTTATTCGTTCTTTTCATTTCTTATGGTGGTTCGTTCAAGATTCCTCTTCCTTTGTTATCGTATCAATTCATTCATTATTTTCAAATCCTACCGGTGTTTCCTCGAAGACTTCGTCAAGTTGGCACTATATCTCTCTTTAATCTCTTCAAGAAAACAAGTAGTATGCAAAATCCATTGCTTTTCATCAATTTAAGTTGATGAGGGATAAGCATAACGTAATTCTTATTCTTGTTCCATCGAGGTGAATTAATTCCTTCTTCTGGAGTTCGTTCATGATATCAATTTCTCGGTTCTAACTGCTTCATCTTTTTCTTCCGGAGTTCAAAGTTTTTCTCATTATCTTGTCATGAAGCTCCATCTAAATCATTGCAAGGCTTCATCATGTTCTTCAGCCTTCACTTCTTTTCTAGCATCCTTTCTATCCGGAGTTGTTCGAGAGTTTCTTCTTCGTGCCTCGTTAAGTATTTAATTCATTCTCGAAGTGTTCTTCAAGATTCTTGTTGGAGCTCAAGTATTCTCCTTCTCACATTCTGAAGTGCAAGTCATTCTCCCTTATCTTTGGTGATGGTGTTATACCATTCTTGATTCATGAGGAGTCTCGAAGAGAAATTGTCAAGAATGATATATTTAAAACCATCATTTCTTTCTCGTAGCTACCTTGGTATAGATTTCACCTAAAGCCTTTCCGATGGATTGTTGCTATTGTGGTGATTATCAATGATCCAAGTTCCCTCTTAAGTCATTTCGGTGCATTTTTTTTTCATCTCTATGTTGCTCTCAAGCAATCAATTCTTTCCGTAGTGGCTGAATTTCACCTCAAGTTTTGGAGATATTTTCCATAAGCCCACGACAAGATTATTCTTTCCGTTGATGATTTTCCAACAACTCCGTTCAGTCCTTGTTTGCGAGGATGCTTTTCAAATTCAATTGTGGTAGAAGTTGTCATTTGCTTCTCCGTTCTTTTGTTTCCAACGATTTAGCTTCTACTCTATTGTTCCGGAGGCGTTGTGATGTTGCTCTCTTCGAACCATTATCTTTTTTCGCCAAGATCATGTTCTTTCCTTTCTTATCCATTTTACCGGAGCATTGTCCTATTTCAAGTTCTTTTCATCTTATCAAGCTTTTCCGGTGCATCGTTCAAGTATTCTTTAGTCAGTTCGCGATCGCTTCGTTCTCTTGTATCTAAATTCCCTCGAGTATCTTCGTTCATTTTCTAATTCTTCCCAGCGATTCTTTCTCTTTTTATTCGTTCTTTTCATTTCTTATGGTGGTTCGTTCAAGATTCCTCTTCCTTTGTTATCGTATCAATTCATTCATTATTTTCAAATCCTACCGGTGTTTCCTCGAAGACTTCGTCAAGTTGGCACTATATCTCTCTTTAATCTTTTCAAGAAAATAAGTAGTATGCAAAATCCATTGCTTTTCATCAATTTAAGTTGCTGAGGGATAAGCATAACGTAATTCTTATTCTTGTTTCATTGAGGTGAATTAATTCCTTCTTCTGGAGTTCGTTCATGATATCAATTTCTCGGTTCTAACTGCTTCATCTTTTTCTTCCGGAGTTCAAAGTTTTTCTCATTATCTCGTCATGAAGCTCCATCTAAATCATTGCAAGGCTTCATCATGTTCTTCAGCCTTCACTTCTTTTCTAGCATCCTTTCTATCTGGAGTTGTTCGAGAGTTTCTTCTTCGTGCCTCGTTAAGTATTTAATTCATTCTCGAAGTGTTCTTCAAGATTCTTGTTGGAGCTCAAGTATTCTCCTTCTCGCATTCCGAAGTGCAAGTCATTCTCCCTTATCTTTGGTGATGGTGTTATACCATTCTTGATTCATGAGGAGTCTCGAAGAGAAATTGTCAAGAATGATATATTTAAAACCATCATTTCTTTCTCGTAGCTACCTTTGTATAGATTTCACCTAAAGCCTTTCCGATGGATTGTTGCTATTGTGGTGATTATCAATGATCCAAGTTCCCTCTTAAGTCATTTCGGTGAAAGAAGTTTTTCATCTCTATGTTGCTCTCAAGCAATCAATTCTTTCCGTAGTGGCTGAATTTCACCTCAAGTTTTGGAGATGTTTTCCATAAGCCCACGATAGGATTATTCTTTCCGCTGATGATTTTCCAACAACTCCGTTCAGTCCTTGTTTGCGAGGATGCTTTTCAAATTCAATTGTGGTAGAAGTTGTCATTTGCTTCTCCGTTCTTTTGTTTCCAACGATTTAGCTTCTACTCTATTGTTCCGGAGGCGTTGTGATGTTGCTCTCTTCGAACCATTATCTTTTTTTGCCAAGATGATGTTCTTTCCTTTCTTATCCATTTTACCGGAGCATTGTCCTATTTCAAGTTCTTTTCATCTTATCAAGCTTTTCCGGTGCATCGTTCAAGTATTCTTTAGTCAGTTCGCGATCGCTTCGTTCTCTTGTATCTAAATTCCCTCGAGTATCTTCGTTCATTTTCTAATTCTTCCCAGCGATTCTTTCTCTTTTTATTCGTTCTTTTCATTTCTTATGGTGGTTCGTTCAAGATTCCTCTTCCTTTGTTATCGTAACAATTCATTCATTATTTTCAAATCCTACCGGTGTTTCCTCGAAGACTTCGTCAAGTTGGCACTATATCTCTCTTTAATCTTTTCAAGAAAATTAGTAGTATGCAAAACCCATTGCTTTTCATCAATTTAAGTTGATGAGGGATAAGCATAACGTAATTCTTATTCTTGTTTCATCGAGGTGAATTAATTCCTTCTTCTGGAGTTCGTTCATGATATCAATTTCTCGGTTCTAACTGCTTCATCTTTTTCTTCCGGAGTTCAAAGTTTTTCTCATTATCTCGTCATGAAGCTCCATCTAAATCATTGCAAGGCTTCATCATGTTCTTCAGCCTTCACTTCTTTTCTAGCATCCTTTCTATCCGGAGTTGTTCGAGAGTTTCTTCTTCGTGCCTCGTTAAGTATTTAATTCATTCTCGAAGTGTTCTTCAAGATTCTTGTTGGAGCTCAAGTATTCTCCTTCTCGCATTCCGAAGTGCAAGTCATTCTCCCTTATCTTTGGTGATGGTGTTATACCATTCTTGATTCATGAGGAGTCTCGAAGAGAAATTGTCAAGAATGATATATTTAAAACCATCATTTCTTTCTCGTAGCTACCTTGGTATAGATTTCACCTAAAGCCTTTCCGATGGATTGTTGCTATTGTGGTGATTATCAATGATCCAAGTTCCCTCTTAAAACATTTCGGTGAAAGAAGTTTTTCATCTCTATGTTGCTCTCAAGCAATCAATTCTTTCCGTAGTGGCTGAATTTCACCTCAAGTTTTGGAGATGTTTTCCATAAGCCCACGACAAGATTATTCTTTCCATTGATGATTTTCCAACAACTCCGTTCAGTCCTTGTTTGCGAGGATGCTTTTCAAATTCAATTGTGGTAGAATTGTCATTTGCTTCTCCGTTCTTTTGTTTCCAACGATTTAGCTTCTACTCTATTGTTCCGGAGGCGTTGTGATGTTGCTCTCTTCGAACCATTATCTTTTTTCGCCAAGATCATGTTCTTTCCTTTCTTATCCATTTTACCGGAGCATTGTCCTATTTCAAGTTCTTTTCATCTTATCAAGCTTTTCCGGTGCATCGTTCAAGTATTATTTAGTCAGTTCGCGATCGCTTCGTTCTCTTGTATCTAAATTCCCTCGAGTATCTTCGTTCATTTTCTAATTCTTCCCGGCGATTCTTTCTCTTTTTATTCGTTATTTTCATTTCTTATGGTGGTTCGTTCAAGATTCCTCTTCCTTTGTTATCGTATCAATTCATTCATTATTTTCAAATCCTACCGGTGTTTCCTCGAAGACTTCGTCAAGTTGGCACTATATCTCTCTTTTATCTTTTCAAGAAAATAAGTAGTATGCAAAACCCATTGCTTTTCATCAATTTAAGTTGATGAGGGATAAGCATAACGTAATTCTTATTCTTGTTTCATCGAGGTGAATTAATTCCTTCTTCTGGAGTTCGTTCATGATATCAATTTCTCGGTTCTAACTGCTTCATCTTTTTCTTCCGGAGTTCAAAGTTTTTCTCATTATCTCGTCATGAAGCTCCATCTAAATCATTGCAAGGCTTCATCATGTTCTTCAGCCTTCACTTCTTTTCTAGCATCCTTTCTATCCGGAGTTGTTCGGGAGTTTCTTCTTCGTGCCTCGTTAAGTATTTAATTCATTCTCGAAGTGTTCTTCAAGATTCTTGTTGGAGCTCAAGTATTCTCCTTCTCGCATTCCAAAGTGCAAGTCATTCTCCCTTATCTTTGGTGATGGTGTTATACCATTCTTGATTCATGAGGAGTCTCGAAGAGAAATTGTCAAGAATGATATATTTAAAACCATCATTTCTTTCTCGTAGCTACCTTGGTATAGATTTCACCTAAAGCCTTTCCGATGGATTGTTGCTATTGTGGTGATTATCAATGATCCAAGTTCCCTCTTAAGTCATTTCGGTGAAAGAAGTTTCTCATCTCTATGTTGCTCTCAAGCAATCAATTCTTTCCGTAGTGGCTGAATTTCACCTCAAGTTTTGGAGATGTTTTCCGTAAGCCCACGACAAGATTATTCTTTCCGTTGATGATTTTCCAACAACTCCGTTCAGTCCTTGTTTGCGAGGATGCTTTTCAAATTCAATTGTGGTAGAAGTTGTCATTTGCTTCTCCGTTCTTTTGTTTCCAACGATTTAGCTTCTACTCTATTGTTCCGGAGGCGTTGTGATGTTGCTCTCTTCGAACCATTATCTTTTTTCGCCAAGATCATGTTCTTTCCTTTCTTATCCATTTTACCGGAGCATTGTCCTATTTCAAGTTCTTTTCATCTTATCAAGCTTTTCCGGTGCATCGTTCAAGTATTCTTTAGTCAGTTCGCGATCGCTTCGTTCTCTTGTATCTAAATTCCCTCGAGTATCTTCGTTCATTTTCTAATTCTTCCCAGCGATTCTTTCTCTTTTTATTCGTTCTTTTCATTTCTTATGGTGGTTCGTTCAAGATTCCTCTTCCTTTGTTATCGTATCAATTCATTCATTATTTTCAAATCCTACCGGTGTTTCCTCGAAGACTTCGTCAAGTTGGCACTATATCTCTCTTTAATCTTTTGAAGAAAATAAGTAGTATGCAAAATCCATTGCTTTTCATCAATTTAAGTTGCTGAGGGATAAGCATAACGTAATTCTTATTCTTGTTTCATCGAGGTGAATTAATTCCTTCTTCCGGAGTTCGTTCATGATATCAATTTCTCGGTTCTAACTGCTTCATCTTTTTCTTCCGGAGTTCAAAGTTTTTCTCATTATCTCGTCATGAAGCTCCATCTAAATCATTGCAAGGCTTCATCATGTTCTTCAGCCTTCACTTCTTTTCTAGCATCCTTTCTATCCGGAGTTGTTCGAGAGTTTCTTCTTCGTGCCTCGTTATGTATTTAATTCATTCTCGAAGTGTTCTTCAAGATTCTTGTTGGAGCTCAAGTATTCTCCTTCTCGCATTCCGAAGTGCAAGTCATTCTCCCTTATCTTTGGTGATGGTGTTATACCATTCTTGATTCATGAGGAGTCTCGAAGAGAAATTGTCAAGAATGATATATTTAAAACCATCATTTCTTTCTCGTAGCTACCTTTGTATAGATTTCACCTAAAGCCTTTCCGATGGATTGTTGCTATTGTGGTGATTATCAATGATCCAAGTTCCCTCTTAAGTCATTTCGGTGAAAGAAGTTTTTCATCTCTATGTTGCTCTCAAGCAATCAATTCTTTCCGTAGTGGCTGAATTTCACCTCAAGTTTTGGAGATGTTTTCCATAAGCCCACGATAGGATTATTCTTTCCGCTGATGATTTTCCAACAACTCCGTTCAGTCCTTGTTTGCGAGGATGCTTTTCAAATTCAATTGTGGTAGAAGTTGTCATTTGCTTCTCCGTTCTTTTGTTTCCAACGATTTAGCTTCTACTCTATTGTTCCGGAGGCGTTGTGATGTTGCTCTCTTCGAACCATTATCTTTTTTCGCCAAGATGATGTTCTTTCCTTTCTTATCCATTTTACCGGAGGATTGTCCTATTTCAAGTTCTTTTCATCTTATCAAGCTTTTCCGGTGCATCGTTCAAGTATTCTTTAGTCAGTTCGCGATCGCTTCGTTCTCTTGTATCTAAATTCCCTCGAGTATCTTCGTTCATTTTCTAATTCTTCCCAGCGATTCTTTCTCTTTTTATTCGTTCTTTTCATTTCTTATGGTGGTTCGTTCAAGATTCCTCTTCCTTTGTTATCGTAACAATTCATTCATTATTTTCAAATCCTACCGGTGTTTCCTCGAAGACTTCGTCAAGTTGGCACTATATCTCTCTTTAATCTTTTCAAGAAAATTAGTAGTATGCAAAACCCATTGCTTTTCATCAATTTAAGTTGATGAGGGATAAGCATAACGTAATTCTTATTCTTGTTTCATCGAGGTGAATTAATTCCTTCTTCTGGAGTTCGTTCATGATATCAATTTCTCGGTTCTAACTGCTTCATCTTTTTCTTCCGGAGTTCAAAGTTTTTCTCATTATCTCGTCATGAAGCTCCATCTAAATCATTGCAAGGCTTCATCATGTTCTTCAGCCTTCACTTCTTTTCTAGCATCCTTTCTATCCGGAGTTGTTCGAGAGTTTCTTCTTCGTGCCTCGTTAAGTATTTAATTCATTCTCGAAGTGTTCTTCAAGATTCTTGTTGGAGCTCAAGTATTCTCCTTCTCGCATTCCGAAGTGCAAGTCATTCTCCCTTATCTTTGGTGATGGTGTTATACCATTCTTGATTCATGAGGAGTCTCGAAGAGAAATTGTCAAGAATGATATATTTAAAACCATCATTTCTTTCTCGTAGCTACCTTGGTATAGATTTCACCTAAAGCCTTTCCGATGGATTGTTGCTATTGTGGTGATTATCAATTATCCAAGTTCCCTCTTAAAACATTTCGGTGAAAGAAGTTTTTCATCTCTATGTTGCTCTCAAGCAATCAATTCTTTCCGTAGTGGCTGAATTTCACCTCAAGTTTTGGAGATGTTTTCCATAAGCCCACGACAAGATTATTCTTTCCGTTGATGATTTTCCAACAACTCCGTTCAGTCCTTGTTTGCGAGGATGCTTTTCAAATTCAATTGTGGTAGAAGTTGTCATTTGCTTCTCCGTTCTTTTGTTTCCAACGATTTAGCTTCTACTCTATTGTTCCGGAGGCGTTGTGATGTTGCTCTCTTCGAACCATTATCTTTTTTCGCCAAGATGATGTTCTTTCCTTTCTTATCCATTTTACCGGAGCATTGTCCTATTTCAAGTTCTTTTCATCTTATCAAGCTTTTCCGGTGCATCGTTCAAGTATTCTTTAGTCAGTTCGCGATCGCTTCGTTCTCTTGTATCTAAATTCCCTCGAGTATCTTCGTTCATTTTCTAATTCTTCCCAGCGATTCTTTCTCTTTTTATTCGTTCTTTTCATTTCTTATGGTGGTTCGTTCAAGATTCCTCTTCCTTTGTTATCGTAACAATTCATTCATTATTTTCAAATCCTACCGGTGTTTCCTCGAAGACTTCGTCAAGTTGGCACTATATCTCTCTTTAATCTTTTCAAGAAAATTAGTAGTATGCAAAACCCATTGCTTTTCATCAATTTAAGTTGATGAGGGATAAGCATAACGTAATTCTTATTGTTGTTTCATCGAGGTGAATTAATTCCTTCTTCTGGAGTTCGTTCATGATATCAATTTCTCGGTTCTAACTGCTTCATCTTTTTCTTCCGGAGTTCAAAGTTTTTCTCATTATCTCGTCATGAAGCTCCATCTAAATCATTGCAAGGCTTCATCATGTTCTTCAGCCTTCACTTCTTTTCTAGCATCCTTTCTATCCGGAGTTGTTCGAGAGTTTCTTCTTCGTGCCTCGTTAAGTATTTAATTCATTCTCGAAGTGTTCTTCAAGATTCTTGTTGGAGCTCAAGTATTCTCCTTCTCGCATTCCGAAGTGCAAGTCATTCTCCCTTATCTTTGGTGATGGTGTTATACCATTCTTGATTCATGAGGAGTCTCGAAGAGAAATTGTCAAGAATGATATATTTAAAACCATCATTTCTTTCTCGTAGCTACCTTGGTATAAATTTCACCTAAAGCCTTTCCGATGGATTGTTGCTATTGTGGTGATTATCAATTATCCAAGTTCCCTCTTAAAACATTTCGGTGAAAGAAGTTTTTCATCTCTATGTTGCTCTCAAGCAATCAATTCTTTCCGTAGTGGCTGAATTTCACCTCAAGTTTTGGAGATGTTTTCCATAAGCCCACGACAAGATTATTCTTTCCGTTGATGATTTTCCAACAACTCCGTTCAGTCCTTGTTTGCGAGGATGCTTTTCAAATTCAATTGTGGTAGAAGTTGTCATTTGCTTCTCCGTTCTTTTGTTTCCAACGATTTAGCTTCTACTCTATTGTTCCGGAGGCGTTGTGATGTTGCTCTCTTCGAACCATTATCTTTTTTCGCCAAGATGATATTCTTTCCTTTCTTATCCATTTTACCGGAGCATTGTCCTATTTCAAGTTCTTTTCATCTTATCAAGCTTTTCCGGTGCATCGTTCAAGTATTCTTTAGTCAGTTCGCGATCGCTTCGTTCTCTTGTATCTAAATTCCCTCGAGTATCTTCGTTCATTTTCTAATTCTTCCCAGCGATTCTTTCTCTTTTTATTCGTTCTTTTCATTTCTTATGGTGGTTCGTTCAAGATTCCTCTTCCTTTGTTATCGTAACAATTCATTCATTATTTTCAAATCCTACCGGTGTTTCCTCGAAGACTTCGTCAAGTTGGCACTATATCTCTCTTTAATCTTTCAAGAAAATTAGTAGTATGCAAAACCCATTGCTTTTCATCAATTTAAGTTGATGAGGGATAAGCATAACGTAATTCTTATTCTTGTTTCATCGAGGTGAATTAATTCCTTCTTCTGGAGTTCGTTCATGATATCAATTTCTCGGTTCTAACTGCTTCATCTTTTTCTTCCGGAGTTCAAAGTTTTTCTCATTATCTCGTCATGAAGCTCCATCTAAATCATTGCAAGGCTTCATCATGTTCTTCAGCCTTCACTTCTTTTCTAGCATCCTTTCTATCTGGAGTTGTTCGAGAGTTTCTTCTTCGTGCCTCGTTAAGTATTTAATTCATTCTCGAAGTGTTCTTCAAGATTCTTGTTGGAGCTCAAGTATTCTCCTTCTCGCATTCCGAAGTGCAAGTCATTCTCCCTTATCTTTGGTGATGGTGTTATACCATTCTTGATTCATGAGGAGTCTCGAAGAGAAATTGTCAAGAATGATATATTTAAAACCATCATTTCTTTCTCGTAGCTACCTTGGTATAGATTTCACCTAAAGCCTTTTCGATGGATTGTTGCTATTGTGGTGATTATCAATGATCCAAGTTCCCTCTTAAGTCATTTCGGTGAAAGAAGTTTTTCATCTCTATGTTGCTCTCAAGCAATCAATTCTTTCCGTAGTGGCTGAATTTCACCTCAAGTTTTGGAGATGTTTTCCATAAGCCCACGACAAGATTATTCTTTCTGTTGATGATTTTCCAACAACTCCGTTCAGTCCTTGTTTGCGAGGATGCTTTTCAAATTCAATTGTGGTAGAAGTTGTCATTTGCTTCTCCGTTCTTTTGTTTCCAACGATTTAGCTTCTACTCTATTGTTCCGGAGGCGTTGTGATGTTGCTCTCTTCGAACCATTATCTTTTTTCGCCAAGATCATGTTCTTTCCTTTCTTATCCATTTTACCGGAGCATTGTCCTATTTCAAGTTCTTTTCATCTTATCAAGCTTTTCCGGTGCATCGTTCAAGTATTATTTAGTCAGTTCGCGATCGCTTCGTTCTCTTGTATCTAAATTCCCTCGAGTATCTTCGTTCATTTTCTAATTCTTCCCAGCAATTCTTTCTCTTTTTATTCGTTCTTTTCATTTCTTATGGTGGTTCGTTCAAGATTCCTCTTCCTTTGTTATCGTATCAATTCATTCATTATTTTCAAATCCTACCGGTGTTTCCTCGAAGACTTCGTCAAGTTGGCACTATATCTCTCTTTAATCTTTTCAAGAAAATAAGTAGTATGCAAAATCCATTGCTTTTTATCAATTTAAGTTGCTGAGGGATAAGCATAACGTAATTCTTATTCTTGTTTCATCGAGGTGAATTAATTCCTTCTTCTGGAGTTCGTTCATGATATAAATTTCTCGGTTCTAACTGCTTCATCTTTTTCTTCCGGAGTTCAAAGTTTTTCTCATTATCTCATCATGAAGCTCCATCTAAATCATTGCAAGGCTTCATCATGTTCTTCAGCCTTCACTTCTTTTCTAGCATCCTTTCTATCCGGAGTTGTTCGAGAGTTTCTTCTTCGTGCCTCGTTAAGTATTTAATTCATTCTCGAAGTGTTCTTCAAGATTCTTGTTGGAGCTCAAGTATTCTCCTTCTCGCATTCCGAAGTGCAAGTCATTCTCCCTTATCTTTGGTGATGGTGTTATACCATTCTTGATTCATGAGGAGTCTCGAAGAGAAATTGTCAAGAATGATATATTTAAAACCATCATTTCTTTCTCGTAGCTACCTTGGTATAGATTTCACCTAAAGCCTTTCCGATGGATTGTTGCTATTGTGGTGATTATCAATTATCCAAGTTCCCTCTTAAAACATTTTGGTGGAAGAAGTTTTTCATCTCTATGTTGCTCTCAAGCAATCAATTCTTTCCGTAGTGGCTGAATTTCATCTCAAGTTTTGGAGATGTTTTCCATAAGCCCACGACAAGATTATTCTTTCCGTTGATGATTTTCCAACAACTCCGTTCAGTCCTTGTTTGCGAGGATGCTTTTCAAATTCAATTGTGGTAGAAGTTGTCATTTGCTTCTCCGTTCTTTTGTTTCCAACGATTTAGCTTCTACTCTATTGTTCCGGAGGCGTTGTGATGTTGCTCTCTTCGAACCATTATCTTTTTTCGCCAAGATGATGTTCTTTCCTTTCTTATCCATTTTACCGGAGCATTGTCCTATTTCAAGTTCTTTTCATCTTATCAAGCTTTTCCGGTGCATCGTTCAAGTATTCTTTAGTCAGTTCGCGATCGCTTCGTTCTCTTGTATCTAAATTCCCTCGAGTATCTTCGTTCATTTTCTAATTCTTCCCAGCGATTCTTTCTCTTTTTATTCGTTCTTTTCATTTCTTATGGTGGTTCGTTCAAGATTCCTCTTCCTTTGTTATCGTAACAATTCATTCATTATTTTCAAATCCTACCGGTGTTTCCTCGAAGACTTCGTCAAGTTGGCACTATATCTCTCTTTAATCTTTCAAGAAAATTAGTAGTATGCAAAACCCATTGCTTTTCATCAATTTAAGTTGATGAGGGATAAGCATAACGTAATTCTTATTCTTGTTTCATCGAGGTGAATTAATTCCTTCTTCTGGAGTTCGTTCATGATATCAATTTCTCGGTTCTAACTGCTTCATCTTTTTCTTCCGGAGTTCAAAGTTTTTCTCATTATCTCGTCATGAAGCTCCATCTAAATCATTGCAAGGCTTCATCATGTTCTTCAGCCTTCACTTCTTTTCTAGCATCCTTTCTATCTGGAGTTGTTCGAGAGTTTCTTCTTCGTGCCTCGTTAAGTATTTAATTCATTCTCGAAGTGTTCTTCAAGATTCTTGTTGGAGCTCAAGTATTCTCCTTCTCGCATTCCGAAGTGCAAGTCATTCTCCCTTATCTTTGGTGATGGTGTTATACCATTCTTGATTCATGAGGAGTCTCGAAGAGAAATTGTCAAGAATGATATATTTAAAACCATCATTTCTTTCTCGTAGCTACCTTTGTATAGATTTCACCTAAAGCCTTTCCGATGGATTGTTGCTATTGTGGTGATTATCAATGATCCAAGTTCCCTCTTAAGTCATTTCGGTGAAAGAAGTTTTTCATCTCTATGTTGCTCTCAAGCAATCAATTCTTTCCGTAGTGGCTGAATTTCACCTCAAGTTTTGGAGATGTTTTCCATAAGCCCACGATAGGATTATTCTTTCCGCTGATGATTTTCCAACAACTCCGTTCAGTCCTTGTTTGCGAGGATGCTTTTCAAATTCAATTGTGGTAGAAGTTGTCATTTGCTTCTCCGTTCTTTTGTTTCCAACGATTTAGCTTCTACTCTATTGTTCCGGAGGCGTTGTGATGTTGCTCTCTTCGAACCATTATCTTTTTTCGCCAAGATGATGTTCTTTCCTTTCTTATCCATTTTACCGGAGCATTGTCCTATTTCAAGTTCTTTTCATCTTATCAAGCTTTTCCGGTGCATCGTTCAAGTATTCTTTAGTCAGTTCGCGATCGTTTCGTTCTCTTGTATCTAAATTCCCTCGAGTATCTTCGTTCATTTTCTAATTCTTCCCAGCGATTCTTTCTCTTTTTATTCGTTCTTTTCATTTCTTATGGTGGTTCGTTCAAGATTCCTCTTCCTTTGTTATCGTAACAATTCATTCATTATTTTCAAATCCTACCGGTGTTTCCTCGAAGACTTCGTCAAGTTGGCACTATATCTCTCTTTAATCTTTTCAAGAAAATTAGTAGTATGCAAAACCCATTGATTTTCATCAATTTAAGTTGATGAGGGATAAGCATAACGTAATTCTTATTCTTGTTTCATCGAGGTGAATTAATTCCTTCTTCTGGAGTTCGTTCATGATATCAATTTCTCGGTTCTAACTGCTTCATCTTTTTCTTCCGGAGTTCAAAGTTTTTCTCATTATCTCGTCATGAAGCTCCATCTAAATCATTGCAAGGCTTCATCATGTTCTTCAGCCTTCACTTCTTTTCTAGCATCCTTTCTATCCGGAGTTGTTCGAGAGTTTCTTCTTCGTGCCTCGTTAAGTATTTAATTCATTCTCGAAGTGTTCTTCAAGATTCTTGTTGGAGCTCAAGTATTCTCCTTCTCGCATTCCGAAGTGCAAGTCATTCTCCCTTATCTTTGGTGATGGTGTTATACCATTCTTGATTCATGAGGAGTCTCGAAGAGAAATTGTCAAGAATGATATATTTAAAACCATCATTTCTTTCTCGTAGCTACCTTGGTATAGATTTCACCTAAAGCCTTTCCGATGGATTGTTGCTATTGTGGTGATTATCAATTATCCAAGTTCCCTCTTAAAACATTTCGGTGAAAGAAGTTTTTCATCTCTATGTTGCTCTCAAGCAATCAATTCTTTCCGTAGTGGCTGAATTTCACCTCAAGTTTTGGAGATGTTTTCCATAAGCCCACGACAAGATTATTCTTTCCGTTGATGATTTTCCAACAACTCCGTTCAGTCCTTGTTTGCGAGGATGCTTTTCAAATTCAATTGTGGTAGAAGTTGTCATTTGCTTCTCCGTTCTTTTGTTTCCAACGATTTAGCTTCTACTCTATTGTTCCGGAGGCGTTGTGATGTTGCTCTCTTCGAACCATTATCTTTTTTCGCCAAGATGATGTTCTTTCCTTTCTTATCCATTTTACCGGAGCATTGTCCTATTTCAAGTTCTTTTCATCTTATCAAGCTTTTCCGGTGCATCGTTCAAGTATTCTTTAGTCAGTTCGCGATCGCTTCGTTCTCTTGTATCTAAATTCCCTCGAGTATCTTCGTTCATTTTCTAATTCTTCCCAGCGATTCTTTCTCTTTTTATTCGTTCTTTTCATTTCTTATTGTGGTTCGTTCAAGATTCCTCTTCCTTTGTTATCGTAACAATTCATTCATTATTTTCAAATCCTACCGGTGTTTCCTCGAAGACTTCGTCAAGTTGGCACTATATCTCTCTTTAATCTTTCAAGAAAATTAGTAGTATGCAAAACCCATTGCTTTTCATCAATTTAAGTTGATGAGGGATAAGCATAACGTAATTCTTATTCTTGTTTCATCGAGGTGAATTAATTCCTTCTTCTGGAGTTCGTTCATGATATCAATTTCTCGGTTCTAACTGCTTCATCTTTTTCTTCCGGAGTTCAAAGTTTTTCTCATTATCTCGTCATGAAGCTCCATCTAAATCATTGCAAGGCTTCATCATGTTCTTCAGCCTTCACTTCTTTTCTAGCATCCTTTCTATCCGGAGTTGTTCGAGAGTTTCTTCTTCGTGCCTCGTTAAGTATTTAATTCATTCTCGAAGTGTTCTTCAAGATTCTTGTTGGAGCTCAAGTATTCTCCTTCTCGCATTCCAAAGTGCAAGTCATTCTCCCTTATCTTTGGTGATGGTGTTATACCATTCTTGATTCATGAGGAGTCTCGAAGAGAAATTGTCAAGAATGATATATTTAAAACCATCATTTCTTTCTCGTAGCTACCTTGGTATAGATTTCACCTAAAGCCTTTCCGATGGATTGTTGCTATTGTGGTGATTATCAATGATCCAAGTTCCCTCTTAAAATATTTCGGTGAAAGAAGTTTTTCATCTCTATGTTGCTCTCAAGCAATCAATTCTTTCCGTAGTGGCTGAATTTCACCTCAAGTTTTGGAGATGTTTTCCATAAGCCCACGACAAGATTATTCTTTCCGTTGATGATTTTCCAACAACTCCGTTCAGTCCTTGTTTGCGAGGATGCTTTTCAAATTCAATTGTGGTAGAAGTTGTCATTTGCTTCTCCGTTCTTTTGTTTCCAACGATTTAGCTTCTACTCTATTGTTCCGGAGGCGTTGTGATGTTGCTCTCTTCGAACCATTATCTTTTTTCGCCAAGATCATGTTCTTTCCTTTCTTATCCATTTTACCGGAGCATTGTCCTATTTCAAGTTCTTTTCATGTTATCAAGCTTTTTCGGTGCATCGTTCAAGTATTCTTTAGTCAGTTTGCGATCGCTTCGTTCTCTTGTATCTAAATTCCCTCGAGTATCTTCGTTCATTTTCTAATTCTTCCCAGCGATTCTTTCTCTTTTTATTCGTTCTTTTCATTTCTTATGGTGGTTCGTTCAAGATTCCTCTTCCTTTGTTATCGTATCAATTCATTCATTATTTTCAAATCCTACCGGTGTTTCCTCGAAGACTTCGTCAAGTTGGCACTATATCTCTCTTTTATCTTTTCAAGAAAATAAGTAGTTTGCAAAACCCATTGCTTTTCATCAATTTAAGTTGATGAGGGATAAGCATAACATAATTCTTATTCTTGTTTCATCGAGGTGAATTAATTCCTTCTTCTGGAGTTCGTTCATGATATCAATTTCTCGGTTCTAACTGCTTCATCTTTTTCTTCCGGAGTTCAAAGTTTTTCTCATTATCTCGTCATGAAGCTCCATCTAAATCATTGCAAGGCTTCATCATGTTCTTCAGCCTTCACTTCTTTTCTAGCATCCTTTCTATCCGGAGTTGTTCGAGAGTTTCTTCTTCGTGCCTCGTTAAGTATTTAATTCATTCTCGAAGTGTTCTTCAAGATTCTTGTTGGAGCTCAAGTATTCTCCTTCTCGCATTCCGAAGTGCAAGTCATTCTCCCTTATCTTTGGTGATGGTGTTATACCATTCTTGATTCATGAGGAGTCTCGAAGAGAAATTGTCAAGAATGATATATTTAAAACCATCATTTCTTTCTCGTAGCTACCTTGGTATAGATTTCACCTAAAGCCTTTCCGATGGATTGTTGCTATTGTGGTGATTATCAATGATCCAAGTTCCCTCTTAAGTCATTTCGGTGAAAGAAGTTTTTCATCTCTATGTTGCTCTCAAGCAATCAATTCTTTCCGTAGTGGCTGAATTTCACCTCAAGTCTTGGAGATGTTTTCCATAAGCCCACGACAAGATTATTCTTTCTGTTGATGATTTTCCAACAACTCCGTTCAGTCCTTGTTTGCGAGGATGCTTTTCAAATTCAATTGTGGTAGAAGTTGTCATTTGCTTCTCCGTTCTTTTGTTTCCAACGATTTAGCTTCTACTCTATTGTTCCGGAGGCGTTGTGATGTTGCTCTCTTCGAACCATTATCTTTTTTCGCCAAGATCATGTTCTTTCCTTTCTTATCCATTTTACCAGAGCATTGTCCTATTTCAAGTTCTTTTCATCTTATCAAGCTTTTCCGGTGCATCGTTCAAGTATTATTTAGTCAGTTCGCGATCGCTTCGTTCTCTTGTATCTAAATTCCCTCGAGTATCTTCGTTCATTTTCTAATTCTTCCCAGCGATTCTTTCTCTTTTTATTCGTTCTTTTCATTTCTTATGGTGGTTCGTTCAAGATTCCTCTTCCTTTGTTATCGTATCAATTCATTCATTATTTTCAAATCCTACCGGTGTTTCCTCGAAGACTGCGTCAAGTTGGCACTATATCTCTCTTTTATCTTTTCAAGAAAATAAGTAGTATGCAAAACCCATTGCTTTTCATCAATTTAAGTTGATGAGGGATAAGCATAACGTAATTCTTATTCTTGTTTCATCGAGGTGAATTAATTCCTTCTTCTGGAGTTCGTTCATGATATCAATTTCTCGGTTCTAACTGCTTCATCTTTTTCTTCCGGAGTTCAAAGTTTTTCTCATTATCTCGTCATGAAGCTCCATCTAAATCATTGCAAGGCTTCATCATGTTCTTCAGCCTTCACTTCTTTTCTAGCATCCTTTCTATCCGGAGTTGTTCGAGAGTTTCTTCTTCGTGCCTCGTTAAGTATTTAATTCATTCTCGAAGTGTTCTTCAAGATTCTTGTTGGAGCTCAAGTATTCTCCTTCTCGCATTCCGAAGTGCAAGTCATTCTCCCTTATCTTTGGTGATGGTGTTATACCATTCTTGATTCATGAGGAGTCTCGAAGAGAAATTGTCAAGAATGATATATTTAAAACCATCATTTCTTTCTCGTAGCTACCTTGGTATAGATTTCACCTAAAGCCTTTCCGATGGATTGTTGCTATTGTGGTGATTATCAATGATCCAAGTTCCCTCTTAAAACATTTCGGTGAAAGAAGTTTTTCATCTCTATGTTGCTCTCAAGCAATCAATTCTTTCCGTAGTGGCTGAATTTCACCTCAAGTTTTGGAGATGTTTTCCATAAGCCCACGACAAGATTATTCTTTCCGTTGATGATTTTCCAACAACTCCGTTCAGTCCTTGTTTGCGAGGATGCTTTTCAAATTCAATTGTGGTAGAAGTTGTCATTTGCTTCTCCGTTCTTTTGTTTCCCACGATTTAGCTTCTACTCTATTGTTCCGGAGGCGTTGTGATGTTGCTCTCTTCGAACCATTATCTTTTTTCGCCAAGATCATGTTCTTTCCTTTCTTATCCATTTTACCGGAGCATTGTCCTATTTCAAGTTCTTTTCATCTTATCAAGCTTTTCCGGTGCATCGTTCAAGTATTATTTAGTCAGTTCGCGATCGCTTCGTTCTCTTGTATCTAAATTCCCTCGAGTATCTTCGTTCATTTTCTAATTCTTCCCAGCGATTCTTTCTCTTTTTATTCGTTATTTTCATTTCTTATGGTGGTTCGTTCAAGATTCCTCTTCCTTTGTTATCGTATCAATTCATTCATTATTTTCAAATCCTACCGGTGTTTCCTCGAAGACTTCGTCAAGTTGGCACTATATCTCTCTTTTATCTTTTCAAGAAAATAAGTAGTATGCAAAACCCATTGCTTTTCATCAATTTAAGTTGATGAGGGATAAGCATAACGTAATTCTTATTCTTGTTTCATCGAGGTGAATTAATTCCTTCTTCTGGAGTTCGTTCATGATATCAATTTCTCGGTTCTAACTGCTTCATCTTTTTCTTCTGGAGTTCAAAGTTTTTCTCATTATCTCGTCATGAAGCTCCATCTAAATCATTGCAAGGCTTCATCATGTTCTTCAGCCTTCACTTCTTTTCTAGCATCCTTTCTATCCGGAGTTGTTCGAGAGTTTCTTCTTCGTGCCTCGTTAAGTATTTAATTCATTCTCGAAGTGTTCTTCAAGATTCTTGTTGGAGCTCTAGTATTCTCCTTCTCACATACCAAAGTGCAAGTCATTCTCCCTTATCTTTGGTGATGGTGTTATACCATTCTTGATTCATGAGGAGTCTCGAAGAGAAATTGTCAAGAATGATATATTTAAAACCATCATTTCTTTCTCGTAGCTACCTTGGTATAGATTTCACCTAAAGCCTTTCCGATGGATTGTTGCTATTGTGGTGATTATCAATGATCCAAGTTCCCTCTTAAAACATTTCGGTGAAAGAAGTTTTTCATCTCTATGTTGCTCTCAAGCAATCAATTCTTTCCGTAGTGGCTGAATTTCACCTCAAGTTTTGGAGATGTTTTCCATAAGCCCACGACAAGATTATTCTTTCCGTTGATGATTTTCCAACAACTCCGTTCAGTCCTTGTTTGCGAGGATGCTTTTCAAATTCAATTGTGGTAGAAGTTGTCATTTGCTTCTCCGTTCTTTTGTTTCCAACGATTTAGCTTCTACTCTATTGTTCCGGAGGCGTTGTGATGTTGCTCTCTTCGAACCATTATCTTTTTTCGCCAAGATCATGTTCTTTCCTTTCTTATCCATTTTACCGGAGCATTGTCCTATTTCAAGTTCTTTTCATCTTATCAAGCTTTTCCGGTGCATCGTTCAAGTATTATTTAGTCAGTTCGCGATCGCTTCGTTCTCTTGTATCTAAATTCCCTCGAGTATCTTCGTTCATTTTCTAATTCTTCCCAGCGATTCTTTCTCTTTTTATTCGTTCTTTTCATTTCTTATGGTGGTTCGTTCAAGATTCCTCTTCCTTTGTTATCGTATCAATTCATTCATTATTTTCAAATCCTACCGGTGTTTCCTCGAAGACTTCGTCAAGTTGGCACTATATCTCTCTTTTATCTTTTCAAGAAAATAAGTAGTATGCAAAACCCATTGCTTTTCATCAATTTAAGTTGATGAGGGATAAGCATAACGTAATTCTTATTCTTGTTTCATCGAGGTGAATTAATTCCTTCTTCTGGAGTTCGTTCATGATATCAATTTCTCGGTTCTAACTGCTTCATCTTTTTCTTCCGGAGTTCAAAGTTTTTCTCATTATCTCGTCATGAAGCTCCATCTAAATCATTGCAAGGCTTCATCATGTTCTTCAGCCTTCACTTCTTTTCTAGCATCCTTTCTATCCGGAGTTGTTCGAGAGTTTCTTCTTCGTGCCTCGTTAAGTATTTAATTCATTCTCGAAGTGTTCTTCAAGATTCTTGTTGGAGCTCAAGTATTCTCCTTCTCGCATTCCGAAGTACAAGTCATTCTCCCTTATCTTTGGTGATGGTGTTATACCATTCTTTATTCATGAGGAGTCTCGAAGAGAAATTGTCAAGAATGATATATTTAAAACCATCATTTCTTTCTCGTAGCTACCTTGGTATAGATTTCACCTAAAGCCTTTCCGATGGATTGTTGCTATTGTGGTGATTATCAATGATCCAAGTTCCCTCTTAAAACATTTCGGTGAAAGAAGTTTTTCATCTCTATGTTGCTCTCAAGCAATCAATTCTTTCCGTAGTGGCTGAATTTCACCTCAAGTTTTGGAGATGTTTTCCATAAGCCCACGACAAGATTATTCTTTCCGTTGATGATTTTCCAACAACTCCGTTCAGTCCTTGTTTGCGAGGATGCTTTTCAAATTCAATTGTGGTAGAAGTTGTCATTTGCTTCTCCGTTCTTTTGTTTCCAACGATTTAGCTTCTACTCTATTGTTCCGGAGGCGTTGTGATGTTGCTCTCTTCGAACCATTATCTTTTTTCGCCAAGATCATGTTCTTTCCTTTCTTATCCATTTTACCAGAGAATTGTCCTATTTCAAGTTCTTTTCATCTTATCAAGCTTTGCTTCTCTTTTCTACCGGAGTGCTGCCCAATTTTTTTCCTGCACATTAGTTGTCATTCTGGTTTAAAATTGGGTGGTTTCCAATTCTTTCTTGTCCCTTATGTCTTTGCAACCTGTTCTCGTGTTCTTCCTTCCGTTCTTTTCTCTCAAGTGCTTTCTACTTCGTTCATCTCTGTGGTATTCTTTCTCTCAAGTTGTTCAACACCTCCGAGGGTTGTTGAATTCACTCATTTGTCAAAGAAGCAACTTTCTTGTACCTCTTCCTCTTCCCCTTCCGTTTCCTTCCTAAGATCTCGGGTCGAGATCTTCTGTTAGTGGAGGAGAGTTGTGATGCCCCGAGACCGATGCTCCAGATGTCTTCCTTTTATTCGTCGTCGTTGCCATGTCATTCGCTTGCGTGTTGCACCTTGGCCATGTCATCATGTGCATTTCATCCGCATGTTTTTCAAAAACTTGCATCCGTTCGTAGTTGGCGTTCTCCCCGTTCCTTCCGTTGTCCGTTTCGAGTCCCGACACACTCGCACGCGCCCGCGGCACCTCCGAAATATTATTTTATAAGTGGGATAAAAATGTTCTCGGAATGGGTTGAAAGTTGGCGTGCGGTCTTATTATATTGTAGGTAGACCGTCTGCCAAATTTCGTCCCATTCGGAGGTCGTTTGATGCCCCAACGAATAACCTACAGCGGCACTATAGCCGGACAAAACGTCGGACGTTTTCGGTATTCCGAAACTTGTCACTGGGCTGCCCACTTCCCTCTCTTCTCAGCCCATGGCCTCTTTACACAGCCACACCAGCCCACCTAGCAACGCCCTCCGTTTCGGTCCATCGAATCGTGATCGGGAGGCTCCGGAACCCTCTCCTCTAACCCCCTTTCCTTATTTAAGCAGACCCCCTCCAGATTTGGAAACCCTAGCCTCTCCCCTCAATTTCCGCACCGCCTCAGCCGCGCGCCGCCACCTGTCGCCACCCAGCCGCCGCCACCTCGCTCTGTCTCCCACCTTCAGTCGCCGCTGCCCTGCGAAGCCCTTCGCGGGCCCGCTCAAGCCCATCCGCACCCTAGCGCAGCCGCTCACCCGCAACCTCCCGCAACGCTCGATCCATTTTGGATCGAGGCAACTGCCCCGCTCGCCCCGGCCTCCTCCTGGCCTCGCCGGACCGGCCGCCGCCGGCGACCAGCACCTCCAGGCCGTTGCCCCTTCCTCCTTCCCTTTCTCTCTTTCTTGTTCTTCCCCCGCTCACATCTCTCTGTTTCCTCTTTCTCTAGCCCGCAGGAGCAGCCGCTGCCATGGAGCTCCTCGCCGCCCGACCCCGTCCGCCGTCGCCGTTGCCCGGATCCGGCACCGGCCGGCCGGATCCGCCCGTTCCCGGCCTCCGCTCGCCGGATTTCTTCGCACCGTTGAGCCGTATGCCGCCGCCGCCCCTGCCTCCCTCGATCCAGTAGGGGATCGAGGAGGACGACGTGCGCGCCCGAGCCGGCCCACCTCTCCACCGACTAGGCTTGGCCCATGGTGAGCAGCCACCCTATCCCGCGCCCTGAACGTCTTTTAGTTATCCCGCGCCCGTGCGATTTCTGCAAGTTTTAAAAATTCCAGCATCATGTGGTCATTTTGTGAGGCTTGTATCTTTGTGCATGTTGATCCTATGATGATGATCTTTATATGTAAATTGCTCTACTCTTCGTGCTCTACATGATGGTGCCATTTGCATTCATGTTAGGATCCATATAAATGTCATTATCTCTGTTGCAAAAGTGCCTCGTGATGTTAACTGCGGAAACTGTTAATATTTGTCATTGTCATTTTTGTATGATTTAATGCATGCACCATATGAGCAACTTGTCAACATGACTTTGGAGCATTTTCATGTCTTCTTGCTTCTAGTATTTATTTCATGCCATGATATGCCTTGATGTGAGTGCCATGAGCTTGTAAACATGCCTAGTTAATGTTGTTGTTCTGAGTAAAGCTGTCTGTGATAAAACTTGCCAACTTTGCTTGATGGTTGCCACTAATCTATAGCTCATATGCATATGATTCCTTCAGGTGATTTGGTCTATGCAATGTGTACTTTGATGCCATGCCCTTGGTTGCTATGTAATCTTGCTGTAGCTTGTCTATTTGTTTCTCTCAAGTTGCCATCATGATATAACTGTCATCCTGTAACAGAATGTTCCATTATATAAAAATCATAGTAATTAATCTGTGCATCCTATGAACTTTTGATAATGGAGTGATTTGAAGATTGCCATGTCTACTGTATGCTCATGTCAATTTCATAAATATTAAAATTGCTATGCTTGCTATTATGTGCCTCCCAAGTCAGCATCATAATGTTGTTGACAGCATGCTCAGTTTTCTGTTAGTTCATGATTGCATATTGCCTTGATGATTGCCATGAATCTATTGTTCCTATGATTATGCCCATGTTGTATGTTTTCATCTACATGTTGTATAATTCCATGATGTACCATTTGTCGCCATGTTATTGCATTGTAGCATATTTGTTTCTTGCCTCCAACATGCCATCATATTAACTCTGCTCATGTATATGTCCTGTTTAGCAGAACATTGCATTTTGCATGGATCATATCGACTTAACCTTGATGCCTATGAACCTGAACCTTTAAGATAAATTGGAGTATATCATGTCTATTTCAAGTGCATATCAAGTTTGTGCCCATCATGTGCCTGTAGCTTGCTGTTTTGATGTTGGCAAAGTGCTATGTTACTATTTTGGGCAGATTATTATTATAGCTTGTGTTGATTGTAATTGTTGAACCGTTGCTCCGTTTTGATCATGTCCTATATGAAACTTGCTTAGATTTGTGTGTAGATTCATGTTGTCATGTTGCATCCTTGATTTGTGTGTTCGTGGTTGATGTTTGCATGCATTTTGCATCCTTGCCATGTTAAACTTGTTTAGCTCATATCTTCTAGCCCGTAGCTCTGAATTAAATGATCTAGATATGTAACTTGACTAGAAAAGCATGTAGATCATTGTGATGCATGTTAACTTGCTGTTTAACAACTTTAACATTGTGTTTAATTCAGATCAGTACCAATTTCGAAATTTGCATATGGGGAAATACCGGAATTGTTGTTTGTGTTTCCGGCCTCATTTAAACTTGCCTAGTTGTATGGATTGCTTATGCTTCATCTCTTGCCATGTTTAACAACATTTAATCTTGGCATGCATCATATTTGGATTGTGCATCATGCCATGTTTATGCTTGTGTGTTTACCATGTTGTTTGCTTCTTTCCGGTTGTGCTTCTTCTCGATAGTTCTGCTTTCGATGCGATTGTGAGGATTCGTTCAACTATGATCGGTTCGTCTTCTTCATGGACTCGATCTTCTTCCGAGAGGGATTTCAGGCAAGATGATCATGACCTTGGATATCTTTACTATCTTTGCTTGCTAGTTGTCTCGTTGCTATCGTTATGTCGCGCTTCCTACCACATATATGTCAGCCTCCTATATGCCATAATACAGCCTCTAACCACCCTTACCCAGCAAACCGTTGTTTGTCTATGTTACCGCTTTGCTCAGCCCCTTTCTTATAGCGTTGCTAGTTGCAGGTGCTCTTGCAGGTTACTCCATGTTGGGACATGGACATGTTGGGATATCACAATATCTCTTATTTAATTAATGCATCTATATACTTGGTATTGGGTGGAAGGCTCGGCCTTTTGCCTAGTGTTTTGTTCCACTCAAGCCGCCCTAGTTTCCGTAATGCTGGTGTTATGATCCATGTTTAGCGTTCCTAACATGCTCAGGTGAATGGGACCCTCTTGACAGTTCGCTTTGAATAAATGCTTCCAGCAAGGCCCAACTTTGGTGTTACCATTTGCCAACATAATAATACTGAATCAATTAATTAATTTTGCATATGGCATCATGAACCCGAGGATTCTTAATTCAACATAATACAGGTGGGCCAGTGCTGATGGTGTTGGTCCAAAACTAGAGCACTGTGCGGGGCCGCCCCTTGGCAACTTGTGTAGGTCTATGATGGACCAGGTTGGAACACCCCTGCAGGGTTAAATCTTACGCGAAGCCGTGCCCGCGGTTATGTGGCACTTGGATATTTATAACCTCCGGTTGTAGAGAACTTGACACTAAATCCTAATTAAAATACACCAACCGTGTGCGTTACCGTGACCATCTCTTTTCTAGGAAGTTCGAGAAGAGAACACGGTGGGGTTATGTTTGACTCGTAAGTAGGTGTTCAGGATCACTTAGTGATCATTTGTAGTTTGCGACCGTTTTGCGTAGATGCTCTTCTTATTCTTGTACTCGTAAGTTAGCCACCATACAATGCTTAGTGCTTGCTGCAACCTCACCACCTTACTCTTCCATACCCATTTAAGCTTTGATAGTCTTGCTACCCATGGTTATGGGATTGCTGAGTCCTCATGGCTCACAGGTAACTACCACAACAGTTGCAGGTACAGGTAATGCGATGTCTTGACGTGAGAGCGATGCTTGTTTGCTTTGGAGTTCTTCTTCTGCTTCTTCTTCTTCGTCGATCTGGGGATAGGTTCCTGGTCGGCAGCCTGGGCTAGCAGGGTGGATGTCGTTCTTCTTTTCGTTTGATTTCATCCGTAGTCGAATGTTGCCCTTCTGTATGATGTGTGTTGTGTATTGATGTATTCATGTGATGATTGTATGTATTTATATGTATCCCCATCTATTATGTATGTGGTACGATGTAATGATATCCACCTTGCAAGCGTCTCCAATATGCGTTTCTACTCTTGGTGGGGCCTTCGAGTTCCTCGAGAATAAGATCGCATATTGGGCGTGACAAGATGCCTCCGCATGAACTCCTTGAGCTTAAGGAGGAAATCGACAAATCACTTCGCAAGGGTTTCATTCGTCCAAGTTCCTCTGCCTGGGGAGCACCTTCTCTCTTTGTCAAAAAGAAAGATGGTACAAACCGATTGGTCCAAGATTACCGACCTATCAACCAGGCAACCATTCAGAACAAATATCCGCTTCCTCGGATCAACGATCTGTATGATCAGCTTGCTGGATCCTCGGTATTCTCTAAACTCGACTTGAGGTTGGGTTATCATCAAATCCGAGTCCGCGAAGAGGATATCCCAAAGACTGCCTTCGTTACTTGCTATGGCTCTTATGAGTATACTGTCATGTCATTCGGCTTAACTAATGCTCCAGCAACGTTCTCCCGCCTGATGAATTATATCTTCATGGATTACCTCGACAAGTTTGTCGTGGTTTATCTGGATGATATCTTGGTATATTCCAAGAATAAGGAAGAACATGCTGAACATCTTCATCTGGTTCTGGAAAAGCTTCAAGAGCATCAGCTATATGCCAAGTATTCCAAGTGTGAATTCTGGTTGTCTGAAGTGACCTACCTTCGTCATGTGATTTCCAAGGATGGCATTGCTGTTAACCCAGAGCGAGTTCAGGCTATTCTTGACTGGACTCCCCTGAAGAATGTCAAGCAAGTCAGAAGTTTTCTCGGACTCGCAAGCTATTGTCGTCGATTTGTTGAGAACTTTTCTAAGATTGTCAAGCCTCTGACTAATCTGCTTCACAAAGGCGTTAAGTTTGAGTGGACAGACAAATGTCAGGAAAGTTTCCAGACCCTCAAGGACAAGCTGACCTCTGCTCCAGTGCTTGCTCCTCCGGATTCTCGCAAGGACTTCGTGATTTATTGCGACGCCTCTCGTCAAGGATTAGGCTATGTCCTGATGCAAGAGCGCAGAGTAATTGCTTATGCCTCACGACAGTTACGTCCTCACGAAGAGAACTACCCAGTGCATGATCTTGAACTTGCTGCAGTGATATATGCATTGAAGCTATGGTGACATTACCTCCTTGGTAATCGATGTGAGATATATACTGATCACCAAAGTCTGAAGTATTTGTTTACTCAACCGGATCTCAATCACCGCCAACAGCGATGGTTGGAAACGATTACGGACTATGACTGCGGTATTTCTTATACCCCTGGCAAGGCTAATGTGATGGTCGATGCCTTGAGCCGCAAGTCCTATTGTAACAACCTCATGGTTCAGCGAGCTCAACACCTTCTTTATGTGGAACTTCGCAAGTTGAACCTTCATATCGTTCCACAGGGTTCTCTCAATACCCTTGTTTTACAGCCAGATCTTGAGAAAGTTGTTAAGTTTGAACAAGCAAAAGATGCTGAAGTTGATCAGATGAAAAGAGATCTTGACCTTAAAAAGTCCAGAGATTTCTCGCTTGCTGAAGACGGAACCTTGTATTTCAGAGACCGCATTGTGGTACCTCGGTTCGAACTTATGACGGACAAGGTTATGAAGGAGGCACATGATACACCATTGTCTATTCATCCGGGTAGAACCAAGATGTATCGTGATCTCCGTCAAAGGTACTGGTGGTCCAAAATGAAGCAGGATATTGCTCGATATGTAGCTGAATGTGACGTTTGCCGTCGCGTTAAGGCAGAACATCAGAAGCCTGCTGGAATTCTGCAACCGCTCCCTATCCCTGAGTGGAAATGGGATAAGGTTCAGATGGATCTTATCACTGGCCTTCCCAAGTCACAAAAGGGTCATGATGCTATTTTCGTCGTCATTGATCAACTCTCCAAAGTTGCACACTTTCTGCCAGTCAAGGAGACGATCACTGCTAGTCAGTTAGCAGAGTTATACATCTCCAGAATTGTATCACTATGGCACCCCGGCTCAGAGCAACCAGTTTACCTTGCATTGCCAGCCCAGAGATCAAGTCTTCTGGCAATACACAACAACTTGGTACAGAAAACAACCGCTTTATTGATCTCTTAGCGGAAACATGGGTTTACATATTACATGATGAGCGAGTCCAAGCGGCACACATGGTGCGGCTGCACTTATATACATTATTTAGTAGACATGGCAGGGGCCTCGATGATAAGGGAACTTCTAAGCGATAGCGGAACGACGAGGTAGCGGAACTCCATTCCACAGGGACACTACTGGGACACGGCCTAGAGCGCGACATACTGCTCGACATCCACACCATGCACGGCTTCTCCTGCATCTGGCAAGATAAGCCAGGTGAGTACTTTGAATGTACTCGCAAGCTCACAGCAAACAAAACAAGTGCGACAATCAATAACAAGGCATTTAACAGGTTGAATGCATGAGCATGATACTATCAACATGAAGTGTGCATGAAGCATTGCCATGGTCCCTGGGACCCACTTACCATCTCGGGGTTACCGCGTAACCACTGTTCACAACTTACCACCGTGATCCTTACTTGATCATGAACATTCCTTTCATGGTGGTCCTCACTCGATCACCACTTCTGCATGTGCCATCTTGTGAATCTTAGTGTGCAAGTTAATTATATCTGTTGACCCACGGTGTGACCTACTACGAACTGTGTCCATATCCGAGGACGCGGCTATCGATAGATTATACACTCTGCAGAGGTTAGTACACTGTACCCACACTACGGAACTCATGGCCTCGTGCTCCCATTCGGGTGGACCAACGACATTCCGACAAAACCAATCTATTGCATGACACTCTCCCGGCCACTCCGACAAACTCCCCTTTGGGCTATGTCTTGGGTGACCCCGGTGCCAACATGTGACACCCGCCACCTCTGTGGCTGCCACCGTCGTGGCCAAACATCAACATTGTCCCAAACGGGGACCTCGGTACCATCAAAACTCGGGTCTTCAAGGTTATGAATGCCTACCGGGCCAGGGTAGCGCCAGAGCACAACCTTGCCTTGTAGGAGGCACCGGCGAGAGGCATGACAATAGACCGCATTAGGGCCTCCCTATCCAGGCAAGTGTGGTTGCACTGGTGAGCTCGATTCGGTGGCACCATGACTCGATCAACAGCATGTTCAAGTTGGATTATTATCAAGTTTAACTTGAAAAGAAAATGATTCGAGCCATAGTGTGTGAATGGATGCATGGGTCATGATCATGAATAACAAATGCATCATGTTACCATATGAGTATATGTCATGATACCTACTGCACACTAACAAGAAATCATGTACCCTACTGTATAAAATCAACATGTCAAGGACAAAGTCTATGCAATGAGAGTATATAATAAATTATTTTAAATGATGAATATATGATGATTTAATTCAATTAAACCAAAGTCATTGCAATGCCATCCTTGCATATGGATGTTGTGGCTTGCCTTGGTTCAGAGGAGTGTCACAAAACTCCTGGCCTTCTCCAACACAACTAGGTTCTTCTGAAAATAATTTAAATGCAAGAAGAAAATGTCAAATAACACTATTTAATGCACCAGAAATTCTCAACAGCAAGAAAAATTCTGAAATTAGGCATACAGAAACTTTGGAATTTTACAAACCAGTAGCAAAAAGAATCAACTCGATTGGACTTATAGATTAAAAGTTATAGCTGGTCAAAGTTGGATTGGATCTGGTCAAAATTTGAAATAAAAAGAAAATCTAGAAACGGCCACGTCGAAGGCGTACTCGGCGAATACGCCTCCACTTATACCGCTTCGGGCGGCCGAGTGGGAGGCTGACAAGCGGGACCCGCTGTCAGGGTTAAACAAAGGAGAGGGAGGGAACAGAGAGGGCAGCGAGTTCGCCGGCGATACTCCGGCGAGGAGTCCACGGCGGTCACCGGCGATGGGCGGAATGGACTCAGAGCAGTACGGCGATCACGTACGTACCCGGAGTGACGGCAGGGGTGAACGGACGGCGTCGGAATATTCCTCTCCAGAGACGGCGGCGGCGGAGCTGATCGGACTCGGCGATTCCGGCGACAATCCGGTGAGCTCTTGGCACTGTCGTGTTCAGGAGGTCTCCACGGTCTCGGGGATGGTAGTGGTTGGAGCTGAGGTGGGCTAGAGTAAGTGCACGGATGTGGCACCCCGGCTCAGAGAGACCGGAACACCCCGTATTCCAGCCCAGAGATCAAGTCTTCTGGAATATGACACTGCTTGCCATAGAACAAATCAGCTCTTTATTGCAAACATAACGGGTACAAAGGTTCTGAAGGTACGAAGGTTACACAGGCACGGCGACACTTCGCCTGCTCGGGTAGTTCTATGCTAGCAGCAGAACATCTCGAAGCGAAACAAATTCTAGCAGCGGAACAACGACGACGGTGATGAACTCCACTCCGTAGGGACTCTGGCTGGGACGTATCCTAGAGCGTAACCTCGGGATCCTCGACAAGCAATCAATCACGGCATGACCTGCAATCTGGCATGACACGCCAGGTGAGTACTTTGAATGTACTCGCAAGCTCACAGCAACCAAAGCAATCAAGACAAACAACAGCATGGCATTTACAGGTTAATCATCAATGATGAACACAATACTAGAGCAACATGAGCATGGCAACAACATGAGCATGGCAACAACATGGGCATGGCATGTACATATAATTCATGATATGAACATGAGGATACTAGCACTAGCATGCAAGGGGTCGACGTTTAAGGTCTCATGGACCAACTTACTCTGCTCGGAGGTTATCTCGTAACCACCAACTTACCATCGTGATCATCACACGATCACCTCAGGATCAACCAAGCTCGGTATCAACTATACCATCGTGATCAGTACATGACCACACGGAGCATGATCTCTACCTGTGATCATCGCATGACCACATAAAGATCAACCAACTTCTTTCTTCATCGAACCGGGGTTGTTATTAGCCAGGTTATTATTTCTGTTGACCCATAGTGTGACCTACTACGAACTGTGTCCATGACCGAGGACGCGGCTATCGATAGATTATACACTTTGCAGAGGTTAGTACACTGTACCCACACCACGGAACTCATGGCCTCGTGCTCCCATTCGGGTGGACCAACGATATTCCGACAAAACCAATCGATTGCATAACACTCTCCCGGCCACTCCCGACAAACTACCCTTTGGGGTATGTCCTGGGTCGCCCTGATGTCAACTCGTGACATCCGCCACCGTTGTGGCCGCCACCGTCGTGGCCAAAACAAACTCGTCCCAAACGGGGACACCCGGGTACAACACAACTTGGGCACAAGGCTTATGGCCGCCTACCTGATCAGGGTAGCACGCGCACATAACCTTCCCTAGTTGGAGGCACCAGCGAGAGGCATGACAATAGACTGAATCAGGGCCTCCCATAAGGCAAGTGTGGCTGCACTGGTTAGCTCGATTCGGTGGCACCATGACTCAGCCAACAGATTTGTTCAAGTTCGATTAATGTCAGGTTCAACTTGAATAGTGATGAGCTGAGTCACGGCAAAATACATAATGAAATAACAATGCAGATGAGCATGACATCAGTGTAACCATGGATGGGCAACATAACTATTTAACATCATAATGATAAATCATTTATGCTACGGGATGCAAATGAGCATGGCATAGCGATGATCATAACTATCACAAGTATTTTCATATCAAACTATAACAATTCATATGAGCATAGCATTATCACTAGCACCAGAAATGATTACAAGAATACAACATGATAAGAATATCCCTAGCAATTAATCAAAACACTTACTAGATGAAAATGAACATGGCATAAGCAATGAGCATGGATTCACAAGCATATTCGAAGCATTCACAAAATAATTAAATGAGCAAACAAACATTATATATTCAAGTGGAAAACCATGGCTACTACAATGCCATCATGCAAGTGGCTGTTGTGGCTTGCCTGGGGTGGAAAGATTCACCGGGAAGAAGTGCGATGAACTCGCGGAAAGAATCGCCGGAAAAGTTTCCCTCTCGGCGGAGCTGTTTTAAGGGCAAGGGCAAAATGGTCATTTTCACAGTGTGACAACCTCATGAAAATGATACCATCGGAACGGGCTCGACGAACTGAGATCGTGGGCTTCGGAATCACCTGAATCAGAGTTACGGTTGCTGAGTTACGGCCGTTCGTTAGTTAGGCAGAAAAAGAATTAAAAACTGTTCTTTTCTGGCCTTAACGGACAAACGTCCGCTATTTAATATTTTCGGCGCTGGGCTGAGAAACTGAAAGCGTATTTCTGGAAATACGTTTTCCAACAGAGAACACATATTCCATCCCGAAGAGGAACCAGAAGACGTTTTCGAGAAGGGAAGACGTATTCTTACGAATACGCCTCCACTTATCCCAGTCAGCAGCCGGGTCCACGCCTGGGTCGCTTACACGTGGGTCCCGCCGTGCTCCTTCTTTCTCCTCGTCAGCCCGTCTCCTTCCTCTACCTCGCGCGCCCGAGGACAGAGGCAGCAGCGCACTCCGGCGACGGCCGCCGGCGGCTCCGGCCACCATACTTGCCGTCCGACCTACCGGCGAGCTCAGCGCGGAGAGCCGCACCCATCCTGGGGTAGAACGGACCTCGAGGAGGTCGGTTTTGGGCGCGCCTCTGACAGCGGCAGACGGCGGCTTCAGGCAGTTGGGGCTCGCGGCGACGGGCCACTTGAGGAGGAGGCGAAGGGCGGTAGGGGTTCGGCGGCTTGAGGGGGTTTCTCTGGTGGCATCTAGAGGAAGAGGGAGGGCCGGACTTGACCGAATTTGGGCCGAGGCCGAGCTGGCAGTGCGGCGGCCGTGGCGGTGGTGGTAGGCGAGGAGGGGCTCCGGTGCTCGCTTAACCGGTCGGGGAGGGCTAGAGGAGGGTGGTGAGGAGGTGGATGAGCTCGGGAGGCCTCGGGGTGGCTTTATATAGCCGAGGCGGCGATGCCCTCGCCAGAAGCCGACGGAAGCTCACGGTTGATGCTCTCTGGCACGACCGCGTGCACGAGCGCACGCGCGGAGGGGGAGAGAGGGCTAGGGGAGGTGTATTCGGTGCAAAGGTGTCGCGGGGAGGAAGAGGACAAGTGCAAAGCGACGACGGCCGCGGGCATCCTGGGATGGCGTGCTCGCCGGAGAGGAAAGAGGAGAGGGGGAGGGGTCCAGAGAGGACACGCGGATGCAGGAGAGTGGGGGAGACGCAGAGGACATGGTGCGGTGGCGGGAGCTCGGCGTTTGGGTGGCAGCAGAGGGACCCGAAGTCCAGAGCACGCTTTCGGTGTGCCAGACCGCGTGGTCACCACGTGCACAGGCGCACGCGGTGCACTCTGGCCAACCAAATGATGTCTAGCGTCCTGTCCTTCCTAAGTGGGTCCTACCTGAGGTGATAGATCGAAGAAAACCACTGTGGGTTGATGGGAGGGATCGACTGAACTTTGCTGTTGCAAACTTAAGCCTAAAGTAGTGATCAACTTAGACAGGATAAGAATTAACCAGGATGTCTCAGGGGCTTAGGGTAGGAAGGACTATGATCCTGTGAATTTTGAGGTCATTTTGACAAGGTTAGAGTGCAGTTGCTTCACAACTGCAAAAATGTGGCCAGAATCTAGATCAGGAAGTATCACTCACATGGTTTCTTGGATTGAGTTGAAAATGGGTGAAGGGTGATCATTTGGGTATAAGAAGGTGCCATAAAAATTTCATCCCATTTGGATAAACTAAAATCGTACTTCCTTCACAATGATACCCACTGGACAGAAACTTGGGGGAATTTTTCAGAGAAAATGGCTTGGCAAAATAATGTAAATTTTGGCATGCTCACATTATTTATGGATATTTAGGTCCTGGATTAATTTCAGAATTTTTTAAGCAATATAAAATATATTTGCTTCACAAACTGAAATTGTGACCAGAAACCAAGATTGGATGGTGTGCTCACATAGATTGTTGGATGGAGATGAAATTTTGTGGAGAGTCATTATTTGATCACATACATGATCTACCAAAATTGCAACTCATTTGGATAAGCCTAGCTAGTACTTCCTTCACAAAGCTTCCCTCTGGACAGAAATTTTGGAAATTTGCTGAGGAAGATTTACTAGGCAAATGAAGTTGAATTTTGGCATGTGGCAATAATTTGGATATGAGAGAGTGCCCAAAAATTTTGAGGGCAATCAAGAAAAGATAGGTAGCACTTCCTTCACAAAGTGCCATTCTGGACAGAATGGGAAATGAATATTCCTGAATTATTTTTGAACTAGGCAAGGATAGGTTTTGACATATTTGTGGAAGATATGATCCAAAGAATTTATGAGAAATTTGTGGGAATTTTTTGGAATGGCAGAAATATAGGTTGCTTCACAACCTAGGGCAAACAGGGTTATTCCTTTAATAGAAAAAGGAAGATTCCCGAGAAATAAATATTGGGGTTGGGCTAAGATGGAAATGACATGGCTTTGGGATTGATTTGAGAATGACAAGCCACTAGGAAGTGGCCGGAGAGAAGATCTTCCCAGGTTTCAAGACCACATAGCCACGAAAAAAGAAATTCCAAATAAGAATTCGAAGAAATCCAAAAGAAAAAGAAAGGGCCAAAAATTGGGGTGTTACAACGGAGAAGGGGGATCCGCGGCTGTCTTCGGCGATCAACGGCGGCGAGAGGCCCTCCTGGCCTTGCCGCGCTTATGGGGGAGTTGCTTGTGGCCAGGTGAGGTGGGAGCGGTGATCAAATCGAGTCGGGGAAGCCTCTATTTATAGATGGGGCTCGCCGGCTCTCGGGTGTCCGCCGGAGTGGAGTTGCAGGGGAGGAGAGGGGAGGATAAGCACGGGCAGCGGCGTGGGGTCAAGCAGAGGAGCACAGGGCGACGCGGTGCATGCGTGCGGCCACAGTGGCGCGCACTACGCGCGGAAAACGGGCACGCGAGCTCACTGTTCCCGCCGCTAGCTCTCGGCCACTTCCGGCGAGCTGTATTCCAGCGTCGGGGAGGAGCAGGGAGATGATTGGGTGGCGCACGGGGGTTGGCTGCGGCGCTAGGACACGGAGAGGTGTCGCGGGGAGGGCGATTGGACGGCGGCCGATCGGACCCGATGAGCAGAGCGCACAGAGCGCGTGCATTGCACCCTGCCCGCATGCGGTCACCGCGTGCACTGGCACGCGGGGTGCTTTCGGCGCTGCCAAGCCGTGTCCATAGTGAAGTCCTCTCAAAGCTTTGCCTAGAAATGTGCTTGGCTTGCCACCTGGCTCACTGGAGGTGACAAGAGGGAGCTGCGAAGTTTCTGGACAGAAACTTGCTCCAAGCGCTGGGGACAAATGGCTGGTTAATTAGAGCTGAAATTAGGCGTTTAAGCATCACCTAGGAGGGTAATCAAGTGGTAAAAATTTCAGCTTAAAAGGATCAAGGAAAAATATACTTGCTTCACAAAGTACTCTTTCTGACCAGAAGCAAAAAACATTTTCCTTGGCTGAATTTTTCCAAATGACCATGGGATATTTTTGCATAGGAAGGTGAGGCATGACCCAAAGAATATTTGGAAATTTTCTTGGAATTTTCTGAGCAATAAAAATAGGGGTTGCTTCATAGCTATATGAGAAAAAGGGCATTTTCAGAGAGAAAATGAATATAATGCCATTAAATAAAAATATCCAATGGCATTATTTTGAGAGGGATGAGGTCAAGGGAGGGTTTATGGATGGTAGAGCCCACTTGAAAGAAAATCAAAAATAAATCCAAGTGGTAAGTCCAAAAGAATTGACTGGAAAACCCAAATGCAAATAAAAATATTCAATAAATCCAAATAAAAGAAAAAGGCAAAAATCCAGGGTGTTACAATCACTCCACGGTATTCTGAAGGAGATCAGTTCAGACCGTGGCAGCCTTTTCACTTCAAAGTTTTGGGCAAGTTTCCAAGAAGCTATGGGAACTCATATAACCTGGAGTTCTGCTTATCACTCCCAGTCCCAAGGCCAAGTCGAACGAGTTAATCAAGTGCTTGAAGATATGCTGCGTGTTTGTGTCATCTCATTTGGCAAGAAGTGGGAGGAATCTCTCCCGTATGCCGAATTCTCGTACAACAACAGCTATCAAGCTAGCTTGAAAATGGCCCCCTTCGAGGTATTATATGGACGTAAGTGTCGAACCCCTCTGAATTGGTCAGAAACTGGGGAACGACCGCTCATTGGTCCGGATATTATCCAACACACTGAAGAGCAAGTCCGTATCATTCGGGAAAATCTCAAGGCGGCTCAGTCTCGCCAGAAGAGCAATTATGATCGTAAACACTGGGGATCGATCTATCAACCTGGTGAGCAAGCGTATCTGCGTGTCACTCCTATGAAGGGCACTCACCGCTTCGGAATCAAGGGCAAGTTAGCTCCTTGCTACATCGGCCCCTTTTGCATTCTCGCCAGACGTGGACATGTGGCATATATATTGGAACTGTCGCCGCAATTCTCTCACATCCATGACGTCTTCCATGTGTCGCAACTTCGCCGTTGCTTCAAGGATCCGCACCGTGCAGTGGATCATGAGATGCTCGAATTACAAGATGACTTATCTTATAAAGAGCATCCGATCCGCATTCTCAATCAAGCTGAACGTCAGACCCGCCAGAAGACAATCAAGTTCCTTAGAGTGCAGTGGTCAAATCATATTGAAGATGAAGCCACTTGGGAACGCGAGGATCGTCTTCGGGAAGAATACCCCGATCTTTTCACCTCTACCTCCTGAATTCTAGGGATGAGAATTTCTTTTAGAGGAGGAGAATTGTAACACCCCTTTGTAATGAGCAATAGTGATCCCTAATGATAATGCTAAGTCAAGTTGAATTGCAATGCATGATCAAAGTGGTTTCATATCTCATTTCAAATTCCACCACTGAATTCAGTTCAAATCATAAGTGAAATTTGAAGTTGCTCAAAAATTGCTGAAAAATAGTTCATGTTTTAGCAAATATTCCAAAACAATTTCTTGTTCAGGAAAACAACATCACCTATTTGCTAAATTGGACTAGAGCATTTAAAACAGTGCAAAAACGGCAATTTAAAGGCCATTTCATTTATGAAAAATTCAAATGAATTCAAATGGCCTCCAAACTTTTTGTGGCAGTGCAGAATAATGCAATGTAATTTTGTGGACAAGTTTCACATTTTACAAAATGCATTTGGCAGCTCAAATTATTTGCAAATCCTTTCTGTAAAAAGAAAAACAGAAAAGTAATTGAAAAGGCCTAAACGACTGGGCCTAAGTGCACAGTGGCACTGGCCCAGCCCAGCCCCTCTCTCTCTTCCACCTCCCGCCTCTCTCCTCCCCGTGTCGCCGACACCGTGGCCGCACGCGCGCGTACCGGCGAGGAGGCGACACCACGGCGCCACAGGCCAGCCGAGGGGATAAGGATGCGCCTCCTCGGCCTCCTCGTCGTCCTCCCCCAATTTTCCCCCTCTCTCCCTCGCTCACTCGCTCTCTCCCGCGCGCAACCGAACGCCGCCATCGCCGCGCTGCCTCGCCACCGCGGCCACCGTCCTCGCCTCGCCTCTCCGACGTGTCCAGCCGCTCCACCGAGCTCCACTACGTGGACTACGCCGACGAGCGCGAGCTGGGGAGCTCTGCACAGCGAGATCGCCGCCGTCTTCCTCCGCTTCAGTCGCCGGCGAACTCCATCGATTCCGGCCACCCTGCTGCTCCTAAGCCGTCAATGGGCCACCGTGCGCCTCCACAGTGAGCACCTCGCCGTTTCCCCCTTCTTCTTCCTCTTCTTCCAGCGCCGTAGCCGCCGCATTCGCCATGCCCGAACGCGTCACCGCCGTCGAGCTCGCCGTCGTGGCCAACGTCACCGCAGCTCATGTCTGAGCACGTAAATGTGCTCAGCGCGCTCGCAGCAGCCCAACGCGCCCGCCCACTCACTTCGCCGTGCCCCGCAACGCCGAATCCGTGCATGCCCGATTCCGGCCGCCGCCTCCGCCACTCGCCGTCATCGCTTTCGGCCATTTCCGGCCAAGCCACGGCCAACGTTAGACGCGGCATCGAACGCCCGTTCGAACGGCGCCTCCCGCGCACCAAATGGTGGCCGGACGGCGAAATCCGCCGCTATCCCGTACACGCCGCCGCATTTTGGCATCGCCGGCGATGAGTCGCCGGCCAACGCCGACGTGGTACATCTGGGGTCCACCCCTGGGTCACTGCCAGTGGGTCCCCTGGCCCTAGTTGACTGGGTTGACCCAGTCAACGTGCTGACTGGGCAACCCCAGTCACTGACAGGCGGGCCCCACCCGCTTAATTAACTAATTTGATTTTAAATTTAATCCATTAATTAGTTTAGACACTGACATGTGGGGCCCATCCCTAATTAACCTCTTTTTAGTTTAATTTAACCCTGTTTAACCCCTTTGTGTATGACAAGTGGGATCCAGCGGTCAGGTTTGACCTGGACCGGCTGGGTTGACCGATGACATCATCCTGACGTCATAAGTTACTGTTCTGGATAATGCGAATTTATTAATTAGATTTAATTCCAGGAATTTCAGAAAAATAGTTTAAATCTTTGAAAATTCGTAGAAAATAAACCGTAGCTCGGATCGAAAAGTTTTCTACATGAAAGTTGATCAGAAAAACGATACGAATCCGAATATGATGTCAAAATGCTTGACCATCACTCCTAACTAGATGAACATAGAACCTCCCCCTCTAGATCAACTGTCCGAAAACTGCCTAAGGCCAGGAAAATATCCCAAATATTTTCCCGCTTCGTCGGCATCGTGTAGCACTGCGTTAGGTCACCACCAGCACTGCATATTGCCATGCCATGCATTGTGTTGCATTGTTTGCTTTTATTTATTGTTTCTTCCCCCTCTTCTCTCTGGTAGACCCCGAGACCGACAAAGCTCCGGAGTACGACCACACCGTCGACGACCCCTCTTTCCCCGCAGAGCTTCCAGGCAAGCAACCCCCCTTGAACATGCCTATATCACCTACTCTTTCTCCCTCATAATTGCATTAGAATTGCTAAAGCTGTTGTTCCAAAATTCCTATTCTGATGCATAGCCTGTTTTTGTAAACTGCAATGGATACCATTCCTATTATCCTATATGCTTAGTATAGGTTGGTTAGTAAATCATCTATGGCCCCTCATCCTTGTCATAGTTGCCCTGCTTTGTTACCCGTGCCCCGATATATGGGATCGATGGGCTGAGACTGACTCATCACCGCACAATCCTAAGTTGTACGACTCTGCAGAGCTAACATCGAGTGCCGAGGGTGATACCTCATACATCACTTCTGATGATGTCTCTATAGCCCAGCTAGTCGGTTGTGGGTTACCGAGGGTGATTCCTCTTTCACCACCTCCGATGATGCCCATGTCGTGCAACCCCTCAAGCGTGAACCCATCGAGGGTGATTCCTCCGGGTTCACCTTGATGGATACATCGAGTGAGAATCCAACGAGGGTGATTCCTCGAATTCCTTCTTGATGTGTTGGACACACGGTTACCTTATATTTATTTCAGTCATCGATTAAAGTCGGGTCGGCCCCGAGGGGTACCCGCGAGTAATGTGGAGTCGGGTTGACCGTGAGGGTACCCGCAAGATAATTACGTGGCACGACCGGGCATTCCTAGCCCTTGCCGTAAGCCCACGAGACGGGGCGACGGGACCACAGATCGTGGATCGCTGATTGTCACCGCGAGCTCCCAACACACTAATGGGATTAGGATATGTGATCTGAGTAGGCCTCTGGCCTTTTCGCACTAACCATCACGCGGGAATAGTATGGGCACTCGGCGTCATATGTATCAGCCGAAGTTCTTCAGATGTCAGCAGTTGAGCGGCACGCGCCCGGGTTGGGCCACGACGGCCTGCGTGTGTATACAGGGGCTAGGTCTGCTCCCGGCCGTCCTCGCAACGCGCAGGAGTGCAAAGGGCGATGGGCCCAAGACCCCTGAGCGCTTAGGGCGTAGACCGGCGTGCTGGCCTCTCTGTTGAACTTAGGTAGGGCTACGACGTGTCGATCGACCGAGGCCGGGCATGGACCCGAGTAGGTGTGTCCGGCCAGAGTAAATCGAGCGTGTTGGGTAAGTTGGTGCACCCCTGCAGGGAAGTATATCTATTCGAATAGCCATGTCCACGGTAACAGGACGGTCGGAAAATATCCCGATCTACTACAACTAGAACTGGAACTTGAGATGCTTAATATGTGGTTCCGGGATCGCTTCCTCGCAGGGAGTCGAGGAAGGATCTCTGGGCGTTGTTGCTACTTGTTACTACTACTATATTTATGTACTAATCTGCACTCTTCTAATGCTGCAAGACGCTGAAGATGCTAGTCTTCGTTAGGCTAGACCTTTCCTTCTATTCTGGCATTTCTGCAGTCCAGTCCACTGATACAGCCCCTCTTTGATACCGATGCATAATTTGAATAGATCTAATGCAAATCTTGCGAGTACTTTGGATGAGTACTCACGGTTGCTTTGCTTCCCCTTTTTCCCCATACCCGATTGCTGTGATCAGACGACGGAGCCCCGGAGCCAGCTGCCCCAGTTGATGATTACTACTACCCCTCCGGCGGAGACTACTACTACGTGGAGACCACCGATGACCAGGAGTAGATAGGAGGCACCCAGGCAGGAGGCCTGCGCCTTTTCGATCAGATGTCGTTGTTTTGCTCAGCCTTCTTAAGGCAGACTTGTTTAACTTTGTGTCTGTACTCAGATACTGTTGTTGCTTCCGCTAACACTTGTTTGCGAGCTTATGTATTCAAGCCCTCGAGGCCCCCTGGCTTGTAATATAAACCTTGTATGACTTTTATTTCTGTTTAGAGTTAGTTGTGATATCTTTCCGTGAGTCCTTAGGCTTGATCATGTGCATTTGTGTGTATGATTAGTGCACGATTAAGTCGGGGGCCTCACACAGCTCCCACGCCACAGTGCATGATCTGTAGGAACCAACTGAGCTTGGTCAGGCGAGGCAGAGCGCATGCATATGACGGGTCGTCGGCCAGCTCTGCGCTGCCCCAGGATGATCATCTCCTACCAACCTAGCATTACACTGCCGCCGGAGGCGTACTGTTGGGTTTGCCACTTGGGTATGATCAAAGTTGGTACTTTCTCTTTCAGAGGCAATTCCAGTGCATGAACAATCTCTTCTATAATGACCTTCGACTTTCGTGGTTGGTACTCCTTCTCTCCATGTGTGTTGTTGTTGCAATAGTGCCAAATAGCCCGCATCAGTGTGATCATAATAGCAACATCATCCTTCCCTATGAGCTGGTAGTCAAGTATATCCCACACCCATGTCAATGAGTTAAGCCTAGGTATTTTGATTCCGAAATATCAAACAGCTGCCTCCCAAAAGACCCTTTCATGATCACACTCCATCAAGCTATGAAACAGGGTTTCATTATCATGTCCACACATGGGACAATTCGGCAAGGGCTTGATATCCTTCTCTATGTTAGAAGGCTTCCAAGAGACTTTAAGAGGTATGCATTGGCAGTCTTGGGAAAATGAATTAGGAACAAGTGCACCCATCAGTCTCATCGAACTTGTACCTTCAATCCACTGATCGTGCCACACCTCGGTGGTTCTTCCGTCTCCCACTCGCTGAATGAGACCACGTCGTAACATCTCCTTTCCTTTGATGATTGCTTGCCACATGTGACATGCACCCGCCGGGCACCCTGCCGTGAGAATTTCACCATTGGCGTAACACCTACCCTTAAGCACTCTAGCACACAAGCTATTGGTATTATCAAGGAGCCTCCACGCTTGTTTAGCTAGCATAGCATCATTGAAGATCTCAAGATCACGAAACCTGAGACCTCCCTTGGATTTGGCAATACACATCTTTTCCCAATACTTTCAATGCGTACCTCTTTTGTCTAGTGATACAGCCCACCACTTGGTCAGGGGGCATGGGTGTATTCGGTTGAAGCCGAGAGGGGTAGCGCCCCTGATCTTTGTGCACGTTATATATGAGATTGTGATCCCATGCTATTCGAGATTGTAGTCTCCCCGTCTTAGAGTTTATCTTGAACGATGCCTTGGGTGATTCCTAGCATCAGGAAAGTTAATCTGGTGTGTGCGGGTCAGGCGTGTTTTCAACCCAAAGACCATAATTGGAATTAGTCAGCGTCTCGGTGTTGGCTAAAGAAATCCTATACACGTGCATAAAGAGTACACCCTCTGCAGAGTTATATCTATTCGAATAGCCGTGTCCACGGTTAAGGACTACAATCTGGGTTGGTCAAGTGTCGGTCTTAGTGTCGGTCTCCGGAGGAAATAATTAAATTGAGCATGAAATTATTTTTCAGAATGATTATTGCCACTATCGATATTATCATGAGTATTATTATTACTATGCATATTATTGTGGACTAACCCGTTTCTCTTAATTTATTTCCTGAGTGTCTCAGGGGCTGGCTGGACTACCCCGGACACTCGGTTTTATTTCTTTTCAAGACCTCTCGTGGCGTCGCTTGAGTTCTCGGGCGGTCCTGTCTCGCCCGATTCTCCTTTAGACACCCGTTTGGCATTTCTTTTCAAGACCTCTCATGGCGTTGCTTGAGTTCTCGGGCGGTCATGTCTCGCCCGATTCTCTTTTAGACACCCGTTTGGCATTTCTTTTCAGGACCTCTCGTGGCATCGCTTGAGTTCTCGGGCGGTCCTGTCTCGCCCGATTCTCTTTTAGACACCCGTTTGGCATTTCTCTTGGATACTCGGGCGGTCTTGTCTCGCCCGATTCTCCACTTTATATTTTCCTTTGGATTCTCGGCCGGTCTTGTCTTGCCCGACTATCCACTTTTAACCTTCTTGGTTTGTCACTAACATTTTATTTACTCATACTTCTGCACATGCTAATATTTATCATGCCATAATTTAATTTCAGCCAACATATGCATCTCATTTAACCCAGCATGGTCATATGCATTCGGTATATCTTTTGTTCATTATGTTTGCGAGTACATTCCAACGTACTCACTTGCTTGTCCCTGGCTATTTAATTGGCCAGGTCAGGATTTCGACAAGGAGTATTACCACGACGTCCATGCGGAGCCTAGGATAGCAGCCATGCGGGATAGGAATTATCCTGGTCAGCCGTTCCTGTGGGAATGGAGCCCCATCGACGTTGGAGAACCACGAGTCGCTTCCGTCATCATCACTTGAAATCATTGTTGTATCATTAGACCTTTATGGTCTTGTATCCAATTCTTATAATTGCTTGGTAATCTGTAACAAGGATGTGTCCACCAGTAACCATAATCCTGGGCTAGTGATGACACGAGGGGTTAATTTCTGGGATATCATGTCCCGGAAATCCGTCCCCGACACAGTCTCATCAAACTTGTACCTTCAATCCACTGATCGTGCCACACCTCGGTGTTTCTTATGTCTCCCACTCGCTGAATGAGACCACGTCGTAACATCTCCTTTCCTTTGATGATTGCTTGCCATGTTTGTGATGCACCCACCGGGCACCCTGCCGTGAGAATTTCACCATTGGCGTAACACCTACCCTTAAGCACTCTAGCACACAAGCTATTGGTATTATCAAGGAGCATCCACACTTGTTTAGCTAGCATAGCATCATTGAAGATCTCAAGATCACGAAACCTGAGACCTCCCTTGGATTTGGCAATACACATCTTTTCCCAATACTTTCAATGCATACCTCTTTTGTCTAGTGATACAGCCCACCAATATTTGGACATATTGTTGTCAGTTTCTTGCACAGACTTTTTATGAGTTCGAAACAAGTCATAGAGTAGTCTGGTAAATCCTGAACCACAGACTTTATGCACCTTTGCTACTTGTATACTGCGTTGGTATTTCCCCGAAGAGGAGAGGATGATGCAGTATAGTAGAGATAAGTATTTCCCTCAGTTAAGAACCAAGGTTATCAATCCAGTAGGAGAACCACGCAAAATCCCTTTAGCAGCACCTGCACACACAAAAGCAAACACTTGCACCCAACGCAAATAAGAGGGTTGTCAATCCTCTTAGCGGTTATTTGCAAGGATTAATTCTGATAGTGATAGATAGATAAACTAAAATACTAAATAAAATAAAATTAAATAAATTGCAGCAAGGTACTTTTGGTTTTAAATATATGATAAAAGTAGACCCGGGGGCCATAGTTTTCACTAGAGGCTTCTCTCTCGAACACATAGCATACGGTGGGTAAACAAATTACTGTTGGGCAATTGATAGAAAAGCAAATGATTATGACGGATTCATGGCAATGATCATGTATATAGGCATCACGTTCGAGACAAGTAGACCGACTCCTGCCTGCATCTACTACTATTACTCCACCCATTGACCGCTATCCAGCATGCATCTAGGGTATTAAGTATGAAACAGAGTAACGCCTTAAGCAAGATGACATGATGTAGACAAAGTAAACTCAAGCAATATGATTAAACCCCATCTTTTTATCCTTAATGGCAACAATACAAATACGTGTCATGTCCCCTTCTGTCACTGGGATTGAGCACCGCAAGATTGAACCCATCACAAAGCACCTCTCCCATTGCAAGACAAACCAATCATGATGTAGACTACTACTACGTGGAGACCACCGACGACCAGGAGTAGATAGGAGGCACCCAGGCAGGAGGCATGCGCCTTTTCGATCATATGTCATTGTTTTGCTCAGCCTTCTTAAGGCAGACTTGTTTAACTTTGTGTCTGTACTCAGATACTGTTGTTGCTTCCGCTAAGACTTGTTCGCGAGCTTATGTATTCAAGCCCTCGAGGCCCCCTGTCTTGTAATATAAAGCTTGTATGACTTTTATTTGTGTTTAGAGTTGTGTTGTGATATCTTCCCGTGAGTCCTTAGGCTTGATCATGTGCATTTGCGTGTATGATTAGTGCATGATTAAGTCGGGGGCGTCACAAGTTGGTATCAGAGCCGACTGCCTGTAGGAACCCCCCTTTCCAACTCCTTGGCCAAAGTTGAGTCTAGTCTTTGAAAAACGATTTTACTAACATGGTTGTGTGGATTACGGGCCCACGTCGCCAATGGGTGGTATTAGGATCTTTTATTCCTCTTCTTTACTCTGGGACTCTGAACTCTCTTCTATTCGGGTTAAAGATTTTGCTCACTCTAACATTAGGTTCTCGTGATCACATTCACCTGGAGAGCTGGATGATCTGCAACATTTCTTTCCAATGCTATCATATGATTCTCACACTGTCGTTTGACATCTTGCACTCCTCTGTTTCAGATGCATCCCGCAAGACAGCTCATACGCCACACTATGGCTGTTGATGCGACTGGGTTCAATGCTATCTTGGTCGATCTTTTGACTAGGCTAGGATATCGCTGGTACCCCGAGTACACTGTTTACGAGGATTATCGCGAGTTCAACCAGGAGCAGTACCATGCCGTGGTTCGTATCTTTGATCGGCAGAACAACTCCATCACTGAGTTGCACACCTTTCATGGTGTTGGAGTGACTGTCGACATGGCCGTCCATGATGTGGTTTAATCATATTGCTTGAGTTTACTTTGTCTACATCATGTCATCTTGCTTAAGGCGTTACTTTGTTTCATACTTAATACCCTAGATGCATGCTGGATAGCGGTCGATGGGTGGAGTAATAGTAGTAGATGCAGGTAGGAGTCGGTCTACTTGTCTCGGACGTGATGCCTATATACATGATCATTGCCATGAATCCGTCATAATTATTTGCTTTTCTATCAGTTACCCAACAATAATTTGTTTACCCACCGTATGCTATGTGTTCGAGAGAGAAGCCTCTAGTGAAAACTATGGCCCCCGGTCTACTTTATCATATATTAAAAACCTAAAAATAGCTTGCTGCAATTTATTTACTTTTATTTTAATTAGTATTTTAGTTTATCTATTTACCTCGATAAGATTTAATCCTTGCAAATAACCGCTAAGAGGATTGACAACCGTCTTATTTGCGTTGGGTGCAAGTGTTTGCTCTTTTGTGTGCAGGTGCGCTTAATGGAATTTTGCTTGGTTCTCCTACTGGATTGATAACCTTGGTTCTTAACTGAGGGAAATACTTATCTCTACTATACTGCATCATCCTCTCCTATTCGGGGAAATACCAACGCAGACTACAAGTAGCAGCAAGAATTTTTGGCGCCGTTGCCGGGGAGACATCATCAAAATTACCAAGTACCTTCGCACAAACTATCATCCACTTGCATTTACTTTATTTGCCTTTTATTTGCATTTGCCTCTCATTTTCATCTCCCCCACTTCTAATTTTTTTTGCAAAAACAAAAAAATATTTTTATTTGCTTGTTTGCTAGTTTGCTTGCTTTGCTTGAAATTGCCACCATGTCTGATTTTGTTATTGAAAAAGCTGACGATGCAAAAATCCCTAAGATAGATATTCCCTCAAATTTAGACTCAAAAATTTTTGTCGTAGGAAGTGGAAATGTCATAGGGAAAAACATTATGCAAGAGTTCTTTAATTGCACGGGAACTTTGGTTTGTAATGACACTCCAATTCTAAAAAGAACCAATAGTTATGTGGAAGCTATCTCCGCACTCATTCTTAAACTTGAAAGAAGATTTATCCGCACTCACCCTACCTTGAAAAGATTGTTTTATGAGTTGCCGGTGATAAATAACCCTAAAGCTAAAAAGATAGCTACTCTTATCCTTATGAATGAGTTTGATTACATAGTACGAGAAGCTAGAGAGATCTTTGATTTCTATAATATGAGCCAAAAAAAATCTTGTGATAGATGAAATTTTATATCATGAGGAATATATGTTGAGATATGTTTTCCATGATCACCATGCTTTTGATGAGAATACTAAAAAGGAAGTTCCTCCCATCCATATCATCCAACAAGTTTTTAATGGAATTAATCAGAAGTACTCTTGGATTGTAAAAGGGAACCAACAAGGGTTTGAAGAGAGCAATCTTAATGACCCTAAAATTGTGGTTGATGAAGTGTTCCCCATTGTTTTTGAAAAACCTCCAGAAAATCATGCACCTAAGGATATTAAGACTAAGGATGATAACACTTGAAACTATGCATTATGCCTAGCTAGAGGCCTTAACAATAGCGCTTGTTGGGAGGCAACCCAATGAATAAAATAAATTTTTGTTTTACCTTCTGTTTTTGAGTGTTTTCACAATTATAGCTTCTGTTATGATTGTATTTTTATGTTTTAATTAGTGTTTGTGCCAAGTAATGCCTTTGGGATGATTTGGAAGATAGTATGATAGATGCTGTTGGAAAACAGAAACTTTTGTGTCCAGTGCTGGAATTTTGTTTTTTCGCTGGAGCGTCAGAACCTTCTTAATTTGTTACACAGTATTGATATATGAATTTCCCACGTTGTCCTAATTTTTCAGAATTTTTGGAGTTACATAAGTATGACGATAATTCAAATCTTTACAGACTGTTCTGTTTTAGACAGATTCTGTTTTTGTTGCACAGTTTGCTTATTTTGATGAATCTATGGATCGTATCGGGGGGTATGAGTCATGGAGAAGTTAGAGTACAGTAGCATTATTCCAATATTAAATATGAATCAATTTAAAACAGTACCTAAAGTTTAAGATTTGTTTGTTATACTAACGGATCTCATGAGGTTTCTGTTGAGTTTTGTGTGCTGAAGTTTTCAAGTTTTGGGTGAGACTACGATGGATAAAGGAATAAGGAGCGGCAAGAGCCTAAGCTTGGGGATGACCAAGGCACCCCAAGGTAATATTCAAGGAAGACTCAAGCGTCTAAGCTTGGGGATGACCCGGAAGGCATCCCCTCTTTCGTCTACAATCTATCGGTAACTCACTTGGAGCTATATTTTTATTCATCACATGATATGTGTTTTACTTGGAGCGTCTTGTGATATAGTTTGTTTTCTTTTGTTTTCTTTCTAGTTTGTCACAATCAACTTTGCTGAACACACCTTTTTGAGAGGGACACACATTATTCATGATTTGTTAGAATACTCTATGTGCTTCACTTATATCTTTTGAGCTTGGCAGTTGCTCTAGTGCTTCACTTATATCTTTTAGAGCACAGTAGTGGTTATATTTTAAAGAAATAGTTGCACTCTCATGCTTCACTTATATCTTTTTGAGAGTCTCATGTTTAGCAATGGTAATATGCATGGGTTATGAATTGGTCCTGATATGATAGGTATTCAAGAGGGATATAATAAAAACTTTCATGTAGATCACTGAATATGATAAGTTTGATTCCTTGCAATAGTTTTGCGATATTAAGATGGTAATATGTGGGAGGTATTAGTAGATGATTGTGGTTTAGTAAGAATAGTGGTGTTAAGGTTTGTGATTCCCGAAGCATGCATGTAAGATCTGTCGTTATGCTAAGAAGTTGGAGCATGATTTATTGTTGATTGTCTACCTTATGAGTGGTGGTCGGGGACGAGCGATGAACCTTGTCCTACCAATCTATCCCTCTAGGGGCATGCGTAGTAGTACTTTGCTTCGAGGGCTAATAAACTTTCGCAATAAGTATGTGAGTTCTTTATGACTAATGTGAGTCCATGGCTTATACGCACTCTCACCCTTCCGCAATTTGCTAGCCTCTTTGGTACCGTGCATTGCCCCTTCTCACATCGATAGTTGGTGCAAACTTCGCTGGTGCATCCAAACCGCGTGATATGATACGCTCTATCACACATAAGCCTCTTTATATCTTCCTCAAAACAGCCACCATACCTACCTATCATGGCATTTCCATAGCCATTCTGAGATATATTGCCATGCAACTTCCACCGTTCCGTTTTTATGACACACATCATCATTGTCATATTACTTTGCATGATCATATAGCTGACATAGCATTTGTGGCTCAGCCACCGTTCATCATTTTTATACATGTGACGCTAGCATCATTGCACATCCTGGTACACTGCCAGAGGCATTCATATAGAGTCATATTTTTGTTCTAGTATCGAGTTGTAAGTAAATAAAAGTGTGATGATCATCTTTATTAGAGCATTGTCCCAGTGAGGAAAGGATGATGGAGACCATGATTCCCCCACAAGTCGGGATGAGACTCCGGACGAAAAAAAAGGAAGGCGAAAAAGAGCCATGAAAAAAAAATGAGAGAAAAAGAGAGAAGGGGCAATGTTACTATCCTTTTTCCACACTTGTAATTCAGAGTAGTACCATGTTTTTCATATAGAGAGTCTCCTATTTTGTCACTTTCATATACTAGTGGGAATGTTTCATTATAGAACTTGGCTTGTATATACCGATGACGGGCTTCCTCAAATGCCCGAGGTCTTCATGAGCAAGCAAGTTGGATGCACACCCACTTACTTTTCATGTTGAGTTTCATACACTTATAGCTCTTAGTGCATCCGTTGCATGGCAATCCCTACTCCTCGCATTGACATCAATTGATGGGCATCTCCATAGCCCGTTGATTAGCCTCGTTGATGTGAGACTATCTTCTTATTTTTGACTTCTCTTATTTATCTCTACCACCACACTCTATTCAACCCATAGTGCTATATCCATGGCTTGCGCTCATGTATTGCGTGGGAGTTGAAAAAGCTGAAGCGCGTTAAAAAGTATGAACCAATTTCTCAGCTTTTCATTGGGGTAGTGCATGATAAATACTTTGTGTTAAGAAGAAGGAGCATGACAGGATTGTATGATTTTGTAGGGATAATGTTCTTTAGCATTTTTATTTTGAAAGACATGATTGTTTATTAGTATGCCTGAGTATTGATGTCTTTATATCAAATTATAGACTATTGCTTTGAATCATTCGGATCTTATTATTCATACCGTAAGAGAAAGATTACATGACGAAACATGATAGGTAGCATTCCATATCAAAAATTCTGTTTTTATCATTTACCTACTCGAGGACGAGCAGGAATTAAGCTTGGGGATGCTTGCTACGTCTCCAACGTATCTATAATTTTTTATTGTTCCATGCTATTATAGTATCAATCTTGGATGTTTTATATGCAATTATATATCATTTTTTCGGACTAACCTATTAACTCAGTGCCCAGTGCTAGTTGCTGTTTTCTGCTTGTTTTTGCCTTTTCAGAAAATCATTATCAAAAAGTGTCCAAACGAGAAAAAACTTTGGATTAATTTTTTCTGGACCAGAAGAGATCCAGGAAGCTTCGGGAGAAGACCAGAAGAGTCACGAGGAGGCAACAAGCCTGGTGGGCGCGCCCCAGGGGGATGGCTGCGCCCCCCAGGCTTGTGGGCCCCTCGTGGCACCTCTTGACCTAATTCCTTCGCTATAAATTCACAAATATTCCCAAACCAACAGAGGGGCAGAAGAGAAAACCTTTCCACCGTCGCAAGCCTCTGTTCTTCCACGATCCCATCTGGAGGCCTTTTCCGGTACTCTGCCAGAGGGGGAATCGATCACGGAAGGCTTCTACATCAACCTTGCTGCCCTTCCGATGTTGTGTGAGTAGTTTACCACAGACCTATGGATCCATAGCTAGTAGCTAGATGGCTTCTTCTCTCTCTTTGATCTTCAATACCATGTTCTCCTCGATGTTCTTGGAGTTCTATCTGATGTAATCTTGTTTTCCGGTGTGCTTGTTGGGATCCGATGAATTGTGAGTTTATGATCAGATTATTCATGAGAAATATTTGAGTCTTCTCTGAACTCTTTTATGCATGATTGTTATAGCTTTGTATTTCTCTCCGATCTATCGATTTGGTTTGGCCTACTAGATTGATTTATCTTGCAATGGGAGAGGTGCTTTGTGATGGGTTCAATCTTGTGGTGCTCAATCCCTGTGACAGAAGGGGACATGACACGTATTTGTATTGTTGCCATTAAGGATAAAAAGATGGGGTTTAATTGTGGCACCCCGGCTCAGAGCAACCGGTTTACCTTGCATTGCCAGCCCAGAGATCAAGTCTTCTGGCAATACACAACAACTTGGTACAGAAAATGACCGCTTTATTGATCTCTAGCGGATACATAGGTTCAAATATTACAAGATAAGCAAGGCCAAGCGGCACACATGGTGCGGCGGCACTTATGTACATTATTTAGAAGACATCAAAGGGGTCTCGATGATAAAGGGAAACTACTACGCGACAGCGAAACGACGATGTAGCGGAACTCCACTCCACAGGGACACTGCTGGGACACGGGCTAGATCGCGACATACTGCTCAACATCGACGCCTTGCACGGATTCTCCTGCATCTGGCATGATAAGCCAGGTGAGTACTTTGAATGTACTCGCAAGCTCACAGCTAACAAAGCAAATACGACAAACAATAACAAGGCATTTAGCTAGCTTAATGCATGAACATGATCATGATACTACCAGTTATGAAGTGTGCGAGAAATTCTGCCATGGTCCCTTGGACCAACTTACCATCTTGGGGTTACCTCGTAACCACTGTCAACATCTTACCATAGTGATCCTCTCCTGATCACCAACTTCTGCATGTGCCATCATGTGGTTCTTAGTGCGCAGGTTATTTATTTCTGTTGACCCACGGTGTGACCTACTACGAACTGTGTCCATATCCGAGGATGCGGCTATCGATAGATTATACACTCTGCAGAGGTTAGTACACTATACCCACACCACGGAATTCATGAACTCGTGCTCCCATTCGGGTGGACCAACGACATTCCGACAAAACCAATCTATTGCATGACACTCTCCCGACCACTCCGACAAACTCCCCTTTGGGCTATGTCATGGGTGGCCCCGATGTCAACTCGTGACATCTGCCACCTCTGTGGCTGCCACCGTCGTGGCCAAACAAAACAAGTCGTCCCAAACGGGGACATCGGTACTGAAAAACTCGGGCACACAAGGTTATGACTGCCTACCGGGCCAGGGTAGCGCAAGTGCACAACCTTCCCTAGTAGGAGGCACCGGCGAGAGGCATGACAATAGACCGAATTAGGGCCTCCCCATCCAGGCAAGCGTGGTTGCACTGGTGAGCTCGATTCGATGGCACCATGACTCGATCAACAGTTTGTTCAAGTTGATTTATCATCAGGTTTAACTTGAAATAAAATGATTCGAGCCATAGTATGTGAATGGATGCACGGGTCATGATAATGAGTAACGAATGCATCATGTTACCTTGAGAGTATATGACATGATCTCTACTGCACACTTTAGCAAGAAAACATCTTCTCTACTGCATAACATTAAAATGACATGAAACAACTACAATGCAATGAGATATATATATAGTAAATCATTTTAAAAGTGAAGCATATGATGAATTTAATTCAAATAAACCATTGTCATTGCAATGCCATCCTTGCATATGAATGTTGTGGCTTGCCTTGGTTCAGAGGAGTGCCACAATACTCCTGGTCTTCTCCAACACAACTAGGAGCTTCTGAAAATATTTTAAATGCAAAAAGAAAATGTCACATAAAGCATTTTATTTTCACCAAAAAGTCCAAACAGCAAGGAAAAAATCTAAAATTTGGCATACAAAAACTTTAGCTTAATACAAAACAGTAGCAAAAAGAATCAACTCATTTGGACTTATATAATAGAAATTAGAGCTGGTCAAAGTTGGGGTCAAAATCTGGATTTAATTGAATTTAAATGAATTTCCAGAGAGGGCCACGTCGAAGGCGTATTTTTAGAATACGCTTCCACTTAGAAATCGGTTCGGGAGAGAGAGAGAGGCTGACAGGTGGGACCCCCTGTCAGGGTTAAAAGGAGAGAGAGAGGGAAACAGGGGAGGCAGCGCTGTCGCCGGTGATTCTCCGGCGAGGAGACCACAGCGGTTGCCGGCGATGGTCGGGATGGGTTCAGCACGTCACGGCGAACATGTACGTACCCGAGGCGACGGCGGGGGTGGACGGACGGCGTCGGACCGTTCTTCTTCAGAGACGGCGGCGGCGGAGCTCGTCGGCTATGGCGATTCCGGTGATGATCCGACGAACCAATGCCATGAGAGGACTCAGGAGATCACCACGACCTCGATGGGAGCAGAGGGCGGAGCTGAGGATGACTGGAAAGAGTGAATGATCCAGGTGGATCCGTGGCAGACTCTGGCGATGATCGGCGGCAGGAGGCCCTCCCGGCCTTGCCGCGCTTGCTAGGGAGCGATTTGTGGCCAGTGGAGGAGAGAGTGATGGCTAGAAGGTCTCGGGAGTGGCTCTATTTATCGATGGCGAGGAGGTCGTGCACTGGACTACGCCGGCGACGAGCTGCAAAAGAAATGTGAGAGGGAGGAGCTCGGGCATGACATGGAGATGAAGTAGTGGAGCACAGCAACGCGGTGCACACACGCGGACATAGTGCGGCACACTACGCGGGGCAGACGACGCACGCGTGCGCACTGTTCCGCCTGCTAGTGCTTCGGCTGCTTCCGGCGAGCTACTTGCCGGCGTCGGGGAGGAACAGGGAGAGGCTAGGTGGCATGCGGGAGGCTGCTGAGAGGCGGGCACGTGCTCCGGTGGCGAGAGGAGGGCGAATGGGGGGCGGCAGACGGACCCGATGCATAAAGCGCGACGAGCGCATGCCAAACCCTGTGGACACACGTAGTCACCGCGTGCACTGGCACACGCGATGCTTTAGTCAATGCCAGACCGTGTCAAATGTGAAGTCCCTTCAATGCGGTGCCTAGATATATGCTTGGTTTGCCATCTGGCTCACTGGACAAGACTTGAGCTTGATGCAAAGTTTCTGGACAGAAACTTGGGACAATTGCTGGGGACAAACGGCTAGGATTTATGGTCTGAAATTTGGGGGTTAAGCATCTCTTAGGAGGGTAGTCATGTGGTAAAATTTTCAGCTCCAACAGATCAAGGAAAAATATACTTGCTTCATGTAACACCCCAAAAAATTTAACCATATTTTTATTAAGTAAAATTTGGCCAGAAATAAAATTTTGAATTATAATAGGTCTTTTATTATTTCAGAGTATTTTCTGTTTTCTATTTTTTTAAATTCTTCCCTCCATATAAATTTCTTTTTTGGAAAATATTGTGGACTTCGGTAGTTTTCTTGAATCATTTCATTTATATTTTAATAACAGCAGGAGTTATTTTCATAATAAAATTTTGCCCAAGATAATTCTTTTAAAGGCATTTTCAATACTTTAAATGCCTCTGTTGCACTACAACTATTTTAAATAATTCTTTAAAAATTCCACAAAAATTATGAGGGGTCATGTGATACCTATAGATCACTTTTATGCAAAAACCCATCTTGATATTTTGGAAATTTTGAGTAAAACATCCTCTTTTCAATTATGTCCCATTCTTGGGTTTTAACTACAACCTCAATTTTTATTGCTTCAAAAATTCTGCAATTATTCCCACCTCTAGTCCTTCCTAAGAAACCCTTAAGTCCAGAAGACCAGCTCCAATTACCTCATTTTAGTTCACCAAATAAAACCCCCAAGTTTCTGTCCAGAACAGAAATTCTTCCAAACTTGCACTAGCAAGTTTCTCCTTTTCACAAAACAACTCCACCATCATCTTTATCATCTAAGGAGATACCATCCTGCCAAATTTCACACCTAAAAAAGTTTCCTAGCTAGCCCTAGCATTCTGTCAAACAGGTGTTGTGCATGGCAGAATTTGGCAAAGTTTTAGACATGCACTGCACATTTGGTCATTTGGCCAAACCATCATGTCCATCGTCTCTAGGATCTCCAGGAGCATCACCCTGCCAAATACCAGCTTAATTGGATCACTGTAGCCTCAATGGCATTCTGTCAAGCACATAGCGTGCGTGCACTGGGCGCACTCGTACTGCACCGCTGGCATCGAGCTCCTGCCGCTCCTTCTGCTGCCCCTCTCGCTCGTTATGCTCTCCCCCGGGATCACCGCGACCCCCTAGAACCTCGCCGACATCCTTCCCCGTCCGCAAGCGCCGGCCACCACCGACCACCGCCGTCCAAACCGCCGCCCGACGAGTGCGTCTCCGCCACATCTCTCCCCGGACCTCTCTCCCTTAATGGCCAACGGCCGAGCCTATCCGCAGCTCACCAGCTCCCCACCGACCCCCTACCGGCCTCGCTGACCCTCGCCACCGACCACAACCGCTTCAACGCCGCAGTAATGGCCGCCGCCATCGTGCCTTCTTCGGGAAGCTGCAGCACCGACCCCCCGGGCCTATTTAAACCTCCTTGAGCTCTCTCTCTTCATCAGCACCTCCACTCACTCCTCTGGAAGCCTCCTCGAGCAGCCAATCGACCAGAAACGGTCATCTTCCTCGCCTCCAGTAGCCGCGGCCGCCATGGCCTTCCGGTTGATTCCGACGTAGCCAGTACTCTCCGCCCAACTTTTCTTCACCACTAGCTTCCTTGAGCATCCACTGATCCATCCCGCTCGCCAATTCCACCGGGGATCAACCGTGGGCGAAACGCCCAATTAGCTTTCGCCGAAGCTTTTCGGGTGAGCTCGCCGCCGACGACTCCACCCACTCCGGCAACTGTGGCGCACCTCCCCGGAACCGCCTCGGCCTCCCGGACTCAACGGTGGCCTCAGCTCACCGTGGGGCCTCGCCGTTCGCCGGCGCCGGTCGCCAGAACCCCGCGCTCCGTCCGGCCAGAGAGAAGACGCGCACGGGCTGGTCAAACCTGACCAGTGGGTCAGGCGGGCTCACTGTCAGTGACCAGCGCCGCGCCAGCACGTCTGTAAGTGGAGATGGGTTTCTCTAGAAACCGTCTTCGCGCGAGGAACGCGTCTTGCCCCGACTACGTCTTCGACTTCGACCGCCTCCCGCGCAGCCAAACGACTGGGCTTGGCCCAATAGCGCCAGACGGCTATACAGCGCTCAGGGCGCGCTTCTACCCTTTCCTCTTTTCCTTTTCCAGCAAGTTTCAAATATTTCCACAGCAACCGTTTCAAAATCCAAATTTGATGATTCAAATTTCTAAATACTCCTAAAATCATGCTCTATTAATCTAGCTAGGGTGAACATTTTTCCTAAGCTTTGTCTCTGTTGGACTTATTAAATAGTCTATTTCTTTATTTATCTCAGCTTAGAAATTCCCTAAGTAAATCATATGAACTCCAAATAAATTGATTCTTTTTCTGAAATTCATCATTTTTCCTTTAGTTTATTTTAGTATTTATTTCAAAAAAAATCCAAACAACTTTTTAGCACTGTTTTAGCTCTATGTGGTAATTTCAATATTTTTGAAAATAGGAAATGGACGGAAGATAAAATTTTCAATGTTTTGGAGTGCACCCAACACTTCTGCATGCTCAAGGCAAGCATCTTGAACACTTGATATGGTGATTGCTTGGTTAAATGTTTGCAAGAATAATTGAATCATGCATATGTTGAATTCAAATAAAATTTGCATGCATGTAGTGTTGGCATGTTCCTCGTACCGTGCAATGTGTGCTTGTCATGACTAACTTGAAGGAGCAGGTATAAGAGAAATACCATTACCGGCAGAAGGGTGATCACGTCGGAGCGTGATCATGCCTTGTTGGTTATGCATGTTGGGACATGCAAGGGCTGTGGCCCTGTTTTGGTGTTACTGTTGAAAGAACACTTTATTGTGCTAACCATTGCAGGAAAACTTAAACCTCCTGAGTCGACAGTAGATCGAGTCTTGTTTCGGTAACCCCCATACTTGATCCGTGCTGCCACTTGTCCCTACCACAGGTAGGGTATGGTTTAGTAAGTTGTTAACCCCTTTCCTGCACACACCGTACAGAGGGGCCATAGTGAAAGATACCATTGGCCCATGGTAGGCATGTCACTTGGTCAGGGGGCATGGGTGTATTCGGTTGAAGCCGAGAGGGGTAGCGCCCCTGATCTTTGCACACGTTATATATGAGATTGTGATCCCATGCTATTCGAGATTGTAGTCTCCCCGTCTTAGAGTTTATCTTGAACGATGCCTTGGGTGATTCCTGGCATCAGGAAAGTTAATCTGGTGTGTGTGGGTCAAGCGTGTTTTCAACCCAAAGACCATAATTGGAATTAGTCAGCGTCTTGGTGTTGGCTAAAGAAATCCTATACACGTGGGTAAAGAGTACACCCTCTGCAGAGTTATATCTATTCGAATAGCCATGTCCGCGGTTAAGGACTACAGTCTGGGTTGGTCAAGTGTCGGTCTTAGTGTCGGTCTCCGGAGGAAAATAAGTAAAAATTGAGCATGACTTATTTTGCAGGATAATTATTGTCACCACTCATGCTATCATGAATATTATTGTTGTCATGAATATTATTGTTATTATTGTGGACTAACCGTTTCTCTTATATGTCTTTTCTGAGTATCTCATGGGCTGGCTAGACTACCCGGCCACTCAGTTTTACTTTCTTTTCTGAGGGTCTCAGGGGCTGGCTGGACTACCCCGGACACTCGGTTTTATTTCCTTTCAAGACCTCTCGTGGCGTCGCTTGAGTTCTCGGGCGGTCCTGTCTCGCCCGATTCTCTTTTAGACACCCGTTTGGCATTTCTTTTCAAGACCTCTCGTGGCGTCACTTGAGTTCTCGGGCGGTCCTGTCTCACCCGATTCTCTTTTAGACACCCGTTTGGCATTTCTTTTCAAGACCTCTCGTGGCGTCGCTTGAGTTCTCGGGCGGTCCTGTCTCGCCCGATTCTCTTTTAGACACCCGTTTGGCATTTCTTTTCAAGACCTCTCGTGGCGTCGCTTGAGTTCTCGGGCGGTCCTGTCTCGCCCGATTCTCTTTTAGACACCTGTTTGGCATTTCTCTTGGATACTCGGGTGGTCTTGTCTCGCCCGATTCTCCACTTTATATTTTCTTTTGGATTCTCGGGCGGTCCTGTCTGGCCCGATTATCCACTTTTAACTTTCTTGGTTTGTCACTAACATTTTACTTACTCATACTTCTGCACATGCTAATATTTATCCTGCCATAATTTAATTTCAGCCAACATATGCATCTCATTTAACCCATCATGATCATATGCTTTCGGTATATCTTTCGTTCATTATGTTTGCGAGTACATTCCAACGTACTCACTGGCTTGTCCCTGGCTATTTAATTGGCCAGGTCATGATTTCGACAATTAGTATTACCACGACGTCCATGCGGAGCCTAGGATAGCAGCCACGCGGGATAGGAATTATCCTGGTCAGCCGTTCCTGTGGGAATGGAGCCCCATCGATGTTGGAGAACCACGAGTCTCTTCCGTCATCCTCACTAGAAATCATTGTTGTATCATTAGACCTTTATGGTCTTGTATCCAATTCTTGTAATTGCTTGGTAATCTGTAACAAGGACGTGTCCACCAGTAACAGTAATCCTGGGGCTGGTGGTGACACAAGGGGTTGTTTCTGGGATTTTATGTCCCGGAAATCCGGCCCCGATAGCCTTGGTATCAGAGCCAGGCTGACCACTGGCTAATCTTATCCTAGCCTGGTCACTATCCTTAGGTTTCCACACCGTCCAAATCTTTTCCTGTCCGTAGCCAAGCCCATCTCATTCGATAAGCCTACACAGTGACCAGCCGACACCTTTTGACAGTCGGTGCCCAACCTATCAGCCCTGCCCATAGGCCATGTGCCTGTGGCCGACACCTGAGTTGTCCCATCCACAAGCGTGCGATGGAAGACTCTGCTGGCCTATAAAGGAAGCCTTGCCCAACTCAGGACACCACAGCCTCACTCTCAGTTCGATATCCAACCACTAAGATGCCTGGCCCCATTGTTCACAATGAGACCACCGCAGCCGAGCTTGGAGGCTTTGTAGCCGTCCTAGCCAATCTCACCCGTCGTGCTTTCGGCATCAAAGAGCCACCAGAGTATGTTGTGTACCAGGAGCACACGAGTGATGCCATCCACCACTTCTGGGCCACGGTGCACATCTACGGGAGGGGCACCGCATCGGAACGCCCCTACCGGTTCACCGGGAGGGCGACCTCCGATGAGCCCCAAGCCATCCAACTTGCAGCCCGAGAGGCTGTCGTCCAACTCCGGCATATGTCACCGAGAGTTAACATCCGCCCCTTCTACTACTACCCTAGCCGTGAAGGCCATGGTAGCCCGACCCAGGTTGCCAACGGAGACCATGAGTCGGATCCTGCCCTGGTGCATCTGGTGCGCTACCTGAGAGCGCAAGAGGCACTATTCGATCAGGTCACCCTTGATCTGATTGCGACCCGCGGGATGCTCGCTCTCCTGACCCCGATGAGAAGTGAAGCTGCACCCGCCACCGACACCCCGATAGTGCTGCTTGGGAGGCCTGTTGAGCCCCCAAGTTCTGACCCTGTTATCTACCCGGGCAGTGCCTTCGCCTCCCCCGAGGAACTCCGTCGTCTCTTGGAGACCCACTCCAATGGGATGGTGACCTCGACACCCCGCGAAGGGCACCACCACTACCCCAGCCCTATAGCTCCCCATCCGACCCCGGTCAACTCCGACACCGAAGCACACGGAGAGACCTCGACATCTACAAGACGCGCCCGGCTAGATGTCGATGAGGTGGACTGAGTCCACCAGTATTGTTGTAGAGCCTTAGTGGCCCTGTTACCCTGTATTTTCATCGTAGCGGTTGTATGGTGTAGTAAGTTTGTAAACCACTTGTGTACCAATGGTAGTATGCATGCCCTGGCATAAATTGTTGACGTGTGGTGACGGAGTAAATTCTGGACGTGACTGCCGACCCCCCCCTAACCGACATGCACAGTAATACGTCACATTCCTTGTTGGGATCGAGGTCTGAGATTTTGACTCAGACAACCCTACGCCGGAGCCGATACACAAGTCGTACTGGCGCCGCTTCATGTTTCCTCACCCAGGCATTCTATAAGAGGCCATATCCGTAAACCACACCAACCGTAATCACCTCGAGCACTGCTTTTCCCCATCCACCCATCCATGTCTCACCCCGGAGTCTACCTGAGAACCCCCGATGCAAGCCCTGGTAGTTTTGTTAGGATTATGTGGGATTTTACCCGCAACACCCTTGGTTCCATCCACCCACCCCAGTATGAGCTGTACAAGATGAGGATCACCTCTGATAGCTTGAAATACTGGGCAGCTATGCACATCCCACCAGAATATTTGAACCAAGGCCCTCTGTATGTTGTCTTCATCGGGAGATCCATGCCAACCTCAGGCATGGCCATCGAGGCTGCTGCTTACGAAGCAGTTACCCGTCTTCGATTTGCGGTACCCTGTGCGGCTGTGCCAGTGCAAGGGAATACTGCTATTTCCCGAGCCGCGCAACTTTTGGAGCAGAAGCTACGTTCCGCTGTGAACGTATACAGAGCGATCCAGCCCTGCTCTATCTCATTCAGTATGTGATGGCCCAGGAGCGTTTCACCCAGCAATTGCTGGAGTATCTCCACTATCTTGCTGTTCTGAATCCTCGGATCGCCATTGGCGGACCCCCTCTGCCAACTCAGTAGGGACGCGTTCTTCGTCTGCTTCCTTCACTTCCTCCACTCCCTCCGGAAGAAGAAGAATGTGCTCCAGCACCCGGAACCCTTCTGCAAGACCCCGTAGATCTTACCTTCGAAACGTAGACAGTTATGAGCGTGGTTGTTGCTGCATCCAGCACTTATTTTCGTGATGTGATCTTTGCGATGTATTTTAGGGCATATGTCATAAGTGCATTGCTATGTTTGCATTCTGCATAATATTGTTTGCTGTCAAATGCATTTAATTCTTCCGCCCTTAACAAATCTCGAGGACGAGATTTTCTTAAGGGGGGTAGAGTTTGTAACACCCCAAAAAATTTAACCATATTTTTATTAAGTAAAATTTGGCCAAAAATAAAATTTTGAATTATAATAGGTCTTTTATTATTTTAGAGTATTTTTTGTTTTCTGTTTTTCAAAATTCTCCCCTCCATATAATTTTTTTTTTGGATAATATTGTGGACTTTGGTAGTTTTCTTGAATCATTTCATTTATATTTTAATAACAGTAGGAGTTATTTTCATAATAAAATTTTGCCCAAGATAATTCTTTTAAAGGCATTTTCAATACTTTAAATGCCTCTGTTGCACTACAACTATTTTAAATAATTCTTTAAAAATTCCACAAAAATTATGAGGGGTCATGTGATACCTATAGATCACTTTTATGCAAAAACCCATCTTGATATTTTGGAAATTTTGAGTAAAACATCCTCTTTTCAATTCTGTCCCATTCTTGGGTTTTAACTACAACCTCAAATTTTATTGCTTCAAAAATTCTGCAATTATTCCCACCTTTAGTCCTTCCTAAGAAACCCTTAAGTCCAGAAGACCATCTCCAATTACCTCATTTTAGTTCACCAAATAAAACCCCCAAGTTTCTGTCCAGAACAGAAATTCTTCCAAACTTGCACTAGCAAGTTTCTCCTTTTCACAAAACAACTCCACCATCATCTTTATCATCTAAGGAGATACCATCCTGCCAAATTTCACACCTAAAAAAGTTTCCTAGCTAGCCCTAGCATTCTGTCAAACAGGTGTTGTGCATGGCAGAATTTGGCAAAGTTTTAGACATGCACTGCACATTTGGTCATTTGGCCAAACCATCATGTCCATCGTCTCTAGGATCTCCAGGAGCATCACCATGCCAAATACCAGCTTAATTGGATCACTGTATCCTCAATGGCATTCTGTCAAGCACATAGCGTGCGTGCACTGGGCGCACGCGTACTGCACCGCTGGCATCGAGCTCCTGCCGCTCTTTCTGCTACCCCTCTCGCTCGTTCTGCTCTCCCCCGGGATCACCGTGACCCCCTAGAACCTCGCCAACATCCTTCCCCGTCCGCAAGCGCCGCCCACCACCGACCACCGCCGTCCAAACCGCCGCCCGACGAGTGCGTCTCCGCCACATCTCTCCCCGGACCTCTCTCCCTTAATGGCCAACGGCCGAGCCTATCCGCAGCTCACCAGCTCCCCACCGACCCCCTACCGGCCTCGCTGACCCTCGCCACCGACCACAACCGCTTCAACGGCGCAGGTAATGGCCGCCGCCGTCGTGGCTTCTTCGGGAAGCTGCAGCACCGACCCCCCTCAGCCTATTTAAACCTCCTCGAGCTCTCTCTCGTCATCGGCACCTCCACTCACTCCTCTGGAAGCCTCCTCGAGCAGCCAATCGACCGGAAACGGTCATCTTCCTCGCCTCCAGTAGCCGCGGCCGCCATGGCCTTCCGGTTGATTCCGACGCAGCCAGTACCTCTCCGCCCAACTTTTCTTCACCACTAGCTTCCTTGAGCATCCACTGATCCATCCCGCTCGCCAATTCCACCGAAGATCAACCGTGGGCGAAACGCCCAATTTGCTTCCACCGGAGCTTTTCGGGTGAGCTCGCCGCCGACGACTCCACCCACTCCGGCAACTGTGGCGCACCTCCCCGGAACCGCCTCGGCCTCCCAGACTCAACGGTGGCCTCAGCTCACTATGGGGCCTCGCCGTTCGCCGGCGCCGGTCGCCGGAACCCCGCGCTCCGTCCGGCCAGAGAGAAGACGCGCACGGGCTGGTCAAACCTGACCAGTGGGCCAGGCGAGCCCACTGTCAGTGACCAGCGCCGCGCCAGCACGTCTGTAAGTGGAGATGGATTTCTCTAGAAACTGTCTTTGCGCGAGGAACGCGTGTTGCACCAACTACGTCTTCGACGTCGACCGCCTCCCGTGCAGCCGAACGACTGGGCTTGGCCCAGTAGCGCCAGACGGCTATACAGCGCTCAGGGCGCACTTCTACCCTTTCCTCTTTTCTTTTTCCAGCAAGTTTCAAATATTTCCACAGCAACTGTTTCAAAATCCAAATTTGATAATTCAAATTTCTAAATACTCCTAAAATCATGATATATTAATCTAGCTAGGGTGAACATTTTTCCTAAGCTTTGTCTCTGTTGGACTTATTAAATAGTCTATTTCTTTATTTATCTCAGCTTAGAAATTCCCTAAGTAAATCATATGAACTCCAAATAAATTGATTCTTTTTCTGAAATTCATCATATTTCCTCTAGTTTATTTTAGTATTTATTTCAAAAAAAAATTCCAAACAACTTTTTAGCACTGTTTTAGCTCTATGAGGTAATTTCAATATTTTTGAAAATAGGAAATGGGGGGAAGATAAAATTTTCAAAGTTTTGGAGTGCACCCAACACTTCTGCATGCTCAAGGCAAGCATCTTGAACACTTCATATGGTGATTGCTTGGTTAAATGTTTGCAAGAATAATTGAATCATGCATATGTTGAATTCAAATAAAATTTGAATGCATGTAGTGTTGGCTTGTTCCTCGTACCGTGCAACGTGTGCTTGTCATGACTAACTTGCAGGAGTAGGTATAAGAGAAATACCATTACCGGCAGAAGGGTGATCACGTCGGAGCGTGATCATGCCTTGTTGGTTATGCATGTTGGGACATGCAAGGGCTGTGGCCCTGTTTTGGTGTTACTGTTGAAAGAACACTTTATTGTGCTAACCACTGCAGGAAAACTTAAACCTCCTGAGTCGACCGTAGATCGAGTCTTGTTCTGGTAACCCCCATACTTGATCCGTGCTGCCACTTGTCCCTGCCACAGGTAGGGTATGGTTTAGTAAGTTGTTAACCCCTTTCCTGCACACACCGTACAAAGGGGCCATAGTGAAATATACCATTGGCCCATGGTAGGCATGTCACTTGGTCAGGGGGCATGGGTGTATTCGGTTGAAGCCGAGAGGGGTAGCGCCCCTGATCTTTGCGCACGTTATATATGAGATTGTGATCCCATGCTATTCGAGATTGTAGTCTCCCCGTCTTAGAGTTTATCTTGAACGATGCCTTGGGTGATTCCTGGCATCAGGAAAGTTAATCTGGTGTGTGCGGGTCAGGCATGTTTTCAACCCAAAGACCATAATTGGAATTAGTCAGCGTCTCGGTGTTGGCTAAAGAAATCCTATACACCTGCGTAAAGAGTACACCCTCTGCAGAGTTATATCTATTCGAATAGCCGTGTCCGCGGTTAAGGACTACAATCTGGGTTGGTCAAGTGTCGGTCTTAGTGTCGTTCTCTTGAGGATAATAATTAAAAATTGAGCATGATTTATTTTGCAGGATAATTATTGTCACCACTGATGCTATCATGAATATTATTGTTGTCATGAAAAATATTCTTATTATTGTGGACTAACCGTTTCTCTTATATGTCTTTTCTGAGTATCTCATGGGCTGGCTAGACTACCCGAGCACTCAGTTTTACTTTCTTTTCTGAGGGTCTCAGGGGCTGGCTGGACTACCCCGGACACTCGGTTTTATTTCTTTTCAAGACCTCTCGTGGCGTCACTTGAGTTCTCGGGCGGTCCTGTCTCGCCCTATTCTCTTTTAGACACCCGTTTGGCATTTCTTTTCAAGACCTCTCGTGGCGTCGCTTGAGTTCTTGGGCGGTCCTGTCTCGCCCGATTCTCTTTTAGAAACCCGTTTGGCATTTCTTTTCTAGACCTCTCGTGGCGTCGCTTGAGTTCTCGGGCGGTCCTGTCTCGCCCGATTCTCTTTTAGACACCCGTTTGGCATTTCTTTTCAAGACCTCTCGTGGCGTCGCTTGAGTTCTCAGGCGGTCTTGTCTCGCCCGATTCTCTTTTAGACACCCGTTTGGCATTTCTCTTGGATACTCGGGCGGTCTTGTCTCACCCGCTTCTCCACTTTATATTTTCTTTTGGATTCTCGGGCGATCCTGTCTCGCCCGATTATCCACTTTTAACTTTCTTGGTTTGTCACTAACATTTTATTTACTCATACTTCTGCACATGCTAATATTTATCCTGCCATAATTTAATTTCAGCCAACATATGCATCTCATTTAACCCATCATGATCATATGCTTTCGGTATATCTTTTGTTCATTATGTTTGCGAGTACATTCCAACGTACTCACTGGCTTGTCCCTGGCTATTTAATTGGCCGGGTCAGGATTTCGACAACGAGTATTACCACGACGTCCATGCGGAGCCTAGGATAGCAGCCACGCGGGATAGGAATTATCCTGGTCAGCCGTTCCTGTGGGAATGGAGCCCCATCGACGTTGGAGAACCACGAGTCGCTTCCGTCATCCTCACTAGAAATCATTGTTGTATCATTAGACCTTTATGGTCTTGTATCCAATTCTTGTAATTGCTTGGTAATCTGTAACAAGGACGTGTCCACCAGTAACAGTAATCCTGGGGCTGGTGGTGACACAAGGGGTTGTTTCTGGGATTTTATGTCCCGGAAATCTGGCCCCAACACTTCACAAAGTACCAATTCTGACCAGAAGCAAAAATATTTTCCTTAGCTGAAAATTTCCAAATGACTATGGGATATTTTTGCGTAGGGAGGTGAGGCAAGATCCAAAGAATATTTGGGAATTTTCTTGGAATTTTCTGAGCAAAAAAAATGATGGTTGCTTGATAGCTCAATGAGAAAACAGTCATTTTCAGGAAGAAAATGAATATAATGCCATTAAAGAAAATTATCCCGTGGCATTATGGTGAGAGGGATGAGGTCTTGGGAGGGTTTAAGGATGATAGAACCCACTTGGAAGAAAATCAAAAATAATTCCAAGTGGTAAGTCCAAAAGAATTGACTGAAAACCCAAATGCAAATTAAAATATTCAATAAATCCAAAAAAATAAAAAGGGAAATAACCAGGGTGTTACAAACCTCCCCCCTTAGGATGAATCTCGTCCTCGAGATTTGGTTGCACAGGAAACAAATATGGATATGCAGTCCTTAGGAAATCCTCTCTTTCCCAGGTGGCCTCATCCTCGGTGTGATGCTCCCATTGGACCTTGTATAACTTTATAGCTTTGCTGCGGGTGACTCTGTCCATCTCATCCAAGATTCTCAAGGGTTTATCTTCATATGTTAAATCTTTGGCGAGCTCTAGATCTGTCATATCCGTCTGTTTTGCGGGTGGTGCGATGCATTTCCGTAGTTGAGACACGTGAAAGACATCATGAACCTTGGATAGCTCTGGGGGTAATTCTAACTGATAAGCCACTTTGCCCACTCTAGCCATGACTGGAAACAGACCGATGTACCTTGGTGCAAGCTTTCCCCGAGTATGAAACCTTTTAACTCCTTTCATGGGGGTAACTCAGAGATATGCATATTCACCTGGTTCGAAACTGGTCTGCCTATGCTTTGAGTCATAGTAGCTCTTTTGACGAGATTTCGCTACTTGCAATCGGTCTCGAATTTCTTTAACTTGTTTTTCTGCTTCCATCATCAGATCAGTCCCAAAGATTCGGCTGTCTCCCGTCTGAGACCAGTTCAGCAGTGTGCGACATTTATGTCCGTATAGAGCCTCAAAGGGTGACATCTTGAGGCTAGTTTGATAGCCGTTGTTGTAGGAAAACTCAGCGTACGGCAGGCTGTCCTCCCATTTGGGTCCATGAGCAAGAGCGCATGCCCGAAGCATGTCTTCCCAAGATTTGATTTACCCGTTCAGTCTGCCCGTCTGTCTGAGGATGATAAGCAGTGCTATGTTTCAAGGCAGTTCCTAGGGCTTGGTGGAGACGTAGCCAGAACGCTGAGGTAAACAAAGATCCTCGGTCTGAAGTGATAGTCCTGGGTACTCCATGCAGACTGAGAATCCGGGATATGTAAAGTTGAGCAAGTTGGTCTGCTCGGTAGGTTGTCCTTATGGGAATAAAGTGAGCCACCTTGGTAAGCATGTCGACCACAACCCATATAGCGTTATTTCCACGTGGTGTTTTTGGCAATCCGACGATGAAGTCCATGCAGATATCGTCCCATTTCCATTGCGGAATGGGTAAGGGTTGAAGTAGACCGGCGGGTTTCTGATGTTCAGCCTTCACCTTATTGCATATATCGCAACAGGCAACGTAATAGGCGATATCTTTCTTCATTCCTTCCCAACAGAATGTTTGCTTCAAATCTTGATACATTTTAGTGCCTCCGTGATGAATAGAATATGCAGACTCATGAGCTTCCTTCAGAATTTGCTGCTTTAATTCCCCAAGGTCCGGTACACAGACTCGATTCCGAAATCGGAGTGTACCCTTATCATCAATGTTGAAATCTTGTGTCTTCCCTTCTCGTACTTGAGCCATTACCTTGAGTAACATTGGGTCACTAGGTTGAGCCTTACTGATTTCATCTTCCAGAGTAGGGGTGACTTCCAAGGTAACCGAGCATGTTGCATCACAAATGATCATATTGAGCTGAGCTATTTCTTCTCGAAGTGCGGGGGTGTAACAGCTCGATTAATGAATTTGATGTGGCCGGTTTGCGACTGAGAGCATCGGCGACCACATTAGCCTTTCCTGGGTGGTAGTTGATACCAAGGTCATAGTATTTGACCAACTCAAGCCATCTTGTTTGCCGGAGAGTTAAGTCCGGTTGAGTGAATATATACTTGAGACTCTTGTGGTCGGTGAAGATTTGACATCGCTTTCCAATGATGTAATGCCTCCAGATTTTTAAGGCATGGACCATGGCTGCCATTTCCAAGTCATGTGTAGGATAATTCTTCTCATGCGGTCATAGTTGTCTTGATGCATAGGCCACGATCTTTCCATCTTGCATAAGCACACACCCAAGGCCACGCCTGGATGCATCGCAATAGATGTCGAAGATTTGGTAGATGTCTGGTAAAGTCAACACTAGAGTGGTGGTCAACCGAGTCTTCAGCACATTGAAACTATTCTCACATGCTTCTGTCCATATGAACTTCTGATTCTTCTTGAGCAATTCCGTCATTGGCTTGGCAATCTTTGAGAAGCCTTCAATGAAGCGACAGTAATAGCCTACCAAACCCAAGAAACTTCTAATCTCTGACACAGAAACCGGTGTCTTCCAATTCAATACTTCTGTGACTTTGCTTTGGTCCACGGACACACCTTGAGCGGAATGGGTATGCCCAAGGAATCCTACTTCCTTAAGCCAACATTCACATTTGCTGAACTTGGCGTAGAGTTGATGAGCTCGTAATCGCTCCAATACTGCTCGGAGATGCTGTTTGTGCTCTTCTTCACTTTTGGAATATATGAGGATGTCATCAATGAATACCACCACAAACTTGTCCAAAAAGTCCGAGAACACCTTGTTCATTATGTGCATGAAGAATGCAGGAGCATTGGTTAGTCCAAATGACATGACCGTATACTCGTACAGTCCATATCGGGTAGTGAACGCTGTCTTGGGGATATCTTCTTTTCTGATTTTCAGCTGGTGATACCCGGTTCGAAAATCAATCTTGGAGAATACTTGAGCTCCACTAAGTTGATCGAACAAATCATCGATCCTGGGCAGCGGGTATTTATTCTTGATAGTGACATCATTGAGAGCACGGTAGTTAACACACATTCAGAGACTTCCATCCTTCTTGCCCACAAATATGGCAGGTGCACCACAAATATGGCAGGTGCACCCCTGGGTTAAAAGAAGAGAGAGAGGGAAACAGGGGAGGCGGCGCTGTTGCCGGTGATTCTCCGGCGAGGAGACGACGGCGGTCACCGGCGATGGTCGGGATGGGTTCAGCACATCACGGTGAACACGTACGTACCTGAGGCGACGGCGGGGGTGGACGGACAGCGTCGGACCATTCTTCTCCAGAGACGGCGGCGGCGGAGCTCGTCGGCTATGGCGATTCCGGCGATGATCCGACGAACCAACGCCACGAGCGGACTCAGGAGATCACCATGACCTCGATTGGAGCAGAGGGCGGAGCTGGGGATGACTAGAACGAGTGAATGATCCAGGTGGATCCACGGCGGACTTCGGCGATGATCGGTGGCAGGAGGCCCTCCCAGCCTTGCCGCGCTTGCTGGGGAGCGATTTGTAGCCAGTGGAGGAGAGAGTGATGGCTATAAGGGCTCGGGAGTGGCTCTATTTATAGATGGCGAGGTGGCCGTGCACTGGACACCGCCGGCGACGAGCTGTAGAAGAAATGAGAAAGGGAGGAGCTCGGGCGCGGCCTGTAGATGAAGTAGTGAGTCACAGCAACGCGGTGCACGCACGCAGACACAGTACGGTGCACTACACGGGGCAGACGGCGCACGTGTGCGCACTGTTCCGCCCGCTAGTGCTTCGGCTGCTTCCGGCGAGCTGCTTGCCGGCATCGGAGAGGAACAGGGAGAGGCTAGGTGGCGTGCGGGAGGCTGCTGAGAGGCGAGGACGTGCTGCGGTGGTGAGAGGAGGGCGAACGGGCGGCGACAGAGGGACCCGATGGACAGAGCGTGGCGAGCGCATGCCAAAACCCGTGCACACACGTAGTCACCGTGTGCACTGGTGCACGCGGTGCTTTAGTCAATGCCAGACTGTGTCAAATGTGAAGTCCCTTCAACGCGGTGCCTAGATATGCGCTTGGTTTGCCATCTGGCTCACTGGACAAGACTTGAGCTTGATGCAAAGTTTCTGGACAGAAACTTGGGACAATTGCTGGGGACAAACGGCTAGGATTTAAGGTCTGAAATTTGGGGGTTAAGCATCTCTTAGGAGGGTAGTCATGTGGTAAAAATTTCAGCTCCAACAGATCAAGGAAAAATATACTTGCTTCACAAAGTGCCAATTCTGACCAACAGCAAAAATATTTTCCTTAGCTGAAAATTTCCAAATGACTATGGGATATTTTTGCATAGGGAGGTGAGGCAAGATCCAAAGAATATTTGGGAATTTTCTGAGCAATAAAAATGAGGGTTGCTTCATAGCTCAATGAGAAAACAGTCATTTTTAGGAAGAAAATGAATATAATGCCATTAAAGAAAATTATCCCATGGCATTACGGTGAGAGGGATGAGGTCCAGGGAGGGTTTAAGGATGATAGAACCCACTTGGAAGAAAATCAAAAATAATTCCAAGTGTTAAGTCCAAAAGAATTGACTGAAAACCCAAATGCAAATTAAAATATTCAATGCATCCAAAAAAATCAAAAGGGCAAAAACCAGGGTGTTACATTAATCATATTGCTTGAGTTTACTTTGTCTACATCATGTCATCTTGCTTAAGGCGTTACTCTGTTTCATACTTAATACCCTAGATGCATGCTGGATAGCGGTCGATGGGTGGAGTGATAGTAGTAGATGTAGGCAGGAGTCGGTCTACTTGTCTCGGACGTGATGCCTATATACGTGATCATTGCCATGAATCCATCATAATTATTTGCTTTTCTATCAATTGCCCAACAGTAATTTGTTTACCCAGCGTATGCTATGTGTTCGAGAGAGAAGCCTCTAGTGAAAACTATGGCCCCCGGTCTACTTTATCATATATTAAAAACCTTAAAATACCTTGCTGCAATTTATGTACTTTTATTTTAATTTGTATTTTAGTTTATCTATTTACCTCGATAAGATTTAGTCCTTGCAAATAACCGCTAAGAGGATTGACAACCCTCTTATTTGCGTTGTGTGCAAGTGTTTGCTCTTTTGTGTGCAGGTGCGCTTAACCGAATTTTGCTTGGTTCTCCTACTGGATTGATAACCTTGGTTCTTAACTAAGGGAAATACTTATCTCTACTGTACTGCATCATCCTCTCCTCTTCGGGGAAATACCAACGCAGACTACAAGTAGCAAAGCCCTTCGTGATCGATTCCCCCTCAGGCAGAGTCATGGTTTTCTCACGGCAGATGCCATGGGATGGCTAAAAGTGTGGGGCGGCAAGGCTACGGTGGAGATCCGGGACGGGATTGGGCAACAGCACGCGGTGGTTTACCCAGGTTCGGGGCCCTCGTGTGGAGGTAACACTCCTACTCCTGCATGTCTGATGTATATGGTAGTGCAGAGTTGTTCCTGGAGCTGTATTTAGAGGAGGGAGCTGGAGGCTGTGAGCGCTCTGCTCTTTGCCTCATGTGTGTGTGTGAGAATGAGAGAATGAGAGAGCGTGAGTGAGAATGGCTGTGAGTGAGCTCCTGGAAGAGCTCCTCCCTGGTGCACCTTATAAAGGGGTACCCAGGGGACAAGGGGTGGCCCACATGGCCAACTATGCACTATTAGAATGGACATGCGAGGTGATGCATCATGCAGGCTATAGTGCAAAACTATTGGTCAACAGTGCTGGACTATTGGACCGCAGTGAAGTGACACATGACGCAGGCTATAGTGTCTTCAAGTTGTGTCTGATGGCACGCTGCGGTTAACCTCGCGCAATAGGCCGGCTGGAGCAGTCGGACGGGCAGCCGGGTGGAGAGCCGGCCGGAGCAGCCGGGTGGAGAACCGGCCAGACCGAGGGGCGTTGGCCGCCCCGATGTTTTGAAATGTCGTCTTGTCTTCTTGAGCCTACCCGGGGGTCATCCCCCCGACAGTAGCCATCGAGCCTCCGGGCGACTCGAAGAGTCGGGCGGAGGGTGTTCGCTGGTGCAGAAGTAGAGATAGTCGATGACAGCCGGCTGCGGGCCGCAGCCGACGCAGCTTGCTTCCAATGGGGGCGCGCCAGCGTACCCACTGGGTGTAGCCTCCGAGCCTCCGGGTGACTCGAAGAGTCGGGCGGAGGGTCCTTGCAGTTTGTTGCAGCAGATGGGCGTGGAGAGAGTCCGCCGGCTGGTGGGCGCGAGGCGTCGCCGGGCGCGGAGTGGAGTCAGTCGGCTGGTGGGCGCGAGGTGCCGCCGGGCGCGGAGCGGAGTCCGCCGGCAGGTGGGAGCGGAGCTTTGCTGTCTGTCCAGTGGGGGCGCGCCAGCGCACCCACTGGGTGTAGCCTCGGAGCCTCCGGGCGACTCGAAGAGTCGGGCGGAGGGTCTTCGCTATCGATGGAGCAGACGGTGGCGTCGAGGATCTCGGCGGCAGCCGGTGGCGGGCCTGCAGCCGGCGAGGCGTTTTCAAAGCGGGGCGCGCCGGCGCACCCACTGGGTATAGCCTCCGAGCCTCCGGGAGAGGAGGGGGGATCCCCACGGAAATGATCATGCAAAGACAAAGTTAGCCAGCGCAGATATATCGAATGTTTGATTTTGGCAGTGCAAGTTTTATGCAGAGGGTGCCGACTCGATTTCGTCCGAGCCCCCTTCAGTATTTTTCATGTCCCCTCCGCTCTTTGGCTTTTGCTCTTGCCAGCCGGACAGCCGGGAGCCGGTCTGTAGCTGAGGCGAAGAGTGGGCCGCGGAGTAGACTGTATAGTACTTGGACTCTGGTAGCAGATTCGACCGAGCAGATACTCATAAAGGAAACGACTGGGTCGCCCAAGCCATTTTCTCCCCTGGACGTTTTTCGCGTGGGGTGACCTCCAGCTTTTGCTCTCGCTAGCCGGACAGCCAAGAGCCGATCTGTAGCTGAGACGAAGAGTGGGCCTTCGGTACCGTGCACACTACTAAGCCATCTGCGGGGAAGAACGTATCGGGCAAACGGCTAGCCCCCGGACCGAGACTAGCTAGCGCCGGGGTGAATAGTAAAGCAACTGATAAAAAATGCGGAAATAGCCCCCGAGGGTCGCTCGGGGTTATCCGTTTTTGTGCGCGGTGCAAGGGCATGCAGATGGGGAGCTCACATTGGTTTTCGTGTAGACAGGGCGGAGGTGTCCGCCGGTAGATGGCCCGAGCCTCCGGGCAGCCGAGGGGCGCCCCAGCCGGTCGGGCCCGACCGGCCAGGCGTCGAAGCGGACAGGCAGCTGGGCCGGCTCCCCATCCGGCCTGGCGCAGCCGGCCAGGCGCTGAAGCGGGCAGGCAGGGCCGCCGACAGAGCGACGACGCGGGCGGGCACAGCTGGCAGCCTTTTTCTTTCTCTTTTTTTCTTTCTTTTTTCTCTTTCCTTTTGTTTTTCTCTTTTTTTTGGCGTGGGCAACCGGCCTCTTTTCTTCACGAGCAGCCGGCCACAGCGGACGGCTGGAGCGACAAGCGAGCCGGCGCGCGCGGGGGCCGGAGGTGGCCGGCTGGGGCAGCAAGCCGGCGGGCGGGAGCGCGTCAGCCGGCGGCAGGGGAGGCCGGCTGTGGAGCGGCAGCTGGCGCTGGGGCACGCACGGGCGTGGGAGCAGGAGGCCGGACGCGGCGCACGCAAGCGCGGTCGGAGCGGAGCAGAGCAGCGGCCGGGGAGGCCAGGTCTGAGGCGGCGCGGCGGGGCGGCGCGGCGATGCGGAGCCGCACGCGGGAGGACGCGGGCCGAGCCATCGCGCGAGGGGCGGGGCAGCGCAACGACGCAGGGCGACGGAGAGTCGCGGGCGGGGCCGGCGGGCAGCTCGGGCGCGGGGCCGCGTGGAGGAGCGGGGCAGAGCCGGCAAGGCGGAGCCGGCGCGTGGCGCAGGTGGAGCCGGAAAGGCGGCCAGCACGGGGCGGCAAGCCGGCGGGCACGCGGCTACGGTCGGCGGCAGCGGCGAGCCAGCGGCGGGGTGCGGTAGCGGAGGATGCGCGGGGATGGGGCGGCGCGGTCGGAGCAGAGGCGAGGTGGAGCCCGCGCGCGGGATGTGGCCTGACAGGGGCGGACGCGCGGAGCAAGCGGAGCGGGACGACGCTGGTGGCTGGGCGCAGGCAGAGCCGCACGCGCGGGAGCAGACCGGCGCGATGCGGAGGCGAGGCGGAGGCGCGCAGAGGTGGCCGGGCGCGGAACAGGCGGCCCGCGGGACGGGGGCCGGGCGCGGAGCAGGCGGAGCAGAGGGCTGCAACGTCGTGGGGACGCGGGGCTCACGAGCGGAGAGGGTGGTGGCCATGGGTGGAGCTAACTGAGGGCTCAGGGCCGTGGCGAAGAGGAGAGCAGGGGCGAGGGGAACCGAGGCGAGGCCGGTCGGCAATGCAGCAGGAGAGCTGCAGGCGAGGCAGGGGCGCGGGGCACAGGGACGCCATGGCTGTGAGGAGCAGGGGCTCGGGCGCGAGCTCCTCCGCTCGGCTTTGGGTGCAGAAGGCGCGAGGGTGGAGGAGGCGCAGGGAGCTGCAGAGGGGAGATTTGAGAGGAGGACGAGCTCACAAAGGGCCCCGACGCGGCGGCTACGGCGAGCAGTGGCGACGTCAGCAGCAAGAAGGAGAAGCGGCAGCAGCAGCAAAGGCTAGCAGCGGCTGTAGAAGCAGCGGGAGGCAAACGCGGCAGCGGGCGGTCGCACGCGCGCTGGAGGTTGAGGGCACGGCGAGGCTGGGGCCTTGAACGACGGCGTCGCGGCGGCGGAGGCCGCGGGAGACGGGCGCGAGGACGAGGCTGGAGGCGGCGACCAGGGAGGCGGCCGGAGACGGAGTAGCCCACGGGGGCGGCGAGGCCGGGCGCGGGCGGAGCAGACGCAGGAGCCGCGACGGGTGGCCGGCGTTGCGATGGTGGTGACGAAGATGGTCCAGCCCGGACCGCGATTCCAGCAGCAGCTAGCCCCACGGTGGGCACCAACTGTCATGGTTTTCTCACGGCAGATGCCATGGGATGGCTAAAAGTGTGGGGCAGCAAGGCTACGGTGGAGATCCGGGACGGGATTGGGCAACAACACGCAGTGGTTTACCCAGGTTTGGGGTCCTCGTGTGGAGGTAACACCCCTACTCCTGCATGTCTGATGTATATGCGGTGTATATGGTAGTACAGAGTTGCTCCTGGAGCTGTATTTAGAGGAGGGAGCAGGAGGCTGTGAGCGCTCTGCTCTTTGCCTCATGTGTGTGTGTGAGAATGAGAGAATGAGAGAGCGTGAGTGAGAATGGCCGTGAGTGAGCTCCTGGAAGACCTCCGCCCAGGTGCACCTAATAAAGGGGTGCCCAGGGGACAAGGGGTGGCCCACGTGGCCAACTATGCACTATTGGAATGGACATGCGAGGTGACGCATGACGCAGGCTATAGTGCACCACTATTGGTCAACAGTGCTGGACTATTGGAGCGCAGAGAAGTGACGCATGACGCAGGCTATCATGTCTTCATGTTGTGTTCGATGGGACGATGCGGTTGACCTCGCGCAGCAGGCCGACTGGAGCAGGCAGCCGGCTCGAGAGCCGGCCGGAGCAGCCGGGTGGAGAACCGGCCGGACCGAGGGCCGTTGGCCACCCCGATGTTTTGAAATGTCGTCTTGTCTTATTGAGCTTACCCGGGGGTCATCCCCCCGACAGCCAGAGTACCGGAAAAGGCCTCCAGATGGGATCGCGGAAGAACAGAGGCTTGTGGCGGCGGAAAGGTTTTCTCTTCTGTCCCTCTGGTATATTGGGAATATTCGATAATTTATAGCGCTGGAATTAGGTCAGGAGGGGCTACGAGGGGCCCACAAGCCTGGGGGGCGCGCCCTACCCCCAGGGCGCGCCTCCCGAGCTTGTGGCTCCCTCATGGCTCCTCTAGTCTTCTCCCGAAGCTTCGTGGGTCTCTTCTGGTCCAGAAAAAATTAATCCAAAGTTTTTTTCTCGTTTGGACTCTTTTGATAATGATTTTCTAAAAAGAAAAAAACAAGCAAAAAACAACAACTAGCACTGGGCACTGGGTTAATAGGTTAGTCCCAAAAAAATGATATATAATGGCATGTAATTGCATATAAAACATCCAAGATTGATATTATAATAGCATGGAACAATAAAAAATTATAGATACGTTGGAGACGTATCAAGCATCCCCAAGCTTAATTCCTGCTCGTCCTCGAGTAGGTAAATGATAAAAACTGAATTTTTGATGTGGAATGCTAACTAACATGTTTCATCTTTTAATCTGTTTTACGGTATGAATAATAAGATCCGAATGATTCAAAGCAATAGTCTATAGTTTGACATAAAGACAACAATACTCAGGCATACTAATAAACAATCATGTCTTTCAAAATAAAAATGCTAAAGAAAGTTATCCCGACAAAATCATATAATCCTGTCATGCTCCATCTTCTTAACACAAAATATTTATCATGCACTACCACGATGACATGCCGAGCAATTGGTTCATACTTTTTAACACGCTTTAGCTTTTTCAACCCCCACGCAATACATGAGCGCAAGCCATGGATATAGCACTATGGGTGGAATAAAATATGGTGGTAGGGATTAATAAGGGGAAGTCAAAAATAAGAAGATAGTCTCACATCGACGAGGCTAATCAACGGGCTATGGAGATGTCCATCAATTGATGTCAATGCGAGGAGTAGAGATTGCCATGCAATGGATGCACTAAGAGCTATAAGTGTATGAAAGCTCAACATGAAAACTAAGTGGGTGTGCATCCAACTTGCTTGCTCATGAAGACCTCGGGCATTTGAGGAAGCCCATCATCGGAATATACAAGCCAAGTTCTATAATGAAAAATTCCCACTAGTATATGAAAGTGACAAAATAGGAGACTCTCTATATGAAAAACATGGTGCTACGTTGAATCACAAGTATGGAAAAGGATAGTAACACTGCCCCTTCTCTCTTTTTCTCTCATTTTTTTTCTTTTTTTTTCGTGGGCTCTTTTTGGCCTCTTTTTTTTCTTTTTTTTATTTCCTCACTGGGACAATGCTCTAATAATGAAGATCATCATACTTCTATTTACTTACAACTCAAAAGAAAATTACAACTCGAAACTAGAACAAAAATATGACTCTATATGAATGCCTCTGGCGGTGTACCAGGATGTGAAATGATACTAGCGTAACATGTATAAAAAATGATGAACAGTGGCTGAGCCACAAATACTATGTCAGCTATATGATCATGCAAAGCAATATGACAATGACGATGTGTGTCATAAAAATGGAACGGTGGAAGTTGCATGGCAATATATCTCGGAATGGCTATGGAAATGCCATGGTAGGTAGGTATGGTGGCTGTTTTGAGGAAGATATAAGGAGGCTTATGTGTGATAGAGCGTATCATATCACGGGGTTTGGATGCACCGGTGAAGTTTGCACCAACTCTCGATGTGAGAAAGGGCAATGCACGGTACCAAAGAGGCTAGCAAATTGCGGAAGGTTAGAGTGCGTATAATTCATGGACTCACATTAGTCATAAATAACTCACATACTTATTGGGAAAGTTTATTAGCCCTTGAAGCAAAGTACTACTACGCATGCCCCTAGGGGGATAGATTGGTAGGAAAAGACCATCGCTCGTCCCCGACCGCCACTCATAAGGTAGACAATCAAGAATAAATTATGCTCCAACTTCTTAGCATAACGACAGATCATACGTGCATGCTTCAGGAACAATAAACCTTAACACCAATATTCTTACTAAACCACAATTATCTACTAGCACCTCCCACTTATTACCATCTTAATATCGCAAAACTATTGCATGGAATCAAACTTATCATATTCAGTGATATACATGAAAGTTTTTATTATATCCCTCTTGAATACCTATCATATTAGGACCAAATTCATAACCCGTGCATATTACTATTGCTATTCATTAGACTCTCAAAAAGATATAAGTGAAGCATGAGAGTGCAACTATTTCTTTAAAATATAACCACTGCCGTCCTCTAAAAGGTATAAGTGAAGCACTAGAGCAACTGCCTAGCTCAAAAAATATAAGTGAAGCACATAGAGTATTCTAACAAATCATGAATAATGTGTGTCCCTCTCAAAAAGGTGTGTTCAGTAAAGATGATTGTGACAAACTAAAAATCAAACAAACTATATCACAAGACGCTCCAAGTAAAACACATATCATGTGATGAATAAAAATATAGCTCCAAGTGAGTTACCGATAGATTGTAGACGAAAGAGGGGATGCCTTCCGGGGCATCCCCAAGCTTAGACGCCTGAGTCTTCCTTGAATATTACCTTGGGGTGCCTTGGGAATCCCCAAGCTTAGGCTCTTGCCACTCCTTATTCCTTTATCCATCGTAGTCTCACCCAAAACTTGAAAACTTCAGCACACAAAACTCAACAGAAACCTCGTGAGATCCGTTAGTATAACAAATAAATATTAATCTTTAGGTACTATTGTAAATTGATTCATATTTAATATTGGCATAATGCTACTGTACTCCAACTTCTCCATGACTCATACCCCCCGATACGATCCATAGATTCATAAAAATAAGCAAGCCATGCAACAAAAACAGAATCTGTCTAAAACAGAACAGTCTGTAAATATCTGAATTAACATCATACTTCTGTAACTCCAAAAATTCTGAAAAATAAGGACAAGGTGGGAAATTCATATATAAATATTTTGTAAAAAATTCAGAAGGGTCTGACGCACCAGAGAAAAACCAAAATTCCAGCACTGGACGCAAAAGTTTCTGTTTTCAAACAGCATCAATTATACTATCTTCCAAATCATCCCAAAAGCATTACTTGGCACAAACACTAATTAAAATATAAAAACACAATCATAAAATAATATATAATTGTGTAAACACACAAAAATAGAAAGTAAAATAAAAAACTATTTTATTCATTGGGTTGCCTCCCAACAAGCGCTATTGTTTTATGCCCGTAGCTAGGCATAATGCGTAGTTTCAAGTGTTGTCATCCTTCAAATTAATTCCATAGGTGGCCCTCATAATAGATTCATAAAGTGGATTAATTATCTTTCTAGGGAAGTGTTCCATCCCTTTCTTTAATGGAAATTGAAATCTTATATTACCTTCTTTCATATCAATAATAGCACCTATGGTTCGTAGGAAAGGCCTACCAAGTATTATAGGGCAAGATGGATTGCATTAAATATCAAGAACAATAAAATCCATGGGAAAATAATTTTTATTTGCAAGAATAAGTACATCATTTATTCTACCCAATGGCTTTTTAATAGTGGAATCCGCTAGATGCAAATTAAGGGAACAAGGATCCATATCGGTGATACCTAGCACATCACACAAAGACTTTGGTATAGTGGAGACACTAGCACCAAGATCACATAGAGCATTACATTCATAATCTTTAATTTTGACTTTAATAGTAGGTTCCCATTCATCTTGTAATTTTCTAGGAACTGAAACTTGCAACACAAGTTTTTCTTCATGAGCATTCATCATAGCTTCTACAATATGTTTAGTGAAAGCTTTATTTTGTTCATATGCATTTGGTGAGTTAATCATGGATTGCAACAAGGAAATACACTCAATTAAAGAACAACTATCATAATTAATGTCCTTGTAATCCAAAGTAGTGGGTGCATTACTATTTAAAGATTTGACCTCTCCAAACCCACTTTTTTCACTTTTATCATTAAGATTATCACCCTCCAAACAATTGGGACTCCTTCTATCTAAAGTTCACTCTTCTTCAGTCCCTTTTTCATCAAGTTTTATATTACTAAATATAGATTCAATAGGAGTGACACCAATCATTTTAATATCTTCATCATTACTATGATAGAAACCGGGTGGAATAGCCTTTTCTAGAAATTCTCGCTTAGCTCTCAACCTAGCAATCCTTTCTTTACTTTCATTAATGGAGACATAGATAGATTTAATAGACTCATTTATATCATGCTTGGGTGGCAAAATTTTAATTTTGAGATTTTCAACATCATGAGCAATTCTATCCATGTTCCTAGCCAATTCATCAACTCTATTCAATGTTTCTTCTATCATAGCATTAAAATTCTTTTGCGAATTAATAAATTCTTTAATATTACATTCAAGATCAGAGGGTATCCTATTCTTATTATATGGATTACCGAAGGAATTACCATAGTTATTAGAGGAATTTCCAGGAAACGGTCTAGGATTGAAATTACCCCTATAAGCATTGTTGTTGAAATTATTTCTAGAGACAAAATTCACATCAATAGTATCATTATTTTGCTCAATCAAAGTAGACAATGGAACATCATTAGGATCAATATGAGCATTTTTACTAGCAACCAATTTCATAAGGGCATCCATCTTATCACTCAAAGTATAAATTTCTTCAACAGAATTTACCTTCTTACCAGTTGGAGTTTGTTCAGTGTGCCATTGAGAATAATTTGTCATAATATTGTCAAGAAGTTTTGTAGCTTCTCCCAATGTAATTTCCATAAAAGTACCACCTGCGGCAGGGTCTAGCAAATTTTTAGAAACAAAGTTTAGTCCCGCATAATTTTTTTGTATGATCATCCATAAGCTTAAACCATGTGTTGGGCAATTTATTATCATTAATTTCATTCTCTCCCAAGATTGTGCAACATGTTCATGCTCAAGTTGCTTAAAATTAATAATTTGATTTCTTAAAGAAATAATCTTAGCGGGAGGAAAATACTTGGCAATAAAAGTATCCTTACATTTATCCCAAGAATCAATACGATTTCTAGGTGTCGTGGTAGTTTCACGGCAGATGCCATAAGATGGCTAAAGAGGTGGGGCTATGAGAGGATGCCGGTTGGTTCCGGAGGCGAGGTTGGCACGAGCAAGTGCGAGACACGAGACGTACCCAGGTTCGGGGCCCTCTGGAGAGGTAACACCCCTAATCCTGCCGAGTGTAGTATGGGAAGCACAAGGGCTACAAGGTCGCTTCTGGAGCTGTTTGGACGGAGGAGGGAGAAGGGGCTAGGCCACCGTTCTGCCTCTTCGGCGGGAGTGTGTGTGAGCTCTGCGGAGCGAGGAGTCACTAAAGGGAAGTGAAGAGCAACTCTGCAACGGAAGGGAGTGAACCGAAGGAAGCTAACTAGAATGTGTACCGACCCCTCTGCATGGAGGCCTCCCTGGGGGTCTTATAGGCCGACCCCCAGGGTTACAATGGTAATCTTACAGAGGCGCGGGCCCCTGGTGTCATTGACCTGGAGCCGGTGGCCGGGCCGCCAGTTGCGCCGCAATTGCCTGGCGCGGGGCACTGTGACGGGTCTTGTCTTTCGTCAGTCTGGGTACGAGGCACTGTGGCGCGTCTTGTCCGTCGTCAGAGGGAGGTCGGCGCCGTTGTTTCTACGGGACTGTGCCTCCCTGACACCGCCCGCCTCGGGCAGGGGCGCAAGGAAAGCTGCAGCCTCGCCTGTTCTGTCAGCGTAAAGGAAGGAGCGCTGTAGCCACGCTTGCTTCGTCGCGAAGGCTTCGTCCCGTCGTGGGCAGCCGGCATGGGCCAGCCCGCCAGGCCGGGTCGCCATGCCGAGCCGGCTCGCGCTTGGGAGCCGGCGTGCTGGCAAGCCGGCATGAGGGACTTGACCTGCTCCGATGATTCTTTGTGGAGGGATTCGGGCTCTGTTGCCTACCCGGGGTTCATCCCCCCGACAGTAGTCCCCGAAGCTGTGAAGGCTCGCCGGCTCCGAGCAGGAGGGCCTTCGCAGCTTACCCCCTGAGGAGTCGGTTTTGTTGGTGAAGCGCCGGAGTCCGGTCGGGCGGCATCGCCTGGCCGCTTGCCGGCACCGCGGCAGCGGGCGCCGGGAACACCCGCTGGGGGCCGGCTTCCGGAGACCGGGTCGCGGCACCCCGGCCTGGGCGGGAAACGGAAACGCCCGCCAGATGAGCCTTGCTTCGTACACCGATTCGCGCCCGCCGCAGCTTGACGAGCTGCCACGTGCAGCCTCGTGGCGGGCGAGGCCTGCCAGCCCACGCGCGCGACGGGACATGACTGTGGCCCGGGCCCGCCACGACGCGCCCTCGGCCCGCGCGCGAGGGATTTACTGAGGCGGCCGTTGGCGATTGCGCTTCCCCGCGCAGTTAATGTGCGTGGGGAACGTGCGCGCATAGTGCGTGGGAGTGGGGATTGTGGGCGCAAACGATCCCGCTCTCCCACGATTTCTTGCGGTTATAAATGAGGCATAGGGAAGGTGCGACGGAAACGCTTCCGCACACTCCCGCCCCTCGCTCCTCCGCTGCGCTTGCTTCTTCTCCACCGCGACCGAGCGAAACGGTGCCGCCGTCGCACGCCTCGCCCACGCCTCCTGCCGCGCGCCGCAACCCGGGGTCCACGGCGTGCAGTTCCCTCTTCCTCCTCCTCCTTATCGCCGTATCTCGCCGCCCGTAGAGCCCTCCAATGGTGTTGCCGAAGGGCTCTTGGGAGGGATCCATCACGACGGAGCAGAACATTCGCTATCTTCGCCGCACGAGGCGGCTGCCGCCGGTGGAGGCGCTGCTCGCGCGCGCGCCGGGCTCAGAGAGGGTGCCGCAGCCGCGGGAGGGCGAGCACGTGGTCTTCTTCTCGCATTTCGAGCGCGGGCTCGGCCTCCCCGCGAGTCTCTTCTTCCGCGCGTGGCTTCATTTCTTCGGGCTGCAGCCGCATCATCCCGGCGCCAACGCCGTGCTGCAGGTTGCCGGCTTCGCCACGCTCTGCGAAGGCTATCTCGGGATGCTGCCGACTGTGGAGCTGTGGGCGAAGATGTTCTTCCTCAAGCAGCAGGGGGCGTCAGCCGGCGCCATGTCCGACTGCGGTGCAGCGGTGGTTACCGGCCGGGTGAACGGGCCGTTTCCCAAGCTGCCGCTTGAGGACTCGGCCAAGAAGTGGCAGACAATATTCTTCTACGTCCGGAACGCCGATCCGGCGGTGGACGTCATCAACCTTCTGCCGTTCGTCGACATGCCGCCACTCGAGAAGCCGAACTGGGGCTACTGCCCCAAAAAGCCGCCGCAGGAGATGGTGAACATCTGCAGCCGGGTCAGGGAGATGACGGATCGCGATGGGTTGAAGCCGGTTGATCTTATCGCGGCCTTCATCGCCCGCCGGGTTCTGCCACTGCAGCGCCAGGCACACCGGATCTGTGACATGAGCGGACGGCACGACCCGACCCGGATGTCGACCAGGGAGCTGACGCCGGCTGGGATCGTCCAGCGGGTGAACTACATCTCCAAGGCCGGGCTGAAGGAGGAAGGGTGGAACTTCGGGAAGGAGCCCTATCACCGGACGAACCCGGCGCCGGCGGTGAGTCCCTGGTCTTTATTTTTTGCTGCTTCGACGCTATTCTTGTGTCCTGACGCGACGGGAGGGCCGCAGCTATTCGCCAGCCAGCGGAACCACGACGGGCCGAATCCCCAGATTCTGCTGGCCGACCTGCCCGAGTCGGACGTGGAGGACGCCGGCGCCGAGGCAGAAGAGAGGGCGGTCGAGGCGCGCCTGGCCGACGCCGCGGCCGGCGGGTCGCGGCATGTGGGTAAGTCTCCGCGCTCGGATCCTCTTCGCGACTGGCCGGACGATGACGAGGAGGGCCTGACCAGTGCCCACGGTGCAGCGTCCTCGGCTGGGGAGGACGCCAGCGTCGACCCCCCAAGGCGGCTGCGGAAGGCGGCCGGCGTCGGGCCGGCTCGTGCGGCGGCGTCTGCCAGCCGGCCGCATGGGAAGGAGGCGGTTGAGGCGACGCCAGCCGCGAAGCGCCCGGCAGCGGGGCCGGCGCGCGAGAGGGCCATCGTCAAGAAGAAGTGCCGGCTCGCCCCGTCCGTGGGGCCGAGGCGGGAGGTCCCGACGGTTATTGGGTAAGTGTCTCTCATCTTATTTCTGATCCTTGCTTGTTTAATCAGTGGGGGCGCGCCATCTTGTGGTTTATCTTTTTCTTCCTTATGCCTTCGTCGTGACAAATCTGCCGTGTACAGGTCGGCTCTTGACTTGGCGGTGGCGGCGACAAAGGCCGCGGCGGGCGAGGCCGTCTGGAGGAAGACCCGGAGCAGCGCCATCGACCGCGAGCTGAGCCGGACCACGGAGGAGGAACTCGAGGCCCGCCAGTCTGGCCAAGATCTTGACGCGGCGACGCGCGCCGCCTGGCGGGACCGGAACGAGGCCGAGAAGGCGATGCAGGAGGCCTCGACCCAGGCGTGGGAGAGGGCCTCCGCGAAGCGGGCCAGGCCTACCGCAGATCTGGCCTGGCCGGAGATGGAGAGGGGCTCGGCGCCGGTGGCGACGATCATCGAGCCGCAACCGGAGGGAGCGGGCGAGCCGGAGAGGAGGGCGGAGCCGGCCGGAGGTGAGTCGGACGTCGATGAGAACATCGTCGTGGACACGCCGCCCAGGGCCGACCCGGCAGAGGGAGGCGAGGGCGGCGGAGAGAGGCGCGAGGCGGACTCGGCGCCATCCGGCCAAGCGCAGCCGACGCCAGCCCCGGAGACCGCGACCGGGGACGCCGGTGCCTTGGTGGTCATGCCGCCCCAAGCCGCCACGAACCCCGAGCGGCCGGGTGGAAGCGGATCCGGCTCCGGGGCCACGATCCAGCAGCCGTGGGCGAGCTCCGGTGAAGTCATGGTCGGGCCACGAACCCGGGAGGACAACGCGGCGGATGCCTTGCGCTCGCAGCTTCGCGGTCGGGGCGAGTGCCTGCAGGCCTTCGTCCGGGAGGAGCAGGACCGGGCGCGGCAGCTGGAGCGGGCGCTCGCGATGAGTTTTTTGTCCTTTGCTTGTCTCGGTTGCCGAATCAGTGGGGGCACGCCAGCGCACCCACTGGGTGTAGCCCTCGAGGTTCGGCCGGGCTGCGGAGCAGCCGGGTCGAATCTTATAGCTCGTCTTTGCATTCTTCTAATCTTCTGTCTACGCGCAGCATCTGTACGACCTGTGGGCCAGCGCGTACAACTGGCTCCGGGAGCGGTACCGCTAGGCCACAACCCAGCTCGCCGCCAAGGAGGAGGAGCTGCGTCGGGTCCAAGGTACGTCTTGCATGCCTTCAGTGGGTGCGTGCCAGCGTACCCACTGGGTGTAGCCCCCGAGATTCGGGCCGGACTGTGGAGCAGTCGGGTCGAATCTTAGAGCCTTGTCCTTTTCTTTTAATCCTTGCTTCCGGCATCTGACCGGGAATCTCGTCGCGCAGCCGACGCGGCCGAGGTGCCAGGCCTTCAAGGCCGGCTTGCCGAAGCCAGCGAGCAGCGCGACCATGCCGTCGGCGACCGCGACCGGCTCCAGGCCGAGGTGGACCGGCTGGTGGCCGAGAAGGCCAAAGCGGAGGACGCCCACCAGGCGGAACTGGGCCGGCTGGCGGAGGAGCGCGGCAAGACGGCCGAGGAGCTAGCGGACGCCGGCAAGAGGATCACCCAGCTCGAGAAGGATCTCGAAGCCCAGGCTCGCGCGTCGGCGATCCGGGAGAACGGGATGCTGGGCGAGGCGTAGCACCTTGACGAGACCTTCGCCCGTAAGTGCCATTTTTTTCTTTGGGCCGGCTGGCGTAGCCGGCAAGTTGCTTTCTTTGACTGATTTGTTTCTTTCCTTTGCCAGGAGTCTTCCCGGAGACGCAGGAGGCGGCCGATGCGGCCGTGTACGCCCACCTGGCGGAGCAGCGTGAGCTAGGGGCGGACATCGACGCCTATGCCGCCTGGTCCTTCTCGGAGCTCATCTTCGCCGGCGAGGCCCGTCTTCGGGCCGTGGAGGGGCAGATGCACCGCCTATTCGAGGCCGGCTTGGGCGTGGCGAGCGGCCTCTGGCCGAGTGTAGTGGTGCCGAACAGCGTCACCCGGCTGGCGCGATGGCTAGAGGCCGGGGTAGAGCGACTCGGCGCGTGGAGAGCCTCCGCGGCCCGTGCCGAAGCGGAGACGGCGCTGCGCTTCGTCGTGTCCTGGTACCCGGGCGTGGACCTCGACCGCCTGGCGGCGCAGCAGGCCGGCGCGGAAGAGGACTTGGATGCGCGGGCGCAGCGAATCGCCGGGCGGGCCAGTTACCTGACCTCGTTCGCCCCACACGACGAGTTCGTCTTGGAGCGGATGGAAGACGGCGAGGTGGTCCCCGCCGACGAGTTCGGCTTGTTGCTGAATGACCCGGACGGCGGCTCGGCCGAGACGGGTGCCTACGCCAATGACGAGGCCAACCCGGACGACGACGCCACGGCCGAGAGGACGGCGGAGAGCGCTGGACCCGACCCGGCGGCTGCGTCCACCTTGGCTGTGCCGACACCGGCGGGAGATGACGCGGGTGCTGCATAGGGCTTTTGCTTTTTTCCGTTTTATCCTTCCTGTACTCAAACTCTGTTAGGTAGCAGGTCCACCCACTGGTGTAGTTCCATGTAATGAACTTGTGGCCGAAGGCCCATGCTGTATAAAATTTTTGCATGTGATTTCACTTTTTGCTGTTCGGCCTCGGGCCTTTTCTCGTTTGTCTTTTCTTCGAGCTTCGTTCCCGCTAGCCGGACAGCCGGGTTGCGGACTGTGGCTAGGACGGGGATTCGGCTTTGAGAGTGGACGCACAATACTTAAGCTTTTTCGGACGTTGAGCGCGAGCGAAACACCCACTGGGCCGCCTGGCGCACAGCCGGTCGTGCGGCGGATTAGCAAGAGAGGGAGGGTTGTGCCGGGTCGGCCGTGCCGGGCTGTCTCCCTTAGTTGTTCTTGCGTAACGAGGCTTCCGGCCTTTGGCTCTTGCCGGCCGGACAGCCTGGAGCCGGCTGTGTCTGTCGAAGAGAGGGCTTTGGCGGTTCGTACGTTTCGAGATGGACTAAGGGAAAATGGCGGGGCGCGGCCAGGCCAGCTAGCCCCCGAGCCCCCGAGCCGGCTATGCCGACTCGGCGGGAGAATAAAAAACTGAGAGGTGCATAGACACAGAGTAAGACGGAAAAGGAAGCCCCCGAGCCGGCTATGCCGACTCGTTGGGACAAAATAAAAACGGGGGGGGCTTCCTGCTTTCATTAAATTCAAAAGGCGGTGATACATACATGCACGAGTTCAACTGTAAAACGGACGGAGGAGCTCCGCTTTCCAGGGCCGGCTGGACTCCTCGCCGGCTGCATCTCGCTTGCGCTTGTTCGGCTTCTGCGCGTCGATGAGGTAGTACGCGTTCCGGTCGCAGAGAGCCTTGCTGACGATGAAAGGGCCCTCCCAGGGGGAGGCCAGCTTGTGCTGGCCGGCTGTCCGCTGGACGAGCCGGAGTACGAGGTCGCCCTCGAGGAATGCGAGGGGCTTGATTTTCTTGCTGTGGTAGTGGCGCAGGCCGTGTTGGTATATGGCGGACCGGCTGAGGGCCAGGAGGCGCGCCTCCTCGAGCAGATCGACGCCATCTTCGCGTGCTTATTTTGCTTCGGCTTCGGTGTACATCGTCACCCGGGGCGAGTCAAACTCGACGCCGGTTGGAATGATTGCTTTGGCTCCATAGACGAGGAAGAACGGGGTGAACCCGGTGGAGCGGTTGGGTGTCGTCCGGAGACTCCAGAGGACGGCCGGCAGCTCATCGAGCCAGCTGCCAGGTGAGCGCACGAGCGGCTCGACGAGTCGCGGCTTGATGCCGGCTAGGATGAGGCCGTTTGCCCGCTCGACCTGGCCGTTCGACTGGGGATGTGCGACGAAGGCCAAGTCGAGCCGGATGCTGGATGCAGAGCAGTAGTGGGCCAGCGCACCTTTGGCGAAGTTGGTGTCGTTGTCGGTGATGATGCTGTGGGGCACGCCGTAGCGAACCACGATGTCCTTGATGAACTGGACGGCTGTGGCCTCGTCGAGCTTCTTGACCGGCCTGGCCTCGATCCACTTGGTGAATTTGTCGACGACGACGAGGAGATGCGTCATGCCGCCTCGGGCGGTCTTGAAGGGCACCACCATGTCGAGTCCCCAGACGGCAAAGGGCCATGTGATCGGGATGGTTTGGAGGGCTGAAGCCGGCCGGTGGCTGCGCTTGCCGAAGCGTTGGCAGCCCTCGCACTTGAGGAACAGTTCCTCGGCGTCTTGCAGGGCCGTGGGCCAGTAGAAACCGTGGCGGAAAGCTTTGGCCACCAGGGATCTTGAGGCGGCGTGGTGCCCGCACTCGCCCTGGTGGATGTCGAGGAGGATCTCGATCCCCTTGCTCTGCTCGACGCAGCGCTGGAACACGCCCGTCGTGCTGCGTTTGACGAGCTCGTGGTTGAAGATGCTGTAGGCGGACGCGCGCCGCTGCACTTGCCGGGCTTCCGTCTCGTCGTAGGGAAGGTCGCCGTCTTCCAGGAAGGCGAGGATTGGCTGAGCCCAGGACGGCGTCGTCACTACCGTGAGGACGGCCGCCGGGATGGGATCCGGGACAGTGGCCCCCGAGCCGGAACCGGCAGCCCCCGAGCTTGGGACGACAGCCCCAGAGCCGGAGCCGGCAGTCCCCGCGCTTGGGACGGCAGTCCTCGAGCCGGATCCGGCAGTCCCCGCGTTGGAGCCGGCAGCCCCCGAGCTGGAGGCGGCAGTCCCCGAGCCGGAGGCGGCAGTCCCCGAGCCGGAGCCGGGAACTCCAGGGTTGGGTGGGGGCGTGTCGGGGTCGTCCGGGACGAAGATGGATTCCGACTCCGGAGACGGCTTGATGGATGGCTTCCGCAGGTGCTCGAGGGAGACGCCGGCTGGGATGGCTTGCCGGGTGGATCCCACTTTGGCCAGGGCGTCGGCTGCTTCGTTGTTCGCGCGTGGGACGTGGAGGAACTCGTAGCCGTCGAAGCTGCCGGAGAGTTGCTAGACCAGGAAGCGGTAGCTGGCCATGTTGGCGTCTTTGGCGTCCCAGTCGCCGGAAACTTGTTGCACCACCAGGTCCGAGTCGCCGTAGCAGAGGATGCGCCGGATGCCGATCTCCCTGGCCAGCCAGAGGCCATGCACGAGAGCTTCGTATTCGGCGACATTGTTGGAGGCGGCGAAATGGATCTGTAGTACGTACCGCAGCCAGTCGTTTTTAGGGGAGGACAGCACGATGCCGGCGCCCAAGCCGTTGCGCATCTTGGAGCCGTCGAAGTGCATGCGCCAATGAGTCGACTCGGGAGCCGGCGGCAGGTACTGGGTCTCGGTCCAGTCGACGAGGAAGTCGGTCAGTGCTTGGGACTTGATGGTGGTGCGCGGCTCGTAGAGGTTCGTGTGGCCGGCTAGCTCGATGGCCCACTTGGCCACCCGGCTAGAGGCATCCCGGCAGCCCATGATCTCGCCGATGGGGGCCGTGCTCACCACGGTAATGGCGTGCTCTTGGAAGTATTGCCTCAGCTTCTTGGCGGCGAAGTACACGCCGTAGCACACCTTCTGGTAGTGGGCGTAGTTCTGCTTGGAGGTGGAGAGGACCTCGCTGAGGTAGTATACTGGGCGCTGAACCGGCTGCACCTTGCCTTCCTCCGGGCGCTCGACAACCAGCACCGTGCTGACGGCTCGGGAGGTGGCGGCGATGTACAGCAGGAGTGGCTCTTTCTCAGCCGGCGCGGCCAGGACGGGCGCGGTTGACAGCATGCGCTTGAGGTCGCGGAAAGCCTCGTCCGCCTGGTCGCTCCACTCGAACGCCGTCGTCTTCTTCATCAGCTGATATAGGGGTAGGGTCCTCTCCCCCAGCCGGCTGACGAACCGGCTGAGAGAGGCCAAGCAGTCGGTGAACTTCTGGACGTCGCGCAGCCGGGTCGGCTTGCGCATGCGCTCGATTGCCTTGATCTTCTCCGGGTTGGCTTCGATGCCGCGCGCCGAGATGAGGAAGCCGAGGAGCTGGCCAACCGGCACGCCGAAGACGCATTTCACCGGGTTGAGCTTGATCTGGAACCGGCGCAGATTGGCGAAGGTCTCCTTGAGGTCGGCCATGAGCGTGAGGTGCTGCTTGGTCTTCACCACGATGTCGTCGACGTAGACGTGCACATTTCTGCCGAGCTGGGGCAGCAGGCATTTCTGCATGCAGCACTGGAAGGTGGCACCGGCGTCCTTCAGGCCGAACGACATGGTGATGTAGCAATACGCCCCAAAGGGCGTGATGAATGACCTCTTGACGGCGTCGGCCGGGTCCAGCTTGATCTGGTGGTAGCCGGAGTAGGCGTCCAGGAAGGACAGGAGCTCGCAGCCGGCTGTGGAGTCGATGACTTGGTCGATCCGGGGCAGAGCGAACGGGTCTTTGGGGCATGCCTTGTTCAGGCTGGTGTAGTCGATGCACATGCGCCAGGTGCCATTTTTCTTCAGGACGAGGACTGGATTGGCCAGCCACTCAGGGTGGAACACTTCCATGATGAACCTGGCTTTAAGCAGCCGGGCGACCTCTTCACCGATGGTTCTTCGCTTCTCCTCGGAGAAGCGGCGTAGTGGCTGCCGGACAGGCTTGGCTTCCTTGCGGACGTGAAGTTTGTGCTCGGCGAATTCCCTCGGGACACCCGGCATGTCTTTGGGAGACCATGCAAAGATATCCTGATTCTCACAGAGGAAATCGACGAGCTCGCCTTCCTATTTGCTGTCGAGGCCGGTGCCCACGATGACGTACTTGCTGGAGCTAGGGTCGGCCGGGTTGAGCGGGACCCGCTTCGTGTCCTTGGCCGGCTTGAAGGAGGCTTCGTCGGCCAGCTTGGGTGGAGCCGGCACGGCCGACTGCGCGTTAGCCAACGCCATGATCTGGTCGAGCTGGCGCCTCTCCCCGGCGATGACCAGCGACTCGGCCAGCTGGGAGCCGTCTTTGGCGCACTCGAGGGACTTCTTGTAGTCGCCGACGACGGTGATGAGGCCCTTGGGACCCGGCATCTTCAACTTCAGGTAGGCGTAGTGGGGGACCGCCATGAATTTGGCCATCGCGGGCCGGCCCAGCAGCGTGTGGTAGGGGCTGGCCAGATCGACCACCTCGAACCAGATCGGCTCACGGCGGATGTGGCTGCTGGAGCCGAACGGGACGTCAAGCCGAATCCGGGCGATCGGGGAATAGGAGAGTCCCGGCACGATGCCGTGGAACACCGTCCGGGTCGGCTCCAGCTGTCGCGCCTCGAGGCCGAGCTTGGTCATGGTGTCGCAGTACAGGATGTTGATGCTGCTGCCGCCGTCGATCAACACCCGCGAAAAGCAGCAGGTGCGTTTCTCGGAGACGAAGGTGGGGTCGAGCACGAGGGCGTAGCCACCCGGCGTGGGCATGACGGCCGGGTGGTCTTCCCGGGTCCAGCTCACCGGTCGGTCGGACCAGTGCATGTACTGGGGGACCGAAGGGATGACGGCGTTCACCTCGGCCGCGTGCTTGCGCTTGGCATGCTTGTCATCCCCCTCGCTGGTGAAAACGACGTAGGATGCGTCCGGGCGCGGGAAAGGGTTGTCGGCGAGGGCGCCGGGTGGCGGTGGAGGCGGCGGGAGCGGCGGCTGCTGCGGGCCGGCTCCAGGCGGCGGGGGTGGAAGGTTGCCCTTCAACAGGCGCTGCGTGAAACTGCACTGCCGGAGCATGTGCGTCGATGGCTTCGCGCCGCTGTGGTTCTTGCAGGGGGCGTCGAGCATCTGCTCGAAGGTCAGCTTGGGCTGCCAGGCGGCTTTACCAGTGCACGGGCGCTGGCTGGCGCCTTGCTCGGCCTGCTGCTCCCTTTCCACGGAGGCAACTTGCCGGTTGTCGTAGCGGGGCGCCGGCTGGTCGCTCCGGCGCTTGCCGTTGTTGTTGTTGTCTTGCCGGCGCTGGTTGTTGTCGCCAGCCGGTTTGGCGGGAGCCGGCTGGGCCGGGAGAAGCTTGCCGTCTGCGTCGATCGTGATCTTCACATTCATCGCAGAGTCGGCCGTAGCGTACTTGTCTGCCACGGCCATGAGCTCCGCCAAGGTCTCCGGCTCGTCGCACACCAGCCGGTGCTTGACCAGAGTGTCGTCTAGGCATCCGTCGATGAAGTACTGGATGGCCTGGACCTCGTGGACTCCTTCGCAGGAGTTGCGAAGCTCCGTCCACCGCGTGAGGAAGTCGCGCAGGAGCTCGCCCGGCTTCTGGACGCACATGGAGAGCTGGCGAGGCTTGCCGGGTCGCTTGTAGGTGCTGGTGAAGTTGCGAACGAACGCGTCTTCGAAATCCAGCCAGGAGTTCACACTGCCGGCTCGGAGGCTGTTAAGCCACGTCCGGGCCGAGCCGAGCAGCATGAGGGGGACGTAACGGACATCCACGCGCCGGTTGCCGCCGGCTATGCTGAGAGTTGTGGTGTAGTCGGTTAGCCAGTCCTCCGGCTTGGTGGCGCCGGTGTACTTTGGGGAGTCGCGGGGCAGCGAGAAGCCTTTGGGGAAGGGTTCTTCGCGAATGCGGGGGGGCCGAAGCACGCCGGGCCGACAGAGCTTTCCTCCTCCAGGGCCGTGGAGCGCGCTAGCCGGTCGATGCGGTGACGGGTGTCTCTTTCGCCGTAGGGCTCGCGGGGGCCGAGTCGGTCAGCCACGGGACCGCGGGGACCGATTCGGTCGGCCATGGGACCGCGGGGAGCAGGATCTTCCGGGGCCGGCTCGGGCCGCCGAGCCGGCCGCACGAGGGGCTCCGGCTGCTGAACCCGGCCGTCGCCGGTCGTCTCGCCAGCGTTGCCGTCTCCGGCGGTGGCGGCTTGGTTGTGCCGGCTCCGACCGGCCCGGTGCCGGCCAGAGCGGCTCGCGCTAGTGGCATGCGAAGACGTCTGCCGCGCGTCCCGGAGAGCCCTCTCCGGGTTTGCGGTATTCCCTGCAGCGGAGCCGGATGGCTGGGCCGGATCAAAACGCGCCTGCTGCTCGTTTGCCGCGGCGATGAGGTCGCGGATGCGCTGCTGCTGTTGCAGCAGCTCCTCGCCCTCCAGGAACTCGAGATCCGCCATAGCCGCCTACGCCGCGCGCATGTTCTTGATGGGGGTGTCGTAGACAAGCCGGCCTGCGCCTAGCGCACGGCCGAGTGCGCCCCCACGAGTCCGCACCTCCGCGACCCGGCTGGGATCGGCGGCGAGCGGAGTGAAGCCGTGGGCGCTGTCGTACTCACGCTGGGCGGACTCCAGCCGGCGCCGTGCGGCTGCGAGCTCCGTGGCCTCGACCAGCAGATGCTGGCGGTCCTCGTTGAGCCAAGCTGCTGCGGCCGCCGAGTCGGCGTCGGGCGTGATGAGGGCTTGCAGACTCAGGATCGTCTCGCGGAGCAGGTCGGCCCGGCGAGGAGGGGCCGCAGCTGAGCGGCGGCGGCCGCGGCAGCCTTCTCCTTGGCGCGTGGGGAGCCGGAACTGGTGCCAATGGTTAGCACCTCCGCGCGGACGCAGAGAGCGGCGACGTCGTCGGAGACGGCGCAGCTAACGGGGACAGGCGAGTCGATGCAATTGCGCACTTCGCTGGGAAACACGTCGGGGACGAGCGCGACGAAGACGCGCAGCGCGCCGAAGGGTACGACGAGGCAGCCTGCGGGGCAGGCGACGTCCGCGCCCGGCGCAGCGCTGCAGCCAGCCGGTTTGGCCGTGCAAGGCGCACGGACCAAACCGTGCACAATGCGCTCGCCGGAGCTGGTGAAGGGCCTCGTCCGGAACTTGACTCCGGCCGGCGCCGCGAGCAGCCCCACGGTGGGCGCCAACTGTCGTGGTATTTTCACAGCAGATGCCATAAGATGGCTAAAGAGGTGGGGCTACGAGAGGACGTCGGTGGGTTCCGGAGGCGAGGTTGGCACGAGCAAGTGCGAGACACGAGACGTACCCAGGTTCGGGGCCCTCTGGAGAGGTAACACCCCTAATCCTGCCGAGTGTAGTATGGGAAGCACAAGGGCTACAAGGTCGCTTCTGGAGCTGTTTGGACGGAGGAGGGAGAAGGGGCTAGGCCACCGTTCTGCCTCTCCGGCGGGAGTGTGTGTGAGCTCTGCGGAGCGAGGAGTCACTAAAGGGAAGTGAAGAGCAACTATGCAATGCAAGGGACTGAACCGAAGGAAGCTAACTAGAATGTGTACCGACCCCTCTGCATGGAGGCCTCCCTGGGGGTCTTATAGGCCGACCCCCAGGGTTACAATGGTAATGTTACAGAGGCGCGGGCCCCTGGTGTCATTGACCTGGAGCCGGTGGCCGGGTCGCCGGGTCGCCAGGTGCGCCGCACCTGCCTGGCGCGGGGCACTGTGGCGGGTCTTGTCTTTCGTCAATCTGGGTACGAGGCACTGTGGCGCGTCTTGTCCGTCGTCAGAGGGAGGTCGGCGCCGTTGTTTCTACAAGACCGCGCCTCCCTGACACTGCTCGCCTCGGGCGGGGGCGCAAGGAAAGCTGCAGCCTCGCCTGTTCTGTTAGCATAAAGGAAGGAGCGCTGTAGCCACACTTGCTTCGTCGCGAAGGCTTCGTCCCCTCGTGGCCAGCCGGCATGGGCCAGCCCGCCAGGCTGGGTCGCCGTGCCGAGACGGCTCGCGCTGGGGAGCCGGCATACTGGCAAGCCGGCCTGAGGGACTTGACCTGCTCCGATGATTCTTTGTGGAGGGATTCGGGCTCCGTTGCCTACCCGGGGTTCATCCCCCCGACACTAGGCAAGGATGAAAACCAAGTTTTAGCACGATCTCGTAGTGAGAATGGAAACAATTTCAATTTGACTATATCATTATCCACATATTTTTTCTTGTGCATATCACAAAGCTCAATGAAAGTATTATGATGGGATGCAGCATCTTCATTAGGACTACCAGAAAATTGTCCTTTCATAACAAGATTAAGCAAAGCACCATTAATGTCACATGACTCTGCACTAGTGGCGGGAGGAGCAATAGTAGGAGTACTAATAAAATCATTAGTATTAGTATTGGAAAAGTCACATAATTTTGTGTTTTCTTGAGACATCGCGACGAAGCAAGCAAACTAGCAAATAAAAATATTTTTGTGTTTTTGTAAAAAAAATAGAAGTGGGGGAGATGAAAATGAGAGGCAAATGCAAATAAAAAGGCAAATAAAATAAATACAAGTGGATAATAGTTTGTGCGAAGGTACTTGATAAATTTTGGTGATGTCTCCCAGGCAACGGCGCCAGAAATTCTTCGTGCTACTTGTAGACCGCGTTGGTATTTCCCCGAAGAGGAGAGTGATACGTCTCTAACGTATCTATAATTTTTGATTGTTTCATGCTATTATAGTATCAATCTTGGATGTTTTATATGCCATTATATATCATTTTTTGGGACTAACCTATTAACTCAGTGCCTAGTGCCAGTTACTGTTTTCTGCTAGTTTTTGCCTTTTCAGAAAATCATTATCAAAAAGTGTCCAAACGAGAAAAAAAACTTTGGATTAATTTTTTCTGGACCAGAAGAGACCCAGGAAGCTTTAGGAGAAGACCAGAAGAGTCACGAGGAGGCGACAAGCCTGGAGGGCGCGCCCCAGGGGGGTGGCCGCGCCCCCCAGGCTTGTGGGCCCCTCGTGGCACCTCTTGACCTAATTCCTTCGCAATAAATTCACAAATATTCCCAAACCAATCGAGGGACAGAAGAGAAAACCTTTCCACAGCCGCAAGCCTCTGTTCTTCCGTGATCCCATCTGGAGGCCTTTTCCGGTACTCTGCCGGAGGGGGAATCGATCACGGAGGGCTTCTACATCAACCTTGCTGCCCTTCCGATGATGTGTGAGTAGTTTACCACAGACCTATGGGTCCATAGCTAGTATCTAGATGGCTTCTTCTCTCTCTTTGATCTTCAATACCATGTTCTCCTCGATGTTCTTGGAGTTCTATCCGATGTAATCTTCTTTTGCGGTGTGTTTGTTGGGATCCGATGAATTGTGAGTTTATGATCAGATTATTCATGAGAAATATTTGAGTCTTCTCTGAACTCTTTTATGCATGATTGTTATAGCTTTGTATTTCTCTCCGATCTATCGATTTGGTTTGGCCAACTAGATTGATTTATCTTGCAATGGGAGAGGTGCTTTGTGATGGGTTCAATTTTGTGGTGTGATGTCTACTACACAACTTATTCTTGTAGACTCGTGTTGGGCCTCCAAGCGTAGAGTTTTGTAGGACAGTAGCAATTTTCCCTCAAGTGGATGACCTAAGGTTTATCAATCCATGGGAGGTGTAGGTTGAAGATGGTATCTCTCAAACAACCCTGCAACCAAATACAAGAAATCTCTTGTGTGCCTAACACACCCGACACAATGGTAAATTGTATAGGTGCACTAGTTCGGCGAAGAGATGGTGATAAAAGTCTAGTATGGATAGTAGATATAGGTTTTTGTAATCTGAAAATATAAAAACAGCAAGGTAGCAAATAACAAAAGTGAGCACAAACGGTATTGCAATGCTTAGAAACAAGGCCTAGGGTTCATACTTTCACTAGTGCAATCTCTCAACAATGCTAACATAATTGTATCATATAACCATCCCTCAACGTGCGATAAAGAATCACTCCCAAGTTTCTATTAGAGGAGAACATAAGATAGAAAATTTTTGTAGGGTACAAAACCACCTCAAAGTTATCCTTTCCGACCGATCTATTGAGCTATTCCTATAAGTGTCACAAACAGCCCTGGAGTTCGTACTAAAATAACACCATATGATACACATCAACCAAATCTAATGTCACCTAGATACTCCAATGTCACCACAAGTATCCGTGAGTTGATTATACGACATGCATCAAACAATTTCATAATCGTAATATTCAGTCCTCACAAAGAACTCCAAGGAGCACCCCAAAGTTTCTATCGGAGAAAAGATAATGAAAACGTGCATCAACCCCTATGCATAGATTACCCCAATGTCACCTCGGGAATCCGCGAGTTAAGTGCCAAAACATATATCAAGTGAATCAATATAATACCCCATTGTCACCACGGGTATTCATATGCATGACATACATCAAGTGTTCTCAAATCTGAAATATTCAATCTGACAATAACGAAACCTCAAAGGGAAAAGATTCGATTCATCACAACAAGGATAGAGAGGGAAGAAACACCATATGATCCAACTATATTAACAAAGCTCGCGATACATCAAGATCGTGCCAAATCAAGAACACGAGAGAGAGAGATAAAACACATAGCTACTGGTACAAACCCTCAGCCCCGAGGGTGAACTACTCCCTCCTCATCATGGAGACCGCCGGGATGATGAAGATGGCCTTCGGTGATGATTCCCCCCTCCGGCAGGGTGCCGAAAAAGGGTTGTAGATGAGATCATGGAGGTACAGAGGCTTGCGGCTGCGGAGTCGAAGTTCTAGGGTTATTTCTGGGGGTTTCTCTATTTATAGGATTTTTCAGCGTTGGAATCAGGTCAGACGGAGCCACGTGGGCCCCATGAGGTACCAGGGCGCGCCTGGGGGTGGCGCACCCTGGTGCCTCATGGGCACTGGGTGGCCCCCTCCAGTGGGTCTTGGTTCCATTATTTTTTATTTATTCCATAAAAAATCTCCAAAAAGTTTCATCCAATTCCAAGAACTTTTATTTCTGCCTAAAAAACAACACCATGGCAATTCTGCTGAAAACAGCGTCAGTCCGGGTTAGTTCTAATCAAATCATACCAAAACCATATAGAATTGTTATAAACATGGCATGAATACTTCATAAATTATAGATATGTTGGAGACGTATCAGCATCCCCAAGCTTAATTCCTGCTCGTCCTCGAGTAGGTAAATGATAAAAGAAATAATTTATGAAGTGTGAATGCTAGCATAATGCATAAGTTTGATCAATAATAATTTCAATCACTTTTTCTAGCATCAATATATATCATAATCAGTAGCTCATCTCATAAAACTTCTCATGATCAAGTAGCAAGCTATTCACATGTTTAAAGTATAGGCCATAAACTTTCTTGGAAACTAACAAACTATGTTCTCAGTCATCAAACAATTGCAATTCATCTTATTTTCAGGAAGGGTCTATGTAAGAGCTTTGATCTAGCAAATTCCACATACTCAACCATCTTTTAGTCTTCCATGATTCCTGACACTCAAAGCATATTTTTTAGAAGAAACCGTTTCAGTCAAACACATAGGAAGATAGGGGCTTAATGTTTCGCCTCCCAACTTATTTATCTCAGGGATAATGTCAACAATAATAACTCATGATCACCTATATTCAACTGGATATATGTGCCTGGATCTTTCCCTACCACATAATGCTTGCCAACTAAAGAATAAATAGAGCGGAATATCGATGAACATTAATGAATCTTGCATAAAAGTAAATACAGAAAAGTAAAAGATAGGCCCTTCGCAGAGGGAAGTAGAGGTTGTCGTGCGCTTTTTGTTGTTGGATGCACAAGCCCTTAATGCAAAGGAACGTCACGTTATATTTCCCCTTGTGATAGCAACCTTTATTATGCAGTCCGTCGCTTTTATTTCTTTACCATCACAAGTTCGTACAACGCTTATTTTCCCATGCAATAAAAGATCATACATATTTTAGGAGCAATTTTTATTGCTTTTTGCACCGATGACAACTTACTTGAAGGATCTTATTCAATCCATTGGTAGATATAGTGGACACTCATGGCAAGAAACTGGGTTTAAGGGTTTTTGGGTGCACAAGTAGTATTTCTACTTAGTACGAATTTTGGCTAGCAAAAGATCCTAAGCAAGCACCACATGTTAGAGGATCCATGACAATATAACTTCTATGTGAATATAAACAAACATAACTCATTAAGTTGTCTTCCTTGTCCAACGTCAACTACTTGATCAAGCTTGAAAATAATTAATGGGGGCTCACAATCATAGAAGATGTCCAAGATAGTATATTTATATGTGAAATTTCTCTTCCTTCAAAATTCTTTCATGAATTGTTCAAGTGACCAATGCTATGTTTGTTAACTTTCGATAAATTTACCACTTATACTTCTTGTATGTGAAGTCACTACTCCCCATGGGACAAGCATATGAAGCATATAAATTGCAACTTTATGATATTCAATTCATTTCAACAATTTACTCATAGGGTATAAGTGAAGCACAAGAGCAAATGACAAACTACTCCAAAAAGATATAAGTGAAGATCAAATGAGTAGTTAAGTAATTAAGTAGCTATGTGAGAACTCTCTCTCATTTAAAAATTTCAGATCTTAAGTATTTTATTCAAACAGCAAAGAAAACAAAATAAAATGACATTCCAAGGGTAGCACATATCATGTGAAGATGCAAAAACTTAGGCTCAACCAAAACTGACCGATAGTTGTTGATGAAGAAAGGTGGGATGCCTACCGGGGTATGCCCAAGCTTAGATGCTTGAGACTTCTTGAAATATTATATTGGGATGCCTTGGGCATCCCCAAGCTTGAGCTTTTGTGTCTCCTTAATTCCTCTCATATCACGGTTTCTATAAATCTTAAAAACTTCATCCACACAAAACTCAACAAGAACTCGTGAGATAAGTTAGTATAACTCAACTCAAAACCTTAGCATTATCTACTGTAGCAAATCACAAAAAATATAATTAAACATTGCATACTAAATGCCTCTTCATATTTAATACTCCTATCCTCAAATAGAAACATTAAACACGCAAACATATGCAAACAATGCAACTATAACAGCAATCTGCCAAAACAGAACAGTCTGTAAAAGGGGAATAATAATCCATACTTCCCTAACTCCAAAAATTCTGAAAAATTACCACGTGACAGAGAACTCATGCATTCTTACTGTGTAAAAATTTCAGATTTTTATCATGTTCTGACTATTCAGGAATATTCTGGACATAACAGAAAACTTTCTGTTTTCAAACAGCAACACATGAACTTGCAAACTGAGCATGGTAAAGGCTATAATTGGCATTTTATTGAACTAAAAGATACAAAACATGATTATTGATAACAGAAAGCAAATATCAACAAAATAAAATGACACTCCAAGCAAAACTCATATTATATGACGAATAAAAATATAGCTCCAAGTGAGGTTACCGATAATGTTGAAGACTAAAGAGGGGATGCCTTCCGGGGCATCCCCAAGCTTAGTTGCTTGGGTCTTCCTTGAATATTACCTTGGGGTGCCTTGGGCATCCCCAATCTTAGGGTCTTGCCACTCCTTATTCTCCTCATATCGATATCTCACCCAAAACTTGAAAACTTCAATCACACAAAACTTAACGGAACTTCGTGAGATAGGTTAGTATGATAAAAATAAATCATCCACTTAGGTACTGTCAAGACAAGATTCATAATTGTTATCACATAATTCCTACCGTATTATATCATTTCCACAATTTATATTACTCAATATAGGCTATGGAAACACTAAAACAAGCAAACTATGCACCGAAAATAGAATCTGTCAAAAACAGAACAGCATATAGTGAGAGATTTAAAAACCATACTTATGTAACTCCAAAAATTCTGAAAAATTAGTAAAACGTAAAAAATTTGTATCCCAATACTTTGTAAAAATTTCAGAATTTTCTCATGCTCCAGTACAGAATAGAAATTCCAGCACTGGACACAAAAGTTTCTGTTTTTGCACAGAATCAAATCAACAAGCATCCACACTATCCCAAAAGCTTTACTTGGCACATTATTGAAACAAAACATATAAAACATGATTAATACGGTAGCTTAATCATGTGGACACACAAAAACAGTAGGTATAAATGTTGGGTTGTCTCCCAACAAGCACTTTTCTTTAATGCCTTTTAGCTAGGCATGATGATTTCAATGATGCTCACATAAAAGTAAAGAATTGAAACACAATGGGAACATCATGAATCATATGACAAGCACATTTAAGCCTAACCCACTTCCTATGCATAGGGATTTTGTGAGCAAATAGTTTATGGGAGTAAGAATCAACTAGCATAGGAAGGCAAAACAAGCATAACTTCAAAACTTTCGACACATAGAGAGGAAACTTGATATTATTGCAACACCTACAAGCATATGATCCTCTCTCATAATAATTTTCAGTAGCTTCATGAAGAAATTCAACAATATAGCTATTACATAAAAGTATTCTTTTCATGATCCACAAGCATAGAATTTTTACTACTCTCCACATAAGCAATTTTCTTCTCATTAATAATAGTGGGAGCAAACTCACCAAAATAACTATCATGAGATACTCGATTGGAATAATCCAATTGAAAATTAAAATCATAATGAAAAGTTTCATATTTATCATTATTCGTTATAGCATACATGTCATCACAATAATCATCATAGATAGGAGGCATGCAATCATCATAATAAATTTTCTCATCAAAACTTGGGGGACTAAAAATATCATCTTCATCAAACATAGCATCCCCAAGCTTGTAGCTTTGCATATCATTAGCATCATGGGTATTCAAAGAATTCTTACTAACAACATTGCAATCATGCTCATCATTCAAAGATTTTATGCCAAACATTTTATTAAATTCTTCTTCTATCAATTCAGCACAATTTTCCGCTCCATCATTTTCAAGAAAGACATGATAAAGATGAATAATATGAGGCAACCGCAATTCCATTTTTTTTGTAGATTTCATTTATAAACCAAACTAATGATAAAACAAGAAACTAAAAGATTCGAATGCAAGATCTAAAGATATACCTTCAAGCACTCACCTCCCCGGCAACGGCGCCAGAAAAGAGCTTGATGTCTACTACACAACTTATTCTTGTAGACTCGTGTTGGGCCTCCAAGCGCAAAGTTTTGTAGGACAGTAGCAATTTTCCCTCAAGTGGATGACCTAAGGTTTATCAATCTGTGGGAGGCATTGGTTGAAGATGGTATCTCTCAAACAACCCTGCAACCAAATACAAGAAATCTCTTGTGTCCCCAACACACCCAACACAATGGTAAATTGTATAGGTGCACTAGTTCGGCGAAGAGATGGTGATAAAAGTGTAGTATGGATAGTAGATATAGGTTTTTGTAATCTGAAAATATAAAAACAGCAAGGTAGCAAATAAAAAAAGTGAGCACAAACGGTATTGCAATGCTTAGAAACAAGGCCTAGGGTTCATACTTTCACTAGTGCAATCTCTCAACAATGCTAACATAATTGTATCATATAACCATCCCTCAACGTGCGATAAAGAATCACTCCCAAGTTTCTATTAGCGGAGAACATAAGATAGAAATTGTTTGTAGGGTACGAAACCACCTCAAAGTTATCCTTTCTGATCTATTTATTGAGCAATTCCTGTAAGTGTCACAAACAGCCCTAGAGTTCGTACTAAAATAACACCATATGATACACATCAACCAACTCTAATGTCACCTAGATACTCCAATGTCACCACAAGTATCCGTGACTTGATTATACGATATGCATCAAACAACTTCATAATCATAATATTCAATCCTCACAAAGAACTCCAAGGAGCACCCCAAAGTTTTTATCGGAGAAAAGATAATGAAAACGTGCATCAACCCCTATGCATAGATTACCCCAATGTCACCTCGAGAATCCGCGAGTTGAGTGCCAAAACATATATCAAGTGAATCAATATAATACCCCATTGTCACCATGGGTATTCATATGCAAGACATACATCAAGTGTTCTCAAATCTGAAATATTCAATCCGACAATAACGAAACCTCAAAGGGAAAAGATTCGATTCATCACAACAAGGATAGAGAGGCAAGAAACACCATATGATCCAACTATATTAACAAAGCTCGCGATACATCAAGATCGTGCCAAATCAAGAACACGAGAGAGAGAGAGAGAGATAAAACACATAGCTACTGGTACAAACCCTCAGCCCCGAGGGTGAACTACTCCCTCCTCATCATGGAGACCGCCGGGATGATGAAGATGGCCTCCGGTGATGATTCCCCCCTCCGGCAGGGTGCCGGAAAAGGGCTGTAGATGAGATCATGGAGGTACAGAGGCTTGCGGCTGCGGAATCGAAGTTCTAGGGTTATTTCTGGCGGTTTCTCTATTTATAGGATTTTTCAGCGTTGGAATCAGGTCAGACGGAGCCACGTGGGCCCCACGAGGTACCAGGGCACGCCTGGGGGGGTGGCGCACCCTGGTGCCTCGTGGGCACTGGGTGGCCCCCCTCCAGTGGGTCTTGGTTCTGGTATTTTTTATTTATTCCATAAAAAATCTCCAAAAAGTTTCATCCAATTCCAAGAACTTTTATTTCTGCACAAAAAACAACACCATGGCAATTCTGCTGAAAACAGCGTCAGTTCGGGTTAGTTCTAATCAAATCATACCAAAACCATATAGAATTGTTATAAACATGGCATGAATACTTCATAAATTATAGATACGTTGGAGACGTATCATGGTGCTCAATCCCAGTGACAGAAGGGGACATGACACGTATTTGTATTGTTGCCCTTAAGGATAAAAAAGATGGGGTTTAATCATATTGCTTGAGTTTACTTTGTCTACATCATGTCATCTTGCTTAAGGCATTACTATGTTTCATACTTAATACCCTAGACGCATGCTGGATAGCGGTCGATGGGTGGAGTAATAGTAGTAGATGCAGGCAGGAGTCGGTCTACTTGTCTCGAACGTGATGCCTATATACATGATCATTGCCATGAATCCGTCATAATTATTTGCTTTTCTATCAATTGCCCAACAGTTATTTGTTTACCCACCGTATGCTATGTGTTCGAGAGAGAAGCCTCTAGTGAAAACTATGGCCCCGGTCTACTTTATCATATATTAAAAACCAAAAAATACCATGCTGCAATTTATTTACTTTTATTTTTATTAGTAATTTAGTTTATCTATTTACCTCGATAAGATTTAATCCTTGCAAATAACCGCTAAGAGGATTGACAACCCTCTTATTTGCGTTGGGTGCAAGTGTTTGCTCTTGTGTGTGCGGGTGCGCTTAATGGAATTTTGCTTGGTTCTCCTACTGGATTGATAACCTTGGTTCTTAACTGAGGGAAATACGTATCTCTACTATACTGCATCATCCTCTCCTCTTCGGGGAAATACCAACGCAGACTACAAGTAGCAGAGAGGATGATGCAGTATAGTAGAGATAAGTATTTCCCTCAGTTAAGAACCAAGGTTATCAATCCAGTAGGAGAACCACGCAAAATCCCTTTAGCAGGACCTACACACACAAAAGCAAACACTTGCACCCAACGCAAATAAGAGGGTTGTCAATCCTCATAGCGGTTATTTGCAAGGATTAATTCTGATAGTGATAGATAGATAAACTAAAATACTAAATAAAATAAAAGTAAATAAATTGCAGCAAGGTATTTTTGGTTTTAAATATATGATAAAAGTAGACCTGGGTGTTGGTGTAAAAAACGGCAGACCTCGGGGTAGGGGGTCCCTAGCTGTGGATCTCGGACAGATGGTAACAGGAACAGGGAGACGATGTTTTACCCAGGTTCGGGCCCTCTTGATGGAGGTAAAACCCTACATCCTGCTCTTGTTTATATTAATGGAGAAGTATCAAGTACAGAGTTGATCTACCTCGAGATCGTATGATCTAGTCCTAAGGCTAGGTGAATGAGATTGTGTTGAGGTCCCTCCTACGGGCTAAACCCTTCGGCTTATATACACGCCGGATAGGGTATCTAGGGTTACAAAGTCGGTATCTAGGCATGGAGGCGGCACGAGGAGTCTTGGAGTACGTGATACGTCTCCGTCGTATCTACTTTTCCAAACACTTTTGCTCTTGTTTTTGACTCTAATTTGTATGATTTGAATGAAACTAACCCGGACTGACGCTGTTTTGAGCAGAATTACCATGGTGTTGTTTTTTGTGCAGAAATAAAAGTTCTTGGAATTGGACGAAACTTTTTGGAGATTTTTTATGGAATAAATAAAAAATACTGGAGCCAAGACCTACTGGAGGGGGCCACCTGCTGCCCACGAGGCACCAGGGCGCACCACCCCCCCCCTGGCTTGTCGGGCCCACGTGGCTCCGCTGACCGTAATCTCAGGCCTATAAATTCACAATTCTAGAGAAAAAAATAAGAGAGGAAGTTTTATTGCATTTCATGATACGGAGCCGCCGCCACTTCCTGTTCTTCATCGGGAGGCCAGATCTGGAGTCCGTTCGGGGCTCCGGAGAGGGGGATCTTCTGGCATCGTCATCATGAACCATCCTTCATCACCAATTTCATGATGCTCACCGCCGGGAGTGAGTAATTCCTTCATAGGCTTGCTGGACAGTGATGAGTTGGATGAGATTTATCATGTAATCAAGTTAGTTTTGTTAGGGCTTGATCCCTAGTATCCACTATGTTCTGGGATTGATGTTGCTATGACTTTGCTATGCTTAATGCTTGTCACTAGGGCCGAGTGCCATGATTTCAGATCTGAACCCTTTATGTTTTCATGAATATATTTGTGTTCTTGATCCGATCTTGCAAGTTATACGCACTTGCTATGTGTTATGATCCGCATACCCCAAGGTGACAATAATTGGGATTCTTTCCGGTGATTGCCATAGTTTGAGGAGTTCATGTATTCACTATCTGTTAATGCTTTGTTCCGGTTCTCTGTTAAAAGGAGGCCTTAATATCCCTTAGTTTCCTTATGGACCCCGCTGCCACGGGAGGGTAGGACAAAAGATGTCATGCAAGTTCTTATCGCAAGCACATATGACTATATACGGAATACATGCCTACATTACATTGATGAATTGGAGCTAGTTCTGTGTCGCCCTAGGTTATGACTGTTACATGATGAATGTTATCCAACATAATCACCGATCCAATGCCTACGAGCTTTTCATATATTGTTCTTTGCTAAGTTACTACTGTTGCTATTACTGTCACAATTGCTACTACTATAGCTGCTATCGTTACTGCTACTGTTACTATTATTGCTACTGCTATCAAACTACCATATTACTGTGCTACTGATCACTCTGCTGCAGATATTTAGTCTCCAGGTGTGGTTGAATTGACAACTCAACTGCTAATACTTGCAAATATTCTTTGGCTCCCCTTGTGTCGAATCAATAAATTTGGGTTGAATACTCTACCCTCGAAAACTATTGCGATCCCCTATACTTGTGGGTTATCAAGACCTTTTTTCTGGCGCCGTTGCCGGGGAGCATAGTTCTATTTGCTGAGTCACTTGGGATTTATATTTGTTGATCACTATGAAGAATCTGAAGGATGCTAAGACCAAGATCGTTCCCTCTAAGACGAGGGGAGGTAAGGAACTGCCATCTAGCTCTGCACTTGATTCACCTTCTGTTTTGAGTAAGCTTGCAACATCACCACATGCTATTAATTCTGATATGTCACAAGTTATTGATGATACTGCTTCTGCTATGAATGATACTTATGATGATGCTAGTACTATCCTTGATAATGCTGTGCCACTTGGTGAATTTCTTGATGAACAACTTGCTAAAGCTAAAGAATTTGAAAATGTTGAAAAAGTTGAAACTCTTGAGAATTATGATTCACCTATTATGCCTAGCTCTCCTACTAGAGTTGAATCACCTGATGAACATTGCTTTGATAGGGGGACGGCTAGAGCCATCCTTGCTTGTAATGATAGAGATGAAGTTATAAAATTGCTTGCTGAAATGAAAGAAAAATCTATGAGGGAGAGAATGAAATATGATCCTAAGTTTGCTACCTCTCCCATATTTGTTACTGATAAGGATTATGAATTCTCTGTCGATCCTGAGTTAATTACTTTGGTTGAATCTGATCCTTTCCATGGCTATGAAACTGAAACCGTTGTGGCACATCTTACTAAATTAAATGATATAGCCACCCTATTCGCTCATGAGGAAAAAAATCGCTATTACTATATTCTTAAGTTGTTTCCTTTCTCATTAAAGGGTGATGCTAAGGAATGGTATAATACTCTTGCTCCTGGATGTGTGCGTAGTCCCCAGGATATGATTTATTACTTCTCTGAAAAATATTTTCCTACTCATAAGAAACAAGCTGCTTTACAGGAAATATTTAACTTTGTGCAAATTGAAGAAGAGAATCTCCCTCAAGCTTGGGGGAGGCTTCTCCAATTACTTAATGCTTTGCCTGATCATCCTCTTAAGAAAAATGAAATACTTGATATCTTTTATAATGGACTAACCGATGCTTCTAGGGACTACCTAGATAGTTGTGCTGGTTGTGTTTTCAGGGAACGAACTATTGAACAAGCTGAGGAACTATTGAATAATATATTGAAAAATGATAATGGTTGGACACTTCCTGAACCATCGCCTAAACCCACTCCGAAGATGAGGGGAATTTTATTTCTCAGTCCTGAAGATATGCAAAAGCAAAGAAATGTATGAAGGAAAAAGGTATTAAAGCTGAAGATGTTAAGAATTTGCCTCCTATTGAAGAAATACATGGTCTTGACACACCGCCACAGGTAGTAGAGGTAAATTCTCTTATAAAGTTTGATGAAGGTGATATCCCTTATAACAAACCTCCTAGTCAATGCTTGTATGAATTTGACAAATATATTATTAAGCAAGATCATTTCAATGCAAATGTTATGAAACAATTGAAACGAAATGCCTACATGATTGATCGCTTGAGTGACTTGTTGTTTAGAATTGCTAATGATGTCAAAGGTGTAGGTAAACATGCATCTATGGTTCAAACCCAATTAGAACAAGTTGCTAAATCTCAAAGTGAATTGCTCAATGAAATGAACAACAATATGAATGATCATGCTGTTAGAATGACTAGAGGAGGTAGAATGACTCAGGAGCCATTTTATCCCGAAGGTCACCCAAAAAGAATTGAACAAGACTCTCAAAGAATTAATGTTGATGCACCTAGTCCATCTAAAAAGAAAAAGAAAATGAAAAATGATAGGACTTTGCATACTTCTAGTGAACCCGAGGTAGAAAAAACCTTGGAGGATAGTAATGATGTTTCTATTTCCGATGCTGAAACACAGTCTGGTAATGAACATTCACCTGATGATAATAATAATGATGATGCTCATGTGGATACCCAACCAGATAATGATAAAGAACTTGATAATGATGTTGAAATAGAACCTGTTGTTGATCTTGATAACCCACTTTCTAAAAATAAATGTTATGATAAAAGAGACTTCGTTGCTAGAAAACATGGTAAAGAAAGAGAACCATGGGTCCAAAAACCCATGCCCTTTCTGCCTAAGCCATCTAAGAAAAAGGATGAGGAAGAATTTGAACGCTTTGCTGAAATGCTTAGGCCAGTCTTTTTGCGTACTCGTTTGACTGATATTTTAAAGATGGCCCCTTATGCTAAATATATGAAAGACATTGTCACAAATAAAAGAAAGATACCTAAAGCTGAGATTTCTACCATGCTTGTGAATTATTCTTTTAAGGATGGAGTACCTAAGAAACTAGGAAATCCAGGAATACCAACTATACCATGCTCCATTAAAAGAAATTATGTCAAAACTGCTTTGTGTTATTTAGGAGCCGGTGTTAGTGTTATGCCTTTCTCTTTATATAAAAGACTTGATTTGAATAAACTCACTCCCACTGAAATATCATTGCAAATGGCTGACAAATCAACTGCCATTCCTATCGGTGTTTGTGAGGATGTGCCCGTTGTAGTTGCAAATGTTACTATCCTAACAGACTTTGTTATACTAGATATGCCCGAGGACGACAACATGTCGATCATCCTTGGTAGACCCTTTTTGAATATTGCAGGGGCTGTTATTGATCGCAACAAAAGCAAGGTCACTTTTCATATTAATGGTAATGAACATACGGTGCACTTTCCGAAGAAACAATTTCAAGTAAATGGTATTCATGTTATTGAAAAGACTCCAACGATTACTATTGGGAGTTTTCAACTCCCTCTTCCTACTGTCAAAAAGAAATATGAAACACTTATAATTGGGGAAATGCATATCCCCGTTGAGGTAACTTAGTGTTATACAAAAATTCTTCGGTTTCATGTCACTCAGAAATGGTTTGTTAATAAGACTTGATCAACTTTATTAATGGATTCTTTTTTAGAGGCATGTGGTCGATGAATTTAGTAAGCACAACCCTCTGTACCCACTTTTTGTTTTATGTTATTTTTAGTTAAATGCAATTAAATGCCATGATTATCCTGTTTTCTGAATTATCCGTGCAATAAAAATGGCCCAAAAATAAAAGTGCTCAGAATGCAATAAAATTTTGACATGAATTTTTATAGAATATTTAAGAATTTTTGGCACTAAAAACATACCAGGGGGATGCCCCAGGTGCCCACGAGGCACCAGGGCGCGCCACCCCCCTGGCGCACCCTGGTGGCTTGTGGGCCCCATAGGGACCCCCTCACTTATCCCTTCAGCCCACTTCATCTCTTACCTCTAGCAAAAATTCCTTGTAGCTCTCTCTCTCTCGTGTTCTTGCTCCCAAACCTGAGATTTTCGATCTCTTTGCTCGGAGCTCCGTTTCTAAAACTGTTTTGGGGGATTGCTACTTGGTATGTGACTCCTCCATTGCTCCAATTAGTTTTTGCTCTAGTGGATTATATTTTGCATAATTAGCTGCTCTTGGTGCTACTGAAAATGAGTTTGCATGTTGAATTCTTTGAGTTCCAAGTAGTTTGAATGCTTGATATGGCCTCTAGACATCCATATGAGTAGTTGCTATCGATTTTGTGAAGTTTTGTTAACATCATTTTGTGGCCCAAAAATTTTCAGAAATTTGTTCTTAGGAAAATGAATATCTTCCGGAGGAGTTCTTCGAGGAGGAGGTCCGCTGAGGCATCATCTAGCGAAAGACCCGCACGCCAATCATACGTTGAACCAAGGGCAAGTTTGGTGCGAGGTGCTGAAGCAAAGTCATGTAGATGGCCGTGTAACGAGTTCATGCTGGGTGCAGGCATCAAGGAAGAATTTGACCAATATATTCACAACACCGAGCTCTCCGCCTTCATCGCAGATAAGCCATCATAGCATTACAACCTCACTCATTTATTCACTCAAAATTTTGAATATCATCCACGCACTTCTAGAGTTTCGTTTCACCTCTATAATAAATCCTATAGTATGACTCTAGAAGAATTCTGTGATGCATGCAAAATTCCATATTGGGGTTCGTTAGATGAACCACAAAAATCTGATTATGAGTCATTTCTTAATAGCCTTTGCAATGGTGAGGATAGGGGAGTTACGCAGGCCAGAATAATTAGCATCCACTTTCCTGCTATTCGGTATTTTGCACTTTTTAATGGTAAATGTATTGTTGGTAAGCAAGACTGCAGTGCGCTTTGTGCCCCTGATCTGAGTCTTATTCATACGGCTTTGACTGGCAACAAGTATTATAATCTTGGGGCTATTGTCGCACGTAGGCTGCAGCGTAACGCGGGTAATGGTGATTTGTATGGAGGAAATTATGCCTCCCGCTTAGCTGCAAAGTTAGGGGTCTCGCCCAATTTCAATGATCCCCCCTTACCTGATAAATATTTGAATTTCAAAAAAATGCGAGAACATAAGTTTTTAAAATGCCACGCACACTGATATGAATATAACTTAGTTTTTAATAAATATCGATCTGTGTATGTTGCTTTGCCTGCTCCTGCCCTCTTTGATTTTCAGAACAAACAGAGATATTTCCTATTGGAGAGCGAGGTCCACGAGTACAAGGCGGCGGTCGAGGCTGCCCGTCCGGCTGAGGAGGCGGCTCAGAATGCCTCTACGAGCTACCACTTTGATTATTACCCAGACCAGGGATGGCGATGACCAAGCTAGGCAAAATCCTAAGCTTGGGGGAGTACGTATCTCTCACCGACATTACATTCATGTCCACACATTTCATTCCAGTTATCGGTGTTCATACTTTTTCATTATATTATCCATGTTAATTTTATTCTCGCTTTCTTCTTGTGTGTTTGAAAAACTTTGAGAAAATCCAAAAATATTTCTCGTTTCTTTTCTGTTTTTCTTTCTAGCTTAATTAGTTGTAGTATTAAAAGAAAACCCAAAAAGATTTCCCGTTTCCTGTTTTGCTTGTTGGGAGCTTTCCCGTGTAAATAGTTTTTCTTGTTTTTGTTTTGTCTTCTTTAAATTGCAACCTTCAAGAAAAAAAAACTAAAAACTCCAAAAATATTTCAGTGTGTTTCTCTAAAATTCTTTTCCTTTGTTGAGTCATTGTAAGGAGAAGACCACGATGAAAATGTTGAGTGGCTCTCATATGCATTATTGTTGATCTAACAAAGAGCCCATATTACCTTGTCTTCTTCCTTGAATAAAATACTTGCAGATTCCAGCTTAGTGCACGGCACACTTGCACCATTTTTATTTTCATATCATTCGGTCGTGCAAGTGAAAGGCAATAATGACGATGATTTGATGAAGTGACTGTGGCAAGGAAAAGCGGGTATGAACTCAACTTGTTTTTGTTTTTGTAAATATTTTTAACTTAGTATCCATGATTCAGCATATTATGATTAAACATGTTTATGATGACAATTAGAGATTATAGTTGCTCATGCTATGCTTAAGTAGCTAGGAGTGGATAATGATTTATCTTGGGTGTCAACATGCATTAAAATGTTCATGATGTAGTATGATGATATGGTATCCTCCTCTGAATGTTTCAAGTGGCTTGACTTGGCACATGTTCACGCATGTAGTTGATTTAAAACCAACATAGCCTCCACGATATTTATGTTCATGGTGCTTATATCTTACTCATGCTAGTATTCAATGTTGACTATTCATAATGCATGATTATGACCGTTTTCGCTCTCTAGCTGGTTGCTTCTCAACCTATTTGCTAGCCTTCGCTTGTACTAAGCGGGATTACTGCTTGTGCATCAAAACCCTTAAACCAAAGTTATTCTAGATGAGTCCACTATATCTACCTATATGCGGTATTACCCTGCCGTTCTAAGTAAATTTGCATGTGCCACCTCTAAATATTCAAATGAACATCTGTTTTGTGTGCCCGTACCGCTCATGGAGCGATAGGGGGCGGTCAGTATCTTCCATGCTAAGCGGGTTATTCTCATGATGAGTGTTTATTCACTTGTCCTTACACGAGAGGGGCTGGTAATCGGGATGCCCAGTCCCATAATTAAAATTGCAAAATAATAAAACAAACTCCCCCGGAAAGTTGTTGGTACGGAGGGCACCCGAGGATTCGGCTAGCCATGGCTTGTGTTTGTTGGTGGAGGGGGAGTAAACTTTACTTTACCGCTTGGGAACCGCCGCTAATTTGTTTAGCATGGAAGATATTGAAAACTCTCGGTCGTGATGTTGACAGGAAAGGCATACCACCCAAAATTATATTTATCTCTGATTTAAGCTTCGAGCTCTGGCACCTCTGCAAATCCCTGCTTCCCTCTGCGAAGGGCCTATCTATTTACTTTTATATTATTTTACTTTTATTGTTGAGTCATCACCTTCTCAAACAAGCACCAGACCTGAGAGCACTATTGTCATTCTCATGCATTGTGTATAGTTAATGTTGTGTGCATCATGACTGGATCTCTTCTACCATGAATTACAATGTTTAGTCGCTGCTTGAACTTTGGAGGTGCTCTGCATTTATGTTTTGCGGTCTCAGAAAGGGCTAGCGAGATACCATGTTGTCATATTATATCATGATTGTTTTGACAAAGTGTTGGCATTTGAGATATCTTATAATTGCTCACTAGTTGATTATGCCATTGATATGAGTGAATATAATTTCTAAGAGTTATCATTTGCATGGTTAGTTCATGACCTTTGCTGAAAACTTGGGTACTATTTAAGCATATATATAGATACAAGAACAAAAGAGTTCGTAAAAGTTTTTCTTTATCACTTTCAGTTTGTCAACTGAATTGCTTGAGGACAAGCAATGAGTTAAGCTTGGGGGAGTTGATACATCTCCGTCGTATCTACTTTTCCAAACACTTTTGCTCTTGTTTTGGACTCTAATTTGCATGATTTGAATGAAACTAACCCGGACTGACGCTGTTTTCAGCAGAACTACCATGGTGTTATTTTTTGTGCAGAAATAAAAGTTCTTGGAATTGGACGAAACTTTTTGGAGATTTTTTATGGAATAAATAAAAAATACTGGAGCCAAGACCTACTGGAGGGGGGCCACCTGCTGCCCACGAGGCACCAGGGCGCACCACCCCCCCCCCTGGCGCGCCCTGGTGGCTTGTGGGGACCACGTGGCTCCGCTGACCCTAATCTCAGGCCTATAAATTCACAATTCCAGAGAAAAAAAATAAGAGAGGAAGTTTTATTGCGTTTCACGATACGGAGCCGCCGCCACCTCCTGTTCTTCATCGGGAGGCCAGATCTGGAGTCCGTTCAGGGCTCCGGAGAGGGAGATCTTTCGGCATCGTCATCATCAACCATCCTTCATCACCAATTTCATGATGCTCACCGCCGGGAGTGAGTAATTCCTTCGTAGGCTTGCTGTATGGTGATGAGTTGGATGAGATTTATCATGTAATCAAGTTAGTTTTGTTAGGGCTTGATCCCTAGTATCCACTATGTTCTGAGATTGATGTTGCTATGACTTTGCTATGCTTAATGCTTGTCACTAGGGCCCGAGTGCCATGATTTTAGATCTGAACCATTTATGTTTCCACGAATATATTTGTGTTCTTGATCCGATCTTGCAAGTTATACGCACCTGCTATGTGTTATGATCCACATACCCCAAGGTGACAATAATTGGGATTCTTTCCGGTGATTGCCATAGTTTGAGGAGTTCATGTATTCACTATGTGTTAATGCTTTGTTCCGGTTCTCTATTAAAAGGAGGCCTTAATATCCCTTAGTTTCCTTATGGACCCCGCTGCCACGGGAGGGTAGGACAAAAGATGTCATGCAAGTTCTTATCGCAAGCACGTATGACTATATACGGAATACATGCCTACATTACATTGATGAATTGGAGCTAGTTCTGTGTCACCCAAGGTTATGACTGTTACATGATGAATGTTATCCAACATAATCACCGATCCAATGCCTACGAGTTTTTCACATATTGTTCTTTGCTAAGTTACTACTGTTGCTACTACTGGCACAATTGTTACAAAACTATTGCTGCTACCGTTACTGCTACTGTTACTATTATTGCCATTGCTATCAAACTACCATACTACTGTGCTACTGATCACTCTGCTGCAGATATTTAGTCTCCAGGTGTGGTTGAATTGACAACTCAACTGCTAATACTTGCAAATATTCTTTGGCTCCCCTTGTGTCGAATCAATAAATTTGGGTTGAATACTCTACCCTCGAAAACTGTTGTGATCCCTTATACTTGTGGGTTATCATTACGTGCCAAGTCTTCGGTAGATGCGGTCTTGACTTTCCCTCCTATGTGTATCTTCCGGAGTCCACCTTGACAAGAATGAGAGCCTACTCATCCGGCCCAAGGAATATGGGCCGACTAGGTTAGTACCCCCTAGTCCAGGACACCGTCAGTAGCCTCTGAACTGGCCTCCGACGCCAAGGACGACACTCTTGGACTTCGGTTCCGGAGTCTTTGGCTCGGTAGGCAAGTTCCGTACTTGATCTCCTCAGCTTATCTTCAAACAGACCTCGGAAAGATTGACAATCCCGCCGAGTGGGCCCAGCCTCGCCACGCGTGGCCTCAACTTTTCGATCTTTGGGGAACCGTGTCTTACGGGGAAGCGGGTCAGCTTTATGGTGAAACGTCAAAGCGTCGGCCTCCTCCCCCTTTTTATTCATGAGTCGGACGTGCGGATTTATCACAAACCCCCAATCCTTCTTTCAAGAAAAGTGCACAAGCGCTCCCCTTCCTCCCAAGTCCATCCTTGAGGGTTTCCCATGGCGAGCGACGTAGCTTCTTCGAGGCGCCCTCATGGCCCCGTCAGGGGCAATTCGGGCAGCTGCGCCGTCTCACGCCTCCAACTGGAGTGCCAGGCCAGGCAAGGGTACCTGCCAGATTCAGATCTGACAGCGACCCGCCCGGGTTTAACATCCATCAACGGACAGGTACATGCAGAGAATTTCCCCTCCCCTCAAAAGGATGAACAGGTATGCTTCGTCTCCTTCCTGCTGCGTGATTCACCCCTTCCTCCGAGGCCTGCTAGAGTTTTACGGGCTACAGCTCCACCACCTTACCCTCAACTCGATTCTGCACATTGCGGGGTACGTCGCCCTATGCGAGATGCATCTCGGGTGTGAAGCGACTTCGGACTCTGGAGGCGGTATTTCTGCGTAGTGCCCTGCTCCTCCGCCGAAAGGCTTTACGAGGTTGGAGTGGCCGAAGTCTGTCGAATCGAGGGGACGGAATACCCGCCAGGCACACCTCGGGAGGATACCGACGTCTGGCCAACGGAGTGGTTTTATATAGATGACGTCCCCCTCCCAGACCCAGTTCGGCCAGGGCTTTCCCCTTTCTCTTCGGAGCCCCCGAAGAGGCGATACAGCTGGAGGCCACAGGGTATGGTCTCAGAAGGTGGTGCCGAGGTGACCGAGCTGGCCGCCAAGGTGAAGCAACTGGTAAGGACAGGCCTTACCATAATAGATGTAATGGCCACGGCAATAGACTGAAGAGTCCAACCACTCCGGCTATGCCCTCACCCATTGTGTGCATACAACGGGACCGAAGACTGCTCTCAATCGATCCAGCAAAGTTTCTTTGACCAAGCGGCCTTCGGGACGGTGATGGCCGGAATCTACCAAGGAACAGCGGAGGAATTCGCCCGATGTCAATTCCGAGACGGGCTGCCGTACTACAATCCAGTTGACATAGTGAGTCCTCCCACTCCTTTATCGATCTGTTTATTAATTTTGAGCAGAGATGGAGGCGTCGGGTGGAGGCTCTAAATAGCCCGGCGCCCAAGCCGAAAACACGCCAACGAGCGGAAGACCCCGTCTTTCATGAGGACGAGGATCTGGCCCTCATCTATGAGGGGAGGAAATTTTACATGGAGTGCCTTGACGGCTCCAAGGTAGCCGTCACCCCGGACGCACCGGGGATGAGGCTAGCTTCATCGGTAACGCCCTCTTCCTCTAATCGAAAGTGAGCCCCTCATCCCCAAGCCCCTGCTCCCCTGACTTCTCCTCCGAAGGGACGGCGTACGAAACGTTCATGCGGAGAGACGGCTCCTCAAGGGAACCGCCCGCAGGAGGCGGAGGAAGCTCCAGCCGAGGTCATGGAAACTCGCGAAAGTGCTCCCTCAATTACCAGGTGACTTATGATTGTTGTATTTTGCTGAAACGTCGTCTCAAGCTCTGACCCTTTTGGATCATTCGTAGGCGGCCTTCTTCCGACGTGGTGGCACGCACGAGGGCCGAGGGGGCGGCAACTTCAAACAGGGAAGCAGAAGCACGCCCAACTTCGGGAGCCGCTCCTGAAGTCCCCCAGCCTGAGGACTCAAGACCAGCTCGGCTACTCCTTCCGAGATCCAGTGTGCCACAAATTATCGCCGGCGGAAGACCTCTCTAAGGAGTCTGGCCTTCTTGGATCGGGAGTTCAATGCTCTCAGCTTGGTGGATGCATACCTCGGGGCGACCCGTGCCGTTTTCGATCAATCATTAGATGTTTTGTCGTAAGGGTTACAGGTGAGGTCTAGCCCAAGTTCTCCTTTCATCTTTATGTTTGTATAAAGACAAACGACACTGCCTGCCATAGTGACAGCCCCTAAGGCTTGATATGGTCAGAAATGCCCATGGCGAGGCTTGATGTTTAACCTGAAGACTTTATATTCTTGTAGAGTGCTCGGGCAAGGAATGAGCAGTTATCCGAGGCCCTTTCCCAGACAAAGAGGAGGCTAAAGGCCGCCTTGGCTGAGGTGGAGCAGGTGAAGAAGTTCACTCGCGAGGCGCACGGTAAGTGCTTTGTGTGGCATATAATGATCATAGTCATTAAGATCTCCTAACAGCGTAATCCAATGTAGCAGCGGAAGCCTTAGGTCATCTTGAAAGGGACCTCAAGCAGGCTCGAGAGGATTTGCTCTATGTGGAGTCGCAGCGCCAGGCAAACCAGCATGTCGTGACCCAAAGGGTAGATGGCGTTAATGCGCTAAGGGCGGAAAATGCCCGACAGGCCGAGGAGATCAATCACTTAAAAGTGCAACTGGCTGCTGCTGAGGATAAGAATCGTCGAACAGATGAAGCGATTTTTGGTAAGTCTTGATTTTAAGAGTCTTTTCGCAAGTTTAATGGTATGGCCGAGATGATTAGTGGACTAACACATGTTTCTTACCAGTTTCTCTGTCCGGCCATCCCCTGGACATCCGAGGTCCGGTACCCGATGACATGGCGGCTCATCTATACGAAGTGCATGAAAGTGCATGGAAATCAATGAAGGTAGTCTTCAAGGAGTTGTGGCCCGAAGTGGAGGACGTCCCCGAGGACATGGCCGTCCTAACCTAGCACCTACAAAGAGCTCGTCGTCGGATCCAGGCGTGGAAGGTGTGCGCCTGCCGGGAAGGGGCGAGGAAGGCCTGGGCCATGGTCAAGACCTGGTACACAGAGGTCAATACGGTGCACCTGGCCGAGGTAGGGCCGATGGGGCCGGACGGGGAAGAAATACCAACTAGTATCGTGTACGAGAATGTCATGCCTGCTGCTCAGTCTATGCAGAAGGACTGCGCCTTAGATGTCTTAATAGATGGGCTAGACCGTGTGCAATGAAATTATAATATGTGACTCTATGTATTAAAGTACTCTGTGTCATTATGCAATCCGCACATGCAAACTCTGTGAACCAATCATCGGCTTCTGCCTCCTCGATTAGTGACCGAGGAGTGTCTTCTTACTACTGACCGAAGTAATCGGAACAGATGCTTCAGGAGATGAGGCAATCCGGCTATGTGGTGCGAATGACAAGAGTGGGGCGGAGAGTTATGTTATATTACTTTTTAACGTAAGAAACATCTTCCGAGAAAAATAGCTCTTCCAACAGTTCCTTTCCTCGGGTGGCTGTGTTGAACACATGAGTCCGAAGACGGGTGACCTCGGAGGTAAAGCCCCTGGTCGGAGTTTTAGAGACCCCTTCCACTTTATTACTATGTCATGGCCGACCGATCTGCACGTTAAGAGTGCTAGCTTTCGGCTTTGTCCGTCTGAGGCACTGCACCGGATAACCCGGGAGTAACAATCATAGCGGTGCTCCCTTTGCCCCTTAGCTGAATGATCGGGAACGTAAGGGGTAAGCACAGGAGCCAGGCAATCCAGCTTGGCCAAATCTTAAGTCAAATCGATGCATATTTATGGCTTGAAAGACAGTAGTATGTAAGAGGTGGAATAATGCGTGTTTTGAAAAGAACACATGGTATTGGTTTTGTTCCTCGGGGCCCCTCAAGGGATGCCTCCGAAGTCTTTTAAGAGAAAAAAGAGAAAGGAAGAAGAAAAAAGAAAGGCAGGGTGGTGTATGTACAGAGGTGAGTAGTTCTCAGAGCTTCAACCATAGAAATGTCGGAGTAGCGCTGCGTTCCAGGGGTTGGGTTCTAGACGCCCATCCTCTAGGTCTCGAATCCGGTACGCGCCTCCGGTGAGGACCTGGTCGATGATGAATGGCTCGTCCCACTTAGGGGAGAGCTTATGCGTCTGCTTCTCCGGATGAAGCCGCATGACGAGGTCTCCTTTGTTGAAGTCCTTTGCGCGGACCTCCCTGCTATGATAGCGGCGAGCTTGTTGCTGGTAAATGGCAGACCGTGCCCGAGCGACATTGCGTTCCTCCTCTAGGGCGTCCAAGGCGTCCTGCCGATCTAGCTCGGCCTCCCGCTCTTCGTACATGCATACCCGAGGTGCATCATGTATGATATCGCAGGGGAGCACTGCCTCGGCGCCGTACACCACAAAAAAATGGAGTATACCTAGTGGATCTGTTTGATGTGGTGCGCAGACCCCATAGGATGGAGTCAAGTTCCTCTACCCATTTGCAGTCGGCCTCCTTAAGGGAGCGAATTAGCCTAGGCTTGATGCCACTGAGGATTAGTCCGTTAGCGCGTTCTACTTGCCCGTTTGACTGCGGGTGGTATACGGATGCGTTGTCGAGCTTAATGCCCATTTTGGCGCACCATGCTTTTACTTCTTTGGCCGTGAAGTTTGTCCCGTTGTCTGTTATGAGACTATGGTGGATACCATAACGGTGTACTACCCCTGATATGAATTCCAGTACGTGGACTGCGCCGGCCAAAGTTATTGGTTTTGCTTCGATCCACTTGGTAAACTTGTCCACCATGACAAGTAGGTATTTATTCTTTCTTGATCCGCCCTTGAGTGGGCCGACCATATCTAGCCCCCAGACTGCGAAAGGCCAAGTGATAGGGATTGTGTGGAGAGCCGCGGGGGGCATGTGGCTTTGTTTGGCGAATACCTGGCAGCCGGGGCAGCGCTGTATTAACGCAGCGTTGTCGGCACCCACGGTTGGCCAGTAAAAACCAGCTCGGAAGGTCTTGCTAACCAAGGTCCGAGCAGCGGCGTGATGTCCGCTCATTCTGTAGTGAACCTCCTGAAGTAATAATCGCCCTTCCTCTTCGAAGATACATCACTGGAGGACGCTCGTGGTGCTTATCTTATAGAGTTCTCCCTTGTGGACCTTGTAGGGTTTAGATTGCCTTACAATCCGACGTGCGTCGGTTTGGTCTTGGGGGAGCTCTTTGCGGAGCAGGTTTGCGAGGAGCGGCTCGGTTCATGGTGCAATGACTGCCATAACTTCATGCGCGGAGGCTGTTTTCTGAACAGACGAGCCTCCCACTATATCCAGCCCCTCGTCATCTTCAGGAAAGGTAGGTTGTCCAGCGTCATTTGATTTCGACGTCCCCGTGTCGTCTTGCCAGACTACAAAGGGCTTAAAGAGCCGTTTGAGGAAGGTGTTATCCGGGACTTTATCCCGCTTAGCGCCCATTCGGGCGAGTATATCTGCGGCCTGGTTGCTATCTCGGGGTATGTGATGAAATTCTAGCCCCTCAAACCTGGCCGAGATTCGCACGACGGCATTCCGGTAGGCTGTCATCTTTGGGTCCTTTGCGTCGAATTCGCCATTGACCTGTGAGATGGTGAGGTTGGAATCACCTCGGACCTCCAGGCGTTGGACACCCATGGAGGCTGCTATCCGAGTCCGTGCAACAGGGCTTCGTATTCCATCGTGTTATTGGAGTCGGTATACATAATTTGCAATACGTACCGAATACTGTCCCCTGTGAGTGAGGTAAGCACTACGCCAGCCCCTAGGCCGGCCAGCATTTTGGAACCGTCGAAATACATGGTCCAATGTGAATAAGTGCTGTATTCTCGAGGGAGCTCGGCCTCCGTCCATTCGGCCACGAAGTCGGCTAACACCTGAGATTTAATAACTCGGCGTGGTCGGTAAGTTATTTTAAAGGGTAGGAGCTCTATGGCCCATTTGGCTATACGCCCCGTTGCATCCCTGTTGTTAATTATGTCGCTTAATGGGACATCGGATGCCACGGTTACCGAGCACTCTTGAAAGTAGTGCCGAAGCTTTCGAGATGCCATGAAGACTGCATAAGCTATCTTTTGATAGTGGGGATAGCGTGTCTTGCACGGGGTTAGGACCTCAGAGACGTAGTACACGGGCCTTTGCACCCGAAACTTGTGACCTTCCATGTCTCGTTCGACCACGAGTACTGCGCTGACCACCTGGTTTGTGGCCGAGATGTATAATATCATCGGCTCGCATATGCCAGGTGCTGCCAGGATAGGATTGGTTGCAAGGAGAGCTTTGATGCCTTCTAGAGCTGTCGCGGCCTCCTCGGTCCATTTGAAGGTTTTTGTCTGCTTTAGGAGTCTATACAAAGGTAAGGCTTTTTCTCCGAGTCTTGATATGAAGTGACTCAATGCCGCTACACATCCGGCCAATTTTTGTACATGTTTGAGCTCTGTTGGTACCTCTAAGCGGTCCAAGGCTTTTATTTTTGCCGAATTGGCTTCAATACCCTTGCTAGATACGATGAAGCCGAGGAGTTTGCCGGCTGGTACTCCCAAGACACATTTCTCCGGGTTGAGCTTAATTTGATACTCCCGTAAGCTGGCGAATGTGTTACGGAGATTGTCGACTAATTGTCCGACATGTTTGGTTTTGACAACCACATCATCGACGTAGGCCTCGACGGTCTTCCCGATGTGTTTTTCCAGGCATGATTGAATCATGCGCTGGTATGTGGTGCCGGCGTTCTTTAATCCAAAGGGCATTGTATTGAAGCAAAACGGCACGTAAGGTGTGATGAATGTTGTTGCTGCCTGATCAGATTCCTTCATCTTAATCTGGTGATATCCTGAGTAGGCGTCCAGGAAGCACAGCGAATCGTGCCCGGCTATGGCGTCCACGATTTGGTCAATTCGTGATAGAGGGAAAGGGTCCTTGGGGCATGCTTTATTGAGGTCTTTGAAACCGACGCACAGGCGCCAGGACCTATCCTTCTTTGGCACCATGACCAAGTTGGCAAGCCAATCGGGGTGTTTTATGTCTCGTATGAATCCGGCTTCCAATAGCTTGGCCAGTTCCTCGCCCATTGCTTGACGCTTGGGTTCCGAGAAGCACCAAAGTGTTTGCTTGACGGGTTTGTAGCCTTTCAATATGTTCAGGCTATGTTCCGCAAGCCTGCGGGGTATTCTTGGCATGTCTGAGGGTGCCAGGCAAATATGTCCCAATTTTCCTTAAGAAAACCTCGTAGAGCCTTGTCAATTTTTGGGTCGAGGTTTGCCCCTATGGACGCCGTTTTAGCTGGGTCCATGGGGTGTACCTGGAATTTGACTATTTCGTCGGCCGGCTTGAATGAGGTGGACTTCGGCCTTTTGTCGAGGATGATATCATCTCGATCGACTTCGGCTCGTAATGTGCTTAGTTCCTCGGCCGCGAGGGCTTCGTACAGAGTTTCGAGGGCAAGTGACGCCGTTTTATTTTCGGCCGTGAGTGCTCTGTCGGGGTCGCTTGAGGCGGTGATTATCCCGTTCGGGCCCGACATTTTGAGCTTCATATAGACGTAGTGCGGTACTGCTTGGAATTTGGAGAAGGCATCTCGTCCCAGGAGGGCGTGATATCCCCTCCTGAATGGGACGATGTGGAACGTAATCTCTTCGGATCGATAATTATCTGCAGTTCCAAAGACCACGTCCAAGGTTATCTTTCCACTGCAGCGTGCCTCTCGCCCAAGTATAATGCCTTTGAAGGTGGTGCTACTTTGTTCGATGCGCGATTTATCGATTTGCATTTTGTCCAGAGTGTCTGCATATATCAAATTTAGGCTGCTGCCGCCGTCCATTAATACTTTTCAGAGACGGCACCTGCCCACGATTGGGTCAAGGACCAGGGCGGTGGGGCACCTGTTCGGGGTTGACCTCGGCTGATCTTTATGATCAAAGGTGATGGGTGTGTCTATCCATGCGCCCCGAGTTGGTACCTGACGGATGGGGTTGATTTCTCGCAGGGCCCGCTTGCGCTGGTTGTTGGACGTAAAGGTCTCGTAGATCATCATGACCTCGCCCGCGTCCGAGGATTCTTCTGCATGACAGGGGGTGCCCGTAAGGAGGGCGGGTCCTCGGTTTGCCACTTGCCTCACTACCCAGCAGTGGCGCAGGCTGTGAGTTGGGTAGGAATTGAGCAAAACAGCATGTATCGGACATGGTTTGTCCAGGAGACCATCGAGGGTGGTCCTGGGGAGGGCAGAGGTTTTCTTCTTTTTCCGAGGTTGCTTGGTCGTACGGTCCCTGCGCAGGGTGTACATTGAGGTGTGGGTCTTTCTCGCTTTAACTTGCGCTCACAGATCGAATATGTGCTCTTCTTGGCAATCCAAGCATCCTCGATGGTGCAGAATTTAGACACCAGGTCGGACAACTCCGAGATGGTTTGTACACAACGGCGGGCGAGGGCGTTCGAGACACCTTTATCCCTGCATCTGTGCTAAAAAGTTGTTATTATATCTGCGTCCTGGTAGTTTGGTATCTTGTCCTTGATCGACAAGAACCTGGCCTAGAACTGTCTGATCGATTCGTCGGGGAATTGTTGCACGTAGGCTAGATCCTAGATGTTTGGAGGCCCCGAGTAATCGGGGCAGTACTCGATGTGGGAGGTGGGTGGGTTTTCGATCTCTATGGACCGCAGGCTCAGGGCCTTGGTATCTTCATCCCGTGACAGGCCTGTGTTTGTCGGCCCGGCCGAACCGATTTGAAGATCAGGTTCATCGGCCGTGGCTGGCTGGTCACCGTTTGAATCGCTTTCCAGAAAATACTTCGGCCCTTTTCCCTTGAAGGGGTGTTTGGCCGGAGCTGGGGAGGAGTCGTGGATCATTCCTGATCCATGGGGAAGGAAGGGTGCTTCTGTGATAGAAGCTTCTGATGCGGGAATCGTGCCCACGAGATCGGAGTTGTAAGCCGATGATCCCATCGATCATTTTTTTATCTCACAGCGGAACTCTTAATGAAAGCACCAGTGTCGGTGTAAAAATCGGCAGACCCCGGGGTAGGGGGTCGCGAGCTGTGGATCTCGGACAGATGGTAACAGGAACAGGGAGACGATGTTTTACCCAGGTTCGGGCCCTCTTGATGGAGGTAAAACCCTACGTCCTGCTCTTGTTTATATTAATGGAGAAGTATCAAGTACAGAGTTGATCTACCTCGAGATCGTATGATCTAGTCCTAAGGCTAGGTGAATGAGATTGTGTTGAGGTCCCTCCTACGGGCTAAACCCTTCGGCTTATATACACGCCGGATAGGGTATCTAGGGTTACAAAGTCGGTATCTAGGCATGGAGGCGGCACGAGGAGTCTTGGAGTACGTGCCAAGTCTTCGGTAGATGCGGTCTTGACTTCCCCTCCTGCGTGTATCTTCCGGAGTCCACCTTGACAAGAATGAGAGCCTACTCATCCGGCCCGAGGAATATGGGCCGACTAGGTTAGTACCCCCTAGTCCAGGACACCGTCACCAGGGCTCATAGTTTTCACTAGAGGCTTCTCTCTCGAACACATAGCATACGGTGGGTAAACAAATTACTGTTGGGCAATTAATAGTAAAGTAAATAATTATGACAGATTCAAGGCAATGATCATATATATAGGCATCACGTCCGAGACAAGTAGACCGACTCCTGCCTGCATCTACTACTATTACTCCACCCATCGACCGCTATCCAGCATGCATCTAGGGTATTAAGTATCAAACAGAGTAACGTCTTAAGCAAGATGACATGATGTAGACAAAGTAAACTCAAGCAATATGATTAAACCCGATCTTTTTATCCTTAATGGCAACAATACAAATACGTGTCATGTCCCTTTCTGTCACTGGGATTGAACACCGCAAGATTGAACCCATCACAAAGCACCTATCCCATTGCAAGATAAACCAATCTAGTTGGCCAAACAAAATCGATAGATCGGAGAGAAATACAAAGCTATAATAATCATGCATAAAAGAGTTCAGAGAAGACTCAAATATTTCTCATAAATAATCAGATCATAAACTCACAATTCATCGGATCCCAACAAACACACCGCAAAAGAAGATTACATCGGATAGAACTCCAAGAACATCGAGGAGAACATGGTATTGAAGATCAAAGAGAGAGAAGAAGCCATCTAGATACTAGCTATGGACCCATAGGTCTGTGGTAAACTACTCACACATCATCGGAAGGGCAGCAAGGTTGATGTAGAAGCCCTCCGTGATCGATTCCCCCTCCGGCAGAGTACCGGAAAAGGCCTCCAGATGGGATCGTGGAAGAACAAAGGCTTGCGGCGGCGGAAAGGTTTTCTCTTCTATCCCTCTGGTATATTGGGAATATTTGGGAATTTATAGCGCTGGAATTAGGTCAGGAGGGGCTATGAGGGGCCCACAAGCCTGGGGTGCGCGCCCTACCCCCAGGGCGCGCCTCCCGAGCTTGTGGCTCCCTCGTGGCTCCTCTGGTCTTCTCCCGAAGCTCCGTGGGTCTCTTCTGGTCCAGAAAAAATTAATCCAAAGTTTTTTTTCTCGTTTTGACTCTTTTTGATAATGATTTTCTGAAAAGACAAAAACAAGCAAAAAAATAGCAACTGGCACTGGGCACTGGGTTAATAGGTTAGTCCCAAAAAATGATATATAATGGCATATAATTGCATATAAAACATCCAAGATTGATATTATAATAGCATGGAATAATCAAAAATTATAAATACGTTGGAGACGTATCAACCTTCGCCCGCGATCTCTCATTGATGTGTTGAAATTGTTGTTCTGTAATCTTTCCTGCTACCCTGGGGAGGCCAAGATATTTCTCCTTGAGTGCTTCTTGGTGTATTTGCAAAGCAGCCTTGACACCTCTCCTCACAGAAGCACCACTATTTAGACGAAAAAAATATTGAACTCTGACCATAGCCCACACTGTAATGTTCCAAAATCTTATTCAGTCTCGTGGCGCTCCGCCCATCAGCTTTCATAAAAATCAGACAGTCGTCTGCAAACAAGAGATGAGAAATCCATGGGGCGGAGTAGCTTACCAGTTTACCTGTATCAATCTGTCCCCATCACAATTCTTCAACATACAAGATAGGCCTTCACCACAGCAAGAATATGGGGAGATTGGATATCCCTGCCGGACCCGCCTAGAGGGTTTAAAAGCCGGTAGTAGTTCACCATTTATTTTGACCAAAAAGTTCACAGTGGTGACACGCCGCATAACAAGCGATATCCATTCTTCTCCAAAACTGAGTTGTTGCATTATACCCTGTAAATATGCCCACTCAACTCGTTCATAGGCTTTTATCATATTGATGAATCGATCTTGACCGCACACTACCCTTGTCTACCTTTTTTTCTTCCGCATAGAGTGTATGCATTCATATGATGTGCGGACATTGTTGATAATATGTCGTCTAGGGATGAAAGCACCCTGTTCCTCTGCAGCTATTTCATTTGAGTTACACCATCTTGCGAACCTAGGCATAGCATGTCACCATGAGCTGGTGTAATTTCGGGTAGTTGGTGAGGCACCATCCATTGCCCCCAAACTTCCCGGAAATTACGCCGGTCAAGCACAGGCATCCCGTGCACGTTTCTCAAGTGGGCCCACCAACCGCCCCTCCCCTTCACCTTATCTCTTCAGACTGAGACGAGATCCACCCATTTCTCCATCTCACACAGCCGCATCTCCTCTGCTCCGCCGGCCCGCTTGCACTTCGTCCCCGCCTCCCTGACGAGATCCGCTACCACCGGCAAGGCGGTGCCAGCCGTCCATGGCCGCCACCCTCCTTTTTGTTTTCTTCTATCCTGTGTTGGCTGTGGCTGTCCCATCACCCCCGTTTCCCCTTTGACCAAGAGAAATAACACCACCGATGAGCTGCGCCAATGGAGCATGGCGAGCTATGCCCGCAGATGCGAGGCAGTGGAGCGGCCGTCCCGCGGCGGAGGTTGTTGCGTCCAGCAGCGAAAAGTGCTGGGACCCGGCGGTGACGCGGGGGAAATGCTGCGTCCGATGAGGTGCGGTGCTGGAACTGGCCAGTGGATTTGCTTCAACCGACGAGGATGCTGGTGGGCGACGACGATGGTGGCCACGGTAAGTTGCTGATTTTTTGAATTTTTTTTCCTGGAACCACTTCTGATTTTTGCTGGAACCCGCTTTCGTTTTTGCTGCAACAGGAGATGATAGTGCTGGGCGGCGACGGTGGTGGCCGCCATGATTTTTGCTGCATAGTTTTTTTTTATGGAACCAACATTTGACGGTGGTGGATTTTTGCTGCATAGAAGAGGACGGTGCTGGGGCAGCGACGGCGGGTGGCCGCCATGATTTTTTGCTGGAACCATATCATTATTGTTGGGGAAAACCATTTTTACAATTTTGCTGGAACCATATTAAAATTTTGCTGGAACCATGTGTTTTTTTGTTGGAACCATTTCAATGTTTGCTGGAAACAATATCATTTTTGCTGGAACCATATCAATTTTTTGTTGGAACCATGTGTTCTTTTGCTAGAACCCTTTCGATTTTTGCTGGAACCAGCATTTAAATTTGTTGCATGGGCGAGGATGGCGCTGGAGGCAGCGACGGACGGTGGCGCCATGTTTTTGCTACCACCGGTTTTTGGGTTTGCTGGAACCAGCCCCCAATTTTGTAATTTTTGCTACCACCGGTGTTTTAGTTTGCTGGAGCGAGCTTCATTTTTTGCTACCACCGGCATTTTTTATTTGCTGGAACAACATCCAATTTGCATGATTTTGCTACTACCGTTTTTCGATTTGCTGGAACCAGTGTCATTTTTTGCTACAACCGTCATTTTGGATGCAAACCACGGCGTCGTCGCCATTGATTCTGCAGGAAGGCGAGGGGGAGGCAGCTCCGGCGAGGGGGGAGGTAGCTCCGGCGAGGGGTGAGGGTCGACGGCGGGGGACGGAAGCGTGCTGTGCAATGCGGAGGAGGGGGCGGCCTCCATGCCTCCCTGTTTTCTTCTTCTCAGATTTCACGCGCAACGCAAGAAAGACGATGGGAACGATGCCCATCTAACGGCTACGCGGGGGTCAATCGTACGGTTAGCGCGCGACCGGCCGAAATTTCGACCGGTCCGCCGGCGCCTATCATTGCCCTAAAAAAATTGTGCAAGTCCTCGTCCATCTCACAGAGAGGACATCGACCATCTCCCGAACCATTCCGTTTCAGCACTTTCTACTGATGGCAACCTACCACGAGATTACTACTCGTTCACCATATAAACACCTACCTGCCTACTAAGATCTATCCTTATCCCTACGAAATTTTCAATTGTATATAAAAAATCATGGCATTTTTTTTAGTAAAATGGGTCTAATAGTCATGTGGCCAAAAAATAATTTTCCTGTTTATTTACTTTTATGTCTGGGCATTTTTTGTCTCGCCAGATGGCAATTTTTCCCTTTATGTACGTCATGTACAGTTTTTGTTTTTTTTGTTTACCTTTTTCCCAAATCACTAATTGAGAAGTACTCATTTCAAAGATCAATTCCTTTTTTTCGTAGATCCGTTTATTCAAAACGTTTTATCTCTTAAACCGTGCGTCCAAATCTCGAACCATTTTCATCATTGGATTCCTCGCATCGAGATCTTCAAAACTAGATCCCATGTTGATAGGTTTTGACGAATTTTTTTTCACGAAAAAATCGGACGGAAAAACCGAACCGGAAGCACGTTTTTTTTTTCTTTCCGAAAGAGGCACGGTCGTCCCTCTTGCGAAAGCAAAACCGTGCCTCTCGCGGAAGCTAAATCGTCCCTCTCGCGGAAGGAAAAAAAAACAGAAAACACATTTTTTTTCGTTTTCCGAGAGGCACGGCCGTGCCTTTCACGAAAGCAAAACCGTGCCTCTCGCGGAAGCAAAACCGTGCCTCTCGCGGAAGGAAAAAAACAGAAAACGCGTTTTTTTCCGTTTCCGAGAGGCACTGCCATGCCTCTCGTGGAAGCAAAACATTGCCTCTCGCGGAAGGAAAAAAAACCAGAAAACGCGTTTTTTTTTCCTTTTCCGAGATCTTGCGAAAGCAAAACCGTGTCTCTCGCGGAAGCAAAACCATGCCTCTCGCGGAAGGAAAAAAAATAGAAAACACATTTTTTTCGTTTCCAAGAGGCACGGCCATGCCTCCCGCGAAAGCAAAACCGTGTCTCTCGCGGAAGCTAAACCGTGCCTCTCACGGAAGCAAAAAAAATGTGTTTTTTTTGTCCAAAAGCTAAGTAAGACCGGTGGAAAACCAAAAAGCCAAAAAAATAGGAAAAAAACCGTTTAAAAAGCCGAAAATGCATGCGGAAAAATAAAAATAAAAATAAAAACCGGAGGGAGCGCCTAGAGCACGACACGTGGCGGCGGCTGAGAGCGTGCCAAGTGGTGCGCTCCCAGTCCACCCCCAAGTGATCGTTGAGAGGCTCCCGAAGGAGCGCTCGTAAAGGTTGTTCTCGCCTTTTTAAAAAAAAATATAAGGTTCATACACCAGTTTAAGCCTTGTCTAGGAAAACTGGGCTTTTTTGGCCCAACTAGAGGCTCGATAGGGGTTTTTGGAGTGGTTTGCGTGGGGGGCCTGCGAGCGTAGCTATCGTTCGTTCCACTCCATCGCCCCATCGAACGTTTTCGCTCGGCAGGGAGATCGATCTGTGGGGAACGAATCGTTCGGGATGGGGTTTCTAGACCGAACGTTCAGTCCTTATCGATGTCAAAAAAAATAAAAATAAAAAAATGGTGCAAGTCCTCGTCCACCTCACACACACAGAGGACATCGACCATCTGCCGGACCATTCTGTTTCAGCACTTGATCTCTTAACGGCAAACCTACCACGAGATTACTATTCGTTCACCATATAAACACCTACCTACCTACTGAGCAGGATCTATCCCTATCCCAACAGCCATCGCACCTGTTTGCAACTGTATTACCAGACTAAGACTATCATGCACTCCAGGTCTCCAAGCTAGCCATAGTCCTCCGCAGTAGGCAACAGTAGCACATGCAGCAGCAACAAAAACCTCAAGCTTTTCGGACGCAGACGCTGCAGGCAAGAAAGATAATGCCAGCACCGCCTCTGCGGACAAAATTTCTGTTCTAACCTTTTGTGGTAACAAATTCCCGAATTGACCTCGATTGCAAAAAAAAATCGAATCTGACCTTTTTAGGTGACGCCAACATACCTGGCGTTCAGTTTGCACGGGTGACGTCAGGGACCCTGGCGTCTGGTCCCTGGCCCGCACGACCCGCTGGCACGTTGACCGGCTGACGTGTCAAAGGGCCAGACGCCGGGCACCTTGGCGTTTTCCAGACGCCGTAGACCCTGGCGTTTGGTCCTGGTAAGTGAATAACCCCACGGGAGAGTGGGTGGGACCCACCCCACTCACTCTCCCCAATCCAGCCCGAGCTGCAAGAACACTTGCTGGTCCCCCCTCTCTCCCATCCCTCAAGCCCCCCCTCAAATCCTCCCCAAAAGGTGCTTCCCTTAGGTGAATCTTTCCATCACTTTGTTGCTTGTGGTAATCTCCCCCAAATCACCCAATTTTTTTGGTTAAATCTTGTTATTTTGGTAGCATTTTTTACATGTGGGTGGAACCCTAGTTCTATGCTTTTCCCCAAATTTTAGTGTGAATATCTTGTTTAACTATGATAATATAGGGATATGCATAGTGTGTAGTATGTATGTTTGCTTGTTGAGTAGAAAGATTGGGGGTTAGGGTTAGTTAGTGTTTAGGGTAAACTTTGCTTAGTGTATGTTAATTAATGATACATTTTTGGACATCATCAATAATGTAGTGTTGATATGATTTCGATATAATGGATTGTTTTTGGATAACCAACAATTGTCATTGATGCCTTAAATGCATTCATGTTGTTTTTAGATGGGGAGACTTGTTAATGTTCATTATATGGACAAGGAGGCATTCTTGAGTAACAATGCCGACACGGGTGAGGAACCAATGGTTTTTGATACAAGCCCTAGCTATGAGGAGGTTGTTGCAAAAGTGAGACATGTCTTAAAGTGAATGGACCCCAATGATGATGTTAAGTTAATAGGAAGGTATGATGTTGGAGTTGGAGCCAAATCTCGCTTGAAAAGTATGCCTATCACCTCGGATTTGCATTGGGATGTATACAAGGAAAAAGTTGCCCAATCGGAAGACAAGTCACTTGAATTGTTTGCCACCAAGGTTGAACCTCCTCGGTTTACAATTGACTTGAACCGGCATGCGTCTTCCCCAATGAATGACATGACCTAGAGGACAATCGTGCCCCTTGTTGAGCATAGGGTTGTGGTTGATGCCCCCAATGCTTATCGCCAACCACGTCCCCATCCACCAACTAGTGAAGCAAATGAGTTTGAGTTGTATGCCCCCAATGCTTCTAGCCAACCACCAACTAGCCAAGCAAATGAAGTTGAGGTGATTGCTAGTGACAATGTATATCAAGAGGATGGTGATGCTCATGGTGATGACGATGAGCAAGAGGAAGGTTTTCATGGTAATGATGTTGGTGACTTGGATGCGTACATAGCGCAAAAGGACATGGATCGTGAGTTGCCTTTTAGGCGTCAATATGCGTATGACTCGGACGACGAAGGTCCGGGGGAACAGTTGGATGAGGATGGATTCACAAAGGCTGAAAACCAAATGTACTTTGAGTTGACGGGCTTAGAAAAAAGAACTCACTTGTTTCGAGATCTTAGCCTTGCTCATAAAGCCGTAGTTGATGGTGGCATGAGAATGACGGCGATTGAGCCAGCACCATGCCCGGATCCAGGCGAACCAAGGGATAAGAACGAGGACGAGAATGCTTATTTGAAGAAAGGAGTGAAGTTTCTAAGCTTGGCTGGGCTGAAGGTTTGGTTGTCTGACTATGCCATTCGGAACCATAGGCCATATTATGTTGAGCACTCCGACATAAATTTGCGTTACACTATCAAGTGTGAGCAAGAAGGATGCCCATGGAAGGTTCGTGCAAGAAAGCTTGAAGAAACCGGAGAATGGGTGTAAGAAGTTGTGTTGCCACTCATAGGTGCAAACCGCCAAAGAAACGTCTTCGAAAGACACACCGCCAACTCACATCTGAGTATCTCGGATACAAATTCATGAAACACATAGCCGTTGATCCCACTGTGAAAGTGAAATTTCTCATGCGGACGGTGAAAAAACAATTTGGTTATAAAATCAAGTATGGGAAGGCATGGAAGGCAAAGGCAAATGCTATTACGATGTTGTATGGTGGTTACGAAGAAGCATACAACCAGCTCCCGAGGTTGTTGGGCGCGATTGCACATAGGAACCCGGGCATGTATCATGTGGTCGATGATAACGAGGGAGTGTTCCACCGTGCCTTCTGGAGTTATGGACAATGTGTGGCGGCGTTTGAGCATTGTCGTCCGGTCTTATCTATAGATGGCACCTTCTTGATAGGCAGATACAAGGGCACACTAATGGTAGTAATGGCGCACTCCTCCAATGACAGTGTGTTGCCAGTGGCATTTGCTTTGGTGCCTTCCGAGCACCAAGACAACTGGGAGTGGTTCATGGGTCATGTGAGGGAGAAGGTGATTGGGGCTAGGGAGGTATGCATCATATCGGACCGGCACCATGGCATACTCAAGGCAGTGGACATTGTAATTCCAGGCTTTCCAAAGCTTCACCACAGATGGTGCATGAGGCATTTCGTGGCCAACTTTTACCGGGCATGTAAGAGCAAGGAGCTCAGCAAAGACCTTACCCATGTATGTGTGGCCTTCACCATCGATGCTTTCGATGCTCGCTACAATAAACTCTTTGCAGCGGTGAACGAAGGGGGGAAAGATTTCTTAACACGGAATTTTGGCGAGAAGCACAAGTGGGCACGCGCTCATGACGATGGAGGTAGGCGATATGGCGACATGACGAGCAACCTGGTTGAATGTTTCAACAATGTGCTCAAGGGTGCCCGTTCATTGCCGGTGACTGCAATAGTGGAGTACACCTTCTTCAAGCTTAATGAGTACTTTCAGAAGCATTCGGAAGAGACTGCCAAATGGATAGGTGAGAAAATGGATTATTCGAAAAAGGTTGATGAATGGCTTCAGTTACAAGTAAGCAAGTCTTCGCAACAACAAATTATCACATTCGACAACACTGAAATGATCTATCAAATCGACGAGCCAGGTGGCACAACACGAGACGGTTTTTCATATGGTGGTGCCGCATTTGAGGTGCACCTCAAGACACGGTGGTGCCAGTGCGAGAGGCCTAGTAAGTATCATTTGCCATGCTCGCATTTGATAATAGCGGCGAAGGCGAGACACATAACAGTTTGTGATGGGAAAACCGTGCGGATGCAAGAGTTCCACGTGGAAGCTACTAGGTTGACATGGGCGCCTCGGTTTCACCCTTTCTTAGATCAATCACAGTGGCCTGAGTATCATGGCCCCCATATTAAGCCAGACCCTCTCCTGAAGGTGGAGACCAAGGGTAGAAGGAGGACTAAGAGGTTCAGGGGTGATATGGATGACCTGGCTGGATACACTGGCATGAAACAATTTGGTAGCGGTCATTTCATGGAGGCTCCTGACACTATCAATTGTGGGGGGTGCGATGAAGGGCGACACAATGCGCGGACATGCAAGAAAAGGAAAACGTCGAAGGGGGGCATTCCTAGCACTAGCCGTAGAGGAAGGACTAGTCGTGGAGGAGGATCCGGTGGTGAACGAGGGGGAAGAGGTGATGGTGGTGGTCGTAGAGGAAGGACTAGCCGTGGAGGAGGTTCCGGTGGTGAACGGGGTGGAAGAAGTGATGCTGGTGGCCGTACAGGAAGGACAAGTGTTAGAGGTGGTGGTGGTGGTCGTAGAGGAAGCACAAGTGTTAGAGGTGGTGGTGGTCGTAGAGGAAGCACAAGTGTTAGAGGTGGTGGTGGTCGTAGAGGACGGGTTGATAATGGATCGGCATTCGGTTATTTGCTTAATCCAGATGGTTGATAGAATAAGAATGGTATATTATGTGTTCATACAATTCCTAGCATTTCTTGTTTTATTGTATTTACACATTTACTTTGTTCATGTCTTTTGCTAACAATTGTTGCTCTTGTAGGCATGGCTTCATCCGGTTCCATGACGAGGCTGCCGTGCGCCAACCGAGAGGACATGCCGAATACGTGGAGGGAGGCCAAGTTGGACAAGAAGAAGGAGAAGGATGTGCCCACACCACCATGTTGGTGTGGTTATGTTTGCAAGGTGAAGGTGTCCACTGACCGTAAAAAGTCATGGACAGAAGGTAGAAGATTTTTCTTGTGTCCCAACTACGCACATGATCGTGCGCGGCCAACTAACGCATATGACCTACCACCGGTATGTTAGATGTGACATCCAAATAACTTCAATTTGTTTGAACTCATATTACTAATTCAAACATGCCTTTTATGTAGTCGCCTCCTCCACTTTGCAAGTACTTCACTTGGATAGATCACGAAGTACCTAAAGATGTCCAAGAGGACCAATATCGAGATTGCATGCGGAGGCAACGCTTGTTCGAGGAATCCTTTGCACGGGAGGAGGAGAGGGAGCGTCGTGAGAAGGAAAAGAAGGAGCGCAAGAAGCGTGAGGAGGAGAGGGCACGCAAAGAGAAGGAGGCTCGTGAAGAAGAGAGGGCAAGAAAACTTGCAAGGGCCCGTGATGCACAAGAGGAGGACGAGGCACGCGACAAGAAGGGAAAATGGCCCCGTACTACTCAGTAAACAAAGGGAAAATTCCCTCTCTTCTATGATGGACTTTCGTGTCATTCGAGACTCTTTGTGTGTGATGAACTTGTCATTCGAGACTACTTGTATGTGATGAACTATTTATGTCGTTAGGAAACCTTGTGTGTCATGAACTTGTCATTCGAGATTATGTGAAAACTATGTATGTCATTCGAGATTAATTTGCTATGTTCATAGTTTTTGTGTGATTTGCAATGTTTAACGATGTGTGCAAAAAGTAGGTGTGTCAAAGAAATAGATCTGTGCCAAAAAAATAGAAACTTCTGCTGTTTTGGCACTGACCCAAACGCCAGGGTCCCTGGCCTCTGGCAATAGGGGCCACGTCACCCAGATAGCCAGACGCCAGGGACCCTGGCGTTTGGGTCTGTGCCAAAACAATAGAAGTTGCTGCTGTTTTGGCACTGACCCAAACGCCAGGGTCCCTCGTCTGGAAATAGGGGCCACGTCACCCAGATAGCCAGACGCCAGGGACCCTGGCGTTTGGGTCTGTGCCAAAATAGCAGAAGGCGTCTGGCAATAGGGGCCACGTCACCCAGATATCCAGACGCCAGGGTCCCTGGCGTCTGGCAATAGGGGCCACGTCACCCAGATAGCCAGACGCCAGGGACCCTGGCAGTTTGGGTCCTTTGCAGTGGATAAGTAGCATTGGCCCCACCTCAAGCCCACTCCCTACCTCATTCTTCACCACTGCCCGAGCTGCTGCCCCCCTCACTCTCTCTCCACCACCCAAACTCCCCTCAAACCTCTCACAAATCGGTCCCATTGAACCGTTGGATTGGAGTAATTTCCAACCATTGAGGTAAATCCATTACACCCCCATGATTTGTTTGGTTCAATCCATCGTACTTAGTGGATTTTAGCAAACCCTAGTTTCGATTTATTTTAGCAAATCCTTTGCAAAAAAATGATAGAATATGGTGCTATATGTAGTGTTGTAAGCTTTAGACTAATAGATTTACTTGGTGCACTATGCATTCCCCCAAGGGTTATGCTTCGGATTAGGGTTATGATTAGGATTAGGATTACACTAGTTGTTATGCTTAGCATTAGGGTTAGGGTTACGTATTTGTTTACGATGTAAACTTATTTGATTTGTCTGTTGTAGATGGCTATATGTGGTGTTCTTAATATTGTTAGGTCGTAGCTATTAGTCTATTATCCTAGTGATTATGTTTACGATTAGGGTTATTGCTTATGATGTTGCACTTAATATTGTTAGGTCGTAGGAATGGCTGACGCCAACATGGTCTTCATTGAAAAATATATGGATGCGGCGGATGAACGTAACCGCCAACTCATCAAAGCAAAGATGGATACGTGGGTCAATAGTTGTGATGACATGAATGAAGCTGCGAGGAAATGTGCACAGCTTTACTTTGGCGATTACACAGAAGATGTCATCGCTGAAAGGGAAAAGAATTTCAGTGAGCTACAAAGGACTGAACTAGAATATAGAAACGATCTAGCTAGGCAAATCAAATTTTACGCAACTATGGAAGAATATAATAAGATGGACTTGAAGAGGCCTGGACAGATCATTGACTGGGCAACAAGGGAAGGAGCGTCCCCAATACCAAGCCAGGCTGCTCGCTGGGATTGGGTTCTGGAAAGGAGGGATGTCATCTTTTGCAACCCTGGACCAGACAATGAGATTAAATTGAAACCTATCACGCTAGATGGGGACAATGCAGGCAAGAAAAAAAAGAGGGACAATGCACGCAAGAAAAATACAAGGGGTTGAACTACGTGATGAACTATGTCAATTGAACTCTAATCGCATCAACTTTCCTTCTATGATGAACTATGTAATGTTTATGTGTATTTGAATTATGTGTTGTTGTATGTCATTTGAGTTATGTGATGTTGTATGTCATTTGAACATTAATGGCATCAACTTTCCTTCTGTGATGAACTATGTAATGTTTATGTCATTTGAATTATGTGATGTTGTGTGGAATTTGAATTATGTGATGTTGTTGTTTATCACTTCCATAAATTCAAAGGAAACAGAGGAAACAGAGGGACCCTGGCGTCTTGCTGCCCTGTTTCCAAGACACAGGAACCAGACGCCAGGGACCCTGGCGTCTGGATGCCCTGACTGACACTAGACGCCAGGGACCATGGCGTCTGGTTCCCTGTACAGGAATTTTACTTTGCAGTTTTCTGACTTTGCTGTTTAACAGGAAACAAAAGATACGCCAGGGGACCATGCCCTGGCTTTGCTGTTTTCTGAGCACACTATTCAGTTGTACTGACGAAGTGGTGCCACGTCACCCAGATATCCAGACGCCAGGGTGAATGGCGTCACCCGTGCAAACTGAACGCCAGGGATGTTGGCGTCACCTAAAAAGGTTAGATTCGATTTTTTTTTTTTTTTTTGCAATCGAGGTCAATTTAGGAATTTGTTAGCACAAAAGGTTAGAACATGAATTTTGTCCCCTCTGCGCAGTGAGCTACTCACTACTTGTTCTCTTGCAGCTTTCCACCACAACTGAATAGTGTGCTCCACTTCGTCAGTACACTGCTAGACTGTCACTTTCTTCTGAAATTTGCTTGCCAGCCGTAGGAACATATTCTTATCCAAACCTGACATAGATACGGATCTAATCTAATAATGTATATGTGCCGTCACAACAACAAGGAAATTCATACTACATGGAGATGGAGGTGCTGCAGTCAGCTAAAAGGAGTTTTTATAGGCCTAGACTGCATACATCAAGCTCGCTAATGGAGTCCCCTGCTGGCTAGTTAAGCTGCTACATGTTGCATTAAGATTTCACACCTATGTATTCTGCATTGTAAGTAAGTGTGGCGATGCTAACCAAGTGAGCCACTATCAAATTATTACCATTATCCTGCTTTATGAGACATGGCCATGCATCAATCACACACCAAGAGCTTCCTTCTCCACCATGGCGGGCTTGCTGCTGACCTCGAGGAGCAGCTTCACGACGGACCTCATCGACGGCCGGTTGATCGGGAGGCTGGAGGCGCAGAGCAGCGCGATGCCGAGCACCCTGCGCATCTCGTCCCTGCAGGTGCACGACTCGCCGGCGAGCCTCGGGTCCAGCACCGAGTCCAGCCCCTCGCGCTCGATGCCGCCGCGCACCCACCTCACCAGGTCCTTGTCGCCGAGCTCCGGCCCCACGGCCCTCTTGCCGGTCACCAGCTCCAGCATCACCACGCCGAAGCTGTACACGTCGCTCTTCTCCGTGATGCGCAGCGTGTACGAGTACTCTGCAGTTCAGACAGATCACGGTCATCAGTTCATCGGCAAGTTAATAAAGTCCGGGATAAAGAAGCGCGTTGGCGGCTCACCGGGAGCGATGTAGCCGCAGGAGCCGGCGATGGCTGACACGGCATTGGGGCCGCCGCGGTTGTCGTCGATGACCCGGGCGACGCCGAAGTCGGCGACCTTGGCGCTGAATTCGGCGTCGAGCAGGATGTTGTTGGACTTGACGTCCCGGTGCACGATCGGCGGCGCGCAGTCGTGGTGGAGGTAGGAGAGCCCCTCCGCGGCGTCGACCATGATTCTGTGCCGCATCGGCCAGTCCAGCAGGCCTCCCTTGCCACCGTGGAGGAGGTCGCCCAGGCTGCCGTTGGGCATGTACTCGTAGACCAGCAGCCCGCGGTCACCACTGCGGAGGCAGCACCACAGCTTCACGATGTTCTTGTGCCGGATCCTGCCCAGCGTCGCCACCTCCGCCTCTAAGCTGTCCTTCATGCCGTCCTTGTCTTTCCTCTTCGCCGCGGCGCCGCCGACTCCCCACAACTTTTTCACGGCCACGACATCCTCGTTCCCGAGGACGGCTTTGTACACTTTGCCCGCCGCGCCCGTGCCGACCACGTTGTTCTCGTCGTCGAGGCAGCTCAGGAGGTCCTCCTCCTCGAACTGTACCTTGTGGAACGACGTGACTATCCACTTGTTGTCGCCGGGCTCCGCGCCGCGCCTCCTGTGCTGGCTCTGGCTCCGGTACTTGTACCAGAACCACGCGACGCCAAGGATGAGTATTGCGACGGCAATGGTGAGCACGGACTCGACGCTCCCGATGAGGCTGTGGCGGCGGGCGGTTGCTCTCCGCGCACCGGGGCATGCGCCGCGGCAGAGGGCCGGGTTGCCCAAGAAGCTGTCATCGTAGATGTCGCCGGAGAACAGAGGAGACAAATTGCCGGTGAGCCGGTTGTTGGACAGGTTGAACATGCTCAGCTTAAGGCTCTCCAGTTGCACAGGCACGCCGCCAGTGAACTCGTTGTTTGACAGGTCAAGCGAATTCAGCACAGGGAGCTCCCCGAGCTCCGGCGGGATGGTCCCAGTGAGACGGTTATGGGCAAGGTCGAGCTGTGTTAGCTTCTGCCACCACCGAACACCATGTGGCAGCTCGCCGGAGAAGGAATTATTCCGTAAATCAAGCTGGCCGAGCGTGGACACATCAGCGAGTGACGCCGGCAGAGGACCAGAGAACCCGTTGTTGGCGGCCGACAGCTCGACCAGCCTTGTCAGGCTGCCTATATGCGCCGGCAGCACGCCGGTGAAGTGGTTGTCGGATATCAGCAGCTGCGACAGGTTGTGCGCCAGGGCAATGGCTGGCCCCACGGTGCCGGACAGAGCGTTCCCGGCGAGCTCCAGCAGGTACAGGCGTGGCAGGCCCCACATGTCCCGTGGCACTGCTCCAGACAGCCGATTGTTCGGCAGCCGTACACGCGTCAATGTCCGGCATTGCCCCAGCTCCGCCGGAATCGAGCCCGCGAGCTCGTTGTTCAGAATCAGAAGCTGCTCCAGCTTCCCAGCGCTGCACAGAGTCGCCGGAATGCGGCCGGAAATCTGGTTGTCTGACAGGTCAAGGAACTTGAGCGGGCAGTTCATCCCGAACTCCGGCGGCAGCTCCCCGACGAGGCGGTTAGCGAACAGCCTCAAGTCGCTCAACGCAGGCGCCTTCTCCAGCGTCGACGGCACGGGGCCTGACAGCTCGTTCTCGTACAGGTGCAAGCTCTCCAGCCTCGGCGCGAGGAACAGGTCCGCCGGTATCTCGCCGGACAGCCTGTTCATGGCGGCGTCCAAGAACCTCAGCTTATTGAGCCCGCCCAGTCCCCCCGGCAGCCTCCCGGAGAGGTTATTCTTGTAGAGCTCGATCTGGACGAGGTTCTCCAAGCGCCCTATGCTCTCCGGGATCTCGCCAGTGAGGTTGTTGGTGGAGAGGTCGAGGTTGACGAGGCTCCTCAAATTGCCGATGGAAGACGGTATCCGCCCGACGAGGCAGCACCCAGCGAGCCACAGGACGCGGAGGCGCGGAAGCCCGTCGGGGAAAGCGTCCGGCAGAGACGACGGCGCGAAGGGGTTGTACGCGAGCAGGAGCTCCTCGAGGGAGCTGACATTTGCCAAGAACGCCGGGAACTCGCCGGAGAGGTCGTTGCCGGCGAGGCTGAGCGTGGAGAGCGAGGGGAACCCCGCGCCGTAGCTGCTGGGCACCTCTCCGGAGAAGGCGTTCCCGGCGAGGTCGAGGTGCCTCAAATTCGGCAGCGCGGCGAGGCAGGGAGGGAGGGGGCCGGCGAGCGAGTTGTAGGAGAGGTCGAGGCGCACGAGGGACCTCAGCGAGCAGAGCCGGGACGGGAACTCTCCGCCGAGGGAGAGGTTGGAGAGGAGGAGCGAGGCCACGGCCGGGTCACCGGAGGACCGGCAGAGGACGTACGGCCAGCGGCACGGGGAGAGGGAGGGGGATAGGGACGGGTCCCATGCCGCGAGCGCGGAGGCGGGGTCGGAGAGGGCGGACTTGGCGGCGAGGAGGGGGGTGAAGTCGGCGGGGAGGGATGCGGCGGCGGCGGTGGTGGGGAGGAGGAGGCACAGGAGGAGCAGGGGGAGCAGGGGAGTCATGGCATTGGTGTGTGTGGGGTGGGGTTGGGGGGGGGGGGGGGGGGGGGGGGGAGTGGAGGGATCAGGCCATTGCTGTTTATCTACTTGCTTTTCTCCGAATGTTTCTTCTGCTTCAGCAAACTGTATTGGAATATTTTTTGTGAATACACGTAAGCAGTTTTATAGCAGTACACTTCCACACGTGGCGTGCAATAAAAAAGACAAATATGTATCTCAAAATAGACCTTTTTTTGGTTGGTGGGCAGGGATATTGTTTTTTCTGTGTAGCTTACAAATCCCTATATACTTTTAAACAATTTTTTACAGATCCGTAATAAACATGTGCAAGATTTCATAGAATTGTTTTCAAACTTTTAAAATGGTTTTTTATTTTGTTTTTTAAAATGCCGAGCTCCCTCGAGCTCGCCTTAAGATTAGTTTGGCAGCATAGTCTCTACTCCTAAAGGAGGAGTCCGTACGTCGTTTCGTTAGTCCTCTCATCCATCGATCGATAGGAGCCCCCACCACCGATTCCCATCAATTTTTTCCATGTATGAGCCCACCGATTTAACCATACATGTCAATCAATCTTCTGGTTTTTATTGCCTCACGTACCTAAAAAAAGGAACTTTCCTGATATATCCCTAAAAAAAGGAACTTTCCTGATATATACAACACAAAATCTCACGTACCCATATCAGAATGGAATCAGTACAACTTTCCTAATACAAAAGAAATAACCATCTTAAGCCCCACCGAGCCCATCTTGTGGTTTTTTATCTCTTTTTTTTTCAAGCACACGCAAGAGCATTGCGCGCTTTTTGTATTAAGATAGAAGAGCAAAGTTTTTTACAGGAGGTTACAAAGCACTGAGAGCAGTGCAGTCCACAAGGTGGAAGAAGAGCACTAAGTTACATCTCCCATCAGCCCACCTAATTTAGCTCTAGCCCACATTTGGAACTCTTCCTTGATGCGTCTGACCACCACATGGGGCATAGATGCCACTTTGTCGAAGACTCGATTGTTGCGCTCAAGCCATATATAGCGAAACACAAGACACACCATAGTGTTGATCCTCCTGCGGCTTCTGCTAGGAACAGCATTGCTTAGCGCCGGCCACCAGTCCGTGATCTTGTCATCTGTAGTTGGCGTCCGTCTGTGCATACGCCACGGCAGGAGAATGTTGTACCAAACTTCCCTCGCGAAAGAGCATCCAAGCATCATGTGGTTCAGGTTTTCTTCTTCCTGGGCACAAAGGACACAGAATTCCGGGTGGTCCATTTGTCGTCTGGCTAGCCGATCAGCAGTCCACAGCCTATTGTGAAGTGCCAACCAAACAAAAAATTTGATTTCCAGCGGTGCCCATGAGGTCCACAGCTCAGCAGTAGCAGGAAAGAATTCCCGGCCGATGAAGTAAAGCTTGTATGCACTGCTAGCAGAGAAGATCCCATCCGGCGTTTGTCTCCAACAAAAGTCATCCGGCTGCTGAGATAGGCGCTGGTTAGAAATTAGAGGCCAGATGTTTAGGAAGTCAACAATGGCATGTATGTCTGGGCTTCCACCAAGGTCTTGAAGCCAGTTCCCATTGGGCAGGGCGTCGGCAACTGTTCTCCGCATCGCTGCAGGTCTCACACACTTCCACAAAGCCGGAACAAGCTGACTTAGACTGCGACCATTTATCCACCGATCTGTCCAGAACCTGATGCTGCTGCCATTGCCGAGCGAGCATTGCAGCCCGGCATTAAAGATCCCATCTGCATGTATAGGGAGGGTGAGGTTGAGGCCATTCCAAGGTTTTTCATCAGCTACCTTCTCATACCAGCACCACTTAAGAAGCAGAGCCTGATTTAGAAGTGCAAGATTGTGGACTCCGAGCCCTCCATAGATCTTGGGCGTGCACACAAGTTTCCAGTTCACAAGGCAGCTTCCACCCTTGGCCTCATCATGCCCACACCAGAAGAATCCACGCCTGATTTTATCAATGCATGAGATGAACCATGCCGGCAGGTCCAACACGAGCATTAGGTAGATAGAAGTTGCTGTGAGTGTTGAGTTGACCAATATCAGCCTGCCTGCCCTTCGGAGATAGCGAGCTTTCCAAGTGGGTAAGTAATCAGCGGTTCTGTCAATGAGAGGCTGGAGAGCAGACTTTGGAAGTCGCGTGACAGACAGAGGCAAACCCAAGTAGGTTACTGGGAATTCCTTGACTGCGCAAGCGAGAATTGCAGTCACATTGTTGATGTCCTCCTGACGGCAGCGAATAAGAGAGATGGAACTCTTGGCCATGTTGCAGGATAGGCCAGTGGCATGCCCAAAGGCCTCCAGTAGTTGCACCGCAGACTCAGCTTCCAGCACCTCAGGCTTGATCAACAAAACAGCATCATCCGCATAGACGGACAGCCTGTGCTTGATTCCCCATCGACTCAGCGGCTGAAAAAGATTGTTTTGCTCCCCTTTGCGAAACAATGCAGTCAAGGTATCCATGACAATGACGAAGAGGAGTGGGGAGACTGGGTCGCCTTGCCTAAGACCACACGCGTGCCAAAATTTCTGACCAGGGCTGCGGTTGATTAGAACTCGAGAACTAGCTGAAGAGAGCAGCATGGCCAGTCTAGCAATCCACTTAGGCCCAAAACCACGATGCTTGAGAAGATTGAGCAGGAAAGCCCAATGCACAGAGTCGAAAGCTTTTGCTATGTCAATTTTCATCATGATGGCAGGCACTTGGCGACGGTGAAGAGTCTTGATCGATTGTTGCACCAACAGGAAATTGTCGACGATGGAGCGGCCAGCTATGAACGCACTTTGGTTGGGATGCACCAAGGATGGAATAAGAGGAGTGATTTGGTTGGCCATAATTTTGGAGACAATTTTCCCCAAGCTGTGTACTAAGCTGATTGGTCTGAAATCCTTGATATCCACAGCCCCAAGTTTCTTTGGCAAGAGAGTAATGTATGCCTCATTTAGGCAAGCAATGCCTCGACCATCGCCAGAACAAAATGCTCGAATAGCTTTGCAGACCACATCTTTTATTGTAGGCCAGCAGGTCTGGTAAAACCGCAGAGAAAAGTCATCGGGGCCCGGTGCTTTATCAGAAGGCAATGCGCTGATGGCTGCCCAGATTTCCTCATCAGAAAAAACACATTCCAAATGTGAGGTGTCCACAGAAGGAAGCTCAAGAGAATCAAATTTCAGACAGTGCTGTCGATGCTTAGGCACCCCAATGAGCTGACCGAAATGCTCTGCAGCAAGATCATCCATGGCCTGTTGAGAGGTAGCCTCCACACCGTCCTTTTGCAATTTGAAAATGTGATTCCGGCGTCGCCGAGCACTGGCGTAGGACTGAAAATAGCCTGTGTTTGCATCACCTTCCTTCAGCCACAGAAGACGCGATTGCTGCCGCGCAATAGTGCGTTGTAAAGAGGCCAGCCCGAGGATTTTCTTCTTGAGTTGCCGGCGAAGCCAAATCTCTGCATCAGAAAGCAGTCGCTGGTCCATGGCAGAGTCGAGAAGACGGATGACCTCATGCGCCATTTGAATTTGCTCCTTAATATTACAAACTGACCTCTGACTCCATGAGGACAGGGCCTTCGCCGTTGCCTTGAGCCTGTTGAGGAGCTCCAGAAAAGGATCAGCAACAGGGAAAGTGGAGAACCAACCCGCTGCAACTGCTTCTTGGAAACACGCCATCTTAGGCCAGAAAGATTGGAAGTGGAATCTTGATTTTCGGTGGAAGTTGACGTTGGTAGCTAGCAGCAGGGGACAGTGATCTGAGAGAGAGGTGGAGAGAGCTTGAAGAAGGTGATTCTGATGCATGCTATCCCACTCCACCGAGGCAAACCATCGATCAATTTTCTCAAGGGTGGGGGCCCTCCTTTCGTTACTCCACGTGTAGCGACGCCCTACCAGGTCGGATTCCTTGAGCTGTAGGTCATTAAGAAGCCTCCTGAACCTCCCCATCAAGCGACGATTAACTAGCTCATTACTTTTGTCCGAGGCATCCACAATAAGATTAAAGTCACCGGCCACCGCCCACAAGCCTTGCCGTTCAGCACGGATGTCCCTGAGCTCTTGCAGAAAATGTGCTTTGAGTGCATCCTCTGTTGGGCCGTAAACCACTGTGAGATTCCAGCTGGGGGCATCGAGAAGCCCGAGCTCGACAGTTACTGAGAAAGTGTCGACCCGGGACGAGCAGACGTTGACCAGATTGGACTGCCAAGCCACAATAATCCCACCAGCCGTGTTGACAGTGGGTAAAGCGATGAAAGCGTCATATCTAGTACCAAGGATCCTTGAAATGGTGAATTGATCTACTGTAGCTAGCTTAGATTCCACAAAGCAGACAACAGATGCATTGGCATCCTCCACGATGGAACGAATGACAGCAGCACGGCTGGGATTATTCAGCCCGCGCACATTCCACACAAGCACATTATGATTCGAACAGTTCATTGATAAGGCCCACAAACCACAAACAACTTGCTCTAGCAAGCCATCACCACCGGCACAACAGCCGTGTACGGCTCAAGTGCAAACAGCTTGGTCAGCGCATCAATGCTAGCAGGAGGCAGAGGCTCCTTAAACAGTTCGGCATATCGGGCCAAGCAGTCGACAGATGGCTCCTCATCCAGGTGACAGAATCCCAGTCTAGCCATAAGAACGCGCTGAGCTCGCTGCACACAGGACGCAGGCAGCCCCCTCGAAGCTTTGGCGATCCGGGCACTTCTACGCAATTGGTCCTCCGGCACAGTGGTGCGGGCGCGCTTGCCGCGTTGGATTGTTGGCAGGGGAAGCAACGGGTCAACAATATGAGCCCTGATTTGCTGAATCACTTTAGCGAGCTCAGGATTGCCATTTAGCGGAGCCGGAGTCACAGGGGAACGGGTTTGGCGATGTAGAGCCGCAGGCGAGCGAGGCAACCGGTCAGAAGAAGGCATGGGGGATAGGTCGGCAGAGAAAAACGAGGCTGGGGAGACCATCTCAGGCCCTGGAGACGACAGCAGACCACTCGGAATCAGAGCGAAGCGGTCATCACGTGAAGATGGCGAAGGGGTCGTGCAGGCAGAGAGACCACTAATGTTGCATGGCTCGGCATAGCTGGATCAACTGGAGGAGCACGCGGCAGCAGCATGTTGAGAGGAGCATGAAGAAGAGCCCGCCACGAACGCCTGATAACCCGGCCCCACCAGTTTGGCCTCCGGCAATTGGCTGGCATCCGCCAACAGGGGGGCACAAGAAACAGCAGCGATAGGTGAGGAGGGATCCCGAGGCTCTGGTCCGCAAATGGCGCCAAACAACGAATCTTGGTCGCCCTGGACCCTACGCGGCATGGAGACAGACGCAGGCGATTCATCCGACAAAAGCTCGGTCTCCCTGCAAAAAGACCCACAAATGGGATCTGAATTGGACCCCTGCTCCGAAGCGATATGGTTGACCACCTTATCCTGCCCCCCTGCGCTGCACAGGGGCGCCACCGAGTCCGTGGATTGGTCGCTGGATGGGGCCGCCCTCTGCCTGCTGACCGGAGTGGAGCCCGACCAGCTGGCACCAACCGTGGATGACGCACCACCGTCCAGACGCAATGGGACCGCACCAACGACCAAGGTTTGAACCAGACCACCGAAGCCACCGTCGACGGCGGCGGCCGGCACCGCCGCCTGCTGCCGGCCAACATTCCCAGGGCGCAGCCCAGAGCCAACGGCCGGACCCGAGGCGAGCCCGCCCCCATAGGCCGGTGTCGCATGCTGGTGAGGAGAGGAGGAGCGGGCCGGTGGAGATCTTGGCGAGCGCGGCGAAGGTGGAGGCGGCGGCGGGGGAGGAGAACGCTCATCGGAGATCAAAGCAGTCACCGGCTCCGCCACGCGGACAATGGTGATGGGGTAACGAAGCGTCTTCGTGCGGCGACCACCAAGAGTGGCGCGATGGCGACCCAGAGGTCTTGCCGGCGGCGCCTGCTCCTCGATGAACAACAGCCGTCGAGAGGGAATGCGCTCAGGGAAGTTGGTGCGCAGCCAGACCCTGAATTTCGACATGTCATTGCGCCGCAGAGTTGGCTCGGAGACGTCCACAACATACCCACAGCCATCCAAAATCACATCAGCCGTGCGCCGGTCCCAGGCATGCGCCGGCACTCCCAGCAAGTCGAGCGGCACTAGGTAGGGGAGGGAAACGGTAGTAGCTTGGGCTTGGCGAGTCCACGGCTTGAGGGAGAGCGTGAACCACGGCCCGTGAGCACGTCCACCATTGATGAGCAGATTCCTGGTTGGCAGGTCAGAGCAGAAGACCAGAAAATCCTCGGGGGCGAAATGCCGAATGGACATCCGCGACGGGTCAATCCCGAACTGCTGATGAATGGCAGCCGCCGCGTCTCCAAGATCCACATATGGCCTGGTACCAACCACTGTGACCACCACAGCTCGAGAGAGCTCCACCTCCCTGTGCAGCAATTCCGGAGAGGCCTCCAGATAGCAACAGGAAATTTCCTCTTCCTCCACCACCAAGGCCGGCGGAGCCGGACAAGATGAGGCAGCAGAAACAGGAGAGATCCCAACGGCTTGGCCAGCAACACTCACCGATGGGTCCTCCTCCACGATCCGAGCCCACGAACGGATGATGCGTACCGCACCAGCAGGCGGCGGCCCTGGCGGCAGCGGCGGCAGGGAAGTTGATGCCGGGGCAGAGCTTGAATCCAGCTGGCGGCGGTCGTCGAGACGGCCGCGGAGCGCGGGCGGAGGCCGCAGCGGTTGGTCTTGTGGAGATGGGCACCGGGGCCGCTTGCAGTCCCGCGAGTGATGGCCAACGCCATCGCACCGGACACAGATTGTCTCGTTCGTGCACTTCCTGGAGATGTGATCTGGTTCTCCACAGTTGTAGCAGCACCCAACGAGCCGGGCCGGCATCTTGGTAGCTGGAGGCCGCAGGGACGGGAACTCATGGGCGGGGCGGCCACAGCCGCGGGGCCCGCCCCTGCCTCCCGGCGCCGCGGGGAGAGGAGGGTGGGGGGAGGCGCGGCGGCCCTGGCGGCGGTTGCTATGTTCCCGCCATGCGACATCCGCCGCGCGACGAAGCATCGGTCCAGACGGACGGAGCGGCCCCAGGGCAGAGCCCACCACCGGCACCACCATAGATCTGAGCTGCGGCCGCGGAGGGCAAGACGAGGGGGCATGGGAAGACGAGCAGACTCGGAGCACGAGAACTGGATGCGGGACGCCATGGGGTGGCCGCCGGCACCGGAGTGGTGACGGCGGGGTTGGGGGTGGCAGCCGGCGCGGCGTCGCAAGGGGTGGTAAATTAAGTACTCTAAGATGCAATGTAATACCAAATGAAACCTGAAAAATGGAAAACCCCGTGGTTTTTTATCTCACGTATCGAAATCACAACGGAATCAGAACTTTCCTGATACATCACAAATCACTTCCCAAATTACACACACGCCATAACAGATTCACAGCTTTCCTGGTTTTCATTTTCTTGCAGCAAGGCCAGCAACGCCTTCTGATGCCATCCATGATGCTCCTTGGTGAGCTTCCATCAGTCCACGTCTAGATTCTCCGGCATGGATAGGACGCGTCAGCGCCGGAGGAGTATGCGGTGTGACCATCAACGTCCATGGCCTAAAGAAGCGCGGGAGCCGACGGTGTTCGTGGGTGTAACACCCCCAGGGGTTAACTACAGTGACCACATGCTAATCATGCCATGTCATCTAATTTTACTAAACCAAAATGCCACTAGTCTCAAATCAAACTTAAATTTAAATTCAAATATAAGTCAAAATTATTATTTCCTCAAACATGAAAAGTAAAGAGTTCATATTTTTGCAAATAATCAGTAGGTAATTGTCATGTAGGAACCAACATTAATTGAAATATTTAAGTGACCTTAATTAGCTAAAACAGTACCAAAACAGCAATATCTAATCCATTTTTATTTAATTAAAATTCAAATGAAATCATTTTGTCTCCAAACCTTTTTCTGGCAGTGCTGAATATTGCATAATATTTATTGAGACAAGTCTCATATTTTACAAAAGAGAAATGGTGGCCAAACATTTTGCAAAGAGAAAGAAATGAAAAGCAGAAAAGAAAAAGGCAAAGGGAAAAAAAGGGGCCTGGAGGCACTGGACTTAAGTCCACAGTGCCGGCCCAGCCCATCCCGCGCCGTCTCCCACCTCCCGCTTCTCTCTCCTCCTCGCTGTCGACGCCACAGCGCGCGCGCGCGCTCACCGCAGCCAGGCTCCCCCTCCTCACCGCTCGACAGCGCGCCTCGCGCCCGCCTGGTGGATAAGGGCAGGCCCCCGCGCCACCCCTGAGCTCCCTCTCGCCTCACTCCTCCCCTCCCTCGCTCTCTCCCTTCCGTCCCGAGTGCCGCCATGGCCGTACCCCGCGAAGCACGCTGCCACTGACCTTCCCACGCCACCGCGACGTGTCCATGAGCTCCGTCGGCCACCGCTGCTTCGTCTGCACCTTCAGGTCGACGCCGGGGAGCACCAACGCCGCCGCCATCTTCCTCTCCTTCCTCGGATCGCCGCCACCGTCCGACGACGAATCCGGCCACTCCGAGCCCTCCCCGAACACGCTAAGCTCAACTACAGGCTCCCGGTGAGCCGCTGCTTCTTTCCCCTCCTCGCTCGCCGCCGTTTGCTGCCCGTAGACGCCGTCCCCGACGTGGCCGAGCCCGCCACCGCGCGAGCTCGTCGCCGGCGACCATCCGGTGACCAAATGACCCCGCGCTTGTGCCCGTTGGGCTCACCCGCGCGCGTAGATGCCCCCTGGCCCATCCGTTCGACTTAAGCGTGCCCGCATCGCCGTTTCCACCGAGCTCCCGCAGCCACCTCCGCCTCCGCTCGTCGCCGGCGACGTTTCCGGCGATCCCCGAGCGGACCGCCACCACCACGTGACGTGCCTCTTCACGCTCGTTCGAACGCGCCCCTCCGCGCGCCAAATGGTGGCCGGAGGGCGAAACCCGAGCCCCGCCACCGTTCCAGTGGTCGCCGGAGCCTCGCCGCCGGCGTCCGACGTGGCGCCTACGTGGCCCTCCCCGTGCCACTGACGTGTGGGCCCAGTTGACTTAGTTGACCGGGTCAACTATTGATTGGGCTCGCACTGTCACTGACATGTGGGCCCGCTTACTTTAAATGATTTTATAAATAAATAAAATGCTAATTAAACTGTTAATTAAACAGTCACTGACTAATGGGGCCCACCCTCTAATTAATCTTTAATTAGTTTAATTAATCCCTAATTAGCTCACTGTGTATGACATGTGGGACCCACTGGTCAGGTTTGACCCTGGTGTAGGAGATATGCCCTAGAGGCAGTAATAACAGTTATTTTGTATCTCCGAGTTTGTAATGAATGTTTATGTTCCATGCTATAACTGCAATGATTCTCGAGTCTGCAATATCCACGAGGTTTGGATGGAAACTCATGTGCACGTGTGGTATAATAAACGGTAAAATGTATTCCTAGTCTTGCCTCTAAGACTAGCTCAAGTATTGCATGATGATCCTGTTTTCCTGATCATGGGAATGAATATGCCGGCAATTTTGAGGGCACAATGTTAGGAGAACACTTGTGTTGAATCGACCCGAATTGATGTTATGCTATGAGATACATTCGTTACAAGTTAATGGTTAATAACACAGAGATAGTTAATGTTTGCATAATTCCTTAGACCATGAGAGTATCGAGTTCCTTCGTACTTGCTTCGTGAACTTTGGGGTTTGTTAAACGTCATCCGTAACTGGGTGGCTATTACGGCGGCTTACGGGTTCACGGAAAAGTATGACAAGTAACGAGATAGCTCAAGATTGGGATTTGCTCCTCCGACGATGGAGAGATATTCTTGGGCCCTCTCGGTGTTACGGTATCCATCATCGTCTGGCCAGACACATTGTGATTTGATCACTGGGATGCCGGAACACGGAAACGAGAAAAGAGAACAAAACCGGTAACGAGGTAACTTGCATGGTGGACAAGTTGTTGATCCACGGGGATGCAATAAATCTCACCTCGGGTGTTTGTAATATATCGTGAAGCAACAGGAATAGCACACGACAACTGGAGGTTCACTCGAATATTCATTCGTGTGGGTATAGGGGTCAATATGGGTGTCCACGGCTCCGATGTTGATCATTGATCGGAAAGTGTTCCCGGTCATGTCTATACTTCACCGAACCTATAGGGTCACACACTTAAGGGTCATCTATCTGCTGAATACTAGACGGGGAGTCTGAGAGAAAATCACCGGAAAAGTTTCGGACGAAACGGAAACGTTCCGGAGAGAACACCGGAATAGTTTCGGTGAAACTGAAAAGTTGTTTTAGGGTATTCCATTAAGTCAAATTGGTTCCGGCACACGCCTGAAAATTCTTGGAGGGTGCCAGAATTGTTCTTGTAACTTCTGAAATTTTTCCGGAGAGAAAAACCGGAAATGTTCCGGAGCAGCCGGAACCGCAATGGTAGCTTTTCGCTGAAGAAAAAACATTGTTCCGAATTTTTTTCGGAATGTGTTCAAAATTGTTTTAGTGGGTACTGGAATTATTCTAGGCACACAGAAATAATTTGGGATTTAACGGACGCAGAAAAATGTCTTCGTGAATAGTGAAAGTGCTTTATGGATATTTTTTGGAAAGCACCTTTTGGGATATTTTCCAAAAGGCTTCTAGAAGGACTTGGGAGCCAAGGAAGCCCCTCATGGGGGCCCCCCAAGAGTGGCCGGCCAAGGGAGGTGGAGCTCCACATGCCATCCTTTTTAGCTTTATTCTTTTATGAAAAGGCATAAAGTGGGGGTACTTTTGGTATTTTTGAATGCCAACTTTACCCCTTGGCTTTCCTATAAATAGAGGTGGAGGGGTGCTCTCCAAACCTCATCCTTGCTCTCATACACATGCCATGCTCATCTGGCTCTCTCTCTCTCCCTCCCACGAAATAGTTTCGTAGAGCCGAAAGGTTGTCTGGGTTCCGGTAGGAACTAGTTCTGGACGGCGAAGCCCTGCCAGATAGCTGACCCCGTATATGTGCAACTCTGTAGAGAGATCGTAGTTTCGGTCTTAGTTCGAGAGTGCCTCCCGAAGGGCTGTCCGAATGACCGTCAGAGTTTCGAGGGTACTCCCGAAGGGCTGTCCGAGTGACCGTCCGAGTTTCGAGGGTCCTCCCGAAGGGCTGTCCGTGACATCGTCCGAGGGACTGTCCGACCGCCTCCCGAAGGGCTGTCCAACGAGGGAGTACATCCTCGCGGTTGGGAGGTTGTAAATCCTAGCTGCGGGGATCTGCACCGACGATCTACACCTACTCTTCTTCCGCTGCGCTTCGAGTCGGTACGGATCAGATCAAACCCTGTATGCAGTCTCCATAGTGGTCCTGGGCGTGCTCGCTGTACCGATTTTTTTTGTTTTCTGTCGCGTTCCCCTACACCTGGCCAGCTGGGTTTGACCGATGACGTCACCCTGACGTCATGCTGAAGTCACAGTTCACTGTTTTGGATAATTCGGATTTAATAATTAAACCAATTACAGAAATTTAATAAACTTTGAAAAATCATATAAAATAAACCTTAACTCGGATGAAAATAATTTATATATGAAAAACGATCAGAAAAATATGACGAATCCGAATATGCCACCCACATACCTGTCAGCCCTCTCTAACATGATGAACATGGGACTTTCCCCTCCGATTCATCTGACTGATAATTGCCTGGAGCTGGTAAAACACCTCCAGATGTTTTCCCGCTCTGACTAACTTGCGTAGTACTGCATTAGAACACCCCTAGCACAGCATGTTGACATGTCATGCATCCCTGTTGCATTGTTTGCCGTGTATTTATTGTTTCTTCCCCCTCCTTCTCTCCCGATATACCCCAAGACTGCCGTCGACACTACTGAGTACGACTACGTCGTCGACGACCAGCCCCTTTCAGTAGAGCTTCCAGGCAAGCAAAACCCCCTTGATCATTCCTATATCGCCTATTCCTTCTCCCTCATGCTTGCATTAGATTTTGCTACTGTAATTGCTTGCTCCTATTCTGATGCATAGCCTGTTTTTGTAACCTGCTGTTGATACTTTACTTGTCATCCTAAACTGCTTAGAATAGGCTGGTTAGTGATCCATCAGTGACCCCTCACCCTTGTCCCTGTTGCCCCGCTTTGTTACCAGTGCCTCTGTAGGATCGAAAGTATGTCTAGAGGGGGGGGGGTGATTAGACTACTTGACCAAATAAAACCTAACCTTTTCCCAATTTTAGTTGTGGGCAGATTTTAGCAATAGTACATGTCAAGCATCACCCTACACATGCAATTCTAAGAGTATAGCAGCGGAAAATAAGCAATTGCATATGTATGTAAAGGAGGGGATTGGAGATTTCAAACGCAATGAAGACACAGTGGTTTTTGGCGTGGTTCCGATAGGTGGTGCTATCGTACGTCCACGTTGATGGAGACTTCAACCCACGAAGGGTAACGGCTGCGCGAGTCCACGGAGGGCTCCACCCACAAAGGGTCAACGAAGAAGCAACCTTGTCTATTCCACCATGGCTTACGTCCACGAAGGACTAGCCTCACTCGGGGTAGATCTTCACGAAGTAGGCGATCTCCTTGCCCTTACAAACTGCTTGGTTCAACTCCACATCATGTCGGAGGCTCCCAAGTGACACCTAACCAATCTAGGAGACACCACTCTCCAAAAGGTAATAGACGGTGTGTTGTTGATGAACTCCTTGCTCTTGTGCTTCAAATGATAGTCTTCCCAGCACTCAAACGACTCCTCACAGATTTGGCTATGGTGGAAGAGGGATTTGAGTGGAAAGCAACTTGGGAAAGGCTAGAAATCAAGATTCAAATGGTAGGAATGGAATAGCTTGATCTCAACACATGAGTAGGTGGTTCTTTCTCAGAAAATGTATGGTGGAAGTGTAGGCACGTTCTGATGGCTCTCCTTACTGAGAAGGAGGTGGTGGAGGGGTATATATAGCCTCCACACAAAATCCAACTGTTACACACTTTTGACCCAACTCGGTGGCACCGAAACCATAATCTCGGTAGCACCAAACTGTGTAAAAGATATGAACTTTAGGAATTTCGGTGGGACCGATACGAACAACTCGGATGGACCGAAGTGCAATGGCTAGGGCAAACCTCATCTCGGTGGCACCGATTGCATCTACTCGGCAGGACCGAAGTGAAGCAATAAGGCAACAGAGAGTTGGCAAGTCATCTCGGTGAGACCGATTTGCAAAACTCGGTGAGACCAAAGTGAATGCAAACGATTACAGAGAGTTGGCAAGGCCATCTCGGTGGGACCGAGATCCATTTCGGTGGATCCGATTTGTTAGGGTTTAGGCAGTGGCTAAGTCTTGGATGAACTCGGTGGGTCCGTATAGGAATTTTCGGTGGGGCCGAGTTAGAATGTGGGTTTTGGACATCTCTGGGTAGAGAGAGTGGTTGAGGGTTTAGGAGTACTGTCACTAAGCACTTGAGCAAAAAGACCATTAAGCAACACCTCATCCCCTTTTAATAGTATTGGCTTTCCTATGGACTCAATGTGATCTTGGATCACTAAACCAAAAATGTAGAGTCTTGATCTTTTGCCAATCCTTGTCCTTAGCATCTTGAGGGGTCCACGTCTCTAGTCCATGCCATGCCAATCATTGAACATCCTGAAATCTTAATCTTGAATGGACATTAGTTCAATGAGATATATGTTGTTATGAATTACCAAAACCACCAAGGGAGCAAATGTGCTTTCAGCCTCGATCTTTGTGATCGATGTGCAGAGGCCGTTAGATCACCGCACACCCCCTTAGTTGTATGGCTCTGCAGGGCTACTATCGAGTGCCAGGGGTGATACCTCATACTGCACCCCTGATGATATCCCTGTAGTAAAGCACATCGATGGTGATCGCAGAGGGTGATTCCTCCCTCTCCCCTTCCCGATGATGACTCGGACGTGCAACCCCTCAAGTGGGGACCATCGAGGGTGATTCCTCCTGGTTCTCCTCAACGGATTGCATCGAATAGGAATCCATCGAGGGTGATTCCTCGGGTTCCCTTTGATGTTTTGGACACACGGTTACCATGACTTTTACCTCATACCTTTGTTGCAGGCGGGTCGACCCCGAGGGGTACCTGCGGGAAATGTGGAGTCGGGTTGACCTGGAGGGTACCCGCGAGATAATTACGAGGCGCGGCCGGGCAGGCAGAGACCGCCCTAGAGAGGGATGGGCCTGACCCTTGTTGCACTTCCTCGAGACGGGGCGACAGGAGTACTGATCGTCACCGCGAGCTCCTAATAATTCACTAACGGATTTGGGTATTTGATCTGAGTTGGCCACTAGCCTATACGCACTACCACCACGCGGGATAATGGTTTAATTGGGCCCTCAGCGCCGTATGTATCAGCCGAAAGCTCTGTCAGATGTCCAGTTCAGCATTGTGAGCCCGTCGGGACAAGTGCCATCCAGGACTGAGGTGGTGCTTGGACTCCGATACGCGACACAACGACCCGGAGTGCAAAGGGCGATGGGCCCAAGACCCCTGAAGGCTTAGGATGTAAACCAGCGGGGACCTCTCTGCGGAGCCTAGGTAGGACTACGTCATGTCGATCAGCCGAAGCCGGGCATGACCGAGAAAAGTGTGTCCAGCCAAAGTTAATCGAGCGTGTTGGGTAACAGTAGTGCACCCCTGCAGGGAAGTTATCTATTCGAATAGCCGTGTCCATGGTAACAGGACGCTCAGTGTTGTATCCCGATCTACTACAACTTGAACTGGATACATGTTAATTAATTGTAAGCTCCGGGGTCGCTTTCTCGCCGGGAGATGAGGAAGGATCTCTAGGTTTTGCTTCTTCATGCTTGTTACTTTATGTTATGCTGCTAATCTACAGTCTTCTAATGCTGCAAGACGCTGAAGATGCTAGTCTTCGATAGGTTAGGTTTTTCCCCCTCTGTTCTGGCATTTCTGCAGTTTAGTCCAAAGATATAGCCACATTCCTTTGATATCGATGCATACATAGAATAGTTCTAATGTAAGTCTTGCGAGTACTTTGGATGAGTACTCACGGTTGCTTTGCTACTCTTTTCCCCTATACCCGATTGCTGTGATCAGATGGCGGAGCCCTGGAGTCAGCTGCTCCCGCCGACGACTGCTACTACACTTCCAGTGGAGCCTACTACTACATGGAGACCGACGACCAGGAGTAGATTCGGAGGCTCCCAGGCAGGAGGCCTGCGCCTTTTCGATCAGATGTCATTGTTTTGCTCAGTCTTCTTAAGGCAAACTTGTTTCCCTTTGTGTCTGTACTCAGATATTGTTGCTTCTGCTGATGCTTGTATGACTCGAGCTTATGTAATCGAGCCCTCGAGGCCCCTGGCTTGTAATATAAAGCTTGTATGACTTTTATTTGAGTTCAGAGTTGTGTTTGTGATATCTTCCCGTGAGTCTCTGATCTTGATCATCTGGATTTGCGTGGATGATTAGTGCACGGTCGAGCAGGGGCGTCACAAGTTGGTATCAGAGCCGACTGCCTGTAGGAAGCCCCCTTCCGATTCCTTGGTCGAAGTTGAGTCTAGTCTTTGAAAAACTATTTTACTAACATGGCTGTGTGGCTTACAGGCCCACGTCGCCAATGGGTGGTATTAGGATCTTTTATTCCTCTTCCTTACTCTGGGATTCTACTCTCTCTTCTATTGGGGTTAAAATTTTACTAACTCTGACTCTAGGTTCTCGTGATCACATCCACCCGGAGCTTTGATTATCTGCAAATTACTTCCTTGAATGCACGATGCAAGAATTCACTCACTGTCATTTGACAATCTTGAAATTTTCCTCTGTTTCAGATGGATCGCTTATTTCCGCCGTGCCCTGCGACGCAGCTTGTACTCCGCACTTGGGCTCGTGATGCGCCTGGTTTTCCAGCTATCCTGATCGCCCTCCTGACCAGATTGGGCTACCGCTGGTACCCCGAGTACATGGTTTATGAGGATTTCCGCGAGTTCAATTAGGAGCAGTACCATGCCGATGTTCGTATCTTTGATCAGAGAGACGACTCCGTCATTGAGTTGTACACTTTTCACGGTATCGGCGTGACGATTGATATGGCAGTCCATGATGCTGCCCATTCTGCTGTCGCACGTCTTCGTGGTGAGCATAGTCGCTTGGATGACTCTGAGTTCCGATACATCCCGTATGCCCCTGCTGAAGATGATACCGGATACTACACAGCTGTCTGTGCCCCTTACGAGCGACGTCGATACGACCCGCAGGTTTTGATTCAGTGCACTCGGGCTCTGGATCGCACTGCTCGGGCTCTTGCCGTCGAGTTGTTTGCCACTCGCGCATGTCTCTACGATGCTATGACACAGTTGCTGCCAGCTGTTCAGTTAGGGATACATCCAGAGTACATCCTTTACCCGCGCAGGACTCAGATGCCTGCAGGTATCGATTGGCCTACTGTTGGAGGTCGCACACCCACACGTGGTCCTCTCCTCCCAGTTCGAGATCGGGTTCTGCATCAGAGTAATCACAGAGCGCAGGACCTTTCTGCCATGAGCACTCATCGTCAGCACCTGCAGTGACCTGGTTTCAGTGGTATTCCCCGACGTTGATGTAGCCTTTGCTATGTCCCGTTGTTGTATTTCCTACCGCGTGCCTGCGCGCCGCCTAGTATGTCTAGCTATTTGAAATTCCGAACTTATGTTGTCCACATGTAACCGACCTTGTGTATGGATCTGTATGTCTTAATTGACTACTGTTATGAATCTATTGAACTACATGTTCATTGTCGTGTTACATCATGCTTGTCTCAAAACACTTGCAGTTGTTATTACTAAACTACCCCCTGTTAAATCTTTAGCAGGATGGTTAGACCAGGTGGTCGTGGTCGTGGCCGTGCTGCCCAACAGCCACCACCGCCAGACTATATGGTAGCTATGATGCAGCAATTCGAGCTGAACCACCAGTTCATGGTTGGAATCATGGCTTAGTTCCCAAACCAGAACCAGAATGCTTAGAATCAGCAACCTGCTCCAATAACTCTGCAGGAGTTTGTTCGTCTCAGCCCTACTGTTTTCCGCAACTCTGAACAGCCACTGGATGCTGATGACTGGCTTCGCGACATCGCCTTCGAGATGGAATCTGCCAATGTCGCCCCTGCCAACCTTGTCACCTTCGCGTCCTACTTCTTGAAGGGTCCCGCTGCTCAATGGTTGGACACCCACAGGCATTCACTACCTGTTGGGACAGTCGTTACCTGGATCGAGTTTCAGACTGCTTTTCGTGCCCGTTACATTCTGCAAGGAGTTATGGACCGGAAGAAGCATGAGTTCCGCAACCTTACCCATGGCAATAAGACTGTTGAAGCTTATCAGCGGGAATTCCTTGACCTATCCCGTTATGCTGAAGAAGACATTGCCACTGATGCCCGTAGACAGGCAAGGTTCTGTGACAGACTTCACCCAGACCTCAAGCTTGCACTTGCTGTGCATAACTTCACCGACTTCGCCACCCTGGTGAACAAGGCTATCCAGGTTGAGACCGCTCAGAAGGAACACAAGTATGCCATCAAGCGCCACCATGACGTTGGCTCATCTTCAGACTCGTCATCGCAGAAGCGCCGTATCTGGATTCCTCATGGCATGTACCATCTAGCTACACCTCCTCCACCGCCGGGGCAGCCAAGACCTCAGGCTCCACTGCTTCGAGCTCCTGCTCCCCGCCCCAGTGATGGGCTCTGCTTCAAGGGTGGACATCCAGGTCACCGTTCCAGAGAATGCCCTCAGAACCAGAATCAGCTTGCACTTCCCCATGTTGGCCGTGGAAATGGCCGTGGTAACAACCAACCCCGCAACAATAATGCCAGACCTTCTTATGGTCGTGGTCAAGCTTACCATGTTGATCTGAATGAAGCTCAAGATCAGCTTGCTACTGCGATCGGTACTATCCTTGTTCACTCAGTACCACCTCCTGTTTTAATTGATTCAGGAGCATCGCATTCAATTTACGCTAAAATCCTTTGCATTCACGCATGACATTAGATGTGAACCGTTGCACAATCCATTAATGGGAAATTCTCTCGCGGGCCCATGCCAAGCATCCTTGGTATGAATACCCCGACCTTCTCCCTTCCACCTTCTGAATTCTCGGGACGAGAATTTCTTTTAGAGGAGGAGAATTGTAACACCCCCAGGGGTTAACTACGGTGACCACATGCTAATCATGCCATGTCATCTAATTTTACTAAACCAAAATGCCGCTAGTCTCAAATCAAACTTAAATTTAAATTCAAATATAACTCAAAATTATTATTTCCTCAAACATGAAAAGTAAAGTGTTCATATTTTTGCAAATAATCAGTAGGTAATTGTCATGTAGGAACCAACATTAATTGAAAATTTAAGTGACCTTAATTAGCTAAAACAGTACCAAAACAGCAATATCTAATCCATTTTTATTTAATTAAAATTCAAATGAAATCATTTTGTCTCCAAACCTTTTTCTGGCAGTGCTGAATATTGCATAATATTTATTGAGACAAGTCTCATATTTTACAAAAGAGAAATGGTGGCCAAACATTTTGCAAAGAGAAAGAAATGAAAAGCAGAAAAGAAAAAGGCAAAGGAAAAAAAAGGGGCCTGGGGGCACTGGACTTAAGTCCACAGTGCCGGCCCAGCCCATCCCGCGCCGTCTCCCACCTCCCGCTTCTCTCCTCCTCGCTGTCAACGCCACAGCGAGCGCGCGCGCTCACCGCAGCCAGGCCACCCCTCCTCACCGCTCTACAGCGCGCCCCGCGTCCGCCTGGTGGATAAGGGCAGGCCCCCGCGCCCCCCTGAGCTCCCTCTCGCCTCACTCCTCCCCTCCCTCGCTCTCTCCCTTCCATCCCGAGCGCCGCCATGGCCGTACCCCGCGAAGCATGCGGCCACTGACCTCTCCACGCCACCGCGACATGTCCACGAGCTCCGTCGGCCACCGCTGCTTCGCCTGCACCTTCAGGTCGACGCCGGGGAGCACCAACGCCGCCGCCATCTTCCTCTCCTTCCTTGGATCGCCGCCACCGTCCGACGACGAATCCGGCCACTCCGAGCCCTCCCCGAGCACGCTAAGCTCAACTACAGGCTCCCGGTGAGCCGCTACTTCTTTCCCCTCCTCGCTCGCCGCCGTTTGCTGCCCGTAGACGCCGTCCCCGACGTGGCCGAGCCTGCCACCACGCGAGCTCGTCGCCGGCGACCATCCGGTGAACAAATGGTCCCGCGCTTGTGCCCGTTGAGCTCACCCGCACGCGTAGATGCCCCCTGGCCCATCCGTTTGACTTAAGCGCGCCCGCATCGCCGTTTCCACCGAGCTCCCGCAGCCACCTCCGCCTCCGCTCGTCGCCGGCGACGTTTCCGGCGATCCCCGAGCAGACCGCCACCACCACGTGATGCGCCTCTTCGCGGTCGTTCGAACGCGCCCCTCCGCGCGCCAAATGGTGGCCGGAGGGCGAAACCCGAGCCCCGCCACCGTTCCTGTGGTCGCTGGAGCCTCGCCGCCGGCGCGCCACCGTCTAAACATCGGCGTCCAATGTGGCGCCTACATGGCCCTCCCCGTGCCACTGACGTGTGGCCCAGTTGACCCAGTTGACCGGGTCAACAGCTGACTGGGCTCACACTGTCACTAACATGTGGGCCCGCTTAATTTAAACAATTTTATAAATAAATAGAATGCTAATTAAACTATTAATTAAATCTGTTAATTAAACAGTCACTGACTAATGGGGCCCACCCTCTAATTAATCTTTAATTAGTTTAATTAATCCCTAATTAGCTCACTGTGTATGACATGTGGGACCCACTGGTCACGTTTGACCCTAGCCAGCTGGGTTTGACCGATGACGTCACCCTGACGTCATGCTGACGTCACAGTTCACAGTTTTGGATAATTTGGATTTAATAATTAAAACAATTCCAGAAATTTAATAAAACTTTGAAAAATCATATAAAATAAACCGTAACTCGGATGAAAATAATTTATATATGAAAAACGATCAGAAAAATATGATGAATCCGAATATGCCACCCACATACCCGTCAGCCCTCTCAAACATGATGAACATGGGACTTTCCCCTCCGATTCATCTGACCGATAATTGCCCGGAGCTGGTAAAACACCTCCAGATGTTTTCCCGCTCCGACTAACTTGCGTAGTACTGTATTAGAACACCCCTAGCACAGCATGTTGACATGTCATGCATCCCTGTTGCATTGTTTGCCGTGTATTTATTGTTTCTTCCCCCTCCTCTCCTGATAGACCCCGAGACTGCCGTCGACACTACTGAGTACGACTATGTCGTCGACGACTAGCCGCTTTCAGCAGAGCTTCTAGGCAAGCAAAACCCCCTTGATCATTCCTATATCGCCTATTCCTTCTCCCTCATGCTTGCATTCGATTTTGCTGCTGTAATTGTTTGCTCCTATTCTGATGCATAGCCTGTTTTTGTAACCTGTTGTTGATACTTTACCTGTCATCCTAAACTGCTTAGAATAGGCTGGTTAGTGATCCATCAGTGACCCCTCACCCTTGTCCCTGTTGCCCCGCTTGGTTACCAGTGCCTCGATCTTTGTGATCGATGTGCAGAGACCGTTACATCACCGCACACCCCCTTAGTTGTACGGCTCTGTAGGGCTACTATCGAGTGCCGGGGGTGATACCTCGTACTGCAACCCTGATGGTATCCCTGTAGTATAGTACATCGATGGTGATCGCAGAGGGTGATTCCTCGCTCTCCCCTTCCCGATGATGACTCGGTCATGCAACCCCTCAAGTGGGGACCATCGAGGGTGATTCCTCCTGGTTCTCCTCAACGGATTACATCGAATAGGAATCCATCGAGGATGATTCCTCGGGTTCCCTTTGATGTTTTGGACACACGGTTACCATGACTTTTACCTCATACCTTTGTTGCAGGCGGGTCGACCCCGAGGGGTACCCTCGGGAAATGTGGAGTCGGGTTGACCTAGAGGGTACCCGCGAGATAATTACGAGGTGCGGCCGGGCAGGCAGAGACCGCCCTAGAGAGGGATGGGCCTGCCCCTTGTTGCACTTCCTCGAGACGGGATGACAGGAGTACTGATCGTCACCGCGAGCTCCTAATAATTCACTAACGGATTTGGGTATTTGATCTGAGTTGGCCACTGGCCTATACGCACTACCACCACGCGGGATAATGGTTTAATGGGGCCCTCGGCGCTGTATGTATCAGCCAAAAGCTCTGTCAGATGTCCAGTTCAGCATTGTGAGCCCGTCGGGACAAGTGCCATCCATGACTGAGGTGGTGCTTGGACTCCGATACGCGACACAACGACCCGGAGTGCAAAGGGCGATGGGCCCAAGACCCCTTAGCACTTAGGATGTAGACCGGCGGGGACCTCTCTGTGGAGCCTAGGTAGGACTACGTCGTGTCAATCAGCCGAGGCTGGGCATGACCGAGAAAAGTGTGTCCGGCCAGAGTTAATCGAGCGTGTTGGGTAATAGTAGTGCACCCCTGCAGGGAAGTTATCTATTCGAATAGCCGTGTCCGCAGTAACAGGACGCTCAGTGTTGTATCCCGATCTACTACAACTTGAACTGGATACATGCTAATTAATTGTAAGCTCCGGGATCGCTTTCTCGCCGGGAGACGAGGAAGGATGTCTAGGCTTTGCTTCTGCATGCTTGTTACTTTATGTTATGCTACTAATCTGCACTCTTCTAATGCTGCAAGACGCTGAAGATGCTAGTCTTCGATAGGTTAGGTTTTCCCCCTCTGTTCCGGCATTTCTGCAGTTTAGTCCAAAGATATAGCCCCATTCCTTTGATACCGATACATACATAGAATAGTTCTGATGTAAGTCTTGCGAGTACTTTGGATGAGTACTCACGGTTGCTTTGCTACTCTTTCCCCCTATACCCGATTGCTGCGATCAGATGGCGGAGCCCTGGAGTCAGCTGCTCCCGCCGACGACTGCTAATACACTTCCAGTGGAGCCTACTACTACGTGGAGACCGACGACCAGGAGTAGATTCGGAGGCTCCCAGGCAGGAGGCCTGCGCCTTTTCGATCAGATTGCGTTGTTTTGCTCAGTCTTCTTAAGGCAAACTTGTTTCCCTTTGTGTCTGTACTCAGATACTGTTGCTTCCGCTGATGCTTGTATGACTCGAGCTTATGTAATCGAGCCCTCGAGGCCTCTGGCTTGTAATATAAAGCTTGCATGACTTTTATTTGAGTTTAGAGTTGTGTTTGTGATATCTTCCCGTGAGTGTCTGATCTCGATCGTGTGCATTTGCGTGTATGATTAGTGCACGGTCGAGCAGGGGCGTCACAGTGGGTGAGCGTGTAACGGGCATGTCCGAGGCGGCGGAGGTCGACCTCATGTCCTTGACCGGCTCTCTTAGTCTACCCAGTCTTCTATCACGACGCTGTCCTCGATCACGAGCGAGCCGTATGCATCCTCGTGTTGATAAGATGCTTCATCACCGCCGATGAGGCGCTCATCCTGCCTCCAACGAGCGCTGCCATGCATGGAGGAGGCCATGCGGAGATTGACAAGCTGCAACACTGGAGCAGTAGACCATGCCCACGACCTGCCCTTCAAGTTCATGCAGATGTGCGGTCTCCTGATCCTCGTACTTGGTAGTGCATTAAGGTCCAAGATTTTACCTTCACGTTGTTTTAAGTTTTTCTTCAACACATGCATATATCATCGCTAAATGTTTTGCAATATACATAAATTTAGTATTATTGGAAACACTTGAATAGTACAGCCAGGTCTGTTGAATACTATCGTCTAATTGATGGTGTTTTATTTTAAAGCAGTTCTAATTGATGGTGGTGAATATTTTTTGGCAGTTTGAACTATGGCAAAGCCAAAGATATAATTTTGCCTAGCATATTTTACTGTTCCAAATGGGATTGCTGTATATTGAGGACTGAGGTCTGGTAAGTAGATAACATGTGCCAATTACCTAAACTATGATTGCTACTTCCTTGACGAATACTATATATTACTAATAAGCTTCTAATAAATATAAAGTCTCAATTTATATTAATACATCATATACAAGATTACTGGTGATTACCATCTTGTCCGGTGCGTTCCAATTCAATGCAATTTAAAGTATTTTGGCTGCTATGTTGTCTGCCTTATAGTTGGATATGGCAGATTGAGCACAAGGTGAAAAATACTACTTTCATCATAAATCATTTGCTTTAAATATTGGTGTACCATCATGTCATCATCCAAAAAAAGGTGTATCTTTAGGATCTGCATGTGTGTTTTTTTACATTGTTTTAAAGTATTATTGATGCATTGATTTATTCATCCATGTGTAGACATAATGTGTCGATTATTTTTCTTTGACCAGTGTAGGAGCCACAACATGAAATAGGTTACTGAAGATTTACAATAGTGGAAAATTATAATGTCGACAAGTAGGGCATCAGAGGTTTCCCCTATTGTGGGTGTCTCTAACACTAAGTATATTTTTATATCAATCTTATCTCGGTAAGTAGAGTATTAACTACCAAAATTTCGACGGTACCTGAGTGCATAAATTTGGTATAATGGTGAACATGTCATCATAGCATTAAAATAAATTTGTGTTATGTTGTATCTTGATCGCGGTCAAGACCCTTTGGGGTAAACACTCATATAGATAATTATGTCTCCTTGAAATTATTCGTATGTAAAACAATCTTGTGTAAATGTCCCCTTTGGTGTACGTTGCTGCTCTTCAAGAGCCTTAGTGTAGATGTTCACGTAGATAATTATGTCTATTTGAAGTTATTTCAAAGTAATTAAAATCTCTGTTCACGCTAATTCTCTTTTTTCTTGAGAATATCACTAAAGCGGTGGATCCCATTGTAGAGTTGGGCCATAGACAATGAACTTGGACTCGTAGCTTCACCACCTTTTTCCAAATGCAAGTTTGTTGGAAAGTCAAACACATGCCATTAGGTTGAGAGTGGAGGCATGTGGCGGAGAAAGATTATCGCAGGGTTGTGAGGAGGCAATGGGAGGAATTAAGCAGGAGTAAGAAGTCAATATTTATCACGATGATCAAAGTCTGCAAGCAAGAAATATATTGATTGCTTAACTACCATCATTTCATGTACTTTTCTACTCTGTAGCAAAACACAATTATCTTTACTAGAATTTGTATACATGCATTGTAATTCAGTAGCAAAAGGTGGGAATAGCACAATTAAGTGAGTGAAGTTTCATTAATGAGTGCTTTTCTTTATGTTTCTTCTTGTCACCAAATCGGTATCTATGTTGTGCTCAAAGACTAACGATAATAGCATTGTGTGCAAATTTCATTATTCATAAATAAGAAATTCAATACTCGATCATATCTCCAGGTAGGTGATATAACTGCTTCCTTTGCAAATTAGATAGACAATGCGCCATCATCTCAAAAAGTTCATAGATTTGTCCCAAATGTCGTCTGAACTTCAAGTTCTTTCTCCGTGTGATAATGAAGCTCCCATGTCATTCAGGTTGGGCTTAAATAGCTCAAGTTTGTCTAACGGTTGCACATCTCTCACAATTGTTTAAAAGCAATGTAGAATATTTCTCCATATATACATTTGCTTTTAGTTATAGCAAAAAAAAAAGAGGAGGGGGCGCCAATTGCAACATCGATAGTACGGAAGCCAGTATGCTTGAGCCAACAAGCTGTTCTTTCTTCCCTTCTTTCTTTGTTCCATATAATTTCTTGGTTTCAAACATGTAGATTTTAAAATAACTTCCTCTTTAGTTGATCCTATATGATGTCCATACCAAATAGCCCTGGGCATCTTGGGACGCGGCCCAGGCGCAGTTCCTGGTAGTATCATTATACAACATTCTGCCGCTACAGTATGAAGCAAGCCTGTGCCTGACCCAATTTTGGGATCCCCTACTTGGTGAAAGTTGTGGTGTCAGCGGGAAGGGTAAGGAGCACGAGCATTTGAGAGAAATAGGGGAGTGCAGAGAGCAGGCACTGGATGCCCTGACATGAAGGTGTGTCATAGTAGCCAGCTAGAGGGACAAAGGAGCACGATCATTTGCATAATAGAATAGAAATATGTTGAATGAGTCATCAATTCGAGTAAGAAGAACTTGTTTCATGTGATTTGTAGTGGGCAAAAGTGGAAACAATTTTTTTATAATAACTAATTCAACAACACAAGTGCTACACCTTGATCATTTATGTGCATGTGATACGATTCTAGCTATTTTCCTTTCTATGGGTGATTTTAATCCTGGGGTAGGAGGGTTCATACGAGTGGAACTGTCAGCTCTCATGCAATGCTTAAAAAGGAAAAATGAGAGCAATTTGGGATTTTTAAAGTATAACATTGCAAAATTGTATGGGGAAATTGTTTAATTTGTCAGAACTTTTAGGAGGGAGTGGATGACTGATGTTGGAAGACCTTCACAGTTAGGGATGATGAGAATGCCTATGGCAATTTGGCAAACTTGGAGAAAACATATGCGAATTTAAGTCAGGTGACAATGTAGAGCTGAAGCCAAGCGGCTCGTATTCATATGTTAGTCCATGTGTTAGGGATGGTGGGACTCAACAATTCGATAGATTTGGAGGGAACACCAGGCGTATTTGAAGTGGAGTGACAACATAGCGAAATAATAACACAATGATCAAAGAGCTGAAGTTGAGGGGCTCGTGATAGATCCATTTGCTGGCCTGTGGCAACGCACGGGCGTTCTACTAGTTTTTATAAAGATCTTGCTTGCTTATGATGGAAAGCTGGGCGAAAACCATCCTTCTTGTCTTTCCTCGTGTCACCCATGTGGGCGGACAAGGGAGACCTAGATCCGTCGCCACCTAGACCCTCCCCTCCTCCTCCTCCACCTCTCCTCGCCGCCATCGACGCGTGCTTACCAGGCTTGGGCGTCGACGGCGCCTCCTTTTCTCCTACTCGAGGGTGGTGACGCGGGGCGTTCTACTCTAGTGGCGGCACGTGCTGGCGGCGGTGGCTCCAGGGCGTGTGGGCGTGTCAATGGCTACATGGCGGTGGCGGGGTCCGGCTTGGGGTCGTTTGGCGTGTGGGTGGAGGTGCTTGTTGGGGTGTCCATAGGGCTTGAGCACCGCTCAACGAGCAGCCGACGTTGTTGCTAGCGGCTGTGTGAGCTCTGATGGTCGACGACCAGCGGCGGTGCGGGCCTACTGGGTTCTCGGTGGTGCAGATTTGCTGCCCAGGTACTGGTAGGTGGCGCGGGGTGGATGTGGCGACCATCCTTCTCCTTGGTGCGAGTCGACGGAGGCTTGGACCGAGGACTCGCGCTCGGGTGGGCTAGATTTGGGCCGGGGCCGGTTGGTGCTCTCGCGCAGGGTAGGGGTATTTGAGCACAGTCCGGGTGGTGTCCGCAGGAGCGAGGTTCCCTTGTTTGTTGATACAATGGGCGATGGTGGTGGTAGTGACGTCGCTAGTTCGCTACATCGCCGGTCTGATCGGCGCGGAAGGCCATAGATGTGGCATCATGCGAACTCACCTGGGCCAAGGCCAGAGAGCGAAGGTCGAGGCTTGTTCGGTGATGGTTGTTGGCAGTAACCGGTTCATGTCCCTCACGGTCCACCGAGGCTGGTTTGGGATGCATGTGTGGGCGCTTCGTACGGTGGGGGCGTTGGCCAAGAATCTATGGCTAGGAGTGGATGGAAAGGCCTCCACTTTTACTACCGTGGCGGGTGTGCCGTGAAGTGGGTGGTTGGCGATGTTTAAGGCCTTGAATGACGGGCGGCGGCCTCAGATGGTGGGCCGCATAGTTGGCTCTCTGATAGGCGCTATGGCAGTGGTGGTGGCATTCCTTCTTGGTCATGTGGGCGGCAAGGGGATAACGTCAGGTGGCTCGGGACCATCCTCTGTTGTTGGCAGTGGCGACTCCCAGATCCGGATCTGGGAGTCTGAGCTCGTCACGGTTGTCCTGGAGACCTCGTGGTGGCACGGGTGAGTTACCGAGAGAAAGCTCCGCGCTTTGGCGGCAGCGACGGAGGGCGCCGTTCTCTTCTTGAAGACGTCATTGCGGTTCTTCGCTCAATGTCAGAATTCCGGGTGAAAACCCTCGTCCATTTCAGACTCGACAGCGACGACGCTTAGCGCGGTCTTCCCTCCCGAGGGCGTTGTCGTGGAGCTTAGGTGGTCTAGAGTGTAGCGTGGCATTGTACTTAGTCTTCCCTGTGTTCTCCGTTGATGCATAGTCGCGTGCGTTCTGTGTGATCTGGTATCCCAGGATCAGCTTTGTAAGAGGGCTACCTCACCACCTTGTATTGTTCAGTCATGTACTTTGTTCGATTGTTGCTTTATATATAAATTTGGGCGAAAGCCTGTTTCGAGCAAATAGTTTGTATAAAACCGCAGTAATGTAAAAACTTAGTATTCTAATGTATGGGCAGTGTATACTCCAATTTTAAAAAAGGAGCTTTCTCTCACTTGATTTAGTTTAAAAAAAGAGGTTGAGGCCTCTTTCTCAAATACTATAAAAATTATTGCATTGGGGTTACTACGGTGTATAATGTGGTATTTATAGATGAAAAACACATATAAGTTATTAAAATTGTACTAGTCTTTAGAAAAATAACACATAATTCTTTAAATGTCTGGAACACAAATAAAAGTTGATTGCAGAGAACATGTTTGACACTTGGGTCTCACATTAATGCAGATTATTCTTTCAGTGAAAGACGACGTTTCCATCGATAGTGAGATGCCCATGGCGACTTCGTGAACTTTAAGCTCTGCAGCTTCGATCTGTTCTTCAGTAGGCGTTGTGTGAGTGTGTGTAAGTGATGGTGTGGGCGTGTGTACATCTACGTCGTAATCGGTGGTTCTCAAAAGCTAACTATAGAACATAGTATTCTTTGAAGCTACAGACTGTGATGGACGAGAAGGCTAAGGGGAGAGGAGTCACGACACTAGTGTGGGTGAGAACAGAGGAGTGGAAAACCCCTCGTCCATCGCTCCCATGAGCGACATGAGGTAACCCTAGCCACGGTCGTCGGGTCTCTGATGAGTGATATTTTCGCGCTCATCACAGTGTTGTTTAAACCGGATAATCTCAGAATTTTCGAGAAAATCACTTGAAATTGACACTAATGACTAATGAATATGAGAGATCGTGAAATCCTTGCTTTAATGTGTTTCCGCAGGAAAAAGGCCTAAACATATAAAGGAATCATCACTTATAAGGAAACTAGAAGAATGGAGGAAGAAAGGAAAGAACTGGAGGCAGCAACTAGAGCGCAAGACGTCGGTTGGTACGACCACATGCGCTCGTACCAATGGTCGTACCAGCCGCCGCCGGCTCCAGAAGGTTCAACCATTCAACCTTTATAAAAGGGCCTACACTAGAATTGCAACACAGAGTGCACCATTCATGTAACAGAGCACCAGAACCATCTTCCAACCCTAATCGCCGCCATTTTTCATCTCATCTCCATAGCCGCCACCACCACCATCACTGCAGCAATCCCTCTTCAAGTTAGTCATACTTGTAATTGTAGGAGATATGCCCTAGAGGCAATAATAAATGTTATTGTTTATCTCCATGTTCATAATTATGTTTATGTTCCATGCTATAACTGCTATGGTTCTCGAGTCTGCAATAACCACAAGGCTCGGAGGAAGACTCATATGCACGTGTGGAATAATAAACGGTAAAATGTATTCCTAGTCTGGCCTCTAAGACTAGCTCAAGTGTTGCATGATGGTTCTGTTTTCCTGATCATAGGCATGACTATGCCGGCAACTTTGAGGGCACAATGTTAGGAGAACACTTGTGTTGAATCGACCCGATTGATGTTATGCTATGAGATACATTCGTCATGAGTTAATGGTTAATAACACAGAGAAAGTTTACGTTTGCATAATTCCTCAGACCATGAGAGTATCGAGTTTCTTCATGCTTGATTCATGAACTTTGGGGTTTGTTAAACGTCATCCGTAACTGGGTGGCTATTACGGCAGCTTACGGGTTCATGGGAAAGTATGTCAAGGGATTTGAGAGCTCAAGATTGGGATTTTCTCCTCCGACGATGGAGAGATATCTCTGGGCCCTCTCGGTGTTACGGTATCCACCATCGTCTGGCCAGACACATTGTGATTTGATCACAGGGATGCCGCAACACGGAAACGAGAAAAGAGAACAAAACCGGTAACGAGGTAACTGGCATTGTGGACAAGTGTTGATCCATGGGGATGCCGATAAATCTCACCTCGGGTTTTGTAACATATCGCGAAGCAACAGGAATAGCACACGGCAACTGGAGGTTCACTCGAATATTCATTCGTGTGGGTATAGGGGTCAATATGGGTGTCCACGGCTCCGATGTTGCTCATTGATCGGAAAGTGTTCCGGGTCATGTCTATACTTCACCGAACCTATGTGGTCACACGCTTAAGGGTCATCTATCTGCTGAATACTAGACAGGGAGTCTGAGAGAAAGTCACCGAAAAAGTTTCGGAGACAACGGAAAAGTTCCGGAGAGAACACCGGAATAGTTTCGGTAAAACTGAAAAGTTGTTTCGGGGTATGCCATTAAGTCAAATTGGTTTCGGCACACGCCTGGAAATTCTTGGAGGGTGCCAGAATTATTCTGGAAACTTCTGGGATTTTTCCGGGATAAAAACCGGAAAAGTTCCGGAGCTGCCGGAACCGGTTTGGTTGCTTTTCGCAGATGAAAATCACTAATCCGAAATTGTTTCGAAACGCGTCCAAAATCATTTGTGTTGGTACTAGAATTATTCTAAGACCCACAAAAATATTTTCGGATTTAACGGTCGCGGAAAAATGTTTCCGTGAATAGTGAAAGTGCTTTTTGGGTGGCTTCTTGGAGAAGCCACCTTGAGGGCCTTTTGGTATTTTTCCCCTTGGCTTCTTGGAGAAGCCACCCTTGGGCTTGGCCTATAAATAGGGGTGGAGGGGGCTGCCTAAAGACTCATTCCTTGCTCTCATACACATGCCATGACATTTCTGGCTTCTCTCTCCCTCCCAGCGAAATAGTTTCGTAGAGCCGAAAGGCTATCTGGGTTCCGGCAGGAACTAGTTCTGGACGGCGAAGCCCTGCCGGATAGCCGACACCGTATGTGTGCAACCCCGTAGAGAGGTCGTAGTTTCAATCCTTTGCCCGAGGGGCTGTTCGAGTACCTGCCCGGAGGGCTGTCCGAGGATCCGTCCGGTGGGACTATCCGAGGGACTGTCCAGAGGCCTCCCGAAGGGCTGTCCGAGGATCCGTCCGGTGGGACTATCCCGAGGCCTCCCGAAGGGCTGCCCGGAGATCCGTCCGGTGAGCTGACGAGGGAGTACATCCTCGCGGTTGGGAGGTTTTAAATCCTAGCTGCAGGGATCTGCACCGCCGATCGTCATCGACTCTACTTACGCTGCGCTACGAGTCGGTAACGAAAAGATCAAACCTTGTATGTAGTCTCCATAGTGGTCCTGGGCTGGTGCGTAGGTCGGAATTTTTTTGTTTTTTGCTGTGTTCCCCTATAGTGGTATCAGAGCCGTGCTATGCGTAGATGCAGGTTACGATGTAGAATACATAGAGATGTATGGGTGTTGCACAATATAATTTGTAGTAGATGAGTTCTGCTGCTGATAATTATTTGTGCGGGTAGCAGATGAAATCTGTTACCCAATGTTTTTGTTGCTTCCCTGGAATTTGCATATTTCTGATCTTTATAACATCATGGTGGAATTTCAAAGTTCTGGTAATCCGCGATCCTGATTGATTAACGAAGTGCTAACAGTTCATTGAATTCCACCATAGTTAGAGAGAAAGATGAAATTTCGCAGACAAAAGGGCAATGCAGATATGATCTGCACGGGGGTCATGCGTATGACGAAGTTCAGTATGGGGCTCGAGATTTTATTATCTCGTGTTTCATACACCCCGTAAAGTTAATCTAGCGACTTGAATAATCGTACTTGATGATGGACATTGGTAGCTTCGGTTTGCTTCGAAACCTTAGAAGCCACGTAAAACAAATTATGCATGAACCGATTAGAGGCATCTAACTTGGTTTTGTAGGATGTGCATGTGATGTGGTATAGCGGTTCTCATATTAATTTGATTATGTATGAGATGACTATATGATGTAAATTAACATGACCTGCTTGTCATGATTCGGCATGATGGCTGGAGCCATATGATTGTCACTTTAATGACCTGCGTGTCAACCTTTTGTAATGCACTTATTTTATTAGCTATAGAGATAGCAATATTATCTGGTGCATCGATAAGGTGGTGGCAAACTTTGCGAAGGTGAACACCGACGCGAATGCCGAAGACGAAGAAATACATGACTTCTCCATCAGAAAGGGCTATACCATATCATGCTATTATGAATTGCCTGAGATGTTTATCCCTCATGATGCACCCTTCTTGATTGCGCGGTAGTCGCTTTTTATTAGGGTGATCTCTCACAAAATATCAAGTAGTTAGTGTTCTCCCAAGTGTAGCACCGTCACGGCACCTATCTCTTCGGGGTATCACATGGATGCATGGGTACGAACGATTAGAGAATTGTGAGGCGGGTGAGTTGAGACCTCGCAGCGAGATCACTTGGTTTTCTTGACGTTCTGGCTTGATCGTCCTGAGCTCGGAACACGCCCATCGAAAGATGAACAAGAGTCACATAGAGATGTGATTGGCAAGTTGGCCTACCGATTGCAATTCTCGTCACTTGAGATGGATGCATCCTTGGCGTTGAATTGTAATATGGGTCTTGTATCACTCACAATCAATTATGAGAGATATTGATTTGAGTGGGAGCGCACTTTAGAATTAACTTGTTTTAATTCTCAGTGCAATTAATTATGAACTTTGTCTAAAGTGTAATTTGCATAATAGCTGTAGAATAATGGCTCGCGTTTCCACCTCCCCTGTTAAAATTGAATAAGCTGTTATATATCTGGTTAAAACTTTACGGTTGGTAATGTAATGTGAGGACTGTCCTCAAGAGTGCCGAGAAGGACTTTGTCCTATCGCATGCTTTCAGTATTCTCCCGCTAATGCTATGGATAATGTGACTCTTGTCCTTCCATCCAAAAGCTAGAATTCTGTTACGGTCAAGTGCAATATGTTTGCTTCCATGAGACCCAGACTTCAAAAGTTTGGGATAGCTATGTGATATTCATGGAACTGAAAATCATTTTCAGACACAAACAAAGACTAAAAGATATGGGATATCCAAAGCAATGTTTATTTTGCAAACTGTTAGTAAAAGTGTTTACTATGCGTTTGACTAATAACAGAGGGATCCAGAAGAACGCCTATCATGTGATGAAGGTGAATAAAATGAATAACTTAAAGAGAAAGGAAATGTCCAAAGGGTGTTAGTGTGACTTACACACCTAGGAAGTCCAGGGCTAACGCCACTCTTAAAGTTGGGTGCTTCTTCTTAGAGTAGGAGAAATACTAAAAGTTAAACTGTTAGAAGTATAAAGGCAAAAAGAGTGAAGACTGGAATATCCACCTCATGTATGAATGTCATACGAGTTATAGATGTATGGAAGGCTGGTCAAAGAAATAGTTCTTGGGAATTATGATTAAACATGTTAATCACTAATTCTTGGGTATTGTGAGTTGATCACAAAAGATACCCGCTCGATTGCATTCTGCTGCGACTCGATGCAAGGACTACTACGGCCAAAAAAGACTTGCCGGAGTGAGGTTTAGATATGCGTTGGGAACATAGTAAAAGTTGCTATACTCGGTACATTACCTATGTATTTATTTTCATAATTCATTTTAGAGTTTTTATACACTCTAGCCCATTGCATAAAGTATCTTGCAAGAAGGTTGTTCATAAGAGAACTTTTGATGTTCGGTGTTATGAATAACATAAGGGCCATGCTTCCATCATGGATGGGATGTATGATATGAATATTGATAATAATATATTACCTTCGAATTTACTTTCATAATTCATTTTAGAGTTTTTTACACACTCTAGCCCATTGCATAATGTTTGTTGCAAAAGGGTTGTTCATAAAAGAACAATTGTTGTTCAGTGTTATGAATAACATAAGGGCCATACTTCCATCGTGGATGGGATGTATGTTATGAATATTGATGGTAATATGATACATCCATAACACTGACGCTAAATGTCGCAAGACTAAAAGAATACCACACATGTGTGTCACTGCATTTGGTCACATTGGAGAAACCCGCATGGAGAAATTCCAAAATGATGGATTTTGAAGTCGTTTGATTATAAATCATCTGACACTTGCAACTTTCCTCCGAAAAGTGAAGTGACTGAAATACCGTTCATAGGCCATAAGGAACGAGCAACAAACTTATTGGTGATCATACATTTTGATGTGTGTAGTCCAATAAATGTTGTTGTTGGCAGTGGATTTATCTATCTTCAGAAATGACTCAAGTGGATATATGGATATTTACTTGATGAGACGTAAGTCTGGATCTTTTGAAATCACTCATAAGGTTTTCAATATGAAGTAGAAATTATTGTAACAAGAAAATTATGTTTCTGCAATTTGATTGCGGAAAGGAATATTTGAGTTACAAGCTTAGCGAATGTCTGATGAGTTGTGAAAAAGGTTTCATAACTTACACCTCCCGAAACTCCACTGTGAGTGGTACATCAGTGAAGATGTATTCAAACCATTTGTGACATGGTAAGATCAAAGATGCCATAAATCAATTTGCCATTATCCCTTTTAAAGGTAATGCTTTAGAGACTGCGGTTTTTACACTGAAAAGAGCGCCATCAGGTCTGTTGAAATGACGCCATGGTATGGTACGCCCAACCATGCTTTGTCTTTTCTTAACATTTGGAATATGGGGCTTGTGTAAAATATTTACAAACCTATTCCAAATCAGACAAGTACTACTTTTTTAGGTTATCCCAAGTAATTGGGAATTCCTCCACCACTATACCGAGGCAAAAAGGTTTGCCACCAAGAACGGTATGCTTTTAAAGAGAATGGTTCTTGAAAAAAGGTGAGTGGGAGAACAGTGCAGCTCGACGAGATAACAGTATCTTCGTCATCAGATCAAAGGAAAGAAACCTTGGAAGTAATTCCAGAGTTTCCTACTGTGACTAATACGGAAGCCTCTACATGAGATGTATGGACTTCGGTCGAACTTGCAACTGAACCACGTAGGCAAAACTCGTGCAAACCTCTCAGGTGCGCAAATGAGATATTGTTGTTAGACAACAGTATACCTACGATACACAAGGAAGCGTTGATGGGCCCTGACTCCGGAATTGGCTAAATGCCAATATAATCCGAGATAGTTTCCATAAATGATTCAAGATTATATCTTGATAAACCCTTCGGAAGACTTAGAGTCTAACGAACATTAATGGAACTATAAACTGATGTGGATAAAATGTTTTATCCATAAAGCTCGACTTGTTGCAATAACAAGTTCAAGGAGTTGACTACGATGAGGTTGTCTCACCATAGCGATGCTTAAAGTCAGATCGGGTTAAACTAGCAATTAATACATATTTCAATCTTGAGATATGATACATGGATGCCAAAAGGATTTCCATGTGATGGAAATGCAACCTAGGACTTGCATGTGGTACACTCCAAGGTATTTTGTTAATCCAGAGGATTCTAGTAAGTATGCAAACTTCAGAGTTCCAGCAATGGACAGAAGAGAGCAAAATGGAGTTGGAATCTTCGTTTTTGATGAAATAGTCAAAAGAGTTTGATTTCATCAATGGGTAACGAAGATGCTTGTGGTTACAAGAAAGTAAGTGGGAGCATAATAATATTTCTAAAAACTTTGTGTGCTTGACACATTGTTGATTGGAAATTTCTTGACACGAATTAGGACTTCATTAAAAATAGTTTTTCAATGAAGTGCTTGTGCTAAATAGCCTTGATATTAGGCATATTTATCTACGAGATAGAATTGCCTAATAGGCTAAGCCAAAAATACATATTGACAAAATGCTAAAACAGTTTAGCATAAGAACGCCAAGGAGTGATTCTTGCCGAAGTCACATGGAAAGAGTTTTGCAAGACTCGGTGTCCCAAAACACTGATGAGCAAAATACACGATGGAGATTCCACACACTTTCGTGTTTGGATTAATCATGTATTCCATGGTATGTAAAACAACCAGATATGTCCGATACTCCCAAGCTGTTGCGAGTATAGATACCAAAGTGATCAAAGTACTGATCATGGGACAACCGTGAAAAATGTCATTGAGTACTGGAGTAGCACTGATGACATGTTTTCTCGCAAGCAAAGATTATGAAGTGCTCATTGTAAGTAATTGCATCGATACAGTCTTCATCAATACTCCATGCAATTTTCGATTTAAGTTAAGGGTTTTGTGTAATACACGATATGGTGGCACGGTGTTTGGAAATCGTTCCAAACAGGTTACTGTGGCGAATTCTATAACTAAGGCTAAGTATGTTGCCGCTTTCAAAGCGACATAGAAGATGTTGAATCGTACAGTTCGTTCATGAACTTAGTATGGTTCCAAGATGGCTTTGGTCAATGGAACACTATTGAAGATAGTTGCTCCATAGCTCAGTCTGAGGAATCCAGGTTTGACCAGTGATTCACATATATACGAAGCCAAGTCCACACAAAATATGAATTTTGTGAAAGCGTGAAAACGCGAGGATATGCAAAGATACACACGGAACTGAAGTTGTCAGATCCGTTGGACATCAGACTATACCACAAGCGAATCATTTTTTACACCGGTATGCCATAGGTGTAAAGTGCATTAGCATTGACTAGATTATTGACTCTAGTGCAAGTGGGAGTCTGTAGGAGATATGCCCTAGAGGCAATAATAAATGTTATTGTTTATCTCCATGTTCATAATTATGTTTATGTTCCATGCTATAACTGCTATGGTTCTCGAGTCTGCAATAACCACGAGGCTCGGAGGAAGACTCATATGCACGTGTGGAATAATAAACGGTAAAATGTATTCCTAGTCTGGCCTCTAAGACTAGCTCAAGTGTTGCATGATGGTTTTGTTTTCCTGATCATAGGCATGACTATGTCGGCAACTTTGAGGGCACAATGTTAGGAGAACACTTGTGTTGAATCGACCCGATTGATGTTATGCTATGAGATACATTCGTCATGAGTTAATGGTTAATAACACAGAGAAAGTTTACATTTGCATAATTCCTCAGACCATGAGAGTATCGAGTTTCTTCATGCTTGATTCATGAACTTTGGGGTTTGTTAAACATCATCCGTAACTGGGTGGCTATTACGGCAGCTTACGAGTTCATGGGAAAGTATGTCAAGGGATTTGATAGCTCAAGATTGGGATTTTCTCCTCCGACGATGGAGAGATATCTCTGGGCCCTCTCGGTGTTATGGTATCCACCATCGTCTGGCCAGACACATTGTGATTTGATCACAGGGATGCCGCAACACGGAAACGAAAAAAGAGAACAAAACCGGTAACGAGGTAACTGGCATTGTGGACAAGTGTTGATCCATGGGGATGCCGATAAATCTCACCTCGGGTTTTGTAACATATCACGAAGCAACAGGAATAGCACACGGCAACTGGAGGTTCACTCGAATATTCATTCGTGTGGGTATAGGGGTCAATATGGGTGTCCACGGCTCCGATGTTGATCATTGATCGGAAAGTGTTCCGGGTCATGTCTATACTTCACCGAACCTATAGGGTCACACGCTTAAGGGTCATCTATCTGCTGAATACTAGACAGGGAGTCTAAGAGAAAGTCACTGGAAAAGTTTCGGAGACAACGGAAAAGTTCCGGAGAGAACACCGGAATAGTTTTGGTAAAACTGAAAAGTTGTTTCGGGGTATGCCATTAAGTCAAATTGGTTTCGGAACACGCCTGGAAATTCTTGCAGAGTGCCAGAATTATTCTGGAAACTTCTGGGATTTTTTCGGGATAAAAACTGGAAAAGTTCCGGAGCTGCCGGAACCGGTTTGGTTGCTTTTCGCAGATGAAAATCACTAATCCGAAATTGTTTCAGAACGCGTCCAAAATCATTTGTGTGGGTAGTAGAATTATTCTAAGACCCACATAAATATTTTTGGATTTAACAGTCGCGGAAAAATGTTTCCATGAATAGTGAAAGTGCTTTTTTGGGTGGCTTCTTGGAGAAGCCGCCTTGAGGGCCTTTTGGTATTTTTCCCATTGGCTTCTTGGAGAAGCCACCCTTGGGCTTGGCCTATAAATAGGGGTGGAGGGGCCTGCCTAAAGACTCATCCCTTGCTCTCATACACATGCCATGACATTTCTGGCTTCTCTCTCCCTCCCAGCGAAATAGTTTCGTAGAGCCGAAAGGCTATCTGGGTTCCGGCAGGAACTAGTTCTGGACGGCGAAGCCGTGCCGGATAGCTGACACCGTATGTGTGCAACCCCGTAGAGAGGTCGTAGTTTCAATCCTTTGCCCGAGGGGCTGTTCGAGTACCTGCCCGGAGGGCTGTCCGAGGATCCGTTCGGTGGGACTATCCGAGGGACTGTCCAGAGGCCTCCCGAAGGGCTGTCCGAGGATCTGTCCGGTGGGACTATCCGAGGGACTGTCCAGAGGCCTCCCGAAGGGCTGTCCGAGGATCCGTCCGGTGGGACTATCCGAGGGACTGTCCCGAGGCCTCCCGAAGGGCTGCCCGGAGATCCGTCCGGTGAGCTGACGAGGGAGTACATCCTCGCGGTTGGGAGGTTTTAAATCCTAGCTGCGGGGATCTGCACCGCCGATCGTCATCGACTCTACTTCCGCTGCGCTACAGGTCGGTAACGAAAAGATCAAACCTTGTATGCAGTCTCCATAGTGGTCCTGGGCTGGTGCGTAGGTCGGAAATTTTTTGTTTTCTACTGCGTTCCCTTACAGCAATCGTGTATCGTATCCGGCAAGTATTGCAAGACATATTATCAATAAAGCATTCATCTTTATGTCTTCTTCAATGAGTTCATCTTGCGATTCGATCGCCATGTGTGAGTAATTCGGTAAGGCATTGAGTTGAGGCACCGCTTTGCAACCTGATGTATTTGTACAAGCGATCGATGTAACGACTCTGATTATGTAACATTATATATGTGTCCGATTGCAACGAAGTTGTCTCGTGTCATCTTCTCGTTCTAAGGCCCTGCAGGTACCCAGGATCCCGCAGATCGATCAAGGCATAGGTAAGGATCGAGGAGGATGCAGAACGTTAACCCGAACAACAGTGACATAAGGGGTTAGTATGGTTGCGTAAAGCCAATCCTTGCGGCCTAATGAGGCATAGTAATTAAACGCCCAATGGTTTTGTCTGATTATTTATTCTCAATAATCGTGGTAACCATGCGAGACGGTAAGGGCCTGCGGTTGAACAACTGACTCTTGATGCAGGTCATGCAGCGGTCAGACGTACTTCGGACACCCCCTGCGCCCCCCCACACACACATCATTGCGTCGCAAGAACATTATAGCGGTTGTCTCCCAGAGCACAAATTAATATCATGATGATCCCGATCACAAGTATAAGGTTGTGAGAGTAAGTCCTCAAACCCATGTCTATTTGAATACTATTGTTAACACCCCTAAGGTTGTTAAAGGTCCGGTTGAAAACTGGAATTAAATCATCTAGCAAGAACTTACCAGAGTATTTTTTGTAGTGCACATCCTCTCGTGGGTTCGATAACTCAGGGTCACTCCATGGAGAAAAGGCAGGGAACCTTTCTGCTATTCAAACTAGATCTTAAAGGGCATCAGCCACCTTTTTCGGCGCCGTTCCCGAAGGCATCATATCATTAGTCAGTAGTCACTACATTAGAGTTTTTGTTAAAGTTTCTACTTTAGTTTTTGTTCTTGTATTTATTTGTTTTTTTGTAGTGTTGTTACCGAACCCCCCCCCCCCCCCCCCAAAAAAAATATCATGTCTCTAAACCATGGATACTTTGCTGCTCCAAATGAGAACTTTATGCGTGCACCAATCGCTTTACCCAAGGTTGCTACTGAGCAATATGAACTTGATGCTCCGTGGTTGAACGACAGGAAGCCTAAAGACATTGACCTTCCTATTTACAAGACCTCAAAGCGCAAAAAATGGAAAATTAGTGTGGCCTTTCCCGAGGATGCTTGGATTAAGGACATTGACAAGAGACTTGGGCTATCTTGGAACCATGTGGCCGAGTTCATTGTGCTTTGGTCCCAATTCCCGCAAGTCAACCTATCTGATAGCACCCAAGACTCCATCACCTGGAAGCTCTTGAGCCATCCTCACGCCCATGAACAAGGTCATTTGGAAAGTTTGGGCCGCTCCAAAGGTCAAGTTTTTTCCGTGGTCCGTGATAACCCACAAGTATAGAGGATCAATTGTAGCTTTTTCGATAAATAACAGTGTCGAACCCAATGAGGAGCTAAAGGTAGAATTAATATTCTCTCAAGTTCTATCGACCACCGATACAACTCTCCGCACACTTAACGTTCGCTTTACCTAGAACAAGAATAAAACTACAACACAAAGAGAAAGATTGTCCATAGGAAATTGAATATAACACGATAGATACTTATCATATGCAATGAGGGAGAGGCATAGGCTAACATACTTTCCGTACTTGGATCATATGCACTTATGATTGGAACTCTAGCAAGCATCCGCAACTAGTAAAGATCATTAAGGTAAAACCCAACCATAGCATTAAGTAACAAGTCCCCTTTAGTCCCATACGCAACAACCCCCTTACTCGGGTGTAAGCTTCTGTCGCTCTAGCCACCCACTATTAGCGAATCATGAACGTATTGCAAAACCCTACATTGGGAATCCCACACGACTGCGCGACACGGAGGGCACCATAGGACAACACCATATTAACATACAACTCATATCAATCACACCATACCACAATTAACCCGTAGGACAAAAGAAATCTACTCAAACATCATAGGATTGCCACATATCATTGGATAATAATATATAGCATTAAGCACCATGTTTAGGTAGAGAATTACAGCGGGAATAGAGAGGTTACACCGCTGCATAGAGGGGGAGAGAGTTGGTGATGACGGTGGCGAAGTTGTTGGTGTAGATCGCCGTCACGTTGGTTCCCCCGGCGGCGCTCCAGTGCCATCGGAAGAGAGGGGGAGAGAGCCCCCCTCCTTCTTCTTCTTGCTTGGCCTCCCCCCTAGATGGGAGGAGAGTTTCCTCTTTGGTCCATGGCCTCCATGGATCCCGGAGGGCAGGAGCCCCTCCGAGATTGGATCCCTCTCTCTGTTTCTCTTATGTTTCGCGTTTCTGTTTTCTGGCCCTTCACCGTTTCTTATATTCTCGGAGATCTGTAACTCCGATTGGGCTGAAATTTTGAGGAGATTTTTATCCGGAAATTATCTTTCTTGCGGCAAAAGAATGGCCCCAACCGCCTTACGGGGTAGCCACAAGCCTGTTGGGCGCGGCCAGGGTAGGGGGCCGTGCCCTCTAAGCTTCTGGGCCCCTCGGGCATCGTCTCGCGTTGATTATTTTTCCCAAAAATCACATATATTCCAAAATAAATCTCCATAAATTTTTATCGCGTTTGGACTTCGTTTGATATGGATTTTCTGCGAAACAAAAAACATGCAACAAACATGAACTGTCACTGGGCACTAGATCAATATGTTAGTCCAAGAAAATCATATAAATTGTTGCCAAAAGTATGTAAAAGTTGTAAAATATTGGCATGAAACAATAAAAAATTATAGATACGATGGAGACGTATCAGCATCCCCAAGCTTAATTCCTGCTCGTCCTCGAGTAGGTAAATGATAAAAAGATAATTTTTGATGTGGAATGCTACCTAGCATAATCTTGATCATATAATCTAATCATGGCATGGATATTAAGATACAAGTGATTCAAGGCAATAGTCTATCATTTGATATTGAAAGAATAATACAAAACATGCATGTATTTCATCATTGCCTTTCATAATAATGGAGCTAAAGGAAACAACCTCTATACACTTAGTTGTGGTAAGCATGACACGCTCGTTCTTCCCTGCATAGACATATCAAATCAAGAGTACCCCGGTGCCAAACCAAGCAATTGGATCATACTTTTTGTGGCGCCCCTGCTCGACCATGCACTAATCATACATGCAAACGTGCACGCTCGAGATCAGAGACTTACGGGAAGATATCACAACACAACTCTAAACTCAAATTTAAACATAAATCTTCATATTACAAACCAGGGGTCACGAGGACCCGAATACATAAGTCATACAAACAAATAATATCTGGGTACAGACATAGTTAGTCAAGTTTGCCTTAAGAAGGCTAGCACAAACAGCGACACTGATCGAAAAGGCAAAGGCCTCCTGCCTAGGGAGCCTCCGAATCTACTCCTGGTCGGCGGGCTCAATGTAGTAGTAGTAACCTCCGGGGATCTCCCGCTCCTGGGCTCCGTCGTTTGATCGAAGCAACCGGGTATGGGGAAAAGAGATAGCAAAGCAACCGTGAGTACTCATCCAAAGTACTCGCAAGACTGACATCAGAACTATACTAAGTATGCATCGGTATCAAAGGAGTGGGACTATATCTTTGGACTAAACTGCAGAAATGCCGAAACAGAGGGGGAAAGCCTAGCCTATCGAAGATGCACTCTGTGTGTTTAAGAAATTTTTAACTTGGTAAGATTTCATCTAACACTGTAAACCAAATACCCGTGCATAGCTACCGAGCTACGGATTATCGGACATATATGGAGGCACCGATCATATTTTTTATCTATTTTTGTGGACTTTTAGCTTGGTTTCATAGGTAGCGTCCACAAGCACGGAGCGCTACCCTTGGACAATGGGAATTCGTGCTTGGGGGGTTTGATCATCTGATCCTCCACCGGCAGTGCCTGGGGCAGGGCGTGCGAAGATGCACCCGTCGTGCCCAGCGCGGGGGGCAGCGTAAGTGGGGGTGCGCCCGTCGCGCATGTGGCGTGGTCAGCAACGGTGCGCCGCCCTTGTTGACGAGGCGCAGGTAAGTTGCCGAGCCACGCGGTTGCTCCACCCCGAGATCCACAGCGGACAATCCCTGCTGGTCGTCGGATGGCTCCTGCATCTGCTGGCCAACCTCTTTAACGTCTGCCTGGGTGAGCTCCAGCTGCTTCAGTTCGTGCGGAATTTGTTGGTTGAACGCAAGTTCGGCCTCAGTGTGCTTAGAGCATCCTTTTGGCGTGCGAGTGGCCGCGGGAAATTTCGGCGCGCTAAAAAAACCGGCGCGCGGGGAAAAAGCGGCCGCGCGCGCTGTATAAAAGCCGCGCCTCTCCCAGCGCTCTTCCTCGCCCCGCGCCTTCTGCAGCGCCTTCTTCCTCGCCCCACGGCCGCCACGCGCGCCTTCTTCCTCGCCCCGCCGCGCCGCGCCACCATGCCACCGCGCCACCGGAGCAGCTCGGGCTACCGCGGCGTCCGTCTCCGCCCCACCGGCATGTACTACGCGGAGATACGCTCCGGCGACGTCCGCCTCGGACTCGGGACGTTCGAGACCGCCCACGAGGCCGCCCGTGCGTACGACGCAGCGGCGTGGCGCCTCCGGCGGCCTCGGTCGCAGATGAACTTCCCCGACGTGAGGACGCGGGAGCAGGCGCAGGATCTCGTGCCTCCCCCGCGGCTAATCACCGATGAGGATCGCCGCATCCATCGGAGGCAGGAGCGCCGCCTCCTCATCGCCGAGTCGGACGAGCACGCCATGGCGGTGTTGTTGGAAATATGCCCTAGAGGCAATAATAAATTAGTTATTATCATATTTCCCTGTTCATGATAATAGTTTATTATTCATGCTAGAATTGTATTGACCGGAAACTAAATATATGTGTGAATAGATAAACAAATACTGTGTCCCTAGTAAGCCTCTACTAGACTAGCTCGTTGATCAAAAGATGGTCAAGATTTCCTGACCATGGACATGAGTTGTCATTTGATAATGGGATCACATCATTAGGAGAATGATGTGATGGACTTGACCCAACCGTTAGCATAGCAAATGATCGTTCAGTTTATTGCTATTGCTTTCACTATGTCAAATACACGTTCCTCTGACCATGAGATCATGCAACTCCCGGATACCGTAGGAATACTTTGGGTGTATCAAACGTCACAACGTAACTGGGTGATTATAAAGGTGCACTACAGGTATCTCCGAAAGTGTTTGTTGAGTTGGCATGGATCGAGATTGGAATTTGTCACTCCGACTATCGGAGAGGTATCTCTGGGCCCTCTCGGTAATACAACATCACAGAAGCCTTGCAAGCACCGTGACTAAAGAGTTAGTTACAAGATAACGTATTAGGAAATGAGTAAAGAGACTTGCCAGTAACGAGATTGAACTAGGTATTGGATACCGACGATCAAATCTTGGGCAAGTAACATACCGCCAGACAAAGGGAACAACGTATGTTGACATATGAGGTTCACCGATAAAGATCTTTGTGGAATATGTAGGAACCAATATGAGCATCAAGGTTCCGCTGTTGGTTATTGACCGGAGAGTCGTCTCGGTCATGTCTACATCATTCCCGAACCCGTAGGGTCCGCACACTTAAGGTTCGATGACGATTTAGTATTATATGAGTTATGTGATTGGTGGCCGAAGTTTGTTCGGAGTCCTGGATGAGATCACGGACATGACGAGGAGTCTCGAAATGGTCGAGAGGTAAAGATTCATATATTGTAAGGCTATATTCGGACGTCGGAAAGGTTCCGAGTGATTCGGGTATTTTTCGGAGTACCGGGGAGTTACGGGAATTCACCGGGAGAAGTAATGGGCCTTATTGGGCCATACGGGAAAAGGAGAGGCAGGCCACGTGAGGAGGCTCGCGCCCCCCCTTGCCCAAACCGAATTGGACTAGGGGAGGGGGCGCAGCCCCCTCTTTCCTTTCCCTCTCCCTTCCCTCTTTCCTACTCCGTATGGGAGGTGGAATCCTACTAGGACTAAGGAGTCCTAGTAGGACTCCCCACACTTGGCGCACCCCTAGGGGGCCGGCCTCCTCCCTCTCATCCTTTATATACGGGGGCAAGGGGGCACCCCAAAGTACACAATTGTCCCATAGCCGTGTGCGGTGCCCCGATCTCCGTTTTCCACCTCGGTCATATTTTCGGAGAGCTTAGGCGAAGCCCTGCCGGAATCACTTCACCGTCACCACGCCATCGTGCTGACGGAACTCATCTACTTCCTCGACGTCTTGCTGGATCAAGAAGGCGAGGATCGTCACCGAGCTGAACGTGTGTAGAACTCGGAGGTGCCGTACGTTCGGTACTCGATCGGTGGAGCTCGAAGGATTGTTCGACTACATCAACCGCGTTGTGAGACGCTTCCGCTAACGGTCTACGAGGGTACGTAGACACACTCTCCCCTCTCGTAGCAATGCATCTCCATGGATAGATCTTGCGTGAGCGTAGGAAATTTTTGAAATTCATGCTCCGTTCCCCAAACAGTGGCATCCGAGCCAGGTCTATGCGTAGATGTGATTTGCACGAGTAGAACACAAGTGAGTTGTGGGCGTGGGTGTATACATATTGCTTGCCGTTACTAGTTGTTACTTGATTCGGCGGTATTGTGAGATGAAGCGGTCCGGACCGACATTACGCGTACGCTTACGCGAGACAGGTTTCACCGCTACGTGCACTCGTTGCATAAAGGTGACTAGCGGGTGTCTGTCTCTCTCACTTTAGTTGAATCGGTTTCAATGAAGAGGGTTCTTTTAGAAGATCAAAAAGCAATCACTACACCACGTTGTGGTTTTGCGTAGGTAAGAACGGTTCTTGCGAACCCGTAGCAGCCACGTAAAACTTGCAACAACAAAGTAGAGGACGTCTAAGTTGTTTTTGCAGGGTATGCTGGTGATGTGATATGGCCAAGACATGATGTGATATAAGTTGTTGTATGAGATGATCATGTTTTGTAAGTTATCAGGCAACCGGCAGGAGCCTTATGGTTGTCTCTTTATTGTATGCAATGCCAACGCTATGTAATTGCTTTACTTTACCGCTATTAGTTAGCAGTAGTAGTAGTAGCAATAGCCGGCGAGACGACCACGACGCTACGATGGAGATCAAGGTGTCACGACGCTACGATGGAGATCAAGGTGTCAACCTGGTGACGATGGAGATCATGACGGTGCTTTGCTGATGGAGATCAAAAGCACAAGACGATGATGGCCGTATCATGTCACATATATTGAATTGCATGTGATGTTAATCCTTTTATGCATCTTATTTTGCTTAGGACGACGGTAGCATTATAAGATGATCCCTTCACTAAATTTCAAGATAAGTGTTCTCCCCTAGTATGCACCGTTGCGAAGGTTCGACGCTTCTAAGCACCACGTGATGATCGGGTGTGATGGATTCTTTCGTTCGCATACAATGGGTGTAAGCCAGTTTTACACACGCAGAATACTTGGGTTAAACTTGACGAGCCTAGCATGTACAGACATGGCCTCGGAACACAAGAGACCGAAAGGTCGAACATGAGTCATATAGTAGATATGATCAACATGAAAGATGTTCACCATTGATAACTAATCCTCCTCATGTGATGATCGGACGTGGTTTAGTTGATGTGGATCATGTTACACTTAGACAACTTGAGGGATGTTAATCTAAGTGGGAGTTCTTAAGTAATTTGATTAATTGAACTTCAATTATCATGAACATAGTCTAAATAATCTTAGCAAGTTTATGTTGTAGAACGATAGACCACGCTGTTATTCCCCTGTATTTTAATGCGTTCCTAGAGAAAGCAAAGTTGAAAGTTGATGGAAGCAACTATGCGGACTAGGTCCGTGATCTGAGGATTGTCCTCACTGCTGCACAGAAGGCTTATGTCCTTAATGCACCGCTCAGTGAAATACCCCTACGGCTTCGTCTGAGGACGTTATGAACGTCTGGCAGACAAGAAAAGATGACTACTCGATAGTTCAGTGCGCCATACTTTACGGCTTAGAACCGGAGCTCCAAATATGTTTTGAGCAACACGGAGCATATGAGATGTTCCAAGAGCTGAAAATTTGTTTTTCAAGCTCACACCCGGGTCGAGAGGTATGACACCTTCGACAAGTTCTATAGCTACAAGATGGAGCAGAACAGCTCTGTTAGTGAGCATGTACTCAGAATGTCTGAGTACTTCAAACACTTGAATCAAGTGGGAGTTAGACTTCCGAATAAAGTGGTGATTGATAAAGTTCTCTAGTCACTATCACTAAGCTACTGGATCTTCGTGATGAACTATAAACATGCAAGGGATAGAAGATCCTTAAGCTATTCACGATGCTACAATCTGCGGATGTAGAAATCAAAAAAAAAGGGAGCATCAAGTGTTGATGGTTAATAAGACCACTAGTTTCAAGAAGGGCAAGGGAAAGAAAAGGGAACTTCAAGAAGAACGGTAAAACAGTTGCCGCTCACGCGAAGAAACCCAAGGCTGAACCAAACCCGAGACTTAGTGCTCCCATTGCAAAGGGAAATGTCACAGGGAGCGGAACTTCCCCAAAGTAACTGGCAGATAATAAGACTGGCAATGTCAACAAAGATATTTGATATACATGTTATTGATATGTACCTTACTAGTACTCGTAGGAGCACCTGGGTATTTGATACTTGTTCAGTTGCTTACAACTTGAAACATGGAGCTTCGGAATAAACGAGGGCTAGCTAAGAATGAGGTGACGATGTGCATTGGAAGTGTCTCCAAGGTTGATGTGATCACCATCGCCACGCTCTCTCTACCTTCAGGATTAGTGATGAACCTAAATAATTTTTATTTGGTGCTTGCGTTAAGCATGAACATTATATCTGATAGTGTTTATTGCAAGACGGTTATTCAATTTCAGAGAATAATTGTTATTCTATTTGGATAATATCATTGATGATCATGCACTTAAAATGAAAGGTTTATAGAATCTTGATCGTAGTAATACATATGTTCATAACACGAATGCCAAAAGATAATGATAGTACCACATATTTGTGGCACTGCCGCTTAGGTCATATCAGTGTTAAACAGATGAAGAAACTCCATGCAAATGGGTTTTTGGAATCTCTTGATTATGAATCATTTGAGACATGTGAACCGTGCCTTATTGGCAAGATGACTAAAACTCCATTCTCCGGAACAATGGAGCGAGCAACCAACTTATTGGAAATAATACATACCGATGTATGCTGTCCGATGAGTGTTGAGGCGCGCGGTGGATATCGTTATATTCTCACGTTCACTGATGATTTGAGTAGATATGGTTATGTCTACTTGATGAAGCATAAATCTGAAACATTTGAAAAGTTTAAAGAATTTCAGAGTGAAGTAGAGAACCATCGTAACAAGAAAATAAAGTTCTTACGATCTGATCGTGGAGGAGAATATTTGAGTTACGAGTTTGGCAATCACTTAAGACAATGTGGAATTGTTTCACAGCTCACGCCACATGGAACACCACAGCGTAATGGTGTGTCCGAACGTCGTAACCGTACTCTATTGGATATGGTGCGTTCTATGATGTCTCTTACCGATTTGCCACTATCATTTTGGGGTTATGCATTAGAGACAGCTGCATTCACTTTAAACAAGGGCACCGTCTAAATCCGTCGAGATGACACCGTATGAACTGTGGTTTGCAAGAAACCTAAGATGTCGTTTCTGAAAGTTTGGGGATGCAATGCTTATGTCAAAAGGCTTCAGCCAGATAAGCTCGAACCCAAAGCGGATAAGTGCGTCTTCATAGGATACCCAAAGGAGACCGTTGGGTACACCTTCTACCACATATCCGAAGGCAAAATATTCGTTGCTAAGAATGGATCCTTTCTAGAGAAGGAGTTTCTCTCGAAAGAAGTGAGTGGGAGGAAAGTAGAACTTGATGAGATAATTGTACCTCCTCTGGATAGTAGTACGCCACAAAAAGAAATTTCTGTGACACCAACACAGACCAGAGAAGAAGTTGATGATGATGATCATGAGGCTTCGGATCAAGTTGCTACAGAACCTCGTAGGTCAACCAGGACACGCTCCGCACCAGATTGGTACGGCAATCCTGTCTTGGAGGTCATGTTGTTAGGCAACGGTGAACCTACGAACTATGAAGAAGCGATGGCGAGCCCGGATTCTGACAAATGAGGCCATGAAATCCGAGATTAGATCCATGTATGAGAACAAAGTGTGGACTTTGGTAGACTTGCCCGATGAAACGGCGAGCTATTAAAAATAAATGGATCTTTAAGAAGAAGACGGACGCTGATGGTAATGTCACCGTCTATAAAGCTCGACTTGTTGCTAAAGGTTATCGACAAGTTCAAGGAGTTGACTACGATGAGACTTTCTCACCCGTAGCGATGCTAAAGTCTGTCAGAATTATGTTAGCAATTGCCACGTTTTATGATTATGAAATCTGGCAAATGGACGTCAAAACGGCATTCCTTAATGGATTCCTTAAGGAAGAATTGTATATGATACAACCGGAAGGTTTTGTCGATCCTAAAGGTGCTAACAAAGTATGCAAGCTCCAGCGATCCATCTATGGACTGGTGCAAGCATCTCGGAGCTGGAATACTCGCTTTGATGAAGTGATCAGAGCATTTGGGTTTATGCAAGTTTATGGAGAAACTTGTATTTACAACAAAGTGAGTGGGAGCTCTATAACATTTCTAATAAGTATATGTGATTGGAAATGATGTAGAATTTCTGGAAAGCATAAAGAATTAATTGAAAGGAGTTTTTCAATAAAAACCTGTTTTTTGAGTTATCCACGGTTTGGGCATCGAGATCTATAGAGATAGATCAAGACACCTGATAAAAGATTTTCACACACCTTGATTAGATTTTGAAGAAGTTCAAAATGGATCAAGTCAAAAGAAATAAGTTCTTGGCTGGTGTGAAGTGGAGTAAGACTTGAAGATCTAGGTAAAGGTTGTTTACATGTTAGGCATCAAAATCTATAGAGATAGATTGAGACGCCTCATATGACTTTCACAAAACATATACCTTGACAAGATTTTGAAGAAGTTCAAAATGGATCAGTCAAAGAAGGAGTTCTTGACTGTGGTGAAAGGTGTGAAGTTGAGTAAGACTCAAATCTCGACCACGGCAAAATAAATAGAATGGATGAAGGTTATCCCCTATGCCTCGGCCATAGGTTCTATAAAGTATGCCAAGCTGTGTGCCTTGCCATGTGTCTGGCAAAAGAGGTACCAAAGTGATCCAGGAGTAGATCACTGGACAGCGGTCAAATTATCCTTAAGATGACTAAGGAAGAATTTCTCGGGAATAGAGATGATAAAGAGTTCGTCGTAAGGGGTTACGTCGATGCAAGCTTTAAACACTGATCCGAAAGACTATGAGTCTCAGACCGGATAAGTATAGTGGGGAAATTTTTTGGAGTAGCTCCAAACAGAGTGTGGTAGCAGCATCTACATAGAGATTTGCCAAGAACACACGGATCTGAATATTGCAGACCCGTTGACTAAAACCTCTCTCACAAGCAAAACATGATCAGCTTTAGAACTGATTAAGTGTTAATTACATGGAGATGTAATCTAGATTATTGACTCTAGTGCAAGTGGGAGACTGTTGGAAATATGCCCTAGAGGCAATAATAAATTAGTTATTATCATATTTCCCCGTTCATGATAATAGTTTATTATTCATGCTAGAATTGTATTGACCGGAAACTAAATACATGTGTGAATAGATAAACAAATACTGTGTCCCTAGTAAGCCTCTACTAGACTAGCTCGTTGATCAAAAGATGGTCAAGATTTCCTGACCATGGACATGAGTTGTCATTTGATAATGGGATCACATCATTAGGAGAATGATGTGATGGACTTGACCCAACCGTTAGCATAGCAAATGATCGTTCAGTTTATTGCTATTGCTTTCACTATGTCAAATACACGTTCCTCTGACCATGAGATCATGCAACTCCCGGATACCGTAGGAATACTTTGGGTGTATCAAACGTCACAACGTAACTGGGTGATTATAAAGGTTCACTACAGGTATCTCCGAAAGTGTTTGTTGAGTTGGCATGGATCGAGATTGGAATTTGTCACTCCGACTATCGGAGAGGTATCTCTGGGCCCTCTCGATAATACAGCATCACAGAAGCCTTGCAAGCACCGTGACTAAAGAGTTAGTTACAAGATAACGTATTACGGAACGAGTAAAGAGACTTGCCGGTAACGAGATTGAACTAGGTATTGGATACCGACGATCGAATCTCGGGCAAGTAACATACCGCCAGACAAAGGGAACAACGTATGTTGACATATGAGGTTCACCGATAAAGATCTTCGTGGAATATGTAGGAACCAATATGAGCATCCAGGTTCCGCTGTTGGTTATTGACCGGAGAGTCGTCTCGGTCATGTCTACATCATTCCCGAACCCGTAGGGTCCGCACACTTAAGGTTCGATGACGATTTAGTATTATATGAGTTATGTGATTGGTGGCCGAAGTTTGTTCGGAGTCCCGGATGAGATCACGGACATGACGAGGAGTCTCGAAATGGTCGAGAGGTAAAGATTCATATATTGGAAGGCTATATTCGGACGTCGGAAAGGTTCCGAGTGATTCGGGTATTTTTCGGAGTACCGGGGAGTTACGGGAATTCACCGGGAGAAGTAATGGGCCTTATTGGGCCATACGGGAAAAGGAGAGGCAGGCCACGTGAGGAGGCTCGCGCCCCCCCTTGCCCAAACCGAATTGGACTAGGGGAGGGGGCGCAGCCCCCTCTTTCCTTTCCCTCTCCCTTCCCTCTTTCCTACTCCGTATGGGAGGTGGAATCCTACTAGGACTAAGGAGTCCTAGTAGGACTCCCCACACTTGGCGCACCCCTAGGGGGCCGGCCTCCTCCCTCTCATCCTTTATATACGGGGGCAAGGGGGCACCCCAAAGTACACAATTGTCCCATAGCCGTGTGCGGTGCCCCGATCTCCGTTTTCCACCTCGGTCATATTTTCGGAGAGCTTAGGCGAAGCCCTGCCGGAATCACTTCACCGTCACCGTCGCCACGCCATCGTGCTGACGGAACTCATCTACTTCCTCGACGTCTTGCTGGATCAAGAAGGCGAGGATCGTCACCGAGCTGAACGTGTGTAGAACTCGGAGGTGCCGTACGTTCGGTACTCGATCGGTGGAGCTCGAAGGATTGTTCGACTACATCAACCGCGTTGTGAGATGCTTCCGCTAACGGTCTACGAGGGTACGTAGACACACTCTCCCCTCTCGTAGCAATGCATCTCCATGGATAGATCTTGCGTGAGCGTAGGAAATTTTTGAAATTCATGCTCCGTTCCCCAAACAGGTGTGGCGCGAGCGCTTCTCGCAGGATGTCGCCGACGAGACTGAGTTCTGGGCGCAGAGGAGGGCGGAGCGACTCGCGCGTCGGGAGGACAAGCGTGCGCGGAAGGCGGCAGCGGAATTCCAGATCGAGCTGGGAGAAGCGTCGAGCTGGCACTCCGATGATTCGCGTTGGGCCGACGCGTTTACGTCGTCGGACGACACCACCGAGGAGAACGACGAGTAGTTAATCGTTTTGTATCAAATATGCTATGAAAAATTTAAACTATGTGTTGTTTAAATTTTTTCGTATGTATTGTTCAAATTTTTAGAAACGACGGCTGGCCGCGCGCGCTGTATTTTACCGCGCCTGCTGAAGCGCTACAGCGACGCGCTAAAATTTGCAGCGCCTGGTGAAGCAACGACCCACTCCGGTGCTGTAAAACGCTATGCGCGCGCTGTAAAAAAAATTTAGCGCGCCGCGCCGTAGCGCGCTTGTTGTAGATGCTCTTATCACTGGCCATCTTGCTCTCATCGAAATGACGGAGCACCGATTCGAGGAGGGGTTTCAGTTCATTGGCGTTCTTTGCCATGGCTGCGCGGAAAGGGATCGAGACATAGATAAAAACTTGGATAGAAAGCATTATAGTTGAGGAACAAAGAAGAATATCTTAGGAAGGGTTCCGAAAATGTCAACATGCGGCACGCTATCTTGCCATGGAAGCCAAGTAGAAAATGCTAGACCTTCGGGCCTGTTACGGGCCTTTCCTCTAATTCTCTCCACCCCACCTGAATTTCACCCGAGTGAGGTCCAGCCTGTTTGGTAACCACTCGCGCAGGGGAATGAGAGTTTTCACAAGGGTGTTTGTGGAGGGATTAGGCACGGGAAGTAGAGTTTTACTCCCATTCTCTTGTTTGGTATATGATGGAAATTATTGTGGGATAAAACTCTGCTCACGAATTAACAGGGTACCCCTTGGGACGAAATGGGTGGGAATTGGCTTCCTCAACTCTCATTCCCCTTCCCACTTAAACTCTCATTCCCTCTAATCAAACAGTGGACTTTTAATCTCCTCACCCCTCAACTCCCATTCCCCATCTCTAATTCCCCCGAACCAAACACGCTGTTACGTAAACTTTTGTGGATGTGGCATTTCTCGTCCTAAATACCCCAACATCTCTCACTCAACGGGCCACAGCCGGCCCGCACACATATAGGCCCATGGGCCAACAAATCTCAGTCCACTGCAGGTGTGACAATGTAGGCCTTGTTGGGAGCTCCTAATCGGCGCTGTTGGCGCCGGTTGCCGATCCTGGCGCTCACGCGCGCACGATCATGGGCCGGTCTAGATCGCCCGATCGTCCTCGCCAGTTCCCCCCTGGTCGCTCGATCAAAATTAACGAAAAAATCGCAAAAATCGATAAAAAATCGTGAATTCAAAAATGTTCATGGATTTTGAAAAAGTTCACAAACTTCAAAAGTTGATATTTTAAAAAAAGTTCATTGAATGTGAAAAAAGTTCATCGGATTTGAAAAAAAGTTCATCAAAAAAAGAAAAAATTCAATGAAAAATGAAAAAGTTTATCGATTTGAAGAAAAAAAGATCATCGAATTTGAAAAAAGTTCATTGATTTTCAAAAAAGTTCATCAAAAAATGAAAAAAGTTCATCGATTTAAAATGTTAACGAATTTTTTTTTCATCGAATAAGGAAGAAGAAAAAAAAGGAAAAAAGAAAAAATTGAAAATGAAAAAGGGAAAAAGGAAAAAGGAAAGAAGAAAGAAGAAAACATGAAAAAGTTTTAACTTATCAGATCGGGCTAAGTTTTTTTTTTCTTTTGGGGAGAATCAGATCGGGATAAGTGGTCGTGTGGTTAGTTCGGCGTCCCTTGAAGCGGGAGGTCACTAGTTCGATTCACTCTACGGGCGCAATTTTTTGCCCTTTAAAACACTAGATAAAAGGGACTTGGGCTGGCCCAGCGCGGAGGCCTGTGTGCGCCCGTTGGCAAAATGCATACAAATGGGCGCCTGAAGCGCCAAATAGGAATCGCCGGCCTTGTTGCCGACGCCAACCAACTCCTCATGAGGACGACACCATCTGGACACCACCACTGCCTCAACAACTCGGCGCAACGCATGATTCAGCTAATTATTCATCAAGGTAGGCTGCAAGATACCGTCGGAAATAAAACCATTGATATATTTTCCTTATTTTATAGCTGTGGTAGTAATTATGTTCATCATTTGGTACCCAAAAATTCTGGGGAAAAGTGTATTGGCATGCAATGCCTACGTTAAAAGGCCCCCAGCATGTAACATAGCTAGAGCATTGAGGATATCGAACAACTGGAAAGGTGGTCATGATAATCACAATGCTGAAAATTATAATCAATTGGAGTACAAAATGTGATTTCATAAAGATGTTTGCACTTGATAATTCTCGAAAGTTCTTATCTATACCATATCTTCACAACCACTAAAAGGGTGCGGGGATAAAAAAATTCCCCATTGCAACGCGCAATCATATTTGCTAGTGAGCACTTATAGGGAAAGGTTTTTTGAGAAGCTGTTGGAGATGCTATAAGCAGATACTACCTATTTTGAGGAGGTAGTACGTGTAAATTGAGGAATAAACATATGGTAAAGAAAGAAAGAGAAACACAAGAATTAACTATATTTTGTTCGACATCAAACATGTCCAGATTCTCTTTCTTCGCGGAGCTGGTGAGCCACAAACCGCCGCCCAGAGTGGCATGGTTGGCCTCGGGAGATTTCAACCAAATCTACCGTGCAAGAGACAAAAATAGGCGGCACGTCAGCATGAGTAGGATCAACCGCTTCCGTGCGGCGCTGCACTCCTGCGAGCTCATGGAAATCCACCTTCATAATAGGCGCTTCACGTGGAGCAACGAGCGATCAAACCCAACCCTTTGCAAGCTCGACTCCTTCTTCTGCAATGCGGAGTGGGATACTGCTTTCAACACTCACGTCCTCCACGCGGTTTCGTCCTCCCTGTCGGACCACTGCCCGCTTCTTCTGGCAGATGACAAAGGACCTAGAAGACCCCGCTCCTTAAAATTTGAGAACATATGGATTTCTCTGCCTGGGTTCTATGAGGTGGTCCAAAAGGCCTGGAGCGAGCACGTACCCCACTCGGAGCCTTACCAGGTTCTCCATCACAAGCTCAAAAAAACCGCTCTTCGCCTCTCGGAATGGAGCAGAAAAATGTTTTCTAAGGCGAGCGTCCAACTGCACGCGGCCCTGTTGATCATCCTTCGATTAGACATTGCTCAAGAGGAGCGACATCTCTCCCCTGCTGAGTCCGACCTCTGGGCTAGACTTAAACGTCGAGTCATTAGCCTGGCGGTGCTACAGAGATCAAGGAAGAGCCAGTGTGCGAGGTTGGCCAATCTAAAAGAAGGGGATGCGAACACAAAATTCTTCCACCGCCGTGTCAATGCTAGAAGGAGAAAAAACCATATCCACAGGATCAAGCACGATCAGGGATGGGTGACTGAGCATGGGCAGAAGGAGAAGATCATCCATGACCACTTCTCCGAGGCTATGGGTCGACCAGGCTCGAACAACTTCGACTTTAACTGGGATGAGCTCGATATCCAACATCACAACCTGCATGCTCTTGGTGCTAGCATAACTGAAGAGGAGGTGTGGGCGGCTATCAAAGAGATGCCTAGTAACAAGGCCCCTGGCCCGGACGGCTTCACCGGCATCTTCAAGAAATGTTGGGACATCATCAAGTCTGACATCATGAGGGTCATACACTATTTCGCTCCCTGCGAACGGCCAACCTGCAATGGTTGAACTCTGCCAATGTGATCTTATTGCCCAAGAAGGAGGGCGCTGAGGGGATCTCCGACTATAGGCCCATTAGCCTCATCCATGCCGTCGCGAAAATCATTGCCAAGATTTTATCCATTCGGCTGGCACCGTTCATGGACACCCTGGTTTCTAAGGCTCAGAGTGCATTCATAAAGAAAAGGAGCATCCATGATAATTTCATGTATGTTCGCAATTTCGCTCGTCGGCTTCACAAGTGCAAGACTCCAGCCTTGTTATTCAAGCTTGACATCAAAAAGGCCTTCGACTCTGTCAGATGGGAGTATGTGTTGGACCTAATGCAACGCATGGGGTTCCCGGATAAATTCCAGAATTGGGTTGCAGCACTGCTATCATCCTCATCCTCGCGCTTCCTCCTCAACGGTCTGCCTGGCCCCCCATCAGGCATGGACGTGGGTTTCGCCAAGGGGACCCTATCTCGCCACTGCTTTTCATCCTCGCAATTGACCCTTTGCACAAGATCCTTGATCTGGCTACGCGTAAGGGCATTATTCATAAGCTTCGTGGACGCGGTGCGATGGTGCGAACCTCCCTCTATGCAGATGATGCAGCGTTTTTTATGGCGCCAGTCAAAAGAGACATCGATAACCTTGCCATCATCTTAAAGGGTTTTGGGGACGTCACGGGGCTTTGCACCAACTTCCATAAAAGTTCTGTCGTGCCTATTCGATGCGCCAACCTTGATCTTGTGAGCATCCTCAGCAGCATCCCGGCAACCAGAGCTTCATTCCCTATCAAATATTTGGGCCTCCCGCTCTCTGTATGGAGGCTCAGGAAAGTTGAATTCTAGTACCTTGAGGATAAGGCGGCCGGAAGGCTTGTCACCTGGGACGGGATGAACATCACCACCATTGGGCGCTCTGCCCTTGTTCGCTCGGTTATCACCTCCCAGGCTGTGTACACCATCACATCCCTCATTGTGCCCCAGGGCTCCCTTGACAACCTCAACAAGATTGAGAGGGCTTTTCTATGGTCCGGCTCGGACAAGACTACCAGTGCAAAATGCAAAGTCAACTGGGACATGGTTTGCAGGCCCACTAGCTATGGTGGGCTAGGTGTGCTCAACACCGACAAATTTTCGCGTGCTCTGCGTTTGAGATGGCTTTGGTATGAATGGAAAGAGCCGAGTAAGTTATGGGTGGGTCTGGGTAACCCATGCACTGTGGAGGACCACGACTTCTTCTATGCCTCCACTTCGATCATCATGGGCAATGGAGCCAAAACGCCTTTTTGGGACTCGCCTTGGTTGCTTGGCCGCAAGCCAAAGGAAATTGCGCCTCTCATCTTCGAGGCCTCGAGGAAAAAGAACTGGAAGGTGCGGGAGACTATCAATGAGAATGCCTGGATGCTCAACATCAAACGAGACACTGTCATCACTGGCCACCATGTGCGCGAATTCTTTACGCTATGGATGCTCCTCAACGACTTCCGCCTCGACGAGCACTCCGAGGATGACATTATCTGGAAGCACTCTACGGATGGTTCATATTCGGCGTCCACCGCGTACAAGGCGCAATTTCTGGGGATGACGCTATCCCCCATGGATTCCATGGTCTGGAGGATGTGGGCGCCACCGAAGGTCAAATTCTTCTCTTGGCTTGCCTTGCAAGATCGGATCTGGACTGTCGACAGACTCGAGCGGCGTGGATGGGCAAACTGCGGACTTTGCCCCCTTTGCAAACAGGTGCACGAGTCGGGTATTCACCTCTTCATCAAGTGCCGATTCACTACTAGGCTTTGGCGGATGCTCATCGACAAATATGGCCTGACGCACATGGACACTGCTAGCTGGCACCTGGAAGAATCCCTGCTTGGGTGGTGGGACAAACGCACTAATTCGAGCACCCCGGAACGACGAGCCATGGCCTCCCTTACCATGCTCGTGTCTTGGAAGATATGGAACGAGCGGAATGCTAGGGTGTTCCGCCACAAGGCTACGCCGCCACCAATCCTTCTGAAGCTTATTCACGAGGAGGCCAACCTTTGGATCACTGCGGGGGCAAAGCAGTTAGGGAAAATTGTATCGCGCGAGTAATTGTCATGCCGTCCATTGGCCTTGTGTAACACTGCAAAACTCTATTCTCTCCTAATTTAATCGATGAGGCAAATCTTTTGCCTCCGTTTCGAAAAAAAAAGATTCGTTCCACGTCCAGCCAGCTGGTCGCCAGTTTCCCGATAAATCACAAGAAGCTTGCAACGAGTGCAACTAGCAATACGGCGTAAGACAAGCCTTCCAGCCGTCCTGCTCCTGCATACATACAGAGAACCAAACGGAAAACGGAATCATACGTCGGAACAATCAATCAATCCCGCATATGAGTATGCACAAAAGCACGGCGATCTCAGAACTGATCTGCTCACCTGACGATGACGGCGGCGGCGGCGGCAACGCGGCAGTGAAGGGATATTCAGGCGTCAGCGGCGGAAGCGGCTTGCCTTAAGAACAGAACATAAAATCAAGGAAGATGACAACAGATCGATAGTAAAAAAAAATACACTAGGTACGTACGATTACGAACCTGCGCACGAACGAGTGATGGACATGAGGATCGAGCCGTCGCCGAGGCACCTGGAGGTGACGTTGACCATGGCGCGGGAGCTGTCGAACTCCGGCCCCATGAGCCGCGCGACGTCGCCGCGCAGGACGTGCATGAGGCAGCACGGCTGCTGGGCCACCGTGGTGTTCACCTGGACGCAGCAGGGCAGCGGGATCGCGTCGGTGCGGTGCTCGATGAAGTCCAGGCACGACAGCAGGCGCTGAAGCGTCGGCACGCATGTCGTTGTCGTCTTGTCGGAGCCACCGCCGATGGTGATGGGGTTCGCTCCGGCCGCGGATGCCGGTGTGATTGCCGCGGCGGCGATGGCGATCAGGAGTACGACGCAGGCGAAGATCGATTTGGACGCCATTGTGTGTACAGACGTTGTGCGTGTGCAAGAAACGTAGGTCGTATGGTGTCTGGTTGGCTACGTCGCCGTATGGGTTATATAGTGACGCGAGTTTCAGATAAAGCTGCATTCAGAGTATCATTACCGGTCTCTCCTTTGTTTGAAAAAAAAACGTTACTAGTCTTTTTTTTTTTTTTAAGAAACACTGCGACCAACCATGTAAGTCTATGACTTGAGGCCGGTGGCCAGGTTCCACCACAACAAATCTAGCTGTCTGATCAACATCACACAAGACGACATTCGAACATGAAACTTTGTCAATCAACATCACACAAGTACTGCAAACGAAAAATAAGTTAGATAATTAGGTTTCTTAGGATGGAACCAACTCATTCGGGTTCAAGTTCTAGACTTCACATGAGTGCTCGCATTTTTGGGGATTTATTCCAGGCATCCCCGCGATATTCGATCAGTGGTTTACAACGTTTCCATCGACACGCTTGTGACTTCGTTTATCTCAACATTCATCGGGTTAGTCTCTCGGAATCTATCATTCTTAAGAAGTTGCTCCCCACTTCTCCCTATTCTCTCACCATGCACACTGTCCACGTCAGCGATGTGCCACGTCATTGTTCAGTTTCCAAAAGCACCCAATCAGTCTTATCCCCCTGTGGCGGTGAAAAAAAAACCTTCTTTTTCCCTCACCCGCAGCCGCTCATCCCGCATCCCGCACGGGCGCCGGCCCTCAGGATCGGATCCCACCCACCTCCAGCCCAGCGCCGGTGCTCACCGCACCATGGCCGCCCCCGCGGCTCCACCGCCTCCTCCTCAGCCGGACCGCCTCCACCGCATCCCGCACGGCCGCCGGCCCACCCTTAGGATCGGATCCCACCCACCTCCAGCCCAGCGCCGGTGCTTACCGCGCCATGGCCGCCTCGCACCTCCACCGCCTCCTCCTCCGCCGAACCGCCTCCACCGCCTCCTCCTCCGCCGGACCGAATCCTGCCGCCACCTCCAGGCCAGCGCCAGTGCTCACCGCGTCATGGCCGCCCCCCTCGCTTGCTCGTGCCGCCCGTCCACCACCGTGCGCTGCCCGCTGTCTGCCATCTGTTTCGGCCGACCGGCGGCCGCCGGTAGGACGTCTCCTGGGCGCTGGGACGCGGACCGGGCGCGGTTCCGTTGCTGCTGCCCCAGGTCGTCGAGGAACAGCACTATCGGGCTGGGCGCACCCCCTTCCTCTGCTCCAAGCCTCCAGGTGCAGTTGGGACGCAGGCCATCCGCTCTTTGGCCACCGGCGCTGTTGCTCTGCTCCACTGCCGTCATCGTTGGCCAGGAACCCAGTTTTATCCACGTCTTCCCCAGGTCAACAGAGCCGCATTTACTTCACTTCTTCTGACTAAGCTTCTCGATGTGGAGGTGATGTAATCCCGTTGTTCTTCAGTAGTTTTTAGCTTGCTGACACTAACCAAATGGCCCACACTTTTATCTTATCAATTAAACTCTTAAACTAAAAAGCAAAGGAACCCTTCTGCTGCAGGTCATTGATGATTGACTCTTCACTTCCTCTCCCCACGATCTCCACAAGTAACTGATGTATTCCCATTTAAATTGTTTGTCTATCCAAATTTAAATTCAATATGGTACGAGAATCCATATGCCTTGCATTCATCCCCTGCATTTTACAAAGGTTTTATGAGGGTGTTCTTTAGTCTCTTCACGCCATCACCTTGCATTTGTCCAAATCTGAATTTACTTTTGCCAATTGAACCTGTATTCTTCAGTTTTAGTTTTTTATATGGTACGAGAAGACATACACCTTGCATTTCACCCTCTTACATAGGTTTCATGACAGTTTTCTTCAGTATCTTCACGCCGTTCATCTGTTTCTATCACCTTGCGTTTGGTAGAGTTGCCAACATGGATAGTGCAGAAAGTTCTTTGCATAATTCAGTTGGACGAAAACGTCATCCATCATTACCTAATCCTCCTCCTCCTCGAGCAAACCCATATGTTGTTGCCCAGAACCGCCATATGCGTATGGAACTCATGGCTAAAAAAGGAAAAAGTGGTTTGTTAGGCACATTATATTCCTCCGAATATGTTATCTTCCGTACGATATGCCTTGCGATCTATTTCACCATCTACGGGTAAATTGAGCCACATAGAATTCAACATTTTAGATTTTGGTTTCATAAATCAAATGCTTACATTTTCATCTTCAATATCATCTTTGAAGATTATCTTCGTCTCAAAAAGTACATTGTGAAATTGAGATTAACATTTCAACCTTTTAGATTTTTGTTTGGTAAATCAAATAATTGCTTTGTTTCGTCTTCATGTGTGTAATGCTTCACGAACCTCCATGCTTAATGATGATAAACGTACTTTCTTATTTATAATATACGTTCAAATCAGTTCCGGAGTAAAAAGAAGGATTGCTTGTCACAAGGATGATGCCATCAACTCTAACAGGTATCACAACACTCACAACCACTATAAATGCACCATGGTTTACTAGATGAAGTAAATATATGCTAATTTCTGGTAGTAGTTTCAATCACTGGGATTATGTGTTCTCTTTTTTGCATGTCAGGAACAATTTCTTAATTTCAAGTACACTATGGTCAGTCGCTTACATTGGACTTTTTTTATACCGATGAAACATAATCTCATTTGCTTTCATGATCTTCTTCAATAGCCTTTTCAGACGGTCTTACACCGATACACACACCTACCTTTGTGCTATGCAACAGTACTCCGTAAAGGAGCCGCCCAATCTCTTTTTGCATTTTAGCCTAATTCACAAGATATCTTTGAACGATGCAGGTTGCTTATGTGCGACACTTTATTTGACGAGAGCACAACATAACAATAAGAACAATGTACTCTATAGTTCTCATATGCTGGCAACCTCCACACACACAGACAAAAAAAGAGGAGCAGTACTGTTCTGTTTGTACCGAAAAACTACATGGAGAAATTGATAGAAATGTTCAGCAAATGGGACAAAAACAACAACTAGATATATGCTAATTTCTGATAGTACTTTTGCTCACTGGGACAAGGGTCTTTATCATGTTGAGTGTACAAAATGTTCTAGCTTTACCTTTTACTTGCTAATTCTTGCACAATCCTGTACCTATAATATAACTTTCTTATTTGTTTTCCTGCTCAATGCAATCGAATTTCTGAATGCAGCTCAAACAGCCAGGATAATACTCGAAAAAGGAAAAGGAAAGCAAGAGTATGTATTACTTCCCATGACCTATAGTTGAAAATCTCGCCAATATGAGTTTTTCTGTTCAAATATTTACAGTTCTAAATATTATCCTTACTCACCAATGCAGACAATAAAAATGCAGCAAACAACCATGAAAAGACTGACTAAACTGAACGTACACACAAGATAGGTACTGTATATTATGTACCTCAAGTTTTTTATTCAAACCTTCATTACTTCTTATCTATGCTGCATTTCTAACAATGCTACATATCACACTTCATGTAGGCAACTTCCACAATGCTCATGCACGCAACTTCCACAGTGCTCCAAACAACAAATAACCGAGAATGTTCAACTTCCACAGTGCTTCCACGCTGCCAGCCGACCAACAATAAATTATTTTTTGTTGCTCAACTTCTATTGTAACCGAGAATGTTCTCATACCCAGTACTTTTATATTGTAACCGAGATGTGTTCTCATACATACTTTTCGTGCAAGGAACTTCAGATTTTCTTGCAATATTTGCAAATTTTTGCTGATCAATAATGGATACACTTCTATAAATGTGCCATAATTTTTTTTAATAAATTGTACAATCGTGCATGCATGTAAAATATTGATTCCTACATTAACACCTCAGATGGCTGTTATTAGAATCACAATGTAAGTAACACTTGCCAGTTTCTAAAAATTCATTGCTCAATTAATTGTGTATTAAAGGTTTCTAAAATAGCATCTTTCAGTTAGACACTCTTACAATTGCAGCCCACCTATATAATACCCTTCATGCAACCTACAACTACAAGCAAATATTTTCTACCACTAAAAATTGACTATTGTCAAATACATGGACAATGAGCAAGAAGACAAAAGGTATGTCTATTACATGCAAAGTTATTTCACCAGTTTCATGTCTATGACATTTCACAATATGCACACCTACTGTTCTACAGGATGCAACCTTACCCAACAAAGAATGTTCTACCCTCTTCATCAACTCATGCATCAAGAAAATCTCACAACAAGTACATGGAAGCTATTGCAGACATGAAAAATGCTACTAAATCCCCAACTTGGATCAATTTGAAAGACGATGCGTGTGAAGACAACACCACGAAGCTACTCTAGGAACAACCATTCAGGTCCACCAGATACATCTTCGAGTACATGAAGAAAGGATTTAAACATGTCCAAATTGTCCTCGATGAAGAAGACAACCGCGTGGATAACTCCAAGGAATTATAAACCCACATTATGCTACTTATATGTTCCAAGACTACGCAACAATAAACTAATCAAGTACAATAAATCTCTTATATTTGTATTTTCATGCTCATATTGTTAATCGGAATATTCACGTTCCATTCAACCAAGTACCATCTAAACATATTGCCACCAATTCCCGCAGCAACGCGCGGGGAATTGTCTAGTGCTCATAGGGACATGATGTATGTATGTGCATTTATAGGTGTGAGTATACATGCATGTATGTGTTCATTCTCGGGGTGTCCATGTTCGCCATTTATCATATCGTATTTAGTCACGGTGCACAAGGTGACTAGCAGGAGTACGACAATGGCGAATGTAACCAATGTTCGGTTAACCTCCTAAATATATCTCGTTGTCATTTGCTCTTGGTGTGGTTATTTGATCTCGATAGATCAATATGCATTTTTTTCTCTAGATAATCAATATGCAGCTAGGAGGAGGAAGACGAGACAGGATCTCAACGGCGATTCTCTTTTTTTTCGGGGCTTCACCGGCGAATTTTTTTTTTTGATCCGCACGCCTTCTGAAAAGGCTATTTTATTAAATTAACATCCCAAACAGTGCAGAGATTAGCTTCCCTTCAGGGAAGTTAAGGGCTTCTAAAGCCGGCTTAGATTTACAAGATGACATAAAGTTGATCGATCCCTAAAAGTCCTCTTGTCAAGATTGTGAGCTAACAAGTTCTGAATTCTAGGAATATGAACTACTCCGGAAGAGATCGGAGTTGAAGAAGTGTTGAAGAAATTTGCAAGAGTAGGTCTGATTGTTCAGGCCCATCGGGAGTACCCCAAGCTGGGAGCACCCGATACTTTCCCATCTTGGGGTACTCCCGGTGCTTCAATGTCAAAAAAACATTTTTAAATGTTTCAAAAAAAATCAGAAAAAATGCGAATGTTCACAAGGAATGTGACTACAAGTCTACAACCCCTGAAATTTTTAGGTCCAAACTAAAAATGCACATTGGAAAACAAAAAAGACAAATCCAGATGTGAATAGTGTCAATGTTGCTTTTGTCTTTTTTACACTATTCATGCTAGATTTCACTTTTTTGTTTCTCAATGTGCATTTCTAGTTTGGACCTGAAATTTTCAGGGGTTCGAATCGAAAGAAGTGTATATAACCCCCTGTACTTTCACGTTTGGGCTACATCGCCCCCCCCCCCCCCCGCCCCCTCAAAAACCAGTCACTTAATCCCCTAAACTTTGCAATACCAAATAAAACACCCCTTGAGATACTTTCAAGCTGGTTTCGAGGATGGTTTCGCCGACGTGGTGCGCTGACCCAGTTTCGTTGGTTGACTTATACTGCCACCTCGTTTAGTGACCCACATGTCAGTGTAGCAAAGTATTTCTTCCCAGGACCATCTGTCTCGCCAAGCACGCGTATGGGAGCCCCTACTACGAGTGCATCGAACACCGAGAGTGGCAGCGCGGAGCGCTCGTCGTCGCCGCTTGGCACCTCACTCACGCCGCACGCACGGGAGAGCCTCACCCTCGCCGCCACGGGAGGCCGCCATGAGCCTCACCCTCGACGCCGTCGCTTGGCGCACGGGAGGCCGCCATGAGCCTCGCCCTCGCCGCCGTCCCTCGGCGCACGAGGGGCCGGCACTAGCCTAGCCCTCGCCGTTGTCGCCCTCGCCATCCCGTCGTCGCTCGACGCACGGGAGGCGGCCACGAACCTCGCCATAGCCGTCGTCGCTTGACGCATGGGAGGCGTCCACAAGCCTCACCATGGCCGTCGTCACTCGACGCACGGGAGGCGTCCATGAGCACGTCCTCGCGCACGTTGCTGTCGCTCGGTGCACGGGAGGCGGCCATGAGCCTTGCCATGGCCGTCGTCGCTCGACACACGGGAGGCGGCCACGAGCCTCACCATGGCCGTCGTCGCTCGACGCACGGGAGGTGGCCATGAGCACGTCCTCGCGCATGTTGCTGTCGCTCGGTGCACGGGAGGCGGCCACGAGCCTCGCCATGGCCTTCGTCGCTCGACGCACGGGAGGCTGCCACGAGCACGTCCTCGCACACATCGCTGTCGCTCGGTTCACGGGAGACCACGACGAGAACGCCCTCGCCGCCGCCGCTCGGTACAGGCTGCTATACCTGCGTGCTCCCTGGTGTGGATTTCCTGGTGGTCGATGCGTGGAGGCGGGACGCATCGCCGATGCTGGCGGCAGCCTGGCCTAGAGCGAGAGGGCTGGTAGTGGTGCGCCACGGCGACGGGAAGCGACATGGCGCAGGGTTGCATGTCCATATACAAGTAGGTCGGCAAGGCATCAATTTCAGGGTAGGCAAGGTGCTGCCAAGGTACTTCACCGGCAATCCGCCATGGTCAGTTTGCAGGTGAGGTCAGCTCTCGCGTGTAAGCAGCTAGCTGGCCGAGCGTGTAAGCAGTTAGCTAGATAGATGTTGATTGCACTAAACAGCTAGCTAGCCGAGCACACCGATCATATTTGTACGCAGATGCAAGCCTCAACGCACAAGAAGAACACAGTGAGACTTTTCCGCTTCGGCTCGCTGCCACATCAGCAAAACCATCGTCAAAAACCACTAATCAGGGCGCTAGGGGGTGTTTTGTCCGGCATTGCAAAGTTTGGGGATTAAGTAACTGGTTTTTGAGTTGAGGGGGTGATGTAGTCCAAACGTGAAAGTTCAGGGGGTTATATACACTTCTTTCGGTTGGAATCACATTCCTTGTGAACATTCACAATTTTTATCCTGAATTTATTGAAACATTTAAAAATATTTTTTTGACATTGGAGCACCGGGATCTTGAGAGCACCCGATACTCCCCCCCCCCCCCCCCCCCCCCAAAACCTGGGAGCACCCGATAATTTCCCTGATACCTTTTTTTGAGTTGACGATACTTTCCCTGATTATCCAGTGGCACCGGCGATTCTCAAACGAGAAAACCGGAGAGAGAAATGAAAACGTACGTGGGCTACTCCTAAAATCATGTGGACAAGCCCACCAAGCCCAGCGGTGTTGCCTCATCTTCTCTCTTCATCACTTTCTCTGTCAAAAAAAAAAAACAATTTCTCGCTTCATCCCCTTCGGCGGCCGACCGCGACGGCCGCAGCGACGCCATGCGTGCCCCTCATCTCCTTGCGCCTCACCGCCACATGACCTCTGCCTTCGGCGGAGCCAGCTCGTACTCCCTTCGGCTCCCCCTCCCCCGTCCGGCGGCCTGATGCCTTAGGATACGCCGTCGACTCCTTCCAGAGGTGCGACTCGTCGCTGGAACCCTCGTCCCCATACGGCCATACCAGAGGAGAGGCACCAGGACGTGCGCGAGCCCACGGCCCGGATGTGATGGAAAAACTTGTGTCAAGTGTGTGCCGAAAAACTTGTGTCCAGTGTGCTCCTCCTTCCAACTTCGTCTGAGCGAGTGAGAGAGGAGATAAGGCCTAGTTTGGCAACAAAGTTTTTAGAAAACTGTAGTAATTGGAAACCATAGTATTTTCATGGGTGGGCAATGAATACTGCAGTTTCTTAAAACCAATGTTTTTCTCAGTTTTACATGTGTTTGGCTGGTGCAGTTTCACCAAAGTTTTTACAAAGTATTTGCAATGGATAGCTGAGTAATTAACGGCTCCTAACGGCGGCTGGCTGCATGCAGCCGCCATATACACGTCTGCCGGACCTAGATGATAGGATCTGTAGAATATGTCTAACCCTGTTGCATCTACATGCACATCAACTAACCTAGAATTTGTCTCATGGTCGAGAGAAGAGATGTGAGACTCGCAGGTGAGGCCAGCTGGAAGAAGCACCCCAAGAGACCAGGAGATATATTAGAATTGTTTTACGAGAAAACAGATTGAGAAAAAGTAGGAGGCGATATAACAGACAGCGGCGTTAAGTGTGCTTCGTTCTGTTTAGAAAAAAGAGGTCAGGACCTCTTTTTCCGATACAGCAAAAATACCACGGTTTCTAGGATACTATGGTTTACAAAACTTCAGTTTATGCTGAAGCCAAACACACCTAAGTATTCAAAACCATGGTTTGTTTCAGAAACCGCAGTATTCTCAGAAAACTTTGAAAAAACCTTGCTACCAAACGCAGCCTAAGCGGCGAGCTGGTCCGGGATTTGTCCCAACAGGGGGGAGGAACAACCAATAAGGAGGAGAAAGGCAGAAATAATCAATATCATGGATATTCTTGGACGTGGTTTGTCTGTGGTGTTCAAGTCCCAAATCTCGATTGACAGTTTTATTGTGCTTCTTTTGGAATATCTTCTGTCCAAAGAGATATTCTGTGTACAGATACTGTTAAGTGGGTTATCCTTGAGGAGGCCACAAAACAGGGATGACCGCATAAATTGAGTTTTGTGGCTGCTGCATATCACACTTATTTGATATGTGCACAGCTAGTGGCGTCCGCGGGCGGCGCCATTTACATCCTGACTTACGGATACCACGACAAAATTGGCAAATTGGGATTTGGTGAGAGAAAGCACCGAGTGAGTATACTGCACTTAACTAGCTTCTATATGCTTCAGGAGTTTTTATGTTGCTTCTGCTCTGATGCTTATCTCCATAGCCATCCTGGCATTTTATTTGGACTCCGTGATAGCTAGGAGTTCAATGGAAACAACCTATCAGAATCATAGTTCCTTGCTAGAATGCTATTGCTGGCTTCTGTTCGAGGAATCTTCTTCGCGCCTTCTTGAGGAACATGGAAAGCGAATGCTTCTCCAGTCAATGCCCTCGGTGTGGTACGTAGCTTTCGTTTCTTTGGTTATTTTCAACATTGGTGTTCCCTTGCAATACGAAAGTACAGACAAAGTTAGTCCCAAATATTTCATGTAGCTAGGTTTTATGTAATACCACGAAAGTATGCCCAGACTCGTAATGCGATGTACAACCTCCATGTTTTATGTAATGAAATATTCCATGTAGCAGGGTACACTCCCATGGTGCTGCTTCATAGCCAGTTAGCTACCAAAGATCCTGTAAACAGTCGGCATCACCTAGCCGAAAGGCAAGCCCTTCGCCCCATGAGAGGATTAATTCCTGGCCATGTAAAATTGTGGTGCATGCTTCATCCAAGCAAGCAGTATCCTGCACCACAGCAATAGAGATAAGGGTTATGGATATTTATTTTCTAACAGTCTTTAGCCACCTATTCCTTTTTCTGCTTGCAGTTCGGACTTCATCTAAGCATCATTTACATAATCTAGACTTCTAGAGAGGCAGACTGGCGTTCTCTAGGAGGACAGATTGGTGGTGAAAAAAGAGTTTAGCTATGGTATGTATCTAACATAATATAAACTTATTCCTTTCTGTTTTGTTTTGTACATATTTCTTGAAAATGGTAGAAAATGTAAAATTCTAAGATGATGGTACAAATTTCTATTATGAGGTCTTCGTGTATAGACAGTTCCTGCAATAATATTGCCAAATATGAACTTTGAGATAAGTTTGTTCTTAGATCCGGGTTGTCTATAATTGGTTACATCTTACAATTTGAAGGATAACGATACCTGCATGATGTTGAAGAATGAGGTCCATCTTGATGTAAGAGGAGTGTACAGTTATGCAAGAGATTTGTGGGGCTGCCATGTTATCCGCATCGACACACTTGTATTACTCAATGCATTTGCCTACGTATTCCTCGCCACTTTTGGGCCCCAGCGCCGCCGCTCCAAAAACTGGTTCATCCAAAAAGGTACCTTGGTCGCAAACACTCTGTCCTTCTTACTGGGAACATACACCCTCGGTTCAATGCAATCTTCCAAGGTGAAGAGCAGCATGTACCCCGTTTGGGCCGCAACTCTCTTCATCCTTCACGTCTGTACCAACACAGCTTATAGTCTTGATGACAACAAACACGTAACGAGGGTCCTGTACCGGTTGGTGCTCTACAATGTATATGGGGGATTGCTTTTGATAACTGCAATTGGAAATGGGAATTCTCTCCCCTTTGTTTTATATGCTGTTGGTCAATATAAATTCAAGTATATACAAGCACCATGTGTGCTGGCAAGCCGCTCATGGAACCTGAATAAAATGGTTGCTGATTACATGTATGACGAGCACACCAAGGGTGAATTTGTTCCAACCACCATGAAAGGTCGCCATTACCTGGTTGACTGGCCCCTCAACAACTCCAAGTTGGGTGCTCCATCGTATGCATCACGATTTACATCAGATGGCAATGAAGTCATTGACATAGAGAAGATATGGCTGTGTGATGACATTTCACTAGACAATGAGCTAAATGATACATGTCTTTCCTTCTCTCTTTTTCTTCTGCTGAGAAGGCTGTACTTTGGGTTTGCCTGTGGCGAATCGAAAGAAAGGGCACATGATTTCGTCTTCAAGGGGCTGCTATGGGAGAATGAGGAAGGTACCATAGACTGCAACCGGGCTTTTAGGCTGATTGAGGTTGAGTTAGCATTTATGTATGATTTCTTTTTCACCACATCTGCCGCCATTTATTATGGATCAAGGGCTGCAACAGTTGCGGCATTGCTTTCAGTCTTCTTCCTCTCTCTTACAATACTTTTGACAGTCAGCTTGCATCCATCACCCATACAAGAAGGTGGCATGATGATCAGCTTATTCATACTTGCATCTGCTGCTTTGCTTGAATTGCTTCAACTGCTACTTTACTGGACTAGCATTTGGAGCAGAGTATCCTTTGTCTGTCAGTATCTCAGAGAACAAGCACGATTGAACACAAGGGGAAGCTGCTGCTCTTGCTCCTCCTTCTGCTGCTGCTGCCGCTGCGTGCTGCTAAGATTGAAAGGGCTTCTTCCTAAAATTGGTGTGCATTGGACACCAAACAAACACTATTGGCAGCACAAGCTTGGGCAGTACTCTTTACTTGATTACCGTCCTATGTTATGTGACAAGCTCAAGGATTGTTTGGGTAGACTAACAATATCTTCAGATCCCACACATGTATCGCCTATCCTCCATCCAATAGACTCACACACGGAGGGTTCGTCGAAAACATGGGAAATCTACAGAGATAACTGCACAAGTACAGAAGGCACTTATTTACTCCCTCAAACGTTCCAATGGTGAACTAAGGAATGGAAAATCATCACTACTGTCCAATGGAGCAGGACACCTTTTATGGGCTTGTGAACGGGCCGTGCACTCAGAATCAGACACAAGCTGCATTATTCTGACTTGGCACATTGCGACATGGTACTGCGAGAGGGGAATGCTTGGATGCAGCCCTTGCCCAGACGAGGAAACAGAACTCAAGGTCCATCTTGGTGTTGCCACAAAACTGTCGAAATACTGCGCATACCTTCTGGTCTCCGCACGAAAACTTCTTCCAGGGCATGAATATGATACAAGTCGTGTGTTCGATGCAGTGGCAGGGGAGGCCAAGAGATTTCTGCCATATGGGAGGGATAAATATCAAGCACTGAAGGATTATGGAGAGGAAGAGTCAGAGGCTACCATCTTCCAGAGTGGCGCTAAGCTGGGCAAGCAGCTTGCGGAGATAGAAGATGTTACCAGGCGTTGGAAGGTGCTAGCTGATTTCTGGTCTGAGATGCTGCTCTACATCGCGCCATCAGATAATGTCGACGAGCACATCGAGCAGCTCACACGGGGCGGCGAGTTCATCACCCACCTGTGGGCTCTGCTCTCACATGCTAGCATTCTACAGAGGGATCAACCTAATCTTAGCAATATGCGTGCAGAAAATAGTGAGGTTAGTTCTGCGAGACACCAAGAAAGTGAGCAAAATTCAGCAAATCTTGAAGAAAATACTCAGGATAATTCTGCGAGAGCGAGACACCAAGAAGTTGAGCAAGATTCAGCAGATCGTGAAGAAGCTACTCCACTTGCTGATCATCCGGTGCAAATGGACGACAATCTGTTATCGACTGGTCTTACCCTCCAAGCTCATTCACAAGGTGTTCAAGCCAGACCGCTACAAATACCTGCGCAAGATATATCTACAGAAAATGAATGCCATATTGACGTTCCTGAAGCTCCAAGCTCCACGCAGCAAGCTCTCCCTGAACAAGTATGAGCTCACCTCACTGCCATGAGCTATAAATCATCAGAACTGAATTTATATGTTTGTGTTTCATAATTGATATTAGTCATGTTTGACGCCGTTAGATGTAAGAGTTGGTTTGATGGGTTACGTTTTCAGTGTTTCATCCTCTAATGATAAAGACTCCTTTTTTGTAATTGCCACATGAGCATGGTGTGCGCTCTGAAACTTCTGAATTCGCTTACAGTGAATGCTCTGATAAGTGATATGGTCACTACTTTAGTGATCTAAAACGTCTTATATTCGTTTACACTTTACAGAGGGAGTAAAATTTAGTGCACCATGTGATTTGCTGTTACTGCAACTGCTTATATTTTCACCTTGTGCTGGTTTAACTTTGTTCTTACCACCAGGACAGATAACTCATCAAAGGGCCGTCGGATCAGCTGAGTAAGAAAAGGGTCGGACAGTTACAATTCCAGGCATCTCCTGCAATCCCTCAAAAAAATGTGAAACAAGTAGCAAAGCTGCGTCCTGATCCTGCTGTCACTTTTGCAACAATGGGTTTGAAAATGGATTGTGTGCTTTCGTCTAAAACTGAAAATTGCTCATGTGAAGGGTCAGGAAATCAATTCATCAGTGAAAATGACTTGGAATCCATGTCATCAGGACCTGAAGGTGTGGTGCTTGTTACCAAAAAGGTGTGATGCTGATGGTTATGGTTGTGAAACGTTGTTTTCGAGTTGTATCCCTAGCTTGTAGCTGGAACTTTGGTCCTTAGATGAGTAAGTGAGATGAGAGCTTGTTAGTTTATCTTTTGTTGAACTTGATCTGGATAACTGTATCTGGTTTCGTTTCAACGAAATGGAGCCGGGGTGAGCCCCTGATTATCGGGAAAAAAATGACTTGGATCCTGATGTTTTAGACTTGTATCTTGATGTCTTGGTTGCCTCTGGCCTTTTGTTCTATGTGCCCCCCCCCCCCCCCCCCCCCCCTCTATGCATGTATGGTCTCAGCATGATTACTGCCTTATGCTCTTTGCACTTGGTTCCATTATTATATACTAATACGCACGTACAGTAGCTAGCTTGATCGAATCAATCCGGCAAGAAAGAAGAAACGCACGTAACACACGCACGCACGCACGCGACACACGAACACGATTGATGGCAACAGGCGCATGTCGCACCTGATTATTTTATTGCTTTTGATCAATTGATCTGACGATTACAAACAGGGAGCCATGCATGTATACATGTTTGTATAGCACTGATCTACATAGTACATGGCCGTGATTGACTCCAACATTCCGACGACTCTAGCTCTCGGCGATGTCGGTCGGCATCTTCTTGACGTCGTTCATGGCAACGCGCACAGTTCGAGGGAACTGTCCGTGGTAGATCACTTCAATGTAGCCAGCTTCATCTGCGTCGGAGAAGACGACGGCGCTGCGCCAGAGGACGAGCCTCTTGCCCGTCGGCCGCAGGATCCCTACGCGCGTGCGCACCTTCACGGTCATGCCCGGGATCGTCTTGATGCGCTCTTGTCCGGTTGTCGTCTTGGTGTTGGTGGTAGCTGCTCTTGCTGTCGCGTGCGGAGTCGTCGCAGATACCTTGATGGCGGCAGCACCAGCTGAACCCGGCGGGATCAACGCGGACCGGCATGGTGGTGGCGGGGCGGTGGACTTCCTTGGGGTTGCGGCGTTCGCGACGGCGGAAACCTTCATGCTGTTGCTGCTGGACGCCAAAAAGATGAGCGGATCAAGGCGCGGAGGGGCTGTGCACCTATGCTTCACCTCTCCCATCGGCACGTAGGAGATCCCCTTGCTGGCAGCTTTGACTATTGAGAGTGGGATAGGCGCGCGTCGGACTCCTTGCTTGCTCGACTCGTCAGATCGGTGCAGCGGCGATGGCATTACAGGGGGTCTCTTTGCAACCCTGCCCTTCGCCACGTTGACGACCTTCCTGCGGCGCTGAAGCTCACGACGGATTTGGTTGAGACCCGACGATCGCTGCGCCATGAGAGCCGCCATCGTGATTGCAGAGAAGCGAAAGAAGTATCAATGACGAGAAGTTGTAGAGGAGGAACTAAAGATCCAAGCACACAAGCAAGGCGTTTTTTTGTTTAGATCGATAGAAGGCGTTGGGTTAGCTTATATCTACGGTCTACCTCGACGCAGCAGAGTTGTTTTCGGAGGGAAAATCGTAGGAAGTAAGCACAGTGTATGACCGGAACCGGTTAGAGCAGCAATTAGCTTGATGAGTTGATGCAGTCCGCCACCTTGCGGACCGTGATGGTCACGCAAGATCACCATACGGCACCAGAAGCCCTCTACGCCGGCCACGTCCGCGCTCGGCCTAGAGACCGGCGAGATGCACGCCTGAAACCCGCGCGGACGCCAACGGGACACCCTCCCGTTTCAGCAACGATGCCGGACGGCCGGAGTAGCGTAGCTCGGCTGGAGCACGCACGGACGGCGCAGCCACTCGCTGCCGGCGCCCTCTGCCTCCCGTTCGCGCCACGACGCGGCAGGCACCACCAGCCTCCCGTTCCCGCCAGAACTACTTTCTGATGCGGCCCTCTCGATGACGGCGTCGTCACACTGCGCCGAGACGCCGGCAAGGATGCGCGCACGCCGTCTCGCCACGAGATCACGACGCGGCACCAAAAGTCCTCTACGCCGGCCACACCAGAATTGCGCCCAGAAGCCGGCGACTATGCACGCCGGAAGCCCGCGGACGCAAACGGCCGGGACGCCGAAGTAGCACCAGCTCTGCGCGCGCCAAGGATGGCCAAGCCGGCCTGAAGCGCGCACGAACGTCACTCATTGGTGGCACCCCCTGCCCCCGTTCGCGCCACGACGCAGCACCACCAGCCGGAGCGGTCGTCAAGAAATCGTCCGTACGGCCGGCACCGCCTCTCCCCCGGATGTTCTCCACGCGCGGTGCCGCATGCGCTCACGAGGAGACGCGGAGCAGCTCAATGTGAAGCTAGCTAGTGGGGTGCACCTGGTTCTTGTTTGCGCTGTATGATCAGTTCTATTTTAGAAAGCATGTGTGGAACTAATATTTGGCAAAAATATAAGAAAAATGGCGAATGATTATGTACGACCGACCTTCGGCCGATCGCATGCTGCCCACTCGATTGGTGCGAATCGCACGGCTCAACGCCTCGCGCTGGCCGTCCTCCCCAAAACGGAAAATTGCGCGGTACCGCTTGGTACCCGCAGATCCTCCATCGTCCGTTCAGTGTTTAAGATTGGTGCGTCAGATTGTTGTATAGTCTGTGAATCATTTCTCAAATTAAATACACAGCAATACACTCTGTCCACTTTGACATTTTGCACAGATACGGTACGTGAGTCGCAGCCTTTTCACCAGCTAGCCCCCACAACTGTACTTTACATGCATGCATGAATAGAATATGGCAGAATCTTTCTCTCTTCTTCCACATATTAAATACAACCATTTCTTTCACCTTGGTCAATTTAAAACATTCATACTCCTTCCTTTCCGGCTTATAGGGCTTATCTCAATTTTTTCGTTTTTCCGATTTAAAGGGCTCATCTCCATCTCATTTTAAGATTCCGAGGCACATTAAATCTTTGCATGCAAGAATTAAAAAGGAACACACCAATGCATGTAATGTTCCTACTCATCTAGTGGCCAAGCATGCATGCACTGCAATTAATCCAAATTAATGCATCAGTTTAATTTGGGTAGTTTTGTAAAGTACGAGATTCATTCCTCCACTCACCATATGCCTTGGTTGATGAGATTTTAGATTTGAGCCCTGTAAACCGGAAAGGAGGGAGTATCTTTTAAATCATATATTCGTTTCTGAAACTTTTTTTATATTTGAGCTCCTTGCGCCAAAACCTTTAAAATGAGACCAATCTTGGATATTTTTCAGCCACCTTTAAATTCAAACATATATTTCACATTTCGGAATAATCAGTTTCACAATGATGCATTACAAAATTCACTTTCCGTGATTACTATTTCACAATTCAGAACCACATTTCACATTTGGCTAGTTTTTTCACAAAAATCACATTTATTTCAATTGCACATTTTTCAAATAATCTTTTCACTCTTTTAAAATAAATTGTTACACATTTCAAAATAATCAGTTTCACAATGATACATTACAATTTAACTTTATGTAGTTACTATTTCACAATTCATAACCTACGTTTCACTCTACAATGGCTTGTTTAAAAAAAGCATATATTTCAATCGCAGATTTATCAAATAACACATTTCTCTCGTTCGAAATTAATTGTTTCACATTTTCAAATAATCATTTCCACATCGATATATTATAATTTCACTCTTTCTCGTTACTATTTCACAATTCAGAACCTACATTTCACATTCCGCTAGCTTTTTCACAAAAATCACATCTACTTCAATTGCACATTTTCAAAAAATCATTTCACTCGTTTGAAATTAATTGTTTCATATTTTCATATAATCATTTTCACATTCATATATTATAATTTCACTCTTTGTGCTTACTATTTCACAATTCAGAACCTACATTTCACATTCCTCTAGCTATTTCACAAAAACTACATCTACTTCAATTGCATATTTTTCAAAAAAATCTTTTCACTCTTTTAAAATAAATTATTACACATTTCAAAATAACCAGTTTCACAATGATACATTACAATTTCACTTGCTATAGTTACTGTTTCACAATTTAGAATCTACATTTCACTTTTCACTTGCTTGTTTCACAAAAGATTTTCATAATAACATATCATAACATATTTCACTCATTTCAAATAAACTTTTACACGTTGTCAAATAATCAGTTTCACAAATTAATATTTCAGTTTCATATTTGGGTTAAAAAGGCTTCTCGTAAAATAGGTGGGTTTCACATCTTTCTGGTGAAAAAGGTTTGTACATATGAAATGTGAAATGTTGAAATTTAAACGTGTCTGGAATGTATCCAAGCTTGATCTTGTTCTGAAGGGATCGGTGTTAGGAGTTCAAATATAAAAAAAGTTTCAAAAAAGAAATTATATTTTAAAAGATATGCATGATATAACTTTGCCATAGTAGAATAAAAGCATGGATTTATTGCGTAGGGAGGACAGAGAGTGGATCTGACTTTCTCTGTCATGCATGCATGTGGAGTAAAGAGAAAGATGTGGGGAAGGATGGTGGTAGGTCCAGATAATGATTTGACTAGAGAGAAATACGAACAGATGTGAAATCAATACAAAAAAATAAAAAATATACATGATGGTGGGCCATAGATTAGCACGAATCTTTAAACAAGTGTGTGGTGCCAGATGTACCGGTAGGTACCGCAACCGCACAAAATGACTTTGCGCCGTCCTCCCTCTTTCTTCTTCGTCAGACCGCACGCGTAGATCCTTTTTTCCTCCCTCCCCTATCTTTGACTCTCAGTGCACCACGCTTGCTCGAATCGACGAGTCATGGGGCGACCTCCCCCATCCCTACCCCTGCCAACCAGAGCTCGCCATCGCCGTCGCGGCCCAACATCTCACTTCTGGAAGCACCGCCGCGCTCCCCACACATTGTTTGTAGCTTGATCGCCATGGCCATGGGCACGCATGGCAAGCTGGGTTTGTGGAACGACCAGTGTTTGCAACCGCAGCTCTGCGTGCTTGAACGGCGGCGACTAAGGCGACCTCGAGCTGGGATGGTCGCAATCAGGTGCTTCCCGTTGCTGGAACTGACACCACAGGATGCTACAACCATGTCAGAGTTTTGCTACTACCGACAACAACAATTGCTACATCCACCACGACGTTGTTGGTCGCAACGGCAGCGGCGTCGGATTTTTTGCTACAACCATGTCGGAGTTTTGCTACTACCGACGACAACATTTGCAACATCCACCACTGCGTTGTTGGTCGCGACGACGTTTTTTTTGCTGCAACCATGTCGGTTTTTTGCTACTACCGGAGATCCAATTGCTACTTCCATCCCCGAGATGTTACAATCGATGGAGTGGGGAATCTGCTACAACAAATGGGGGACACCGCAGAGCTGCATCCGGCATCGTGAATGCTACCATCGGCATTTGTTTTTGCTGCAATCAGGGGAGGGGCGTGCCGATATGATGGTTGTAGAAGGCGGCCACGGCGAGCTGCGACCATGACAACGGCATGCTGGAACCTACAGAGAAAAATGCTGGAACCAGCATGGGTGTGAGCTTGCAACCGGAGTCGCCGATGAGGCTGTAAACCGGAGGTGCGACCTGCTCCAAGCGGGGGCTCGAGGAACCTGCGACCGAGCCGGAATCATGGTTGCATTTTGCTGCATCCGCGAGCTCGGTTTTTTTGATGGAACCGCAGCTACCCCGAGAGCGAGGATGGTGAACTGCGACGAGCTTCGAGGCTGACGTCTCGATCGTCTATGGCGGGGGTTCAGTGAGGGACTCGGTCATCGAGGGGTTTCTTCTGCGCATTGATGTGCGGCGGCGTGAGGTGGAAGATACGCGGGGAGGGGGAGGGAAGGGGACGAAGAGAAATGGTTGCTTGATCGGACAACTGCAAAAAGTTGCATCGGAAGGCTGGGCAGGCGACCGGCCGAAGTTTTGGCTGGCCGACCAACACCTAGCAGTACGTCCAAAATTAATTATAGTTCAAAAATGACGTGCTAGCATCAATAACATTACAGTGTATACACAATGCTTGCAACACATATGATGGCGAGGTACGATATCAATTGATAAAGATACTAATGGTGAAATATAGCATTGGCTTTAGGCCCATAAAACAATTTCAGAAAAATCTCTAAGACCCATGTAGGTGTCAGACAAGGTGACGAGAAGTTTAGTCCCACCTCATAAGTGGAGGAGTGTGGAGACCCCTTTATAAAAGATCCTCTTCAACATGCTATTGGAGCTTGGGAAGAGGAGTGATTCCTGCGCTCCTTCTCCACACCCCCCTCCACTTCGTGTTTCGTGATCGAGTCGAGCTTTGACCTATGTCTTAATTTTTGCCGGTCAGGAACAAATAATTAATGGACATTTAATTATGAGTCGTTAACGGACCCTCCACGTCCACCTATATATTGGAGGCTTCGGCAACCCTAGCTGTCACAGAGCAGATCATGTCTGCCTCCTCGTGCACATCGCCTATTGTCGTTTCGCTCACTATTGCAGTGTCCGGCGATCCCATCCTGTCCACCGCGCGCATAGTTGCACGGGATAGAAGGCCTCCAGAACCCC